>OY754880.1:10027500-12990000 GCA_963576445.1 Lithosia quadra | reverse complement strand
GCTGGCATAGCGCTAGAGGAGGTCGTTTGATACCAAGGGTGGCTTGGGACGCGGTGTAGGGCGTCTCGCGAGGCGAGTGCCTTCCGTCAGTACTATGCACAAAATGGTAAGTGCAAGTTAACCGCTGGCGAGCTTGCACGTCGCATCGATCGTCTACAGGTCTACACTTTCCTCTTCGCGACGCACCTGACTAATTAAATAAAGGAACTGTCTATTGCCTCACGAATATAAAAAAGCTATAAGTAAAGTAATTTCACGTCAATAAACGTACCTAAAACTAACTAACTAATAATACAATTGGCTTTTAATTGGCTAAGTATAACAATAAAATACATAAATTATAGAATGTGTTAGATATGACAACTTATACCTATTTTAACTTTTAAACTTTCGCGTTCCATAACTATTATACGTAAACGGGAATTAACGCGATACACGTTAAAGGTATATACATACCTTTGGATGCCTGACTTATACCTTATACCTTATTAACTTATACCTACTTAATGTGTATATCCTCTAATAACTGAATTTCAATTCAGTTGAACTGATGAACTGGCAATAAAGTTTTCTGTTAATTAAATTTTATCTTACATATTTAGATCTTTTTATGTCACTCCCATAAAAGCTGTTATGTCAAACTGTGTAGGTACCTATGTTATATGGGCAATTCTGGGCAAAAAAAAACTTTTTTTTGGAATCCTCGTCTATTTAAAAGTTAGTTCACGATGCACGCAAAAACACTAAACGGAGTTTGATGCGTTTTTTGTTCAAAAGGTCTTAATAAGACAGAGAGAGACAGAGAGATTACAATTGATTGAGTTGACCAGGAGATAATGACCAAAATTCACCATAACCGACATACCTACACGCCAGCGTAGCCGCTGACATCAGCAAGTATAATAAATATAAACCAAAATAAATCACTTTAGTCAACTTGTTCCCTAGCGTTAGACTTACAAGTTCAGATTAAATTTTCATGGGTAAAACCTTGGGCGCGGACGCAGCGCACAAGGCCGTCCTTGTACGCTATGTCCGAGACTTCACCCATGAAAATTCAATCTGAACTTGTAAGTCTAACGGACCTTGAAATGTTCTACCGACAAACTACAGAATAAAGTTCAACAATCGACTATAAAATAATTTACAATGTTGGCAACGAGTTATGCACTTCTTGTGTTGCAAACTTCTAGAAAGGCTTATAACGTCATCATAGTCTTGATGTTCATTATCAGCATATTAGTATATCTGTAGTCTCACCAAAACCTATATAGCTTAGCTAACTTCATCGGCTGACTGGTAGACGAGACTGCAGCATAGACTTCCCTCACGGGATTGGACCAGACGGCAGTCACTTCCAAAAAAGCTTGCACTAAAATAACCTAACAATTTTTACTACACACAGTGTTGAGATTAAGTTTGTAAAGATCGTTTTATTTAGTTCTGGTAATATAATTTAAAAAACCCTCAAATAATATAGGTACATGTTTGTTTAAACTCAAAATAACCTCACTTTGAATAACTTATCTCTTTTATTGCTCACTCCAGGGTCGTAACTTCGATGTTCCGTTACAAGTGAATGCTGAGTATTATGACAACTCTACATTTCTATCTCAATATTATGTAGGTATAACATTTCGTAATCCTACCTAACACACACACATACACACACACATTTTGTTTTACACACACACAGTTAAAATAAAGCATGCAAAGCATGTTAAAAACTTAGAGTAAAGATGGACGAAACAGATATTATAGTTAGGTACTTCACAGACGCTAGAAATGGTATCCAAAAGCAACCAGCATAGCTATGAAAGTTGTAAAATGCTTTGTGGTCACGGTGTCTACGACTACGAATACAATATGCTACGGACTTTAGATGGTAGAACAGCAGGATGGTTTTAAAAAGAGAAAGCTTCCAATGTTATCTTAGATAAGGTTAAAACAACAATAGTACTTCCGTACTTCCATTTCGCATGTATGTACAGTCAGCGACAAAAGCATATTACAATTTACAGATCACATCATCTCTAAAATCCTTCTGCTCCGAGAATTAGGTACTAATTTTATTTTATTTTATTTATGTAAGTATTTCAATGTACTTAAATATAGTTTGTAAAGTGGTTATTGTTCAGCAACTTTTGCCGACTGCACCTTTAAAACTCGCATTACCTATTTAGGCATTACAGTGTTAAACAGCTTTGCTACATCTATGGTTATTTAAGGTGTATCAAAGCCATCATGTTATGTGGGGAAGGCTTCAACCGTTTCAGTGCAAGTGGTGTTCAGGGTAGCGGGTGCGGTCCCCCGCGGGGTTGCGGGCGAAGGGAGGCCGTAGTAGGAATATCCTTCACCTCCCGCGCTAGGTCAGGGTTAACGGTACCCCCGAGCTCGGGTGACGGAGCCACCTTCGACCTTGGATGGGATGCGTACGATAATGCACTTTGTACATACGAGTATATACTAAACATAGCGTGCCGTCACCCTTCCGGGAGCTTTGATTTTACAACATGCTGCCCACATTACAAGATATTTGATATACATGGTCAGTGCATACGTAAACATTGAGCTATTAGACGTAAATTGATTACAGAGACCTTCAATAAATGTTATTAGCGAGATCAAACGACTCCAATTTGCAATGCGCCAAGCGCAAATTTTCATTTAAGTAAATTACACAGTGTGCGTCATAAAAACAAAACGTCTAATGGACATGCGTAGCCCATTCTTGCGAAGCCAACAGTCATATAACTCATGAGACGCCGTCGAAATCCTTACAACTATCGCATTAAAGCATACAATTCATTATCCAAACTCAAAACACTGAAATGAAATATACGCGTTCAGTAATAGCTCACAAAACGTCTTTATTAAGGTTCAAATTCGATGTGTGTAGGTATGGTATTTTCCTTTTGTGAATTCTGAGATGGAAAATTTAGTAGTATCGTGAGGGGTTAAGGTTGACATTAGCACGAATATCTTCGCGGCTAGTGGGTGGCTGTGGGTCGATACGAGCCGGGCGTCGCGCTGCGATCGATAGAGGAGGGGCGCTACCCTGGTCCGGACACCGTGCATCGCCCGTCGCATGCCAACACACTCGTCAACAATACATTTCATAGTTCTAAGTGCCTTACTTTGTCAACAGATAACGGGGATTCATCGCGTGAATTCTGATGTAGGTGCTGAGAATGCGGAGATAAAGAAGCTTTGAAGTAGAAGACGTTTATCTTCGTACTCACAACTTTATGTACGAGTAGGTATATCCCTTTACGTTATTGTTCAATCTATTTAGGTTTAGCAACATTTGCCAATCGAAACAATGTGCAAATTGAAACTTTTGGCTGATGAATGAATATCGTATGAGTGATATATAGGTTACCCAGAACATTATATTTTACTATCTTATCTTACGTGGCATCGATCGATAACTCGTTTTGTATAAATATAAATTCAATAGCCTTGAATGACTCAATAGATAATAACAGAACAATAGTCGGGTACAAATCACAAATATACAAATTTATTCAAGTGCGTAGGCACTGTGACTGTCAAGGTAGGAAGTCTAGAACTAAGTACATACCTACCTACCTACTTTTTGATCATGAAAAAATACTGATCCGATATGATAAGTGAGGAAAGTAAAATATATAAGTACCTCGGTACTCATAATTTATGTAGATTCTGCAGAATGCACAACTTTGTTTAATTTCTGTTCTATAAAAATAAGCTACCTAGACGACTTTACTGTATTATCTGGAATCAAATTATAATAATCAAAGTAACTGTGGGCCGTGGCTTCAACCGCATGCACAAGACTGCATTACCAGGATAAAAAATAGAATATAATATGTGTTACTTTAGATTCTATCTATGTGCCAAATTTTAGTGGTTTTATTTTTGTAAAAACCATCTTATGGATGGTTTTTACTCAAATAAAAACCACTTACCATTCACTTATTCTTGGTTGAGCTATCCGTCTATTCCCACCTGACTTTCATATTTGTAATATTAGGGACTAGGATTATTAACACAGGTAAGGAAAAAGCCAAAATGCGTCATCACGTACGTACCTAAATATTTGAATTTAATGCTAGTTTACCTCCACTGAGTAACAAGGACGTCAATCGCGAGGATGATTAAACATCTAACACAAGGCTATCGAATTCGGGCCATGTTTATTCACGTCATAGCGGTGACGCAGTTTTGAGTGAAGCCTATAGGTATATAAGTACTACCAGCAACGTAGACAGAGAAGGACTCTGTCTACGACCAGCAAAGCTTCCAAATGTAGGCTGACGTATAGATATGGTATGAGTATCCGATTGAATAATCCGCGTTTTGCATCCAGTTTATCCCAACTCAGATCCATCAGATTCTTTTTTTTACTGGTTCCTGATTCGCAGTATCTATTCTAGTACTAAATTGTTCCTACGGTTATCAATATTTCAGCAAATGTGGTTAGCCGGCTGCCTTATGAAATGAATATACCATTCCCACGACCTACAGGAACCTATTCCCAGGGTAGAAAGTAATGTAGTAACATGTTTCATGTTTGTATGTTATCTGTTTACACTTAGATTGAACTTGATTTTGTTGAAATTTGGTATAGAGATAGTGTATAACGCGAAGAAGAACAAAGAATTCTATTTTATCGCAGAGGATAGGAATTTTCCACGATGATGGATTGTCATGTGATTCCTGACGCGGGTAGCAGCCTGTATAAAATATTTACACTTTAAGTACCTACACGGTACAGCTAAAGTGAGTCTAAACGTATGCAACCTTCACATGAAAGCTTCACTAACATAAATTTTGTTGAAAGATAAGTACCTAGATATATATTCAAGGCTTTACTAAACAATTATGCGAAACTAAAAGCGAGGTTACTGTTGTATAATAATGAAACAGACTAGACTATATACACTAGATGAGTTGATTGCAAATGGTTGCCTGGTTTATAATAAAAGTATTCGTATATATCCGGACCCTACCTTATTTAATAGATACACTTAAGTTCACACAGAGTTGCAAATGAATCCAGATCTAGCGCTATTACGGCGCCATTACGATTCAAGCGTCCTCAAAATTTGAATTCAAAATGTCCGACTTTAATTAGCAGCCGTTTGAAGTTTAATTTAGAGATTTATATTCCAATAAATTTCTGAGAATATCATTTACCACTATTGTAATATGAATGCTAAAGTTTTGTTTAATGGTGGATTTTGTTATTCAATCACGAGAGAACGGTTGATTGGATATGAATAAAGATTGGTAGGACAAGGGTCGATAGTCTGCGATACCTAACGTATAAATATTCTAGGTTGAATTACACAATGCCATCTAGATCCAAACTGCGCAAAACTTGCCAATATGGGTTACATTACATATAAAAGAAACTATTCTTAATGGATTTCATCGCGATTTATTTGTTGTTATTAGGTATTATTTACATTGAAGCCAACATTTTGATTACTTTTCAGCAGCCATGGTATTCGCGTATTTACTAACGAATACTTTTTTGTAAATAAATATAAATATGCATAGAATCACCCAGACCAAAGCAAATGTACGTATTTGCACTAAGCGGGAATCGAATCATAAATAGATTACTGTTAGTCGTATTCGACCACCCGAATCAAACCTAGGGTGTTCTAAATGCTTAACTTACCTGAAAGTTGATAGTAGATGTGACGATCTTCATGGACTCGGCGTAGTTCCGGAGCACGGAGTCGGTGCTGAGGCAGTTTTGCCGCCATTCATACAGCTGCTCCAGGCGCGTCACGCATCGTTCGCAGATCTTCTTCGGCAGAAAATCATCCTTCGATATCTGCTGGATAGAATTAGAAGTTCGTTAGACAAACTACCGTTGTAATCTATACGTTATAAGTACATCGAGACATGAACAAACGTCAAAACATTCACCCATTATCTAGGTATGATTGATTTATTGTTACCCCGTGATTACTACGAAAGAAGGCAAACCAAACTCGTGAAAAAGGAGTCTTTTTTTACATCGGCAATATCAATATGACTTCACTTCGCCTGATGGTAAGCTATGAACGATGATGAAGATAAAGCCTCAGGAACGGGGGTTACCATTACATACACTGATACTAGTGCTGCAATGGTTAGACTCAGCTGTCAATAAACCAACTTCACTTGCAATCCCAGGCAAGTCAGTACCTTGCTGAACAATGTACAACAAGATGAGCGTGAAATGAGTCACTACCCAGCTCAATGTTAATAAAAAAGTTGATACATTACGATTATTGAGATAAATAGTCTATTTTCAGAAGATTAATGTACCTAATATTTTGTTACAATTAATTGCGAGGCATAATTAATCCCAACATCGGTACACCCTTTTAAATTTTAATCATAATTAATTTTATAGATACCAAAATGCTTATTACAAATTGTTTCCCTATTAGATAGCAAATATGTAAAATAAAATCATCCAACCAATGAACCGTGAACACGCTTATTACATTCCATATCCAACGGAATTTGACTCTTATTGCCATCGTATTAAACTGTTGAAAACGATTATGATACATGTAAGATGTGACAAAGGGATTACAATTGTCAATTTGCCACGTGACTATCCCTACATCCAATTCATGAATCCCTTGCCCAATCACGTATGAACAAGGGATTTGTGGTAATCCCACACGGTGACCTACTTCAAGCCGAGTCCTCGTGTAACTCGCGGGGGTCAACGCACTGGGCTCGCTTATGACTAGGTACGAATGCATTATTACCCAAATAATCAATAGGTTTGTTATTAAATAGATAGGGAATAATAGTATAGTAGAAATGATAAGTTATAGTAATGATTTGCGTTGATTATCAAAATATTTCGGGCGTTTCAGTGTTAGTTTTGAAATAATATTCTATACAAAGTTATTATTCTGTAATATTCGTTAAGAATGTTACTGTTACCTGTTAATGAATTCTAATCAGAAAGACAAATTAATAAATAGATTGAATGAAATTTTAAGCAATTGCATGCTAACTATTTCCAAATGATTTTCTGATCGAAAAAAATGATCATCCAGGACGGGACTTGAACCCGTGACCAGTCCCTTACAGGGGGAATGCTCTGACCAGACCAGAATCCGATCAGAAAATAATAAATAGATATTATTGTTATTTTAAGACGTAATAATTTACATATTGTTTTTATTGTGAATGAATATTAGGTATGTAACTTTAATATTGAATTGTGTAAATATCTACGATTTAATAATTGTCACTTTCAACGATTGTGATGAACTGTTACATTGAATTGTAAAAATATTAACAAATTAGGTAAGTTTACTGTTTATCTATAGATTTGGTAATAATTCAGGATACACTTTCCCCAGGTGTGTAAATATAAATGTAGAAGCATTGATCTTGATGTTCATAAGTGTTACTTTGTGACCTAAATGAAAAAATAAAAAGATTCGACTCCGACTTTGATAGACAGTTTACATAATAGAACTATGGTATATAAGTGAGTGAGAATTTCGGTCACAAATATTTATCAATTCAATAGCAAATTGTAGAGGTATGCAAATTGTTAAATGTGGAAATTAAACTCAATACTCCGTCCCCTTGGAATTTGCAATGTGTTTTAGATGAGTCGAGTAAAAAAAAAATTCAACAGGTATTGTGCGATTTCGTCAGATTTCGTTAATTCGTGTTGTGGCCGTAGCGCGGCGCACCGCGCAGGCGTCTACGAGAGCTACGAGCGGCTGCTACGTAGCGACATTACGAGTATTGCACTTTCAAGAACCACAAAATCTTATGTTTACATTCACTCAATCTAACACTGCAGTATGCGTTTTTAAATGTTTTTTTTTCCTATTACATATAAGCCAGCGCATACAAAAGCTACGTTTGTGATAGAAATGTCAAGGACAAAAGGCCAAGCACAGAGTACAAAGAAACGACTCACCATAGTCGGCAGACAGGTCCTGAGTTTGAACAGGATCTGTCTCTGCTCCGACTCTTTATCGAAGATGTGGAGCCTGGGACCGCTCTTCAGGGAGCACAACCGACACAGGTCGGTGAACGCCGTGAAGTTGAGGTCCTCGGGCTCGGTCATCGCGAAGCACCTGATGAGGAGGTCAAGGAGGCAAGAGTTGTCCATGTATACGGCGGTGGTTCTCGGGTGGCGGGAGACAGGGTCAACGCCGCGGCATTTCGCGGGTGCAGGCACAGGGAGGCGTCGCGCCGCCGCTGCGTCCGGGGGGCTCTGGGGCCGGCAGCGCGCGCCACCCGACTCCCCTCGATCCCCCGGCCCCCGTCCCCCCGCCCCCCGGGCCCGCGCACGCAGCCCCGCGGCCCGAGCCCTCCCCGCCCGAGGGGTGGGCCACGGAAAACGCCAGTTTTTCCACTTAACAGTGTCTGAGAACGATGCTTGTTTATCGATATGCAATTGATTTTATTGTTTGTTTTATACAATGTTGGTATATTAATAATATTCTACGATACACGGTGTTATCTAGATTCAAAGTAAGCATAGCTTAACTAGTTTGTCGAATGGGTTCTAGAATGCGAATATACTCGTATATTCTCAGTAAAAACATCCTATATTATGCGTAGAAACACCCAGTCTAATACAAATAGACATAAATATTCTTGTTTCATGCATACAAGTATCGAATCAATAGAAAGTCGAGTACTATTCCACAAAGCTACGTAAATCGTCTTTAGTTAGATGGTTGTTTGGTTTTCTTTGTGTAGATCTACTACTTCAAATTCGGACTACCTTCGGAGCCTTAACATTATTCGGCGGTTATAGCGGGGTGTGAAAAAGCATTTAATGAGGCCATGAGGCCGTCAAACTCAGGGCCACCACTATAGTACTATCGGTGTATATAGTGGTGACCCCGGTCCTGAGACTTTACCTTTAGCTTACCATCAGGCGACGTGAAGTCATTTTGACGTGTCCCATATAAAAAAAAAATATTCCCGATTTCACCCAAAGTCTTCACCGGCCAGAGGTCCGCTGATTTATTCTGTTTCTTTAGATTTGACTTATCATATCTTTTATGGGAGCGACTGCCATCTGAAACAGCAACACTTAGACTTAAGCTCGGTAGACTTTGGGGGGCCCTATACACCCATCAAGCTATATAAGTCTGAATATTAAAACAATCTTTTTTGTTATCTAATCACGTTGTATTTTATCGCAAAATATGTAAATTTCTTTGACTCATAAACGGGTCACTAGTAGATAAATGAGTATCGTTATTAAAAATGATTTATTATGACACAACATCGATAAAAGCAGTGATATATTTTAACCGATGTCAAATAAGAGAGTTTTATATATAATAAGTTATCACTTTCTGTTGATTAAGCTTGTCTTAGATTTTACGGGAGCAACTGCCGGCTGACCTCCTCCTGCCTGCGCAAAAGCCTCATTGCCCTAGTCACCTAAATCACCGTCACTTCTTAGAACTTCTTATAAAGAAAACACATGATAAAAGCGATGTACAAAGCCCTTATCATGTTTACGATCAACATTTACATTACAACAAGGTCTATTTGCAATCTCTTTGCTTGACCTACATAACTGTAGGTACAAGAAGTTTAATTCTGTTGTGAAAAAAAATATAAAAAGCATAAAAGGGTGTAGGTATACAAAAATAAAGCAAGTAGCCTGCGCTTATCTAGGTAGGTACTAGAGAACCGATTTATGTACGTAATCGGTGCAGGTAGTATTATTATGATCACAATCGGTTAAGTCAGATTCAAAGATAATAATTATCTTTGAATCTGACCAAGAACATTAGAAATTTCCTTGTACTTAATCTGACTTAACCGATTGTGAAGTCAAAAGCCGTGCAAATCGACGGCGACGTCAACGCGGGCGGAGCCGTGGGTATAGGTTAGTATTATAATATTCATTCATAATGGTTATGATGTGGTTTAAAAAAGTACCTAATTGCATTTTTATATACTTAAGTCAATTTTTTACAATCTGAAAATTTTAGTTTTATAAATTGATGAATACGACCTTATAATCAAAAGACTTTTTCCCCAAAAAACCAGTAGCAACACGTCAAAGAGACGTCATTATCTATAAAAATGTTGTACTCGCAGAAATCAATAGGACAAAAAAGACGCAAATAGACAAAGTTCAACTCAATTTGTAATCGATATATTAATGTAAAGGAATATGTCTTCATCCAGCTCGGATGTGGAATTCCAAGAGTACTCTGAAAAGACGCTAGCCATCATCAAGCCGGAAGCATATGAGGATGCCGAGGCTATTGAGGATACGATACGAAACAATGCGTTTACAATTCTAGCGGTTGGTACAGTTTTTATATGAGTACTTTTCATCTACACTCACTATTATAAAATTGTAGATTAGTTGTGGCTGTACATTAGACTGATATAGGTACCTATGTAAAAAACCTTAAATTAAAACCTTAAAGCGCGGGCCACACTGCCAGTTAACGGACAGAGCGGGCGGAGCGGACGACATCGTTTCACCTCTTTTCGTACTTGGGTTCAAACCGCCAACTAACGAGCTAAGCTACGTCAGCGATGCGAGCGACGTGAGCGAAGCTTCACCTGCTTCGCTCGCCCGCCCGCTTCGCTAGCTTAGCTCGCCCAGTTCGTTCGCCCGTCCTCTCCGTTTCGAGTATTCGGACTAGTCGACGCTTGTCTTTCGAATGGCAGAGATTCGCCCGCTTCATCCGCTCCGTTTGCTCCGCCCGTTTCACCAGCTCAGCCAGCCAGTTTATTTCGCGTAGTTTCCATCGCTCGCTTCATTCGCCCGCTCCATCCGCCCTGTCCATCAGCTAGCAATGTGGCCTGCGCTTAGAATCTAAAATCACGCGAACGAAGTCACGGGTACAGCAGTAGTTTATAATATTGCTTTACAGAGCAATTAAGTAAACATGATTATTTATATTATTTATGTTACAATCTATTCAATAGTACCTACTTATTATAAAATTTTAAATTAGGTAGTTGGCCGTGGTTGTCTATTTTGCGTTTATAGCGAACAAATAGACAAGAATAACAAAAAAAATAATTGGCAGCTATTTTACAATTTATGATAGTCTACAAATAGATAGCAGATAAATAATATTCCACCGCTAATCAACGTTTTACTACACAATAGTACCTTACATAAAGCAACGGGAGCAGTTTCATCGAGGATATTAATCCCTCGCATCATTATTGGCACATCAAACACGAATGACGCCCGCCACGCATGTGCTACGATTTCATATTGCAATATCGTAATATTAAGTGGATATCTTGTGTAGCACTTATTATTACTATTATTTTACTGCGAAAAGCTGTTGTTGTGTATCGCTTTATTACTATTTAGCAATTCTACCTACTTCTTGTTTGAGTTAAGTGTATTTGCATGTTCAGTAGTCTGGAAGTCTTCAAGTTTTCCATGATGGACCATATCAACACTTATTATTGTGTGAGATGAAGATAAAGAGCATAATTATTAATGACTGGTTAATGCCCGCGGTTCCACCCGCGTGAATGTCGGTTATCGCAACTTTTGGTCAGATCTTCGATTCTACTCTAATTGAATTTAAATATAGGCAGATTTTAAATCTGACCAAGACCTTTCCAATAAAAAAATCATAATTCATAACATTTCTTTTTGTGTCCATCGCGAACAAATACAGACAAACCAATAAAAAGACACATACTTACCTACATAATTTCAACAAGGGTTAACATCCAAAACGGGGCTTGAACCTGAGACCAGTCCCATTCTAGGGGGAAAATTCTAACCATCTGAACTAACAGGAACCATATATTAGTTTCCTAGTCACAAATCTTCAGTGCAAAAGAGCTATCTTAGCGAGAGATGTTTGTGTGAAGTATGTGTGTCGTATAAAATGTAGCAATGTAGACAGCGCCCAGCCGAAAAGCGATCGATAAATAATTTTAATTGCTACATCGCATCGAGCAGAATTATCCATGTGAATGAATAAATAACTGAATAAATATCCTACGACATTCTACACAGCGCTTTCTGGACTCTAGAATGCGGATAAACATATTGTATGCATACAAATATTTGCACTTAGCAGCAATCCAACCCGCAACCTCTGACTTAACAGTTGAACGCTCTATCGCATGCCACAGAGGTTATCAAATATACCTATCTAATAGTATATCTTTCTTTCTATTGGTTGCTGGTTTCGAAACTCAAAAGTTCTTTGGTTTCATAACAAGATAATTATTTACTTTTTAACAACTGGTTACGTTACGAAACTTGTTCGTTAAGGCGACTGGAGAGGAAAAGGTAAAGTTTTTGGCTCTGTATAGGTAACGTAAAACGACTGAGCCGGTACCAATGAACGAAGTAGGACGCATCTTCGCAAATATTTTTTATCAATATCTCTCATAGAATGACCACCCCTGACCATGAGGGCTGTCGCGTGCCGCGGGCGAAAGCAAGGGTTGTGATATGCAAAACTCATATCGGTGACGAGAGGGGCGCCTTCATTATTTCACGTCACATGCAACCCTTGTCTAAGTAGGGTTGGCGAAATCTGTCCGAGAAAAGGCTGAGATTTTGAGATTAATTTTTTCTGGTCTGTTCTCATACAGTAGGTAGTTTAGATAAAGTTTGAAAAATAGAAGGTAGATAGTAAGCAAACCATAGCCCAATTAATTGATAAAATTTTGGATATACCTAAGAGTTCAAAAAACTAAGTACTACGGACGATATTGGTTAACATAATATACTTTCACTAGCTGTTATCCGCGGCTCCGCCTCCGTAAATTTTGATCTCGTTCACTGTTCATAAAAATCGGTCAAGCCGTTACGGAGGACTTGAGAATTTTTAACAACGAAACGGTTGAACGAAGCGACTGCCTATTGAACTTCGCAACCCACTGGTAATATCACACCTATATCTCAGGTGACTATGGCCAGTTGGGTAGATACCACAAGAAACACAGGAGTAGATATTTTTGTTGTTTATAATACTTTTATTGTATTTCTAATTGTTGATATTTCACTCTCCTATCTGAAAACGTATTTAATATTTATGAAAACATATTTTTCTGGTTTTGCACAACCCTATGTGAGTGGCAAATCTTCAAGCGCCCCCAACTCTCGACTACGCGACGGTCACCGCGTTATCTATGGAAACCATAGAAAAAACTAATTACGTCTCCCTATTGACGTTTCGAGGGGACTCCCTTGCTTTTGCATATTATTACTATCGTTATTATTATCGTATAATTTGGAAACACTATGTACAAGTATTTATCACAAGTGAGTGACATACTTAAGTGCACACTATGTCAGTATGATGCCAATGTCTTTTTTTATTATAGGACACGTCAAAATGACTTTACCTCGCTTGATGGTAAGCTAAAGGCAAAGCCTCAGGACTGGGGTCACCACCACAAACATCGGTAGTGCTACATTGGCGGCCCTCAGCTTGACGGCCTCATCAAATGCTTTTTCACGCCTCGCTTAAACAAATTCGTGGTTTTAATTGCTACTTAGTTAACAATGCTGAAGGTGCCTTTGGGTGCAACAAAGATCTTTGTGACCCAAGCCAACCTCGATTAGGTACCTACTGTAAACCAGATTGTGGATTGGCGAGGACGAGACTTCGCTGCAGGATTTTCTATCCTCTCGGGGTTATGAGATCAGACGGCAGTCACTTACATAAAAGCCTAAACAAACCAAGTAGTTAAAGCAGGAACACTTTTTCTGTACTTTGTGACTTGATAATATCATAGATTTAGCTATGTGACATTTTTACTCTAAA
Organism: Lithosia quadra; assembly: GCA_963576445.1. Taxonomy (NCBI): domain Eukaryota; kingdom Metazoa; phylum Arthropoda; class Insecta; order Lepidoptera; family Erebidae; genus Lithosia; species Lithosia quadra. Next base: position 12,976,225 of record OY754880.1, on the reverse strand, counting down.
TATAGAGTAGAGAAGCCTACTAATACTTATACGAAATAATATATAATAATAATATACTTATAATAATACGAAAGTTTGTGACTATGGATTGATATAAGAATGTTTGTTACTCTTTCACGCAAAAACAGCCGAACGTATCTGGCTCGAAATTTGGTATAATGATAGCTTACCTAAATAGTCTGGAATAACACATAGGTTCTGAATATTTTTTTCATTCAGGGCTTTTTATCCTTCCGTTGTCCTTGAAAAAGGTTTGCATAAGAAACAGGAACGGGAAGAGAATTCCACGCTGGCGGAGCCGCGGGCAAAAGTTAGTTATAAATATTCCAATCATAGTTGTTATATTCCTTCAACATCAGCTAATAGCTGATGTTGAAGGTTCAAATCAAAGTTGATAGTTCAAATCCTTGGTATTTTGTATCAAATTCATTTTGTATGCATGATATAGTTTTTTCTTTACGTACACGTTCCTTATCTCCCCTCGCGATATTTGATGCACCCCTTGTTCAAACTCTATTGAGTTTAAGTTCAAAACTAGATTTATGTAGCGAATATAAAGGGAATATCTTTTTATGTGCCATAAATTCAACTTAATTCTTATGCGTTCTCTGTTTAGACAAGCCAGTAATTAAAACCTACACGAGTGCCCAAAAAAGAAGTGTAACGTCTTTAGGGTGTATGTTCCTAGGTGTGCGTGTGTATGTTGGTTTATCCCTTTTTTTCCCGTGCAGAAAACCTCTTCCGACTTAAATCGCACGGGTTTCCATTACGTTGGCTCGCGTGGCCGGGGAATCTCGTGTGCTCTACAAAGTACCTATAAGTATATATAGACCACGACCGGTCCTTTAATTTTTAGATGATTTGGACACCGAAGTACGAAATTAAGAGAGAATGGGCAATGGGCAAACTGTTAAGGGTCGACTTTAGTATCGTGGTCGTGTGTAAAAGTAGAAGGGGCGAAGCGTGTTCTGCCAGTGTTAAAACTACTTTTGTTGCTGACAGAAGAAGAAGCTGACTATACGAGTACATATACAAATCTATGCCTTCCACAGAAGCGCCGTGTCCGCTTATCTCCCGAACAGGCAGCGGAGCTGTACAAAGGTCACTACGGTAGCCATCACTTCCCTCACCTCGTCGCACATATGTCCAGCGGGCCCTGCATTGCGTTGGTACTTGCTGCGTCGAACTGCATACAAAAATGGATCACGCTTATGGGACCAGCACGGTATGTACAATGTACCTACATTGGCGAAATTGAGTTCTAAGGCATATCTTCCTGTAGATTTCATAACAGACCGAATGTCAAAGTCGAGTGACGTGGTGTCCGTGGGGACTCCCGCAATAAAAGAAAGGGTCGTCAGTGCGAGTGTCTCCGGGTCTCCCTGACCGCCACACCAACAGTTCACAAACATACAAGTCAGTGACAATAACTCGCCTTTGGTTTACCGGCTGACAGCACAAAATCCCTCCCGTGACCTCTGGCTACTCTACTTACCTCACGCAACACGATGGTCATTAAAATATTCTACGACATTCTACACATCGCTTCTTAGACCCAAAGTAAGCTTAGTTTAACTAGCTTGTGTTATGGGTTCTAGAATGCTGATAAACATACCTATTTGTATACTTTTTTTTTGTAAATACATACTATTATATATATAGATAGACATATTCATGCATACAAATATTTGCACTGAGCGGGAATCGAACCCGCGCCTCCTGCTTAGCAGTTGCATGCAATACCGCTTCACCACATAGGCCGCGGTACAGCTAGTTATTATGACCGCGGACAGCTTCTGTAGGGCGTAGGTACTACCCCAGACGGACTGCTGAATTCAGACGGGAGATACCGTTGTGTCCAACCTCCCTATAATAGTTACTCGTACGTATATATAAATAATTGCAGAGTATTGGAGGCGCAGGCTTACTGGCCAGACAGCATCCGTGCTTCGTACGGTCGGCGCACAAAGTATGGGGACTATTTCAATGCGGTGCACGGTAGTAAGAACCAAGCCGAAGCGGTTAGAGAGATACACTTCTTCTTCCCTGATAGTATGTACTTACTTACCTACGAATACCTACTTTTGTCTGTACTCGTAGACAGTAGATGGATATATTCATGATACAGAGTGATAGAAATATTTGACTTTAGTATCATTTAGTTATTGGGGCCCCACCAAAATCTAAATTTTATATTTAATATATATATTTATATATATTATTTACATATATATTTATATATATATATATATATATATATTTATATATATATATATATATTTATATATATATATATATATATATATTTATATATATATATATATATATATTTATCTTATACTATATAATTCAAAGTCCTGACTGACCTAGAGACAACGCACAGCCTAAACCGCTGGTCGTAGAGACTTGAAATTTGCAGAATATGTGTGTTTTGATGCGTAGAGGTGTACTAAGAAAGGATTTTTTAAAATTCGAACCCTAAAGCCCTAAAAAGGGCTAAAAACGTGCTTTTGCCAGAACTCAAGAACGGCTGAACAGATTTTCATGATCTATGATTTTTTAGATTTGTCTCCGCAGCGAATAGCATATAACATAATTAAAAATATATTATTCATTCAGGAAATTTAGTAATAAAAAGAAAATTAGATGTTGCAAACGTTTTTATCGCCATCTATAATAGTTGTCATAGCAACAGGAACTAAAATTGACTTTGTCTAAATTTTCATAGAGTAATATCCTTTACTTCTTTTTCCTCAAAAATAAATAGAATGTATTAATTTTTAGGGTTCTGTGCCTGATTAGGAAAAAAACCCTTATCTCTTCGTTATCCGTCTATCTGTACCTCTTTCTCAAGAACACGTAGAGTCATCAAGTTGAATTAGATAAAAGGAATGTTGCGGATAATCTTGGTATCACTATCGACTAATAGGTGACTTGACCTACCATCTCCTGGCCTGCGCTCATGGAGGACGGAGGTCATTAAGTTACCTTCGGCGACGTTAATGAGTCACCTGCACCGCAATCGGAGAGTTTTAGGTACCTTATTTTTCGTGCGGAAATCCCCACGAATCTCTCCCGTCCTCTGACCAGTAGGGACGTAATATCGGACTTGACCGCCTAAAGTCGAACTCCATCTTGGGTCTACAGACGCCGAAGTTTAAGGTAACCCTTGACCCTGAGCTATCCAAGGCTTACTGATGGGCATGGCTGTTTTGGTGAGCCTTTTGGTGAGCCTTTTGGTGAGAGGTTTTGGCTGCCACCATTTGAATGAATGCTGACGTTTGAATGCCACCATTGCCGGGGCTGATCCGTGGGCACACCAACTTTTCATACACTGGTAGAGTCTCCAGAGTGGATAGAGTGGCGCCATGTCCTAGAAGCAGACATCGGTGGGGTAAGCCTCATGGTGAGGTCCCTGGTGCCGACCATGGTCACCATAGAGAGTATGTGGAAGGCCACCGATTTTTTTGCGAGGCAGTAATGCGCGCAAAAGTGGTGGTGTAAAAGCTACGGGAGAGATCTAGCACTCCCCTATGCCGATGAAGGCGCACCGGGCGGCGTAGTTTGCAGAACCATCTCCGTCCTCCATGGGTGCGGGCCTAGGGTGACGGTCGAGGCTAACCGTCACCCTAGCAGAAGCAGAGTGGCAGGGTGTTATATTTCCACGTGCGCTTTTTTATAGAGATGGGGGATTTAGATTCCTAATAACACATCGAGGTCGCCAGTGCTGGTGGCCGGAATCGGTTGGGGTTTCTGGGATATCCTTTCTAGGACACACCAGATTCCTCGATCACACAGGCATTGGTAGGACTCCGACAAACCAACCTCTCCGTTGGCTCCGTTGAAGTGAAGCCCGATGGGGTTTTTGCGCACGAAAAAAAGGGGTATTTCCCTTTGGGCTAGAATCCAGATATTTTGCAGAAAGTAAAATCTTATAGCATAAGTACAGGAAAAAGTCCGGAAAGCGTAAATATTACCTACTTCACCAAAAAAAAATGTATGTCTGTCATTCAAGACAAGAAGCACTGCAACAAAGTTAAGTTCGTCCCCTTTTTTGTCGTGCGGAAATCCCCCTCTACCCAATTTTGTACGGAACCCTGCGTGCACGAGCCCAATTCGCACTTGACCGGTATTTATTAGTATATCCTCTTTCTTTACTTTATGAACTTCTTGAATGTTAAATCAGGTTGTCAAATGTCAATGTCTGTAGCAAGATTTTAATTATAAAACAATCAGATTTTCGGAAATAAATAATGTTCACTAATTTGAAATAGTGCATCGAATGTGAAAGTGCAATGCAACTATGATGAAAGGGTTTTTCAAAGGGCCTCTTCCGAGTCACACATACTTTGGCCAGAGCAGTTATCTAATCCCTAATCCCCATAAAATCTAGAAGACAATGAAAAAGGATAGTGGTGGTAAATAAACGGGCTTTGGCCGCGATGCATGGCACTGTTCTTTGAAGGGTTTGATAGAACTTGAGATGAAATGAATACGTTTAGCTGCAACCACTGATTGCGAAGGAATAGACATTGAAAGTTAGTACGGGCAGTCCCTCAGCTTAAAAAAGACTTGGTGGCGATAGCCAACATTCACGCGGGCGGAGCCGCGCGCGGGTACGCTAGTATATATATATATATTTATATATAAATATATAAATAATAAAAAAAAAAAAAATTATAGCCAACCTCACATGCAGACCAGTAGGTACACCTGCTGATTGATAGATGAGGCTCTGGTGAGTCTGAAGACCGCCCCCAAGTTACGCTTAGGTACGGTTAGCATCAAAAGTAGATTAAAAATATTTTTATACTTTAAGCAAAATATAAAACAAGCTTTTCAAGATTAGTTTTTGAGCGAAGTAATTTGTTTTAATGAAAATATCGTTTAACTCAGTGGACTATTGTTTAATGGTTACAATTTTGATTAAAGTACGATTAATCATTTTCATTCACTTTTTTTTTAATCTGTGCAATCCACACCTACTTTAGACGTTGACTATACATCAATGACGGAACACTCAACTAAAATTTCACTACATCCACAGTGATAGTCGGGCCACTTCTGCGCCACTGGCAAATAAAAGACTACATGCAGAAATACATCACACCGTCTCTCTTACCGGCGGTAACTGCCTTAGCACACGAGCGTCCTGCAGAGCCAATACTGTGGTTGGCAGAACACTTGCGCAGACATAACCCGAACGAGCCAGAACTTGCTCCACAACCGCCCGAACAGAGGGAGGAGGCACGATGTCACACTCCAGAACCTTCTGAAAAATCACTTCCCTTTGCGTCAGTGCATTGATATTAGGAGTGTTTTATGTTATTCTGTTGTGAAGGTGTTTATTCAATAAAAGCAATGTGTACAGTTTAATGAAATTTTAAACCAATTAGAATATAAATCCACGTAGCTGTATTGGCAGATTGATTGGTATTTCCTCTAGGAAAATTGAGATTTCGTTCTGGATGTTGAACTTTCAGCCCCCGTAGACAAGTGTAAAAAGTCTAAATCGCTAAGGAAACCAATAAATTAGGTCGACCAATCACATCCAAGCTCGTCGCCGGCGTACGATGCGCGCGCCGCGGCAGAATCACGAGCAGTGCCCGTAGCCAAGTGGAAAAAGTCTAAATCGCTATCGTATCGTATCGAATAGAAACGTTTAGGTCGACCAATCACACTCCAGCCCCCGTAGACAAGTGTCATAGCGTAAATCGCTATCGTTTCGAATAGATTAGGTCAACCAATCACATCCAAGCTCGTCGCCGGCGTACGATGCGCGCGCCGCGGCGAAATCACGAGCGTGAGTGTGATTGGTCGACCTAAACGTTTCTATTCGATACGATTCGATCGAATAGAATAATTTTTCCACTTGGCTACGGGCACAGCTCGTGATTCCGCCGCGGCGCGCGCATCGTACGCCGGCGACGAGCTTGGATGTGATTGGTCGACCTAAACGTTTCTATTCGATTGCGATTTACGCTACGGAATACACTGACATTTGTCTACGGGCACTGGAGTGTGATTGGTCGACTAATCTATTCGTTTCCTTAGCGATTTAGACTTTGACACTTGTCTACGGGCCTGATTTATTTACGCATCTATAGTTTTTATCTGCTGTCGTTTTTAACGACAGAAAATCGTACATATACCTACAGTTTTTTGCCTACAGACGTGAGTTCGTTTCGTCGCACTTTGTCCAATTCGCATTTGGTCATGCGTCTTTACTAAAATATATACTTTTTTAACTAACAAATAAACAAAAAACCTTTCGGTGTATGTGGTCCATTTAATGCGAAAAGGACGATTCGCGAATTGGATGTTTTGCAAAGTGGATGATTCGCGTAGTATAGGTACTATGTATTCACTTAAATACCTATGCGTGCCGCAATATGGTTGAAGTAGACCAAATGCAAAATGGACGAAGTGTGATGCAACGATACACTTCACTTCAGTCGGTAAAACTATGGATATCAATAAAAAACCAATAATCTTTTCCCAATTTTATTCATAGAAACGGTTTAGAATGAGCTATCACAGGCTAGCACATGTTAGCTACAATATCGTTGCTAATATAACAGGTTAATAACGCACTACACTGGTTACTTTCATCTTGATTTTATACATTGCAAGGAAATTGATAAACTTACAAAAAAAAATGCTAAATATTAAAGCCATATTTGCTATCAAATGTCGTTTAGATATGCTATTAGAAGTAATATGAATTTAATTCATTGGAATATATCGCCTAATAATCTCGGATTGGGTTAATTACGTATATTATCTAAACAACGTTATTAAGCAAAGGGCTCAGCTCTAGAATTGGTTTTTCAATATTCGATTTTCAAATTAGGAAGTAATTTACTATCTTTTTTTTTTTTTTTTACGTTCCGAATACGAACGCTACGTTTTAAAAGTAGAAGCGAAAGGTATATACTAGAATCCCAGCAAGTGGAAAGGTGTTGTCTCTACCTACCCCAATGGGAAAGGGCGTGACTATATGTAAGTTTGTTTTCATCAACTTATTATCAACTGTTTATAAGTCGTGTATACTATAGTTATTTACCTATATGACTATTAAAAAACCAACTCCTGACAAAATATTGTGACTATTACTTGTCAAATAAGTACACTTCTCCGCGTTAATTATCGATACAAAAATAATATTTTTTTCATGATTTTAAATTTGGCAACACATTTTAGTCAATATTCCAATTTACCAACAGTTAAATTTTATCTAAATAACAATAGTCACAATATTATTGCTCGTATGAATCAGGCTTATCGCTATAAAGATTTGGTACAAAAATCATACTTAAGTAAAATAATAATTAATATTATAGGAGATTACGAATATCGGCAGCAGCCTGTTTCGTACTGCAACATCTGAAATTAATAAAAATTATAATTCAAGATACCTCGCACACAGCTGAGAACACACCCGACTAATGGGTAACACAACGGTTGATGACGCAAATATGCGTCAAACAAATCCTAGTCAATGACGCAAATATGCGTCAAACAAATCCTATCAATGACGCATATATGCGTCATTTGAAAAATATTCGAGATCATTGATAATAGTTTGCAAAAATCCAGGTGGCAATTAATCTTTTTAATACATACAGGCTATCTTCCATAATATATATGACATGTAAAAGTGAATATACTCACATTACTAGACCCGCTTTTCGCGGTAAACGTGGACGTAGGCGGCGTCCGACTTCGAGCACATTCCGATCTTCTGACACACGCCCTTGGTGCCGAACTGCTCTATCAGTTGGATGATACTATTGCCGTAGATCTCCAGCATAGTGTGGCACTGTTGGAATTCATTAAATGAAAAAACGGTAACAATGTCAATGACAACGGTCAATGATGAATTTTGAAGCATTTAGTATGCTAACTTTTTTTTAATGATTTATATCGAATCGAATCTTTGAATATCTAGGATGTGGTAATGTCGGACTTGGACCGAATAAAACCGCACGCCAGGGTGTAACTGTCTGTCTGTGTCCCCGGATAAGGGGGTACGCGGTCGGGTAGGATACGCGCATCACCACCTCAGTCTGCTTCTGCTAGATGACAAACGGTTCCACCTGCCACCTGCACCTGCACACATAGAGGACGAAGGTCGGGAATGTTCTTACCCTATCGTTGTACTTGGCGGGCAGCAATCCGCATGACTTCTCGATGATGTGGATGATGTTGCGATCCACCTTGTCGTTGCTCAGCACCTTGCGGATGGCCATCACCACTGTCTCGCACACGGCACAGTCCAGGATTTCTTCTACAAGTGAGATGTTCGTATCATTAGTATCGTAAAACAGGGTGATTAGGGGTTAAGGGGTGAATAGGAACAAAATGGTCAGTAAAATTTTGCAGTTATGTTTTATGCAAAACTATAATATAAACTACTTAAACGTCACAATGAAGAGAATCACTGAAGATTCTGGTTAAATGCCTACACAATCGTAATACCTTTAACAGCGGCGAAGGTAGGACGATTACACAACTTCAGATGCTGGCACACTTGATCCGGATCCAGATCTTGTACGAGTAGATTGATCACAATATCAGCATATCGATCTATGAATTGATCGCAGTCGGATTTGATTGATTTTGGTAGACGCTTGCATACACCTTCGACCGCTTTCTTGATTTCGTCCTGCGAGAAAGATGAGCTTAGAATAAGTGTTTTAACTAAATTACGTCATTAGTTCATCATGCAAACAGACTATGTCTTAAAAAAATTTGATCAAGATCAAGCTGAAATCTATGATATATATATGAATGAATTTCATAAATGATAGGAACAGCGATCGATTCAAACATTCTAATAATTTTAAGCAAATTATAAGTAAGTATAGGTAAGGACAACAATTTTGACAATTTGCTCTCGCGCCAACAGGCTCATTCAGGTTTTTGATTGGCTAGCTATTGCACACTACATTTTCAAGATTTTTGCCTCTGCATTCAGTTACCTAAAAACTAGTACCTAAGAAGTAACTAATAAACATTGACTACAAATGATTTTTTATGTAATTACCGCTGTCCCACTGCCAATTTGTTTTTGCTGTCAACAGATGAATACGTAGACAGATAATACATTTTATAAAGTTAATTTATTAAACGTATAAAACTTTGAACAGATCGCGCGGAAGAAGTGACTGTCAATAATATGGCGGCGCTTAACAATGTGTGAGTGAATCTTGGATAGCGATGTGTTGCACAAGTTGATCACAATTATAATTCCTGGATATTTTTTCTTGCTGTCACTAAGGTTTTACACCATTTTATTTTTATCGCTACTTAAACTGACTGAATCAAATGACGTTTGCCGTATAGCTGAATAGTGTGTGTATGCGTGCCAGTCGTATTCTTCTACCGTTTCCGGCCTAAGTTTTATACGTCCATGCTTATTTTATTGTAATAGATTGCAGTTTAGAACAATAGTTCATACCTCGTTATGCTTGTCTTGGATCTGGTCGTGGACCTCCTTGATGACGAACTCGCACACGATGCAAACGGTCTTTTGGCTCACGGGCGGGCGGACCTCGCGGCCGTTCACTGTGTTATCGAAGATCTCGTTCGTTTCTACATAATAATGATAACAGGATCAATAATAACGAATTTTAATCTTACTATATTGTTATAAATGTGAATGTTTGTGAAGATGCTTGGGTGTTTGTTGTTCAATCACAACCTGCTGAGACGGATCTAGTTGAAATTTAGTACAGGAATAGGTTTATAGACAGGAATAACACATGGACTACTTATATCCCTTGATAGGTTGCCACGAGTTGCGGGAACGAAATTAGAATACCACGCAGGTGGAGCCACGGTTAACTGCTAGTTTTGTAAGTAACCTTTGGGTTTGGCTTATAAAGCGATTGCCGATTGACCTCCCAAGCCCGAGAGGGAAACTTGTGCGAGAGCCTTGTCCGTTAATTAGTAGGTGTACCGGTAAGCAGGTGAGGTTGTATTGTAATGACGCATATATGCGTCATTGGTCTGACTGGATTTTTGGACGCATATATGCGTCTTTGGCCACGACTCGGTTAGTTCATGGCAGTGCCGTCCTTGATATTGACTTCATCCGAATTAAAATTTGTAATATAAATTAGCAGCATACCAATTGCTGCAAAATTTAATTCGGCTCCATCATTACTTCGTAGGTACTTTGAATTTCAATTTCTATAAAAAAAACACTGAATTTTTTTATACCACGTAGGTGGCAGACAAGCACACGGCCCATCTGATGGAAAGCGGTCACCCTGGCCTATGGACGTGTGCTACACTAAGGGTGTCACTCACGCGCTGCCTACCCTAAAGGGAAAGGGTGGGAGGCTAGGAAGGGGTGGGGGAGGAGGGGTACAGTGAGCACTCTGGCTACCCTACTTACCGGCGGGAACACAACACGATGGTTATTATGGAGCGGTGTTCTGTAGGGCGGAGGTACTACCCCAGTCGGACAGTTCAACATTTCGGACGGGTGATACCGTCGTGTCCTATCTCTATAACTTTTCTAAAATTTATGCATAATTATAGTTTCGTACTCACCGATATCCTGCGTCCCCTTGACCAGCATAGACGGGGGCAGTAGAGAGTGCTTCCTGAAGTTGTTCCTATCGCCTCTCAGTTGCGGTTTCTCGTGGTACTTGTCAATAGGTGATGGTTTCAAGGGATTTTTGACATCGGCTGTGCATAGTTTGAGGAACACGCATATCTCTTGTGCGTTCATATCGGCTACGAGCATCTCAATGAGTTCTGTCGTGTACGTGTCGACAAAGTCTACGCATTGCGTGCGCATTTTAGCGGACAGATGCGTGCATAAAGTTTCTAGAGTCTCGCGGATTTTTTCCTGTTAAGATTACATAACAAAATATTTTAAAAAAATCCCTTTGTTCAAAGTAACTAAGACTCGGAGGAGTCTGGCCTTGATGAAAGATAAAACAGCATCATTGGATTTTTGAAAATTTATAGATATTCCTAGCCAGGAATCGGACACGTTGTTTTGATAGTGATAATATAGTGCACTAACTTGGCAAGATTTTGGAGTAACGTGGGCCCCACTACTCCAAAACCTTACCAAGTTAGATGCTGTACATTATACTTGTTTCTATGCAACGCATTTTGCCGTGCACTATACTGTCAGATGTTACAGTACAGTACACATACACTACACATAGTTTTTTTTTCACAACCAACCAAATTCTAATTTTTATTTCTTAGATTTTTTTTTCTTACATGAAAATTCAAATTATTATACCTCCGTAAAGAGGTTATAGGTGAAAAATAAGAATTCCAAAAATTTTGATTTTTGGATAGTTTTTTTTTTAGAAATCGGGTCCAATACTCCTTTGAGTACTTTTCGCTATTACCTACTCATTGTTTCGTATTTGGGCATCCACGCCACATGGTAAATTCATAATGTAGACATTTTAAATATTCGTCAACTATATCGATTCTAGAAGAAGATATATACTGTAAATTAAGCCCTAATGACTTCTTTATACGTTTGGATTTCTATTGTATGCATATACATACCTCGGTACGGTTGTTCTTCAGCTTGATTTCGATCTGTGTGACGGCGAACAGACACAGGGGGCAGTTGGACTTCTCCGAGTTCACTTCCACGCGACGAACCTCCTCAGTCTGGGGGCAGATGCCGAGGGCCGGGCACACCTAGTATTCAAAATACGGTTTTATTAACTTAGATCATCTCTAATAATGCTATGTTAACGAATTAAAAAAAAAACAAAATGAAAGACTCGACTAATGATTGGTTAAACTATACAGGTTGTCCCACGGGCGATGACACATGAAGGGGAAGTATCTTAAAGTAGATTGACAATTTTACTGAAAGAAAACTTAATTTTGATTTTAAAATCAATCTAAACAGCATTCAAAGATTTTCGTAAATTCGCTTGCAACACTCGGTAATAGAACCGCTTAAAATTCGAAATAATAACATCTGTACTGCCAGCAGCTCAACTCAGGTAGAGAGGTGAAGTAATGCACCGTTTATGGTGCCATCTCTCTCCCTGAGTTAAACTGTATCGCATTTGAATTGCCACAAGAGCTCATGGTAGGGCCCCAGGAACGCTATCAGTAAACATGAGTAGGCAATGGGCACTGGGAACTTACGCTAGCGGGATCAATCTCCTGTACAAGCAGCGCGATAACAGCGGGTCCGTATTGCTCCACGAACTGCGTGCACTGGCCTTCGACAGACCGCGGTAGGCGCTCACACGCCTTGTTCACTGCTTCCATGATCTTGTCCTGCACACACACAAACAGCATTAATACAAAATCATTATAGGTCACGCCAATCTTTTTGGCCGCTCTGAACTTCGCGCAAAACGATGCGCAGTAAAAAAAATGGTATCAGCTGCTATTTTTCTTTACTGCGCATCGTTTCGCGCGAAGTTCAGAGCGGTAAAATACTTCATTTATGACGTCTTTATATTTATTTATTTATCAAATCATACATTGCTCTTACAGACTAGGTCCAATTTAACAATGTAGTATTTACAACTACTCTCCACATGAACACTGTCAATGAAGGTATATTATATAGGTTCGCAGATAATTTAGTCGTATGGTGAACAAAAAGGAATGATAAATATGATAATGTACCACTGAAGTGCGAGGGAAATGCGTTATGGACCACGTTACACCGCTGAAGACTCGAGACGGCGTTTTAGTCGTTTCGAGTTAGACCTAAGACCTCGTTGACCGTGGGTATTTACGCATGAAAAAAACATCTTCATAATGTACCTCAGTTTTGGTGTCGCTGATCTCAACTTGCATATAATGCAGGAAGTATTGGCAGAAGGAGCAAGCGGCCTTGCCGTCTACTTGAGGGACGGCCACGAACATGCGCTCAATGGGGAGTGGAGCAGGGTCAGTGCTCGGCATCACACGGACGTTGGTTTGCTTCTTAGGGACTGGTACGCGAGCCAGCTGCAATTAAAAGCCAAAGTTAATACGTTTTTCGGTCACTGTGATGTGCCGCCCGCACATACACACACAGCCACAACACAGTATGGAATAAAATTTATAAAAATATGGTAAGTATTTTTTTATAACACGCAGACAAGCAACAAATATAAGTCAGTCCCTTATACATATATTGAATCCCACTAATAATACATAACATAATATAACATAAACTCACGCCTATATCCCCGAAGGGGTAGGCAGAGGTGCTAGTACCCACATTTCGCCAGTTTATGTTTAGGTCCCAATGTAATAGGTGGCGAGCCTATTGCCATTAACCGGGCACTTATAAACCTGCGATAAATAGACACATAACACTAATAATATAAATGTGAAATTTTGTGAAAATGTTACATATTTATTACTCAATCACGCACAAACGGCTTATCCGATTTGGCTGAAATTTAAAACAGAGTAAGACTATACTCTGGCATAGCACAGCCTAATAGTTTACAATGCGTTACGGAAACCGTATCAGTGGGGCGAGCACGAATTTTCTTTCGAATCGAGTTCGTAACGTGTGGAAGAGAAATTATATGGGATTTATACAGTTCCTTTACGCACGATAGGGGCACTGTACAAATTTCATAAAAATTTTGTCGCACACGTTACAAACTCGATACGAAAGAAAATTCGTGCTCGCCCCACAGAATACCACGCGGCATGCAACAGCTAGAACTAAATAAAAACTTAAAACTAACCTCATCAGTTTTATAACTATTCGCTTCATCAGTGCCAATCAGCATGGGTGCTTTTCCCATCACTTTGATAGCCAGTTGACTGTCAACCAAGGGCGCGATCACGGGTGCTGCAGTATTGTTGCCGCAAACACCAATCATTGCACATATGACGTTGCCCCTGAGGTCATCGACCAGGTATTGGTAGACCAGGGGGTAGTACTGTTCGGCTAGATGGAGGCATTCGTCTTTAAATTTACCAGTTTGTTTGCAGAGACCTGTGGAAAATACATGAGGTTTCAGATGTGGTAGTCTAACTTTCCACATGAATAGGTTGTATTGACGGCCTCTGTGGCGTAGCAGTAGTGCATGCGACTGCTATGACAGGAGGCGCGGGTTCGATTCCCGCTCAGTGAAAATATTTGTATGCATGAATATATCTATTTGCATTGGTCTGGGTGTTTCTATGTATAATAAGTATGTATTTACAAAAAAAAATATAAGTATGTTTATTCTAGAACCCACAACACAAGCTAGTTGGACTAAGCTTACTTTGGGTCTAGAAAGCGCTGTGTAGAATGTTGAAAAAAAATGGAATGAGCTCTCTCAATATCAATTTTCAGTAGCAGGTTAACACGTTTTTAGTTACAAACCAAATTAGCTCTTAAACTTATTTTCTATGTATAGTAATTATGTATTTAAAAAAATGTAGGTATTTAAGTATTTTTATCCGCAGTCTAGAACCCATAATACAAGCTAGTTAAGTTGTGCATACTTTGGGTCTGGATAGTGTTGTGTCAACATTGAAAAATTTCAAATTCACAAAAAAAATATACATCAATTCATTTATCGATTTATTTGAATGTAAGGATTGTTTGTAAATTTGTTCGTATTTAGCATCGCTTGTTCGCAAGTTTTGCACTGCGCACTTTGCTTAAGTAGACTTAACTTCAATTTCTCAATTCAGAAACCGCCCACAGGATGGGGATACGTTTCAGTGAAACTGATGTCACATGTTTTTGCATATCAAGCCTCGAAAGTTTCAGCTGAACAAACATTATTTAGTTACCTTTCAGTACTCGGTAGAATTCAATCTCAGTAGTGTTAGCGACCATCACGTCACGCAGGTGTTGGACCAACTGTTCGCACAACTCGCAAGGAACATCCCTGTATAACAAACAATATATATTATTACTAGCCTATGCGCGGGTCTCCGCCCGAGTAAATGTCGGTTATCACGACTTCAACCATTTGCAATCAAACTTGCAGCGTATTTTAAGTTTAACACATTCTAAGAAAAAAAAACCGCATCAAAATGCCGTCAGTACTTTTTACGTCCATTGTAAATAAACTGGCAAAAAAAAAAAATTGTGTTCAGAATCGATAATTTAACATAACCCATTTTTACAAGCTAAGTTACAAGTTTATCTTTATACATATAATTCTATTGTACGTGTTTATGTCACTAAACTCCTCCTGAACGGCTGGACCGATTTGAACGATTTTTTTATATACGTTTGGATGGCGCCCTGGATGGTTTAGATTCACAAATCAGCCCAGCAAATGCCGTTGCAGTCGGTATCCAGGACAACGTCTGTCCGGTCCACTAGTAACAGTATAGATATGCGTGGATCATCAAAGCTGATGTTCTATCAGTAACATATAAGCCAGTAATACTCACTGAGTGTCCTTAAAGCCGATCAAGTCCTGTGGGAAAGTGTAGTCGTCGTGCGAATGGTACTTGAAGGCGCACTGGCCGCTCATGTGGCACATGCTTTGAGGTACCAGGTCCTTGCGTAGTGCCGCCACAATGTTCTCGAAGTACTTGAACACCAGCATCGAGCAAGAGTCGGAGAACGAGTCCATTTTGCGGCACACCTGTTTAGCAACCTTATTGAGCAACCTTCAACTTATATCTAGAGTGAGAAGTGGAGTTTTTTTTAGTACAAAATTGCCTTTCCGCCTCTGTATTATGGGTGGATGGGACCCCGTCAGCAACTTAAGGGTCAAGGCAACTTTACACCTACTGATTGACGGACGAGGCTCTTGTATACGCTTTCCTCTCAGAACTGGGAGGTTAGACGACAGTAACTGCCATAGGTCGTGTAAGCCAAACCAAAATGAATAGAAAATAGCGAACACCCCTCCTTCCCCCTCTGGGATTCGAGGAGAAATCTTCCAATGCAGCTGAGAACAAAGCTAAGATGATGAGCTCGGGCTGTTATCTCTGTTTAGCCCAAATATGTATACCCCCAAATTATATACAATTTTTACAAACTTTTCAGAAGAGACAAAACTCGATCCCGACTTATATGCCTCTACGGGAGGGGGTTGTTCACATCTAGAACGTCAATACGCAGATACCTACATAATTATTTAAAAAAAAAAACGTACGAACCTGCAGCATTCCAACCAAGAAGTCTTCTTCACTGGTGGCATCGAACTTCATTCTCAACCCACCGACAGTTCTTTGGCAGTTGTTGCATTCCACACGGAGTTGCAACTGGTTATTCTGGAACAATTAAATCTTTATAAATTCTATGTCTTGAGAAAGTTAGTCTTAGTTACGATTTATTTCGAAAAGGAAAATAATATCTGTCCTTTTTATAACGCAAGGAAAATCACTCAAGGTGATTGTGCACATATTTACGTCATAGTTTAAGTGGCCTTTCGCAGGAGAGTGGCCTTTACGAACTTTCGAGAACATTAATTTTTGGTTAGTTACATGGCTAACTCTCATATTTTCTTAACTTTGAACTGCGGAACTGACGATCGAGTAACCCAAACATATGCTGCGGTATCGATAAATCAAGGCATGACAAACAATTCGATATAATATGTATATACCTACCTACACCATGATCGCTTTAATTTCCTTTTACACTATACATAGTCTAACTACCACTAGAATGCGAAAGATTTGTCATTCATTAGGTATTAATTTTTACTGAACTAAATTCGAATGATGATCAAATTTCATACACAGTATTATTATTGCTATTTGTATCTTGCTATGTAGGATATAATTATATATAATATAATTTTAATATTATTCAATAGATTCTAATAGGCCAAGTACCAATATATATTTCACTGGTATGTATATTCAGTTATACTAGCAGTATTAATAAACATCGTACGATGTTACAAATATAGGCAAGATCGATAATATTGTTATGACTAGGTACACTCGATGACTAACGTATTAAGTAATAAACAACATTATTTGTCACATTGGCAGTTTAATGGACATAGGAGTAAAAGCAAGCTTTGTTTTAAAGAATATTCGTAACCGAAATTACAGTCTCCCCCCTCAACTAAGCTAAATTGCTGATGTTAGAATTCGATAGTGTAATCGCCAGGATTCGAACCCAAGACCTCTCAGTTGTAAGACTGATTTTATAACCGCTAAACTATCGATACTTCGGTGGCTGCGAGCTGCTACCCACATTTGTCGAACCACAAATCTTTTAAAATATTATGTACTAGCTGTTGCCCGCGGCTTCGCCCGCGTGGATTTCGAATTCCGTTTCAAATTCCTTTTTTGTGCGAAAGTTCCTTCGGATACCACCCCCGTCACCCAAAAGGAGTAGTTAAGTCTGACTCGGACCTCATAAAAACCGCACGCCGCTGTCTCAAGTCTTCAGTTGTAAAATTGCTTAGTGCATATCCCGCTGCAACAGTTGACCTTGGGCGATCTACGGTTTTAAGATGGCCCCCTTGACCCCCCGAGCATCGCGCCACTTGGGCCGTCCTGTCACCCAACCATCGGCGCGTGGACAATCAGCTTGCCCCCCGTTGCTCCCCACTGTACCCTCTGCTGGTCAGAGGAACATATGGGGAGCCTCGGTGCAGCCCTCTAGAGGGCCACTCCCCCCCCGGCCGGATTGGCCGCAGGCAGCAGCGTCTAGTGAACTCCACTGTGGGTGACGACAAACTTATTATTTGCGGTTGGTACAGTAAGCGAGTCTAGGGATCGAACAGCAAAATTAAGTTTGTTTTTTGTTGTATATACTTTTCCGGGATAAAAAGTACCCAGTGTGCTGCCCAGGATATTGAAGAATAATTATACCAAGTTTCATCGTAATCGAACCGGTAGTTTTTGCGTGATGCCTGAACAAACAGACAGACAGACAGACAGACAGACAGACAAAAAATTTTTTAATCACATATTTGGGATCAGTGTCGGTCTAGTAACACCCCCTACTACTTATTTTTATGATATTTTCAATGTACAGAATTTTTACTTCTACAGATTTATTATAAGTATAGATTTTACTCTCATAATAACTGCCTGAACAACTGGCATTGGAAAAAAAACGCTCCTTGAAAAGTATTTGGTGACTAAATCTTAATATATATAAATCTCGTGTCACAATGTTTGTCCTCAATGGACTCCTAAACCACTTAACCGATTATAATAAACTTCGCACACCATGTGCAGTTCGATCCAACTTGAGATAGGATAGTTTTTGAAACGGATTTCGACATCCACGCGGGCGGAGCCGCGGGCAACAGCTAGTACTACTATAGGAATAACAAATAGGTTAGAATATATTTTTATCCCATAGGAACCAAGAACCAGATCTCGGGCGATTAATTCCACGTGGGCGTAGCCACGGCCAACAGCTAGTAGGTAATAAATTACCCACAATTATTCCTGACATACACCTCATTGCCCTATTTTCTTATCTCTCTCCTAGCCTTGTTATCGCAGGTATGCACACCTTAACAGATTACCTCTATCCTATCGCATTATTCTGACTAATTTTCTCATAATCTTGATTCGAAATACAGAGCTGCTAGCTGTATTTTTGTCAGTCTGTTGAACTTCGAACACATTTGTATTGTTTTGGAAACAATGCCAGGCGTATATCAATAGCGTACATTTCCGACTATAGAACGTCTGTGGTTTTCTTCGCTATTATATTACCAATACAAACCACACAAAATTGATAACATCTACAATTTATGTACCTACATAACAATATATGACCTTCTTAAACGATGTTAACAAAGGCACATAAATAAGTGAGACTGAAACAGAAAACTATAACCGTTCTAGTTTGTTGACGAAGCCTGGCGCGTGCTTGAGGCCATCTCGAGACTGGAGTAGGCCCAGGGTTAACCGGGCTGCGAGGGAAATGCCTTATGTACCACCTTACATCTGAAGACTCCAGACGACGCGCGGTTTTAATCAGTTTTAGTTGACAGCAGTTAAACAAAAAATGGGTCAGATGCAGGCTTTTTTTTCGGGGTTGAAGGGTCAAAACCCAAACAAAATAAATAGAAAGGTTAAGAAAGCGAGCGCGGGGCCCCAAATTGGAACAAATACTGCGACGACAATCACCTCTTCTTTCATGAGGCCTTTAAGTTGAGGGCCACCATTATGTCACTGTCGGTGTATATAATGGGGACTCCCTTCCTGCGACTATACCTTTAGCGTATCATCAGGCGAGGTGAAGTCATATTGACGTGACCTATATATAAGAAAGGTTACTAGAAGTTAAGAAGTTTAGCACCTAACGGTGATTTTAAATAGAACAGCAACTTACATAATCCTCTAACAAGCTATCGATCTTAGCATTGTTGCAGAGTCCAGCGACGGAGCACACGGCTTGAGGGTTCATCTGCGACGCCAGGGTTTCAACCAACTCAGGTACGAAGTCATCAGCCAACTTCACGCATTCCTTCTTTACGATCTTGATGGGGATGAGCTGGCACGAACCTTCAAACACCTCTTTGAGTTCCTCCTGTAAGTGGATAAGAATAAATAGATTAGATGAATATGACCTGTGCCCGTAGCCAAGTGGAAAAAGTCTAAATCGCTATCGAATCGTATCGAATAGAATAGATTAGGTCGACCAATCACACTCCAGCTCGTGATTCCGCCGCGGCGCGCGCATCGTACGCCGGCGACGAGCTTGGATGTGATTGGTCGACCTAACCGTTTCTATTCGATAGCGATTGACGCTACGGAATACACTGACATTTGTCTACGGGCCCTGATATATTGTCATCTCGAGATTCCTTATGAAAGGAATTTGTAGTCAACCGGGTACCTAGGTATATTATAAGTCGAAAAATATAAAAATAAAAAGTACCTATTATAGATAACGCCATTGATAAAAATTCAAAATATACAGGATGAAGTTTTTGTACCCTACCTGGAGAGAAAGTATGTACTCCAAATACTGGAAGTACTTCATAAAGAATTTTAGATTTTATTTTTGAAAAGAAACAAATCTGGACTTCTATCTAATCGAACCTGCACATAAGTCTGAACCTAACATCCTGTACTTTATGGCATCAATTGATAGGATTAACCATAAGGATCAAATCTCTCTAACAAACATTACAAATTGAATTAAAAGAAATTCAATGAAATCTAAGCTTTCATAATTGATCATTTACTTTTGTTTCTCAATTTATTGTACATTCTAATGTTTACGACTAGCGTGTTGAGTTTACGTCTTTGATATTATAATCTAGTAGTGATCTGCATAAAGGTCAGCAGTTATTTTGCTGAGATAATTGTAACGTTAAATGTCTACGCGATAAAATAAATAAGAACATTATCTCCGCTAATTCTAACTCCTCAAATTTAATTCTGATTAACATGGGGTAAAGAAGTTACAGTAATGGGAATGATGGTGGGATTAATCACGTTAAACCTTTACTTTTTTTATATACCACTAAGGTGGCAGACAAGCACACGGCCCACCCGATGGGAAGCGGTCACCGTGGCCTATGGACGCGTGCAACACCAAGGGCGTTACCCACGCGCTGCCGACCCTGTAGGGAAAGGGCGCGGGTAGGAAAGGGTGGAGAAGCTAGGAAGGGGCTGGGAGGAGGAGAGGTACAGTGAGCTACTGAAATACTACATTTTAACGTTACAAAGACATATTTGACGGTTAGTTGATGCCCGCGGCTCCTCCTGCGTGAAATTCTGATGCCGTTCTCGCGAGCCACAGGAACCTATTCCTGGGATAAAAAAAACACCCTATTCGTTATCCCTATGCCAAAGTTCACCCCAATTCGTTCAGCTGTTTTTGCATGAAAGAGTAACAAACCTCCATACATACTCAGAAACTCGCGTTTACAATACTAATATGATCGATATTGTTGCTCAAGTATTCACGACTGTCCATACTATTCAAATTTATAAAACAATGTAAGACACGCCTCCAATGTGTGTCAGCATTATCGGACAATGACTTTAGATGTTGAGAAGGTTTAAGAGTTCAACCTTTTGTTTGTTGAACTGATAAAGCAACGCGAGAATATATTTTTATACATTCGGAATTATATCTTAGAAAATTTATCTATACATAAAATAAAATAGTAGGAAATTCAAAACTGTACATTGAATAGTTTTTAAAAGAATATACAGATAGGCACGTAACTTGGCCAGGTTTTGGAGTAGTTCGCGCATCGTGCACTTTGAGCCAATCAAATGATTCAAAGTACGAACGAACGGAACGTTGATTCGGTACAAGGCGTCTTTCGGAGACATATGATTGGTCCGTCAAGTGACGTCACATGACGGACCAATCATATATGTCCGCGACGGCGCAACCGCATCTCCCACGACCCGCTCATACCTCAAAGGCGACCTAAAAATCGACCTTTGCGCATATGACACGTCCGGCCAATTTACGTGCCCCCATCTGTACTTAGGGTGTGATCTACAATCCATACCGACGCCAAAAATATCGTTTTTAGAATTTTTATCTGTTTGTCTGTATGTATGACCGGGATAAACTCAAAAAGTACTGCATGGAGTTACTTCAAATTTGGCACGAATATTATTAAAAAGGCCTTCAAGGTAAAGACCAACATTTTAGGATCGTCAGTACAGGGGTGGAGATCCATATCTTCTAGATTTCACCCCAGTTTTTCCAGCGGAGTGCAATTGATATTGAATACAAAAATAACAAATGGGGTCGTTGTATTAAGTGGCGTAACGTTCCGTTTCATTAATTAGTATGAGTTGTAATAGTTGAAGGTAATACGAACACGCAATCTTCAACGTTCGTTTCAACTGATCGAATAAGTCTTATCGTAATGAAATACTCGCTATTCACTCAGAAACATACAATATCAATTTATACTATGAAACTACAAAATAAGTATTACGAATACTATGTCGAATTGAACCGGTCAATGAAATTTAACAGACCTGAACATTTTGAAGTTAATTCATATAACAAATATTCAATTTAAATTCACAATATAGAGTTGTTGATCAACAATTATAACTTAATTGATGTCGTGCCACTGCCAATCCCTGGAATTAGATATCTATGGCAGCCTTGGTAAATAAAGTCGATGGATTGACCAGGCCACTTGTAGGTTTCATTTGACGACTTATAATGAATGAAATCGGCAAAAAAATCAACAAAATTATCAGATTGCGCTGATACAATTATTTAATCATATGAAGATTTTTCCTACTTCTTGTGTTGAAAATTTGTATCAAAATGAAACACTTTTATGCTCACGTTTGACCAATTTAGAATGCCAAAAATATTGTCACAAAAAGAGCTATCTAAGAATTTCGGGACTCCCTAAACTGTAACAGTAAAAAAACACACTGTATATAAGTAAATGTTCCATACCTGTGTTTCATTACTCTGCAGTTGGTCGCGTGCCTGTTGAACCATGTCGGTACAGATTTTGCAAATGCTGTCGTTGTCTTCCGGGAAGTCCATCTTGGACCATACACGACTCACGCAGTGGTGGGTTGCCTGCTTGCCGCATTCTCGTACAGTGCTACAGATATAAAATTGATCATTGTATAATCGCAAGTCGTACTAAGGCGGAATCGGCTTCACCCGCGTGGAAGTCGGTATCGCCACCAATTAAACGACTCTCCACTCTACTCCACTCTCCACTCCATTTTACACTTCACTCGTCACTCCACTCCAATCTCCACTACACTCCACTCCAAATATAAAGGATAAAATGTATCATATGTCCGTCTCCTGGTTCTAAGCTACCTCCCCACAAATTTCAGCTAAATCGGTTCAGCCGTTATTGAGTTATAAATAGTGTAACTAACACGACTTTCTTTTATATATATATATATAGATGTCGGCATCGAACTGACTAAATACGCACGATGTCTCGTCAGATCGGCCTGTGTGGTCGGGGAATTTGGTGTGCTCTAGAAAGTATATCCCAGAGACCCCGACCAGCCTTGGCCGCCAGCATTGGCGACCTCGACGAGTTGTTGGGGTGATTGAATTCCCCCCTCAACTGTAGTTCACCCCACCATAGTAGTAGGTAGTATCACGTTAATCATTTAGTACATCTACAGTATATAGATTGCACTACCAATATTAACATAGTAGCATTTGTAATAATGGTAGGTTCAAACGGTATTGTTATTGCGTAAAGTAATTGAGCCATTGTTTCACAGAATAATGAGATTGTGTACTATTGTGTTCAAATTTAATTCAAATTGCAAGAAAGTAGGGTACTGTAATTTGCCAGATTAATATTGCAGTGTATGGTGTAAAGACCTTCAAACTAAGCCAACCTTACCTTGCTAATTGACAGACAAGGCTTGGAGGCAGGCTTGGGAGGTTAGGCAGCGGTCCTTCCCATAATAAGTCAAGTCAAAAGGAGGAGGAGTAAGCGGACCCCAGACTCCGAGATAAAGGTCTCGGATGCAGCCGGGAACAACTCCAAGATGATAATAAAGATATTACAGTGACTGTAAATAAAAATGTACCCGTATCATTTAATTACCTGAAGTTACTGCACCAATAAGATGGGCCCCAAGTGCACTTTGTGGCTCCCAGGAGACGTTCTGAAATGAAATAACTATTAGGCCAGTCATCCCCAATCAACGCACAAAGTCAAAAAATGTCTAAATTATATTTTGAAAATGTATATCTTTTATTCTATGGGTTAGTTTAACAAAGAATCATATGCAACGGTAAAGCATCTTTGTTCGATTAACCCTTTTGTGGCAAATGACGCACATATGCGTCATTTAAACGAGGGTTTCCTGGTATCGCTCGATGCTCATACTTGCCATTATCACTTCAATGTAATATTTTTCCTATCCCTGTAGACACAATGGTTAATCCAATATTTGTGGCCAGTGGTAGGAATTTTTAAAAATGAAACTAAGAATGAACGGTTAACCCGTGCCTACATGATTGTTTTTATATCCTAGTCAAATATTACGTATTTCGATGACGAATAAATTATAATTTTTATTTTATTTTAACAGTTTTAAATTGTATTGTCATCAGAACTAAAGACTTCTGCCAAATATCAGACAAATCAGACAACTGAAAAGGGTTCAAATTTCAATTTCTAGATTTGACCCAAACAAACAGGTTGAGTTAAATAAAACTGTTTAAAAATCACTCATTTCGAACCATTTTACTAACATTTTTTTTTGATTGTATTTCCTATATCTTAGATAAAGAGGTAATAGTTTTAACAATCTTTTCTGTGAGTCATATGAACCTGTGTTATAAAGTGAATCATTGTGGCCAGGTGTGTATCACTGAGTTGACGTCACTACGTATTAGTTTCTACGTAAATATATTCATTATTCAACCAAGAACAAATAGAATGCCTTTATATTCATAGCTTTAGCTCTTGATTAAGTCGCGAAAGTAATAGATGGCTATCTTTGTTCCAGAAAGTTCCTAAATGTGACAAAAGTTAAGTATTCTTATTACCAAAAATTTTTTTTGACGTTTGGGGGATCGACGTACGATCGAAACTAGACTGAAACTGAATTCTGAACATATTTTATACGAAGATTGGCCCTTTTTTTCCGTGCGGATATCCTCATGGATACCTACCCACCCCGCGGCCAGCAGGGCAGGTTATGTCGGAATCTTACCGAATAAAACCGCACGCCGTCTAGGGTCTTCTGACGCCAGGGTGTAAGGTGGTACAAAGAGCATTTCCCTCGCATCCCGGCTTACGAAGATTCGCCCTCAGGTATTTTTGGCAAGACTTATAAAATAACAAATCGGCAAGAACTATATACCTAAATGCATAAAGTATGTAATTCATACAAAAGAAATTGCCAAAATATTAATTTTATAGTCACAGCTGTTTAGGTTCTGCGTTGATGAATCAGTCAGTTAGGCTCAAGACAAGTGATTGTAAATGTATAGATGTGCATTTTGCACAGAGAATGAATCATTGCGGTAGTTTTCATTAAAATACCGGTGGTTCTTTACAGTTTGTTGCGCCTGATTTTAAGACCAGCACCGAAACAGAAATTATTGTTGACGCTTTAAGTGCAGGATGTGGGGGACTGATCCAGCACCCATTGGCAAATAAAACTCATTGATCATTCTAAATGGAACCAGAGATAAAGTAAAAAAACGCAAAAACCCAATAAAAATAGGCTGGTTAAAATATATCTGAGTATAGACTGACCAAATTAATGTGTTATTGAAAAAAGGGCAGGCCAAAAGCACTCGAAACCGGTGGGCTTGCATGAAAGGTTTAATGACAGCAGAGGAAACGCGTGAAGTATGTAAGGACAGACGCAGATGGGGGACTATGTCTCTGCCTACCGCGGAAGGAAAAAGTTGTGCATATGTATGTAGGTATGTAGTCAAAAGTAATTTCAAAAGGTTATTCGGGAATTACAAGAGAATATATTTCAATCTGGTAAATACGTGTTATTTATGGTAAATATTATCAGACTGATCATTAAAAAAGAAATATTACTCACGAGAAGGCAACAAAAACTGAACCGTGATACGAGGACCTAAGTAAAACTGGTGCAATATGACGTCATCATACACAGCTACTGTTATTATGTGATTATTGAGCTGGTGAACTCTTTAACGGCTATTGACGCTCGATAAAATAATTGCCTTGATATTGTTAACACCTGAATACACGACAATATTCATGAATTATTCGCAAATTTTAAAATGAATGCTGTTGTTATTGCCGTTTTGAATCTTAATAGAGCGAGACTAATTGCGATTTAACCACTTAAATTTGTTTAAACAAAAAAATATTACTAGCCATTGCCTGCGACTCAGTGTGAACCAATAGGTAGTAGGTATGCGAGCCACAGGAACTAGGTATCTTCGGGATATTAGATCGGGTAGATTCATTGTACGTCCAGAATTGACGCCGCGAACGACGAAGCCGCTTATGCTTCGCTCGTGCTCGGCTCGCTTAGCGTAAACCCACCTTTATGTAAACGAAACCCGCCCTGAATCTGCTACTTTTGCATTGGAAGCCTGATTTATAGTGAAGGAGAAGGGATAATAGGATAAAGACAAGGGAGTAAGCGGCACTCTTAAGATGCGTCCACGCTAGACGAGCCGAGCACGAGCCGAACACAATAAAATTCGTCTAGTGTGGACCGACTTACAAGCCTCGAACGAGCGCGCTGCGAGAATTTCGTTCGCGCTCGGCTACGTTCCGCCTTTTGTCGGTTTTTTGACGAACACTAGGGATTTCGAGGACACTGATCGTTGTAGATTCGCTGAACGTCCACACTTGACCCGCGAACGACGAAGCCGAGAACGGCTCCGCTTGTGAACCCACCTTGAAATTCGTACATGTGTCACGCTACAACTTCAATGTGTGTAACATTTACCTTCATTTAAGGTTCCTAAGAAGCACGATTGCTGATGTTAGTACAGTATGCACATTTCGCTGAATCAATGAAACAAGATATTTACCTATTGTTCCGCTCTAATAAAAGAAACACGCATAAAGTTGACATTATTTCATATCAGATACATCGTGTACTTGCCGCATAAATAGGTACCACCAACATTGTATCCATTTGATAAATACCTACTCTTTGTGACCGTTATATTTTAAGATGCTTTTGCTTTGATTTTCATTACTTTTCCATTATTAATACATGCAGATATTGTCGGGCCTCCTACTCATTGGGATAGGCAGAAATACTGCACTTGCTATGGGACCAACGCAAGTGAAAATAATGTGGTTATTAGTCACTTGCGGGTACGCTTGACCTGGCCTTTCCTCACTGTTCTACTTATAGAATAAAAAAAACAATAAGTGTACTAAATTGCTAAAATTGTATTGTTATTGTGTTAATAATAAAGACAATAAGAGTAATAGAGAGAGAATAGGAGATAAAATATTGATTAGTCTGGTATCTACTACGACCTATGGCCGACTACACATTTTAAGAACGCCTGATGTGTCTATAAAATGACAAATCATTTGAGTTATAACAAAAAACCCAAAAAAAAAATTTGAAATGCTATACTAATTATCTATATTCCTTCTATTCTAGAACCTATAACACAAGCTAGTTAGCTGTTTATAGTAGTGTAGTTGTATGCTTACGCTGTGTAGAATGTCGTAGAATATTTATAAAAAAAAATGTTAAGTAACTTTTGCATTTTTTTTCTTTAATTAAGAATTGCATTGTTAAGTGTAATCTAACACACTTGTTCTTGTCTATAACAAGTCCTACCTAGTCACGCTTAATACACTTGTTTTAGAATTAAACTAGAACCTAACCTTGTAATTTCTTTTATTTGTGTGCCAAATAAATAGATACTAATTAAATTTGGCACTACTAGAGTGATCACATTGCCTTATTTCTACAACATTTAAATAGTCTTATGCAAAGTTTATAAACACTCACCCTTTCCAGGTTCAGTTGTTAGTTTCTGCAAAAGATAAAAAAATATATGTAAACTTCCGAATACATAGACAATTTCGCCTAGTATGATTAAGTCTGGATATGGTCTAATATGAAGGAGGTAGGACACGACGGTATCTCCCGTCCGAAATGAGCTGTCCGACTGGGGTAGTACCTCCACCCTACAGAACACCGCGGCCATAATAACCATCGTGTTCTGTTACCACCGGTAAGTAGGGTAGCCAGAGCTCACTCCAGATACCCCTCCTCCCCCACCCCATCCCTTCCTAGCCCTCTCACCTTCAGGGTAGGCAGCGCGTGTGTGATACCCTTGTGTTGCACACGTCCATAACCCACGGTGACCGCTTCCCATCAGGTGGGCCGTTTGCTTGTCTGCCACCTACGTAGTATAAAAAAAAGTCTATGGAAATAAATTTTGAAAAAAATCTCGGATAAGCTCACCTTTCCTTTACCCATTAAAACGTTGCCGATAACTTCGTTGTTGCACATCTTGACAAGGACGCACATGGTCTCGGGCGTCGTCTCCGACTGCAGCACATGGTTGATATACTGCTGGAGACCGCGTGTGTTGTCAGTGCAGATGCGTTTGATGTCTGTATGTTCTATGTCCTCGCATAGCGATGTGAGCCGCGTGGAGAGATAATCCTGTGTAAAAAAAAACATTATATTTGAGAATCTCGTTACACACGTCCGTAGGCTGCGGTAACCGCTTTCCATCAGGCCGTGTGCAAACCACATCTGAGGAGGTGTATGGGTATCACACAAAGACCTTAGCGGGTCAAGCCAACGTCACCTTTAAGCTTGTGCACCTGCTGACGGACTAGAATCTGGCTCAGGCTTTCTCAGGGTTGCGAGTCAGGATACAATCGCCCCTATAAAAGCCGTTTAAGCCAAACTAAGAAGAAAACAAGCAAGCGGACCCCGGGCTCTGAAGTGAAACCAGGAACAAGGTTAAGACAATGATGCTGATCAGATGGGTATTTTATACCCAACCGCCTTTCTCAATAACAACGTTCTAATATCGGCAATACTGTACGGTTTGAAACAGTACGATTTCTTCGAGTCTTTAGCGAAATTGTACCGGAAGATATCCATACGGAAATTGAAATAAGTTTAAGATAGATAATAATTAAAACTAATAAATTACTCGACTTACTCGTGAGTCAGTTAGAAATTAATATTATATTAAAAATAATTTATTATTGTAGAAAGTTTACGTGAGGTACAGATACCGGCACGTAAATTGGCCAGGTTTGGGGTAAGTTCGCGCATCGTGCATTTTGAGCCAATCAAATGATTCAAAGTACGAACGAACGGAACGTTGATTCGCTACAAGACGTCTCTCGGAGACATCTGATTGGTCCGTCAAGTGACGGACCAATCATATGTCCGCGACGGCGCAACCGCGTCTCCCACGACCCGCTCATACCTCAAAGGGGGCCTAAAAATCGACCTTTGCGCATATGATGCGTCTGGCCAATTTACATGCCAGCATCTGTACTCACCTATTATTCTAAAAATTATTAAAATTATCATGATTTATTTTGCATTTTTTTTATCTTAACAAAAACCGACGTTTCGGTTGCTATACAGTAGCCATGGTCAAGGAGTCTCCGTTTTTATTTGAATTAAACATATTTTGTTAAAAAAATTAATAAAGGCGTACCTACGTAAAGTACGCGTTTATTTAACTAGGTCAAGATAACTTCCCAGACAGTGGAGTACAGTCGCAGAAGTAGCATTAGAAACGATCATTACCTACATTGAAATAGGTTACTCAATAAATAAGTTGAAGGACTTAATCTTCAGGGCATTTTTTTTTTGTTAATTGTTTTACGTAAGATTTGGAGCTAAGAGTAGTCTTTGCACCATCCTGTGCAAAATTATCTGCACGAAACTAGCACAGTATTATTTGCACGAAATAGGTACTTGCATGCTGTGCACACGCACGACGACGTACCTAGCGCAGGTTCCTATAGTCATTTATATCCTAGTAAGGATTTTTTATAAGATATTAAACTTTATTTTCGATTTTAACTACTCTAAAAAATTACAATATACCAGAAATACGAGCGGGTAAAGCTTGGATGAATTTCCAGTTTCACCCAGAGGGAGCAAAGTCTGTGGAGATAGTGGGAATAACCCCTGGCAAAATAGTCGATACGAAAACGTAAACAAATTGTAGACCATAAAGTCAAGTAATAACTACAATATGTACCTATCTAAAATGAAGATGGTAATTAGGTAATTAACAAACAGAACTTCGAAAAAGAAACAATTTAACTACATAATTTATGCATTTGGTATGCATAAATTAGTATAAATTCTATTTTTTCTTAACACCAGTTCATACCAAGGACCCGTTGTAAGGACGGCAAAAAATTTAGCGGGATTTTTGTGGTCTATTTACATACAAACCAGTACCTGTGGTTATTGAAATCGTAAACTGTAAAGACCTTACGTAACATCAGATTTATAACTGTAAAAAGATAATAAACAAACTAGTTACGCCCTGTGGTTTCACCTGCTGGATTCTTCTACTCGCGGTGTGACAGTTTTTATGCTTACCCTCTTTCAGCGGTCTACGACTGACAATATTTTCATTACAAGTATATAATACTTATACGTTTCTCTAATTATTTAAGTCTTAATTAATTAAGTACTCTTTTAATCGTTACGCTTCGCGCCAATACTAAATTCACGCAAATAAGTATCTAATACTGAGTCGGGATTATTATATTCGCTTTTTATTTATTCCGTATGAAACATACAAACTGAAAAGATATTTTCGTCAATATATTTTTATCCTACCAAAACGGCAAGGTGTCCAGTCATTACTGGGAATCCGAATATGGTCGAATAGCATGGCGGACGTAAATTTATATCTTCTTTTCCTTCGATCAATGAGATGGCAGAAAAAGTTGTTGCGTGACCGAGATCGAGAGAAAAGGAGACATGTCTACGGATGCCATGCTGAGACTGCAGGTCGTGTTTCTGCTCCGGGAACAGTCAGTTTTAGGTACGCGATATCCCCGTTTAGGTATATTATCCCTTTTAACATACGTCCATTCATCAGTATGCGTACCCCTATGGAAAACGGTGAAATGTCGCTATAACACACGTCAGCTTTCCCTTTATAGACATGACGCCGCCGATTTAATTAGTAGAATACTTAAAAAAGTTGCATCACCACGATATTCTACCCAAATCTACGAAAACTACGCATTAATTTATCATCAAAATATTATTTTATTTTGCTGCGATGTTTGTTATTTTGGGACAAATTTGGAAGTCCAATTAGAACCACTTCCTGACATCAGATTGGGTTAAATTTGGTATACTTACGTATCTTCGGTGACCATAAGAACTTCTGAACTAAACAAGATAAGCCAATCGAGTTTAGGCTCATTTGTTTTTATGAGATCAAAATTCACATTCTGTATACATTTTTGCTTTACACTATTTCAAAACTACTTAAACAAATACCTCTTTACAAATTTTATGATACACACCTCATTAATAAGATCCTTAACGTCCTTCAACTGCCTGAAGAATCGTACGACCCTCGTAGATATGCCGTTAGGGTCCACCTTGTCATTGCGTTTGGTCCAGAGAGTACCCGTGCAGTGCCCCACGGCCCCGCACTCCGACCCTTGTCTGTGGGAATATTATGAATCAGTCTCGTTTCTCGATGCAAATGAGTCATGTTCGTATATCAATACGGATGCGGGTTCGTTAAAAACATGTTCCTTCTAATAGATGAACGAGGGGTATCCAATTTAGCGCACCAAAATTATTCCATAAAGCCATGAGATTTTGGAGACGATTGAGATTGGTTGTTTTTTTATACTACTGAGGTGGCAGACAAGCACACGGCCCACCTGTTGGAAAGCGGATACCGTGGCCTATGGACGTGTGCAGCACTAGGGGTGTCACAGTCGCGTTGCCGACCCTGGGAGGGGTTGGAGAGTTTGAGAGGTGAGTTAGAGGAGGGGATTTGGGGGACGGGGTTGGAGGGGATTGAGTGGGATGAGGGACGGGAGAGGGTTGTGAGCTCTGGCTACCCTAAGTACTTACCCGGGGGGAACACAACACGAAGGACATTATGGTCGTGTCGGACAGTTCAAATCGGACGAGAGATACCGTCGTATCCTACCTCCATACAATAATTTGAATATGCTATTCAAATTGGTGCGCGCAAAGCATACTCAAGGGCATGTTATATCAATCAATGTTATTACAGAGTCAATATTCAGGAGGGAAGTTGAATTATTCGACGCCAAGGAATGATTTTGCCAACATACAACATGTAGTGATGGGTTTATGGCATAAACTTTATGCCCTGTCACTTTGGACATTAATCGGGCATTTATCCAATCTACCTGTTTAGCCTCTCCCCTACCTCTCCCTCTAGATCGCGGCCCAAACACCAACACTGTAGGATGATGCTGTTTGTAGCCTAAAGGCTAGACCGCATGGGCAACGCTTCACGGCAGCGGAGCGACGTGACACGTCGCGAAAAATATTCTTTGGAAAAATTGTATGAGGCATACCACACTACGCGGCAGGTACAGAAATTGTCAAACGACTGACTGACAAAATTTGCCGCAAACTGTAGCGGCGCTGCAGTTTAAGTGCGGTATAACTAATAGTGTCGCTACGTGTTGCATCGTTTCACTGCTGTGAAGCGTCGCCCGGTGCGGTCTAGACTTTGGGCTTCATGGATTAGTGACGTACAAAATGCATAGATCCATTGCACAGTCGATTAGCAGTTATAAATAACAATACTTATACAATTTCATCTTAATATATATAAATCTCGTGTCACAATGTTTGTCCTCAATGGTCTCCTAAACCACTTAACCGATTATAATAAAATTCGCACACCATGTGCAGTTCGATCCAACTTGAGAGATAGGATAGTTTTTGAAACGGATTTCGACATCCATGCGGGCGGAGCCGCGGGCAACAGCTAGTAATAGTATAGATACTTACTTTATACTGCTACACCATACTGAAGGGCCCTGATGGCACTCTTTCGGTACTGCTAAGGAAAAACCTATGAACAAAAGAAATCATATTAGAATCGAATGACATTACAAGTCAACTTATCATCATAATAGTTAATAATAAAAATTACAAGAGCAAAGACTTGTCATGAGGGGTCAATCGGTCAATCGTGTTTATCATTGAAAACTGTTTGACACAAGTGAACAATAAGATAACAGAGTATTACGGATTTAAATACTGACACTAGCAGTAACAATATTTGCTTTAATGTTTTAGTCTTTTGTTGTATATTAGGATGGTCAATTTAGTGGCATGTTTTCTATAAGATTCTAGAATTTTTTTTATACTAAATAGGTGGCAGACACAAGTGCTTGTCTGCCACCTAAGTGGTATAAAAAAATCCTAGAATATTGTAAAAAACATGCCACCAAACAAACAGCCCACCTTATGGTAAGCGGTTACCATGGCCTATGGACATGTGCATATCATAACTCAGCCAATACAAATATTGATGCATACAATTATTTGCACTGTGCAGGCATCGAACCGTGACCTCTGACAACTCCTATTGGAAGTTGATCAGAGGATATGCTAGCTAGCATAAGGGTTAGCTCCCACAGATAATAATATAACCACATTAATTAAACTAGTTATGTCTATACAAAGATAGACTCTTTATTATTAATTGGTTTATAAGACTCCTCAATTTTTTTAAATACTACTTAGATGGCAGACAAGCACACAACCCACCTGGTTTTGGAATTCAGTCAATGTATATATTATATTCATCAATAAGCACCTATTTATGGTACAATAAGGAAATCCTTACATTATTGTTGTATATTTTACAATTATAAAATACATAGTTCTGTCACTACTGATAAAAACACAAAAATATCCATTTACAGTGGTAGTGCAAACAGGAAATATGATCCCAAATACATGTTTGTGCAATTAATTAGTTATTATCTACTGATATGTTTTAACAGTAGCCAGTAGTAATTATGTTGGAAAATAAAGAACAATTGCCAACACAAACGAATATGCAGTTATGTTTACAGGAATATTACAATAATTATCAGTCTGTGTGTGACTAACCCCAGTGACTGAACAAATTATTGGGAATTATCTTGTAATAACCAATTCTGCACTTTAAAGTATCAAATAATTTACAGATAAAGGAAAAGGAATTATTATTTCTCTTAAAAGTATTTTTAAATAAGAAAAAGATGTTGAAGTGATGTTATTTACTGGTAGTTCAACCACATCCTTATCTTCTCTATGATTTCAGATTTCATAAGTTTATTACGCATTAATTATGAAAACATTGCAAGGAAACCTGCATGTCTGCTTACCCACACTGGGTAAGTAGGATGAACAATGTTTTTACCTATCTCATGTTGAGAGAAAGCCAAATCTAAAAGTGGAAACACTTATAAAAAGTTGATGTACCTACTTGTACATAAAGACAATGATTGATTATTATTATTAGAAATACACAAACAAAAAACAAACATTTTGAAAGCCAATACTAATTTCTTTGTTGTAAACAGCATACACAAAAAAAAAACCAAGATGTCTTATTGAAATCTTTTCAAGATCACAAAACAGAAATATTTCTGAACATAAATATTAAAAAAAAAACGTGAAATTCTAATTATCACAATAACAGTAAGTTGTCGTAATGAGGATTATTGAAGGTCATCAGTTTATATCCATTACGAAAACAGGCAATTAGTTACTTTCCGTAACGCTAAAAGTAGGTAGATAAAATAGAAAGCAGTAGAAGGTAATTTAAGAATACGTAAGGATCGTTGCGATATGTTCAGTACTACTCAGTAGCAAAAAAAAATATTCGTAGAGTAAAAATTTCTACAAACTATTACACATAACAAAGACGCCGATTGCGACTAGAACATAAAAAAACATTGAATAGATACTTACTCGCACAACAAAGTGCTATTAGACAAACAACGAACGTGTTCGTCATTTTTAAAGATTTCGCTTCACTCTGCGAAGTCCAGTTTTGTGCACTGCTATCGAAATACTAAACAATTAAATATAAATTCACTTTGTTTGTAAGATAATGCGTATCTATTCTTATTTTTACAATCGTCAAGTCACAAAAACGACCCAAGCAGGACGAAAATGACGAGAATGACAATCAAAATACAATACAACAAGAATGTCAGTCTCAAAGTGATAGTGTTGCGCTCGGTTTACGGGTAAAAACCGTAAAACCGGTTTTATGCGGTTTCAGTTTTTATTTTAGATTATTTAGAGTTTGTCTAATGAAAGCTGAACCACGACATTTATTGATTTGCAACACCAGTAGACTAGAAATGTCACCTCCTGTCATTTATCTGTGATTGTGCGTTGACATTACGATTTTGATACTTTGTATGATCAAATATTAACGAGATTCAGATCAGATGGGATATCCAAAAATATTCGCTTTTGTATTAGATATTTGTACTTTTCGACAATATTTATTTAATTAATATAATTAATTATACCTAAGTGTGACTGATGATGGATCAAGCAGCTCGGATGATGGTGAAGAATATTTGGAATCTAATTTTGATTATAATTAATTATATTTTTTTCTAATAAATGAATTCCGTCTGATTCCTATAAGCCCGCTTGAAGATAGTTTTTAGTCTGGAATAACACAGGCAATATATCTTGCGCACGTTCATAGGCCACATTTTGTCCGTGAAATATATTCCCAAGGGTAGCGGGAACGGGAACATAATTTCACGCAGGCAACAGCTAGTCTAAGTCTATATCTTCACTACATCTGCGATTTTAGTCGGTTCGATTCCGACATAACCATCCCCAATGGCCAACGAGGGTGGTATTCGTAGGGATTTCAACATGAATAAACCTGCTACCTTTTCCCCCGATATTCCCACAGTACCAAACTCCCACGCAGGCGAAGTCGTGGGCAAAGGATAGTATTTAATAAAGAAATCAATATAATTAAGAATAACACCAAATAAAGCGCAATAAAATTCTTTAAAAATATCAGTTAAACTATAATAGGAACATACTTTTATTTCACGATCAAAATGTTTTTATCCAACTATAACTGGTGATACCTGCCCTAAATTTTTTAAATTTGCCGCGGTTTTGTTGGTCCAGCTTTCATTAGTCAAGCTCTAAGCATTTTTATCGTAGTACCGAAAGCAAATTTATATACGTTAATATATTGTAATATGATGTAAAAGAATAAAACGCACTAAATATAACCAATACAGCTGCTAAATCATATTTTGAAGTGGTTAAGAAAACGAAAGCAATAAAAGTAACAAACACTAAAATGTTCTGTGACTGAAATAGCCACAAAAATAAACTTAATAGCATTCAATTATAATGAAGTATCGGTTAAAGGTAAGTAGGTTATTATTTAGCTTATAAAATAATAATATATTTTCTGTGTGACCAGTGCGACTCACCAGATCCTTCAGTCAAACTATCCAGTTTTGTAGGACCAATATCTACACAAAATTAATAGTACTTTTAGTTCATTTCCTATTTTACCGATTATCAAAAACCGTATTTTTTTGCACATAGCTAGTTGCTTTTTTATTTTAGCGACATCTACTGTGTCATTTTATAACGTTACTTTTTAACTACTCGTCCATAGATGGCGTTAATTTTTAGATGTTTATAATTTTTGTTGCTATTCAACAATAGATGGCAAAGAAATAGCATTACAATAGTTTGGAGAAAAAGTTTTAGATTTTTTCTTTGATGATAGATTGGATACCTACTGACCAAGGAGGCAGAAATGGCCTAATGGGTTGTTTTGTCCTGCGAGTCTAAAGTGAGGGCACAATGAAAAATAGAGCCAGGCAGACGATGGCATTCCTTCCCTCCTTCGTAGGTGGGTTAGCAAGGCGCAGACGGCAGAGTCTGTTGCGTACCTACCCTCTCTATTGTCCCTTTTCTATGTTAGTGTCTTGTAACTCGTGTCTTTCCCATCGCTTTTTATTATGAGAGATCATTAAAAAAGGGCATCCTATTAACGATGTGCCCGCGATATACCTACCTGCCTACTACTTGTTAGACTTTTCTATACTTCTAGGCAGGTACCTACTCCATATTTACTCGTATTCAAAAAAAAACATACCTACTACGTTTTTGTTAAGCGACTAAATGTTTTAGTAATTAGTCGGTGGAGCAAACTAGAGAGAGGTTTTAGTCACTGATAAAGCAAACCAGTCCCACAGTAAAGAGCACGAATCGACAAAGAGAAGGTGGGATGGGACGTCCCCAGCAATATGGACGGATGACCTGGAAAGGGTAACTGGGATAGATTGGAGGCGCAAAACGGAAGATCAGGTGCTATGGCGCACATTGGGAGAGGCCTATGTCCTATGTCCTATGTCCAGTCTACGGTTACAGTGAACTGTAACAACACCAAGATAATTCACACATCATTGAGTAAGTAACTTTTATACCTACTACCTAAAATGTGTTGATGCCGCGTAATTCACATTAATCGCGGTTTCTATTACATACTGCTTAAATCAAATAGGTACCTATACGGCAGATTTTAAGTCTGACCAAAACCTTTAACCCGATTAAGTGTATTTGTTTTATTTATTTTTTTCTTTTGGCTTTTGCGTCTGTTGGTGATGACATAATATTGTTTTTGAATTGCTTTTTTTTAATCTGTGTACGCTTTGTGTTCATGAATAAAGTTAGTTTTCTTTCTTTCTTTCTTTCTTTCAAAATGAAAAAAAAACAAAAATCCGTTTTAGTTTTGGTGTCCATTTTAAACAGACAAGAACTCAAAAAAATATACTTTTGGGTTCAAAATCGTTCTTTTATCATACCTAACTCAAGTTTTTTTTTATATCTTCAACGTACCTACATTGAAGATGTTACCACAACTTATATAATAATAGCATAACTGCAAGTACCTATCTGGTTCGAAGTAAAAACAAGTAGGTAGTTAGATAGCAAATAGCAACTAAATTCTCTATTTTCTCACAAAATAAACAAAAACTAATCTGACGAAACAAAGGGCTACCTTTGAGATAGAACTGAGTAAGAATATCAAGTAACTACCTACGTATATAGCACAAATAACCCAAACCAATAAGGTCGCCATAGAAAGCGGACGAAACAAAATTGGTAATTCCATTTTCCAGGTTGGTTTTTCGAGACACAATTAGGACATTTTGTTGGAGTCCGGGCCGTGTAATAAAATTAAGGAGACGCCCCGGTCTGACGGTCGCGGTAAGTCGATGTCTTCGGTGGGCATAAAACAAATCCGCCCGAGCCGGCCCGTGAGGACTGCGAGCCTAGGATAGCAGTAGAGACTTCAACACTTTTATTTTTTGTTTTTTTTTTTCATCATGTTTTTTATTTTGAATTTGACATTTTTGGCCAGGTGTAGGTATTTATGACTGTAATGGAACGGATGTAATGTTCCTATGACATAAACGGTAGGTTCCAAGACCAGGTAAGGAAAGCGGGTCGTGACAAGGCCGTGCTGGACTTACTCATATGTTTGGACTACAAATACGAACGAGAAATCCCTTAGTCCATATAATATGGATAAAGGATTTAGTGGAATATTTATGGTTTATTATATTGTGTTTGAATATTGACATATTATTCACATAGGTACTCTATGGTGCAGAATGGTCCAACTAGTCGGACCATGGGTCTTAACTAGGGGCAGTTTTCCAACTTTAAAAATAGACCACAGCACCTTTTGAGAGTTCCGTAGTGGCATGTTGCTTAGCCTTTTTTGAGGTACCTATTTACTGTAAAGCGGTTCAATATAACCGTTTTAAAGTTGGACAACTGCCTCTAGTAAAGACCCATGGTTCATTGGTCAGAGCAGTTGGACCACTACCCCGCAATCAAAAAAAGTATAGAGCTCATAGCGTCTCCACAGCCGCCGTCACGTGCGCGCTGTTCACATATTCTGAATAACACTTCAATAGCGCGTCCTAACGCACTGCCCGCTACCCACTGGGCATAGCCAGTGACGTTCATACCACCACGTGACACGACTCCACATATCCAACACACCACTTTGTTTGTGTATCAATTCGGTAACAAGGTGACTTTGTAAATGGACGGGACGTGGTTATGTGCTGTTTAGCTTCTAGTTTTTCCTTACTACATACTTTCGTTGGGTCAAACGGAATACGTAATAGCGCTTGAGTGTAATGCGCTCTAACTGTGCGAGGTCTATTGAAGTTATCTTTTATCATTTTTATAGTAAGGCTAAGTAATTATGTAGATAAATAAACTTACTGATATTTTTTAAAGAGAGTGTGAATTTTGTGTCTGTATGAGGTACTAACCCTCGAAACCGCGACACTGATTTGAAAAATTATTTTGCATTTGAAAGGATTATTCCAGATGGACGTTGCTAAATTAAAACTATATTATAAAACACGAAATGAAACCAGGGTGGGTCGCCAGTACTAACCATAAAGCTTAAGAGTTTGTTCGTTCTTTTGTATATTTGCATGCGCTAATCTGTGAAACTAGCCATGCAATTTAACAAATCCTTTCTTCTTTAGAAGCTCTAATTAATGCGCATATAGGTATTCCGGAGTATTCATAAGTTTATACCTATGTAAATCAATCATTTGCTGAGTATCGTTCACAATTCCCGGGACCGGTAACTCATTATTGGTTATTTTTGCCACTCACAAAAAAGCAGTAGGTAACTAAAATGTGATCATATAACACACGTCTGCCTACTCCACTGCTGCTCATAAACCACCGTTAGTAAAGTTCAACCAGTTTAACCGCCCGCATTCGGCATCCGTTTAGTCCAAAGTGTCCGTTCTCAAAGCACCTGTAGTCTACAAAATATAGTGTCGTGAGACTTAGAGCGAGTGGAGTCGCGAAGTTGGCCGCAGTTAGGGAAGATTTGTCGCAAGCCCGCCAGCTAATGCCGCCATACTCGTGCTCTTGTAAGTAAAAATTATGATTATCGCCCGGCACGAGCTGAGCCTTTGATCCCTAACTAACGGCCTGAGACGCGAGACTTTCCTTTTCTTCTCAACTATAACTCTTTTTTATTGCCTCCTCGGCGGTGCAGCCGGCCACTGGATTACGAACTGACCTAACTGATCGTCGAACTAACTACTGCTGAACGTACATTATTTACAAATCGGGATATAACTGCGATCGTGGTTTGTTTGTGAGGTAAGGTAACCTAATAAATTGGGCAACTGATAAGTTCGGCCTTTATAGTGGGCCTTAAAATTTTGAAAAGAGTAGAGCTCTTTTTGCCTTGAATTAGGAGCCGACTGGCAAAGAACCTCTAACTTGGGAAAGAACTATAATCACACAACTTTATTTGCAATATTTCTCCGGAGAGGCTGTTTACAAGTCTAGATTTTTATGCATGGTCCAGAAATATTTTTCTAATTCCGGAATGAACACTGGGATACCTTATATAAGCTCTTCCATTTTCTAGTGAATGTCACATTTTAATCGGTCATTCCGGTGATTGCGGACAAATAGAGAGGCAGCAGAAAGGATAATATAATAGTTTAAGATTGTTTGTAGGTCCTCAAATATTGATGAATTTATATACAATGATTGTAATTTTATTCATAGATATTGAAAATAAGTGTGTTTTATTGCTTGATTCTGTTCTTTAACTTTTGCCTTATAAACTTGACAGTAAACTTCAATGTAGTTTCTGACTTTCAAAAGTGGTAATTTGTTACAGTGAAACAAAATGCCATCTTTCATATTATTTCGAAGTTTGGCTTATATTTTCAAGCGTTATATCGGGAAAGATATATACTGAGTACTATTTAAAAAACTATCCTTCACCTGCCTAAACCTTTCTCAATACAATTTTTTTACCAAAATCGTTCGTATCATCGTGTATGGATATATTTAGATAAAAGAATTTAAATGTGTTATATAATGTTAAGTATTTGATTCACGTTTGTATTATAGGCTCTGTTACAATATAACCTAACAAACCTAAGTCCCACATCACATATATACATCGAATATAATATCAATGCACTGGACCTATTAATGTACATGTATCGTGCACATAATAAAACACGCGAAGCCCTCAAGTGCACTACAATACATAAATGAGAGAGCCCGAGACGCGTGGAGGCTGCGTCGGTCGATTAAGGAAGCGAGTGCACCGTTGCCTTGGCGACGACGCCATCTTGGAAAAGCGCCTCGCCTCCCCCACCCCGCACTACCCTCAGCGCTGGTGGGTCGCACGAGCCCCCACTGTAAACAACTCGCTGTACCGTTGCACTGAAATACTCGATATATTTAAAAGGCTCTCCAAACGTCCCCTTGAATCACTGCTGTAAGATGAAATTGACAATTTACTGTGGATCAACAAATATGATTGCACTTTAATGGTCATTTTTGTGAGTGGGTTTCGTAATGCGATAGTTTAGGTGTTATTAGGTGATTAAGTTAGTATATTCTTTATAAATGGAATAAAAAGTTTCGATTTTAAGAATAGGAAGATGTACGCGGTAGAGGACGCATAGTCCAGTGTTTCTGCGTTTATAGGAATTTGGTTAAGATTTGATGTTGGCATCTATGAGAAAGTTAGGCATTGATTTATATACTTAACATCATCCCAGCAAATTACATCAAAGTATGTATCTCCAAGCAGTACGGTGTCCAAAACTCTGTTCAATTCGGGCTGCCGGTATACGTCAGATAAGTACCTATTAGCTTGTAAATAGTACCTAGGTAATTATCATATTGTGTAAATATGCCAATTGCAGCCGATCGACTTATATTGAAGAATTATTTCACAATTGCATATATTTTATATGGGTAGGTAACTTATATACCCGAAATCGCACCAAATAAGATTGAAGTTTGAATCCCCCGTTATAGTGAGCACTCCGTTCACATTTTCCAACTAATTTAATCAAGAACTCGCCGTTCCCAGTGAAATTGCCTCAAGATGCACTCTCAGTGAACTCTAGAGATAAGTATAAATTAGTATGCACACACCATCGTTTATATAAAGTCCATAAGTCTTTTGCAGGACCCGGTGTGCCGCTTTATAATAAAGTTGCACTCAGTGTAATGAATTTACCCGCTTTAGGTATTTTTTAAGTGTGATAGGTAGGTACACTTCGCGGACCAAGCTGGCTGGCGACATCGATTGCGATGTTAAGATAAAAGCATTGTTGATGTGTGGTCCAAGTGGCTTGAAGTGGCTGAAGTCATTTAAGAGATATTTAAGTGTAATACAACTGTCACAGCGTTTGACTGCTACAACGTAGGTCGCGGGTTCGATTCCCGCTCAGATAAAATATTTGAATATACTATCTGGGCGTTGTTTCTATGTATAATGTATCTATGTACCTATGTATTCACCAAAAAATACTATGCTTATACGCAGTCTAAAACCCATAATACAAGCTAGTTAAGCCAAGCTTACTTTGGGTTTCTACGTTACGTTGTACTTACAGAATGTCCTAGAATCTTTATTCATTTAAAATCGAATGTTTTCAAATTCCATTTTTTTTTTCTAATAAACCAATATTTGGTATATTATCGTTTTATAGTTGATTGATAAGTAATTCATCAAAAAATTATTGCCGACTGAAAATCGTACTCATAAACAACAAGGTGCTATTTTTCACGAGGTGAATATTGGAGCAGTGATTTTGAACGGTGACCGTCCAATTACGCGTGAACGATCGCGAAGACAAATGGCGACCATTACTCAAGATTAGGAGCCGCGACTGTTTGTAGACCGCCTAATGTTGCTCGCAGCACTAAATCATATCAAAACGTTTCTTTCAAACTCACACGTAAATTAACGACACACATTTTTCACAATAATTTTCACAGTGAACCCTTTCGAACAATTCAGAATGGAATGTTGAATATTTTGAAAAGAGAAGCCTTTTACAA
This sequence comes from Lithosia quadra, assembly GCA_963576445.1. NCBI lineage: Eukaryota > Metazoa > Arthropoda > Insecta > Lepidoptera > Erebidae > Lithosia > Lithosia quadra. Next base: position 12,933,964 of record OY754880.1, on the reverse strand, counting down.
TTTTCAACAATTTAGAATGGTAACCTATAGTGATCATTTTGAAAAGAGAAGCTTTTTAGATTTTTTTTATTAACTCCTCGACACTGTTGTATTCTAAACTGGTGCAAAAATGTCAACTACACAACAAAATTGATAGGTACTTTATTTTAATGTGTTTTAATTTAACTAAATTTAATGTAGTGGTGTAGAGAAATTATAGTATGCAATAACACATGGACTTTATTGCTTGAAGAAGATAAGAATTCCACGTGGGCAGAGTCGTGGACAACAGTTATAATATAACCAAGAATAACCACCCATATAACGGATTTTTGATATTTTTGGTTTCAGGAACACAAACGCCTATAGGTTACGATGTGCGCTTACCACGGCCAGACCCTAAACAAGTTTAATTATTGAGGCACAAAACTAAATCAAACTAACTTTTGTGCACGACTATATTTAAGCGCATGAAACTTACTACGACGAAAACTTTCTAAAGGGTTTATATAACATTGTAGTCAGTTATATAACATGTAAGTAGTATGTTATATAACGAAACATTTTCCGTTAGACATAGGCACTAATACCTATTAAGTTCATATTATTAAAGTAGAAGGCAATCTGTACAACGTTTTAATGTATTATGTAGAATTATAAAGGCGCAGAGCCGGTCTTACTTCTTATGATTTATTCATGAGGAAGAACAACGCTAAATTTGAACATGCCTACTTGCACGGCTCTTTTTAGTACAAAATGTCAAGCGGTCTATTAAGTAATTTGTTTTTCATCGGGATTTATTGGTAAATATAATGAGTGTGTACAGTTTTTGAGTTAGTTTGTGGTTACGAGAGTTTTGTGTATGGTTACGAGAGTTTTTGCGTATGGTTACGAGAGTGTGCAGTTTTTGTGTATGGTTACAAAACTTTGTTTTAATTTTAAGGGTTAGTTATCTATTATTAAGCATTTACAAACTAAAATACTGCCACTGCATCTCAAACCTCAAACGGCGTAAATACACCAATCTAGTGGAGATTACATTTTTGAACCGTTCGGGACGAGGCTCAGGTTTTGGACTCAGTTTCAGACGGCAGTCTCTCCTTTAGTCAAGATAAAACAAATTTGGATAGCGGACATTGGACTCCAAAGTGCAAGCTTTAGATGCTAAGTTGCTGGTGGTATCCAAATACCATTCTGACGGCCGTGGGAGAAGGGTTACAAGTGTTATAACATTACACTTTTAACATTATAAAAATAAAATAACATTCACTGACTTTTGCGATATAACTTGTCAATAGATTATTTAAGTTTATAAAATGTGCAGAACAGGCAGTCGTTGAACTATACAAGATACAAAACTTATCTAACCATAAAAATTCAAAAAAAGAAAGAAACTACTTCGATAGTTCTTACAATTCTAAAGCTGTTTGCGGTTGCATTACAATGATAGAAGTTTGTTCCAGTGTGTGTGTGTGTGTGTGTACGGCTCTCAGCCACCGAACAATTTTATACACATAATATTTCCGCGAAAAGAAAACTTGTTTGAAGTCGTGAACAAAGGCAAGCCATTCGGTTATTCGTGATATTCTCAGTCGAACTCGTACCTTATTCGCAAACAGCGAATCCCGTACACAATACAGTGCGAAACGAAATTCTAAGGATAGATAATTTCAGAGAGAAAGAAATAAGGCGAAAGGGAAAAAAATATAAATTGAATAGTCGAATACACGCATCCCGGCATTACCATAAAGGCAACAGGGATCAAGCGGGATTCCTCTACGAACTTTTTTATTTTCCTTCTACCTCTAAATCTCACAGGGAAAGCCTCGCGAATCTGCAAATGTTGATTTGATGATGTCGTGTGTCGGCGTTCGCGCCACGCTCGGTTCACTCCGCTCTGCTCATGTCGCACCTCATGCTGATTATTGCTGACCTGACTTTTATCGTTCCTGACATGACGTCAACGTCAGCAACCCGTCGTACGAGCCGTCTTTTGATTACTTGCACTTTTATTGCCTCCCTCGTCTAAGATTTGTAGCTCGACGGAGCTTGATGAAATCTGCTTAAGTGTTCTATTTAGTCAATGGTAGAGGCATATACATAACGATGTATTTATACGGAGCGTATTTCTAAAACAATGGCGTACTTTTCTATAGGTAGTTAAATTTAATTAGAGAGTTTATTGAATCCATACTAATATCCGAAAGTAACTTTGTTTATCTGTTTGTTATGCTTTCACGACTAAACTATTGAACCGTTTTTGATGAACCTTGGTACAGAGATTGACTAAGTATAGCTTTAGTAAGATAGAAAATGTTTGGTCGCGATTATTGACATCCTAGCGGGCGAAGCTAGTAATGTAAAAAAATTAAATGAATTTAAGTTAAATCATCAGCAAGCTACAATATTTCTGAGTAACATAGGCATATTTTATTTTATCCTATCACTCCCCGGTGACTTCCGTGAGATAAACCACGTCGCTATGCTAGTATTTAATACGCTCATCTCAGAAAATACGCTCTGTATGAATATTTGATTTAATTTTCATTCAAAAAACTCAGTTAAACTATAGGAAAGTACTAAATTGGGAAGTAAGTAGTCCGCGCAGGGTTCGCGTGTCAGTAGATAGTCGGTGAGCTAACGAGTAAGAGCAAAAGGTTGTGGCGCGCCCCGCTGGAGGGCGGATTACGGTGCTCATCCATTGCGGTCATTAAGACACATTACCCCCGACCCCCCGCGCACCGCACCTCACCCCCGCCGCCTGAACAAACCCGCTTTTTAATTCAACTTTCCTCCTTCACCAATTTGCATGATTACTTTCGTTTTTATTGTGCCCCTCTGAGCTCTATTTGTTTAAAGTATTGGTTATTTGGATAAGCCTGGCACACTAAATAAACATGTTCTCTGTATTAAGTAAATAAAACTCATGCAGAGGCGTCGTGAAGCCTTATTATTGGCAATCTCTGAAATAGATTTCTGTAGTACAATAAACTTGTATTTATAAGTATTTTTACACTTAAAATTCGTTTAAATATTGAACGTTTAAGAAGAAAAATAAAGAATGATTTATCTTTTACAAAAATATTATATTTTTGATATTTAAATACCTACTCTTTTAAATATCGAACATTGAACTAGTATTTTTTGTCATCTCATCTCATGTCAATAGATGAAAATGTAATGAAATGAAAGAGTATTGTGTTTTGTTCCCGAGCACATTCCATGACATTCATTCTTTTTTATAAGTATATATTTTTATCACAAGATTTCAAATTTAGAATTTTAAAATAGCATTCAAATGAAGAATAACATTATACAGATTTCAATCAATAAAAGCAAAGCAATAACAGTAAAGTTAGTGAGCAACAAATCCAAAGCACCGAGAAACAACTATCGGAGCTACAATTTTGAAACAATTACCTTCAGCTCAATATCGTAAGATTAAGAAAGTCCACGGTCGGAATTAGGATTTGGGAGCGAATGAGGGCAACCGTCTTAACAGCCCGACTCCACAAATTGCGGACCTTAACGAGGGCATAAAACTCGAGTCGCACTCCCGGAGACGCCACAGATTGTACTCAGACTTAGTTCAGGATTAATGGTGTAGAAAACAGATTATCATTGGCTGGATTTCCATTAGTTTAGACCCCTGCCATCGGCGCGTGAAACCTACGCAGATAGCAGCCACTCGGTGTTATTATTTTCCACATAACGAGCAGTGCCTCTCCCAATTTAATTCTATTACGTTCTGTCGCGTTTGAACGACAGCACAATAAAGTCGTTTGAGTGGCGACGACGACGGTTCGCCCCGCTACGACCCGCTACGTCCCGCTACGCCGCCGCCCGCCATGTCGCGTCGTAGCACTTCGTGCCCTCTGCTGATATACGCTCATTTGATTTCTGCTACTGTTTTGTTTATAAATTTTATATTGAGCGGGTTATACGGTGCTTGCTTGGTATTGGCAACGAATGTTGCTACGTGATATTTATTACACTGAATTGAATTCCAAAATGTGAATATCAAGGTTTATTATATCACTTATAAATATATACATACGATTTTTTAAGTTGTGTGTTATTTGGTATTTCTTTTTGTATATATACTGGCTATTGCCCCCGGCTTCGCTCACGTGAAATTTTGTGCCCATTCCCGAATCCAACGGGAACTTATTTCTGAGATAAAAGGAGCCTATTTATGTTAATCCAGACTATAATTTTTCCTTGTACCAAATATCAACCAGATTCTTTATGCTGTTTTTGTGGGAAAGAGTTAACATCCCATACATCCATATTGCCATCTGTTGCCATCCATATTTACTAATTTTGATATTTATAATACTAGTACGATAGTTATAGATTTACCCCTGAAGTGGTACCCAGACGTATTATACCCAGATTTCGTCACCATTTTGTAACACGTTTTAGGCGATTTAATGAATCTAAAACGTACCTCTACCTGCCCTTTGACACACATAAAAAATATTCTACAACACAATTTCTACAACAATATTTTTTCGTGCAAAAAACGTAAGCATTCGCAAGGTACAAAACAGGCCACCCGTAATGAAACGTTGCAATGTTTTTCCGTTTAAAAACATTACACGTACGATGCTGCGATGTTTTAATGAATACAAATTACATTTGCAAATGTGCTTAATCCAGAAATTAGTTACACCCCTCGGTACTAACCCCCGCACCTCTGGAGGGGCAATCGCTGCAGGCGAGCTTCATATTCCGTCTGTGGGTGCTTGGAATATTTACCGTACGGTGTTAGAATTTTGGGGTTGAGTATACCACGGTTAAATATAATTTTAAAACTGTGACGTCACAACTAAATAAAGGTTGTAGGTATGTACCACATATTGTATCATGAGTTTATATATACAGTCAGCGAAAAAATAGATAGGTATTTATTCCTAGATTCTGAATTATTAGAAGACGTTTGTAAAAGATATATTATAGCGTAAGTTGATAAATAAGTCGGGTGACTCCCGCACTGGATCGCACCTGGTACAAAGGCTGGCCTACGCCATGCTAAGAGGCAATACAGTCAGTGTAATGGACACTTATGCACAGAGTTCTGGTGTGGACGGTCTTCTATAAGACAAACAAATTATTGTGTGAACTCTTTTTAGTTAAATAAATACCTATTTAAAAAATTACTTTTTGAATGCCTCCTAAAAACTATTTTAATTATGATGATCGTGTATGTATTTGAGTTAAGAATGGTTAAGAATCGTATCCGAATTACATCCATGTTGAGGTTCTCAGCCTTCACTTCCCTATCCAAATATTCACCTCCACACGTTCCAGTATTCCAATCATATTATAAAAACCAAATTTCTTTTTTATGCTTTAAAAGGCAGTCGCAATATTTCAATTCTTTTCGCCTCACTTTTAGATGAGACGCAGAGAAAGGAGGATAATACGAAAGCAAATTGAATATAGGAATGGCGTGTTTCGCGTTTCCTCATTCGATGATGTAACAAACCCAGAGTCTATATAATACGAATCGATAATTGAAAAACCAATCATCCTATGCTTACTGCGAGCTTTACGTATATCGAATAGTTTTTACGACTGCATTTTCTTTTTATGTCGTAGGGAATGAAAATTGTGGATAAATTCACGAGATTATAAAAAAAACGGTCGAGTTTAAACCGAATTAGCGCGCTATGGGTTACAAGTTACGAGTTTTTTTTTTTCATTCTGTTGCTTTAGTTTTGTTAATTAACAAAAATAACAAGCAATTTAAAAAAAATTCGTGAACTTGAAAAGAAAAGAAAATTATTAAATAAATAAGCTTGATACCGTTAGAAAAAGTGTTTATTGAACATTAAACGAAAAGGTAGCAAGTTACATGTTAGCACTGACTCAAAAATATTATCAAAGCTACGTCGGCATAGCTCAGTAGATTGCAAGGAAGTTGATAAACACAATTTTCTTATAATGGTTATAAAATGGTTTTACAATAACATTAAAGGAAGGGACACGGCAGCACACTCCAGATTCCCTTGGATGCGACTGAGATTGGCACTCAGACGAAGAAAAGTCGTGAATAAGAGTACCTACCTAAAGCAAATATTCACTATCTAAGTTAACAAAACGTGTATTTTCAATTCCACCGCAAAATCTAATGTTAAACGTTGAATATCCGTTTAATTTTCACTTCCAAAGTACTTATGTAAGGTATACGGCTGCATAAATACAACAGTCTATAGGGCGAGGCTGCTGTAGGTATAATAACCGGAATTGGGCTTCTTTACGCCTCATCTAGCGCTCGTTATGCCTCGATCGTAAATCTTCATTCTCCCTTCCCCCCACTCCGCGTGCCACCCCTCCCCGCCGCTCTTGATTTCGGCTTCCCACTCGAACCTTGGATATAACATATCATAATATGTTAGTGTTGACGTGATGAGTGTTTAAATGCCAGTATTACACTGTACTTAAGATGGCACACTTCTGAATTACTTAATAATCATGCATGCGTCATGAATGACTCGCTGGAATTTCCCATTTTTTAATCGGCTTCAAATAACAAGGAGGTTATCAATTCGATGCGTATGTATTTATTTTAATTGAAACTACCATATAAACCAATATATGGTATAAATACCATATATTCTGTGGAAACTAAACTATTATTAGGTGTATTACACATTATGATACTTTATAAGAGTTTCCATGCTAATACATAAAATTTGTCTGATGTATGTATGTATGTATGTTTGGTCATGCATTTCTTCCAAGCTCATACTTATAATGCCGGATTTATGTTTATAAGGGAACAAGGTATTGCACAGGACTCAAATGCCGTCACTAGCGAAGCACTTTGCTTACTAGCTACTACTATGCGATTCAGGTAAGTTGATAACTGTCATAATGACATTTTGATTCCCGTTGCTTACTTCATTGCATAAAGTAAGGTCAGCAAATACATTTTTTTACATCACTATTCCATCTGAGATAAGTACATACAATGATAAATTACGAAATAAACTATCGGTTCTTTTTTATATTTATTTATTTTTAATCGGGCGGTAACACTTCGAAGCCGCTTATTTTATCCTTTGCACTGTTATCGGAGCCGCACGAACAATTTCACGTGCTCGTGAATGTTCCACTGTGCCTTCCCTACTCATTTTAATCAAATTTAACTGTACCTAACAAAATAAACTTATCAAAACAATAACAAAAGTCTTTATCAAACACAATGTAACAACAAAAGTCAACAAGGACGCAACAAAATGGAGAAAATCGGAAATATATATCAATGGCTTTGGAAGCGTAGCTAGCGGCACACTATGACACCAATCAATTATGAACTATTATTATAAACTATTACTAAGAAAATATGTTATGTATTTAAGGAAAAAAAATAAAAATCAAGTCGTTGTTACCATAACAGGTATGAACCTATCCGACGCGCCGTGAAAATTTTGTTGCTAGCTGTACAATTTTGACGAGTACGGAATGAAGTTGGTGTCAACGCGATTATCTTCTTAGTTGAATCGCATAGTATATACTTGCTTAAGAAAAATCTTGCTAAGTCCTTCAGTAAAACTAAAGTGAGTGTTAGGATTCACATCGGTAGTGAGTTATCCAGGAATCGAACCCGGGCCCACTCTATCGTTATGCCAACTCTTTAATAACTGAGCTACAGAGTTTTACTCGGCTATATATCATTTTTATAGGAAGAACTACACAATTAAGTAATGAGTGCTAATGAGGAAGGAAAATTAATCCTCCGCCAACACTATTATCACTTTGACTAATTCTCTTAAATTATTTCTTTTGGAAAATATGTACATTCCGCACACAAGTATAAAACCTTACAGTACAAACTATTATAATGTCAAACATTGACATTATAACTAAAAAAAAAACTAACAAGAACAAAATAAATTATTTGCTCATTCGTATAAACACATTCATAAATCAGTTACAAAATAAATAAATACATTTACTTTAATAAAAGTAACAGATAGTAGTAGTTTTGCTACTTTACTAGTTGTGCCCATGGTTTCACTCGTACCTAGTACTGTATCCTAATGTACAGTCGACATCGGTATTAGCTTAAAGACAACCATTGTGGCGTAAGAGAGTGATCGACAGATGTTACGCGTTTGATTCTAAATATTGTGTGTTTGAATATGAATATTAGCATTGGTCTGGATTTTTATATGTCAAATATGTATATATTTACAAAAAAAATAGATCTTAGTATATTTATACGCAATTTAGAACACAAAATTGTATGCCTTCCTTGCAGGTACAATGCCGAAATATGCTTACGCGTTGTGATTACAATGATTCTGTTAATTATGAGCGTTATCAGTAAATGGCTCGTATGGTGTTGTGGGTGATGGTACAAAATAAGAGACGAGGCTTTGTTGCAGACATTTCGTATAATCCAAACATAAATCTGATGCAAAAGTTTCAAAGACGCTAAGTTTAATTACCGGGTTCTTGATGAGATCTAGATAGCTGGGCGTCTGTATAATCAAGGATGGAAAAGGGAGACATTATGTTTTTTAATTATTAAATTTAGTGATTTTTTTTTAAATCGACACAGAAACATAGAACTCCAGATTTGAAGCCAGTTAAAAGAAAGATATGGCACTAATGTTTAGGTAAATACGGTCCCTCAAAGTAGGATAATTCAGCCTACTTCTTGGTATTGATATATTATGTTAGCTTTACTGGTACTTCGAAAATACATCAGGGAAGTCCTTAAAATCAAATGGAAATAGTCCAGAAATCAGAATAATCGCTAGGTTGAAGAAGGGTTTTCTTCAACCTAGCGATTATTCTGATTTCTGGACTATCAATAGTACTTATGAATAGATGAAAAAAGATAAATAATAAATCTCGTAAATGTCAGAAAAATGAAATCATGTTAAATATATTATCTTATGCACACAACATAACTTCTAAGTACCTACGCTATGCATATTCTTACGCGCTGAGAATTCAAAAACTGCTAACTTGCATGAAGTAAACAGTAAACATATCTGCATGAGTTGTGTAGTGTTTGCAATAAATCTGTGTCGCAGTGTATTTATTTACTGCTTCCCCCACTCCGGGTTCCAACCACCCCCGCCCAAGTCGTCCGCCCTACGAACGATGCACGATGTAATATGTCTAGAAAGTTTATTAAACTCCTCGTATGTCATATGATGTAAACTAGATACTTGTTTATTCATGAGCAAGTATGTTTCTTGATGATAAGTTAAAACATATAATATAAAAGTGACATGAGTGAGAATACAAAGGCTTTTAGGCGCGGAGCTGAGCGCTCGTCAAATCTTGTGGGCTATAGGTACATCATTTTGTGCTCTGACGTTGGGTTAATGGAATAAGAATCTTATTTTCGCTGTTGCGGTATGCTTCATTGATATTTTTTGTCAGATATACAAGTAATCTGTGTGTATTCGTTCGAGAATTTAACAAAATTATACTGCCAACTTCGAAGCGCTTTTTTGTGTTGAAAAGCTAATGATTAAAATCAGAAACTGGTAACTAAATATTGTTATTTTGGTAGACGCTGGTGATTTAATAATATACACGTTTGGATCTGACGGCAAATTAATAATAAGTACGGGTAAATTGTAATGTTACTGTTATTTTAAAAATGGCAAATCCTGATTTCAATCACGAGTGCCGACACTGCAATCATCTTTAATAAATTTTTTTAAACAACATACCTAGGTTACATATTTACAAAAAAGGTATTCTAACAGCAAAATTATCGCGCCTTAATTGTTGAAAAAAAAAAGAATTTTCATTCTTGATAACAAAATAATTAAGTAGATACATAGGAACACGATTTCTAAATCTCGGTTGCAAATTTTACACGGCAGGCAACACATTCTTGTAGTACTTAATTTGCCACCTTAGTAAGTTAATGAAAAAGGAACATTTTCTTTCTTCATTTTGTTTGTTCGTTCATCTCTTATTTCATTTATTTTGAATGACGTACCTTCTCGTAACTATTATAAAAATACTAAAAATCTTAAGACGCAGTAGACCACTTTCTCATACATCCAAAATATTCGTGTACATTTTCCTCCGAGAGAAATGGGTAGTGAGTGCGATATTATTCTGTAGTCAGGCGGCTTCAGGCACGGAACACAATTAACTTGTAAGATTGTCTGCGGAGGCTGCACTCGCTACCCTCGCCCTCCTCATCCATCTACCCTCCCTTCCAAACAAAACATCAATAAACTCAACAACACAAGCTATTTTAACGCTTACGTTTACATAACTAAGGTTTATTATCGTTTGTTTTTGAATAAGTTTTATGTGGCGCATTTATTTCGCGTAGGTATAACAGTCCAGTTACCCTTGATTGGTTGTCGTTCCTCTAATCCCGTTTTGATCCTTTCCACCCAAAACCTAACCCTCTACGTTCCTCGGCTAACTATTGACATGCGTGCGTACCTTTACGTTTGTATTTGACGTCGTAATAATATCGACATGGAAAAGATAATTATGTTTTAAGAGGCAGCTGAGAGTAATAATGCTTTGGATTTATGTTGTAGATAGATATAGCAATTGTAATTTGATGTGGTATTATAGGGTTGAATGTAAAAACGGTTGAGGGTTTTTATGGTGTGGAGCTACTGGAGACTAGGTACAAAATATTTTTAACGTAAACTTTGTGGTGTTGCGGTATCGTTTGATTGCAAATATTTTTTTTAAATATAAAATGCAGCCTGGGTCTTATGTATTACTATTGTTCTTACGAAAATTATCCACTCCCTAAGACTTATGACCTAGGAACTAGGACTTATGGGTATGGCATATTTCCTACATTACTAGGTATATAAGACCACTGATAGCGCGGTCAAGATGGCTCATTTTAATGCCCGAATAAACAGGAGGAGGCTTTTCAGTATAATAGTATTTCTATTCTAGCACCCAGTCTTGACTGTCCCTTGATAAAAAGAGAAGAGAAAATACAGCATATTATCAAACAGTGATTATCTTCGATCGGTACTCGATAGCAACATGAGTAACGTAACAAAATGACGTATAAGAAGTCAACATACTCGCTAACAAACATGCGCAAATGGCTGCATGCGTGTGTTACGTTGATGTTACATCTCGTGTTGGTCCCAAGTAAACATCATGGGGTTGATATGATAACGAGTCTACATACGCTCGTAGATTCCAGACCTCAGTGACTAACGAACCTTGATAATATAAAAACACATATTAATGTTTGTTGCCATAAAGATAAGTGGTGCTAGTCGGGCCTGCAGTCGCCAGACCACCGCACACACGTATCTGCTCTTGTAAGTAGGCACAGAACGCTGTGCAAATACTACGTACTCTAATTAAACATCAAATAATAAAAACTCGACATTGACTCTCTGATATGGGACTGTAGACAAATACAATGCTGTATAGACCGCCCGAAACCGACCTTTGACGTCAATACACAGAACAATCAACACTCGAATATGGTTTTGATTGCGTCCCTAACCAAAAACGATTTGAGTGGGCGACAGCTCGGCGGCGTTAGTCCGCGAAAACTCCCACCAAAAGGAGCAAAGAATCGGAAAGCGATACGACTAATCCCACTAATCGGGGAGCAATTGAAAAATAAAAATGTAGATGGCGGAATGATTCCATTTAGAGCCAAAACGATGCGACAAAATAATAAAAAAGGTACGGGCGGAACGGAATGGGCCTGCCCCGGCGGCCGGCGGCTAATATTGAAAGCAAATCCTCGGCTAAATCCTTAAAGCGCTCGGATTCGAGCACCTGGAAACTGTGTGTTTGCGCCGCGCCGAGTCGCGTCGAGACCGCACCGCGCGAGCGCCTCTCCTACCCGATAATCATCTGTCGGATTATCCTATACTTTCTGCCTAATGTCAAGGACTTTAATGAATCAATTGTTAGCAATTTACTGGTATTCGGCTTTACTCCAATTTTGATACTGGCGTTTTGTTAGGATTTTCTCGATGATTACTTGAATTTTCTCTCTGTTAGGTGAATAATTTGTATTGTTGACTATTTATAGGCCATTGCAAAACGAATTGCAACTAAATTGTTATTTGCGGAACTCAAACTCAAATTAATGTTGAAGCGCTCTTCTAGAGATGATTGGTACAGCCGAACGACCAGCATTCAGGTAAGATTGTGCTAAGTAATAACACAACCATGCTGTGTGGCGCGAAAGGGGTCCTACAAAACTCTTTGAAGCCCAAACCATCCTTAGTTGCTAGCTGCTGCACCCTTTTTTCTCCGTGCGGAAATCCTCATGGATATCCATTCCGCGGCCAGCGGGGCAGGTTATGTAGGACTCTTACCGACTAAAACCGCACGCCGTCTAGAGTCTTCTGACGCCAGGATGTAAGGTGGCCCAAAGAGCATTTCCCTCGCACCCCGGCTTGATAGCTGCTACACCTGATGTATGACGGACGAGGCTTTTCGGAGCAGTAAGTCAAACCTTAAAACATACTAACTCCAGGCTGTATCTGCATTCTAGGACCCATATTACAAGCCACGCTTAGTGTAGGTATGTCTGGACATGGACACATAAAACCAACGGACGGGATGTATCGAATAACTTACTGACGATTTTTTTTATATAGGAGACGTCAACATGACTTCACCTCGCCTGATGGTAAACTAAAGGTAAATTCTTAAGACCGGGCTCACAACTACATACATCGATAGTGGCTCTCGGCTTGACGGTCTCATCAAATGCTTTTTCACGCCCCGCTTAAATACGCTTACGATACTAGAATTAGCCAGCTTGCGTACATACAAGTCGCACACGCACACTCACACACTAGTCAGCTACCACGCAACTAACGTCATTCGATTCAGTCAGTTTACGTGATGAACAATATATAAATAAATACATCATGTCTTGTATTATTGCGGAATGGTGTAAAAACCGTAGGTAATGTCAGCAAGACAATAAGCCAGGAATCACAAATTTGGGTAACGCGTTGCTTGCAATCGTAAATTCACTCACAAATGGTTAGCCTCCGTCCGCCGCCCGTCTTCGTCGGGTTGAGTCCAATCATCTGTCTATGTTTAGGTAGGTAGGTATATCACTATCTAGTAGTAGGTACTGTGTAGTTAATATAAAAATAATAGCTGGTGCATCTATCTCGATATCTACACCTACTGACGAGAGTCCGCGATCGGTTGGTGTTGCCATGACGACGCAATCCATCTCCCGCCCAGCTTTTGTCGACGTCGCTATAAAATAGCTTACACTAACGTACATTTTATTTCCATTTCAATATAATGCACATCTCTCTTTGCAGTATATATTCAGAAACGATTTTATCGTGTTGAGAGATTTTCATCATTTTGTATTTTTGTTTTAAATTTAGCTTACTTACTTGTAGTAGGGTAGACGAACTGCACGCTGTCTCTGGTCTTCAAAAACCAGGGTGTAAGGTAACCCAAAAGGCATTTCTCTCGCACCCAGAACGCCATAGAGGCCTATGTGACTTTTATGGGAGCTCTTGTTGCTCCAACCTTAAGCGATTGAGCCTCGTCTATCACAGTCATCGTCTCAATCCTCGTCATCAATGGCAGGTTTATCGGCTTGAGGATAATGTTACCTCGAGCCCCAAATTTTTGATGATACCCTTTTGACACCTTAATAGTGTAAAAGAGTTCAGTTTCTAGGCATCTAGTATATCATTCCACTTATGGTCACGGCTTATTAATGTCCCAAGTATGACCTTTGAGAAGAGTACAGGCTGCTTTATGAATCTTAGACACTGAGTCATATTGACACCATTTTACAAAATAACTATTTATTTATTAAATTTCATGCACATAGTATATGTATACATTGTGCACAGGCAGATTTAAAGCCATGGGAATTCTCTACGAATCGACTTTATAGGTGAGAATCAATCAATTAATCAATTAGCCTATTGCAGTGCACTACTGGACATAGGCCTCTCCCAATGTACGCCATAGCACCCGATCCTCCGCCTTGCGCATACAGGTGAGAATAAAAATTAATATTTTTGGTTTGGTGTGCAATAAAGAATATCAATCCATCAAGTCTAACAATGTCTCTTTCATGGTGGGAAAGAGACATTCTATCATCCTATCATTCTTTTTCCAGAACAGAATCGTATAGTTTTTAATCATTTCGTAATTGATATTAGCTTGAAAAATTCTTTGCAGAACGACAGTGGCTGAAAAATACAACAAGACGAAGTTGCCAGGAATTTTTTTTTATTGGTAATATTATATATCGATATAGCCGACTGGAATTTATCCTTCTATGCCATGTCGCTATATTCTTCCATTTACGGCAAATATAGAATGTTTTACATCTGATTATTTTGAAGTAGTTTTGGAAGATAGCGAATAGATGGCAGCAAACTGTTTAGGGGTCTACCTTATTTAGGATAACCGTTAACAGGTCTGTATTCAGCAGGGTTGGCAGGGTCGTCGTAGTATAGCTGAACTGGTGATAAATTACTGAAGTAGTAGCCTTTAAGAAGTAAAGAATAAAACGAAACATACTCAGTGATATTTTTTATTATGACTAGAGGTTTTTTAACTTACAAAACAATCGGTATTTCCTTAATGGTTACTTACAAAATAACTTCAACAGACTATTCGTGTTCGCAGATATTTTGTTCTGATATGTATAAAATGAAAACCTCAAATTTCACATTAATATTATTAGGTTCAAATCTATATATTTACATATTTATCTGCATTATTTAGTGTTTCCTTCACTGTAGTAGGCACACGGAAGTAGGTTATACTAGTTCGTGTATTAAACTATTTATTTAACTAGTGAATGTTTACGTCTAATTTATTACAATATTTTACAGTTACATTCATAAACGGTGTTTAAGTTATAAATATGTTAATAAATATTGAGATCCTGGTTACGTTAATCTCATTGCTGGCGGCTATCTGAGTTACAGTCAGTGACTTCTGAATACACTGCTAGAAAAGCTGTTTAGAATAAATATAGTGTTACAGTTTCGGCGGTGACACTATAATTTATAAAGGTATGAAACATAGAGACAAATAAACGAGTAATAGATTATTGATGTGCATAGAGTGCATTTTCGCCATGTTATCTGGGCCTTGATTCTGTTAAATTAAGCCATTATAATGCCACTGACACTACAAAGATGCCATTTTATTCTAGACTTTACCTGTATCCAGTTAAAGTCAAAAAATAAATGAAAATAGTTCACTACACTTTTTTATTCACTCTACAAAATATCATTTAATTTTAGACTCTAAAACTTTAATAAAAAGTCTAAAATTAAAGTAGCTTTATTGTTTTACCCCAAAATAGTAGAACCGAGGCTCTGTATGACAGCTACAATTAGTTGCATGTATAAAGATGGTTGGTTGATAGCAACCAATTTTTTTGTTCTGTACAGCTAGTCTAGCAGTATAAATATCAGTAACTGGTTACAGCTGTTATGTTATACGTCTATACTTTAGCAAGCGTAAGACAGTCTTCAGAATACAAACCATTAGGAACCTTTTTCACAAACAAATCAATTGAGGCTATACAAGGTGCCCTATTATTAAAAATTCTTTCATAAAATACTTTACAGGAAATTATTGCTTTTTGATCGATGTCATAAAATATAAGTTTTATTTACACTTGTGACTCTTTTCTCAGTTCAAGTACTAAGTTGCATCATAGCAAATTTTTGTAAGATTTTAGTAATATAGATTTAACTGCTAACTTAATTTCGATATAGTCAATGTGTTGTGGAGGTTAGATGGTAGTCGCTTCCCGGAAAATATCGAAGTTCGGCCGCTTCGAAGTTAAACTAAAAAGCGTTCTAACTGGGTTGGTAACTCGGAGAATGATGATGATGATGATGATGTTAACTGATTGTATGAACTGTTTAGCAATTTACAAAGGATTATAGGATTTACGTTAAGCTTCTGGTTATAAAATGTCTTTGCTATTTGTCAATGATGCACTCTTAGCATTGCTGTAAAAGTTCACATTTTCCGGCCTCTAATGTACACATTTTGGTACATTTGTTTTGAATAACATCATATATTTACATTACAAGACAAATTCTCCAAAAACCAAACATACAGTCAATCCAACAATCTTTATTACATTACCAAGATATTAACAAAAGGATTTCCGAATGAGACAGTAAGAAAATATCTTAAAACTATGTATTTATATAAGGTTAGGTGTTGTGATTGGTATTTTAACGTTTGTACTGTAACGCTACTTGACAGACGCTCGTAGCTCATAGATATTCACATAGGGATCACTGATTTCAAAATATTGATATTATGCATAGACAACTATGTATTAAATGCGAAGTTATACGTGTAAATATAGAAGCTGACTCTCCATACAATTCGGTTCAGCTCTTCAGGACATAACACAACAAAATGAACATTTGAAACAACAACTTTAATTAATGCTTGCTATAGTATCCACTATTACGATCTCAAATACTCGTTATTTCATTTTCAAATAAATTACCAAATTCATTTATACCTATATACAATGTTCTATATACTAAACACTTACGCTAAAGTAGTCTAGTACATTGTAAGCTTGTAAAAATTGCACACTTCGCTTTGGTATACGTACGTACATAACTACATATTTACATTAGAACGACATCGTTAAGTTTATTGCCCGAGGTTTCATTTATCGAACTTCTATTACTAATTGTGGATCCACAAGTGCGTGCGCATCCCGTCGCACCGCTAGTCTCTGCCGAGGTTCAAGGTTCACTTCACGGTTAGGGCACGCAACGCAAGTCTATCGTCATTTTCTCCCACGGGTTGCTAAAATTTTAACAAGAGTACGATTTGCTTGCGTCACATACTGATTGAAATGATGCTTTAATCGAACCAGTCCCACAGGTGCCTGTAGAGCGGGTGCTCGATGGGCTGTGGCGGCGGCGAGTGGTGCGCGGGCGGCGACTAGGAGGCGCGCAGCGGCGGCGGCGAGCGCGGCGCGTCGCGCCCGCGCGCCTCGTCTCAGAGCACGCGGTCCGACACGCCCACGCCGCCCGCGTACTGGCACGCGGCCAGCGGCGCTGAGCCCGCGCGGGACACCGGAGACACCGCCCCGTAGCCTCCGCCGAAACCTGACGAGTGCTGCTTCGCCTTCAGCCGCAGCGACGCTATCGACGAGGACATGGCCGCGCACGGCTCGGCGCGGTACATGCTGTAGGGGTTCGGAGGCGCTGTGTACGGACATGGAGCGACTCCACCTCCAGCCGACCCCGCTACAGCCATACCGCCACCCCCGACACCTCCCATCGATGTCGCAGTGTTGAAGCAATTTACCGAACCCTGGTGATGACTTGCCGGAACCACACCGCCCAGAGGATTCACTGGCCAAGGAAAACTTTTAGTACCTAAAGGACTCGGCACCTTCGTGGCCCAGTTCTGGTAAGGGTAAGACGAGTAGAGCGCGTCAGTGTCCGGGAAAGCAGCTGGCATTAGACCGTTGAACTGTGTACTGAAACCGTTTTTAAAATCGGCGGCTGCAGCTGCAGCAGCGTTCATGGCGTTTCTTTCACGTTTCCGCCATTTTGCTCTTCGGTTTTTAAACCATACCTGTGAAAGAAATATTCAAAATTAACAATGAATTAATACTGCGAATAAGTAAGTAGGTATCACATCTGAGTCTGACTTTTAAAATGAGAAAGGTTCAGAAGTTTTGCCGCTTTTCCTGTGTAAAAATTGGTTAAAGATAGGTAAATTGAGAGGCCGGTGATTTGACGTCGAGTATACAAGTTTTAACGAGATTCAGAATGTGGACGCGACTTGCGTTGCGTAGTTATCAACTTTACTCATTACAAAGTTGACAGAGCGACTATGCGCAGTATTCCCGCCACGTAGCGGCGGTGGCGGTGCCCCGCCCGGCGCGGCGCCCGCCACATCCAACGACCCGTCTAATTGCGACCGCGAAATGAAGATAAACGAGCGTCGCGATTGGACGGGACGGCGAGCCGCCACTCGCCGCGACTTGATCGAGCCACAATAAATGAGTAGCTACGAGGAGATCACCGCAGAGGATCCTCAGCCGTTCAATCGATGTTGTTATTTGGGCATGAGCCGGAGGTTGTTCGGTGCCCGCGCTGTGATAAGTTGTCGTGAACGCAGATAACGCGCGCGCTGATGTATGGCAGGCGTCCGTCACCGAAGATCGATCGCACCGACGACACCTCCGCGATAAATTGCGCAATCCACGTAGCGACTGCAATAAATATTGTGTCGCCGGCGGTATTTGTCTCACTCACTGTGGCGGGTTCACCCAGCCGAAACGGTAAATAATACCCTCTTTCCTCGGTTAAGTGAACATAAACGGTCGTTTCCACCCCATATACAATCGTTTATTTTTCGAAACATAAATTTCACAAATTCGCTTGAGAGCATGTTTCGTGCACAAGATGACAAAGGTTAACCTCAGGTATTATCTATAGGTAGTTACTTGTAGATTTACGTGTGTGCATGCGATTCACGAGTTGATATACAATATCTAATGCACATTATTCTATTGACAGTTGAAACAATTGGAGTGCTCCCACTTCCATTACGAAAACAAAAAGCTTTACAGATCCGCTACTTCCCATTCAGACCGCGAACAAACGGGTGAAAATAACTCCACAGAAACATCGAGGGTGTTCAATAATGACGTTGGAATGATATTTATTTAGGTGCACATATGTGGAAATAATTTCCATTATTTGAATAGCGGCGGCCGGCGAGCGAGCGAGCGCGGCGGGGCGCACAGAACCGGAGGAGGGTCGCGATATTGCGACGCGGGGCTAATCCTTTAAATATATTATTGCAGAATGGTGACCGCCCGTGCCCTCCGTCACCCGGCAAGGAGACACCCCGACACTTTTTAATGCTTCCGAAATCGATATTAATGCGTGTACGCTTTAATTTATTCCATATTTCATTAGACCAGTTGTTTATTGTGAGAATAACATATCACTAATAAGTACGACTCGATAAAATTTCATATTTGCCTTAAACCAGGCGAATTAGACGTATTTTGAGTGACCGTTACTAAACGCTTGTGCCGTATCTACTTCTTTTCACTTTAAGATCACTGAAAGTAAATTCAAAACTAACTGACCCGTTTTTCTACAACGTTTGGTACCTAATTTTCACATTATACTCATAGTAGTGTGAATAGTTGAATACAAATGTATACATTACCTATTCTTATTACCTTTAATGTTAAATTGGATAGGATACAAATACGTGCGATAATGTGAATCCTAAATAGTATTTATTTTATTGCATCAGTAACTCCAAATCAATTTTGTCGCAAAAGTATTGTCTATTGCAGTGATCTTTTATTCTATTTATTTCGAGGTGGCTTAAACACAGTCCTATTTACAAAAAAATCTCTATATAAATCTTTGCTATCGAATATTTGTAAAGTTTAATTTAACAGGATCCACTCAATCAATAATGAATGTATCATTATTGTTTCAGTGACAATCCTGGTAATGGCATAAACAACTCTTCTGTTGTTTATGCCATTATTGGTCCATCTTGACATTTGCGGGAACCACAGCCATATGATCTCCCAACCCTGACAGGGAAGTCTGCACGAATATGTCTAATTGACCTGGATGCTTCTACGTACAATGTTTGTTTAATCACAAAAATCCCAAATATTTTTATCTGCATTCTAGAATCCATAACAAAAGCTAGTTAAGTTAAGCTATGTAGAAGAATAATAGACCAATGATGATAAAAGTCCAATAACATCATGAGTGTGGCTTCATCTTGGGCGTTTATCGAATTATCATGCGGGACGTGGCGCATGTTCGGCAAGATTAATGTGAGCCCCCGACACGTTCGGCCCACTACCTACTGACACACGCCTTCAGCGAACCACACGTTATGTGCTACTGTAGAGAAAATATATTCAGATGTCCTAATTAAGTATTCGTAGCAAGTGCTACGAGTGCTACGTACATATTAATCTGGGGCGTAATTAATCATTATCTTTTTAGTTTGACAATCTTCGAAAAAGTAAGACAAATGGAATTTATTAAACTATAAAAGACGATACTTAAATGAAATTTGATTACCTACCCACTTTTAATCGGTGGGAATACTAATAATTTCGATGATTCTTTTCAATAAGTTTTGGAACGTTTATTTTTTAAATTTAGTGTTGCCATTCTCTCTAGATAGAGGTGTAACCTATGCAATAAAGGATAATTCATCCGTACATCATTGCTCCTGAGAAACTTTATTCGTTACTAAGTAACCTCACTAATAAAAAAATCAGACATCGTGGAATGATCGCTTTCATAGATTTAAAATCAAAGTCAAAGTTCCAAAAAATTTGGAAATGTAGTTACTGGAAAATGTTTAAGGTATTTTTTTCTCTTCGCCTAACCCGGCAATCAAACTTAGGAACTATGTATAATTGTATACAAACAAGCGTAAACTTTTATTACTATCGCCTGTTAGTATCAACACTTACCGAATAAATCTCAAACATTCTAAATTCATTAGACCAGTACTAGTGATGAATGATGGGCACCCCACGAGTAATGAACCAATTTTACGGTTTCCAGGACCACAGGGTCACCAAATTGCCTTAAATTTAAATTAAACTGGAATCACAGTTTTATTAGCGTCATCAATCAAACAACGGTTTATCCAACAGAATGGCCATAGTTTACGAGTACAGGATTATAGTTCGTATACTATACGAGAGTAGGACTATTATAGTTTGCGCGATTAGGTCAGAGACTATTCCAAAGTCAAATAAACACGCGCTCGCATAAATGGATATAGCATAATAAACTCAGGATTGACGCGCGTTCGAGTCAGGGCTGCCAAACTATTGTACGAGTTTATTAGGAATTCATAAATAGTGATAAATTGTTCATAACTGACACATAGGTGTATTATATTTAGTTAAAAAATATGTTATTTATCAAGCTTTCATGATTTGTAGATATATTTTCGTATTTAACATAGGTACTCGTATTTGAAAGTTGCTTTTATGAGGTAAGTTGAAGTTCTTTGCCGAGAGCTTAAGCTAATCTGTGGTGACCAGTCACTGACGCCCCTAGCTCCAGTAGCTACCAGTGCGTTATTAAATGCACCCTGCCGAGTGACGTGACAGTAGTTCTACATTAAAGATCTAATACTTCCTTACATTGCAACAACAATTTAATTGAACAAAAATGTTGAACTAATGTTTATTTTTTGCCCGGACCGCTAAGAAAGGGTAGAGTTTTTTGCACGTATCTTGTAGGTATATTTTTATGTATGTTTTGTAAGTGAACTTTTATACTACTGAGTATCTTCCAAATGGCAGGATGGATTGTGACAGTTAAGATATCGTTAAATGCGTTTTAAATATCATCAATATGGTGGTTTTTTTGGCGTTAAATTGTAAGTTGTAAATCGTTAATATGTTTTTCTATCTTCCTTCATTTCGTTTCCACTTTATTTGAAGATCTAAATTATTTAGAGGCTTTATATCGATTTACTAAATTCCTAGTGAACCGCAAATTATAATAAATAGGACAGTTATTGTGATAGTTTTTGCGTGTTCCGTAAACAGAGATTACCGAAGTTGATTTGGCGCAACCCCGACAGTTATGTAACCACAGCATCTGACAATAACGCAATTTCAAAATCCGTTCATTGATATAAATTCCATACTAACGCGTACAAAGTCCCTGGGATCACAACACTATACCGTAATCCTATCAAAACATAATCGGGATAACTCATTGGACGTCTAGAATGCTGTGTACTCAACTCGGATAGACTTACGATGTGCAATAATAAACTTTAAATCTTTAAGTCTAAAGTCAACTTTCCCGGAATATAATTTCTTGGCAGGAATATTTTAAGTGATATAAATTTTGTAATTGCAATGTGTTAATACTGCTATTTCATGTTTACTGAAACAAATTCTTCGTGTAAGATTATTAGGGAGACTACCGGTTGGGAACAGGCCAGCTGTGAGTGGAACATGACAATGTTATGTCATGATGTAATTATAGGAACATTTGCTTGCATTGTAACTGTCAACATTGATGATGTGATGCGGGGAATTATCAATATTACTGTGGGTTATGCTGTGACTAGGTGACTCGCATTTACGTGTCTACATTACTGATCTACTGATCGTCTGTATATACAGGATGGAATTTTTGGTCGGAAATACTGAAGATAGAAAAGTAAACACTTTTACCAACTTCTTGTTTAGATTTCATGAGTTTCCTTTTATTTAGTTTACCATATTTGTTCTAGAGCTTCGATCCTTACAATTATTGACCTTAACGGATACTATATCAGTACTGTTAGGTATCCAATATTTATGCTTTAAGTCAAAATAAACTAAAATGGTTTTAATAATGGCACAAATATTATTGATTGATGTAAAATAGTATTGATTAAACCGCGGTAAAGTTACTTTTTGTAATGAATAATATTCTACGACATACTATAACATTAATAATATTCTAAGTAAGCATAGATAGAAGACTAAGTAGCTTGTATTATGGTTTTTGAACGTAACAGATGCCGTGCATATTATACATACCAATTCAGACCAATTTATACAATGTGTGGACACATAATTATGACATGTTCATATTATTGTGAGTACTGTGACGTTAGCAGTATGACACCGAGTTAGTTCTTGCACAGGTGGCTAGTGTGTAAAAAAGGTTAATCTCACTAAACTGTTTGCATGCACCGACAGGCGACAGGGCCGCGCTAAAAGCTTCGCAGGCTAGAGCCGGAGAGCGGGGCCTTTTTCACGTAAAATAAATAATGTTCCGTGCCGCCCGCCCTGTCGACAGACGCGTTTTGTACACGCCTTTTTACACATGTACCTCAGTTAAACATTGACAATATGTACACATTTGTGTAAAATTGATTAACTTAGTTACAAAATTCTAAATAATTAGATCTCTCTCTATATCTTAGAATCTTTCTCTTTTGTTCATCACTTCATAATTATTCAATTTTAGCACACACACTGCTGCTGATATTACACATACATACGTATATTATATAAAGTAACATTGCTTAAGAAATGTTGATACCTCGATAAACCAATCTATCGATAATAAAAACAATCAGATCAATATCGGATTCATGAATATAGCAAGCTCTAAAAGTGAAAGCAGTAAAACAAACCTCACAAAACGTTCAACCGTACGTCCGTACTATTTCTGTGGTATATTTCAGTATATTTACTACTAGAATATGCCAGAAATATTGTTTCAAATAACATCATTCTCACTATAAATCAGAAGGAACTTGTTTTACTTACAACCGAAGTGCATTTGTTTTATTTGCAATAACAAAATGATCTTTCTTTGATGACCTCAGTGGTGTAGCGTTACAGAGGTTGACTGTTAAGTCGCGGATTCGATTCCAGCTCTATACAAATATTTTCTAAGTATTTACGGAAAAATGTATTTTATTTTTGTAGAACCGGTATTACAAGCCAATTATTTTAGGTTACTGTCTGAGTCTAGATAGCGCTGTGCTGTATTTCGTAGAATATTATTCTTTGCTTTATTTTTCATTTACCATTGTATTAAAAAAAATGGAGTCTATGGCCTTTTTCTTTTTATATGATTTTACGGAAACTGCCTTTTGTCATAACCCCCACACCCATGCCTGCGCCAGAGCTTGATCCGTTTATCGACAGGTGCAAAAGCTAGTAGGTGAAGTTAGCTTGAGTCCCAAACATCTTGGTATAGCCCTTCACATCCCACTCCAACTAATATCAATAGTGAAATTATCTGCTTGTGTCTGATGGATGGGAGTAATTCAACGTCACGAAACAAGATATTGGGGCGGTATTCCCGTCAAATGATATGTGTCAAGTGCTGTTTCACGGGCGATTGCCGACGATGCGGGCCGTGGCGGTTCCCAGAAGGGAAAACTACCTACTTGTGGGCGTGTTACGTCTCTAAATTGCTGCAAAAAAATGATCCCAAGTTTGCGATACTTGTTTTTGTATATTGTGTTGTGATGAAATATATTTTGTTTTTAATTTGGTAAGTTTGTTTTATTTTAACTAGTGGCCGATTGACAGTCGAAGTTGTACCGTATATTTAATAATTTTTTCAAGTAATTCCGGTGCGTCATTACCATTGCGTCAATAACATTTAATAATTGAATCAATAGTAGGTATTGATTACAATAGACTATTGCATCAAGAGTACCTAAGGATTGTAAAAATGTAACTCTATGCTAAAATTATTTATTTTTTATGAAATACTTCATTATGCGGTTAAGTCTAAATGTTCATTATTAGTTGTAACCAAAGACGATGATAACTAAGTTATCATGGTCTTTGGTTGTAACCTAATATATCAAATAAGTATGACCTAATGAACTAATAACTACACACGTTTTCGCTCCACGTATTATTAACCCCTTAAACTCTCATATATCTGCACCCAGCACTCATAAACTAGGCCAGTTGCTCAAAAACAGACAGCCCTCTATTTACTGCTGAACATCATAATATAGATTAACATAAGAAGCTATAAAATATTCAAAATATAAAATATATTCTGATTTGACATACATAATTTGCAAGGAAGAGCGTATAAAGACAATATTGATATTAAGATATTATATTTTACGAACACTAATTGAGTCAATAAGCAGGCAATGACCCTAATGAGTTGGTAACAAAAATAATGTTCACGATTTATATGCGCGCGCGCGCACAGATTTATTGGATGGCGAGCGGCGCGCAACGGACGAGCTCGCGCTAATCCCCGGTTAGGGCCGACAGAATTAGAATTTTATTAATATAAATATAAGTTTTATAAAATTACGCTTATAATTTTTTAACTTGATTTTTTAATAGTAAGCTAATAGTAATGTTAAATGTAGGTAGGGTCGGTTAAGTAGACTATTACGATTTTGATAGTATGTAAGTATGAAGAAGGAATTAAAAAATAATATTTTCACCTTGTCAGTAACAGTGGAGAACAAAAATGTTTACTTCTGTATAATTCTACTAATAAACGCAAAAATTTGTGAGTATGAATGTATGAATGTTTGTTGCTCTCACGCAAAAACGGCTGAACGGATCTGGCTGGAATTCGGTAGGTACTGAATAACACCAGCTAGCTGCCCTTATCGCGAAAATGTTTCATCTACCTCAAAGAAAAGTGGCCATGTATCAATTACATCAGACTATTATCATCTCCGTGCCAAAATTCTTCATTCAGTCGTTCTGGCATGATTATCATTTTTATATCCCACTTAGATGGCAGACAATCATACGGCCCAACTAATGGGAAGCAGTCACCCACCGTGGCCTATGGATGCGGTGCAACATCAGAGGGGTACAACCCTAAAATTGAGTTTCGAACCATCCAAAGAAAATGAATACAGGTCTTAAAGGTAACATAAAAATGTTAACTTTATTATAAACGTATAAGTCGATATTAGTCATCAATGCATGTCACCGAGCCTCATAGATTTACAATTCACCACTCTTTTTTGTGGTTGTAGTGGTGGTGGTGGTTTCTTTTTCGCTTCCTTAGTCCAATCCATACTCATGTCACTCCGGGGCCTAATAGACTCACAATTAATCAAGCTCCCGCCCTATTATATAGCAAGTTTATTTAGCTCCATGACCCATTCTGCTCATAGATATTTTACGATCAGTTCTAATGAATTAGCTCTTAAAACTTTAGAACGAATAAATTATGTTTCATTGAAGATGCCAAATAATGATTTGAATTTCGAATGTCATCATATCATTTGACAATGTTAAAAGAAGCAATACATTACAAACGTCATAACTAAAATCTTAGGATATCAAACTAGATTGGTTATTAACATTCTCTATTAATTAACGGCTCATGAGTTTATAACTATAATCGTGTTTGTGACCAGAGTGCTGGCATTATAACATACAGTCAGCGTTAGAAGATAATTTTCAGATTTTGAACGTTGGTTTTTGAATTAAGTAATTTGTATTACCTAAGTAAAATACTGTCTAATTACTACGTAAGTAAGCTCTATAAAAAATAATTTCATTGTAATTAAAATACGAGTATAGTTTGTATTATTTTTCATGCAGATTCCTGAGTTTGAAATTGGAACTTTTTCAAATTTGGTTTATTATTTATTCTGTTCCTTAAACTAACCGCCAAAAGATTGATCATACCTACACATAAAGACAAATAATAATGACTAAGCAAATACGTTCAACCCTACGCGCTTTACAAATGGGAATGTTTTGAAGAACACACGCGTTTGATCCGGCGCAATACTCGACTCGGTACAGACTGAAACGAATACCTACCACTTGAGCGCGCCACGTTCCTCGTAACGTATCGATTTACACGTATCTGCATGTGATAACCCAGTAATTAATTGCCTAACGGTGTATGCGTAGAACAATAACCCCTTAGTGTGTTTAAAAAAAACTGATTGATTTTGATGTGTGTGAGAGACGCACTAGAACTTACTCTTACCAATATCACACTACTTTCGAAGAAAATCGCTACAGTTCTGTGTGAAATATTTAAGAAAAAAATACAATGATGATCCTGTTATTATATGCCATTCATGAAGTATAATTTTTTGATTAAGTATGAAAGGATACATCGGGTAACATGTATTGTATCTGAACAAAAACTTGCAAGTGACTATAATTTATATAATTCATTGTACCTAATAAAAACACATTTGTATGTGAATGGCAGATATAGGTCATAATAATATTAACACGGCCACCATTTTAAAACACTTAAAATGTTCTTATTTAAAAAGCTCTAAAATATGTGATATTATCAAAAAATGTTATTAAATGTTAGGTTGGTATATCACGAATATTTTCATTTCCACTAATGGACCCCTAAATGAATCATAATGTTAAGAGTGAGCAAGCGTTTAATTAATGACAAACGACACTTGCCAAATTCTTGAAGATTTTCTCTGATGGCTATATGAGATTAAAAACGATTTGGTGATTTATCTCCCTTGTTTCATTTAAAACTGAATTTATCATCTCACATTCAGTAATTATAACATATTTTTTGTAAAAGAAAAACTGACTTCAACTTATCAAAATGAGTTCTTAACTAAATGGTTTCCTTAAGGATCACAAAATAAACTCCTGAAGAATTTTATTATTATTCGTACAACGAAACGAAACAAACTTAGATGTGTCTTTTAAGTATTTTTGTATATACCTCTAATCGACATACGTGTATCTTAATAATTCGTTCCCCAAACACACCATGTCCGAGAGATTAACAAAAACCATCACTGCAAATGCCAAAGAAACCGAAAACTATTCTATGAATTCAATACAAGCTAAATACTACAAACTCGGTTGCAACCGCAGAATCTCTAACAGGGGCCTTCCAAAACTATTGACAGTGAGTGTGGATGCGATCAGACTTAAGCCAGGGATTATGAAGAGACCGAAATAGACGCATCAAATCCTCGTGGATTAAGGGATTCCGTGTTCCGTCCGACGGCACAGCACAAAAATATCGAAGGCGCGCCGGATGCGACGATTAGGCTAAACATCTAGCTCGTTAATATTGTAATGCACTCGCGCTGTCACCCTGCGTACGACATAAAAAGTGAATAGACATCTAAAGTTTTGACTTTTGTCATAGATGTCAAATTAGAATTTGAAGTCGTAAAGCCTAGTCGTAACGACTCGTATTGCTGACGATTCTGTTGCGCATTTCTATCTCAAAAATATTTTTGCTCGAATTTCAAAATCTTCATTCTATTTGGCATCGAATTGAATTCGGACTCTAAATTGATAGAATAAAATATGAATTTTGTTGTACGTATACTTTGTGGTTTACGCAATTTTAATAAAACAAAATAAAACTTGAGCTTACTTTTGAGGTTTTTGTAATACTTAGCAGAATTGCAATAAATGTCTATTAAGAATCATTATTGTTATAGTTTAGATATGAACCTATACATTTTATCGATTGTCCTCGTATATTTTTTGTTTCTTTTTTGTGTCAAGGACGGTCCGTTATAATTTAAAATGATTATTATATGTAGTGATTTATTGTGGGTACTAGATGTGTAGGAAGTTTAAAAACCTCAAACATTCTGAAGATTAGGTACACTAAGTTTAAAATTGCGAGGATTTTCAGTATTGCGGAAGCGAGATGGCAGATTTTCCATGTATATGCAGCCTAAATTTTGATCAGACTGGCAGCCAATATCTATACCGCCAATTAAAAACTAAAATCAACAATAAATATGTCAACTTACCCTAACTCGTGCTTCGGTGAGGTTCGTCCACATAGCAATTTCTTCACGCGTGGACATATCTGGATAGCGGTTTCTAGCGAAAGTTGCTTCAAGCTCTTGCAGTTGTTGGCTGGTGAAGTGAGTTCTTTGTCGACGTTGTCTCTTGTTCTTCTTGTCAGATTTGTCGTCCATTGAAGGTTCATCTGGACCAACGCCAGGGGTCGTTGACTCCGTCTTTATCGTTGGCTCCGACGTTAAGGGACGATTGTCTGAAGAGATAGAGAGAATTAGTTCGTGAGTTTGAATAACTTTTATGGCGATACATAAGTTTTGCTTCCAAGTTTTGTATTTAGTTCTTAGCTTCATATGTGATGAGGGTATTCTGATATTATGAATGTGTATAACAACTGATTGGTTAGTATGAGAAAGTTGAAAACTTTTATGCATAGATACCAACTTCAATATTTAAAAAAAAGCAAAACCCCCTAACTAAGTGAAGAAAATTACATTAGTAGGTAGGTACTTAATTACAATAGTCATTCGGGTCAAAAGTAGATCCTTTGCCAAACGATTTGATAACATTCGAGAAATAACTTGACTAACTAATAGGTATAAATTTAAAAAAGATTGACCTTCGAAATATTTTTTCTCCTTTTTTCTTGATGGGATAGGGGTATTTTAGTAAATTATCACTTAATTGTATTTATGTCATAGTAGAATATCATTAGGTATGTTTATAAAATCAAGGCACACTCATAAACATTTATTTAAAAAGCACATCACAAAACAAAATTTTAAATATCAGATAGTTCAAGAGAATATTATTTTTTTTTTGCTAAATCATCAGATTACTTTTGCCACGCAAACAGGAAATGTCAAAACGTACAGGAAAATAGATTAAAAAACGTTTTATGTACATTTGACAGCTTGTTTATTAAGTAATAAACTATTACATTGTAGAAGCGATTAATCTTTTGTATAATAGTGCTACAGAGGAACTTTAATCATAGAAACGAGTATTTATTGCACGACTTAGGTGTTATTTTTATATAAAACTAGCTTTTGCCCGTGGCTTCGCCCGCGTGGATGTCAGTTATCGCGACCAAACAAAGCCTATGTCTCGAGGTCTAATCTAATCTACCCCTATACCAAATTTCATCAAAATCGGTTCAGCGATTCAGGCGTAAAAGCGTAACAGACAGACAGACAGAGTTATTGCTAGTATGGATACCTAACAGTAGGTATAATTATTATCACAAAAGTTTAATAATGCTTTTAGGTCTAATGAATGTACTACTTACTTTTTTCTGAAACTTTAATTTATCCGCAATACATATCTAAGTGAATTGCCTACGGTATACCGTAGGACCTAGGGAGACCTCGCGGTAATGTGTGGGCTTTCACACACGAAACAGATCTTCGGGGCCTAATACCACCCCGAAAATTTGTCCCGTCGATGAGTGTATAGGTACTTGTAGTATGTCTGAAGGCTCACTTAATAAGTCGCGGTGTATGGCACTCGTCAGGTTGTTTTAGTGTGATCAGAGCCCCACATAACCTTTCAGCTTCC
This sequence comes from Lithosia quadra, assembly GCA_963576445.1. Classification (NCBI taxonomy): domain Eukaryota; kingdom Metazoa; phylum Arthropoda; class Insecta; order Lepidoptera; family Erebidae; genus Lithosia; species Lithosia quadra. The sequence continues at coordinate 12,904,170 of OY754880.1, read as the reverse complement.
CCTTGTCGAGTCCCCGGTATGTGGATCCGAAGATCTTGATGACCGCCCAAAAATACCCGAATAACTAACCCGGAACCAACCGTTTTGTTACACCGATATCAAAAGTAAGAGTAAATCAAATAATAAAGATATTTCCATTAAATATTGTCTAGATAATAAAAATGTAGAATCAGGGCCACGGCCGGCGAGTACCGGTAGCAAGCCCATAATGCGCCGGATTAGACGCAAGCGCACCTAATACTTTTACGACAGTGCCGTAAATTCGTTGATCTCGATGAACAACGTCACAGCACGCGTAATTTATATCACTTATGTGCAATAAAATCTATTTTCGATATAATTTTACGGGTCATTATCAACATATTTAGTTCTGAAGTATGTATAGGTATAAAATTATTAGAATATTTTGAAAGTGTTTGTTTTCTGTGTTTATGACTGGTACACACTGGACAACTTTCGTAAAGTAAATCTTCTCTCTAATAATATACTCATAAAAATGTTAAGTTACTTTGTGTACCTACGCTTCAAAAACTAAAAAAACTCAAAGCTGAAATTTTGTCACATAACAAAATCCGTTTCACAAATGGTTGTTATCTATATATTTGTGTTTTTTTTTTACATGACGTTACCATCGGACTTTTTCCGAATTTAACCACGGGCGGAATCGGTACCCGAACCGCAAGAAAGTAATACCTACATAATATTTTAGAACATTCTACACAACGCTTTCTAGATCCAAAATTAACATAGGATAAACTTCTAAAATACGGACAGACTATTTAGAGAATATTTAGACACATTTGTTGTAAATAAATCCAAATATAGTAAGTAGTATACATAGAAACAATAAAAATTACTCTGACCGTGCATCGCAAACTCTGCCTAGTCGAGTAGTCGAACACTCTACCAATATAACTACACTTCAAAATTATACTCAAACAGTCGATACAAAAACCGAATACAACAAAATGATTTGCTTGTACTGTTAAACTTCCCTCGAAACGGTATCACGGCTCGAGGGGACAAGTGATACGGTGTTGTTATTACATCAATTCGTTACTGATAACGCCTCGATCGCAATCAAGCCGCGTATATTAGCTTTGCTCGAAATCCCTGTGTCAATGTACCTATTGTTTCTGTTGCAATAGAACTTTTTTGTGTGAATAGCTATGTGAAAATATGGTATTAAAAAAGACTATCCAATTTTTTTAAATGTATCCGAATTTATCTGCAAAATTATGTAACGTTCTTTTGTTTAAATATTTAAAGATTTAGTAAATATTCTTGAGATTTTTTTTTCAGCTTGGCTATAAGGAGTCATATAAGGAGTAGGTATATACCAATAACAATTTTACAAAATCTAAGCATGTAGGTAACCATATTCTAAGGAAATAAAGATTGATTTGATTCGATTCATCTGTCAAATAGAAGAGCGAAGAGACTTATAAAAACGTTTAATAAATGAGAACTACTCCTAGGGACAAGAGATGAGATCGCTTCTACAACCTTCAAAGTTCTTACTTTACTTTTTTGTTTTAATTGGTATGTCGGCTTTTCCAGAAGTGACTGCCGTCTGACCTCCTGACCCTGATTCAAAGCTTGCGCTAGAGCAGTACCTTGCAGGTGAAGTTGACTTAAACCTCAAGGATGTTGATAATTCCCTTTACCCAATCACCCAAAAACTGACAAAATCTACAGATAACTACCGTAGGGTAGGTAGTTATTATCCATACATTTTGACAGTTATTGGGTGTGTCAGATATATACGTAAATTGTAGGTAGGTGTATTTTAAGTTAAATAGATAACATTACTTTATACAAAATAAGATAAGTAAGTATTATATCATATATAATTCCAACATTTTGCAAAAGAACGCAAAGGATTTGGTCGGTAGGTACAGTAGCAAAACATCATCTATACTTATAATAAATCTGTAGAAGTGAAAATTCTGTACATTGAAAATATCAAAAAAATAAGTAGCAGGGGGTGTTACTAGACCGACACCGATCCCAAATATGTGATTTAAAAAATTTTTGTCTGTCTGTCTGTCTGTCTGTCTGTCTGTTTGTTCAGGTATCACGCAAAAACTACCGGTTCGATTACGATGAAACTTGGTATAATTATTCTTCAATATCCTGGGCAGCACACTGGGTACTTTTTATCCCGGAAAAGTACATACAATAAAAACAAACTTAATTTTGCGGTTCAATCCCTAGACCCGATTACTGTACCAACCGCAAATAATAAGTTTGTCGTAGGTTACGTCACCCGCAGTGGAGTTCACTAGACGCTGCTGCCTGCGGCCAATCCGGCCGGGGTGGAAGTAGCCCTCTAGAGGGCTGCTCCGAGGCTCCCTATGTGTCGCTCTGACTAGCAAGGGGTACAGTGGGGAGCAAGCGGGGGGCAAGCTGATTGTCTACGCGCCGATGGTTGGGTGACAGGATGGCCGCCTGTCACCCTACACCCCACCGTTGGTTTTCGGAGTTGAAATGGTTGGTGGAGTTTTCAAGTCACGAGCGAATAGTTTCCTTCTAGGCAAGCGTGATTCATCCATACCATAAGGTGGGATTGAGGTCAAACGTAAGCCTATCATGAATAAAAAAAAAAGTGGCGCGATGCTCGAGGGGGTCAAGGGGGCTATCTTAACACCGTAGCCTAAGGTCAACTGGGGAGCGCGGGATATGCTCTAAGCAATCTTACAAGTGAAGACTTGCGTGCGGTTTTTATGAGATCAGTCTTAACCACTCCTGATGGCTGACGGGGGTGGTATCCGAAGGAACTTCCGCACGAAAAAAGGAATTTGAAACGAAATTCGAAATCCGCGCGGGCGGAGCCGCGGGCAACAGCTAGTTATCAATAAAATCGCATTTTACGAATATGTTCGATAAGAAATTATTATTCCAAGTTGTCAATTTGTTTATAACATATCGGATTAACGTTTATAATTTTATTGGGGTGCTTATCTTGATTGAACACTGTTAAATAATTATCGTTGTGTAAAACACCTATACTACAAATTGTATTGCGACATGCGACATAGCAATTTGTGATGTAAATGTATCTAAGACAAACATATACCTACTAGGTACATCCACTCCTAGCAAGCAAGTTTAACTTAGCAGGAGAATACTAATTTCGGTTACTAGTACTCATTAAAAATATATAAGATTTCAATCAATAAAAATACTCAAAAAAGTAAAAAAAATAAAAATACAACAAAAAACAATTTCCAAATAAAATCTGAATCTATGTAAGAGCAGTGATTGATATATATAATTATGGTATTGGTAAAAAATACTTTACTATCATAAGATGATCTTTGTATGATTGTTACTTGACGCTCTAAACGGCTGAACAGATCTAGCTGAAATTTCGTACCGTTATATATAAAAACATAGGCTATTTTCATCCCTGAAATAGGTTTCCATGGCTTGCAAGAACACGTTAAAATCACACGCGGGCGATGTCGCCGGCAACAGCTAGTTAAGAAATACTAGATGCACTATGTTTAGTTAATGAACCCCCCTAAAGCCACCTTGACTGTACTTAACTGATTTCAGAAGCAGATACATACATTTATGGTCTCATTTTATAATCTAATCAGCTATCATCCATAAATATGTATGGATAATCCAAACGTTTGTCGTTTGTATACATAAGCAGAAACTTTATATTAACAAAATAAAAAATAATATTATAACCAAAAATGTTTTAAAACAGGTAGTTAAAAGCATTTTCACTAAGGAAAATTTATTACTGTGCCCAAAAACAAAATTTTAAAATCTGAAAATGGTCATCTATTTTTGACGCTCTCTATACGTGCATACTAAGGTCAAACCAAGCCGTAAATTCGTTTGAGTTTATTAAAAGCCCCAATCCGTGTGGTTCGTCAATCTCATTGGTGTATAATGAACAAGGTGGGATTATGGTCTCAGGGTTTAGGCCTCGAGCTACCGCTACCATTCCCGATGACGATTATTGGCTGACATACATCAGGGCTGTCGCGTGAAAAAATATCGATTTGAATTTAATTGTAATTTTTTTTGCCTTTTTTACGAGCAAGTCTAAAATCAGTTTGTTTTACATTTGCATTTTCTTAAATCATTTTATGGCACAATTTTATCTGTATATTTGCGTTAGCCGACTTGGTTGTAAAAGTCTGTACCCATGACAAAATTATCCTCTATCATTCCTAGTGTAGTTAGTGTTTTTTTAATTTTTTTAATTAATAATGTTACTCATTTATTATGTCAATATTTCATTTTTATAGAATCTGTAGTTAGTTTCATTACCTACATTATGTGAAATAAAACATCATACCTCTACATATTAAGTATTATTTGTCTGTAAAAATTTTACTAAGTCAAATACGATATTTTCGAAGAAGGTTACGTACTTTTCCAAAAAACTGGTATATTAGTCTGCCAGATATTCCACATACATTTTCGAGAAGACCGTAGATTAGACCATATAAAATGAACTGGTCTTAAGTTTAGAACACGCAAGTGCCAACCCTAGCTAAGTCCGATACGCGTCGATAACGCGTCGATAGCGTTTATCAGCGATACGCTTTGAGCGTTCGCCGACCCATCCATCATTCCGAACTAACCTTTGCGTTAGTAGGTAACATATTTAATCTACGCCTTTACGTTTGGCCGACATGACAAGAGCGCGTTGGTAAACAGCGCAGTTACATGTGTTAGCGATATCAGATCATGTTGCCACTTCAAAACCCGACACTCGATTTTGATAAAACATCGCAGCGTTTCCTTTAATGTGTTTACTTTCAAATAGTTTTACAACGAGTTTATATTCTCATAATGACACTTATCGCATCGAAGGCTTAAATACATACATGTATGTATCGAATATGCTACGCGTATTGGTAGACAGTTAACGATTTTTATGATAGCTTCGAATAAGGTAGCTACGATTTATACAACTTATTTACTTAAGTATCGATAATGCTATAAATAATTTCCTTGTGGTCAATACAGTGGCACAAACTGATTCAACCACTTTGAGAAAAATATTAAGCTAAAGTAGGCTTTTAATATCAACATGACAATAGTTTTAATAGTAAAGGTGATTTATGATTGCATAGAGATGCGACCCAGGAAGTTATAGAAGACTGCTGACGTTGCCGTCATAGAAGATGGCATGCGTGTCATTAGTCTCACTATCAGGGACGCTCAAGAGAGTGCGAATTTGCGAAGTGGCGGCGAGAATGCCGCAGAGAAAAGAAAGAAAGAAAAGGATTTATAATATTGTCAGCAAAAGGTTTAAACTCACTGTTTTCTTTTTTTCATTTTTCAGTACCTTTTCTACAGCTATAGCATTTTTACGAGCAATATCAAGAGTTAGTTTAGGCAATCCCGTGATTGAACAACTGATGAACTAAATCATGTGCATTAGTTGTTGATAATAGGTATACCTAATAAACATTATTAGAACGTATCTCCAATAATTACTACTAAGAAGATTATGGATAATCCACTGAATTGTAATTATTATTACTATACACAATGCATGTGTAATCATACTAATCATATACATGTATTTGCTACACATATGACGGGTTATCAGAATGTAATTATGAATAGGTATATAATTGAACCAATTGCTTGTACTGACTAAATGTTTGAACCTAAACTTTTGCAGATATACAAATTTTGGCAGATGAAACCTTTTGCGGAAGGATTTTTAGAAATTTTACACCTTACTGCATTATTCAGTATGAAACATTGAATAGTAAAAACATTTTACTACTAGACCCCTTTTTTTTTATCGTGCGGAAATCCCCATGGATACCACCCCCGTCGGCCATCGGGGGTGGTTATGTCGGGATCGAACCGACCAAAACCGCACGCCGTCTCGGGCCTTAGTAACCGGGGTATAAGGTTACCCAATGGGCATATCCCTCGCACCCCAGCTGACCCCGGGCCATCTACGGTTTTAAGATGGCCCCCTCGACCCCCCGAAAAGGGGGGTGGGGCGAGCATCGCGCCACTTCACCGACGGTGGGGTGTAGGGTGACAGGAGGCCGTCCTGTCACCCAACCGTCGGCGCGCAGACAATCAGCTCGCCCCCCGCTCGCTCCCCACTGTGCCATCTGCTAGTTAGAGGGAGAGCCTCGGAGCAGCCCTCTAGAGGGCCACTCCCACCCCGGCCGGATTGGCCGCAGGCAGCAGCGTCTCCCGTGGCGGGTGGGAGGCGCTGCTCGCCTCCGTTGCCCAGGTGCACCACGTGGAGGTTCCGGCCCGCACCCTTACTACTAGACCCCTAATAGGCCTAGGATGGTCAATATGGTGACTAGTTGACTGACGTCTTAATCCGCCTAGTGGAGTTAAAACAATGTGAAACGAAATTATTAAAGGATGTGGTTGAAGCCGTGAGTTAGAGAAAATAAAAGTAATCACTTCACTTTTTTTATTATTTTATTAAAAGGCAAGCATTTAGACCCAGTTTTATGGTTTATACCCTTGCATATATATTTTTATGTTTAGATTTTTACCAAGTAAGTTATTTAACCTATAGCAATAATAGAAAACAAGTTGCTTTTGGTCAGATTCTTACCTAATAAACTGGTCGAAACAATTTAAGAACAACAAAGCGGACAAAATATTCAGTTAACAATCCCACCAGTTAAAATTTCAATTTCATAATACAATTAAAAGAACTCCGTCGAACACAATGTGCAAATGTTAGGGGTAGCGTTCACAGTGACGCGACACGAGACGGTTAGGTAACCGCGTCCGTCCGCGCCGTGTGGCTATTTGTGAAAGCATTAGAATAACACGCGGCCGTATTTGCCATAGATTTCCTCGCGCTTTACTCGGTTTACTTTCAGTTTTAAGCTTGTCACTTTGTGTGGTCCCGCAATTTAATTGCGCTCTTTTACTGTGTGTGATTGGTAGACAGGTTCTTTTATTGGCAAAAAACTTAATAAGCTTCAGGAAATGTAGTGATATATGACTGACGCGAAGATATATATTATACTCTACATTGTATAAGTATTTACGGAAAGGTTACCTATTTCTGTTATCGACTTTACTTTACCAAAAACATTTTGTTTCCTATGTTTTATTCTGTAAACATTTCCTTAAAATACATATCCATTTAAGATCCTAATTATTTTAGTTCAATTGAAACCCTTGTTTCATCGAAGTATCAAAGTGGTGGAGTGATAGGTACTTTACACGAATAAAAACAATTTATAAGTACTCACTGTCATCTGTGGGTTTGCGGTCGCGTCTCGGCCGAGGAGGTGCGTATAGTGAAGACTGATCCACTCCAGATCCACCAGATGCTAATGATGAGTGACCACTATCCCGGAATTCACCCGTCTCTGCCCACACTGCAGAATAATAACATTTTTATGAAACAAAACACTTTATTTATAATATCAGGCATATTATGGAGTATAGGCATGATTAAATGTCCGTATAATGTATAAGAATATATCTATGACCATCTCATAGATTGTTCAACACATATATTTATAGTAATACTAGCTGTTGCCCGCGGCTCCGCCCGCGTGGATGTCGAAATCCGTTTCAAAAACTATCCTATCTCTCAAGTTGGATCGAACTGCACATGGTGTGCGAATTTTATTATAATCGGTTAAGTGGTTTAAGAGTCCATTGAGGACAAACATTGTGACACGAGATTTATATATATTAAGATTAAACAATGAAATGAGTTACAAAACATCTTATGAACTCAGACGCATTATCTCATCCTTTTCTAATTTATTTATTAATTTATAGCAACTATAATTTTATAAACAGAATAATGTCAAAGGGCGTATGACTGGCAAACGGGAAACAAATGAAGTGACACGTGCGTCTCAAATCTCGTTTCAAAAGTATCTCTTTCATTCAATTTGATATTACTTGGTGGAGACTGATCAGCCGGTGAATGTTTGGATTTCAGCAAAGGTATCACGTAGAATACAAATGAAAACCTATCATAACATTTGTACTTTTCAACAATAGGACTTGTAAACGAGTTCATATAAGTAATTAAACACACTTATCATTGCATAGTTTACTCAATTGTTAGTCACTTCAAAGTTTTCTTAAAAGAAATTGTCAATGTCTAAATGTCACAAATACCGTTAAGAAAGATGGAAGGTTTTGTACAGTAGGTATATATTAGATATTATACTGTACTGTATTGTACGGTACTGTATTGTATTTGTACTGTAATGTAATGTACTGCAATGCAAAATATATATAAAATAACTAGGAGTTATTTCAGTCACAGACAACAAACAATCAGAGAAGATAATTTAAAACCACAGAAGCTAATGGGACCTTTTACATGTTACTGTACAAGCAATCAATGTAATTAATAGACGCATTATTTTACGAGGATATCTTGACAAAGTAATGTATTCGTTGAACGACGATGACGCCCCACTGCTCACTTAGTAATTAAGCGTCCCTGAACACTTGTTAACAAATTACTCACCGGAGACGCGGCCGTGTGAGCGAGCCCTTATTTATAGCGCCCGCCCGCCATATGAGTGCACATGTAAAGTTTTTTTTATTAACATTTAATTTTTTTTACTTTTCTACTAAGTACTGACAAAAGTACTTAGTGTTTTTAGGAACTATTTAGTGCAATTATACATTTTATTTTGTAACAGAATTAAATATTGATTTAGGTACATTTAAAACTTTATACCGTCGGGTTATTCAACTAGAATAATATTTGGTTATTACATTTTTGGTTCTTCAAACAGCCACTAACTTTTAAGGTCCTAATTTAAAAAAAATAGTATTGACTTACTTCTTTTTATAAGTCGTTTAAATATACTAAAACCTTCTTCAGAACGTACTTAAAAATATTTTGCAAAAAATTGTATCAAAATCGATTAAACCAAATGCGATAAACATACCTACATACAAACATGCAGCTCAAACAGTGAATCTCCTTTTAGAGTCGGTTAAAAAGATGGAAACACTGTGTCGGTGAAGACTTTATAATGCGGCCGAATGTACAGCCGGTTTTACATGCAAACAAATAAATTTTCTTTTATATCGAGACGGACATTTTCTTCTATTGTTAATATTGTTATAACAGATTTTTTATTGATGTTTATTTTAAAGTCGCCGACTCCGCTGTGACGGGCCGTGATCCCATTGTTTTGGTATAAGTCACGAACCCAGCAATTGATAGCTGGGAATGCTGTCAGTAATTACAATTAAAAGTGTGACCGCATTGTAATTCTTTTTTTTTTATTTCTAATCTCTTGTTTATTTTTAATTTTCAGACGGTACGTTTATCTGTAGATAGATCTGTGGAAGGTTTGTGAAACTGAACTTCTTTTACTATTTAGATTTTCATAATAATAGACAGCGTTAGTGGTCTCAGAACGGACAGTTTAATGTTCGTCATCATCACCTGAGTAGTGACTCCTGGGCCTCGATTCTGCTAAAGACAAACCACTGATATACCACTGACACTCTAAAAATGCCATTTAATTGTACTTAGACTTTATTGTTATCAGGTTAAAGTTTAAAGTCAAATGATATTTTGTAGAGTGAATGAAAAAGTTTAATGAATTATTTTCATTTGATTTTAGACTTTAACTGTATAATGGTAAAATCTACAATTAAATAGTATTTTGTAGAGTGTCAATGGTATTACAGTGGTTTGCCTTTAGCAGAATCGAGGCCCTGGTTGCTTCCCGGTTGAACTATTCTGAACACTAAGATACTTTTTGTTATAATAATATGCGAACGGGAAATCATGGAACGCGAAAGTGTAAAAGTTATTAAGTAGTATACTTTTTGTTTTTTGTTATTTATTTATTTATTTTATTTCATATAATAAGCATGCAAACTTATTATTCGTCTATGGTTTCATTAAACATAGGTTAATAAATATAGGCTTAAATAAACCTTTCCGCAAGCTTTATAGCATCTCCAGCCGAACTTTTTTTTATTTATTTAACAGAAAATATACAATCAACTTATTTACTAGAGAAGTAGTGTAACAAAAATCAAAAAGATATCTACTAGAAGCCTGTATCTCAGTTTACGTTTCGTTCGTTTCGTGTCTGTTTGTTCGCGATGGACGCATAAAAACTATAGAATGGATTGCGATGCGGTTTTTTTGTTTGAAAGATTTCGGTCAGACTTAAAATCTTACGCATGTCTGATCACAGTAGGTAGAGTAGAACCGGAGATTTTTTAGTCAAAAACCCTGTGGGCGGAGCCGCGGGGATAAGCTAGTTTTTAAATAATTTATTCTTTCCTTGAGACGATATTGACTGTACCTTCTTCATGTGACCTAGTTTTAAAACAAACTGGTCAAACGGTACGCAAGGAGGCGAACCGTTTTGAAACAATTAAGCGATACACCTGTTGTTCTAACCACAATTAGTATGCACGTTATCAGTTGTCATTGTAGAACAAATGTCGGGCCGTACAAACGTATTTACGAGTACATTACGAACGAGGAACGCGTTCAAATAAATTTTATGTTTGCTGCGTTTGATAACGCGTGATAAGCGCGTTTATTGTTTTATTGGGGGCTCTAAACCGTCTCCTCCACACTCTCGTTAAATGTGATGAACTGAGGACGCAATCGCACATAAAAGTGTTTTATATTCCACACACGACATCATCGTCGCCACGCCATAATATTTGCTTAATTTTGTTTATATTTCTTTTTGGGGTAATACTTTGACTAGTAGTAAGTTTCGTATATCTTGAACTTGATGTAATACTGCATCAGATGTTACTAAGTTCTTTTACAAAAAAAAGTATGGATGATCAGAACAGCTGAACTGAACTGATGAAAATTTTACATAAACACTATAATGTGGTTTTCTATACAGGTAACTTCATATAGAATAGGTTCCTGAAGTTCTCAAAATCGGAAACATCAGAAACAACTAGCCGCAGGAATCACCTAGCGTATACAATATCGAGTCTACAGGGTACTAGACTAGGACCGTTATAGTAGGTAGCTAGATAATAATACATACACACATACACGCCTCTCTCGCAATTGGGTAGTTAGAGATCACGTGTTTCCATTTGCTACAAACCTGGCATACACCTCTTGCCTTCTGCTTTCTGTATATCTAACCGTTCGTTACATAATTTTATTCGATCAGAATTATAGATAAACAGTATGTCGGTTACGGACTATAAAGTTATCTATGGTTGCGGCTCTATACTCTATCAAATCAGAAATAAAGCTTTAGCATATCTAGTTCCTTGTTTATGTCAAGTTTTGATTTATATTCCGAACGCCCTCCTCCGAATCATTTCACAAACATGAGGTAATACATTTTAAATGTCATAGACGAAATCCTGAAACGTCAGATTAGATTGCCTAATAATCCTCAAGTTAGTTATTTATATAAGACGTTTCAATTGACTACAAAAATGACCCATATCTATTTTATTAGTCTTCGTATAGTACTATGAAATATAAAATCACGGCGAAGAAAACCACGGTAGTATAGAAATTAGTTTCGCTAAATATACCTACTTCAAAAAATCACATCACAGAAAACAGCGATGTGGGTAGTCAATTGTTTTTAAACAAAAATAAGCCTGAAAGTACAAGCTAATCACTATATTAACTTTTAAACTTTCGCGTTCCATAACTATTAGGTATACGTAAACGGGAATTAACGCGATACACGTTAAAGGTATATACATACCTTTGGATGCCTGACGTTTCGACCAGGTTACACCGGCCGTGGTCACAGGCTGACTGTTTCAGCCGTGCACGCCCTCCGTCGCCGAGTCCGTGAGGTAGCGGGTTCTTCTTCTACCCGCACATTTTCGACATTTTTTATATTTTCTTGTCTCCAGGTACCGTCACATACCACACTCATAATAATAGGGATAATAGGGACCCTGTGAGTGTGGTATGTGACAGTACCTGGAGACAAGAAAATATAAAAAATGTCGAAAATGTGCGGGTAGAAGAAGAACCCGCTACCTCACGGACTCGGCGACGGAGGGCGTGCACGGCTGAAACAGTCAGCCTGTGACCACGGCCGGTGTAACCTGGTCGAAACGTCAGGCATCCAAAGGTATGTATATACCTTTAACGTGTATCGCGTTAATTCCCGTTTACGTATAACAAGCTAATCACGTTTCGGATAATGATGAACATCTTTATCACACACGACCCACAAGTAGGAGGCATTTCATGTATAATAGATACATAGTCGTGTGTTGCACATATACATTGCTGCCGATTTTTGCAGATTCTTTTGCGCATCCGATTAAAATAAACGTTAGTATACGTAGGTATAATAATTTTATTTGAATGTAGAACCCACATTTTACTTAGTATCACTATTAAATGACAGCAATAAACATAAATTTTCATATGGTCTTCGTTTTGTTACCATATAACGTTTAGCGATGTTAGTCTAGTTTCGTACGTTTTGTAACAGCAGAATCGACATAGTAATTATTCAAACGCCATATATCGCAGTTTATGACCGCATGATGCGCTGTTATTTTTAAAACAAATATACGGGTAATTGATGCTTTCAGGACAATAGAACAGATAGTATGTACAGCTGTTAACACTCCATTAGCTGAAACAAGATAACAGACTGAGGACATATTCGCAGATGTAATAGCAGAATTGTTTGTTTAACAGTAATAAAAAGAAGTCCCACTGAAAAAGTTTGTAACTGGCTGATCACAAAAGATGCCATTAAACTATACTTATTATTTTATTTTATTTGATTTTGTATGTATGTATCGAAGTTTTTGGTAATATTAAATCTTATTGAATAGATTGAATATATTTTATTTCGATATCTTTTTTTTTTTCAAATTTAGAATTAAAATGAACTGAATGACGAAAGAGATTGACGAAAAAAAATATTATATCATTTGACTCATTAAATACCTCCACATTTTGAATTTAGGAGACTGCTCTCGTACTCCTCCTTTTCTTATGCATTGGTTCATCTTGGTTTTTATGAGAGTGACGTCCGACTCTTACTAAACTAAGCATAACATTGTTAGTATATCAGCTGGACCCAGTATGTATATTTGATTTGATCTGAACGAGTATTATTACTGTTGTTATTTACTTAGGTTTATATCGCATTAATTTAAAGTTAGACTGTTTAGTTCAACACACACGTGACACCTTAGTTCGTAGTGAAGTTATAAATTTTGGAGGCTGAAGAAAAACGTACAAGAATATACAGAGAGAACTTTGTATTTACTTTAAAGACAGATAGGCCGCAGGCAAACACAGATAAGTGCGCGTAATTTACGAGCTGGCCCGGTGAACGCGCCTCGCATCTGGAGGGTAGGCAGTGAGGTACGTGCTCTTGTTTATTTACTGGAGCGTCCACAAACAATGTAGTAATAAATGTAAGAAATGGTTAGTTATAGCCGTTTTGATGTTTAAAAATAAATAATCTTATTCAAAGGTAAGTGGGTAAAGATCTCTTGGCTTGGATAAAGATTTTTTACTACTTAGGTGGCAGGTAAGCACATGGCCTACCTTATCTACAAAGATTTGGCACAGCGGCTGATCGACGCTACAGGTGACCAGAAGGCTGACTCTATTTTACACAAAGAATTAGCGTTGCCATAGGAACATTACCAGTTGATAATGCAGAGAAATTCTATGACGCATGTAGGTATATAAATATTTATCTGTTAATAATTAGTGTTATTTATGTTTTAACACTTGTTTTATTTTATGTAATTAATTTGTTTAACAAAAAAAGTTTCTTAGCTAATGTTGAAGATCTTAATACCTCAATTATTTACTCAACTGCAGCGAAATGAGAAAAAGAGTGTTATGGTCTTGAACCCATTTAACACCAATTCAGTAGGTATATACGAAAGTACTATTGTCATCTGTTAGTTACCAACCTGCCGTGTGGTTTTAGTAGCCTGGTGGATTGCATTCCTGACATTATGTCACATTTGTTCTAAACACTGCCTGAGTCTGTATTTCCGGAAAGCTACAACCTGGGAGTCTTCAAGTCTATCGTGAATAGGTTACTTTTAGGCAAGTGTGCTCCACCGTCGACCACATCATCACTTACCAACAGGTGAGATTTTGATCAAACGCGAGCATGAAAAAAAAACAACTTGTCCAGTAGTTTAAACAGAAGGTATTGGTACACTCAATCCATTCGATCCAAGACTGTATTAACAGAATGCATTCATTAGTAACGGAGCTATTATCAAACGACCACCAATGGAGGCGTCTGCTTAATAACATAATCCCGATAACCGAGACGGAAGCACTGACGGCCAGTGAGCACTGAGCACCTACTTCCGCCTAAGTGTGCCACAATGTTTGTACACGACGACTTGTGGACGCTTGAGGTGGTCCACGGATGTGGTGTAAGATTAACACTGAATATATCTCACGATATACCTTAGTGATGACGTCACAAATGTCAAAATGATTGACAATTCCTTTGGTTCAAATTTTGTATGATATTATAATGTTAAAAATAGCTGTTGTCGGCGTTTTCGTTACCTATGGGAACTAACTCCAGGGCTAGTAGCTTATGTGTTATTCCAGACTATAAACTATCTCTGTGCTAAATTTCAGCCAGATATGTTCAGCTGTGTGAGCACGATTGAATTACAAACATCCAAACCTCTTCACACTTAAAACTTAGGTATATTAGGTATACTTAGATATTAATAGGATAGTAGGAAGAGTAAAAAGTAGAATAAGATTGTAGGAAGTATGAATAGGAAGAAGGATTAGTTATGCAGATACGATGATGAAGATGTTATCTCATTACTATTGTCAACTTTTGCAATGTCAAAAGCGATGGTCAGAAGTCATACTTTATTGTTGGTTAAAATAAGAGACTTGCAGTAGAACAAAGGAAGACGAAAGTCACTGCATTTGTTTCTACTCAAGTTTAAGCACATTTATTTTTAGCGTTAATTTATGTTCAAACCATCTTGACAGACTTCTCCAAAATAGTGAGATATACTCATGTAAGTACAGTATGCCGGGAAGACAAGCGGTAACGTATCGTTAATTACAATAATGCAGTGGTTATATTCCGATTCAACTGAATAAACCCTAAACTAAAGGACTGATGTATTAAGTGAGTATGACTGTATAATATGATTGACGGAAAAAAAGAAAAATAAGTGATTCATACTGTACTTCGAGTTGTTACTTCAAATAGGTATACAAAATTCTCATGTTACCTACAGTGGTTTGTTGTAACGAAATTCCTCTGAAACAGCTTGACTGATTTTTATAAAATTTTGGGTATACATAATATATTCAGTAGGTCGTAACACAAATAATGTTTAGGTACCTGTAGGTCGCGGGATCAATATTTCAAACGTACAGATTTGCGGACAACAGCTAGTTATATTATAGAATGTAGATCCTGCAAAGTGGGAATCGAACCCACAACCTCAGACTTAGCAGTCGAACGCACTATCACAGCGTCTAATATCTAATGATATCTCAATTATGTAATACGTAATACTAACGAGATATTCCTAAACATCATTAAAAAAGCTTATGCTTAAAAGTAAAAGAATAGAATAGGATTATTACATACATAACTACCGTGATAAGTTGATAACAGTCAAAAATGTACACATAGCCTGTAGTTATTGGATAGCATATTTCATTTCAACACGCTCCATATATCAAGCCATGTAAAATTTGATTAGAATACCTACCAGATTGATAAGAAATTGTTAAACGTGAGTTTCGGTAGCGTGTATGATACACAGCTACTGTATACTTACCGAACTCAATATCTACGACCAATCGCATCGCTACTCATGAATTATCACTCAAATTAATGGCGTGTAAGTTATAAATGGCCGACGGATTAGGGCGCAACCGTTTTATTCCTATTTTACCTACCGTAAAGAGGCTTTATTGAAAACGTACACAAATTCTCGAGAGCATCATCTAATATCCCCCACCTTGCGTCCTTATCGCACTTATTGCGTGAATTGAGCCATATCTCGCTCTATCTGGGCCTTTTCTCTGGTGCGATTCATCATCATTTCGCGGTTAACTGGCTTGCCATTCAAACAGTAAATCGTTGCTAGCAAAATAATCGCAAGTTTGTTTACTAAAGAGTACCTAATTAACCTGTATTTTATATCACTTCATATATTCATAAACGACAATATTAGGTAGTAGATAGATATTATGATGGTAATAAAATATACTGTAATAGTATTGCGAATGTTTACTTTTGTCCAGGATAAAGTAAATACCTAGACAAGATTTGAAATCAGTACATGCCCAATTAGTATTCCAAATAGCCACCAACATATCGTACACGTACATAAAATGTAAAGAGTGGACCGCTACGGAGCACGAACGACGCATAACTTTCGCGAAGATGATTCGTACACTCGCAACTCCAATCTTAAAATAACAGAGGCAAGTGCTAAAGTTGTCTGCGAGTGTACAGAGTGTACGTCTCCGCCGCGGTTTCTATTTCACCCGAGCAATAACCGTCTTACCGCACTTGTGAGTAGGTTCAAAATGATGAAGTCACACCCGTTCGGCCGTGGAGTGCGGGACTTTGAGGCTTATGGTAATTGTAATAAAGCGGAGTGCAGCAGTTATGGGACGTGAGAGGTTCTAGACCAAATCCCAAGTAAGCTGTAACTTCCTTTTGGATTTTCGGAAGCCATTTATCAGTCTGATGTGGGCGTCTGGAAATTTTTCATGTTTCGTTATTGTTGCGAAGAGACATGACACGTACGCTTCGAGGATTCCACGCCTTTTGTTTATTGGCCACGTGTCTATCGGTCTCAAGGTCGCACGCACACGCTTCTACATTTGAGTGTGAACGGTGAAATAGTGAGCCACTTTTATCCTGTTTATGAGTCACTTTTCATACAATTCACTCACTCAATTTCAAATTATGAATTAAGATGTTATTAAATCATGATTTTATGAGGGTCATAAAGAAAACAACATAGTTAAATAACACGAATGAACATCGAAGTAACTAATTTGCGGTGCTAGATAATTTAGTGTTTATGGTTTGTTCTGTGAGCGCAGGGAGAAATAGTGCGTCCCCAGGCGCGCATTAGGGATGAAATAAATCAAGTATAACCCTTCCACTGCCGCAAGCAAATTACCGACCACCTGAGACTTGTAAAAATGCCTCAGAAAATTATGACTAGTTGAAGCTGCGCCCTCGCTAACTAAAGTTAGGGGAAATGTAATTAATTAAATGAATAAAGATTGTACCTATATTATTCAACAATGCAAAAAAATTCAAGGCGTTGTTCAACTCATAAAATTTTAACAATGTATTTTCATGAATGCCTAGCCCAGAGAAAATTTAACTAAAACTAAGAAGTCGTCAGGACCATTACTGACTTCAATATTCATTTCGTACTGAACCAACCTATCGAATACCGAAGTCGTCAATAAGGCTAGTCGGATAAATTGACTTCATTTATGACATAATGCTTGATATATCCAACCCTAACAAAACCACAATGTTAGTATGTGTTCCATGATATTAAATGAGATCTAAGGAAATGAGTTGGGGCGCGGAATCGGCCACCAAAAGACTATTCGGCGACCGGGTCGAGGGTGAGTGTTCAGAAGGCAATCACAACTCCCATATGGACACAAATTACTTTTCCTGTTTGGTGCACAAATCTACTATGATGACAAGTGGAATAGGGTGCTGTGGTTGGACGAATTCTGTTTACAGATTTAGTACTAATCGGAATTCGGATTTAAAAAATTGGTCTTAGTAAAATTGATTTGTATTTTCAAGTTACCTTTCATACCATTTTTTTCTTCTGAATTGAATTTGAGCAAAAGAACATTAGTGATTTAGGTAATTTACTTACTACTTAATTAAGTACTATTTTTTTAAAGAGAATAAAATGCCTTTCATAGTTCCATCAGTTCCATGGCGTAAGTATACGATTATGTTTACGTGTGGTTATGGATTATGAATCTCAGGTCGGACAAATAATTATTTGATTTTTCTCTTTAAAAATTCTCAATGACGGTATAGAGACTGGATAATAAGTGTTTGATTGATGGTAATAGGATCAAAAAATATTACGGATGAAAGTAGCTGTAAGCTCTACTTATATCTACAAGTGTAAAAAATACGTACCTATATATAAGTACGTATAAAAATATTAGAAAAAAATATGTAACTTATTTTGATGTGAATATAAGTACAGCTCCAATAAAATTACATATAGGTATATCTACCTACATGTCGATTTATAAATTTTGTTATTAGAGCAACCTGAGTTTAATAATTTATTATGTTATTAATGGCATAATAAATTAATAGTGGAATAAATTTAACAGTCAAAACCGACATATGTCGATGTTGGTCTCCGTTGTACAGGGATTAGGGTAGCGTAAACGATACCATTCTGCACGTTTTCAATTTGCATAAATATTAGTGGGAGCAGTAATGTCATAAATATATTAGTGCGGTGATACAGATTTTATGGTGATTACAAAATTATAGCCACAGTCTGTTTAGGGAGCGAAATCACCACGATACATAATAACCTTTATGACTTGGATAGATGTTCCCGAGTTTTTTAGCCTCCCATAAGATTTTTCTTTGCAAGTATAGCGGTGAAAAAATATGAGAACGCATAAAATGTACAATTTTTATCAAGGGGTGCGGATAGTAATAAGCTTTTATGTTGAAAATGTGCCAATACAAAGGTTATCTCTCCCACCTCCGAGGGCTTTGAGGCATACAAACATATTTGAGGAATAATGTAAAGTCATAATATTATAATTATGAGGCAGGGTCTGGGGCTCCGCGTTTATAAAGCGACGTCATTCGCCATTGTTATGTTAGATCCTCGTGTCATATTTCATGTTAGTGTCATCGTATTAGCTGATTCTTACCGTAGTTTTTGGTTGTTTTAATATTTTATACTTTTAAATATGTAATGACTAGGTACTCTTCGTAATCATATTAGCAATGATTAGTGTACACTAGAGAGTTATTTATCTAGCTATCTTGGTTACATTCGAAACTTTCGCTTTGAAGCCTAGAGTTCGCTTTTCATTTCACGTTTTTTTTTTATTTCAGCGTCTGCCATTCGTCCTTCCAAATCCAAGAGTAAAGCCTGTCTTAAAGCCTTGCCCTTGATCTGCAGGTGTACCAGTTAGCAAGTGAGCTTGCCCTAAACATGTTAACAGAACTCCCTACTCCCAGAAGCTTCTATAACCGTCTTGGTCTAAAATTACTTTCTTTGTCTTGCGGGCTCAACTTCATTGTGGTAATGTCCCGCCCTAAACGCTATAAATCAGAAATACAATGCAATATTTTGTGTACTTTTGTACAGTTATTGTTACGGCCGTATCATTGTGTTTATGTTTACAAAAAGTTAATGTCGTAATGTTAGTGTTTGACCATCATGGCATTTGTCACAAACATTTGTACTATTTGTTCTAGATCTATTGTAACGCCGAGGGTGAGCCACCGTTCAACCAACAATTTGTCATAAAATAAAAAGATTTATTGCCAAGTCTCCAATGTTTGTACAATGTGTACAGATACTGTTTTAACAACCGTTATTCTTCCCTTTTATAGCGACAAATAAAATGAGTATAAACGAAAAGTAATATTCTACAAAAGATGAGAGCATTATTTTAGATACATATTACCTGGCTATGTGTTATAAAAGGTATCTTTATGGCGTCATTATTCAAGATAAGAAATAAATATATTATATTCGTATTGAACTCATAAAAGTCAAATAACGATTCTACTGGCACACGATTAATGGATATCAGTTTATGATTTGTCAGTAGTCTTTTGATATGATTACGTACTTAGAAAACTTTATTGTATAAATTAAGACTTTCATCCTTGTACATAGATAGGAGTTTATTGTAGCGTGAAAGTAGTTTGAAGGCAGTGATTGCAGACAGTCTGTCTCTGACCATTATGGCTGCATCTCTCGACAGATGGGCGGTCGCAGTGCAAGGGTTGACCCGACATCTGTCATCCACTATCAATCACATACATTGTAAATATTGTTTGTTTGAAGCGTTGACTTATTGTTTGCCGATATATCAGCCGGGTTCCTGCTGAGTTCTGTCATTACTTGACTTTTGTAAAATAATGTGGCCGCGGAAGGGACAGTTATTAATTTCAATTATTTTCTCGTGATACTGATAAATTGTTATTATGAAATAGGTGTGAGGCTGTACACATAATTCACCTAATAAAATATGAAAATGAATAGCTGGGTTTCAAACAAAAGGTGAGATAAGTTTATTACAAGATACGTGAATCCTACAAAAAATCAGACATATATTACTTAATTTACCTCATTTAAATCTCAACCCGGTAGGACCAAGTCAATAAAAAATGCATTTGGTCAATAAATATCCACAACTACTTACAAATGATCTGGCCATTTTTAAAATAGTTGTGAAAAAGGAGCTTTAGAAACTTTTAATCGAATTGCCAAATATTCGGTTCTCTATCATGATCTAGTCCATATTTGTATTGGAATAGGGTTTCTCCTTTGGGAATTAGTTTAGTTGTGTCACCAAACTTGTTATGGTAATAGTGTAGTAGGTATTCTTTATTCCGTGGTAATAGTGAGTTGGTTACTCGAACTTCTGTAGTATGAAATAAATCGAATTCTTTCGGTACACCACAATTAAATGTCAATATTTTTATAATTCATGAACATTTCACTGGGAGGGCGTGACCACGTTTTCTGCGCGACAGATGTCAGAGCATCCGCCCTCTTTGAGGAACCAGAAAAAAGCCCGTCGAAGAGGCGTGGTAGCAATAAATCTAGTCAAAATATGCTCGACACAAACACTTCCCATAGCTCGCCCTATTAGAATAACAGTACAAATCGGTTTAATTTGTTAACAGGCGTTCAGAATGGATGTCACATGTCTCGCGCGGTATGCAAGCCAAGCTTTTTATTTATTTAGTTTCGCTTTCACTAATTGCCGATGACGAAGTTTAATAGCTCGTGCACATGTTAATAGGTGTTTATCGTTTAAAAGAAGCGTGTTAAAACTTTGAAATGAATTCAAACTAGAGTTGGCCGTAACTAAGAATAGGTAGGTACGATTTATGATGGTTTTATTTAGACAGTAAAGTAATTAATTAAGTCACAATTTAAGTCGCACAGTTCATAATACGATTTTATTCGTTTCACCTGTGACTAATTAACTATTCACCTATGTAAACAAATGTAGGAAGTTGAGTTTAATCAACTTCTAATGGTTAGACTTTTGCTAATATGTAACATCTTGATGACAATGATAATACATTGGTTTAAAATCATTAAGCTTATCTGTAGATAGAGCTAGAATTTAAATAGTGGAACTTATTAAGGGTTGCTGGTGATTCCTTTGGATTGTGGATTATTTAGGTTATTTTATGGAGTTGAGTTCCATATATTAATTTTTTATCATTCTATGTTTCTGGTTCTATAATCGTCGTTTTTAGTGCAAGTTTATTGTTTTAAAAAGAAATGTTAAGTAACAGTTAACCTGTTCATCTCAGATTAATATTTAAATGTAAAATGTAGTCCACTTTAGTAACCTAGAGACGATGTACAGGCCCAGAAGTCATCTAAATAAAAAAAAAAAACATTTTTAATCAATAAATTGTACGTACAATTGACCCATTTATTTATCTTTTATTTTTATTATTCATATCTTTTATCATTAATTCTCTGATTGCGATGCCTTTCCACTCAATAAAACAACCCAATAACACTTTAATCAACCCAGGTATAAAATCCAAGACCTCACATTCGCACGTAAACATAAACGCAAGCTTTTGCCAGGACATAAGAGGACAGTAAGTCGCAAAAAAGAATAACCTTAATTTATTGCCATGGATGACGATCAAAGTAGGCGACAGTCCCGGGTGTTAGACTCATGTGTGACAGGGGTGCGATTTTTTTTTCGTTCAAAAAACTTTATAGTACGTGTAGCATCGGCAGGGTTGAAGTCGCAGACAGTGTGGCACCGAGTTTTTGCTATATTTTTTTGTGTGATAAATAATAGGCCATTTAAATGAGTTTTTAGTGAAGGTTATTTTTTGTGGTTGTACTCATTTGCGTATTTTGGGTAAGCCGGACAAGTTTCGGATTAAACCGGGACTCTTTATCAAGCTATAAGATGTCCTACCAAGCTAAATTCTCGGCGGTTTTATATATTGATTGTAGGATAAACAAAGAATTTACCTTTTTTTAAAAATTAAGTGCACCCAAGCTGAAAATGAGGCTGAAGTGATTAGGGGGAATACTAGTAATTACGTACTGAAATTCTTTTTAAAATAGATTATTAATAAACTGCATTATACCTATATTTATGTTTCTTCGTCATATAAGCAAGGTATTTCCTAAAAGGATGGTTGTAAATATCTCTGAAAAAAATTATAACTGAATTAAAATTCTCAACTGAAAGTTAAACAATTATCTTAGTCACTATCAACTGATACTTATGGAAGTCAAACTATATTTTTTTATTTAAAACCCGACTCTCAAGTCAATAATCTTAGTCTTCACAGGCACCTATTATTGCCATGGCAAGTTTTAAGGCTGTCTTAAGATTATTCTGGCACGATTATTCAATGAACTTAAACATTTTAATGTAATCTGGTCGTAATATGTGCGCGTGCGTCGGTCAGATTTGGGTACATTCAGATAAAGTCAGTAATCTCGACCCGAGACATGAACTAACATTACAAATATTTGTTTTGGGCCCACGGCCTCACACCTCATAGGCACACACCTACTTGATGAGACATGCACCTTAATATATCCATTTATTTTAACATATTCACGCCTCTTAAATACGGTCAATAATTGTAAGTCAAGAATAAATTCACAATTCTGCGTTGCGAATTTATTCTTGATATAATTATTGACCGTTTTTCAAGATTTCAAGGTTCATATTAAATTGACTTAAAATGCTCTCTGCCGTATATGTAGATCGGCAATTGTTTTGTAATTGGGAGTAAAAATATTTACCAGTCCGAGATTAGGTGTATTTATTTTAAAAAAAACGAAAGGTAATGTGCCCAAATCCCGCATAATTAATTTTTCATATTTTGCTGAAAGGAAATTATGAGATCCGCCTCCGATTTAACGCCGGCTGAGGTGAAAAAAAAGGCATCGATAGAATCAACGAACGAGCAGGCTTTAATAAGATTTCGCAAAACCTGATCAATTTAAAATTAAAGCCACGAAACGTGTTTTTCGCCTATTTTATAAAAATCTCGGGATATGGGAACAATCTTCGACGGATAAACTCGGAGGGGCCAATATCATACGCAGAACAGATGGGATTTTTAACCGCATATGCAAAAAGAGACAATTTTTGCAAAGACATTTTACGATCCAATCATGAAACACCAGGTACACATAGTCATACATCTGTACTATTATAAAATTGCAAAGTAGCTGTGTCTGTACATTGGAAATATTTAAAAAAATACTAGGGCCATGTTTTCTTGTTTGTCTGTTTGTTGGCAATGGACGCAAAAACTAAGGAACGAATTTTGATGCCGGTTTTTTTTGTTTGTAAGGTCTTAATCAGACCTAATATCTTACACATGTTTGATCACAATCGGTTGAGTAGAACCGGCGATATAGTTAAAAAAAAAACTTGAAAAAGGAAGTTCGCACGGGAGGAGCAACGGGCATGGGCTAATACTCTCGAGGTAAGTAATACCTGCTTAGAACATAACCATCCTTAACGCGATAAAATAAAAAAGTAAGAACCAAATAGAGATAAAATGACGGCGGCAATCGCTTAATGAACTAACGCACAATAGCGCTTTAATAATATAATGCACACAGTAGCATTTTAATCCCCCATTTAAATTCAATGGCAAAAGCGGCAAGTGCAGGCCTAATCATCGCAATATAATGCTCCACCGACTCTGGAGGGTTGTTTTTTACCGTGCGAGGGAGACAAAGCATTGTTTTATTAAAAAACATTATGCAGGAAAAGAGACGGATGATGCTTCATTCGAATTGACTTTAAATGATTGCCTGTATTGCTCTTTTTGTCCCTTTGTTGGAGGGTGATGGATTACAAATCGACGCCTTTATATCGGCCCACGTGCGATATTTAAAAAATACTCTAAAATTAACAAAAAAATATCGTAACTCCATAGAAAAAAAAAGTAATTTTATAATTATTGTATTATATATAGAATTTGACTCTAACTCTTCAAGCACCACAATATAATGTAGTGATTTATTTTGGAATAAATTCAAAATCTATAAAAACATTAATTTTTTTTCGAAAAAATTCTTCTGTCCATAATCATCGGGTAACCATAATACTTTTATTTATTTTTTACTAGGTGAACCGACTTATGTTGTCCGTCCTTAACTATGAATACCTATTTGATTTGGTACAATTATTAAAAAAATAGAGTTTTTTCTAATGTTTCATAATATATACAAAATGTTAATCGTGCTCAACCCGTAAGTTATTTTAGGAGCCCACAGAAGATTTTATAAGAAAAATTTTGAATTTGTCTTGGTAGAGCATCTTTCTCTGCGTTTTGAAAGTGTCCCTTACAGCATGACTAATTACGTAACTAAACATGCAGGGGTGAGTAATCCGATATTGATGTGTTTGTAAAAACTATCCGATTAGCCCCGCACCCCATCCCAAGCATTTGCAAGTGATAATGTTATTTGAATTGTTTTTAGCCGTGAAATTATTTATTAAGTTATACGAAATCATTACATTTAAATTATACTTATTTCATAACGAATAAAAAAGCTAGGTATATGTATTAATTCAAATTTGGAACCCTAGTGATGATTTTTTATGTCTTCACCTCGCCTGATGGTAAGCTAGAGGTAAAGAAATGCGAGTCACCATTACAAACACCGTTATCGATAGTGCTACAGTGATGGCCTTCAGCTTGACGGGCTTGAGGGTCTCATCAAAATGCTTTTTCAGGCCCCGCTTAAAGAACAACTGAAGGAGGAAGAAAAAACGGAAAAGTGATTGTTAATTTTGAATATGAGTCTTTAATAACTAAAAAAGTCACGGGTAACGTAAACTATTTTTAAGTTCTTTCTCTCTTTGAAAATGACGTATTAATTATGTCATATTCAAAGAGGCTTTCATTAAGACTTGCTTAATTATTATCAGAAGTAGGTAGGTAGTTGATCATTTTCAGATTTTTAAACTTAGTTTTTGCCAAAATAATTTCTACTTCTAAAATGTAAATGCTGTCAAACTTACTTATTGGGCTCTATCAAGATATATTAAAATGTTGTTTAAAGTGTAATTAAGATAAATTAAAGTGTAATTTGCACATGTGGATGCTAGCACATCTGCCTACCCCTTCGGAGATATAGGCGTGAGTTTATGTTATATTAAAGTTTTATATTATTAAAATCGGAAAATGATCAACACAGTATCTACCTATGATATTATTATAAACGCATATACTTATTTTTTAAACATGCATTCATTAGGTAAAGGAAATGATTCACATGGCAATGAAATTGTTTTTGATTATTCATACGTGTATTTAATTAGATCATACGATTTGGAATTACGGTAATTTAAAAATGTCCGCTACAACGTAGGTAGCCATGAGTTATCGAGTTACGTATTTTTTTCTAAAAGTAGTATCAAAATTCACATCTATAGCCATTGTCTTAAAATGTAAATTTATTCCGATATCAATAAAAAATAGAATCCTTCATTCTTCAAATTTAAACAAAAAGTTCTTAGATATACTTACTTAGGTACTTAGGTAGTTCAGTTTAGTTGTGTGCCAAAAAAATCTACACCAACATTAGTTTAGGATACAAATTTAAAAACGATATTGCAAAAACAGAATTCGATTCGTGAAATAACAAAATATTATTTGCAATATGACATGTTATTGGCATAACCAACGCGGAGAATTGCGCGTCACGCGGGCGGGAGGTGAATAATCCCTAATTTTGTATACAGGCTGACACAAAAGTGCCCACATTACGTCACGGTACTCATGGTTCGATGGCCTGTGACGATGCACTGCACTTTTTATTCACCATTCACTATGATGCCATAAATAAAGTCATCGGCTAACACGTGCAATTTGTTGTCATGTGTTAATAACAAAAGTCATATGAATTTTATTGCAGAAGTACCTACTGTTTTCTAGTGCTAGCAAATGTACCATCAGCGACAAAAGGAGCTAAACATAACTCAAATGTAGCTTTGGTTCTAAAACCTTTAATTGTTACTTTGTTAGTTAGGTACGGTCTAGTAAAAAGTTTTACATCAAATACGTGTTCGTCCGTTCATTGAAATTTGAAATTCTCTAATTTGAAAAATCATGACAAAACCAACACTTTACAAAAGGTCTTTAAACAAACTTTAGCCCGTGCTACTTGGGATGACACTTATAAGGTTTCCAACGATACCCTGTACATAGAGTACAGTCCACTGTCAGACCAGGGACGTAGTCATGTGAAAAAAAATTAAGAAGTTTTCGCTTATTTATATATCTATAGAATCTCGTAATACCAACATATGAAAGAGTCATTCGAAATTCAATAAATTCGAGATCGGTTACATCGCAAATAAAAACGAAAAGAGTGCATTTATTTACCTCGCCAAATCCCTGTTAGGTTTCGTATCTGTGAGTATAGGAGGCGCTGCTACATATCTTCATAAAAATAAAACGCGCTAAGGAATGAGCCGATCGTACGAGCACGCGTCGCCAACGAAATGAAACGAGAACTCCCTTTTATTTTATTTACTGGCCGGGTGGAGTTTAAAACGGGATTTATTCGCCAATATAAGAGATCCGGGGAGAATCCTCGCTGGTTCACGGAAACGAATCGATGTGATTGGAACATGTCACTTTATTAACATCGTTCAAGACAATTCTGTTTGTGTAGAAATTTTTAGGTACTTATACTTGCTTGCTATAATAACTTCTGCTTACTACTAGATTGAGTTATTTGGCATAGGCGTAATTATTAATACCTAGGCGTACAGATCTACCTTACACTCTATTCCAAGCGATTGATATTTAATTCAGTTAGAAGGAGTAGGTACTTAGATCTCTTTCTATGCGTGTCGTAGGTATGGTATAATATAAATTAATTTGCTCAAAAACTTGTCTTGAAAATCGGAAAATGATCATCTACTTTTGACGCTAACTATAGACACTACTAGGAGACTAAGAATTTTACTTTGAGGTGATCATGAATTGCGGCCAACAGTGTTGTTGTTGGAACGTTGTACTCGTAGGTACATAAATGGTCCCCATTGCAAGACCTTTCATAATGTGATACAGAATCAATCGAAGTATTTTGGCTTATTTTTGCAAGATGGTGGTAGGATATCGGACGTAATTTACTTCGAATAGAACGAGTAGGTATATAATTTATAAAAAAAATACTTACATTTAAGTTTCTCGAGCGGCTCATGATGTAACGGCGCATGGGAGTGATGTAAAGGTGCATGTTGGGGCTCATGGTGTAGAGGGGCCATGAGACTGGATATCGCCGACCCCACTGACGCAGCCACTGACTCGTGCAGGTGCCCCCCTCCATGGAGTTCAAGCTCTGATAGACAGAGCCCGTTCTCGCTTAGCGGCTCCATGCCAGCCGCTAGCGCCTCCTTGTACACCCGGAGGTGAATGTTGATGCTTTTAGTGACGGTGGTCGAAACGCCGCGCAAGCGACAGGACAAACGTGAGTGGACACTCACGCGCTTGACGCCATTCTTGGTGACACTGGAAAGAAAAGATTTTGTTAGTCATTGTGATTATTTTTAAATCAAGCATATATATTTATGCAGATAAAAAATTGCAACAATAAAGAGAGTGACAAGAAGTATTAGAGCTTTTAAGCCTAGATTGAAGAGGTTCCTTCTAGGCAAACGTGTTCCATAGCTGACCATATCATCCCTTACCAACAGGTGAGATAGTGTTCAAACACGGGCCTATTACTAATAAAAAAAACTAGCCAAATAATATGGAAACAGGAATTGAAGATTAAGGAGTCTAGTACTCTTACAAATTGTAAAGGTTTGTGATAGGGCCCTAGACCCAACGTTATTAAACTTCACTAACCATACATTGAACAAAATAGCAAATGCGACATGGACTGAGGGCACTTGCGAATGGTCGACATAGCCACATTTTGCGATACCTATTTCCTTGCAGCGGCCACTGGAGATAACATCCACGTAGCGTGTTTTTTTTGGAACTACTAAAACCTGCCGGAACTAAGTGTTTGTCTACCCCCGTTTGTTCTCTTGCTGTGTTATCTAGAGAAGTATAGCCATTGTCTCAATGAAGAGGAAGAAGAATGCTAAGCCTAAAAATCTCTGATATCTCTGATCATTACTTATCTACAAAGCTTCAAACAATAATTTCCAGCTACATAGAACAAAAGTTCCAAAGAGTATATATCAACTTCAGTAAAAAAACATGATTTAAAACTCTACTCTCGGTGATGTTTGAGCAGTAAAAAACAAACGCCGTAAAAATGCGCTGATGGAGATATATCACTTTACAACTTTCATATTTCAAAAAGCCTTGCCCGAGTGAGCATTGGTGTTTTCAGTGAACACATAAAACCTCCTTAATGGCTAGGAAAGGTGGAAGTAAAAAAGAGGAAACACAGTCTGATTTATAGCTTTAATTGCCTTTTTAAATCGCCATAGTGTCGATCTGGCGACGGGAATTCAATATTCAGCAAAAAGAGCAAAAATGTGCTATCGAAGCGGCAATGCCGACTTTTTCTGCAATTCCCGCCAGAATGTAGATAATGTTCGGTAAGGAAGCGGACTTTTTACTTACAATTTGCTAATATATTGACTCGTTCAGTTTCTACTATAAGTCCAGTTTCTAATAGATATATTAATTTAGTGTTAGTCAAACTTTAAGTACTGCTTTGTAAATAATAAATTATATTGAAAATGAAATTTACAATCAAAAAATTTAAGTTTGATTACCTGAGGTATGGTCAGTGTCAAAAGATGATAATGATTACACATTTTAAAATAACGAACGAAAATACTTTTAAATGCAATTTCCTCCTCTATGTCAGACCTGCCTACCTACTTTAACTTTTATGATCAAAACCTACCACCTTTCTATTATAAACATTAATTTGTTGTTGAGTTATTCAAGTACCTACCTATCTCTGGCGAGTAATATGTAGTCACTTCAATTTCAAGCACAAAAGTCTATTTGATTAACAATAAAAGTAATGCTCTGTCTACAACCTCGCTTTAGCTATCCTTTGATATAATACAAATAATGACTACTTTTCATTTTATTCAATTTTCAACCTAACTTCCAACTTCCTTCTTCCTTAACATCTATCTCAATTGTTTGATAAGTATACACATTATAAAATAATTAAAAATATTTTCATGATAAGTAATTATTATCCACTTATGTCATTAATGTTACACGTATTGTGACATTATTGTAGCCAATACGAACGTATACAATATTTTTTTATCCACATCCTAGAAGTTATAATACCAGCTATAAATTGAGGCATAGAAGATGGGTTTAAAAAAAATATACCTAATTTGGTAAATTATTTGTAAATCTTAATAAATAAAGTATTTTTTAAGTAAAATTGTATATATTTATTAGGTATTATCATCAAAAGTAAAGATTGCTGCCAAATATCACACCAATTCGACTACTGAAAGGGGGTCAATTACTAGATTGGACCCAAACAAACGGGTCAAGTTAAATAAAACCGTTTAAAAGTCAATACCTAATTGATAAATTAATTATTTAAAATAGTACATTTTCATATTGGCCACATATAATAACACTTATGGTAGGTACTGCAAACGCTTAAGCGGTTTAGCTTACGAGCAGGCAAATTTATGATATTCCATATACAAACAATATAATAACAAATGCCTCCGGATATAATGTCACACACAAGGCGATTGTTATCTTGACTAGGTGGTGAGAAATTAGCCGAAGCCAAGGCAGCAATCGAGTCGCTTGAGCCACTCTCATCCCTTTAAACCGATGCAAAGCCTTTTTTAAGCCCAAAGATTTAAGTTGGCGAAAGTGCTTCGCTCTATTAAAACGCAATTTTGTTCGAATTTTACTCCAAAGTCGGTTTGTTTTGATGGATTCATGTTGAAATCGAATGTTAGTGAACTCGCCCACTCGTTTTTAAATGCGTATGATAATCATATCTAAAATAAGAAAAATAGGTATACATAAATAGACCAACAAATCAATTTTGCGTTAGGAGTGTTGGGAGAGGTTCATGGTAAATTGGTAGCCAAGTAAGTTAGCATATTGCAAGATTTAAAATATTACATCAGTCATAGGATTAGTGACTATTCTTAACACAATGAGACTCCATGCTTCCTAATCAAAAGTCAAAGTCACTTTCTTATGGAACAATAATTATTTTACGTGCGACAAATATCAAAACCACAGAGACTATTTCTAAAAAAGCATCATATTCATAAAACTGTATCGACGCAAGTACCCCTTAAATACATTGTTATCATAATTAGCAATGACATAACTAGGGTGAACGTGTTCATTGTCGATAACTTGTTAATATCACATAACTATCATGTATAACATGAAAAATATCGTTACAAGTTTGTTCGACAACCATAATGATCGTGTAAAACACATGTCACCCTCAGATAGCGGCGTCGGTAAATATTTGATTGGAACTATTTGTCCCGGTATCTTCGATAACGTGATGTAGCATTGTCAATGATATCGAAACCGTTGACATCGGTAAGAGAACGTTCGATCTGTTGATAAGATCTGTTTATGTTATTCGTGAGACTGTTATTCTGGAGTAAGCAGGCAGGGGAAGTATATCCTTCTAACTCTATAAGATCCATTCTATCTAACCCTTAGACCGCGTGGACGTGGTCCTTTTTTACCTGTTGTTTAGGCTGATCGGTATGCGGAAGCTTTTTCCTGTTAGTTTGACTTTGGTTAGATCTATCAATCGACGCGTAGTTATTTTCTGAAACAACTAGCAGCACTCTTACCTACCTACATTTAATTATTAGTTGTGGTGTACCTACAGAAGTACCCACCTTCTTTATTACTATTAAGTACTATGAACGAGAACAGGGTCTTACCATGACACTATTATAGCAATACAAATTCGATGCAGTTCAACTGAGAGAAAGAGATGAAGTTATACACTGTGCACTGTGTATAGCTCCATCTCTCTCCCTGAGGTGAACTGTGATGGTAAGACTACAGCAGTAAAAGTATGACATCATCGTCTGAGCTACTGCCGTCTGATCTCCCAACCCCGACAGGAAAACCTGCAGCAGAATCTCATCCTTTAATGAGCAGGTTATAGGTAGCAGGTTGGCTTGGGCCCGTGCGTCTTGGTGAGGCCGCAGGGTACCTTTTTATAACTATTATTATTCACGAAAACAGGAGTAAAATTATAGAGCGACGTCATGTCAATTTATCTGTGTTATCAATATAACACACTGATAAAATTATCATTGCGCTGATAGGGACCGCGGCGCGCCGACACCTAATTTTTACTTATGGTTATATTTAGTTAGATAGAGCTCCATGTTTTAAATCAAGTTGCTAGTAGTAAATGTTCTCTATTTAGAAAGGTCCATATTTATATACGTGAGCTTAGAGCTTTTTTTTAAGTTTTCGCGTTCTATAATATACTAAAATCATAACAGGAATAAACGCGATCATGATATAGGTACATACCTATGGATTGACTGACGTTATGTACCTTTACCATGATCACGTTAATTCCCGGTAACATTTGGACTTAGAGATTTTTGCCAGGAATAGAAAATAGTCTATGTGATCTTTCAGACTTTAATCTGAAATTTGGTTCAGTCCGATCCGTTCAGCCGTTAGAACGTGATTTTGTAACAAACATATACCTAAACATCTTAAATGTCAGATGCTGATGATCCTGAAAGGCTAACTTAGCGGCCTCAAAAGATACTTTTTCACCCCCTGCTTTAACCTGGGACTGTGAAAGAAGGAAATATCCCCTATTTTATCACCTTAGGAATTAAAATTCCAAAAATCCCTCTCACCACTTGCTCAATCCATGACATTTTTTTTATTTAGTTGTTATGGTATCAATAAAATAAAATTAGAAATCGATTGTCTTTCAAAAGTTGAGTCATGTTTTTCTTAAACTTTTAATATTATGGATTACAATCGAATTCCGACTATAAGGCGAACACCAGTTGACACAATTATCTGTACTTTTATCTGTAAGCACATTATTTTGATAAATATGTACGGCTAAGTGATGTTTTTTGAAGAATGAAGTGGCTTATGTTATTTGTTTAATTAGGTAAACCCTGCTAAGTATTATCAAAAATGGGTAAAAGGTACTTATAACATTATCATATAATACAGCTTTAGTTAATCCTAACTCCTATTAGCAACAAACAAATTTGTGTTAATCCGCTGGTGTCTGGGCCCCATCAAGACTTGACAGGCCAAGCCCACCTCACATGCAAGTCGAATACAACTATGTACTTTTTTAAACGGCCCTATCACAGCCTACGTATCCGTATTTGACCTCATCTACAAATATGACCCCTTAGAACTCCTTGTACCATTTAGACCTTCAAACTAAGATTTTCTGTCCGTTAGACTCTATACCAGATAATTATATCCATTGATGAATGAATCTGCCATTATGGCACTAATGAATTTTTTTTGTATTAGTAGACCTTTTTTTCAAAACACTGGATCTGATCTGAATGTTTGCAGACAATGGATACATGTTTTCAAAATTATGTATGCTTAAAAAATGAATTGGATCTATCTCAGAATCCAAGGCAAAAGCCTTGGATACTACAAGGGACAATGTTAAGATACACTGAAGTGTATTTTGTTAAAATATTCACTGCTAAAGATTTACTACATACACAAGTAGTCAAGTACACTTCGGTGATAATAGTCGGCACTTCATTAAATACAAAAGACACCAAACAGTATATTTATACGTAAGTATGTATCACACATAACAAGTAAGTACTTTAGGGTGTTAAAATAAAAGATATTTTAGCGACAGACAGCAAATATTTCTGAAATAATATGATTATTTTACCCCTTTACCTTACAACGCCAAATTCAAAAATTTTACTGAACCACAGATCAAATCAAATTTTATAGGTAAATTTTCTATTTTATCTCCTTAGGGGTAAAAATTTCAAAACTGCCCAAAATGTTCTATTTTCCCTCGGGAGCAAAATTTGCAAAACCTTCCAAAATAAAATTAATATTCTTTTTTTACCATAATAGATTACTTAGGTATCGAGTGCTAAAAAATCTAGTTTGTAGCCCCAGCAGTTTAGGCTCTGCGTTTATGGATGAGTCAATCGGAACAACCAATTTTTGTCGGTATTTAGACAGATAGGTATTGCCTATTTGCCTGATTTTTTTTTGTTACAGGTTTGTTCATTGCCAGAACAAAGATTTTATAGAAAAGAAATTAGCTTAAAAACGATTGCTACTGTGAGTGTGGCATAAAAGGAATGATTCAGGAAGTATGTAATCAAGAGTAATTACTTATATTTTTATCATCCAATATCTATGTATCTGTCAGGGTCGAAGTAATATTGGCATACTTATTCCATTATGTGGATATACTTATACATTATATCTAGTTGTAAGTAGTAGCTAGGTATCTGTGTTATCTCAAAAGATTACATAGGTACGTACCTGAAATCGGCAAAATTATTATATCTTTACTATTGGCTACTTAATTAAGATTTTTGCTTCAACTATTAAAAAAAAACTATATAACTACATATAAAATACCCTTCTATCGGCAGGGTAGGTACTTACCTAACCTTCTTATAGGTGAAGTTGGCTAGGGCATCAGAAATATTGATAGTAAGTACCTCTCACGCTGGTTATAGTTATATGGGTAAGATGTTGTATGATTTGAAGTGAGTTTTTAAAACGTTAACCATGGACGTGTAAACCCAACGGACGAGACGCGTTGAAGAATACAACTGATGACACTAGAGCCATCCAGCTTTCTTATACGTACAAGTCGGCACGCACACACTCACACACTAGTCACCCACTAGGCGACAAACATCGCAGAATATGTAAAATTAAATTTCAATGAATACATAAATCGCCTCGTAGAGACAAAATCCAAAGCAAACGAGGAAAATATATCTTCCCGCCCGGCATGCATAACAAAGTTGCAAGTGATTGTAGTGTGTGAGGTGAAATTACTGACTGTGAAAGTTTCGAACTTATGAAACACTAGCTGTGGCCCACGGCTTCGCCCGCGTGGAATTCTGACCCCGTTACCGTTACCCATGGGAACCAATTACAGGCACAAAAGTAGCCTATGCTTTGTTGTGTCAGCCTTTAAATCGTTACTGAGTAACTAACAATTACCTACACACAAATCTATACTTAATATTATAAAGAGGTAAAGTTTGTGTGTGTTTGTATATTTGTTAAACTGTAAGGGGTAATCTCGGGATCTACTGAACCGATTTTAAAAATACTTTCACCAATAGAAAGCCACATTATCCCTGAATGTCATAGACTGAATATCATCACGCTACTGCCCAAGGGAGCGGAGCAATAATCATAAATGTGAACAATTCCGGTAGATTCCCATACATTTTAGGAAAATTGATAAATTATGAGCATATTGTGTGAGTGAAAAAGGATGCATCGGGGTTCGAAATAGCTACGCCACGGGCGAAGCCGGGGTGGGTCAGCTTGTTTATAATATTAGTAAACATATCTATGTTATGTCCTAATATAAAGAGGCATAACTCTTTAGGCATAAT
Organism: Lithosia quadra; assembly: GCA_963576445.1. Lineage (NCBI taxonomy): Eukaryota > Metazoa > Arthropoda > Insecta > Lepidoptera > Erebidae > Lithosia > Lithosia quadra. The sequence goes on along the minus strand of OY754880.1, from coordinate 12,869,360 downwards.
AATAGTTTGGTATTTTCATAGCGTACAGTTTTAGTAGGCGTAATCATCATTTAGGGCATACAATTCATTTGATATATTATATACTATCAGAATGAACACCCGACAGAGCGGTCTAACTTTATCTCATTTTACAACCATCAATAAATAGGAACTCCGCTGTGTTTAACGCGGTCAAGTAATTTATTTCATTGCTAAACGTAAGTTAGGTACTGGCCTTTACTTTGTGTGTTTTTATTTCTTCAAATAACTGTGTTTATAATACTACAAGTACATTTTAACACAATATATTTCAACATAGTTATACGTACAGTAAAAATATGCCTACAAATTTATGCCGTCGATTAAATATACTTAACAATTGTTTGGCATACATTTTTAGGCATAGGCACCTAACAATAATTAGAAATATATAAATATGCCACTATAAATTATGCCATTACATATTATGATCTAAATTTTAATCTAATTGTAATATTTATTTGAATCGTTTTACCTATTTATGTATCTTTGTAAGGTATCGACATCGATGGGGAGGAATTCTTCGACACCTAAACTTTTTTTTTTTTAATTTGTACATACTTAATATTTTCTAAGATAGTTTAATAATAGTTCTGTATAAATAAACTTTTTATAAACATGATGTATACCTTCATTTGTTATTCATTTAATTTTGTAAAACATTTCTAGTTATTATTTTTTTACAGTGGGTATAGCAATCATAAAATATACTTATGACATTATTTTTATTTATAATAATTAAAAAAAAAGACTACAAACATGAAGTTGTTACCTATGGTAGTCACTACATATCTACAACCTATATTTACCTATTCGTAGGCAATAGGGCCCTCAACCGGCACTTTATTAGATTGCATGCTACTACTAAGATTCCTTACAAAATAATACTCGAAACTTGACTAGACGGCCAATAAGCCGTCTACTGTCACTCGTGAAGTGTGTAAAGACAAAAAGCCAATGGCGAGTTTCTGTTTCTGCCTACTCCAGAGGCAGGAAGGCGGGAGTATGGCTAAGAATCGAACACGAAACACAACAACCACGCTCGCTGCCTATCTCGCATTTGGGAGGAATATAATTTAAGTTGGAGAGGCATACCTAATAAACCAACCACCATATCCACGTATAAATAGTCGTTCTCAAAAGTTACTGAACACTAACGAATTTACAAACGAACTATACATTAAAATAAATCAATAAATAAATTTATGTTCTTCAGAAAACAATTATAACACTTTGTATTTTTTTTATTTTTTTATGCTAAATTTTATAGCTAGGATGATCGGTAACTAAGAATGTGTTGAGCTAATTACCGATGGTGACTGTTCCTACCGCCGTATCGTACTGCCTAATAAATTATTTACGGCCGTAGTAAATAGCCACGTGGAGGTTCTTTGCCTTTTTTAGAAGTAGACAGCAGAAAATATACATTGCTATACATACATTTAACATCCAAGATTCAAACAGACCACATTGCTACCAATAGGAAACTAAGTACACAGACATCGCGATTCCTACTGGCTTCCTTTTCAAGACTTTCCTCTGCTCTACTACGGTCTTACTATCGAGTGGTGTGGCGTACCTACATTAGGAGAGGCCTATGTCCAGCAGTGGACGTCGACAGGCTAATTGAATGATTGACTACGGTCTTAGGTACATTTAAACCTCATGAAAGTAATGGCAAAGAAGCCTATAGCTGCGTTTTATATACGTTTTATATTTAGTACCTATACTCTATTTTTGTCAGCAACCTTTTAGAAAATATTTACACATCGCTACTGACATGTAGGTTAGTTTTTTTGTCATAGGTATCTTTTAGATTGTCGACAATTGAATTTCGAACTAACATAACACTGAATTCTTATAAGAATTCATGATTTGGAGTTTAGTTCAACTTTTTGTGAACTATATTTTTAGCAAAGAAATAAACTTTTCCTAGAAGTATGAAAGCAAGAAATAATGTTCTGTGGACGCGTTATGACAGGACTGGTGTAAACATAATATTTCAAAATATTCCATAATTATCCACCTGTCATCAGCAAGCCGTGCGACAGAGATACTCACAGCTAAGTATTAGAGCTGGACAGATGATGATGCGGTCGCCGATGACTCCTCGGAAAGCTGATTTTCACAGTACACGAAATCCGATGATATCCGTCATAATCTGGTACAAGCCGCGGGATTACGCGCGTCCCGCACCCGGCCGTCACCCACTAACGTAAACACAGAGAACAAACCGAATCCGATACCGATAAATCAAAGCGCGCGATTCCGGCGACGTCGCTTATCCGCTAAATCCTGTCCGGATCGCGTAAAAAATACTAGTATTAAAAACTGTCTTAAGTGGGCTTACGTACGCGGCGCGGTGCGGCCCGCGCTGGCTCTAATCTCGGCCACTTCCCGGAGCAATTTGAACCTAACTCCACCACTCTATACATCATCCGGACTCGCCCGCCCACCGCGCGACTTCCAAACCCACAGACCCTATATATTCATCTCCCTCACTCACACTAATATCGTGTACATCTGTCTCTCTCCCCCTGAAATCTCGCCACACTGAAAATTCAGTGCGTGGTGTGGAGGGGTGCGGGGCGGGGGACGCAGTCAGCTGGCCGAACTTGTGCGAATAAAATCGACTTTTTATCGGCTCGATGACGCTTCGTGACGTCACTGTTTACTTCTGTCCGTGAAGTGTGGACACTAGATCTTTGATGGACTATAGTGACGTACTACCATAAATTTTTTGTTATTGTCATTGTCGAATTTCTATTTTATTTTTTTGTTTTAACAGACTTGCTATACTTAAGCGAGTGTATTTGTAGGTGCACCGGTACCTAAGTATGTGGTCTTCTTTACATTATAATAGCTAAAACTAAGTATAGGTATGTATTACGAAATTGACTTCTTATTTTAGAAATAAAGTAAATCTGAATGAATTCAATAAATTATTGTAAAAAAAAACTAATTTTAATGGTGCAATATGTTTTCCTTATATCACAAAATAATTGCATTTTAAATCGCAGCCTGCACCAGAGTGGGGTGCAATAAATCGCGGCGCTCCAACTCGCTACGTAAACAGATCGCGCGCATTAACCGCGTCGGCGTACATAAAGAGAGCGGTATAAATATAAAGTTCCCACTCGCCGCCGCGCAAACTTAGCTAAACAACGCCATAATTGCCTTCATTACTTAAATTACTGAAATTATTTATTCAAAAAGCTGGCAACATTTAACAGCGGGAAGCTCCGCCCTATTTGTAGGAGATAGCCAATCAGGGAGCGTGGTTCGTTTGGAGGCGGGGCGTGTTTCAATATGGCGGCAACCTTCCCGTAGCGCTCGCTCCTGTACGCTCGTTGCGCGTCCGCGGCGCTTGCTGTTTCAGTCTGTTTTCACGCGTCGACTTTCACGTGTTTTCGAGTGGTTAATTAGTTTGGCATTGTTAATGAGTGCGACCGTAGCAACCGTAGCAGGCAGCGATGCGTAGTGTGCTACGCAGCCTCTACGCATCTGCTACGGGACTACGTCCGACGGCAGACGCCGTTCATCAAGGATGCGCCGACGGCAAATTGCCGACGGACATGTCAACATTTCGTTTTTAATTATTACAACTATCTAACCAATGTGTTATATTAAAATACTAAAAGATATGAGCAGATATTATTTTGATTAACGAAATAATTTCATGGATTGATTGTAAATAGACTTAATTATTACCTAATGACGCTTATCTCTTTTGTAAAAGTAACAAATTCATAGGTACGGTCAACAACAAGAGTGATTTAACATACTATAATTTTTAACTTCACTTTCAGACCTTTCATAAAACGATAAACATTATTATTTTGTTTATCGTTTTATGAATGTTACAATACTTATAACTCCTAATTAAAGTTGAACCTATAACTATGTGAATATCGTTTGTGAATTTGTTAATGTTCAACAACTTTTGTAGCTGACTGTACGGACTTAGAAATTAATTTCACTAGGTACATAACTAAAATTCACATCACTTTTAAGCTATTATTAAATTGTAAATTAGTTGTGTCTGTTGTATAGAGAAATACTTGGGTTAACAAAACAAAATAAAAAATCACAAAAACATGTTTTTCGCGTTCTTGTCTGTTTATCTCATAAAATCAGTCTCGGGCCTTCTAGCGCCGGGTTGTAACTCACATTAATTGAACTTTGGTACAATAATATTCAAAAAAATCTAAAGATAGTGTTATATGATACACAAAATTATTATTCGTAAGAATACAAAACTCACACTTTGAAGCTCGGAGAGCGCTTTCCTACTGCTTGTTTCATTCATTTTGGCTTTTATGTAAGTGACTATCGTCTGACCCTCAACCCTAAAACGTAAGCTCACGTAAGGAGCATAACCCCACCAACCTCATCTATAAACCGGTAGATACACCTACTCGGTGAGGCTCTAGCGCAGGAAATATCTGGAAAGGAGGGCAGAGGGCTGTCGCTTCCACGAAAGCCATATAAGTAATCAGCCATGAAGTCAGGTAGCTGCCTATTAGTTTGGGTACTGTTGGAAATCTAAGTTGCTTTATACAATACTTACGTATTTTTTTTTACAGATCAATTAAAAATAAAAAATTATAAAGAGCAGAAGAAGTAATTGGAAGGGGCGGCTTCCAAGATTTTTTTCTAATAATATGGGCCATTAAACTTGTAAGATTGTAACCAATATTGTACACAAGAGGTACTTAGAATAGATTGATGGGTTGCCACCGGGGGCAAATAAATGATGTAATCCTATACACTCGATTGGTTGTTGAACTGGGATTCTGCCGTCTCCCTATCTTGAAACAAAATGTCCAAATATCGATAATGAGATAAAAATAAACAATTTCAAGTGGTTTTATACAAAGAAGTATTCTCTTATCGACATGAGTGTACAGAAATATATTTTTAAATACCTAACTACTTATAGCTACGAGTATATCCTTGAAACACAAAATAAATACCTACGTAATTGGTAGTACAGGCTACCACGAAAATGTGAGCTGTGTGTACAGGAATTGTGTGCAGTACGCGCCTTCATGGTATTGTAAACCGTGCGTCATTGAGTGCAGGCAGTACAGGCCTTCATGAAATTGTAAACTGTGCGTATATAAGTGGTGGGCAGTACGGGCCTTCATGAAATTGTAAACCGTGCGTCATTGAGTTGCAGGCAGTACAGGCCTTCATGAAATTGTAAACTGTGCGTATATATGTGGTGGGCAGTACGGGCCTTCATGAAATTGTAAACCGTGCGTCATTGAGTTGCAGGCAGTACAGGCCTTCATGAAATTGTAAACTGTGCGTATATATGTGGTGGGCAGTACGGGCCTTCATGAAATTGTAAACCGTGCGTCATTGAGTTGCAGGCAGTACAGGCCTTCATGAAATTGTAAACTGTGCGTATATATGTGGTGGGCAGTACGGGCCTTCATGAAATTGTAAACCGTGCGTCATTGAGTTGCAGGCAGTACAGGCCTTCATGAAATTGTAAACTGTGCGTATATATGTGGTGGGCAGTACGGGCCTTCATGAAATTGTAAACCGTGCGTCATTGAGTTGCAGGCAGTACAGGCCTTCATAATATTGTAAACTGTGCGTATATATGTGGTGGGCAGTACGGGCCTTCATGAAATTGTAAACCGTGCGTCATTGAGTTGCAGGCAGTACAGGCCTTCATGAAATTGTAAACTGTGCGTATATATGTGGTGGGCAGTACGGGCCTTCATGAAATTGTAAACCGTGCGTCATTGAGTTGCAGGCAGTACAGGCCTTCATGAAATTGTAAACTGTGCGTATATATGTAGTGGGCAGTACGGGCCTTCATGGAATTGTAAACCGTGCGTCATTGAGTTGCAGGCAGTACAGGCCTTCATGAAATTGTAAACTGTGCGTATATACGTGGTGGGCAGTACGGGCCTTCATGAAATTATAAACCGTGCGTCATTGAGTTGCAGGCAGTACAGGCCTTCATGAAATTGTAAACTGTGCGTATATATGTGGTGGGCAGTACGGGCCATTATGAAATTGTAAACCGTGCGTCGTTGAGTTACAGGCAGTACAGGCCTTCATGAAATTGTAAACTGTGCGTATATATGTGGTGGGCAGTACGGGCCTTCATGAAATTGTAAACCGTGCGTCATTGAGTTACAGGCAGTACAGGCCTTCATGAAACTGTAAACTGTGCGTATATATGTGGTGGGCAGTACGGGCCTTCATGAAATTGTAAACCGTGCGTCATTGAGTTACAGGCAGTACAAGCCTTCATGAAATTGTAAACTGTGCGTATATATGTGGTGGGCAGTACAGGCCTTCATATAATTGTAAAACTGTACGTACACAAAGGTACGATAAGGTAAAGTAACAGAGGTAAGTACGATAAGGTAAATAAGGTATACGGTAAAGGTTAAGTAGATAGTACAGGCAGTATGGGCCATCATGAAATTGTAAACCGTGCGTCATTGAGTTGCAGGCAGTATAGGCCTTCAAAACTGTGCGTATATATGTGGTGGGCACTACGGGCCTTCATGAAATTGTAAACCATGCGTCATTGAGTTACAGGCAGTACAGGCCTTCATGAAATTGTAAACTGTGCGTATATATGTGGTAGGCAGTACGGGCCTTCATGAAAACGTAAACCGTTTTTCATTGAGTTACAGGCAGTACGGCCTTTATGAAATTGTAAACTGTGCGTATATATGTGATGGGCAGTACGGGCCTTCATATAATTGTAAACCGTTTTTCATTGAGTTACAGGCAGTACAGGCCTTCATGAAATTGTAAACTGTGCGTATATATGTGGTGGGCACTACGGGCCTTCATGAAATTGTAAACCGTGCGTCATTGAGTTACAAGCAGTACAGGCCTTCATGAAATTGTAAACTGTGCGTATATATATGTGGTAGGCAGTACGGGCCTTCATGAAATTGTAAACCGTTTTTCATTGAGTTACAGGCAGTACAGGCCTTCATGAAATTGTAAACTGTGCGTATATATGTGGTGGGCAGTACAGGCCTTCATATAATTGTAAACTGTACGTACACCAAGGTACGGTAATGTAAAGTAAAAGTACGATAAGGTAAATAAGGTATACGGTAAAAGGTTAAGTAGATACCTAGTACAGGCAGTATGGGCCATCACTTTTAAGTGTAAACCATACGTGTGTGGATGGCGTTGTCCATTGGTTGCTTTTGGGGTCGGGTGGCCCCGGGTACCAAACATGACAGGTTTGCTTCCATCGCCGGAGAAACTTGACCTTGAAAACGACAACGCCACCATTGCCTTGCGTTTAGAAAGATGGAATGGGTCGTTGAGTGTCTTCCTGGAGGCGACGGAAACTGGAGGCTCGGCGTAGAGGAGAGCCTTGTTACTATTAGAGGAGATATAGACATGGTGTGTGTCCGGTATGTGTTTACCATTGATTTTGCAGTGCTATCAGTTTAATATTATTTTATCCGAACGGATCGTTGGCGCGGGTAGACAAAGTATCGTGCGATGGTGCCGTGTGCTCCATCGACGCTCACGAAGGTGTAGGGGGCGAGCACGTGTGATTCTACCTAGCACGACCCCGGATGATTATCATAATTTTCATGTAGTACAATTTCATGAAAAAAAAATGTACTTTTTGTTCCATAGAATAAAATAAATGTCAGTAGCTCGGTTGTTCCAGGGTTTCAGGGTGCGATCTGCGATGGTGCGGTGATTTACTTGTAACCGTTTTGTTGTAAGGGCATGTGTTTAGGAGGCTACATACAGGAGTGGTTTACACCACTGATGGCAGGGTCGCCATGTAAGGGCATGTGTTTAGGAGAGAAATGATACGACTGGCTGCTGAATAATAACCGTCCTTTATTACAGTAAAGACACTTTATATAAGAGTATAGCATTATAATATAATATAAGTGTATAGGTAAGCAAACACACTACATTGTTATAAGTGAGCTATTATAGTGATACCCTGTGTAGTAATATTGGCAGACAGTTATTTATAATGTTAAAAGACGGGGGTATGTTATACTTTTGTTACATTATTAATGTATTACGGTATAGTAAGATATTTAGTGTTTTAGTGTAATCCCACTCATTACGTATTAATGTAGTACTACCTGCAGATTATATAAAATAAATAAGGTACTACAGTAAATGTAATAAATAGTGGGATGTATTGGGTGGTGCTGGCTACATGCCTCGGGGATAGTTTAGGAATTCTATAATAGTGACGACAATATTGGCGATACGAGTGGGTTGCCAATGGTCATAAGACTCATAAGTGCTGGTTCGGTCCCGGTGCGGGGTACCTATATGTATTGTAATTCATGTGATATTCATATTATAATAGTGGCTATACCAGTCTTGTGATACTGTTGAGTATAAAGGACTGGTTCGATGCTAGTATGGCATATGGTATGTGTTACTTGCTGTGTCGTGGCGTGGGCTGCAGGCCTGATGAGTGGTGCGATACCGGTGTGTATTTATGTTGCAGTGTTCGGCTACAGGCCGAATGTTGTATTTGTAGTGTTTCTTAGGGGAGACGGGCTGGTTTCTTGTCAGTTCTTTTCCCGGCAGATAGTGTCCACTTTGAACTGATGTCTTGTATTATGCCCTCCTAACCCATCCTTGAATAATTCATGGCTCGATTATGGTTGAGTAAATGATGGACAGTGTATTTGCTGTTTTATTATATTGTAATGTTCCTCAAGTTATATTGATGGTTGTCATTCACATTATATGTGTCCTGACGGTGTGTATGTACTGTATAACCTATATTTATGTGGGCAAGTATATAATGGAACCATGGTTTATTGAGGCAATGCTTTGTGTGATTGCTAGGAAAGGTGTGTGTTTCAGATTGGATCTACTCCTGCGAGGTTTGTGCCTTGCATAATATTATTTGCCTATTGGGACGGGTGTCATGCCGACGCATGTGTCAGCAGTTCGTGGTGGTCGGAGTTCGGCAACCATTCCAGCATTATTGGCTGACGGAGCAATCAGCTGCTGTAGTATCCGGCGGGGCTGCGCTGTCTACACTGTGTCTAGCAGGGTGGTTGGATTCACACCTCATATGAGGGTTGAAGTTGTTGCTATGTGCAGGGGTTCGGTGTTGCACTTGTTTCTCCATTTAATAAGATGCTGTGCCTTCTACCTGCTTCCTGTACAAATAATTTGTTCGTGATACTTGATAATGGTCAATCCATCTAGCATTTTTAGTGGATAGATCTTATAAGTTGATACTTTTGAGCTTATTCTTTTACGTGGTTTATAGCAATTATCCACTTCAAGTGCTAAGCATTTAAGATCCGGCTTTATTTGGCAATTTAGAATGTCACTTTAATAATTCTTAACTTGCCTATAAATGTGCCTAACCATAAAATTATGGTGACGATCAAATGGCTTGTTTCATAAAATGCTTGTGTGTCTATAACTATATTCGAGTAATAATATTCTAAGAAAAGATCTAATAATAATGCGTTGCGGATGTGGTTCATTATTTCATTGGCATTCATGTTCAATACTTTGTCTGATTATAAAGCTTTGCATTTAACCTCTTTGAACCATCTCATTTAAACCCTGACAGGGGCGAGGTTGCGAATTTTATTTGACGGTCCCTATGCATGTCCTGGGGGATATCCATAGCTGGGCACCGTTAATCAATAGTTAACTTCGTTAATCGCTAATCCGTTACTGAAAAAGTTAACTTCGTTAATAGTAAAGCGTTCCTTCGAGGGCAGAATTTTCTATTTCTATGGGTGATGTTTTTCGACTGTGTGTATGTATGTGTGTCCATTTCTTTGCCACGGCCGCAGCCTGAACGGCTTGACGGATTTCGGCATGCGAGGTATCATTTGATTCGTCATGATTGTGTGGGTGACGCCGGGTGTATTAGGATTTCTAGAAGATCAAAATGGCGGATTTTGGCACCAGAAATGTATGACCGCGATGGACGCTGGAACGGCTGGGCAGGTTTCGGTGCGGTTTTGTTTGGGAGGTCTTGGTCGGACTTGAAGTATTGCGTTTGTTTCATTGCAATCGGTTTGGTGGGGCCGGATATGTGAGCAGAAGTGGAGTAGTTAGACTTGGATTTCGGTGACGTCCGTTCACGAAATTATTGGCTCCATAAAGGGTGGATTAACGTAAAGGTTAAAAAGTTAGTAAGTATTGTTATCATAATGAGGAAAATGGTCAAAGGCTAAAGAAAAAAAAAAAAAAAGAGAGTGGGGCGAATGGAAAATGAGGAATGGGGTTGACGGAAGCGAACAGTTAAATCAAAAAGGAAATGAAGAATCAAAGTCTTGATGGTAGTTGGTCGATCAGTTATGAATTGATTACCTATGTGTTAATTGTTTTCTTTAGAAATAAAAATGTGATGAGGAAGGGATGTAGTGTTTGTCCTATCGAACTACCCCCTAGTCTCGGGTTCACGGGTAGTGGGGAGACAGTCACGCGAGAGCACGCAGCGAGAGCGGACGTGTTGACCCCAGCTACTGGTGACGTAACGAGCCGATTACTACACTGTGTTCACCCTGTTAGAGGGAGCACTACACTTTCCAAATAACACAACTTTCAGAACTGCTAAATATTACTGTATAATTTATCAATACGACACAGACAGTTAGATAAGATTCCATACCAAATATTGCTCCAAAGTAGGTACTTGACTGAAATAAACTAATCTAGTTATTCATATCCATGTCGACAATCAAATCTTAAACCTTCTTAGCTTAACTCCGCCTCTCTTCAAGGTAGGAAGTAAGGAGAGGTAGGACACGACGGTATCTCTCGTCCAAATTGGTCAGTCCGACTGGGGTAGTACCTCCGCCCTACAGAAGACCACGGGCATAATAACCATCGTATTGTGTTCCCGGCGGTAAGTAGGGTTGCCAGAGCTTACACTCGCTCCATCTCCCCAAATCCCGCGTCCACCCCCAACTCCACCCCTACCCTCCAAAGTCGGTAGTGCGAATGTGACACCCCTGGTGTTGCACACGTCCATAGGCCACGGTGACCGCTTCCCATCAGATGGGCCGTGTGCTTGTTTGCCACCTACGTGGTATAAAAAAAAATTCATTAGTGGGCCTATAGAGACATGTCAGTATTCTAAGACCCACCGTGGGGTCTGCTTTATGAACCTTGACAACGAAGGGGTCGTTAGTGGGTCTTCGAAGACAATAAAATCTCAGTAGACCCATTAGTGGGCCTTTGGAGACATATCAGTATTCTGAGACCCACCGGTGGGTCTGCTTAGTGGGTCCTTGAAGCCGACCCGACGGTGACCGATTCCCATCAGGTGGGCCGAGTGCTTGTCTGCCACCTCAGTAGTATAAAAAAGAGCTCTCAGAACTGCTAAGTAGTGTGACCCCAGTCGGACTGCTCAGTTCAGACGGGAGATACCGTCGTGTCCTACCTAATGTCCGCAATCCCTTGGCAGCACTTTCTCCTGATGTGGCCTATCTTGGCTTTTGAATAACTGCCGTCTGATCGGGTCCCAGATTCGAATGCAAATTGAAAATATATTATTTAATCATTACAGACACTTATTTTTTTATAGGTGATTTATTACGATGTAAACTGTTTAGTTAACTTTATGTGTTAAGCTACTTTTGAAGGCGTCTGCATACACACACACTCACACACAGTTGATACGCTGCAGTGAAGATTATAGCAGATTAGCAGTAAGACCATAATCCTACCGCTCCCATCACCGACTGAACTTGACCGAGAACTAAACAGGTGTATACCGTGTTGGAAAGTATAGTAAGTACGAGTATTGGGTTGGCCGACGTATGTAGGTACGTATGAAAGAAAAACAAAAGAAATAGGATCAAACTTCAATAGATTAGGGTCGGATCGAATTTGACAAGTGAAAATAATTATTATCGAGCTAAGCTAAACAGGGTTCTCAAAACTGGCTCAATGAATTGAATAAAACGTGAAAGCAGTTTAGTTCCAGTTGATCGTGGTTACTATGTACGAACTCAGCATTGTTGGTTAGCCTCTACGGCTCTATCACAGTTGTGCTCAGATAGAGAAAAATAAATGTATTGTACATAACAAAACAAATTAAAATCTGAAAGGGTTATTGTGGCGTCTTCCATACCCCCAAATTAGTACACTTATATACGATTGGTGATTAGTTTTTTTATAATTGTTATATAGACGTGCCTTTGACAACTATCACAACTGTTGGTAAATAAAGATGTGGTCGACGATGCACGCTGGTCTAGTTTAGAGTGTTGCTTCTAGAAGCAACACTAAACTTGAAGACATAGGAAAGACAGGTTATAGCTTTTCGAAAACATAAACTCTGGCAAGGCATTCCACTTTACAGCACTCACTACAATAAACAGAAAAACTAAACTAAACTTCAGAGAATTTCATTTTTATTTAAAAAAAAATTTAGCAACCGAAATTGCTAATGTTCCTCCAAACCCCTCCATTCATTAAACTAAATTACTTTTGAGAGACATCGGCAGTATAGTGGCCAGGTTTGAACCCGGGACCTCTGGATCATTAATCCTAATCCCGACGTTATATGGACAATGTTACACCGGAGATTATGTCTTGTATTTACTGCTGCTGCAATGACAGCCCCGTTTGTCTCTTTAGTTCTGTTGTCCTTTCACGCGATATTTGAATTAGGGAGAAGAAAATGCGAGGTGGTAAAAAATCCCAAGAGTTTATGGTGCGGCAAATGAAAAAGGAATGGGAGTATTTTTTGATAAGGAAGGCTTAATTGTGTAATTCTTTCAATTTACATCTGAATAAATACGTTGCGGATTAAAAAGATAGCTTAACTTTCTTAAGGATTCGTTGATTTCATGCGCATAGTAGAGGAGATGTTTGGACAGGAGGAGTTTCTTTTCCTTTTTTTACGACTACTTTAGCAAAATTAGACTCTGGTATTCCCAATGGACTGCGAATCGTGAGCAGACCATCATAGAGATGAGATCACGCCTAGTACGCTATATAAAGTTTACATACATACACACATACGAATCACACTTTTTCCCATTAGGGTAGGCAGAGACAACATCTTTCCACTTGCTCCGATCTTGGCGTGCTCCTTTCGCTTCTTCAACTTTTTTTTAATTTGCAAAATAATACAGAATGTAGGTACGGCTAGGAATTTAAGATGGCCGCCACTGATATGGGAACCACGGTTTCCTCATTTTGGTGGAAGGTGTGCATCCCTCGCCTCTTTGACCTGCTTCTGCTAGGGTGACAGGTGGCCTCACCTACCATCCCCAGACCTACGCTCATGGAAGATGGAGGTCGATGAGCGATTTCCGGCGCGCGTCGTCAAGTCGCCTGCATCGCGCGGCGTTCAACGTATCACTCACGGTTTTTTATATCCTAAGGAGGAGGACGCCTTTAGACCAGGGTCAACAGTAGTGACCTGATGTGCAGGAGTTATAGTACCTAATGAAATTGTGATGAGTGACCGTAGTAATTAAACAGCGTTAACCCTTAGTTAGTACAGAATAAAATGGGATGGTTCTGTACCTATGTATATATTTCAAATATAAAAAGTTACGTAACAGATAAGGAAGAAATAAATACCAATAACTATTTATATAACGTTTATAGTAGGTACAACAAAGCAGTTATATATCAATAACATTTAACTCAGTTCACATGACCGTCGGATTAGCGCTTGCAACACGTTATCGCGCCGCTGTAAATGGGCAATAAATCTAAACTGTTATCTCTGCCACTGACTTACGGTATTAAATTCCTTGATACGAATGACATTCGTTATTTTTTTGGACATTTTTTTGTAGTTGTACTCGTTTGCGTAGGGTTCACTTGCATTTTTTTTTACAATTTACGTGGTAACTAGACGGTAAAGTCTCGATTTCGGATTATTTTTTTGTAGCCATGCAAATACCAACCACTTACGTACTTACATTTGAAGTTTAAGTACGCGCATAGCTCATTTTTATTAAAATACCGTACCGTAGTTCAGAAATAGTAGGTATTTCCTTTCTACCTCACCTCTTTGTTCTTGCATCAATGTTATATCCCACGTAAAAAGGAGCTATAATCCAGAAGTTGGGTAGGTACGTGGTGCGACTAAGATCTTCGGCGCCCAAACTAACCTGACCTGCAAGCCGGTACACCTGCTGGGATGGTCGAAGCTCCACACCACTGCCGCTACTCCGTGATGAACCGATGTCTTGTTCCAAGGCAACTCCCAGCGTTAATTCCCAGTCGCATCCAAAGCTTTCACCTCGGAGTCTGGGGTCCGCTTTACTAGTCTTAACTGCGGATTTGGCTGGACCTCGATATTTTCCGTGAAGCGACTACCATCTGACCTTCACAACCCAATGGTGACATAAGGCGATATCAAAGCATTGCAGCTAGACCGTTGTTGTTAGACTTTTTAGGGCTCCAACTACCCGTAACGACTGCCATAGATGTTGATATGGCAACTGGGACCGACGGCTTAACGTGCTCTCCGAGGCACGACCAGACCAATGCAAATACCCACATTCATGTGCCTGCTGCGCAGCGGCCGCATTGACTGCTGCTATGCCACAGAGGCTGTCTCTATACATATCAATACTACTTATTATAAAATTGTAAAATAGCTGTGACTATTCTTTACATAGTATACTTAACAAACATATCGACATTATTCAACATAGATACTATACTTTGAACTACATTATAGAATACCTAGGGGTATATAAATAAGTAGGTATAGGTATACCAACGCATTCATAACTCAAGGCCGCGCTAAATTAAAAAGGATATCGAGGCAGCTTTAGATAACAATACTGATTAGTACCTAAACATCAAAAGCTGAACTATATAACACCACTGACGTTAATCCATTTTAAAGGCAATCAATCAAACAAACAGACATTCTTAATCCTATATTAACAATGTTTAAATAACGATATTTGTATACTCTTAAGGTAAGTACCTTTTTTTTCTTATTCTGAAATATACTTTTGGCTTCTTCTTTCATAGTTTTCATACATGCCTGCCGGTTGCGAGTACATAGGTACTCTCATCCAGTCCTTTTCAAAAATACCGCTATTTTTAATCCTAGTTATTTAATATCTGCCTCTAAAAACCCGTCTTTGCCGTAATAATAGATACATTTAAGACTAATAATCTTAAGTAAATCATCGCCTCGCACAAAGGGCGCCATGATGTACGCACAACAATTTGTTTCCCCGCTTTTGTTTGACGAGCCTTGCTTACAACGCTTAATTTATTCCCTTTGAATATTCAAACCGTTAACTCCTCAATACTCGTTTAATTTTCTAATATAGGAATAGGAACTCGCAAGATAATATTTTGCTAAAATCACAAATGAACGTAACGTCTCACAGTAGTGCGACCACAAATTTGGGAAAAGTAAGATACTGGTACTAATATTTTTTCATTAAACTTGTTGAAAATTAGAAAAAGGATAGATAGGTTTTTAATTCCACGTGAACTGAGAGATCTCTTGTCAATATTCTTTTGGGTCAGTGATCAATGTAGATCCTTTGCAAGACACTTGCAACACACTTTTTCACGTGTCCTAATTTGAGTTACTCATCCGTTTCAAGGACACGCTTAAACGATTTTAGTAAAATAAATAGGTACCTATATAATAACAAAATTATAGTAGCCTCGTGGTTAACGTACTCACTGTCAAGAAGTCGCGGGTTCGAGCCCCGGCCATAAAATACAAACGTGAATTCACTCCCTATGCAAACTAGACGAGTTTTGCAGAATTATCTACTCTCGGTTAATAGTATTTAATTTCGAAACAAAAACAACCCACATCAGCCGATACGATTTGAGAGACACGACAGTTTCGCCAAACTCTTATGAACCAATATTGCTATCCAATGTAGTAATACTCCCGCTATTGTATCATGGAATGACAGAAATAAAAACATATTTTGTGTAAGTATGATTTACAACTTATGACTTGCGTAAATACTTTTAGGACATATTTGGAATACCATTAAAGTATTGTAACGTGTCAACATGACAATATTTCATAATAGAAAATTTTGTCCTTAATTTTCTACAATCATGGTGTTACGAGCGGACGTAGGCACAGAAATCCCTATTATTAATCATTTCATTGCTTTAATGAATGTAAATTATGCAGATTCAAAGTCGGTATCACAATGGAAGCGATCTTTGCTCGCTCCTAAGATAAAGGAAAGGCTTTCGACAGTCCGCCCGAACATGCTCTACGTGCTTCCAGACACACAAAGGCCCTCTTTATTTTATTGAAATAAACAACATAATTTAGTAACCATTGTTTACCATATTTATGAACTGTACGTACGTAATTTAAGCTTTAGATACATGGACCTATGAAACCTACAGACGGAATTCGTTAAACAATAGAACTGACGACGCTATACTTACAAACATTGATTACCTAAATAGTTCATTGGTACAAGTCAGCACACAACACTCACACATTAGTCAGCTACTACTCGGTAAACATCAATCGATTCAATCAGTTTAAGAAGCGAAAAAATATGAAAATCCAGCTGTTTGGCGTCGAGAAAAACCGTAGTGATAGCAAGAAAAAATATCGAGGAATCACAAATCAATCAAATTTTGGTAACACATTGAAATCCAAAATTCACTCGCACATATTTTTGTGACACAACCTTGTTTTCAACGCAACCAAGTTTTATTATGTTATACCTACTTTAGCACGATTTTAACTGCTCTATAAAGATAGAGATAACGCTCTACGAAAGCGGAGTCAGCCGATCTTAACAGAACTTTCACTCGACAACACTATATACCAAATCAAAAACCGGATACACATTTTAAAATGATTTCATGAAATTTCAGAGTTAGTTAATCTTTTAAACAAAAGGATCTTGGTAAAAACAAAAGACACTTAACTCATTGGAAGCAAATTGCAACCCAGAGCTAAATTAATTTGTGGAAGGCCTCGCAGTCTCCAGCAACTTCTCAAATTGCGATCTTATCTGGTAAAGCGCTCTGCACTGGCCAGTGCTGATTTATTCAGAGATTATGCTTCCGATACAAATTGGAGCTTGATGTAAATAGACATTAGTCTTTTAAGAACTAACAATTGCGCAAAACAAAGATCCAGCTGCGTAAAGAACTAAAAAAAAAAATAAGTGGAATGTATTTTTATTTTCACAATTATGAACCACTTTATAATTACACAAAAAGAAGGAAATATGTTCATGCGTCATCAGTATTAGCTTATTACATTCTAAGTGAATGAACCTATTACATTAGCTCTAAACTAAACCTTTACATAGAATGATACAAAAAAAATAAGAAATTTCCTCTGATTACAAAAATAAAACGTATGTAGGTATATAATTTTTTTCTCGAGTTATTCTAATTCAAAGATGTACGCGTATGTTAATCTGTAGTATTCATCAACTTCTGAAGGCAGGTATAGGAGAAACTCGATTTCAATGCAAATATGGGCTTGATAAATACTGAAAATTAGGTAATTATCAGATCACGTATCCACCGTAGTTTGGCGGTAGAGCGTTTGACCGAACTACGTACGCTATCACCAATTCGATGCCCGCCCACTGCAAATATTTGACTGTCTGAATTGTGTAATTTCATAGGTCTGCATGTGCCTATGTTTATATTAATTTGAATTTTATTTTATTTTTTGTTCGTGTTTAAGTAATTACTTGTTAGATAATTTTATTGTACTATTATTAATCGTGTATACTGGTTGCGTAGGTTCCTGGTGTCCTATAAATACAGATACAACCTGTTGTATCTAGTTTAGGCACCAGTCTCACAATTACAGTTTTTTTTTTTTTTTTTAAATAGCCAGTAAGAAAACCAAGAAATAAGATATATTATTGTTGTATTTATATTTGTATTTAAATTGTTTTAAATTGTTTTTTTTGAGAGAATAAAATATTTTTATTTATTATTTATTTTATTTATTTATTTATTATCGGACATATTAAGCGATATTTCTTAAATTGCAAAGATTTAAAAACATCGGTATAATCGAGTACAAAAAAAGATTAGACGCACAACCCAAAGACAGAACAGCTAAACACTACCCTCCAATTCAAACTCGAACTATCTACAAGACATTTAAACCAATTAATTAGCTTATTTTAATTCCTAAAGTCATTTAATTGTCCCGAGTGTCAATAAAGCGGGGTAACTTCGTCGGGAATAGTTGGTGGGAGCCAATCACTGCGTCGTAAAGCCCCGTAGTTCGCTACAGTAGTTACTTCCACTACATATAATTAATACAATTTATGGGGTAAATTGTTGTTCTAATGTGCTTTGAGACGACTGTCTACTCTGTTGTGATTTTATGTTTGTTAATTTTCTCTTAGTTTGGTAGATTAGCTATCTATATAGGTAAATAAAATTGAATTGTATGTTTGTAATGAGCATAACTATGCACGCACGATACATATTATGGGTAACAAAAAAACTATTTTCGAATTCAATGAAATTTTAAAGCAATTTGTATGCGATTCCTAATTATTTTTGATCGGAGAAAGTGGACATCCATGACAGGATTTGAACCTGTGACCAGTCCCCTACAGGGGGAACCCTCTTTCCAACTGAGCTACCAGCGCCCTTAGTCGTAGAATATATCGGAAAAATTCGAATATCTAGGACGGGTCCAGGTAGCTCAGTTGGTCAGCGTTCCCCTGTAGAGAACTATTCACGGGTTCAAGTCCCGTCCTAGGTGTTCACATCCTCCTATTTTTTTTACGATTTTCAAATTGTTTTATCTTTGTCTGTTTGGAAGAGGAAATTTTTGCTGGCAGATGAGTAATTTCATAAGGCTTTAATTTTGGAATAAGAATTAGGGTTCCGCGTAAAAAATAAAGCCTTGAATTACTCCATAGAGGTGTCAAACTGTCTGTCCGACGTAAGGTAGAAACAACGCTCTACAAAACTGAAACAAACCAATCTTAGTAGAACTCTCTCTTTTCTTTCAGATGTGCCAAATGAAAAGCCGGTGACTGTACCTACCAGGAACGACAAACAACCAATCTATTTGCGTAACATTAACGCTCTGTTAAACGCATAATTAATCACACCAAATTTAAACTAATTTAAATTCAATTTCACCCAAAATCACAAACAACGCGAAACGAATCTCTAAATAACATAATCCTACCAACCACACAAAATCAATCTATTCCCGTAATGTGACAAAATTAGCGTGTAATATTTCCTGTAATTCTTATTATAAAAGCGCCTCGGTCTAGGGTCCGGAGGCGGGTTGGGCCGAGGAGGCGCTCACGACACGCGGACGACACGTGACCGGCACGCGACCGTCAAACTCCCTCATCTTTATTTATTTTACAACTATCCTCTCGTTTAAGACTCGTGTCATCCGACGCCCCGTCTAAACTGAGTTTAGATTTCATCAAACACCCTCTACTCCGACATTTACAAAGCAAATATCGTTCCCAGATTGCGTTATTATTTAATTGTTTCGAGTGGTTCAAAGAGCGTGCTTGTTTGATCCATTATGCATGGATGATGTGAACTGTAGTCGCAACGTTTTCGTGCATTCCTAGAGTACATACAGGATGTTTTAAAATTATTGTATTCAGGTTAGTACGCTTTTTTATGTAAATATATAGGATTTTGGTTTTTTAATGGGTGATTTTTATCTAAATAAGTACATGCAAAATTGTAGGATCTTGTATACCTACATATAAACTTTTTTGCTGAGCGGAAATCAAATTCGTGACCTCTACCTTATGGAACAGAGATGAACGCTCTGCCTCGTCTAGATTGGTACACTTGGTTGAATTGAGATGCCTCTTTTTCTATTTTAAACTGATTAAGACCCTTTGTAGTTAACTTGTACGGTAAAACAGAATTCAAATTGTTAATTGCATCTTCTTAAATTTTCAGAACAGAAAACACAAAATATTTTGTAGAAATTTCACGTAGATCTATGTCTATGTAGAATCCAGTGATTTAAATACTCTATGATACGAAAAGTCCTCTTACGATAGGTGTATACGAAGATATTCTACCGACTATCAGATAGAATCGACTTTTGTAAAGTAGATAGGTACTTACTCCAGCATTCCTCATTGTGTAAGCTCTGAAATGAGTAATGATCTTAACCAAAACTCAGGCACTTAAAACAAAACGTTATTCAATTGTAGCAACCGCTTCTCATGATGAAAGGCGCGAGAAGCAGCGCCGTGCGCCGCGCCGGCCGGCCATACATCAGCCGCTCCATTCTAATGGTAATGTGGGATATAGCGCACCGATATTGTTGGCCGGTCCCTTCTGCCGTAACAAATGTTTATTTTATACACAACGCCACTAACAATAGTGTGCAAATACCTAAACACCGTAAATGGTGGCGCGATGCGATTTAGATGATAATGCCGCTAGAAATAATAATAGGAGGCGTTTTGTAATTTCGCGCTTCCCTGTTTATTCGTGTGGTGTGCGGTCGGCGGTCGGGCGGTCTGTGTGCGGTGTGCGGCCGCACGCGACTCTTTTGTTTTTTTTTGTTTTAATTTTTACTTAGTTATGATTCGTGTCAGTTTGTTCTTTTTTTTTTAATTTTGATTATTCATTTTGGATTGACACAAGTTTATACCTACCTAAAGCGCACGTGTAGTACGTATAAATTTAATTTAAAGAAATATCATGTCATATCATACAAAAAAATCGTAATAATAGGTATATTGTATGGTCAGTCAAAAGTCAATAATATACCTAATCACCAAAAGTAGATGACGATTTTCAGATTTTACAAAATCTTTTTTGAGCAAAGTAGGTACCTAATTCATATTTCTTAACAAAAATACCTACTGTTTAACTATTTATAGGGCTCTAATAAAATAGTTTAATAAAACATTCATCCAGAATTTGAACTTTCAACTCTGCTTAATCATCATCTACTTTTGGCGCTGACTGTACCTACAATTGATTATTTTATTAATAATATAATTGGTAAATTGCTCGGCTCACCACGTGTCCCTCTGACTAGTAGAAGGCACAGTAGAGAGTAGGCAAGGCAAGCAGATTTTTTACACCTCTAGTCGGCAGACAAACACACGTTCCATTTGATGGGAAGCGATGGCTAGAAATTTAACTCTCTGCTTTAGAATGCTTTTTTGCTACTATAATAGTCAGTATGAAAACATTGCATGTCTTAGGGGTGGGTCCACATCGATAGTGCATTAGGTGGGGTTCGAATCCAAAACCTCACGACAGAAAATCCACTGCACACAAATCTCCTCTCAAATGCTTCTTAACGAGTGGTGAAGAGTGGTGATTTTTAATTTAATATTCTATGTTACCTCGTCTAAAATTCTTATCACAACGAATATTCAATACACTTACAAATTAATTGCTTACACGTAGCTAGTTATATTAAGATGTTCGTCAGGTAGGCGAGTACACGTAGGTAGCTCGTACATGTTTAATTTGATATTGTTTAAAGACGGTGCGGGCCGACGTGACAGCCCTAACTCTCATGCATATTCATGTGGCGTGATTAATCATGGTGTGTACCTACCTCCCTACACATACCTACCCGTCTACCTAGCTATATAACTAGGTACTTTGTTTATTACACAAACACCCACCGCGATGTTCAAATTGTGAGTTATTGGTTAAAACGCGTTCAGTAAATTAGCGTTAGTGGTAATTTGTCGGCAATATACTTCCTTAAATTTCATGTTTTTCGCAATAAATTAATATAGAAACAAAGCTATTTTTTTCAATTTTTTCTCCATCATATGTTTTTTTTTATGAAAGTCTAGTTATTTAACAATGCTGTATATCTTCTTGCACTTTGGAGCTCGGGTTTTAATCGCCTATTAGGTAGGTACTCATTTCGATAATTTGGTTTAGTTGGCTTTTACGGCAGCAACTGCTGTCTAACCTGCGCCAGAGCCCCGTCTGTCAATCAGGAGATGTTACCCAGTTGACACTGCTGACGCCTGTGGATCATTTTGTATCCATTTGGACTAAGGTTGATTAAACTTATGTATTTATA
This sequence comes from Lithosia quadra, assembly GCA_963576445.1. Lineage (NCBI taxonomy): Eukaryota > Metazoa > Arthropoda > Insecta > Lepidoptera > Erebidae > Lithosia > Lithosia quadra. Next base: position 12,847,339 of record OY754880.1, on the reverse strand, counting down.
TTAACATTAAATTAAAATGCCTCTAAATTGCATTTAAAACCCGCTAGATTCTATACATTTCATCAACTCTAAATAACAATTAATTACAATGAAAAAAAAACTCGAATGATTTATGGTAACATCACCCAGAGATTTGTCGCGTGCCCTAAGTTTTTTTTTATAAAAAATAGTTTACGACGTGCTGAAATTTTTGATGAATTAAAAAAAGTGATATTAGCATAGAGAAGCAATAAAGCTCGGTGCAATGTTTAACGCGGGTTTTGCATCTGCCGGTGGGCGGGTTTCACAACGATACATGTTGATTTTATGCTAATAATCGTTTTAACCGCGATTAGTGGATGTTATTACAAAAGTCAGTGACGCAACTACGACGGGCGTTGTAATTTATAGATAGGCGGCTAAATGTTGCAGATAAGTAGGTACCTATTGATGGGATTCCAAGATAATACTTATTGTGTATATTGCATACATGCCTACAATATTATATAGGTACTTAATTTCCACCCAATTATAGTAGGTAGGTATGCCTACTTACTTACTATATAATTGAAAGTTCGTAAGTAATATACAAAACCGAAACACGCCTACGAGAGGTGATTCCAAAAGTAGTATTGAGAATCAAATCAAAATATAATAAACGGTAGTTAAAGTTACAAAAATAATATAATATCAAACTGTCTGTCTGTTACGCTACGCTTCACGCCTAGGTAAATAAACCGCTGAATCGATTTTGATAAAAGAATCTAAAGGCTGAGAAATGACATAGGCTACCTTTTGTTGCTAAAAAGGGCATGGAGGGATTCAAAAAGGAGATGAAAGATTATATGAATATCCACTATTTTCGAAAATATAACCATGAAAATAAAATTCATTAATTCACTTATTATTAAGTATCTATAATAATAGACACTTGATAATAAATAAATAATAAAACGTTTTTAGAATTTCAACCTGTGAGATAAGGGTTGCTAGTTCATATGGACGTCCGTGATTACCGACATCCACGTGGGCATAGCCAGCGTCGAGCTGGCCATATAGTCAGGGTGCTTGGGCCCTCCACAGGCCTAGCTTGCGGCAACCTTAAAGAAAAACCGAACCTCAACCGGCCCCGGACTTATGGTCAGCCACCCGGGCCTTATCGACTCAGTCCTAACCTGGGCATAGCCGTAGTAGGTAACAGCTAGTTATTAATAAATTAGGTACGTTAATAATCCTCATCCTATCTCATAGACAAGATCAAACATTTTATCAGTAGTGCGACACAAACCGATTGTGACACGCGACGTCGACGGGCGCCGACGTCGCTGTCAATCGCGCGGCAATCCGTCACTGACGTCCCGCGGGAACAAGCGATTAGCCCTCTTACTGACCCCGCTAATTTGTGCGACACCATATGCAAGCAGTGACGGCACATCACAATGGCAATTGTGGATCACATTTTTTGATATGTACCTCATGATTATCTTAATAGGGGTGCAAAAATGACAATTTTATATTTAAAGAATACCTAACTAAAATTCCAGATAAGCCAATTTGCTTGTAAGTATTAAGAGTGGGTTCACGATAGTACTTAATGTTTTGACCAGGATTTGAACCCGGGACCTCTCGATGATAAACCACCTCTGGGCATACCAACTCAGTGCGACAGAGATAGTGCTTTACAAAAGTCGGATCTTACCAGATCTTACACACTTCTTTCTTAAAAAGCAACCGGCTATTTTGTGCTTTCTTAGGTGAAAAGTAAAGATCTCAAACATTAAAAGTATTTTCTTCAGAAACTCATCACACCGAAAACAACAAAGTCAACATCAGAATAAATTTATTTATTATCCAATCTTTTAAAACATTGGTCATCCAGACAGGATTACAACGCGGACGTGCGACGCGACATAAAGAGGCACCTATACGTATATAGTCGCCATATTTTCCACTAGGATGAATCAACACTCGAACCATTCATCGGCGCAATGAAAATATTGGGCCGTTTATCTTTTTGTTTTCCCATTTCCCCCAAACCTTTCGGTTTACTCGGTGTGTGAGCGCGAATGTGCGCGCTGACAGAATTCATTTAATGCAACAACTAAAAGGATACGTATTCGCTGATATGTGAAATCACTATTTCGTTTGATGGAATTGAGCTTTTCAATTTTATTTTTTTGGAGATATGATTGTCGATTGATTGTGTTTTTACGCTCGCTTGGGTTTTTGTTTGCCGTTGATTTTTTGAGTAGATACTAATTGGAAATTGGATGTACCTACCTAATTATGGGCCCCGTCAAGATATTCGTGGTCCGAGTCAACTTCCCCTGGATCGCAACTGATTGACGGACGAGGCTCTAACGCAGGCTCTCCTCTCAGGGTTGGGGAGGTCAGATTGCAGGCGCTTCCGTCAAAGCCAAATTAAACCAAATTGAATACGAGTAGGAGAGCAAATTCCGCAGACGGAGAGCCGAAGAAAATATTTTTTTGAATTTATAGTAAAGGCCTTCGGGTAAGTAGGAACAGTTACCTACCCTCAAAAGTTGTTAAACACTAACAAAACTAACAATCTTCACATTGAAATAAATCAATCATATTCGATTTAAATATACCTACCTAATTATTTTTAAGGATAAATTAATCATTTTAAAATTTTTGTTATTTCGTAGGTACCTATGCCGTAAAATTTTGCTGTTAATATAAAATATGTTATTAAAAATCTTACCTATGTTAATTTTTATAACTAATATAATTTAGAATTTTGTGTTAAGCTAATACCGATGCCGACTGTCCCTATCTAATTAACCGAGGACTCACAAAACTTTACATTTCGTGAGAGAAATCGCCAAATGAAAATGACTATGTAGATACTTGGTATTGGGCGTGTAGGTATGGTGGAAAAACAATGCGGAACTCGAAATAGTTGTCATTTACTTAATATGGTACTTAGGGGAATCGAACTCACTACAAGAGTTTGGATAGGTCTTATACTTCGATGGATTGGTTACAGGTGGCGCCATCTTGTATACAATAGCGAAATCATCCATTTAAGTCAACTATTATCTTCGTACTATCTATTAGACACTAGATGGCGCTTTGATACAAACTAAACAATCTATTACTGGCGGAAGTCTTTGTTCTAATGGATTTTAATAAGTATTATATCAATCATTTTGAACCACCATTATCGTATCAATTAAGCACGACTATATATTAAACATAATTTGAATGAAACTATGCCAATAACATGAGGTAAGGTAAATGAAACACAAACTGGTTAAGTCTTAAATTCTTTTTTTCCAAATAATTTATACTTAATAAAAACCCAATTCCAAAACCATACAAATATAAAAAATAAAAACAAATGCTTATGTCCGAAGAACAAATATAAGTAACCCTAAGTAAGTAAACAACGTTTACAAGAAATCACAGATGTGAGGACGTCTAAAGACATACTTTGCAACACTTTGTAAAGTCTATAAAAAAACATAATAATTGATTGAATTGTCATTAATAGTGTCTTTTCAATACGCATATAATATATTACAGATCTATACGTCATGATATTTATTATAAGCATTATAACAATGTATAAAAAAATAACAATAATAAAATACTAAGTCGTAATAATCGATTGCAGATATTATTGCTGTCATCAAGTTGCTTTGAGAGTACGAGACGATTTTTTATACGGTGTGACAATATTAAGTTGTGTCCTATTATAGTAGTACAAACTAAGGAACGACAATTTCTTAAATTATATAATGTTGGTTCTAACTCGATTGCATCTATAAAATTCGCGTAAATTTGTGAGATTCGTTGACTATGTCATAAGAAATTACGATAAAAATATAATGTACAAAACCTGTTTAATAAATTGCTTTGTTATTAATGATGAATGTAAATTAATGCAAATTATTTATCCATATCGTTATTACACAAAAATAACCATGACGTCACACCAGTATATTGAAACTACCTTTTTAAAAAGAAATTAACATAAAGTTGTCCTTAGAAGTTGCTAAATATGAATAATTTACAAACGATATTATTTGGAATAAATTAATGAATAAATTGATGTATAATTATTTTTGGCAAATTTTTCAATTTTTGTTAGTTATTTTATTAAATGTTTTGGAACTAATGTGGTCGGCAACTTGGAATGTGTTTAGCTAATACCGATAGCAACTGTATGTCCTTTCAAAAAAGGATTGCAGATATTACATAACAACAATAGTTTACAAAGTGTGTGTACGCGCAATTTGTAAAGACTGCCCTGTAGACTTTCCAATATTAATTTTTTTTTTTTGATATAGCAACATAATATTGAAATCATAATATTGGTAGAATTTAAATAGGTATAATTTTACTATATTTTTCTAGCTTGACAATAAAAATATTACCTTAAAGGCGCGATACTTTGAGTATCATATTTGAGCAACAACCAGATCATACTGGTATTATTATTTTATCCTCTCCAATTAAACTTATTGAAATTGAAGAGGGAGTATGGTTGAATCTAAATATACAATAAGGGTATTTAGGAGGATGTTCGTTAGCATCTTAACACTAATTCGTTCCATTGAAATGTGGCGTGTAAAATAATCAAGTTTCGTATTCTCAGGGTTCGAAAAATAGTTAAACCATTACTATCCTATACTTCAGTGCACGATGTGTTATTTTTATTTTGTTACCATTATAAGAAATGTGGTATCCTTTGATGTGCTGGTGATTATTGTGCGTATTTCAGAAAAAAAATAGTTCTAATTTCAAATTTCAATACCCAATAATAATAATAATGCAATATGGTAGAAAATTTTGTCCAGAAACTCGTTCTTAATTTGAATGTCACCGCAACTGCCAAATAAGTACCGCCGTTGTTTGTAATTTTTGCATTATCCTACTTTTTAAAACCATATTATAAGAATTAAGTGCTCAATTGAGAGTCTTGAGCAAATTATACATGATTTTAAAGGCTAAATATAGCCTAACAGTCTTAATCCTGCAAGATACATGAGTGAGAAAATAGTTCTCAAGATCTTGAGGGCATAAATTACAAATAACCTGTATAACTAAATTAACGGTACTTAAAATATTCGCATGGTGTTAGCGCAGCCATGGTTCATGCGATACTGGACGTACATCATGCCTGAGTTGTGCCAGTAGTAGAGAGCGCCTAGCACTAGGACATGCCACCATTGATGAGAGTGGCCAATATAGTCCACTTTACCTGGGAACCAACGTTCTGGTATCTGGAACATAGATAGTTTGGTTTAGTAGAAAGAAAAAAAATAACAGCCTAATATTAAGTAGCATGCACATTTTAGCGGGGACACAACTCGGCGTATTGTTGGGTTGCACCCAACGCTGATTTTCAGTTGCAACCAAAGTATTTTATAGTAGGTACAAGTACAAGTCTATAGTGCTTCGATTTTTTTTTACTGTAGCCACATAGTATTTATAGCCTATGTCAATCGAGGATAACGTATGGGAAAAAAATTTTCACCATTTGAAAGGCAAATGGTGAAAGAATTTTTCCCATAAGTAAAGAGGTATAGACAAACTCACAAAATTCGATTATAAGATTAGTAGATATAGGCTGTAGACAGTACAGATTTTAAACTATTTTCTCCTTAACAAATGATCTTTAAATCTACAATATTTTCGGACACACGTGAACGAAGTCGAGCTGGCATTTTTACCATTGTCGCTGACTGTACATTCAAGTAATTTTATACTTAAACGAAAACCAGAGGGAACTGGCATTATTTATTGAAGTAATTACCTTGAACGCGTATATCGCGAAGGCGGTACCGCTGATGACATACATCCCTATCACTCTAGGGAAGAACATCTGAAAACAAATACAATAATTACATTATTTTTAATTAAAAAACCATTTTCTTGTACAATCAAATGTTCTATGACAAATAAGCGCCATCTAGACCCAAACTAAGCTTGTAATATGGGCTCTGAAACGCGGGTACAGAGATACACTTTTCAGATAGACAAAAAATTTAAAAAATGCTTTTTTGTTTGTTCCACGTACCGTATAACATGCAATGCATATCCTAATAAAATCTGTACTTTCAATATAATAAACAGACAGATCAATTTAATTTATTTGTATAGCTGAAATTCGCGTAATCCCATCAACCCCATCTTCCTTCCTCTAGGATCGGTAGCGCAAGGCCGTCCCCGGCCCTGTTGTTGGCTGTTGCACACGTCCGTAGGCCACGGTGACCGCTTCCCATCAGGTGGGCCGTGTGCTTGTTTGCCACCTTATTCGCGTAAACGATATTTAGTAACAGCATACTTTAGTCGTACGTTTAGTAGGTTGGCAAGACAGGCAAGACTGCAGCACCCCCGCGTGTTACTCAAACGAAACCAAACGCAATCAAACTAAACTGGGTTATTACGATTTAATGAATCTGATCGCAATTACTGTCTATTGTTTTACAGAAATTAGCCCTAAGTTATGATATGCTTTTTCTTATTAATCTCTACTAGCTGTAGCCCGCGGCTTCGCCCGCATGAAAATCTGTTACCATTTCCCATAACTTCATAAGAACCTATTCTAGGAATAAAAAGCTGCCTATGTGTTGTAACTAAAATCTACTAGCTGTTGCCCGCGGCTCTAACTAACACTACCCATGAGAGCCTATTCGTGGGATAAAAAGGTAGCTTATGTGTTATCTATCTCTGTACCAAATTTCAGCCAGATCCATTCAGCCGTTTTTGCGTGAAAGAGCATCAAATCATCCAGACATCCATACATTCTTACAAACTTTCACGTTTATAATATTAGTAGGATGCCTGTACCAAATTTAAGTCAGATCCGTTTAGCCATTAGCCGTGATTGAGGAACAAACAACCAAACATCTTCACAATCTTTCAACTTCACTATAAAGTAGGATCCAACCCACCTGCACCATAGGATTTTCGAAACCACCCATAGCGTAGGTCCAATGCAAAGTGGGCAACACTCCATAGGCTGCCCATCCGATGAACACACACATCTTTACAAGGTAGGGTACTCCAAGTCGAGGTATCTGAAGCACCATTGCCAGTATGAAGATCAGTGTTACTGACGTCATGTAGAACGCTTTCAGCTCCTGGAAAGATAAAGATTTTTTTTATATAAGTAGGACATAGACCTCTTCCAATGTACGCTATATCGCCCGAGCTACCTTTACAGGGCCCGTAGACAAGTGTCACAAGTCTAAATCGCTAAGGAATGGAAAAGATTCGATCGACCAATCACGCTCCAGCTCGTGATCTTGGATGTGACTGGTCGACCCAATCTATTCGATTCCTTAGCAATTTACGCTGTGACAATTGTCTACGGGGGCAGGTCGTCCGTCCATCGTGCTGAGGGCGTCCTACTTTTCGTTTGCCGATTCGATTCCTATGTTCAGCAGTGGACTGCAATAGGCTTAATTGATTGATAGATATAGGCACAACCGTTATTAGTCTAAGGGTACAACCATGAACCTTTGGATCACGACTCCCTACCTCTAATAATTTATATCCAAATTTTATCCAGATCCGTTGTAGTGTGATTGAGTAACAAACAGCCACCAAAATTTTTACATTTATTATAGTTTTTTTTAAATATAGGACACGTCAATTTGACATCACCTCGCCTGATGGTAAGCTGAAGGTAAAGTCTCAGGAAAGAGGGTCACCATTTACATACGCGTACCAGGTTAACAATGCAGCAATGGTGGCACTGAGCTTGAAGGCTACATCAAAGGAGGGTTGTCATCGCAGCACAGCGTGTAACCCACCGGTCCTACTAGTGCTGCGAGAGGGAGGCGATAGTAGTAAAATTATGGCAACACAGCCCACCTCGTAAGTCGTTATCGTGACTAAGCCTGCAATACCATAGATCATAACTTTCTTTTTATTCCCCAATATCCTCTACAACTTCGGTGTTGCAAACCAAGGTGACCAAAAATATCTAGTATTGCTACGTAGATAATATACGATATTAAAATAATTTTAAATCAAATTGATGTAATTCTTAGTAATTTAAAAGTTAGTGCTATCTTCAGCATACTAATTATGTACCATGAAATAATGTTTAAAAATTCAAAAGCAAAATGACAACAGAAGGTCATTGGCTCCTTTGTTTTGCAACGGCAATTACAAAACAGTAGCATCGTATGCGCATACATATAGGCCTAATTGTATCCCACGTCGTGTGCGATGGAACAGCGGTACTAGTAACCGCAATCTTGACCTTAGTCGATTGTGAAACAAAGAAATTCGATAATTACCGGCTTAGTAATATTTGTTAGAAGTTGTGTTGTAAATAGTTTTAACCCCAATGACTTATGTGCACTGCTAGACAAGCTGTTGTCTATCGCGATTCGGGGGTGAAATTGGAATGTAGGAAGGGTTCGGTATGCAGAGATACTGAATAAAGAGATATAAGCATATGATGTGTGTATGGAACCAAGACCTACGGAGCCATCTCACCTCCTAGTTGGTAAAACTGCTAAACAACGAATCAATGAGGCTCTGGTGCAGGTTTGCTCAATGACCTCGGTCCTTAATGAGCGCAGGCCTAGGTGTGATGGGTGGAGCCGCCTGTCATCTTACCAGAAGCAGGCCTAGACGGCGCACGCTATTCGACCTCCCTCCCCCTCCCCTTTCCGGAGGTAAGACGAAGACACCGTGGTTCCCAAACCCCAGGGGGCATCTCAAAAGTGCAGGCTTTCCAATCGAGTACACGTAACGGTGCCTCGTCGTTAGTAGAACACTGTGTTAAATGTGCAGCCTTCTCTGGCACACTATGGAGCCATTTTCACAATACCAAGGAAGGGGATGGATAAGTGAAAGTGGAATAAGATCCCTTTCTTTTCAGCCATTCAACAATTCGTGAACATTCAATCATTTGCGACTACTCCAAAACATGTTTTTTTACTATAGACTTTTGAAAAACTACACTAACTATAGTAAAAACTTAGGGTATATACCTACCTATAGTACCGGTACAATAAATAGAATGGGTCTGCCATTTTATTTCGACAGGCGAAAAACCCTAGACACAGACATTATTATAAGGTAGATGTTGATAGATAGACCGCACACAAAATCTAATCGCCTCAAAGTTAGAACCATTTTCACAATATCACCGGTTCACTGCGATATGCCATGAAAACGAACCGTGTTCTCGTGTGTTCTGGATTCATTCACCAACGAAGTCGATTAGATCATTTAGAGCGTAAAATTTGACCAGAATGAAACAAAATTTTAAGACCCATTAACGTTTAATTATCACATTAAATCTCTGATGATAAGTCTGTTTTATTACGTTCGCTATTAATCAGTACGTTTAGAAAGTTTTGCCGAGGGCTCTACGCCGAAAGCGAAGAGAATAACACTATAGCACAATGATGTCTGTCTTAATATTCCTTTTGTAATGGTCACGTCAATATGACTTCCTCAGCGATCTCACCATCTGCTTTTTCACACCCCGCTTAAAAGACCCAGAACTATGGCAAAGAAATAAACATGTATACCGGTTAAGAATTCCAAGTCTTTATGGTGCTGCAAAGAGAAAAGAGATTTACGTGTGGATGTGGTAGCTCAAGTCAAGAGATGACAGAGTAAATAGATCGAGGTCGACCGTATACCTACAGGTCTAGAGACACCTTAACGAAGGAAGCAGTAATAAAAACTTTTAAACTTTTAAACTGACACAGTCAGCCTGTGACCACGGCCGGTGTAACGAGGTCGAAACGTCAGGCATTCCAAAGGTATGTATATACCTATATCATGATTGTGTTAATTCCTGTTTACATATTATTGGAAGCAGTTATAACAAGATTATTACAACTGTCCATAAACTACCGACTTCTGGTGACGAGGTTTCACAAATCTCTCAAAAACATTCGAAGCACGAATCCCCGGTACAAGAGTTAGGTATTTGAAACATCGAAGAAACGAAAGCTCCAAAGCATTGACATCTGATTTGCTAACAAAACAGGCGGTTAACTCTACTAACGGGATTTTAATAACTGTCCATCAACTGCAGTCATTTGGCGACAAGGCAGCCAAAATCGGCGGCTATATGACGGCCCCAGCAAAGAGTTATTTTAAAGAAATTTTCTACTTCAATTTTCTTTTTTTTATACTACGTAGGTAGCAGACAAGCACACGGCCCAACTGATGGGAAGCGTGGCATATGGACGTGTGCAACACTAAAGGTGTCGCATACGCGCTACCTACCCTTGAAGGGAAGGCGGGAGGGCTAGGAACGGGTGGGGAGGCAAGGAAGGGGCAGGGGGAGGAGAGGTGCAGTGAGCTCTGGCTACCCTACTTACTGGCGGGAACACAACTCAAGGTTATTATGGCCGCGGTCTTCTGTAGAGCGGAGGTGCTACCCCAGTCGGACAGCTCATTTTGGACGGGAGATACCTCCATGATGCACTAAGTAAGGTTGAGTTTTCTAGTCAGAGTCCTGCCTTTCATAGTCTTGGCAGGTTTATTAGAGGTTATTGACAGACTGATTATTATTCATTAAATAGGTGTACTTAGTATTTAAAACAACAATAAAACTATCCTCTAGCGGTATTTAACTAAGTGACAAATATTCATTGACATTTGACACGAATTGTATTGTAAGTTATAATGTATTCGTAACCTCAGACACACAGAAAAGACAAAGCTGTATTTCAACTATCTTATAAACTCAATTCATCAGATCCACATGCCTACTTTAGCCACTTAAGTTAAGACACGGAACACAACACTGCAGCAATTATAAGAGTTAATTATAACTACGGTACGAAGACCTGCTTAATTGTTTATAGTCTGTATTTTAATATAAATAACTTAGTTAACCTCCTAAAAAGCATAATTTTCTTCTAATGAATGAAATCGTTTTAAAACATTAGAGGCGATCAGATTTTGCGTTACGGTCTACCTTTCCACCAACTGATGTTACCTGATAATTCTGACCGTGTCTATGGTCTTTCGTATGTCGAAATAAATGGGCAGACCCCTTCTATTGGCTCTACCGGTACTATAGGTACCTATCTATCCTAAGTTTTAATATAATTAGCGTAGTTTTTCGAAATCTATAAAATAAGAATTATATTTTGGAGTAGTAGCAAATGATTGAATGCTCACGAATAATGAGTGCTCGAATATAATTTTAAATTGTACACAATAAATTAATTATGAAATAACTTGATTTGGTATATTTTGAAATCCAATTAACATCTAAAGTTCGGATTTTAAAATATAAGATAGAGCTCTGCGCTAAGTCAAGAACAAAACATCGTAGCCACAGACGAAAAAATAACACTTTTTGTCTATAGCCACAAACAAAAAGAATACTTTTTGTCCATAGCTTCTAAGTAGGTCCATTGTAAGCCCAATTATGTTAAATGAGATGGACACTGAGTGAAAGTAAAAGTATATAAAAAGTACAGAAATATACGAGTTATAGCCGTGTTTACCTACACAAACTAAGCCCAAACTAATGTGAGATGCGGCACTTTCTCTTTTACTATAGCTACTATAGAAAAGTTGATATACCTGGACAGTATCATAAACACCTAGACGATGAAAAAATTATAGTTGAGAAAGTGAATCAATGTTTAGCGTTATTTCGATTGAATTGTGCTTTATTGAGTACATCATCCATCAATATTATCAGAACTAGAAATACGCGAGTTTACTTTGTTTTGGCAAACTAATTAACAAAAAAAGGGCCCTGAGTTGAACTGCATCGCATTTGAATTGCTAAAAGAGCTCATGGTAAGGCCCCAGTACCTACAAGGACAAAAAATGCAAAGCATTTGTAACTAGCATACAGTCAACTCTGGTAACCGGTTATACCGTAGGTTTAACAACACCATAAAAACAACTGTACCTAAATAATGGTTTTCGATGACGTCAATTTATGATAGGATTTTCGGAGCATTTACTGTGCTAAGTTACGATATTTGCAAATAAAATTCTGTCCGTGAATTTTAATAGGCTGCCGTGGACGCCGTTGTAACGTCGCAAAAAGACTTTAAGGCAAAATTAGTAACTGTGACGTCAGTAGTACAATTCGGAATAACACTCTTTAGTTGTTATTGGTTGGCGAATTAATAATCCGTTTTATTAATTCAATTTTTTATTCAAGGCTTACGTTTGACCTCTACGAGTATCTTACCTGGTGGTAAGTAAGTGACGGTGTGGTCTACGATGAATCATGTTTACCTAGAAGGAAACTGTTTCCTAAGTCACGCAATAACTTAGAACAACTTCACCGATTTCAGTCATCTTTTCTTTCTTTTACTTTTTAAAATTTCTTATACTTGGTGGTACCTTATAGGTTTTAAAATTACGATGAACATTGGCAAATTTTATTAAACTTAACGACTATTTCAGTGTTACACGCAGTCTAAGCTCCGGGCAACGGTTACAAGTGAATAAAAAGAAATCATTACATTATATTTGTAAAGTACTTACATAATTACACCAGAATGCGTAATAAACGCCGGAAGTGTAGATGGCGAGCAACGAGAGCGCGATGCCAAAGAGGTCGTACATTAGGAACGTGTTGTAGTCACATTCTGAACGACACGAGAACGTGTGGTAGAGCGCTGACAGGGCCATGCAAATCTGGAAGCAAAGATTATAAGGATTGTTAAGTCCGCCGGTAAGTACGGTAGCCAGAGCTCACTGTACCCCTCCTCCTCCTCCCATCCCTTCCTAGCCTCCCCACCCCTTCCCAGCCCTCCCCCCTTCCCTTCAGGGTAGGCAGCGCGTCTGTGACACCCTTAGTGTTGCACACGTACATAGGCCACGGTGACCGCTTCCCATCAGGTGGGCCGTGTGCTTGTCTGCCACCTAAGTAGTATAAAAAAACGCTTAACAGAATTGGGGTATGACGGGGTATGTATGGTAATACCTATATAATTGTGCAGAAACGAATTTAGACGGGGTACGGTAAATGACAAAAGTAACTGGATTGGTCACAGGTTCAAGTCCCGTCCAGTATGTTCTCTTGTTCCGATCTAAATCATTAGGAATACTAATTACTTCAAATTTCATTGAAATTCTAGTTTATTACCTATTAAGGTGACCTTAGGTAATATAACTACATAGAATAGATACTTAGATAATTAACCTTACATAGACTAAAGGTCTATGTAAGGTTAATTATTTATTTGTAGATACTATATTAATATTATAATAAACAAAACATGAAATAGACACATTAACTTTGGCCTCTGGGGATTAGAAAATTATTTCATCATCTTATTAATTTATTGATATGTATTATAAACTACTTTTGTTATTGACTGTATGTGCCTTTTTCACATAAGTGGCGACTACGACCTGTCTTATTATTAATAGTTTTATGTATTACCTATTAAGAATTCTATGACTACAACCTTCATTCAGATAAAATGAAGACATTAGTTTTGTACAATTCACATTGTTATTTTTTTACAGGTGCGGAATTCTGCAACGATGACGATTTAAAAAGCTATTGAGTTTCAGAGCAATCCAATACAAGCCCGTCCGGAGGAATAGAGATGAAGAATATGGAGTTATTATAGGGTGTATAGTTCCATCACTTTCCCTCTCGGGCGTCTTGTCTGCCGTCATGTCAGCATGACGAATAATGCGAATAGACGACAAAAATAATTGAGAAAAATAATCATATCTGTATTGACAAGATAGTAGACGCGGTTTCCGGAATGAGCTCTAGTCCCACGTCTCACCACTAAACGTGTGTTTTTTAAAATAGTATACACATACATAGATATAGTATATAGTACATACATAGATACTTTGTGTATAAAATGGGAAACGAAAAGGCAAGGCGCCCTATATTATACTCTACGCCCACGCCACGCTAGCGCCACGCCAACGCAAAAAAGCGTGTTGGAAGAACGTCAGCGAAGACAAAATTTATATAGGCAGTATAAAAATTAGTTTAATCTTTATCATGTCTTCTCCATGCAGTAAAATAAGTTTAGTACTTATGGCACAAATAATTACACATAAATATACGGTCAACATAAATCATATGTTTCATTGAGACAAATGCAACTTATTTGGGATTGCATAAGTCAGAAAGAGCAATTTTATTTTTTAAATGTGGAAAGTCGAAGTTAAATTTGTGTAGTCGCAAACTTTGTCCTACGGCCGCCATTTTGTAAAAAGTATTGAAAAAGGTTTTTTTACGCTAGTACTGATTGATCTTTACGATAAACCATAAATACATTATGCCTTTATTATAAGTAAAAAAAAATATAGTAATAGTTTTTTCATCTATAAAATCTATATGTTACTATGGTGATAAAATGTAACCAATGCATTCGTTATTATATTATTAGGTAATTAATTAGTTAGTTAATATGTGAATCTAATGTATTCTAATGTAATTTTATTATAATCATTTACCGTAATATACTATTTGTCTATGCATTTTGCTATTAATATCATAATAAGTATTTTTGTCTAAACTGAATATAAAATGAATTCAACAAAAAGTACATTCAGAGTCAAAGACGGCATAATGGCAGCACGAAACTGTGTACGAAACAAATAAAAGAAAAAATCACAGTCGGTAACCTCATTTTATATTTAAAAAAAAATTAACGTATTCCGAAGAACCTGTTTCAGAATTAAACTAAGGCATTATACTAATCAGAATCGGATTTCCCTCTTAGATAATACTGATATTGTTTATACGAGAAGGTCACCCACGATGGTCAATCAGTTTAATTACCTAGGTTATATAATTTTACTATGGCACGCACACGATGATGCTGAGATAGGTAGGTGGAGGAAGCAGAGATAGCTTCTGAAACGAACATAAACCTGGAAGTCCTAAGATGCGCCCAATCGCAGAAAAGCTAAGGGATTCTCTTAGATTTAGCTAGCTCAGCTTCAGTGTGATAGATGTATGGTCACATCATGAAAAGACTTGAACAACACATGACTTGGTAAGTCCTACGCATGCATGAAGATGTCTGTAACTGTGGAATAAAGACAGCCAGCTCAGCTGCCCAAGTGAATGTCTTGACGACTCTCGACTGTTAAATCTACCAATTCAATGTAACTTTATTTCCTCAGAATATGGTCAAATATTTTTATTTAAATACAGTATAATATTCTATCGTGCAGAGCGTGGAAATACTCGAGCTAGGCGAAGAGAGAATAATTTTGCTATGAAGGTTACGCAGAAAATCAATGAAGCAAGTGTGCTGCCTCAAGCCTCTGCAGTTATCAATTATGTATTTCCTTATGAGAAATCAATAGCAGTGTCATATTGCGCCTCTGCAATTTGACTCGCAATTTGAGAATGTCATTACAGAAATGGGATTTTTCCATCAACTTTTTGTGCCCGTGCACGTTTTCACGCACCATAATAAACTGTGATATAGGCATCTATAGTTGTCACAAAATAAAAGGCCCACTTTGACAGTTCGTGCCCATGAAGTTCTTCATTTTTTATCAATTGAAATGTTCTAAAGACAATTACATTTTTCATTGACAGGTACCGCCCACTCGGCTAAGTGCTGTGCATTAACGATTTTGTCATGTAGTCCACAGACTATTAATAATCAGTTAAGGAAAGAAAATATCGAGTGAGATATTTTTTTCAAGCCCGACGCGCACTTTTATTTTTATTTATTTTAATACTTGTGTTTAGATTCTGAAGACTGATTCAATTATTCTTGTTGTTTTTGTGATTGAGTGAATGTTATTGTAAAAAAAATATTAAATATAAGTAAATTTAATAAAAAACCTTTAATAAAATTGTATTGTTTTAAAATACCTACAAAATCAAAGGTTAAGCAATTTTTTCTAATCAGAACTTTAATCCAATGCAGTTTATATACATATTCAAATCGATTAAATCCCCATGCAAACTGGATTCGATTCATCCTGAGTATCGAATACCGAATCGTATAGGTACATCACTAGTTACGCCACGAGAACAAACGTCAAAACGGGCCTTTTATTTTGTGTTGAGTATAACTTGGCAAGATTTTGGAGTAGTGGAGCCCACACTACTCCAAAATCTTGCCAAGTTAGATGCCGTGCACTATAATTATGATGATTTCTCAGTAACATCACACCGGTTATATCCCTATAAATCGCAATGTTTCGTCGCTGCAATTTGCTTGCACCTACTGCGATGGCGAAATTCAAGTATGTTGTATATGTCTCTACATAGATACGTATTTCACCATAGTATGTTCAGGTCAGCTTGTGACGACACACGTTACCGGAGTCACCCTGATGGTTTAGACAGTGTTACGACTAGTCCAAGAATGTATGAGCTTTTTGAGGTCGGATATGTATCTGCGTTCATCGAGGTTTGAGATAGGCATACCACGATCGGGTTGTAGTCAATTTAAAAAAAAGACTACGTGAGTTCGCGCATTTTTATGCTCATCTCGAACAGTGAAGTAGTCATTTGTTAGTACAACACGTACTTACTCATTACTTAACACACGTACCTACACGGTACATATTTACATAACTTACACTAGGTACTGCGTTCGATGATTCGATACATTAGATACTGCAGTAAGTGACTTTACATGACGCTTATGTTGAATGACGCCTTTATATTTCCATAAGGACACAGCTTAGGTACTTAGATATTAATACCTACCCAGATACCCACATTCCGCAAACTACGTTTTACAGATACGAAATTGCCGTTGATATTTTAATAATGTTTTCCAAACCGATCCCGGTGGTCATGTTCTTAATTAACGAGAAATACGGTCCTCCTTATGCGTGTTCAACTAATTGTACAATGATTCGTGTTCTGAAGAATCGCTTGAGATAATGCTTACGGCTACTTTCTATTCTCTCTTCCATCGAGATGGACTTTCTACATGATAAACGATTTTTACAGGATCGGTAACTCGCCATGAGTCGTGACACCCCTTGTGTTCCATGCAGGTGGCCGCTCTCCTTCTCTTCTACTCCTGATGACGACGGTCCCTACGGACATACTGACATGTCAAAATGGCATTGTTTATTAAATTATTGGCCTCGGATTATCCATTGCACATAAGGATTTGTTTTGTGTAAGATAAATAAGTTAATTACAAAAAAAATATAGGTAGGCGTGTGTGTCCAATGCAAAATCTAAGGTAGTAATTTAATTTAAATAATGCAATTTTTGACATGTCCGTATGTACGTGGGGATCGTCGACGTGGCTTATCTTGCCTTTTACAGGTGCGACGGCTGTCTGAGGTTGTGGTTTGAAAAGTTGGTTTTAACATGTATTTCTCTTTGTTTAAGAAACGAGTGAAAGTTTAATAATAAGTTACAAGTGCCTACCTACAGCACGCCATTATTATTCGCTCAAACTATGACAGTAAATGAACACATAAATACCTAGTGAGAGAGCTGACGTATAGTATCCACAATAACCAGTTTTATTTGTGTGAACAGACATGCATTATGGAATATTTTAAACAAAAATATTTTTTTCTTTTGGTGGTGACGCTTAAATTATAAAACCAGGCTCCACTCCACCACTGCTGGCCCCCCGAAATGCGCAACCCGTGCCCACTCGTCTATCTTTACGGATTTTGAATTGGCCCGTCAGGAAGGAGGTAGAGTCAGATCCGCTTGATAATGTAGAGCGCTCTCTATATCGCACAGAGCATCTCTACAGCTTGATATCTTTTTAGTACTTAGTACTTACTTAAAACCAAATACACAGGGTGTGAATTTCAGAGGAATAGTGGGTTCTGACCCTACCTACTACGTCAGATCAAAAGCTGGATATTGTGCATGCCATATTACATGGTAGGAAACAAATTCGTGACATTTATTTGCTCTCAAGTGTGGGTTGTGGTCACGGTCAAACTAGTCAGTCTAGATGGCCATCGATGAAGAACTAAACGAGTGTAATATCAACACAAACTGACTTCTTGAAGTTTCAAATTATACAAATATATGACCACGCGTAGACTTAACCTCAAACATTAAAAGCCAATATCCACTTATCTACAATCTTGAGAAAAATATCGACCTCGTTTATAAAACGCCAATTATTTTTTGTAATCCCAGAATATTGTCAACTTTTCCTCTTTTGACAAATAAGAAGAAAACAGAAAAAAATGCAGTAACAGACTAATTGTTACATACATGCGTTTATGAGATGTAAGAATATATGAAAAACTTAAGCACAGTGGGCTACCCAAAACACGAGCTTAAAACAATTCAGTTTTTGAGGGCAGTTCTAACCCTCAACGTTTCTGAATTGAACTAAAAATTGTTTAAAGCGTGTCGTTGTTGAGCCCCAGAATACAATAAATAACGCTAAACACTTAGATACTAAAATTCTTCGTCAATCATAGAATGGACTTGACTGCAATTTTGCACCCAAATCGGTAGCATAATCGTTAATAGGTTACTTTCCCGGGCATAAGTTTCTGTGGGTTGCAGACTAGACTACTAGACTAGTTTCACATTAACATGAATAAGCTAACGGGTTTTTACTAACTTCGTTCCGATATGTTAAGATGTAGCAGCATTCCTAAATGACATTATGCACACGGTAGCACACTTAGGTATATGTACGCATATGTCTCGGTATGTCTCGTTAAGAGTGAAAGCATTTCATAAGTGCCCAGACAACTGACGATCTCCAATGTTGGGACATTCTTCCCTGCTATAAAATTAACGTACAGTGCGAAATTGCTTTTCTTCACCAACATTTTAGTGTTATGGTTATGAGTGAATAAAAATTTTATTTTGTTATTTTGAGGCGCTGAGGACTGAATAGTTTCGCATCGTTTACAACGTGGGGATACTAATTAGCTGGTCAGGGCCCGTAGACAAGTATCAAAAGTCTAAATCGCTAAGGAAACGAATAGATTATGTCGGCTAATCACACTCCTGCTCGTGGCCCCGCCGCGGCGCGCGCATCGTACGCCGGCGACGAGCTTGGATGTGATTGGTCGACCTAATCTATTCGTTTCCTTAGCGATTTAGACTTTTGACACTTGTCTACGGGCCCTGAAAAATCATAAAAAGTTTTTATCTTACTAAGTTATGTTACTAATGAAAGTAGTGTTGTTAAAAAGGTTCAAAGTATGAATGTGGAGGGCTTCAGGGGCAGAGGTAGGCCTAAGAAAAGATGAATGGAATGCGTGAAAGACGATATGGAAAGGAAGGGAGTGACTGAGGATATGACATCGGACAGGAATGTATGGCGGAGAATGACATGTTGCGCCGACCCCAAATAATTGGGACAAGGGCAGGAAGATGATGAAGTTATGTTACTAAGAGTTCTAGTACTTATTTTTACTTTTTTACTCATAACTGTATTTTTTAACCTGTAATGTGATCATTAGGCTATTACCTATTCAAGTCGACGCATTGGAATTGGTCGAAATGGACTTCCAAACTAATCGCCTATCATAACACGCACACATGAAAGAGAGAGAGTGCGAGAAAGAAATGAGTCCATAACCTCATTTCTTTGTAGTCACCGGCATACAGTGATAGACAGATGGATAACACTTATTTGCACACCTTTTACTTACTTACAATGTAATTATAATCTTGACTTACAATAATTTCTCGTAGAGATAACAGTACACATTTAGGTACATTTGCTTCAAACAAACCGTTATTAAAACACTAAAAATTCAGCAGTCTGCAAGCTGCAAGTTAGCATTTAGTGCTGACTTGCACTTCGTCATTTCATAAAAGATATTTTTTTTATAATTTTATACTTTCACTACGGGAGAAAAGCAGGTCGAACATCTGAGCCGCAAACTTTCAATACTCCGGACCAATGGTGTCGTTCATTTCGTAATAACTACGTCACGTCATGGAAGTAATAGAGATATACAACGTCTCGAACGAACGAACACGTTGTGCGAAAATTGGTAGGGGCAACAAACTACGAAGCTGACGATATGATTTTTTGCGTCTTGATATTTATAGCCACCACGTTTGTATAGTTATTTAAGTGTAGGTATAGTATACAATGGTAATCATACGCTAGAATAAGGTTGAATGTTAAAGAAACTGTTCTACAGATAATCGTTTTTTATTTAAGAACCGAATCTTTATCAGCCCCATTGTCTACACAACATACACAACTCACAACCAATATTCTTAAGAAACTATACACCTATATAAGCACCTAGACCTAGACAATGGTGTAGTTTCATTAGCAAAAAAAAAGTTGTATTATAATATGCTAACATGGCTAAAACCCATACTTTTGTGTCACTGTTTATGTCAATAAGTGACAAATCAATTAAGCAAAGACATTTCAAAATATAAGCGCTTGAGCATCGCATCGGAATTGTTAGAAAATTCAGATTATGTCCAACAGGTATTTCATAGAGTCACTACGTCTTGCACCGCTTGACTACCTTGGATATTTCAAGTGAACGCAGCCTTACGTCCGGACTACATAAAAAACCTGTTTCACAGTCATTTGTGGTGAACGTTCTTTCCCACTTAAGAATCCTTTTCAAATATTCTTTGATCGTATCTTCTTACAAATTAAAAAAAAAATAACTTACTTTAAATTTTTAGGTGTACAGTTCATTTACACATTTCAGTTTTATTTTTTTTATTAGACACGTCAACAAGACTTCACCTCGCCTGATGGAAAATAAAGGTAAAGTCTCAGGAATGGGGTCACCATTAGATACACTACACCGATAGTGCTACAATGGTGGCCCTCAGTTTGGGTTCATTATAATTATTCTTTTTCAGGTTCCGTTTTCAGGGGGATGGGAATACGTGCGCTGGTAATGAATTGTAAGTCTTTATGATGCAGCAAAGAAAAGAGGCACCAAACCTCTTGGTTCTGTGTGTATTATGGTATTATGTTTAACAAAGATGATATTTTGCAACAAAAATTTGCAGTGTCGCAATCGTTAAAATGTCAATAGATGCCTTTGAACCGCTCACAAATAAAATCCAACGGACGTAAAGATGCGCAAAACAAACAATAACTTGGTAACAGCTTGACCCCGATCGAACAAGCAAGTTTAGAAAACGAAATTGGACATACAATGTTACACTATTTATAAAGAGATTTTGGCTTTGGACTTGGAGACAGAACCTACCAATTTCATCATCATCATCATCAAATTAACCTATTGCTTTCTTGACATAGGAATTTTTTATTAATAAAGTCCTCGGCTATTTTAAAACTTCCCAATTTGATAAGGAAATGAAATACTATTTATATTATTATCAAACTTAATCAGGTAATCCCTAAATATTTTATCATTCATATTACGGAAATAGGATATCTTTGATAATATTTTTTATTAAAGCAGTATCAAGGTATCAAGCTTATTGTAGTCGTATTGTTTGGCACTTTACGTCCAAACTATAAGTACCTACAACACTTTTAAAACCTGTCTTTCTAATATAATTGTTATAAGGCTGTGTTTGCTAGACAACCCTTAATCGTTATGTCTAGTTGAAAAATTAGACAAAAGGGATGTAAACAGAAATATTTACCTACCTCAAAAAAAGAATAGTAACAAGAATTTTTACAAGTACTGCTAAAGTTACAGACACACACACACACACAAACAAGGAAATCATAAACCCACTTCGACCGCTTAGGTATAATTTGAAGCTTCTTAGAAAAAAAAATAAAGTAATAAACTCACCATGAAACATGAAAACAATATCCCCGCGACGATCTTGTCTGTCAAGGTCGCGTGAATGTTAATGATAACCAGATCGTTGATTGTGAGGAACATCAGCAAAAAGAACCCGAATATATGCGTCCATATATTCATAGTCTCGTTCGTCCACCAGAATATGCTGTAACAAATGCAAATTGTTGATATCCTGGTATATAGAATGGGTGTACACTGTGTACAGGGCTCTTCCAACACCTTTGCGGCCCAGTCCAACCTGACCTGCAAGTCAGTGCACTTGCTAAACAACGGACGATTCTGCCGCAGGCTTTCCTCTCGGGGTTGGAAGGTCAGACGACAATCGCTCCCAAAAAAGACGATATACCAATCAAAAAGTATAATTTTCCATACTAGTATTCTTTTAGTCTGAGCTTCCATAGTGTAAACTTTGAACGTAATTGAAAAATCACTATGGGGATGATGATATTTTCATTTAGCGCTTAATAATATAATAATAATTAATAATTAAGCAAACGGTGGCAATTGCACCAACAACTACCCCAGTCTCCGTTAACTAGTGTAGACAGGGCTCTACGAAGATCTTCGGGGTTCAAGCCATCGTCACCTGCGAGCCTACACTTACTCTCTTAAAAGCCAAGATACGTCAAATCTAGTAAGAAATTAGTAAGCTAAAATCGCATAGCCAAACGTCAGAGATATGCAAAAAATGTGCGGCAACCAATTAATTTTATCGTCATCGTTGGTTTACAATTTTTATTATATCACAGAACCATCAAACTATTTCTTTTTCTATCAATAACCTGTTTAGAACATTGCACTGGACATCACAGCACCGTTTACGGTTATTTATTTTATATATCATATAATGGACTACCTAGTTATATAAGGAATGTGATAAGCCCCTATTTATGTACAGACTACTATTTATGTTAAACTTGATTTACAAAAAAAACTGCAACTAAAGACATGAACCCTGAAGACATTCAATAGGTATATACACACTTTTTGTGGACCATAGTACAAAAAATCAAGAAATCTTTTAATTTACGATAATGAGAGAGATGAGAAACTTAATCCTATTATTTTTTCCTCGTGAATGTAAGCCAAGCCAAGCATCTTATAGTCGCATCTTAAAATTGGTAGTCAACTTTAGTGACTCTCTTTTGACATTGTAGTATCCATCTAAAATTTAGAAAGCGTAGTATTATTATAGTTCGAATTTCGTGATAGAATTAGAACGTTTATGTGTGATGAACACGTTTCACAATTTTCATCGACGATAGTCGCATCCAAGGCTTTCACCCTTCCCTTCTTTCTACGTCCTTCCCACCCAAGCCCTTCTTTCAATTAATTCTTTTATTCAAGCTGTATACGCCAAATTGGCTTGATTGTCACTATTGTCAGCTTTTCAGTCTGGCTTCGAAACGGCTGAACTTCGATATTCCATGAAGCGACTACTATAGTGCTATCTGACTTCCACAACCTACACTGGTGATATCGAAATTCTATAGTTAAATCCGTGGTTAAATCAGTCATCATCAGTATGTCGAAATTTTTAGGGTTCCAACTACCCGTAACGACTGCCGGCTTAATGTGCTCTCCGAAGCAAGTGGGGGTCCCAATGTCAGAAGAATGGTCATCCACTCTAAGGCCCCTATTAATAGATGACACTTACCTCTGAGATATGTCTCAAGCGTGCACTTGAGATGTTCTGCGAGTTGCGCCAATTGGCGCAGAGCATCTCAAGTGCACGGATTCAGAGGTAGGTAAATGTCATCTAATTCATACGGGCTTAACTTTGCAATGTGTTAACCTACTCGGCGAGCTCCTCAACGCATTATTTTTATATAATGGCTGTTTTTCTAGAACTCTAAGTTATTAATAGTCTGCGTAAGATGCGAGCAGCACCATAATGTATTATAATAAAAACAAAATATCTAAGTAATTGTACTTAGTTGATGAACAGAGAAAGCACCTTTCCATAAATTCATTCACTAGCATACATGAAATTACTTTTCCTATTGCCACATAATAAACACACGTGTTGGTTTCATTTCTTTGGTCCTATACAGGCAAGTCGTTAATAAGTCTAAGCGAATGGCAGATGCTCTGAGCCAGTGTTTCTCAAAGTGAGCTACGCGTAGTATACGCGCCACTCAAGCATTGCTCTACACCAGTTGATTTGTAGGGGTAGTGTAGACATAATGGTGGCAATTGAATTGATGTCTGTTTAGCAAAACAAAAAAATACCCAATGTACAACGAAAAGGGATAGGTACAATCCTTTTGCTCTTCACAACAATCACAACACACTGACACAACTTATTGTGTTCGTATTTTGTCAGGACAAGGTTCATGTGAAAGAAAAATGAACCGTAAGTCGAGATTTAAAAGAAGTCGTTCTGTAGCAGGCAAACGTCTACTCAGACCCCTTAGTAGCAGGTACAAAAAAAAAGGTAAGTAGGTAGATATCGCACTAGCGCGCTGAAACTATTGAGGACAAAAATATACAATTATCGTATAATTTTGCACTCCAAGTGCAATTCACAACAGACAGCTATATCTTTCTGTACCATACGCTTCGTATTATTTGTCTATCGTATTCGTAGTTGTTATAGATGCATATATAACTCTTCATATAGTGTGTCATATTTTTTTGGAATAAAATTCATTGCTAGCGGTAGATAAATTATGTATTCCAGTGATATACTGATATACCATAAACGCTATGTGACTTGCAATTTATTAAGGAGAAACTACTTAGCAAACCGTAACAAGGCACCTAAGTCTTTGTCCCCTGTTTTACAAAATTGTACGATAAGCCGCATAATTATTCCTAAATGCGTCACAAAACGTGACGTTCATCAACGAAAAACATCATTATACAAAACTTGACCAAAAAGTGCGAACATTTTTTACTGAACTTATGTAAATTTAAGACGAAGGCCTTCTAACACCACACAAACAACACGTCGAGCAATTTTATGTAAGTTTTGCACCTGCAAATTGGTCTTGGGGTTATGTGGGGGTTTGGGGTTCATTTCTTACCCCATCCAAGCAAAAATTTTCATTTTTAAATACTGTATTTTATATGGTAGAACAACGTTCAGTCAGCTAGCATATTCATATATTTTTGTGTAATTTATTCATAAATTTTATTAACATATTATTTTATTATTATACCGCAGACGCTATTTAAAATAACAATGCCCTAGATTATTAGCGTACCCTATATTTTTCGTGCGGCAATCACCACGGATAGCGTACCCTTAATAACACTTTGCAATATCCACACACCAATTCCGATGTATGTCTTACCTTACAACAATCGTTTGAAACATTACCTAGATTGCAATATATGAAACTTAATTATACAGTTTCACTCTAATTTCCACTGCACGTACTTAGATACTATCTATTTATTTGTGTAGGTACTGTAATCTATCTGTACAAGACGTTCATGGCGGCAGCATAATGTGAAAGTTTGTAATGCAGAATTGTGAACACGCATCAACTATATTTAGTGTTCTGTGTAACAACAGTACATGGTACCTAGTGTACCTAAGTACCTTCTTATTACCTTATGAGTTAAATATTATGTAGCTCATTGCTTATTATATAGTTACGGTGCGGGTTCAATTATATCAGACTTATTAGGCCAGGGGGTAAGCGTGATATTTTTTTACCGACTGTGATGTGGCCACTGCGGGTCTAGGTATTTGATTCATCAATCAATTACCCCATTGCAGTCCACTGCTGGACATTACTTGTAGGACTTCCCTTTACCTATTTGCTGTTTCAACACTGACTCGTTTACCAACATCGGCAGCATTGGTTCTTTGTCGGACGACCTCAAAGGATGAAATATTTTTTAAAGAAACTTCAGTCATAGCTCGCTCCATAGCCCATTGAGCTACTTACTTTTAATTTGGGGACTGACCCCATCATCAGTGTACAGCATTGTGGTAAGGGTCATTATGGGTGAGGAGAAAACCCAACGTAATTTGATTAGGTCAAGTATACCAGCATTTGACCTAATCGAATTTTTCTGGCCATTTCTTTCTCGAAGTTGTTTCTACCGAGCTGAATAACGTGCTCAAGGTAGGTAGACGTATTCCTGAACAACTTCGAGTTAGACCCTTCAATTTCAATCGACCTCAGTGTGACATTTTTATTGAACATACCTAATCTTGATTAATATTTAATGGATATAAATTTCATAAAACCTTAAGATGTTTGTTCTATTTTGGGATTTGATGCGGACGTAGTTCAAATGATGATCTATTAAATGAAAATATTCTTAACCATGCGCGAATATGTAAGAGTTTTAAAATATGGGTAGGTATAGTTGAAACCTAAGTTAAATAAAGGTGTATAATCCAAGTGAATCTTGTGCTTTTCAGCACACCTTCAATTAATTTCACTAATTACGATCAAATGTGTTAATGTTCAGTAGATTCAATGAAAGCAGAATTGCAAATTTCGTTTAACATTGCATACTAAATGTAATAAATCGTCTTCCG
This sequence comes from Lithosia quadra, assembly GCA_963576445.1. Lineage (NCBI taxonomy): Eukaryota > Metazoa > Arthropoda > Insecta > Lepidoptera > Erebidae > Lithosia > Lithosia quadra. Next base: position 12,821,187 of record OY754880.1, on the reverse strand, counting down.
GGGTTTTTAAATGAATAAATAAAATGACGCGGAATGTATGAAAGTGGCTTGTAGCTCCGTGAAATCCGTGGGGATTTCCGCACGAAAAAAACAAGGCCCGTTTGTTCACTGGATTTCCCATTTGTAGGCAATTCTTTTTTGCTCCAATATAAGGACGGGATATTTTTATACCGTTCTTTAATGACGATGTAGCTATTGGAAAAAAAATTGGTACATGTAGTACCTATGGTTTAGAGCGGCGCGCTTGAACCCCCTTGTTATAGCATTGCTTCCAGTGCAAGCGTAACTACATACCTAATAAAAAAAAAATTGTCTTTCTAAATAGTTCCAGCAGTTTCTAAAATATTGCTAGAATATTCAGAAATATTGTGTTTCTTCGATTGTTGTTATAAATTAAATATCATCTATTATGCACATTAAAAATAAAAATGTATCGCAAATTTTTTGCTACATACGCAAAACTTGAGAACGACTGGACGGATTTTAATGTTTTTTGGTGTCGGCAACTGGCAGGATTAGATTTATTATACAAATAAATAAACCTGAAGTGTCTGTTTGTAATTTACCGAAATAACAGGTTTTAAATAAAGGCAAATTGATAGATTATTGTGGGGTGGGGTGTATGTACGATACATAAAACGAAAAACGGTTGGGCCGATTTTGATGGGACTTTCGCTGGCAGAATAGGTAACATTATAAGGCGTAACATAGGCTACTTATATTTTAAAAAGATAATTGATGTTTCCGCGCAAAGGAATTAAAACCTTAAGTCACAGGCACACCTGGTACCTACTATGTAATAAAATTTCGGAATTTCACGTCGAAACTCATTACCATCGAGCAAAAAATCCCTAAAAAACCCGGTTTTAGGGATTTTTCGCTCGATGGTAAAAAAAAAGCAAACACGAAAATAAAACTTGGCGTACGATTCCTCTACAGGTTCTGTCATATGTATCGCTTTAATTTTTTTATCAAGAATTATGTAGAGCAAGCTACATTTTGGATACATAACTATATGAATAATTAATTTAAATTATAGGTATTTTTCGTAAAGTAACGAAATCCAACAAAAAACGCTCATCTTAGCAAAACAGCATAAGTTATGCAATTAGGTGTAAACTCTATGACACAAATTGTTTATGCACTTTAAAAACAATAAAAATAAATAAATAAAATAACATAGCTAGGATATTTACCTTTCCCAACATAATCTGGTAGGCAGAAATTTTCTATATCCATCTCTTATGTAAGGATTATGCTTAATATAATCTGGTGCTTCTTCATATTTGAGTAATTTCCTATAATTGATGTATTCCTCCTCTTCTTTGGTCAAGTTATTGTTGTCTTCCAGTTTCTTTCCTCTTCGTAATAGGCAACCACCAGGACATACGTTTTCCGTTCTGCATACATCTTCTACCTTAAACAATTTTGTTATTTAACAATATGTTTGAAGAAATATTTCAACTAAAGGCTATCCTATGTATAAATTTTTAAAACTATCGAGAGTATTAGGTAGAATATAAACTGTGCAAACATAAAATTGTTTGTTGTTATGATGACAAGTAGATATGAGGTTCTACAATCAAAACGCATTGCTTAGAGTGACGATTGAGCAATGCCGGAAACTGAAAGATTGAAGAGTGAAACATTATCATATGGTTGAAGATGTGAAATGACCAGAATACAAACAAAGCATATATATGTAAATTGTTTTGTAGAAGTAGGGTAGTTTTATCACTGTCTTAGATCAAAGAGATACTTAAATCTCTCTGTCTTATGTGTCATGTATTCTGTCTCATGTAAGAAGAGTTAACTGTCGTCACAGCACTGTGTGACAAAGCGCAGATATTGGTTTAGACTATGCCAATACCCACTGGTCCCACAAGTGCAGCGACAACCATCACCTCTAGCCCTCTCTTAGCCTCTCTGTTAAATTATCCCTTACTTAAAGATCACCATTACTGCACCTTCCTCTCTACTCATTACCCAAAAGTTCATAAGCAAACTACATCTACTGTAATTAAACCTGTCATTCATGCGAACCCAACAGTTCGAGTGCTTTTAATCTGTCTGTTACAGATACCGGCAAGTAAATTGGCCAGACGCGTCATATGTGCAAAGGTCGATTTTTAGGTCCCCTTTGGGGTATGAGCGGGTCGCGGGAGACGCGGTTGCGCCGTCGCGGACATATGATTGGTCCGTCACTTGACGGACCAGTCAGATGTCTCCGAGAGACGTCTTGTAGCGAATCAACATTCCGTTCGTTCTTACTTTGAATCATTTGATTGGCTCAAAGTGTACGATGCGCGAACTTACCCCAAACCTGGTCAAGTTACGTGCCTGTATCTGTAAAGGGCTTCTGCTGAATTTCATCCGTGAATATTTCTTAGACTAAGCTGAGTTTGAAACAGTTTTATTACTTTTTCAAACTTACACTCTAGGTATATATTGGGATGCAACTTGTAAGTAAAAAATAAGAACAAAAGAATACAATTAAGTAACTTATAACATTATTTATAATTCAATTTGTCCTTAAACCAGTTTGTGGGTCAATTAATATTTATTTTACCTTCAGTTTTTTATTTAGTGGCAATTTCCAGTATTTACTTGCGAGTTGTTGTGTAATTCAAATTCAAATTCAAAAGCTGAATTTGAATTTGAATCTAATCTACTTGTCATATATTATATAAATCTACTACGTACTATCTACTCATTATCCCAAAAAGTACTAAATAATCTAAGTCAAAATTTAAAACATTGTGTATTTACATAAAATACTGTTAAGTACTTACTTTTTCAATTGGCATGAATTGTACTGTTTCTGCTTGGCATTCGCTAAGTTTTCTGGTCATAGTTAAAGTCATTTTGTATTAAAACAGTATTACGAAATTTACTACGATGAATTAATTTTCAAATGGATACCACATTAAACGATCAACATTTTGTAAATCACTAGAAAACGTTTGCCTATGTATCAATCATGAATATTAAAACTTTTTATACAAAATATCACATCGATTTATGTATGGTTTTATTAAATTCGCACTTAAATTTTCACTAGCACATCCACTATGTCCAATACATTCAACCAAACTATTAAAATAAATTTTGTCGCAAACTCGCAACTTCGTAAGTGAAGTCGACGTTTAGTTAGTTCAACCAAACGTCACTAGTCTACAGATTCAAGAAGGCTCAGAGCAATAAGAAGGACGCGGGTGAGAGGAAAGCGATGAGTTCATTTCATAAATAAAAAATAGTTTCCTTCTAGGCAAGCGGCATTCATCGTAGACCACATCGTCACTTGCCATCAGGTGAGATAGAGGTGTGTAGAGGTGCAACATAAGCCCATCATGAATAAAAAAAGTACGTTTAGTTATATACGGTCGGTAAATAATGACATTTTTAATGACTGAAACTGAATGACGTGCATGAAAGGTACGTGATACGTCAGATCATGCGTCAGATACGTGACAACTTACAGATAGTAATTGTTTTGTTTTACGATGGCAACACTGACCAGTGGCCAGCGACTATGAACTCCGGACTATAATCTAAAAGTAAAAAATAAATTATATAATAAACGTAAATAAAGTTGTAATATTTAATTTTTGGTTACATGTATGCGCCAATGAATAGCCTAAATTATAATTTTGTAAAAAAAAATCCAACAATTAGACGTTAAGTGGACCATGGATACAATATTATATATAATAGGATAAAATACCTATACAGTTACAGTGTACGGCATCTTCTATAATGATGAAGATGCAAATCTTTCCTTCTTTTCATTGTAATTGTCAATTACATCCAAGAACATTAGAAATTTCCTTGCTTGGTTCCTTACATCCAAACCATATGTCTGTGATCCAAACCATGCAAGGTTTGGATGTAACTGACAATTAGGACCCTGGAGCCTACTCTTCTACTCTTTCTTGCCGTAATTGATTTGTTTGGATGTTTACTGGAGCAACTATCGTTTCATCCCCCACACCTTTGCCTTAAAGATTTATTATAGGTACCGAAAGCAAAGCAAGCATCGGAGCCTTGATCGTCAATCAGCAGCATGGTCCTACCGTTATATAAATGACCCCATGCCTCCCGGGCCATGCATGCCGGTTCACACCAATTAAACTGTCATGCAAGTTTTACTAATAAATCAAGGTCTCATATATGGTACCTATTAGAAATTTTTCATCTATACTAATATCATAAAGAGGTAAAGTTTGTTTGTTTGTTTTGTTAAATTGTAAGGGGTAATTTCGGGATCTACTGAACCGATTTTAAAAATTCTTTCACCACTAGAAAGGATAGCCACGTCATTCGTGAGTGTCATAGGCTATATTTTATTGGAAAACTGGACTTTACACCCGGGCGAAGCCGGGTCCCGGGTCGCTAGTACCTATAATATTATATTATTTGAAACTCCTATTATTTAACTAGATGTCGGATATAGTGAAATTGTAACTATGAATCGTGATCATATAGGTCCACATAGGTCATACTGGGTCATACTCATATCGTATGATTTTAACTTTCAATACACGTGTCTACAACCGTATGTAAGATATTATACATAAGCTAGATAACAATAATGTCTCTTTTTTTCACATAAATGTTATGCTCTGTATCATTTTTTATTATACTTGCAAGTTTACCTGGGAAAGTTTCAAATTGCAAAAATGTGCTTTAAAATAGCTGGCGTGCCAACTTCAGTAATGAATATCTACAAATAATCCAAAAATAGCGCCCCAAAGAATTCTTCATGGCGCCTTACGTCATTTCCTTTTATGTCCAGGGCTACCAGAGTAAAATATGCGTTTCAAAAATCAATAATCATCGTGTTTTATTTTTAAATAAAAGAAAAGTTGTACAAAATTTATTTTTTTATAAAAATACCTACAAAAATCCGCACTAAGGGTGTGTTTCACTTTATCAATGAATGCAACTAAAAATTGGATTAGAAATAGATATAAATTATCAAAAAAATCTGACAACCATAAACGTAGCTTACACTTTAAAAAGCTGTTTAATACAGAACGGTCTTTGTAAATGGTCGATTTTCCTGTTTGCCGTTCTCCATTTGCCGAGAGTGTATAATTTTGATACAATCCGTGCTCTGTTCTAGTTCTTATTTTTTCTTATTATAAGTTATTATTATTTTTATTTAAGCGTTTAAAGTTTGATCCTCGAGAATAGAAATTTAATATTACCACATAAAACGACTAGGTGGTACTTTTGCATTTAGACGGGAGCCATCTTGCAATCTCTAATCAAAGGTCCTTGGCTCACAGTTTCGTTGTCTAGTTGAAAGTCAGTTTATTCCATCATAAAATAATCAAATGGCGTTAAAACGAATTAATAGGGTACGTATAGTTATTGGAATCCTTTATTTTAATAAATTGAAGTCTGAATAATGAAGTGTTGTAAAATCGTATAAGACTTCGTAGTGAATGTTTCGTCATTGTGAATACCTATTATCGAAATTTCTTCTGGATAATTCTGAGTGCGTGATAGTTATATGGAAAGCATTGGATGGATTATCTCATATATTTTGTAGTGAAGCTACAGTGAGGTAACGGTGTTTTACTGGATTATGTAGGTGACAATTTTGTGCACACGGCGTACATAAAATGTCGGAATTATGTGCCAATTTTGAGGTTTTCTTGTCATCAAGAGCATCTGTGCCTTGAAAATGTGTAAAATTTGAGTTTCGGGGCGTGATATTATCATAGTAACAACAGCGATCACGAATCGATGGAGCTGCTTCAAACAATATGTTCAACCCCCATTTATTTTTCTAGTGATGATGTGACATGTCCTAGTATGATTCCTATGTTGTTGTGTACACATGGTATTGTTTTATATTCAGGAATTACAAGATCTGGGCAGAGATCCACCAGCACAATGTTCTGCAGGCCCACACGGTGAAGATCGTAAGTACATCAATCTGCCTACTAATTTTTTTGTGACTCATTGTGTTGTATAATAATAATTATACCAAGAAACAGTGTCATGCCATCAGATCAATGGATTATTCATAATTTGTCTTTGTATTGTATTAATATTTAATTCTCTGTGATACTGTTTCTAATTCTCTAATACCTATTAAGATGTATGTATATTATGTATTGTTTTCCCTAATTCCTGTGTCATATGATATTTTAAACTAATCCAACAAGACACTACAGCACTTTAGTATTTGTATCAATGTAATAGAATATGCCTGGTTTCTGGTACCTATTAAAAAAAACAAAGACAATTTTTCTTCATTGTGTATTGAAAACTGTATTGTAATGGAAAAATCCCTATTCTTCATTCAAATAACTATAGTTAAACCTTTTATACATCATGTCTTTGTAGTATGACTTTATTTTTAAAAATCTTATTGGATGTTGATCTCACTGATATTTTTTTGTATACATTTTGAATAGCAAAAACTTTAAAGGACCAAGGAACATTGTGAATAATATGTATAAAGGACATAGATTTAAAATATTCAAACAATCTGGCATCTTTAGATAACCAACATAATACAGTTCAGGAAACTCTATCTGCCTTTGTGTAGAGAGATAGCTGTTTGCTAGTGACATTCATGTCAACGACCTTGTTTGGGTTGTGTTTTTCTCGACTTCTCTTTATTTTTTATTCAAACTTAAACTAGTTCCTAATCATATCTTTTTCTTGTTTTCAGTTTTCCATTGGCAAGCCACAATTATGGGTCCAGTAAGTAGAGTATTATTTATTGCATAGACACTGAATTTATAAGGTCTATAATTTTTTTTAAATTTCATAGTAATGATCTGATATTTTCTCCTTCCAGGTTGACAGTCCTTATCAAGGAGGAGTATTTTTTCTGACCATACATTTCCCGACAGATTATCCCTTCAAACCACCCAAAGTTGCATTCACAACACGGATCTACCATCCCAATATAAACAGTAATGGTTCTATTTGTCTTGATATTCTGCGCGCACAGTGGTCTCCAGCACTAACCATATCCAAAGGTATATGATTTATAAATGATTATTCCACATTTTTGTTTAAATGTAAACAACAATTTCATGTGTTAATGTTTTATATTCTAGTGTTGCTCTCAATCTGCTCACTCCTATGCGATCCAAACCCAGATGATCCATTGGTGCCAGAAATTGCTAGAATTTACAAAACAGACAGAGAAAAGTACAATGAACTAGCCCGTGAGTGGACGAGGAAATATGCCATGTGATGGGTCAATTGTGACATCAGCAACACATACACACACACATCGCCACAGCCCGGGCTCGCCTCCCCTTCCCTTTTCCCTCCCCCATTCCTGTTCCCTGATCTTCGGTTGTCCTGATAAACCCCAAATTTACTGGAGATTGTAAAATAACATTCATGGTCATTTTAGGATCTGCCTAATTTCTGTCGTATCTGATAATTGTTGAATGCGAATTTATTGCATATAAGTAACACGGTACCCATGTGCAAGTATAGTTTCTGTTTTATCTAATAAGAAACTTTTCTATAAGAGCAAAATTAATTTTTTGTTTATTGATGTGTCAGTAGATGTCTTTACTCTCGTTTAGTTAAAGTTTAAAGATTAGTTAAATTTACATCAATTGAATTTGTGTAATTCCTAAACTATTTGTACTTTAACTAGATCTAAATTGCATTGTGAAATTGTACAATAGACATAGGAAATGGAGCGTTCCTTACAGCTAGCTTACAACTTACAACTTTGTCCGGTCACTTAGGAATTTTCTTGATGAAATGTAAGTAAAGCTCATAAGTGTTAAGAACATTTTGGGTAATGTAAGTAAGTGGTATCACAAAATGAGCTCGTTGATGGAGTGAGTGTTAATTTTTTTTACTAGAAAAACAACTTTTTTTTAAGTTAGTAAATGTAGCGTGCTACAGACCCGACTGACATTGATTGAAGTGGTCAGTTTTCTTTCATCCACAATATCTTATATCCATGGAAAGCGCTCCAGTAGTTACAGCATTCAGTATAAATTACAGTGTATCTCATAAGATGATAAGTTACGATTAATCTAGATTTTTTTCAATATGGCGATTTATATTATAATTTTATCTAATATATATTGTGGTTGTAAGGATACCTGCGTTGTGATTTCCACGAATATCCTGTCCATGATTCTATCCTTGATTCCTCATCAGTAACCGAACAAAAAAGTGATCTATGTGAATACGCCACAGCCCGGCCATGGCACGAGTGGCTTAGGATGGGTGTGTAGACGTAACAGCTGCAGGCAAGAGGAAGCTTTTGTTCACTTTGTTTATCACTGGGAGATTCAAATTAAGCTTTTCAAATTGTAATCAACCAACAACTTGTATTTTAGCTTCACTAAATTGTAAGAAACAATAAATTATTGTGTATGTAAATAATACCTTGAGCTTTATTTAGGCAACTTCCTGGTAATCACGTCAGCAGCTGTAAATATTCATTTTGGGTTTAATTAGCTGACATACTTATTAACTAGGTCACTGAGAATCTGCCAAATAATTGCTAAGGTAGAGATTTTAATCTTGATTTCACAGACTTATAATATGCTTACACACCACACACCTACCATCACATTATCATCAAGTGCCTATTGTAAGTTTGGCAATATAAACAGCAGGAGAAACAGATTCGGTATTAACTTTTATGTAGGTGTGAAGAAAATTTTAGAACTAAAAAATGCCTAACTACGTAATATTGTATTTATCTTTTGGGTCATGATGGTTTGATAAACGCACTGTTCCTACTAAATGTTAGTTCATTACGTAGGTAAATGTTTTGAAGATAACAGACAGCTGCGTGGCATCAGATAAGGGCACTCATCCTCTGCCAATTGTTTACTAATAGCTAGTAGGTATGTACCTACCTACCTAATCAACGCATTTAGCAAATCACCTTTGATTCATTTTCGCCGACACAAAGAAAGTAAAGGTACCTTTTAATACCTGCATAGGAGCAGGAGCAGAGTTTGCCACCACACAGCCAATTTTTTTCGTTTACAAAATTAAGTAAACAGGCAAATAAATGCATTTTTTCATATATTATATAATTTAGTAGGTATTACCTATGTATTTTATTTATTACCTAATATTTTAAACTTAGCTAGACTTAAAATGGACTTAGATATCCAGTGCTTCAAACTTGAAACTTGAAATATAAATTATAAAAATAATTTTGTTATTTTTTGATTTATTTAAACATTACAGACGATTAAATTCTCTATAGCTACGACACACAATATCCGGGAACAAAAGGCACCCGAAATCCAGATAAGAGACACTGAAAGACCTCCCCATCATCACCATCTCATTGAGGAAAATATCCCTGGATATAAAATATAATAATTGTGAATTTTACTTTTGACTTGTTTAGTCTAACGAACATAACTGAATCATCAAATCAATTGGTACCTATTAAAATTACGTAATTGCCGTAAATTCGAAGCTAATTTTAATCAATGTTTGAACCAAGAGTTGTGCAGCGCCATCTAGCTCGTGTTCTGTGAAGTTTTTGATAATGGACTCACGACTATTCACAGTATTCACGAGGGACCTCGCCCACGTTTGTTCCCACCTCGTTCTACTGAACACTGAACAGTTCAACGGTAGAACAAATGGAACTTTTTTCTCACTAGTTCTACGATCCCATGGCACCCACGAATATGCTACCGGATACCTATGCTACTGTTTCATTATCAATGGTGGATTTGCTTTTATATAAAACGGTTTAGAATTATTTTTTATCAAATAAATAAGTTTTTATGATAGGTATTGCACCAAAGAAATTAACAATCATTCACTGTTTTCATGAACTCTTTCACCCTACCAATATCGAGACGTCTCTCGGCTACCGGTACCGAATACTAGTTTCATACAAGAAATACCTACCTGTGCCCCGCTGCTTCCACCGTGGTACCCGTTGATCCCATACATTCCAATAATTTATTAGTTCTCAATAATGTAATGTATGGAAAGTTCGATTTGTTGATATTTACGGTTTATACGCCTTATGTCAGATACGCAAAATGTCAGATGCGCATATTGTCAGATCTGCAGACTTCGTCGCAAAATGTCAAATTCGCAAATTGTCAGAATCTCATAATGATAAATACGCAAAATGCCATGAACGCTGAATGTCAGATACTCATTATGTCAAAAACGCATAATGCCATGATTGCATGACAACATGGTTTAGTCGTGTTTGGTACAATACGCGTTTGGTTCAATCCACCTAATTCGCGGTTTGTCTAATTCACAGTTAGTCCAATTCGCGGATTGGTCAATTTATTTTTGTTATATTTTTAATATTGTAATTATGGCTGAAAATTGTCCAGGGTTAGGTTAGGTTATGTCAAAACAGTGACCTGTAATGTGCGAAGACGAGTGACCGAAGCGAGCATACCGCGGCAGCGGCCGCCGAGCGGTAGATTCCCTCTATTTTCATGTTACACAATCCAAATGAAATAATGTATACCTACATATGATTTATTATGACCATGACACATTAGAAAAGTAATAATAAATGAAGTAATTATGGATCACAGACTAACGTAATATTACTTCGTGAAACTGCAAAAACGCCAGAAAACTAAATGGGCGAAAATCGCTAACGGAGAAGGATAGAAAATGATAAGATAAAGTAGCCTAGAAAAAATCTGAGTATCGATACATTATTCTGTTCAATTGGCCAATATTCAAAGGTATAAAAAAACCTCAAGCAAGCTTTAAAAAAATTGACATAAATTATCAATTTATACTTTTCTGGCTTTATGTGGTTCTGACTTTTTGCGTATCAGACATTCTGCGTATCTGGCATTCTGCGTTTCTGACTTTTTGCGTATTTGACATTTTGCGTTTCTGACTTTTAGCGTATCTGGCATTTGGCGTTTCTGACTTTTTGCGTATCTGGCATTCTGCGTTTTCTGACAATATGCGCATCTGACATTTTGCGTATCTGACATAGGGCGTATAAACCATATTTACTCCTAGGTTGCGTGATGTAGCTTGTAACCTTACTAGATAAATGGGCTATCCAACACCTAAGAATTTTTCAATTCGAAGAGTAATTAGTGCTGAGATTTATTACACAATACATTATACCTTACCTAAATGGTGGGTATGGTAGGAAAAATTAGATCGATCATTAATAATTCTTGATCGAGTAACTTATTGGAATCTAATAATTGGATAGGCACCTAATCTTTGCAGGAAGACACGTCACAATTATTGTTCCTTTATATGACTCCTTCTGTTGAGCAGTTGAGCCATAACTAGAATTTTGTGGCAGTGTGACTAAACAATGACTAACTAACTATAGATAAAAACGATATACGCATATAGATATCGGCCTAGTTTGGTAGGTACTTGTTTTTTTAAAGATTGGTATTGTCCCATTTCCCATTGATTATGAACAAAAAGGATTTTGAACTCTATTGCGGGTGAAATAACACAGTAGGTACCTACAGTTGGAATTTCCGTAGAGACACTCATCTGTTTTTAGAAACCAAACACGCGCTCAAAGATCGGTCGTTTGCGTTGCAATTAAAAGGTTCAGCTAAGTTCAATACTAAAATGCCATGCATCGGCATGTATACCTACCTAATTAGTACCTATGAAGTCTTGTTACTATAGGAATAACCAATCACGCTATATGAAGTACTTACCTATACCTATATAAGTGGTGATACTTAATTTTTTATCGCATTATCTTATACCTACCTAAGACATAAATACCTACGTAAGCTGTATAATATGGAGTCTAAAGAATAAAGGCTACTATTTATATAGACGCTTTAGCCAACAATGACCAATAATGGATAAATGGAAGTCTACGTCCTGCTTGGTGGGTCCGACGGGTCTTCGTGTCTATTGTAGGTACGCAGTCAGTCAGAAACATGCGTTGGTATCAGAGCGGCAAAAAGGAGGTGCTGAACGGAACAGATTAGTGGATGGATATTTTTGCATTGCATAAAGTGTATGGTTTGACTTCTGTGAGTCGGTTCATCGCTAATTGGCGGACAAAGCGCTAACGCTGGTTCTCCTCGGCCAGCGGTCAGACGGTCGCTTTTATAAAAATCGTATAAGCAAAACCAAAAGGATGTGTAATCGCCGGGCTTCCAGGTGAAAATCTCGGATGCTACAGGTCCCTGTGGTAAACGGGAAAGCTACACCACGCAGGCGGAGCCGTGGATATCATCTAGTTGTAGGTATATAAAGTTCTTATTACCTGGTTACCTACATGAATCAGTTATATCTAAGGAACGATGAGTCATTCATTATACTTACCCACTTCCATTACTCAGAAAATGCATAATATCTAGATTTCGAGCGTGGATATAACTCATAAACACCTTTACAAGATAAAGTTTATTACAAATATCAGAAAAATTATAGAGGTACATAATTTACAAAGGCACATAGTCATTACGTTTCATTAAACTAACGTACTACAGATTATAATTCAGTCGTTTCCATATTTTTTGCATTTTTCATTTGTTCTAACTGTTGATAAAAGTCGTATTTGGCTTGATTAGTTTGGGGTTCAGTTTCAGTAGACTCTATCGAAGGAAAAGTTCCTGTAGTTATGAAGTAAGGTTTTTCATTCGACAAGTCTTGGTCGACGGCATTTTCGTCGAGTGAGTCTCTTTCCGAGCGGCTGAGTTGATCCTCTGATTTGTACCACTCATTTTCGTAAGCATGGAGCCATATTGGGTTAGACCCCTTTGTACTGTGTTTGTTTGTGTTGGGCACTCTACCCGCTGTGCTACGGATGGTCATATCGGATTCACCGGGTGTTGTTGATGCTGCGAAAACAAAGATATTTGTGGTCTTATAAAATTTAAAATGTAAAACATCTCCCTATTGCGCAAATCGGTCATTCTACATCCATATTCCACCTATATTTTACTTTTAAATGGGATAAAATTTTCAAAGAAATGAACATTGTCCCTGAAATTACACTTTTAGATTTGAAATGTCGGGACGGCAGGATTAAATTTCAAAGCAGTTTTTTTTGCTCATTCAAATGATAATCAAATGTATGGTCCGCCCGTCCGCCTGTTGAGCGATTATAATGCCCGTTTGCAACACCAAGGCAATAGGGTCTTTAATATTTGAGGAATCACATACTGAAATCCAATTTTAGCATTTTCAATCTGAAGGTATCACTTTAAGATTGCAAAATGCTAAAATTGAATTAATTGTGAGAGTATTTTCTGTTGCGGGGTTTTTCACAATATAGAGAAGTAAAAACATACATCAGATATTTGCCACTGATGAAGCACGAATGAAATGTACCATGTAGTTACTTCGGCAACGTTAGGTGGCGTCTCCGTGCCCAGAGGCAGAATAAATACGTTTCATGATACCGATTGCTCGAAAGCGCCGGAGCACCGGTCACTAACTTCGGATGTACCATAAAACAGGGTGAATAGGGCTGCCGTCCTTATCATAAACAACGCACTTGCTTGGCGGTAACTTTCGAGTAAATGGCGCCTAAAGTTTTTTTTCGTTTTTTTACTGTCCCTCTAAAAGTAAAACGAATATTACAAATATTTTTGTTTTGTTTCGTGCCTTTATATGTGAACTTTGAATGGGCGATCCTATATTTATAAATTTAGTTAATTTTAATATTTTTAAAGACGAAAAATTGTTTAAGACTAGAAATCATGAACTGCAATAATATTACTTTACCAGGCATAAGCAACTCATGTGTAGTAAGTGAGTGGTTTATGTCTAGAAAAATGCCTTTGTGATGTTTATGCCTAGCAAAGACAGTGGAATTACTTACATGTAAGTTCACCTTTGTAACGTATATGTTGCAAATACGTTTAACATGACTAGCAAATAATGGTAAGAGCAGTCCACATGCGTTTAATTTTATGCAACTGAACAAAAAATAAAACTACTTTCTAGGTATCATACCATATTTATTAGATAAAAAAAATGAAATAAATGCTTGCAGTAGGTGGGTAGCACACTGTGAACAGTAAGTTATTAACTTAGTTATATTTAGTTTATCACAATCATTTTAATCGCAAATCTTAATATTATTACCTATACAAAAATATTGAAATTAGGTTTTCTTTGAGTATCAATTTAATTATCTTTTCTTAGCAATATAAAACAATCTCAAAATAGAACAATGAATCTGTTCAATCTGTAGTTTACTAAAGATTAAACTTTAGGCTTTAATCCACACACGCTGTCCTAATTACGGGTTGGTGCATCGGACAGGTCGTTAGAATTTTTTCTAGGACATGTGGGTTTTCTCACGATGTTTTTCCTTCACCGTCAGCAGAATAATGGTAAATCGTGTGGTTAGCACATATAAATTCCAAAAAGTGAAATTCACATTGGTACTGTCAGGCCGGAATCAAACTCGATACTTAAATGTAAAAGTTTCAGAATCTTGATTTTTTGCAAGCTAAAGTGATAAAATCACAGGAATTTTCTACAGTTTCTGCAAAGGTACAACCATTACTATTATTTCAAAGCTTGTTCCTCTAATGCCAGAAAATTGAAAACATTTTTGGTATAATTCATTTGTTTTAGATGCCAAAGATTTAACTCAAAATGAGCGGTTTTTTTTCTATTCAGGGACTATATTTTTTAATTCCCATTTTAATTTGTTATTCAGGTACTTAGTAAATTGTTATTCTTACGTAAAAAGTAGTAACCTAGAGATTTTACAGATTTATTGTGCTATTTTTAGATTGTTTTATATTGCTAAGAAAAGATAATAACCTATATTAATACTCAAAAAAAACCCTGATCTCAATATTTTTGTACAATATATTAAAATTTGCAATAAAAACGATTGTGATAAACTAAATACCTATAACTAAGTTAATAACGTACCATCCACAGAGTCCTACCCACCTACTTTAAGCATTTATTTCAATTTTGTTTTTCTAATAAATATTTTATATGATACCTTGAAAGAAGCATGACTCCCTTACTTTACCCTGGATTTGCCCATACTCTGACACACTTTACTAATCATAATAGTCGCAAATGTAATAATTGCGTTACTTTTCTTATTGCTATTTAGTTTAAATTCATATCAAATACTTATCATATATAGCGCAAGTACGTTTATGACCTGTTCACATTATTAAAAATATTTTACTTTGCTAATTATAAACATCACTAGTACCGCATGCGTTATTTATGATTAGTATTTTCATACATCTAAATTCTGACTGAAATAGTCAAGAGAAACGCATAATTTGCTTACGATGCTTATGACTAGTAATAGGTTTAGAATGGTGCAAATACGCTGTTTATCAATAACAAAAAAACTAAAACTATAAAAGATATCGAAAAATGAGTGATTGATCCTGGTAGATCTCGTTTCCGTGATTCCGAATATACTAATAACTCAATTTCGTAAAAAATGTCGATTGCGTTGTTTATGATAAGGACGGCAGAGGGATTAAAGGGTGAATAGGAACAAAATGGTCAGTTAAATCTTGCAGTTAAGTATTATCTTTTATGCGAAACTATGACCATTTCCACGTCACAATAAAGAGAATCATCGAATTCCTGGTTAAACACTTAAAAATTTTTAAAAGAAATTATGAAACAAATTCTAAAGCCCATTCTATCCCTATCCACCCCGTTTTACCCGGTACCTAAATTCATAGTAGGATGGGGCCTATAGTTTTATAATTATTATTCCTCACAATAAGACGTTGCTGTAGCTGCCTTCAGTCTTCGCACGTAGTCTGCTCGCTGCGACAGACACATCATTACAGTGAGGACTAGTAGCACCGACAAGAACAGCGTGGTCCATACGAGCCAGAATAGTGTCTGGTTCGACGCCAGAGTCTCTGCCGTGAGCGGCTGGAACTCCGCTGGTTGAGTGTCCAGGACATTGAACTCCTGGAATAAAAAAGTCTGAATAAGGAATATTACACATTGGTATTTAGCAGAAATTGTTACTATAGGTATTTTAACCATGCGTTACGAGTATTAGCTTCGTATGTATCGACATAATGGAATTTTCGAAATCAACTTTTGAGCACTTCAAAACTTTGAATTATTTTGTACTTTTGCACCTTGTCAAGGATAGATGACAAAATAATAAATACCTTTGAAAAAGAATTTGCTTTTCTTTAAAGCAAAAATGAATAGGTAGTTTAAAAGCCCTAAAATGCATGCTTTAATAAAACCAAAATGTATTTTTCTTTTGTTTTGTTGCACGTCAATTTGACCCAAGCTTAATTATTAGGTAGGATATCCTGTTAGTAAGCTTGGGTAAGTCTAAAAGTACGTACCTACCATTACAAAATTGCATGCGTGACGGTCTCAATATTTATTACGTCCGCTCGAATTAAATAAAGATTAAAACACGTGGCAAAGACAAAGAATACAAAATTAATGTTTTAATTTTATTAAATTGGTTTTGGAATAGCCACTAAAAGACTAAGCTTGCTGAAAGATTTAATAGAGGTTAATAGAAGTTTAGCTCGTAAGGTATAAAAGAATGACAGAAAAAAATATTTTGCAATACAATGAGTCAGACATACTGCACGTAGGTATTATAGGTACTTTTATATGTTACTTATGAGGTTGGCAGGTTATTATTAGTAGTATGAGCCATAGTCTATAGCTGCTTATTTAGAAGGAAAACGGTTTAATAATGCTGTAAAACAGGCATAAATGCGTCATTTTTTTTCCTACTGAACGTAAGACAAATATGGGAATACATTTTAGTTCTGTCAAACTCATAATATAAGGGTAATATTATAC
Organism: Lithosia quadra; assembly: GCA_963576445.1. Taxonomy (NCBI): domain Eukaryota; kingdom Metazoa; phylum Arthropoda; class Insecta; order Lepidoptera; family Erebidae; genus Lithosia; species Lithosia quadra. Next base: position 12,804,429 of record OY754880.1, on the reverse strand, counting down.
AACGTTATCTAAACACAGCTTGTTTTGTGGGTTTTAGAATAACACCAACCTAATTAAGCAAACCATGCCTAATTGATGATGTTACCTTATGAATATGTCTATTTGCATTGGTCTGGGTGTTTCTATGTACAATAAGTACCTAATAATTAAAAAAAAGTATATAAGTATGTTTATCAGCATTCTAGAACCCATAACACAAGCTAGTTAAACTAAGCTTACTTTGGGTCAAGGAAGCGATGTGTTGAATGTCGTAAAATATTTATTTATTTATTATTATTTACCTTAAAGAGTTCATCCAAATGTTCTATATTCTTATCGACGAGTTTTAATACTTGCTCGACTTCGAGCACCGAATGGTCTTGTCCATTCACGAGGTGAAGGTATAAGTCCGTCTTCGTATTATCTACCGACCCATCCTTGTTCTCATGTACTCTTAAATCATCTATATTAACAACGGAATCGGTTACTCGAGCCAATTGTTCTCGAAATGAGGATATTTTCTCTCGAATTTCAGATGGGTGGGACCGTAGAACGAATCTGACACGTTGGTCTTCTCGAAGTAAGTATATGAATACATGTGCTTCATCGTATAGACCGCCTGTGTCGTTGGCTAATACCTAAAATAAATACTCAAATAGAAATATAGAAACATTTACCGGGCTTTTAACCGACTTAAAAAAGGATTCTCTATTCGAATGTATTTTTTTGTTTGTTACCTTCAAACTTTCGATTGGGTAAACCGATTTTGATGATTATTTTTTTATTTGAAAGCTGGTGCTTCCCGTGTGTTCCCATTGCAAGGTCGGTTGAAGCCGTTTTATTGTTGCCAATAAACCGACTTCAACTGACCAACTTACAATGGGAATTCTTACGAATTACGAGTATTAGAAGGTAGTTTACTTTTTAGGGTATAAGCCAACCTTATGTATAAGGCGGTATACCTGCTAATTGACAGACGATGAGGCTCTGGTCCAACCTTCCTTCTTGGTGTTGGGAGGTTAGATGACAGTTGCTCTCATCAAAGTCAAGATGAATCAAATTATGGAAAGGTGAAGTAGGAGAGCGGACTCGAGCTTCAAAGTGCAAACTTTGGATGGAACCAGGATTGGCTTTCGGACGGGATTTTTGTTCCATTTCAGTGTGTCAAAATTTCTGTTAACATTTCATAGCCATAGCTAGCATAGGGAAGCCAGAGCTCACTGTAACCCTCATCCCCCACTCCTTCCTAGCCTTCCCACCCCTTCCCAGCTCTCCCCCTTTTCCTTCAGGGTAGGCAGCGCGTGTGTGACATCCTTAGTGTTGCACACGTTCATAGGCCACGGTGACCGCTTCCCATCAGGTGGGCCGTGTGCTTGTCTGCCACCTACGTAGTATAAAAAAAAATACTTACCTTAAAATCAAAATATCCTTTCATGCCCTTTTGTGGGTCAAAATTCAAGGAGACTGCTCCAGTGTCAATGTTCACAAGGAACGGTGAAACAGCTAGGTTTTCTAGTCCTTCAGTCAACGTTTCCTTGACGTCCCCGATAAGATAGTAACTTATATTAGCATTTTCACCTTCATCTAAATCTATAGCCTGGAAAGAAATCATCATTTTTAACTTAATTTAAAGTAGGAAGAATAGTAACCAATTTACTTATTCTGTATTTATCACAAAAGTACTTGAAGTTGATATAAATCTCTATTATCGTTCAAGAAGTCGGCAAAACCGATCAAAAGTGATTCGGATTCGCACATAAAGGGTTCCGTATCATCGTACAACAAGACAATGTACTTTTTAAATAATTTTGTAGAAAAAATTTGAGCGCGCTGAATTATATATGTATTAGGTTATAGCGGTAATAGTAATATACCGTTCGGGTACGGAACCCTAATGAGTAGCTTACGAAGAAAAAAGAAAAGAGAGAGAGAGAGGGAGCGAAAGAGAGAGTGAGAGAAAGGGGGGAAAGAGATAGCGCTAGTGAGAGAGATTTATTAAAACATACCTTAACATGCATAAACTCAATCCCGAAATCCGCCTCAGTAGTGATTCCACCAGTGAACACTTTGTTCACAAACTTGGGCGCGTTATCATTTTGATCATTTACTGCGATGTGGACTTGCAAAGTGCTGATCGCGTCCTGTTCTTTTTGATACTTTGGCTCAGTCATACAATCCTCACACGCTAAAATTGTGAGGGTATACGCTGATTTTTCTTCTCGGTCTAAAGGTCTCAGTGTTGTCAGTCTAAAAATTACAAAAATTTATAAGACAAGTATTGACACTATCATTTATTTAACTTTCTTCTTAAATAGTGAGAAAAATAAATATACATTTGAAGTAAAATTAAGTACCTACATAATATTGTGATTAGTAAATTAAAATTTAGGCGAAGAGATTATAAATCGTTACGTATTCAATAACACTATAATATTGCCAGTATTTGTCTAAGACATAAAACAACAATAGTAAACAGATAATGTAGTTTTGCCAACCTGAAGCGGTGTTTAATTTTTTTTAGTATTTAACGATTTATCACTTTAGCACTTATGGAATGTGCCTATATAGTTGGTATTTCTCCTTTATTAACGACTTCAATTATGGAGGTTCTCAGTTTATGATTGTTAGTTCAGAACTATCGACTGGGCGAACCGATTTTTATGATTCTTTTTTTATTTGAAAGCCGGTAAAAGGTTTTTTTTTGTAATAAATATTGTAACATCAAACTGTCGAATAATTTGTAATGTGGTTTGTTAAATAAATAAAATAATGATACCTATGCGTGCTCCTTTGCAACTCAAATATATTATCTTCATCGCCGGCCACAATATAATAGCATACTGGCAACACAGGCTCATCTCCTCTATCGATCTCGTCCCTTTCAATAACACTGGGCAGGAATATGCCGTTATTGAGAGCATTTTCAGTAAAGTTAATATACGTATGTTTGTTGGGAAACCTTGGGCGGTAGTTGTCAACATTTTGGACGTATATCGTGAGGTCTAAGTCGGAGCTCAATGGTGTAGGCAAGCCGAGGTCATAGGCTTCTATTCTTAGCTGAAAGAAAAAAAATCTTTGAATTCTATACAGTACTCTCTAAACCCAACGTTTAACCAGCTTGTGTTATGGGTTTTAGAATCCGGATGACCATACTTGGACTTGAATGAAATTTTAAGCATCTAGGATTGGTTTCAGGTAGCTCAGTTGGTCAGAGCATTTCCCCTGTGAAGGACTGGTCACGGGTTCAAGTCCCGTCCTGGATGATTTTTTTTTTCCGATCAGAAAATCATTGGGAATACTTGTACTTGTAGGGTTGAGAGTTTCTGACAGCACAGAATCCCTCCCGTGAGCTCTGGCTAAGCGGAGAAAACGGCTGAACGGATCTTGTTGTAATTTAGTACAGGAATAGATAAGTTAGATAGGTCTAGATACACATACCTAAGATTTTTATTTCTGGATAAGTCACCATGAATAACGGGAACAGGGACATAATTCTATGCGGGAAAACGTGCAACAGCAAGTGTGTTATAATAGTGAGGTTGACAGTAAAAATATCAATAAGTGGAATGCTCCAAAGGTGAAGGCTATGCGTAATGACTATCGATTGTTTTAGCATTAACCTTGGCATATGCGTGACTAAGTATAATCAGGGAAATAATTGCCATGGAGCCGAGGGAGGGGGGGGATAGGGAATATCTTCGAGGGCTAAGAGGAACTGAGCAGTCCTGGGGTAGTACCTCCGCCCCACAGAAGACCGCGACCGTAATAACCATCGTGTTGTGTTCCCGCCGATAAGTAGGGTATCTCTCCTAACCCTCCTCCTGCCATTTCTCTTCGCCAATCTCCGCAACCTCCTAGTCCAGGGTCAGCAGCATGAGCGTGACGCCACTGGTGTTACACACGTCCATAGGCCACTGTGACCGCACCCCATCAGGTGGGCCGTGTATTTGTCTGCCACCTTAGTGGTATAGGTATAAAAAAATAAAAAGCACTTCCCATTCGGTGGGCCATGTGCTCGTCTGCCACCTAAATGGTATGAAAAAAAAAAAAACTATGGAAAGGTGAGGGGAAGTGGGGGGGGGAGCGGGCTTTTAGTGGATGTCGATGACGTTACCTGGTAAGTAGTCTGCTTGTCCCGGTCTAGCGGGGCGGCGGTTCTCAACGCGCCGCTAGTGGCGTGTACGCTGAAGGCGCGCCAGGCCCCGCCCGCGTCCCTCCGCACGCGGAACCGCACCGCGCCGTTCGGTCCGATATCCGCGTCGATCGCGCGGACTTCAACTACCGTTGTACCTATCGTTGCGTTCTGTAGAATATACATACGCCTTCAAAACAAATACATACCTATACGGTACAGAGTCGTGAAAAAAGCTAGAAAAAATATAAATTCCAGAAAGTGGATAAATATAATCATCCATACTAATATTATAAATGCGAAAGTAACTCTGTCTGTCTTTTACGCTTTCACGCCTGAACCGCTGAACCGATTTTGATGAAATTTGTAGTAGATTAGACCTCGAGAATGAACATAGGCTATATTTGGTCACGATAACCGACATCCACGCGGGCGGAGCCGCGGGCAACAGCTATAATATATACTTTTTATATGAATACATACACATTATACCTACATGAAAGCCCTTCAACCAATTAAAATAGAGCTCGTCCATAAATGAGCAGGTGTACGAACTTGCAGGTGTAATATCACCTGCAAGCCGGGTGAAACCTACCTGCAAGTCGGGTGAAATCTTACCTGCAAGCCGGGTGAAACCTACCTGCAAGTCGGGTGAAATCTTACCTGCAAGCCGGGTGAAACCTACCTGCAAGTCGGGTGAAATCTTACCTGTAAGCCGGGTGAAATCTTACCTGCAAGCCGGGCGAAACCTTACCTGCAAGTCGGGTGAAATCTTACCTGTAAGCCGGATGAAACCTCACTTGCAAGCCAGTTCACCTGCCGATCCCAGCTTGGAACCCAAAGATCTTGGTGGGCCTCATATTCATCCACTAGTTATAAACTACTAACCTTCTAATTTGTTATCGTAATGTCACTCACCTCTGGTACTTTAATAGTCACGTTTTGCGGTGGGTGTACAAACACAGGAGCGTGGTCGTTATAGTCCGTCACGCACACCCGCAACTCACCCCTGGCCGCGTTGGGGGGTATGCCCAAGTCCCGGGCTTCGACCATTAGGGTGTAGTTCCCGAAGCGATCTTTGAGCGATTGTTTGGCGAATAGGCGGCCAGTGTTCGCGTCGCCACCGACTTGTTCAAACCGGAATAAATCTGTTGGATATGGTGTAATGATTATAATATGATTTTTATTTGTACGCATTTAAATAGTTTTAGAATAAATGTAAACATACTTCGATACATTTTTGATCTATAGATGGGTGTACGGTGTACACCAAAAGGCCCAGCTTGGCCTTTTGGGGCCCATAAAGGTGTAGCGGCTTGCAGATGACATCTCACCTGCAAGCCTATACGTACTGATTGACGGATGAGGTTCTGTATATCAGATTAGTCACCCCAATGAAAGCCATATATGCCAAAAGTTAAAAGGAGTAAGCGAAACCCGAGTTTCGAACCATGTTAGTAAATCAGATAAGAGTAACTTTCAGATCAGTATAAAAAATATCCTCTGACTTAGTCGAAAGAACTAAATAAAGAATGAATGAAAAATTACTAGAACATTTTTTTTTTCATTCATTCTTTGTAACATTTTTATTTAATTCATTTATACAGAAGAACTTTTGAATAAAATAAAAGATACCAAAAGCTTAACATATAAAACGACCTCTCACCATGCCCTTTCCCTCCGACCAAGTGAAACTGCACCCTCCCATTAGGGCCTCCGTTGTCATCCGCATCAGTCGCCGAGACCGACATGATCGGCTCGCGATGGTTATGGAACTCGGTAATGGTAGTGCATTCCGATGGTACGTGCAGTATTGGAGGGTTATCGTTCACGTCTTCGATGTGTACGCTGGAAAAGTTAGAAGCGTTATAAAAAGTAGGCAATTTTTTGATTAACCCTCCAACATTTGTATATTGGAGGTTGAATTAAAGATTTTTTTCTGTAGCAACAAAAGTTAAAAATACTTTAAAAAATAAGCTTTAATGGAATTTTAAAGCAAATTAGTATGCTAACGATTTTTAATCGGAACACTATAGAAAAACTATCGGAGAAATTCGAATATCTAGAACGTGTCCAGGTAACTCAGTTGGTTAGAGTATCCCTGTAAAGGACTGGTCGCGGGTTCAAGTCCCGTCCTGAATGTTGCACTTTTTCCGATCAAAATCATTAAAAATAATCTTTCGTAATACTGAATATCTCATCTTTATTTGATACTCATATTATAGAGGAGTTTTGGATTGGATTCACTACCGCTATGCCTTTAGGTACACTTGGGATGCATTAGCACTCGAATGAAGAAGAAAAAAATCAAGTCAAAAACTTGTAAAAAACGGCTTACACAATCTGTTTGAAAGCATTACGGCTCTCCCCACTCAGGTATCCGAACTGGTAGTTGTCCCACGCCTCTATGACCAGGTTATACGTCGCCTGCGTCTCTCTGTCTAACCAGTCGGATACTGTCAACGCTCCTGTTTCAGCGTTTATTAGAAATTTACCCTGCAAATATGAATTCAATTATATAGGTGTACTAGCTGATGCTCGCGGCTCTGCCCGTGAGGTCGTTTTTTGGTCATATCTCCGGTTCTACTTAACAAATTACAGTAAAACTTACTGCAGATTTTAAGTCTGAATAAGACCTTTCTAATAAAAAAAAAACGCATCAAAATCCATTGCGTAGTTTTTTTGTTAACCTCAAACAAACATATTAACTCGACCAACTCGGTTTCCAGTTTAACCTGTGTGAATGTGTTCGCGATTATCTCGCATTTGGTTGAACCGATTTTGATATGGTTTTTGTATACTCAAAGATTTTGAATTACCATGGGATTTGACGCTAATGAGGTAACTGGTTCTGACAGATTAAAGAAGTAGCTTTATAATGTAGACTGCCCTTGTCCTCATGTTAATAAGACGATCTGATTACGCAAGTGAATAAGCGAAGTGAATTTTTATAAGCTACCGCGCCGATGACGTAACGTTTAAAATGGTTACTGCGATGGGAACGTTTTATAATCATTCTTCCAATGCAACAAATACCTGTCTGAATCTAAATGAGTTATCGATACGAATTTGAATTATTTATACAGTCTAAAAAGTAACAATCAAGGCAAAAGAATAAGATATTTTTCTCGTATAGTTCTAGGATGTATATTGACATTTAATTTTATATTATACTAGGCATTCCCGCGACTTCACCCACATCACATCGCTTCAGCAATACGTTCATTATGCGTACTGCTAAGGAGTGGAATGCCTTGCCAGAGTCTGTTTCCGGAAAGCTATAACCTGGGAGACTTTAAGTTAAGAGTGAATAGGTTGCTTCTAGGCAAGCGTGCTCTATCATCGACCACATTATCACTTACCATCAGGTGAGATTGCAGTCAAACGCGAGCCTATCGACTATAAAAAACGTGGACTGATCTGAGTTATATTTTTTTCTGCGGAATCCTAATTCTTTTTGTAAAATGGAAGTAGCTTATGTTACGCCTACACAATATTAACTACTTTTATAAAAGTGATAGGATACGCCTTGTAATATTATCTACCTACGGGCGAAAGTCCAGCCAAATCGGCCCAGCCGTTCCAGAGATTACCTTATTCATACAGACAGAAAGACAGACAAAGATTTATTTACTACTACTTTATTAACGTATCGTACATACACTACTATGCATTTATTTAAAAACTGATATATTAATGATACAAACAAACATTTCAATCATATTTATATGTATAGATACTGGCTTCTGTAATACAGTTTTTGAAACTACCTCAGGAGCCAGAGATTTTAAATTTAGAATGATTACGTAAAATGTGTCAATAAAGATCTATTATTATTATTAAATTATTATTTTCTTTATTTTAAATTTAGAAATATAAATTACATTTTTAAATATATAAAAAAATATACATTTAAAAATATAAAAAATAGTACCCCGCCGGCATCGGGTACAGGCACCAAGCTACCGGTGGTTAGGGCTCCAGAGAAAGGAACCTCCTCACAATACGTGCTGTGTCGAGGAGTACTGCCTTCTGCATCAGTCCCTTAACCCAGCCACCCAACGTGAGCCTCTTTAGGTGTTGGTCGAGGCTCTTGGCAATCCGTGGACTGATACAACTATTATCATTATTATTATATTATTATTATTATATTATTATTATTTGTATAGATTTACCTGTGTAGACATACGATCTAGTAGATACGTGATCTTTCCATATTCGCCAGAGTCCGCGTCCTTTGCCACGATATTGGCAATGGTGGTTCCTGGCTCCACATCTTCAAGCACTCGATACTCGAATGCAGAAGATTCAAATATTGGGTTGTTATCATTTTCATCTAACACCTACAATGGGATGAAATTTTATAGTTGGGTTACAACAAAAACCTATCATTTAAGAGACGTAGTTCTTTTTCTTCGTGCGGAAATATGCGTACTGCTAAAGAGTGGAATGCCCTGCCTGAGTCTGTATTTTCGGAATGCTACAACTTGGGAGTCTTCAAGCCTAGAGTGAATAGCTTACTTCTAGGCAAGCGTGCTCCACCGTCGACCACATCATCACTTACCAACAGGTGAGATTGTGGTCAAACGCGAGCCAATTACCAATAAAAAAAAATCCCTACGGATACCACCCTAGTCGGCAACGGATTATGTCAGAATAGAACCGACTAAAACCGCACGCCATTAGGTCTTCAGATGCAATGGGTGACCTAAAAGGCACTTCCCCCTCGCATTTCAGCCCGGGCCATCTTCGGCTTTGACATGGCTCCACCGGGTTTGGCAAACACGGTATTCCCGTCTTGCCCGCGAAAAAGGGGAGGCGAGCATCGTACCATCACGTCAGCTTGGCCAGGTGACCGTCCTGCCCACCCCTCCTGTGCTCGAAGAAACAGCTCCCATTTGCTTGCTCTCCATTGTACCCTCCCGGCCTCCGAGCAGCCCTATAGAGGGCGACCCCCGCCTCGGCAGTAATAAGTGCAGGCGCTACCACCCCGGGTGCACCGCATGGGGGTTCCGGACCACGTACCTGCGATTCTCTCCCTCAGCTGAACTGTATTGATATTGAATTGCTATTAATTAAAACAAATTACCTGTATAATTAAGTCCACAACTGAATACCTAGGCGGTATTCCACTATCCACGGCTTTCACAGTGAGGTTGATCCAGGGGTACATTTCGTGGTCGATCTTACTGGCGACCACTACTTCGCCAGTCTTGCGCTCCAAGTGCACAAGACTCAAGAGTTCCTCGTGACCTGATGGTAAATCATAGTGTAAAGCCAGGGTGTGGCTGTGTACGGCGCTTTTTGAGCTTAAAATTAATTAGGTTCAGTAATGAGTTTATTATGTCCTGACGCTTTGGGCATTTATTAGACATTATTTATGCCTAAAATGCCAGGGCGTAAACCCATCTATATAGATGGGTTTATCCCGGCAATGCCTATACGCAGGGACCCTCGGCAGCGTGAGTGTGACGCCCCTGGTGTTGCACGCGTCCATAGGCCACGGTAACGGTGCTTGTCTGCCACCTAAGTGGTATAAAAAAAACCAATATAAATCTCAATTGTTACTCAGTTAAATCAGTTGTTGGTCCTTCATTAATAAATAGATGGGTTTACGTCCTGGCATCTATACATATAGATGGGTTTATCCCGGCATTACTTTACTTGGGCAGATTTAATAAATCCCCAATTAATGCCAACAATTATGAAAGTTGAAGAAGCGAAAGGAGTATGCCAAGATCGTAGCAAGTGAAAAGATGCTCTCTCTACCTACCCCAATGGGAAAAAGGCGTGATTTGTATGTATGTATGTAATGCCTAAAGTGACAGGAAATAAACCCGTTACTGATCAAGTTTAACCTTCACCACTGTTGTCTCGCTCACTCACTGTCTGAGCACGCAGCACGTTGTCCTATATTATTTTTATTTGCAAAAACCAGTTAAAAAATTCATGTGATTCAGTGGAAAACTTTGCAGGAAAAACTCTTCCGGGACACACGTGTTGGCGGTAAGTTGCTTTGAGTTAATAATGATATCGTGCTATTAATGTCAGAACGTTTATTTTACCTTGAAGATTTTTCCTGCTGTTACCTGCAGTGAAAATAACGATCAACCTTTCTATATAATATAATGGCGGAACCACACTTCGCTATTCGCCTATATTCAAGTGTATAAATCGAAGTGGGCTGGGCTTATTCGTGTATATTTACTTTATTCGCACGAATATTCGCCTTAGTCACTCTTCTATGATGAATTGTGGAGGGTTTAGTCATCCATTAGAATTTTCTCGAATACAATATAGGCGAATAGCGAAGTGTGGTTCCACCATAAATATGTAGTTGTTGTAAGTGTTATTAAACTAAATTATGTTAAAAGGTATCTTCAGAGATATTTTGGATTCAAACCCGCGACTATTGGAATTATCTAAAGACAATATTCTAATAGTCGCGAGACAAAAAAATCAGTACTGACGTCATAGCTGTGTAGGAATTTTGTATAACTTTAAAGGTGAAAAGGTTTTATATACGTATTCGGGGTACGAGAGAATTGCCTTATTGGGACACCTATATGAGATCCGAAATGGTGTGCGGTTTTAGTCAGTTCGAATCCGAAATAAAAATCTCCACTGGTCGGCGCGGCGGGGCAGAGTGTATTTCCACACAAAAAAACTTTTTATTTCTATTTAGTCTGTCGGACTGACTGCACCTCGGCTGATGGTAAGCTGAGGTAAAGTCAAAGTTCAAAACTAAATACTTGCCTTCAATCATATACGTCATAGTTCTATTCTTGTCCGCATCATCAGCGATGACTGTAGCAATATTGACTCCGTTCTTCGTGTTTTCCGTTATAGAAGTCTTATAGAAGGGTTTCCTGAACACTGGGTTGTTGTCATTCTCGTCAGCCACCACTATCGTGAGGGTGGCCGACGCGGTCTGACGGGGCCCGCCTTCTATAGCCGCCATGTCTTCTACAGTTATCACAAGCTTTATTGTCTCAATTTTTTCTCGATCTAGTAATCTATAAGAATAAAACTTGTATTAATAATTAGCTAAACTTTATATGTAAATAGAAAAAAAAGTTTAAAACGGAAAACGTCAATATCCAGTACGGATTCGAACCCGCATTTCTTTTTAATAGGAACACTTTGCCAGCTAAGCTATCTGTGCCCGTTTCGGCTCGAAATTCTCGTCTAAAAACATCTGACGAAATTCTTACGAAAAAAAAAATGGTGAATGGAACGAAAATAAATGCGAATGACAATGATTGATGAATCCAATGTTAATGAATGCTGAATGACAAGACAATGAATGAACAATAGAATGACAATGAACGATGAATGCAATGACATGATTAAGAATGAGAAGGACTAATGAATGAATGATGTTACAGTTATCATTATGATGAGTGTCACCTTCTGTATCGGCACTATAATGAATTGAATATGCGAGTAAACAATAAAATCATTTTACCTGACTACCCTCAAAGTACCATCCACCGCATTCAGGTCCCATAGCGAGAGATAGTCAAATTCCGATAGCGATATAGGTATACCGTCTTCATCGCGGGCGACGCTACCGCTCTTGTCGATAGAATACCGCAATACCGGCTGGTCATCGGGATCGTAGGCTTGTGCGCGGTATATTTTGGTTCCTACCTGAGGAATACAAATTATTTACTAGTAGTTCTAAGCAAATTGCAACGTTTAATAGTAAATTACTACCACGGCGAGTGTCTCGAAAGACCTCTTTCATTGAATCATTCCCCTCTATTCCTCTCTCTGTCTCTCTCTCTATTTAGAACAATATAATTATATTGTGTGATTTGGGTGTACACGAGCCCATCAAGACCTTCGGGCCCAAGCCAACCTAACCTGTAAAGGCTCTGACACAGGTCTTCCTACTAAGATATTTTTGTGGGTTGCACCCCTCTGGAAGCACGTGGGTATATAAAAATTACTACAGGATATTGGACAAATCATCTTGAATTTATATAATGTAACAATTACTAACCTGTGTATTTTCTCTGACAGTCACGGTCCCAGGTTCAACAAGAATAGGTGGTTTGTTATTCACGTCAACTATAGTTATGTTTACAAGTACTGCAGCGCTCAATTGTTGATCGCCTATACCGCCATCTAGTGCCACCTACGGAGAATTAGTAACATTTATCAAAACTTAATCAGTAACAAAAAGTAAAAAGCTTATTCAAAAGATATAGTCAGCAAAAACAGTGTCTTTACACATTCCAATTCAGAGATCGCCTTAGCATTTTAAAATTAACTTTTACCTCTACCGATTATAAAATTTCATATATACATCAATTTCATGAAGTTATTGATTTATTTCTTCTTTCTTTCACTCTGTCGGTGGCCCTGTATTTAAAGTTTTATTTAGGGTAAGGTTATATTTAATTTTATCGCTGTATTTGATGCCTCGACTACTGTGGCATAGAACTGACCATATTTTGCCCAGTTGTAGTATTCTTTGCAGCTTCCATATAGTATATAGTATCAATTCAAATGTAGAATACTACAGGGTGTTGGGAAAGACGAGAAAGAAAAAATAAGTGTAATTACTACTTACCACAGTGAGTGTATATTTGTTACTCTTAGGCGTGGTCTTGTCCGGGTCTAGCTGCGAGCCGTTAGCGACGGAGACCACGCCCGTCCGGGACTCAATCACGAACTTGTCACTCGCGCCGCGCTGTATACGGTACACCACGCGGTTGTTCGGGGAAGAACCGTCTGAGTCGCGGGCTTTTACCTGGAGAAATAATATTGTAAAAGTAGTATTAGAACGGCTATTAATAAAGATTAAAATTACGGTTCACGGCTAAGTGAAATATAACAGTAACTCGTAGACGTACATGGAATCTAATAAGGTAAGGTTAAAACATTCCACCCTATATATTATTATCTATACTATACTAATCTATACTAATATTATAAAGAGGTGAAGTTTGTGTGTTTGTATATTTGTTGAATTGTAAGGGGTAATCTCGGGATCTACTGAACCGATTTTAAAAATTCTTTCACCAATAGGAAGCCACGTCATTCGTGAGTGTCATAGGCTATATATTTTATTGGAAAGCTGGAATTTACACCCGGGCGAAGCCGGGTCCCGGGTCGCTAGTAGGTTATTAAGTCGTTTATTTATAATCTAGTCCAGACGGCTTTGTTGATCTATTTCTTCCGAGTCTAACCCCATCATATTACTACTAGTCTCTAAAGGAGAGCAAAAGAGAGAGTAAAGGATACAGTAGAGACTCACGTACACATTGAGTAATGACACTCAAGAAGTCCCAGAAAAAGTTAAACTGTATTGGAACCTAATAATAACCAGAAGTAAATTGGAGGAGTTAGAAATATTAAAAATCCACTACCCTCCATAGGTGACCTATTGTGACATAAAGCCCTAAATTTACAAGTCATCATGTACAACAGACAAACAAATACTATTAATAGTATTAGTAACGTGTATCTAGTATATAATAATATGACGTCAATCAATACGTAATGTCAATGTCCTACTAAAGTAGATCAATCAACAGTATTTGGAATGACTGTTCATTGTCAATACATCAACGTTACAGCTTGACCAATGAGTATACCGTAAATTCGTACGTTAATGAATGAAATAGCGGTATTGTTCAAAGGAAAATTAGCATAAAATTTTAGGTTATTGACATGAACGATTATATCTTTTTACAAGCTTTATTTTAACTTGCTCTGTTTTTTGTTGGTATGGGTCAAATCTTAGAAGCCTAATTGGAACCACTTCTTGACGTTAAATTGGGTTCAAATTTGGTTCCAATGCGATAATAAAGTACTATGAAGCTGGGTTTTCTAGAAAATCGCAGTGAAGGTAGGACACGAAGGTATCTCCTGTCCAAATTTTGCCCTACAGAAGACTGTGGCCATAATATCCATCGTGTTATGTTCCCGGCGGTAAGTAGGGTAGCCAGAGCTCACTGGAGGGATTCTGTGTTGTCAACGGGGAGACCAGTGTTGGACACATAAGGCCACGGTGACCACTTCCCGTCCGGTGGGCCGTGTGCTTGTTTGCCACCCAAGTAGTATAAAAATAAAATATGGTACTATGAAGCTGGACAGTGAAAGAAGATCATAATGTTTACCTCAAGAACGCTAGTCCCTCCCGGCATGTCCTCTGGTATGGACCTCTTGTACAACATCTGCTGGAACAGAGGCGAGTGGTCGTTCACATCTTGAATGTATATCGTTACAGGCACTGTTGATGACAGGGACGGCTCGCCGAAGTCTCGAGCTCGAACCTAGACGATAGAATTTATTTTTTAATACGGATTTATGGACAGTGAGACGTACAGCCAGACGATACCATTTATTTGTTAGTATGGTTTCTTGAACAGTGCAATGTACAGTCAGCAGCAAAAGTAGATGATGGTTACACAGATTTCAAACTAAAAAATGTGAATGAAAATTTTTCATTATATTGTGATTAAAGTTAAAGTCAAATATAATTTTATTTTGTTCAAAAAACGATTTTTAAAATATAAAAATGTCCATCAATTGTTGACGCTGACTCTGAGTCTACGAAAAAAGTAGATTAACACTACAATATTTACAATTTCTTATTATTGTTGGTCGTGAAATTCATGGTCGGCAACTTAAATGCTAACAGTCATACTATAGGGAAATATGAAAGCACTCCTTCTTTTTCGTCCGAGGTGCCAATTCCGATTATACTTTGAAAACCAGGTTCTTTTGTACTCCTCTAAGATTTGTTTTTTTTTTGTGTGAGCTGTCATCATCGAGGAAAGTCTACACCAGAGCTTCGTCCGTCAATGGTCAATGTATTGGCTTGAAGGTGAAATTGGCCTAGGCCCCTTATATCTTGTGGGGGGAGGGGGTTGGAGGGGAGGATCCCCATAAATATGAGATGCACTGTACTATGTGTTATATCTTGCAGTATTTACTTACAGTGAGATGTATAGGCCTTATATTGCTATTATCGCCAGGTATCTGTTCGAAGTCCAGCCCCTCCTTCGGCGTGATAATGCCCAAGTTGGGGTCTATTGAGAAATTGTTCTTGTAATCACCACTCACTATTGAGTATTCAATATGGCTGTTCTTAGTACCTGTAATTATGGAAGTATATTATTATTAAGTTTATTTTTTAATTCAACTATCTAAATATATCACTCTTTTTTTTAATAAACCCGAGTTCCTAGTATGATTCATTTTATAATTTCTAACTATGTCTCTAACAATTTTCAATTAAGCAGTTGGTATCCAGTTCCCGATTGTACACTTACAAGAGTATGAACAGTAAGAGACGCTTACGTAATTGTTTTGGATTTTACGGGAACAACTGCCTTCTGACGCCCTAACTCCGAGAGGCGAGCTTGTGCCAGAGTCTCATTCGTTAAAAAATATGATAAAGTTCAATATACCAATATAAGAAATATTAGTTGTTCCCGGAAAGAATAGTAAGTAGTAATGTGTTCTTCTGTATCATTATCTATTCTATCTTTGTGCCAAATTTCATCCATATTCGTTCAGCCTTTTATGCGTGAACAAACATCCATACATCCAAATTATCGCGTTTATAATATTAGTAGGCTAGGATTACAAACCATTCAAATCCAAATCTCTAGCTTCAAGTACGAGTGGATTCTCAAACTCCTTTTCATTCTCCAATAACCTCGCTTCGTATTTATTTGCGAGAAACATTGGAGCGTTGTCGTTGACATCCTCTATGTTGATGACAAGCTGGGCTGTATTCCTGTTACCTTTGCCTAAGTCGTCTCGGGCCTCAACTGTCAAATAATGGCGGGAAATGAGCTCGCGGTCGAAACTGTCTCCACCCGCTTGCTTCACCGTTATTACGCCAGACACTGGGTTAAGGCTCAAGCTGTAAATTCAAGAAACATAGTTAATACATATACAGGGTCATTTGTAATTAACTGGCATCCTTCCAGGGGTAGGTAGCAGACATCATAAGTAGCAAAGTTTGTTCTGCGACTTTCAATAAAACTGAACACAATACTTAATAATGAGTTTTCAAGTTTATTATTGTAAGAACGAGATACTATTAAGCCTATGTTGAATTCATAAAACAAACATCGGTAGGTAGGTAGATAATGCATTAATGATTCAATTTAGATTTTTTAATGCGGGGTATTTGAAAAGTAGAATCATCGTATTTACAACAATTGAACTAATAGTTGATTTTTTTACAATATTACAAAGTATGTACAATTAGTTATTACCTCTGAGGTTCAAGTCCCGCGCATGCCGACGAGTATCGCTCACAAAACCACTTTCAACATTGACACATTTAACACAAAGACCACACCTAAAAATTTACTTTTCAGTTCATTAACACGGCCCGATTAGTTTTAATTTGCTTATGAGTATTCCACATTGGAATACTGATAAGGCATGGTGATAGTCAGATCGAAACAACACGGTAACGCGAAAAATCGTGGCACACAAAGACAAGTGATGCACACCTGTAACGACTGTGACGCGCGCGCATCTAGCGACCGACTGGCGGCTCGCAAAAAGAAATGGGTCAAGGTCAAAGGCGCTAGCGCCGCGCCCCGCCTCCTAATTGATGAGACGAGTTTGTTTACCTTATTTTTACGATGCGCGTAAACTGCGGCGGCGGCGCACGTAGAGTTAGTAACTTTTAGACGCAAAACTAAACTAATATTTATTTTTGTTTGAAAGTAATATTTAACGAATTATAAAAAGTCGTAGAACAAAAATGATCAGTTATGATGTCAGCTATCTACCCCTGCGAGGATGCTAGTTAATTACAAATAACCCTGTATACTGTATGTATTCGAAACTAAAAAATAATTCACTTGGGTATGTATAACGCGTGCGCTATAAGTTGAGACCTGGGCTCTCCGCCTACTTCCTCCTGCACTGCCTCACAGTCGCCCGTGATGTACTGTTCGCAAAAAAATAGGTAGACAGGTAGGTAACGACTCGGGCAGAAGCTTTTTTAAGATATTTTTTTGAGCGCTGTACAAACACGCGCCGGTGACGTCTAGCGGTCAGGTCTCAACTTATAGCGCACGTGTAGTAAGTATAGTAAAAAATATTAAACTACCATCAATTTTTTTTGTAAAGAATACCGTACTCCTTCCAATCGAGTGAAAATAAAATATCAATATGTAAAATCGATTGCAACTTCTTCAGAAATAAAATCGATCGTTGTTCTAAATTGATTACACCTTTGGATCACTTTGGTCAAAAGTTAAGTTAAGTAAATATATGATTGCAAGAAAGAAATCCCCTTAACCCCTCCAGTCAAGCTCAATTGCCTCACGGAGTAGGTTCACATCAATAGTCTAGGCCCGGATTTGGACCCACCACTTCACGAACGTAAAGCGTACTCTTTTACCACTAAGCTATCGACGATTAATCGTTGCTTGAGCAGGTAATCTTTTAAGTGTTATCTTAACTTGTATAATAAACAATCTACTTACAGATTAGCAATGCTTCCTCCAAGATTGGTATATCTAATGCCCCTAGTACCATAGTTATCCGAATCCTGGTCCCACGCTTGCACCCAGGCGACAGTAGTACCAACCCCACAATTCTCTGGTATTGATACCGTGTATAAAGATTCCGTGAACTCTGGGAAGTTGTCATTCTCATCCTTTATATGAACCACTATTGGCACTGTACTGTAATTGAATAAGTGTAGATTACAACATTTGATTAGTTAGTAAGCAGTGTCAGATATGGTTTTTGTAATTTTTTTTTTAAATAAGCTTGACAACAGACTAAGAACAGTCTCGACTAATTTAGGTACCGTTAAAAATCTGTTCATCCGTTCGGGGACTACAATGCCACAGACAGGCGCACACAGAGAAAAACCAACTCAGTTAGCGCTTAAATGCTCGAGTCGGCGATAAAATGCTCGAGTTGGCGATTAAATGCTCGAGTCGGCGATTAAATGCTCGATTTGACGATTGAATGTTGGAGTCGGCGCTTAAATGCTCAAATCAGCATTTGAGCATTTAGCAGTAAAGCGCATAATATATTTTTTAGTCTTTTCAAAAATTATGCATAATAGTATTCTAGGTACCTTTTGAACATACATACCTCGTTTTTGGATCTTTGGTAACAATTTCTTTGGCGACTAGAGTAAAATTCATAACTGTGACCTTTTCATAATCTAGATACATCGCGTCGTTGACTCTGATGAGAAACGCCGCCTCATTAATACCTTTGAATGGCGTCACATCAAACACGCCATGGTCTCCCACCAAGTATAACTCAAATGTACCATTTTTACCCTGAAAATATAATAGTGAATTAGTTGAGTAACTTAATTGGTGCGTGAAAAAAGGGATTTTCAGATTTGTCTTATACGAAACTGGGTTTTTTGATAACAAATTCACGATAGCAAGATATGTAATGTGTATCATATATTTTTAAAATCGAATGCGGTGAGCTAGACAGCTGACCAAGAGCCGGTCAACGCGTTTGTAACTCTCTTCCTACTCGACTCAGAAATTTCATTTTTAATTTGGGTATTATGTAAATTAATAAGTATTATTTAAGTAAAGAATAATTTTTGTCTTAAAAAATGTCTAATATTTTGTTTTTGATTATGCCATATTCTTTTCTTTAAAATAATCATCTTTTCATATAGTTACACCTGTGTGTTATTCCTGGACGGGTAGATCACTGCCTACACCCATATTTCATCAGCTGTTTGTATATGATATGAGGCGAATATTGAACATAAAATTTTAAACTGAGTATTTTGTAACTGAAAAAGTTGTTAACACATTGTCTGATCTGGGAATCAAAACTCAAACCCTTCGGTTTATCAAATCAAAGTTAGGTTCTTCAAAATTAGCATAGTAAAGTTACTATGCTAATTTTGAAGAACCTCATAGTGTAGTACAGTATGTACTTACACCTTTACGTAGCCAATACAAAAAACGATGAGATTTTTCAACAACTAGAACAACCATAATTGAATTTGGAATACTACTTTTATTTTAATTTATGGGTACAGAAACAGGCAACAGATTAGATAATACAGATAATAATGTGTTTAGTATACAGTTTTTGAACCTGAAGTAATTAAAACTGTACGCACAAAAACTGTTAAATGTAAATAAAGAAAGAGAAGACAGAAAAAAAAGTTGATTAGCATAAATCTAAATTATGAAAAACAAATAGTTTCTGTTGAATCAAATAAGTAAAATACTATCCCATTGTAGAAATATCGCAAGTGGGTAAATGTCTCATTCAAAGAATTATAATATTATTCCGTGCATTTGATGTAAAAAACTATATATGATTTGCACAAAATGCATGACATGCATGAGGCTGTATACAGTCTTAACCCACCACAAACATGTAATATCAATAAACTTTTTCTTATCTTCTTAAATATCCATTAAGTATATAAGAATGGTTATTAATATGTAAGAATTATGTACCTGATCATAATCAAAGACTTCTGGTATGGCATCTTGCAAGAAGGTAATGGGAGTGTTTTGCTGTGCATTCTCTAGCACTTCCCCCACATATCTGTCATTTCTGAACCGAGGTGTTTCATCATTCACATCGGTAACTATCACTGTCACCTCGGTAGTTGCACTAGGCATTGGTGATACCGCATGTGACTCTTCCGTGGCCTGAAATAAAACAAAATTGAAAAAAAATATTGCGAGCCTTAAATATTACTATTTAAGTCCTAGGATGCTATGAGCCACCCATCAGGTCGGGCCGTGTGCTTGTCTGTCACCTTAGTGGTATAAAACAAAATTATATTAGGATTTTTTTTCTGACAGTGGAGTTGGAAAACTAAGGAAGCATCTCCACTCTACTAAAATCTATTGCAACACTATGTGCTTGGTATTTGCATCATTATAGTGTATGTAAATATAAATTATGCAATTACAAATGTTACATGAATTTTACCAGGGTGTTGCGTGAGTTGTTAGGACTTTATATCATTTTTAGTCGTCCAACAGGTGTCACTCCTGGTTTATTATCACACTATAATTCACAAGCTGATCATTGATCCAATGTGTGTAAATATCTGCATAGTATGGTTACTGACTATGTATATAATGAATATACATACCAATATTTCCAATATATAAGCTCCATTGCTGTTATTAGGATCCTCTCGATCAAGCTGATTGACGGTGTACACCATTCCAGAACTACTGTCAATATCAAAGTGCTCTTCTCCACCAGATATAATGCTGTACGAGATACGGTTATTGATTCCCCTATCACCGTCAATTGCTCTAACTAGAAAACAAATAAGGATATATTTTAATTATCACCTATGTGTTTAGTAATATGTTTAATTCAATGAAGGTGTTTATGGGATAAAATCTAGTCCACAATATTAAGGAATCATTTTTATTTTCATTTAAAATATATTTCATTGTTCTTCAAAAGCACTGATTTCTTATATTGATGTTTACACAGTGTTTTGAACCCTTCCATGGTATCGAATGCTAGATTTACAAGACCTTGTATTTATTCCTATTCTTGGAACATAATTTTAATGGTTGTACAGATTATACTAAAACTTTCTAACATAATAGATTAACTTTATATAGAAGAAAAATAATAACAAACGTTTTATGTAGTTCAAGTCACCATGCAGGTAGACTCTTCAGAGTAAAATAAATAAAAGATTTGATTCAAATTGTAAGTTACACACCTTGCAAAACAGAGGTCCCAACAGGTGCATCTTCACTTATCCTTGTCACAGGAGTGGCTACTACGAACTCCGGAGGTTGATCCTCAACGTCCTGCACCTTCACAAGTATAGCAGCCGTCCCTGTATTCACTCTGCCTTGATTAGCTCGGTCTACTGCCAAGACTCGAAGTTGGTACAACGATTTTCGTTCGTAATCTAACCGATTTACTAAACGAATCACTCCTTTTCCATTTACAGTTTGTACAGAGAAGCTCCCTACATCGCCATCTAATTCTTGTAAATGATATAATACCTGGAATAATAATATTCACGGAAAAACAGCATGATTTTAAAATATTTTGGTAAATAAAGCTAATGTCAATTATGTCAGAAAAGTGACAAATGTGTCAATTTTATTGTGTCAACAACAGCACAAATTCAGAAACGTTCAGAAACGAACATATTACTTTGATAATAAAGTTAAAAATAAATAGTAAGAAATAATACACAGTCTATAATTTCATTTAGTCAAAACATACTTGTCCATAGGCTCCTTCATCAAGATCAGTAGCTTCTACTGTTGCCAAGACTTTAGGCGATGAATCTTCTTTTACCGTAATCACAGAGGGATACGGTTTAAAAATAGGTTCGTTGTCGTTTACATCCTCAACTAACAATAAAAAGCTCTGCGTAATGTAGTTTCCTTCTCCTAAATTTCCATCTGTTAACGTTAATACGAACGAGTATTCATCACGGGTCTGAAATATAACGTTTTTGTGAGCAGATATTGTCAACTTAGCTCTACCCTACAGACTCTACATCTACAGATCATCCCTGAGATGGCAGTGGGCTACTCAAAGGAAATTTCTAATGTTCTTGGGGCTACTATAGGCAGCCTCTACTTAAATTAAATAACTTAAATGTGGTTCAAATTGATGCTACGTAGATATTAAAATTCATATAAACACAGAATGCTTCGTTTGTTGTTTTGTTTCTGTGCCTATCTTACTGATCTTGCAAAGCGACAGATGCGAGCGTGGTATACCGGTATCCACCTACTGGCATTGGCATTCATTTTATTATAATTCGAATGCGCAATTCATCACATTTCCTGCTTACTAAGTGTAAAACTCATGACATGCGCTGATAACTTGGAGGTAGATAACAAATTACATTGAATACCTACTCTTCTTAACATAAATTCACTTTCTTCGAAATTTAATTAGCATAAAACTATTAAGCATAGATATGATTATTTTCCGTACGTAAGCCCCGTCACATCCCATCCAGCCATTGTGTTATCTGGTGGTGGCTACACAAACTGCAATTTGCAAGGTAGTTATGTCACGTCGCCGGTGTATCTTCGATGTAAAAAGCCTAGATATTGCTCGGTATAACCACTTCATCTATCCTTTCCTGTATCTTAGAATTTAGCTCACTTACTTACTCCGCTATCCTTGTGATTAAAGTGGAATGATATTGGTAGAATGGAGGTTTTATCTTCACTGTCCTAAAGAACACCCACCCTGTTCAATCTCGGTCACGGTTGTGGACCCGTCATATACCACTGTCTAGCCAAGATAATAATCTATGTCAGACGGAACTGAATTAATTCGCAGATAAGTAAATCTTAGTAAATCCGCACGCCCTTGCTAAACATTTTTTATAGAGATTTTCTTCCTCACAGCAGTCACAGATTAAAGTATCTATTCTGTGGGGCAGCTTCCTAGAGTGTTTTTGGTACTGGAGAAAGTAGTAAGGCTAGACCAGACCAGACATACCACTTCGAGAAGTGGACAAGACGTTGAGTCACACTTATTGTAATTATATACAACGATATTACCGAAGTACTTCCCCAAAGAAACAAAAAACATGTTCGCTTCCTTTGCTCTACGAAGATGTTTTCGATCGTTTGTAGATTTGTTGGTGTCCAGCAACTTCTGAGAGCGATTTAGCCTCCTTAATCGATTAGGTAGGTAGGTACTTAATTCGATCGATCGGTTAATAAAATACTTACTTCTCTATCTAATTCCTTAACTAAATAAATATTAGCTTCGTTGGATGAAATGGCTTCTAATCTCAAAATATCACTGCCAAGTTGGTCTCTAATGCCAAATTGTAATGTATCTCCATCGGGGTCAACGCCCCTCAGCCGGTATATTAAGCTACCTGAAATTAAAATAACGGTTACTTGTTTGAAATAAAATACTTGCAACTTGCATATACACCAATTATGTTATTAAAGAAGTGTTTATGAAATATACCGTTTAAAAAGTGAGTGAGAAATTAAGTAATAGGGGTCTCTTTGAGTTGGTATTTTTTATAACGGTCCCATCAATATGGTTTCATTTTATCTGACGCAATTTTATCATGTGAAGACTTCACAATCCTATAAAACATTTTTATGACGGTCGCGTCAACATAAGTCCACCTCGCCTGATGGTAAGTTAAAGGAGGAGTCTCAGGAATGAGAGTCACCATTACAGATACCAATAATGCTACGATGGTAGCCTACAGCTTGACGATCTCACGCTTTTCACATAACATAACATAAACTTATGCCTATATGCCCGAAGGGGTAGGCAGAGGTGCTAGTACCCACATTTCGCCAGTTTATGTTTAGGTTCCAATGTAATAGGCGGCGAGCCTATTGCCATTAACCGGGCACTTATAAACCTGCGATAAATACACACATAACTTCGAAAAGCATCGAAAAGTCATTGGTGTGTGCCATGGTGAACTTGGGATCGAACCCGAGACCTCGTCTCAGCAGTCCATTACCCAGACCACTAGGCTACCGCGGCTACGTCAATAAGGTACAGCGTGTTATTCTGCATGATGACTTTTGAAGAAAATATTAGTAGGTATTATTAAATTTTTTCAGTCTTCTTTGTAAGTTGTGCTAACTGTATCCAGTCCTACTAGGCGTCATTAACAGCAGCTTTTTTAGTTCTTACAAATGTTGATAGCTTATTTATCGTAATTCGGTAACGGTTGAGCGAACCCAAGAACTTTATCAGGTGACCGATTTGCTTCAGTAAGTTTTATTTACTTTAAGGTAATATGAGGAAGGATTACAACTGGCCTAGTCCCATGGCATGGCTCCTATAATCATCATCCTTTAAGTGATTGCCCTGTTGCATCTAAATTATGCAATTTTAAGCCCGGGTCCGCTTATTGTATGATTGGTAAGAATATCGACTTTACGGGCATCGATGGCCGAACTTACAACTTCGACGAACTTTAAAAAAAAACAACAGCCCGCTGAGTTTCTTGCCGGAGTCTTCTCAGGTCTGGGCCGCGTTTCGAACCGGTGGTCCATTTGTTTCTAGTTTTAAATAATTTTGATTTTGACGTTTTGTAAGTTCCGCTTAAAATGGTCTATACAGAATAAATGATTTTTGACTTTGACTTTGACTTTCATCCGTAATTTAGCAGGTGCACCTAACAGGTGAGGTTGGCTTGAGTCCGAAAGGTATTAGTAGAGTCCTGCAAACACTTTTCAGGCCTCAGTCATTTTTAGACTATCGTCCTTCTGGATTAGATTAGATATTTTCAAATACTTCCACTTAGAGCTGTCTTACGCCACCGCTATCCAACGGCTTATATTACAGAGAAAAATAACAGCTATTAACAGTTATATGTAGTTTAGGTGATTCGTTACGCTGAGTTCATAACTCTATCCCATCACGTATTTTAATGCATTTCACGCTTTAGTAACTGCTCGGTGACTAATCGTTACATAACAACGATTCCACAACTGCCGGTGTTAAGGTAGGGTTCATTTGTAGGGCTTCCCTATGTTTGAAGCAGTTGTCACGGTAACCCCACTCTCCTGTAGGTAGGTATGAATAATTTCCGGCTGTCAATGCGGCGGTGAGCGACTGGTAACGTTCCAAGTTTGAATTACCTTTGGGGCTGGTTGGATGTTCGTGCATCGGTTTTATGGACGGGGGTGAGTATCGCAGGTACATTATAGGTAAGGTGCATTTTATAACTGACATTTTAATGTGTGTGAGTCATTAAATTGATGAAGATCCGAATGTAATTCATAGGTACTGAATACGTGCCTAATATTTGGTCCAAGTTCTTCAAGTGTTAATTTTTTATTGGTTCGGTGGTTTACACAAGTACTTGCAAAAAACATGTAACCCTTTAAAGAGGCAGTTTTGCAAAATAAACGTTGTAGGTACTCAGATATACGAACAAGACCGCGTTCTTTTACTAATATAATACAAACAAGAGTACAAGTACAAGTACATACCGACAGGTGTATCAGCTCCTTCCTTCAATCTCACCACAATCTCCGACTGGCCATCGATGAGAAACCGTGGCGGTCTGTTCGCGACCACAACTTCTAATATCGTAAGCAGCAGCCACAATCCTCGAACACATTTGTACTGCACCGGCTTTAACCGGACTCGCGGCGGGAGAGTTACCCCATGCATTGTTCTCAATCATCTGACACATCTAGCCTTATTGCTGGCTGGTGGTGAGACCATTTTCTCACTTCACACGGTTTCACCGTGGGACTCGTGCCTATCAGTGAAAGTGTCACCTCGCTTGGAGCGATTGAACTCCTCTACGTGACTTCGCGTCCACCTGCAAGAGAAACAAGTGATGTACTGTTTTATGAAAGGCGATAAGTTGAATTTTGTTAATGTTATGTTATGTTATTGTGTTGGAGATTTCTCTCGGGACAGTTGATATTTGATCACCTTTGATTTGATTAAATTTTGAAATCATAATATGGGAATGTGAATTACCAGTAAGACAGATGTTAGCAAGCTGGAGTAGCAAGCAGTTTTATTATCGCCGAAAAAAGTAATATGTAAGTACCTAGGTACATTAATTAATATTTAGTTTATCAATTCGAATTGTCTGGCTTTCAGATTAGTCTAGCTTTTACGTGGGATGAATTATATTATCAAAAAGAGTATCAAATAGAGGTATAACTTGCCGTTTTGTAATGTTTTCGGGCGTTCAGTTTGTTAGTTTTTTTATATTGCCTACAAGACGCAGATGAGAGAGTCGTGTCTGCACCCCATACTTTCTGTGGATGTATAATGTAAAGGTAGTATGTTATATCATGTCTTTTCCATAGCTTTACATTTTCTACGAAAGATCATTAAACGAACGCCGCTTCCGTGACGTGTCTTACGTTTGTTATGTCTGGCTTGAACAAAAAAAAACCAATCCATTTGGCAAGTCACACTTTTATCCTACACAAATAATAAAGAGGGAGGAAGCACAAGCATTATGTAGGTAGGTAGGTACCTTCTTGTATTTACGACACCGACACGGCTATTTCCACCCCTAACTTTTTAAAACTTTTACAAGTAAGTTTACGGCCTCTGTGGCGTAGCGGTAGTGCATGCGACTGCTACGCAGGGGGCGCGGGTTCGATTCCCGCTCAGTGTAAATATTTGTATGCATGAATATGTCTATTTGCGTTGGTCTGGGTGTTTCTATGTATAATAAGTATGTATTTACAAAAAAAAAGGTATATAAGTATGTTTATCAGCATTCTAGAATCCATAACACAAGCTAGAAGCTAGTTAAACTAAGCTTACTTTGGGTCTAGAGAGCGATGTGTAGAATTTCGTAGAATATTTATTGTTATTAAAAAAAGTAGAAAAACTTATTTACTTATTATTATTGTATAAAATCCGATCACAACACAACTTTTTCTTTCACCACCATGTTGGGTACTCCCATCACCCATGTGTCAGTGGGTTATCTTGGTACGTATCTTTGTACGGAATTAGCGCGTGGCGACGCTGAGCATTTGCTAACTGGCCGTATCTCATTGTCTTCAAGTGCCAAAGTAGCATTACTGTTGCACATTATCTTGCCTAACTAATGAGAAAAATCTACTCTCAAAGTAACGATTTTAGAGTTGATACTGTTGATACTCAAGGTCGTAATATCTTCTTGGGTAACCCTGTGTTGTATTTCGACAGTAATAATCCGTTCTAGTTGAATGGATTTTGAATGAATTACTAGTTGGAGAATATTTTTTTATAGGACTGTTAACGTAAAGAGATATATCTGCGGAGAATTTGAAAGCTTTATGGGTATTGGGTATTTTACGTCAAATGTAGAAACCGCTAGAGCCTCGTCCATGTTTCGGCTTGCAGGCGAGGCTGGATTGTGCTCCGAAGGTCTTCTGTCTTGGTAAGGCTCATACACTTGTAAAAAACATGTCAAGTGACATAGAAATACATAATTAAGTGCTTTTAAACTTTCGCGTTCCATAACTATTATACGTAAACGGGAATTAACGCGATACACGTTAAAGGTATATACATACCTTTGGATGCCTGACGTTTCGACCAGGTTACACCGGCCGTGGTCAGTCAGCCTGTGACCACGGCCGGTGTAACCAGGCAAAGTATTTATAGGGAAAGGTGGTGATTGCGGAACATTTAGGAGTGGACTGGTACCTATTACCTCCGTTGAACAACTGTTCTGTTAGTTGTTGACAGAGAGTACAACTGGTAGCGGTGCACCTTCAGGACTAAAGAGATACATTAAGAAGAAGAAGAAATATCGGAATCTGTTAAACAACTGACGAAAAGTGGGTGTCAATAAAATTGACAAGAATGAGTAATTTGAAAAGCTAGGCACTACCTAGGTACCTTAATCCTAGTTTCTAATTACTTAGCTCATTAGTGTCTGTCCCTTTTTTTCTAACTAGCTGTTGCCCGCGGCTCCACCCGCGTGGACGTCGAACTTTGCATTTTTTTACTATATCGCCGGTTCACTAATATGCGTAGGATTTTGAGTCTAACTAAACTAAAAAACTAAAAAAAAATTGTTGTTGTAATTGGTTAAGTAGAACCGGAGATATGACCAAAAACGACCTAAAAACGAAGCGCGGGCGAAACCACGGGTATCAGCTTGTATAAAAAGTAGCCTATGTGTTGCACAGAACTATGAACTATAATCATACCAAGTTTGATCAAAATCCCTCCAGTAGTTTTTGATTTTAGCGTGAACAAAAATTTAGTGCGGACAAACAGAGGCACAGAGGCACAGAGACACAGACAAATAGATAAACAGACAAAAATTCTAAAAATCATTGTTTTGGCATCTATTACATTCATAAAGTCCCCTAATAATTTTTTTTCTCATATATCTTCCATGTACAGACGCCGATCAGTTACAGATTTATTATATGTATAGATATTGAAAGATCATTCATTATATTACATCCAAAAATTATTGTCATCATAATATCACACCTTTATTATGTAACAAAAATTCCTAGTACACAACAATGTTATATTCCCTCAATGTAACATCTATTGTTTACGGTTAACAACGTCAACCAAATAATATGATTAGTAATGAAGATGTTACGACATTACGTTATAATGAGCACTCGGATAAAAGGGGGGTTATTCACACGCGTCGTGTTACCAGTATTTGCGAAACAATTATGTAAAAATACAATTAAAAACCGACCTCGCGACCGGCGCCGGATGGGAACGTATGATAGATGTCGTTGACGTATATATTCGGTGGTAAAACCGACGTCCCGTCAAACCAGCACTCGTTGAAACAAAAGGGGCATTCAGCGCAACGGATATGAAGGCCAAAAACTATTGTTTGGCCATCGCACTGTAACTATCGGGGACTGACCTTTGTTGATACATCATCACTGCTGATGAACTTTTAGTGCACTTTAGTCATCAGTTTAAATTGAAAGGTGCAATTTCTGTTGCGTGGTTTGTTCATGCTTTAATTTTATTAGCTTTTTTTATACCACTTAGGTGGCAGACAAGCACACGACCCACCTGATGGAAAGCTGTTACCGTGGCCTAGGGACGCGTGCAACACCATGGGCATCACAATCGCGCTGCCGACCTCAGTCGCGCTGCCGACCCCCTTCGCGCTGCCGACCCCCTTCACGCTGTCGACCCCACGACGAAACGAAATTTCGTGAATATAATACTACAGAAAAAAAACTGATAGTCACTCTCTGGCTCTCTATATCAACAAAGTGTTATGCAGAATGTGTATTAACATTGACATTTCTCTACCTATTTTTTTTTTGGCATTCCTAAATGTAGACATGAATTTCAACTGTTTAGGATCACTCTAGATTAAGCATAGATTTTAATTATCTAGATCATGTCCTGGTAGCTCATTGGTTAGAGTATTCGTATTTGATAACAAAATTCTGCCCAAATCCAATAACTCCCTTACTATACGTTAGATTTTACCAATTTAAATTAAACATAAAGCCTTTTGTTTCCGTGCGGAAACCCTCTAGGTCTTTCACCTCACTATATCTAACGGTGAGACGGAAATGTTGATATTGAACCGACTAAACCTACAAATAAAACTACAGGGTTTTTTTTCAGCCTTCCTGTGTTACCAGGAAACTAGGATAGGAAGGAAATTCCTGAAAACTTTCCTGAAAAAAGTATTCGGAATGATTCTCTTTATCTCACCTGTCAGTCAAATATTCAGTCACCAAAAGTTGGGTTATAAGAATCGGCTTGTATTCAATTTGTTCATTCATGGTTCCTGTCCCCAGAGCGTGACGATTTAAAGTAAGTATTTACTCCAAAAGGAGTGCAGAGAAAGCCTCCATACTCCGTTACACACGAGGTTGTTTTGAAATTAACGCCACGGAAAGTGTTTCTTTGTATTGATTATATCAGATCTTTATAATTTAGATGTCTTACGGTAATTTTATTAGTATTAGGCAATTAAGCTTCATTCCAATAGATTCACTTTGGAGCTTGGGGGTTGCTCTAGGAAAGCGAAATCTTTCCCCCTCTGATGTGTCATTTCTTTACTTTTTCTGAGCCCCCAACCTTGGAGGGAAAGCCTGCGCCAGAGCCTTGTCCGTAAAATCTGCAGGTTTACCAATGTAATAGGTGGCGACCCTATTGCCATTAACCGGGCACTTATAAACCTGCGATAAATACACACATAACTTCGAAAAGTCATTGGTGTGTGCCATGGTGAACCTGGGATCGAACCCGAGACCTCGTCTCAGCAGTCCATTACCCAGACCACTAGGCTACCGCGGTCTAGTAGGTATATCTATCATAAATATTGTAATATGAATTCTCAATTTTTTACTGAAGACCGCTAACTTGCGGTTGATGCGGGCAAGGTAAGTATTGTATTTCATTGAGTCAAAGATCAGACCTGTTATGTTATATTCTGTCAAGGCAAACACGCCAACGAGCAGACAATTACGTCTTCAGGGACTAGATTACTAATCTATATATATAAAAATGAATCCCTATTTCCCTTGGTCACGGCATCACGCGTGAACGGCTGGACCGATTTCGTTAATTCTTTTTTTGTTGTGTTTGTTATGGTCAGGAAAAGGTTCTTATGAAAGAAAAAGTCAAGAAAGTTGCGCGGGACATTAGAAAATTTAAGAAAACTTAACGACCATATTAACTTATTAGGAGACGGACATAGGATACTTTTTATCCTGCCACGGGGACGACGTATGCCACGGGCGAAGCCGCGGGGCACAGCTAGTTAGTATATAATAATGAATTAATCCTATTAAAACCATTTCTTTAAATATGTACTAGGCCACGTCTCAATGGCAGTAGATCAGAAAAAAAAATATTAAGTACAGAATATTTAATTAAAAAATTACGTTCTGGACAAGAGTTAACAAATTCATAAATTACGGTTATACCTACGTAGTTACTTATTTTAACAACAAACTTACACAGATAAATAATGTTTAAGAGAAATGTGTATTTTATGGTAATGGACGGTGCGTAAGTGGACATTACACACGTAATGACAATAAAACAGGTTTAAAATGATTTTATTTTCATTTTAATGTCATAATAAGTGAACAGTCTCTAGGTAATAACAAAATTACTGTAGCCGGCAACATAAAAAGTTAGTTTTTATGTACTAATAACATTAAATAAGAATTCCGATAGCATAATATTTTATAAAAATAACATAATATTTTATGATTGAATGTTAGTAGGTAATAGGTATTACGATATTTGGATGTAGGTAAACGTACACGTAACAATTTAAAATATTAGGTACAGATAATAACATAAAATTTAAGCACAGTCGTTGAGAGCCCTTATCGAATCCAATGATTTAGTTTAGACAGACAATCAAATTTTATAAACCTTTTCTGATTTATATACCTACTTGCTCAAAAATATTGGATGTTTTTATGTGATTAGATTACCTATGTACCTTACTGATGCAAATAAATATAGGTAGGTACATTATTTGCAACAGTTGCAACAGTACCGCCCAACTTGGTTAAGTATGTTATTTTGTATTGATATGAAGACTCTACACTTCATGAGTTCCATGGATTGTGTATGGCGCAAGCGTATTTACAAATGTTGCTTTAGCCCAGCACTTGCATTGTTTTGGGCTAAAGAAGCTTTCGAGCAGATAAATTATGAAAACGATTCACGTACCCTTCTTTAGCCCAACCCACACACCATGTTGGACTGAAAAAGCTTGTGCGAAGACAAGTTGTGTATCCTTGTTTAGTGCACTTTGTTGACACATAAACTGTTTCCAAAAGCTCCTTTGAGAGTACCTACCCCAAAAGGATAGCGATTGCGATAAGGTGGTTTCTGTTAATGCTGGTTTTTAGTCGGTAGTTCAAATATGGGGCGAGTGAAGAGAAGTGTGAAATAGGTTCAATTATCCAGCACAAAGAGTTGCATATTCATATTCATACATAAATGTAGTTACACCTATCCCTGACAATATCCACTTGCTACGATCCTGAATTACATCTTTCGTTTCTTCTACTTTCATTTTTTTATACTACGTAGGTGGTAGACAAGCACACGGCCCACCTGATGGGAAGTGGTCACTGTGGCCTATGAACGTGTGCACACTAGGGGTGTCACACACGCGCTGCCTAGCCTACCCTGAAGGGAAGGGGGGAGGATTGGGAAGGGGCCGGGAGGCTAGGAAGGAATGGGGGGAGGAGGGGTACAGTGAGCTCTGGCTACCCTACTTACCGGCGGCGATGGTTATTACGATGGTTTCATAATTGTTTTCATAGATGCATGCCGGTTACGGGTAGGTACTTTGACCTGGCCTTTACATTAAACGTATGCACCGTAATTCGTAATAGTTGATTTGAATTATTAATCTGCAAGTGTAATTTTGTCATAGTGCAAAAATATTAGATACTCGTGGTGATGTCCTAATTCCATAATCAGATAAGTTACATCAAGGCTGTGTGCAATTGTCCCACATACCGTCCGCATTGCGGCCTTATAAAGTGAAACTTTGCCCAAAATTAATGGTTAATTATACATATTTAATGTGAAAGTTATATTTTCTTTTGCTTTTTTCTATATCTATATCTATATCTATACTAATATTATAAAGAGGAAAGATTTGTACCTATTTTTGTATGTTTGTATGTTTGTAATGAATAGGCTCAAAAAGTACTGGACCGATTTAAAAAAATTTTTCACCAATAGAATGCTACATTCTTCCAATTTGACATAGGCTACATTTCATTTTGAAAAAAATTAGGGATCCTTGGTAAAATTTGAACAATGTAACCGAAGGTGTAGAAAAATGAGTCTTAAAATGTCTTTCGTCGAATGCGCTGCCGAAACTATTAGCGATAGAACAAAATAATGTACAACAATATTGAAGAACATCATAATGTCTACAAAAAACTCCGCGGTAGCATATGTCCAACTATTGTAGTTATGTCACTACAACAACTTTTTTCATTTTAAAACCCCGTGCGAAGCCGGGACGGGCTGCTAGTATTAGATATTGTTATAGCTTGCATAGAGTCGACATCGATAGTGTCTGCATTTGAGGAGCAACACTTAAATCATAAAATCACTATCGGCTTCGTAACCCAAATCCACGCTTCTAATTCTTTCTTACTTTTCTTTATAGTCATGTCACCGCAAATGTGAGTGAGGAAGATTTTTTTTATACTTCTTATTCTAGAAATTAGGTTCGATAATCTTCCATAGTTTGAGTACTTATTCGTACTACTTATTCGTACAGTGGAATTAATTTCATCAAGAACCAAGGTGCCTCATTTGCCGCACCATAAAGACTTGTAATTCTTTAACAGCGCATGTGTTTCCTTCCTCCTATAGTCCCGGGGCCTTTAAGCGGGGCGTGAAAAAGCATTTGATCTGAGGGCCGCCACTGTAGCACTACCGGTGTATGTGGTGGTGACCCCAGTCCTGAGACTTTGCTTTTAGCTTACCATCAGGCGAGGTAAAGTCCTTTTGACGTAGGTATCCTATATAAAAAAAGTTATCCTATCTCATTACCTATCATTTGAGAGGTTGAAGCTTGGCATTTATTAATAACACAAGTTGGTTTTAAAGTACCTACTTCTAAATTACTGCAATTTATTAGATCATTTCCCTTTTCTTTTCTCCGCGCTTGATGTTACATAGCGATTGGGCACATCGCATGCGCACCCAAAATTATGATATCGTGTTGAGCTACTATTACAGATTGCTTCATTTATTACATGCCTAGTTGTCATCAAACCTTTTTCTTACGGTGTATTAGAAACCTTCGGTTTGTTTCCATTCTCCTGATTGTGAAACGACAAAAAAAAAACGTACTGATAAAATTAGACAAACGTATGTACCTACTAAGAAAATTAATATGCATATTATTTAATTTATTTATCGTAACATTTGAACAAAACAATTACTCTTGGATCAAATACCGTAATAATTGCTGACACTGAAACTTAATTAAATACCTAAGTCTTAGTTGGTCAGTATGTGTTTTATTTACAAAAGTTTATGGTTTTTCGGCATAACAGAGAACTTTGGTTTATACGCTAATAAATAGAACTAGAATTTTAATATCTATCTTTCATCCTACCTAAACCTTAGCTTAGCGGTATGTTTGAAAATTCACAGCAGTTATTATAATTATACTATACCTATAATCATTCTCTATAGTCTGTGGTTATTTATGTAACCAGTGTATAAAATAATTTTCACATTCCTTTTTTCAAATCGTTTGTAGTGATGTAACAATAGCCATCAATGAAATTATGAAGGCACTGTTATTAAGCAGATTCAGTGAAAACTATTTTTATTTAATTACCGTATATTTTTACCCACACTTTTCGTCTCTTAATTCAGTAGCTTAGATTGTAGCTAATAGGTATAATGTTGGGCACAAAGGAGCAAGTGAAAGCTATGATGTGATAAAAGTGTTTTGGAACCTAGAAAAGGGTAAGTGGAATAGAGAACATAAAGTCCTTTCTCATATAGTTTTTAGTAGTAACTAGGTATGAAATGTTCAGAATGGCAGGAAGCCTGTCTTTGCAAGAGAGTTTAAGGTTCTTTACCAATTCATGCACTTATGGTGCGCTTTATCTGGGCAGGCAGAACTGCCACCATTTTTACTGGTCTGTGTCCTTACACACTTCACGGATTTTTCTACTATAATTAAATCTTCAAGCCTGCTGGGTTCGGTGGCTAAATCTTTTAGGAAAAGGAAACCTTTTGCAGGTTGTACCACACTATGTAACCGTGCAACTATGTGCTTGTTTATCATGTACACTATCGTGTCAACAATAACAATGGAAACGTAGCAAACAGATCCGTCGAAGTCTAAAAGCAGGTGAACCACTTTTTTATATAATAGAAAAGCATCTGGGCTTCTCGGCATAGCTTTAATTATAGGGCAACTGCTTCCTCAGTTAGATGGCGAGTATTTTTTGCTCCATTCCCCGTTAATCTCGTTGTAATTCGTTGTATATTAGCTGTAGTTAAAGCTGTCAGTCATGCACATACATTTAAATGAAAAGCGTTCGTGGTTCGTTGTGTATTTGCATGATAAATTATAGTAGATGACAGAGAGAAACCATAGACGTAAGAATAACTTCCGTCTAGAGTTCGCTGGCTTGGGAATTAATAAATTCAAATTTCAATTAGGTACAGTTAACGTTACATCTTTGTACTATTTTAGAACTGTAAATGTCTGTTTGTTCGAGTATCACACAATAAGAAGGTACTAGAAGCTGAATGATAAATAAAATAGATTTTTGTTATAGGTATAGTCCGCGAATGCTACTGTAATTCACACAAGTTGAGGCGTCAACAAAAACTCTACATTTCATTTTGTATTGTTCTTCTTAGTTGGTTCTTAGTTATGTCGCCTAAACATGAAAATTCTATTGTAAAACGTGGGATTTCAAAGCTTACAAAAAGTACCTACCTAGTTATTAATTTTTCAAAAAATTTACTGAAAATATTTCAACATTATGAATGATTTAAAGGTTTGATGATCTCACGAAAGCGTAGGTAGATTTTATATTCGATCGTATCAGAAAATATATATTTTTTATTTCTTCCTAAACGAATTGAAATCACGCGTTTTGTAAACGAAGCGTTGCTGAATGGGCGCCAGGTTTGTTAACAATACGTCGAGAATGAACAAACAAGCTTAATATCGTACATGTATATTGTACAAGCATACAATAATAACGTACATATAATACCTAGTAGTTCAAATAACAAAGAGAAACCTCATAAAATGATGGAGGTATAAAATATGACTAGGAAAAGCGGTAGACGATCCACGAACTTGGCTGAAGTGGAATGTTTATATTCCTACGAACAATAGACTCTACATTAGGCTCAGTGCGTAATGTAATGACTTTAACGAGCTATTCAATTGTATGACATAAGAGATAGCAAATATTGCGTTTCAGGTAATTTGGACATAAATAATAGCTTGCTAAAAATGCTAAAATAAGACCTTGCTTTATCATTGGCTTACGACGTGTTTTGTGGTGAGCCTGTTAAGAAAACAAAACAGCTTAAATGACATGAAATTATAACTTAACTAACTGTACCCGCGTGAGTTTAGAATTTTTAACTTTTTTATTTTTGCACTGGACCCTTTTTTTAACCGACTTCAAAAAAGGAGGTTTTCACATCGACTGTTTTTTTAATGTTTGTTACCTTAGAACTTTCGTCTGGGTAAACCGATTTTGAAGATTATTTTTTCATTTGATAGCTGGGGCTTCATGTAGTCTCATTTTAATTTTGTCCTTTAAAGTCGTTTTTTTTCTATGAAAAGCTTTACTTAATAAAATAATAGTAGCCTTAAGATATTACCTATCTGTCAGTGAAAGTCTTTAAAACTCAGATTTAGAGATTACCTCATCCATGCCTCATTCAAACAGACAGAGAAACAGACACATACAATAAACAAACAGACAGACACGAGACAGATAAAATAAACGTCAAAGTTGAGACTAACACGGACGCGCGTGTAAACGTTACGTTACGGTTCACAATCACAAATAAGGGCTCTGTTAAGGTCGTTAGACGAGGCACTATTTAGTTCTGGTTAACCTATCGAATTAAGTTGTTATGGTTATTTTGTGACAACGTTTTAATGCTTTGTTGGCATATTTTGTTTGGCATAAAAACGAGAACGTCTCCAAATTATTAGAATAGTCTTTTAATGAGTAGAAATGCACTGTCGCCCTTGGTATTAGCTTAATACCTTCCAAGTTACTGAGATGACCACAAAAAATTGAACAATATTCAATTCCAATTTAAATAGAGAGCCAATTCTCGTAAATAAAATAAATATATTCAAAATTCAGTCTCTGTCTAATCGCAATCTATACCTACAATAACTCTATTAAATACTTTTACAAAGTACCTAGGTAGTATTTTGTGTGACTTTTCCAATTTTAAAGTGGAATTATCTGAAATGATCTCAACGCACACGTGTTTCCTTCTTCTTAAAATCCCGGGATCTCGGAGCGAGGTGTGACAAAGCATCTATAGAGGCCGTCAAGGTCCCCCTATGTTAGGATCGTCACCATCAGGGATGGTGACCTGTATCTTCTAGATTTTACCCTAGCTTCTTACCATCCAGCGAGGTGCAGTCAGTTGAAGGACTGAACACAAAAATGACTGTATTTGTTTAGACTTAGGTTTTATGAATATTATTCTGTACAAGCTGCTAGTAATTTGTAATGAAGCATCATGTTTATAACCTATTCCTGTGAGTTTATATTCATTCGCTACAAGTGAGCGGCGCATGAAGTGTGACGGCGCGTCCAAGCGTGCCTCCCCCGGGAACCAAACCCGTCACACCGCCGTATCCGGTGTTCGTTACTCTCCGATAGTTTTTGCGATATTAAAATAAAATACGTTTAAGTCTCATGCTGAGCTAAAAGTGAAGGGCTTGTTCAATTGACTTGAACGAAATTTCACTTTTCTAAATTAAAGTATCTAACTATTTGCTATAATCTAAAATTTCTGTGTTGTATCATCATCTCACCACTTTCAAGATGAACACCTAGAGAAAACGGGAAAGTTGAATTACCAGATGGAAATAAATTCGATAATTCAATTTGAATGTATCTGGGACTCCACCAAGATCTTCGAATCCCTGGTAAACCTCACTGGTACATCTGTTAATTTATGGACGCAGACGCTCTGGTGCAGGCTTTCGAGGTTGGGTTAAACTTTCTGACCAAGAGAGTGGACCCCAGCCAGCCAATGTGCATGTTTTGGATGTGAGAGGGATAGATGAAGAATTGAAAAAAAAAAGGTAAATTAATGAACGGGTGTAGTCAAGTTACGCGCCGGCGTGTAAGGTGACACAAAAGGAATTTCCCTCGCACCACGGTTGACTCAATGCAATCTCCGAATTCGAGATGGACCCCTCGGGTTTAGGAACCACAGTGTCCCTCTATGACCTCCGGAAAAAGGTAGAATGACACCAACGACCTCACGTCTCTTATTACAAGCAATTAATGTTCTTAATTATGGATAAATTATGTGATAGTTGGCTATGCTATTCTGTATAAGGATTGGCATTCATAATTTGTTGTGCTTCTCGTAAATTAGTTCACCGCCCATGATTATACAAAAAATCTCATAGAGGGGTACAGCGGAGCAAAACCCGGTACTGTCGTTGTTTTTATTCTAAATCCCATGCTTTCGATTTCATCACCATTATGTAACACAAAAACGTCCAACTGTTTAAGTTCATCATCTTTTTATTTGGTTGTTCTTGTTGCTTTTTGTCGATGATACGATCATTGCTCAATAGCTATTGCGATGCTTGATTTTTGTCATCATCTGCTACGGTGCTCATTCACTGCGAGCATTCAACTATAATGTTACTGCATGCATGCGGACGACCTCCATGGCGTGGCGGTAGAGAATTTTATTACTACGTCGGAGGTCGCGGGTTCGATTCCTGCTCACTGCAAATATTTGTATGCTGCATGAATAATTTTCGATTGTCTTGGTGTTTCTGTGCCTAACGTGCCTAACTTGACAAATTAAACCGTTGATCCCGGTTGTCATAAGTATGATCATTTATGTCAGTTGTTACGGGTAGTTGGAGGCTTAAAAATCCGATAACTGATCTAACTAAAGAACTTCAATATCGCCAATGGGTTGTGGATTGTAAAGGTCAGATGGTAGTCGCTTAGCCTGCCTGGCTTACTATTGGTTAATCTTTCCGTTTACTACTCAGCCACAAGTCCCCTTTTGTTCTTCAACCGACGATATGTACCTCCTTGAGGCGAATTTAACACGTTCATTGCCAAACACGCGACGTCGCGTGTTCCCAGTGCTCTTTGAATTGGCCCTTCACGCGTCTTCGCGTGAAGTGTCCGACTAGTGGTGTATGGAAAGTTAAATCTGAGCCAGAGCGTTAAATCAAATGTGCTTTTCATGGGCCTCTAGGGAAAGGACTAAGCTATCGAAAAGTGGGCGTGGCCATTAGAATCATGCGATTATTTTAGTGTGACGTTATTGGTTAGTTGGCTCGGTGAATCCGCGCGGTTCGGACGACATTCTTTTTGTTTATAGTTACCTAATTCAAATAAAAATTATTGATACTAAAAATAGTTTCATTTTTTATTACATTTTGATCTCTTTGCAAAAAAATGCTAAGCAAACCTTGACGCCACGTAGCGTGATGGGGCCCCTAAGGATATATTTATATAGTGAATACACTGCACATGGCCCATCACGCGACGTCGCGTGATATATAACTATACTAGCTGTTGCCCGCGGCTCCGCCCGCGTGGATGTCGAAATCCGTTTCAAAAACTATCCTATCTCTCAAGTTGGATCGAACTGCACATGGTGTGCGAATTTTATAATAATCGGTTAAGTGGTTTAGGAGTCCATTGAGGACAAACATTGTGACACGAGATTTATATATATTAAGATATAACTAACTCGCCCTCCCCGGCTTCGTCCGTGGCATATTTCGAACTCCAATCCTTATCGGATTGGATCGGCTCCGCCCGCGTGGATGTCGAAATCCGTTTCAAAAACTATCCTATCTCTCAAGTTGGATCGAACTGCACATGGTGTGCGAATTTTATAATAATCGGTTAAGTGGTTTAGGAGTCCATTGAGGACAAACATTGTGACACGAGATTTATATATATTAAGATTATATAAAATATCACACATATATGTAGAAAGCATAAACACACCCACAAGTAGTATTTACTATACATAAGAGTTCAATAATTTAAAAAAAAGACATGGGCCACCAGCAGAAAACTCCAATTTTAGCTTTGGCAATGAAAGTGTTAAAGGAGATAAGCGTGGGAACTCAGTTTTGTATGTTTTCATTGCAATTAATTTCATTGGCGAAATCCATGCTTAATGATTTCCGTGTACCGATTAAAAGGTCCTATATTTAAGATAATTTTATTATCTTTATAACGTACATCCGTTGGAATCAGTCTCATATCTCTATTACGTCAATTTCGCTCGTACCTACTTATATCGAGCAAGCGAAAGTAACAACACTAATGCATAAGTTTCATTTCATAATTATATGTAACCATATGTAACTATATTATATCAATAATTTATTTAAACGACATATTACTATGTCATACGATTTGATTGGTATTTATATCGCTTTCTACGCTTAGGTTAATCATAGACTACAACATCTAGAACGTTTCTCAGAATTCAAACAACCTGGCACTATTTAGTGCCAGTGTTTACGCCCGTAGTGTGTGCGAACAACTTCTCGTGCGATACTGATCGACTCATCTCAATTATCTTTTGCCATTATTGTTTATGTGTAGTGTTTTCTCACGATTTCGAACTGAGCAAGAAATACACTTGACAATGCTATCGATTTTCCACAACAATCACAGGAACCCATTAAGTTTTTAGTGCGGTGAAATTCTTTGATTCGTTAGCCTTAGATTATTGCCAATGACTGCGGGGTGATCGACAGCTGCTCTTGCACATCGCGGTAAATCAGTTTTACTCTTATTGTGTTTTACTATAAAACGGCAATTGTCTGTTTGTCTGTTCAAGCATCAGATAAAAACGACGGGGCTACTCTGATGAAACTTCTATCTATCTATACTGTTGTAAATTTGTAAATTACCTGTTTCTCTACATTGGTGATATTTTAAAGAAATACTTAGGTCATTTTAAAATGACGATTTCAAAATTTTATTTTAGATCGATTTTCACAAACAAAGCATCTTAATAAATTGAATTAAAGAATTTGATTACAGTTGAATATGATATTTTAAATGTGTAAACGAATTTCACACACTGAAAGAAAACTGAGCTATGTTATGCAATAACATGTCAACCCCACAAACCTTAACTTTGAGAAATAAGGAGTTGAAGTTGATTTTCAGTTCTAAAATTATAGATAGTTAATTAACCTAGTTTTCAAAATGATTTAGAGTTGCTATATGACCTAATATTACTGTAACTTCATGAAATAATATTACGATATGAGAGAAATTAAAAATCAATTAGAAATTATAAAAATTGTTTATTGCAAAATAATTATAACTACCTTCCGCATGATTGCAAAAACATTATACGTTCAAATTTGGATCGATTTTCAGCAACAATATTGGTTGTTGTATTATTTAAATCCACAGGGGCTTCGTTTATATCATTATTAGTTTCAGTTTTGATTTCTGCTATAATTTCGTTAGCCTTAATAAAGACGACAGATATAGATGTTGTTCAGAAAAGCTTGGACTGTACGATTTTGGGTTATGATAATCCAAAATCGTACATTCCAAGCTTCTCTGAACAATATCTAAATCTTAAAGATGTATTAGACTAGGGCTACAAAGACAGTATTCTGTATTGGTATTGATAGCACTTGATTCACGAATAAATACCTACAGTATTTTGGACCTGCAGAAGATTTTTTTTTCAAATGACCTAAGGTTTTACACTTTTTCTAAAAGTGTAAAATTTTCTTCGTTTGATTCAAAGTTTTCAGCAGATCTATGCTTACTACAAGCCATTGCAACTAACTTTTGAGCCCTGAAATTCATGATTAGTACCTGAAATGAGATTATAAAAGTATTATGCATTTATCCAATCCCTATTTGCAATAACCAATCAAGATTTCCAGAATAATATTTTTATTGGATTCTTCTCATCTATTGATTTTTAATAGAATATTAAACCTATTAAATCGTTCTTCTAAAGAATCGCTTCACCTGTATTTTCAAAGTTAAAGGCTAAATTTATTAAAATAAAAAACGTTTAAATTCTTCATCCTCAGAATATTTTGTTTTGCAATAACCAGTTTAACTTTATGTGAACTAAAAAATCGAGTTTATTAGTATTTTAAGGGTAATATTTGTTCAAATTATTACTTAAATTCATTAAGTAGAGTAAAAACTACAATATCTGTAATTAATTTCATTTTCTAATTTAATTGAAACATAAAAAACATAGTATCTCGAAATTCGTTCCAGCAGGTAGTCGACTAAAAACATTTAAAATAATGTGAAATTCTATACTATCGATCGAATTACGATGAAAACTTTGATATCAAGTATAATAAATCTTTGACTGAAACGCATTAGGTAAGTCTTTTTTTAAATAAATGTACATTTTTTTTCATTCAAAGAAACACTGAGCACGTTACGATACGTTTGTAATTGGTTGTTGCAAAATTGTTGACCCAAAGTCATAAAAACTGCAAAAAAAATTTTTTGATAGATGTCGCTTTAAGGTGATGTTGACAGGTACGGACATTTTTTAAAACGATTGAAAG
Source organism: Lithosia quadra (assembly GCA_963576445.1). Classification (NCBI taxonomy): domain Eukaryota; kingdom Metazoa; phylum Arthropoda; class Insecta; order Lepidoptera; family Erebidae; genus Lithosia; species Lithosia quadra. The sequence goes on along the minus strand of OY754880.1, from coordinate 12,762,577 downwards.
TTGCCAATTTGAGCCCTAGATGTCGTTAACTCAACTTTCATGATTTTGTGGGTTGACATGTTATTGCATAACATAGCTCAACTAATTTTACCATAGAATATAGTGATTTTACACAATAGTGACCATAATTGCTGAAAAGCAATCAAAACGTCAGCAATACTGTTAAAATTATAAAAATAGCACAAAATTCATAGAGATAATAATCCGATAAGATTAGATTCAGAACACACAATACACCTCTTTACGTGGGACCGAATATAGAGAATGTTGAGATGTAGGGGTTAAAGCTCCATGGTGTTTACTAACCTCTACTTAACCCTTCAGAAAGCTCAGGCGTGACTATGTATGTAACATTAATTTAATTTCAATAGGATATTGTTGAAATTATTTACTAACAAAGTCTTTTTGTTGCAGTTTAGTTCTCGACAAGATGGTTTTCGTAAAAACAATAAGCTGATGTAGCCAGATAAGGCTATGTGTAATCACTGTAATCAGGCAGCAAACTATGGGAAACTTTATGACAACAATCGTGACGCCGAGCAATAATTTGTGTTTGCATAATTAATTCACAGAAATGAAAGTGTTTATTTGTAGTTTTGGTTAAGTCGGTGCGCTTATTTTCACATTAGAGCATTTTTGTATGAATCACACGCGAGCGTTATTACAAGCTCTGCAAATTCAAATTTAGAATTTAATTTTATATGATGACTAGCGTACCCGCGCGCGGCTCCGCCCGCGTGAATGTTGGCTATCGCCACCAAGTGTTTTTTAAGCTGAGGGACTGCCCGTACTAACTTTCAATGTCTATTCCTTCGCAATCAGTGGTTGCAGCAAAACGTATTCATTTCATCTCAAGTTCTATCAAACCCTTCAAAGTACAGTGCCATGCATCGCGGCCAAAGCCCGTTTATTTACCATCATTATCCTTTTTCATTGTCTTCTAGATTTTATGGGGATTAGATAGCTGCTCTGGCCAAAGTATGTGTGACTCGGAAGAGGCCCTTTGAAAAACCCTTTCATCATAGTTGCATTGCACTTTCACATTCGATGCACTATTTCAAATTAGTGAACATTATTTATTTCCGAAAATCTGATTTTTTTATTATTAAAATCTTGCTACAGACATTGACATTTGACAACCTGATTTAACATTCAAGAAGTTCATGAAAGTAAAGAAAGAGGATAATATACTAATAAATACCATAATATACAAATGAATACAAAACTGGTTTGAGGGCGATTTCCGCATGACAAAAAAAGGGGGCGAACTTAACTTTGTTGCAGTGCTTCTTGTCTTGAATGACAGACATACATTTTTTTTGGTGAAGTAGGTAATATTTACGCTTTCCGGACTTTTCCCTGTACTTATGCCATAAGATTTTACTTTCTGCAAAATGTCTGGATTCTAGCCCAAAGGGAAATACCCCTATTTTTTCGTGCGCAAAAACCCCGTCGGGCTTCACCTCAACGGAGCCAACGGAGAGGTTGGTATGTCGGAGTCCTACCAATGCCTGTGTGATCGAGGAATCTGGTGTGTCCTAGAAAGGATATCCCAGAAACCCCAACCGGTTCCGGCCACCAGCACTGGCGACCTCGACGTGTTATTAGGAATCTAAATCCCCCATATAAAAAAGCGCGCGTGGAAATATAAAACCCCGCCACCCTGGGTCTGCTTCTGCTAGGGTGACGGTTAGCCTCGACCGTCACCCTAGGCCCGCACTCATGGAGGACGGAGATGGTTCTGCGAACTACGCCGCCAGGTGCGCCTTCATCGGCTCGGGGGAGTGCTAGATCTCTCCCGTAGCTTTTCCAATACCACACAAAAAGCGGTGGCGTTCCACATACTCTCTATGGTGACCATAGCCGGCACCAGGGACCTCACCAAGAGGCTTACTCCACCGACGTCTGCTTCTAGGACATGGCGCCACTCTATCCACTCTGGAGACTCTACCAGTGTATGAAGAGGTGGTGTACCCACGGATCAGCCCCGGCAATGATGGCATTCAAACGTCAGCACCCTGCCTACGCAATGCAGGAATTCACCAAAACAGCCATGCCCATCAGTAAGCCTTGGATAGCTCAGGGTCAAGGGTTACCTTAAACTTCGGCGTTTGTAGACCCAAGATGGAGTTCGACTTTAGTCGGTCAAGTCCGATATTACGTCCCTACTGGCCAGAGGAGGGGAGAGATTCGTGGGAATTTCCGCACGAAAAATAAGGTACGGCTTCCTAAAACTCTCCGATTGCGGTGCAGGTGACTCACTAACGTCACCGAAGGTAACTTAACAACCTCCGTCCTCCATGAGTGCAGGCCAGGAGATGGTAGGTCAAGCCACCTATTAGTCGATAGTGAGACCACAGTTTGGATATCATGCTTCGTGTAATGCCAAGCATTATCCACAACATTCCTTTTATCTAATTCAACTTGATGCCTCTACGTGTTCTTAAGAAAGAGGTCTTGACAGACAGACAGTCGGATAACGAAGAGATAAGGGTTTTTTTCCTAATCAGGCACAGAACCCTAAAAATTAATACATTCTATTTACTTTTGAGGAAAAAGTAGTAAAGGATATTACTCTATGAAAATTTAGACAAAGTCAATTTTAGTTCCTGTTGCTATGACAACTATTATAGATGGCGATAAAAACGTTTGCCACATCTAATTTTCTTTTTATTACTAAATTTCCTGAATGAATCATATATTTTTAATTATGTTATATGCTATTCGAGGCGGAGACAAATCCAAAAAATCATAGATCATGAAAATCTGTTCAGCCGTTCTTGAGTTCTGGCAAAAGCACGTTTTTAGCCCTTTTTAGGGCTTTAGGGTTCGAATTTTAAAAAATCCTTTCTTAGTACACCTCTACGCATCAAAACAAACACTCCCTACAAATTTCAAGTCTCTACGATCAGCGGTTTAGGCTGTGCGTTGTAATCAGTCAGTCAGTCAATCAGCCTGTCAGGACATTGAATTATATAGTATAGATATTGTTGGAAGTTTACGTTAATATTACATAGTGTAATAAAAACAACTTAAAAAAATAGTAACATAAATTACCTAAGCACTAGTAATTCCCTGCCCAGCTAATTTGCTTAGTTAGGAGTGGATTCAGTTAAATTCGCAGTTAAGACTGGTAAAGCGGACCCCAGATTCCGAGGTGAAAGCTTTGGATGCGACTGGGATTAACGCTAGGTTGAAGAAGGTGTAGATTCACGTCGATAGTGTAATGGCCAGGATTCGAAGCCGGTGGCTAAGGAGTAATTTCGATTTTTTTTTGTTATACTACTTTAGTGGCAGACAAGCACATGGCCTACATGATGGGAAGCAGTAACCGTGGCCTATGGACGTGTGCTACACCAGGGGCGTCACACTCGTGCTGCCAGCCCTGGAGGGGGGGATGGGGAGTCTAAGGGAAATTAGAGGTGGGGATTAAGGGATGGGGGGGGGGGGGGAATTTGTGAGCTCTCGCTACTCTACTCACTTTTTTTTTTTCAAATTTTGCTTTAATCACACTTCACATTTCTAAATCCTCAACCGTTAGATAAGTAAGCTTAAAAGATGAGGTTTTAATGAACACCTCGATATTGTGGCAAGTTTCTGCATATTGATATTACATTCATCAGCCAACCTTCTCCTGCAAGTCGGTAAATTCATGTTCACAGGTAATTAATAAGTATTATGTAGGTACGATTCGTGGATGCCCATGGCAACATCCATTGCTGGTACAGGTGACCACATCAATCATTGCACCATGCATACAGACAATGGAATAAAGTAATATCTTTACAGCTAAGAAACTTTCGTAACAAAAATTGCAGAACATTTCACGCAATTAACGCCTACTTAACTATGGCAATTAATAAAAAACTAATAGTTTTACTTTTTAGCATGCTTTTATTAGTTTTAGTCAATAAATTTGTCTAACAATCGCATTCGATAGATCTATATTGTATAGTTTAGGTCCACCTTTTAGTCGGCTAGTTAATCAGTTGCAGGTGAAACCATGGACCTAGGAATAACTATGGACGGAGCTATGGGAACAAAAAAGTGACGCTGCATAGTCAGCCAACTTTCGTATACGTATACAGTCGCCACGCACACTCTCACATCATAGTCAGCCACTTCGCGGCAAACGTCGGCCGAATCGGTCGATCTGTCAATTTAAGCGGGAAGAAAAAAAAATAAAATACAACATGTCTTGTGCAGTGAAATGGTGTAAAAACCGTAGTGACAGGAAGAAAATAAATCCAGGGATCACATTTCACAGGTTAATCAATATTTCAATCACTTAATGTTTATCTAATAATTATACATAAATGTTCATTCAATATTTCAAAACAAAATTCAATTGTTCGGTACAAAACCAGTGATCCCAACATAAAAGTGTGCAAATTTCCCCATATTTTGGGGAAATCTGTAAATTGTGTGACTTTATGATGAAATAGCATAAACTATTTATTAGTAGTGATAACCGTAGTGACTTAACTTCTTTTTAATAAATACATGGGATTAAGAATCGCAAAAATACAAATTGTGACTAATATGATTTTTTTAACTTTTTTTGTTAATTAGGTACCTTGTTTAATCGTGTGAATATTCCCCACGGTTATCATCCATGTAAGTTTTTTTTATATAGGTGTAATGAAAAAAATAATGTAAAATATAACTAAAATATTATTTTCATTAATTTATGATGAAAATAATACTTTTAAAAATAATGCACGAACCACCCTTAATTATTGTTCATTTATATATTTTAAAATTTACCAAATAATTCTCCCTATTCCGCAACTAAAATAATAAAAAATGGGGAAATTTAGGTAAAACCTCGCATCCCTACAATTCACTCACACAATGATTGATGCCCGCCATTTTGTGACACAGACTAGTTACTCTAGGCACTCCGTCCATACTTTTCCTAAGTCTATGGGTGAAACTATATTTATCAGAAAGAATAGGTACTATCGCGAACAAAGCGGTTTGGTGATTCCTTTCTTTGTCGTACGCTTAAGAAGTGGAATGCTTTACCCTCGCATGTGTTCCCTTCTTCTTATAATCACGAGTTCTATAAGCCGTGAAAAAGAATCTGTCAAGGCCGTCTGGGTCACCATTCGAAGGGCATCCCTTGGGAATGGTGACCACTACTTTTTGGACTCTATCTCAGCTTACCATCAAGCGGGGTGCAGTCTATCCGATGGACTAAATATATTATATAAAAAAAAAGCCATGAAAGAGAGAGGGTGGTTTTTTCTTTGTTAAGAAACTAAACATTGACGCTGGCGTTGCACAATATGCAAGCATAATGCCAAAACAAAAGAAAAAAAAAACAAACGTATTTTATTTTTAAATTCAGAATTATTCATTTTGGCTGCATATGCCAGGATCACACAACTTTTATAATAATATTAGCGTGCATGTCATTGACCTCTTCATTTCGACTAGCAGCTGATGTTGCAGCTGCATACAATTTTTACTATGCCGGCGGCGCCAGACAAACTTACAAGTATATGAATAAACACTTTTTGCACTGACTCGTTATTCTGACCCAAGCGTTATTAACCAAATTTCTCATAGGATTCCATATTATTTGCATAGTTCTCCATCAAGCCACTCAATTAATTCCAGTACAAAGTAGGTAGTATAAGTATTCATACTTTGTTATGTTTGTTCATTATGGGCGTAGGCCAACATAGTACAGGTTACAGGTGTAAGGGGGTTTCTAAGTTAAATTCTTCTTCTTTTTCTTCGTATCGATGGCAATTTTCTTTAGGGATTGGATGTGCCTAACTCAAAACTCGGCGACATTGGCCGCTTCCTCATATTATGTTCCGTTCAGGTTGCCGACTGATGTTTGGGTGTTGTGGCACAATGGGCATGTTTAGGTGGTTTATTGTTTGTAGCGTAGCGGTGCACCACAGTCACAGTCCCGGGGATAAGAAAAGTTAAGATAATATCAAATATTGAAAGGAAAAGTAGGAGAGTAGACCTGAGCTCCAAAGTGCAGACTTTAGATGTGCCTATCGGGATCAACCGATCACTTTAGCCAGACCTCGTGCTGCTTTTGGGAATTTCATCGAAAAAACCAAGCAACACCCTAACCCTAAGCCCTAGGGACTTTATCATGACGATTTTACAGCAATTCAAATGCGATGCAGTTCAACTCAGAGAGAGATAGAGCTTATGTACTTTTTATAACTTTTTTTTTCCGGACTCTTATCGACTAAAACCGTACGCCGTCTAGGGTCTTCTGACACCAGGTTGTAAGGTGGCCCATAGAGCATTTCCCTCGCACCCTAACCTATCTGACCTGATCCGGCCTGACCCGGGTCATCTCCGGATTCGAGATGCTCATCTCTCCCCGTGAGTTGAACTTTATTGCATTTGAATTAGAGCGTCATAGTATGGCCCCAGGATGTTATGTCCAAAAGCGATTACGGCCACGGGCGGCGGAGAGATATCTACTTTCTTGTCCGGGGCAATAATTTGAAATGTAAAAGGTAATATTCGTTGACCCATAAATCGCGATCGGATCTGTCACGATCTACTTAACGCTGTAATTTGTTTATGCGGGCGCCGCGTACCGACAGAAAATGTTTCACGCAACGAGTGACAAGTAGCGTGAATTTTACTTGCGATTCATCTCGGCCCTTTTAATTAATTTATTATACTTTAACTTTTACTTCGACTATGAAAATTTTTAATCTACGCGTGGAAAACTTGAAATGAATTCATCTATAATTGTTGAAACAATGAAAGTGAGTTGACTGAAGTGAAACCTCTTTTTAACCGACTTCAAAAAAGCAGGTGGTTATCAATTCGGTTGTATTTTACGAAATGCATTGTCCGTTAGATAAATGTAGGTTCATTCTACACGCGTATGGATGCTACCCAAAATAATTTGGAGACAACTTAATCTGGGCTTAGATTAAAAGCAAGACTTTAAAATGCATTAGTTACTTTTTTCATTATTGTTTACGAATAACTTAGGTACCGAGTATAACCAAAGTTAGGGACGAATGTAACCAACTTCAGAAACATAGGGATAATCTAACTTGCAAACAGGGGGGTGCAAAATGGAAAACCGTAAAGTTTGTATATTGCATGGTTTTGGTATGATTTCAAATGGATTGAAATAAAAAGAAACATCATATTTTTTTGTTCACTAGGTTGTTAAAAACAATTGTCACTAGATATCATCTCTATGACAATTTATAGATAGGTATGAGAAGTAATTTTTGTTTTGCTGTCTTTAATTGGATGCTTGCTTGTATATTATTACCTAGGTAACATACAGGTGAACATGGGTTAACAGTTAAGTTTAATAGGCTTATAGCAGCATTGAACTACTGACATGTCACATTTATGTCCTCTTATGTAAATCCTGTAACAACTAACCCTATTTAACCACATATGGCTTTAAACAAATCCAATTTAACTTAGTCAGTTTTGATGATGTTTTCACAACAATATAATATTTAGATACGAATGTGAGGAAGTGAAATTCAGAGTCTACTTGCTAAATAGATTGTGTTACTGGCCAACATTCTTTTAGTCATATTCATATTGAATTTAGCATAACATTAATTTATAACAAAATTACGACAAAATTTCACTTTCAAAATTATTTACTTAAACATTTAAAAAAAGATTAAAACTTTTTCACAACATAATAACGTATTTCCGGTAATATCGGAAACATTGAGAAAAAAAAAACATTAAACTCACCAATAAAAAGGTCCTTGGCTCTCGAGCGGTAACAATAAAAAAAAAAGTTTAATCGCTTTCGGATTTTGAATGAGATGTAACAGTTGTTATTGGTCCGGTAATTCACTGCACTTCCTGTGGCGCGATAATGCGGCGCGGTGCCGACAGGTGTCGACTGGCGAGTGCCGTGTGCTCAAACCGACTGCCTGTTACCGTATCGCACTTCAACGCCCTGCCGATGGGCGATGAGGCAGTGCAGTGAGCCTTTTGCTTTTCCACATGCCCCTGTTTATGTGTTTAATAAGCTTGCAGTAACCTCAGACTAGAAGAATAGTAACGTACCTATTTGTTCGTAGCACTATTAGATACGAGTTCAATTTGTGGTTCATCTATGTGTGTTTGATGATTTTCTTTACGTTCGTTGTCTTGCAGTTTTCCTTTCAGATTTATTTTTCGGGCAAGGGTTTATTGTCTATTGCAGTTCGCTTTTCAGGTTTATTTACCCGGCAATTCATTTTTCTCGACAAGGAATTGTTCCTTATAATTTACCTTTCAGATTTATTTTTTCCAACATGTATTGTTTTCTTACTGGTTGCTTTTCAAATTTATTTAGGTAGGTAGGTACCCGGCAAGGGTCCTTGCAGTTTCACTCCATTCTAGACCATGACACATTTGTGATAATATACTTTTCTTTTTGTTGGTTTTAGTATGATTGGTAACTCTATTTTAAATTACTTTTGAATCTAATTCCATTTTAGTTAAACCGGGACATTACAAACTTCTGTTTGCTAAACGAAGCATTCTTATACCTACCTTTTATTGACAGTACAGTATTTCTAAGACCACCATGCGAGTATCATTATCAGAAAAACGGCAGCAAGAAGTTTCTAAAGCATCTAATCTATCTGAAAATTGTTTCCGTAAGTTCCGTAACATCTTTTTATTACAATAATAATAGAGATTTGATGAGGCCTGGCGAAGAATGGATTGACTTTATAAACGGACGCTTCTAATTTTTTCTTAACTTTTTTACGGTGTTAGGACTTCATTCTAGCTAATGATCTTAATAAAATGAGGTTGATAGGTTACTTGTATAATATACTATCATGATGTCAAAAGTGTATTCATTACGCACATTACGTTGGGGGTATATAAGGGTCGTTCCATCAAGATCTTTAGGTTTAGGTTCATGTCAACCTCGCCTGTTAGGGACACGCTAATTAACGGTCGAGACTTCGGTGCCGTACATTCATTTAGGGTGCGAAGAAATGCCTTTTGGTCCCTATTATATTCCGACGTTTGAAGACCCGAGACGATGTGCGGTTTTAGTAGGGTCAAGTCCGACATAACCACCCGGGTCACGGGTGTGAAATTCGTAGCGATTTTCGTTCAAAAAGGAGGTCAGACCAGGAGGCAGTTACACCCGCGACAGTTAAGATAAGCCGAGTTAGATGCAACTGGACTAACGCAGTGATAACGCTACCGAGTGATAACGTGCGTGTGTAAGATTGTGAATCTGTTACGTACATACGTAACTGCCGTTTAAAAATATTACTTTCTTAGATCTAAACAAAAACTGCAGAATGTATTCTGCGGAAACGTGATAGCATAGAATTTAACGGGTGCGGAAACAAGATGTTCATTTGATACGCTGCGTGGCGTAGGCTAACCTGGCCAACAGCCTAGTTTTGTGTGACCGTTTTATAACTCATTTTAATACAAGAATATTGATTCTATGTAGAAAAAATGTGTTGATAAATGCAAGTGCATTTATCAACACATTTTTTAGATTATTCCTAAATGTTTACATAACACTACGTGTACCCATCTAGATTTCCGGGCCCAAGTCAAGCTCACCTGCTATTTGACGGACGAAGCTCTGGCACAGACTTTCCTCTAGGGGTCAGTAGCAGTCTAGCAGTAGTCACTCTCGTAAAAATTAAGTAAACCAAATTAGGGGGAGTGTAAGAGCGGATATCAGGTTTCAAGATGCACGCTTTAGATTTTTATCGTGCGGAAATCCCCAAGGATACCAATCCTCCACCACCCCAGTCGGCCATCGGGGGTGGTTAGGACGGAATCGAACCGACTAAAACCACACGCCGTCTTGGGTCTCAATTAACGGGTTGTAAGGTTACCTAATAGGCATATCTCTCGCACCCCAGCTGACCCCGGGCCGTCTACGGTTTTAATATGCCCTACTTGATCCTCTGAAAGGGGGGGAGGGTTGAGAAACCTCTGGGAAACGAAAAGAAAACATCTAAGTACATATTTGTAGATCTTAAACTTAGGACCTAGTTAAAAATATTAAGTATCTTACATCATTTAGTTTGTAATTAGTTTTACATAAATTAAGTAATATAGTTGTGTAATTAGTTATATAATAATAATAATATTGAAACTATTAAAAATCCTTTGAACAATAAAATACTTAGTAACTCTATTCTGTGGATAGGTATGTATTACATTATTTGTGATGGCTTCGATGTCTCTATGAAAACTTTTGTCAAATAAAATAAAACATAAACTAGTAAACCTGAGCCAAAAAGACTTTTTCTGTTCCGTTTACTCTGAGAAATAGTCTTTGTCAATAGCACAATCGTTTATTTTTTTAATGGATCACAAGTGGATTAAGAGGTTGCTAGTTCGATAGTACATAATTATGGTATTATAGGGAACTTTGAGGTCTAAGCTCGCCTGCAAATCGGTGCACCTCTTGATTGACTCCCAGGTTATATCGGGAGATAATGTCGGTTCTCAAGTGGGTACAGGAGTGTACGGTGGTTAAATATGATAATCCCCTGGCACCCTGGTTGACCCTTGGCCATCTACGGCTTTAATATAGTCTTGTTGGGTGTGAGAACCACGTTGTCCCCATTTAATTCAGTTAATAAGGTAAACAACCCACCGCCGCGACGCGGCGTGTCAGCTAATTTAAAAATAAATAGATGTCCTTTCATGACAGGTTTTCTGTGCATGACTGGTGTGAGCGTATGTTCGTGTGTTCTCTAATTACAATATGACAGTTTGACGTAATAATGTAGTATTTTTTTAATAAATTCGTTGGCCAGCGAGGCGTGACCCGCGTGACGGTAGCTCCCTCGTGGAGCGGTGGCCGACGGACGCTCGCTGACCGTAACGTTAAACCATATGCTGCTGGCCATACTTACAACGTTGAAGAGGTTTAACCGTAGTTCAACGGGATGCTAATCATTGGTTTGTGTGCTATATGTCTTTGGAGTGTGTCGTATGTAAATCACCAGTTAGGTTTACAGTCAGTGACAAAAGTTGCTGAACAGTATTGTATAAATGTCTTCACATTGAAATGTCTATTTGGCAAAAACAAAAAAGTTGTGCGATATTTACCCGATTTATTTTGGAAGCAATCTACTGAAAACAGCGTATAGTTGCCCCAAATACCTCGTAAATAATACTCGTATGTATAGATTAACCATGATATTATTTATAGTTTAAATAATAATGGCCATTAATGGCCAATAATCCAAGCCTTTCACTCCGAGCCTAGTGGTGAAGCCTCGGTTTACTCTTTCACCTTTTATGGGAGCAATTGTGCTCTGACCTCCAATTCTAAAGTTAGCAGGTGTAGGAATGCAGTTGAGGTTGGTTTGGCCTAAGTTTAAGTGGAGTGCCTTTCAATCAGATTATTGCCTACCTAGATTATAATGATAAAAATCGTTAAGAAAAGAAATGAACCACATAGGAAGATGGTGACTAGAAAAAACTAGATGCGGAAGGTAACGGAAGACTGGTTCTTCGCATGATGTAATGTGGGGCTACTTGTATACATTATATGCATTGGTATATTATGAAAGATTACGGGACCATTTGTGTATTAAAAAAAAGATATAATTAGATTAGATTTCGTGTACAAGTTTCATATTTGAAACACAATGCAATTGTGGCTCATTTGTTTTATATGATTATGGCCGCATGCGGCATGCTGTCAGCCGCAAGTGCGTTATGTTCATAAGGTATAAGTACCTTACCTTATGAACGTAACGCAGTTGGTTAGTGCGAGGGGAATACTCTGGGCCACCTTACACCCTGGCATCAGAAGATCCTAGACGGTGTGCGGTTTTAGTCTGTAAGAGTCCAACATAATCTGCCCTGCTGGCTGCGGGGAAGGGGGGAGGGTATCGATGAGGATTTCCGCCCGGAAAAAAGGCAAGTTGGTTAGTAACAGTTGGAAGCTAGATAAAAGCGTGTTAAATATAACCTGTTGGGCCCTTAGGTAAATAGTAAATAATATACTACAGTAAATTTATTTATGTTTATTCGTATTATAGTAAGGTAATTAATTTTATCGTACATTTTATTAACATTCTATGACTGACAATACTTGATGAAATAATATCAACGTCACATAACGACTACGGCCCAGACTTCGTTAAGGCATGAGACTAGCAAGCGTCGTGCAAAATGATTGAGCACCATAAAATTAAAAAAAGTTAATTTTAAATGATTAAGTTACTTTTTGAAACATTTGATTGCAAAGTGTTGTACATCTGGTCTATTACTGACATGTACTAAACTGCATGAAATTTTGCCTTGACTTGTTAATATTTTTTCATAATATAACTTATATAACTACCTTCAGCCTACACATACACAAAAAGTACCAAAGTACTTTTTCAAAATTAATACATGTGCAATATATGCATATCATCACATCGCAATCGTCTCCGTGTTCCTGAAGTAATTATTCTGATTGGAAATGGGTCCCGGAACAATAGAACTGCGGCATTTAAATCTAAAACCTTTTTTGTAAGAATGTGTAAAAAATTACTTTTTTTTATCGATGGACCAATCTTAAAGAAAAAGCTAGGGTAGAAAGCAGACATATTTAAGCGAATTTAAGTAAATGAAAAGCGATTATTACAAAACTGCCAGCAGTTGTTCGTAATTATGAATACGAGTATACTTATTCATTTATTTCAATTTTACCACTTCCCGATCCATATACGAAAAACTTAAATTCTAGGTATAATGTTTAGTCGATGATTATAGTGTTGAAGAAAAAATATTATCAACAAAGAAAAATCTTCTGCAGTAATGAGCCATGTCAGTAATAGATTACGTACTTTACCTTCTTCATAGGTATAATGATTATAACTAGCGGTGAGGATTAAAAGGTAATAACCAGTGGGCATAGTTGTGCAAAAAGGAGTAACTCGTAAAATATCACTTTGGAATTATTAAAACCTAAAATTCTGATGTGTATCCAGAATTATATTGTTTCTAAATTCATATAATTTCGAAATAAATAATCATAGCTTTAAATAATGTAATATTTTAGCATTAAATTTACATGTTAAGTTCTCTCTTAAACTATGTACAATTTTAGGATTGACTAAGTTGCAGTAATGCAATTTGTATGTTTCTATGAGATTCTTTTTGATAGATTTATTGATATTTTGCTGTGCAGTGGGAATAAGTTCCTATAAACAAAGCGATTTAAAAAATCCTCATTTTGTTATAACATTTTAAAAGTTTTTCAAAATCAATTAGTTGTTCTGAATAAGAGTAGTTATATTGCTTTCTATATTTGTACTTTCAGTATGAGATTTTTATTACTTTTAACCATAATCTCAAATCATTAACACTTTAAGCTGAGATTCAAACTTATAATTTTATGAAATGTTTTTGACTTTTTTAATGAGATGAATATACATCGTGGTGGGGATCTGATCTATTACTATAAGTACTACACTGGGCCTTTGCACCTACTTTGTTGCACATTACATCGAATATATCTAGAGCGTATGTTACAAGGTTAGACTAACACAATTCCATCACAATAACTTTAGAATATCAGTTGATTGATTCGTTCAGCATCATTTAATCTGTAAGGATTCACATATTTTGTCTAAACAATTATTCTAACAACTTATTTCTAGTTATATTAAAATAGATTTGTTGATAAAATCTTTCAAGTTCATAACGAATAGACACCTTATGATAAATCAAAGAAGTGAATATTGTATAATATTTTATTTATTTATGTAAGAATATAATTTAACTACTGTTTTACGTCAAGATTATATATCTCAAAGGCTAACTGTGTAATAATTTCAATTAAAATTTAGATTTGACTAGAATTTATAATCAGTGCCTAGAGAAAGTATGTAGGTATAGCTTACAATGCGTTATATTATATCAACAAGTTAACTAAATGTTTTATTTGATTCGTCGAAGCGCATTTTGACATCTTATCCGTAGACGCCTACATTGTCATGTAGACAAGAGATTTATGTAATGTTCAATAGACTCGTATCTATCTTTCAAACGACTATTAAATTCCTTATCTTTGATTAATGGCAAGTGATACGTCATCGTTATAACCATATGCAGGGTCAGCATGCCGCCCGTAGACACATCAGCTCTTCGCTTCGCTTCAACCAATGAAATTGCAGAAAAAAAGTAGGTCACGTGATATCTTTTTTCTGTTATTTTAATTGGTTCAAGCGAAGATTATGGTGTCTACGGTCGCCATGCTGAGAGGCAGCCAAGTGTTAACTTAGACTCTTGTTGAATTGTTAATGTTTATTAAAAGTTTATCGTATCTTCGTAAGTAGTTTTATGATAATTTACTTAGTCCAAACTAGCACGTGGTTGACTGCCATCGAATAGGTACTTCTCATTCATAATCTTATTCATAAAATATGCTCTGAGCAAAAAGTATAATACATATATCAGGCATTATATTGTTATTATTCTGAGAAAATTCTATTAAACGGTTATAATACGTTACGGCAACCATCAAAGTACTAAACTTGTTCTCTATGTCTACATTCACATATTTGAGCAAAGTAATATCGAAAGGTAGGTAACAAACAAACATACCGTTTTACTTTGACAATTGCTCACAACGCGACACAACGACTACTTGTCTTTTAACTTTACATTATTTACAAAGGCTAACCTCTTGGAATGCTATACTTCATGACATTTCCATAGTGTCTACTATAACATGATCTACTTTTTATTATTAATGGGGCATTATATTTCAACAAATATAGGCCGCCATTAGCCTCATCTTGTTACTTATTTAGTAAAAATTTCTACTCAGTTAATTCATCTCCTAATAATATAAAATTTTGAAGTTTTGTAGTCATATTATTAATAATTAAATTTAGCTTATTGCCTTTTTTAATCAATGTAGTTATTGAAAGGAAAATTTTATTTTATTACTTATGTCTGATTATATCAATATTGGTCGGGTGAACGACTAAAATAAATATAATGATGTATATTTTAATATATTTATATTTTCCTAATATTCTTCTATAAGATAGCTACTACTAGAGATCGTTTCCGAAAATAAATTATATTATTAGGTAACTTATCGTTATATACATAATATATAATAGAAGTATACGACGGCAGAAGTTAGCACGATCCACTATTAGGAACTTTAACAAAACATCATGTATAATGGGGCTTCCATACGATACAATTTGATTGCCCAAATGCCCAATCAGATTGGCCAAGATTCATCCACACGTTTTATCAGTTTCAAAAGTATTTCTAACTAGAAATATGAATTCAAATTATATTATATATTTTTTTTTTACATTTAAATATACTTATTATATTTTAATGGGAACCATTGAGCAGTAAAACAATCTAATTTTTAAAATCTGAATATGATCATCTACTTTTGACGAAATTAAAGATTCTACCCACGCATTACCAATTTGGTGGTCAATCTAGTCATATTGTTCATAAAATTGTATCGTGTGAATACCCTTTTAGATTGCATGAATTTTTCACACTCATAAATACTCAATTTAATGAAGAAGCTAAGTGCAAATAGTTTCATTATAAAAAATACATGACGTAACCGAACATTTCTCTGTAATAATATAACTATAGGTATACATAACATTGTAAATATCCGACTTAGCAACATAAAGATGTTAATTTATATCATAAATCTATACATGTATTTCAACAACTAATAGTTTTTAGGTACGTATTAAAATTATGATATTGGTGTTCGTAACAATGAATTTTAAACCTTAAGGCGTACAAGATAAAATCGATATAAGTATTGATTCACTAGAAATTTTCAGTTTCTTTTTTTTAAGAAGTTCTGTAATCTCAAGAGTTGAGACAAGATTCACTTTCATCTAAGTCTTGCATCGACCGGACGTCGATCTAAGGCTCATTTGTACCCTTTTTTCTACAAGGCGCTTTTTAAAAAAGCATTTTTAAGTATTTTTCCCAATTTTTTTTTGTATTTATGTGTTCACTGAGAGTTTGGCGGCCGAAGAACTGTAATGCAGATGGAACCACGTAATATTCTTAGCAGGTCAATGACTTCTGGTGTCTTCATTGATGTTACATTTTCATCGTTTACCTGTAAAATGTATAAGATAATTTAATTTTCCCTTTATAATATTATACGAGCGAAAATCCTGATTGCATTCAAATTTGTACTTTTGTACTCCCGTCGGCCTTTGGAGCATAAGATCCACCCTGCTACCCCTTTCTTTTTTGTCGATCTTGACGTTTACGAGAGCGACTACCTAGGTGGGTATATCATTTTACATTGATATGGTCCATTACAAGGCCTTGACTTTTGTTATTGGGAGCCAAACGGCAGTCGCTCTCACAAAAGCCAAATAAAGAGAAAGCGTAGAAGCGTTTCATAGTACAAACTCCAAATTACCAACACTTTTTTAACGTGTAGTAACCCCCAACGGGTACCACCTCACCAGGACTAGTTGCACCGACTAAAACCATCTGGCCACATGACCCATTTATCAAAGACCTCGGCTATACTCTAAGAAGAAACTCCCCAGAAACCAGGATTAACCCTATGATGATGATAATGAGTATTCAGTTACCTCGCATTTCCATTGTGAAATTAGTTGCGCAACATTAGTGTTACAAAACATATGTACAGGGAACGAAACTACTTCAGTGTCACGAAACTAATGCATGCATTCAATGAAATATTGAACCAGTTAGTATGCTACTATTCCTAATGATTTAAATCAGAAAAAGTGAATATCCAAGACGGGGCCGGACATTCTAGTGAAATATAAATGTTATGAAAGTAATTTCATGCCACTAATTTCGTAGTGTTAATCCGGCTGCATGGTACCTGCAGTATGACGTCCCCGCGGCGCAGGCGGCCGTCCCTGGCGGCGACGCTGTCGTTGTACACGGCGGAGATGTAGCTCTGGCCCGACTCGGGGTGCGACTGCACGCTGAACCCCAGCCGGCTGTTCCACCCGCGGTTCAGCTCCACTGTTACGATCTGGAACCAAGAAGTTTAAAGCTTAAATCGGGGTAGGCAGAGTGTATTAAAGGAACACATTTTGACCCCTGCATAATAGGATGCAAGCCTTGTTTGAACCCCTTCCTGAGACTTTACCTTTAGCTTACCAACAGACTAAGTGAAGTCATATTGACGTGACTGTTATACATAAAAAAGCCTAGCGTCGTCGACCGGGTACTTAAATATGAATTAGATAGAAATATCTCAGTAGCATGGAATTGTCTGAAGGAGTCTATGTAAGAGAGGAGAATTAACTTCAGTATTTTTGAAAGAAGAAAGAAATAATTAGTCATTTCTAGACACATCTTCGGGATGCACAAAATTTTTGAAAGAAGAAAGAAATAATTATTTATTTATAGACACATCTTCAGGATAATCAAAAAAATAATTAACTATGGGTATACATTTAAAATACCACATAATTAATTTACACCATTTTTAACTGCCCCTGTTCAAAAATCTCTAAAACTTAATAGACTTTAAAATATAATAACTAAGTACCGTAGGCTCAGTGCTTGTGTTATCTTTTAGCGGTTCAGGTTTGACGTTTTCTTTCTGGACGGTATCGATCTCTCTAGGCTTCAAGTGGCTGGGAGGCTCCACCGGTAGACTCTTCGGAGGTATTGGATTCTTACGCTCGTTGTCAGGAGACAAAGCCACGCCCTTCCATTTCTTTAAACCCTTATCTGTAATGGAAAGAAATAGACCGTTTTATTACTGTCGTATGTTTCCGCCAGTGCATCTGCATTGCATTGATGCACTGCAGATGCAAATATCAACTTATATTACACACTGGCACACCTGCTTATTGACGGATCTGGCGCAGGCTTTCCTTGGGGGGTTGGGGGTTTGACTATAGTCGCTCCCTTATGAGCAAAATTAATCTAATCCTCAAATTGGATGCAACAGGATTAGCGCTCATCATCTGAGCTTTTTAGGATGTTTTCAACCTGGTTTTTCAGAGGTGAAAACCTTTTTTTAGGTTAGCGTATACTGCTTTTATTGGACTGCCGTCTAACCTACCAACGCCCGTGAGAGGAAAGCCCGCGCTAGGCCCTTGGTCGTCAATCAGCAGATGTGCCCTTACGTAAGGTTCGCTTGGGTCCCAGATCTTGGTGGAGCCCCAAAAAAACTCTAGATGTTGATGGGTACCTACATGTAAGTACAGCTACAAAGACAAGGCTCTCTTTGTAGCTGTACTTACATGTAGGTACCCATCAAAAAAAAAAAGTGGATTATAATAAGGCTATTATAATCCACTTTTTTTATTACATAACATAACATAAACTGACGCCTATAATATTATCCCCGAAGGGGTAGGCAGAGATTACAACATTATGTAAAAGTAATAAACATTGGTGAGTGCTATCTTCTAACAAATATTGGTAAAACATCTTACCGTCATCCTTATGTCCATCAGAACTCGTATGGCCGTCACTCGTGAGCACAGCACTCTGGTACGCAGGGTTCGCGTGTTTGAACCTCGCTTCGTCACTCGACAGTTCCACCGGCATCGACACCGGCTCATCAGAGTCCACAGGGAACATTGGCTCGTTATACCGCTGTCGAGACATGTCTTCCTGGTAGACGTTTGGCGCGTCCAATGTGTCATTGTCCAGGTTATTTAGCTCGTAACCGTGGGGAGGCACTGCAATATTGAATGTGACGTCATACATAATATTTATGTGGTATTCATCAGCTGTATGTATTCATAAGTACTGTTAATAAGTGATAGAACATTTTGATCCAATATTTTTTAGATTGAGATTCTACTTAATAAATTATGAAAAAATCTTTTTTAAGTTAAACAGTTTTAAATTGTCATCAGAACTAAATACTTCTGCCAAATATAAAACAAATCAGACAACTGAAAGGGGTTCTTCAATTACTAGATTTGACCCAAACAAACAGGTCGAGTTGAATAAAACTGTTTAAAAAGATGGTAAAAATTAAAGGAAAGTATTTAGACATCACTTTTTAACAGCATTATTTTAAACATTTATGAGTGCAAATGAGAGAATAAAGTAGAAATTTCAACGCACAAAGGCTAACAACACTTCGGGGCGATATCAAATGACCGAAGAACATCTATGGTGCTGTTCGCTACGATGGTGTGTACATAGTCCTGGTATGGTTAAATCCGAGTCAGTTTATACGCTGCTTTGGATAGGGTGTGAAGCGATGGGGCATGAGCTCAGTGTGCGGGCCGACAGCGCCTTACCCACAGACATAGTAGATAACGCAAGCTCAAGATAGAAAGGATTGAGAAATTTTGTGAGAAGAGACAGATTTAAATCTAAAACTTGCTCAGCTTCCATAGCACGGCATTGTAGACTCGTGTCTTCCGAATCTCTTTGTTGTCCAATCGATTTAAGTCGAGAATTTAATCGAGTCCAATGAAATCAGTACTTTTGATTACGTCATTGATTATTTTGCGATTTGGACCGAAGAGAAATACAACTAACAAAAAATGTAGTTGTAAGAGACTCCAGTCTCCAAGATTTAAGCGTCATTGGTAGGTATTAACTTAACACATTCAAGTTACCAAGCACCTTACTTTTAAAATTTTTCATAAGTAGTTTGAAATTTGTTAAATTTGACAATTTTATTTTTCAATTTTTGTGAAGTTTTAGAGCTCAGGTGGTCGGTAACTATAGGAATGTGTTAAGCTAATATTGATGGCGACAAGAAGACGATAAAGGTCGGAATAGAGATTGGCGCTAGTATGAAGAAGTGAGCCGACAGACACGAGTCTTTCCGCCATGCTGAGGCTCCAGGAGGTACAGATAACTTGCGTTCTCTACGTGTTCGTACATCTGTGGCCTCACCTGTCAGACTCAACTTTTGTTTCCTACAAGTGGGTGGAGCGGTGGGGCTGGCGAGCGCCACGGGGCGCGGCGCCCGCCGAGGCTCCTGAACGATGTCTGAATATTCCGAACCGTGTTCTACTTTGTTGGAACTTGGAACATCTGCGTGAAACACCTACATCGCTTAGTGTGTTGCGTGTATATTGTACGTGTTTAGTGTTCGTTGTATTATGACCGGCAAACTTCTTGACAATGCTCTAGGCGCGCAGAAATTTTTAAGGGCTCTTTGGTGGGTAGTGTGGGGCGTGAAGACTCAGGCGTGCCAATTAAGAAGTCATAGATTAGATTAAACCAATCATGGGCTCAAAGGGCTCGTGGCATTGTGGTTGGTTAGTCCTTTTTTTGGTGCGTACTTTCCGACTATTGTCCAAGATGTTTGCCGGTACTGATAAGCGAAGTTAGCTCTGCCGTGCGGTCACTATAGGGCAGTGTTCGTATAGCTGACTACTAGTGCTGTGGTAAGTATATACACGCGATCGTTCGCTGTTAGTGACGTGGATTAGCTAATGAACACAGTACCGTAGATAATTACATTCTACTATGAATACATAATGAACAATCCCGTAATGTAATTTGGCTGGGTGTACGGGCTCAGTTAACCGATAGGTATGTAATTCAATTTGTATTTGGTTATATTATACGTAAGATGCATTAATAAGACATTTACTTGTGTTAAGTACATGCCGTTGAGTACAGGTGGCATTAGGATGTATATGTACACAAAGGCTCTAATAGTTTATTGTCTGTTAATACGAGATTGAAGCAGGGGAAGCTTTAGAAAGTGACGTATAGAACTCAATACAGTGTAGTCGTGTGAACCTAGTCAACAAAGGTTACAGTCACCTTTAATCCATTTATAGCACTTTCAATCACTTGACGAGTTTAACCTTTCAGTTCGCGGGAAATAGAACATAAACATAAAAGCAGAAATGACGTCAACATTTTCTTAATGTTTTTTATTAAACTTTGGATATACAGCTTTTGTCGTAAAATTTATTTAAAAGTACACTTATTATAAATTCATCGTACCTACATCTTTCTAATATTTTACGAGAATCATTTCATTAGGTATTTTTTATGAATAAACTAAGCTAACTTTCCCCTTCTCCCATTGACCGAAGTGTGGGATATCTCAAATGAATATAGATCCAATATTATTAATATTTTATTCGTCGACACACGTCTATAGGTGCCGCCAAATTGGCAAGTTGTATAAGTCTAAAATATATAAGACTGTAGAAAGTACTTAGGCCTTTCTATAGCCATCTAAGTCTACTCATAGCCAAAGCTTCGCAGTCGTCTGCTTGATACACTATGTAGTACATACCATTGGGCTGTTCGTAATGGTTGGTGTCCTTGGTAAGTTTTCGGTACTTGCGTGGTGATAGACAGGGAGATCGGGAGCCGTCGCCTGCGTCTGGAGTGAGGCGGCGAGCGGCCAAGTCGCATAGCATGGATACTGCTTCAGGCCTTTGGATGAATTGGTTTTAGTGATTTAAAGTAAAAAAATGACTAATAAAACAGCTTAAACCAAACAAAGTATCAAAAATATTTAATTTGTTGTATAAAAATATTTAATGTTTGTAAAACTGATGGAATGCTAAAAAACGATGGTAAATGAATGAAGTTGAGCTAACGTGTGTGTTGTATGTATTGCAGTGAATTACGATTATTGTCACCTACTCACCTAGTGTTGAATTGAAAAAAATTGAAGTGAAGGTGAGAAAACATCGAAGTTGCGTAGTTAGACTTAGCAGCCGGAGGAAAAGGCTCGGAGAACTTGCACCTACTAAGCTTTTACTACGAACCTTAGAGGGGGTTTAGGCCTATGCACCGGCGCATCTGAATCTGTGGCTCCATCTCTGGGTGACATCGGTGACAGAGGCGTTGCGGCGTGGTCGCGGTATAGCCGCAAGCGCACCTCGCTCCCGCACGAACGTAAGAACAACACGGCTTCCGCGTGCGACATGTTGGACATTGGGGTGTCGTTTACCTGTTACGTCACGATATTGCTCGGTAAAATTAGAAATTGATAACTCTTGGGTGTATCTAGGCTCTTATCGTTATAAATCGAGGGTGCATAGGAACCCAAGATTTATAAAAATAAGATTTATAATAGGTAGCCAAAATTTAACGACCTCTGAGCAAATAGCACACATCCGTATTGTTGACTCTATGAGGCAAGCTTACTTTAGGTCTAGATAGTGCTAGTAAAGACAAATGTATGTCGTTGGACTCACAGGCGTGCGAGTATACAAAGGTTAATGAACTTCGAAATGTCTTTGTTTCCATCCCTTCTTATCGCATAACCGTCAATCGAACAAATCGATCTATTATATGAGCAATATCATTATATGTGGGGTACAGAATTGATTGAACTATATCGCCTGGCTATGTCGCCAATACACATATGTCTACTAATATTTTTGGTAATTGAGTATGTACAATATTGACTCAAGTGTTTCTTTGTTCAATTCACATTCCTTACTCTATTTTCTGCTTGTTTATTAGTAATGAATCATAATATCATTATTCTTTTGTGCTTTCAATTCGTATTTTTGCAGAATTGCTTATCAAGTCGTATATTTATTTGTGTTTACAAATTTAGTACAGTTAGACATAATATGGTCGCTGTTAGAATTTCAAAATGTAAACAAACAAACGTTTTTTGTATAGAATGTTGAAATAAATTAACATAAAAGGTAGGACACAACGGTATCTCCCGTCTGAAATGAGCTGTCCGACTGGGGTAGTACCTCCGCACTGCAGAAGACCGCGGCCATAATAGCCAGAGTTCACTGTACCCTTCCTCCCTCCATCCCTTCCTAGCACACCCCCTTCCCTTCAGAGTAGGCAGCGCGTGTGTGACACCCTTAGTGTTGCACACTTCCATAGGCTACGGTGACCGCTTCCCATCAGGTGGGCCGTGTGACGGTCTGCCGCTTGCATGGTATAAAAAAAAAACAAAAATTAAAATAAACAGAGGTTAAATAGATGTCGTGTTTAATCGACCGTATGATCTTACAAAACATTGCGATCTTTCCATAGGTTTATACTTCTATGTGTTCATGTATGCCTGTTGCATGTTAAGTAATGTAATACACACTTACAGCTACGATTCTATCTCCAGGTTGGATTCTTCCATCACTTAGCGCTGGTTCTCGCACGAGAGCTCGGACGTAATGTCCCAGCGCGCTGTGGTCTTCCTTCCGCAACGTGAAACCCAAGGAACCATTCACCTTCGTCATTATTATGTCGAATTCCTGTAAATTTTAACGTTTTATATTATTGCTTTGTCATAAGTTCATTGTGTCGAGGGTTTTGGTATGGGTATAGGGCTGATGAAGGGAAATAATATCTATTCACTAATATTTGGTAGTAGTGGTTTGGCTTCTTAAGATGTAAAATGATAAAACAGCAGCGTAAAACTTACATTCACACAATCTAAATAATCACTTATTCATCGTTTTAATAAATATGACCTCAAGATAATAGCCTATCTAATAAGTCACTTAATCATTAACATCAGTCAACACTATAGAACTCGTTCTGTGGTTAACACAATAAGTTAACACAATCGCTATTGGAAATTTCCCCCTATTTTGAAGCAATATAAAACAACTAAGATATCAAAACGAAAACATAAAACTTCAGGTGCTTTCCGCATGTACACACGATCCAAATGACAGCAATAATAGGAGCCTATAGAAGCTGGCAGCACGAGGACTATTACTCTTTGATAACCCTATAAATATAAAACCTTTAAAGGTATAAAGGTGTTACTGTATAGGTCGCGTGTAGACAAAAAAGTAATTCTCCTGTTGAATGCCTTTAAAAGAGCTCTGGGTAATCTACGTCATCGTAACACGCAATAAAAAGCTTTTAGTAAAAATATTCATGTGGAAGTGTAGTGTTGCTGTTGTTACGAATTTAGTGTACGTAAACTAAATTCTGCCTGTCCTTTCACATCACAATTTTATCACTCTTTTCTCACAACAAAATCTAATTTATGTCATTATATTATTGTATCAATTTTAAATGAAATAAAAGATTATGTAGTTTTTACTTGTCTTATTCTCTGACTTCAAAAAAGGGCGGTTTTCAATTCATTCACATAATGTATTTTACACTTATCTGTGTTTAGTTTTAACTCTGTAACATGATTTTCTATTTCAATGTACTTTACTAAAAAAAGACTGTACTTTATGAATAGTTCCACATATATCTATGAGATTACCATTAAATTCGTAGTTGCGCAGGTATACCATATCGCCTCCACAGTGTTCTTCAGTGAGGTATCCGATCAGAAATATACCCTTGCTTATCGACTTACTCTTTCAAAATAATCTCCTTTCTCTGGTCGGTGTACTAGTAACTTGACTCTAAGTTGTAACATTATGTTTTTGATTAATTCATTTCACTTCGAGCCCTTTAACCCTCAAACGAAAGCGTGGGTAAATTTATATAATGGCTGTAGGAATTACAATCACCTCATGTTCATTAGTCAGTGTTCAAATGTTTGGCACACGATGTTTCCGATGTTGAGTCATTAGTTCAAGTCTGATGTGACAGGCGGCACTAACTGTCATTGTTACATGTTGCATACATTATCCGTTGTTATTACTAGGAATATTTGTGCTATATTTTTTGTTTCGCTGTCACATTGTTGGCTGGCTTTTATAATTGCTCGAGACGCTGGGACATTATGGCTAACAAAACTGTGATATATTGAACTGTCTGGGTTGAAAATTCTTAAGTAGAAAATTCGTACGATGTGTTGGAAGTAGAGATGGGTGTTGTTTAGTGTAACTACGTTAACTTATACAATTTAAGTAACGAACGCAGGTTATTAATATTTAATTATTAATAATATTATATTAGTTTCTATTCTGAGTAGTTACATAAAAGTTTCACTGGGATCCTACTCTAATATTATAAACGCGAAAGTTTATAAGAATGTCTGGATGTCTGGATGTTTTCTCATATATCTTCCATGTACAGACACCGATCAGTTACTGATTTATTATATGTATAAATAGAATAGATAGATATAGATTCGTGTGTGTTTATGGTCTTAGCACTGTTGTATTGTATATTACAATTTAAACGAACGGTTCTTTTATGCGGCGTTCGCTGCGGAAGACGTCCCGGTAAATGCATTCCGTTCGCCTCGTCGTCTGGGTCGTGAAGAGACGGAGTCTTTTATCGTTTAAGGAGTATATTAACTCTAAGTGAAGTGCATTGTAGCTTTCCGTTATACAGTACTAAAATAACATATTATGTACTCATGAATTTGCGAGTTTCTAACGATGTGCACCTGTCTGATGCCACCTGGGTATAAGTAGGTACTAAATAAAAGTTAATGCCCGAATTTTAGATGATATCTTCGAGAATTGGATAATTTATTAAAAGGCCTCTTTGAACAGTACAACAACAGCGTTAATGTTTTCCACCCCAAAACATAGGTCCTCAATGTCAAAGAAAATATAAAAAACAATACTTTTGTTACCGAAGAAAACAAAGGATATTTTAAAAATTGTAAGCGGTTCTCATAGAAAATGATAAAAATATAATTGCGCGCCTCATTGTTAGATGATTGACCTAAATTTTGATAATTTAATTTCTCATAAACAAGGCGATTATTGACAACATAATATATACCTACATAGTAAAAATTAGATACTATAGGTACAATTTTTACGACATTTTTTTTATTCATGATAGGCTTACGTTTGACCTCAATCTCACCTGATGGTAAGTGACGATGTGGTCTACGATGAATCACGCTTGCCTAGAAGGAACCTATTCACTCGTGACTTGAAATCTCCCAGGTTATAGCTTTCCGGAAACACAGACTCAGGCAAGGAATTCCACTCCTTAGCTGTACGCACGATGAACGTGTCAGCAAAGCGCTTTGTGCGTACGAGTGGAATATCGACCATATAGCGGTGGCGTGACAATGTTAGTCTGGTCGTTCGTTGATGGAAAGGACTTGGACATGCGTTTTTTGAATAGGTTTACAGTACAGATTATGCTCTATTGTGGCATGATTGTTGCCCTCAAAATAGGTATTAGCCAAAAATAGGTCTCGGTTGTTTGTGTATATGAAATAAAATAATACGTAACAAACGCAGTGCGTTCAACGCAGCGCTCGCTGCATAAAGCAGAAGAGTGCCTAAATATAACTAGATTAGATCAGGTTTAACACTTAAGGTAAATTAATACCTTTGTTTTCTCAGTACTTTGATCTTCTTACTAAGTCGACTGTAGACCCCTTGTTTTTAATGGTAATCTATACTTACTTATATTATAAAGCTGAAGACCTTGTTATGTTGGATCAGTTAAAAAAAAAAATTATGTTGTATATCCTATTTATGCAGGTTTATAAATGCCCGGTTAGTGGCAATAGGCTCGCCACCTATTACATTGGGACCTAAACATAAACTGGCGAAATGTGGGTGCTAGCACCTCTGCCTACCCCTTCGGGGATATAGGCGTGAGTTTATGTTATGTTATCCTATTTATCGAGGAAGGTTATAGTCTATATAATAATCACGTTACTGCCCATGGGAGCAGAGCAGTAATCATAATATAGATATCAATAAATTGGACAAATTGTCATACATTATTGTAAAACTAAGAATAATAATAATGTGTTCAATATGTGCCACGGGGATCGAAGTATGTCACGGCCCCACGGGCGAAGTCACGGGGGACAGCTAGTATACATGCATACATAATGCTCTTTTTCCCTCCGGGGTAGGCAGAGAGAGAGAGAGAGAGGGGTAAGCTAGTATACATGTTGTGTCTTTATTGTGTTTTATTTTACCCTACCTCCATTGATATAATCAATTAGTAATAAAAGCCTTTTCCGAAACACATCAAACAGTTCCACACAGATTAGAACTGGTTGTGTGTGTTCCTATTGAGCTACAGCTTAAGTTCCATACAATACATTACATAGGCAAACTCACCACTGATCCGTCATCCTGTAGGCGTGAAACAAAGAGGGTTTATTAATAAGCGGATTGTATTACGCGTATAGGTTCAAATTAAACCTCAATAAATATACATAGAAGTGTGTTAACAATGAATGGCTTGCTATACATGTCTGGCCTCACGATTATAATGGTTTTGTTATTGGACGCTGAAAGGTTTTTTCAAGTTATTTTTGGTATGTGTGAAATTTAATATAGGGGTTATTTGTTTGGTATGTTAGGTATGAGATTTTAATTTTGTCTGACCTTAAATAATAATATAATTTCATTTACAGTGCTATTGTCAAATAATTTACTGTTAGTGGTTGAATGGAGGATTAAAACAAATACGATAAAAATAGAAAAACATGGTAATATCTGTAATATTTAATTGCTTCCAAATTTCATTGAAGAAAACGTTTACAGGAGGTGTAGATAAAGTCACATCACGTTGGTCATGTCGACATGTCACGTGTCACAAATAATGTCACCCTTTTTTTTTTCTTTTTCTTTTTTTTTATCGCGCGGAAATCCCCATGGATACCACCCCCGTCGGCCATCGGGGGTCCCATACATTTCGGGGTACGTATAGTAAATCAAGACCCATGCGTAAGTCAACGAATCTTATTGCATATTGCATACCATACAATCGGCAACTTAAGAAATGGTGTATGAGGCTATAAATTGCAAATTTTAAAGGAATTCCCTGACAAGAATAAGTCGTTTTGTCGGTAGAAAACGAACTAGTAAAATAGCTTATAAATAATTTTGCCATTTGTTTCACGAGTCCGTTTCCATTTGAACAAATTCTTGCAGTAACTGTGCACGTAAAGGCTACAATTTAGATTAACTCTTTGAGCGCGTCTGATTTATGTGGCACAATGTTTCCGTATATCGACAAGAAGAATATGTAATGGTGTTAAATCGTAAAGGTAATTAAGACTTTAAGACCATGGATTTAATAGGAAAGTGATATTTTCTTACGACAGCTAGTCAGAGAAGTACAAACTACATACCACAAACTGATATCTTAAGTTATATATATTTGTTGAAACGACTGAAGGATATACAATCATTTTATGAGGTATTTTTGGGCCAACTAAGATCTTCAAGTCAATCTCATCTGCAAACCTTTGGGTTGGTTGTTTGGTTTTCCCCTTGGGTTTGGTGGGTCAGACGGCATGACTCTTGAAATCGAATTTTGAAGGAATGATTTTTAACAAGAGAAAGTCTGTCTCCTTTTTAACCGACTTCAAAAAAGGAGGAGGTTCTCAATTCGTACGTTATTTTTATAGCGGCGCCAATTTTATTAAGGATGGATTTTGAAATTTTTTTTTGTTTGAAAGAGGCCACTTCTGAGGTGGTACCATATTCAGGGTATCAGGATCTGACGCTGGATCTTAGGAAAATCGAGGGGAAATCATCAAATTTAAGGGAAAAATTTCTGTTTTTGATGCCTTTGTACATAATAAACCTCATAAATAGGTACTTTTCTATTTCTGTACACTAAAAACTAATAAACATTAGTTTGTGAAGTCGGTTTTTTAAACGTGGTTATAATTATTGTATCTAAACTTCGCCTTATAATGTAATGCATCAGTTAAGCGATTTCTTTATAGTTCGCTTATAAATTTGCTCACCCCATATTGTACGTCATAGACCGGCATGGGTCGATCGAGGTCTGGTAGCCGTAAATCCCGACGGTCTGGTTCAGGGCTTTGCTCGCGACGGCCACGCCCCTCTGATGATGACGTCGTCGCGCTGGACGTCGTTTGAGATAGCCTGTGTGAACAAAAAATATATAAACGTTTTATCCATTCTATTTTTTACCATAGGAACCTCTGTAGTACATTTCCGTGTAACCCGTTAATCTGCTGGCTACGTAGAAAAATGGTTAGATATAGCAATGGACGAATAATGTTTTTCGTCCCTACAAGTAGAGGGGGGCAAATTGTAAATTGAAGGCTTCCATAGGAAACGGTGACAGTTTTTAATTAGGTGGGTTAAGCTAGCTAGCTAGCTAGCTATTAAAACTATTTTTTTAATAGTTAAGTAAGTACCTACTTGTACTTAAAATTATTACAACTTTGATAGAGATACCTAATGAAAGTGGATCAAAATTGTGTTCTACGTGTAGGTATATCACTGTAATCGTCTAACTAAACTGACACGGGAAGCACTCCCATGTCAGATTAGAACAATTTTACCCTTCATGTCCGGAGTAAATGTACGGCTTCTAAGCCTCTTGAAAATTACCTAAAAGAGCCGCATCTCTCTACAATAAGTTGGATAGTTTGAACTAGCTCTTTGGAAATTTTGTAGCAATTAATTACCTAAAAAGTAGACAATACCTACCTAAACAGATATTAGTAGAACACACACGAACCGCAATTGAAAACTTCGGATGCTATCAACTAGCACTAACGTAAATATACTTTGTATAGGTCTGAGGATGATGCTTGTATTACTAAATTTAAACTATGTCTTACCTATCTATAGAATTCGAAATCGAAAAGAGCAACCTCCAGGACGGTATTTGAATTTGCGATTAGTCCTTGTCTAGGAGGAATGGGCTCTATATCTTGTCTAATCTACTAAAAGAGTAAAGTGATCATAAAGGACATTGAAAATTTATTCCAATCAAAATAATTCAATACCTGTGTAAGTAAGCTTGACACGTGTAACATCGACCATCAAAAGACAAACCGTACCTACTTATATTATAGTACACATACATTATGTTGTGATGTAAGCACAGATAAATACTTTGATATACTTGACGATACGTAGCTACCGAATGGCTAAATAACGGTAGAACTCGTAGACCCTTGATATCTAGCAAGCAAGATTACACATCTTCCGAGCCCCGATTAAACGTACGTACTCCACAGATTAAATACAGATGATACAGCATCTTCACGAAACACGTTCGACGTTCGTTAGTTGTATGTCCGATTTGGCGATACAATAATGATGGGAACATTGATAGCCAATATTGCTGTGCCCCGTGAATACGTTGCGGTGAAATGAGTTAAGTAGTTGTTTCAATTAATGCTTCAGTCATCAATGAAATTGGTGAAATACAACGATATCATAAGGTAAAATACCTATGGTTGGCGAAGATTCTTTAACAATTTTAAATAACACAACAAAACTGTCCGCCGACTCGTGTCTACAGATGCCAGGGCGTAAAGTGGTCCATAAGACATTTCACTCGCGCCCCGGCAGAACCACAGATAATATATATCTGGGATCGAGATGACCTCATCGGGTTTGGAAAACTAAGCCTAATCGGAAGTTGGGTACGGTACCTATACTATAAAGTTAATAAGAATCTGTTCTTGAAACTTCCATCAAATGGGAAATAAATATTTAAGTATCTACTTTAATTTCGAGGTAAGGGTTATGTAGGCGTAATCATATCATTCCAGTATTTTTGAATTTTGCTAATAAAATTGTATCCGTAGCGTGGGTTCAGTGTAAGTACTTTTAAAGGTTCAGGTAAGTAAAATCCAATCAAAGAGAGTGGGCTTGAACTAATATGAATTTATTTTAGCAATTCACAACAAAAATACGAGTATTTTTATTCCATTTCTGTTCGATCTCAACTTCCAGCTCAGATTACTTAATAGTTGGAAGTTTCAGTTCGTAATACGGAGGTTTGTTTGTCTGTCCTTAATGATAGGAGGTATGTACGATAACACAGATAGTATACATACATTTTGTGTGTTTTAGCGTGTTTAAAATATTTAACAAGCACGACATGAGTGACCTTAGAGCGTGGGATGATCGAGGGGACAAATGACGCGAGCGTGACGTGATACCTGGTTGGTCCGCATAATGAGTGTTTGCTTTATGTGTGGTTAAGGTATAGTAAAAGGTTTTTTATACCATTTTGGCGACAGACAGACTAGGTTTCAAATGTAGTAGGTACATAATTTTTAACAGGACGAGAATAAAAATCGCGACACCTACCTGACGCAACAGTCCCGCGCATGACGCCATATAGGTCGTCTTGTGAATTTAAATAGTGCCAGGGACAATGTTTGGGACAGTTTCATTCTGTGTTTGGTATCTCGAAGATTGTCCAGGGATGTATGGAATCGTTATCTGAACTGTATTGATCACATAAGCCCTTTTGTTTTCACTTAAGACTTTCACAAACGTACTTAATCGTCTTCCTGTTTCGGTATTATCTGTAATGTACTTTAGATACATTTTTATCTTCTTACCTAGAGCTTAAGTGCTATCATTAAAGAAATTGGAACCCACCTTAACTCATGTTTTCTTAGAATATCCAATCCTAGATAATAAATGATTTTCAATAAAAAATCAATGTGCAAACTCTAGCACGCTTTAGCCATTACGCCACCGTCACACACAGGTATAAAATCTATAAACTAAATTTTTAATTAAATTTTCTGTTTCAGACAACATTCAGGCGGTTTTTTGTTAACAAGTTTCTCTCCTCTCCCTCACTTGTTGTGGCTTAGTTTGCGATGTTTGCTATGTTCACAATGTTGTTTTGTTTACCTGGCATGCATGGGGTGGCAGTTGAGGGGGTCGAGCGGCGGCAAGTGAGGGGGGTGCGGCGTGCGCGCGGGAGGTGTGGGTGGATCCGGCGGCGTCACCGAGTCCAGCACATCGTGCGGAGGTCGACAAACGCGGAGTTCCACACGCGCTGCTGCTGTTCGGAGGACTTCTAGAGCTTCCTGGGTAAGAGAAAGTATTTAGTCAATCTACGGGTAATTATTATACTACAAATGTAATAAATGAGAAATCTTGCTATGAGAATAAAAATAACGTTGGGTCACTGGACTAGCATAAATATTCTATCTTATCCTATGTATCTTATCCGCTACCAATACAAGTTTTTGTATATCAATTATTTTTACATGTATTTTAAAGGCTAGTGTTCAGCAGTTTGTCGTAGATTTTACATTTCTGGCGACTTGAATGTATCTATGCAAATAAACTTGGCAAGACAAGAACAATCAGAAATAACATGCCTGAGGGATTCTCCGGGACGATGGCAGGCCCGACACATGTCAACCTTCCCTCAGGACATACCTACTTCCGTTATAATGTTCACAGCGACAAGAATTTAATATTTTGACTTATTTTTCTGTCAGTCTTAATTCCCATCTGAGTTTCATTGTACCTACAGTTAGGTACCTACATATTAACAGGAAGAAATAAACATATCTAATACAGATACCGGCACGTAAATTGGCCAGACGCGTCATATGCGCAAAGGTCGATTTTTAGGTCCCCTTTGAGGTATGAGCGGGTCGCGAGAGACGCGGTTACGCCGTCGCGGACATATGATTGGTCCGTCACTCGACGGACCAATAAGATGGCTCCGAGAGACGTCTTGTAGCGAATCAACGTTCCGTTCGTTCGTACTTTGAATCATTTGATTGGCTCAAAGTGCACGATGCGCGAACTTACCCCAAACCTGGCCAAGTTACGTGCCTGTATCTGTACGTATAATATACTTAGAATTGTCTTTTCCCTGTCATGACAGCGTTGATGCATATGCAATAAGGTAAGCATCTAATAGAGGGCCTGCCATGATGTGCTGTAAGTATTCGTTTTCTGGACAAGAAAGAAAGATGGGAGCTATGTGGGATGTAGGTCTATTCCTTCCTTCTATCTCACTCATAAAAGCAACGCTAACGCTACCGCATAACGCTAACGTATTAAACACGTCATAGTAGGATCACTAAACTAACCTAGGCTAACCCAAGGCCATCTCCGGCTTCGAGATGGCCCTCTCGGGTTAGGGAACCACGGTGTCCCCATCTTGCCCGGAGGCAAGCGCTTGCCCCTTTCTACGACGGCACAATTCCCACCCTCTTTTCCGGAGAAAAAGATAGGCATTGTACCGTTGCTGCGGCCTGGCTTCTAGGCCTAGGACCTGAGTCTCTTCAATCGTGAATTAGCTAGCCAGGACAAGAGAATACCTATAACTTTATCTGATGTTTATTCTTGTTCAGACGAGAAATAATACTAGAATAATGGTCCTAACATTGTCTTAGCTCTTACTAAGCCGATTCCTCGTCAACAAGTTCGGTATACGGTAAGCCGATTCCCGTCAACATGTTCTGCACGGTAACCCGATTCCGTATGTGTTACTTCAACAAACCTGCTGACTTTGATCCCTTATTAAATGGGGCTACTGTATCAAACGACTGTATTTTATTTATTTGTTGAAGTTTATGTGAGTATTGAAATACAACACAATCAATATTGTTACGAACTCTGTGGGTTATCGGTAGTGTTTGCGACTGTTAATTCAGAGGTTACAGGTTCGATTCCCGCTCAATCCGAATTATATACAAGTATTTTTTTTGCCATAAGTCGTAGTACACGAGATCCTGACTTAACAAGCAATATCCTTTTTTTAAATTCAATTTTCCATCTTTCAATCCTTTAGGACGGAATAATTGGAGCTTGGTTGACGGCAACGGGTACATCCTATATTCACCAATCCCAGTTCCGTCCAAACTTTGGCCTGGGGTCCTCTTTCGCAATCCCCGCCTTCCACAAATTGTATTAGGAACGTAGGAACAAAATTAATATAGTTGTGAAGTGAGAGACTTTCTACAGATTATAAAGCATGTAAAATTTTGTGGATACGTAGCAATTTCATTTTCATTTCTATGTCGTCGAATTACAGGAAGGATATAACTTAGAAAGCAATAATTTTGTTGTGTATCTTATTTGTAATCGCACAGATTTCGCTTCAATATAAACAAGAGTGAAACAATATTATTATTGGGTAAATTACATTAGTCTCGAGGCAATATAATTATAGGTTTACGTCCCCGCGTCGGCAACTCGCGAATCTTACGAAACATCGAACGTAAAGGGAACTTTGCCATAATTGATTAAATTTCCTAAACGAAAGTGAGTTAATGGCCCGTTTATTTATAATAGATACCGAGCTCAGTGAGATTGTAAAAACGCTTCGAATGGATGTGATTTAGCTATACTTTACACAGCAATTTTCGCTTGTAACTTACGACATGAAACGCTGTACAAATGAGATTGTTTTTTCATGGCGAAGTGTACAAGCAGTCTAATATAATTTGGTATGACTTTGTGGTAGACATTTTACAGTTTATTACATTTGAACCCGAGGCCTCGGCGTGGACCGTGTTGGAGTTTTCATAAAAGTTTTTACGTTTATAGCCCAGCCCCCGGACCAAGGGAAGTGTTGCCAAAACGAATGGCATTTATAACATGACTTACTGTTTATTTTTGTAAGCACGACACCGTATTTTATGATTGTACCTTCATAACAACGATGCAAGCAGTGCTTTGTAAAAGGGCAGACTGGCGCACTTAAATTTTATGGGGACGCTTGTAATGAATAAAAAATGTTCGGCCGTGCACTCGCAAATAACCTCGGGAAAGTAAGGTAGCAGTGTTAAAGATAAGAAAAATGCGCAATATGCTGGCATTATTTCTGAGAATTTACCACGGCCCGAACTCTTAAGACCCGGGGAGATAAAGTAGCAAGATTAAATTGTTTTGAGGAGTCGGAGGAGGCGGGTGCAGTACTTACTGCAAAACTCTCGTAAATTATATGTTAATCTCCTCAATGTTCATAAAGTTTTTAAACGACAATTTTGTTGAGCTACTTACGTAGGTGCTTAGACCAGCAAGGGGTACTCCGTTGGCTGAGAGTAGTAGATCCTTGGGGGCGAGTTGGCCTGTCCGCCACGCTGGCTGCGGTGGGTATAGTCTTCGTATTCTCACCAGGCCACCACCACCGCAAACTGACATTCCCAAACCACGTCCATCTTTCTCTACCACTACGGTGAATGTGTTTTCTGCAACAAGAATAGTCATTTGAATGTTATCACGTAAATGAAGTTTTCAAATTAATTTATAAATAATGTTTATTGATCAGAAATTTAGAATAACCATTGTTAGAAACCCTATTGTTCCATACTGTTGTAATGGTTTAGTGCAGGTTATATCACAACAGAAAGAGTAAACTGCTATCTGCTGCTGGTGTACCGCTTGCACTTCACTAAAAAGCAGTACACCTGCAATAACTCATAAAAACGAATAAAAATATTCATTAGACCTGCAGCCTCAGCATGACTTCCGTAGACATATACCTATCTTCTTTTCTCTCGACTAAATGGAATCGCAAAAAAAGTAGGTACTTGAAGTTCAGATGATGTTTTGGTCATGTAACAATATTTTTCTGCGATTTCAGTGAACAGGAGAAAAGAAGACATACTTACGGACGCCGTTCTAAGGGACTGAGAGTATGTGTACCTGATGTAGAATCATCATATATACATACATAGAATTTATATGTTTGAGTACACAAAAGTACCCTCGTAGTATAAGGGCCGCTTCAGGCAGACCCAAAAGAACCCAGATGTTTTTGTTCCACACAAAACAAACGACCGAAAGTACTTGTTTGGTCGCAAACATTGTTTATTCAGTCCTCTTTGAACGTTGGCAAGTTCAGATTAAATTTGGAACGAGAGTTTAATAATATTATGGAATTTAAAAAATGAGGTACAATACAATTATGAGTAAAGTGGATTCATCATCATAGCTTTATTCCTGGTTGCATCCAATGCTTTCATCTTGAGCCCTGAATCCGCTTACTCCTCCTTTTTTTGCTTGGTCTTTTATGGCCGTTATGGGAGCGACTGTCGTCTCATGTCCCAACCCCAAGAGGAAAGCTCCGCCAGAGCCTTGACCGTTAATCAGCAAGTATATATTAGCTAGCTGGCAGCTGAGGTTGTTTGCGCCCCGAACATCTTGATGGGACCATGATGGGACCCCGTAGTATAACCGGTGAAATGGATGCCGTCCATAATAAGATTAATTTCTTACTTCCATCCAGAATGATAATACTTCGTATTTCAAAAGAATGCTCAAATTATGAATACATTTTCATCTCCTTTCTTTCTTCTACATTATTCATTTAAAAAAATGGCCACAAAGAGGTCTGACCGTTTAACTAAAGGTGAAATACGTCCATTCGTCCATAGGTAACATTTAAAAGGTGATACATTTACTTTAGTTATAAGTATAAAAAATAATTCCTGCCTCCCTGCGGATTAATTACCTCCCTCAACAAAACGTGAAATATACCTTTGTGACTGTACTAACAAAAAGTCACTTAGGTAAGTACTTTACGTCAGCCCTTAATGACGTCTCTCCAATTTTTGCGTTGGCGGTTGAAATATTCTCCAATAATTGATATCGACTTCAATAAAGTAAATGAAAGGTAGACGAGTAAGTGTCGATTTTCGGTCAATTTAAGCACCTTTTAGGCCTGAAATGGACATCGAGGGTGGGTGACATAAATAATGCACTAAGTGTCCTTAGGAATTGGAACGTGAAATTGATTCGCTTTTTTGCTGTACGTACAGTTTTTGACTGGACTAGAATACGGTTTATAGGTAAATCACCATAATCATTTGTAATGTGCCAATCGCTTGATTGAGCGAGGTCTATATGAGCCAGTTTACGAATAAGTCGCACTTTTGAGTTACAGACTCAAAAGGGCGACTTATTCGTAAACTGAAAAAAAAATAAATAAAACAAATTGTAATACAAAAACAAAAGTATTTTTTACAATGACACCCTTCTACTTATCTAAAGATTTCTTTTACACTTTAATCAAAAGTGCCAAATGGAGGAGTATCAAAGTGTATATTATGATTACGTGGTTCGGCCCTATTACAAAATTTTATTCGAATCAGTTGTGTTATAAAACTTTCAAAAAAAGTATTTAAATATTGTAAACTTAATTATAGTCACCTTGCACAAATGAGAGTATTTAGTGTAGGTACGTGTGCTAACTCTCCAGGATATTCAAGTCTGAGTGCTAAATAGTGTTTTAATATTTTGAAACTGACTTCTGGCAAAATTGATCCCAATCTCGTTGTATATGAAGTTCATTTTAGATTACTCTGAATTTTGATGTGTGCCGCTTTAACCAGGATTTGTTTAACATTCCAGTGTTAAATGTGCCGACATTTACTTAACATGAGTAAGTCACAAAGCGTTACATAACTTTAATTTTCTAACGTATTTAATCAACTCAACCTGCTTCAAATAACTCTAAGCGTGTAAAATTATCCTAATACTAAATGTGCGACACGGTTTTGACCAATTTAATATTTTAGGATCGAGAGCGTTTTAAGGAAAGCCCAGCGGACCAATTCTCGTATATGAATAATATTCAAAACTCCTCGATTTCATGCGGATCATCCAAATTTGGGAGATCGTAATGAGATCAAGACTAGAATGAGATTAAAATTATAAATGTATTTTTAGAGAATTGGCCCTCTAGTCAGCAAGTACCCGCAGCTACTTCAGGAAAACCGCTGCGGATCTACGTGCGGAAATACTAGACGGTGAAACCGATACGGTACTCAGACTTCAACAATTAGAATGCTAGAGAGATGCATAAAAAGATGTCATGCTGTTTCATTCCTAGTCGGCGATGAAGAGGGCAATACAGTTGCGGGAACTGTGACCGCGGACCAACCAAAATGGCTATAGTAACAGTATCTAAAGGGCCACAGCTGAGTGCGCTAGTTGCTCATAGTTTGATATTGGCAAAGTTCGCCGGTCACGAAGTTTTGCTGTCCTATATTTAACGATACAAGTGGTTATACTACTCGTTATGGTACCGTCGCTGCGTGTTTTGCAAATTTTAGACGTCTATTGGGTTTTAAAATGGCTTTGATATAAAACTGAACATACGTACCACACATACTTTCACATTATGATTAAAATCGTAAAAATGTTAAGTTCATTATTTCAACCTCATTATGATGTGAATACACATTGATAAAAGGATTACTAACCCCAAAAACACTGCAACTTTTAGTTAGTATCAACTTTTTCGAATCGTAAATTTTAACATTATTTAGCAACTCCCATTGTTGACGAAAGACGAAAATGGATATGAATCCGTCCGAAACATTTTAATCAATTGTTATGAACCTTACTTTACCACCCCAGGTGTCTAGACAGTCCATTACAGACTATTAGGTACTTTATCCACGGACGATGACGCAGAGAGGCCCTACAATCGTTTAACTAGGGTGAACAGGAAACGAAAGAAAATTTAATATACGGAGCGAAGCCTGTAAGAAACCGTGGGATATTGTGTTCAAGTGTAGGTATCCATTTACTGGTACATTAAGCTTGATGATTGTTCTTATTTATCAGATAGCGTGCTCTTTTTTTGTATATTGTTGTAGTACTACAGATAGCAGGTTTGTAGCAGGAACGAAATGGTTGTATGAGGTATTCTGCGAGCGCTAAGAGGACCAGCACCCCGCTTGTCGAAGGTTAGGCGGTCAAGATTTGCCGTTGTTCTCGGGTATGGTCTTCCTAGGTGGTTTTAGTCGGTGGGATACCGGAATTTCGTTCATCTGAGCTTTGATGTAGATAAACATGAGTTGACAGGTAAAATTTGCACGTATGTAAATACTCACTCATAAGTACCGAGAAGTTTGCATAAATAGCAGGGTTAAAAACAATAAAAACCCCTAAAACAATGACCAAAATTGATGTACTGTTTGCTCTTTATTTGGATGCACTCATTTTATTCATAATACTGACTCGGCACTAGACAACCACTGTCTCAATCATTGTAGTCTATGTTATATTTTATTGTCCAAACAATAAGCATCCAAACAATGTAATGAACTCATTTGAAAAGTAAAACACAGTTCTAGGCCACGTACTTAAGCATTCAAATTTCGCAGTCACAAAATAACAATAAAATAGTTTATAAATTCGACAATTGCTTACAATATATTACTGTAATTTGTAAAATAAATCAACCAATATAGCCTCATTATTTATTCTACCAACATTATCGTATTTTATTAATAGCATTTTACAGTCTATATTTTAAATAACAGCAATAAAAGTGATTAATGAGAGCAATAAGTAATTTGTAAATACCGCAGATTACGTTGATAATGCGAGAGTTAAATGGAGTTAATGGATCAATATTATCGATATCATAGCATAGCCATTGATTGGAGACTAAATTAGATTTAAGATATCACGCGTAATAATTGTCGTATTTTGATTTATATTTTGAATGTAATCAAGTCATTTTGCTAACATATGAAGCAATCTACATTAAAACCATTATTAAATCGTCAGATTAGACGGTTAGACGATTAGACGCCATCACGTTACTTAATACAAGCTCAGTGCCACGTACCTCTTCATTGTACCTACTGAAAATATTGAAGCATTGAGTATTTAGATAGAATTTCAAATGCTATCCATTTGAAATTCTATCTAAATACTCAAATGCTGTGTTACATTCTCAACTAGAGTATGTATAGGACTGCAGTTGCTCGTATTTAGTTCTATGTCTGAGAAATTCTAAGCTCTTCTTGGTTAATTATGCTTACAGCTTAGATGCATTTGAATAATTATGCAGCTTTGTACATTGTCTGGATGAAGGTAATACGTATTCTGAGGATTTACCGCATAATAGCTTTAATAGTTTCGGCTTTATAATGTACTTCAGGTTCTAGAATAATGCAATTGAATTTTTATAGACGTGTCGTTTTTCTGCAAGTTATTTCAAAATATTGCATGTTAGCAATATTAGGTCTTCTTGAAACATAGTTTTGTGATGTATGTAGGTAAGTATAATTTTTTTTTTCTTCAAAAATATTAACTAATAATTTCATATCGCACAATGCTAGTAATTAATTTGTTATTTGTATTTGTTAAATTCGTAACTTAATTATTTGATTCATCATTACCTAGTTATAAATAATTCTAATCCCAAGTAATGGTTTGTTGAAGTAAGATGAAACACTGAAAAGTAAAAAGGAGCAGGTACCGGCAGCATTTGACGCTCATTAAAAGTTGAGGGCACAATTAATTCTGTTTGTTTAGATGGACGAGCACTCTTTGCTATATTCTTTTATTAGACTGGAGAAACTTATTACAGAAATAAATTGAAAATACAAATAAGAGGGTACGGCATGATATAATTTATTGTTCTGAGTTCCGCGGCAGAAATACCTACTGCCCAGGGGATATGATAATTATAAATACATATTTTATAGTACTCTTAGGTAGATCAGTAAACAATCCGTTTGTTTTTAAATCGTCACGCCTATAGATAGTCGTTTGCAAAAAGTTGTTAAACAGTCATTAGTGTCAATACACCGATGCTTTGATTTATTGTAATGAATCGACTTATTTTAATAGAAAAAATATGCTCCCCTTGACAGATCGTATCAGTATTAATCGCACCAAGGTACCGTTCTTTATACAGCTACTTTTTTTAAACAGGCCAGTATCTATTTAACTGGGAGCGGTTCATTTCTGGACTTAAATAGTATTATCCGATATTGAATTAAAATTATGTAAGGATCTCTGGCTCTTACTTTTCATTGACCATCTCGCGATCTCCACTCTAGACCTCATTTCCTCTATGGATCATCGTTCCTTCGGCAGATATGGCCAGCCCATTGCTACTTCATATGCGCACAATAATTGTTGTTGGTCATATTTATCAAGAGAGTTGACTGCGCAACATGTTTTGCACACAAATGTTGGACTATATTATATAGCAACTTTATTAGTGAACACAAAACTTTACTTCTACTTCATACATACATTCTCGTACCTTCTGTGGCGTAGCAGTGTACTTTATAGAACATTCAGAACTCGTGGGGACTTTGTATCCCTACATAAACAACATTACAAAGTTGTGTACTTTGATAACTTAGTTGAAATATTGTACTAATGATGTAATATCTATAAGAACAAAGTTGCTATGATATAATACGTTTCTGTACAGCTCCATATGTACATTTATACTGTTTATATGTATAACATGAAATAATTTTTTACTGAGTAAGTATAGGCACTGAATTCCTTGAATCAAATTATCGAAAAATTTTACCACGAGCGCGGGCGATAGAAAGTCACTTTGATTTTCACCTGGATTAAAAATATACTCGCACGATTC
The DNA here is from genome assembly GCA_963576445.1 of Lithosia quadra. Classification (NCBI taxonomy): domain Eukaryota; kingdom Metazoa; phylum Arthropoda; class Insecta; order Lepidoptera; family Erebidae; genus Lithosia; species Lithosia quadra. Next base: position 12,721,705 of record OY754880.1, on the reverse strand, counting down.
TGCAGGGTAGGCAGGAGCATCAGTAACTAGCCATTAACACATAACATTGTATAAGGAAAGAAGTCCTGTGCGGCTTGGTTAATGATGATAACTTTTAACAGTCAATCCGTACAGTTTTTAAAAAATGGAAACAAATTAAAATTGCTATCAAAGTCACTTTGTCACGATTTGACATAAATATAACTAAAGAGAGCAATTATGTTACTATTGTTTGAGAACACAATTGTCATTTACTCCCAAGCAACAATACTCCGCCATGACCTCCAGTCTCCAACCAGAACTGCAGGCACGAAATCCTGTTGTATTAATTAGGCAGTCGTTGTCCGAACTATGTCAGAGGTTCATGACCCATGTTGCAATAATCTTGCAGATCTGGGTACAGTCTAAACAATGCCAATATTCGGAGCACGTACACGACCGACGTCTGGAAAGCTGACACTGGTCTGCAGACGTTTATTAGTTGCTTATTGCAATTGTATCGAGTGTTGAGGTACACGTGTGTTAATTCTGTACTCTATATGCTTTGATAGCTATTATATAGTATTAAATATATTCTTAGTCTACCAGACACAATGGCGACAGGTATTTCAAACATGTGATTCATATCGGTTTGTAAAATAATGGATTCAAACAAACTGGCAACCGAGCCTCGTATAAATAAAAGGGGCCCTTTTATATAATTCGTATGTACCCAACGTAATGAATGTAACATGAAACCCTACCTGGAACGAAATGGAAGCATGTTTATTTTGCATCTTACGGCATCTAAGTTACACGGAGAGGCGGCGCGGTCAGAATTTGCCTGAAGGAACTTTCAGAATAGATTTCCAAAGTTACGGTTTGAAATGAGCGCCTTTCACGTTTACAACACATTTATTTGATTTCTTGTACGTGTTCCAAATACGTAAATTTTGCTTCATGTTATATTTGTCAAAGAAGCTTTAAAGGTGAAAATTCTGCAAATAAATAATTGGTAGTAGGAAGTTGCCTGCGAAACGAGTGACTTCTTAAAGGTAATGTTTTCTTAGTAAATATGAAGTTAAATAGCTTTCGTGTCCATGTTCGTAAAGCTACTGGTCTATGTTCACTGATCCGTAACATAATTGGCCGTTTTTATTATATTTTAATTACCAACTGTAATTTGACGATAGACTTAGCACGATATGAAATCATGCGTCGGTATTTTATTCAACAACTTAATGTTTTGAGGATTTTTTTCAAGTCACTTTTTACTTCCATGAAACCTACCTACGAAATCTTTCAATTTTTAAAGATGATAACTCACTTTCTGTCGCAATGCAATCAATGGTGTTAATAAACTAAAATAACGACTGAGATTTTAACAGCTGTTCAAGATATAAATCAAGCGTATAAGTATGTAAAATAGCTATTTTACATATAAAGTAGTAGATGATTATTTTGTAGTTATTAATTTATTACCTTAGTCAGATAATTAAGATTTACGGTTTTTTTAAAGGCATTATCTTCCTTCTGTCCACTACATTTATTTAGCGCACCAATTTTGTATCGCACTAAGATAATGCTATACGGCTATAAGATAATTTTGGTGCGTCCAATAGTATGTCCCATTACTTAATTCATAGTTTCAAGTAGGCAGACTAATTTAAATTCGTTAATTTGCAGCTAATTGAATTACTATGATACAGATGGGCACAGACCTTTAGCTCTTTCGCATAACGAGTACTCGTTCACCTATCGCGTGTTCTGGATCACCGGCCGCATGTGACCTGCCTCGGGGCATGCACCACGCCCTCCGGTCGCCATCAACATTCAATTTCACATTACCCGGTGAAACATTGTGCAGTTTCATTCAAATATCAATTACTGTTCAATCGATGTAGTTCCTGGATTTTGATTTCTATTTGATATCTATTATTAGAACACTGGTATATTGAAATAAAGGTAAGTATTTTGATGGATTCTGTCATAATGTGTTATTTCATTATTCACAATGGTCTTGAAGTTTTTCAGTTGTTTTTCAGCAGTCATGGTCACGGGGAGATGACAGAGCGGTTGCTTCATATGCTGAAAATTAACCGAAACGTTGCGATCAGTGTAAATAATGATTTTAAGGAACCTATCAAAATCGCGATAGAATCCTTAAGAAAAAATATTTCAACGTGTTTGAAAGAGTAAATTTCTGACAATATCACGCTTGTACAATCATAATTAACGGTTTACCTAATCAGTTTAATAATTGCTTCTACAGTAACACGCGTATTCATTAATAATACTCACCTAAGTAGAGTAGCAACATTATGGTAAGTGAGATATAACTCACTGTGTTCAGTTCATTGTGACAGCCATTTTATTCATAAAGGTATAACAAAGCGAAGTTCATTTCGTTACAATACCTTCATGTTAGCAACTCCGCCTACATACAATTCTTCAGTTAATGGCTGCTCTAAAGGGCATCTCAATGAGATATCCGTTTTTGAATTTTATTGAAATTAATTTAAAATTGCAAGATTATTTTCCACAAGACTAATTTTGCTATATCGCTCATATTTTAAGACCTACTTAGAAGCCCTTAGTTCGTCACTCGTCATCTACATCATCATCACCAAGGTTAGATAACAAAGATCACAATTTAAAAAGTGCCAAATCATGCATTAGTTTCATTCATAGTTAAATAGGATTCACTGACTATAAATTTTTGTCGCCCCTTAGTAGGTACCTCTTTTGTGAATAAGGGTGTAAACTAACATTCTTTGAAGCAAACAACTTGTTTGTCGGATAAAACTTAGATGCGGCGAGTGCAAAACTTGTTTTTAAGCATCCACCGCAACGAGTTTTCATTCGATTTCCCTTTCTATCACGCGAGAACAATAAAACACAACTGGAATTGGGTATTTAGAATGCAAAATGCTTTCCGCCTCGCTCGTTTGAATCCGAACAGTCCTAGCTCTTTGTAGAATTATGCGACTAAGTAATTAGTACGACAGAACTTAGTTTTGGATTCCATGAATCCAACTCGGAAATTAAACGGAGAATTCATTGCAGGTTCGGGAATAGAGTATGGTATAGCAGTTTATCAGTAGCTTATCTTAGTCTACACGATGTCGAGTGGGCTTTATTAGTTATTACACTATTATCAATGATGATACTAAACAATGTTTACTGACGTTCAAAATTAATCCATACAGAATTATGGACGCTCACATATTTTTAATACTCTGTTCATATACAATGTAGCAATTAGTGTGCTAAGTTCTCCATAAAATTAGTAAATAATAAAGTCTCGTCCTAGATGCAGACTTTAAATAATTTTTATGGAGATTATTTCGTTCACTTTTCAGCAGCCATAAAAAGAAATTTTAATAGCAAAAAGATGGTTGGAATGGAATGTAGCTTGGGTACTTGAATAAACCCAACAAAAACAAAACGCAACAAGACTTTACGACACTCAATCTTTCGAATCTTTAGGAGATAGCAAAATCATCCACAAGCTTAATGTTTGCATTACTGCATTCGCAAAGCGAGCCAGTCTAATAACCCAGCCACGAGTGGAGCCAGGAATTCAAACGTGACGGCGCTTCACAATGTTCATGAATAAAATGGAGTGGCATATTAAAGCTCGGCTAACGGCGCGTACGTAATGTAGCCGTGGAAAGATTTTCATTAGTCTTGGTAAGGATTCTTGAGCCAATCACGAGCTGAGTTGTGTTCTGTATTCCTACTATTCCTAGTGTGCATTTGCAGTTTGCGTAGGGTCGGCAGCGCGAGTGTGACGTCCCTGGTGTTGCACACGTCCATAGGCCACGGTGACCGCTCCCCATCAGGTGGGCCGTGCGCATAAAAAGAAAAAATAAAAAAGACAAAAAATGTCGTTTTAGCGTGAGTTTTTTTACGAGAGTCTACCACTCACCTCACTAAGACACCCGAAAAAGTTAGAACAGTAAATGCTTCAAAATACATTCATCTCATAAATAATTTCCAAAAAAGGGCGACGTCTACATAAAGAAAATACTACGAATATATTTCCAATAGCAAGAACAATAGATCAACTTCAGTTAACATGGCTGGTGAGATAAATATTCACATTTGACTGAATTTCACTTTATACCTATATATTGTAGAATTTCAATCAACAAATTCCAATTTAGTTTGGTTCGATCCAACGTCGTATTTTATGATATGAAGCATTTGACTGGGGTCAGGAGATTAAAAAAGCAATAAATGCTTGCAGTCCAATGTTCGAACATAAACTGCAATGTGGAACGTAAACTGGAACCATGACCAACCTTTATAAATAAAACGATACTAAAACTTATAAATGGGATGTATAACGGGGTCCTGCCAAGATCTTCGGAGACCGAGTCAACCTCAATTATGGTCAATCGGTTGTCGATTCCATAAAAGCAAAAAACAATAAAAGATGCGGGATATCTCGATAATGTAGTAAGTAATATTCCAGCGCAAACGTCATCTAAACTACATTAAAACGGGCACTTTTTCATGAGCCCTTGTGTTTACTGTAAAGGCGGAATAGTGAAAAACCTTAATATATAAAAAAGCCTGTCACCTTGTACAATTCTAGGGGAACAGATGGGGTGACCTTGAGTTATACTTAGATGAGTAACACGTGGCTATATAATAACTTCTTGGGAAACATTTTTATTTCCATGGCACTAAGAAGGCAAACTTTTATATAGACGTAGCTATTCGTAACTTTCAGTTGAAATAACCAGTGAACAAAGGCCAACACCTGGGAGAGTCTTTTTCGTACGTCATTTCTCAGACATATCATCACATATTCTGAAAGTGACACAAAGAATTTTGAGCCAGCTGTAAGTCGTGAAAACTTCCCTTTACGGCGTGTGACATCCCCGAGCAACGATATTCTCTGAGAACATTTTTCGTCTCTAGGTCGAACATCGTCCTTAGATTACAGTTGGCATAGTTTCTACAGATAAAATCTCTAGTTAACTTGTCTGTTATCGAACGAAAACAAACAATTTGGCATACATTATGCATATTGTCACTGCTATTATATCTATCACTAAAAGTGTAGGCAGAGGTAGCTCCAACATTTATTTTGGTACCTTTTGTTTTCTGTTGCCTGTAATGGAGGGTGAGTCTATTGCCTTCAACTGGGTTACGTGTCCAGTCGAAGGCACTACTTATCCGCTTTTGAACCTCTGACCTGACCTTTGAACCCGGGACCTCAAGCTATTGTACTGGCTGCTACCGGTACACCATCGTGACCGTAACCCTGTAGGGTATTGTCAAAAGAAAATATTGTAAAACTAAAATGAGCTCAAAATATATTGTATTAATGTATAGCAACGTTGTTTACACTTATTTTCGCAAGAAAATTCACAGAATTAGCTAAAAGCTGCGGGCCGCCGCATTATTAAAAGCTTTCCGTCTAACAGATAATATTGTTCCTAAAAAACATTCCCTCCTAAATTAAAATTTTTAATATAAAATATCAGGACTTTTCTTTCAAATTATAAAGAAGATTAGATTTTTAATAAACCTTTATTAAAAACTTAATTCTTTCGTCATGAAATATTGCCTCTGTCCGACAATATGGCGGCCATTGATTGGGCAACAAAAGTAATTCCAAGTCACAAAGCAGACTTGCGACGACTTGTAATAACTTTGTCGAGTTATATCTGTGGACAGAATCAGGACGGAAACATCAAAGTCTCTGCACAGATCTCGACGACATTATTTACAAACAAATATCGGCTGGTGATTTTAGCAAACTATGTTTGTTACGGCCTCTGCCTACACCCATTCTGGGCCTCGATTCTGCTAAAGACAAACCACTGTAATACCACTGACACTCTAAAAATGCTATTTAATTGTAGACTTTACCGTTATACAGTTAAAGTCTAAAATCTAATGAAAAGAATTCATTTAACTTTTTCATTCGCTCTACAAAATATCATTTGACTTTAGACTTTAACCTGATAACAATAAAGTCTACAATTAAATGGCATTTTTTAGAGTGTCAGTGGTATATCAGTGGTTTGTCTTTAGCAGAATCGAGGCCCTGCAAGTTTGCGAGTTTGCCTCGCGCCACACCATTGCACAACATCGGCCTTGAATTTTGCAGAATCGGCGCCTCGTGTCGTCGCCGATCACACCATGTGGAAATGCTGATGCACATAAAATTATTTTACTCAATTACATAGAATTTAGAGTCACTTTGGTACTAGCATCGTCCAAGTATAGACTTAAGTTATTTTAATTGTAATTTTGATTATTATATTAAAGTAATTAAAATAAATTGGTATTTTTTAAGTCCTCCGGCTGTCACCTTCGTAATTGGCGCAGTCGGTAGGATATTCGAGGCAGTGCGCGGCGTGGTATAGGTTTCCAAAAATCGTTAACCTGCTGACTCCGATAGTCGCTGTCGGTATTTCCATACCTTATCGAATATCTGAACTTAAGAAGACGCAGTCGAGGGCAGTATCCAGCTATCGATACACAAGAAGAACCAATGTATATGTAAGTGCTTGAAACTTTTCTAAAAGTGTTGCTTCCTTGTCTTTCCTTTACCTGTTATAATTAATATACCAACATTTTTCACCCACGTAAATCTTGTGAAAAATCTGTCTCTTCTAGACAGATAAGTAGACGTAAGAAATTAGATAGTAATAGGTTTCTGGACTCAGATAGTTTAGGCTTAGATTTATTATTTAGTACGAGTAGCAAGTCAAATAACCCCAAGATGGCATTCGATCCAGATACTATATACAAAGCCTTGCGTGCTGTACCCGATTTTGATGGCAATCCGAATGTTCTAACGCGGTTTATTAAAATATGTGACCAAGTCGTAGTACAATATGTGAAAAACGAACCTGGTTATGAATTAAGTAACCTATGCGTAATTAACGGCATTTTAAATAAAGTTACGGGTTCGGCAGCCCGCACTATAAATGCATATGGAATACCGGAGAGTTGGATAGGAATTCGTAATGCATTAATTAATAACTTTTCCGACCAAAGAGACGAGACAGCTCTTTATAATGACATGTCCTTATTGACCCAAGGAAGTAGCACCCCGCAGGAATTTTATGACAAATGCCAGACCCTTTTCAGTACCATTATGACGTATGTATCTTTACACGAGCATGTACCTACTACTATTGAGGCCAAACGCGATCTTTATAGAAAACTCACTTTACAATCATATGTGAGAGGTCTTAAAGAACCTTTAGGGTCCCGTATACGATGTATGAGGCCCGAAACTATCGAAAAGGCACTGGAATTTGTCCAACAGGAAATAAATGTCATGTATTTACAACAACGTAACGAGAGCATTCCCGAGCGACGTAACGCTACTACGTCTTCAGCCCACAAGGGGCCGCCGATGGTCCAGCCATACGCACCCAAACCTTTTAGTTTCCCTAGCGCAGGGCCTAGCTGGCATAAGCCCATGCCCATGCCACCACAGCAGCAGCAGTCGTGGAGACCAGGTTTCCAGCCTATGCAGGTACCTAATCGTTTTCCCAATATGTTCAATCGTACCCAACAAATGTTTCGCACTCCACCACCGAATTACAACCCCCAAAGCAACGTATTTAAATTACCAAATAGAAATCCCCCAGTTACGTACACCGGTCCCAAGCCTATGAGCGGTGTTAGTCATTTTACACCTAGACCACTAGGGTCCACGGGACACGATTGGCGTAAATCCGGGAATCCACCTCCTAACAATTATTTTAAGACCCGCGAGATGAATTTTAACCAAATGACTCAATACGATGACCCTTATGACTATAACTATCAATACGAACAAGCTGACTATCCGTGTTACTACAATTATGACTATTCCGACTACTATACCCCCGACACCTATAATCCTGATTTTTATCATTTCGACCCAAGTAGCACACAATACCAGACCTCGAATGACGAAAGCGACACACAGACGTCCCCACCTGGTAACTTAAATGATACAGAAACTACGGATTTTCGCAAGGACCCGAATCCTCAAAAATCAAAATAGAATTAAATTTGCAAACTAAAAGAGAATTACGTTATATCCGAATATCAGATCCCCCACTAAAGTTACTTGTAGACACTGGCGCTAATCAATCTTTTATGAGCCCCGAAACTGTTCAAAAATACTTTTCACACATCCCACTAAACTACGACCCGTTCGAAGTAACTAACGCGCGAGTAACTAGTACGCACGAGTACTCGATCTCTTTACCGCATTTCGCAGAGTTCAATGATCAGTCTAATGTAAAGTTTTTTATCTATAAATTCCATAACCATTTTGATGGTTTAATAGGATTAGATTTGTTAGACGGAGCCCAAATAGATCTTAAAAATAATTATCTAATTACTGACCACACCACTATCCCTATTCACCTTTATCACTGTAAATTACCCAAGTATCAGGAAACCATTCCTGCTAATTCTTCGAAATTAGTAAATATCCCTATCTATAAACCCGACGGAGACGTGTTGGTTCCGCAGCAATTATACAACAATTGCATCATACATGAGTGTATTACTACAGTAACAGATCGTACTGGTATTATTGAAATTGAGAACCCAACCGATTACGATATTCCCATTATATTTGAACACCCTTTACAAGTACAGCTATTTAATACCGAATGTAACCGAATTGAACCCAGTTCAGAACGCATTAAACATGTCATATCGCGATTGCGTACCGATCACTTAAATTTAGAGGAAAAGACTAACTTAGAAATTTTATGCTCCCGCTACGCGGACGTATTTTATGTCGAAGGAGAACCTTTAACTTTTACAAATAAAATCAAACACCGAATTAAGACAACCGACGAATTACCCGTATATACCAAAAGCTACCGATACCCATTTATTCATAGACAAGAAGTTAGAGATCAAATTACGAAAATGTTAGATCAAGGTATTATAAGGCCCTCTGAATCAGCTTGGAGCTCGCCTATTTGGATAGTACCCAAGAAAGGAGACGCATCCGGTCAGAAAAAGTGGCGAATAGTAGTAGACTTTCGCAAACTAAACGAAAAGACCATTGACGACAAATACCCAATCCCGAACATAGCTGACATACTTGACAAACTTGGTAACTGCCAATATTTTACAACCCTAGACTTAGCCTCGGGATTTTACCAATGTGAAATGCACCCCGACGACATCCCTAAGACCGCCTTTAACGTAGAACAAGGTCACTTCGAGTATATGCGTATGCCCATGGGACTCAAAAATTCCCCGTCCACGTTTCAAAGGGTAATGGATAACGTTCTTAGAGGGTTACAAAATGAAATTTGCCTGGTGTATTTGGATGACGTCATCATATTTAGTACGTCATTACAGGAACACATGATTAATTTAGAGAAGGTTTTCAAAAGATTACGAGACTCTAATTTTAAGGTACAAATGGACAAATCCGAATTCCTCAAACTAGAGACAGCATTCTTAGGTCATATAATTAGCGGTGATGGCGTTAAACCTAACCCAGATAAAATCTCAGCGATAGAAAATTACCCTTTGCCGAAAACTCCCAAACAGATCAAACAATTTCTCGGTTTACTAGGTTATTACAGAAAATTTATACCTGACTTTGCTCGCATTACCAAACCTATGACTAAGTGCCTGAAAAAATCTAACAAAATTACACTTGACGTTGACTATATTGACTGTTTTAACAAATGTAAGACTCTCCTAATGAACGACCCTATTCTGCAATATCCGGACTTCAGTAAAGAATTTATTTTAACGACAGACGCATCGAACGTGGCCATTGGAGCTGTGCTGTCCCAAGGAAATATAGGATCCGATAAACCAATTTGTTATGCCTCTAGAACACTAAATGATAGCGAGACTAATTATAGTACAATAGAAAAGGAACTGTTAGCCATAGTATGGGCAACCAAATATTTCAGGCCATACCTATTCGGACGTAAGTTTAAAATTTATACCGACCATAAGCCCTTACAGTGGATTATGAATTTAAAAGAACCTAATTCTAGACTGACTAGATGGCGACTTAAATTAAGTGAATTTGACTACACTATAATCTATAAAAAAGGCAAATATAATACGAATGCAGACGCCTTATCCCGAGTAGAGATTAACAACGAAGAGACTGAATCACTGATAGCAAATTTATCTGAGAGACCGCACTCACACACACACTCTACAACAGTTACAGTGCACACAAGCGCCGAAGACCCTATTCTAGAAGTGCCCATAACAGACGAACCTTTGAATAAATTTCACCGACAAATTTGTATAACTATTGTTGGCGACATTAAGCGTAGAACTGTAACCACTAAACCTTTTGAAACACATACGAGAACCTTCACTCAAGTTTCTGAATCAAATCTAGAACAAGACGTAATAAATGTCATCAAAGAGTACGTCAACCCTAAAGTTAAAACTGCTCTAAAGATAACGCCTCCTCTAGGCATATACTCAATCATTCCCATCCTTCAAAGTAATTTTAAAAACTCAGCCATGAATTTAGTTGTAGCTAAATCCGAATTAGAAGACGTCAAGGAGTACTTGCGTCAGCAAGAAATTATAAAACACTACCATGATGGCAAAACTAATCATAGAGGCATCAACGAATGTTACCTTGCCCTTTCTAGAAAGTATTATTGGCCGAAAATGAGAGAGGACATCACTAAATATATTAATGAATGCTCAATTTGTGGTCAGTCTAAATATGATAGAAACCCAATTAAACCCCAATTTAACATTGTTCCCCCAGCTTCAAAACCATTTGAGATAGTACATCTGGATCTTTTCACAGTTCAAAATGAAAAATATTTAACTATAATAGACGTGTTTTCAAAGTATGGACAGGCATACTATGTAAAAGACGGAACTGCAACAAGTATTCTACAAGCAGTCTTGAAATATTGTACACACCATGGCCTCCCACTCACCATAGTAACAGATAACGGTACAGAATTCACGAATCAATTATTTTCTGAATTTATTAGATTACACAAAATTAACCACCATCGGACTCTAGCTCATTCCCCTAACGACAATGGCATTGTCGAACGATTTCATTCTACATTATTAGAACATTTACGTATCTTACATTTACGACAGAAAAATGACCCCATAGTCAACCTCATGTCTTATGCCGTACTAGCTTATAACAGCTCTGTTCATAGCTTTAACAAATGTAGACCCCACGACATTATAAGAGGACATTTTGACCCTAGAGACCCAATTGACGTTGACTTATCTGAACATCTTATGCAACAGTACATTTTAACCCACAGAGACCAGATGAAGACCGTTTACGACCTAATCAATGATTTTACCCAGACTAATCGTACCAATATGATGCAAAACCGAAATAAAGACAGAGAGATCGAAGTAGAGTACCAACCGGACCAACAAGTGTTTGTTAAGAACCCAATGGCAAATAGGCAAAAGCTAGCGCCTCGTTACACTCACGACACCGTTCTAGCTGACCTTCCAATCCACATTTACACATCTAAAAAGAAAGGCCCCGTAGCTAAATCCCGACTAAAGCGTACCCCTGACAGTTCTAAATTGTTACAGAATACTACTCGCCATGATAATCCACCTGACAATGGAGCACGAGATAAGACTTGAGAGTTTAGACAAAGGACCTGGAATTTTACCCTTTAAACTTGGACAAGCCAGACTCATTACGCACTACCACTCCTTTTTACAATACATTGAGTTAACAGACATCGAGAACAGACTTGCTTCAGTAGAGTCGCAAATTAACTACTTTAAGAATAAATTAGATAGTAATACGACGCCGTTATTTGAGTTTAAAATTAGTCATCTATCTTCCAAATTAGTAACAATCAGTTCGCAGCTTAGAACACTGGAACCAAACCGCTCTAAAAGAGGTCTTATTGATGGACTAGGATCCATAATTAAAAGCATAACCGGCAATTTAGACCATACGGATGCCCAATTGTATAACGAAGCAATTTCAATTCTACAAAGTAACGATAAGAAAATAGTCTCTGAGTTGAACGAGCACATCAGCCTTTGGTAACGCCATCTTTTATATATTAGAAGTAAACTTGATAACTTTGTCACGGTGGCGACGCTAGTTCCTACATTCATCCCTTCCTTTAATATGATTGGTTCGTGTGCCGAAATGTAATGGCCGCGTCCGCAAAGAGCGCCACCAAGTGGCGCGAACAAGAACAGCGGCTTGAAGAAAGACTCGCCCAGTGACCGTTGCAATGTAAACAGTAATAATTTTCATCTCCGCATTTGTGAGTGATCAGGACTTCGTTCCTGAAGCTCTTCCGACTCCCGCTCGAGTGTGGTGCGCGAATCAATCGCCGTGAGTGTTTTCACCAGAACATTAAACCAATAATTAGTGTACCTAAGAACTTGGTGGCCACGTGGAGCCGAGCTGACTGCCGCTCGATTGTCCTGCGACGCTGGAAGACGCCAGGTAGGTGCACGAACCGCCCCCTATTCTTATCCTAACCTTAAAGCTGGTGAGAACCATGACAGCCATTTACATCGAAGGAATACTTTAAACCGCGCCACCACATTTGTGGTCCTTCTGAGCCTAGATACTGGCATTTTACCGCCCTTATTAGGTCACCTATGAATCCCTAATAAGTAGATTTCATTTGTTTTACTAAAAAACCCGCCCTTTTAGGATTCTAAACTAAAAGTGTATAGGTACCTATAATACCTAGTTATATTCCCGCCGTTATATCGCTGAGCCTTACGAAATTACCTCAGGCACCTCATTGCAATAGGACTGCTTAGGTATTGTAGTAGGCAAAGGAAACAATACGTTCCATCATAATAAATACCTACGTGAATAAACTTCTTCAAATAACCGCACTATTATCTATAAGTTGTAGGTACTTGAAAAGTTGCTCGCGCGCGCGCGTCGTCTCGTACCTACCGGGCGAACGGCGAAAGCTTCTAGAACATTACCTACGATTCGAATAGGTACTTACCGCTAAACTTATTTCATATTATAATAAAACTATTTGTTATTACATTATTATTGTGTCTACTCACGCTTGCATCTCGCTTGTTTGCGCTTATAATATATTGTTTAAAATTACATATAGGTACCTACCTACTTACGTAGGTAGTAGGTACTTACTTTGTTGTTTAGTTAGTGTAAAATTACGCACAATGTCGACAAGAGAAGCAAGTAAAACCGACCCTCAGCTAACGTTAATACAGGCCAGGCGGAATGCAATATTCCAATGCCTTCAAACGGCCGTCGACTTATCAAAGGCTGATATTATTAATAATTCAGTTTCGAAAGAATTATTTCTCGATGCAAGTTTCAATATTGACGAACTCCGCGCGGAGTTCAAAAGAGTAGTTGACGAATACAATAGTCGCTTATTGCAACTGACTCCGACGGCTATGCCTGACTATGGTAGCCTTGTGTCTTTCGAGCAACTGTACGGTCGCATTAAGCGCCTTGTTGCTGACTGTACAAAGGCAAAGGAACACCATGTTCCGCAAAAAAGTAATACGAAGTTACCACCAATAGAATTAATTGGTTTCGACGGTGATATTCGCTCGTGGCCTATGTTCTACGCTAACTTTAAGGCTACGGTTCATGATAACCCGTCGCTCACCGACGCCGAAAAATTATACTACTTATTGGGTAAAATCTCGGGGAAGGCACAATCCGCTTGCGCGGGCATCCCATCTCGCGCTGATAATTATAATCTTTTATTTCAAACGCTAGTAGATAGGTACGAGGATAAGCGTACACTCGCCTCCACCTATCTCAATCAGGTTATAGAATTTAAACCTTTAAGTAATGCATCTCCCAACGACTTCGACTTATTTAATGAGAAGTTCGTAAACGCTGTACGTGCGTTGCAAAACTTACAATTAGACGATCTAGCAAATTTTATGTTTTTACATATCGCCTTAAATAAATTAGATCCTCAAACAGTGAACCTTTTTGAAATAAATAATGGTGGGACTAAACTTCCTACCTTCGATGAATTAGTAGAATTTATAAATAACCACTCAAAAATTTTGCAACGTGCGGCATCGACTTCTGGTCATACGAAAGCTGACCGCTCATCAAAAATAAATAATAACTCTTCTACTCGTAAATCACAATCGGGCGGCGCGCCGCGGTACCAGAGCTACGTTGGCACAGTCGCGAGCGCCACCACAGACTCAACGCAGTCAACGCCTATTTATAAGTGCCTATGTACAAATGTAGTACATCAACATCTTTTTAAATGTGCGAATTTTATGAAAATGGAGCCGATTGATCGATATCAGGCGGTGAAAGATATTAAAGCTTGCGTAAATTGCCTTAGCGTTAAACACAGAGCCGCAGGTTGTCAGTCGGATGCCGGTTGTCGAGTCTGTAAACTAAAACATCACACCTTGTTACATTTTAATCGGGAATCGAACGGGGTACCGCCCGAGCGGGCCGTTGAGCCAGCGCGCGAAATGCGGCCGCGTAGTAATGAGGCGGCTGCCGTCGCTCGCGCAGATGTTGCGCTTTGTTCAACGTCCGTTGCCGCCCCACCGCGAAGCCTACCGAACTCCTCGCACTTAGGTAAGCCGCAGTGTATCGCGTCTTCTACCGTTTTGCTCGCTACTGCTCAAGTAGTAGTGTATGATGCTGGCGGTAATAAACATCTTATCAGAGTTTTATTAGACTCCGCCTCGCAAAGTCACTTTATCACTCGTGAATGTTGTGAAAGAATGGGTTACGAGCAGTGCAATATTCAACACACTACGGTGAGAGGATTTGGTGGGTCGGAAAAGACGGTTAGCGGTTCAGTTCTGTTCGAATTTTTCTCTCGATTTAATTCAAATATTAAATATGATATTAACGCGTTGGTAGTGAACCGAATAACGGACAACTTACCTACCGCGCTTGTAAACATATCAGCTCTGCCACAGTTTAATGAAATACAGTTGGCAGACGACTTCTTCGCTACACCTAGTAAAATAGATGTTTTGATAGGTGCTTCTTTATTCCCGCATTTGTTACTCCCCGGCTTTGCCGGCGAGCGCGGTCGCGACCTCCACGTTGCGCCCTCGACTCCTGTAGCGATACAGACAGTACTGGGTTATGTGATCATGGGTGCAGCACCGATGTATGTACACGGTAAGCGCAAACCTCATGTGACGTCATGCTGTGTGTCAGTTCCGGAATCAATAGACACTATTGTATCGCGCTTTTGGGAGCTGGAAGATATTCCTAGTTCCCCCACCCCGCACCCCGCTGACGTCGAGTGTGAGGAACATTATCGCTCAACCACGACACGGGACTTCATTACGGGGCGTTATACTGTGGCGCTCCCATTTAGGTATGATTTGTTTTCGCTTGGCGATTCGTACGATATCGCACGCAAACGGTTTATTTGTCTTGAAAGAAAGCTCGAGGCGTCACCCAGATTACGCGTTGCCTATGATGACGTCATTAAGGATTACATTGACAAGGGCTATTTAACTCGCGCGCCTGCGGAAGACAGTAGCGATCCTTATGTGCCATCCTACTTCATCCCGCATCATGCAGTCCTCCGCGAAGACAAGACCACTAGTAAATTACGGCCGGTTTTAGACGCGAGTTGTAAAACAACATCGGGTGTTTCTTTAAACGATTTGCTACACAGTGGGCCGAATCTACAAAGGGACTTGTTTCACATAATTTTGAATTTTCGTTTGCATGGTATTGCTATGACTGCAGACTGTAAACAGATGTTTTTACAGATTGTAGTAAATGAGCGCGATCGACGCTTTCAAAAAAATTATTTATCGTTTTAGTCCGCAAGAACCGCTGGTCGCGTACCAATTTAACAGGGTATGCTTCGGATTAAAATCAAGCCCCTACCATGCCTTACGTACTGTGAAGCAATTGGTAGAGGACGATGGTTCACAGTACCCTCACGCTAGTGCTATTGTTAAGTCATGTCTTTATATGGATGACCTGGCCTTCTCCGTTGAAACGGAAGAAGAGGCAACTACTGCCTCAACGCAATTAACTCTTTTATTTAAAGGGGCCCAGTGGGATTTGGCTAAATGGAATAGTAACTCTCGAAATGTTTTAAATAAAATTCCCGCTTCACAAAAGGTACCCGTTGAAGTTGAATTAGGTAAAAATACACAAAATAAAATTTTGGGTTTGCATTGGTCAACAGAGTCTGATACCTTTTATTTCAAAATTGAAACGCCGAGCGACACTTGCACCAAACGTGTCATGCTGTCCACTATAGCCAGACTGTGGGATATCATGGGGTTCGTCGCCCCCACGATCCTATACGCAAAGTTGCTAATCAAGGACCTCTGGCAGCAGAAGATAGATTGGGATGATGTGCCCCCCCACCATATAGTTAAGCTGTGGAAGCAATTCTGCGTTGAACTCCCCTTGCTTAACGGTATGCGCATACCCCGATATCTTGGTGTGACAAGCGGCTGCGTTGTTACGTTGGTCGGCTTCTCAGACGCCAGTGAACGGGCCTATGGTGGTGTAATATACATGCATGTCAGCTCCACCAACGGCAACACTGTGCAACTGCTTTGCGCAAAGTCCAAAGTGGCTCCGTCCACGCCCGTGACGATTGCACGTCTGGAGCTTTGTGCAACAGTACTGCTTTCCAAATTGTTACGAACAGTAGCTGAAAATTACAGCTCGCGCTTCCCAACTACGGTCTATGCTTTCACTGATTCAAAGGTGGCTCTGTATTGGATTAAGAGCTCGCCGAACCGTTGGCAAACATTTGTTGCCAACCGTGTAGTAAGGGTCACGGAAAATATTTCCGCCGATCATTTTCATCACGTCGCGGGTGTCGAGAACCCCGCTGATTGTTTATCTCGCGGCATTACACCGCAGAAATTGCTGACGCATCCGCTCTGGACCCATGGACCCCCATGGTTGGCCCTAGATCCATCGCAATGGCCTCTTAGCGATGATTCGCTTCCCTCGAACGAGGTACCTGAACAGAAGGTACTTTCATTCGCCATTACGGAACCCAGTGAAGAGTCAGTTATTTATACTGCCTCCCGACGATTCTCGTCGTGGAGCAAGTTTCTGCGCGTAGTAGTTTATATTTGTCGATTTGCTAAGTTATTATCGTGTCGTGATAGTATCGTCATTACTTCCTGTGATATAGATTTCGCAGAAATAAAAGTATTAAAAATCTTACAGCTAAAGTATTTTGCAGGAGAGATAAAGAATTTAAATAATCAAGTGCCGTGTTCGCCGGCCTTTAATAAACTGAGACCGTTTCTTCACAACGGACTTATTCTGGTCGGGGGTCGTCTCGTCAATTCAGACTTAGGTTTCGCTCAGCGACATCCAATAATTTTACCCCGAAACGATCATATAATTGATTTGATAATACAACATTATCATAAAAAATACATGCATGCAGGACCCAAACTGCTTATGTCATTGCTGAGGCAAAATTATTGGATCCTGGCTGCCCGTTCTACCGTGCGGCGCATAGTGTATAAGTGCAATATTTGTTTCCGTATGCGTCCGCGCCCAACGCATCCGCTTATGGCGGATCTGCCCGACTGTCGTACGAGGCAGGTAGTGAAGGCTTTCACACACACGGGATGCGATTACGCTGGCCCCATCTCCTACACACCGATCCGTCGTCGCGGTGTCACAAGTCAAAAGGCTTACATATGTTTATTTACATGCCTCACGACCCGCGCCGTGCATATAGAGGTAGCGACTGACCTTAGCACACCCAGTTTTTTAGCTGCGTTGAAAAGATTTTTATCCCGTCGCGGACCCGTACAGTGGCTCCACTCTGACAATGGAACTAATTTTGTCGGCGCCAATTCCTACTTACGCGATTTATATAATTTCTTGAATAACGAGTTCCGCCCTCAACTTGAGGAAGAATTGAGGGAAAGTCGCATTAAATGGAAATTTAACTGTCCTGCCTCCGGACACTTTGGTGGTTGTTGGGAGAGTATGGTGAAGGTTATTAAAACCCACCTATTTAAAGTGATCGGACAGCAGCTTCTCTCGTACGAGGAGTTGAATACCGTACTCGTTCAGGTTGAATGTTTATTAAATTCACGTCCACTTACTGTGTTGAGTTCCGACCCTGCGGAACCGACTGCTTTAACTCCTAGTCATTTCCTATATACTGCACCGCTGTATTCCTTACCAGCACCTGGAGTTACATCAGATACTGTTAGTCTGCTCCATAGACACGCACTTTTAGATAAAATGGTTCAGTCTTTTTGGGATAGGTGGAGGATTGAGTACTTGCATAATCTACAGACGAGGCAAAAATGGAACACACCTTCTGTACCCATAATGCCGGGAACCGTCGTTATAATTATCAACGATAATGCTCCTCCTCTGGCATGGCCGTTAGCGATTGTCAAAGATGTTCACCCCGGTAGGGACGGGATTACGCGAGTCGCAACTGTCAGAACGTCCAAGGGGACATATGTTCGTCCCGTCGTACGTTTGTGTCCTTTGCCTACACAATAGTATTAGAGGCGGTACCTACTTCAACAGTTAGGTACTTAGCTTTAGTTTAGGTATTAAATAACTTACACTTTCTGCATTAGTTAATGTTATTTCATTTAGTTTCTAGCTGAAGCTAGATTGTTTTGAGTTTGATAAATATCGAACGTTAATTTTTTTTTTTTTTTTTTTTATCTTTATGTATGTTATTCAAAGGTGACCCTTTAAAGGGGGGTAAAATGGTAACGCCATCTTTTATATATTAGAAGTAAACTTGATAACTTTGTCACGGTGGCGACGCTAGTTCCTACATTCATCCCTTCCTTTAATATGATTGGTTCGTGTGCCGAAATGTAATGGCCGCGTCCGCAAAGAGCGCCACCAAGTGGCGCGAACAAGAACAGCGGCTTGAAGAAAGACTCGCCCAGTGACCGTTGCAATGTAAACAGTAATAATTTTCATCACCGCATTTGTGAGTGATCAGGACTTCGTTCCTGAAGCTCTTCCGACTCCCGCTCGAGTGTGGTGCGCGAATCAATCGCCGTGAGTGTTTTCACCAGAACATTAAACCAATAATTAGTGTACCTAAGAACTTGGTGGCCACGTGGAGCCGAGCTGACTGCCGCTCGATTGTCCTGCGACGCTGGAAGACGCCAGGTAGGTGCACGAACCGCCCCCTATTCTTATCCTAACCTTAAAGCTGGTGAGACACCATGACAGCCATTTACATCGAAGGAATACTTTAAACCGCGCCACCAGCCTTAATAAAGACTGGATGTCTAGACATACTAACATACTTAAAACCATTGTCCAAAACCAAGAGAAAATTAATACGACCCTAGAATTGCTCTTAGACGAAAAGTTATCCTATCAAACTGACTTTGTGCGATATACCAGGATGTCGCAACTTTTATCTATAATTATAGTTGTCACAAAATAAAAGGCCCACTTTGACAGTTCGTGCCCATGAAGTTCTTATTTTTAATCAATTTAAATGTTCTAAAGGTAATTACATTTTTTATTGACAGGTACCGCCCACTCGGCTTAGTGCTGTGCATAACGATTTTTTCATGTAGTCCACAGACTATTAATAATCAGTTAAGAAAAGAAAATATCGAGTGAGATATTTTTTTTCAAGCCCGACGCGCACTTTTATTTTAATTTATTTTAATACTAGCGACCCGCCCCGGCTTCGCACGGGTGCAATGCTGATACTAAATTAAATACACTACAGAAAAACTATGAACGTTGTATATAAAAACATAGCGGCCTCCCCGCACTGCCCCGTCCGACCGGTACCGCCCGCCGCAAACGCAAATTTTAAATTTTTATTATTTGTTTAATTTACATGCTGTAAGGAACCATATTGATCTATATTAATTGCACACTGTATTTAAGGTACTTAATTCGATAAGGATTAATGCCGTATTGCTTAAAATAGCTTCGTAAATAAGCCATTTTTTCACGTAAAAAGTAAACAATAAAAATGGTTAATGTGGGTTATCCCTAAAAGATAAACATATACCATCGCGGACTTTTTTGTAGACCTTTTTATGGTGTACAATACTGTAGTACATTAATTTGATCTAACTCGTAGGGTTTAGGCAGCGTTTTTACTAAATTGCTAAATAAGCCCAAAAAAATAGGTTAATTTACGACATCACGTTAGAAACCTCTAAAATTAGCAATGTTGCCTTAGTATATGATGCATGTATTATACATATAAACCTTCCTCTTGAATCACTCTATCTATTAGAAAAAACCGCATCAAAATCCGTTGCGTAGTTTTAAAGATTTAAGCGCACATAGGGATATAGGGACAGAAAAGGCGACTTTGTTTTATACTATGTAGTGACTTGTGTTTAGATTCTGAAGACTCATTTAATTATTCTTGTTGTTTTTGTGATTGAGTGAATGTTATTGTAAAAAAAATATTAAATATAAGTAAATTGACCTTTAATAACATTGTATTGTTTTAAAATACCTACAAAATCAAAGGTTAAGCTAATTTTTCTAATCAGAACTTTAATCCAATGCAGTTTACATACATATTCAAATCGATTAAATCCCCATGCAAACTGGATTCGATTCATCGTGAGTATCGAATACTGAATCGTATAGGTACATAACTAGTTATGCCACAAGGACAAACGTCAAAACGGGCCTTTTATTTTGTGTTGAGTATAGCGATAATGTCGACGATTTACTGTCGGAAATAGTTAGAATAGAAAATACCTTAGGTTTTATACGTGCATCGAGCACTCATCATAGTTCATTAGATATAACTACATTAAGTAATATGATTAACAGGTTAAAACTAATCTATAGTTCAAGACAGATACTAGATCTCGACCTGAGAGAATCATCATCTACCTGCCCTTGTCCCAATTATTTGGGGTCGGCGCAACATGTATTTTTCCTCCATTCATTCCTGTCAGATGTCATCTCTTCGGTTACCCCCTTCCTTGCCATATCCTCTTTCACGCACTCCATCCATCTTTTCTTAGGCCTACCTCTACCCTTAAAGCCCTCCACATTCATACTTAGAACCTTTTTAACAACATTGCTTTCATCTCTTCTCATAACATGTCCATACCACGAGAGAATATTACCCTATAATAAAACCCGGTTACTATTATACAGAAAAAAGAATAGTTATTTTATTTAAAATACCCATAGTTTCTCCCACGAAATTCGATTTATACAGATTAGCTATAGTCCCCAATAAACTAGGATATACTTTTATCCCACCTTATCCTTTCCTAGCAACTAATGGTAAAGCTTTCAAGTACATAGAGGCAGAATGCCCGAAGTTAAGCCAATATCATCTCTGCGAGGAAGATATGAATTACCCGATGGAAGAACACCTCGACTGTATCCAGGGAATCATCTCCAACCAGCCTTCCAACAAAGCATGCGCTCCAGTCAAGATAACATTAACTCAAGAAACCATGGAACAACTAGACGACCGACGCTATACACTCATATTCCCGTATCCTACTAGAACAGAACTGCAATGTGAGAGACAAGAATTTACTCTACTCCATGGAAGTTACCTCGCGACTATACCACAAAACTGCATGCTACGCACTAAGGAATTCACTATCATCAATGTTAACGATCGCATCCACGGTCAGCCGTTGAAAATCATCGAGATACCGAGGGAGCTGAACGCCACTGCCGAGAACAATATCCCGCATCTGAACTTGAAGTCAGTCAGTATGAAAAACCTACGTGAGATCGAGGATAAACTATTAACGCAGCATCCAATACAGATCCCAAATCAAACTAAGATTGACTATTCGCTTTTCCACACAACCATACCAGTATACACCATTACTTTATGTGCAATTGCTTTTGCCATGACCATTGCTGTGAGAAGGCAATGTTTTATATGCAAACTACCTAAGAACCAGCAATCGGAAGATGAAAAGCACAATGACCGACATACAGAAGATACTGAACCGTCAGATAGCCAAGATCAACCACCAGCATCATTTTCGCTGAAAGTTCTCAAATAGCTGCTGGTCTGAAGGGGGAGGTGTTACGGCCTCTGCCTACACCCATTCTGCAAGTTTGCGAGTTTGCCTCGCGCCACACCATTGCACAACATCGGCCTTGAATTTTGCAGAATCGGCGCCTCGTGTCGTCGCCGATCACGCCATGTGGAAATGCTGATGCACATAAAATTATTTTACTCAATTACATAGAATTTAGAGTCACTTTGGTACTAGCATCGTCCAAGTATAGACTTAAGTTATTTTAATTGTAATTTTGATTATTATATTAAAGTAATTAAAATAAATTGGTTTTTTTTAAGTCCTCCGGCTGTCACCTTCGTAATTTGTTACACATTATTTCATAGTTTACTATACCTACTTGCCATCTAGGTATATCATGGACGTTGAATGGACAGTTTTGTCCAAAACTATATTAATATTCTTCATAAAATAAAATGGTGGTTTATTGAATGGAAGTTGATTTTCATCGTCGGCATTTCAATCAAACAACAACCACTATCTAACATAGGCCTCTCCACAAGGCGGCCTTACTTCAAACAATGATCAAAAGTAATAAAATAAGCATTAGAACAATATGTCTCTCGCCAACAAATTCCAATCGTCCGACAGTCTGGTGCTGCGACAAAATGTGTTGAATCGATAGCTATAAAGTACATACGGTAATTATACTTTAACGGCAGGACTCGGAGTGAACTCGTTATCGGGAAGTTTACGGCTCTCATCCCAGTGTGAATTGGATAAAATTTATATAGAGAGTGTGACAGGAAAATTTAGAGGACCCTACGAATCATGACAAGGGTCAATCCCTTCGTATCAAACAAACTCAAAATATACTTGTTTCGCTCAAAATATTGAAGTTTAATTGTCTGCTAAACAAACAATGTATGATGAAACGAAATAAAACCGATATATCTTAATTTGCTTGGAGGTCTCGACGGTGAATTGACCTATCCGACGTTTTATGATGGTCGACAGAGACGGATGGAGAAGTGTTTGTGCCTACAATAAAGAAAGAAAAGGGGTCTGCAATGATTTTATAGCGGTGAACTTTTACGGCACGACCTAAAGCATACGACTCGTCTAAGCTATAACGGCTTAGAAACGCTATTCATCACTAACAACTACTTGCTTACGTCACAATCCATAATTAATAATAGTAATGTTATACGATATTCTAGACAGTGCTATCTAGCACCTTAACAAGCTTGTAATTCTAATGCGGATAAACAACATTGCAAATATATATCTAGGTAAAAGTAAACTTAATGCGCAAGTAAATTAGTTTGTTACTTTTCACGCCTAGACCACAGTCGAACGAGCTCATCCCTATGGCGTTTCACATTGATTTCATTAACATAAAGACAGATATACTCTCGCATATGCCCAACCACAAGTTAAATTCGGGTAATCAGTAAATCAGGTTCTTTAATATGAAGATAGTTGTTCAAAGCCATAATGTTCTTAATGTAAGTTATTTATGTTACGAGTTGTGTTAACAGAATAACACGACAAGGCTTAAACCACCCCTTTGAATACTAAATATTTCATGGCCTTCCATTTCAATTATGCATATTACAGTCGAATATCCTTTGACATAAATGTTGATTCGTTCTAAGGACGAGTAATAATCACCGCAGTAAATACAGAACTTGAAACTAATATTAGAATATAAGGTAGGTATGAATATACACGCACCCAGCCCATTTTAAATAAAGAAATGCCCATTTTAACCTACTTTATAAAATTTGGCTACTAAATTATGATACTCCGTAACTAGGTGTGAATCGTTAAATTTAGGAATTCGACTGATTTAGATGATTTAGTTTTTGTGTTGTATGTAGTCAGAACAAAGCTTTTTGATGAGAAACTTTATCAAAGTGACGCGGGGCAAGAGCAGCTAGTGTTGATATAAAAAAAGCTGTCATACCAGTTTCAGAGTATTCAAACTGAAACATGCCAGTTTCGTTTGCGTCAACATTTTCCCGGAAAACAAATAGGTGGGAGTGAATTTTAAAAATGTTGAATATGCTAAAGTTCATGAATAAAGTATTCAAGTGCCCAAACGAATGGCTTCGGGAATGTGAAATATTACAGAAACGCTTCAGGCAGCGCAGCGCTCCGTTTCCACATTGAGTAAATCGCTAAGAAAAATCTTTTAATACTTATAGCGCAATTTACTGTTTTACTTTGATGTATGGCTGATTATGATAAAGAAATTTAGAGAAAACGTCAGCTTTTGAATTGGTTTTAGATTTATCGATCTTTTGGATATGTTATTTTGAATTTGTAGTAGATTAAAAAAGGATTTTAATATTTGAAAAATGTCAAATGTTAGTTTTCTTCAAGAACATTAGAAATTTCCTTCTTGGTTTTCTTATTAAATCGATTGTAAAAAGTTTTTACAATTAGTTTCTTATCACAGAACAAAGAAAAAATTTAATGTTCTGTGTTTCTTATCATTATAAGCCTACCCTAGACGATGCTATGGATTTTTATTGATTGATTTTTATTTTTAACAAATAAAAGTCTAAAATAAATAAATGCTTATAACTTGTGTAATGTTAGGTATATTCAGCTTTATTACATGAATAAAATTTGAAATATTTAAGTACTACGTAAATTTTGCGTATAAAATCATTATCATATTAATCATAGCTTAACAATGTAAATTTAAATTGAAAAGGTTAGGATTGTATATACTTTGGCTAGAGTCAGCAAAAAAAAACGGGTAAAAATCGTACGCTGACTAGACGAACAAACAAAACAAAAGTGCTTTTCTGTTCCCCTCATTAATTACAACCGCTCGATGTTTAATCAAGAAACTGAGAAGGAACAAGTTTCTTACGGCACGTGTAAAAAGAGAAACTCTGTACGAACCAAAAGTTACTTTGTAGACTACATGCTACAGGGCTTGCTACTGTTGTAGACTCATGTCTCGAGAGTATCTTCGATTAATGATACCTATCACAGAAAAACTAGTTAAGTGAACAAAGTGATTCATTTCATATGTAGTAGGGGATAAAATAATAGGGTCCTGGCCTGGCGTGTCTCCCAAAGTAAACAGCAAAGGGTCTTCTAACAATCCTTTAAAATGGGTGTGAAAAATCTGATGCGGCCACTATTGTAGCAATGTTGGTATCTCTAATGGTAAACTTCATTCCCGAGACTTCGCCTTTAGATTATCGGCCGAGGTGAAGTGAAATTAACGTACCTTCCAAAAAAAGGTGGTGGAAAGTACCTCTCCTTGTTCGAGCCAGGACTGTTCATGATGGGAAAAGTGTTTGACCCCTGCATGAAATAGCTTTGTTTACACTATTTACATATAAGAAACATAAATAAACTCACGCCTATTTCCCCGAAGGGGTAGGCAGAGGTGCTAGCACCCACATTTCGCCAGTTTATGTTTAGGTCCCAATGTAATAGGTGGCGAGCCTATTGCCATTAACCGGGCACTTATAAACCTCCGATAAATACACACATAACTTCAAAAAGCATCGAAAAGTCAGTGGTGTGTGCCATGGTGAACCTGGGATCGAACCCGAGACCTCGTCTCAGCAGTCCATTACCCAGACCACTAGGCTACCGCGGTTACTCATGTATGTATATGAGTTTATATAATAGGTAACAAGCATACGACTCGCTTAATAGTAAGCGGTTAACGATACCTACAAATACGACACTAAAGCTGTCACTCGCGTGTGTCAATCCCTACCCCTCTCTCCGTAGATGTAATTACGAGTACTAACAGGAACACAACATTAATGTTGTATCACTTAAGTGAATAATATGATTTGGATACGGTTATAATGTAGAATGGAGGACCCTATACGTCCTTAATGCTTCCTCAATTTGAAAAGGAAATACATGAAACATAAGGATATACACATACAATGGAAATGGGAATTACCTTAATAGGATTAAGGGAGGCATTAGCTTCATTAGGATATCGATCAAAATTCCATTTAAATAAAGAAGACTTTCATTTAAGTAAATGGTGAATGTCATTGCAACATGTAACATTTCATATGATTTTACATTTTAAACATTACCCTCGAAATTTTAGAGTAGATAATAATGATCATTGCAGAGTTCATTTTCACAGAAGGTATTAAGGATGCACTATACAAAATAATTGTAAAAATACACAAAATAATTTGCATATAAATGGAAATCATTCCTAAATGCAAAGGCCAGGATTAAGGCTATGCAAATGCGATTGGCGTCACGACCAGGCTATTGGATGAAGTGTGCTGACCGTACAGACGTGGTTCTATTGAAACTAAAAGAACAATTCAATTACACTCGATTTCGTGGAGGCTGAACTGTAGCCTCGAGCCCTTTTTTCTATTCGGCTATGGCTTGAAATGATACCAGTCGAGCGGTAGCCAGGGGAGCTTTAGACCTTGCATACAAATTGAACGTGTAAATGAGATAACGCTCTGTTTACTTACCGTATACGGGGTACGACCGTGCTACAATAAAACCGGGTAATGGGAATTCCTGATACAGCAAATTGTTTTCGCAACGGAAAATGTTTGAAAGGACACCCTATTTGAAGAATTTTGCCGGCTTTTATATTAAATATTTAATGGTGACAATGGTGGATATGTGTAAGTACGATTTTGGACTATTCGTCCGTTCGTTTGTCTTTTTTTATTGTTGTGTAAATTCAATTCCAGTTAACAGACAATGAAGGATTCGCGTACTTCTCAGATATCAAAGTAAACTTGTTTTTGTTTATAATACCTAATATTCTCCCAAATATTGATTAACTGTATACGGTCCAAAAATACACTTTATTAAACCAACTTGATTTGAGTTAATAGAATATTTCCTAATCAAACATAATAAATTATAACATTATTCAAAATCGTAAATATTGTAAAATTAATAAAAATTTGCTTAATGTGAAATCCTACCGATTCATTCATTCGTTATATCAAAATGATTCAGGTATACGGCTCTATCTGACAAGTGACATTTTTATACAAATTTTGTATACAGTGATGAGCTTATTGTGTTATTGTTATTAATTATATCTCAATTTTTACAATACAATTATTCATATAGGTACTATGATTACTCAACATACCTAATTAAACTCAAACAAACAAAAGTGAGTTTGTTTATTTGTTACTCAGTCACATGAATACGGCTAGATGGATTTGACGGCAAGACGTAAAAGTGATCACATACCTTCACAAACTGAAGATCTTTTATGCGCATATTAAAGAATGAACGCAGTACTATATCGTGGCCTTACACGGTGTAACTTTATACGTATGCGACTTAGCTATACTGTCCTTCTAGATATCTAGTATCTGTAATATAATTACATGTTTATTATACTGCATCTGCTATAGGTTTATGTACTCAGTAATTTACATGAGAAGGGTAATGCGATACGTAGGTAATGATGGTACGTAGTATCGAAATATTAAAAACAGTATTTACATCATGATCGTTTAAACGCGTTGGGAGGATAAAGTTAATTAAAAACCACCCTTACTAATGGATTCGTCCCACGTTTTGAAGCAATATCCTGTTAATACAGCATCGGACATTTCGATGTTATTCGATTTTGTTCATATTGCCAATATTCCCGAAGGAAATTGAATTAGGTACTAGCGCCCTGGCAGTGGCCTGGAGTTGGAGCGAATTTCTTTTGCTTATAAGAAGTGTTCCGATTCATCGGACGTTCGGTCAAAAAGTAATTTACAAGTAATAACTTTTAACCGATTTCAAGAAAAAAGAAGAGTTCTCAACTGGACGAAATATTTCTATATAGTTTAGTCATAATTCTAGGCCATGTTTTTCGTATGTTCTTAGATAAGATAATACTGAACACTTTTTATGGGTCATATGTTGAATGGAAAACCCGTAGTCACCTTATACGACACTCTTGGGAAGAGATGGGATTTTTATATATTATTTTTTATTAGAACGAAATTACTTCAGGTGTGGTCCCGAAAAACTTGGTTAAGGTCTGATGATGGGATCAAACTCATTATATGGGTAAAAAATAAACAAAAAAATAATAATGGCACCGGTGAAGTTAGAAAATGTTTCCCAGGAGTGTCGTTTCTACTAATGTGTGTCTAAAGACAACATTAATTGACATTATTTGATAGCAAATTTACATTGCATTGGCTCTCATCTTCTTCTTCAACCTGGCGTTAATTCCAGTCGCATCCAAAGCTTTCACCTCGGAGTCTGGGGTCCGCTTTACCAGTCTTAACTGCGGATTTGGCTGGACCTCGATATTTTCAGTGATACGACTGCCATCTGACTTTCACAACCCAAAGGTGACATTAGGCGTTCATCTTCTATTCAAATAAATTAAAATGTCTGTTTGTAATATTAAAAAACTTTAAATCGATGCATATACTTATATGCATCGATTTAAAGGTATACGTTCGGAACATAAACCAAAAATCTAGGATTTTCGCTATCTGTCTGACAGGCGAAAATCCTACATTTTTTTAGTCTTTCTGTCTATTTGAATGAGGCAATCTCAGGAACGGTTGCCGGTTGGGTCGAATTCGGGCTATAGCTGGTAGATAGATAATCAGGTGTTACATAAAACTACTTCAATTTTGGAAAAATAATTAAGGTTCCGTGTAAAAAAATTAAAACATTAAAAAACTAAATCCAGACGGGCGTTCGGCGACGGGCACTGCTATTATGAAGAATATGACTATAAGTGCTTTATGTTAACTTGTAAGTATACCTACCTATATTATTCATCATCCAACACTATATTAAGTCAACATCAAAACCAACAAACTTCCGACAGTAATACAACTTCATTAACAATTCAGATCCAAACTACCTATGCATTAATAATTAATTTTCCCCGCGTAATTAGCATCGATGTCCTGTCCGAGTCGAAATGTTATGTCATTATTGATTGTGCAAACAATTGTGTGTAGGGCGAGCATGAAATTTATTTTGAATAGTAAGCGTATCGTATTCGTAACGAGAGACTGGTGACAGTGTGTTACAATTACCTATATGTCATGATTCGGTGTTTGATTAAACACGTTGCCACATCAATATTATCGCGATATAATATAATATTGAATGTATCCAGTCTTTCGATACGAATACAATACGCTTACTATTCGAAAGAAATTTCGAGCTCACCCTACAGGACGTCACTAATAAACGCGGTGAATATAGGCATTTGCACATCAATATTATCGTGATACAATATTGAATGTCTCCAGTCTTTCGATACGAATATACGCTTACTATTCGAAAGAAGTTTCGTGCTCACCCTGCAGTATGTCACTAAAATATACGCGGTATGTTTCGAATCGTCAATAAATTCCGACAGTTTAATGGGTTTAATTCGTTCTGTGGTTTGAGAATGAAATAAATTACGTGGAAGGTTATTTCACGAGCGGAAATGGTTCAGTGAGATATATTATATTACGAGTATGTAGGTATGTATAAAACATAACCCTTTTTGGCAGTTGGGTAATAAAAAGAGGTTCTTGGGATTTCTAGACCCTAGTATGGGGTGGAGATCGTAAATAAATATAATTTTTCTTTTTAAGTACCTAATTAAGTACCATCTAATTTCTTTTTCATATCGCCGCGCGCGCGAGCCTCAAGCCTTCGCCAACAGGTCATCCAAGTGGCCAATGTAGCTATTTTCTTCTTCACAGCCCCCAAAGAGTCACTTTTCTTAACCGTTCTGCTTATCAGTAGGTATTTATCTTTGCCAGAGACAGCAGGTATTTTCAAACCCCTAATATACCCTGTCTTCTGTATGAAGCCTTATCAGAATGTTGGATGCCTCTACCGCGATCTCTTTCTGACGCAATTCGTTTAGGGTTGCCCTTAACTGTTGTCATCGTTTGACAAACCAAGCGTGAGTGGCGGGTTACCCTCCTCAGTAATGATTTAAAATTGGATCTCAGCCAATATCCTCAAAAGCCGCAATATCCTCAATAATCCGTTCGTTACATAAAACAGAATTGGCAGTGAAGGTTCAAAAGCCCGCAGACAGTGACAACATGAACCAATTACTAACAAGTTTTACGAGAACTTATCCAAAAGCAAATTGGGGCGGGATTTCGTACTGATAAGGGACAAAGACAAGGTTTCGGACGAAATTAAATTTTCCGAAAAGTTTACCGATATTGAATTTCATTTTGTTTTCTTTTTGTCAACGATGTTTCTTGGATTACGGGATTACATGTTATTTTGGTGTTCAAAGCTGCTTCCTGATAAGTCTGTGGGTTTAAGAGCTTTATTTGTTTGCCATAATGTAATTGAATTTTACCGATATAATTATCCATTTATTTTAAACATAGCTCAGTCAATCGATCGCTTTTGTCCATCGTAGCGTGAATCGTGATTTTATTTATAGCTGTTGAGTACAGTAGGTAGCAATCATGCTAGGGTACCACCCGTGACCGCGGTCGCTGCAATCCGATCATAATGTCCTCGCGTCGAACTCACAAAAGGTGGATATCGTACCTTACAAGGTTTTTATATTATACATAACTATAAGTATACCTAAAAATCACTCAACATTTCTATGTTATCCCTTAATGGATAATGGTCCACTCTTTGTACTCCATTGTTAGCCCTTACGTATGGGATCCCAACCTTATAAGCCTGCCAAGATTCAATGAATGAATCAAAAACGTTTCCGAACGACATTTCGAATGGCTATAAATCGTGGCTGTAAATCTGTCGGTGCGAACGATATGCCTTAATCAATTAAACGCCTCTAGGTTATTCTAGTTGAAAAATTGCAAGTACCTTTCCACCAGTGGAGTTTCCTGCGATTTATCGATAGCGAACACAAAGGCTTATCGATTGCACATTTTGCGTTTCCTTTTCACGCCATTCTAGCAGATTAATTTTACGAAGCATTAAATTTAAGCACAGGAAGTACTGGGTGGACACCTCCGTATGTCACAAAGCGGTTAAGTCGGTGTAAGCGGTGGTGTCTCCCCAATAAGATACCCATTGTTAAAAAGGCAACTTGCCCGCGCAGTCCCCCAATACAGGTCTTCCCTACCGTTGCGAAATACACCGCTTTTCGGAGAAGAGCAAACAACTGATAAGAAACCTCCTCTAGCCTGTTTGTTATCCAGAATGTTAAATGTGAAATTTCCAACAGGACAATGTTTCTTTTTTCAAAGTTTTCTTCCTCGCAACTCCGAAGAGTCACAGTCCAGAACTAGCAGAAGTAACAGTTAATACTTAGAAATACTTAAAACATCGTAAACTACTCGAAGAGAGTGTACCCACTGAATAATAAATTGAAGAAAATGCTACCACAGGTTATTTTAAGAATCTTGCAATCTCAATATCAATAATTCTCACACGTCTCTTACTCGAGTTTTATTGATCACTTTCTATCCCTACAGTTTCAAATACACATTTGTATTCAAGCGCCTACTGTCTTTATATTCTAATATTCAATACATAGGAGCTGATATTCTAGGTTTCAGATTTGGAAAATGTTTCGCTATTTTGTTGAAAAGTTTCGTAATATTTTCTATTGTATTGGGACTAACTTTGTCGAAGTATTCCTAACTTTGACGGAGGAGCAGTTGCTTATGAATGAATACTGACGTCTTATATAAATTTAGTCCGTGTATATGTAACTTTGTGATTAAACAAGTCATTACTGCTATAACCCCTGAGGAATTACCGTCATGACTCAACTCGTGTCGAGGTTCATCATATAATGAAATTTCCATACAAGTATAAGGAGAGTAGGTAAGCGGACGACACAGTATGCATCAATGGCTCATTATCTCACGGCTCTTGTAATTGGGAGCAAGGGAAACGGATAATTTATACAAATACTTTTCAAATAATTAGGTACTTAGAAAGTTTCGTGGCGCTAATGCTTAAATATCATGAATTTTAGTCCAAAATTAGCACTAGAAAAGAAAGAAAGAAAGAAACATTAGTGAAGGTCTATGCCTGGAAGTGGAATCTATTAGGCCAGGCAAATTTATTGGTTGAAGGTGCATGTATTACAAAAGTACTATCAAACTAGATAGGGATAGGTCCCTTCGGTGACATACACTTAGAAAAATACGTGCTACGCAGTATACCTAGGTATGTATCTTTATGTAGCAGTATGAAAGTCGCCTGTCAAGTAAAATTGGTTTCATTTTATTTTACGTCAAAACAGAGTGTGCAAAGTTCTGTGGAAGCAGGTTTGCAATAAAAAGGTAATCTTATTTCATTCTACGAAAGAAAATACATTTCTGCAATATTTTTAGACAACAGAAAGGTATGATGTCATATCTTTGTATTGGTACGTACACGGAGTACTCCGCCGTGATTGTTGCTTAATTAAGTCATTCGTTTCAGATTGATGGATAAAAATAATATCAGTTGACGATAATGTACGCTGCAACTTTTAAACTTTTTAAATATTTTTTATTAGATGAGCTGAAAATGTTGATTCAGTTATGAAATACTGAAAAACCAATGATAGCGACCCGTATTCGTAGGAACTGAGGCGATATTAAAAATCGGTTTTTGTCGTCGCAACTCTTGACATCGACATAGAATCGCTTTCTCATTTAAAAACAAACTTTTCTCATTTTCATTGAAGGAACAGACGGTTTAATGACCGAATTATTATAGTTGTTCCTATTGCTTCACATCTCTAAAACGAATAAGTGTCTTGTCTTCTCACTAAGGGTGACGCTGGTGTAATATTTGGAATTGTAAGCATATCGGTTAAACTTATTGTCAGTTAAACCAATGTTAACGATCGGTATTCGGAAGAATTGAGGCGATGCTCAAAATACGATTCTGTACAAAGCACACAACACACTTTAGAACTAAACTTTTCTCATTTTATCGAAGTCACAGATACTCGGGCCACATTTATAGTTGTTCCAACAGCCTTTTAGATTTTATATAGAATTTCTAAATAAATCTTTAAATTTATAGAGTTCATGCGTATTATGCAGTCAGGAATTAGACTAATGAGGACTGATAAGGGCTTCTCAGTATTTTTCGCCTAAGTCTTTATCACTAAATTACCTAGGGAGAGCCTATTGCTGTTTATTGGTACATTTAGCTCCGACACTTTGCTATTATTTAGTACCTACTTTCCTAAAGAAGAATACATTTATGTTAAACCCAGGAACAAAGCTAAGTAAGAAAAAGAAAAAAAAAACGCAATCGCGATCTTTCCGCAACTAGTCCGCAACACATCCATTCAATCCAAAAAGTTTGTTTATCTATTGAACCATTCGGCGAATGCGGTATAACGGATATAACGTATTTATTGTCCAATACCCGAATTTAATTTATGATAGGACCATGATAGGATTGCTTTGATATATAGCTTCACCAGGCTTCACGAATAATCTGTCATGCTGCCGCATTGACAGTGGATATGTCATGTATTGAATATGGTGGATATAAATCAAATATTATTACGATGTAGATACTCGTAGTAATTAAACGATTTAGCACGTTCCTGCGATTTCGTCTGGGTGGACATCTTTTCAGTAACCTTAGGCCGAGGTTAGGCCCAGTAAGCCATATCCAATAGTCTGCTATGCTATTTTACACCATGAAACCGGACTGTGTACAAGTAGGTATAATCCGCGCGCGATGAAAATGTGAAGGAACCTTGTCAAAGTAAATCGAAAATGACAGTTCTCAAGTAGCGTTAGCGTGTTAACACCGACTTTGTTCTTGATTGAAATATCTATCAAATGCCAGAACTATTTCGCGACATTGACTACTCAGGATTTTACCCTTTTTTCCACTCATTATTAATCTTTAATCTATATAAATAAAAATTAATTGCAATTCTGTTACTTAGTGCAAAAACTCGAGAACGGTTGAACTGTTCTTACCTGTCAGACATTTGATGTTCGCCCTATCACTCCCGCCGTCGTCGTTTCGGTATTTTGGCACGATTACCTACATGTAGATCCATGTAGATCAGATAAGAAAAGGCGGTATATTAAAGATAGCTGTTGCCCGCAGCTCCGCCCGCGTGGACGTCGATTTTCGCATTTTATTGCCGGTTCTAATCAGCCGATTGTGATCAAATATGCGTAAGATTTTGAGTCTAACCAAGACCTTTCTAATAAAAAACGCATCAAAACCCGTTCAGTTCTTTTTACGTCCATCGATAGCGATAAAAAATACCAAACGGATTTTGATGCGGTTTTTTTTAAAAAGGTCTTGCTTAGACTAAAAATTTACCGTATGTTTGGTTGTAATTGGTTAAGTAGAACCGGAATATGACCAAAAACGAAGCGCGGGCGAAGCCACGGGTTTCAGCTTGAATAAAAAGTAGCCCAAAACTATGAACTATAATCGTACCAAGTTTGATCAAAATCCCTTCAGTAGTTTCTGATTTTTGCGCGCACAAAAATTTGCGGACAAACAGACAATCATACAATATTATAATTATTATAAATCTCGCATTCAAAATTAAACTCATTTAGAAATCTAGTCGCACTAAAAATACAGCTTCGTTTTGTGAGCTTCGACATGAGTTTGCCGACGCTACGGCTAGCCGGCGGCCCACGTACGTCTCAGTTCCAAAAGGTAGCATCACATTTTGATCGCGCGCGGATTATATATTGGAAATGTGGCCTATATTACATATTTCCAATCATAAGATTCTCAACAAACACAGTGTTAAACTTCTTTGTAGACGACAGTTTCAGGTTTATTTTCAGCTGCCTTTTTTGTTTCTAGCAACAAAAACAGGGCTTGTTAAATTACGATAGTTTTAGACCGCCTTAATTCGACCCTGTCAAAATTCCGTTCTTAGCTGACGTCATCTACCTATTTGCTAAATTCCAGCTTCATTTGTCAGAAGTTATCGAGACTTCGTGTTCAGTCAGTGAGTGAATGAGTGACCTTTCGCTGTAGCATAATGTAGATAGATTAGGGTTAGGTATTTTAAACTCAGGGGATGTATGACTGGCGTTTTTAATACTAAGGTAATTAAGGCTTGGATGTGTGGACGGCTGTAGAAATTTTACAGATGACTAATGCTTGTAATACCTTACATGTTATTAGCGTTTTGCTAACCAAAGGTTACCTACGTGAATACGGTCCTTAAATTTATCACGAACAGAAACTTAATGCTTTGCTGAAAATAAGGATATTTTTTAAATTGGTGATGCCTAAAGAAAAGACAGGCCTGAAGCACCTGAAACCGGCGGACTTACATGATAAGTTTAATAATAACTAGTGAGGTGGTTCGTGTGAAGTAAACTACTGCCCCGGATTTCTCTGATTCTTGAGGGAGAAAGATATGAAACTGTATGAATGTTTGAACATCTGAACAGTCATGTGATTTTTATTTATGAACATGAGACTGGGGTAAAAAAACACACATCACTGTGACCTCTTTTAAGTCAGAAGATCAATACTAATAACTTACTACCTACGGACTAAATAAGGTTCATTGGCATAACTTGGTGACGCAATTTATAAAATGATATATTAGTCTAGCCCATTTTTATCGTGGGGAAATCCGCACGGATACTTACCACTCCCGCAGCGAGAGAGGGTGGTTATGAAGGACCAACTAAAACCACACATTGTCTCTGGTATTCTGAAGAAACCGGGGTGTAAGATAATTCATAAGAGGACAATGAGGGGTATTAACACGTTTCGCTAACATGGTTTTTAGTCCGACGTAATAGTAACGAATCTATTGACGTCAACAGATCTCTTCGACATGGGCGACCTCACGAAAGCACACAAATATAAGACCAGTATGTACCTACCTAAGACTTCATAGTAGGTGTTTGCGATTTCGAGTTGAACCAAATGGTACCTATTTTCTGTTTAAAAATTCTCAAGAGTAACACGAAATCAGATTCTCCCTCTATTGTGGAGTAAAAAAGTTGGGCTGACCTAAAAAAATATAGATTACGACTTAAATTAGCACAGTCGTTCGGACGTTACACGATTCTAGATTATTCTTAATAAAACTAAATGACTTGAATTTTTCATTCATGCGCTTTCGGTTCTAGTGCCTATGTACACAGCTTCTTAAAAAGCAAAGAACTCTGGCGTATGTAAAAGGTAAACACTTTATGTAGGTGTGTACCTACGTGTTCTTTTGAATGGAGTTGCTAAGGTGCTTAAAGTAGGTACTTACGTTAATCTTGTAGACCGCGTAAATAACGACGTATTCAGATGTTTTAAAGATACCTTTGATTAAAAGCTTTTTTTCATCGGCTTACCTCTTTAGATTCTTTTCCTTGATACGGACAGTATTCTTGGGATATTTTTTAACGATTACGGGATACGGGATTACGGATATATAATAACTAGGGAAACAAACTGAGAGAACAACTAACTAGACTGGTAAAGCGGACCCCCGACTCCGAGGTGAAAGCTTTGGCGACTGGGAATTAACGCTAGGATGAAGAAGAGGAACTAGGGAAACTTGGTTTTAAAATAATGCAATTACTTTTATTAAAAAAAATATTCAGAGCAACAGCTTCTGCTTATCCTACTGATATCATACCTACATGCGAATGTTTGTGAACATGTTCGAATGTCTGTTCCTCAATCACTATCTAACGGGTGAATGGATTTAGCTGAAGTTTGGTACAGGGATAGATCATAATCTAGATCAACATCCTGGTAATAGGTTCCCATGGGAAGTAATCAGAATTCCACACGGGCGACTGCTAGTAGTTAATTAAATCGGAATATTCATAAAAGTAAGGGAAGTATTTATACAGAGCAATTTAGTAAACAAAATCTCCATGTCTAGAATTGAGTGTGGATTTCAGGGTGCTTTACCTGTCTATTCCAACATAAATTGAATATAAATCCATGTAGAAAACGTAAGCGGCCTGGCAACTGTGTGACATCTTTGTTTTATACAAATTGAATCTGCTTTATGTAAGCGTTATAGAAGCACAAAAAGATCTGAGCCGTTTAAAATGGTAGACACTTTTTGTACTAGCCGAGTTCTAGCAAATATGATAGAAACGAGTTATGAATGAGTGAATGAATGACTTGGTTAAGACAATATTTATTATGATCGACAGAGTTCTTTAGTGTAATGTTTTCTAGCTGTGAAAAAAGAACCGGAATCCGAAGCACGTGTTAAATGGAGGAACACAAAGACAGCTACAAAATTAAATGTTAATTGAAACATTACACACTAGATTGCTTATGGCCTAAACTAAAATATTCTATACTTATCTGGCCCGTTTATTTTATAAAACTAAATTATTTGTTTGTTTGTTTGGTTGGTTGGTGCTAATCTCAAGCACTACTGAGCCTGCAAAGAACTAATATGATACTTTTTAAAAATGATTCTATAACTATAATTATGATTGTAAATAATATCGTGAGATTGAGACTACAAATGCCCCAATAATTTAAATTATGCTCTCTCTCCGCCAGTGCACAAAGTGTTCCGTTTCATTACCGAAATACATATTTACTCGTATGTAGGAAAAACTCGTGCTGTGTTTGGTGTGATTTATGGCTGATTTTCTTTTTGGTCTTATAATACCCGGAACGATTTATCTCCTCAGCGTAAAATAATGTTGAAAAAAATTAAGTTAATATTATACATCTGTAATTAATAACCAGCTTGGAGGGCGCAGCATTGTTAGTTAGTTAGCAGTTACCTAGCCAACCACCACTGCGTCAAATTATGGGTTTTCCCCAATAGGGGAAATTTTTTGTGTGATTCACTGTCGTAAGTGACTTTGGAGGTACTTTGCATCGTAAATAGTATCCTAGTGCGTCACAGGTGTCATATCTACCGATTATTTTGTACTGTGTATGGTTCTTTAATGTTAGACATCAGTACAACTGTTTGCTTATCCGATGAGTTTTGCACTGACCCCTACGGTCAGTACGATACCCTACAGTAAGCACGAAACATAAGAACAAGAAGAAATCCACTAATATGTCGTTAATGTGGAAACTGAAACATGTGTAGCTAAGTGCCTACCAACGGCTACTACGGCTAGGCTACATACGCTAGTTGTCCCAGTGATTTTACTAATCGTGGTAACAACTGAACGCTATAAAAACTATCAGTAGGTGGCGGCACAAATATAGATTTTGTCCCAGCTCACAACTTTTCTTGAAAGTACAGTCATTCGAGGTGAGAACATGTCAATCTTCCTCCATATTAAAACCGAAAAGAAAAATGGAGCCCATTTACGTTCCATCACGCATCAGCAAGACAGATGACAATAAATTTTGGTATCTAGAGGTAAATCTTACCGTCGTTGATGAATGGGTAGATCGATCGAAGTTCAGCCTCGTAAGCTTCTAAAGAAATGGCCGGAGCGATGGGAGGTACGTAGTCGTCTTCTGGTGAACGTTCAGATCCATAACCCTGATCGAAGCCTGGGTCTTGGAGCTTCCATACCGGCTCGGCGTCGGATCCTACGAAAAGACCACTGATTAGTATTACTATTTAAAAACATGTTATGGGAGGACGTTTAGAATACATCTTGGTAACGCTGAATATAGGAAGTATTCCTTTCCATCTTCGAAACATTTCTTGTACACCGCTACAAATGCACGGTGAATATAAATATGCATTTTGTAGGCGTTTATAATACCATCTGCAACACGTTTTATGAAGCCGTTTTCCCGGCACAAAATCACAAAACCATTGAAATTTATCCCAGGAGCATTTTACAGCTATGGAGAACGTATTATAAATACATGTTATGTGTAATGTATGTATGCGACCCGCGGGAATATATTTCGGCAAACAGTAAGACTTTGAGCTCTTTGTTTGAAATATTTAAACGGAATGAGTCTTTATCTCAAAGTGATAAGGTAAAAATTTATATATACAATACAGTAACTGTGTTTCTTATAACGCGTAAGGAAATTGCCATAATTTTCTTTTGTTGCGCCTTGTGTTGATTGGTGTTTATTTGGTTTCGTTTATTAACAATACGAGCATACATTTTCGTTTTAGAAGATTCAAGTATAGACTGTTTTTTCTATAGAACTGGAAAAATATGACCACTTTCATAAATAAACGTCAAAACTCCTAAAATAAATGATCGATTGAGGATATTATACAAACAACAACAATGTATATTCAGATAAATAAAAATATGTCGGGTTATTTGGTTTGAAAACAAGTTAAAGGGTGGAAGGGGTTATATTTACCGAGTATATTTCAAACACATAGTAAGCTAGCAATGTATTATGTATGAAGAAACGGCAAGTAAAATATCGTTTCGCGTGTCTCGAATTAGTTAGGCGGAATATGGTGCGCCAACATTGATTTACGTAACCCACCCTAAGGTGAGTTAATGGTCAGTGGTGTAACCCACCCTTTAAGGAGCCTTAAGTAATAGAGTATTCATGAATGTTACAATTTATTTCACAGTAATCACGGAGGTGATTATATATTAGGAGCACGTTATGGAATAACTACTAACGGGCCGCTAATTTGCATTAAATGTGTTACCTGCTGTGTAATGTTATTACTAATATAGTATAGTACGATTCCATACGTAATATAATTTCACTGGTACTAAAATGATTAACTCCTATGGCGACTGTGAAGTTACCAAAAGAGTTTTAATATGTTATTGTTAATTAGGTAAGTACATACAATAGAACGTACAACCAGAGCATAAAAATTTGTGAGCTCAATTCTTTTCAGAACGACTTCCGAGGACTTCGTACTTTTTATTATAATACCGTACAGTAGGTACAGTAGGGCAATCACGAAATTACATTCGAATAAGAAGCGTATAGTATATCGCAACGAAGACTGCAGACAGTCATAAAGGCAAGCTAATCCAGTGAATATAGCTGCCAAATTTATGAATTCAGTTCGAACGAGCCAGCGAGCTCATTTTGATGTAGAATTCCGTTTTATGAATGCTGTGCTATTGAACTGTTAGTATGAAAAATATTCTCAATACGGCAAATTTTAACTTAATTGCTACAGTACCCTGATTTATTTCGTTGTGAAAAGTAATGTTCAAAGTTTGAAACGAATAGAATGACCTTTTCGTTCCAAACTTTGAATAATAGCAGCAAACAAAATTCGTCTATAGCTAAAAGGAAATATTTCAAATTTCAGTAGAGGGAACTTTTGATTGAATCTCTTTGTGAAAACTGTGGTGTGAATTCAGCAGAGGGAGACAACATGATAAAATAAATCAAAGCAATGTAGTGAAAAAGAGACAAGAATTTTTTTCGAATTTGTCTCGGTAATGGAGCTCACTGGGTTAAAAGGAGTTACATAACCGCGGATTGTGTAACAAAGCATCTACGGCGATAGTCAAATCCCCTTTTTGTAAGATTTTTTTTGTACGTCCACGGCTATCGAGCTTTTACTAAGTTGGAAACCGTTGGACAATGTGGTATCGTTATGTTGTGTTTCTCTTTGTTGAGGGTATTTTCAGTGTTCAGGTATTCACTTGAATATCTTTACACGTGCTCCAGTGTTCGAAGTAGCTTTCATTTATCGTTCGTTGAGTTGTTATGGGAAGTTTGCAAATGGATGAGAATTAAGTCTAGATTATTGTAGATTTATAGACACTTCCAGAATAGACGTTTTCATGATATCGTTAAAAGTTTTATTCATGAATGCCGGCTGTAGCTTGGTAAGTATTGCTCTACTTTTGAATTTCTCAAAATCTTATATTAATTTTTAAATCAGTCATCCCTACGCTATCAGCTAGTAAAATATAATTTAAAGTGTTATATGACATTAAAAGAACCAGTTTAAATTGAATAGGAGAAAGAGAATTGTGACGTCATAAGTAAGTATGAAGCCTTGAAACAAAAGGCTGGCAAGTCAGCACAGACGGAACATTAGTGCACTGAAAAGCACGTCTATTGTTTTTCATATTGAATGCATTATTCAGAGAGAGCTCCTTCATTTAAATGTACTTGAAAAATATCAACACATTTCATATCCTTGTATAGATAACACCTAAGGATCTAAGGGTACTTAGATCCTTAGGACTTATCTATACAAGTGTGCAGTTATCTGATGTTATCTAAGGTAGATACAGAAGGCCAATTCTCGTTAATAATAGATAGATAACTCTTTATTGTACAAAATTTTATAATTTATGTTCAAAACTCAGTTTCAGTCTAATCTCGATCTCATTTCGATCTCCCAAATGTCAAAAACGGTAATCTTGTAACCAGGAATATCTTTTGACATAAATATGGGAGATCGAAATAAGATCGAGACTAGACTCACTAGAAACACAAAATTTTGGAAATGTTTTTTTTTACGAGAATAAGATATATCATCAAATACAGAGGTGACCCGGTTATTCGAACTATAGTTATAGGGATTCGCAATTATCCGGATTATCAACCGCGAGAAAAGTGGTACATTTAGCTAATGAAGTTATTGGAGTCATTAAGAGGCACTACAACTGGGTATTAATATTATTAAGTAAGTAATCTTTTAATGAACATGACCGTAAATGTGATGATTCTGTATCTTAGAGATATTATAAGAGGCTGGGCTATATAGGCTAGCCCGTCTTTTTGTAATAATTCTGTGTGTCACGTTGACTGACAATAAAGCTAAGTGTGAGAGCTACAAAAATTTAGTGGTCGTGCTGTGCTCATAAATTTAAACCATTTTTTTTGTTCCGTACGACTGTCATCATTCTCTGAACCTTTTCCCAACTCAGTTGGGGTCGGCTTTCCAGTCTAACTGTGATGCGACTGAACTTCGATATTTTACGTGGAGCGACTGCCATCTGACCTCCACAACCAATGGCGATATCGAAGTTCCAAGTTAGACTGGTTGGACTTTTGAGGGCTCCAACTACCCGTAACGACTGCCATAGATGTTTGTATGGCAACCGGGCTACCCTCTTTAGACACCATTTTTTTTGTTCCGTACGACTGTACGGAACAAAAAAAATGGTGTCTAAAGAGGGTAGAAAAGATACCTATGGTTATTCGGTAGAAATATATCGCGTGAGTATGTATAATTTATGTATGAAATTTTAACCCTACCGAATAACCATAGGTATCTTTTCTGCCCTCTTTAGACACCATGTTTTCCGTTTTATGTAAGGTGTGGTGGTACGTAATGGACGGCTCCGAAACGCAAGATACATTGGTTTATCGCAACAGCCTTGGCTTTTCCGATTTATGCGTTTATATTTACCGTACAGTTTATATGCACCGTAGTAAGTTACCGTACTGTACTTTACTGAAGTCGAGAATTTTCAGTATTAAAGATTTTATCAGTAATGTTAGTATACTTTGAAATCGGTTTAGCTAAGCTAAATAATTGTTGTGGGTGCCGTCTTTACAGATGCCGGTGGTCAAATTCGTAGTTTCAGTAGGGGGAAAGTTCTCTCTATTCCGCGGACGGAATGCCTCAGGTAGTTTTTGCTGCCGAGAGGGACTGCTCGTAAGTCGTAATGGGAATTAAAATATATTTAATAATATTGGTCATTTATTTCAGTCTATGTTTCATCCATATTATTTACTATGGTGCATTTGATGAGTAGGTAGATACTTTACAAAGGTTTGCAGAAGCTTACTCGTACTAAAACCACTGGCTGGTACCTACTATATTATTGAATTTCTATTAAAGTTCGATCGGAAAGATGGCCATTGAAAAGTCACTTAAGTGTCATCCATTATTACAAACTCAAACTAAGAGAACTAACCATTAACTGAGAACTGAATCTATTCAGAAACTTATATAATTAGAGCAAGCTCCAAGTATTATTTCAGAGAAGGTTGGCTTACCACTTATCAAGTAATATAAGGATATACAGGGGTGGTATAAATAGGACGAGAATAAAGGAGTTGGGTAAACCTCCCAAGCCACGTTTATATCTATATCTATACGGTCGTATAATAGTCGGGGATTGAAATATGTTGCGTAAATTTTGATAGTTTTACTTTCAATAGCTGTTTATACTGCTAAGTGCTATTGGAAGTACAGTAAGTCGTCATCATCATCAACCTCATACTGATTTCCCAGTTGCGGCTAAAGTTTGGAGGCCGGAGTCCCATTTTTTTTATAGCACGTGGGTTTTTCCTGAAGCGACTGCTGATTCGTATTACACATAAAACCTCGTTTTCTTCCATCACATGAATAGTTATTAGCAGTGTTGTTAGTATACAAATAAATTTAATAAAATATTCGAACTTATGAACGTTAGCACAAGTACTAAGATATCAATTGGTTTTAATATGGTAAGCGTTGTTTAAACGTTGAACTTTATTTACGATTAAAACACGCACTTCCTCCATGGAAAATTTCGTCAGTGCCAGGATGGCAGTTTTACCATAAATCATAATTGAGCTGATTAAGATCGGGGCTAAATGACGGTCAGTTTTCAACTTTAATGAGGTCAGAAACGTTCCTTTACAGCCAAATCTGAGTTGATTGATCTTTATTACCTGGTTGTAAATCTTCTAATAATTATTCCTTATTACAAACTAGCTTATGCCCGCAGCTCCGTCCGCGCGAATTTTGATTATCTTTATTTGGTTCTACTTCACCAAATGTAGGTAATCAAATGCAATCAAACGGCAGATTTTAAGTCAGAAAACCGCAACAAAAGTTCAGTAGTTTTAGTGTCCGTCATGAACAAACCGACAAACAGACAAGAATTCCAAAAAAAATTTTTCTGTTCAGAATCGTTCATTATAACATAACCCAAGTTTTTTAATACTTATTTCCAATTTACAGACACAACATTTTACAATTTTATAATGATAGTGAGTGTTCCACAAAAGGCCTACATTTAGATAGAACGTTTAATTGTTAAACGATAATCAAAACAGATTCTGTGTACCTACTTTAAGACCAATAAATACATAACATGTACGGCTAGACCTATTTCAGTATACAATCTACTCTTACCTTAGATAGAACCATAGAACCTTACGCCATTTGACTTCATATCTATTTTGTACGATGCTATTTCAATAATATTTTCTTCTTTATCACCCTTATTTTTTATTCTCACTTATTTTAAAAGGATTGGCGCCAAAATGTAAAAAATTAACAAAATACGATCTATCTGTTAGCAGAATAAAATTATGGTGTTCAACTGTTCAAAATTCAAATGCTATTTTTTTTTATTTATGACCATTTTATGACCATAATAAAAAAGTATACTTAGACTTAGTGTAATCGAATGTATTTAAATTCTCTGTTCTGTAATTTGAAAAATGTAATTAAAACTTTTTTGTTATTTTGATCAATTAATAAACAGATTGTTTTTATAGTGACTTTGTAATTTTAAGAATGGTCATCCATCGTAAAAATGACCTGGATATTGTTGTTTAACCTACTCGATTATCACGTAGTAGTAGTAATAATAGTAGTAGTAATTGACATAAGTGCAAAGAAATACCAATGGTACCGTATACCTTCCTATAAGAAAAGTAGTATTCGATTGGAATAAATCAGTACTTACTAATTTACATTTTTATCCTATTTTTACCCAATTATAAGGATAAAAAAATAAATCGCTCATATAATATCTTTTCCTTTCCTACCCATTGCAATATTATTTACCAAGAAAATTAACATTAGTATCATCGCATGACGTAAACGCGATCTTTCGCGTGAAACTGCTAAGCTTTAAAAGTGCTAAAAGGTGTTGTAAATTTAAATTCCTTCTCGTAAGAAAATAATTTAGCATAACATACACAAATGTTGTCAACTAAAATTATATTACAAGTTTAGCTTTCAAGATGTGAGTCGAAACTTTATGTTATCACGTTTATACGCGTGGATAAAGTGCAAGTAAGCATGTGACGCGGCAAAAGTGTAAGGCTGTT
Organism: Lithosia quadra; assembly: GCA_963576445.1. NCBI lineage: Eukaryota > Metazoa > Arthropoda > Insecta > Lepidoptera > Erebidae > Lithosia > Lithosia quadra. The sequence continues at coordinate 12,676,990 of OY754880.1, read as the reverse complement.
TACATACCATCGACCGCGAGCATACAGAGTTTTACGACTGTGAATTATTAAGTTTTTTATAGCGCAAACGTGGCAACATTATTGATTTACTGTTACTATGTAGAAGTTACGAGGGGATTTTTGTGAGATGGTGAATGACATTTTTGTCATAGGATCGGCCAATAGGACTTCATTCCGCCCTGGGTTAGGTAGAGAAGAGTTAAAAATCCTGATATCTGAAATCCTAAGCTATATAAGCTCAGGATTTCAGATATCAGGATTTTTAACTCTTCTAAGGATTATGGCTAGTATTTTGCAAATCTAAGGATTCTTAAAAATACAACTATCATTTTTAAATTCTCTTTAATAAAAAGCAACTAAAAATTTTGCCTTTACTAATACTTACTTATTTATAAGTAAGTGCAACAATGGAAATCTGGCCTCTTCTCTGGACTTACTCGTGACTTTTGGCAACCCTTTAACCGCCTGATAGTACCTAAACCATAAATAAAAGAAATGTTCTCGACAGATGCTTTTCACCGGACCCATATCGGGTAGGAAACACGGAATACAACAGTTACAGACTTACGACAGACTTGGAATTTTCTTGCAATATAAGAAAAAAATCTAAGTCTTTATGGTGCAGTGAAGGAAAAAGGTGTAATATCTAGTAACTACTTAGTATCTGGTTATTAAATAGTTAGTACCTGGCCGACCAAGTAATGCGAGACGAAATTTTATGATGAATAAACTTGGAACTTAAAACATGAGGTAGGATCTAATAACAGAATTTCATCAAATCGTTAGAGCTATTTCCGAGAATCCAATATACTAAATTGCTCGTTTGAACGTAGTAGATGTAATTACTTCTATAAATACCTTTGGAAAATCTTTGTTTACATCTGGAAAAAGTTCATTTTGATATACTTTATAATTATGAGCATGTCCATTAAAGAGAGCTTACTTTCGAGTATTTTTGCATTTATGTATGTATGCAAGGTACGAGGTAGATTCGAGGGGACCATTAATCATGTTCAACTATAGTTATATATAAACTAAAATAAAAAGAAGCTTATTACCTACAGACAAAAATAGTAAAAAGTATGCATGAAAGAGTAACAGACATTCTTCAATCCATATATGGAGGATGGGAAATAGGATTATTATTCACTTATTTCCGCATAAATATTTATTATTCTACTCCAAAAAAGGGTTGAATTAATGTTTTGATAGCAAATAGGCTTAGAAAAAAAGTATCTTGCCATAAACGCACGAGATCGGTCCATAAATTGGTTTCATCATTCCTTACTAGTGTCTAATATTTGCGCCATTTTATTATTAGAGAATAACTTCGAGTTTTTCGTGTTTGCAACCCTAAGTGCGTATATTATGCCTTAAGAATATTTTCTTTCAACCAATATGCTACTCATTCCCTCGCAATTTTTCCTTATGGGCGGAGACAAGTGGTCAACATTAAGTGTGTCAGAGGCAAGCTGATCGTCAGTGACAGTAATGTGTTGGATTGTTGACTCAAACATTACGCAATTTCTTACTGAGCTCAGGAAAATTGAATTTCCCTTGTGTATTTTCTGCGAATAAGTGGTATTCTGTATTTCGCAATAAACCCAGAACTTAACTTAACTTAAAGGTTGTTTCGTTCACGCTGTCTGCATTTTCCTTCTGTAGGACAAACTTCTACAATTATTATTTTTGCAGCATAAATTGTATGACAAGTACCTATGACCTAAGACAGGTCTAGGTAATTTTTCGTGAGCTAGATCTGACCAACACTATCTTGCCAACTTTGTTAAATTCAAAATAGGAGTAAGCCTGTCGCGCAGTATTATGACGTCTCATTGATAAGTGTAGGTGCATGCAGCTATTGATTGCTAAAAAAAGCTAGGCAGTTGGAGTGTTAATGTGAGAACTAAAAATGTTTGACAAGGACCCAAAAAAAATTAAAACAATATTCTTATTAAGTATTCGTAATCGACTACGAAGTGAATACGAGAGTTACGGCAGTGTCGCAAAGTAAATTAAAATATGGCGCTAATGGATCAGGTACCTACCTCAAATTTTTTTTCACGATACAATAAATTACGATATGGGCCAGAAGTTGGTTTTTCGTTTATTTAGATATTAATGACCTTTATACACATTAGTATGTAATAAATAATTTTGAAGTTTGTTAAATTATACATCCCACTAATATTATAAATGTGTAAGTTTATGAAGATGTCTAGATGTTTGTTACTCAATCACGCTATAACAGCTGAACAGATCTGATTGAAATTTCTGTAGCTTTTATCCCTGGAATAAGATCCCATGGGAAGCGGGAACGTGAAAATAATTCCTCGTGGGCGAAGTCACAGGTAACAGCTAATATGAGGTAAAAGATTACAATATTCAATCAGGTTTGATTGAATCAGGCGTTTGTTAATAACAGAAAAAATACCACCCATCGTGAAGTTTTACTACTCATATTTTAAACTGTCAATGACACGTTTATTATACGTTTAATGGAACTCCATTAATCACTTCATACGTAGCATAACATTTATATGAGTTTGTTTAATAACCATCTCAAAGCCATTATACACCGAGCCTCAGGTGTGAGGATATGGGATAATGTATTCTTCGAACCGGGAAAGCTGGGTACCTGGCAATTTTCGTCAGAGGAAAACTTGGTAGAGGCACCTCTGGCAATATCGATGAATGATGGAGAGTTTATACAAATCCGCGTCGAGCGTGTCTATAGATTTCGACTTTAGTTTTATTATCGTAATGTTTTTTGTTTGTTTTAGAATTATGGCTTTTATATGAACTATAAACATGCTACTACGAAGTACCTACGGCTGTTTAGCGTTAGATTTTCCTTTTTTCTTTTCATTTAACGTAGCTAATAGCATCACCAAAGTTTATTTTGTGCCAGAGCTTAGATATTTATTGACGCTTTTTTGAGCTTTTTTTTTTAAATTAGGGTGTTTAAAAATAATACTTACTAGGTTACTACATGCACATAGCCAATCTTTTATGGGTTTTACAACCTACAACAACTGCATTTTTTATTCTGGTTTGCATTGCCTTCTTGATAGTGATATTATGTGTTGTTTATTTAAATTCTCTCCAGTAATCTTATTCAATTTGTGAAAACGCGGTAGTAGAATATTTCTCCTACATGGGCATATTCAAAACTAAGAAATGGGTTACCCATCAAGCTTTTAACCTCGTTAACATGTTATAACTTTACGAGTTAATCGATCAGCGTGTTCATTACACCGTCACAGTTCACGGCACCTTCCAATATTTATCTTTTGCCCAAGAAATATTAGTTTGGCTAATGTTGGTAATTTATCAATCATTTTCCTGAAGAGTGAGTTTCGTTTACCATATTAATCACTTCTATGTTACTGAGGTGAATCGGCTAAAAGTTTCAACAATACTGTTGCCGTAAGTCATATATCAATGTCGGAAGTCTGATTTGGAAGCCAGCAAATTGGGATTAATAACGGTCTAAGAAAGAATTCGCTCACATTTTCTCCACTGATTAGGTAGCAAGACAAATCGCGCAGTACGAAAGTCTGGAGTGTTTATTCTTGTCTGAGGTCCTCCTCTTTACCCCCAAGGAGTTTCAGCGCTCGAATGATTTGTGAGAAATAATAATTCAGGGAACGCATTTAGTGCCATTCGTATTTGTTGACTAGAGTCGTTACTTAAAGCTTGAGTGATACTGTGTCGAAATGTTATACCGTCTGTACACGTTTTGAGTAAACTAAAGCGCTCCTCAATAAACTATACCTACCTATACCTAAGTCTTGTGTAAATTTATCATTTGTATCGGTATACATTTTATGGTCATTGTCCATTTGGGTATGTCCAATAACCCATATCCTACGTGGTTTTAATCTTTCTCAACCTCTGTCTATTTGACGAAAAGGTTTGAATACTAACGCAGGTGACAATTTTATACAATTACGTACAATTTTAGTCTTTGTCTAAATTTTAAAACCTGTGGTTTATTCTCCTGCTTCACTGTAAATTTGGTTTATCTTAGCTTTTGGGAACGACTTCCGTTTGAGATCCCAACCTTGAGAAAAGAATAAAATAAGAAAAAGAAAACCAAAGGACTGGAACAAATTATCTTCAATAGGTCCTCGAAGCATGACAATTTCCTCACTATTCACAGCTTAAATTAAATTTAATGAGCTCCATAAAATATATAGTACCCATGTACCTATCTATAAAAGCTGGCAACATCGCCACATTGAATGGCCTTACTAATCCTTTGTTTAGAAAAGGTCATCCCTTTGGTCACGAGAACCGCGCATCAGTTGTTTAGCAATCTCACTATACAAACTGCCCGCGTATGGATAATACGATCCCCGTCACTGGCAAATTAACCACAAAAACGATGATACTAGATATGTATAGATGCTTGCGTATCTTTGGCAGTATTTCATTGATGAATAAGTAATAAGCGTTAAACTATATAGGTATACTCTCATTTTCTTCATGAAATGCACCTAACAAATTATGTGATAGTACGGTTTGAAATTCGGTCGTATTACCAGAAAAATCCTACTAATAGAAAAAAGTTTTTAAGTATGAATGGATGTATGGACGTTTGTTACTCTTTCACGCAAAAATGACTGAACGGCTCTGGCTGAAATTTGATGCATGGATAGTTTATTGTGGGCAAGAAAATCGGATGCGAGAACAGCATCAGAATTCCAAGCGGGCGCCACGGGCATTAGCTAGATACTAACTTGATTTGTTAATAATGTGATATTCATAGACTTCCAACTTTCTATCCTTCCTACTTATTTTAACTATTATTATAAATTAATGCTAGAACTAGAATGACTTTGCATAATATTATTTAATCACGCAAAACTTTTGCTAACCATATTAAGTGTAGAGCTCGTTCGACTGTGATATTATTATGCCACATTAGATAAATATGTGTCTGTAGTCACATTCCTGTCCATTCTAAGGATGCGGATAAGGGTTCCGTACAAAGTGCAAGCTTTGGATGCCATCGAGATTGGCATTTGGATGAAGAGACGAGTTTTGGAGAGGGAAAGGATTTCTGAGTTGAAACTTAAAAAACATCCCTATTTAGTTTAATAATAAATAAATAAATAAATAAATAAATACTCTACGACATTCTACACATCGCTCCCTAGACCCAAAGTAAGCTTAGTTTCACTAGCCTGTTGTATGGGTTCTAGAATGCTGATAAACATACTTATATACTTTTTTTTTTGTAAATACATACTTATTATACATGACGTCTAGTATACATTTCTGCTTCCATCTAATTTTCTACATCTAATTTAAGAACGGAACGAATTAGGTACCCATGTCCATAGACATAATATTCAACGTAAACGGACCGCAAAGGATTCTTATCTGCTATTATATCGTATGTTTTGAGAAACCGTACCCTTGTAGACAGCCGGCGACACGCGATGTTCAAAATAGTACCACTGTACTACCACATTGAATGCTATCCTACTTCAACCCTTACGGTACATATATAAGTCAGAATAGATACGATTGTTTGGCGTTCTACTTCAAATATCTTCGTTCAATAACGAACGCTTGTGAATCTATACAAATAAATTTAATGTCTGTTTGTTATGTTAAAACACAAGCTTTAAATGACGGATCATAATTTATCATCATCTTCCTCATAGCGATTTTCCAGTTGCTTCCAAAGTTTGCACTTTAGAGCCTGAGGTTTTATTATTATCGACTTTTCGGGATGCAACTGCCGTTTGACTTCCCAACCTTGAAAGAAAAGCCTGCTCTAAAGCTTCGCCTGTCATTTAGGTGCACCGACCCTAGGTGAGGTTGGTTTGGGCGTCAAGGATATTGGTACCTACCCTGTACACCATTATGACAGGTCATAATATAAGTCGTATAATTGCAATTCACCCTGAAACCAACCAACGTAACATTCATACAGGACCTGTGTAACCTACAAAATTCAGGAACACAATGCGTGGGTAATTTATTAGAATTATCGTTGGTTTTGCCAACACGCTATCGGTCACCCCTTCCTCCGGCCTTGACACGAAGTGGCCCGGAGTTATTCGTGGTATTTCGGGCGAATGACGTCAGAAGCCAGGCCCTGAGAACATGTCACGGCGAGACTGCAGAGCCAAGTGATAATTTAATGTAATTATAGCTGCAGTGCTTGACTGGATTATGTGGGAATATACGCTGAAATTAGTTAACTAGTTCCAGCGTCTAATCAATATTGACTCTGATTAGATGATAATGTTATATTATCGTCTATTTTGCCAACACTACCCGATCATTTGTTATTTCGTCTTAGGCGTGTTTTGAGCACTGCCTTAGGAATATATAAACTAGAAAAAAGGCAAGCTGTTTACCTATACTTAGTAAAAAGGTGTGTCACTGTCGATACACTTAATAATATATATTGTGGCAGTGAATCGATAAGATGACAGACTTGCTATCGAGTGGTGCCGGGTTCACGTCACTAATTTAAGCATTTAACTTTACTATTCTATGGGTTTCATACAGGACGCCGACAATTGGAGATTCAGCCAAATCATAGCAATATTCTGCTACGGAACCCTAAAAATTACACAGACGTTGAATTTCCTTTTTTATCGATGGCTAGCTAAGTTTATCGCCGCAAAGCCTTCAGAAGAGCGATGATCGATGTCTCCTAAACCACACTGAAGCTATTAAAGCATTTTTTATCTCCCTCTTATCTCAGTGGCGCCGTAATGCTGATTGAGCCTATCTAGATTCTGGAGAGCATAAAGATTTATCTGCCGTTGGTGGTAATTCGAAACTATAATATTTATACTTCAGACCGTAATGGGATTTGCGAAATAGACAAAAGATTTCCCTTTTCTAAATTCGTCTTTAGTCTACCTATAATTGGAACTACCTAATACCCATTTGTTTTATGATTGGATTATATAAAACTACAGAACCGATTGTAATGAACAAGCTTCTAATTAGAATTATACTATTTTCAATAAAGTTCAATCTACTTTTACAAACGTAATTACAAACACTATTAAGAAATACCTGAATTAAACCTAACTCTATATTCTCGGAAACCAAACTAAGACAGTCTTAAAGTCCAAAGATATATACAATTTGCATCTAGTCTACATCATACATCATGATGCTATGCCATAAACTTCATTATTAAATCATATAAACATGTTTTGTGCCTAATACTCGAACTAATCCTACTAATTAGCATTGTTTGAGTGTACATTAGGACCTGCGTCCACTGGCGACACGGCAAGGAATTTACTTAGGTATATGTTTGTCTTAGATTTTGTCCGCGGCTCGTCCGCGTGAAATTCTGTTCTCGTTCCTAATTCCCATGGGAATCTACTCCAGACTATGATTCCGCAGTTTACCTTTAAGATATAGATTTAGCAATAAGATCAACAGTTGTCCATAGGTACCTATATTTATTGCGTTTCTCATAATATTTTGATTGATCTATTATAAAGTTAATTTCTATTCTATTCTATAAAATATATCCCTGTACCAATTCAACCAGATCGTGACGAGACGAGACGATGAAAAAATTTCATTGGATGTACAGTATTGAAAGAGTAAATCTTTCACGCAATCGTCGGTACATTCAATGAAATTTTTTAAGCAATTGTGATCGAAAAAAGAGAACATGTAGGACGAATTTGAACCAGAATAGAAGAGACGGGGAAAGGATGATCTCATTTCATTGGTTTGCAGGTGGATTTGGTTTGGGTCATGCATACATGCTCGCCGATTGCGGGTTATATACATCAGATAAAAATTCCTTGTCATGCTGCACCGCTATGCACCAGTGGGCGCCAGCCCTTATGAGGTTGCAAGTTACCAACTCGACTAATGAGTTTGTACAGTAAGCAAACAATTCTCAGGTAACTTTCATTTCACATCCTCGGTGTGAGTATCTTCATTACCGAACAATTATTTTTGAGTATAAGTACGTCTGTAAGTCTCTGACACTTTTCATATATATTCGTCATGTTGTAGCTGTAATATTGCTCATTTTTATTTCACATTTGTTGTTTAATAAGTACACCTACTAATTGAACCGTCCCAGTATCTGACGGGAAAAAAATTGTAAAAATCAATGTTAATTCAGATTTAAAAGTTCGTGGTTCCGTGTTCCGTGATACAATGGAATAAACTTTTAAACTTGGAATGAAAAATAATACTAGGATTCGATTTTTACGTCTACCCTGGAAACAGTTATGGATACTGATATTTTCTGTGCTATAATAAAAATAAAATCAATAAAATAATTGCCAAAAGCATGTAACTAAAAACTACCATACATTTTGGCAGCAATAAAATATATTTTAAATACTTATACTCGTAGGTGTGGAATACCAAGAAATACTTTTTCCCTCTTACACATTCTTAGGATGTAAAGAGGTTTATTATAATAAAAAAATGTTTCCGTCACGCGTCACGCTTGTACCTTGGAGGGGAATTCCGAAAAGTTATGCTGATCACGTTTTTGTTATAAATGTAACACAAGAATATTTTTAAATGGCACGGAACTGACGATTTTATAAGCAGCCATTTATATAAAAGTCGAAGCTGTTATAAGCCTTTCTTGATCATCGGAGATTCAAAACAAAGCTTCAATAAGTGCTACGGTGTTCACTAAAATTTGATCAAGACTTAAAGTAAAAGTACTACTAAGTACTCAGATTTACCAAGGGTCGGTGAAATGGTAGAGAATATTTCGAATAAACATTTTTGTTAAAGTAAACCTCCGTTCTATTATCACAAAATGGCGGTGCCGAGATATGTAATTCTTCGTTGAATTGCTCAGTTCCGAATGAAGGGGCAAAAGGTTCAGTCCGACTGATTTCCCTTTGTTACGATTACAAAGATTAAATTCTTTTATTAAAATAATTTTCAGCGAAACATTGAAACGTTATTTTCTTCGCAAAAATGGGTTAAAATATCAATGTTGGTTTTAAAAGATTTGGTATAATACATTCATATTACAACTGCTGGGATTTAATCTTATTGAAAGTATTACATTATGTATACTTGTATAGGATGAATAGCGATAGCCTTCGAATACGGGCTCAGAAATTACAAGGAATTCAGAGCATGAGTTAGGATAAACTGCGCTTTATTGACGTTTGGAATCACAAAAGATGTGAGAATATTGTAGGATATGTAGTTTCATTTAGTGCCACAGGACAAGAGTATCAAAAATTTACTGCACTTACCAGACTTGCAGACACGGTACCGCAAACCGCGACCGCCTTTAGGATGAGAGCGATTGTAGGTGCCAAACTCCCCGTAATTGTTGTTAACACGGCTGTAATCTGCCAAGTGTCGGTTGCCGTCTAGATGGTTCGGCAGAGATCTATTCCAGCCCATGACATCTCCAACGACAGAGCCGCATACTGACGACTCAGTTTGAGACTTCGTGTCGCCATTGCAAAGGTCACCGCTGGATCGGGCGCGGCGCCCCTTGAGGCCTTTGGCGGAGTGCTGGCTGATGTTTGAGCCCATAGCGTGGCGGGACCTCAAGGGGGCCCCGCCGCCCGCATCGCGCCTCTCCTCCCACTGATCACTGGTTGAGCAGTTATTCCCACCTGCAAATAAAAGAAACACTAAATTATTTATCAATTTTGTACATTTTGTTTTTGGTTTTCTTACGGTTATTTTTATATTATTAAGGTAGATAAAAGCACGAGACTTTTAGCAAACTTTTGAGCAAGAGGTGACCGTGGTTTTTACTCAAATGCCTGCTACATTAGAGGTGTCGCCTATTTATCAGATACAGAAGTTAAGAGAAATAAAATAAGTAGAATAGGGAAAATGAAAGGTGAACTCGACTTGAACTCAAAGTTGCAAAAAAAACAAGGATAATATGACCCACTTGATGAGAATTAGTCATAGAGTTGCTTGCAACATCGAGCATCACTCACATGTAGCCTCCTGGGGTATCGGTGACAGGGGTCATGTCACTCCACAATGAGAACATCCGCGTAGTACGCGAGTAGGTATTCCCTTTTCGACATGCGGGTTTGACAATGATAAAATGTAGCCTCAAGAATCTTATCATTATTATAAAAAACATTACAAAGTTGAATTACAAAAGTAGACGTGCCAAGACCAAAACATGTTTTAAATCTTACGGTGTTAGGGAAAGTGTAAGATTTGAAGAAAAGCGGAAATTGCAATTCTAATATAATTGATGTCCTGTCCGTAAATGTTTATTTTTATTTGCTAATTTAAAATTCATAGCAAATCAAATAAAGATAAAAATTAAGAGAAATTTAGATTTTGATGCAAACATAGGAATAAATGAATACTAATGTAAATGAGGTAATACGTCAACGAATATCCAGTTAGACGATGGAAGTTGATAAAGTGTTTGATGAAGTCATTGAAATAGAATTTATGCAAATATCAAAACTACTTCTTAATGGAATGGTGTTGGATGAAACTATTTGTAGTTAAATTAATTTCCGGTTCGCTATTTCCCGAGAAATTCTCCAAATTAGCCTTGAACTATTTCTGAGGGTTTTACATTATGGCTGTTGATAAGGATCTTGCTTTGTTAGTAGTCTTTTTTTAAATTATAAATTATGTTTTATTTTCTCCGCCCCAAAGATCATTATAAAACAATAAAGCAGTTTACCTAATATGCACAGAATCTACACACTGAAAGTGCCGATAAATCAGCCCGGGGACATAGTCTGCGAATAGTTCGTGCACCATCAAACTCAAATATGGCTCACCATTTCCTGAGCAACCGGGTGGTCCGGAACTGGAATCGACTACCTGATGATATTGTGACAGCTGCCACAGTAAACAATTTCAAAAATAAATTGGACCACTGGTTGCAGACAAACAACTTGTGACTGAACCAACACTGTGACATAGGCACATCAGCTTTGAGCTGCTCGCCTATTAATTAATAATAACAATAACTTGTTGATTACTTGATGATGTAGCGGAGGACGTACCGTCCATTTTGTATTACGTAATAAGGTTAACTAATAACACAAAACAAAAACCTTCGCTAACAGCAGACGCCTAACGCAACCTACCCCGCATGCACACAATCACAGTCCCTTTTGAGCGCAAGTGCATTGGCACTTAGACCGCGCCGCAACTTCATCTGTGTGTGAGTGAAAAATTCAAAGATATGGGCACTTGGATCCATTTGGATATTATTAGGCTTGGCACATAGATCGTATTTTTGTAATAATATCGAATTAATTTTTTTGGCACTTAGACCCTTTAGAATTACAACCCTTCAATTTAAAAAAAATGGAAAGGCGTCGAAAGGTGTGTGCCAAAAACATGATGTGTAGATATGCATGGGTGGTTAGAGACTGCCTACCCCATTGGGAATGAGGCGTGGTTCCTCAGGTTGGTGACAGTGTGGGACTGCGAGTGATTAACGCTACACTTTCAATTTTTTCATTATATATCGTTAACGTAACCAAATTTGAATGGTTACCTAAGATTTAGTCTTTTATTGCTATTATAGTGGCCGAAATTTAAGCACTAGCCAAGTGTGAGTCAAATTCCGATGAAATTTCGTACCTATATTAAACTTTTATGGTTCGCTTTTTATTATCTTATGATTAATTAGCTGATGAGATCGGATGAGGCTCTGAGTTAGCCTTTCCTCTCAAGGCTCTCGTGGTTGGAAGGTCAGATGATAGTTGCTTCCATAAAAGTAGTAGGTATAAGTTAAACCAAAATAGGAATTAAACGAACACTGGGCTCCAAAGAGATAGCGTCGGATAGAACGGTAAGCAACACTAAGAAGATTATTAGCCTTGTGACAAATAAAAATACATAAAACACACAGACTCACTTCGTCGCCAACTCCTTTAACTGTTCTGTGATCGCCACGATGTAGTTGGCGTCTGCGTTTCTTATACGGAACCCTAACGACATGAGAACGCGACCGCCAGAGATAATTGGTTAAATAATAGTAATTTGCTACTTAGTTTTATTTGCATAAGTTGCTGTTACGATTTTTTCTAACAATAATTACCTAAGCATAAAGTCGTGAATTGCGAGTACAGTTATTTAATTTGCGCTCTTGTTCCGTTCTCACGCCAATTTAAAACGCGATCATGTACATAAATTATGTAAACACATGAGTAATCAGCATCAGTTTGTCAGTTTATTACATTTCTTTTGGAGTTTCATTTCCGCTTTCAAGATTACTGAATGATGTCTTCATTAGCGCAGCCGCAGGGAGAGTGAATCTTGAGCGCGAGGTTTCAGATTAGATTCCCGGGTCGCTAGTATTATTAGGCTTTTCTATTTTTAGACAATATAGCTGATAATAAGTAAAGGCAAAAGAGTGTTAATATAATATTTCTGTTTAACACTTCAGTTATTATACGCGTGAGTAGGTATATACAAATACAACAGTATTAAATTCAAGTCTACGACGAGACGCAGCGACCAACTAAAGTTCTTACAAAACTTCACAAGGAACTTAGCGCCTGAAGGGGTTCGTCTTAAAATTCCGATATTCATTTCCGCACAACAGTTTGATGATACCCATAATTAATAACTTAAAATATTCTCAGTTAATCAAAATATCGGGCATATTTAATGAGAGCGTTGTGCGGTGGCCTATGATGTGCCTGCTTCCGAAGATTTAATGAATCTTTCACCCGCTGGCGTGAGTTCATTAACGGCTGCGACCACAAAATACGAGCCTATACTTCTTATATGTATGGTATAAATATGAGTAACGATGTGGAACGATTCGAGCTTAGCCTTTGAACCGAATATATTTTATGCGTCGTGTTATGTCTTTATATGCTAGCAATGCAAGCAAAAATTTAATTACAGGCCTTCATAAGCGTCTGTGTGAAAGTCGATGCTTTAAAAAAGCACTTTTTAGATACCTACGTTTTGGCTACTAATAAAGTTATGCAAAGCCACTTATTACCATGATTTCCTGCAAAAACTTTTTGCTCAATATTGCATTAACTTCTGCCAGCGTTTCTCCTTTTATTATTATTTTTTTTTTATCTCCCTTTATGCAGTTTCTAATACTTTATTCGCTTTATAAAACTAACAGTTGGTTTTACCTACATACAATCTTATTAGATACTAGCTTCCGCCCGCGTGGAAATCGGTATCGCCACCAAGTCTATTTAATAAAACGACTCTTCACTCGACTTATCACTCCACTCCATACCACTTTCCTCTACACTCGCCACTCCACTGGCCTCCACTCGTCTAGCCAAAACCTTTCTAATAAAACAAACCGCATCAAAATCCGTCCAGTACTTTTACGTCCATCGCGATTAGCGTTAGATTAGGTCTTGCTTAGACTTAAAATTTGAGATATGTTTGGTTGCATTTGGTTGAGTAGAACTGGAGATATGACCAAAAAACGATAACCTACTTAAAAACGACGCGCAGGCGGAGCCGCGGGTATCAGCTTGTATAAAAAGTAGCCTATATGTTGCCCAGAAGTATGAAATATAATCCTACCAAGTTTCATCAAAATCCCTCCAGTAGTTTTTGATCCATGCGTGCACATACAGACAGACAGACAGACAGACAGACAGAAAGACAAAAAATTTACTGATTGCATTTTTTGCATTAGTATCGATCACCAATCATCCCCCAATAGTTATTTTGTAAATATATTCAATGTACAGAATTGACCTCTCTACAGTTTTATTATAAGTATATAGAAGACTAGTAGGGCGCGTGGGTGCGCGGCCCGCTAAAGCGGACCACGTAGATGAGTGGACAACAGGAACCTGGAACAGGGGTCCGTTTGGATTTAAAGTTTTGGTGTGTAAGTAATTATGTAACAGTTTTTCTTGGTTCTGTACCAGAAAGGTTCCAACCGGGCCCCATTACTAAGCCTCCGCTATCCGTCCATCCTTCTGTCTGTCAGCGGGCTGTATCTCTTGAACCGCAATAGGTAGAGAGTTGAAATTTTCACAGAACAGAACAGACAGTTTTCTATTGCCGCTATAGCATGAAAATTTAAAAAATAAAGTGTTATTTCTTGTACGGTGGTACGGCACCCTTCTTTGCGAGTCCAACTCGCACTTGACCGATTTTTCAATATTATATTAAGAATGTAGTTATATTCCTCAGGTCACGTGACCCCGGGGAGCTATAACACTAAAGAAACTCATAAGTAACTGAACAGTGAACTCTTACAAAATGAATATCTGAAATAGTAAAATATTAGCTTTGGTGGCTTGAAAACTGGCCCTCTACAATTCTTTATATTACGTATCTAAACTTTTTCGTGTACTTAATACGTCTTTATTATAATATAAAAAAGAGTTAGTGGGCCAGTTTCCAAGCCACCCAGGAGGTATAGCCCCAGCTCGTTTTGTGATACCTATGATGCTCGTTTTTGACAAAGTGATCCTATAAGGGTTCCGTTTTAGGGTTTGAGGTATGAAACCCTAAAAAGGAACCTTTATAGGATCACATCGTTGTCTGTCTGTCTGTCTGTCGTGTCGTGTCAAGAAATCCCGTTGAATTAAATCACTTTGGCCTATCTACCTATCGGTATGCCTTATAGCAGACATAGGGGGAAAAATCTGAAAACCGTGAATTTGTGATTAGATTGAAAAGTTGGGACTTGGAATTCAATACCTAACAAAAGTCTATGCTCGGCATTTACAATAGGTACCTATTATTTCACCAGGAACAGTTCCTTATTCTCTATGGTTTAGGAGTGTTGTACCCTGCATCATCAGGTTTGTGGAATTCAGACTTGAAGTGCAATCATGAAGCTGTTGCTTGATGCCTAAAATGCTGTTATGTTATTCTCTATGCTATGCTATGCTATGTTATTCTCTACACCACCTATAAGGTTGACTGGTAGAGAATGCCTGTTGCATATGTGCATGAAGTTTTTATAAATAAATAAAAATATAAGAAATTCTCGAATCCCCATGGTTTAAGAGTTCAGCACCTTGCAGCATTAAGATTGCGGAGTCGGGATCCGAAGTTCAATTATGTAGTCTATGCTTGGTACTTAAAATATTATTGCATTGCACCATCCGCAGTTTCTGAATCACTATAGTTTGTGAGCGCAGCTGTACCCTGCATTATCAGGGTTGAGGGGTTGGGACTTGAAATCTAACCATGAAGTCGTTGCTTGGTACCTATAATATTAATTCACAATGAACACTTTCTGAATCTTGATAACCTAGGGCCTAGGCGGGCAGTAATCTTTCAGCATCAGGATTAAGGAGTTGGATCCAGATTTTTTTATGGGACCAAGACGAAAACTCGGTTAAAAGCATACCAAAGTCTTGCACATCTGTCTCTTCAATATTTGCCTTATATTTTGTATGGAAAAATAAATTTCGCCATTTTGAATTTTTTCTCTATTCATCGAGTAGACCTCTAGGCTAGGTCCTCATCATCTTTTGCCAAAAAACCTCTCTTCTATCTTCTATTACCTATACTTTGTGAGATAGACGCTGTCGAAAATTGTATGGGCGCCATCTTGAATCTGCCATTTTGGTTATATTTTTAGCTCACTGACAATTGGATGAGATTCCAAGTGGTTTTTATTTGAACACTCCCTACCTCTCTTCAATACCTTGGCCGTGCTCTTCACCCGTCTCCAAAATCTCCATATTTTTCCTCCGAATGAATTTTCGTCCTTTATATGAAAGCATCAGGGAAAAAAAATACAGCAGAGGTGAACCGAAACACAATTCATCCATCTTTAATACTTTCTGAGAGAGACACCCATGACATTTGTGTTGACGCCATCTTGAATCCGCCATTTTGGATTTATTTCCATCTCCCTGCCAATTGGATGAGGTTCCAAGTATTTTTTGTTTGAGCAGCCCTCACCTATGTCTAATACCTTGGTCGTGCTTCTCACCCATCTTCCAAACCCTCGATCATCATCTATCTAAATATTTCTGACTAAGAGTTCTTCCACAAAAACATTTTAAAAAGAAACTATGTATAAATCAAAGTCTTGCATAGTTCAAAACTTGTAGTCTATTCAATGTTCGCCATACATTTTCTATAGAAAAATAAATTCCACCATCTTGAATTTTTTTTCTATTCATCGAGTAGACCTTTGGATCCTGATCATCTTTTGCGAAGAAACTACTCTTCCATCTTTTATACTCTCCGAGATGGACACCGAGGAAATTTCTATGGCGGCCATTTTTTTTTCGCCATTTTGAATTTTTTTTCAGGTCACTGGCAATTGAATGCCGTTTCGAGTGACATTTGCTCAAGCACCACCAACCTATCTTCAATACCTTTTTTTTTTTTTTTTTTTTTTTTTTTTTCGTGCGGAAATCCTCATGGATACCCACCCCGCGGCCAGCGGGGCAGGTTATGTCGGACTCTTACCGACTAAAACCGCACGCCGTCTAGGGTCTTCTGACGCCAGGGTGTAAGGTGGCCCAAAGAGCATTTCCCTCGCACCCCGGCTTGACCCGGGCCATCTCCGGATTCAAGATGGCCCCCTCGGGTTTGGGAACCGCGTGGTTCCCGTCATACCCCCGGAATAGGGGGGGGCGCGCTGTCGCGCGCCGCCGCCTCGGCCTGCTTCTGCTAGGGTGACAGGTGGCTCCCCCCGTCACCCCCAGGCCAGCGCTCATGGAGGACGGAGGTCGTTAGACCTCCGACGCCTTAGGCGTCCGCGCCCACCGCCGTTCGGGAGAGCTCTGTGCAGCCTCTCCCGAACCCTTTCCGCCGCCTCCTTCTCGAGCATCACTTGCTCGCAGAAGGAGGCGGCGGCCGACCACGCGTCCGCACTCTGCACCATCGCTGCGATCAGCACCGGCAGTGTGAGGACTCCCACCCCGAGGGCTGCCAGGAGGGCCTGTCTCGGCACCTCCCACGCCGGACACTCGGCCAGCGTGTGCAGCCCTGAGTCCTCGCCCGCATCGCAGTGATGGCACTCGGGCGTTGGCTCCTTCCGAATCAGACACAAGTGATCCCCGAAGCACCCCTTACCAGAGATCACCTGCGTCAGCCGGTACGAGAGGCCCCCGTAAGGCCTCTCCAGCCAGTCCTCCATGACGGGTCTTACCGCCGCTATAACGGCGTGCCCCGCGCTTGGTTGCCCAAGTCGGTCCTTCCACTCCACCACGGTATCCCGGCGGAGCTGGGCGTGGACGGCCTCGATTACTCGAGGCTCCGGGTTCAGTCCCCGCTCCTGCGCCTCCTTTCGCCACCAGTATAGGCGCGAAAGGGCTCTCGCCTCCAGGTCCCACGGTGGAGTCCCGGCAAGGAGACTCGCCGCCTCGAAGGAGATCGTGCGGTACCCCCTGATGACCCTGATAGCCATAACGCGCTGCGGCGCACGCAGCGTACGCCAGTTACGGCTATTCAGGGCCTCCGCCCAGATCGGGCATCCATACAGGGCCATGGACCGCACGATCCCCGCGTAGAGCCTCCTGCAGGAGTCATCCGGCCCCCTCATGTTGGGCAACAGCCGCGCCAGAGCGTTAGCCGTGCCCTTCAATTTGGGGGCCAGCCTTCGGAGATGCACCCCGAAGTCCCATCGGCCGTCGAGCACGAGCCCCAAATATTTCATCTGGGGCTCAATGCCGATGGATATGCCTCCCACATCGATGCTGGATCCCGCCGGTGGCACGCTCCGAGGCCCATGGAAGAACAGGGCCTCGGTTTTATGCAGAGCCACCTCGAGACCCAGCTGCCGGATCCGACCCACGACTTGGGCAACCGCGGTCGTGGCCTTCAGGGTCGCTTCGCTGTGAGACGCCCCGCACGCCGTCACTAGCGTGTCGTCCGCGTAACACGTGACGGCTGCCCCGTCCACGAGCTCACCGCGAAGCACCCAGTCGTAGCCGATATTCCACAGGAGCGGCCCCAAGACCGATCCCTGCGGAACACCGCACGACATCTCACGCCTGCCGAGACCGGTCATGCTCGGGTAGATGACGGCTCTCTCCGACAAATACGCCCCGACTATGCGGCGAAGGTAGAGAGGCACTTCGTGATAAACGAGCGCCTCCCTAACGCAACTCCAGGGCAAGGTGTTGAACGCGTTGGCGATGTCCAGGGACACCGCCAGCATCACCTCACCCCGGGCAACTGCATCCTTCGCCAGAGCCTTCACGCGCATGATGGCATCCACGGTTGAGCGCCTCTGCCGGAAGCCGTACTGGCCATCCGACAGGTCCGGCCCCACTCTGGAGAGGTGCTCGACGAGGCGCTTCGCAATCACTCTTTCAAAGAGCTTGCACACCTCGTCGAGCAACACTATGGGCCGGTAGGCGGACGGTGAGTCCGCCGGGCGCCCCTTCTTTCGGATGAGGACCAGCTTCCCCGTCTTCCACAGTCTCGGAAACTGGCCCCGCTCCTATCTTCAATACCTTAAGCGTGCTCTTCACCCGTCTCCGAAATCCTCCATCATCAGCTCTCTCCATATTTTTCCTCCGAATGAATTTCCATCCTCTATACGTAACCATCGGTGAAAAAAAAAAATTTCATACAAAATTGTTCAGGAGAGGTGACCAATGAGTGAGTGAATCAGCACGAGCAGCTATATATATATTAATATAGATATGTTATCAACGGTACCATATTACAACATACATAAGCTTCTCGATCGAATCAAGCCCCTATGCTTAACTCTATATCTACCCAACTCATTATATCGCGATCCAGAAAACTTATAAAGCGCCATCTTTTTATATAACGAGGGCAACACATGTACTTAATCTTATATCCTGCTTATACCTACCTACAGACATAGCAAGCTACACAAACTACCGTTGAGGAAATGATAAATTCGATATTCATTTTGTTGGTAATATTGGTTCAATGGTTCAATATTTTTTTTTTATATTGTACCTACTCGTAAACGATGAATTTCTTTCATTAGCAGTTTATAAATTTTGTTCTATACCTCAGTTGTCAGCTGTGACTTTAGGTAACCGTTTGACATTGACAGTAACAACGTAAACAAAAAATGTGTGGGAGTGTGTGTGTATGTGGATATTTGGAAGAATCTTATACTTTTTTTTGTTTCTAAAGTGGGTTTTATTTTTTTTTGTCAATGGTGTAGACTTGTCTAGCATTTACTACACTTCTTTGTTGTTTAAATTACTATGTTGCAAATTAAATTTTACAAGTGGTTTTAATTAAAAAAGAAGGTATTCAAATCTCTCTCTCACAAGACTCTCTGTCTCCCAAATTGGCCCTTAACCGTTTTTACACTTTTAACACCTTTCAATTCGACGCAGGGGTAAGGTAGGAAACGGAAGGCCTATTTGCTACAAAGAGCGGTAGGATAATAGCGTCAATTTAGATAAAACTTAAAACATTTCAGACAGGAGATGAGAATTGAGATGTCGGAGGTTACTATTGTATGTGTACTGTAGGTGTGTATTGACAATCATTAGAAGAATACAATTGATTCAAAGATAAGATTCTGTAAGTCTAGTATCGTCCTGTCACAATAGCCTAGTATTTGCTTTATGTAATTCGTTGTTCACGAGATGTAACACCAACGATACGAATGATTTTTATTAAAATAGGAGCTGAGATTTTTGCAAGACTCCACCAATTTACTTGAAAAATGCCGGTACTCTTTGATTTTATTAAAAGAAGAAAAGATAAGTAATTACATATATTACCCATTATAGTTCAGGTGCTAGACTTTATTTAAAACAAGAATTCTTATCCTAAATCCTTAGATCATAATAGGTACTAATTTCATAAGAAAATCGGAGTTTATTACAAAGTTTATGTATGTACCTAGTTATATTAATATTACTTTGTACTTGATTTGAATATTATCCTCAGATTAAATAGGAAAATTATTCATTCAATATGATACCATTCAGTGATACCGCTCCATCTTGCTACGAAGTTGATTCTCTTTATAAATTATGAACGTTTATAAAAAGGTTATAAGACTTTTTTAAATTACTAGTGACCCGAGTCCCAGGTTCAAATGGGAGCCCGTACTTTGCGGACTACTACTTAGATTACCGGACTAGTTTCACAGCAGTAATTACAGGGGTTTTTTTACAATACCAATCGAAGATTTTCTCCTTGATCTGACTCGCCGCAGGCGAACCTAGTGGCGGGGGCGGATCGTGCGTAATTGTGCTTCATGTCTCCCTTTGGCTGCGTACATTATTACATACAATCGCGATGGGGAGACATTCTTGCATGTCTACACCTTGTGGGGATACTAGAGTTACTGTAGCTTTTGCACGGCGTCTATGTGAGGAACAAAGTATGGGATAAAACAATAACAATTTACCTACTTGAAGAGAACTGAATTTACAGGGTATCGTGCGTACCTACGGCTAGACTGGAATGCCCTGCTTGAGTCTGTATTTCCGGAAAGCTACAACCTGGGAGTCTTCAAGTCTAGAGTGAACAGGTTACTTCTAGGCAAGCGTGCTCCACCGTCGACCACATAATCACTTACCAATAAAAAAAATTTTTTTTTGCTCTTCGTGTAGGTGCTCTAGGTGTTATTCACGCAGTTGCTATTCGTAATATTCACTGGGTAGCAGCTGTATTGATGTTGAGGCGTTTCTCATTCAACCGGTTAAGTAGTTGAAACTTAGACCAACAACTGTCGGCATGACCCAGTGCTCTATAAGTTGAACCTTTGTATCGAATCACACATCAACGGCACCGTATCAATGAAAAAGTTCAATTATTGACTTCCAGTTCAATTAATTTCAATACAAACTATATAGGAAACATAGCATGATATACATTGTTGAATTATATAGATTTATGGTACATCAAACAATTTCAATATAAAGCAATGAAAAGAGCACAATACAGTTTCCGCTCGTCGATCTCCCGACAAAACAAATAGGAACTAGTACTCTCGGGAGTTCTTTGTTGTACAGAACAAATACTAATATTAGTAATAGCTAGGTGCATCATATTCTTTTATTACAAAACCTAGTATTGTTTGTATTTTTTTTTCTAAACATTAACCTAGGTCAGTCAAAATGATTATTACTTTCTTTCCAACTAGGTAGGTAAGTACCCTTCTAGTTGCGTGTTTACATCTGCGGTGGTAATCGAATACGATCGTTAGGTAGGTATATTATTATAGTTACACGAAACTATTCGTGTAACTATAATAATAGTTACACGAATAGTTTTAACTTCCAGAGAAAAATGTGGTGATCTTTATTAGACACTGAGTATAAATCCATATAATTTGACGATCGACCTCTGTAGCGTAGCGGTAGTGCGTTCGACTGCTGATAAAGAGGTCGCGGTTTCGATTCCCGCTCAGTGCAAATATTAATATTTTAATTGGTCGGTGTGTATGTAAGTTTATCCGCATTCTGGAAGCCATAACACAAGCTAGTTAAGCTGTGCTTACCTAGGGTCTAAATAGCGTCATCTCGAATGTCGTAGAATAGTAACCTATTTATTTATTTAAAGCAAAAAGAAACTTGTACGTCGTCGTAATGTAAAACAAAACTTTGCCAGGGTTTTATTTAAAAAAAACATGTCGCCAAAAATGACTCGTAAACAGAAATAACAATATTTACCCAACATTAAAACACAATTGAATAAATTCAAAATTAAACACAACCATTTCACAACGAAACAATGGTGGAAGATGGAAGATATAAGACCAAGATATTTGTAACCATAATTACTTTTATTGGCTTCAATTGGCAAATAAAACAGGTCGGTCGTTCCCAGAATTGGTGTTCGTAATGATTAATAGCCCAGTTATAATCTTTTACTTACAATACTTGGGTCTCGGTTGGATAAGCGAGGGACGTCTCTTATTGAGTAATGATGCGTGACAATGACCTTCTTGTCTCATGCTACAGCGGAGTCCTTGCTATTGTTCACTCCAATTGTTTGTTTCATGTTTGTACTTATTTATAACCATATTGGTAACATCTATAAATAACAAGAGATCGCGGTCTTCAGTTTCTAGCGGCTCCAGATGGATCCAGAATTTATGATAATTGTATTAAATACTGACAGGGTTCAAGTGCTGGTAGCTTAGTAGTTAAGAAGTCGATCTTACGATCAAGAGGGCAGAGGTTATGTTGTCTGCTGGATAACGGACTCACGCTAAAAATTTCCGCTACTTCCTTAAAAGGCACATAAAAGTGAGTAAGCGTCGCGAAAGTGGAACGTAAAAAAATTAAAGATGGATAATATTTATGGATGGGTGTTTGTTACTCTTTCACGCAAAAACGGTTGAATGGATCGGGTCGAAATTTGGCAGATAGATTATATTATAGTCTGGAATAACATAATATACAGGCTACTTATCATCTCAGAAATAGGTTCCTGTAGGACGCGTGATCGTACCTACCAGATTTCACTAATGTAACGATAATATAAAATTTATCATCTATACATAATAATAAAATGATAGGAAAGTCAAAACTGTACATTGAATATTTTTTGAAAAGAATACTTAGGGTGTGATGTACAATCGATACTGAAGCCAAAAATATAGTTTTTAGAATGTTTGTCTGTATGTCCGGGATAAACTCAAAAAGTAGGTACTACATGGATTTGCTTCAAATTTGGCACGTATATTATTAAGAAGTCGGGTCAACACATAGGCTACATATTATCACGCTATCACCTACGGGGAACGAGCTGTAATCTAAAGACTCATATTAGAATGTTGTTACTTGTTAGGTATTATGTTAAAACCATGCTATAAGCTAGCTTCACACTATAAGTAAACTTGGTGGCGACACCGACCTCCACGCGGGCGAAGCCGCGGGCGGAAGCTAGTGATACAATAAATCAGCAGGCTACTGTTTCGTACTGGCGCTTCTTGTACCAATATAATACATACAATGTTGTAAACGAAGTGATTAATGAGGGCATTATTTATAATTTCCAGTCAGTATGAATAATGACAAGTGAAATTGGACCATGTTATTAATAATGAAGTTAAACTTCGTTATTTATACACAGTAAAGTATGAAATGAAACACAAAATAAGTTATAAATTCTTGAAGCAATTCAACAGTGGTTAGTACCTACGTATAACCCTAGGCGACAAGCGACAGCGACAGCTCGGCGTCTAGACGCGACGACAGGCTGCGGCCGACAATTTCATAGCGCCACTAGACGCGGCGACTCCCCTAGCTTGTCGTCGCGACTCCGCATCTCTGACGCCAAGTGTGCGAAGCTTCGAACAACATAATTATATATGAATTTCTCGGACGCAGCCTGTCGTCGCGTCTAGTCGCCGAACTGCCGCTGTCGCTTGTCGCCAAGTGTGCGCCTAGGGTTAAGCTTTATACCGATTTATTTTCAATTAACACACGCGTCCCAGTTGAGGGGGTGCACCATGCATCTATTTATCCTTAGTCCGTTTCTTTTCAGCGTGATATTAGATATTTGTCGAATAGCAAACTCCAAGTTGAATGGTGATGATAACGCGCTGACGAATGCGGACAGAGACAAATTGGTGCGACGTGTTTTTAAGCTAAATGTAGCGAAGACCGAGTACCTACATGAAGTTAAACTCTACAGTCCCGCACTCGTCCGCATAGGCAATGACTTGATCGAGTGTTGGTACGGGCTAGGTAAGTACATTGATTGTGATCTGTACAATTTTTAATTGAAGCGGAGCACGGCAATAGTTTATTTCGATCAAATATCATTTCCAATTGAATTGGGTATAGGTATAAAGGCAAAAGATGCAAATGCCATGAACCAAAGGCCCCAAAGAATAAGCTTTGGTTGCAACCCGGACTAGTGCAGAGACGATGATGAATACTTACTAATTAAACGCTCCCAATATTCAGAGAAATGCTCGATTCTCACTATTTGTAAATTGTACCTCAAAATAATACACGTTACACACTACAAATACAATTGTAAAAGTACTGTGTAAGTTCTCATGAACAAACAATACCAAACAATGTTACTAATTTAAATTATGTAAGTTAATTGAAACAATGTTTTCTTTTATACTTTCTCAAACTAAATTGGATCTTTATAAAGAAAGTTCTGGTCTCACTGCCATGGATGCCCAAAACTGTGCGAAGTCCGGCTTTTGAGCCTTTTCCCAAATCAGCGTTGGCTTTTCAGTCTAACTATCGAACGGCACGAATTTTAGATATTTTCCGTGATGTGACTGCCATCTGACCTCCACAGCCCAGAGCCAGAACTTTGGTGATACCAAAGTTCTGTGGTTAAACCAGACGTCAGAGTTTATAGGTCTTCCAACTATCCGGACTGGGATAAAAGTTTGTACCGCAACCTAAGACCGTGCGAAGTACCTTCAGGAGAAAAAAAAAACGCGAAGATGAATTATGATGATTATAAAAAAAGTAAGGGATATAATATACGGAATCACTTTTAAATGGTAGAGTTCTTTATTCCGCAAGTTTTGTTTTTGTTTACCTGTTCTGTTTCATCAACATTCATAGGCATGGCCTCATCATATTATTTCAATTAATGTTTCATAAATGTTTAGATAACAGATAATAATATAAAGGGCACAATGGAATCGGCTCGGGTCCGACATGCCTACCTCATCGTTAGCTCCGGTGAGGAGAAGCCCAAAGGGGTTTGCGCACGTAATAAAGTACAAAGATATTTCCTCCCGCCTAAGATATATGAGGTTATTTAAATGTTCAATAGCTGTCAAAATAACGAGCCCAAAACTTTTATAAGAAAAAAGTTATTTGGAAAAACAGAGGAAGAAGTATTTTTTCTCGAATCAGGACCATCTGCTTTTCCGATAACTTTTGCAAAATAAAGAATCCCGATAAGTTTTGCAAAATAAAGAATATCTGTTTGATCACGGTCGTGGCCTTTACTTACGAATACTTATTTTAGTACAATTTTCTTAATACCTCTATTCAGCAATAAAGAATTACGTCGATTCAGCAAAAATGTTAAGAACGACAAATTCTTGTTAGATTTGATACTCCAATCGGTGTGGAGGGTTAAAGGCAAGTAAAACCGGGCAGTCTGTTTACAGGACGTAGAATTTTTTGCAAGCAATACGGTTGTCCCGTGAAAGACGGTGTTGCCAACCCTCTTTCTGAACTAAAAACACTTTTTTTCTCTTTCTATCTGTTCCAAAATCACCCTTCTTTTCTATAAAGCACAAAGAGACGGCGAATAGCTTTAGGCTACTAATACGACAGGAAAAGATTTCACTTATATTTTTATATAACCAATATATTTCGCGTTATTATCAGAGGGAACAGCGTATCTTTTCGCCGTACGTAAGCGGGGTTTGTCGACTGGAAAATGGTTTTAAAAAGCCTTCTTTACATAACCCCCAACTAGGGAACTGTCAGATGTTAGTGGTGCGAAAACGGTTTCGACTTAGCACAGAGGTTTGAACATCCAAAGTTTTTGTTTTAACCAGTCTAAAATGCATCATTTTAATATTTTAAATAGTATAAACAAAGTCTATATAAGAATATTTTTTAATTACCTAAATATAATAATGACCTTTGAATATGAATACGTATGGTAGTAGGGTATTAAGATTCCTTCTTTTTATTCCATACTTCTCATGAAGGTAGGTAGTCATTTCAACAGTCATTGTGGATCCGACCGAGTATCATTTCATACAGCAGATACGGCAAAATACTGACATATTGTGTTAGAGATCAATATCGTCATCTGTTCCAATCAAACTGTAGCTGGCGTGACTGTTGAAGATATAACAAAGCATTTCCAATGGCTAACTATTGGCTGTGGTTGGTTTACATTAGAGTGTTGCGAGTCCACATAGATGGATCGGTTTCCCCAGGGCATCTTATTTGCGGTAGCTATATTATTCCCGATAGAGCTCTATAACTTAGTGGATAATACTAAAATCTGGATAATTATTTAACTAAACAGTTTTTTAAGAAATGAAACTGGTTACCTTAGAAAATCCATTTTATTTAGAAACTAGCAACCCGCGTCGCTTTGCTCCGGTTTATACGTTGAAAGAATTTCACCAAGTAGTGCAGTGATTAGGAAGATTATACTCAAACATGTTCACAAAATTTTACTACTCTCTTTAAAACACTATAAGTACTCGTAGTACAGAAGTATAGATCAAGATGTGAATTTTAAATACGTACTCAAATAAGTAACAATATTATTAATGACAAAGTGAATTTGTCACGATTTCACGCCTTAACTACTCATGCATCTCATAATGTGCCTAACTCATGCAATCATCATAAAATTTTACAAACACGTGAGTTATAAGCACTACTTAACACAACTAAGCATGTCAGCACAGCCCTAATACCACTTGACTACTACCATCTAACCCCCAATTCTCAAAACTTGCACCAGTATCTCGCTCCCGTAAGAGCTAAACAGAAGCATAGAACGGAGAAGCAAAAGAGCGGATCTCAGGCTAAATTGGATGAAATTCCTAGTTATGAATACAGTGTTTGATGTAAAAAAATTATAGTGTCTTCTAAATCTACTCCCACAGCGCGGCGCAACGATAGTACACGTACACAATCCCTCACATACAATAAATTAATGGCAGAATTTATAGGAACTAATAAATCGAGGTATAAATAACAAAGAAAACGAATGGGATCACACATATTTTATACGGACTTGAGTGTATTTCTTACCGGCGCATAAAACATGGGAATAGTTTGTACAAAAACAGTTATCTATGACGAAGGTAAAAAGCAAAAGTGATATTATGTTATACAAACTTTCAAGATATTCGCGCTGGTGATATATTTGGAGTATGAAAACAGATTGTATAAGATATGAGAATTAAGTAGTAAACAAACAATCAGAGAATTGAGGTCACAACGATGACAATTTTCCATTCGGCTCGTAATAAAACCTTGTTAGGGTTGTATACATATATAGTTGAACTCGTTGAGATGAGATTCAGTAAGTGCAGCTCTTGTAATATTTTGTAACAGCTATTTCTATTTTGAACATTGTTCCTACTTCAGAATTAACGATTGAAATAAAACTATTTTTAATGGATTCCATCGCGATTTATTTGCGTTTTTATTTACACTGATCCCGACACAGCTTCAACTTCCAAGAAGTCACTTACCTTATAAATGTTCGCTAAACTTAACTAAAATCTCAAAATTTCAATTTCAATTTTATCTGGTTTTGTTTGCTTGTTTTAGAATTCCTTAAACCATTAAATATTACAACGGTTTACACCTGATTGATTTTGCCAATTTCGGAAACAAAACAGCTGAATATAAAGTGAAGTTTGAACAGTTGGTTTTAAAGTCAACATAACATTTAGAGGTCTTAGTGAAGTTTAGTGAAAATATACAACAGAATCGAACCAATATCACTTAGAGTAGACTAGATACATAAACTAATACAACATAAACTCACGCCTATATCCCCGAAGGGGTAGGCAGAGTTGCTAGCACCCACATTTCGCCAGTTTATGTTTAGGTCCCAATGTAATAGGTGGCGAGCCTATTGCCATTAATCGGGCACTTAATTTATAAACCTGCGGTAAATACACACATAACTTCGAAAAGCATCGAAAAGTCATTGGTGTGTGCCATGGTGAACCTGGGATCGAACCCGAGACCTCGTCTCAGCAGTCCATTACCCAGACCACTAGGCTACCGCGGTTACCTAGACTAGATAGTGTGTTGCTAACTGGTGCAGATCACCTGGTTTCCACGTTCATACCTCAGGCTAGGCTCAATTTTGCTGGTCGATAGTCCTGTGGTAGTAGGCTAGTCGACTTGTGGCGACTGAAGCGAGTGTAAACGATTCTGTTCATGGTGGGCATTATCACTTAATGTCTCGTGTAACGTTCAGTGATGGCAAAAAAGTGACACGCTTGATTTCTATAAATAAACTTCAGTTGCTCCCTGTATCTTTTTATTTTTATTATATAGCAAAAGAACTCAATGATCTCGAACGGGTTTAGACGTATCAATCATACCATAACTCATGAGGGGAAAAAATACGATAAAAAATGTGTCCGTCACGAGACACCGCGCCCGGGAGATGAGAAATATCAAAATTGATTACTATCATCATCATCCTAGCTTGATTCCTAGTTGCATCCGAGACAATGCGGCTTTTATGGGAACGACTACTGTCTGACCTCCCAACCTCGAGAGGAAAGCTTGCGCAGATCCTCGTCTGCCAATCAGATTTTGTTGGCTTGCAGGTGAGTTTGGCTTGGCTCCAAGGCTCTTGGTAGCTGCACACATCCAAAATTAATTACCTTGATGACCGCATATGGAGGCACTTTTTTGTGGAGTTCATATTCTACATGAGGACTTTAATTGTAGTCACGCATTATGGGAAGTATAGCGTGACGGACCTAGGCGCGTCAAAAATGATTAAATAAAGACATTAAAACGAAATTAGTAATTATATCCATAAAATTAATACCTATTTATACATAACAAATAAGATAAATTAAAACGAAACATTAATCAATATTGGTGATAAATGTCACAGAATAATAAAAAATAAGTCGGAACGAAATTCCGAAATAAATCACTTACGGATTCTTGGTATTGGATAAACAGGTTCTGCCTAAGTTTTTGCAATGTCCTTATCAATGATTTTGTAGGGGTTTTTATGATGTTTTTACGTGTCAATGTTAACCTTTTTATGAAATGGTTAAAACGAAAATAATCTCAAGTCCAATGACATACACCTACACAGATAAGCCATGTTTGTTTCCGTAATGCAATTACTGTGTACAGTGTGTATTCCAGACATGTCATGTGTGTGTAATGTGTGTTTTGTTTAACTGATAATATAAGATGGAAGGTAACGAAGCCACAGTTCCGAGTAATCTGTGTGGAAGATTCGGAAGAGGATTGGAACACGAATGTCCAAATTGTTTCAAAACTTGGAGTAACTCAAAAACAGATGTTATTTCTAAATGTTTTTTTTTTTTATATCGGTGGAGTAGAGTGTACTTGTGGATATTATAGAATGACAAAAGTATTTGACGAACTGAAGACAGAACAGTAATTGACTTCCATTGCGCTATAACTGGCATGAGTTATTTGTTGTAACATAGGTACTTACATTATTACTTACGCCAAAATCGAGTCAGAAATAATTTCAGTTTATAGAAAACGAACGTGGTAAACTGTAAAAAGGACTTACCAAGGCATTTTGAGGTAAATCGCAATGCATATTAAGTAGAGTCACAAAAATTCACATTGCACTTCGCCCACTGCTTTTTCGTTGGTATTTGTTACCCTACTGTTGTATTTTTAACATATATCTTCAAGGTTATTCAAGGTCTGACACTCAGACAAAGGGTTAGGGATCGATTTCTGCTTGCTAAGCGAATCAAAATATCGACTAATTCGCTGCAGCTATATTATAAAACCCAGCAGGGTTACTTATTAAGAATGCATATTGCATGAGTGTAAATAATACAGGAACATTAACTACACAGGCTTAAAAATACACTAATTGAGGCCGAGGGCGCAACCTAACCTAACCTAACCAACATTGTAAGTAATAGGTATTTCAAAAAATGATTCAGACGGCCTATATAATAGCCATCCGAAAACGAATTAAGATTAATTTCACATTTCACACAATAAGTTTCCTTTTTTACGACTACCTAGCTGGTGAAGCCGACTTCGCCGGAGTGCCGAATATTCCCGTGGATTGTTCAATCCAAATGTTCGTTTATAAAAACATTCTCCTGAAAATGTCAAACACAACCAAAAAAAAAATAGCGAACGACCAGGGAAAATTAGGGATTGGTTCTTTATTTTAATGATTGGGAATTTTTTTTCTCTTTATTTTGATTAATTTTGAACAAGTTTAATTTCATTATGATGATGATTACAATATTTATTGATTTAAGGATGATTTGTTTGTATTAAAGGGGTTCATGAATAGATACGTGACTGAAATGTTATTTTTATGAATGTGTTTGTCGATGTCCGTTAATAACAGTACGAAGATGAATATCTTTATTTGTTTTCGTTTGCTATTGTTACAGCATCTGTTATTTTCTTATTTAGTTTGCGTTTATTTAAGATATTAGTTAAGATAAATAATAATAAACGTAATACTGAATCAATCTTACTGAAGCATATTATTATTCTTTACGGGCTTAAACAAATAAACCATTTAGGATAATAGTTTGTTTCAAAAACGACAAATACCTTAAATTACAACTTTCGAAATCGACAACTTCCTAATATGAGAACATTTAAGTCAAATAGTCTACGTCACATTTAAATTTATATTTTTTTACCAAAAATAGGGGTGAGGTTACAATATTAGGAGAACGTGTATTAGGTACATCAAAAAAATTAACCTACACCTACAACATTTGTTTGTCTCACACAGTCACAGATGTGCCAGGGCTCTCTTTTCCGACTCCGATCTACTTCTATCTTAGAAAAAGAAGATTAGAGTCGCAAAAGACTATCTGTAGGTACCTACTAGTTGGAGAATAATAATATTTTGCTTGACTCGGAAATACACTTAACTTACTTAGTGAAGATTGCACGCAAACATAAACGCAAAGTTATGCCGTGGCGTGGGATCAACGAGGCAGACCAACAAAAAAAGTTTTAGACAAAGGCAGAAAGTACACCATTTGGCAATTTAGCGCCTTATAAATATTCAAAGAATTCACCAGTCTTTATTTTAAAGAGACTTAGCTGTTGGTAAGTTTATAATTTAATTTATAAGCATTGCAGTCACAGTAACGGTTTCTATGGAAACTTATTTATATGAAAAAAAAAGTATAAAACCATACTCCATTACTGTCAAATAATAACTAGCTATTATGGTTTAAATGACTAATAAAAAATAAATAAACACCATAATACTTCCCTTCCCTTCAGGGTAGGCAGCGCGTGTGTCGTGATACCCTTCGTGTTGCACACATCCATAGGCCACAGTGACTGCTTCCCATCAGGTGGGCCGTGTGCTTGTCTGCCACCTACGTAGTACAAAAAATACTAGGAACGTACGTAATTTTTACCGCTCTTTTATTATTCTTCATTAAAAAAAATTAAATTACTATGGGCAAGTCATAGAAACATAATGACCAAATGAGTATTATCGTTAGTTTACTAAACAAGTGACATACCAATAAATCCGTAACTTTGAGCCAGGGGTAGAGAACGAACAGAAATAACTGACATTTCACTGTGTTACTCCAATGTTCAGAAAAATCGTACTGTACTCGCTACACATTCTAAAATTAAACTAATTAAGTACAAATAAAAAATTATAAGACCTCGTGCTAAAAAATATTTTTGTGTTATATCATCTTTTCGCAAGTGAGCGATATTATGCAATTCATTATAAACGTCATAATTTATATTTGAATTAGAGAAATTCGCACTCGAGAAAAGGAGACATCGGATTAGAATTTAATTACGTAATCCAGTACGCAAGACCATAATATCTGAGAATCCTGCAGGTTTGGCATTTGTCAAAGGTAATTTTTTAAAATTAAATTACGAAGTTATATTATTATACCTCTTTGTTGCAAGGGCTGCACCATTTTTTTAATGTTTTGTTATCAAAAAGCCTTTACGACGACACTGGTTCACTAAATATGCAATTCAAACAAACACAAGTACTGGATAAAAATACACTCAAACGCGGAACAAATTCCTGTGAATCACAAAAATAAATTATGGCCGTTGACTTGCTGACAGCTTAGAGCGTATTTCACTAATTATAGAAATCGAGATTAATGAAAACGGAACCTCCTAATCATGTTTTATTGTACGGATATGTTTTATTTATTACAACGAAAGAAAATAATTTTTTTTAATGAATTTCATAGAGTAAGGCTGGCTTTCATCAGTGAAAAGCCATTCAGTTAAACTGGGTTTTCGCATTTAATTCAATAAAATTCAATGAGTTGGGTTGTATTGTTTGTAAAACACTCTAAACTTGAACCCAGTATAATTAAAAGGATTTTCACTGGTGAAATCCAGTCTTAAATGATTACGTCATTCATGATGTCTGTATAACCGGTGCCGGTGGTATAACGCTTTGAATGTACCGTCTGCTCGAGGAGCTTACCATTTGAATTAAAGTAACAGCGTAAAATCTTAAGCCCTTAGGGGCCGGCTGTTACTTGATCCACATCAAAAAGGTCCCTCGTTCCAAGGGCTCTCAATTTTTTCACCATAATTCAATTACTTACCTAAGCTCAAAAAAGTTTTTGCCGCATTGGATTAAGCTCCTTGCGTCACTGTAACCTATTTCGGAGTAGGCGAGCAAGGGTCCCGTCATATATTTTTTTATCGACACATTTCGATAAGGATGGATGTTGTTCTTAAGTTAGGACCAGACGTCGCGGACGGGGTGGAGGGAGGCGTGGGGGACGCGAAGTGGGTCGCCACGAGGGCTGCCAGTATCACCAGACTAGAACGTATCTATAGGTACAGATGATTTGGATTCAATAAAATTGTATTAGAGAAGAAATAGCGCACTTCTTTCCCAAAACACTAAAAAGCAACAGGCAAAAGATTTTATTATTCAGGTAAGTTTTCGTAGCTTAGCGTAGATAGAACGTAAAACTAAAATATTCATACGTAACACGGTATCCTTCTCAAGGTAAAAAGTCGATTCGCGCCAAACATGCGAGTTCCATTACCAGAGAACAACATTCTTTTTCCACTGCGTTCCATTTTTAAAAAGTCCCTGACAGCCCTACCCATCTCCGTGATAGGTATATATATATAGCTTAGCTGGCATCAGAGGAATGCACATCGCCCACCTACAGGAATAATAACACCACTGTCAAGTTCATTACTCACTCTTCCCGTTAGATGTAAGAGCTTTTGAGCTCTCAGCATTATCTTTGTCCTAATTATAGAGTTTGTTATCTCCTGTATTGGTTGAGTTGACACTCGAGTGAGTCATTTCCTCAGTTTAGAGCCCGAGACAAATTCCTTGAAGCGAACTCGGAGCGTGTCTGTGCTGCGTTTAGAATTACATTGTTGTATTGACGCTTAGGTGGATAACTGGATACCACGTACGGGATTATACGAGCGTAAAATTTGAGAGTAGCGTGTTTCGGTTTTCGATATTGTACCGTTTGTATTGGAAGGAGGAATTCGCTTCTACTCGTGTCTTAGTACCGTTCTATATGAGACTAGCTGTTGCCCGCGGCTCCGCCCGTATGGAATTCGGATTTTGTTCCAACATTTTTTCGTGCTATTAGTAAAGATGTATGGAAATCTGCCCGATTTATTGACATTAATGCTCACTGCTCCGCTCCCTTTGATAGTAGCGTGATGATATATAGCCTATATTACTCCCAGATAGTGTAGCTTTCTATAAGTGAAAGAATTATTGAAATCAGTCCAGTAGTTTCGGAGCCTATTCATTACAAACATACAAAAATAGGTACAAATCTTTCCTCTTTATAACATTAGTATAGATAGAATACATTCGTGTAGAAGTATACATTCGTGGTTTTGTACGTTTCAGGATTGTGAATGTGTTTTTTATTGGTTTGTGGGTATACATTTTCAATCTTGAAAGAAAATGTCAGTTCTGATCTTTTTATTATAATTATTATGTCACACGTCTTTTGATAATTATAAGAAATTTTCAAAAAGGGTCTTTGTCATTATAGCGTTAATAGTCCCGCTTGCATCCAAAACTTGTGCTTAGGAGACCGGGGCACTTTTATCTAATCGGCGCCCGGAGTCACTTCCTTACGCTTCTCCATGCTCTTCTTTACGCTTCTTCCTATTGACTTGGCTTATCTTGGTCTACGGTAGCATTTGATACCTTTTTATCAAGCATCTATCTAAGGACACTTGTGTATTAAGACAAATCTAAAGATAATATATGTTAACTGTCACAATTTCTCGAACCATTTGGAAAATATTCGGTACCTACCTAGTAAGAATTTTTTATAAACACGTACAAAAATTATAATTTCGGAAGTGCCTTCTAAATTTAAATAAAAACATACTTTCATGAAAGATAAAAATATCTGTACGCCGATATTTTCCCAATTCCGTATAATGACTTATTTTTAAATATTTACATTTTAAAAGCGTCTGAACGAAACTGAAGGTAACATTTTTAAAATTCACGACTAGGTACGGTACCCGATCCGAATACAAATTTCAACTACTTAGCTTCAACCGAAGATCCTGCTGCCTGCTACATACGCAATATTCTCATTTGTGTTCACTTTTCGTCGCCAAACGTTTAAATTATGGAATGAATTTCCCACCAGGGTTTTTCCAAGTATTTTACTTCAAAAAGGTATTAACAAGGTTGGCAATACGCCCGTGATACCTTGAAGTTGCAATCGTCAATAAACCAAGGAGAAATAATTATGTCTTTGGCTTAAAAACATCCTGGTTGTAGGTCTTTACATGTGAAGGTGTATGTAAAGTATATGAGTACTTATTTCATTAGCCGTGTGTACATCCCTAGTCGGGCAGTTCCAAATTTGACAGTTGGGTCACGATCCGCCAGGCGTGATTACCTTACCTCCAGTAGTGACAAAATAAACTAAAAACATCACTTGACTACTTAACACGGTTAGTAATTAGTCCGAGGTCAGGCGAGTCAGCTTATTCGTAGCCCTACCACCGAATACATACATTTACTATCATTATAATTGGATATTGATATAAGAAAAAGGTAAGGGCTAGGTATTTCAAAAGGGGTATTATCAGAAAAGGTTGCGGATACTATCTAATTGAGACAACCATTCGGAAACGTAATTCTGACCGGTCACGGACGGCTACCTACACGAGATTTTCAGGTATGGTAGGTCTGCTAGTTAAAAAAAACAGTTAATAACGAAGAATACCTATAGGTATTATGTAGTTAAAATAGTTTTTAACATTTAAATATCGAACTTATAGTAGGTACCTATGTTTTTAAAAGAAGAAGCTAGTACACACGAATGTATGAATCACTGGGACTGGAACTGTATTAGCTTTGTCTGGACGACCGACTGAATTAACGGTGCCTATCTACAGTCAAAAATAATAATATTTTACTATGGGAAAAACCAGCCAGCAACATGTGGTGCAGGCAAACGGCACTCCACTTACCATATTGCGTCATTCGTACAATCAATAATGAATCGCCGTGCCTGGCTCCATTCTAATATTCTCCGCGAACAGTGAACACCTGAAGGATCTATTTATTTTCTTTTGTTTCTTGCATCTCAAGTAAGAAAAGTTTACTTTAAATATTCGCCCACAACAGAATGCAAGATTTTCTCCTTATGCCCAAAATTTTCCTGTTACCGCGAGCTATTAGATTTTTTTTTGTTACGTTGCCGGATTTCTTTCTTGTTTCTACTCAGCCAGTTATAACTTTAAACACTTACTTACTTAAATATCTCCTGCAGGAATAGTATTTTTAAATTCAAATATTTATTCAGTTCCATATAAAAGAAACTCACACAATTATTTATAAGTAGGCAATATTAGTATACTCGTAGATGCCGTTAAAACTCGGCATAAAAGTCCCAAACCCAAATAGCTTGAGTCTACTTATTTATACTCTTTGGATATTGAATCAGGAGGCGTGCCTGGCGAGCCAGCACGGCCTGGCACCTACCCCGGGACTGATACACCCTGATACGAAATGTTCCGAACTTTCTTGTCAACAGTACTTTGAAACTTATAGGAAACAAATTTCTGAACGAAATGCGACAAAGCTACTTACATAAAAATATGAGTATAGAATTATTCTTTATTGTAATGTACGCCGAAACGCGAATAAAAAGAAGTTTGGTTAAAAATATTTATAAGAGAAAAATGTTATGGATTCAAGTAACGTTAAGGCGCGGATTGCGGGTTCGAATCACATCTTAGGTTACTTTAGAAGTAACTGAATACGAGTATTTGCTCGAAACTCGGTGTTAGGAAGGTCAGACGACAGTCGTTTCCATAAAAAGCCAACTGAATTTAATGAAGTTCGTTCGACTGTGATATTATCATCAATAGCTTCGTTACAGAAATTATAAGTCCGAAACGGTGATCGAATAATTTAATTCCACGTGAAATACAAAATTCAATTACACTTTCATCAGCCGACAGTTATTTACATAACACATTTGTTTATGAACGGAAAGATTAAATTATAATTTGTATATAATCATAATTATGCATAGGTATTCAAATTCTAAAGTAGATTTTCACAATTTATAAAATAGTCCTCTAATAAATTATATTATTATCTAACCTAATTATTAACATGGTACCTATTATTTCAAAATTGCTTGCAAATTGCTTTATTTGAACGCGAAACTCTGGAGCTAATATTGGTTTGTTTTCCCTATTTTGGAAGCGACTGTCTTGTGCCCTCTCAACCTCAAGGAGAAAGTCTGTACCTGAGCCTCGTCCGTCAATCTGCTGGTAAGGTTGTCGTGGGCCCCGAATACTTATAGACTAAGATCCCACTGCAGAATCATGCATGCATCGAGTATTTGCTAAAAACCAAATTATACGCATTTATGATTAGGAGAACATATTTATTTACTAGGTTGCCTATCAAAATATGGCCGCTAATATGTTTAATTCAATTATTAGGTGAGGCATCATACACCGTGTATAATTTCCTTTATTTTCTGATGTTTAATATCCCGAGGTCATTGACCTTTAGGGTCAGAGGTCGTGACTCCGGCGCACGCTTCAATACATCAATCGCATCTCCTACTTATTTTTAAGCTTTAGCTTTTAACTACTGCCTGGAAAGACTGCTTCGCCTACTTTCAGCAGATCTGTCTCTCTGTCTCTTCATTTTACGTTGTATCCTGATTGCATCCGAGGCCTACGCCTCAGAGCATTCATTTGGACTTAATTTCCTTTTAACCTGCTAATATTTCTGATTTCAGGATCTTAGGTTAGGACTTCGCCCAGCTACATGGCATAATAACAACATTTAACATTAACAATTAAGTTCAGTTACTTTGAGATAATCTATACTTACACATGTCACGAAATGGAACGACCACCACAGGTCTCCCCTTATGATGATATTGCATATTTGCCGTTCCACGAATAAAAGTTCAAAATGCATGTAAATCATTCAAGAATCCCGACCCCTCGGGTTATCTATAACGCTATTTAACGATGTTTCCGTTTTCGCAAAACGATTTACCACTTCAAGCGAAAATTTACATTTTAAAACTTCGCCGTTTCGTGACTCCTTTACTTTAGAATGATTCATTCATAGCAAATTAAATTAATTCTTGCATGGAGTTGACACGAAAAAGAGGATTTTTCCTTCAATTTTTAGTACAGTCAACGACAGGAGTAGCTTAACAAATTCTAATTTGATAATCCTTTTGCTCTTAACCTAACTTATTTTACATTATAATTACCTAAATTAAAGTGTCTGTTTCTAATATAAACATAACAGGTTTTAGATCAATGCATGCAAAGGTAGGCACTGTGCTACTGTTACTTATTAAGTAAGTTATTTAATATTATACTATTCTAAAAAACACATTAGTACGTAGAAATGATCACTGTCTACGAGTATTATCAGCAAACTACGCAGTTCAATATTCGTCCATCGTATTGGCAGACTTCAATCAAACATGAAGTCCAGCTGTCAGTTCCAGGCACTCATCCGATGAAACAAGCTCAATAAAACAAAAATGAAAATGACCTTCCAATGACCTTCCACTCTGCATCATAAAGAAGAATGCTTGTCGTGATTTATAATAGTTATATATACCTATACTGTCATTTTTGAACGACTAGACCGATTGATGGCTTGTTCATTTTTACAAATAAATATAATATAGGTACCTTATAGGTACCTACTCGTACATAGCTACTAGCAAAGACGATAGATAACTACGACGATAGTTATCTATCGTCTTTGCTACTAGTGACGAATTGCATTTTTCGAAATGAAAAATAACATAAAATTTCAATAAAACCGGTTAGATAAGCGGCCTAGAAGTTCTTTATTTGCTGAGCTACACTCCAGACTATTAAGGACTAAGGAATATTCGGTCCACGGACCAAATCGCCATATAATTATTTATTATATTTCGTCGGTAACGGTAACGGACAAGTAAATATTGATTTTGATATATTACAATATTTAGGTTGAACAAAAAATACTAGTATTCATAGTAGGTACATCGTTGTATAATTCCTTTTCTTTCTTAAATAACACAATGGCTTTCTGATGCCTCCTGTGTTGTTACTCGTAAAACATCGCTTTGTTCGAGGCGTATCTGTCAGATCCGACAGTCGGCTTTCCTACATCTTTCGTGTGCTTTGTATCAGGAGAATATTAAGTTATTTTATTGTTATAAATTTGTATACGCTGAGCGACTTGTAAACATTAGCGATTCGCTGAGTTGGAAGTAAACTGGATAACGGTTGTTATAGGTATAGCTGCATTGTATACTAGTGATCCAATATGACTTTGTCAGAATCGCGTTCAATATTATTTAAGTAATAACAAGTTTTTGTTACTCATTTGTACCATTATCAAAATTCAATAATGTATATTATGTCGTATAACATAGAATACATATTTTTTTGTATCATTATAATGACATAATACTGAAACTTTCGTTTTCCTCAACACCTTGTTTGTTCCGCATCGCAGATTCTTGCGTTTACCACGCGAAGACAACGGATGCGGAACAATTCCGCGACTCTTGTTCGATTATATAGATTTTTATCATCATCATCATCATCCATCATCCATTTGACCTTGTCCCAATATTTTGAGATCGACGCAATTAATTCTTCTAGACTACTCTACTAATACATTCTTGCAGATGTCATCTACTTGACCTTACACTCCCTAAGAGGATTCAAACTGATTTATATTATCGAAACATATATAGTTCATAGGTAGTTACGTTAAAAACTAGTCGACTAGCCAGTTTTATCCAGATGGGGCGGTATGAGACCACTTAAGAGCCCTGCATAAATTCTATTTCTCTAATAAAGAAGTGCTTCATAGATGAAAAATATTAATGTGTAATATACAGAGCCGCAAGCAGAAGCTATTTATATAATATGTGATAGGATAACGCTGCATAACACCTGATATCCTTCAATAGTTGAGAAATTGAGCACCTTTTCCGTATCCCGAAGAAGGGTAAAAAGTAAATTTTTCCTCATAATACCGTAACTTAGGTGGAATATGAAAAAGGCGGTCAGGTCTCTGAGGCCGCATACATTATAAGTTTGATGTTTGCAAATTGAGTATTTATGACCAACGTTGACAGATCCTCTGTAGGGACTATTGAATATTAGGGCGATAAAGGTAGGTACAATATTACACTATTCATTTTATAATTTTAAATGATACTAGCTGTGCCGTGTGGCTTCGCTCGTTACCAGTTTCGTTTACATGGCACGCATTTATCCCATAACATGCCCATAATGGTAACTGGTAGTTCTACAGTCTGTAGAGGTAATGTATGGAAATTTGCCCCATTTGTTGACATTTATGATTACTGCTCCGCTCTCCTGGGTAGTAACGTGATGTTATATACATACATATCTAGCTATAGACTATAAACCTTCCTCGATAAATGGGCTATCATTTTTCAGAAAAAAAAAAAGGATTTTTAAGAAAAAATTCTAATCGGTCCAGTAAGTTTAGAGCCTATTCAATGCAAACAAACCATTAAATCGTTCCTCTTTGCGGCCGCACCAATATCTTAGAAGCCCATGTTAACCCCACCTGCTAGTCAAGTACATTTTGCTCATTGATGGACGAGACTCTGAGACGGGTTTCCTCCCGAGGGGCCACTTAAATCAAATTATGAAGTGGGCGAGCGGACTTCGGGCTTCAAAGTATCAAAGTTTGAATGCAACCAGGTGCCGATGATGAATTTGATTTATTAATTCAATGGAAGTCTGTACTTATTTAAAAAAATCAGATTTATCGATCTGAAATTTCATCCAACATTGTTATGAAGAGGGACCAAGAATAGTATTTAGGTCGGTTCGATATAGGATTCGAATAAACTCTAAAAATTGCTTCTTTATTCAATTTTGGGACATGATAGCTTTGCGAATTCGTAACGTTCGTTAGTGTGTTTCTTTGGTGAGTGTAGGTACGCCGTAGGAGTAATGCCGCCGGCAGAGACTGTGCTTCAGTGTGTTTCGAAACTTTAACTTGAAAAGCTTTACGAAGGTACCTACGTGTTATTCTTCACAAGAAAAACTTTAAAAAGTTGGTAGTTGTCCGCCGCATAAGTTTTAAGTACCAAAATTTATGCACATTGTTAGAAAGCTTGGCTTTCATAAAACGACTGTTTGTGGGAAGCGAAGGTCTTTATTGACCGTTTTTAAACTTTATAGCTATATTGTTACCTAATTGTAAAATAGGAACAGCTACAAGTAGGTACCTAAGCATATTACGCCCAATAATAATAATATCTATAGAAGGAGCAGCCTACATATATTGATGTTGTGTTCATTTGACAAAGTCGAAATTTTTATGCTTCTGTGACCTGCTATTTTTTCTCTCAAGACGATTGTAAAAATTCTTATGTTTGAAGTAATATATCAATCATACATGAAAATGCCATAGTACGATGCCTATACCTCTATCATATCTACTTATTAATCTAGCATATTATTATATATATACTAACGCTGTAAGTACCTACTGGTCTTTTACACCTTTGACTTTGGTACGAATAAACAATAATAACGGATTCAGAATTCATATTTATTGTAGACCATAATGTGGACCTACCCGTAGAGAAACATTTAATGGAATCGATGTAAATTAAACGAGTATCCTGTTCATAATACGTGATGATAGTCTTTTACAGTTCCGCTACAAGCAGTAGGCTGTACAAAAAATAGTTGCTTGTGAAATATTTCTCACTAGGTTTATTGCTTTCATTTCTGCGGCAGTCATAAGTCCCATTGCAAATGCAAATGTGCGCCACTCAGGAACTCTCAACTACACAGTTCTACCACTTCGTATTTTGTGACTTCAACTTGTGTGAGGCTGGCTTATAATGTTAGTGAATTTTAAGTGCGATAGTATGACACAGTATTAATAAATGACTGTTTAGGTTTTAATTTCACATTTAAAAAATATATATGTGAAAAGTCGGAATTGAATTATATTTTAGACATGGAGAGAGATGGAGCTATATTGAAAAGTCTTAGTCAGACTCATAATCTTTCACACGTTTGATCACAATCGGCTAAGAAGAACCGGAGATAAAGACTAGTCTAGAATAGATATAGGCCGGAGTAGCTCGTATAACAATATGGTTATTCCACACTTAGCTAATGACTTCTAATGAGGTTATGGTCAGTCATTTTAACCGACAGTAACAATGAATTGCATTCAAAATTCGTAACGGATTCAAATCGATTTATAATTAAGCAGAAATACGTAACTAGTTCAAGATATTTAAAAGTGAAATTGTGAAATGAATGTCGATCGATGGTACGGCCAAGTTTTAATCTTT
Source organism: Lithosia quadra (assembly GCA_963576445.1). NCBI lineage: Eukaryota > Metazoa > Arthropoda > Insecta > Lepidoptera > Erebidae > Lithosia > Lithosia quadra. The sequence continues at coordinate 12,635,601 of OY754880.1, read as the reverse complement.
AAATTCACGATACTGAGCGGTACTTCACTGCTCAGAGAAACAAGTACCGTTATTAGAATAAACATTCTATAATTTGAAACTCCAGTTGAATCGCTGACCAGTCTTTTTTTATATCACGTAGGTGGCAGACAAGCACACGGCCCACCTGATGGGAAGCGGTCACCGTGGCCTATGGACGTGTACACTGACACCAAGTGAGCAACCTAACCTAGACACGCCATGGATAGCCAACCTTCTACTATGACATACGTCCTAGGGCGACTTCATCCTACTCTTTGACACCACGCCCTTGGTTTTTATCAACAAGCATTTATAGCTGAAGTTGACTTGGTCCCCATATTAATTATCATGGTACATAGGTATTAAGTAGTAAGTACCTGTGCCTCATCTATCCTTTCCCTGACCTCTTTTCAAGACACAATAACTTTGGCGGGCTGCCAACCCTTTTTTGGGCCAGAATCCCCTTAGATATACCCCACTGGTCGGCGGGGCCGGTTATGTCGGACTCAAACTGACTATAACCGCACGCAATCTCGGGTCTGCAGATGCCGGTAAGGTGGTAAGGTTTAACACATCGGCTGACCCAGGGTCATCTACAGTTTCGAGATGGCCCATGGCGAGCTGCCAACCCTACGTCCTACTACATATTCGTGTGATTATAAAACACTATTAACACAGTACGTATTAAGTAGGTGATTATACACTTTTAGTTGTTTTGCTCATCAATCAGACGCAGAACGTTGACGCAAAATCACTATCACTGACGGATCATGATATAAATTAGACAATATTTAAAATAACAGTTTATGACGTATATGATGACGATGATAATGAGTGTTACAGTAATTAATAATATACGAATCGATCAAAGGCGGTTCCGAAACTTTATACTGATTCGATATTTTTTATTGCGGTTTCCATGGATTGTTGGAACGGGACCAGAATTCCTCGTGAGCAACTAATAAGATAGAACAATTCAATAAATTCGTCTGCTATACGAGTCATATCGCGGTTTTAATTATATAGGTAATTGACCAGCCTTGCCGAACATTTAAATAAATTACTTCGTAATTGTGAGGTACATAATCTTCAGTTTAAGTTTCTTGAGGTTTCTTACTAATCACCGTTTAAAAACGTATTTTATAATTATTTACTTTATGTTTTGTTTACTTACATGTATTTTTTTGTTTTGTCGGCCACGTCAATATAACTTCACCTCGCCTGATGGTAAGCTAAAGGTAAAGTCTCTGGAATGAGGGTCACCATTGCAAACACCGATAGTGCCACAATGGTGGCCCTCAGCTTGACGGCCTCATCAAATGCTTTTTCATATCCCGCTTAAAGCAACCTAAGACCCTAAAAAGCATGACAAGAACAATCGCTTTTGGTATCGCTGCGTCGATCAAATTATTTAAGTAATACGCAATAAAACATTACGTAATTTTAGTCAAAATACATAATAACACAAAATAACGACTAATTTCGTAAATGGCTTCTTACAGTCGCGTGCTCATTTCACTAAATAAAATCGATCAAAATAACGCTCAATTTCCTGAAAGGCTTTATTATATATTATGGTCGCGTGCTTAAATGCTCATTTGACTAAAAATCGAAAATATAACGTTAATTCACGAAAAAAATTATTAGGTATAACAGGTATCTATAATGTGCGGCTTCACGGAAAAATCTTACAAAACCTCTCGCATATTCGGGACGTTCCTCTTCCACACCAAGAAATATTCGGACCATGGTGTGAATTATTTGGGAAATCTGCAAAATCGGCTTTTGTGATTTGTACAAAATTAAATGAAAAAAATTCATGCCTTGCCGCGTACCCAAACAAAAAAAAGTCAGACTTGCACTTGGCTACTTTTTTTATAAATACTAGAAATAACTTAACGAATTGAGAACCTCTTCCTTTTTGAAAAATTATTTATATTAGGTATTAATTAAAATAAACATCGTTTTAGCCAAGTCAGCAAGATCGAATGATCCTTATTAAAATAAATTTCAATATTTTAGAAGAGTCGTCATAGCAAACATGAACCCTGACCGATATTCAACTCAATGGAGCCTTTTCGTACATATTGATGACAATAAAAAACTTTCAGTAGGGACATTTGCTATCGCACAATTTTCCTATATATATAATATGGGAAACGTTTTGAAGTAGGTAAGGTAACGGAAGTAGTTGATAAAGTACCTTTATGTTCGAAGAAACTGTTAAATAGATACGAGCCGGGAGCTGGGATGGCCGGTAAGTATGCATTAAGAGGATTTATCATGTCATGGGACGGAGGATACTGGGGTGCTCTGACGATATGAGCGATTGTGATATTTTGAAAGACTATTTCCATGTTCTTGTGAATGGTTTGCGTAGGTAAGTTAAGTAATAACTTCATACGCACTAATCATTTTAGCTTTCTTACCCGTTGCATCTGACACTTTCACTTTACGGAGGGTCCGCTAACTCCTCCTCCATTTGGGTTAGAGGAAGCTACTGCCATCTGGCCTCTCAAACCCGAGAGGAGAGCCTGCGTCACAGCCCTGGTCGTCGATCAGCAGGTACCGGCTTGCAGGCGAGGTTCGTTTGTACCATTAGTGGTCAAGTCTACCTCGTCCGTGAACCCAGGCTACCTAGCCTCATACACCATATTACTTCATAAGGCAATGATAACACAGACAAAATACATTCGAATTTGGAGCTCAGTTATATCTATAGAGCTATAAATTATGTGTATGTAGGTACCCGTTGACCGCAACTTCGTCCACATGGCGACACCCGGCATACGTTGTAAAACCCTTTACAATTTTCATAATTTATTCACGAAAACCTTTCCGTTAGTGTCAAATTTATCCTAATAAGATGAATGGATAAAAAGATCGAAAAAATTACAAACGGAGAAATTACAGACTACCTATATTTACGGTCATTTTTCACTTTGTGGCATTCATCCAGGTTCGTTATGGTGTTCTACCGTGCGTGATTGAGTAACAAAGATCCATTCCATAGAGAGAGTGACATCAGGGGTGCGTGTTTCGGAACCTCCAAGTGGTGCACCCTAGGCAACAAAGACGAATAAGAGACGCTGTCGCCAACAGGGAGCCGCAAAGAAGACGAATTGCGTTTGCACATCAATTATATCGATATACCTACCTATTGACAGGATCACGAATATTCTGGTATTTTGCATTTTTAATTTACATCATCACTATTTTTTTAAGTTAAAATACCTATGCTATGCATTAACCGGTGAATAAGCGGTAAGTATGCAAATGTGTAAATTCCGGTCTCTAATTATGACGATTTCATTTTGTCAATCTCTATGAGTATCCGGAACACTGTATATTTACCACAAACTTAGACTAGAACAACTGAGTGGCTTATTGTTCCTTGAAAAGATTGCTATGGAGCAGCATACAAAAATAACAATATGGGGCCAATGCCAGGTGAATCCAAAATGAACACTTTGAAGCCCGGAGTCTAATCGCCTACTCTTGTTTCAATCATTTGTCTTGCTTTTGGCATTTTGGCTGCCATTTGACCTCCAACCCCGAGAATATGCGCCAAAACCTTGTCCTTGAATTAATTTTAGTTCAAGTAGGTTCCTGCTGCTAACCGTATCCGCACCTCTATTTAAGTGTTGCATAATAGGTATGAAATGCATGCAATGGAATCAATAAATGTCACACTACCCTTGCCATGTGAAAGGAAAAGTCCTTTGGCATTCAGATAAACGCTGCACCACCTTGTAAATTTCCAAAAGAGCAGTTTGCCACATTGGCCAGTGTTAGCCTGAACTGAGTACTTACCTAGCAGGTAGGTGGGTATTATTATTTATTCTGTGACTGAGGCAATACCTATTTATCTTATAGGTAGTTAATTTACATTATTATTTATTAGGTTCCTACCTAAGAATATTGTGCAGACACTCAGCGCGAAGCCACAGAGGCCTTAAAATCTTTGTAATTTTTGCTTTTTCAGGTGTAAGCATTAAACTAAGGAAAGACTTGGAAATTTCACCTCTAAAGGTTAAAATAAGTTCATCATTGCCAAAGTAAGAAGCACGAAGAAACTTTATAACTAGGTATGTTCGTTATTGAAATTTTGTGCGTAGATGTACCTGGATGGTTTTTAATCACATCATATTTTGACCCGTTATGTAGCGCTGCAGACTCATTAGTTAGATAAATTGATACCGCTCGCAAAATACCTTTAAAGGTTAACAGTACCTAGGTATGATGATGCAAAAAAGAAAGTAAATAACGTACCTACGTTAGTAAAAAAAAAACAGTTGCGACTCATAATCTATGTTTTATTATTAAGTCTGCGTAGGTACCTACTGTATTACGACGATAGACTTACCTACTGAACTGAATTATAACTTTCAAATTACTGTAGTACGAACTATACAACCTGTACGATTTATATTCATAAACTAGAATGGATACAACAATGTAAGTGAGCCAAGTTGAAGCGAGATTACATTCTATTTAGGTAAGTATGTGGTTTGAGTTAATGTTACTGCTGGAAACATTACGTTCAAACAAAATAAGGTAAAAGTGTTGCCGATCTCATCGTAGGTACGAACGTCACCCTAAATAAATATAACATGGTGGGTATAAAAATATGTGGGTGGCATCTTACATAAATAAGAAATAATTAGGTAGGTACTTAGACTGTTCACTTACTTTTAAGTTATTTTAGCAGCCTCTATCCTGCGTACAGGTCCAAAACTTGAAATAAAACGAAACAAAAATAACACAGAACGGTTCTTTCATGCACACAATACGACTATTACTTTTCACACGACCAACACAACGCTATCGAACTATTTAAATAATAAAACCAAACACAAACAAAATAACTATAAAAGGGGACGTGTATCGGTATGGACATTGTTCACTATCATACCTACCTAACTTTCGCAAGTTCTGTAAAAGTTGCGGATGTGAATCGCGGAGGTTAAAAACTGTATCATTATAATGTCTAACACGTGAGTGAGAAACGCGCCGGTTGCCGGCCGGCCGGCCCAGTCGACGTGAGCGGAGTACTGTCAAACCAGCCAGCTGGTTCGAGATCTCTGACGCTCTAGCGGAAGAACTCACAACTAACAGAGCCTTTAAGTAAAAAGGCATAACTTATAACTTAAAATTTGAGGTCTTCATTGTATTAATTACATGCCTACTGTTTAAAGTTTTTTCATAATTTGCTGTATCCTTACAACTTACATTCATATTCCATTACTACAAAAGTTAAGCAAACTGTACCCACATGATAATAAAGTAATTCCAAAATCTAATATCTTTATTCGAACTTAAAAAAAATCAAACCAAATAATTGGGACAAGAGCCAGGTAGATGCTCACCTGAGACAAAAGATGTAGAACAGTTACTTAATAATTATAAGACCTTACGCCGAATAGAAGGTAAGAGGCACACTGATCGGACAATAAAAAGAATTTATTCTGGGGCTGAATCAAAAGTAAAGTGGCTTGTCTGCCACCTAAGTGGTTTAAAAAAAAGTTAAAAAAAATATTATACTTAGTAATCATAAAAAGAAAGGGAGAGATCTCAATTTTTGTTATCATTTCAATGAAAGTTATCTTCTCTAGTAATAATATAACGTCGAAAATTATATTTCTACAAAATTAACGATTCACGACAGACATTCAGACATACCTAACACCTAAACAATTCAATACTCTTCACTAGAATAAAATATTCTCATAGCTGCGAACAATATGATAATCACACAACGCGACAGGAGGTAGGACACGACGGTATCTCCCGTCCGAAATGAGCTGTCCGACTGGGGTAGTACCTCCGCCCTACAGAACACCGCGGCCATAATAACCATCGAGTTGTGTTCCCGCCGGTAAGTAGGGTAGCCAGAGCTCAATTTACCCCTCCTCCTCCCATCCCTTCCTAGCCTCCCCACTCCTTCCCAGCCCTCCCCCATTACCTTCAGGGTAGGCAGCGCGTGTGTGACACCCTTAGTGTTGCACACGTTCATAGGCCACGGTGACCGCTTCCCATCAGGAGGGCCGTGTGCTTGTCTGCCACCTAAGTAGAATAAAAAAAAAAAAAAAAAAATCAAAACTTACTTACTACGAACAAAAATTTGAAAAAAAAACAGCATTGTTACACTCGTCCTGTCAAGTTTCTATAAAAGTATTTTGTCAATAGGCACACGTGTAACAACAAAACCGACGAATATGGAGTTATCCGCCTACGCAATCGAGCTCCAAATAGGTCCGCGATGGCGGCGCGTCGGCGCTGGAGGGGACGATATTGACTCGCGCCGCCGCCAATGCGCATGTACTGAATCGTGTGTTTCTGTTTTTAAGCCGTACAAACACTGTAGAAGAAAATTATCACTAATAATAATACCGGCAATAAACCCTTTAAATAAATCCCTACTCCATGATACTACCGGGGCGTTGATTTTTGTCCGGAGGTTTCAGGGATGCGCACTGAGCTTCGAAAGGTTACAGCGGGCGGCCTTGACCCCGTACGCAATTAAAAGCAATGCTTTGCAGCCCATTCTAGGTACCGCATAAAAGTAGGTACTGTGGGCAAATTGTAAGCACGATTTTTATTTACTTGTCTGTTTAAAAGTAATGCACTTGTCTTAAGTTAATTTCAAGTTTTATGTGAGAAATCAAGAAGTGCAGACAAGCTGCGAGTTGCAGATATTTCTAAGTGCTGGCTGGGTGCCAACATTCCGGAGTTTTCGTGCGAAAGTCACTTTTTCGTCGGTTTCGCCCTCGACGACAGGACAGAGGAAGAAAGGAAGCAATTACTTAGATTTATGGAATCTGAAGCAAAAAGTCACTGTAGCGGTGGGATTTTTCTCCACACTGTTTTCTTAATGTGTTTCTATAGAGTAAGTTTTTAGTTTAAAGCCTTGCTTTAGGAAGTTCGGTAGAGTGCCATTTTTTGATTTTTTTTTTGAAGCCACTACCTATCTGACGCCCGCGAAATTTTAATAATTTGAGGTGTATGGGGTCCCACTGACGACCTGAAAAAGGTAGCTAGATGGACTGAACGCGGAAAGGCGGTGAATCGGATGATATGGAGCACACTAATGTGCTCCATATCATCCGATTCACCGCCTTTCCGCGTCCTTTGCTGGACATAGGCCTCTCCTAAGAGAGGCCTATGTCCAGCAGTGGACGTCGATAGGCTAATTGATTGATAGATTGGAGTCCCACTAAAATCTCCAAGGCCCAAGCCAATCTCACCTACAAGCCTCTCCACCCCTTCCCAGCTCTCTCCCTTTCCCTTCAGGGTAGGCAACGCGTGTGTGACACCCTTAGTGTTGCACACGTTTATAGGCCACGGTGACCGCTTCCCATCAGGTGGGCCGTGAGCTTGTCTGCCACCTACGTAGTATAAAAAAAAGCCGGCACACAGCCGATCGACGGACGTGGCTCTGGCGGAGGTCACTCAGAAAGCAGTCGCTCATATCAAAGTTGTATAAGTCCAACGAAAAGGGCTCCGAGGCAAAGACGTCGGATGCAATCAGGAACAACTTAATAGGTATCATGATGGCGATGATTTTTTATACGGGTACTTCGACAGTATCTATAGGTACGTAACTGATTTTGTTTTTTTTTTTAAATTGCATAATCGCATAGGTGAGTTTATTCAGACCTTTAGGCTATCAGAATTTTTGGACCTTAATGAAATTTCAATGATGATTATCATTTATAGATTTTAATTTATTTAAAAAATAAAAAAAAAACAATGAATTAATAATAATAGTAATTCGTAAAAATGACATAGGTACCTAGGTACCTACTTAATTCATACAAAATTGTAGTTAAAAAGATACGAGATAAAGAGATACCTATGAACTTATGAACTTTCTACTTTATCGAAGTCAGTTATATGTAGGTATTATTAAAACCAATATTAAAACCTAAATTATTGTAGGCAAGTTAGCAGGTAGGGCTGACAGCATACTTCGATAAGTTAGATTTTTGGAATTCTAGGATTTCAAAAACCTATCCCGAAATGCGAATGCAAATTTGGTGTAGTAGGATAGATTATAGGTACTTACGTATAATGTGTTGATTTGCATTCACGCATTATTCAGGGGTTGAGCTAGATATAATCCTGTGTGTGAGTAGCGGGAACCGGATCAAAATTTAACACGGGCGGAGCCGCGGGCGAAAGCTAGTAAAATATACGACGCGCGACGCCGACGCGCTCTAATAAAAAATAATAAATAAAAAAAAAACCCCGACTCCCAAAAAAAGAACAATAAAGAACCTGTAAAAAGTAAAAAATAACTATTATATTATGACCTATCTACCCTAAGTATTGAACCTTTATTATTATTATAGGTAGCTTTATTATTTACGTATTCATATTTTTAACTAACAGTTTGTCTCGTCGGGGGGACCTAGGGGGACCGCAAAACATCTACAGTTAGGATCTTGCGAGACAGACGTACGATTAGGTTATGATTAGCAGGTGAGCGGTCCCCGACGAGACAAACTGTTAGTTAAAAATATGAATACGTAAATAATAAAGCTACCTATAATAATAATAAAGGTTCAATACTTAGGGTAGATAGGTCATAATATAATAGTTATTTTTTACTTTTTACAGGTTCTTTATTGTTCTTTTTTTGGGAGTCGGGGGTTTTTTAAATTTTTAATTTAATTTTTTTATTTCATGCTTTTTATAGGGGTAACTTAAGTATAATAGCTAATTTATTATTTAATATCAACATACATATAGTCTATCAACAAATTATTCAGAGCTAATGCGAATTGCGCGGAGTGTGGTTACAGAATTAGAAATACATTCCACGCCTCATATCTTTCGAATGGCTTAACCGATTTTCATAAAACTTGCGGTATCGTAATGTATAAGTTATGACCTTTCACTTGATACCTAACACGAGTATATTTGAACACATTCAATTTTTCATCACCACTTCCACCCCCCATATCTTTGAAATGGCTTAACCGATTTTTATAAAACATAGCTAAGAACACTCTCCCCCAACCCATCTTTCAAACAAAAGAAACAGAATCAAAATCGGTTCATCCGTTTGGGAGCTACGATGCCACAGACAGACTTACAAACACACACACACACACACATACACACACACACGTCAAACTTATAACACCCCGTTCGGGTTTCCGTCGGGGGTTAAAAAAGCATTTAACAAAGACGTTGAAGGAGTCACTCTTTCGTCAAATGCCTTCAAACACTTCAAGCTTTACAAAATGCACCAGCCATAAGCTATACAATGTTACCGGTAGATGTCGCTATTCATTCAAGCCTTCATTTTAGTTCACTTGAACTCCAGTAGTCTTTCGTATTGAATCATAGATGGCGTAGTTTTAAAAATTTAACGAGTGTGAGTGCTAATTTCATTTATACCGACTCCCAAACGCTCAAAAAGGTGATTCAAAATTTTTTTTTTCTAGTTTAATATCTCTTACCACGAAATTATTTGCACTTTTTTAGTTTTTTCAGCAGAAGTAATAGCAAATTCCAGTTTGAATAAGTCTTTATAGTTAAACCGTATTTCCGCGGCCAAATAATAGTTAGACTTGTGTGTGAGAATTTACGCACGAAAGTGATGTTCGGGGCCCAACCTCTACTGCTAGCCAGCTACACCTGGCTGCTAGACGAACGTGTAGTGGAGGAGTAGGGGAGCGGGGTTCCTTCAAATTGTCAGGGTTGGGTGCAACCGGGATTGGCACTCGGTGGATGATGAAAATCCATGATAAATGCAACACCCTACTTTTCCTCGAACTTTTGTACCATATTGACTCAAAAATATACTAGTAAATTGATGCAATATCGTACTATTTTATAAAATATATATTTACGAAAAATTTATGTGAGGCGATAGCGACATTTTCCACATAAATCATACATAGCAGAATGTAGGTGTAGGTAATATTAACATAACTTGGCCCTTTGTCCAATGCGCCTATCTCAAAGGAACAAAGGCTGTATCTTTTGAAAGTACCGAAGGTTTCACAGTGATATTTATTTAGGTACACAGCGTATGTGGGCATGACTCAGATCAGATACCTACAGACGGATAATTATGTTAGTCAGTTATTACAAAAATACGGTAGGGATACTACGGTCATATTGGTTACCCTAGGTAAACTTATGAAAAGAAAACAAGTTGAATTACTTAGGGAATTGTTTATCACTTCGTACACTCCTGCTCTTACTGTATATTTGGCGGTGACTGTACCTACTGCTATTTGACATTTTTCTTCTTCATTCTAGCGCCAATCTTGTTGCATTTAAATCCAGGATCTGCTACAAGTATATTTTTTAGTTATTTTTACACTCACGGGAGCGAGCGACGTCTGACCACAAACCTGAGAGCAGAGCCAGCACTCGAATCTCGTCCATCAACCAGCAGGTGTGAACCAATTTGCAAGTGAGGTTGACTTGGCCCCCAAAAATCTTGGTATGGGGCCCCCATATCGAGACTAATAGTGGATTTCACCAGTGACAAGACAGTCCGTTCGGACTTATCTGAGTTCTCACGATTTTACCAAAGACTCAACCTATATCCACCGCTAAAGGTGAAAACTCTAGCGATGGCTGTAAAACTTCGAATAACTTTATAAGCTACTTATGCTGCTTGTGCATAACTAGAATAAATCGAGAGATTACGGCCATCGACAGTATTACCTACTTATATATTTTATTTCTAACAATGTCACTCTTAAAATACATCTGTTGAATGAAATAAAAATACGTTGATATAAAAATGTGCTAGTATTTTCGGAATCAAAGTAAATTCTATTTTCTAGATTAGATAGAACGGAATGTTTACGTAACGAGGTCGTTCAATAAAAATTCATGCCCACACCTTGTATAACAAATGTAATGTTATGTTATATCTCGCGAATATTCCTATAAATCTTTCATAATCACACAAAATAAGCTTAAAATAAAACAGTTATAATATATTGTACATCATACTCTCGGAAATTATACATTAAAATAAACATATTTTATTTCATTTTATCGCAATTTATTGGATGTGATATTCAAATTTATGTTGATAAGAGGTAGTAGATTATTCCCGACGTTTCGGTTGCTCTTCAGCAGAGAGAAAAATGGTTTTCGTCTGCTGTCCTGAACCATAAAGTCTCATTATCTGAACTTTATTTAAATCTTAGTCACCCCGTGACTGGGACTATTGAAAAGCACGGTAACACCGGATAATTCATAGATATAAACATAACACCAAAATATAGCAATAAAGACCGTCAAAATAAGTTTTATTGCAAACTTATAGGTACCTAATATTATGTTGAACAGAAATGTGAAAAACCAACACTTACTGAATTGAAACTTCGCGCCGAGGCTCCGTCTTTTCTCTCTGAACTTATTTCTAAGTATCCTCCTCTTCAAGCGGTTAAGTACTACGTCAGCTTCATCCACACTCTCCGAGGAGGAAGTATGAACAACTTGAAACGTGCCACTCACAGAATGTCTTCTCTTTTTCGTAAATACATTCGCGTTCCTGTACTTAGGCTCCAGCTCTGATATGCCACGTCTATACATTTTTAAACGCTTTTTCATTACAGAATTAGCCGCGTCATCAGTTGGAATATTAATGAATTCATTGTCTGATGTTATATCTCCCGTTTTCGTAGTAGAAAAGGCAGGGTTTTTTAACTTGTGATGCTCTGTAACTGTATGGGTATTCAGGGGGTTTTCTATTGTTCGGTACCGATGTAACGTAAACCAGTCCGGATTAGAGCTCACTCGAGCCTGTAAGCTTTTCAAGTAAGTGTTCAGGAATGATATTTTGTTATGAGGGGGATTGTACACAACACCGGATTTGGAACGCGGTAAAACATCACTGCGAAATCCTTTCACACACTTTCGTAAAGCTACGTCATTAAATGATTTCGATTTATGGAGGGCTAAATCGGGTTCATTTTCTTTATTAGACGAAAGGTTATCAATAACCTGGTTAATATCACTTAGTGAAGACATAGATGTAAGAGGAGTGTTCGTAGCACCAATTAAATTTTCACTATATTTTGCAGAAATTTCTTTATCTGTTTTAGACGTTTGATTTATATCACCACAGGCTTCGTTGTCAGAACTTTTATAACTACTTATTTCACTGAGACCTTCAGACTGGAAAGGCGTAGTCTCTAAGCTATTTGCTTGTAAATGATTAAAGTTATTTAATGTAAGTTTACTTGGAATGTTAACCACACTGTTACTATCTCGAATAATAAAACTTTTGTTATCTTTCTTACACTCATCATTTGTCACGAGAGGCGTCTTATAAACGCGAGTGTACACTTTGTCTCCCGAAATTGTGTTATTCTTCCTAATAGGCTTCTTGAAGATGAGATGTCGAAAATCTTTTTCTTTTAACGACTTACTTGCTTTAAGAGAAAAATCGCCATAATCAGAGCTCTTTATTGAAACATTTTCATCGTTTGTTTCGACGAGTAGATTACCGTCGGCGTCAAAAAGTTGTATAGTTGGAAATCTTATCCCGGGGGATAGATTGCGCGTTCGCAATTCCCATTTTCTTTGACTCGGTTTTCTTAATTGTATTCGAATTACATTATCGTCTATTATAGGACTGTCACTGTCACTGGAGGCGTCTTTGCCAGCCATATTTACTACTGCATGTTCAGTTATTATATGGATGAATAATTCGCGGTATTAGACATATTATGTTAATACGCTGTACTACTGTACTAGTCGCTAATTTGTTTGTTTACAGTCAGCTGTTCTTATACACACTGGCGCTTTGCCAACTGAAACAATCCGGCATTCAATTTAAAATAGCACCAATGTCAATTTTGTTTGCCGACCAGAAATAAATAACGTATTACGGTATATCGAGTAAATTCAAACGTATGAGACACATGCGGACACCGGTCACTTTCACGCACTGTAAAATGATTACTGAACATCACACTGTAAGCAGGCGCTGATGTTGAAAACGATTGCATAAGTTCTCGTGTATGTGGATTGCGCGGAATTGCACTGTCTAATGAGTTTGACGACGATAGTTTTAATTTGTCCGTGTCGGAGATAGATGGGAACATTGATTTTCAGTGAGGTCGAGTGCCGGGGCAGTTCGAGCGCGCAATTTCCTCTCCCGAGCGCTTTTCCTGCGGGCAGCTCTTTGGGAGGGTCGCCGCGCGGATTTTTGGTCGTTCGCGACTCCGGACATTTCTGCACTGAGCGCAAATATCTGAATAGTCGAGGAGCTATAAATAGAGAACGAACGAGACGGCGATCGGGCCGGCTCCCCTTGAACCTAGTAGTACGAGTGTTTGTATCGGACGACGTAATCTGTGACGTGTGTGCAACTAACAAATGTTCACACTGACACAGTTTCCCATTTGACCAGCCGGCGCGACCATATGCATTCGTGACTAATACAGGCGCAGATGGTCTTTATATAACAACGTGTTACGTTTCTTTGCACTCAGAGATAATAACTTACGCGAAACAATGTGTAACAGGTAGGTACAATCGTCGTTGTAATTGGGAAGATAAAAATGTACTCAGTGATTTAATTATGTAATCGAAATTATTATTCGCACACATGAAGACATGAAAAATCTTATGATCTGTAACAGTGGAGTTTTGAGCCAATTTTATTTTTAAATTATTTATGTCGTTTGTGTTTGTGAGTGCGAAATATTATGTCCTGTAAACATCGTCCAACACAGTTTTTTTTAATGCGACAATAACTCATGATTTAGATATGCCGGTATCTAGACTCAAACTACATATAGTTTGGGTTTATATTGGTTCTAGAAAGCGATAGGTTATACTTAGATATAGGTACTTTTTCTTGTATTCATTTATAATTATACTTACATGAAATACTCAAACTGATGAAAATCGAATCGAACCTGCGACCTCTGTCGTAGCAGTAGAATACACACATCATTAAATTTGTTAAATATTTCGAAGTATTTGAAGAAACAACTGTGTGATCTGACTCCAGCAGTATTTGCCCCATAGGGACATTTTTCCATAACATCAGAATACCTACGATACGAGTGCAGGTATCGGAGACTCATTTATCATTTTGTTATTTGTTTTCACAGGTGACGTCGTATGGCAGGTGTGAAAATAAAGCGAGTTTTAATTATTTATCAAGGCTGCCGTGAAGGGATTATGTCTTATTCTTATGAATCAGTGTTTCTGCAACCTTCTGAGGTCAAATTTATTATTTTATTTATTATTTTACTAGCTGTTTGTTTACTATTTTACTAGTAGCCTTCAGCTTCTGCCGCGAAACCTATTCCAGAGATAAAAGTATTCCAAACTCCTACTAATATATCCCTAATATTTCAGCCTAATCCGTAAAGCTGTCAGAGCGTGATGGAGTAACAAACATCCAAACCAAACAACTTCACAAACTTTCGCATTTATAATGGCAGCAGCTAATAATTAGTAAAAAGGTAGCTTTTAAGTGACATCCCTCGACGTCGCACTAAGAGAACAAAGATAGGTACTCAGTTACCGAACAGCAATGAAATAGATCTTCGTCCGAGGTAACAAATGATTTGTAATTCAGGTCACTAAATTGAAAAGATTCCTAACATAAATAGTAGGCATATCGAACAAGTCGTTCTAAATGAATGTCACTTTCCGCCGAATTATTGTGCACGTCAAGAGGCGTTATTAATAATGGTACTAACATCCGGACCTTCATAGATCGCTGATTGAAAAATCCGTGCTCCGCAGATGACCCAGAAAAAATGTGTTTGGCCTTTTCTCATCTATGAATACAACTAGCTTTTTCGATGCTAGAAGATTGATAGTACTTACCGAGCAAAAACTGATTACAACTAGGTAACCATATTTATTTATTACTAGCTGTGCCCCGCGGCTTCGCCCGTGGCGTACTTCATCCCCGTGGCAGGATAAAAGTATCCTATGTCCGTCTCCTAGTTCTAAGCTACCTCCCCGACAATTTTCAGCCAAATCGGTTCAGCCGTTCTTGAGTTATAAATAGTGTAATAGCACGACTTTCTTTTCATATTATGTAGATTAGGCGATGCCCGCGACTGCGTCCGCATGAAAGCAGTTATCGTAACTTTTCATCAAATCTCCGGTTCTACTCAATCAATTACAATCAAACAGATTTTAAGATCGACCAAGATCTTTCTAATTAGGTATGAAAAACGTATCAAAATCTGTTCAGTAGTATTTGCACCCATCGCGAAGAAACAGAGAAGAATTCCAGAAAAATATTTTGTCTTCAGAATCGTTAATTTAACATAAGTACGAGTAACATAAATATTGTTGTATTTAGATGCCAAAACATCTCGAGGTCGTGTCGGAAACTTAGCATGTAAAATATTTGAGTATGTACATAAAACGAGTATTTGTGTCTATTAGAAGGTTATTTTTTATTATGCACTTCGACTAGATAGATGAAGAACGATACAACGATTGAAGAAAAACGGGATATGATTTTTAAAAGTTCTAGGCCACCGATAATACAATTTTGAAACTTGATATTGAGTACCTACAGTGATAAGTTACCACGACTTCATTTTGGAAAAAGAAGGGTTGTATCTTACGTTTCACTAAAATTAAAACTTATACTTAAATGCATGATAACTTCCATTGTATAATATTAAATTTATTCATACTGAAACGAAACTGAAATGAAAAATAATATGCAAAACAATATGACATTTGCATTTTGCATTCTTAACTATTATATAAAATTAAAGAATTGAAACACCTACCTACTTCCTGGTTAAACCCGGTAATTGAATAGATTAATTCAAATTAATTGTACAGTGGTGAGTAATCCCAATTACGGTTCTGCATCGTAGGAAACAAAATAAAATATTTCAAAATATTATTAATTCGAATGAATCGTCAAAAATATTCACGATTTATGCAACAATTCATTTGGATTACTCATTTACATCATTTGTGTAGTCGTATCAGCTTTATGTCTGATTGTCTGAGGGTGTTTCTATATCAAAGAACAATCAATTTGAACTGCTTACTCCGAATTATCAATCATACATTTCAGTATTTGTTTTGACTAAACAATGCCTTCGAATGAAAGGTATGTCAGTCAGTAGAGACAGCTGATGAAGAGTGTTGTCTCAGACGCAAATTGTTGCCCCATCACGATCCTGGGATCCAAGTCAACCTCACAGCAAGCCGATACACCTGCTGATTGACGGACACACAGGTTCTCCTTTCGGGGTTGCAGGGTCCCTGTTAGTCCAGGATAATATATTTGTTCAGCTAACAATTATTACGTCAACGAAAACTCATATTTTATCAGTTGGAAGTCCAGTTGTGTAATACGTATGTCGATAAAGGTTATATTTTAGGGAAGCACGCGAACATTTGTAACATGCTATGCATTAATAGGCTGTTTGATGTGCCGGCAGCAGCCCGGCGGAAATGCCAATATTGCCTGCAATGATTTGTTGTGTCGAATCGAGCCGCATGCTTGGGTGAATGTTTCGGACATTTTGTGCCTTTATTGAATGTGATGGACCAAACATTTAGGTATGGTAAATATTTTAAAAATTCATTTGCTCAAGAGCCTTTGTAAGAAAATCATGCAAGTAAAATCTAAATGAGGAAAAGAAGGCTACCGGGCTCCGGGGTGATGCCTAAGATACAACCGGGAATATACTAAAATGTTAAAGATTAGGTCAATAATTTATTTTAAAATGCTACAGTGACACAGTACAGTGCCCTAAAACGGGTAGTTTTGTAAGACGGTCGAAACTACGAGGGCATACGGGTACATAGTCCACTAACAAGCCTCAACATGTTGATAAATTGTCTTTATGTTGATAATGCCACCTTCTGTAATGTATCCATGCCAAGCACACTTAGAACACGTATTTTGTGTTTGAAATCCATTTTATAAAAAAATATATAGTATGCCTAAAGAACGTGTGGAAGAAGTTTCGAAACTGTATGCATTATAGATTTTGACGAAACTCTTGACGTACGAACAGTTGATTGCGCCGTTGTTTAAGACTTGGAAGTTCGAGCTAGCCTAGAACAAGTTCAAACTTGAGTCTTAAACAACCAAGGTTCTGCCATGAATCTAAAATAAGATTTGAGATATCTTATTCACTTCGACAGTTATGATCAAAAGACGCATACATCATTTTGCAATCGAACAGGTTGAGAAATTTATGTTTTCAGATCGGACAAAGGGCATTCCGTACCATTCTAAACCTAATCTGTTAGTCAAAATACTCACCTTTAAAGACAAACTGAGTCAAAAATCATTTATTCTATATACACCATTAAAAGGCACTTACAAAACGAAAATTAAAGAATATTTATCTTATTAAATTGAGATAAGAAAATGCCTAATATATTAATACTTTTACTATTTGCATTCGAAACCAGTTAAAAGTGATTTTAAATGATGCTCTAATAGTCAAAAGTAGTTTAGACCTACGCTCTTTTACAAAATCATTTTTGACCAGTCAAAATAGTCTAAACAATGATTTCTAACTCTTACATCTATATAACTTAGTCCGTAGTTAGTAGTAGAGACTAATAAACTAAATTGAAAAGGCTGTGTTTTATGTAAGCGTCGTTACTGTTCAGAAAGTTCGAAGAAAATCATGAATATTTTGAGCATGTTTTGCTTCAACTTCATAATTTATTTGTCCAGCCTTTAACATTTTGCTTATAATTGTTTTATTAAGAACCATTAATAAAGTACGTTAGCAAACTGGGTTCACAGCTTAACGTAACTTTTAATAAATACTAGCGTCACCCATTGACTTCCTGTGTAACTCCTGAAAAAAGAGTTAAAAATTGCATTCACTGATATTGATGTAGTCTTCAATAGTTAAAACATTTTTTTAATCAGCCCAGTAGTCTTTGAGTTTATTTATCTTATACTATATAATTCAATGTCCTGACAGGCTGATTGACTGACTGACTGATTACAACGCATAGCCTAAACCGCTGGTCGTAGAGACTTGAAATTTGTAGGGAGTGTTTGTTTTGATACGTAGAGGTGTACTAAGAAAGGATTTTTTAAAATTCGAACCCTAATGCCCTAAAAAGGGCTAAAACGTGCTTTTGCCAGAACTCAAGAACGGCTGAACAGATTTTCATGATCTATGATTTTTTGGATTTGTCTCCACCTCGAATAGCATATATCATAATTAAAAATATATGATTCATTCAGGAAATTTAGTAATAAAAAGATAATTAGATGTTGCAAACGTTTTTATCGCCATCTATAATAGTTGTCATAGCAACAGGAACTAAAATTGACTTTGTCTAAATGTTTATAGAGTAATATCCTTTACTTCTTTTTCCTCATTCTCTGTCTACGTCAAAAGTAAATAGAATATTATTATTTTTTTGGGTTCTGTGCCTGATTAGGAAAAAACCCTTATTTCTTCGTTATCCATCTGTCTGTCTGTCAAGACCTCTTTCTTAAGAACACGTAGAGGCATCAAGTTAAATTAGATCAAAGGAATGTTGCGGATAATGCTTGGCATTACACGAAGCGTAATATCCAAACTGTGGTCTCACTATCGACTAATTCGGTGGCTTGACCTACCATCTCCAGGCCTGCACTCATGGAGGACGGAGGTCGTTAAGTTACCTTCGGCGACGTTAGTGAGTCACCTGCACCGCAATCGGAGAGTTTTAGGAAGCCGTACCTTATTTTTCGTGTAGAAATCCCCACGAATCTCTCCCCTCCTCTGGCCAGTAGGGACGTAATATCGGACTTGACCGATTAAAATCGAACTCCATCTTGGGTCTACAGACGCCGAAGTTTAAGGTAACCCTTGACCCTGAGCTATCCAAGGCTTACTTTGCCCGATGGCCAACGGGAGTGGTATCCATGGGGATTTCCGCACGAAAAAAAAGGGTTGCAGGGTGTTATATTTCCACGCGCGCTTTTTTATAGAGATGGGGGATTTAGATTCCTAATAACACGTCGAGGTCGCCAGTGCTGGAGGCCGGAGCCGGTTGGGGTTTCTGGGATATTCTTTCTAGGACACACCAGATTCCTCGATCACACAGGCATTGGTAGGACTCCGACATACCAACCTCTCCATTGGCTCCGTTGAGGTGAAGCCCGACGGTGTTTTTGCGCACGAAAAAAAGGGTATTTATTTCCCTTTGGGCTAGAATCCAGATATTTTGCAGAAAGTAAAATCTTATAGCATAAGTACAGGTAAAAGTCTGGAAAGCGTAAACACAAAAAAAATTGTATGTCTGTCAGTCAAGACAAGAAGCGCTGCAACAAAGTTAAGTTCGCCCCCTTTTTTTATCGTGCTGCAATCCCCCTCAATCCAATTTTGTACGGAACCCTGCGTGCACGAGCCCAATTCGCACTTGACCGGTATTTATTATTTAGTATATACTCTTTCTTTACTTTCATGAACTTCTTGCATGTTAAATCAGATTGTCAAATGTCAATGTCTGTAGCAAGATTTTAATAATAAAAAATCTGATTTTCCGAAATAAATAATGTTCACTAATTTGAAATGGTGCATCGAATGTGAAAGTGCAATGCAACTATGATAAAAGGGTTTTTCAAAGGGCCTCTTCGGAGTCACACATACTTTGGCCAGAGCAGCTATCTAATCCCCATAAAATCTAGAAGACAATGAAAAAGGATCATGATGGTAAATAGACTGGCTTTGGCCGCGATGCATGGCACTGTACTTTGAAGGGTTTGATAGAACTTGAGATGAAATGAATACGTTTAACTGCAATCACTGATTGCGAAGGAATAGACATTGAAAGTTAGTACGGGCAGTCCCTCAGCAGCCTTAAAAAGACTTGGTGGCGATAGCCAACATTCACGCGGGCGGAGCCGCGCGCGGGTACGCTAGTATCAAATATACTAACAGAACATGCTAACAGAACAGGCTGCTGAAAAGCACCCGAAACGTCACGCGTCCATAAAACATAAAAATGTTAGGGAGGTTGCAGGAATGTGAGACAGTGTGTTAAAAATTAAAAGGGTAGGTGCCCAAGGAAGCGAAATTTTGCAAGATGGTTTCTTATATTAAAGTAGGATAAAAGGGTTGTGATGATAAATGTTGATAAATTAACGGTACAAAGGACCAAGACAGGATGAAGTGATGGGGGTATTGTGGGAGTGCAAGTAGGTAAATTTACTTCAAATGAGACAATATAACAAAACTTAGATGCTTAAACCAAGCAGTTAGATGGTAATTATAGTAACTTTTAAGTTCTGATTTACAATAAAATTATGATAACAGGGATCAAAGCGATCATAGTAAATAGGTGCATAAATACCTTTGAATTGACCTAACATTTCGACCAGATTACACTGGCCGTTCACTTACTGTGAGTGTTGTGGTACATGTATATGGTGAAATGAAAACACCGAGAATGTGCTGGTGGATGAATAACATTTTACCTCAAGGACTCGACGACAGAGGGCATGCACCACTAGTGACCACGGGCCATGTTACCTGCTCGAAACGTTCAAAGATATTGTAATACATACCTTCGAATGTATACATACTACGAACATTCTACAAAAAGTATTATAACGGTACCTTGATAAATTCGTTAAAATACCCTATTAACATTATTGTAAGCTAATTGTGATGTCTGAAATCTGAATCTCCGACCACTGGTAGTAGTGGAGAATCTATTAAGAACAAAGTTCGTGCTCTATTTTGATAAGAGCAAAACTAAAGTTCAATGTAGCGCTAAACTAAATTAGTAAAATTAGCCTGAGTTTCAGCAGTGAAAATCCATTTAACTATGCTTAGTTTTCAGGTTTTACACAAACAAATTCATTGGGTTTTATTGATTACTTTCCGGATACTGAACCCTTAAAAACATTTAGCCTTTTAGCCTTACATTCGGTACTGAAAAAAAGTTATAATTTTAGCTCATAAAGTTTAATCTAATTTAACCTCCTATATTTCATACTCGTTAATTTCTTACCTCCCTACAAAGAGCGTTCAAAAGAAAGATGGAGGTTGCTTTTATTGCTCTCATCCATCAGTTTTAGATGGTTTAACGCTTAAGTCGTTGTTTATGCATAAGGTGTGCCCGTCTGTTAAAAAACATCTGCTTACTTTATCCCTCTTAGATTGCTTGGCAATTGTATTTACAAGATAAGCCACTTTAAGATTCTGTAAGTATCTAACTAAGGTATGGTAAGCGGACAGGCAGGCCTCGGAGCAACATACACTGAAGGATGGAAAAAAGGACAGGTAAAAACACTAATAGTAACCGGTGGTATTGTATATAAGGTTTTATGATAGTGGAGAAAGCTCGTGAAGTGTATACAGAAGTAGACAGTGGTGATGGGGCTTACTCTAAATCTATATTAAAAATAATAATAGGGCAGCATTCGTCTCAATTGCTTCCAAAGCATATGCTTTGGAGTCCTGGGCCCACTCTCTTAATCTTCCACTCTTACTCTTGAATTGACTTTTGTGGGAGCGACAAAAGCCGTTATACCTATACTATTCACGTAACTACAGAATATAATAATATATATTTATCTTTAACGTAACGTTTTAGCAGAATTCTGGCTAATCTCCAAACAGGAAAGCATTGTTGCGATTACCGTCGGTTTGAATGACGACCCACCAGCGCTATAATAATACCTACCTTTAATTCGCTTTAGAACCTTTCGCTTTAATCGAATCACACAAATACTCCAAACGGATATTTTTTAGTATGTACCTAATTACATGAGTGTTTTAAGAGCGTCTAATTGGTAAGGAATTGAATGGACCTTTAATCACCATTTAGATTTAGAAGTATTACTCCGTCAATATTTACATCTATATACATTCCAATTTATTGTAACGTAAGACGGCCATCTTTGAAAAGAAATATCTGCATTGGTTTCCAATTCTATGGTGGTTGATTATAAATTTAAGGTTTGACATGTACATAATGCGACAGTGCCTCCTTCAGTAATATATTTTTAAGCGTGTTACCTCATTCTCTTATTTTATCGACGTGGTGAACCACGCACGAGGATCGATGTTTTAGACTGTACCCTGTCAAAAGCATAGACTGACGAGTTATGTAAAATGACGAATTAAGAAAACTGACGAGTAAGGAAACTGACAAGTTTACGAATTACTTAAAATTGACGAATTATGAAACTGACCAGTTACAGAAACTGGCGAGTTAGGGAAACTGACGAGTGCCTCCCCGACTCATTCATTGGTGGTGTTGACTTTAAAATCTTTGTGTAAATGATAGATATAAAACAGCGGGTCACATTCGAGGTTTTACAGGACTATGTTATAATTTATTGAAATGCCCAACTACACCTGTCATTGCGTGACGATTACCCGAATGCGGGATGGTTGGCCGCCTTATTGTAATGAAATTGTTGAATCATCCACCAAATAAAATCGGGTAATGGATGGATTTATCAAATATTGATAAAGAAATCTCGGTAGGTTTTGTACCTATTTCTCGGTCTGATGGATAAACGATTGATTTTCCGTGTGCGGCGCATAACGGGATGTATTACAATACGAGACGGTGGCTATTGTGGCTCGATTTTGCTGACAAGACGAAATTGAGTTCTACAGAAAGTATTATGGCGCTCGATACCAAGAATTATAGGGCAATCTAAGAATGTTTTCAACGTTACAACTTAAAATTTTCACGTTTCATTGACATCATTGTTCATAAATGCATACATAAGTTTACTCTGGGATAGGTAAAGACAACAGTCCATACTCCATCGTTTACTTTCACAGTTTTCTTTCGTGTAAACTCGCCGGTTGGTTTAGTCTCCGCCTAACTGGCTCTCTTTCCAATACTTCAGCAATTTGATCATTGTATATTCTTCGAGGTTAGCCTTGAATAGCAATTTGCGCAGTGAATTTACTATTCACGTGGTGTTGACTCTGTTATTGAGCTTATAATAATACTACAGCTATTAGGTAATCGGTGCTTATACCACTTGAATCATTCGTAGTTGTTTACCCACGATGGAATTTCGCATTAGTTTCATTTTATTCTATACCCTTGTCACACTTTATTGCTGTTTGGCCAGTGTATCAGTTGGAGGGATCACTGAATATTTACTTATTGACCGTTTTTCTTTATTGTTGAAAGGTTACTTGGTTAGTTGTTCGTGAAACTTTACTTTTAGTAACTTTCGACACAAATTCAGGAATGATTTGGGTATTCAGTCTGTCAAATATAGTTATATATTCTATTCTTATTACTAAATGGATACTAGCTTTTTTCTCAGGTCAACCCTATGTCCAACCCTAGTCCTAAAAGTAGTGATCAGGTAACCACTACTTTTAGAACTACACCTCAGCTTACCATCAGGCAGGGTGCAGTCAATCCGGTGAACTAAATACATAATAGAAAAGAAATTGATATTTTATTTTCTGTTACATTTTTAGTGAAAATTGCGTCAGAGCTTTATGGGAAATTGGATAGGGTCAGGCATATGTAAGTGAACCCTTTGCTGTTGTACGCGTTCATATACCACGGCTAACCCTCTACTGTCTGGTGGAGATATCTTCTTTTTAACCTGCTGTAATATCACAAATGCAAAAAATTGTGATCATGTTTAGATGTTTGTCACTCAATCACGCTCTAACGGCTGAACAGATCTGGCTGAAATTTGGTACATACAGGGATAGATTATTACTCTGTGTTCATAGGCTTGCTTTTTATTTCTGGAATAGGTTTCCATGGGCAACGGAAACGGAAAAAATTCCACGCGAGTGAAAAATCCACAAAATCGGGTTATCCATACTAGTACCTATGTAGTGCGAAACAGATTTATAGGGTCGGTAAGACGGACAGAATTTTGCGAATAGCAGTGTCCGACCTAACCGCCCACGACCCAGATACGCGAAATGTTTGAACGGCTGTTGCCATGGCGATGTTGTAGAACCTACAAACAGTATACAGGTGCACTTGCGAAATTTATTCACTCATAATGTACCATAAATCAAGTTATTGTTGCCGTTGGACGGGATATTATTATTTGACTGGCTGTTGCCCATAGCTACGCCTGCGTTGAACACTGAAATAGTTAAGTTTTCTGAAATATTTACTATGTATTATTACAAGCTTCGTTTTAACTTGCTCTGTTGTTTGTTAGTTAGGGACAAATCTTGGAAGCCCAGTTAGAACCATTACCTGACGTCAGATTAAGCTTATTAGGGCCCGTAGACAAGTGTCAAAAGTCTAAATCGCTAAGGAATAGAAACGATTAGGTCAACCAATCACACTCCAGCTCATGACTCCGCCGCGGTGCGCGCATCGTACGCCGGCGTCGAGCTGGAGTGTGATTGGTCGACCTAATCGTTTCTATTCCTTGGCGATTTAGACTTTTGACACTTGTCTACGGGCCTTGGTATATATTTGCGTTTATTCGGTGACATTGGTGTTGATTCTGATGTGCAATTTCACTAAACTTAACTAAAATACCTAAATTTCTATTTAGATTTTATCCCGTTTGGCCTATTTCAGAACTTTTTAAAACCATTAAATATTACGAGTACAGCCTGGACTTGATAGTTTTTGCCAATTATGGAAACAAAACAACGTGTGAATTGACTTTAAACTCAACATAAGAGTTTTTAGTTAAGTTTAGTGAAAATGCACAACAGAATCGACACCAATATGATAATATGGTGCTATGAAGCTTGTCTAATTATAGAGTCGGAAGGAACCCATAATAGGCATTACCTATACCTATTAAAGTAATACCAATGAAAACACTATACCGCATACAAAGTAAATGGTTCATTAATATTTTACACTGTTCTGTTTCGCCAATTGGAAAGACCATTAAAGTCAACCTTTTTCCATTTTTAGCGCTACATGTAGGTTCAAATGTATTTGATAAGTGATTGGGTATCAAATAACCAATCGGATAATGGACTTAGTAAATTTATTCGTAATGTAAGCAAATTGAATCGAAGAGTCTAGTTATAACTTCTTATAACCTAGTCTAGATTAGCCTAGTGATAGTGGTCAATAGGACAGAGTTGGCCCTCCATCCACAATAAAACGTCCAGAGTGGGTTTACATTTTATGTCCCAGCATGAGTGACACCTGAACATTGCTGGCAATGACAAATTTTTACTTTATATTAACAGGCCATGCTTAGTGTTCCAAAACGTGGCACTAACTTCAGGGAGCTAAGTTGTCATAACTATTATCGCATAGATATCAGAATTGTCGCCAATATACCTAAGTCATTATTTGGAATTTGAATTCCTTGGTTATCCAAGGAATTGTGGGCTTATTTGTATATGGTGTATATGGTTCGGCCAAGATTATTGGGGTCCTAGCTAACTTCTCTTGCAATACTTGCTTATTGATGGACGAGGTTCAAGGGCGGACTATCCTCTCGGGGTTGGGAGGGGAAGTGGGAGTCAGACAGCGGATATTCTCATTGTTATAAGACTTGTCAATCCCTACTTTCATAAGCTTTGTACGGACTAGGTGTTCAAATGTACGCGTAGTTGGCTATGCGTACATTAGAAAGCCTCATCTGTTCCTGCAGTACGCGAAGTATAAAATTTGAGTAAGCGTGTCGATGTTAGCCTGTACACGTAACCGACTGCGCGTACATTGGAATGCCTAGTCTGTACAAAGCTTTACCCGTAATCTTTAAATAGACTTGGATCCTAAATTACCCAAATAATAAACATGATGGGTAACTTTTAAATAAGTACCTTCATTACCAACACAACATGTGTGTTCTCTATACGTTTTAAATAATACATTTTCCAAAGTATAATTAATTAATTACAGACTTATTAAGTTTGTGGAGAGCACGTTATAAATTATAACTCAAAACTTGACAGCCATAAATCATCCTTGGACTTACCGGTGTAATGTACAGTCACGCTCAGAAGTTGCTGTAACTGAGAAAATCAATTTCAGGTCTGAAAAATCTGACAACTACCGTCAGTTATTTTACTTTATTTCCTTACATATTTCCAACTTAGTCTCGTATCTAAAGCAAAACTACCACATCCATGCATGACTTAACTGATTTGGCCATCACTTACAAATAAAGCCTTGTACGGGCTACGTGTTAATTGGAATGCACGCATAGTTGGACGGTCGTACGTACAGTATGCATATATTTATATCAGAGTTAGGTTTCTCCTTGCCTAACACTAAACAAATTGATCTGTATAATCTTCAGAGGATAAGTTTACTTTCCTTCAGGTTATAGATCTAAGATCTTCGGTAACTTGGAATGTGCTAAGCTACTCTGATGGCGACTGTACGTGCTTAATGCTCGATGTAATGGAATACTAGGTAACTGAATTAGTTATGAAACCGAACAAAATCGAAGTGAGCATTCATTTATAATTCCTTTAGGCAGTATGATTTATATACGATAACATTGGTGGCGTGGCGGTAGAGCGTTCGATTATTACATCTGCGATCGCGGGTTTGATTTCCGCTTAGAAGTGCAAATACCTATTTGTATGCATAAATATGTATTTATTGGAATTTATATGGGTGATTCTATGTGTAAAATCATCATCTTAGCATAATTCCTGTTTAAATCTGAGACCTTGGATTGCGAGATCCACTCACTACTTTTCTTAAGATTTGTGGTTTTTATTGGAGCGACTGCCATCTGTCCTCCCAATCGCCCATTCCCACGAGGATGAACCTTATGCTAGTGCCTTGTCTGTCGATTAGCGGGTGTATTAGTTGACCCTGAAGGTTTTTTTGGGGCCCCATAAACATCATTCTCGTATCGTATCGTAT
The DNA here is from genome assembly GCA_963576445.1 of Lithosia quadra. Taxonomy (NCBI): domain Eukaryota; kingdom Metazoa; phylum Arthropoda; class Insecta; order Lepidoptera; family Erebidae; genus Lithosia; species Lithosia quadra. The sequence continues at coordinate 12,608,826 of OY754880.1, read as the reverse complement.
TGTCATTATTTTATGTGTGCTTTATTTTGTGATAAAACATTTTTTCTTTTTTCTTTCCGTCTTTCTTTCTTTCCTTCTTTCTTTCTTTCTTTTATTCTTTCTTTCAAATCGAATGTGTTTAAATTACCAGTTAACGTTGAATAGCAATGTATAGGTAAGGTAGGTAACGTTATTAAACTTCATTTATCAATGGACCTACACGGAAGCTTTGTCACGTAATGGAAAACTTTCACCGAAAATACACTATTAAAGTATGCATTATAAATACATTAACAGCAAACGCAATCGTAGTTCATCGGTAGTAGGTCAATTGGGTGGGATTTGAACTCGTGACCTTTCAGCAGTCAACGCTTCTGCGGTTAGGATATGCCATTGGCTCGAAATAATTCGCTGTTTAATACTTAACTTCTATACGTACGCACACATTGACACATATTAACTCATGAATAACCTGATGGTAAGCGGTTATCTTGGCCTGTGAATGTTTCCAACGCAAACTGCATGAAAGGGAGAGGTAAATAATGAAAATGTGGATAAACTCTAGTACCTACTCTCACAAACCTTACGGAATACGAGCCAGCACTAGAAAATTATAGGTGCGGGCCGTAACCTCCACGCTGTGTACCTGGAGCTACGGAGACAGCAGTGCCTCGGCACTCACTCGCAGGGAAGACGCTGCTGCCTACAACAAATGTCGGTCGGGTGTCGGGAGGGGCCAAAGTGTACGGAAGCTCTCCACGTGTCCCTTTGACTAACATGGAGCTGAGGTGGGGCTGGTTATCCGAGCGCATACGGGGCTAATTTTCCTGAAATCTATAGCGATTTCATTGAACTTTACTTCAAGTTTATAATAATATTATAATTTGTAGAAGGTTCTTTTCTTTCTTTCAGACAACTGTACAACTATAACAACAGCTAGTGCTTGATAAAATGAAGTCTAGAATAATTGAATCCGGAATAAATAATGACGTCATACTTTAAAGCAAAAAAGTTAATTAATTATATCTACATAAGTATTTTAATAAATTAATCACAATTTATCTACTTAAGGAAATATCGAACATCCAGACTCCAGATTAATCTGGGTAGCACAATTACATTCCATTTCCAGCGTTTGATATAACAGACCTCGACTAGGCACAAATTGAATTGACAAATTGAAAAAGTCTGTACTCTACAAATTGCCGATTAGAAAAGTAACAGAGTTCAGCCAATTCCGACGAACTTTTTTTAGCGTAAGCTAACGAAAATCAAGTTGTAGGCAGGACTCAAGACCTTTGTGATTGTTTTTGGGTGAAAACTTAATCAATATGGCTACTATAGATACTTTTTGTATAAATCTGACCGTCATCATTAGCCGGCCAGAGGGGGTAGTATGTCGTACTCGAAGCGACTAAAACCGCAAGGTACCGCTTTGGCCCTGAAATGCAAGTTTGTTTGCGCTAATCTACAAAGTTAATAAATAAATTTAAATAGCTCTTTTAACAGACTACCTACAGATAATGCGATTCGAATATAGGTTAAATTCTGAAAGGTCTATTGTCCGCGTTCAAACTTTAGCTTACTACGGCAATAATTAAAAATGTTACTAGTGTTTACAAACCATATATCATGAACTATCTAAGACCAAAACTAGAACAATCTGCAAAGTTTGAAGTGGTAACAGGGATATATATCATTGTTTCCATTTCCTCACACATTAAGCTATTGTCTTTCAGAACAATGGTTCATTATTGTTAACATGAGTTGATAAAGCTCCTGCTTGCTATTTAGTTTATGTAAACACTGATTTAACATTACATTTTAGGATGGTTTGTTGTTTCTGTCTTGTCTTTGTAAGTAAAGTTAAAATGTATCTGCTGAAAATTGGTAACATGCTCCATGGCTGAAAAACAATCGTAACATCGGCAACAGTGTAAGTAATACGTATTATGTAAAACTACCACTCAATAAATTTATTTTGAAAAATCTTACAGAACGCTATATTATTAACTAGCTGTTGCTTTCGGCTTCGTCTGCGGGGAATTCAGTTCCCATTCCCATGGGTACCTATCCCTCGTTTTTATAAATATGTTAGATAATAGGTTTCGAAATTAGACAGCCGCTTTATACATATCAATAATGCTACGATAGGTATAATAAACTCAAACTTTAGAATAGAATCCGAACAATACCTAAAGAGTTCTTTCATAACTGTACGGTTTGTAAAGCTATAACTACAACAATATCAACCGCGATCAGCGTTTAATTCTGTTAAAACGTTTTTATACTGCACTCTATAACATGATAAACCTTTTACGGGCCTCGGGCGTTTTTATGGCTGTTAGATTTAACTTCAATTTTGTACCAAAGATCTCTTTTGAAGCGAACTTTTCTTTCTAACGACGAAGTAAAAGATAGGACCCAGCACTTGGACAGTTTGTAACCTTCTTTTGCAAAGTTTGGTTGATTGTTTTTACGTTACTTCGTGAAAGATTTGAATACTTACGTTTTGGTTATAAGGTTTAGGGTAAAAATTAATTTATGGCCATTGACCATTGACCTTTTCGCATATAGGACTCATAATTTGTGTCGGTCATAATTTGTGGTGCGTATTTCTTTTACAGTTAGTTTGCCTATTTGTTTCCCCTTTAAGGATGAAGTGGATTTATGTGTAACTTCTGATTAATTTCGATACTCGTGTGTCATTACTTGGTGTTATTTTAGCTCACTATTGTTAATTCTGGTGTACAGGAGTTACAGCAGTAGTGGGTATGAGGGTAGGATTAATCCCATAAATTGGACTTAATTTATTTAATTTATAAACCATGAGTCTACTAGGTAATAAATATTTTCTTAAATTCGCATGGGAAATATCGACAAATAGTTATGTAATCCGATAACAGTGGGATTCAATTGTGAATTCAGATAATCAAAATCCAGAGACCTACCCAAACACATACAGGAAATATCATGAGTATTAATATTTAATTTCATGCTTCTTCTTTCAAAAGTAATGAACTTCCTATATAAACTTTCCACCCCAATCTCAATGTTTAATAAACACCGATATAGGTGTAGGTTGTAGGTACATTTATTTTTAATCAGAAGCAGGTAAGTAGGCATAATATAAAAAATCGTGCTTCTGACTTTGAAAATGACGAATTTTGTATTTTCATGAAAACTACCGCCTTGTTCTGCCAGTAATAATTTACTAGTGAACCTAATCGCAATTTGATTGTCATAACGTGACTACGTTACCGGTCAGTACCCTGTTAAATTTTTACAGCGTCTTGCTAACTACGCTGAATGGGGTGGTACCTTTGTACATACTCACTATCGTATCATATTATGAGAAATTCCTTGCTGCTTTCTTTAAATAATAGTTTTATAAGGATCTATTTCTATATAGAAGTTGGTATATCACGGCTGCAGAACATTAGGGATTGGACCGGTATTGCCCCGGTTAAACAGCTGTGCCGTTGGCTGTAGACAGAGACTGATACAGGAAGCTAGCGGGCAATCTTCAGTAATGAAGAGGCACATAAGGAAGAGGGTATTTCACATTTTAGAGACTGCTAATTAAGTAAGGTTTTCATAACTTAACAAAACGTTTTTTTTTCACTTAAATTACTATGGAATCTCCTTTATTTCCATGCTTTATATAAGTGTATCTACCTATCTATTAATGTTAAGGAATTTTTCAACGTCAATTTTAAGGTGTTGTCTCAGTCATCGGGTTACCTATATATTTCTTACTTGAAACTGCTTGAAACTAAGTAAGAAATATATAGGCAACCCCAATGATATTATATATGTAAAAAGAGGCCCGTTATTTCTTTACCAACACTTTTGTGTTCACAACGCTCTGTAATATGTCACAAAATAATAAAAATATTTTATATACTCCTCACGAGATGTGTAACATTTATTTTTTCTGACGTTACGAGCTTGATGTGTTGTCATGAACTCTGCGCCACGTGATTTAATAAACACTTCAAAGCATTATCACCATTAGGTACGCCGCTACCAGGCATTTGTCATTCCCCTGGTAGGTCTAAAATAATAGCCGCTGTTACAAACTTAGTCGGCGTTAATCGCGAAATGTGAACAATTTTGAAAGAGAAATGAACAGGGTGGAGGTAATTTATACTAGCTATTGCCCACGGCTTCGCTTGTTGGAAGTCTGAACGCATAACCAATGGGGAACGATTCCAGGAATAAAAAGTAGTATATATTTGTCTATCTCTGTACTAAATTTGTACAGCCAGATCTGATCAGCTGTTTGAGCGCGACATTCTTTTTTGTATCCTGACAAAGTGCATGCAACATTTCATGATAAGTAATAGGTTCAGTAGTTAAGGCGTAAAAGCATTACAAACAAACATAAAATATCTATTCATGATAATTACTTAGAATTTGTTCGCCAACAATGATATATATATTAACACCTCAATGGGAAATAGGCCATTTTGCACAAATATGAATGTTAAGATATTCAGCAGAATTTTCTCCCAACTTTTTATTCATGATTATCCTTTTCAAAATATTTAATTTTCCGGTCAATCGAGCTTAACGCACACACATCATTAAATGTATACTTCACACGAGGTAGGTACTACCGTTTGATTCTTCATCCCTAGCTTTTCCATAAGGGTCGGCATATACTGCCGACTCGTCGCAGCAAGTGATTTTCATCTAACGAATAAAAATAGATCATAATGCAATTACAATAACATTGAAATTTAAACGACAGCCATACCCACTGGCTGTATTTTGTTTTCACGGTTTATTTAATGATCGTCATTGAAATTTCAATTTTATGCCAATGAAAATTAGGTCTATTCTTACTCTGATATAAAATTCGTTTGCCGTATCGTATCGTCAGTTAGCACCAGCCCTTACATTTACAGCGTGTGAGTGCGAAACGTCCGTAAGGTTTTAAAAGTTAAACTGGTTGTGTTTTAATCGAATTCCCGGCGGTCGAGGGACGCCGCGGATTAACCAAGAAACAGATAAGGCTCACAGGGATACGGGAAACTCTTTTTAAAATACTACAATCTGAAAGTAAATGCCGTTAAATGGGTTATTTATTTTATATAGATGGTGGAGAGACTGGTGTTAAGACGGACATTGAAAATTTATGAATCAAGGATTTTTCTCTTTATTTGTACTAGTTTACTATAAAACATTGCTTCTTGGAAATTTTATGACTTTTAAAAAGGCATAGGTTCTCAATTTGACCTTATATTATTATTTTTTATGTTTGACCCGATTGTGAAGTTTCTGTTTTTATTTGATGGTTGGGACTTTTCGTGTGGTTCCATTTTAATTTGGGGCAGTTGAAGTAGATTTTTCTTTTGTAATAATTATTAGCCCAATGGGAGGTATCTAATAGGTATTGATTTCCTTGCGGTTTCACGGTGTTAATTTATTTGCAGTGATTGAAGTATAAGGTTTCCTTTTAAGGTACGGAAGCCCTTAAAATACACTATGAACTAAAATTTTATTATAACTTGCCAAAACGTAGTCTAGTGTATCATGATCTGTAACATAAGCCATTCAGTAGTTCAAATATCTTTAGTGAGTACCTAATACAGGCCTAAAACGTACCTACCCAATTATGTTCTCAATGGGTTTTAGATTAGAAACTCCAACCAAAGGCTTATTGAGGACACACCCACCTGAAAACTTGGGTCATAAATATGTCTACAACACCGGAAAGGACGGTTCGTGGCCCAGAAAACTTCAAATAATTGCACCGTCATTTTATAACGACATTAAAGTAAGTAGGTACTTTTAATGGTTTTCACTTAGATCTTTGTTAAATGATAATTGGAGAGGAAATCCTATCGTGCTGTCACGTTGGCTTCAGGAAAAATGAGCCTTAATGAATTGTCATAGAAAGGAATACTAAATCAAACTCCTCAACAAGTAAAAAGTTTTGCTCATCTCAGGTACCTTCAAATATTTTGATGATTTTGTTGATGTAATACTTTACTGGTTAATAGTCTAAGTTATGATATTTTTACGCTACCACACGAAGCATATTCTATAGTAGGTATTCATCATCATCATTCTCTGAACCTTTTCCCAACTCAGTTGGGGTCGGCTTTCCAGTCTAACTGTGATGCGGCTGAACTAAGATATTTTACGTGGAGCGACTGCCATCTGACCTCCACAACCAATGGCGATATCGAAGTTCCAAGTTATACTGGTTGGACTTTTGAGGGCTCCAACTACCCGTAACGACTGCCATAGATGTTTGTATGGCAACCGGGACCGACGGCTTAACGTGCTCTCCGAGGCACTAATAAACCTGCGATAAATACACACATAACTTCGAAAAGCATCGAATAGTCATTGGTGTGTGCCATAGTGAACCTGGGATCGAACCCGAGACCTCGTCTCAGCAGTCCATTACCCAAACCACTAGGCTATCGCGGTTATTTATTCTATAGTAGGTATTATTAGCAAAAATTACCTGGTGTTGGTTTGATTCAGTGAAATTTTACTATTGTACTTATCATCGCAATGTCAAAGTGTGAATGACAGAGTATTTTATAATACTGAAGTATGGATGTAATTGTTTGCTACTAAATCACGCCAGAACGGCTAAACGTGAGTGAAATTTCGCAAAGATAGGCTACTTTTTATTACAGAAATTATCACTCCATAACCTGGGAGTCTACAAGTCTGGAGTGAATAGGTTACTTCTAGGCTAGTGCGCTCCATCGGCAACCACATCATCACGGTCATCACCTACCAACAGGTAAGATTTCACCTGGATGAAGACGCAAGCAACAGCCCCCGTAGACAAGTGTCACAGCGTAAATCGCTAAGCCAACGAATAGATTAGGTCAACCAATCCAAGCTTGTCGCCGGCGTACGATGCGCGCGCCGCGGCGGATTCACGAGCTGGAATGTGATTGGTCGATCTAATCTTTTCTATTCCTTAGCAATTTAGACTTGTGACACTTGTCTCCGGCCCAGGAAACGTTTAGCTCTGTTGCTTGTGTAATCTTATACTATAAAGTCACTTCCAGCGTAGAAGGCCTTCACGGCTATGACTACGTCAGTCGATACATATAAAAGGGTTATAGGGATGTATTCGATGCCTTCAATCTCTTGTTGTGCCCGTGTACATCGTACCAGGTGCTTTTGTTGCCTTTAACTGTACAATATTGGGTGTTTTACTTCCGTAGTGCTTTGTCGTGACTATGTTGTTGCATATTTTCATGTTTTTTTTAATTTATCGGTCATGTCAATATGACTTCACCGTCAAGGTAAATAAAGTCTCAGGAATGGGGGTCACAATTACCAACACCAATAATGCTATAATGATGGCCCTCAGCTTGAAGGCTTCATCAAATGCTTTTTCACGCCCCGCTTAAAGGACCCGGGACTATAGGAGGAAGGAAACATGTGAGCTGCTAAAGAAATCCAAGTCTTGATGGTGTGGCAAGGAAAAGAGACGCCGAGAGTGTTTAGGATTTTGTAAGAGAATCGTGTAGTAAGTACCTAATAATAGTGTTTTAAAATTATCGTCATTATTCTTTAAAATGGAGTTAAGTAGTAGATGCAGATAGAGCTTAGTCTCTCCTGAATGAATACAAAGGAAGAACAAAAATATTATTGAGGAAGTACAGTAGCGCTTTTGATTTAGCAAATCTTGTCAGGAAGAAGAGTAAAGATCCTGCTGACGACTTACTTTTCGGTTTTGTAAAGCATCTTTTTTCCAATAATTGGGCCTGAAGTAGGGATCTAAGATTTTTTTTCTTTAATATTAGTCTTACCGAAATGATACCAGTCTGTACCTAGGTACATATTCCTCAAATTCAATTTATCTTGCTATTGTATTGAGTGGGTTCATATTGGCAGTTTAAAGCTAGGATTTGTATCCAGAACACTTCGAGGGCGACTCCTTAACCACTAAGCTGCTGAGGTTTCTAATATAACCTTGGTAGGACAACGTATGCCAAAGACTCACTACTGATATTATAATTGAAGTTATGACCATCAAATCAAACCACGTATTTAAAATATCCTCGTGACATCGTTTGGAAAAGTGTAACGCTACACGAATGGTAAACGAAAACGCCATACATAACACACGTACACAGATGCAAGCAATAAATGGACCAATTTTGCATCAGTTGCTGCCGTTCAAAAATGGCACCGATCATGCAAAAAAAACGGTTTTAATTCAGTTATTCGCATTTGTGACGAGCGATAGACACTCTTACACACACGTATTCGGATACCTATTGATTTTCAGCACAATGTCCAATATAAAGCTGTTGCAAAAGCCTGTACTGTAATTTTCTCTTTGTATTCAGTAATTGCAACTGGTACCTAAACGAAAGATTTTCTAAGTTTAATTTACAATTTAATTAATTTCAATTCTTCTTCTCTTCTTTAATTATTCCTGATGTTTGTAATTTGGAAGCCCAAGGCTTACGGTTTTCGATTGGTATGTTGGCTTTTCCAGGAGTGGATTTCCTCTGACCTCCTAATCTGATAGGAAAGCTTGCGCCAGAGCTTCGCCCATTATTAAGTAGAATGACACACTTGCAGGTGAGGTTGGCATGGGCATCAAGGGTGCCTGGACGTTGCCTAATTCAGAGGTTCACAGAGCAGGTGCCGACAACTCATTACGGGCATACGTTAAGGGGGGAGGGGAGGGGGAAGGCGCCATAGAAATATTCATGTATAGTTTCAGGCCCCCCCCAGAGCCCAGCGGAGTATGGCACACCGCAAGGGCATCAAGGGTGTTGGTAGCGTCCTGTACGACCAAAGTACTTAACCAACTTAAACTGTCGTATTGATGTTTTTACCAAGTTTGATATAAAGACACCAAAGACGATATACAAAATACCTATCGTCTTTGAAGACACTATAATATTGTAGAAATATGGACTGTATTTCTATTTTTAACATTTCATATAAATATCGAAAAGATGCTAATAAAAAATGCCTCACGCAGCGTTTTACTTACGGAGACGCGCCTTAAAACAAAATAAGTTTGTATTTTGTCGTTCTAAGGCATAACTTGTATCACGTAACTTTGTTGATATTGGAGGGTATAAATATTCTACGGTGATATAAAAATGTTCAATATATGAGCACATTTTGTTTGAAATTTTAATAACAATGTTGTCCTTTGACGTCATTGGCAAATTGTTTCACCCTCCAATTTGCAGTTAGCTGGTTGTTACAAGGCTTTGTTTCACTCGTTAAAACTTTCATTTAATGGACATGTAGATTTAGATTCTCACTAATGAAACAAATTCTATGAAGTTACTACTAAAATATGAATGTAGATGATTTTTATTTAAGAATTGTATGGAAGACGATAGGGCGAAAACGGGAACATTTGTAACTAACATTTCTGGCGAAAACGTATAGAACAAAAAATCTGCTGTGGGGGACGCAAATGGGAATAGACATAAGTAGAGCTGTATATGTGTGTTCCTATGTATGTATGAGCATGTGTGCGTATGCCTGTGTTTAATATCCAGGAAAACTCAATAACACCACAGTGAATAAAGCATAATAACACTTATTGCAATTGGCAAGGTTAGGTTAGGTTATAAAATCGCAGAAAAGTTATCTCGTGACCAAAATGATCCCCACTTCCTTAATGTATTACGATTACATTGATTGGAGAATCGAGAAAGAAGTTTTGTAGGTAAAATTGATTGAGGAGTGTCATTATATTTGTTACATTTACCTAAGTATGAAGCGTCTTGAGAGATGTCAGTGTTTCAATGAAATTGGAAACGCGGAGTTGCCAATATGCTGGATTAACTTATATGTACCCCACTATTTTACACTTTAAGCATAAAAACGGAATGATTTAAAAATAGCGCGATCTATCCTTAGACCATTGCGTGTTAGCAGTTCCTCCCCATACGGTATCCAAGTGAACTCTCAATATTGTGATACGGGGCCCTACGGGTCAAGAATAAAAAACTTAATTCCGTAGGTCCGGTTTATTATTTTATACACAATTTACTATTTAGGTAATTCGAGTGTCGGTTTGGGTATAGGTACACGCCACTATTCACGGAAGGCTGAGCAATCCACTCAACTTGGGGTCCGGGCTGGTCCCGTGCGAGGGTGATGTGTTTTCCGCAGGAACTCCACTAGGCGTCTCGGCCGCTAGTCCGGTCCGCCGGTTGTCGCTTGAATGAAGTTGATGCCGGTATAACACTGAGCCGGTACGAAGCTGAGCCGGTACTACGTTGAGCCGGTACAAAGTTCAGCCGGGGCGAAGTTCTGGGGAGACAATCACACAGTTAGGCACTGGTGCGTGAACCCAATGCAACAGCGCCGGGCCCCGAGCTATAATTTTATACATGGGCCCTAAGGTCGGCGGCGCTGTACAATGGTAGGTACACATAACAAACACAATCACATGAAAACAAAAGGGTTGCGCAGGTCAGCCGGCACCCGATAAGCAATGTAATTTTTTAAATTTTTGTCAACATTCTAGAACCCATACACAAGCTAGTTGACTATATTTACTTTGGTTCTAGAAGGCGCTGAGTAGAATGTCGTAGAATATTTATATTTGTATTTAATTATATTTCGAATCCTTAATGTCGTTAACCACGGTCCCGATCAACCATAAACAAATGATTTGGAACTATTCCAGTTCCAACATTAATATATTCTGAACCGTGGATTTAAAACGATATTAAAATTCGAACATGTAATATTTTTACCAAATGTGGGTATCCGTAAAATTTTTACCCGATCTAAATTTTAAACAAACAGCTTTGCAACTAATTAAATAGTTCGTAAGCATTTATTATATTCGGCTGTCTGTCGACATGTATACGGGCGACATATAGTTTGGAAACACCTCATACAATAACTGTCTTACGACCCGACCTTCTAGTGAATTCTATCTTAATAACAATTTAGTGAACCCGACTAAAACCGCACTTAATTTAATTATATTTATAAAAACGAAGACTACAAGTACTACTAGATAACTACCGAACTCACGACCGAAGGTAGGCAGGTACCAACTAACGAGTTAGCATCACGCTTAGCTCCTAGGGTTAAGCAGAAATGTCACACGCGACTGACGATGTTATGTTCTCAGATTCTGATTATAATCTTCGCACCTATCGTTGAACACTCGCGCACTATTTAATAAGGACACTAAGACTTACCCCTATTATAGGGAACAACAGCTTATGCTTGTAACTTCCGAAACTTGGCTATTATGCTATTCTGCGGACTTAGGTCTATTCGATAGTACCTAGGTTCTAAACTAACACTGAGTACATTAATATAGCTTTTGGTATAAGTTGTTTCGCTGCGAGGTGAGGCGATCGAATGAATCCAGAAGTCCAAGCCTCGTACCTCGCGCACCTCCCGCGCGCCTCAGCTAATGAGGCGCTCCGATCGCGGCGCGCGCTGATTGGTTACAATTCCATATGATTCACTTTATGCGTTTGCGGCGCGTTCGATTACCTTATTTGGTGATTTTTGGTTCAGCTCGCCTGCGCCGCGACGCGCGTTGCAATCCCGCGAGCTCAGCTGATTCCAATTTGATATCCCGGAACCAGTGTTACGTAACAATACCCGACGAACTGGGAGAAGGATTTTTACTGGGGGAACAGTGAAAATCCGCCTGAAATAAACCCTCTAAAACGAGGTCATTGGCTTCAATGCAAGCAAAACCCTTTCATACAACCATACAGAATCACAGATACCCACCTAACATACACCTATCACACCAAGTCTTCCTCCCGCGGAGGTAGGAAGACGAACCACACATACCTTGTCCGGCCCTATCTAACCTGATGGGACGTACCACTTGCGATTGAGGTGTTAAGTTTGACGCCAGCTTTCCTCGACGGTACATTGTAAACCACTTGAAGCTAACCTACCGGCAACAGAGTCACTAACCGCTCTGACGTGCTATAGAACCCAGGAAGAACATAAGTCTCCCTCAGATAAAAAAGGACCTCACACTAAGGAGACCTTTATACACAGTGAAGGCTTATTTTTAACCCAGCGGTTGCCTCAAGCATAGGTTGACAATGCTAAGTAGGTACGAGACCACTGAAACGGTGCTAAATGCTTACTTATGAAATCCAAATCAACCACATTAACAAAATTATTTAATATATGCACGAGATGCTCGGTGCTTATGGGCTTACCCCCAAGTGCGTAGTTAATCTGGATCATCAATTCCTACAGACCGCATGACGACTGCAAAAGGAATGACGGTGGTCTACAACCCAGCTCGAGTTTTGCACTAAACTCTACCACATGTCCTTATACCTATCTTAATAATGCAGATGGTAGAAATAAAAATAACAAAAATATAGTTGTGCTTCCTGCCAACCACTGCACGTTCACCTAGACTACCTTTCCACGTAGCTCCTAGCTAACCTAAGGCATCGGATATAAACTACGGTACTTGGCAACGAACAGTGGGGAAAGCCGGATGGTTGAAACAACGAGACTAAACGTAGTACAACGTAGTTACCTTACAATTACAACAATATGAGAATGTCATCGTAATAAAATCAATAAAAATCTACGCTAAAGCAGCCGAGTCAAGAGAAATCCCTCTATAATTAAAATACAAAGTTTCGAAAACTATTATTTAAATTACTGATCCTAAAAAATTAAAGTACCTGGTCGCGAGTTCGGCAATCAAGGTAGTAGTATAATATTAAAATAATTCCTGTATGGGAAGACAACACAAAATATTTGGGTACCCTCCCTTGTGCTCGGTGACTCTAAAAAAAACGAGAAAAAAGAAAAAAAAAAATTTTTGAAAAAAATTTGAAGATGGTCGTTTAGGACCTTGGTTTTTGGTGGCCTCCTACCACCTGCCTAACCCAACGAGAGGCAACTGGATGCTTTCTAAGTTATTTTTTCTCTCCCGACCCAGTACAGGAGTGAGCACAAAAGACGGTACCCTCACACACATATAAAGTAGCGCAACCGCTCACAGCAATCGACGTGGACGTATACCCTACAGACACTGTCCCTGTTCGGGCGCCAATGATACGGGGCCCTACGGGTCAAGAATAAAAAACTTAATTCCGTAGGTCCGGTTTATTATTTTATACACAATTTACTATTTAGGTAATTCGAGTGTCGGTTTGGGTATAGGTACACGCCACTATTCACGGAAGGCTGAGCAATCCACTCAACTTGGGGTCCGGGCTGGTCCCGTGCGAGGGTGATGTGTCTTCCGCAGGAACTCCACTAGGCGTCTCGGCCGCTAGTCCGGTCCGCCGGTTGTCGCTTGAATGAAGTTGATGCCGGTATAACACTGAGCCGGTACGAAGCTGAGCCGGTACTACGTTGAGCCGGTACAAAGTTCAGCCGGGGCGAAGTTCTGGGGAGACAATCACACAGTTAGGCACTGGTGCGTGAACCCAATGCAACAGCGCCGGGCCCCGAGCTATAATTTTATACATGGGCCCTAAGGTCGGCGGCGCTGTACAATGGTAGGTACACATAACAAACACAATCACATGAAAACAAAAGGGTTGCGCAGGTCAGCCGGCACCCGATAAGCAATGTGATTTTTTAAATTTTTGTCAACATTCTAGAACCCATACACAAGCTAGTTGACTATGTTTACTTTGGTTCTAGAAGGCGCTGAGTAGAATGTCGTAGAATATTTATATTTGTATTTAATTATATTTCGAATCCTTAATGTCGTTAACCACGGTCCCGATCAACCATAATTATGCTATTCTGCGGACTTAGGTCTATTCGATAGTACCTAGGTTCTAAACTAACACTGAGTACATTAATATAGCTTTTGGTATAAGTTGTTTCGCTGCGAGGTGAGGCGATCGAATGAATCCAGAGGTCCAAGCCTCGTACCTCGCGCACCTCCCGCGCGCCTCAGCTAATGAGGCGCTCCGATCGCGGCGCGCGCTGATTGGTTACAATTCCATATGATTCACTTTATGCGTTTGCGGCGCGTTCGATTACCTTATTTGGTGATTTTTGGTTCAGCTCGCCTGCGCCGCGACGCGCGTTGCAATCCCGCGAGCTCAGCTGATTCCAATTTGATATCCCGGAACCAGTGTTACGTAACAATTGTTAGTCATAAATAAAAGAGTCAGGACATTCTTTGTAGTTTACCGTCTTTGTTAGCATGCATTCTTGAGTTTGCGAGTGGTTTCACCCATTTCGTACACAGGTCAATCTCTGATTTTGTCTTTGACAGTAAATAAAATAGAATTTACTAACGACTGAGGGACACGAGGACCAGCGGCATCTCATTTTGCAAGCAGACTTGCAGAGGACATTTCAGCCTTGATGACTTGGTGGGGCCATAATGCATATGCAGTAAAATGTATTAAATATTAGATGAAACAATTGCTGTCCTCAAACAATGTTCGATATTCATTTAAAAATGGAATCTAGAAAGTAATTTCAAATCTAGTAAGTTGATTTTGCAGCCAGTGAACCACTTTTATTGACTTCGACTCGCTTGCGATTAATTTTGTAGAGCCAGTGCCCGATGCCCTAACTTTTACAATGTACACGGAAGTACGACGGTTACGAAAGTACAGTTTATAAACGGTTTGATAGTTCAAAAAAAGAACATAAAATATGCACATTTAAAAATACTTAGAACATAAAAGACAGCCAGAGATATAGTCGATTCGTTTGCAATTTGAATTTTCATAGTCCGTTCGAAAATGTGCTTGCCTGAGAATTTTATTTAAATGAACAATTTATATGGGTGCTTTTACATTAATTTTTTGCTCACAATAAGTTTTGTTTCAATTTCGTTTTATGTTTTCTAATAACCAAGCCCGATTAAAATATGTAAATACAATATGAAATTCAAAAGTGAAACAAAACCAATTCATCATTATTCGAAATACTTTGCGAACAACGCGAGTGGAATCAATCGCTGTTCAGATCCATTGATTTTCTGCGTTCGTGGGCCGTGACTTTGTGTTTTGTATACGTAAAATAAATTGGCATGGACTGGACAGTTCACCATTTATCAATAAAAAATATCGAGCTGTTTTATAGACAGCACAACACCAGTGCGGGACCACTTTAATAATTATTTATTAAACGAGTACCTTTGAATCCTTTTCATGAAGGAAGGTTTTGTATTGGCATAACGAGTGACGAAGTGAATAATTAGTCTGTAGCTTTTATGTTCATGGATTTAGTCGACAGAGACCAAAGTGTTAAGTCTAGTTAATAATATAACCGTGATACAACCCTGCACATTATTAATTATTGTTATATTATTAGTTAAGATGAGTGTATGAAGCCCTACTCAGATTTTTGGGACCCAAACCAACCAATTTCTTCTTTGAAAATGCCACTTATGAGTGCCGTATCGGTCTTTGAATATCAATGGATCATTTGTTCTTCAATTATTAGGTAATATTTTAACAACGAATGGTTGAAATTCATTTTACACTACGTAGGTGGCAGACAAACACACAACTCACCTGATGGGAAGCGGTCACCGAGGCCTATGGAAAGGGAGGTCGAGCTAGGAAGGGGAGGGGGAAGCAGGGGTCCAGTGAGCGGAATGGTTAGGTACTTTTTTTAAACATATTAAAATCATATTCTTTACCTAATTAGTTATATTATGAACCTAATTTATTACGCGAAGCTAAAAATATTTGCATTTCAAAGGCGCGAGAGTTTTCAGGAGAAAAGATCCGAAAAAAAAACACGTTAAGTATATTTAATAAGATTTATGTCATTAACGTGTGTTATCGTGATGGATCGCCTGCTGTTTGATAAACTGTGGATTAATTTAGCTAATGTATGTTTACTTTATACTCATAGCTTCAATTGCTTGCCTTTCGTCTTAACGAACCCTCTGTGGCGTAATGGTAGACATTCGACTGCTAAGACAAATGTATGTAGAAAAAGCTATGTCTATTTATCCGCATTCTAGAATCCATAATGATATTATTAGGGTCTAGAAAGTCCTGTGTAGAGTAGTCTAGAATATTTATTGATGTTTCTTATTTATTGTTTTTTATTAGCTTGTATGGCCTATATACGCTATATTTATGTTTGTATTTATAAATACATCTGATTATCTTGCCATTTCCTTCAACCGTTTGCAAAATACATTTGAATAATTTGAAATATTGCACATGTAGCATAACCGATGACAGTTCAATTTGTTTTGAATTTGAAATACAGAGTGGCCTAGTAAAAATCATATGAAAAGCGCCAGAGTCCTATGAACAGGACTGACATTATGAATAATTCAAAAATAAACTAAAATGCTTCAATGAAAGCAAAAGTAAAACAGTTTACGCTAAAATGCGTGGGTTTCTTTCTGTATTCAATTTCATGACCTTTACGAATAGCTAGAGATAAAAAAATGAAGACAAATGAAATGAAAGAACATAATGTAGCATCCCACATTTATTTCATTTATTATCTCACATTTTTTTCTTTATTTACGTCACTTAAGTTTCCCTAAATTTATTTGAAAAAATATTAAGTACAACTGAAATACTTACTGAGATTTTCGGTTCAGAAAAAAAAATATGCTCCACAATAGATCGTACCTTCTAATACATCTCAAAGAACATTAGTTCAAGCTGGTCATGGTTTTCCTAGGAGATGGAGTTCCCGTTGCTTTTTGAATCCGTAGATCCGTAGAGTCCACTTTCAATTTTAGAATTATGTTGAACTTTTGATTAATTCGTCGAAATTAAATAATTTTTGCTTGCATGTTTATTAATCTTCGACGTTTGCTCGCGTTTGATGTGATGTGGTGATTTATTTCCGTGCTAAAGATGTTTAATGATAGAATTTTATCGGTAGTAGTTATAGGAGAAGTACCTACGTATTTTTTTACGCATTTCAACCTCCAGTATAAGCAGAGATAACAGCCCTGCGTTTGACTTATTGCTTTTACTGAAATATTCTTTTCTACCCAACGTGGAAATCGATTATAATTTAATCTTAACTTGCACTTGCTAAATATGTTTGTTATAAAAATATTATAAACTTGTTCCATACTTTGTCCATTTAGAGCAAGCTACGGTAGTGTATGTGAAACAATTCGGAACACTTTGCCGCCATTACACCTGTGATAAATGGATTCATAAGCAGAAAGAGTGCTTGTTGGTCGCGCCGGAAAATTGTGAAGTTGTACCCTATAAATCTTAGAGAGTGGAGCAGCAACTTAAATTTATGTTTGGTTGGAAATACGTGGATGCAAGTAGACTGATATTCCCAGAAGTAGTTGGGCTGGTTATAGTATACTTAAGAGAGGAGGAAAGTGTCTATCAGTTTGAATTACCTGCTTCTTTTCGCAAAGACACTGGTCCCTGAAATTCGCACAGCTGTATTCCATGGACCAGTTAAGGGACCATTATATTCACATTATCTACTGTAAAATATATTATTATCCTAGCACCTACATAAATGACCTATGGCGGTTTTTTCGTGTTTGCTTTGCTTATGACACGAATGATTAATGACCTGTGCTTTCATAATGCAGCCAGCAAAATTAACGAAAAAAACATTTTTTTATATAAACGATGCTGAACACAAAAATATTTTCTTTAGGAACTCTTGTCTATCTGTTTGACTGTTTGTTCGCTATGGACATAAAAACTACTGAATGAGGATCAGTCACTTTTTTAGCTGAGTATGCAGTTTTATAGACCTAAAAAAAACAATAAATTCTGTAAAAAAATTATTTGAATCGGATCAAAAATGACGAAGTTATAGCCATTTTAGTGCGGTAATCTCAAAAATGCTCGCCACCGCGTAGAAATACCCTGTGACGTCATCGCTCGCCTCGTCGTGCGTCGCCGCTGCGCCGCGCCGCGCCGCCATGGAGAATATAGGGCTATTCGGATAAAACATTTGATGATTTTTTTTAAATTATAGAATTAAGTATTTTTTCTTTTTTTTATACTACGTAGGTGGCAGACAAGCACACGGCCCACCTGATGGGAAGCTGTCATCGTGGCCTATATGGACGTGTGCAACACCAGGGGTGTCACACGGGGTGTCACCAGGGGTTCTGCCGGAAGGGGTGGACGGAGGGCGGACTAGGAAGGGGTGGAGAGATAAAGATAAAGATAAAGATAAAGATAAGGATAAGGATAAGGATAAGGATAAGGATAAGGATAAGGATAAGGATAAGGATAAGGATAAGGATAAGGATAAGGATAAGGATAAGGATAAGGATAAGGATAAGGATAACGATAAGGATAAGGATAAGGATAACGATAACGATAAGTTGTTTAGATAATTTTTTTAGTGACAGTGTATGCCTAGGTAAGTCCGTAATAAGTGCGTTGCCCTCAGATCACTGTGGTCAAATAGTATCCTTTTCCAAGGGAAATAACAATCAACCTAAAGAGGAAATTATGTGTAGGCCCATAAATTCTAACAAAATTAGAGAATTCAAAAACTTGTTAGAGAACAAACTCAATTCTGTAGCATATCTAGGCAATAATCCTGATGTTCATTACAATAGTTTATTTAGTACATTAACTGATGCTTTTTCACATACATTCAAACAAAAATGTAAAAGGCACAGTACTAAATCTAAATTCTGTGAATGGGCTACTGTAGGCATATATAAAAGTAGACGAACACTTTTCGATTTATACGCCCAAAAACAGTTCAGACTTGATAGTAGTTTCATTGAATATGTCAAAAATTACTCTAAGATATTCAAAAAGGTATGTAGACAGGCGAAGGCCATTCACATTAAAAGGAAAATAATTAAGGCTCCCAATAAAATGAAAGAAACTTGGAAAGTTATTCACAAAGAGTCTGGTAAATGTAAAATGAGGGATACCGTTACTGAAATTAAATTAGAAAACAAGAGTATCACCTCTCCAAAGGATATTGTAAATGCTTTTGAAGATTATTTTACCAATATCCCATTGAAACTCACTTCCTCTATTAACTCCAGCGCTGACAGTGCTGTGGCCCTTGTTAAGAGTAATATTAGTTCTTCTAAATTTAACTTTAAACATATTGATCCCAATGACATTTTAAGGGCATTTAAAAATCTAAAAATAAAAATGTCTGAGGATTACTGGGGCATGTCAGTTAGTTTAATTAGTCATATAATTAATATCATTGCACCTGATCTAGCACTCATATTTAATGAATGTATAGATGAAGGCACATTTCCTAATTTAATGAAACACAGTAAATTAATACCCTTATTCAAGAAAGGATCTAAGTCGGAACTTGGCAATTACCGCCCCATCTCTATTTTGCCAGCTCTGAGTAGGGTGTTTGAGAGAGTGATGCTCAATCAGATGCAACTGTACTTCAAGACCAACAATCTTTTCCATAGCCAACAATATGGCTTTACTGGCGGGAAATCTACCACTGATGCGGGAGTGGCCTTAGTTAGCCAAATTCACGACGCCTGGGAGGGATCGCAGGATGCTATTGGGGTATTCTGTGATCTTTCCAAAGCATTTGATTGTGTTGACCATCAAACACTCTTGCTCAAGCTACGTCGATATGGTTTTGATAATAAATCAATAGAACTATTAAAGTCATACTTAACAGATAGGCTTCAGACTGTTGTTGTGAATAACGTCAAGTCAAACGGATCAAACGTTAAAATAGGCGTACCACAGGGATCAATCCTAGGACCCTTTCTCTTTTTGGTGTATGTAAATGATCTGCCCTATATGATTGAATCTCAGGCTGGCATAGTATTGTTTGCGGACGATACATCACTTATTTTCAAGGTAGATCGGCGTAGTGCAGATGCGAATAATATTAATAATATTTTGAACGCCATCTCAAACTGGTTTTATGCAAACAACCTATTGTTGAATGCAGAAAAGACCAAATGTATTAAGTTTACATTGCCTAATGTGAGGCAAGCACACGTTAATGTGGTGCTGGAGGGGCAAAAGTTAGAATTTGTAAATAGCACTACTTTTCTAGGCATTACATTGGATTCGAAATTGCAATGGGGTGACCATATAATTACTTTGGCCAATAAACTCAGTTCTGCTGCTTATGCTGTCAGACGGATTAGGCGGTTGACAGATGAACCTACTGCTAGGCTGGTATATTTTAGTTACTTTCATAGTCTGATGTCTTATGGAATACTACTTTGGGGGAATGCAGCAGATTTCGAAACCATATTTATATTACAAAAGAGGGCAGTTCGTGCCATTTATTGTTTAGACAAGAAAGAATCTCTTAGGGAACGATTTAAAACGGTAAATATTTTAACTGTAGCTTCCCAATATATATTCGAGAACATACTGTATGTCAGGAAAAATATATCCAATTACACAAAAGTAAGTGACATTACAGTCAGAAATCTGCGCAATAAAAATAAACTAATCCTTCCTTGTTATCGGCTTAGCAAAGTTAGTGGTTCTTTTAGGGGGGAAGGTATACGTTTCTACAATAAATTGCCTGAATCGGTCCTTGGTATGCCTGACAATAAATTTAAAACATTTGTTAAGGCCACCTTATGCAAAAAAGCATACTATAGGACTACTGATTACCTTGAAGACAAAAATGTCTGGCTTGAGCATGGTGCAGGCCCCTCCTAGAATGCTAGAATGCTAAAGTGCTACAACTACATAATGCTGTAGTTGTGGCATTTGCCTACTACAATATATTGATATTGTGGTAGGCACGCGACCTTTTTTTGCTATTTTTTTTGACATTAGTATATTTTTGACATTTTCAATTATTTTATTGTTTAACTTCGGTTAAAATTTATTATATATTATTTTTTTTTTTTTATATACCTTTATTTATATTGACACGAGACAAAATGTACATTCGTCCATATTTAGTCTTAAGATATCTATGTATAACCTGACGTCTTAAAATGCAGCAGTGGAGTTTGTTGCGCCGTTTCTTCTCCACTAGCGCCTAGGAAGCGGTGGTAAACTTAGTATTAAGTAGTTTTTGACGTCAAAAAGATGTAATTACGTTACACTATTTTGAAAAATAAAGAATTTGATTTGATTTGATTTGATAACGATAACGATAACGATAACGATAACGATAACGATAACGATAAAGATAACGATAACGATAAAGATAACGATAACGATAACGATAACGATAACGATAACGATAACGATAACGATAAAGATAAAGATAAAGATAAAGATAAAGATAAAGATAAAGATAAAGATAAAGATAAAGATAAAGATAAAGACCTCGGCGCTAGAAAACCCGAGACGGCATGCGGTTTTAATCAGTTCGATTCAAACATAAAACGCCCCGGTTGGGGGTGTTTTTATATTTGTCAGTCCGCCGAATTGACTGCACCCCGCCTGATGGTAAGCTGAGGTGCAGT
Source organism: Lithosia quadra (assembly GCA_963576445.1). Taxonomy (NCBI): domain Eukaryota; kingdom Metazoa; phylum Arthropoda; class Insecta; order Lepidoptera; family Erebidae; genus Lithosia; species Lithosia quadra. The sequence goes on along the minus strand of OY754880.1, from coordinate 12,587,522 downwards.
CCTCAAGTAATGGACATCATTTCATCGAAACTTGAACACTTTCCCAAATAACGGATGTCTAGGTATACAACCACTCTACCCTTATTTGCCCCCTTAGGGGTGGATTTTTGAAAAACCGCGATTCCGGGGTACGTTTATTTTTAACCAGAAGCAGCTGTATCAAATTTCGTGCTTCTTACTTTCAAAATAACGGACTTTCATGCAACCAGCCATCGCCTATTTTACGCCTTTAGTAGTGAAATTTTGAAAACGCTGGTATACATGTATATTTATTTCTAATCAGAAGTAGGTATATGAAATTTAATGCGTCTAACATTGAAAATGAAGAACTTTCATATAAAATGTTTATGCCTTATTTTGCCACCTTAGGAGTAAAAATTCTAAAAATCCGTTTTTAGTGGATTCCTACAACATAAAAAGCATCTACTGTCAAAATTTCAAGTTTGTAGGTCCAGCGGTTTAGGCTCTTCGTTGACGTATCGGCCTGTTTATCATAGGGCATCGCACACGAGGCGAGCCATGACGTCATCGACAAAAATCCAGCGAGAGTGTGCGTTTTAAAACAGCCGATTTTAAATCTTCGATAACTTCGTCATTTCTTGTCGGATTTTAATCATTTAAAAAACAAAATGCTTAGAAATTTGTAGCGCATACGTTTCATTAATTAAAAATTAAAAGTTCTGTTATGTGACTGATCCTCATTGATGTTGATGTTTTTTTGTTTGAAAAGTTGGCCAGACTCAAAATCTTACACATGTTTGATCACAAACGGTTGAGTAGAACCGGAGATATAGGTAAAAACGCGATAACCGACATCCATGAGAGCAAAACCGCGGCTTTAGGCAAGTTATTACCCAAACTACCGGTGTATCCCAGTAGTTACATTCTATAGTTTCATAATGGAACTACTGGGATAAGGCGCAAACTACCCATCTACGTATTTGTTAATATCGGCAGTATGTACGTTCGCGTTTGTAATCTGGTGCACAAAGCGCTTGAGTTATGAGAACCTAGTGTAGTTGACAGTTGGCAATACTTCGCAGTCTACGACCGAGTAGGCATTGTGAATAGAGCGTGTTTATTCAGATAACCGATCGACACTATTATGCATTCATAGTGATTGAAATCGTGATTTTTGGCTCGAAAGTACCTATAGATAATAATGTTTCGTCAGAGGAGTAAAATTGCTTTATTATGTGTCTATACTTCTATAGCCAATTTACGTTAGGTTTTCAAATTTACTTGCAGCTGATTGACGTCTTTTAAATTAATTATCAAAAACAACAATTAATTTTAAGTTAAGTTACGTTCCGTCTTAGAATCAAGTTCACGTCGTCGGTAGTAAGTATAATGTCCAATTATACTACATGTTTACTGTGCCAATTGGCGCCTTACTGCCCATCTAATATATATTATTATGTAATGATTGTATTACGAAATTACTAATTGAATTTTCTATTGAACTCAAATATATTTTATGAATCGCGATTAACACTTCACAACTCGCTTGTACTCACTTCAAATACTTCAATCTTTGTTTGCTCCAATATCCTCTCATTGTTCGCTCTGAAATCGGAAATAACTCATCAACTTGTACAGGCAGAGCCAGAACCCTGTATAAAAACCTGAATTATTTATCTCGAATATGTAAATAACGAAGATCCTCGTGATAAGTCATTATCAACCATGTATTGTATTGCTAAAGTTCTAATTTAGCGACCATCCAACCTGTTGATTACTTCCTGGGTGATTATAATGTTTCTGGTACATTCCGGGATAGTCGGGAACATAAATACTTTGATCGTGTCTTACATTCAGTGCTTCTACGCAAATCGTATTGCACCGTTGAATGAAACACAATACGCTTGCTACCAAAGTAAAGTATGGGATAGGTATAGGTATGTCAAAATACCAAATAAGCCCAAATTCGACGACTCCTCAAATTGGGGTTACATTTGATTCGTTTTAATTAAGTCCAAATTCGAGAAGTTTCCTACTATTTGTTATAGATCAGATCAGCACATAGATCTACCAAGTGAAGCGTCGCTCCTCGGCAATATGGCAAACACCAAAAATTTTGCGTGGTTCTAGCTAGTTCATTTCGATGGTTTCGACATTAACTTTACATTGTTGAAAAAATTATAGGGTCTTACCCTAATACAGCAAAAAAATAAACAAGTTTTAAATAATATAATCATTTAGACGCATATAAATTGTAATAACACATCGTTCTGCTACATCAGGGATAAAATCAGGTTTCAATTGGAATAAGTGTTTATCCTAAATCCCAACTTATTTTAGAAAACAACAAAGCGCGGCGAATTAGGTACTTACTTGGAAAACTTTGCGGACTGTTTTAGAACAAAATGATTGGCTCCCTTTTAACATGAATTGGCAATAACTTTGTTAGTACAACCTTTAATCTGGCGAGAGGAGCATCCGTTGATGGTTTTCCGATTCTATTAGCCGCAAAGCGAAGGCGGTGGGAGTTTGATTAAGTTGAATGAGAAGGAAACGACCCAGTTATTAAACCGGGCTTACTTACAAAGAAGCATATTTGGTTTGATAATATCACAAGTTAATATTACACAACTCATTAACATTGTCAAATATATTTTGATAGAAATTGATTAACAAATTCGTGAAACGTTTTCCAAATTCCGAATTCAGTTCGAAAACTGACAATTGAGTTTTAATTTCTTATTTTTGTCCAGTTTTGTCAACCTCTTTATAATGTTATTTAAAATCTGCTGAAAATAACTATGGATAATTAGTCTCTATATCTTAATAGTTTTGTTTGGAGGGTTTTTGATTATCATTTTGATATTAGATGGATCTAAAAGTTAAATATTAGGTTACTAAAGTAGATCAAACGAAGTGGAAATGAAAGGAATTAAAGATAATGTACGAGTAGAACTTTGTACACAATGTTCAATCCAACTAGAAGTAAGAGGACACAGTCGAAGTTTGCGTATGTTCAAAACGTAGGAAAGTTTTGGGAAATCAGTTAAAGTGGACAGGTGCCTGAAGTTCATACATCTAGATAGACAACTCAATCTACGTAAGTACTTTAAATACTGTTTTAAATATAATGTTGTACTTTTAATGAACTCTTGGCGTAATTCCTAAATGAATCGCTTTTCATATTCGGTTTCTTAGTTTTTAATTATTCTAGAAATGTTGTAAGTGTATGTAAATCGGGTAAAAATGTCTGTTGAAAAACAAATCTAGAACAAATGAAGAATCAACTTTGAGAAATACTACTAACTACCTACATCTATAACACCTAACCCATTAATATTTTTAATGAACGATAATGAACGAACGAACGAACGAACGAAGAATGAAATCCTAAATAAATGGTTCAGGTACACTGATTTAACACTTAATTACCTATATTTTAGGTGCCTTGGTGAATTTAAGGTTTTCATAATTTATTTTGAATCAACCCTGGATTAATTTTTTGGCCTTCTGGCATACTGGCAAAATTATTGTGTTACTTAAATATTTATTATTTTCCTGTTGAACTGAGTATCTACATCTTCAAAGTCAGATAAAAATAATTAAACACATCCAAAACAGTATATTTGAAAGTAAGAGAGAAAGATATCATCACACTCAGTAATGTTTCTCACAGATAAGAAACAAAAGAGTGTGAAATAATTCAACCTTTTGTTTCGTATTCGGCCACTTGTGGAATAAGACCCTCGTCAATTTCACATCTCTATCAATATGGACATAAAGTATATTTATTGGAGTAATATCCTCAATACTGAGCCTCCGATAGTAGCCAACATTTAAAGATATTTCATACCTGCCGAAGAGACTTTCAACCTTATTTCAAAAGTTTCTACTCATTTGTAGTCTAAAACACACTCCTGATGGAGATGGGTGGTGTTGTGTGAAGGGTGCTTAAAATGACACTGTAATTAACTTAAAATACGAGCAAAAAATTGTATCACAGTATTTATGTTAAACTAGGTGACCCGTCAAAATATACTATTTGCAGCGTCACATACAATGGGTTCAATTTTATTACGCCTATAAACTTCACGTAAGTGCAAACTAAAAGTGTAATAGTAATCGCATGAACGAACGATACTGTAGAGCAATAAATACATTCAAGACTGTGGTATTACATTCATACGGTGCAAATAATTCCATCAAGAGTCAAGTAGTTCTTTGCCGCACCAGAAATAGGTATTTGGAATACTTTACCAGCACACGTGTTTCCTTCTCCCTACAGTCTCGGGTCCTTTACACGGGGCATGAAAAAGCATTTGATGATGCTGTCAAACTGAGGGTCACCATTGGCCCCCATTATATTTAGCTTAACATAAGGTGAGGTGAAGTCATATTGACGAGCCAATATAAATAAAATATACAAAAAAATTGTGCTTTCTACTAACCCTATTACCCTATTAGCACTCAATTTTGCTGTCTGTAGTCTCTTTTATTTATAGTAAGGAATCTATTAAATTCAATTGGACGAATTCGTAGTAAAGTCTATTGAGATAACGACTATGCGGAGACACTACATAATTTTCTAATATCAAAAGATTTCCAGATGAGCCACCTCATCTGGAAATCTTTTGATATTAGAAACACTGGAAGCCAACGTCTACACTTTATTCAAGGAAATCTCACAATTTTAATTGCTAACTAAAGCTTTATTCCTTTTTCTTTGAACCTAGTTTTTGTAAATAATGTAAAATGAAACGACAGGGTTTCAAATTTTATATTTCTTAGTACTGGCATTACGATGAATAAAAAAAAAATACCTTATTAGAATGTTCTTTGAATTTGTGATTGATGTTTTTTATTACTAAGTCAATTAAACAGCTCAGTAGAAACCTTTTCGAGGAAGAAGTCATCCAAAGGATCCAATTAGGTTGAGCAGTATTTGATGAATTACGTCGGGTTTTCGCCGCACCCGTGTCATTGCTTTAAACCAAAGTGAAGAACTTCGGTTTGAAGCAATGAACCAGTGCATCTTCTAGTGCTGAAACGTGACCACTGATGGTGGAGCTACAGTAGACTATGACACGAATTTATAAAAAGCTGACGAAATTAATCTGACAAAGAACCATATATTAAAGTAGGGCGAATAAATACGCCATTGATTTTTACGCAAGAAGTTCTGCTGAAAGTTATTGATGCAAATAAATAATCTAATTACAGGCGAACCGTAAATTGTAGTATATTCAGTACCAGGACATTAGAAGCCCTTTAAAAGTATTATTAAATTAAACTTCTTATGGTGAAAGCAAAGTTCATGCTTCGAGGCCACGGCAACATCGTTATCAAGCCTAATAATTTTGTAAAAAGTAGATTTTTCCTTCCCCGTTGGCAAATAGCCAAATATTACCGTTTTAATAAAGCTAAAAAGAAGAAAATGATTCTACCGAAATAAATGAAAATGGAAATTTCTAAAAAGGTGTTTAAATCAAGACTAATTACAATATTTAGTCGAACCCTTGCCCAAAATCATTTTAATCTGAAAAAGTGTTGATTAAAATGTAACTCACGACTTCCTTTATTTTTTACGAGGTTTCTTTGTTCTAACTTTTTTATGTTCCATTCCTTATCACGCAATCAGTCATGTTGATTATTAGCAGATAGGGTGAAGTTTCAAAGGTTTTTAAGGTGCTTGGTACTTCCAGTGGAGTCTTATATGTATGACCGTTTGTTTCTGAATGCATAAATAAAAAAGAACCTAATAGTTAAGTAAGACTTACTAAGTGTCCCAACTAACTCTAACAAACGTTGACCATAGTGTTTAAGTCATTTGTAGCTAAAAAAGGTCAATATAATAGTATCTGATAGCTCCCTGGATACTCCTTACCTACGTACTTACTCACTCACGTTTTATGTCCCCTACGGGAGTAACAAATGTCGTATCCGAATAAAGTACGCACAGATAAAGACCGAATTACTTCCAAATAAACGTAGACAAAAGTTACTGCAGCATTTTAATTAATCGCCACATGGGCTAATATTTGAAAATAATGTCGTAAACTAAAAATAAAATGGTTTTAAAGTAACTAATTATTGAAATGTGATCTTTGGTTACCCAGATATTGAAGAGATGTGACTTTTTAAGACTACTAACAGATTACATACATTTAAGAAGGACATGCCTAATTAATCAATTAGCCTATTGTAGTTTATTGCTATCCTTCCTCTCCTGATGTGCACCATAGCACCAGATTCCCCGATTACCACACTTCGCCTATCGCAGTTACCTGCCCCCGTAGACAAATGGAAAAGTCTAAATCGCAAACGATCGCTTAGAAAACGAATAGATTAGGTCGACCAATCACATTCCAGCTCATCGCCGGTGTACGATGCGCGCGCCGCGGCGGAATCACGAGCTGGGATGTGATTGGTCGACCTAATCTATTCGTTTTCTAAGCGATCGTTTGCGATTTAGACTTTTTCCATTTGTCTACGGGGGCTGGTCTCCAGTAGATACGTCTGGTAAGGGGCCGTTCACCTTACGTTTGCCGATTAACAGTTTTCGCTCTAGTATACGCTAAAATAAAAGGGCTATTGCTGAGGAAATACAACTTTATCATTGGGGTCATTTCTCCTAAGTCACATTCCATCTGGCTATTAATACAATTAAGTTGTACAGTAAATAGCAATTAGATATACTTAATTAAAACTAACTGCTTCATGCCGAGTCGTTATAATCCGCCCAACGAACAGTTTGGAAACGAATTGAAATTTATAAATGTACGTACTGAAAAATAGAGTGCACTTAGCGATAGAATGTTAGCAATTTAAGGTTAATATAATACTAATTAATAGCTTATCTTTGCTAATAATATCTTTTAAATACATATTATGGCTGTACGCTTGTTATTCCAGAGGGGCTATAATGGTGTTAGGTAACTATGTGTTAACCGTTTCCAAATCTGACAGGGTAGTCCTTGCCCACTAGACGAGGACAACCGGAGGAGAAACAGGAGGCGAGCAAAACACGTATAACGACAGTGGAAAATCAGTGTTTTCGGGGTCTCATCAAGATCTTCACAAAGTCTTCTAAGAACATTTAAGTGTTAGAAATACTGAAAGTCTTTACGACTTATAAAATAATATGGTTATTACAGTCAAATATTATCCTTCGTTTTCATTCTATTGAAAAGTTCGTTACAGCTACTGTGGAATATAAAAAGCTCCTAAACAGAAAGGCTTCCACAAAGTAAGCAATAAATAAATAAAGCTTACATACTCGCACCGAAGCCGGGTGACGCCAAGTAGGAAACATTTTTCTATATTTCAAAAATCTTTGCACATAAATATTTGTTTTTAATGTTTTTCTACTTGACCTCAATCATTTTATATTACTTGTAAATGAGTACACACAAGTTACTTATTTTTTACTGTCAGGTTATGTTTCAATCGTGTCTCATTTGCATCATAAAATTATGGTGATCAAATGAACAACATTTAAATTAAGAAGGAAATAGCTGAAAATTGATTTTCGCTTTGATTTCATACGAATGCGAAAGCTTGTAAATTTGACTTGCTCTTGGGTAAAGATTATAGGCATCGTGTGAATAATGAAATGGGTTATGTCCACTTGTCCTCACTGGTGACAATGGATCTGGCGCATGAAAAAGAAACAATCTTATGGAAAAAAAATCTAATAACTATTGCAAGGCGGGTGGTTTTGCAATCGTTATTAAATGTTTTTTTTAACAATACTTTTGAGGGAAGCCGATGGCAGTAGGTATTTAAGATTTCAATAAAATATTATTGAAACAAAACACTCCTGGGCTCACAAAACTTTCGCATCGTATAACACTAGTTTTGTTCGAAAGATCAATAAACTGTAACAGGTAATATTTTATTTACTCGAAAAAACCGAACAATAAAATGAAGTTTCCTATTTTCCAAGAAACCAACATTGCTTGCTATTTATTAGCTACTTTATTGAAGGGATCCTTATCGAAAGTAAGTGTTTGTATATCACCGATTATGTAAAGAGGAAACCCGTTTCTTATATAAACATGGATTTGACGATGATAGGCCGATAATAAGTGCGCTTTGATGGGTTTCTACAGATCTACTTTCATAACTATCAGCATGGCCCAACAAGTTAATTCTTGTTAAGACTGTGTTGTGTATGTGTATGGTCTTATAATATTATTTTTTATCAAAATGCATCTAATTATAAGATTGTTCGAATTGACAAGTTTCAAACACAGTAACATTTATTTAGAAATCGGTGAAAAGTATGTATCTTAGCTATTCGCCAACCATAAACTAAATGTCAAATTCCTTACAAGTACTTGACACAACACGATTCCAATTGACAAATGGTAGCCTACAGAGAAGCAATTAGTGAAATTAGGCGAGAAAGAACATTGTTTTTAAGCCTATTAATATTAGTCGACGCCGGACAAAATAAACCAATATTGTGGCGAGTTAAAACAATAGCTCTCTGTCAGTACGACGGAGACAAATAGACTCGAGAAGGAGAAATAATGTTGATCCGGGTTTCTTCCAATAAATTCCTTTTTTAAAACCTCTGTCTGTCACCGTTAATTCTTGGTGTATGTTGGTTATCCTTGGCAGTTCACTGGGATCATGATGTATTGGAAACAGGAAAAGTAGGCACTTAATTTGTTTTTGAAGTGGAAATTTCTTCCTTTGAGCGATTTTAGGTTGAGGAAAATCTTATTGCTTCCGTTAATGTTGTATTGATGTTATTAGTATGTATATCTGTAGAAATGAATGTGATTTATTGAGTTTAGCCAGTAGTAAAAGGTATAATTGGTATAGGTATTATTATTAGTAGTAGTACCTAGTAGTTAGACTCTTAATTGTACACCAAGGATATTATATAGGTACATTACTAGTGGGCCGTTTTTGTGAGAAAAAATCCAATAAACACATTGGAATATAGCTTACCGCATCCAATTATGATTCTTATCCATTTTAGAACCTATTAACATTTCCATTTCAACTATATTTTTCATAAAAGATCCAGTGTGTAGGTATAAACTTCTCCTGTTTATATTCAACCTACTTTGCCAGACACGGGTTGTACGATGTTGCTCAGCTAAGTTCCGATTTTTTGTACAGAATTTTTAAAATTGTAAACGATTTCTTTAAATAAAAATAACAAGAAATATAGGTAATCATCACTGGTACCCGCTTATAAAAACTCATTTGTGCTGGCAAATTCATGGTAGTCATCCCATCGAAAAACTAACTATGTTTCTAAGTAATTAGGGAATGAATAGAAAAATAATGTAAAATATCATTTCAGTGGCGTCGAATGCAAGGGCTGGCCCTCTCTCTTAATTATCAATATCTATTATTAATATCCATAATTGATCTTTATTCGACAACCAAACAGGCAATAAACAGTAGACCCTTCGTGGTTTTTGGGAGTGCTAATTTATATTGTTTTATTATTTTTGTAAATAAATAAATTAAAAAAAAAAAAAAAAACGTGGCACTGAAAAAATATGACAGAAATATGGTTGTTATACGCATCGTGGCAGGAATATAATTATATTATAAAACGTTTGTCACATTTCTGCAGACGATTTCATATTACGTATAATTTTTCCATTATCATTTTTGCGCGACCGCGTGTTTTGACAAAGCAATCAACTGTATTCTAATAACGTTGTATAGAATTAGGTTACAGCTTGGGTAACTTAAGAATTATTGACTTTGGATTAGACCATAATTTGACTTTAAGATGCCTACTAAAATTAAACAACCCGTGTCATACTTTAAATTAACTTGTTTAAAAATTGAAAGTTTAGCTCATTTTGAGGGCTGATTTCAGCACTTCAGTTTTTTTACAGAGATCTTTGTACCCAACTTCGCTAAGGGAAAAAGTACTAACTATAAAATGAACTTTGGTAATACGCGTTTCAAACTCGACACTGATTGTATTAATTCTTCATGAAGATTAATGTAACATTTGTGTTGTTTTTAAAGCAAAATGTGAATTGCCAAAGTTGGCAGTCTACCAAACCATCGCGTGAGTGAACCTAAAAGTTAATGTCAGATTAATTTGATATATTGAATTTGGAATTTTCATGAAAATGGCTGCATCGATGGTACAGTGATTAATTAATTAAAAATGCTTGAAGTCAAAATATAAACACTTAATCCTGTATATACTGTTGAAACGGCACTTACAAAAACTACATTTTTGTTTAACAAATGGCAGACCTCCGTATTTAATATTGAAATTTTGCTTATAAGTTAAAACTTTTCTTTACTCCTACTGATTGACAGACAATGCTCTGGAGTAGGTTGAGAGGAATCTCAGGGTCAGGCCAGACAGACGCTTCTGTAAAAGCTAAAACAAACTAATAAATATAAGGTGAGTGGTCCCCTAACGCCAAAGTGCGAGCTATGAATCTAATTGAGATTGACGCTCGAATGAAGAAGTGATTAGTAACGATATATTCTATTACACAAACAATTTACATTTATAACATAAACTAGAATTTCTGCCTTTTGAAATAAATAATGTTTTCTAACGTACGATTCATACAAGGATGGCGTAGATGCTGTTAAAACTCAAGACAAAACGAAATAATAGCTAACACAATGAATACAGCTACAGAACTTATTTCCCGTTGAACAAAAAGGCTGACACAGAATTTCTTTTAATCTTACAAAGCGGGTCTCTTGAATGTTGACTTTATTGGATGATACTCCACCTCTCTTGTATACAAGATATCGATGAGTGAAATGTAGCCGTCAGGTAACTTTTTAAACAAAAAGGTAAAATAAAGACCTCCCTCCTCCTCTTTGATCAATCTGTCTATGTAAAATGGCAAGTTAACGCTCGTCGACTAAATAGTTGAGAATTTATTTCCAAAATGTGATGTGAGTAAAAAATAACTGTGAAATTTTAAATTAGATAGGGTAGCTATGTACTTTATACTGGCGGAAGTAATACCTACACACATAGACATAAAAATATTTTTTTGAATGAATGAAATTAATAGAATTGTTTCCGTTGTTTGCAAGAATTACCGGTACCCTAACATTGTTACCTACCGTAGTACGCAAGAGTTACTGGCGCCCCAAGCCGTAAAAATGTATCGAAGATTTTCGAATGTCTAGTTTCAGGTAATCCAGTTGGTCACAGTATTCCCTGTAAGGGACTGGTCCCGGGTTCAAAACCCGCCCTGGATGTTCACTTTTTTCAATTTAAATCATTAGAAAATATGTGTATATTAATTTTATGGGTTCAACTATACTTTTTTAAGACCTGAAACTTACAGTTATATAAAATTTTTAGTGCAGAGAATTTTGCTTACTTATGTAAACGTTTACATTTTTCCATCCTATTGGATATACGAGAACTGGAAAAACAGTGGAATCTTGTTACCATAATTTTCCATAATGGAGTGGCATATTGCATAAATCTTTGGCGGCTGCGGGTATAGCTTTGACCACACAAACATGCGGTCGGTCGCATTCCGCCGTTTGTGAATCGATTTGGCTTGGTGCCCACCAACTTAGTATTGTTCTTGATGAAAAAGCGGAGCTAGGTGAGCCAGGAAGAAAGATTTAGTGCGTCGTTAATTTTGTGATAAGTTATTTAACCCTATCCCTTATTCTTTTAGTATTCTTTATTATAATAAATCTACGACACACTATTTCGCTATTTCGACTAACGTAAGCGTAGTTTAAACAGCTTGTAATAAGTTCACTTAGCTATAATATTCTTTTGTATTAATACATATAATATATGTACTTCTTGTTTTTCAACTAGACTTTAGGTACCTACTGATTCCACTGCATACTGTCGTAATTGATGTGCAACAGCGCGTAGGTAACTAGAATTAAATTTAATACTACCCATTCGCGCTAAGTTTGCCGCTGTTAAATGACGTCAGTATAGCGTTTTCTCACTGGAACTAGAACTGAGTGAGTGAGAAAACGCTAAACGCGTGACAGTTGACATCGGCAAACTTAGCGCGAACGAGTAGTACTTGAGTATTGCGGCAGTATCATTACAAAACTTGAAGTAAGCTTGATCAAAAGTACTTAAGTTGTGGTTTTGTGTAGTGGTAAGTTACTACTCTGGATGAACTTTGGAAATAATGTACCTACTATTATAAAGTTGTAAATTGTGTCTGCACATTGAAGGTAAAAAATATCAACGTGAATAATGGTACACTAAGGTTTATATGTATTTGAGGGTAGACTAGAATCGTGAATTGCGCGTAAAAAGAAATTTTTCTACACCTAATATAAGTATTATGCATGTTTAACAATTTTATGTAGATAGCTAAATATCCAGTAAGTATATTAATTTGAATCCTGGCATTTTCATCAAGAATGTTAATTTTGTATTCGTGTTATACGTACCTACCAGAAATAATCTCATTTGTGTCAACCACAGATTTATAGTAGGCTAGATACCGTATTAAATACTTATTAAAAAACTAACATTTACGTTTACGTACGTATTACGTTACGTCAAATACGAAAGGAAATGAATTTAAGAAAGCGTATAAACTTAATATAGTTTAACATATTTTTATTGATGAAACTTGAAGAGCTGATGGTAAATGCAGTTGTAATAATAATTGTGTCTGGTTTAATCGAATTTTTTATGCGGTTCAATATAAAGTAAAACAAAAATAACTACATTAAAATCAAATATAAAAATAAGAAAAAAAGATGAGAAGATAATGAGACAGATAAAAATAAACAGTTCAAAGTTATAACAGTTTTTTGTAGGGGTTATAGAACGACTACAGTGTGTAACTTGTAGTATCTATTCTACTCTAAATCTGTGGTATCAACGCTTTTGTATACTGATGCTTAGCAGTAATTGATTTTGATGATAACGGGCCCTGAGCGATCCATCACTCAATAAACGAACCACATTTATGGACAAAGCGTGTATACTACTTAATCAAATTTAATATTGTCACATCATGACTGGGACGCGATATGGAATTTTTATTATAACAAATTACTTCTATTTTAATATTGTTTATCATTATTAATCTACATACAAAGTTGCCTAATATATACTGTTCGATTTTCAAGGTAAAAATTTGATACAAATGAAAGCCTACACAATACGGCCTTTACCCATTGAACTCAATTCGCATTAAACAATGAGGGTTGATACAGATTTTCTTTTCATCTCACAATGCGGGTGTTTCTAATGTCGCAATGGGAAATGGGGAAACTGATAATGAATAAATGTTGATCATTTTATAGATATATTGTTTGACATCAGAAAGATCATAACGATGTAATTTGTAATATGTCCGGAATCCGCTCGATTCGGAAATTGACATATTTAATCAATTTCACAAACTAGCACATATCATGAAATGTGTGGTTAACATGTCTAGACTTTATCAAGTCTGTTCTACCGAGGCCAAATTCTGGTCTTATAAATGTACCTTGGTAACAATGGCCTAAGTTTAATTTAATGTGCAGTGGTAATATAAATTAATCGAATGATAAGTATATAATGAAATCATATAACTCTCAAGGCCTAGCGCTGTAATCATCTTTTTTATTTCGTATTACAAAGTTACATACTTTGGAATAGATTTCATTGGTTTTGAGGTAACAAATTATTAGTAGAAATTGGCATACATTGTAGGAACTCCCTAGGCATGCATAAATGCATAGCCAGAACAATCAAGCGAGGCTCTTAAATTAATCGTAAATCTATAAAACCTATGAAATCTTGTTACTGTAACCTTTGCTACTACTCTAAATTAATATTTCAAACGCAAGAACCGCTAGATAATAATCGCAAAGTATGTTTCATTACTTAAATACTACTATTATATTCCGCACTGTATCATTGCTACTTAGCTTGTTGCCTTTCAGTCTCGAAATTTTGCTGTGTTTACAGCATTATCAGTTACAAAGATCAGTTTTAGAATAATAAGTGTACTTACGTACCGATCGTTAACAAGCAATATCATTATTTATTACCATATTGCACCAACTTACAGTGTTAGGCATCCAACTTTTTTTTTATGCGATGCATGTTGTGGCCTAGTTTATGGTAATTAGTTTTGGATAATGATACGGTAATGATTGGACGAATTGTGCAGTATTTTGGGGGGGGGGGGGATGATTATTTCGCTATATTTGCTGCATGAAGTATCGTTGTGGGTATATTATAAGGCTGGGTCTACACTGTGCTCGTTAGTTGTCATAATCATCATTTCAACGTTCTTACTGTTAATCAATCCTCAGATGGCTTGTTTAGTTTCTATTGAAGACAAAGAATGACTTTTCCTCATAAAGTACCTGATTATTTTTCAATATCCGAAAACATAAAGCTTTAAATTATACATGCGTGAGTATATGTGTTTGCAATTAGAAAAAAAATTGAAGACGTATACTATCAAGTGCAATGTAGGTACTTACAGGTAAATTCGTGTTAATTACGAAACTAATATTAGCTATTAATTCATTCAACTAAGCAGAAATTCCATTAAGGGCGTGTAGTTGTGCAAAAGTAGGCATTTATCGCTATCCCGGCGAGACGAAAAATATTATGCACGGCCGCAGTGACGGTGAACTCAGTGTTTGACCTCGCCAGCGGCACCGTACAGAATAAACAGAATGGAAACTTGATTTGACTTAGAAAATTAAATGCCGTTTTTATTCTTTTAATTTAGTCTACACTTATAATATAATATAAATATATGATATAATATTATAAAGAGGAGAGATTTGATTGTTTTTTTTTGTTTGTTTGTTTGTTTGCATTGAATAGGCTCCGAAACTACTTGACCGATTTGAAAAATTCTTTCACTGTTGGGAAGCTACACTATCTCCGGTGAACATAGGCTATATTAAATTTTCAAAAAAGTTAGGAATCCATCCTAAAACTCCAATAATGTAACCCAAGGTGTAAAAAAATGACCTGAAAAATTCCTTATATCGCGTGCGCTGCGAAAAGTATTCAAAATAGAACAAAATAACGTACTGTGGAAATGTATAACTTAAAAAGGTCTACATAAAAGTCCGCGATAGCATATGTCTATCTAATAAGGGTAGCTCACAGTAACCATTTTTGTCTTTACAAATTACAAAAAAAATCATGTGTAATTTTCGAAGCTATTTTTAACAATACATTGTTATTCCTTATGCAATTAAATACGTGAGATACGTTGTACATTTAATGTAGATCAAAATTGCCATTTACACTATATAATTACAATGAATAGTTTAAGAGCTATCGCAATATGAAAAAATAATGCGCGGTGAAATAAATGCAAGCAGAAACGCGGACGGCCTCTGTGTCGATGGCGTAGCGGTAATGCATGCGACTGCTATGTAGGGGGCGCGGGTTCGATATAATTGCTTGGCCCGATGACTGACTGAATGATTCATCAACGCAGAGCCTGAACCGCTGGTCCTACAAACTTGAACTTTTGGCAGTAGATGCTTTTTATGTTGTAGGCATCCACTAAGAAAGGATTTTTAGAAAATCCACTTCTAAGGTGGCAAAATAAGCAATGAACGTTTGTATGAAAGTCCGTCATTTTCAAAGTTAGACGCATGACATTTCATACACCTACCTCCGGATAGAAATAAATGAACACATGTATCAGCGTTTTTCCAAATTTTACCCCCCAGGGGGTGAAATAGGGGTTGAAAGTTTATATGGGAAGTTCGTCAGTTTTCAAAATAGAAGCATGAAAATTTACATAACGATTCTTGGTTATAAATAAATGTATACGTGTATGTGCGTTTTTTTAAATTTCACTACTAAAGGGGCCTATTTGGTCAGAGGATACGAGGACGCTATGAAAAAAAAGACTTAGAAAATTTTCGACGAAAAAACTTCGCCTAATAATACCTTCGGGACCCGGTGGGATGTGGGAGTACAAGGGTGGGGAACCATGAGGGCGCACTACCCAGGTCATTGACCTTGACCTTGGGGTCATAGACCTTGCCATTGGGTTCAATGATCCCAAGGTCATTAAATTGTAACGTGTGTGACCTTGACCTCGGTGACCTTTGACCTTGACCTCGATGACCTTGACCTTGAATTTTGCGCCATTATAATTTGACGTAATTTTTGTGAAATTGACCTCGGTGGCCTTTGACCTTGACATCGGTGACCTTGACCTTGAATTTTGCGGCATTACTTTGATGTGATTTTGACCCTTTTGACCCCTTGACCCTTTTGAGTTCATTAACTCTTTTGAACCCCTTTGACCCTTATGCTTCTGCCTCCTTTTGACCCCTTTGACCCACCTTGACCCTTTTGAGCCCCCTTTGACCCCCATTGACTCTTTCGACCCTTTTGACCCCCCTTGACCCTTTTGACCCCCCTTGACCCTTTTGACCCCCCTTGACCCTTTTGACCCCCTTGACCCTTTTGACGGTTAAACTTTAGATTAGCCTCCCACGATTTAAGGGTTGGGAGTGGGTGGAGGGGGGGTAGGGGGGTTGTAGAACACCCCCTTTGAAGGAAAAGTTCGGACGCCCCCCTTTTTTGAAATACGATTTTTTTAATATTCCAACCTTTCGCAAAAAACAAGCATAATTTAGAATGTTTTCCACCGCGAAGCACGTTAGTGCGTAATTATAATTTGTGGCACTTCGCCGGCATTTGTATTGTGGTATTTCAATAGATATGGGATATCTTATGAAATAGGAAACGTTAATTTTTCTAAGTCCTTTTCATAGCGCCCCGTTACGTACACAAGCTATGAAAAATTTTCTAAGTCCATTTTTGGTCAAAAATTTTCTGTCTCTTAGCGGTACCGAGGTCACCTAGGTCAAGGTCACAAAAATCACGTTAAAGTAAAATGCCGCAAAATTCAAGGTCAAAGTCACCGAGGTCAAGGTCAAAGGTCACCGAGGTCAATGTCACACAAATCACGTAAAATTATAATGCCGCAAAATTCAAGGTCAAGGTCACCGATGTCAAGGTCAAAGGCCACCGAGGTCAAGGTCACACACGTTACAATTTAATGACCTCGGGGTCATTGAACCCCAATGGCAAGGTCGATGACCCCAAGGTCAAGGTCAATGCCCTGGGTAGTGCTCCCTCATGGTTCCCCACCCTTGTACTCCCACATCCCACCGGGTCCCGAAGGTATGATTAGGCGAAGTTTTTTCGTCGAAAATTTTTTAAGTCTTTTGATCGAAAAATTTCTAAGTCTTTTTCATAGCGTCCCGTTACGTACACTCCAACCGGGAAGTGGGAAGTGGGAAGTGGGAAGTGGGAAGACGGAAGACGGAAGACGAAAGATACATGAAAAAAATTGTGTAAATATTATGTGTAAAATTATTATGCTCTCTGTCTATTCTTCCTTACACGTCATCAATGATAAAAAAATTGTAATTTGTAGCATCCTCAGTAGATATATAGGTACTGATGTTCTTATACTATGACGCTGAACGTAATATTTAGGTATGGTAATTTTTTAAATTAGCAATCGTAGATAGAAATGTAGTGAAATCTATCATAATAAATTATTTTAATAAATGATAAAGACTGAATTATATAAATATTTACTTACTTCTTCACATATCCACAGAATATCTAATAATACTAACATATCTATGCAGTGCATTATTTTTATTCGTGATTTTTATGGCTTTGCACGACTTTTTTCGCTTGCGTTGTTTATTACGTACGTACGTAAAACAGATTGATTGGTTTACGGAACTGTCGCGCAAAAACTGACACAGGTCCTGCTTCGGTAAGCGCCAGCGCGCGACTGGCACGACTGTTTGGGCCTCAGCGACACGAGCACCCGCGAATTTAGTAGGTATTGAAACATAGCTTTGAAGATTATTTAATAAACTCTGCGAAAATGTCTATATATATATAAGGGCTTTAGTTGAGTACAAAAATTTAATAGAAAACATCAATAGTTTAGCCATAATGTTGTAAAAACAAACAACAACATCACGAAAAGTAGTAACTTTGGGATTTTTTTCTATCGAGTGAAGTTTATTAGATCGTGTAACTGAATACGAATTTGACTAGACTAGATCCTTAACTAGTATATATATTTTTTTCGAAACATAAAATGCTTTTTTCTATGACTCAGATTGTTTGAACGAACTCAAAAACGCGGCTTTTGTGGAAATACCTTGCCTTAACTCTTAGCATCGATGTCCTATCACTGCACTCTGGTCAGCAAGTTACGAACTACCTACTGCCAACTTAATTGAGTTTATGTAACCGGACAGATTGACATTAAAGCCATCAGAGTTAGTTCGCGCCTGAATTTAGTGGCTAATGATTTTTGTGGTTACTCTTCGCTGAATTAGTGTGGTGGATATTCAATTTACGAATGCCTCATTTCTTTATGTGCTTGTTAAATGCGCAAGTACTAGTGTGTGAGAGATATTGAAGTTCTTGAATAAGTCATAGACTAATCTAATTTGCAGAAATCAGCGTCTAAGTTGAAACACTGAGCAGAAATGCGAACAAATTGTTTTTTTTTATACATTATCTACATTTTTGTTAACTTTTTATGAAGCCGCTAAAACATACCTTTTGTTCCTTATTCCAGTAACCAATTAACCTAGAGACGAAAGGGAAAGAGGGTAAAGGGGAAAAGGGACTTTCGGTGTATGTAACGGGTACCTTTCATAGACTTTACCTTTAGCTTACCACCAGGCGAGGTGAAGCCATATTGACGTGGCCGATATATAAAAAAGGGGAATAAAATATGGGGCGAAAAAGAGAATGTGATGAAAAAACTCGTAGGGTGAATGCGAAATAAACCAAATATAATCGGTAACGGTTAAAAAAGTATAGGTCCTCGCAAAATACAGGCATTTTTTTTTACCTTTTACCACATTATTCCAGCCTGTGCGGTCTGCTTTGTCAACATGAACATGCGGCCGCTTTAAACACCGTATGCAAATCGCGTCTTGATTCTAAGTTAGCGGGCATAATGCCAATTTGGCATAACGCCCGCCAACTTAGTACTATAGTTGTTTGAAAATGAGAGGTGTGTCAGGAAGGAAGATTTATGGTGCCGTTAACACTATAGAAAAGCTGTATTATATTTACGTGCAGAGAATATTTTTATACGACTTTTTACTCATATTCCTCGCAAGTAAATGGCCAACATCCAAATGCGGCTTTCCAAAGAGTTTCTTATGTGTGTATTCTTTTCCCATAACCCAGGGTCCTTTAAGCAGGGTGTGAAAAAGTATCGGATTAGGCTGTCAAACTGAGGGTCACTATAATATTGTAGCATTATTTGTAACTGAAATGTTGAATCAAATTTCTAGGCCTTTTCCTATAGTTTACCATGAGAAGAAGAGAACCGTCTTACATAAAAAAGGCGCTTTAACAGAAAAGCAAATCAAAAAATTATTTATTAATGAAATTAGGATTGGAAAATAGAGTGATAAGAAAATCATTAACTTTATTCTTAAAAATCGTGGGGCGTTCGATAGTTGTTGCAAGCACAGATTATTTGTTGCTGTGTATGTTTGCACACACATAAACTCCATAATTATTTGTGACATACGGTTTTATGTATAATCTTGAATTCATTTAAGTAAATGTTTACCTCACGTGTGTAGGTAGCACTTGGCTAATAGAAAGTCACTTCGCACCAAGGGTCCTTTAGATAGGTCCCGTTAGGCTTTTGAACTGTAAGATGACTAATCCGTAAGCGTAATGACAAAAGACCTAGAGTATTGTACTCGTGGAAAGGGTACGTTGTATGAAGACTGCTAAGTCGCTGTGACCTGTTTAGAACTATTGTTACCTGTAATTTTGTAATGAAGCTTCATATTTTCACTTGGAGATGTAGAAGATTATACTTTACGTACTATGTTTAGGGCTAAAGGTGCTCCTCGAATGGAGGAATCGTCTGTAATGTAATATTTCAGATTGGATTTTGAATACTACTTTACCAAAATATCTGGTACAGTTCGGTATTTACGATACTTTAGTCAGTAATATAATGTTTTGTTAATATTTGGATAAGTTATTTTAGTCAAATATTAGCATCAGGTGAGATTGAGGTCAAACGTAAGCCTGTAATGAATAAAAAAAAAGTAAAAAACTTCGATTATGATAATGTTTCTTTTGAATTCATTATCCTGATAATTTCATTAGTCATTATTTCCGTGTTTATTAGATTTCAAAACACCAAAATATTTAAGAGTCCTATCTGCGACTGTGTGACATGAAAATATCAGAAACCCACAAATGGTTAGGTGGTTTTTGTTAATTTGGGAACAATAACTGTGACCGTGGACTGAGCTACTCGTCCGTGGGTTCCCCTTATCACAGGAGAACAATATGTTTTTCGTACTCTGTTCAATTTATCACTTTCGTTCTTTACGCAGTACGAAATCATGTTTATTTATCCTATTTTTTACACCGTTCAGGTTCAGATAAGTTTAAAAGATCACCAACACTTTTGATATATACTTTTAAAACGTCACTAGTATCCTGTAATCTGACAATCTTCAAAAATTACTAATTATTAAAATTTATAATTTATGTCATTATGTTTTGACTGATAAAATGAGCTCTTACTGATAAACATGTTTATAAAATAAAAATGATATTGGAACTATTAGAAGACGTTGCGTTTGGCTACAATGCTTGGGATTGCTTTCTACGAAAACATCACACAAATTGTGGCTAGTTCAAGAAATAAATACCAAAATTTACTATCTTACAAAACTCCATTACGCCACTAAGCGGTCTGTAATAAAAACTGCAATGAAAATATTTCACACTTTTTAAGAATTAAAATGAAGAATGATGTTACAACAAATGCCCACTGAAAATGATAAATTACTTTATGATTTCTGATGGGATGGCGAAACTTGAGTCTAACAAACCTCTTCTTACCCCTACACAGATATAAAGGTGTGATTATATATCGAATCATTTCTATAGACCATCTTGCTAAGCCGGCCATGATGATGCGTTATTTACGATTGAGATACATATAAGATACAGGAAACACGGTAATCGAGGCGCAATTTAATATTTTGCAGATCACACACTATTTTCATAAACAACAATTGACAGGAAAATTAGAAAGGGTCGTGTGTATTTCTTGTTTATAGGTTCATTATATCTTCGAAATCACATCCACGATATGTAAAACTGAACTAAGAAAAACCTCCAACACTACTTCAATCTTCGTCAAACAATCTGTATACTGCGTACTGCGTTAAATGTGTTCTGAAAATATTTTATCTTACATTTAAAAGATTTTAGGTAAGTATGTGTTTTCTTAACTATTTTAAAGTAACAAATCCTTTTTAGTAGTCAAAAATACTTCATTTTTTCCATTGTACAGTGCAGCAATCTCATGGTGCCTACTTGCAGATGCGACTTTTTGGTTCTCTTAAAAATTTTAAAGTATGATTTTCTGATCGGAAAAAATGATCATCCAGGACGGGACTTGAACCCGTGACCAGTCCCTTACAGGGGAATGCTCTGACCAACTGAGCTACCTGGACCCATCCTAGATGCTCGAAATTTTCCGATATATTCTACGGCTTAGGGCGCCGGTGGAGCCATCTACCGTAATTCGTTCGAACTACGGTAACAATGAACAATATTGCAGTTGTTTTTAAACATTATTTTTAGATTCTCCGCCCGATTAATTGAATGAAATTTTAAGCAATTGCATGCTAACTATTTCCAATGATTTTCTGATCGGAAAAAATGATCATCCAGGACGGGACTTGAACCCGTGACCAGTCCCTTACAGGGGGAATGCTCTGACCAACTGAGCTACCTGGACCCATCCTAGATGCTCGAAATTGTAATTTTTGTAATTATATATCGTATTATATATAATTACAAACGTTTTAATTCGTACAATAACTAATAATCTTAGTAATATAAATTCGTAATATTCACTAGGTTAAACAAACAAAAGTAGAGCAAGTAAATAGGTACTAGTCATTACAAAGTAATCGATACGCCCTCATCAACTTACTGTGGTGTTGATCAAATTATGTGACACAGTTTTATCGCTAACACTTTATGACTGACGTTTGATTAAAATGATGAATACAACGATCAAGGAATATTGCGTAGCAGATTAATGATTATGGCGTAATAGCCGATTGATCTAAATATTGATTTAGTTTATGTTACGCACATAAAAATTAATCCTACTAATATTATGATAAATGAGAAATTTTGCAAGGATAAATGGATGTACACTGAGTATGTGTGTGTGTCTGTTACTCACGCAAAAATAGAATAGTTCTCGAAATTGACGTGCTTGCATAGAAAGTTTAATAATAGTAAAAGAACCTCGTGAAGTTTTTAAAGAGATGCAAAGTAGATAACGGGCTGTTGTCTCTGCCTACCTCCAAAGCGACAAAGGCGAGCGTATATGTATAATAGAATAGTTTGAATAGGCTACCTGCTTCTGGATATCACCAACTGAAATACTTACATGCTACAACCCTAATTTATTAACAAATTTCCCATTTCCATTGTGGTTCGTACAATGCAAGAATTTTCGGCTGGTGGCAGACGATGTATTGTCCACGCAAGTTGCGTCCGGTTGCATTCCACTAGTATCAAATTTATGAATTTCCTATTGTTCTAATAGAAAATGAGAGCTAGGCATGCCAGAATAGAAGAATTATGGCGTTTTTAATCCGGTAGGTAAGGCTTAAAAAGAGATTCGTTCAACCGTAAACGTCAAAGTAGACGATGATTGTACAAATTTGGAAATTAAAAGTCTGGAAGAAAATTATTAATTTATTTGAATCAACGCTTCACAATATTTTCGCTGAACCCAATTAGTAGTCAAACAGAATTTTTACTAAGAAATATAAATTAACTTGCTCAAAAATGAATCTCATAAATCTGAAAATGAACATTTACTTTCGATGTTGACTACTACATTCCATCGATTCATTCTCACAAGCTTTCATTTTTCTTGAGTAGAAGAAGAAGTATGACTTGGATGAGAAGAAAAAGAACGCTTGTTATGAGAATTACACTTCATTTAGTAGAAGTGAATAGCCTCTATTTAGCTGAGACTTCGCCAAGTAAAGCGGGACGGTCTTATAGCAACGTTGCATAATGGCGAGCCTTATCATTGCATTTCAGTTGCGATTCGTACTTGCATTTATATCTGAAGAGCTTAGGTCCCAGCCGCTGTAGCGCGGTCAAGTTGTATTTCCTTTTTGTTATAGATTTGTTTGCGTTTTATTTAGAATTGACTTATTTTGTCAACTGGCAAAATTTACTAGTCACTTATTTTTAGTGTCGTATCTTTTTGTCAATATTTGTTATATGATTTAAATAAGTACTAACAAAACACTTCTGTCTAAATAATATTGTGTAAGATTCTTTGAAACCAAACCAAATATGCCCAAACTCGAGAGGTTTACTAATGACCACTGAAGAGTCCCAATATATTATATCTTAGGTTCTTCATCCGATTTGTTTCAAGATTCCAAATTTTAGTATTCAACCTATCATTCAACCTAGACATACAGAAAAAATGTCGTCTAGTTCTTCAGTAGTAAATCACAATTAAAAGATTCTAAATAATATACTTATAAACCATTAGATAGCAGAAGATTGTTAAAAGGCATGATGAAGTTAGCTAGCATTCTCGAATAAAAATCCATAATTCACTCATTTAATCAAATTAAAAAGAAAAAGTTAGCATAGGAAATGATTAAAAACTCATAAAATGATCAAAAATGGAATATCAGAAAATGAAAATACGAAATAAAGACTACAAATTCTTTCCCGAAATTCAGATCACGTCCAGCCTGTTATGTGCAGGTGTTGGGCGGACTAATAAAAAACGGTCGGCCGCCATCTCTTTGTTTACAACGTCACATTTACATAATAAATCCCTTTAATTACGACACACGATTAATTATGACTTAAAAAAATGTTTAATGATTTTAGCAGCTTAATTAGGTGCGTAAAAATAGAAACAATACAGCATAATTAGTTTAAAGAGTTGGTTAAGGTACTAAATATCAAAAATGATAGTTTTCAGTATAGTATTTATTTCTCCTGAAAAGTCAAGATTTTGATATTGCCATTTTATTTAAGACCGGGGAGGCATTTTTGAATGATAGATAAATGATAGTTTTACATTATTTATCTGCATACTTCATTACCTATTTGAACATATTTGTTACCTGCCTATTCAAGCAGATTGGATGTATTAACCCTCGGCACAGGTTAACTGTTAATAGACGGTTATATTTACTAAATAAATATGTCTGGAACTGTGATACGTTTGGGTTTCTCTAACCAGTTTTTAGTACCATTACTCAGTTAAATTTGTTTTAGTACTATTAGATAATCACTTAAAGAAATCAGTCCAGTTCATGTCCTATAAACATTACTCATTGAAATTCCTTTGGGGCAGTCAATAGTATTCGGCGCAAAGGACTCGCATTAAAAAATAATTAAGGTGATTAATCCCTAAAGGTCAGATTATTTCCCTAATGCGTTCTACGTCAAAAGCTCCCCCGCAAATGCCTTAAAGACAAAGGGCATTCATAGTACCTCTGAAAAATGTCTCCAATTACGGTGGTGAGTTTATGGCTTGATTTGTTTAATGCCCAGATTGCCCAGATAAACTTGCGGTCTCTGGTGGCTTGCCGCAGTGTGTTCAATCTTGTCGACATGGGCCGCTACAATGTGGACCAACAACGGGGCCTACCTGATGGTTCTGTTGAGCTTTCAGCCTTCATTTATTTCTTCTGAAATCCTACTCCTACTAATATTCTAAATGTAAAAGGTTGTGGAGATGTTTAGATGTTTCGATTTTTGGAAGTTTGGGTGTTTCGATTTTTGAAAGTTTTGATGTTTGTCAATCACGTTTCAACGGTTGAACGGATCTGGCTGAAATCAAATTCGGTAAAAGATTAGATATGCCCGGCTATATAATTAACACATAGGTCACTTGTTATCACTTGAATAATATTTCATAAATTACGTTGATGGAAAGTCAAATTATCAAAATATGAGTATTGTAGAGTTCAACTATACACTAGTAAGAGACGTAAACTTTTATTAATAGACGTTAGTTATTAATCATTGACTCGCGGCAAAGGTTTCGCGTGCCTTATCTCCGTCTATCTCACATGTGGAATGGGGTCACTTAGATATCGGGTGAGACAACAAAAACTCGATCCCAGGATAATCTAACGCTTTAGTTTTTTATAGTTGAAAGTATTTTTAAATATATTAATAACAATTCGGTTGCAACAGAAACTTAATTAAACCTTTTTAGATTGGTATGAATTGAATTCGAAATATCATAATTTTTTTCTCTATGATCAGTTTTTTGAATTTCATCTTCTTTGTTAAAATTATGTCGTCTGCTTCGAGATTTAATCTTATCCCTATCGCTGAAGTTTGGTAAAATATAAACTTTTATCCTTAGAGTCCAGGATAGCAACTACTTTCAGTCTTTTCTATCCCGAGAAGAAAGCCTGCGCTTGCTGCCTGCGAAATTTAGCAGGTTAGGTACGCTTAGCCCTCGAAGGGAGTTAGTAAGGCCTTGCAAACCCAAATGAAATTGCTTTCAAAATACATAACTGCGTCTACCTACATCAAAATGCACAAACCATTATAACAAGAGGCCCAAAGTTCACTTCAAACGTACCCCGAACAGCATCGAAACATAAAAGTGACTGTTTCTTCCGACGTCAATAATACTAAAGTGGCCATTAATGCTGCCATCAATGTACAGACAACAACTAAGTTGCTTAATATTAAAATGTTAACAGACCTCTTTATTGCAAAAAATGCTTCAATAGGTAGTTTTAGTATTTGTAAAATAAGTTGGAGGTTCGGGTGCTATGTCGTACCTACATTGAGAGAGGCCTACGTCCAGCAGTAGACTGCAATAGGCTAATTTTATTGATTGATTATTTCTAAAGGATAAATTAAAATATAACACTTTTTATAATTATTTTATGAAAGATTTCGAGTTGTTGGTATCAACAAATTAGTATTTGTTGAATTACTTTTATGGTTGACTGTACCTACTAAAGTTACTATGAAGATTGTAAATCGACGATGTCATAAAACCCCCAAAATAGAATCTGGCTATCTTATACAAGTAATAAATCTGTTTGCCTCGATTATGATAAAGGAAAATTGAAGGAAAATTTTCTTTACGACCAGTTTTTTCAGAGTTCGTTTGCTTTGTTAATGTAACGTCGTCCACTTCGAAATTCAAATCTTATCGATACCCTATTCGTCGAAGTTTAGAGTACAATATGAATAGATAACAAAAAAGGTTCGCTTAGTGTCCTTTCTAGGGCACACCAGATTCCTCGGTCACACAGACTGATGGGATGAAACTCTGTTTGGTATGCACTTTGATGTATATCTATCCTGTTTGTATCCTGTTTTGGTCTGGAATAAAGAGTATCTATCTATTCATTTGTCTATCTCATCGTCGATTCCAGTGAGGTGTAGTCCGAGGGCGTTTCTACACAAAAAATGGCTGATGCCAGATGTACTGGATCATCTTGACAGTGTATTAATACTAGTGGTAATTTTCGAATATACAATGTCATATCGTACCGTTGTAACTCTTGACCGGAGTGTACATATTCAACTTATTTACCTTAATTCTACGTAGGGATCCTACAGAACCACTTCGCTTGATGTCCGTAGTTGGAACAGCCCTTCACGCCTCCGATGGAACGTGAGTAGCGGGTGTCGGATAACGTCAGTGATTGATTTTTAGGAGGCCGACATCTCATGTATTTATGCTATCCTGGTAGTTAACATTTCGTTTTACACAAATCTGAAAAGTACAATTTACCCGTTGTTTTGATTTATTAAAGTTGTTGTTTTTTTAAATGGAACAGCCCCTCAACTTGGTGATCGGGTAATGTTTTTTTAGATGGCAGATAAGCACATGGCACACCTGATAGAAAGCGGTCACCGTGGCTTAAGGACATGTGCATCACAAGGCGCGTCACACTCGCGCTGTCCACCCTGAGGGAGTGGAGGAGGAAGGGCTGGGGGGAGAAAGCTTCCTCCCCTGTGCTGACAACGCAGGAGACAAAGTTATACTTCATGCCACCACTGATAAGCATGGATTACGAGTATGTGACTGGCTGGTGCGGCGAGCGAGAATTAGCTAAAAAGTCCCTTTAAAAAATAAAAACTGATTCGGTGGTCATGAGTAGTATTCACGTGAGTAGATGAGGGTGGAATTAAAAGCGGGATCTAATCCATTAATGGGTTCGATCAATTAATTAAAGTGGAATAGAATTAATCAAGTGAAGGAATATCATACGAACAGTCTTCAATCAATAATAGTGTTATAATAGAGACAGGTATTTAATTAGTCGTATGATGTATTAACACTTGTACCTTGACACGCTGATTTCCAAAGAATATGAATCTTAATGTTGAACCTATAACTAGATATGAGAGAAAGGTTTGATAAAAGATGAAGATGGATGATCGTGAAAAAGGATAAGGTATAGAAAAAAGTGACTGAGGAGATAACGTTTGACAGGAAAGTAAAAAAGTCAGTGACATGTTGCGCCGAAGCCAAATATTTGGGACGAGGCCAGGTGACGGCACAAGGGAAGATTCTCTGGCCACACTGGTCGATGTGACGAAACACCGTGCGGTAGCAGGCGGTTCGAGGACTCACTCTTGAACTTAATTCCAAGCGATTGGTATTGGAATTTTGAAATTTCCTACTCTTAAACACTCTTGAATTCGATGCTAGCACCATATTGTTTCAAAATTACGCGACTATTATAATGGAAACTAATAGGAATTAATTGTGACAGCAGCGCTAATTTTGGCTTCTTTGACGGCAACGTATTTCGTAAATTGGATTAGGATTGTTCTTATATCGGAATAGAAATTACTGCCAAAAGTAAAAACTAAGGTCATCATTAGCTCTGATGAGGGGTTCGAGATCTGCTCAAGGGGCATTCCGCACGTACAAAAGAAGGTAATGGTGAACTAACTTATCTAACTATGTATTTAAAGATGCTAAATCTATAAGTGGGTTGATTTCGGTAATGTAATGAATGATTTTCAAGCCTACAATCTTGCAAATTCAACACTTAACACTTGACTGGCGTGTAAATCTTCATCTATGATAGCTAAATTTGGTGAAGGAATCATACATATCGCATTCCTCGCCTCCAATGGCTATGATAATCACGTATCTAATCCTCTTACGTTGTTTTTATTGGTTTTACAACATGTATGATTTAGAAATGTTAGGATACTCCACGAGATTCGTAACCATAAGATGCGGGCAATCTGGTCTGGCAAGTGGAATCCTGGTGACAGTAGTAATACAGGTATTTTTTACCTACACATGTACCAGTGATCTACCAACAAATATTTTGTGTCCACTATCAACGATGTGTATATTTGAATTAGGTATTCTATTTTATCGGCCTTCTATTTTAGGGTTTAGCATGAAAGAATATTGATTTGTTATAAAGGTCCCCAAGGCGCAATAAAGTGGGTCAAAACGCTGTCGCGATCGGTTGCTGGCGGCTATGGATTGTAATCAATGGGGCTGCAATTATCTCTAGATACACAGTATTGGTTACGACTTCCAGTTATACAGTTGTGTTTGTTTGTCAAAGAGTTAAGGGAAGAATTTGGTTATAGTAATTATCTGAATATTTGAGGGTATTTAGTGGATAATCTATGCTAGTAATATTATAAATGTGAAAATTTATGAAGATCTTTGTTACTCAATCACACTCAAACGGTTAGACAGATTTGGTTGATATTTCGTGCAGGGATAGATTGATGTAATCACATGGAGACTTCATTCTTAGAATTGGTTTCAATGAATCAGAATTTAAAGGCGGATTGAGTCGTGAGAAATAGCTAGTAAGTTTATAAATAGAAGTGCACTCGATGGTAATAACTTATTCGCGCCGTATTTTTTCGTAAGTATTCCAAACTCTGACCTAATTTCGACGCAAGCACACACAGAGAGATGAAAAACAAAAAGATTACTGAAGACGAGACATTCAAAACTTTATTACATTCCGTATCCGCCTTTCGGAATCTCAAACGTGCAAAGAGACATGCAATAGTATTAAAGAAGTAATAACTTATTATAATAATATGTACTTTGAAAAGTTTACGTGTGACCACGACTGAGAAATACAAGTCTCAAGACTCTGAAGATTTTCGACTACGATTTAGAAATATTCCAACTGCATCACTTTTGAATTCGTTGACAACCATGGGTTGCGGGAACAAAATTATAATTCCATGTCGCGGGTAACAGCTAAATATAAAAATCAAATTCTCCTGTACACAACAAAACATCACGCTTCAATGAGTTTGACTTTCGAAGGTTATTAAAGGCAACATATCTAACGTCAATCCAATAAAACATTTATTTGGCCCTCATTTTTAAATATACTTCTGAATCTATTTTGATACTTTTGATTCGTACTAAAAGCTTGAATGTAACTGACGCATGAATAAATCTGCGTAATGAATACCCCGGGTACATGAGAACAAGTAATAAAAGTAGCTTAATGAATTGACGCTAAAACGTGTATCATAAAAATCCGTAATCGTCTGTATTTTATTCGTTGGAGTGTATGAGCTTTTGCCACATTTACATGTTAATAATTACTGTGAATCTTAAATCCTGAGGTACCTTTAAGAATTCAAGATGCAGCACTTTTCACTCACAGGGGAGATACTGTCGACTTTGGCCAACTCTTCGTCCGTTGTCTACAGGTGGACCAACTGCAATGGTCATCATGCATCATATTTGTTGGAAAGGAATTTTGAAGGTATTTCATAAACCTTAACTATTACAAAGTGGACGGTAAGCAGTATATTTTTCGTGAATCACATTTATTAACCTTAACCATAACATAATATAAACTTCTAAATAACCATCAAAACCCCCCAGTGCAAACATACGGGATCAAAGGCAATATTCTGAAGTCAAATCAACACGTTATTATCGAAGCATCTTATAAAAGTAATACACACACAATAAATCACATACTTCCATCTCAATATGTGTATTGGTATTTATATTAATTCGGGTACGGTCTTCCGATAAAACAAAAATGAATTTTTCAACGTACCGAGGATCTTTAGGATTCCGTGTGTGAGGAGTGTAAACAGACTTCTCTTTTTAATAAAAGGCTGCTTGTAACGTGGGTCACACATTACCATTATTCTTGTTAACCCCTCCATATAAATATGTTAATGTTAGGAGTGCGTTTACGTCGGCAAGGTGGGGTTTGCTGATTCCTTGGTTATTACATTATCGTCATACCTGTTTTTTATTCTAATTTTAAATATCAATTTTATTACCATGTAAAATTGAATTAGAGTTGTTAAAATTACAAACAAACTTTCAAAGAAATTTATACCATTAGCAGGATTATTATACTCAAGCCAAATACTAACGGTAGTTTATATACATTTTGCGATGGTCAACGCCGCCGTAAATTCGTAATATCCCTCAACGCCTCGATGAGTACGTAAGCCGACGGTCCCAACTATCAAAACACCTACGAGCGCCGTTGAAAGCCTCAAACACCCTAACAACTGGTCTTACTGATATAATACTATTATGTACTTGGGTTATGGAACTTATATCACTCTCGAAATGTCTCGAGTTGAAAATTACTCGAATGTAAGATAGATAGATACACTGGTAAAATGTTGAAACGAAAAATTGTATTAATGCTTTAATATCTATAATACGCAGTGGGTCGTTATCACGAATGTAATTTTAATGTGTTGCCTTCACATACAATAATTATCATTGTTTTCATATCAGAATGCAGATTTGTTGAATGTATCTTGCATAAAAATACGTGCAGTGGATCGCAAGTGGGAGTCGTTAGAGTGAAAAGATGAGAATGCTATTATGCCCGTATTCCTAGTAGGTAGTTCAGTTAGTATTAGAGGAGAAATTAAAAAACATTTTCAGGTTTGAATAGAATTTATGAAATCTAAGTAAGATCAAAACATGAATGCTCATTTCCAATGATTTTCTGATCGGAAAATAATTATCATCCAGGACGGGACTGTCTGCGCCGACATGCCTATATTTTATTATTATTAGTTATTCGTACAATTTATTCCTATTGATTATTAAATATTCCAAATTAATTAATTTTATAGTTAAACCTTTTAGTAAATATCAATTAGTAAGAATCGACTAATTACCTACCTCTTATATACACATTATTTATTGTAACATGATTTGTAAACGGCTCACTTGATTTATGCGAATCATCGTTATATTAAATTCATTCTTCCTTCAGACTACCTCAAAGTAACCCAATTATCACTAGCGCATCTAGTTATTAAAAATTGTAAAGGAATAAATTAATATATATTTCAAGAAATCAAGATATTTTATTTGTCTTTGTTCTTTACCGAACAAAAGTGGCGACCGTGACAGGACATCGAACCTGCAATCGTCGGATACCTACGTTGCAATCTTCGGGTTCTACAGTACCTACGTCCAGGTGGTATACGACTGCGTGGCAGCGGAACTAAGCATTTAACCAGCTTTTGCATTTTAAGGCATAAGCTGTGTCTCCTAGCTCCAGCATCCAGTACGTCGGACTATCTGCGACCGAGCGTCTAGAAGTTGGGTACGTCGAGGTATATTTCCAGAAGAATCACGAAGAATCACCTACGAGCTTCCCACAGACAGTTAGCGGCCGGCGGACGTGAGACACCCATCATCGTTCAGCATTGCCTAACTGATCAAGTGAGCCCGTTCCTATTTTTCCTATTTTTTCCACCCTCAATTTGTATTTTGGGAGGCTTAGTTCCTCAGGTGGAAGTCTTGTGTATTTAAGTGTATCTAACCGTGTGTGGATCACTGTACTCACCTGATTGCGAATATATTTAGCATTAAAATCCAGGTGTTTTACGGCCACACAATTTATTTATTTTTTCACGAATACACCCACATTTTAAATTTTTTAAATTTTGTTAACTATTTTGTTCTTTAAGTGTCCATCTTATTAGTTTATTACACAATAGAAAACATTTTTTGCATTGTAGGTAATAATAATAACTTTTGCCAAGTTCATAAGAAACGTGTCATTAGTAGTCCTTTCCTAGTGCCAACTGATTTTAAAGTTTCGTTGTCTCGTAAACAAATATTCTAGGTACTACGAGTATATTCTAACGCTAGCCTGCATAATTTCTCCCAGCGATAAATTGCGCTGCACACACTCCGTGCGTCTAACGGCACAAACTGCGCGCAGCGATTGAAGCGAAACCTTCACCGGTGCGCCAGCTACCTGCGTTTGACCCATCTGGCCTGTCGACGCATCGCGGGACATTGCATTGAGGAGCGTATCGTACCTACCTATCTATTTCTATATTTCATTTTTAACTCATTTCATTTCATTCATCGCTTGCTTGATCTTGGATAACTCAGTGCAAAATGAGTGAAAAAAAGGCTAGTACAAGTGATAGTACTGGTGCTGTTAAGGGCTCCTCACTTGCGCTAAAGCGTAGCACAATAAAGGGCCGCTTAACTCGCTTCAAAACATATCTTAATGAGTTAACTTCGAAAAACATTTTATCGGATCTCGATTGTAGCAAGCTTGCACTGAAGTTGTCTAAGATTGAAGCGCTTGGTGTTAGTTTTGACGAGGTGCAGAGTGAGATAGAATGCATCGCTTCAGATTTAGAATCTGAGCTATCCATAAGGGATTCATTGGAGGACGAGTTTGAATCGTGTATCTCGTCTGCACAGCTACTCATTCAAGCTAACACGCCTAAAACAGCTTGCGCGGATGACCGTAACTCCAATTCGTCATGTAATAATTGTAATGCGGGTAATAGTTTAGGTTTTAGTTTGCCGATTATAAAGGTACCCAATTTTGACGGTTCGTATTACAAGTGGTTGGAGTTTCGGGAATCCTTTAACTCGCTTATTCATGACAACGATTCCATCAAAGATATTCATAAATTTTATTATTTAAATTCATATTTAGAGGGCGAGGCTGCCCGTGTGTTATCTAACTTAGAAATAAGTAGTAACAATTACCCAGTGGCTTGGCAGTTGCTTTGCGAGCGTTATAATAATAAACGTCAACTCATTACCTATCATATAAAATATTTATTAAATTTTGAAGCCATTAAGGAAACTCACAAGTCACTGCGGTACGTAATTGATCACGTAAATAAAAATTTACGTGCTTTAGAAGCTTTGGGTTTGCCAACCAGTCAATGGGACATGCTACTCATCGACTTAATTTCTGCGAAGCTCGATCCTCAAACTTCTCTAAAATGGGAAGAATATAAACCTAATTTAGATGAGATTCAAACATTGAAACAGTTCTTTAGTTTTTTGCGAAGTCATGCAGATTTGTTAGAAAATATTAAATTTAAAGGTTCCAAAATTACATCTGTCGGTACGTTACAAGATGGCAGTCAGCGAAACAAGCTGCAAACCAAGTCTTACGTACTTTCTGCGGATAATAATAATAGGGAGTTGCAGTCTTATTTGTCGAGTTGTTTGGTTTGTAAGGGTAATCATCGTATTTTTGAGTGCAATACATTCAGATCTAAAGCTCTGGCCGATAGACTTGCCTTCGTCAAGTCCCATAATTTGTGTGTAAATTGTTTGAAGGGTGGTCACTGTGTTAAGCGCTGTCGTTGGCCAGTATGTTGTAGCAGCTGTAACCAACGCCATAATTCTTTGCTACACCAACCTTCAGACATTAATGACCAGCAGGGAGACGATTCGGCGAGCCTATGTGATGAAGCCGTCTCCATGTCCGTACTCTCGACATCAGAGGTGCTTCTATGTACTGCCCTGGTAGACGTTGTCAATCTTGATACGGGTGTTACTATGACTGCTCGAGTATTGCTAGACAGTGGCTCACAGAGCTCATTTATCACCGAATCATTAAAAGATAAATTAAATTTAAAATCCCAACCGTCAAACACAAATGTTGTCGGTATTGGTGATAAACCTCATGTTAGTGTTGATCGTTGCTCACTTAGACTGCGGTCAAAAAATACTTCCTTCCATTCTTTTATTTCCTGTCTTGTATTACCAAAAATAACAGCTTCTTTGCCCAGAACTACTCTTGATGTTAGCTACCTCAATCTGGATACATCGCAGTTAGCGGATCCCAGGTTCTTTGAATCGTCATCAATTGACATGCTTTTAGGTGCTGACTTGTTTTGGAGCCTTATTGGTACAAGACAGCACAGCTTAGGGAGAGGGAATCCTGTTTTGCGTGACTCCAAGCTCGGGTGGCTTGTGTCGGGTCCACTTCATTCAAATAAAGGGTCAAGCTAAGCTGTAATATTAATAACTTTTAAATTTCTAAACCTTTAATAAATATTGTTTTTTTTTTAACTTAAACAGCGTAATCATTACGCATGTTTGTGATTATTTGCGCATTGCACAAGTGTTTTGTTTGCCAGCGTCTTGTCACAAAACACTAAAATCTATTTACAGGCTGAATAGGCTTAAAGTAGAATTTCCATTCAGCACTTTTAGTTACGGCACGTTTTTGATTACTGATAGGCAAGGACGTGACTGTAGATTAAGAACATAGTTATTATTTATTTTATATTTTTGTTTATTTTTTTTTTTGGATGTGTGTAAGAGACGTTTTATGCTATCGTGAAAACGATTTATTGCCTGAAGAGGCGTCTTTTCACAGATCTTCTGTGATAATAGTAGGATTGCTGCGGGAGAGATGCACGATTTCGTCGAGTCCTGCGGTGACCCTTTGGTCAACTTTGCCTCTCGTCAAAGAATTTAGTTTCGTTTCTCACCCGTATACGCTCCTCACTTCAATGATTTGTGTTAAATCCGGAGTGAATTTGGCCTATCATGGGGTAGGGCAAGGTTCAGGGAACACACGTCTGACATTTGAGGAATTAGGCGTCCTATTTTACAAAGTGA
This sequence comes from Lithosia quadra, assembly GCA_963576445.1. Classification (NCBI taxonomy): domain Eukaryota; kingdom Metazoa; phylum Arthropoda; class Insecta; order Lepidoptera; family Erebidae; genus Lithosia; species Lithosia quadra. The sequence goes on along the minus strand of OY754880.1, from coordinate 12,552,621 downwards.
GGCCATCCTCACCAGCCGTCCCTTTTGTCCTCTCAGTCCCTCACCCATGACTTTATTCCATTCACCCCGGGTCACTTTTATGTTTGGCAGACTGTTGACTTCCGTTCCTGCTCCGTTAATGATGGATATCAGCACTCCTTCATGAATATGTCGCTGGCCTACAACCTGGACAACGTACTAGATGAAGAGTTGCAACCCGAGAATCTTGTGTTGCTTATGGATGACAGCGCACCCCCCGTCTGTTGGCTGCTTGGCAGAGTTGTCAAGTTTTTCCCGGATCAGGGGACATTCTTCGCGTCATTGAAGCCTCAGCCTCGGAACCTAAAGAGTCCATCACAACTTTAAGAACGAGACTTCCAGCTTCGCCTGATGAAGATTATTGAAAGCCCTTAAGCTTTCAAAAGCCCCGGAGTATGTCTGCGCCGACATGCCTATATTTTATTATTATTAGTTATTCGTACAATTTATTCCTATTGATTATTAAATATTCCAAATTAATTAATTTTATAGTTAAACCTTTTAGTAAATATCAATTAGTAAGAATCGACTAATTACCTACCTCTTATATACACATTATTTATTGTAACATGATTTGTAAACGGCTCACTTGATTTATGCGAATCATCGTTATATTAAATTCATTCTTCCTTCAGACTACCTCAAAGTAACCCAATTATCACTAGCGCATCTAGTTATTAAAAATTGTAAAGGAATAAATTAATATATATTTCAAGAAATCAAGATATTTTATTTGTCTTTGTTCTTTACCGAACAGGGACTTGAACCCGTGACCAGTCCCTTACAGGGGGAGCACTGACCAACTGAGCTACCTTTTTTTTTTTTTTCCGTGCGGAAATCCTCATGGATACCCACCCCGCGGCCAGCGGGGCAGGTTATGTCGGACTCTTACCGACTAAAACCGCACGCCGTCTAGGGTCTTCTGACGCCAGGGTGTAAGGTGGCCCAAAGAGCATTTCCCTCGCACCCCGGCTTGACCCGGGCGATCTCCGGATTCAAGATGGCCCCCTCGGGTTTGGGAACCGAGTGGTTCCCGTCATACCCCCGGAATAGGGGGGGGGGGGGGGGCGCGCTTCAGCGCGCCGCCGCCTCGGCCTGCTTCTGCTAGGGTGACAGGCGGCTCCACCCGTCACCCCCAGGCCAGCGCTCATGGAGGACGGAGGTCGTTAGACCTCCGACGCCTTAGGCGTCCGCGCCCGCCGCCGTTCGGGAGAGCTCTATGCAGCCTTTCCCGAACCCTTTCCGCCGCCTCCTTCTCGAGCATCACCTGCTCGCAGAAGGAGGCGGCGGCCGACCACGCGTCCGCACTCTGCACCATCGCTGCGATCAGCACCGGCAGTGTGAGGACTCCCACCCCGAGGGCTGCCAGGAGGGCCTGTCTCGGCACCTCCCACGCTGGACACTCGGCCAGCCTGTGCAGCCCTGAGTCCTCGCCCGCATCGCAGTGATGGCACTCGGGCGTTGGCTCCTTCCGAATCAGACACAAGTGATCCCCGAAGCACCCCTTACCAGAGATCACCTGCGTCAGCCGGTACGAGAGGCCCCCGTAAGGCCTCTCCAGCCAGTCCTCCATGACGGGTCTTACCGCCGCTATAACGGCGTGCCCCGCGCTTGGTTACCCAAGTCGGTCCTTCCACTCCACCACGGTATCCCGGCGGAGCTGGGCGTGGACGGCCTCGATTACTCGAGGCTCCGGGTCCAGTCCCCGCTCCTGCGCCTCCTTTCGCCACCAGTATAGGCGCGAAAGGGCTCTCGCCTCCAGGTCCCACGGTGGAGTCCCGGCAAGGAGACTCGCCGCCTCGAAGGAGATCGTGCGGTACCCCCTGATGACCCTGATAGCCATAACGCGCTGCGGCGCACGCAGCGTACGCCAGTTACGGCTATTCAGGGCCTCCGCCCAGATCGGGCATCCATACAGGGCCATGGACCGCACGATCCCCGCGTAGAGCCTCCTGCAGGAGTCATCCGGCCCCCTCATGTTGGGCAACAGCCGCGCCAGAGCGTTAGCCGTGCCCTTCAATTTGGGGGCCAGCCTTCGGAGATGCTTCCCGAAGTCCCATCGGCCGTCGAGCACGAGCCCCAAATATTTCATCTGGGGCTCAATGCCGATGGATATGCCTCCCACATCGATACTGGATCCCGCCGGTGGCACGCTCCGAGGCCCATGGAAGAACAGGGCCTCGGTTTTATGCAGAGCCACCTCGAGACCCAGCTGCCGGATCCGACCCACGACTTGGGCAACCGCGGTCGTGGCCTTCAGGGTCGCTTCGCTGTGAGACGCCCCGCACGCCGTCACTAGCGTGTCGTCCGCGTAACACGTGACGGCTGCCCCGTCCACGAGCTCACCGCGAAGCACCCAGTCGTAGCCGATATTCCACAGGAGCGGCCCCAAGACCGATCCCTGCGGAACACCGCACGACATCTCACGCCTGCCGAGACCGGTCATGCTCGGGTAGATGACGGCTCTCTCCGACAAATACGCCCCGACTATGCGGCGAAGGTAGAGAGGCACTTCGTGATAAACGAGCGCCTCCCTAACGCAACTCCAGGGCAAGGTGTTGAACGCGTTGGCGATGTCCAGGGACACCGCCAGCATCACCTCACCCCGGGCAACTGCATCCTTCGCCAGAGCCTTCACGCGCATGATGGCATCCACGGTGGAGCGCCTCTGCCGGAAGCCGTACTGGCCATCCGACAGGTCCGGCCCCACTCTGGAGAGGTGCTCGACGAGGCGCTTCGCAATCACTCTTTCAAAGAGCTTGCACACCTCGTCGAGCAACACTATGGGCCGGTAGGCGGACGGTGAGTCCGCCGGGCGCCCCTCCTTTCGGATGAGGACCAGCTTCCCCGTCTTCCACAGTCTCGGAAACTGGCCCCGCTCCAAACATCCAACTGAGCTACCTGGACCCATTTTAGATGCTTGAAATTTTTCAATATTTCCGATCAGAAAATCATTGGAAATAGTTAGCATGCAATTGCTTAAAAATTTCATTCAATAAACGCTCATTTTTGCAGGTCATATAAACCTGATGTGTAGATACATCTTGATCGTTCCAATGATACTTTCAACATTTTCCTTGACAACCGAGATGGACCGGCATCGAGAGCAACATCTATTTATTTATTGTTTTCCATGTCAGTCTGTTCATCGCAGTGGTACATTTTGTTGTGCTATCGATTTGCCGTCAAACCGGAGCGCAGGTGCTTCACGGAACACCTAAAATTATCTTGACATTTTATTGGCAACGAATCGATTCTGTTAATGAAAATGTCTTGGGCACATTTTCAATTAAGTTGACAAGACTTTACGGTGAAAATGTGTACGGAGAAAAGTTCTTGGAGGTTTAAATATTTTGTTGTCTTATTAAAAAATCCAATAACAACGGTCTAGCTGCAATGCTTCGATATAGCCTAATGTCACCATTGGGTTGTGAAGTTCAGATGGCAGTCGCTTCACGGAAAATATCGAGGTTCAGCCAAATCCGCAGTTAAGACTGGCAAAGCGGACCCCAGACTCCGAGGTGAAAAGCTTTGGATACGACTGGGATTAACGCTAGGTTGAAGAGATCTAATTATTAACGAGTCCAAATTTCGTAAATATTTAGGTACATACTATGTTGTCTCTGTGTCCAATATGTAGCAGCTAATATGTTGTATTAGCTAGCAGGGCTTATTTTATTAAAACGATGAAACGTTCAGATTTTGATGTTTGCTCAATAACAGTTTTGTTATTACTTAGTTATACTTACTTTTTACGAGTTCTTGCGTATCCACATCCTCGCCCTGGTGTATATTTGAATAAATGCTTGACTTACTTTATGGATCGGAATGCTGGGCTGTTAACAAGATGGATGAAGTCGGTTACATGTTGTGGATGAGAATGTTAAGGTTAAGGAGATGTGGAGTGATGAAAGTGGATTAAATAAGGAATATATAATGTAGGAGGAAATATGAAAATGGATCTTGTGACGGAATACATAAAATGTTTATCTTTGGGCTTGTTATAAAAATCGATGATAATCTGTGACTAAAGAGAGACAGCGTGCAAGAGATTGAATTAATTTAATGAAAGATCTAATTATGTAATGAAGAAAAATGTAGTGGATAAAATTTTGGATTGGACATGCGGGTTTTGGTTGTAAGAAGCAATAAAACACCAAAAGTATTATGACGACACTGCCTCAGTGCATTTTATTAATTACATCATATTATGCGTCTCTTAGATGACACAAGTATAACAATAAATTCAAAACAATGCTTTAATTTTCTATACAACTACATTTTAAAAATTGTGTATATTTATATCACATAGTGTATGTAATTTTTTTTTGATTTTATACTCATTTACTATTCGAATTTGCATAACTAATTTCTTTTTACCACATTTCATGTTTAAAATTTGTATCAGGTACCTACTCTATAACGTTATTAAATAGTTTTTGCAAGTCACGAATGCTTCTTGTAAATGCATTTTAGATAGGCCATGTGCTTGTCTGCCACCTAAGTGGTATAAAAAAATAATTACTCTAATATTATAAATATACAAGTAGTAGGTTTGATACATTTTCTTGACAAAATTTCTGGAACCAATCGCAATTAGTAAATTCAAGAACTTATCTACGTACCTTCAGACTAGAAAATTCAGACAAGTTTTAACTGACAACTTTATCTATAACACATTTGTATCTATATAACCAATATTCAGACCAACAAAGTAATGGGCAAAGTTATTCAACTATATTGAAATATACGTATTTCGGATTGATGAAGTACAAAAGACATCTAAGGACCTTTTTTAATAGGATTAATTCTTGTTTGCCACGATCAAAAGTAACGATCCAAGAAAATGCTAAGCATGAAAGTCGCCGTGTCACAGGGAAAGTTAAAATGACTTGAAACTCACAAAGAATTTAATATGAAACAAATCAATAAAGTTGTTTAAGGAGTCTTTAGCCAAGCGAGATATAAACAAGGAAAAAACAACAATGTACCTATACAGAATATGTAGAGCTTATGGCATCTTTATTATGTTTAACAGTGTTGTTTACTGTTATTCTTTCAATTAGGTTTCAAGTCATTCTCGAATGTTATATGCAGTAAAGGTGTTTTAAATTTTAGAAGATTTTCTCTTAAAATAAGACTACCAGTTGAGTAAAGTAAGTCTTTTATAATTAGTACTCTTATCAAATCATGGAGGGTTGTATAATAAGAGTTTTGTTGAGAAATTTATTAGAATGAAGTACAAAATAATGATTGTATACTAATAGGCAATCCTTAGACATAAGTTCGATCTTCACCGTTTCGACTATGATCGTGTAAATTTCAATTAATTTATTCGAATTTACACGTTCTATTACTAGAAATATTTGTTTTAGGAATACTGATTTAAGTTTACGTTACTTGGTGTCGTTAGCAGCAGTTAGCCAATTAATGACTTGCAAGAACTATGTACAAATGTTACTTCCAATTAATTTCAACTATCGGACCTAGTAATGAATATGGCAAGGAGATTCATGTATTCTAGATTGAAAGGCTCAGAATGATTTAATGCGTTCTTCAGAAATAATTAATGAACTTAGTTGTCGAAGTTGAAGAGAATAAGCAAAGGGATTCATTAAAATTTAGTACTTGAAAGAGATGTCGAGGAAATGGTATCGCGGTAAAAATTAAACTTGCCATATTCACGTAATCAGTCACGATCGAGATGTTTTGTAAAGAAAGTTGATTATGTTACGTCCATGTTCCATTATGTTACCTACCGAAGGTGAGTACGCTAAGACGCAGGTTTTTGCAGATTATTATGATATTTTGCAGACTTATGTAACATTTTGCCGACTACTATAACATTTTGCAGACTATTTGGTGACATTTTGCAAACTATTGTGACATTGTTTGTGCTATAAAATTTTATATTGTATTTATGTCACTTGAAAAGTCAAAACTTAAGAATAAGTTTCCATATTCAGAGCCCAACTAACAGGAAATTTCTGATATGCAGATATTATGTGAAATGTCTAATTATATTATTACCAGCACAAATGTTACGAATATGTGATTTTGTATTCCAGAGCAGAGCTCATCAGTTGAGCAACAGCGATGTCCATTGTCGAATATTTAGGTACTTTTAAATTGTATGAATCATTTTGTAATTATTTAGCTTATCTGCAAGTAACACATAAATATGATAAATAATTTTCTTCTTCCATATATTTTCCTAGGTCAACTTAGTAAGTATCAGAAACATTAAACCGAATGATATGAGAAAATCGTAACTTGTATTGTCGTTTTTTTATTATAATAACATCTTACAAGCTAATGTATAAACTATTACTAAATGTTTGTGTTGATATATTTGTGTTTCGAATACTCAATTATTCAAGTTTATCCTTAATTACGAATAATTGAATGTTCTCGACGTGGGCGATGGAGCGTGGGGTGATGAGGGCACGGTTAATAGGCAAGAGGGTTGTGGGGTTCGTCAGGTTATTCACGATCTAAAAGGAATAGGTAGAAGGTTATAAAGATTGGTCCAGACATCTAAACACTATTAGTAATTACTCTTTTTTTTAAAGATAACGATATAAAAATCAATTACTGTTTGTAACAATTTTGTGCACCACTTTTTTTTGAAGAATATTGGTAACTGAAATGACTGATATTCCTGTTAACCTGGTACATGGTGCTACAATCACGTTTTAATTTTATTAATTCCGTTATTAGCTGGGATGGATAAAGTTTAGGAGATCTAGTACTAAAAAAAACAGTCAATGTAGGTAAGAAGGATATAAACTTTTACTAAGTTTTGACAGAGGTTAAGTAGTTGTAAAGATTGTTTCAAAGTTAGTCTTAGCTTTCTTTTGATTAAAGTTTTATGAGATTTGAAGCCAGTTAAGTATATTATCCTGTGACTATCCTCTGAAGAAGGAGATTAATATTCTAACTTAATATATCATAAGAAATAATTTCTTGTTGAATGTACCTACTATCAAAAGTATATTATAATACGTATATAAACCTAAAGAAGTTGACCTTACGTCACGGGTTTGAATACCGGTCACTACACTATTGACGAGAACCCGCTCCCAGCACTAGATGCGTTAGGAGGAATACGAGTATTTTCAGTTACTAATATTTAAAAAACCAGGCACTATATATATTAGACATTTTTTTTAACAGAACTGTTATATTGCTACATTCAAGTCAAAAAAACTAATAGAAATCACATGCAGAATAAAATGTGTTGTCAAGTAACAAATGTTATATAAATAAATGTTATATAACGCAAGTAATATCACCTACTGATGTCTGAACTCTTCTTTAATGTACGGAAATAGATGAGCTTACAGGATAAGCCGCCGAGGGACTAACGCAGTACATTTCACCAATGAGTGTTAAGATAAAGTACGAGAATCATAGTTCATTTCCGTCTCACAGAAATATTTATGAAATGGGATCAGGACGAATGAGAAGGAATTTAGAGACTAGGCTTTATTATAGTTTTTTATGTTTTTGCCCTATTTTAGAATTACAAAACCAGGATTTATATAGAGTAGTTGAAACATTCAAACTACACTATACTCGGTTTTAGAAAGCAAATAATATTATAATTATAGTATATTGAGAACAATCAGAATAACTAAACAGTTACATGTAATGTTAGGCAGCCATTGGAAACCTTACATCACTGCCTTAGAATATACCTACTAAACTATAAAATAAATATTAGCCGTTTATATTACTATTGCATACAAAATGTTTTAGTAAGCGAAATGTATAACTAATATTACTTCACATTCACACTTTTCGTAAAGTATTTCATTAACTATAATAGCTGCCATTCATCCGATATCACTGTACAGTCAACGACGAAAGTAGCTTAACTAATTTTAAATTATTGATCACCTTAGTTCTTAAACTTTTCATAAAATAATGAACAAACTAAGAAATACCTTTGATATCTAAGGATTACAAAACTACTCATTCATCAATTATTGATACATGTATTCCAATATAATATAGGTTTGTAGATAATATGAGTTCTAATCAACTTTTGTCATTGACTGTACAAAAAAATGCATTTTCTTCCGTGCCATACTATTAGTATAATACCGCATTGTACAATTTCAAATTTCTATACCAACTCACTTTGCTTCACTTCACTATACCAGCGGCTGTTGGTACAGTGAAATTAGACTGAATGACATCACAAAATCAGCAACTAGCAATACGAAGTGTGAATGTAAGCATGAACGCGTACTTACTCTAATATATTAACCATTTATCTATAATTCAGTCACATTCATCTTAAACAAGCACTTGCAAATATTTGCTGTGAAAATTGAACACTTCACGTAACAAATTATTTACTTACGCGACCACAGAGTCAACTCTGTCAGGCTCATGCTGATTTCGTGTTTTTTTATTTATATTTGTCACAGTAATTTTAGGCCATGACAAAATATCAACAGTTAACATTCAAAAAAGTACTTGTATGTACGATTTTATCTATCGTTGAAACTAAAAAAGCTGACTATATAACATGTTGGTTTTATGTTATATAACATGCTAAGAGAAACGCCCCTGGTGAAACATAGTCATGCTGCTAATTATGAGTTACTAAAACCCATTCACAGATACCCTCAATTTCTACTATTCCAGTGCGGTGCGGCAGCGACAAAGTAAAAATATAAAAAATAGTTCCAGCTACTCATTCCTAACACTGCAACTATTATATATTATTTCGATATATAGACACTGCCCCTATACATATTATAGAATTCGTTTACAGCTCTATGTATGTATAACTATTTCTTGATAAATTTTAATCGAAAGAGGTTTATTCTGATTAGTACCCATGATACAGACCAACTCAATTACTTCCACTTGAGTCCCGTGTTTCCACCATCTTAGTCTTTACGTAACAAGAATTTATTTAAACTCGACTAATTGGTAAAAAATGTCTACATTTCGACACCTACATTCTCATAAGGCTTCTTCGTAATAAACTCCTACGTTGATCTGAAACAATGAAAGGTTCAATAAATAAAATTTAGTATAAATTACAAACTTTAGACTGAGAATATTTCACGAGTTATAATAAATTTTAATATAGACTCTCCCTAATTCTTAATAGAAAGGTTCATTGTATAAAGTTAGAGACTTTCAATCGAGGCAATGAATCGTACCTTCGCAAATGGGCAATGTTGCGACGCGACGTGATGGTGTTATTACAAGCTTATGGCTGGGGCTCAAAGTTTACTACTAACGTTAGGACGTTACTAACGTTGGTTATTAGAGCAACCATTATATTCCTTTATAATAATAATGTTTAATTTCAGTAAAGCTGAATAGATATTTTTAAGCGATTGAGATTAATATTATAAATGCGAAAGTTTGTGAAATTTTTTGGATGTTTTCAAGTACCTATAGCCAGCTAGTGAACGGATCCGACTTACGAAGTTTGGACAGGGATATTCCTGATAAAGGTTTCGAAGCGTAGCAGGAACGGGATCAGAATTCCACGCAGGTGAAGCCGCGAGTGTCGGTAGATATTAATAAATCTCATTCACTCTCAAGCGGTCCTTCTATAATGATCGAATTTCATACTATTACCAAAGGTAAGAAATCATGTACATATAGTTGTGGACTTCTCTATTTCCTGGACACTACAGGAACCAAAAAGCCTTGAATGGTAAAATTGACTTTTATCTCGTTAACCTAGCAGTGTTTTAATAAACGAAGTTGTTTCACGTTTTATGTCTGATTGAAGATCGTAAAACCCAAATCAATATTACTGTGTGGCTCGTACCAGTCGAATACGAAGCTATTTTGTTTGTGCAAATTTTAGGCTCAGCAAAAGCACATTACAGGTTGGTAGTGGTTGGAGAATCCCAACAGGCATATCATAAAAGGAAATACTTGAAGCAATTTTCAAATAAAATTGTTACTCAATCAAACCTAAGTGCTATAAAAACACTTTCATTGTTTGATAACGGTAGACATACAATAATACAACAACAAAGAGACTAGAGACAACTGAACAGCCCTCATTTGATTCTGTCTTTACATAGCAAACAATTATTCACGTCATTAATCCTTTCATACAAGCTCATCCACAGGTCCATCTCAATCAAACTCTTCAGCTTTTTATTATTATTATAGATATCAATTCCGTTACATCCTACATCCAACTAAAATGTCAATTATATTACTTGAAGTAATGAATACTTACATATTATATCAGTGCTTATACTACACCACATGAACAGGACAGCCGTCCTTCGCTCTAATATTGTCTAACGGTGGTGCTATCACCACGTATGTGTCTCGGCTGGTAGCAGGAACCTCGTCATCATCTCCAGCAAACAATGGAGGTGGTGGGATGACGTCATCGTCGACTTCATCCTCCGTCGCCTCCTGGCGTTTGCGGCCCGGCATGTAGTTCATAACACACGTCACAGCGATCAGGAACAAGAAGAATATGAACACCACGTCGAACATGATTAAAAAGTTCAGCATTACAAGTTGCATCACGGCACAGACTAACTACCCTCACATTCTGCGCTCGCCAGCTCTATGAGAGGCACTGCTATTTTCATCTTATAGCTTTTGATCTGGGCTCGATATCTGGAACAATGAAAATGGAATATTAATGTGTATTCGCTACTAGCTTCGTCTCACCCAAGTGTCAGCTTATTTTTTTCTATAGTAGGCCCCCGTTTGATCGCTATCTCACCTGATAGTTAGTGATGATGTGATCAGGTTCAGGAGAATTATCAAAGTTTAAGTTATTTTTGGATTTAATTGCGGTGGACATCGCAATTCGTCAATATTTTTATTTTTATTTGCCACATGAAAATTTGACAGTTAATGATGTGGTGTTATGAAAATCGACGTCGATTATTTGTCACAATAGCTAATTTGATATTTTATTTTGTTTGTAAAATTTCTCTCAAAACATTAAAAGAATCCGAATCGAGGAAGTTAGCCTACCTGATAAATTAACAAATAAATAAAGCTTCAAAAAATCTATGAAATATTACGTTATTTCGACATCTTACAGTGAAAAATGATCCGTGAAACATTGTGTTTTCTTTTCCGCATCGCAAAACCGTCATGTGGCCCCATTACACTGTTTTCACGCATGGTTTAATCTGGCTTAAAAACGTTCTAAAAAGAATTGGTTGCTACCTTTAAAACGTTTTTAATATTGCCCTCACCTTCCGCACCCGCGATCCTCTTCATGTTGTTCAAACCATACATTTTAATTGAGTACTTTTACGATCGCCGGTACTAAGTAAGGCAAATAAATATTTATTTCTCTTCCATTCGCGAATGGAATAAATCGGACGGTGACTCAAAATTGATTCCGTTTGTTCAAATGATGGCTGTTACTTGCAGAATTTTGATTAAAGACCCACAAAAGTACGGATATTTTGAAAATCAATTTGTTTTAGCTTAAATTTTCTGGTCAGTTAGACTTAATGATACACATTTATCGGGCAACTAGGTATACTTTAAGCATTACTTAATAAAGTTTTCTGCCAGTTATCGACTATGAAATCACCATCTTAGTGATATTAATGTATTGGTTTTGTATGCAGATCTTACGTCATCGACTAATTAAGTGTACTTAGCTCTAAAACTAACAAAAAACCTTGGTTACCCCTGGCATAAATCGCCCTCCCCGGCGAATAATATGGTAATGTGCTATAACAACAGTTTAGGTTTTATTGCATTTTCGGTTATTAGAGCATCGAATACACATTGTAATTTTTTTTTGTAATTTTTGAGTGGATATTTATGAAAATACAATATTTCCCATAGGTCCATAATGAATATTACAATTTTATTCAGTTAAATTAGAAATACAATTTTTACACGAATAATACCGTAAACGATAATGCAAAGTTATTTTTTTCCGTTAGTATCGGTAATGCCTTTTTACAATAAATTACAGATTTTAATAAAAAATCATCAACTGGCTGTAATATTGTACATTATATGTAATTAAATTAATTAGTACTGTATTATTTGATGAAATATTGTTATTTGCAATATAATATTACTGATAATCAGTTGACACTGTATATTGATGAATAGTATTACAAAGTTATATTACCGTAGATACTACCATATGAATTTCCCCGAATAATATGGTAATGTTCATTTGCCGTAAACATTTTTAGCTCCATATTTACCTGAACAATACTGTAATGCATTATTACCGACCACGACAGCAATGGGAATAACGCGAATAAAATGGTAATGATACATTGCGTACTATACTTTTTATCTACAATTTCAGTAAAATGTTTTTCTTAAATAACTTTATTCCAATAACCTATTGAAATAAAATTAACATAGGAACTAGTCGGTACAAAAATTAGCTTTCTTTTGACATATAAATTATTGCCATGCAATCTACCTGCACTGAGATATAAGCATAAAACAGTTATTTGCTTCTCCTGTAAAATTTAGAATTTGCGATTACGATATTATTCGCCGGGGACAGCGAAATGTGACACTAATATCGCCCTCCCCGGCGAATAATATGGTAATGTGCTATAACAACAGTTTAGGTTTTATTGCATTTTCGGTTATTAGAGCATCGAATACACATTGTAATTTTTTTTTGTAATTTTTGAGTGGATATTTATGAAAATACAATATTTCCCATAGGTCCATAATGAATATTATAATTTTATTCAGTTAAATTAGAAATACAATTTTTCACGAATAATACCGTAAACGATAATGCAAAGTTATTTTTTTCCGTTAGTATCGGTAATGCCTTTTTACAATAAATTACAGATTTTAATAAAAAATCATCAACTGGCTGTAATATTGTACATTATATGTAATTTTAATTAATTAGTACTGTATTATTTGATGAAATATTGTATTTGCAATATAATATTACTAATAATCAGTTGACACTATATATTGATGAATAGTATTGCAAAGTTATATTACCGTAGATACTACCATATGAATTTCCCCGAATAATATGGTAATGTTCATTTGCCGTAAACATTTTTAGCTCCATATTTACCTGAACAATACTGTAATGCATTATTACCGACCACGACAGCAATGGAAATAACGCGAATAAAATGGTAATGATACATTGCGTACTATACTTTTTATCTACAATTTCAGTAAAATGTTTTTCTTAAATAACTTTATTCCAATAACCTATTAAAATAAAATTAACATAGGAACTAGTCGGTACAAAAATTAGCTTTCTTTTGACATATAAATTATTGCCATGCAATCTACCTGCACTGAGATATAAGCATAAAACAGTTATTTGCTTCTCCTGTAAAATTTAGAATTTGCGATTACCATATTATTCGCCGGGGACAGCGATATAACTTAATTTGTCAATAATTATCATTGTAAGTTTATTCACTGGATTTGTTTAACTGTTCACTGTAATTCTACTACCTAAATTACTATACACCGTAATGAAATTTTCTGAAAACTGTGAGTGTACTGTATTTTATGAGGGAATTTGTGAACCAGAATCATGTTGCATAAATAAATAAAAAAATAAGACGAGAAATTTTAGCTTTCCAAAACACTCAAACAAAAATAATTTCATGTTAATTAATACCACGATCACGAACGCTCAAGTGTCGTTTATGCCATGGGCAGACTTCTTTCTTCCAAAGTTTGCCAGCGACAAGTGTTTCAAGAGTGATAGGGCACAGTGGGATTTTGAGTTCAAACAAGACTCACCCCACAGAGAAATACCGTAGTAAGTAAAAGTAAAAGTCAGAATATTATGGCTAAATTATTTTTGCAATCCTGTGTTAGACGAGAATGTTTGTGGAGGAGCTATTTCCTTGTATATCGCTATTGATTAAAACTATTGTGTTTTTTCAATTTTGTCAGTTACTTTTCAACCAATGTTGTAAATTAACTGAATAATGAACATGGTCAACATCTTAGTTTCTCCATGAAGGAAAATAGGTAAAATAAGAGAAGTTCATATCATAATTTATAGGGTACTAAACTATGACACTAGCCTGTTACCTCAAGTCCTACAAAACAGTTTTCAATACCTACGTTTACTTTGGTTTTTTATTCAAAGTGTTATTATTTTGACAAGTATTTAAGTGAAACCAAACAAAAACCGTATTTCAAAAAGGGTAAGTAAGGTACGAAGCAATTTTCAAACGTCTATCCCTTATCAAATTGTTTCTTGTAAAAAGTTCTACACAGTGAAAAGTTGGATACATTTATGTAGCCGATGGGGGAGGGCAAGTGTTTTGTCTTTTGTATAAGATATCAATTTGATATAGACGCGAAGTTTCGTAACAAATAAGTTTGTTAGATGTCATGCGGAGCGAAACAAATATATAGATAAAGTTTCGAGTCCCTGGTGTATTCTACAAGTGCTAAGATCAGTTCGGAAAGTTATGTTTTATTTATATTCGTTCAATCAAATCATAAATTGGGTATTCTTAAATCAGAAGTTAGAAATTTAAACGTAATATACGTTGACGTAATTGAATTAGGCGTTATATTGTAAAATAATAATTAGAAAGAAGGAAAATTAAAACAAAGTAAAAGCCGGAAAGTGGACCCCAGACTCTAAGATGAAAGTTCTGGATGCGATCGGGACTGTTACTCTTATCATTATTATTTAATAAAACCGCACCATCTTATACGTATATATCTTTGTATAAACTATTGATACGCCTTCTCTACGTTAGGCGTAGTGTCAAGTCGATTCATCTGTTCCAAACAGCTTAAGAGATTATAAAATATCACTCGATTATCAGATAATTTTCTTTCATTGTCTTTCAGTGATTATTAACAGACTAAAAAAAATAAATCACCAGTATCCATCACTGCGTTAAACTTAAAGCATATTATGTTTAATTAATTTACAAATTCAATAGTGTGATAAGCGAAATTGCTAATGATATTAGCCAAAAATGTTTATATTCCCCAATTAATGTTAATTTAAATACCAAAGTTTTAATACAGCTTGCCACTTGGAAACATCATTATTTTTAAAGAATTCCAACAGTGATTTTGGAAGCTTATCCAGAAAATTTCTCAGTCAATAAATTGGTACAATACGCCACTGGGCCAACCTTGGTCCAATAAAGTAATTTGAATAATAAACAATGACCTTAAATCTCGACAAATATTTTCTTCATCGTCTTTCGAAGCAATATTCCTTGAGTATTAAGTGAACCAACTATAATTCTGAAATCCTGTTGATTTAGCGTGGATCGTGGGACGTTTTGCACTGACAATTTAATTCCTGGGTTAGGTTAATCCGTTTAATGGGCTAAAACAAATAGCTTAACTAATTTATGGTGGACCCGGAGACCTGTTGAGCGGTAAAGATTGTTATCACGGCTTAGGAATTCAGTTTCGGATTACTTGACTAAAATAATTTTGTCCCAAAACGTAAGGTCCTCCTTATAATAAGCGGTTACCAGATACTTCACAAAAACAAAAGAAGAATACTAAAGTTTTATACATGCGTTGCTGTGTCCTCTAGAAAAGAAACCGTAAATAAAAAGGTGTATGAACCGCATTGGCTGAGTAAGAAATAAAAATAGTTCCTTTGTAAATGGGAGTTACTTGGTATGAACCAGATACTACTTAATGGGTTGTAAGTAAGCTTAAGCAATTCCCACGGATACAAAACATTTTTTAAAAGTGCAGAACAAACTACTAACTCTTCGGTACAGCGCTAAAGTGCTGCGTTAAGCCAACGACGCGCTGTAACACGCACGATCGGGATTATGAGATATTGCACTCCAATGAAGCAAGCAGGTTGATAGCTTAAACAAGGTTATTTATAAAATTAGCTGCAGTGCTATTAAACTACTTTTATATTACTAAAATGTATCACCATCTCTTTTTCTTTTGATCTTAGCCACACAAGGCCTCACCTGCAAAGCCGGGGTGCGAGGGAAAAAGCCGAGGTGCGAGGGAATTGCTCTTTGGGCTACCTTACACCCTGGCGTCAGAAGACCTTAGACGGCGTGCGGTTTTAGTCGGTAAAAGTCCGACATAACCTGCCCCGCTGGCCGCAGGGTGGGTATCCATGAGGCTTTCGGCACGGAAAAAAAGGCCTCACGTACAAGCCGGTTGATTGACGAACGAGGCTCTGGTTCAAGCTTTCTTTTCGGGTTTGAAAAGATAAATCAATCCATAAAAAAAGGAGTAGAATAGTTTAATGCAACGAGATGCAATGAGATTGGCGCTCGAATGAAGAAGAATAAAAAAAGACTTTGCCCGACAATGTCTCGACTTCGTGCAAAATAGTCTCACTTATTACAGTTGCATCACCGAGTTTATATGTAGCCTAAAAGCACTAATCACTAATTTTGCTTAGTATTATTTTGATAAAAAATTGTATGGGTTTAATACCCATACAATTTTAATTTCAAATACAGTATAAATGGGTTCTTGTCAAGTATGATGGATGTGTTTCGTAGCAGTGCAATCTCGATAACAGGGCACAGCCCTTGACTTACGTATGTAGTAAAAAAGGTATAGGTTTGAAAAAGTGGTGTGTGATTTTACATAAAAGTAGTAATTAGGTTATCAGTAACATGTAAATTATGCTGTGATGATTAAGGCTCTCATAACGAATGACAAATCAAGTATATAATGGCAAATGTACGGGAGTAGGTCAATCGGGGTCAATCTCGCAAAATATTTGCTGGTACTGATTAAAGTCAGGGTAGGTCGGAAACACCCCAAACCGGACTATAGGGTTTAATCCTATCCTAATATCATTATAAATGTCCAAGTTTGTTACTATGGATGCATGTATGGATATTTAGTTTCTCTTTCACGCAAAAACGGTTGAATGGATCTGACTGAAATTTGGTTCAGGGACAGATTACTTTTATTTCTGAAATAGGTTCCCATGAGTAGCAGGAAAAGGATCAGAATTTCATTCAGGCGGAGATGCGGTCATTAACTTTATCATCTCATCAAATACGTAATTTATTAATAAAGACGTCATAATATTATGACACCTAAGTTATACCTATCTGAAAGACAAAAAGCATATCTCAAAACAAACTGGTTTATACTTAATCTTATTTGACACGTAGGTTGTAAGAACAAAGCAAGCTAAGAACCTAATACCAGTATTATTTAAAGACAAAACATATGTGATTTGGATCGGATTACAATTCGCACGACAGGCAGACGTTGAGAACGGAAAACCGTATTTCGAGTCGGCCGAGCGCCGAGTGACGTAAAGCTGGTATGTGACAACCTTGACAAGATTACCAACGCCTTTAAAAGCTCTTATTCATATTGACTTTGCACCCAATTCGATTGGGTCATTGATACGGTACTAGCAGATTTTCCCTTCTGCCCCTATTTGTAACACACTATTTGGTTGATCCAAATCAAATAGGTAATCTTTTGCCAACGCTGTGTAAGATGTGTTATTTCGTAATAATATACCGCAATCTAAGGTATTGTATATTTTACTAAAATTTTTGAAGTAATTAGTATGTTACTTTGCCCGTATAAATCAATAGATAACTTTTTTGTACAATCTCTAAGAAATTAAGAAGTAAATGTCAAGCTGCAGAAAGTTTTCTAAATTCTGAAATAGGATTCTGATTAAGTACTATTTTGACGTAATGATAAATTAATTTTTGTAATAGAAGTGTAATTCATGTCTCCTTTTCTTAGTACTGTTGTATGCCGTGAGGCCATGTGTAATAAAGTAATGAAGATGTACCAACCCTCTACCTACATTCACAAATGAAACATTTTCTGGGAAACGAAATTCTATGAAATTTCTGTCTGTGAAACAAGGGGCTCCCGAAATAAACAAATAGGTAAGTTCACTCTTTGAGCATAGCACACTCATTCAATGTAAAGCTATAAAGAAAGTTGGTCTCTAATCTGAAACACACTCTTGTTAAACGTAGTTTCAGCCTACGTGACTATTTTTATTCACCCTCTACACTTTAACAGAGAAATGGACCGGCTTTCGGGGCTAACGGCAGAATTTGATAGTGCATAATGTCAAATCAACTATCTTTAGTGATTATCTATATAAATATTTATCTTTCAGGCTGTTGCTATAAATTAAAATATGTAATTAAATATAATTCATCCCAATTCTCGACGCTGGTGATCCCAGGTGTACTTACTACAAAAATATAGGTAGTATGGATGTTTTTCAAATTTCTATAAAATAAACACTCGTAGAGTTCGTTTTTGGTAAGAATTATTTATAAAACATACTTACTTCCTACCCTAATTATAATATTTACTTAAAAACCCTAATCCAGTAATTAGGGCTGCTAAAGTGGAAATTATGCAAACATTGCAACATACCCAAAATATGCTAAAATTTCGAAATATAATTTGTCGTAATAATGTTAAATTTAAAAATAAATATATTTATACTAGCCACCCTTCTCCAACTAAGCTAAATTGCTTTTATTAAACGTGGGCTTTTCAAGAGGGGACTTAAGAAAGTGTACGTAAGGAAATGTTTCATTGAAATCTAAATGGATAAAGATATTTGATTCGATCAAAATTTGTACAGTATGAAAGTAAATACAATCTGTAAGATTAGATCTCCCACTAAGTTAGTTTACAACCACAAACCTCTATAATTCGTACCGTCCACCTGCTTAACGTGGAATGTTAAATTTTAATGTTTCCAGTAACTTCATTAAGCCCTTCTAAGGGATAATACGTAAATCGCAAACTCCTTAGTTCCGTTGAACCCTCAAATTAATTTCGAAGCTTTTGAAATGAGAAAATTAAGTTTCTATTACATGCCGCAGTTATTTACTCTATTATTTTGTTAAACTGCTTTATGATGTCGTCAAATTGTTGATGGATAAAAGATAAAATTCACTGTAAATATAATCAAAAAACAAAACTACTTTATACGTCGATATCTTAGTTTGTGAGACTTCATGATCTAGATTTCTAAATATAATTACAATCAGAGGGTCAATTCTTGTAACAAAAATATGAACAAAATTCAGTCTCAGTTTAATCTCGATCTCATGTCGATATCAAAAATGTATTCTTTTGGTTACAAGCAATTTACTTTGCGTTTAGATAGAAGATCCTAGAATATATTTTATTTATTGATTTAGTTTTAGTTTTACATAACGCCAACTGATGCCACCAGCTGACCAGGATCATTCTAACAGAAAAAAAACGCATCAAATTTTGTTCAGAGGTTTTTGCGTCCACCGTAAACAAACAACAGACAAGAATTCCAAAAAATATATTTTGTATTCAGAATTGTTCGTTAACATACCCAAGTTTAACAAAACTCCTTCAATATCTGTAAATTGATATATTCTTTTCGAAATTCTTGTCTTTGCTTACGTTGATGGAGCGAGTTTTGATGCGGTTTTTTCTGTTAGATTGTAAACTAAATAATTTATGTCTGTCTGAAGGTACACAGTTAGTTTACAATTTTATAAAAGTTTCTTGTAATAACAAAATTTTGATATATTATTCCTTGTAGGCCGTCAATCAATTTTGTTATTCACTCCAATAATGGATGGACAAATGGTTGGTTGATGTTTCAAGGCAAGGTTAAACTGTTAGGGTGATGAAGTCACGCACCTGTTCTGTGGCAGACGTGTTTGAATAATGAAAGACAACAAATTACCCTTATAAATAGACGTCCTTCAGATAAATGATAAACACCTATTTAATAACTATAGTTAAAAATACATACATATACTTAAGCCTTTTTTCATCCAGGGTAGGTAGAGACAACAACCCGTCATCTGTTTCTGTCCTAACATACTTAACACGCTTCCTCTACTGTAACTTATAGTTCACGTAGTGAATTAATATTACAGAATGTTATACTTATTAAAACGGTAAGTTCAGGAAATGTCAATTGCTCTATAAGTAGAGTCACAGAACAAAGAATGTTCTGTGAGTAGAGTCAACGACAAAAGTCGCTTTGCAATTGCTAACTTATTAATCACCTTAGCTCTTAAACATTTCATAAAATAATACATAAAACATGAAATATGATATTAATTTTGTCCTCTTTTTTAAATCTAGGACATGTCAATTTGAATTCACCTCACTTGATGGTAAGCTGAAGTTAAAGTCTCAGGACAGAGGCCGACCATTAAATCATTTATAATATCGTTAATGTATGCATTATATAATAAAAAATGTTTGTAAATATTATCAACATCATCATCTACCAGACCTGTCCTTGTGCCAATTATTTGGGGTCGGCGCAACATGTCATTCTCTTTCATACATTCCTGTCACATGTCATCTCCTCAGTCACTCCCTTCCTTTCCATATCCTCTTCATGTAGATAAATTTTAGTGTATATCAACTTCTATTGTTGACTGTACGCGCGTCATAATCATCAGTTTTGCATTCTTATATCACATGTACATTGTGAAAAATTTGTAAGGAAATCGATGTTTTGAAGTGCTCCACAATCGAGATCTGTTACAGACAAGGCTAATAAAAGCGTGTTAAAAAGACGACTGAATTAATCTTGGGTTCCTCCTATTGAGAAGGGTCGCCAAGGTTCCTTAGTATTGAAACCATTTGCTATAAGGCGGATTACGAAGTAGGTCAGCATAATTTTCAATGCAGAGAAATGTACCTATACGAGTATACAATATACAAGTTTGTAGTCTTGAAAATTTTCCTTTCGAATGTTGTTTAATCGGACTAACGACATCTAATGCATAAATATCCTTAGTTCTAAGCAAAAAAGTTTGACAATAATCCGAAAGTTGTATGAAATCTTGTGACGTTTAGAGAATTTCACGCTACAATTAACTAAGCCGTTACATTCAGCTTGTTAGGCACCTTAAAGGATTCTGATTATAGAACTAGTATATCTATATTATGATTTTTTATTATTTACTAGAATTTTTGCAATTGTCTTACGAACTTTTCAAGAGCTTTTAATTACCTTCGTCATATAACTATGGGTTATCTTATATAAAGTATATTACAAAGTTGATGGTATAATATGGCTAAGTGGGCATATCCACTTAGGTACTTAAATAGCCCATTAACTTTGAAATTCGTTTTAAGACACGCAATACAGGCACGCTATTAATCGATCATGTTTCAATCATATTGCAATTACTCCTTCAAGTTTTGATGAATGAGGTCATTAGGTTCTACAGCCCTGCTTTTCACCGCACAACTAAGTTGGTTCGACCAGAAAAGTACCAAGCACCACGCATACTAAACTATGATTGGATGATGTAATGGTTTTATTATTGTCGTATAAACATTTGGGGTATAATTTGTGTGCACAAATTATATACCGCGTAGTAGCCGCACCGCACTAAACGACTTGCGTTTGGGCACGCCTTTAAATTATCAAGAAAAGATCTTTCAGATCAGATTTAATTTTTACAATTCGGAGCCGTAGTATCAGTATTTTTTTTTATTTCCTTCTCCTTTCCCTTTCATTTAAAAGGTAATTTATATTTGTAGTAAAAAATAAACTAATAATAGTCGGTAAGGAATGTTAACTATATACAGTTTTAACATCGTACTGACTACAATCGCTAGCTCGTAGTACACAATATAACAAGACATTTTACCGCGAGACGACAAATAAGAGTATTTACTAGCAAGACAAAAGCTGTAATTACACAACTACTTCTAAACCACTCACCACGCTATTTACTCCTGTTTCTAAAAGGATTTTCTATATGAAAAACAGACCAGTTTCAGCCAGACTCACGCCAAGAGCGTTCCGTGTTACAATATTATGCTAGTCATTTTTCTCTTAAGTAAAGTAAAATAGTTTATTTTATAAAAAAAGGATAATTTTTGCGACGTTAGTCCCCATACATTACGTATGTTTTACGTAATTGATGACTCTTGTTAAAACAAGCCATATAAACCCCAATTCGAGTGATACCATTTCATCATCAAATTAGCTCAATGGTGTCAAATTAATATACCTACTGTCAATGTAATACGCCTACAAAATTACAAATGAATACGCAATTAGTTCAAATTCATTAGTTTATTTGACTTCCTGCAATTAAAAGCTAGTGAAACTCAAATTTGAGAGGGACGGCAGGGTCCCTTTATTATTTATTTTTCTTCAAAGTTTCAGGTCAGTGCCTCCACAGAAAATATTATGGAGGGTTCATTTTATATATTTTCTCAAAAATACGTTCATTAAGACTGCTTCAATGAGCACCGGGTAAATATAACACAATAAGTCTATCAGCTTCTATAAGCTTCTCAACGAGGCGCTATGCTTAAAGTAAAGTACTCTAAGTAACTATTTTCCACCTTACCTACTTTTCCAGTATTGTTACACGGCATTTTGACTATTAGAGAACTAAAATTATGTGACAAACCAAACATATTATGCATTAAAGGCTTTTCAAATCGGTAATTAATTTTTTTAAATATGTCAACTTTAAATTCTTTTTTAATGTAGAAGTTGAGCTAATTTCAATGAAGAAATACAGAAAGAATACGTTTATTCGTTTACACTCAAAATAAACAAGGTTATAAAAATAAACATAATTTAGCCAAATAAAAAAGATAAACACCTAAACACCCAGCACTTCATATCCATTCAGTGAATGGGTAACCGTTTAGAATAGACGGTAGGTACGTGCTAATTTGCCACCTCTACTCCACAAGAGTAATAGCACTGATGATACTGTACAAGTAATTGAATGACTCCCCGACTATAATACTCCCTAAACACACGGGTGTGCTTAGAATGTAGTGTACCGTATTACGGAACCACGCGTATTTCGTTTACTTAATTATTCGATGTAAATATACTCGGTTCTCAATACCTACGTAATTATTAGACAATATTTACTTAATTTAGCGGTAATTGTTTAATATACAGTTCCATTAATTTAACGAAACGTTTCGTAATCCAATGTTGTAGATGTTTATTTCAAAGTTGTTAGTAATTAATCTAAGTAATAGCACAAGGCTTCGTCAGCTGGCAATATTTATAAATAAGGGCA
This sequence comes from Lithosia quadra, assembly GCA_963576445.1. Classification (NCBI taxonomy): domain Eukaryota; kingdom Metazoa; phylum Arthropoda; class Insecta; order Lepidoptera; family Erebidae; genus Lithosia; species Lithosia quadra. The sequence goes on along the minus strand of OY754880.1, from coordinate 12,529,606 downwards.
GGTGACATAATCATACAGAATACTGCTTCGAATAACATTGAGTTTAATTAAATTTGTAGGTCTTCTCGTAAGAATAGAACGACTTGGCCGGAAAAGTACAATCGCCCTTAAAAGGATTCTTAAAAGTTTCTAAACACAAATATAAACCACTATTAGAACACATTATTTGTCCTTTGATATAACACCCAAAAATAAATTATTCGAAGTAACTTTACGATAGTTTTTTGTCGAGAAAATACTATCCTATTAAGTTTATGAAAAGAATCAACCCTCGATACTATAAGTTAGTAAACTAGAATAAAGTTATTTTGTCCTTGAAGACGATTTTTTGCCAACAAAAATCAAACCTCAATATACGAATCCGCTTTGAGCGCCCTTTTGAGGATTTCTGTTTGTATAACATGTAAGTGTATTTTGAAATACTTATTCTATATCATTTTTTATAAGAGTATTTATCTACTTACAGAGTTATAAAGCACCAAAATATAGAAATGAGAATTAAAAAGTGGGCCCCAGCTACAAGTGCAGGCTTTACTGCAACGTGATTAGCGCTCTGATGAAAGAAGGAATTTATAAGAATTTCAAATTGGATAGTGTAATCAAAACAGGTGGAATTACATGAAAGGCAGATTTCTTTATGTAGGGCACATCAAAATCACCTCGCCTTATCGTATACTGAAGTTGAAATACAGGGAACCACCATTTTAGTTATCAATATGACGGCCTTATCAGATGATGGAGAAATGTAGTGAAGAGAGAACGAACGAAGAATTTAATACAGTATAGGCATAAGCAAATAGTGTGCTGTTGTCTCTGCTTACCCCAAAGGGAGAATAGTATTAATATTATGTATGTATAAATATTATATGCAGGCCTAATTGAATCTTAGTTTCATTATACCCTGTATTAGCGTTGTGCGTTGTGTGATCGATTACCTACCAAATGTGTTCCAAGTGAGGAGTTGATACTAGCTATTGGTGACGGTGCTAAAAGATTGATTGTCTTTTCTTCATTCATTGTATAAGTTCGTAGGAAATTGTGGGTACGGTAATATAGGTATGATTGTATTAAAATAACTACGTAGTATAAACGTATTATATGTACTGTTGTATATGTAAGTATGTAACAATGTAAAAAGTAGTATAAAAATAACGTAACATAAAAAAAACTACGAGTAGATACTGCTCCACAGATGTGTAGGTAGGACCTTTTGTGCAACAATTTTGTTATTCTCAGTGCCTCAATAAACCAATCACTATGCTATCGTCATAATCATCTAATGACGCTGATAGAGTTTAACTTCACTTTAAATTCAACCATATTCTACTGATTTTTTTTATACTACGTAGGTGGCAGACAAGCACACGGCCCACCGGACGGTAAGCGGTCACCGTGGCCTATGGACATGTGCAACACTGAGGGTGGTAGTGCTAGGAAGGGGAGGGAGAGGAGGGGTACAGTGAGCTCTGGCTACCCTACTTACCGGCGGGAACACAACACGATGGTTATTATGGCTGCGATCTTCTGTAGGGCGGAGGAATTACTCGTATTAACCCTGGAAATCAATTAGCTTATTCCAGTTCAATGAGCGCCATAGCACCAAATCCTCCGTCTGGTGTAATTCAGTCTATTCCGACTACCTTTTCAGTTCATCCGTCAATCTTTTTTTATACAGGACACGTCAAAATAACTTTACCTCGCCTGATGGTAAGCTAAAGGCAAAGTCCCAGGGTCACCACTACATACACCGGTAGTGCTACAGTGGCGGCCCTCAGATTGACGGCCTCATCAAATGCTTTTTCACGCCCCGCTTAAAGGCCCCGGGACTATAGGAGAAAAGAAACCATGTGCTGGTAAAGAATTCCAGGTCTTTATGGCGCGGCAAATCTTGCTGGGAGACGTCGCACCTTCCGAAAACAAAATTATAAAAGAGATTTATGCCTCTAAGACCTAAGAATTACATTGGTAAGATTTCCGTAGTGGAGGTGGATTTGTATTCCACCACACGCGACCTCCCTGACAGGCACGAAACTACCCACGAAACGCGAATTTACAATACGCCTTCAAAACCTATATTACATCATTGTATACTTTTTATTACACATCGTTTTAGGGTATTATGGGGTTAAGAGGGAAGTTCGTGAGTCATAAAGTTTATGCACTCGGTGTTCCAATTCCAGGTTAAAGATTGAGGGTACGTTGGGCAAATCATATTACACACTAAGCTATAAATAATGTTTCTGGTTTTGTTACCCTACCATAAAGGGGTAATGCTTGGAGCTTTTTGGCATTTTTGTGTATTCGTTTGACAGGGGTAATTTTACTTGTGACTAGTAACATGACGTCACGACTTTTTTATACGAGTTTTATTTTCAATCAATGACTTTCTTAATTGACTGATTGAATATTGTTTTTTAATATTGGGTTTCAATCTTACAAAATTTCACTTCACACTTAGGGCTCTTTTCCTGTCATGCGTGTTTTCGTCCGCACGCGGATCTGGTCCGCATGCGTGCTGCCCGCAACCTATCATTTCATACATGTTTTTCCTATCATGCGGGTGGCACGTGAGCGATATGCGGATCGGCAGCGGGCGCGCAGCCCGCGCGCGTTCTACCCGGATGCGGGTGGCGTCCTTCTACTCTCAGTGTTGTTTTTAGTGTGACGCGGATCGCACGCATGGTCATAGTACGCATGCAATTCTAAAAAAAAATTAAAATTGACACAGAGAGAGTAATTTTTGAAGTGCACTTTCGCCCCGCATTGTGGGACAAACAGAATGCGGTAATTACTTTTTTATTCATCTTTGGCACGAGTTTACTACTGGCGACCAGTCTGTGCTGGCGACACGCACAACACTGCTGCAAAAATGAAATCTTTGTCCTGTGCGTGTGACCAGTAGCGTGCTATCACCCGCATGCGGACCAGATCCGCGTGCGGACGAAAACACGCATGACAGGAAAAGAGCCCTTAGGTGGATTTTTGTTTTGAATGAAGTCATCATCACTATGTAAATTCTACTGGGTGTTAGAAAAAACGGTCCCAATAACGGGGACAGATATTGTACTGAAGATAAATAAAATTTAGATACTTGGACAAAATAAATGAAGTAAACGAAAAAAAAACCGCTACTTTTTTCTTAAGTAGTATCGCATGTCTTAACTTTAGGAAGCGTTTCCTTCACCCGAATTATAGAAGTAGACGAAGCTATATATGAGGGATACCGAGCATTGAATACTGCAGTACAGTAGCATACTACAGAAAAGGCTGGCAACCCTTTGCCGATGTCAACATCGTTACGTATTTTAATTTCCTAAAAAATAGTAATATATCGTTGTTCTTTATGAATTACCTTAAAAATAGTGTATAAGTGCATAATAAATAACATGTAATGTTCGCAGAAGTGTAAAATTAGTATGAAGACAAAATTAATTTAAAATATTTTCCTAAAATTATGCTAATAAGTGTTATAGTGGCAGTGTTTGCACGTTACTAGCCTAAAAATACACCAAAAACGTTATCAGTGTTAATTCGCTACATTACAGTGACATTAAAAATGAATATTATTACATCTCAGTAAAATAAAACCGTTTGAAAAAATTTATATTCAAATTGTCGCCAAAATTGAACTTTGGACCAAAACAAATACCATAGACAAGAAACTATACCAAAGACAATAATAGTGATGAGCAGTAAATGAACGAATGATTAATAAATTAGTAAGTAACCAAAGACAATATAGAGGATCATTTTATGAGATTTTGCATATTACAGTGTTGCCATAAGAATTAAAACATTGCAAAAATTGGGAAATTTATAACGAGTGGTCCTTCATACTTCAAAATAAATATAAATAAAATTAAAACAGTTTCCGTAACTGAATGCTACAATTGGAATTGACAAATTGGAATTTTTTGACATTATAAGAATTGGACGATAATTGAAATTGACAAAAAATAGACTATACTTTGAATTAACTAATCGAAATTGGACTTCACTTAGAACTGACAAGAGATTATTCCAACAATTGAACTATTCATCAACTTTGTACCGCGAAGACATCAAAGAGCGTTAAAAATGAATTCGGAATGCAATATAACTATAAGAAAACCAGTAACAAGATCAAAATCTTTAGAAAATGTAGATATGAGTGTTTCCCTTAATTCATCAGACTCGGGTGAATTAATGGGTAAAAGTCTGGATATATCTACCCATGTCTTCTCGCTTTACCGCGAAGAAATGAGGGAAGAAATGAATAATTTAAAGTCAGCTTTGCAAAGCACCCAAAATGAATTAGAAAATGTAATACTTGAGAATACAGATTTAAAAAAACAAGTCGCTCATCTACATCAAGAGTTAGGAGTACTAAAACAAATCTGCAAGAGTCCCTTGTCTTCAGTTCGCAAACTGCAGATTTCCACCAAAAAAGCAAAGGCCAAGCGTCGACTCACGGACTTATTTATAAACACTCCATCCAAATCTCAAGATGAGGGCAATCAGGCTCCCTCTAACATAACTTTGGATGAAAATAATAGTGACCTAAGGGAACATAGCAGTACTCGAAAAAATATTTCATCGGTGAAGAATAAAAGTGGTACCGCACCCACTCAACATCAACGTCAAGAAATAACTCACAAAAAAGCGTATATTTTCGGAGGACAAGAGTATTCGGGAATTACTGAACATTTAACTAAGTCTAGGGCTCATACTCATTACGCGAAATATCAGATCACATCTTTTCTCAAACCTTACGCCAAGACAGCAAACATTCTAAATAGCTGTAAGCTTTTTGACATAAAGAAAGAGGACAGAATTATATTATTTATTGGTCAAAATGACTCAAATCCTTTTGAGATTGAAGCTGAACTATGTGCATTTCTCAAATCTGTCAAATGTCATGTTTTTATAGTAAAGGTGCACAAAAACAAATATTTAAATGAGCGTAAACTAAATTCTATGCTGTATTTCATCTCAAAACAATATAGCAAATGTACTTATATAGATGTTGATTATGAAAAGATGTATAACTGGTATTCATTATGTAAAATAATAAATTCTGCGTTAGACCAAACTGACTATAATGAAAAATACCTAGCACGAAAAAGTCATCCAATCTACCGGCTTCGTACTGGAAGACGGAGTGATCGACTCGATGATACTGGTTGTAAAAACTGCTGTAAACGAATTGTAACGTCAACTAATGATCAACACACTCAAACTGAACCTGAAAATGTAGTTGAACAAAGTCCTACTTCTGAGCAACAGCTTTTTCGTATGTGACGATTCAAAGGATTTTTGTATGGTTAGGATCTTGCATCAGAATGTTGCTAGTATATTCAGTAAACGTAGATTTCTTGAAATACACTTAAGTGATCTTGCACAAAGTAACAAAGAAGTAGATATACTATGCTTAACAGAGACTTTTATACAAAGAGGGCATGAACAATCAGTACATGTCTCCGGTTTTGACTTAGCAGCTTCTTACTGTAGGCTAAATAAAAAACGTGGTGGTTCTTGTGTATTAGTCAAACGAGGTCTACGTTACAGGCCATTAAATTTTTGTTTCGACTACTCTGTGGATAGGCATTTTGAGTGTTGCGGAATTGAAGTACTTTCACAGAATATGATTGTTATTTGTTTATATCGAACACCAGACTCGAACTGTGACCTGTTCCTAAACAAGCTTCAAGTACTTCTGCATAAATTAACTTACAGACACAATAAAATAAAAAAAATAGTTATAACTGGGGACATTAACATTGATACATTACAATCACAATCCAAAGAATGTAAACATCTTGCTGACCTTATAAAAAACTATAATCTAGTACTACACATAGACCAACCGACCCGACAGCTAACGTGTATCATGTTAGCACATGGACTTTTTCTTTGCATGCAAGTCCAACGCTCAACAACCACACTCCATCATAAAATTTTTCCTTATATTAAAATTAAACCGAAGGAGACTTTTCACGTACAAATGGAGCTGTTTTTTACCTCTCTGCATCGGTGGTGTTCATAACTTTAGAAAAATTTGTAAAAAGGACAACTTTTTAACATAATATATGCAAATACATACACATTAAATATACTTTGTATGTATTCTGTCCTAATATCTCATCGCAGGAATACTTATCATCATCAATTACATTTCTAGGGCAAGGAAATTAAACCTCCGCCATGTTTACAAGGTTCGACGTCTTTGGACCTCACTTTAATAAACAAATGGAGGGCTTTGTCCCAATACACGATAGTACGTATGACTGACGGCGGAATGAAGCCCGCGGTGACGTTGCACTTTCGTAATGATGTACTAGCAGAATAGGAGTACAGTACTGTATTGTACCGGGGTATTAAAATGAAGGATGATAAGTGATATTTTCGTTTACAAATGTTTTAGTTTGCAGACTTGTATTTAAAAGCAATATGTTTCTCCGTGATTTAAAAGTCAGACACCAATTCCATTTTGGTCTAGCTAGCGCCGTGTAATTTGTCCATAATATTCCTACTAGCCAAGTACTAAATGACACCCGTATCTCCAGCTGCATGGATAAAATATAAACATGGTAAATTTTAAGCAAATTTTCGAACAAATATCCGGTAGACTATAACGAAATTTAGTCTCTATTTTGAAACATATTGGAGGAAACATCATGACAAGATTTGCTTAGATAACTAATGTCCACAATATAACATAACATAATTTATGTTTAGGTCCCAATGTAATAGGTGGTGAACCTATTGCCATTAACCGGGCACTTATAAACCGGCGATAAATACACACATAACTTCGAAAAGCATCAAAAAGTCATTGATGTGTGCCATGGTGAACCTGGGATCGAACCCGAGACCTCGTCTCAGCAGTCCATTACCCAGACCACTAGGCTGCCGCGGTTACTGGATATACTTAGATAACTAATGTCCACAATATAAACTTACGAATAGGTCAATTTCGATACAGATTAGGAATTCGACGAGCGAAGTAGTTAGCTTCGTACGAAAGTCAGTGAGAACTTTCCAAACTCGTTAAGCCATTTATCAGTGTATGTTTATATCCTGACTAGTCTTCTGAAAGTGGTAAAAGGATGTGTCATAATCTATAGAAGTTTGGCTTGGCTTTTAATTAAACTTTTCACTTAGCTGGACAAGGGTTCGTATGTGACATGCCATTAGGGTTACGAATCGCTACCTCATCTTTTGTTAGTATGTGAAGGTCTGGAGTAAAACTGATGATAATTAAAATCGTGAAGTATGGAAACAGTTGATTTCAAATTTAAGTAGTAGGTATTTTCATGTCCGATGTGAAAGGATGAAAGTAACGTAGTAAAGAAGGCATTAAGTGAGGCTATGGATGGTGATAAGATTAAAGGTTGATAATAACCAGAAAGAAAGTCAATGTTGAGATAACTATACGTGAATTTATTATACGTAAACGGGACTTAACGCGATACACGTTAAAGGTATGTCGAAAATGTGCGGGTAGAAGAAGAACCGGCTACCTCACGGACTCGGCGACGGAGGGCGTGCACGGCTGAAACAGTCAGCCTGTGACCACGGCCGGTGTAACCTGGTCGAAACGTCAGGCATCCAAAGGTATGTATATACCTTTAACGTGTATCGCGTTAAGTCCCGTTTACGTATAATAAGTTATGGAACGCGAAAGTTTAAAAGTTAATAAAAGTTAATAAAACTGTACGTGAAGTTGAATGAAGAAAGCACCCCTTCATAATATGGGATAAGGACAGAGCGAAGATGATTATATATTTACTAATTTTGTTTTATGCATTAAACCCATAGGTTTCTGTCCCAATTAATATAAGAGGGAGCGAATTGCCGTTTTTTAATTTGCCGTTGATTAGGCACGTTTTAGGGTTTTTTATTTACTGTCGGGCTATCGTCTATATACGAGTATAAAATCGCTTATACTCTACATCACTAGGTACCATCAGCTGCCTGAATCCTAAATCTGTGTCCATAAATCGTTATGTAAATTATGTTAAATGATGTATTTGTATAAAAACAGGCCTCAAATACTAATTAAATCTAAAATTAACGGCAGGTAACCGCAGATTAAATCCAAAAACAGTTTATAATTTTGAAATTTACTTCGTAGTTTATGCAAACTATTAGAATCTAATCCGGATTAGGCGCGAACCTACGTTTTAATAAACGCCTAGTGCAACCCAAAAGTTATGGTAAATTGAAACCGGGCTTTGTGTGTTGACGTCTAAACCGCTTACCCACGTCTCCGATACCACAAACTTCGTACAAATTGTAGTTAATGACTAAGCCGATCGGGCGATTCGAGTGAAAAGCAATTTATCACATTGCAACAGTGCCTACACTACTGAGGTGGACAACATAATGCCATGTTTGCACGTATAAAATAGGGTGATGGTGATTACTATTAAACTTTCGCTTCGCATGATATACAATAATGTTAACAATGGCACTTAATGGGATCATGGTACAGGTATAAGGGATGACCTTATTCCTGTACATAGATTGGCCCTGGGTTGCTGGAAAGCAAGGGAAAGCAAGGCAAAAAAAGCAAGGCCTCTTAGGTCTGCTTACGCCTCTCTGAATAGCCTAGGCGTACGTGATGGCCAACGTACTTTTGAATTGCCTGCACCAGAACCTTTTCCTTCAATCAGCAGGTGTTCTGACTTGCAAGTGGAGTACCTACAGCCCCCGTAGACAAGTATCACAGCGTAAATCGCTAAGGAAACGAATAGATTAGGTCGACCAATCACAACCAAGCTCGTCGCCAGCGTACTTACGATGTGCGCGCCTCGGCGGAATCACGAGCTGGAGTGTTATTGGTCGACCTAATCTATTCTATTCCTTAGCGATTTAGACTTTTAACACTTGTCTACGGGCCCAGATTATACTATTCATATTAGTAGCCGATGACATAAACCTATACAGAATATTTCACTTCAAAATTGGCGTACAATTTCAAACTGCCTCATTATTTCCTAAAGTCTTAACGTTTATATATAATGTGATTAGATTGAATGAATCGTTATAGCTATACTTGTATGTAACCAATGCGCGATTTTGATTTCCCTAAGGATTGTAATCACGATAGGTCGGGTAATACGAGTAAATATAAAATAAATTAGGTACCGCGTCATTTTTACCAAAATATCAATTCGCAATTACTGACTTCCCTTTATAAGTGAGTACTGCTAAGAATCAAACAATATAAGCCCTGTCTGATCATCATAATCTTCGTGGTATTGGAGCCCGGGACTCGAGGTGGCGGCAACTCGACGCGGCGGCTACTCGACGTGGCGCGACTCGACGTCACAGTATCAAACCGTAAGTTCTCATTTTGTTTTGGTTTATACGGTGTCTTTATGAGAGCATCCACCATCTGACCTCCCAACTCCGTGACCGCATACATACAAGACCACCATTTACCTACACCCACAGCTTACTCTTCCTGCAAAACCTATCATCACTCACTGATATTGGTACAATAATTTAAAAATACAAAGTTTTGACAATTTTTATGCGGTGTTATTAATCTGGTGTCTCCTTTTTCCATACTAACTGATGTTCAAAATATTGAATTTTGAAATTGGAACAGATGTTGCCAGCGCTGTATTTTTGTTTCTTTTTTACTTCATGTTCAACGGCATGTCAATAATTCAGACTTGATTCCTGTGTTGTTATAAAATGTACATTTTAATATTTTTATGTATGTTTGTACCTATTTAACGAAGAGTTGTGAACAGGGTTAATTTGGTAAATATATTCATCATCATCTTTATATCGTTCCTGGTGGCACGCAAGAAACTCAAGGCACCTCGGAGTCCGGTGTCCGTTTACGCCTTTTTCTCCTTTTGATTTGGGTTATATAACTTTTATGGGAGCGACTGCCGTCTGACCTCGAGAGGAAAGTCTGTCCTACCGGTGCCTCATCCGGTGGCCGGCAACCGGTGGCTTGTAAATGAGATTGATTTGTTTTAGTCTTGATGGGACACGTACCTATAAGTTTATTAAATATTAGTTAAATTAATCTAATACTGAACCTAATATTTTATGATAAAAAATACGTATGTTATGGGCTCGCTTTGGATAAACACCTCTTATATTAGTATCGGTAGGCAAATGTATCTCATCGGCATACAAGACCTCACATAACCACCGCAAAGCGAAGCCGTGCTCTAAGGGAACCATCAGTGCTACGATGTTTCGTAGATACGCGGTCCACCGCGGACGAAAAACGTTTAGCTAAAAGCTTTGGCTAAGTGAAAAATTTTAATTAGAAGAAGCCTACTTTAATAAAATATGTTGTAGTGTTGAAGAATATCCTTCTAATCTATATATTTATATATCATTACTTAGTGACTAACTGGTCGGGTACATGGGTCCCTACTAAGCTCACCTGCAAACCCTAAGAGAATGCAATAGGGGAAGAGTATCATGTTCAAAGTAATAATCACGAAATTTTGATACCGTGCGATAACGTTTCCATAAACTTTCCCTGGCACATCCCTAATGTTATTACTCCGTGTGGTCGTGGCTCTCTACTGTTAATCCTGAAGTACAGTAACTACAGTAGTAAGAATGAGGGTGGGATTAGACCGATTCTTTTTTTTCTCATGTCGATGTTTCCATCGTGGTGTAGTAATTTGGTTTTACGGCAATGCCGCTACTTACGTAGGGCCCGAGCATAGGTATCGCTCTTCGAGAATGTTTACTACATCCTTGTGATAAAATAATCAATATCATGACTTGTATTAGGTTCTATCCATCGTTAGCTTCCAAACTTATGACAAGTTATTTGAAGAAGCAATGTATTGGTCTAAGTACTTTAAGACGGCTCACCAACCTGATCTAATCCATTAGGTATTACTTTGACATTCTCTAGGCATCGTACTCTTTATTGGATTAAAGTGAGTTCCACTTTATGAATTCTTTGACTTAAAACATTTAAAAGTTTTTCATTTTATCTTTGCACTCAGGTTTTGATAGGTCCCCGATCTGCTCTGGTAGGGATAGTTGGGTTTGCTCTTTTTTTTTACTCTACGACATTTTACACAGCGCTCTCTAGACCCATTACTTCTTATGTAGCTACGTACATACGTAACCAGCTAGTGTTCTGGGTTCTAGAATGAAAATAAAAATACTTTTTTTTTGTTAATACATACATAATATACATAGAAACTCCGAGACAAATGCAAATAGACATATTCATGTTTATAAATTCTTAGTCACTGTATTCTTACAGTTACTACGCGTTGTGACCGAGGCATTATGATTCTGACGTTCTTGACGGTTTGACGGTCACAGTCTACCAATGTTATTGATTGATCTGAATATTTTATTACCTTGCCTAGGTCTAGAGTCAATACTTAAAAGTACCCACTTGAATTAAAACCTCCAGAAATTTTACCCACTCGCAGTAGTCAGGATACTCAGGATTTTCTAGCGTTTTCTACTCACTACACTACTGATATACCCAGTAATAGATGAAGGATCAACAAAAAAAAGCAAATTGTTTATAATACTACGTTCCAAATAACCAGCGCCAAAAAAACCTTACATATTATATCAGCATTCTTATAAAAATACAAAAATAGTTCTAAATTGAAGCAATATAGAACCTTTACAGAAAACACCTTCGGTATCGGCCTACATATTCGTTTTCCTTTGTTTTATTACTTTTGTCTTATTCCGTAGATTTCTGACCGTCAGTTATCCCTCGCCGTTTACAAAATCTGGTCCATATTTTCTTGTAAACTTTTAGACAGGTAAAGAGATTTATTTAGACTAGTCTAGTGGCAAGAACGTAGCTTACAGTTTTTTCTAGTAAAATATCTAAACCGAAATAAAGAAAGACATATTTTATTAGAGACCCCGAGACACTTTTCAGTGCCTTGTTGTTTTAAATTGAATGAGCCTTGACCTGAAAACATTTTGGAAGGTAAGTGCTTTTGTAGAAGTACTATAATTCTAGGAACGTGTCAATACTATTCTTGAAATATTAATCAAAAGTTTAATACCTGTGATTATATACAGTCACAATTACGTTTCTTAAATTGAATATAACAGAAAAGAAATGAAGTATACCTAAGTGTCTACGAATAAGGTTGGTTTTCAGTAATCTAAGAAACTTATAACATCAAATGTATTCCAAACAAAAGACATGTCAATGACGTTATGCCCTAACGAAGGAGACAGAAGCTAAATTGAATAAATAGATGATAAATGATACTTATATAGACCTTAGTGTCAACGCATAAAGTTGGTTTTCATTAACCTTGCAAACGTATTACTGCTCTAATGCTTTTTATATTTTCGCGCAATTTTGAATGTCTTGTCACTTGTAACACAATAAAAAAAACTCATATTAGTAGCTCGGATTGCTTATAATCTCGTGGGTTGTACAGGGTGATAAAGGGATTCTCTCTCCGATATTAAAAGGCCAAGCTCATGTGAAAATACCCGGTTGACGACAATTAAATAGCTGCGTACCCTATTGCGTGGGACCGAAGTACCTACATAATTGACAAAATGTGGGTGTTAAAACACTTTTGCCTACATCTTCAGGCATTAGTTAGTCACAACATTTAGTGTATGTAAAAGAATTATAATATCCAACTAAGGTCGAATTTCACCAACAAATTGAATTACATAAACTAAGTTTTAAATGTTACCGGGTTTGGCGCACCAATGATTTGGAATAAGAGTTAAAGAAACCTTATGACAGGTTTTTCATTTAAATTTAATTCTCTACAGCTGTTCTGAGTGTTCTAATGACCCATACTAACATACCAACATACAAACAAACTAATAAACAATACAACAAGTCAAAACAAAACTTATAAAAACTTTGTATTTGGATCGAAATTAAACGATTTGAAACGGACAGTTGGTGAGAAGACTACTCATGTCACTACACCCGCCATCAGTGAAATCGAAACTCATTTTCACGTTTAATTACTTGCTCGAAAATTTACCAGAAAATGAAAATGACTTTGCAACACAATTTCCAATGAATATGTACAATTTGCCATGAATTTTGAATCGACTAATCGAGGCAAGGTGTAATGGGATTGCCGAGCTTGATACGCTGACTGGGCAATTATTTCTGTCCTACATAAAAATGCCACTTGACTTGATTTTATTTATTTATTATTATTATTATTTGTTAACTAACTTACTGAGCAGGTAAGTCTATCATGCTCACTGTTTCTTTATGTGCGCTGTCAGAATAATGGAGCCCCCATTATTCTGACAGCGATGACCACTGTTATCGTTCAAAATAAATCTGTATCAATTTTTTTTTATTCTTGATAGGCTTACGTTTGACCTCAATCTCACCTGATGGTAAGTGACGATGTGGTCTACGATGAATCACGCTTGCCTAGAAGGAACCTATTCACTCGTCAATAAAACTTCTTGATTCTTGATTCTTGATTCGAGACAGTTGAAACTAAATAAAAGCTTGTAAAATATATTTGAATTTTACCCTATTTTATTTAACTTATTATTAAATAACTGGTTATGAAACGATTCAAATCATAACTAAAACATTATGAATTGGAAAGGTTACATAAATATTCATATAGGTATTTATATTCATAACACCCGAAGCTTTCAACAGAACTACAGGAAAAGCTAGCACGTACCGAATAAATAACGATAGATTCGGTCCTGTCACATTGAATCTCGTTACCGTCACGTGACGGCGACAGTAGTATTATTATACACACGCACCATTGTATCTCCCCTTCAGGATCTGGGGAAACTGACAGACGTGGCAGTAATCTACAATGTGTCGCAAGTAACAGGTGTTCCAACGAGTCCCGAATGAAAATCATTCAATCGGTAGCATTACTCTACTACAGCAAGGAGTTATTTTTATACACAGCTGCTACACATTTTAGATTAAACATTTACTAAGTTAAGCGTTATCATTTGTTTCATATAAAAAAAGTTGCTAATCTTAAGTTTTCAGAGAGAGTACTTAAAAGTAATTCTTGACTCACAGAATACGAAATGTATCTGGGAAAAATTAAAATTTTAAAAGTCTCTGAAACCGTTACACACACTCGTTTATCCTGGTAAGGTACGTTAATGTTAGACTCCCTTGTTCCATAGAAAAACGACAAGTGATTAGTGTTTGTGAATATTGCACCGTCTATTTAACTTCTGTTTCGGACAAGTCGGGGGTTTGATGACTAAACAAAGGCAGTGATTGTCCCACTAAACAAAAGCAAAACAGAAATGTCGGTATTATCGCGAAATTAGTCCTCTTATGTCAATTAAGGAATTAGAACTTAAAATTCAGAATGATAGTAATTCAGATGTTTAGTTTCATTATAGATAATATAATATTGCAGCTTGTAGGTGCCGCTAAGCACTAAAACATAGATATTGAAAAAAATAAAGACAGGATAAGATAATACCTATATGTGCTAAAAGAACAATGAAGCTAAGATTATTTTGTGAACGGTGAACTATTTACGTTCTTTTATAAGCAGAGCAAACAAGTGCACCTGGCCATTCATAACGAAACAGGAATAGGTACATCTTTATACAAAAGGTAACATTATTGTCTAACGCGATATAACAACAATAATCTAATTTGTTAGAGAGCAAGTATTCAGTATTTATTTAGCTATATAAATTATGGCAGCATAACTTAATAATATACCAACAAAGTATCTCTGTTCTTAAAAATCGATCGCGATACAATAAATGGGTCTTTCTCGGTCATCTTTTCTAATTCCCTCGAGGTGCAAATACTCCAACTAAGTTTAGACGTTTCATATATGGCCGCACTATACTAATACTTTAGTAGTATTATCTAATTTATATCGGTTGAAAACTTTTTTTATTCATGTTCGAATGAAATATTGTTTGTTCACTTATTGTAAGGAAATGGCTATAAACTGGTCTTGCCATCATTTAGATGTTAAATACTTACTGAATGGGAAAAATCTTTATCCTGAGTATAAATTATGATAATTTACTAGTAGGTGTTCCTTTAGACTCCACCTGTATGAATAACCCACAAGAATTTAGTCATAATATAGGCAACCTCTGCGCCAACTCTCATCCAGATTAGTTCAACTATTGTGATGTTATGGTGTAACAAATATCCATCTAACCATCTAAGTTTTCACATTTTCAATAGAAATAAGATTACTAAACGAGTAGTTACACGTGAAAATAATTAGAATGAATAACATCTTCATATACAGACATAAAGTATATTTCCTGTTTGGTTCTCTAAGGAGCAGAATATAAGGGCTAACCCATGTCTTCCCGTGGGTGTCGTTCAAGGTGACAGGGGGTAGAGCTGTTCTATATTCGTCACTATTGTGTATAGCCTTTCGGAGATTAACAGACGTGATTTCTCGTTACTAAGCGTTATGTAGACGGAGGCGCGGGGCGGTCAAAATGTCCGCGACGCACTCTTATCATTACTATCATTATACCTACGGCACGATATAATGGCCGGTTTGACGTTTGTCCGCTCATGAAGTTTCGTATTAATTATTGTGACATTTTGAAAGAGCAAATTGCTGTTCTTTATTGTCAATAGTGACGTACAGTAAGTCATAAAATTTTATCGAATGTAGGTATAATTTTAGGACACAATATTTATTTATTACATTGATTTCTGAATTATATAATGTATATTAGTGTCCCACGATCATTTTTTTTTTTATAAGATTATAATTACCTATTGGTGTACCTACTTATTTCACACAACTCGGTATTTGTTTTTCGAAATTCAATTTCTTTAAATAAAATCTATATAATCGACACTAGGACCACTGGCAAGCCCAATAATACCTCCGGCAAACTTACGTCAAAACAAAGCATTTTCGACTTGACGTTGCTTCGAAAAGTACAAACTAGGAGTGCAGTGCGATTGCGATATAGTTTAGACCTCCTCGCCTGATGGTACGCTAAATGGTAAATCTCGCCTGATGGTAAAGTCTCAGGAAGGGGTCCCCATTACATACACTAACAGTGATAATTATAATGGTAGCCCTCAACTTACTCTGTTTACGCCTTTTGTTGTGGATTTCGTCGATATGGCCGAACATACGCAGAGCTGAGTTCTAAACAGTCAGGCACGTGTGTTCGTTATAGGTACGCCTTCGTAACATTTCGATCGTGAATCTCAAAATGGAAGGTCAATTTTACCTATAACTGTTAGACGAATAGATAACTAAAGAAAAATCTGGCGAGACTGGCACAGAAGAAAATAAACTTCACACACACAGAAAAAAACGAGCAAAACCAGTCGAAGACATGTGTGTAGCTACTATTTACGGAAGGAGTATCCAACAAGAAAAAAGCTAGTGCAATCACTGAAGGAAGCTGGATTAATATATACTCATTTTCATTCCTAATTCCAATATTCAGTTCGTTCAAATGTATTAAGTAGGTAAAAATTTATATTTTTTTACTAAAGTTTTTGAATCAGGTACCTAGGTAAGTACTGCTTGCAATAAAAACTTATTTGATTTGATTATATTTTTATCGAGAGTAAATTGACATTTCCATCACTATTGTAATATGTCAAACCGGCCATCATATCGTGCTGCTACTGTAGATCGCATTTGGCCCGTGTATGTCTGACAAGCGACATGAGTTATTGCGCGGACAAATGCAACCTTAATAAGAGTGCGATAACGTCTTAATCTGCCTGCAAATCTCAGTTGTATCCGAAACCTGCACTTTGGAACGTTCTTCCAAAGCTCCATCTGTTTGCTAGTAGATAAGCTCCTTTATCTTAGAACAAAATAAAGCTGTCTAATTACCTACAAGTCGCGGCGAGTCACATTGTCTTGTCTCTAATGTGAGATAGCCCTAAACAAACAGTTGAGTAGTTTAGCATCCAATAGCAGTATAAGGGTGTGGACAGACTATAATTATATTAGCCTATGACTATATGATGTCAACGTCGAATGATATAATTTGCATTCACAGTCAGGAAATTACGAATTCAATTTCGATTCAGTCGGAAGCTAATACTACATTTGTGTGTGTCGATATGGTATGAATGTAGGTGTATACCTAGCCGAGTGTTTGATAAAGGGGGTGTTTCTTCTATTTGTTGCTTGATGGGTGTGATTTAAAAAAAGAGTACTTGGGACCGAATACAGATATTGGTATGGAAATTAAGTTTAGTCTTTGGAATAAATTGTATTGCCTAGTCAATCAACAGGTGTACCGTCTCCTTTAAAACTCCCATAAAAACATCAAATATAAAGAAGAAGAAGGAGGAAGCGGACCCTAGGGTTCAAAGTAAAAGCCTAGGATATACCAGAAACTACGCCAACCATATCTACCACTATATAGAATACTGTTGTTTATCTTAGCTGTGTTGTTTAGTCAAACCCCTACCCTATTTTCAAATTTCAGTTACCACCTACAATTTAACAACTACAAGATGTACGTACAAGGTGTTCAAAATGCAAATGAGACTCAAATTAATAAGCGAATACTAATTACCGACATCATAAATTCAACACGGCAATATTGACCTTAATTGGCTTCATTTAAAGATTAATTTAATATAAGTTCGGTATAGACGATGACATATCAAATTACCTACGTGTCGGAAATTTTAACACAGACCATTGGAAATTCATTCAACAGTTTGACGCATGATAATTATAATCTTTATTGTGTTTCTCTTATGGACTCTTCTTTTTTAACCAACGACGCTAAAAGTTGAGTACCTACTTTATTTCAGATTACATTCAATCATTCGATTAAACATATAGCGAGTCGTTATTTACTCCGCAAAACCTATCTTGTTACACGTATAATATTTGCATCATTCTGTGTCTTTGTGTAGCATGCAGCTCCTAAACGAATAGAACGAATTTGGTGTAGTTTTCTTTTTTATCGGCAATGAAATGGTTCTTAGCTATAATTTATGAAGATTTATGTGTTTGTACAACATCCGTTCTTCATAATTACCATCTGATCGATAACCGCGACTGAAATCTAGTCTCCATTCTCCTTGCATTATAAATTGCAAAAGTTTGGCTGGATGTACGGATCTAAATTAAATTTAGCACAAAGTGATAGTCTGGACTAGCAGTCATTTACGCAAGTGAAATCACAAGCAGCAGCTCAGCTGGTAAAATCTAGATTAAGAAAAAAACATCTCTATTTAAAACGTCACTTACATTTTTGAAGTCACGGTGTACTCGTAGTAGATTTGCAATTAAAATTCTTAGAATCGTCGTAGCATTACGGAGTTAAACGGATTTAATTCCTTTAAATTCACGCGTCACGCAGTCCCCGGCAATTATATCATATTAAATGTAATTGCAAATTGTAAAAGGTTTGTCGAAATAGAAAGAAGAAAATGTATTTCGCTGTACATTTTGTATAATTTAAAGCGTGTGGTTTATGCTGTACATCAGTACTATTGTCTATTCTATGAATAGTATAGAATAGATCTTGCCTTATTGTATATCCTACATAATAGCATAATTTTATATGCTTAATTAATTTAGTACGATATAGACAACCTTTTGATGGTTAGGTCGTTTAACAGGCAACATAATAATAGTAACCCATTTATGTCCCACTGCTGGTCACGGGTCTCCTCTCGTCTAACGAGACAGCTGAGAGGGTTTAGATCTTAATCCACACACGCTGGCCTAATGGGGGTTGGTGGATCGGACATGTCCTTAGAATTTCTTCTAGGACATTGTGGGTTTCCTCACGATATTTTTCCTTCACCGCCAGCAGATGGTAAATCATGTGATTGGTACATATAGATTCCAAAAATGAAATTTATATTAACCTATGAGTAGAGGCCGTGTCCCTATCTATTCAGCTACCATCGCTATCATGCAACATGTTGTGGTGTATTTATAATTTATGATGGTGTATTTTTTTTTTAACGATGATGATAGACTTGCTCATTTGACTCTTTTGATGGCAATCGGTTACCTATTGAGAATTCTCTAACACGAATAATAACATTGTATACAAAGAGGAATGCCTATGCCGCAAATTGGATATTTTTGTAGGGAGCAGGTACAGAAGAAAAATAAAAAGTTTCAGACAGAAGTAGCCGTGTGGCTGAAGCGGTCGGCTAACGATCAAGAGTTTGCTTATTCGAACATCACACAGAACACTGTTGAACTTGTAGAACACTACTAAAGTAAGCCAACTTCTAATGCGATACTTTAACCCAGTTGGAAGGATTCACAGGAATACTGGTACTCTGTAAATTTAATTACCGTAAACTTCATTTAAAAAAATACTGGAATAGGGAATAGAATAGGTGAAGTTCTAACTACAAACTAATATTATACCTACTAATATTATAAATACGAGAGTTAATTAAGTTGTTTTAAGATGTTTGTTACTCAATTATGCTCAAAGGGCTAAACGGGTATGGCTAAGTTTGCGCAGGGCTTTATAGTCTGGAATAGTATTAACTCAATTCACCTAAATCTACCCCACTGCATCGTATAGTCAGCAGCAAAATAGATTTTTCAACTTTAATCACAAAGTAATAAACAATTTTCATTTGGTTTTTTAATGTGAAATTAGTGCAATCGTCATAAAATTTAACCGCTGACTGTACCATTCTAAAATGTAATAAACATTTTAAAAACCATGCCCTACACTTACATAATATACACTGATACTACACACATACACACGCATGATAAAAATTTATATACTAGTGCCAATGGTATTTTCAGTATTGGGAATAGTATTAGCTTAATACGTGGCACTTATACCAAATATACCACGAATTTGTTAGGCTGGTCAGAATATTAAGTACAAATAACTATTTACTACTCGATGTGGCATTAATGTCACGTCGTCGTTGCCAAATATATAGCGCACTTTTGTATGTGCGATGAATATTCATACCAGGAGACTAAGTGTCCTTACATAATTCATAGAAAATACCACCCTAAGCCATCTTAACACAATTAATCTTGAGCTATTGGCAGAACAGGAAAATGGTTTTGAAAATTTTCATTCTATTTAATTATATATTTTTAAAGAGCCCTGTCGAATATTTACTAATGGGAATTAATGAGTTATCCCTTTCGCTAGCTAGGTATGTGCCTATATATTACAAGATACAGATATATAAGTAAAATTAAGAGCAGAGAGCGTTCAATTATTTCTTTTATGGTTTTATCTTTTGTGTTTTTAGTTGTGCTACTTTTAATGTTAATTTTGTACAATAATAGATAAGCTGAATGGCATCCCTAGGACGCAAGGCACCTGGTTGAAATTAAGAGCTAGACTTTTGTCTGGTACATTCTAATCTAATGCCTAATCAGTAAACTGCATGTTAATCATTCTAAACTCTAAAAGATTTGGTACAATTGTACAAAAATACATAAATGCAAGCTTTCTTAATTAAAGAGGGTGATAGGGAGACCAGATATGTGAGTTGCTTTTTAATTATTAACTTAATAATATCTAGTAGGTATATTTAATTAAATAGATTCTCTACTTTTTTTCTTTATTTTAATCCAATCGAATTTCAACGTCTTACTTAACGAATTTTATTGCAAATGTGAGAACACGGTTTAGTTGAATGATTTTTACTGAAAATCTAGCCTATGAGTGCAGACAGAGTCCCACGGATTTTAACTGATGAAGCCCAGCCTATGAATGCAGAGCGATACAGATCCACAAATAGGCATGTATTAAACTAAAAAATAGTTGTTAAAGTTGTCATAATTTAACTTAAATATTATAGTAAAATTTAAAATATTTTCATAAATAATATTTACAAAAAATTAATTATATATTATTCAATGTGTTAATAACACATTGAATAATATGTTACATAATGAATAATTTTAATTGCAAGATTTCGTTAATTTTTTTTGACATTTATTTTGACCGTTTGGTGTCAGTTATATTTTATGTTCAACTTGTAAATTATAATTTTATAATCACATTACCCACTAGCAAAAAAACTCAATTAAATTAATTAATATTAATCGCAAATTACAAATTGATTGTACAACTATGCATTACATTTTTTGAAAACCTAAACGAGAAAATAACCCTAAAATAAAAAAATAGGCCAAATTTATTTTCCAACTTCGGACGACATTTAAACAGAGTGCGAACAGCGTACAATAGTCCGCCTTATTTACCTTTATTCAAGTCGTCCTAAACAAACACACGGCACGTCACAGTTCCATGTTAAGTTCGGTCGCACGTCGCGTCAAGTTTGTCCGCGCGGCGCGGTGCGCGTCGGCCGAAGGCGGGCGGCTGACTAGACGTTACGAGCCCCGCGCGCACCACCCTCGCTGTTTTGATTTACAAACACCGATGCCACTGTGTCATGCAGTGTTCGATATCCGCCAACACCGTTTAATTTCCAATAAACATTCCTATTATCATTTTAGACACACGGTCTTCTGGAAAACGAATTTCGCATTCTGTTTTTCCAAAGCTTTGTAAGTATTATTGGGCTTTGAGTGACAGTGTAATCGAAGCCTATTAAAGTTTGAATGAGTTTTGATTAATATTGTATGAAGTTTCGTTTCTTGTAGAACTTAGTTTGGCATCTTCGAAAATTGATTTAATTTAATATTTAATGATAACCTCCGTAATGACAAATTAAATAACGACATTCTTGAAGTTTATACTTGAAACTTACTTGTTTACGGGTTAGGAAGATTAGCATACAAATAGTTACATTAAAAGAATTTACTGTTGCCTAGGGATGTTTCGAAGATGTATAACACTTGAAAGGATTAGACGCAGTATTCACTATTAGATATTATGCCCCTAAGGGGACCCACTGGCTTTTAACTGGGATTCTTTTGTGTCCTGCCCCTCTGGAATATTCTATTACGAGTATACGCAAATAATAAACCTTTTTCTATCCAGAGTAGTAACAACCCGTCACCTGCGTCTATCTTTACACATATCACGACTTTGAATTATATTGATATTCCACCTAGAAGTTAGGAAATGTATAGTTAAGTGACTATGGTCCAGTTTTAGGGTTCCGTACCCAAGGATAACAACGGGACCCTATTACTAAGACTCCGCTGTCCATCTGTCTGTCTGTCTATCACCAGGTATCTGATAAACCGTAATAGTTAGACTGCGAAATTTTTACAGATGATGTAGGTATTTCTGTTGCCGCTTTAACAATA
The DNA here is from genome assembly GCA_963576445.1 of Lithosia quadra. NCBI lineage: Eukaryota > Metazoa > Arthropoda > Insecta > Lepidoptera > Erebidae > Lithosia > Lithosia quadra. The sequence goes on along the minus strand of OY754880.1, from coordinate 12,507,443 downwards.
AATACTAAAAACTAAATAAAAAGAAATAATAATCGGCAACGACGACGCTTGAAATGCTTACAGCATGAACAATCCTTCGTGCGCGAGTCCGACTCGTACTTGACCGGTTTTTTAATACTTAGGTACTCATATCACACACTTTTACTTTACTTCTCCAAACCATAATAATAAACCAAAAACATAATTGGTGAATTGTCTTAATACACCTCTGATATGCAGGCTTGACTGCGCATAAAAAGGGTCAGGAAAGGATTCAAGGTGCGATATTAATCAAATAGAAAAGAACCCTGTATAAATACATCCAGGAAAACATTACAGCTACCATCAAACGTATAGCCGAAGATACGGACCGAAGCTTCGGGCAATCGGTACTAAGATACCCATTTAGGTACCCCGTGTGGGTCCGAAGTTGGCACTTAAAAATTCTTTCAGTCTAAGTAAAAGTGAAATACGGTACGTAAATGCTACGTTTTTCGTTCGTGCTCGCCCGAAGTTTCGGATGAACTTTTCGCGGTAGCGGTACTAAACATAGCTTAATTTATTAAACAAAAGGTTATTAAAGAACAAATTAACCATGATACATTATATTTATAATTGTACGAAATAAAAGTGAAAAAAAAAAAACATTTGAATATACGTGTAACTTTTTTATGGCCGTTTCAAAATCCTTTCAGAAGTATATAGGGACTTTATGTTTTCGTAATCACATTAAGTATCCCCAAACACCCAGCCAAAGCAACTGGGTATATTATTTATGCATATTAATATTTGCACTGCTGTTCATGAGGCCTATTATGGAGCATTGGGGTCCCACCATGAGCATCCGGGTCAATCCAACCTCACCTGAGAGGCGGTACAATAGCCGATGGACGGAGCCCTTCCTGAGACTTTACTTTACCGTCAGGCGAGGTGAAGTCATATTGACGTGATCGATATAAAAAAAACAAGCGGGAATCAAACTCGCGACCTTTAACTTAGGAGTCACGTATAGGTAAGTGAGCAGTTTAATATCTTCCTGATTTTTTGATCATTTTTCCATTACTTACGTGATTATGTTTACATGAGCTTGCCAATTGGAAATACAAACATTGCCGGTACTGAGACTTTTCCTGGCGAAGCAGAAATATAATTGGGTTTTCCTGTTAGACAAATTCTCAATTACAGTGCGAGATTGAAAATCTGCTCGACAAATCGCGACATGATCGTTAAGCCCAATGCAAGATGGCGCTGCAGTAGATAAAATATTTTTCCTGTAAGGATAGTATCCTTTTATATAAATACATAATATTATATCCACATCTATTTTCGGCTAGGAAAGGCTCACACAAAGCAACATCTGTTTACCTAACGCTACTACTACACTTTCATATTGCTTAAATTACCTACCAGTAATTTTTTACAAGTATTTTACAAGATTTATTTTAACTTGCTCTGTTGTTTGTTAGTATGGGTCAAATCTTGGAAACCCAAACTAGAACCACGTCATGAAGTTAGATTGACCTTAAATTTAGTACAAGAACTTGCTTATCTTCGGTGACAATACGATAATATGGTACTATGAAGCTGTTCTGATGATGAAGTCGGCAAGTATCTATAAGAATTTCTGAACTAAATAAAGCTTTGGTAAATACTCTGATGCTACGTGATATCGGTGATATCCAAGGCCCGATCTGTATGATCATCCAAACAAACATTGCGTTAATATCCGTTGAATCCAAAACTTCCATTTAGAAGCTCGAAAAGCCTCGCAGATTAATATTTGACATTTGAATAACACGGTAGTAATTTGACGAATTGGAGTTTATTTGATTTCTTTTACTGAATCTCATAATATGTTGTAGGTATTTGGTAACATGATTGTTTTTGCTTCTTAAGCTTCTTCTTCTTAAAAATGTTATTAAGGAGATGGAATTAGTAGATACATTGCGTACCTAAATATTTATGTAGAGAACCCAAATGTTTGTGGACGGTGGTTAGCGTAACTAATGCATTTCCCGGAGTTTGAAATGAACGGCTCCTCAACTATTTGAAAATGAATTGCGTGAAACCGTGATTTGCAAGTAGTGATCTTACAAGCACCTTAATAGAATTCAAAATATTTTGGTTTACAGATGCGCATGGAGTTTTAATAAAATAAATTATGTAATGTTGTTCAAAGTATAAAAGAACTGTATTGCAAAGGTAGGGGTAAAAAAGATGAATAGTTAAGTTCTTGACAAGGCAAGGACTAAAAATATTACGGAGATAAAGTCTGACTGGAATGTATGAAAGAGAATTAAACATGTTTTACTGACTCCAAAGGCATGACGATGATCTTTGATTAGAAAATTAGGAGTGTTTAAATAATGGTAGAAGTACATAAATTTCGCGGCACGATTTGCGAGGTTAGGATAAATACGAGTAAATAGGTTCATTTCTAGCGGTACATCTATCTATCTAAATGTTGTTCGAGGCACAATATCAATTAACAACACATATCGGAGCTGAAATATTAGGCGAATAAAACTACGTTGCCCGTATTCTAACTAATATAACCTTATCTTAGTGTTTTCGTTTATTTTTACGCAAAAACGGCTAAAAACATAATTGAAATTTTGTACATAAATCTACCTTGTACGTCCGGAATTAGTATAAAGTTTACTATAATGCCAAGAATAGATGCCTATGAGTCACGGGAACTGGCTCAGTATTTCATATGGGTAGGAATACAATTGACACTAACAGAAAGTAAAAAAGGTTTCGTACGTTTTTACCTAAAACTTTTATTAACATGAGAAGCTTTATTTTACTCTCAGATTACGTACTAAAACACGATGTTGACATCGCGTGGGTGAGGACAATATCCATGCGATGCTCCCCGTTGATTACTGAGACTCTATGTGGATATGAAGCAAGTACTTCTGTACGAGTATTCCTACGCACTAGCACATGTATAAATTTAAACCTTAACACCTTATTCAGAAATTCTATTTTTGTTTATTATCGAAACTGTTGTGAGTTTATTTTAATTATTTAAATCTTTATTGCTCCGCAACTAATTATATGGGTTGTTCTGTATATTGGTACACGTGGTTTTGCAACACCGGTGAACAATCCTACTTTCTACTTACCTACTAATGGTGTAAATGTGAAGCTTCGTGAAAATGTTTGGATGTTCAGCTTTGTTACTCAATCGCGCTCTAACGGCTGAAAGAATCTGACTATAATCTGGTGTAGGGGTAGATTATAGTCTGCAATAACACATAGGCTCCTTTTAACACTTGCAATAGGTTCTGAACTTCTCATGGGGATCGGACATAAGAACAGAATTCTACGCAGGCGTGGCCGTGGACAACAGCTAGTATGTGGTATAAAAATTGAAATACAAGGACTAACCACTTTAATCCTAAAAGACTGTAAATTTTAAGTGACTCTGGGCAGACTATCCGCAATTAGGCCTTTGTACCCATTTTCCGGGATTATCCTGAATAACGTATTCGATGTGGTTGCCGTGGATGGAGTAATTTCACAAAGATTATCCGAAGCGCTTTAAAGTGCTTTTAGGTAGGTATATACAATGAGACGAACCACTTAAGAATCAGACTAAGAAGCGAAAAGAAATGGATGAAAATGATCTCGCTTGAATAAATAACTCTTATGCATCCAACGGGAAGTTTCCTGTACCAATTTCAGGAAAAACATTCGAAATTTAAAAGTGATTTTTTTTGGGGGGTTACGAAATATTATCTACTTCTAGTCGATGTCCACGGTTACAAAGTTACACTTATGAACTTCAAAATCAATGCTACCGTTTGCTAATAATGCTATTTAATTTCCCATTAACTCTTATATGAAATCTACACTAATATTGTGTGTTTGTATATTTGTTAAATTGAAAGGGGTAATCTCGGGATCTACTGAACCGATTTTAAAATTCTTTCACCAATATAGAAAGCCACATTATTGCTGAGTGTCATAGGCTATATATATTTTATTGAAAAACTGGAATTTACACCCGGGCGAAGCCGGTTCCCGGGCCGCTAGTATATAATAATTATTATTCATCTATCAATAACTGGCCTAGAATTATATTTCAGGGGTAGATATGTACTTTATATCCTTGTAGTAGAAATCAATCATTAGGGTTACAAAGTTACACTTATGAACTTCAAAATCAATGTTACAGTTTGTTACATTTTTTAGAACCAGATTCGCAAGGCAGTGGGTAGAATAAATAAATAACCTCTTGCATTGCCAGGTTTACTGAGCTCGCTGTAGCTCTTAAGCTTCTAAAGTAATTTATTATTTGGACTGTATTTTAGAGAGGATAGCTTCTAAAATCCTTTAAATGTTTTAGGTTTAATCTTCAGAAAAAATCTTAACCCAATTGAAAAGTACATTATCTCCGATGGTCATTTTTGGCTAAAGAGAGCAGGTTGTTAGTCAAATGTATTTTGAATATAGCTCCACGTATTTTACACGCATGTCGTGTTATAGTGTCTACATCAATAATACCATATAGGCTTTATACGATGTTGACAGGAAATCAATGGCCCTGTCAGATTTAACTAAGTACTAATTGATATAGCGTTGGGTTGAAGCCCTTGTGATTTATAATTACAATACTACCATACTACACCAATATGATTGTATAGGTACAGCTAGTACCTAGGTACATAACAGTATATTTTACAAGCTTTTATTTAGTTTCATCTGTCCCGTGGTCTGTAATCAAATCTTGCAAGCGATTTGCACCTCTTCAGGTTATCCAATGGAGCTGAAATTTGGTATACTTATGTAAGTTCAAAGAGTAACAAATATCAAACTATCGCGTATATTATATTAGTGTGATATAATAACAACGTTCATGTATGAAAATAATTATGAAATTCGAAGAAGCGAGAGGCGTATGCCAAGATGGTAGCAAGTGGCAAGATGTTGTCTCTGCCTATCCCAATGGGCAAAGCTCAAAATTAAACCTATCGCCAAATATTCTGACTTCAATACACATTCAATTTATTCTCCGTAAATCTAAAAACCCAATACAAATCGAATCATTAAACGTACCCGTTTTGAGCCGCCTAAAGCCTCATTAAGTCCCCTTTATTTGACCATTACAATTTATTGCCAACATTATGAAACAAAAATAATAAACCCTTGAATATAACTCATTATCCATTTTCTTAGGCTCTTGCTAACGATGTTTTCGTGAAGATATTTAAAAAGAGAATGCGACGACATTAATAAAGCTAAAAGAAAAACAGCGTCTCTTTCTGTTGATGAGTAGGTAAAAGTAACAATTGCTTTCCTTCTATTCTGTGTTAGGTGGCTTACAAACATCAAACCATACCGTTTATTTTATTTTACTAGTAGATATATTTGCAGCGGGTACCTGGTCACGAACCTCCAAGCGGGAAAAGTCCCCACCTGCGATCAATGCCAGCTGAGGCGAGAGTGATTTCGTGGAGGGTTATTAGAAAGCCTGCCTGGTCGCGAACCTCCATGCGGGAAACCTTTTCTGGAACTGTGATCAATGCCAGCCGAGGCGGGAGTAGCCCTGTAGAGGGCACCCTCCGAATAGCAGACGAGTCAGTGAAAAGCAGACAAAGAGTGGACTGGTTCTTCGAGCGCAGGCGTTAGGGGGTTCATAGACCGCGTGCGGTTTTGTCGGTACGAATCAGACATAATCCGTGATTTCCGCGCAAAAAAAAAATATTTTATTGCTTTTTTTCTCAATAAAAGCCAATTTTAGAAAAGCTGTAACCAAAAAGAATTTAGAAACCGAATCGAAACTAAGTTAGCGTAATAAATGCTTAGATAAAACATCTTACATTTTTAAATTCCTTTTAACATAAAAAAAGTATACTGTAACCAATAGCGGTGTGAGGTAGCCCTAACTAGTTTGAACAAGTACAAGGGTCGGGGATCGTGATAAATTTGCAAATTTGGTACCTAAGGGTTTTTATTACGGCGCTTGTCACAATAGATCTTGTCTCGTCCTCAAAGTATAAAGGTGTCGTTTTTTGTGTAAAAGGATGACGTAATATTTGCTGACGTTTAGAATATAAGATGTTACGGAAAATTTTGTCTAAACAAACCTATTAGGTATATTGGACATTATGAAGGCACTTGAACTTATTATTTTAAATGAAAACGTATTAATAAAAATGCAGTTGACCAGATTTTAAATAAATAAATATAAATATTCGAATATACGACATTCTACAAAGCGCTCTCTAGACCCATGGTAAGCATTGACTAGCTTGTGTTATGGGTTCTAGAGTACGAATATAATTACATACTTTATTTTATTCATTTTAGTGTTATGTACATTTAATTTTTTATCATTTTAAAACCAAACCAAAACAGAGTTCAATACCTAAAGACATACCGACAGTGTTTGTCTGTATGTCTTTGTGTGTTTGTCTTGAATTCAATGTTTTTTGAACTTGTTTGTTTGAACTTGAACTTACTATAGAAGCTAGATTATAATAGATGAAGAAATTACATGAACTCAAAATCATTCCGTATAAAAAGTACCTTCAGTTACAGAAAACATTATCACTGTTAAAATAAAACGTTCTGTATAAACACCAAATAAGACTTAACTTTATTTTGGGTACACTTCGACCATCGATATCTCCGTTAGTTCATTTGCAGAGGTCAAACGACAAATGTTACGGGTAAATACTCAATCAAGTTGTCTGCACTTATTGAGTTACACAGAACGCAAACCCTAATATATCTGGTTTCCTATATATTATAATTGAATAAACTGTGCTTGAAACTTTATATACGCCGGTTTAAGTTACCCTTCCTCATAAATTAGAATAACTAACGTAAGTGTTAGTTTATTGGTTCATCATTCTTTCACGCAGGAAGGTTGCGATCATAGAATATCAAATCTAGCGGCACTCCCTCAGATCTCTCACAGTGCTTTGAAAATCATCATTATCTCAGCGTTGGTTTATAATAGTTACGATACAAATAGTAGTTACGATTGCTATTTGGGATTGTAACAATACGTAACCAAAATTATTCAAACAAAACGATAGGATTCATGTTTGGGGCAGCATGAATGACATTTTACACAGAAACAATGCAGACGGTCTAAGAGGGTGTTGTAATGATTGTAACGCGAAATTCTTTGTTTTAATTAATTATTCCTTTGTCATTTTTGTTTTTTGGGTCGAGTTTATGTCAGCCGCTGTCAAGATATAAACGATGTTTGTAGTTACAATGTACCTTCTGATTCGGAGGGCATAATATTAGCTATATATTCTCTTGATTATTCTTTTTTCACTTCATACCGTTCAAATAAAAGATGGCAGAATCATGGATCCCTAAGAGTAGCTTTCATAGAAAAGGTGGTAAGGTGTTACGTGCCTATCAAGTTTCCTTTTTGTAACAAACAGGTCTTGGATTTAATAAATGTTATTAAAATATATTGAATTCAAGAAAATATTGAGTTCTTTAGTTGAAAACATTTCAAAGGATATTGTGTTGTGAATTGTCATCACTCGCCGGAACTTCGCGAGGCAAAATGACGTACTGAAATTGTCTGACTACCTGTAGATTCTTTTTAAAATATTTCAAACCATTTTCAACTTTATAGACAAAGAATAAAATATCAAACTTGTAATTACTTATGAAAATTATGGAGCTCTGACTGTTTTTCGAGGTACCTACTCAAGATATGAATTTTATGTTAAATATTATAATGAGTACAAAAGTGTCTTCATTTAGATTGTACCTACATCATCCTAGCGATTTCCCGGTTGTTTCTTATTATTTTAGGTCAGTTAGTTTTTTATGCGAATAACTGCCGTCTTACTTCCGATATTATCTCTCACCGCCTCTTGGAGGGTCGAGAGGGCCATCTTAAACCAGTGGATGGCCCTAGAGTGCGAGGGATATGCCCACCGGGGTGTAACCTTACACCCCGATAATTGAGACCCGCTACGGCGTGACCACCCCCGATAGTCGACGAGGGTGGTATCAGTAGAGATTGCCGCAGGAGTTCCTTTCATCCAGAACAAAATAGCTTACTGTTTCTTATAGATAGGTAGGTAGGTAACTTTTAGACGGTCATACATTTACCGCAAGCAAAACCCCGGGCAAGAGTTGAGTAGTATAATTTTAAAGATAAACAAATGAAATCCAAATTCTATTCCATTTTGATTCAACTTTCATGCGCGTTTTCATTTATGTGATCAACAATGCGTTTCAATAGATTTTCAGTTTTTGAGTGATTTTTAAATGAGCCTTTTCCAGGTAGGTACACATTTTCCTACTTGAAAAAACTGTTACGGTATTTCATGAAGTAATATAAAGCGTTTTATAGAGTACCTCGTAATATGGAAATATTCAGACATTAGTTAGAACGAGCAAAGCCACATAACAAAATGCAAATTGCTAATGAGGTCCCGTAACTCAACTGCAAATGTATAGCAAACAACTTGCACTAACTAATGCTCCTTTCTATGCAGAAATCAGAGGTAAAACTACTTTTTTTGCTAGAAAAAGTTGCCTTTATTAATATTGAAGTACTTAAGTTATTTTTAGATAGCAGTAGCGTATAAGTCCAAGAAATAATGAAATCTCGCACAAGGCCTCTGCATTTAGTAATGTAGAGTCTATTTCCGTGTGTGAGGACAACTTCTTGTGTATTTTCTGTTAACATAATATATTTCTGTGCATAAATATGATGCTTGAAATTTAAGCTAGTGTAATACGCTAAACTATGAGCCTATTTGGTCAGTATTTAGCTTCTTTGTATTTTCAATATAATATTCATCAACTGAAAATCGGTAACAAATTCAAACGTCTGCTCACTGTGAGAGCTCGATATAAAGTGAGTGATTCAAATACGTTCCACACCGTTTTTTTCAATAGACATAATACTTAACAGCCTTGATAATGTTGCTATTTTCAAACGATAATAATATAATTATTTAAGTAGGTACGATTGCTAATATCACGATTATTTTGTATACTTGTAACAAGTATCTAATGTGTATCTTTAACTTAATAGAAAAGATTGCCTCGATTGAATAGACTCCTAAGCCGGACTAATAAGTAGATATTCGATGACCGAATCTGATGAGAGATGCAAAATATAATCTCCCGAATAAGCCTTCAGAAAACCAGACATAAAATATTCTATTATTACTTCGGTTACATATCTGAAGAAGGAATATTGGAAATTGTTCCTCAAAGATTCAATAAACAATGCTATGAGCAATCCTTCCGGGAAATGAATGACTATTCAAACATAAAAGGATAAGTACATACGGTCCTACAAAAGACTACCCGGCTTAAGGGCGAGTTTCGATTGCACGAACAATGGACCTACAACTGTAAATAGTTACCAGTGAGCTTCATAATTCAGGCCAATTTAGGATCTATGTTATCAGTTAAGCTTACGTGTAACTTAATATTTTCTTTCATTCTGATACAGTTCGTTGCTTGTATGTAGCAATGATCGTAAATTATGAAACAATAATACTGCACTAGCAGACAGGTAAAACACCTGAATTTTCAAATGTCGGTCGGTTCCATAAATGCCGTATAAATCTAACTAAGAAGGACCCCAGACTTCAACCGAAAACAAAGCTTTTAATGATGATGAAATAATTAAATATTCATTTCTGGCATTCTGAACGGATTTACTTAAAATAATACACGTAATATTCTATTCTACGAAATTCTACACACCGCTCTCTAGACCTTAAAGTAAGCATAGGTCAACTAACTTGCGTTATGGGTTCTGTCATACGGATAAACATACTTGCTTATATATTTTTTTATTTGAAATACATACAATGCAAATAGCCATTATCATCGTAGCAATCAAATGCACTACCGCTACGCCATAGAGTCTGTCAATAATGCGACTTCACAGATTTCACAAACATTAAATTACACAATAAAATTAATTAAACAAAACATTGTATGCAATATGTAATTATTATTTTGACAGTTTGCCACCCAAATCCCTTACACCTACTAGTTAAAATAGTTACAGTACCTAGTTGTTCAAAAATAGATTCCGTTGAACTAAAATAAGTTTGGTGACAATATTATTTTATAAATGTCACGTCTGCTTGGTCTACCCACATCTATTCTATAATAAACTTTATAACGGAGATGTCAGTACTGTGACAAGACTAAAATAATAAATCTCAATTGTTGCTGTTATTTTTGCGAATCGACAACTAAGCCGTGTAAACTATTACAGTCTTTTTCAGTGTTTTAGTTTTTACTGAATAATAATGAAATGTTTTCCTTCTATTACCGTAGTAACATTTATTTCATTCCGAAGAATTCAACCTTATTCCGCCCTTTAGCTTTCATTTACCTTAACTGCCGATATTAGGTTAAGGTGCTTATTTCCTTGTTGTGATTATATTATAGCGAAGGTCTGAATAATCGATTGAGAATCGACTGGCTGTCGAACGCTGTAAGTTAAAAAGATCGTAGGCCCTTTGAATTGGGTGGTATTCGACTTACCTAGACAACTAGTAGCCTAGATTTGTTTATACATTTTCAAGACTAAGGCTGACTCTATTTTTCATATTTATTAAATCGTACTGACTACACCCCACCTGATTGTAAGCTGGGGTGAAGTCCATAGTAGCCACTATTGCCAGGGGTTGCAATTAGAATGGTGGCTTCTACCCTGAACGCCTCGACAGATGCTTTTCCAAACCCCGTGGGTGAGTAAAGCGTCCCATTTCTTTATCGTACCAAAAAAATGAAAGACCAAATCGCTTTGAATGCGATGGTATTGATTGCACTGTATGTGGATGACACGAGTCCTACACGCGTTGTTCGGACCAGAAGTTGAATGTACATTAGAGATAAGACAGTCTGAAGACAGACTTAGCGTGACGTGTATTGTAGGTAAAACTCATAAAAAACCGAATCGAAACGAGGACGAATATATAACATAGTAACATAGTATAGTGATAAATAGAGTAGTAAAATTTTGTAAGGTAAAGCAATGCTTTAGCTTGTACTATTGTAACCATATATTTATTATACTGACTATAATGTAAATAAGAAAAAGCACAACATATTTTGTGTTAAAGTAAGATGGATGGATAAGAGTCTGTTTTCGTACGTGGCGGGTATCGTCTGGGTTATTAGTTGCAAATGCAATAACTCACGCTTATTTTTCAGAAAATTCAATACCTAGGTACCTACTGAGATTTATGTGTAAATGATCCACAAACATTCAATAATTATATAGGTTGTTTGTGAGTGAATATCATAAAATAAATTTGTATTGCCCCCTTATAGATTAACAAAACATTTCGACATAACTCCATTAAGTTAAACACTACAAATATTACCAGTTGAAGTTAAATGAGAAACGATGACCATTGCGTATTATAACGGGTTAAATTTAATTTAATTTTGCCAGTGTTTGCTTAGGACCTATGCGTCAAACAGTACCAAATAAAATTTTGTTATTAGTTGAGAACTTACTGACTTTGAGGAAGCGGATTTCATCATTGATCCGTGATCACAGCGTCGCGCGTCGTTGTAACCAATGTAGTTCATTTGATGAAAACGCGATAATTCAGTTTGATTTTATGTGTGAGTACTTATCTATAACAAAGAACTTTATGAAATTTAACTAATCGTGACACTTTAGTGATGTATTTAATAATGTAATGATTTATAGTTCCTGCTTCAAAACTAAATAAGGGATTAAAATTCAGGTAGTAGGTACATTATAAAAAATGCCTTTTCAAATCGTAAATTTAGATAATTTTTCATGGTTCTCATTATAAGATTTTAGCCAAATTTTATACGTGAACACTCATGGAACTTCTTTAAATGAACCATTGGACACGGATAATACATTAAAGAATGTTTAAAAAATAACCGATGAAGGAAAACATCCTACTTTTTCTGAAAATAGTATTTTTTCTGTTAACCTATAAATTAATTTTCAGCAAAATATGTTCAGAGTTACGTATGTTTTCATTTAATTAACAGTAACAAAACACTGTACGCAAATAATAATACATGTAAAACCTCGTATTCGTTTGTTCGAGTTAGTTGATTCAAAGAAGTAGGTCTACGAAGGCAGGTCAACCGGGCAATCAGCTGGAGTAAACGAAGGCGCGCCGTTTGTATTCCGGTCTTAGTGACCCGTCTGAAATGGGTGGCTCAGGCGCGCCTGGTTTATAGTTTAAAGTAGTTTCCGCATTATAAAATCGTAAATGTTTTGACTTGATATCATATTGCTCATTATAAAATAATGTTATTTTGAGTTGATACAGTAGTCACTCCCATAAAAGTCAAGATGAACCAAACTATAAGGAAAGGAGTAGGAGAGTGAATGAGTAGATGAAAACTTATATTGGCGCTTGGATGTTGATGAATCGTTCAGCTTATATCGGCAATTTACTGCAAATAAAAGAGGTAAGTGTAGGTAATGAGTGTGCATAAAGTAAATTGTATTGTGTGACTATAGTTTACAATACATTTTTGGAGGTAGGACACGACGGTATCTCCCATCCGTAATGAGCTGTCCGACTGTGGTAGTACCTCCGCTATACAGAAGACTGCGGCCATAATAACCATCGTGTTGTGTTCCCGCCGGTAAGTAGGGTAGCCAGAGCTCACTGACTCCTCCCCCACCCCTTCCTAGCCTCCCACCGTTTCCTAGCCCTCCTCCTTCCCTTCAGGGTAGGCAGCGCGTGTGTCACACCCTGTGTTGCATACATCCATAGGCCACGGTGACCATTTCCCATCAGGTGGGCCGTGTGCTTGCCTGCCACTTAGTTTATGTAGTATAAAAAAAATATGTAATAGAGCCATGAATAAAAAGTAACCACTTATGCAATTAAGTTGCTTTGAATTACTCTTTTTATTTGTGACTATATTGCACCTACGAGCGATAAGGTAATGACATTGAATGGAGTCTAGAAATAAATTTCAGCGTTATAAAATATTGTATTCACTGTCATAAATCACAACAGTATACATTAGAGCAATCCGTGGTTCATACACGCACTGCAAATGTATTCAAGGAAATAAAGCCAGCAATAATTCAGTAGTCACGCAAAACGAATGCTACGTTGCAAACAGGAAGGCCAGCTTTTATCTTGATAGAAGGGACAAAATATTATAGAATGCTTGTACTATAGTGGGATATTAAGTCATTTTACCATATTATCATTAGGTAGGCACCCAGATGGCCTGAGTCAAGCCGGGGTGCGAGGGAAATGCTCTTTGGGTCACCTTACACCCTGGCGTCAGAAGACCCTAGTGTGCGGTTTTAGTCGGTAAGAGACGGACATAATCTGCCCCGCTGGCCGCGGGGTGGGTATCATGAAGATTTCTGCACGAAAAAAAAAGGGTGCGTGGGCCAGGACGTTAACCTATCACCCTACAGTTCAACGTGGTGCAGCAGCGCGGTTTTCGTTCCTCTTTTTCCAGGAGCTAAACAGGGACACCGTGGTTCCCAAAACCATAATATTAACGTAATATATAAAAGTTTTCTTCATTGTCTATTATAATGATTTTCTTTGTCTTACCCATCAGCAGGACTGAGACCTTCTCCAACACTTATTACAAGTAGTAGTAGTTAAAAAATAATACCTTGTCTCTTTTATAACAGCTATTATTTCTGTCAGAAAGATTTATCTAGTAGGTACTACCACTACCTCAAACCAACTTTACTCTGCAAATATGCTCAGCTCTTCCGGCGCGGATATTTATTTTGCAAGCAGTATTGCATATAAACATCGCAAATAATACTCGAGTTTAAAGTAAATAACTGTAAAAAAACTGTTTGAATATTATAAAAGTCATTCGCTGTCCGTTAAGAAAAAAAAACTCTTTTAACGTAGAACTTCATAACAAACTTGAACTACTTGAATATTGTCTTTTATATTTATCGAACTCGAAAGTGAACACTTGTATATTTAAGCAGCCAATTTAAATGTTATTATAGACTTCTGCCTGCAGTTCCATTCCCATAAATATATTAAGTTGCAGACACTTGAATCTATTACTTATTTTGAGAGTAGCCACTCTGTTTCTTAATTAGTGATTCTTAATTTTCAAAGTCAAAGTCAAAGTCTTTTTTTTTTTTTTTTTTTTTTTATACCACTCAGGTGGCAGACAAGTCGTTGAATATGGTACAAAATGGTGTTTAGGTACATAATGTTCAGATCTCATACTCTGCCGGTTCTGGCGTACAAATTTTACATTGATTAATTTTATTACTTATAATTTTGTCAACACAGGCGTCTAGTTTTGTTTTGACAGCCAGGAATATTGATTGATAAGTTTTAGGACACAATTTTATTAGTATAATTTTAGTACTCATATGAACTTAATTTGTGCGAAGGTTTTTATTGGACCCGGTCATAGTAGGCTTTTTAATCAATTTTGCCAGGAAGGGATGGAGGTCAACTAGTAGGCAATCAAAACAAAATAACACATTTAGAGCGTGTAACAACTCTATATATAGATTTATTAATCTAAAATTTTACCACAGACCCCAATTTTGTAGCAACCCTAAACTAAACGAATTAACTCCCACTCATCAAACACGATAAAACTTCTTCATGTAGTGAGATAAAAACAATAAATTAGCATGTGTCATGTACATTTTAGACCATTTGCTTATTATTTAGTAGAGTACTTTGCCTCAGGACGTGCCTCCCGCTTGGTTTGAAAATTGGGTCGGCTCTCCTCTCCTATGAAGTAGATATAGATAGGTACCATTATGAAAGAGCTTACGAACGAATCGATGACGCTTTTTCGTCACCGATTGCGTACAAAGGTATGCTAATTTTCAATTGGTTTGTAATAGAGTGATTAATCGGGTTTATGTAGGATCATCTCTTCTTTCTTTTTACGTGGGAAAAATGAGGTTCCATTTCTGAAAATATTCACTTAAACTTGGAACTAGAAGTTATCTAAATACGAGTACATCTGTGGTACTTGTCGCCACTCTGAAGCTGGACGCGTCGGCTAGTTAATCTAAATCTATTTGATCAAAAAACGACCAAATAGTGCAGCTTGCCCCAAAATTTAATCATAGACAGATGATGACCTTATTGTGTTTTGACAACACTGGGTGGGCTGTACCTCCATAAAAACAATTAGAAATAAAGTGGCCTAATTTACATCATTACAATTTCCTATTATTTGGCTATAATTTGGCCGAAACCTTTGTTAATTAGAACCAGATTTCGATACAAAATAAAAGCTCTTGAAATTTTTTTCCTTACTAAATATTTATTTTAAAAGAATGGTTAATAAATGACTACGTTGGCGAAAACCTCCCTCCGCTTACGAGAACCCTCGATCCTCTTTTCATATAAAATTAATTGTTCATCCAGTTTGTCTCAATTTTTCTATACACAACTTTTGTTCTCGCCGTTTTGGACCAAAAAAAAAGATAAATACTAGAACGGTATTCTATTGTTATAAATGAAATGTATTTTCCTCGTCAGGATTATAAATTTAATTAAGGAAAAAATCGTGACACTTATTAACTGTATTTTTATTAATTTATTGATTGCATTTTTGGCGTAAGTATATTTATTGCATTCTCCATTAGAATGCAATAAATAATAATTTAACCAAATACTTTGTTTTTTTTTTACGTTTAGATCGTTGAAAGTTTATACCTAATCTGAAAGGCGTGTATGGGTCCTGTTAATTGATCAAGACTTTTATGCGGGCCTTTATTTGGGATGGGAGATTGGACACTCGTAATAGCCAAAATTAGCCAATCATAAAATGAAAAACTGACCACAGACCCCAAGGTGAAAGGGTTAAAATCCTCGGACTTAGCCGAGGTCACCGCTGGGAAGATGATGATGATAATAAAGCTTATAATCTGAAGCAATTTTCTGAAGCCGTTAGTAGTGGTCGATATCTTATAATTTGTGTGTGATAACCGAATCGTCTAAAGAGTAGCATATTAGGTAATCTGTGGTAGCGTGCAAATGCCGAGGGTTCAAAATCGATCTCCGGTTGCGCTCCGGTGACCTTTCGAATTTCATATGCGTATCAAAAACTAATTTATTACTTGATTGAACGATGAAGGAAATCATGATGAAACCTTTTTATAAGTTATCCGTTAGCTAAAATACCGACAAAAATAACTTAGAAAACCATCTTGGATGTATGGGAATTCGGAGCGCAAACTAGCTTCAACTGCAAGCCACATAGCAGCTACATTTTGATGAACTATGGCAGTTCCTCCAATAAAAGTTGAAGCAAACCAATAAAAGAAGCAGAAGAGCGGAACCCAGGCTACAAAGAGTGAGTTTTGAATGCGAAGGGATTGGTGCATGGGTGATGATGAAAATATACTCACGCCTATTTCCTTTTGGGGTAAGCAGAGACAACAGCTCGCCATCTGATTCTGTCTTTATTTTGCGAGCGTTCTCTCCTTTTATTACATCTTTCATAAATTTAAAAAATATTTCTTGCAAAAAAAACCGAACTTCGACGGGATCAAACTGGGAAGCACCAGATTTCAAATAAAAAAGAATCCAAAAAATAAAAAAAATGACGTAACAACCATTAAAAAAATACAATCGAATTGAAAACTTCTCCCTTTTTAGAGGTAGGCTAAGAAGTCGAAAGCTAAGAAGAACTAAAAGGATTTTAGATTGACATGGTCATTTAAATCAGTGGTATTTAAATATTGACGGGATATTTACCATGTCCATGAAATATCGGATACTCCCGTCAACTATTACAATACCAATAAATAAAAGAGTAAAACTAAACCTAAGTGACATAATACTATCTCAAAAACATGAAATTGTTACTTATTCAAGAACCCTTTCAAAAGGTTTTGCATATTTCATAAGAAATGAGGGAAGCTTAAGTGTCCAACGATTTCTTTATACTGAATTTATCTCGGCTTAGAAGGCCTCAGGTGGCAGCAAAATTGCGATGTATACTTTACACAAGAATACAGGTGATAATACTCGGCTAATGGTTGAACTAGCACTTTCATAGTTTCAGATGGTTCCAGGTATGTTACTTTATATTATTACAAACTATCCCCTACAGCTTTGGCCGTGATAAACTGTCCCCGTAGCATCTATTTAATCCTCAGTATTGTTCTGAGATTTAATCCATACGTGCCTATTTATCAGTTTTTGAATAATGTATTGAAAGTCAAAGTTTTTGACATATATGTTTACTGCTCCGCTCTCCTGGGTAGTAGTGTGATGATATGATAGCCAACCTTCGATAAACTAGCGCGCTAAACTAAGCACACTAACACAAACAAACTTTTCAGTTTTATAATATTGGTACCTATAGATATTAGAGGTAGAATCACACACCTTAACGTTTTTCCCGGTTGCATCCGAGAGATGCATATGGAATTTTTTGGATTTAACTTAACGGCTTTTATGGGAGCGATTGACATCCGACCTTGCAACACCGAGAGCCTTATCCGTCAATCAGCCAGGTATACCTTGACTTGACCCAGAAGGTCTTGGTTCCCCAAACATGCCACAACGTCATTATAATTTTATTCGTTGGATTATATTAATCCTTTCCTAACAAAACAGTAATAAAAACATCGCAAAAATTCTTACGGTTGCGGCCGAGTCATTTAATGGCCAATACCAGCCTTTGATACCAAAACCGCTTCCGAATTAATTGTGGTTCTCCATAATCAACGTCGCGATAAATTCACACAAATATTTTCATTTAAATTTTGAGAGGCTTTATTGCCAGCCAGGTGGAGTAAGTATGCGCATTTAATGAAAGGAATTCCTTCGGGAACGTGTCAGCAGTTTTACTGACACGCTGCCATGTCGTCCGAAGTATTGTGAACTAGGTTCAGATATAAATGTACTAAGTACCTATATAAGAAGTTGTTAGGGTGTCTAAAGGACATTTTATGAATTAAGTGTTTCAAATAAAAAAAACGTAGCTTTAGTTAAAATTAAAGCTGGACTTTTGACATTGGCGTCTCCGCCATTAACAATATTTTATAAACATTTATTATAATTGTACTTGACATTGGTGAAATTGCGGTGATTCTACTGTAGTCATTAATAAAAAAATGAAGAATTAAAGCTAAAATAGTAATTTAGATTACAATTAGATAGCAGCGAAGATACTATCGTGTAATTTTTGATAAACTTTACGTAAAAAAATTCAGCATCTAGAAAATCTCTTTCTAAGAGGTAAGTATTATTCTGTAAGCTGAGCTACGTGTACCCGTGCCTGATTTTAGTTAGTTTCTAATTTCACTGCGTATACGAGTGAAGAAAAATCATATAATACAAAAATAATTTACCTACCGCGGAAACCGAACCGATATCAGTAGGTATTTACTGCGATATCGAATAAAATAACATTATATAAACAGTGAATCCTGAACTCCTGAAACCACTTTATCGTGTTATATAGAAAAGTTCAATTAAAAATACAACCTATCCAGAATCATCTAAAAAACGTAAAATATCATCTGTTCAAATTCAAAATGGCGTATTGCCGTGCGTTACAAGATATTACAAAAAGTAAACAGGACCTCTTTGCAAGTTTTGAGAATAGCGAGGAATGCTTTTAGTGTGATTATGTCGTTGTCGTTGAATCTTTTTCTTTTTCCACGACGGGCGTATTATTAGAAGTCATTCTTGGAACTAGGGAGAAATTGCACAGTAATGAGTACATAACTACGGAATAACGCAGAGCGACCCATTCGTATTCGCGTAATGAGACCATTGTTAGCGAAAGCGAAAGGATCATAGCTGACATTTCTATGTTAATTAAGATAAGTTTTATGACAGTATTTAAAGAGATATTGAACTTGTTGACAGTTTAGTATGATATCGTTTTAGAACAATAACGAATTAGTACTATTTTAAATTAAGTTATTTCTTTGCTATTTTAAATGGGCGATCCTTGAGGACGATATATCTATTAGAGCTTGTATTTTATCTCCGGAGAATGACCTGATTCGTCAGTTTTCTTTCTTTCTAAAACCAACTAGTTAAAGGTGAATTATGAAACGGGGAATTCTCTTTTACGGTAGAATTTTAAAACGTGAATGCAATAGCTCAAGAAGCTAATGTGACTTGGCAAAGAAAAGAAAATTATTTTATAAAATGTCAACTCGAATCTCTCTCTTGGAAACATAGTTCTTGTTTGCAAAATAAGAAAAGAATACAAAATGTTCGTAACTGCATATACGCAAAGATAATGACATATATGTCTACAGCTCAGAATTTACAATTTTTGAAATTATAAAAGTTTACAATTTGTAAGGACAATAAATAAAGATACCATAATGGACTTATTTCAAGCAATAAGTCTTTTTTTTTATACCACTTAGGTGGCAGACAAGCACACGGCCCACCTGATGGGAAGCAGTCACCTAGGGACGCGTGCAACATACCCTTAAAATAAACACTCTACCGCCTACATACCAAAAAATACTCACTAAAAATAAGCTTTTATTAAACGTGTGCGTACCTAAACTCCAAGGTAACAATTTTAAGGTAAAATATAATCTTGTAATTTTAAAATATTATTCAGGCCATCAAAACATGACCCAGACGATGTAAGTACTCGTAAGTAATTAAATGGTAAAGTTTAAACAAAATATATTAATTTTAATCATTCAGTACAGGCCAACTATAATAGGGTTAGGTCATGGTTAGGTACATACGCCGCTTCTCGTGACTATGTACAATTTATATATCGTTATTATGATAACCTCATTGTTTCTATAATCAACTAGGTAAAAATATTAAAAGTACACTTCAGTAATCGTAAACAAGTACGTGCTTCGTTCATCGTAATAGATTAGGTAGTGCTACCTTAACTCTACGCCGAAATGTTTTGGCTGGTTAACTAGCCTTGGGTACTTCACTACTCCTCTTAGAGGAGTCCTCTTCAGGACACAGGCTTATCACAAGGTACAGGCATCAGTTAGGTATAGTCAACGACAGAATTTTGATACTATAATATTTACAAACCTTTTTTACATTGGTAGGTATGCCAATACCAATAATAAATTGACGTATCTATAGTTAGTTTTAAATTGCCAGAGGATACAATGTTTAGGTATTAAGTATTTTATTAAAGGTTTAAGAGCTAAGGTGTTTAATAAATTACAATCTATAAAGCTAGGTACTTTTTTCTTGATTGAATCTTCTTATCTTATATCGAGAACAATGTGTTCTATTTAGTTGGACTCAAAACAAAACTAAGTAATCTGACAAAACGAAAGCTCCAACAAAATTTTTCATAAGAGAACTATTATTAAACTATCTTAGAAAATATTAAGTATTAAGAGAACTAGTTGTCAATTATAGACCAAGAATTATTATTTATATTCAAAAGTAATTCTTGTATGCTCTGAAAACCTGAAGACTAAATATTCATGTAATGAATTTCTGTTTTAGTAGTAAGTCAATAAGTTCCTTACAGTTTATTGTAGGCAAAGTGGTTAAGCGGCTGTTTGCTTTATATAACTGTCAGGCGCTCGCTCTGAATTCTAACATAATAATAGAATGGTTAAGTGTATCTGTTTTACGTCTTCACTGTTGTTATTTAGATAGAATAGTATCTATTACTAGATAATAGTATATTAAACCCACAATAGTTGATCGTACTTATATAGGCAGGTACGAGAAGACATTGAAGCGATCCCTTAGTTCAAGACGTTTTATTGAATTTGTACATAATTAATTTCGTAATAATACAGTTATTTGCTAAGAAAATAACTAAGTATTCAATAGAGCAAAGTTTTTATTGCTGCGAGTGCCGACTTTAAATTTTGAAGTTGTCAAAATTGACTCCCGAGTAATATATTCGCTAAAAACGTTAAAAACTCTTGTTTGAAAATTATTGCTAAAACGGATTGAGAGTTCTCATTATTTAAGAATGAATTTCCAACAAAATTCCATCGCCTTTCGATGTGTAACTCCACGAAATTCAAATCACTTTTATTCACACTTTTCGCGGCTTTTCACACAAAAAAGCATTTTTTTCTGGACAGATGAAAATATATTTTCAGCATAATATATAATAGCAATCATCATTGGCCAATAAGAACTATAATTATGTTAAATAGGCATTTCTAGAGTATGTTTCCTACGTAAGACGGTTAAACGTTTTGCGTATCTACAACAACCAAGATTTGACCCCTGGTCCCCAGGTTACTTAAACAGAGTAAGTTGTGTAATGAGATAAGATTGCAGGTTTGGACATAGTAACTAACAAACATTTGTATTAACATAATTAGTACGCTTTATTCCTAACTATTCGTAACATTACGTTCTAAACTTTGTAACAAGCCTTGTGATAGTTGTAATTGGTAAAAGGAAATTAATTTTACTCACCAGTTCTAACTATTGGCACAAACAACTTTAGAACCTTGATATCATATAGTATTCAGCTCTTACTATAACCTCTATGTAAATACACTTTCTGTGTAATACCTTATAAATCGGTTATTAGGCAGAATCCGCAGAATATAATAAGTATATGTCCCACCTAAAACATTTTCATGTATTACCAAGACAAAGTAGGTACATAAATATATCAGGCGTTTATGGAGAGCCAAGCTTTAAGTTTATACACTATAACCTAATACCTACTCTCTAGCTTTTAATATATAGCGTGTAATCTACGTGTATTCTAGTCTTAAGTTCATTACAAGCCCTATACCTCATTTAAAATATGTATTATAAGTATTCGATAGCTACATCAGTTGTAGTGTAAAAAGCTAAACAATGTAAAAACGGTACATGAAATATTAGTACATGATTCATATTATGTAAACCTTTAATTTATTCATCAACCCAAAATAGTTTAATTAAAATAAGTAGCTAGGCTCTCAAGAATTATTGATTCTTACTTAAAATAAATTTGTGTAGAAATTAATGAGCAACTCAAATTTAATTTTGGATTTTGTTAAATTAATATAGAATTAATTTTGTTATAATGGAATAATGGCTGTATAAATCTTATTAACTTTGATTTCGATAATCGTTATTTGCTACCTACAAAATCAGGGTATGGATTAATCTACAAATATTTATAATCCCGCAAAGTACCTTTTTTTATGCGGAAATCCTCATGGATACCTCCCCCACGGCTAGGCAGGGCAGGTTATGTCGGACTCCTACCGACTAAAACCGCATGCCGTCTTGGGTCTATATGCGCTGGGGTGTAAGGTGGCCCATAAGGCATTTCCCTCGTACCCCGACTGACCCTCTACCTTTAAGCTGTTTGTGTGTATATGTAAGTGCTATAAGTAAGTGTATAAGAAGCGCAAAGTAGGTACCTATAAGCTGTAACAAAGATGAAATAGACTATTATTTAACCATCCATTTTTATCCCGCCATGTGCAACTAGGTACTTAGTGAGTATATTAAATTTAATATAACGAAAAAAAGCAAACTAAACAATTTTATTATAATACCTAAACATTCCATAAATAAATACTCTGAATATAACGCGCGAGATTAGTTTCAGAGTTTCTTAAAATTAATATAGAATTAATACGAAACGATATATTAGCTAAACAGTCTTATTAGTTCAAAGTTTTCTACATTTTGTAGTAGGTACACTGAAATATTACAATTTCGAAACTAATTAGGTACGTTAGGCAGCAAGTACTGGGTTGATTACTGTTTCCTCGACAGCTGTGAAAGTCATAATTAAAGTTCAAAATATTACAATATTTGAAGTAGGAAAATAGGTACAAATAAAACAATTTTATGCGGGTGGAGTTTGTAAAATGAAATACTTTATAGCTAGATAACCCCCAATCATCGTCATCATGTGCCTGCCCTTGTTTCAATTATAAGTTGTTCATTTTCGTTCAATAAAATTCAAATATTTACAAATATACATCACTAAGTTTTTGGCAAACTGCGTCGGGTTTTCTCCTCCCTCTTACCGCAATGCCTCAAATCGAAGGTCCATGCGAATCGAATAAGCAAGCTGAAATGGCAATGGGCTGGCCACATCTGTCGAAGGACCGATGGCCGTTGGAGCAACCGAGTCCTAGAGTGGAGACCACGAGTCGGCAAACGGAAGGTGGGACGCCCCTCAGCCAGATGGACCGATGACCTGAAAAAGGTAGCTGGGATGGACTGGATGCGGAAGGCGGAGAATCGGTTGGTATGGCGTACATTGGGGGAGGCCTATGTCCAGCAGTGGACGTCGACAGGCTAGTTGATTGATTGATTGATTACTAAGTTAGTCAACGAGTAGGTACATAGCGGGTTTCGAAAGCTCCTTGTAAGAAAATAAATATCCGTCTCAAAATTTATAATTAGGTATTAAGTAGTTGTGTAAGTACTTACGTGTTGTAAGAAAACCCAAATCGCATAACGTGTCAATTGTGCGTATTGAAAACTTTGATTTTTAAAAATGGTTTGTAAAAAATAGCACAGGAAACATACCTACGATAAAGTAGTATAAAATAATTATGATAATAAATCATAGTGATAAATCCCAGTTCATATATCGAAAAAAGCCAACTATAGTTCCAACCACAAAAGACAAGCAGAGCCGTAATTAATCCACATAATTGCAAGCGAGGATGGGATGTTGAGATTAAAATGTACGGTCAGTGCCTAGGGTAAAAACTAGTTCGTAATATTGCGCGTTAATCACCATTCATTAAGCAAATAACTGTCCGCAGCAAATGTAACGTAATCTGAGCAAATGGAGGGCAAGATTCCATTATTCACGCCTTACTTTATGATGAAAGCCTTGATTTGCAAGTTTTTTAAGTACAGGTTGCAATTTACAGGAGGTAGGACACGACGGTATCTCCCGTCTAAAATGAGCTGTCCGACTGGGGTAGTACCTCCGCTCTATAGAAGACCGCGGCCATAATAACCATCGTGTTGTGTTCCCACCGGCCAGAGCTCACTGTATCCCTCCTCTCCCCATCTCTTCCTAGCCTTCTCACCTCTTCCTAGCCCTCCCCCTTCCCTTCAGGGTAGGCAGCGCGTGTGTGTCACTCTTAGTGTTGCACACGTCCATAGGCCATGGTGACCGCTTCCCATCAGGTGAGCCGTGTGCTTGTCTGCCTACCTACATAGTAAATAAAAATTTTTTTTGAACTTCTTAAAGCTCTTGAAAGTTTTGACAGTTTTTCCATCATCGCGGGTATTGCATCACCTTAAATTCTCTTATTAGAAAAATATTCTTTTGTGAAGAAGTTGGTGTCGATTCTGTTGTACATTTTCAGTAAACTTAACATTAAAATCTATTTTTTCTGTTTTAATAAAAATTCTACTACATTTTACTAAAATTCTATTAAATTGTAGAGAATGCCTGTGACATGAAGTCCACCTATGTACTTGTGCATAAAGGTTAATAAATAAAAAAATAATTAACTATAACTGCTTCTTCTTTTTCTTCACCTCTCTCTTACGGAAGGTACGGTTTGTTTTGCATTTTTTACGGAAGCAACTGCCGTCCTCAACCCCGAGAGCAAAACCTGGACCAGAGCTTTTAAATAAAATGCCATTTTTATTTGGTAACAAAGTACTTCTTACTCTGGAGTTAATTCAAAATCAAATATATGAATTACCTCTATAATTCTCCCGATAGCCTCAATGTAGGTGTGAAATTTGAGAAGTGAGCGCGGGCTTTATGCAATCTGTGCAAATCGTGGGTATAGCAGCGTATGGCGAGGTCTAGGTATGGCGCCAAAGATACGGATCTAACATGGCGGATAGTGACCGCCGACCCTTGCTCTGTTCATGCTATGTGACGTCATTGTCGATTAGAGCTGCAGGATGCCTGTATCGATGAGAAATTTCGATAATTTAAATTATTTGAGAGTTTTGTTGCCATTATTGAGAAAACTTCAAAAAATGTCGAACATGGGTAAGAAATCCGTCATTTTTCTTTCAGAGATAGCGCATATTTTGATATGACAGCCATTTAGCTAAACTTCAAAAATTTTATCAGTTGGTGGCGCTGTACGCTGATTTGATAGGAACGGTAGAAGCTCAGAGGAAGAAAACCTTCTCGAAAAAGCATGGACACTCACACAAAGCTTGTCACCCATTAAATGAACCAATGAAGGTTGCTTACAAAACTGAAAGAGGAACGATCAACAATAACAAACTTCTTTTTTTTCTCGAATGCCTAAATGTTGCATTCCATGTCGATATCTTAACCAAGTCGATACTTAGGCACATCCCTTTTCAAACGTGACTTATATTCGAGACCATAATGGCTGTAAGATGGTCAAACTATGGCATTTGACTTAGAAATAATTATAAGATATTGAAAATTATAGCATACTCGCATTGAATATTTTATAGTTATAGTACCTATGTATAGGTACTTTATCTATCATACCATACATAATGGAATGGTAATTAACTTATTTGTTTTTAGCAAAATATAAAAGACAAAAATATAAAAATTATTTCATCAGAAACGTTTCGTTCAAACTCAACATTTTGCTTTTTCCTTTTGAGATAAGGAATCCTAAAATATAAGTCTATGTACAGATTATTGTACAAAAATTTTGCTAAAATATCAACACTCTTTTCCTTTTAAGTGTCTGTAGGTACACTTTCATTTTATTTGACGTCATTGCTGTTAATAGGATGTACGAATTCGTACTGAACTTCGTTGGTGGTACGTGGGCGTTAAATAACTTATACATTCCTTTTACATTCTGCAAAAGGGATCACTGTTAGTGGTGAGTATTTATAGCGATCTAAAAGTTTCTTTGATGTATGATCCAAAGGTAAGATAACTCTTAAGGATTATTTTTTCATTGGTTTATTTATTATTGGTTTACAGTACCGGTATTCTTGACAACTCTACCAAACATAATACACCAAGTCTCGTAATAAAAATATGTGACCTTTTTTTCTACATCGAAGAAAGGAAGATCGATATTTGACTGAGACCGAATATTAAACAATTTTTTTTACGAGTGCTGGCCCTCTATTAGTCGAGTTTACTTTTGCAATGTTTTGAAAGTGGCCATCTGATTGATATTATACTTTGGTTTTAACAAACTACTACACTATAGATATTCGTTTGGCGATGCCAGTAGCACACTTACGCTGCGAAATCAAAACGGTGATACTGCTATAGTTTTTTTTACCTCTCCACTCTAACGTACCAAATTGACTATGATGTCCCTTTCTAACAAAAATTTCGCCCCTGTCTCGCTATAGGTATAGTGAAGTACTGCTACAAGCGAAATTACAACAGTGATTTCGCCGTTTTGGTTTCGCTGCGGAGATGTGATAAACAGTATAAAAAATCGAGGCACGTCAATTTTAGCTGGACGCACACTTTACTTCCCAACATGCCAAATCAAAAGCCGGGTAGGTACCGTACCTACTGTGTTTATTTAAAAGGTACACTGATATTGTAACTAAGATCATACCGACGGTTAAAAGGCGAATTGATTCAAGCGCCATTTTGAGAACTTTACAGGAGAGCGTTTTAAAGTTTATTTTTTACGAAAAAAAATCACTGTTCCTAAAGTATTTAATAAAAATGAAAAAATCGCCCCAATTAAGAAGCGGTATATTTTTTGCTAATTTATGATTATATCGACGGTTAAAAGGCGAATTGATTCAAGCGCCATTTTGAGAACTTTACAGGAGAGCATTTTAAAGTTTATTTTTTACGAAAAAAAATCACTGTTCCTAAAGTATTTAATAAAAATGAAAAAATCGCCCCAATTAAGAAGCGGTATATTTTTTGCTAATTTATGATTATATTATAACTATTAAAAGGTGTTTTTAAAGCAAGTTAGATGTAACTTGAGCCATTTTGCACAATTCTTTGATCAGGGCAGAAAGGTCTATATACACGATAACGATTTATGTATTCAAAGCAAAATAGTTTATGTGTTCCTTGCTTCTTGAACAGATCAAGGATAAATGATTTAAATCACTTACCCATTTGTCAACTGTTCATGGATACATGATTTAAATCACTTACCTATTTGTCAACTGTTCATTAATAAATGAGTTAAACCACTCACCTAGTTGTAACTGTCCTAAGAGGAATGACTCAAATTACACAGTATTATAATAACTATTTATAGCAAATTGTTTTAATAGCAAGATTTAATTGAATCTGAATTGAGGAAAATAGCTTAAAGGTAATAAAATAAATTTCACGATGTAGGGAAAGCGAATTAAATGACACATCAATTTTGAGAAAAGTTACTTAAATAGATAAAATTGGTGCACTTTTAAGAACATGAGACTTTTAAAATCGATTTTGTAAAACGTAACAAAGAAAACAACGCTTTACGAATCAACTTTTGTTTTATTTATTCATTTACGTAAAATTAAGTAGGTATCTATAAACATAGGTGACATTTATAACCGCTAATAATCAGTCTTCAAATATATTTTTTTATATAGGACACGTCAAAATGACTTTACCTCGCCTGATGGTAAGCTAAAGGCAAAGTCTCAGGACTGGGGTCACCACTACATACAGCGGTAGTGCTACATTGGCGGCCCTCAGCTTGACGGTCCCATCAAATGCTTTTTCACGCCCCGTTTAAAGGCCCCAAGACTATAGGAGGAAGGAAACACATGCGCTGGTAAAGAATTCCAAGTCTTTAAAAGAGGCACTAATTGGGACTAATTGAAAGAGCTCATCAGAACACTCGCCATGGTAGAGCCGTTAAAAACTTGCCAAAGATGCAATACGTAGCTGTAGAGGCTCAAGGGGGTTCGTAACCTCAGGACTCCCAATAATACGGACTTAGCGTCGCTGCAATCTGTCGAGAGCATCTAATAAGTACTGTGCAGAGCCATCCCAGAGATGAGCACAGCACTGAGGTGACGGCTATGGGCCCATAATTTTCTAGCTCGGACCGGTCCCCTGTCTTGGGGATCGGCTGTACATTTGCCTCTTTCTAAGCGGGCGGCACTGTACCCGAGGTGTAAGATATGCGGTACAGACGCGTAGGCATTGGGGACAACTCTGCTGCACAATTATGTAGAACCACCGCAGGAACACCATCGAGACCACTAGCTTTCCGGACTGCATCGAATCGAATCGAACATCGCGTTGCCTGATATGAATATCAGGCATTGCGTGGTCACAAGTGGGCAGTGTCGGTGGCTGCATGCCGCATTCATCGATTCGGAAATTAGCCGTTAAGAGATTATTATAAATATAATGAGATGCGAACGTAAGCTCGATGAGTTCAAGCCACCAGAGCAAGCCGGGTTTCGAAAAAGCTACAGCACCGTGGACCACATTCATACTGTTCGGCAGATTGTGCAAAAGACCGAGGAGTACAATCAGCCGCTGTGTATGGCTTTTGTGGACTACGAGAAAGCCTTCGACTCCATCGAGACGTGAGCAGTTCTCGATGCTCTGCAATGGTGCCGCGTCGACTGGCATTATATCGAAGTGATGAGATGTCTGTATGATACTGCCACCATGTCCGTCCAGCTCCAAGACCAGAAGACGAACCGCATTACACTACAGCACGGAGTACGACAGGGGGATGTCATATACCTTAAACTATTCACTAACGCACTGGAGGACGTCTTTAAGACATTGGATTGGACTGGACGGGGAATTAAAACATAAACGGGAACGCATCTCACACCATCGGTTCGCCGACGACATTGTCATAGTTGTGGAGTCGCTGGAGCACCTGGGCGAGATGCTGCACAGCCTAAATGGAGCCTCTCGATGTATCGGTCTCAGCATGAACTTGGACATAACCAAGATTATGTTCAACGAAAATGTCAGCCTGGACCGATCGACGTCGAAGGGTTGACACTCGAAATTGTTCAGAAATAAGTCTACCTTGGGCAAGTCAATCAAGCTTGGTAGAAACAACTTCGAAAAAAAAGTCACCCGAAGGATCCTGTTAGGTTGGGCAGCATTTGGCAAACTGCGTCGGGTTTTCTCCTCACCTTTACCGCAATGCCTCAAATCGAAGGTCTACAACCAGTGCGTCCTACCAGTCATGACTTACGGTGCCAAAACGTGTACACTGATTGTGGGGCTAGTCCACAAATTTAAAGACGTGCAGCGGGCCATGAAGCGAGCTACGCTTGGAATTTCTTTGAAGCACAAAATTCGCAATGAGGTCATCTGACAAAGAACTAAAGTTACCGACATAGCACGCAGAATAAGCAAGCTGAAATGGCAATCAACTGGCCACATCTGTCGAAGGACCGCTGGCTGTAGGAGCAAACGAGTCCTAGAGTGGAGACCACGAGTCGGCAAACGGAAGGTGGGACGCCCCCCAGCCAGATGGGCCGATGACCTGAAAAGGGTAGCTGGGATGGACTGGATGCGGAAGGTGGAGATTCGGGTGAATGGCGTACATTGGAAGAGGCCTATGTCTAGCAGTGGACGTCGACAGGCTAATTGATTGATTGATAATGAGATCAATCAATCAATTAGCCTTATCGATTAGCCAAATCAATAAAAGTACCCTATAGGAAATAAGTGTGATTTGCGCACGAACCGCAAGGCCGCAAGGAATTGAAATCCAACTTATTCTGGCATCAAGTATTGACTAAATTGACCTCAAATCCCCGCGCGACACTCGTATTAAGGGTCCAAGTACCTACCCGCGTTGCCATTTTATTGCGAGGTGAAAGAATTAAACTGATTTAAGTATGCCATAAGTTTAATTATTAAATCAATATAAAGGAATCAAACGTACAGATATTTATTTTATGCATAGAGAAAACTGTTCTAAATGGCATAAACACTAAAAATCGGTCAAGGATAATTAGCACAAGTCATATACTTCCATTATACTTATTCAGGCAAGATAGATTCAAGCGACAGAGATAATGTTCAAATGTTCAAGGCAAAATGATTTAAGTTGCATGACATCAATAAATCTGGTTGAAGCAAAATGAATTAACATCCACGTTAAATTATTTAAGATCAAGTAAAACTAATTCAAACGGCAAAACCATTTTATTCCATCCAGGGATTAATGGGTTAAACTACAGATAGGAAGAAAAAACAATTTTTTTGATGGGTCTATATACATGCTTTGAAAAAATCAA
The DNA here is from genome assembly GCA_963576445.1 of Lithosia quadra. NCBI lineage: Eukaryota > Metazoa > Arthropoda > Insecta > Lepidoptera > Erebidae > Lithosia > Lithosia quadra. The sequence continues at coordinate 12,477,423 of OY754880.1, read as the reverse complement.
CTAAAATTGCTACACTTGATACCTCGTAAATAGAAAAGATACCCAAATTCGTAATGGAGCCAAGCGCCAAAAAAGTGCTCAGATTAACCTCAAACCCGGCTCAAAAGACGCGGAAAAATTCCACGATTCCAATGATGTATATAACTCAATATCGCCCAAGGTGGCGCTTGAATCAATTCGCCTTTTAACCGTCGATATTATAACTAATAAAAGGTGTTTTTAAAGCAAGTTAGATGTAACTTGAGCCATTTTGCACAATTCTTTGATCAGGGCAGAAAGGTCTATATACACGATAACGATTTATGTATTCAAAGCAAAATAGTTTATGTGTTCCTTGCTTCTTGAACAGATCAAGGATAAATGATTTAAATCACTTACCCATTTGTCAACTGTTCATGGATACATGATTTAAATCACTTACCTATTTGTCAACTGTTCATGAATAAATGAATTAAACCACTCACCTAGTTGTAACTGTCCTAGGAGGAATGACTCAAATTACACAGTATTATAATAACTATTTATAGCAAATTGTTTTAATAGCAAGATTTATTTGAATCTGAATTGAGGAAAATAGCTTAAAGGTAATAAAATAAATTTCACGATGTAGGGAAAGCGAATTAAATGACATCAATTTTGAGAAAAGTTACTTAAATAGATAAAATTGGTGCACTTTTAAGAACTTTTAAAATCGATTTTGTAAAACGTAACAAAGAAAACAACGCTTTACGAATCAACTTTTGTTTTATTTATTCATTTACGTAATATTAAGTAGGTATCTATAAACATAGGTGACATTTATAACCGCTAATAATCAGTCTTCAAATATATTTTTTTTATATAGGACACGTCAAAATGACTTTACCTCGCATGATGGTAAGCTAAAGGCAAAGTCTCAGGACTGGGGTCACCACTACATGCAGCGGTAGTGCTACATTGGCGGCCCTCAGCTTGACGGTCCCATCAAATGCTTTTTCACGCCCCGTTTAAAGGCCCCAGGACTATAGGAGGAAGGAAACACATGCGCTGGTAAAGAATTCCAAGTCTTTAAAAGAGGCACTAATTGGGACTAATTGGAAGAGCTCATCAGAACACTCGCCATGGTAGAGCCGGTAAAAAACTGCCAAAGATGCAATACGTAGCTGTAGAGGCTCGAGGGTGTTCGTAACCTCAGGACTCCCAATAATACGGACTTAACGTCGCTGCAATCTGTCGAGAGCATCTAATAAGTACTGTGCAGAGCCATCCCAGAGATGAGCACAGCACTGAGGTGACGGCTATGGGCCGATAATTGTCTTGCTCGGACCGGTCCCCTTTCTTGGGGATCGGCTGTACATTTGCCTCTTTCTAAGCGGACGGCACTGTACCCGAGGTGTAAGATATGCGGTACAGACGCGTAGGCATTGAAGACAACTCTGCTGCACAATTATGTAGAACCACCGCAGGAACACCATCGAGACCACTAGCTTTCCGGACTGCATCGAATCGAATCAAACATCGCGTTGCCTGATATGAATATCAGGCATTGCGTGGTCACAAGTGGGCAGTGTCGGTGACTGCATGCCGCAATCATCGATTCGGAAATTAGCCGTTAAGAGATTATTATAAATATAATGAGATGCGAACGTAAGCTCGATGAGTTCTAGCCACTAGAGCAAGCCGGGTTTCGAAAAAGCTACAGCACCGTGGACCACATTCATACTGTTCGGCAGATTGTGCAAAAGACCGAGGAGTACAATCAGCCGCTGTGTATGGTTTTTGTGGACTACGAGAAAGCCTTCGACTCCATCGAGACCTGAGCAGTTCTGAATGCTCTGCAATGGTGCCGCGTCGACTGGCATTATATCGAAGTGATGAGATGTCTGTATGATACTGCCACCATGTCCGTCCAGCTCCAAGACCAGAAGACGAACCGCATTACACTACAGCACGGAGTACGACAGGGGGATGTCATATCCCTTAAACTATTCACTAATGCACTGGAGGATGTCTTTAAGACATTGGATTGGACTGGACGGGGAATTAAAAAATAAACGGGAACGCATCTCACACCATCGGTTCGCCGACGACATTGTCATAGTTGTGGAGTCGCTGGGGCAGCTGGGCGAGATGCTGCATAGCCTAAATGGAGCCTCTCGATGTATCGGTCTCAGCATGAACTTGGACAAAACCAAGATTATGTTCAACGAAAATGTCAGCCTGGACCGATCGACATCGAAGGGTTGACACTCGAAGTTGTTCAGAAATAAGTCTACCTTGGGCAAGTCAATCAAGCTTGGTAGAAACAACTTCGAGAAAAAAGTCGCCCGAAGGATCCTGTTAGGTTGGGCAGCATTTGGCAAACTGCGTCGGGTTTTCTTCTCACCCTTACCGCAATGCCTCAAATCGAAGGTCTACAACCAGTGCGTCCTACCAGTCATGACTTACGGTGCCAAAACGTGTACACTGATTGTGGGGCTAGGCCACAAATTTAAAGACGTGCAGCGGGCCATGAAGCGAGCTACGCTTGGAATTTCTTTGAAGCAAAAAAATTCACAATGAGGTCATCTGACAAAGAACTAAAGTTACCGACATAGCACGCAAAATAAGCAAGCTGAAATGGCAATCAACTGGCCACATCTGTCGAAGGACCGCTGGCTGTAGGAGCAAACGAGTCCTAGAGTGGAGACCACGAGTCGGCAAACGGAAGGTGGGACGCCTCCCAGCCAGATGGACCGATGACCTGAAAAGGGTAGCTGGGATGGACTGGATGCGGAAGGTGGAGATTCGGGTGGATGGCGTACATTGGAAGAGGCCTATGTCTAGCAGTGGACGTCGACAGGCTAATTGATTGATTGATAATGAGATATTAGTAATTTCAATAAAATCAATAAAAGTACCCTATAGGAAATAAGTGTGATTCGCGCACGAACCGCAAGGAATTAAAATCCAACTTATTCTGGCATCAAGTAGTAAACTAAATTGACCTCGAATCCCCGCGCGACACTCGTATTAAGGGTCCAAGTACCTACCCGCGTTGCCATTTTATTGCGAGGTGAAAGAAGTAAACTGATTCAAGTATGCCATAAGTTTAATTATTAAATCAATATAAAGGAATCAAACGTACAGATATTTATTTTATGCATAGAGAAAACTGTTCTAAATGGTATAAACAATAAAAATCGGTCAAGGATAATTAGCACAAGTCATATACTTCCATTATACTTATTCAGGCAAGATTGATTCAAGCGACAGAGATAATGTTCAAATGTTCAAGGCTAAATGATTTAAGTTGCATGACATCAATAAATCTGGTTGAAGCAAAATGAATTAACATCCACGTTAAATTATTTAAGATCAAGTAAAACCAATTCAAACGGCAAAACCATTTTATTCCATCCAGGGATTAATGGTTTAAACTACAGATAGGAAGAAAAAACAATTTTTTTGATGGGTCTATATACATGCTTTGAAAAAATCAACCAAAATTGCTACACTTGATACCTCGTAAATAGAAAAGATACCCAAATTCGTAATGGAGCCAAGCGCCAAAAAAGTGCTCAGATTAACCTCAAACCCGGCTCAAAAGACGCGGAAAAATTCCACGATTCCAATGATGTATATAACTCAATATCGCCCAAGGTGGCGCTTGAATCAATTCGCCTTTTAACCGTCGACTACGATAATTTCAAATAGGTATTTAATATTAATCACAATTTTTAATAATAATCATATAAAAAGTCCAATGCCTAGTTAATAAATTCACCATTTAGGAAAACATTTTAACATCAAGATACTGTTCAGAATTTCCAGATAAAATTGCCAATTAAAATTCCAGATACGTAACTTGACGGTCACTAGTAAATTTAGCGTCCACTTTAGCTAAATCGTAGGCCTAGTTTAGTATTTCCATTGTGTCTAGACTGCTTTGCCGGTCTGCAGTATTAATATGAACATATATTTGTATGCAATTGTGAGATCTTGTAGTGAAACAGTGATACTATTATACTAAAAAGATACATATCGCGCTATGGCACTTGGCTACGAAGGTCTGACTGGGTTTCATATCACCCCACTATCAAGTGATACGAATGACTAAAGAATTGAGAAAAAAAAAGTGAGTGCAGCAGTGCCTATCAGTCTACTCACTTAGTTGCAGTCTATATCGGTCTATATCGGTATACTCACACCCCAAAATACTGTTCTTGAAGGGGTGTGACTATAAGTTGACAACATTATGAAGGACAAATATCTAGTGTTGCGACTGTTGCGAGACTTTAAAGTATCGATATTTTAATAATAGATTACTGAAAGTATGATAAATATTTTATTTGTAAGTAGGTACTCTACTTCTTTAACTATGCGAACTAACAATTTGTTTATAGAGTAAGTCCGCAAATAGTTTTAATGTCTTTAGAACTCGTATTCAAGCAAGATTTCCCGACACTTTTCCTGAGCTGTGCATTCAAGGCTGCATTTTTGCTTTGTATCCACTAAATAAATAGTAAACTAGACACCATAAATATCGCTTCAATAATTCGTATAACGAAATTACTTGAAATTGTGCAGAATGTTAACCTGGGGTTACCTGGTGTTAGAACAGCAGCGCATGTACACCACTCGAAAACATTCCTGCGCCCTGTATAGGCAATAAAGCTACGTAATTACAAAATAACTCCGGACCTGTACTTGCCGTGAGACTATTTATTTAATCACTTTGACGGGAAAATAATGGAAGGGCACGAAGACTCCCATCAAAATTGTTCGACGAGGCCAATCTATTGAGCACCGTGTGGCCGCTATGAAAACTGTGCATGCTTCAGTGTGGTGGATTAAATAATTTCCGTGTTTACCTATAATGGGGGCGAAATAGCGTGGACAGTGCTTTCGGATAAGCATCACAGATAACCTCGATGTACAGAGTTTAATTTTCGGAAATGAGACGCTGCGCTGTTGCATAGATTTTGACTAGCTACATGAGCAAGTGCATTTTATAAATAAATTTTCCATTTTAATAATTGGTCCTAGGCGTCTCTGCCTCAGAAGTGACCTAATTTGTTTTCATTCCTCCAAATGAGTACCTATATTTGAACTAGTACAGTGTGATATTTTCCATTTATTCTTGAGAAAACTTGGTACACGTATTCTAAGTTGTTGAGTTACTAGTTACGATTACGATTTTCATAAAGCGGCACGACACTATTGTCAAAAATGGGAGCAATTTGCTACATTATCATTTACTGACTGCTTGTATGCATGCTAGCTAACAACATTTTGTTCCTAATTCTAAATAAGAAATTGTAAAAAACAAGTGTATAAAAGAGTTAAAAGGGGGCTTAATTTACTATTATACTATTTTACAGTAACAGCTGATCTTGATAGTACCTACTCAGCAGGGTGCTTTCGATAATCTAATAAATTCTATACAAATATTCGTAAGATCTTTGATTCTCAGAACCTCAGTAATTAATGTCTTAATTTGATAGGAATCGAGTATAGAGATAGAATATCAACATTTTTACTCAATAAACTATACTAGTAACCTGATATCTTGAGTTTAACAATAAGTATGAGCTAATAGTGTAGGATACATCACTAGTATTCTCGTTAAATTCTCCAAATAGACAGTAGAAAAGCGATGCCGTAGTACTTGGTAGAGTTTACAATCGCAAGTCTTAGGCTCAACGCTAAGGCATTTGGAAATGTATTAAATTACATAAATATCCCGCAGCTAGTAAAACAAGTAAAAATAAGAGTTCTTCATACAGAATATCATAAAGTACCTTTAGGCTCAGAGTGGCACTTCTTCGATAACGACGGGCAAAATACTTGAAGATGCTCAACAAAATATTTATACTTATTTCCAATTTGTATAATGGATGAGAAAGCATCAAAAATTTTGCGTAGCTACTTACCGCATTTTAGGACTGTAGGACAAAATTTTAGTTGATAATATTTTTTATCGGCACTTTTTCGGGCGGACTGACGTAATATTTTAGAACTTATTTAGACTTAAATTGTAGGTAATTCATCTTACCAGAGGTTTATCATGACATTTAGAAGATATGCAGTTATATAATATTACTGAATTCTATTAATTATGGATCGGTATGCTGCTCTGAATTTGATAAAGCCACTATCATCGTAGCTCTTTCCTTCCTACTGAAATTATAAACGCTTAAGTTTGTGAGTAAGTATGGATGTTGAATGGATGTACGTTTTCGCGCGAACTGAACAATGCGTGATGAATATTCATGGATGTTTGAATTCTTTCACGCAAAAACGGTTGAATGGATTGGGCTAAAATTTAAAACAGGGAGAAATTAGCGTCTGAAATAACATATGGCTACTTTTTATCACTGTAATAGGTTCCTAAGTGTATCAAGAACGGGATCAGAATATCACGCGGTCGGAGTAAGAAATTATTTACAACATTTCGTTAAGTTTGATGGAGTCATCTTAATGACCAGGACTTTTGCTTCACTTCACCGTGAAACCGGACAGCGTAGAAACTGTCTCGTGGAAACCCTAATATTATTTGTTTTTTAAGGTGTTATAAATGCGCCCAATAAATAAAATTACGTTCCATTTATTTCTCTAGTAATGGTCACATTTTCGTCAATATAATGTACACTCGAGAGCAATGAATCCGGGTCACTTAAAGAATGTTAAAAATCTCGGAAACTAAAAATGATAGGTTAATACAATAAATTGTATTTAATAGACAATGTAATACTCCTTAAATGAAAGTAAAAAAAATATGAGTCACCATACATTTTATTAACACAAAATTACATAAAGAAAAAAACTGCTGATCTCTCCTTAAAACAAAAATAGGAAACATGAAATTTTTGAACTTTATTACGATTTTCTTGAATTTTAATACTTCGTATTGCCTCCTCGTGCTTCCATTACTGCGTTTACGCGGTTTGGCATGCTGTACACCAAGTTCCTTATACGATTTTGGGGAATATTCTCCCATTCCTCTGTGAGAGCAATTTTGAGCTCACGAAGCGTGATTGGGGGAGGGTTTCGTTGTTTTACGCATCTGCCTAGCTCGTCCCAAGCATGCTCGATCGGGTTGATATCCGGGCTGCGCGCTGGCCACTCCATACGAGTAATGTTCATCTCTTGAAGGTAGTCATTCACAATCCTACCTGTATGAGGTCGGGCATTGTCATGCATAAATATAGCATCCTCACCTAAATTGACCATAAATGGACCAACGTGATCATTGAGGATTTCTTCCACATATCTTACGCTAGTTAAAGAGCCGTTTTCTATGATCACCAGCTCTGTGCGACTTTCAGAAGAAATTCCGGCCCACACAAGTACAGACCCACCACCGTAGGCTACTTTTTCTTCGATGCATGCTTGCTTGAATCTTTCCCCTGGTCTTCGATACACTCTGTGTCTTCCATCGTGCTTGTAGAGCATAAATTTTGATTCGTCGGAGAACATAACTTTTGACCAATCTTCAATACTCCAATTTACGTGGCTCTGGGCATATCTTAGTCTCGAAATACGATGCCCACGCTCCAGTTTAGGGCCGTTTGCAGGTCTAAGGGGTTTTAAGTTAGATTCAGCAAGCCGACGTCTTACTGTCCATGCACTTGGGTTACTTCCTCCGAGGCGTCGAAACTGATTGGTGAGTTCAGTTCCTGTGAGAAAGCGATTTCGAAGCATGGTGTTCACCAAGTATCGGTCTTCTCGTGCTGTGGTACACCTGGTTCTGCCCGTTCCTGGTCTGCGTAGGTTAGAACCAGTTTCTTCGTAACGTCGGAGAACTCTTTGTACTGTTGACAGCGACACACCGACAGTCCTGGCTGTATCGCGCTGACTCCGGCCGGTTTCCAGCATTGTAAGTATTCTGGTGCATTCTTCAGGCGTAAGCGACATAATTTCAGCTTGAATAATGAATATAGAGCACTATCAACATGGTTTATGTACCCACATAAATGACAGATTACAAACAAAAGCAAAACCAAATGCTGTAATTTCGTAGTTCCATCTTCGAAAGTGGCCCTTTTTCAAATTTGATTTTTTTATGATATAACTTTACAATAACTAAGAAGTTTTAATACCTTCATTTAAGGAGTATTACATTGTCTATTAAATACAATTTATTGCATTAACCTAGCATTTTTAGTTTCCGAGATTTTTAGGATTCTTTAAGTGACCCGGATTCATTGCTCTCGAGTGTATATGTACATCTGAAAATACAAACACATTCTATCAATGCAATAAAATATAATGGTATAAACTAGGTATCTCGAAGTTTATGTAACTCTGCTTATGAGGCCAGTATTCAAATATATTCACATTATGTTAACAATATTTTATAGTCAAATCAAAGCCATGTTGTTAACGGAAATACAGACAGCGGTGTCAAGCTATGATAATGTGGTGATTTCTGCGGATGTCGCCATAATATATGTATTTATATGAAAATCTTGAAGCGCCACACGACGCAAGGTGATTGAGGGCATTCTCGAAATATACTTATGTATATTTTGTTATTGAATTCCAACTTTCAGATCAAATCTTTTTTTTTACAAGCTTTTATTTAACTTGCTCTGTTGTTTGTTAGTTGTTTTTTATGTTAGTTTGTTACTATGGGTTAAATCTTGGAAGCTCAATTAGAACCACTTCCTGGCGTTAGATTAAACTAGTTAGACTAATTAAATAACTGATATACTTGTATATCTTTTGTGACAACGCGATAATAAGGTAGATAATGTGAAGCTGATCTGAAGATGGAGTTTTTTTTTTTTTTTTTTTATATAGGACACGTCAAAATGACTCCACCTCGCCTGATGATAAGCGAAAGGCAAAGTCTCAGGACTGGGGCCACCATCACATACACCGGTAGTGCTACAGTGGTACAGTTGGTAAGTTTCCACTGGAACTTTACTCTATTTCTTCTGCTAAAAGTTGGCACCATTAAGTTAATAAGCGCACCATTTTTAGCCACTCTGTGAAAGGCACTCTGAGGTAGGTACTGTTAGAGTTCGTGTATCCTGCCACTGAGGAAGCCGGTGAGTAGACCTCCTGACGGGTTCAGAGGTTACAAAGTGGTAACGACGAATCTTAAGTGGATCCCATGCCCTTATATTGTCATTGAACTTGATGATATGTGATAATATATTTTTATAATCACACGTAACATACATTGTAACTAGATAGGTATCAATCAGATACCTATCTAGTTACAATGTAGATAGGATAAATCACATCAACTTCTAAATAATTACGGACAGGTAGATTACCATGAGAACAAAAACGAGCATTGCGTTACATAAATATCATTTTATGAACAACCATATCATATCAATCCCGTTAAAGCTTTATCCATTATGATTTAGTGATGTAACATGATATACACACATCAATGATTTCTCGTTGAACGCAATTAGGAAACTAATTTCCTATCTGGCTGGTAATTGCTTATCATGTTGGTTGAACGGTTTTAGCAAATCAATAGCTGTCATATCGCATAATTATCTATATCAATGCACCTTGTAATTAAAGTAAGTACAGAGACTGGCGTTTACTGACTGTGTGTACGACATAGTTCGTGTGGATTTAAATCTAGGTTTAATTGAATTGTGTTAGGACTAGAGCGAGAGTTCGGCAGGTTAATGGACTAGGTTATGAACTGAAATATGAAGCTAAACCTATCTACAACACATGAGTACACAATTGAATTGAAGCAGGTAGGACACGACGGTATCTCCCGTCCGAAATGAGCTGTCTGACTGGGGTAGTACCTCCGCCCTACAGAACACCGCGGCCATAATAACCATCGTGTTGTGTTCCCGCCGGTAAGTAGGGTAGCCAGAGCTCACTGTACCCCTCCTCCCCCCATCCATTCCTAGCCTCCCCGCCCCTTCCCAGCCCTCCCTCCTTCCCTAGGCAGCGCGTGTGTGACACCCTTAGTGTTGCACACGTTCATAGGCCACGGTGACCGCTTCCCATCAGGTGGGCTGTGTGCTTGTCTGCCACATATGTAGTTTAAAAAAAAATTGCGCGGAACAATAAATTTATTATTCTCTCTTACATTAAATAAACTTGTCCAAGCTACGCTTTGTAATATCAGCTATCTGCAGTAAAAATCCTATCACAAGGTTAGCCGTTTCAGAGGTTAACGGGAACAATCTGACAGGATCACAGAACAAAGAAAAATCCTTAATGTTCTGTGGACAGGATAGATAGAAAGACAGACAAAAAATTTCAAAATTATAGATACCATTTATTATGCAGGTTATAAACAGACAGTTAACTTTTAGTTTAGTTTGCACTTACAATAGAGCTTCTGTGGGCCCAACTAGATTTTAAGGCATCTGCGAGCTGATACGCCCAATGCAGGTTATTGTGTTGGAGTTAAGAATTTAGACGATAGTCGCTTCTCTAAAAGTCAAGATATAACAAACTAGCGACCCGGGACCCGGCTTCGCCCGGGTGTGAATTTCAGTTTTCCAATAAAATATATAGCCTATGACACTCACGAATGACATGGCTTTCAATTGGTGAAAGAATTTTTAAAATCGGTCCAGTAGATCCCGAGATTACCCCTTACAATTTAACAAACACACAAACTTTACCTCTTTATAATATTAGTATAGATATATTATAGATAATAGAAGTGCTAGCTTTCAATCCAATCAGGATTAGTACCCAATACACCAAGAATTAGCTCTTGATATCTGCAGACATACTACCCGTTTTTCTTATTCTCTATAGGTATAGCCGGTAATACATGTTGGTCAGAGTAAAACAAGACAATTAAAACCAACATTATCTCCACAGACATCAGCTAAAATAATGTTATTTAAACCAAGTTCAATCTTCAATCGCATGTATTATTCAATACTCATTGTTTCTGAACGATCAACTATTTATTTGCCATCGCCGCTGACATATAACGCTTGCAGCGGAGTGCTTACTGTTTTATATATACCTAGCCACTTTTAATAATTCAATGCGCCAGCTCCCGATGTCTTGTAAGATTGATGGATGCTATTTCACGGCAATTTGTGTTTCGTATTTTTGAACGTATTTTTTAAGAAACATCCCGTTGAAACTTAATTATTGGGTAACTTAAATTTGGCATGTGTTGTAGATAGGTTTGACTTCATATATCAGCTGCCGAACTCTCCCGCTACTACTAACACAAGTAATTTAACTTAGCGAGTTCAGAAGGGGTTCCTACTAGTACTTATCACTAGTATATTATAAAAAATGAACTTGTAAACGTATAATAATATAGTCTGGGTATTTCTGTGTATGTATAATATATAATATGCGCCATCTTTCCCCTTCCTCTGGGTGAATAGTGTGCATTCCCGACATTATTATTGAGATAGTAAAACAAGTGGTCCAGTTTCGTTCCCATTGGGGGTAAGAGAGCAGCTAAACAAAGGGATGATATGAAGATAGAGGTACTAGGTATTTCTTATGGGGACTTCTGTTGATACACCCACAAATTGTACAAAACCCGCACATTGATTTTCGCGTCTGATAAAGTGTTATTGGGTTTTCTGTAAATAAATTCTCGGTTGCATCAAGAATCAGGCAACGTATCTGTAAAGTGTGCAACCTAAAACTGGTACCTAGCTGGAAAAATTAAGGTGAAATCTACTACCTACTTAATAAATAGGTATACAGCACAGTCACTGGCTCCTGTAATATAGTAACTAACTCAAGACCTCATATTAAGTAAGTGTAAAATCTATGTAAATAAAGATTTGTTAAAGATTTGGGATATGGTAAGGTAAGCAGGATTGATTGTTCATAGGCATTTTCAAGCCAGCTCCTCGATTAACTCTTCTACTTTACTACTACTGACCCGCCCTTTTCTACAAAAGAAACCAATTTGATTGACATATTTCATTACAGAATTAACATTTGAATTTTTGAACAACAGTAAAAAATTAAAAAAAAAAACCAAGTCTGTACAAAAAAAAGGATTCCAAGATAGATTATAAAAAATAGGAACATGTTTCTTAATTTAAAATGTTTGTAACCTGTATTCTGTCTCTAATAACTCATTTAGTCCGTAACCAATCAATTTCGTTCCCAAGCAATTTATTTCTGACACGTACACATAATTTGGTCTGGAAGGTATCCTTCAATGACCTTGGCATAAATCCTAATTTACCTGCTGACCTAATCTACCAACCTGTCAGTTAGCATGTAGTTTTTTTTGTGTATTCTGTTCTACCACCAGACAGGTAGATAAATCTGCTTGGAACAGGTTCGAATCTAAATTATAAAATTTAAGAGGCATCAGTTAAGTGTTTTGTGCGAGTATAACAACTGGGAACACCTTCTATTATAAAGGGAATTTGATAGTATTTAGTTATTATTAGAAGGATGGATGGAACAAGATTTATGAGGCGAGGGCGAATGGGCCCTGTAATCGAATCGAGAACGTTTTAAGACAATGCAAGGTCAAAAGTACCCACAACCGGTGTGGATTTTTGAAAAATATGATAGTAGAAGAAGCTAAGGCTGCATATGCCAGGATTGTAACCAGTGGAGAGATGTTATCTCTATGCTTACCCTAATGTGAAAAAGGTGACTTTACAACGGATTATATAGCGAAACTAAAAAAGAAGAGTCATTGTGTCGCATGCATTAAGACATGCAAGACATGTAATTCGTAACTACTTAATAGATAAATTAATTATATAAGGCAAGATTATATAGTAATACCCAAACCACTACATGTAGAGATATTTATTATATTTGCCTAAAACGAGGATAGAACTCACAACTGTTGATGCAGTAATAACTACTGGACTGTCACACCAAATCAACTCTGATAATTTATAACTGTGACCTGTAGTAGCACTCCATTTCCACAAGTGGCTCCAGTGATTGATGGTTTCGTCTTAACTTAGTAGATTAATTATTGCAGTACGATTACGTGGGACAATGTTGTGAGTAGCCTTGATGGGAGATACTATATATCTCTCCTAGATATAGGAGATGGCAGGAGAAACTCTATATTTTACTATTTGGGAAAGTGATTTTGCGATGTCGTACTTTCTAGCCGTGAGATGACGTTTTACGAAGTTCATTCTTTTGTCAAGAAATGTACCAGATGTGTACTAAATTGTACGCTATATATAAAAAAATGTACCTTAAAGAATTAGGAGAAAACAACAATCGAATTGTCACAATCAAGTATTTAACACTAGCTGTCGCCCGTGGTTCCACCCGCATATAAATCCCGTTTCCGCGGCCTACAGAAACCTGTTCCGAGGATAAAAGTAGCCTGTAGGTTATTACAGACTATAGAATCTATCATTATACCATATTCTTTTCCAAAATTAAAGTAGCCTAAGTTAACCAAGTTAAGTTAAGACCAGTGAAAGTCAGCCATTTCAGAGATTAGCTGAAACAAACAGACAAACAGATAGACAGTCGTACGAACAGACACGACACGCACAATTTCATTTTTTATATAGATTTACAATTATCTACATAATTTATGTTACACATAATAATAATAATAAATGTAAGTCGTTATTATATATTTATGTTGCTGTAAATAACACAATACACTCATTCGCCTGTTTTGTGTCGTAAGATTCTCGAGATGGGTCTATTTGTAGACATTTATACTGCAGACCTTGTTTACGTTCGGATAATATTCTCTTAACTACGGTCTCTGTCGATTAGTGCCTTAAAGTACGGTACTTTAAGGGTGTCGTGATTGCCCTAATCCGGGCATTATCGTAACGCCAAAACATTTAAGTAAACGACAAACTCTTTTGGTTGTAACGTGGCGCTTACAGCACAGTTTGACGTCAATTTTGTTATGCGTAATTTGACCAAAATGTTCGTGTAATTAGGTAGGTACCTGAACATAACATAACATAACATAAACTCACGCCTATAACCCCGAAGGGGTAGGCAGAGGTGCTAGCACCCACATTTCGCTAGTTTATGTTTAGGTCCCAACGTAATAGGTGGCGAGCCTATTGCCATTAACCGGGCACTTATAAACCTGCGATAAATACACACATAACTTCGAAAAACATCAAAAAGTCATTGGTGTGTGCCATGGTGAAACTGGGATCGAACCCGAGACCTCGTCTTAGCAGTCCATTACCCAGACCACTATGCTACCGCGGTACTTTATTTTATTACACAAGCATTTTAGCAACATACACGTACCAGATAAATATGTAGGTATTTATCTAGTACGAGCATCAGTGGATAAGCCTAAATGAATTAAAATGATATGAATGATTTTAATTGTTGATACCTTCGAGGAGGAGGCGAGGGGGTGTTGTAAGCCTTTTCGAAGAGAGATGTCTATTCGAACCTATGCTTGGGCCCTCTCCGTGTTTACGTTTTTAATAATTGAAGAGTTTACTATAAAAATACCATCATAGGAAGTAAACCAACAATCAATTCAAGAAGTCATCTTCTGCATTCAAGAATAGAGATGAATATTTGAATAGTCATATCTCTTAGACGCCCCTAGTGTTGCACACGTTTATAGACCACGGTGACGGCTTCTCATCAGGTCGGCCTTGCGCTTGTCTACCACCCAAGTGGTATTAAAGAAATAGCAGACCAAAATACGTAACTAAATGTGCATTTGCGAGTTATCAACACCGTAATTCGCGTAACCATGGTCACGTAGCAATGTGTTTGAGGCCCTAAAACTGTTTCGTGTTTAGATAATGGAATTATGATTAGCACGACTTGGTAATTGAATTGGAGTGAACAGTCCAACTACAAAACAAATGGATCACGTAGCTTAGTGGTATAATGATCAACAACTGTACGTAATTGAATCAGTCGTAGGCGTAAAATTCGAAGCGTAATTACTTTTTGAGTGTTGTTTTATCGAAGGAATTATATTTTTAACAAGCATTTACTTAACTTACGCTGTTGTTTGTTTGTTAGTTAGTTAGTATATAAGAGCATTGAGTGTAAGGACCAAGCTTATCAGTAGTTTGGGCTAAATAATTATAAGCCTCCTCATAATATAGGCGTTTTGTCGGGGATCACTGTATGAGTATAATTTATTTAATTGGAAATTTCTCATTATTTTTGGTTTGAATATGATATTATTATTTAATTTGAATTTGATATTATTATTATTAAATAATAATATCATATTCATATTCATCATCATATTATTATTACGAAATAATAACATCATATTCAAACCAAAAATAATGAGAAGTTTGCTTAGACAATCTATATCTCTTTTATCGTAAAGTTTACGTTCACTTAAAAATGAAGATTGCATATTTTCTTTCAATTGCCAAGCCGATAATAAATTTAAGTTGACAATATAAGAACAAACGTGTAGTTATTTTGTGTTCTGATGAACATTTTATCAAATTCTAACCCTTCAGGCAAAGGTATTCTTATATCAAAAGCTACGTGTCTTTCTACACAATATTCTTTTAATGCCAACCAAGAATTTATTGCTACACAAAAAAGGTATAAAATTCATCCCTATAAGCTTCATATCATACGATATCTTGGCCTGGAATTTTCATACTCAAAGCCAAAGCTACTTGCGAACTTTTCACTCCGCACGAATAGTTGTACAAGTTCAGTATTTCAGAGTGAAAAGTTAGAAGGCGAATTGTTAGCGACGGAAAGGGCCTGAATATGTTTTAAGGTGGTTTGTAAAATGGCCGTGTTTTAAGAGCAAAAGAACGCTTATTTAACTAGGGCATTATAATAAGTTTGTGCTCATACTCTAGTGCTGAGAGAGGAACGGCAAGTCTAAAGGAGATGTTTCATTTTGGGCCCTCTGTTGCAGAAAAAAAAGAGAAAAAATGCCGGTTATTGGAAAAATACAATTATATTTCGACTCTTTTCATCTATTCGAAAGACAGTTTTATTCTATACAATCTTATTAATTTCTTGACTAAGGCTTCCAGTGTGACATACGAATCGTTATTGCCTAGTTATTATATACTAGTTATTACCCGCAGCTTGCATTGAATTTCGATCTGGTTTCCGCTTTCCATGGGAACCTGTTCTAAGAATAAAATTTCCAATGTGATTCTAGGTATATTTTATTCCAGACTATGATCTATCCCTGTACTTAATTTCAGCCAGATCTGTTCAGCCGTTAGAACATGATTGAGTAACAAACAAGAAAACATATAAACATCCTTCGAAATTTTCACATTTACAGTATTAGTAGGATAGTATAGAATAGGATCGTAGAATCTTTCGTAATACCTCCTTGCCTACAAGAAAGAACAAGACATGACATAAACCATAATTGCTATTGCCAAGTTTAAGAGTCGAAAATATAATGAAAAGGTTACAAGTTCAAATACCGAAATCATCGTAAACCCGTTACCCAAACACAAGTATTACACCAACGCAACTAATAAGTCTTTCCTATGCACAAAGCACAACTAATTGCCAGTCAGACCTCTGACTAAAACCACCCAGGAAATGGCTAACTTTGGCAAAGTCTGCGTAAATACACGCTGGATATGTACCGACACATCGTCCGTTAAATATTAATGCTTTCTCTAATGGTGAACGCTCAGCCCCCGCGGTGCACGGATCCCTAAAAGGATATCTCTAGATTGGAACCCTGTTCTAATCTTCAACATGATATCTTAGAATAAATACAGTTATACAGATGAACGTGTAAAACTTACGAACAGAACGCAATGAAAACGAGATAGTGTCATAAAAATGGCATCGGTTAACCATGTGTGAATGACTTTGAGGTTGCAATATGTTACCTACTCAAATCTGATTGAAATGGAACCCGTTTCATTAAACAAGACATGCTGTATTTATTTTTCGCTACTCAAAGTGCGAATGCGATGGTAGCTGAATGGATAAGGACGCGGCCTCTTCTTAGGGGTATCGAGTTCGAATCCGCCCGGACAAAACCAATGTGATTTCACTTTGTGGAATTTATAATTATGTGCTAATCACATGATTTACAATCTGCTGACGGTGAAGGAAAAACATCGTGAGGAAACCCACAAGTCCTAGAAGAAATTTTAAGGACATGTCCTCCGATCCATCAACCCGCATTAAGCCAGCGTGTATGGATTAAGGTCTAAACCCTCTCAGCTCTCTCGTTAGAGGAGAGGAGGACATAAATGGGTTGCTATCACTCAAAGTTACTATATCAAATGACGTTTCTTGCGTAGTGACTGACAAGTATATGAGTGTCTGCGTTCTGATTTGTATGTACGAGTATATGCAAGTGGCCCGACTTACGTGTCGTCAGCTGTGTTCTCCAACGCGTTCCTTCCATAGATTTGATAGGTTTATGGTTACACATGTAAAATACAGTTGATTCCTGACTATATAAACAGTACATTCCTTGATTGTGCTTTATTACATGTCCTGGGAAGGATTCGTTAAAGACATCTGAGAGAATTTGAGATTTCTTTATTAGCTAAGGGATTAGGTCTGGTATTTCAAATTCTATATTCCCTCGATTTATTCGTAGTTTCTTTGCAATTTGTGTACAATCAAAGTAAGGAGTAAATAGATCTTAGTTTCCAAAAGAATTTTTATTTTTTATTCTAGTTTCAGGTAAATTCAGGTCGGGGGTAGTAGATACCTCCGCTCTACAGAAGACCGCGGCCATAATAACCATCGTGTTTTGTTCCCAGTGGTGAGTATAGTAGCCAGTGCTCACTGGAGGAATTCTGTGATGTCAACGGGGAGACCAAGGTTTCCTGCTTTGTCAGCACAGAAAACTCTCTCAACCGCCTTCTCCATCGCCTTCTCCATTCCCCCAATCGCCTCCAACCTTCCCCACACTCCAGGTTCGGCAGCACGAATGTAACGCCCGCCCTTGGCGTTGCACACGTCCATAGGCCACGGTGACCGCTTTCCATCAGGTGGGCCGTGTGCTTGCCATCTAAGTGGTATAAAAATAATTTCTCTACCTGAATAAGGACTGTTAGTTAGGAAGGTTAGGGTTACGTTTGGTAAAATCAAAAAACCTTTTAAATTTACTATAAAGTAGCTTGTAGATTATACTTGTTTATTGTAGGTACTGTGTAAAGCCTTACAGGAATGAGCGAAGATATTGTACTGAAGTATCGATAAATACTTGAAACCCTTGTAGACGCGTATAGACATTGCCTTAACAGTAGTAATTTAGTGCATCTGGTATCGCAAGTGTTCAAATAAGGAATTTCATAATACTCTTTCCGATCTTCTCCAGAACAATATGTACAGTGCTGATGGGTCACTCCTTTACGATGCAAATAATACTATTTCGAAATAAGCGGTTCTTTCTCTTATTTTTTATCGTACGAAATATAATTGGAGTTCGTAAGTGGAACATGAAAAAGCATCTAACTAATAACCACCAGAGGCCTTACCATGAGCGTTGTGGCGATACCACATATACCCAGCGCCGTCTAGTGACAGCACGACGAACTACTTCGTTACTACAACTACGTCACTACAATCCTGAATCGCGAGAGTGAAGTTCGCGCGCTGGTGTAGCATATAATACAAGATCCCAACAATAACCGTCGGGCTACGGCCCGCCATGCGTGATCACCTTGCCTGGTCAGAGGACCCTTTGTGTTGGAGGCACGTCGCGTCCTGTTCCTCCACAAGCTCTTAATAGCAATTGAAATGTGATGCACTTCAAAGGAAGACAAAAGGTGCTATACACGATGCATAGATCCATTCTCTCCTTGAGTTGAAGTGCATCGCATTTGAATTGCTCTGAAGGGTTTATTGTAATACCTACCGCAGGTTGTTGAATGACCATGGTCTGAAATGGTAGCCTCAACTTTTTAGATTTAGCGAAGCATACCATCAGACAGAGCCAAGATGACAAACTAAACAGAAAAAACATTAAGTACCTTCCTCAGATATACGATTTCTTGCAATAAACTTATGTAAACATAACGACAGCTCAATTTTGTCTCCTGACCTGGAAACAATCACGGGAGAATTGGCATTATAATTACGTCTCAATAATATGTAAGTATGTCACATCTGCGTGACAGGATGTGAATAAACCACAGCAGTAATTATATTCATGGCGGCAGGTATATACTCGTAGTATAGGTATTGTTGATATGTAGCTAGTTACATGTACAAGGCAGGAACACCACAACTGCGAAATCTATTTTGTTTGTCGACGTCAATACGTCTTTAATGAAATGAAATGAATATTTTTATTTCAGGTAATAACCCATCATTACAAATCACTAATTAAGTACCTATATTAAAACTATATAAAATTAAATAAAAATAAACAAAAATTAAAATTAAAAATTGTAAAAAACAAATAGAGCAGATAGATAGCTAAATTAGAATAAAAATTAAAAATTAAAACGAAATTTAAAAGTGCTTCCTTACAGAATTGCCTCCTTATTAATAAAACGAATGATACAAACCAAAACAAAACGAAATAGAGATATTAGAGATCTTTTGTATAGCAGAAAGTGTCAAAGAACATACATACTTGTACTCACCGGTGGCTACCAAAATATGAGTTGATAACTTTTCATCCCTTGTAACTTTATTGAATAATTATTTGATTGAATGAATGACTGTGCTCTTATCCATACTTTTTAGTAGACTTTAGAATGGATTTTGGAATTCCATAAGATAGGGTTAGTAAGGAGCATTTGGGATGATTTAAGAATGAGTTAACTTTAAGTGGGATGAATAGGTACGGCTAAGCCATCATAGCTAGTCCCGGTAGTATCCAAGGCTTTCACTATTCCGGCTTTACCACGTCTACTTCGCCGGTATTCGCATTTGTATTTTCCATAGTTGTAAGGTAATTATCGCGGTTTACGTCCAAGTATGTGCTACTCAATTTGCTCAATAAGTGAAGACATAAAAAGCAGCCACCCATACTGGTTTATTGACGATCGACGGATGTCCCACGTTTCTTTGGTAATAACTCGTAAAGAATGCCAATCGTGGACTTTTAAGGTCTACAGTAACGAACAGCCGATTTAAAATGACTTAACACGTGGTTACAGCATAGAGTCGGCATTTTATTACGAAATGTTTGTGTAGGTATATGGTTGGTTGCAACAGTGCGGAATTAAAAATAAATCATTACAATTTAGATAAAGATGTGGATATAATAAGTAGATTTTTGAATTTCATCGATGATAGGAACCAATATCAATGCAAAATAAACTGTGACGTCACATTTTAATATTATGCAAATGATAATATTGATAAAAATAAGTTATGAATTATATTTTTTATATTCTACGGCATATTACACAGTGCCATCAAGACCTTATTTAAACTCAGCAGAGTCTGTCATTTATAGGTTCTAAAATAAGAATAAACGTAGGTACATTGACACTTTTTTGGAATGAAAGGTATACTTACTGATATATTTGCAATAAGCAAGAATCGAACTAGTAACTTCTTACTAAGCAGTCGAATGCTCTATCGCTACGCCACTAAGGTATCATTGAAGTATATGCGAATATTACACATTGAAATAAAAATATTTTTAACTATTGATAATAGCATTAGTCATTCATCGTGTTGAAATTTCCGATTTCGTACACATAAAGAAATGTAACTATGTACCTACTGAAGGGAGTATTTACCACAAATCATAGCTTATATTTACAGGACCATGAAATACCTAAATTTGCTCTAGTTTGATAAATGTATTACAGTAAGGGTGAGTCATGGGTGAGTCGAGGTTCAAAGTTATGGTGGCTGTCATCCCTATATAACTGACGGTACAAATACACCATCAGTATTTAACCTTCTTCAGTCGACCGCACAGAATATGATGAATTGATAGCTCAACATCTCCGTGATATAAGAACGGGATTTTGGTTTATTTCGATATAATATAAATATTTTATGAATCGGATATAAAATATTTAATCTGAAATATGGTTACTTACTTTCTTACTGAATACGTTGATTTATCTATTTTTATATTTTTATCTACTACATAAAAATAAGTCGGGTTTTCCTTCCTGATACTATAACTCCAGAACGCACGAACCGATTTCCACGGTTTTGCATTCGTTGGAAAGGTCTCGGGCTCCGTGAGGTTTATAGCAAAGAAAATTCAGGAAAAAATTGCGATTTCCACGCGGGCGGAGCCGCGGGCAACAGCTAGTTATTTATATATAAAAAAATCTTTTGTAAATATGTATGACACTGAACTCTCATTATTAAGTAGCCAGTATTAAAAAGTGTACATTATTTTTTTGCATACAATAATTAGATATGTATTATTATGTACATTTTATAATCATGTTAAACAAATGTTCGCTCTAAACGGGAATCAAAGTCAAATGCTTAACGTCACGACAGACACCGTTGCATAACACAAGTTAGTCTAGATTTAGGTACTAGGTGATTAGCGTGCAAAATCTTAGCCACAATTTTTTTGTTCTTTGAAATGCGGTAATCATTTGCAATGAAAACGGACGAGTGTTAAGCTAGACAAGAGCTTAACTAATGCAAATGAGGTTTCAACAAAAGTCGATACGATTACATTTTGGTTACTTCATCAATCATAACTATTTGACAACCACCGTTTGCTAAGGATGGAAGTGGATTTATTATAACACCTCCAATTTATTTCTAATTAATTTCAATGCGAGTTCTGAGACAGTTTAACTTTCCCCGGGACTTCTCGAGTGTCATCACTCGGTGTGTTCGTGGGTCACTAATCTCACTAATGTTGATCCTGTTTTTTATTTAGGAAACGTCAATATGACTTCACCTCACCTGATGGTAAGCAGGAATGGGGGTCACCATTACACACACCAATAATGCTATAGTGGTGGCTCTCAGCTTGACGACCTCATAAAATCCTTTTTACACCCTGCTTAAAGGACCCGGGGCTGTAGGAGGAAGAAAACACGTGCGCTGGTATGATGGTGGATAACTCCTGTTCTTGGTTAATCTGACGATTCCAAGGTTTCGGGTTCAATTCCCACCAAGAAAAGCCTACGCTAAAGCCTCTTCCATCAATCAGGGGGTCTACTAGCTCGACGATGATGTTGGCTTAAACCTCTAGCTAGATCTTAGTGGGTTTCCATATATCCATTTTGAGTCTAGATTAGATTATTTATAATTATTATGTGAGTACGTACTTTAGTTGCATTTTAATGTAAAAGACTATATTGATAAGCCCTTAAGTATCACTAAAACTTATCACTCCCATAACAACTATCGCTAACATATTTTCTACGTCATTACACGTCTTAACTATCTACAGCCATTAGAAAACAACCTTTCTATGACGTTATAGGTACAGTAATGCAACAATTTGTTCTGCTCCAATTGGTTTGGGTAGCTTCAAGTGCATCATTATAGTAATGAATGGTATGCGATGACACTTCTCATGGGGCAACCACTGGACTGATTCCAAGTAATCTCGAACACACATCACTTGTGAGGAGCTCGGCTCAATAAAAGTCAGCCAGTACCTTATTAACAGGCACGTTCTCTTTAACGATAGCCGTGGAATTCTGTGTCGAGAACTATATTCGAGTGAGGTAACTGTAACTTTGATGTTATGTTCCTTTGATGACAATATTTTGGGAATTTTTAATTAAACATGTGAGAGTTGTTTGGGGAACGTAATATAAGTAGAATTGTATAATTATAATGGTTCAGCCGGCGAACGTAGTTCTGCCATATAAATTGTCAAAGAAATATAATGCAAGTATAAAAATGCCGGATGATATTTGAAAGTGAAGTGACACTTCATGTAAAACTACTTAATGTCTTTGAAAGACGGTTAAACTAACACTGTATTCATGATGAGGCGCTCCCGTAAAAGCCACATGCACCAAGACGAGAAGGAGGAAGGGAATCAAAGGCCGAAGATTCGGATGCAGCGGAGAACAATTCTATCATCAATATGATGAATAGCGTGATGATATTAATTATGAAAGAGTTATGAGTCTCAAATCAACTTTCTTATATAGGTACGAAGGCACATAATATATTATTAATTATGTACTTCGCAATTTTATGTTTTATGCCAAGTTACCGCTTATTTACCGATAAATTTGAAAATAGAATACTCATTATAGTTTTTTTATTACAATTGTATTTTTTACAAGTTATTCTATCGTGAATTTTCTCGCGACAATGGAACTCATTCAAAATATTTTTTGTAGTTCATTGTGACAGTAAAAAGTTGATAGGCTAGAATAATGCTATGAACAACTTTATTTAGAACTTTGATGAGTGTTTGTTCATGTGCAATTGTTTTCAATTTATTTACTTGATTGAATATAAAAGACCGTAGGTGAAACATGATACAGATACCGGCACGTAAATTGGCCGGACGCGTCTTACGCGCAAAGCTCGATTTTTAGGTCCCCTTTGAGGTATGAGCGGGTGGCGGGCGACGCGGCTGCGCCGTCGCGGACATATGATTGGTCAGTCACTTGACGGACCAATCAGATGTCTCCAAGAGACGTCTTGTAGCGAATCAACGTTCCGTTCGTTCGTAATTTGAATCATTTGATTGGCTCAAAGTGCACGATGCGCGAACTTACCCCAAACCTGGCCAAGTTATGTGCCTGTATCTGCATTTAAAAGATGTTCAACCCGTCTTATATTACTAGTACAAAAATCTGTACATTGGAGATATTTAAAAAATACTTGGGTACATATATTATGTATTTGAATAATTCAGAACATCAAAATGCTTTTTTGGAATTCTTGTCTGTTTGTTCACGATGGACGCAAAAACTACAGGACGGATTTTGATGCGTTTTTTTTTTGTTTGTAAGATCTTGGTCAGATTTAAAATCTTACGCATGTTTGATCACAATCGGTTTTGGTGGAACCAGAGATTTAGTCAAAATTTGACGTCCACGCGGGCGGAACCGCGGCCATAAGCTAGTTGGATATATACAGTTAACCTGTTACATAGGGCTTGATCAAAGACTGGCTCTTGATTTGTGATCAATGGATTTCCAAAATATTATCTTCGAATAGTGTTATTGCATAAATTAAATGATTAGCAGAAAGTATATGTGGATTGATGTCCAATATCACCCGAGAATCAGAAATCAAACCCACGAACTCTGACGTAACAGTCAAACGCTCTACACATACATAGGTATTTCGCCTGGAAACTCTTCGTCTAACCAGGGAATCAAATCCGAACTGTGCTTACCTACTACCTTTTACCTATCCTAACGAATAAACAACTAATCAAACATCCTTGTCTTACTTAAAGTAGTAAGTATTTATCTAACAATATCGCTTTAAATACACTACTGTAGGTATTAATAATGCCTAAAGACACGTGCCTTAATAAAAAAAAACAAGTCGAAGTATCGACTAAGTGTTTGACTTATCTTAAAAGTTTTTATCGAGCACTTATTCAACGAACAATTACATTATATAACATCACTAGTTGTTGCCAATGACTTCATCTGGTGATACTGGATAATAACTTACCTAACACATCAATTCCGTACCGTACCTCAGAGAGCACGTTAAGCTGTTCTTGTTGTCGTACGAACATCTGTTGGCATTCGTTACGGGTAGTTGGAGCCCAAAAAATTCCGAAAAACCTTCAATCGATACAAAACTTTGATATCGCTAGCAATTTTTCCGAGATTCTATAGTGCTATTTACTAAGAATTTTCAACACATAATAGAAAATAAATATCTTCCAATCCGAGAATCAAACCCAAAATCTTTGCATAACAATCAGCTACTATCGCCGCCGCTATGCAATACACGCATTCAAAACCAAATATTTGTGTAACTTTCATTGCTCGCGTCATAAATAAGTCAAATTATAACCAAGAGCAGAATGACGAAAGTTTTGAGATAAAATATATAGTAGTGTTAGAATGTGAATGAAATATGCAGATTAAATGATCAATTTAATAACTTAATATGTATTATTTGATCAAAGAGATAATTGAAGATCGCGGTCAGAGAGATAAAGACATTCATTTCGATATATCACAGCGATGCAAATAGAGGTTATTCGGGCGCCATCTTAGCTCTTACGTCACTGGTCTTGATCCGATCAAATTGGAGGCGTGGCATGCGTGCGCGCAGAGAGTGAAAGTTATCCTCACGACTACCATATACTTTAATTGTTGTACATCAATAAATGCCATTGAAATGTAAGGTAAAACGGTTTAGCGTTCGGTTGCGAATAAAACGATTCGCTCCAGGGTTTTGAGTAAAATTTTATTGTATACTTGTTAGCTGAAGACCGTTTAGGCAATTATTGTCAAATTGAATTGTGTTTCGGTGAAAAGCGAAGGTTTTCATCTCAAACGGTTCGTGTAATATATATGAAGAATATTTTAAGACTAGGTATATGACTGTGTGAGTCTAGCGGCGCAGCTTTAAAAAAGCAAAGGATTTTCTGTTCAAAGAATTGTTTTTAAATATTTAGCGCGTCAATTGATTTCTGGTTTAACTAAAGTAGGTTCTCATGTCTACCCCGAAATAATTTAGTAAATCAAAAATATCAGATAAAACCCCGTTTAAATTGAAATTTACGCGTGTACGTCATCGGTGAATCAAAGTCAGTGGATTAATACCAATAAAAAACCCTAACAATAAATACGTAAGCACTCACACCTACAAAGCCCTGAAAGACATGTATTGACACCGTATTTTAATATGCAATTAGGTACGAGTATAACAATTCCTTTGCTAATAAAATAATATGATAATATACTTCTAAAACAAGTACTTCATTGTTCTTGTGTATTAAAACAGCTTTTGTTACACAACTGCATGAAAGTTACTGTTAAGACATTTAAGTATCTCATTTAGTTTAAATTAAGATCATACTTAGAACTTTGAATACTTAGTTTTATAGGAGCTGTTGTAACGTAATATAATTCTGTTTGTGACAATGCGACTACTTTCATTTGCCTCTATATAGAAATGAAATGAAATTTCCTATAAATCATTCATCAATGGTGTGTATGGAACGCCGCAAAGATCTTTAGGACTCAACTCATCAGCAAGCCGGTTTACCCGTGGAGGGTATACCTATTGATTAAAACAAGAGGCTATGGCGCAAGCTTTCCTCTTGAGCTTAGTAGATCAGATCTATCAACATAGAACCAAAATAATAATGTAAAGCTATATTCACATTGAGTCTAGATTGCGCTGTATAGAATTTTCTGGAATAAATCACATCTTAACGAATCAATTTATATTTTCACATCACAACAGGCCCACATAATTAGCATAAAATTAAGAAAATGAATTATGTACTCGTATTCGAATTTCGAGACACCTACTGTAATCAATTAGAATTTGATACCCGTAATTTATCATCCAAGGTTCCCTCAAGGACTGTATAATAGCTGTTATACTACACAATTATCTATTCCATAGTACCTAACTATAAATCAGTGAATGGTATCCCTTGAGGCAAAAAGCTTGCTTTATAACTACACACCCACGGTTTGTTTTAGATCCAGATAACACTCAAGGTTTACCAACATTTTATCACCGGGAAACCCGAAGCTCGTTTTGGCAAATCTGTGGATCTTGTGCAGTGAACTAGAAATTCTGACTAGTACATTAATCTTGTGTCACATTATGTACCGTAAATTCTGTACACCTAACTCAAATTCTGACGTGAATTTGCTGAACAACTTCACCTTTGGTTGAGCACTGAATATTACTGATACAAAGGTAACACGTATCTTCCCGGCATGAGAGTTAGATATAAAGCCTACCGATTCTTAGAAACAGCAAAGAATTAGTATTCTCTCAAAATTCCTATCTTTTCACCAAAAATATGGCATAGAATATTGTTTGAAGTCCTACCTGATTGTCCTTCTCACAAGAAATATAACAATAGGTGTTTTCAGGATGCTATTGTCCCTATCCCGTATGCTACATAGCAGATGCAGTTTGTTTTCATATGATGAAATAACGTCTATGATTCTTGATGTCATGTCTAGTATGATCCACGTTCTGGTCATGCTGACTGCGTAGTATTTGCCGAGCCATACCTGCCACCACAACACCATTCTAAATCAAAGAATAGTAAATACGTATTAATTGTATATGTTTTAAATATCGTTTGGCCGATTCATACTATGGTATAAAACGCCAAGCGCAAAAAGTGTCTTACGCCGAATCGAACCGCAGTTCGAATAACTCGTGATATATGTGACAACTAAACACCGGTAACATCAGTTACATAGCAGAGTTCCCGTGAAGTTTTTTTAATTTTTTTTGGTTTATTTTTTAATCGTACAGAGTGAAGTCCTAGATTAGCCACCTTTCTATGAAAAAATACAGATTGCTGAAAGTGGTCGTGCTCTAAATTTGCCTAAGGCAACACAGTGTTGCACATTATAGTATCAGACATATAACAGTAGTTTCAATAATTGAAATCGCCATTCTAATTTCAATCTTATGATTAAAGAAAAAAGATCCTGAGGTTCCTTTTCAAATTAATTTTAAAATGATCAAATCATAGCGAATTGCAAAAAACATACGACTTTGACAGGTAAAATCTGTTATGTTCTAAATACGTGTTCATCTATTTGGGTCAGGTTTGTTACGTGTTTTTTTTTCACTTAGGTATATCGTCTAGATCTGAGGTGAGGCGAACCGGTGTTCACAACAAAAGGCGTTACGTGGAATTATTTGTATACTCCGACTAACAATTCTTAATCCTAAAAGTCTACTTAAATATTAATTTCTATTCTCTCATTGTCTCTTAATACAGTCGTATGGTTTGTCTCGTGTGAAGACTACAGCAGATTTCATACATTTAGTAAAATTTCAAACAAATATCAACGAAGTATTTTATCATGAATGAGATCCAGATCAATTCAAAAAAGTTGAACACCGAAGTGAGACTGCGGAAATTAAAAATGTCAAAGTATGGA
The DNA here is from genome assembly GCA_963576445.1 of Lithosia quadra. Lineage (NCBI taxonomy): Eukaryota > Metazoa > Arthropoda > Insecta > Lepidoptera > Erebidae > Lithosia > Lithosia quadra. The sequence goes on along the minus strand of OY754880.1, from coordinate 12,449,578 downwards.
GGCCCGGATATAAATAGTGGGGGAGTCGATTGCACACTCGATTAGAGTGTTGTCACCCAAACACAAACTACTCTCACAGTTTTTATCGAGTTTTTTGACATTGGCGCTCGATTGATTCCGATTCGAGTTGCATTCAATAACAATAGATACTGGTCATGGCCGTCAGAAGCGAGTGGTGTGGACAATCCTGTAACGGTGGCATGCCACGACGCCCTCCCATGTAAATTACCGATTCATCCTGAGATATAAAAACACCTCATCGGCAGCGGCGACGTTAACCCGTTTCATTTAGTTGCCTGACTTGTTTTGTTTGACAGGCCATAATTATAAGCAGGATATTGTCTAAGAATCCTATTAAAACTGACACTTGGAATTGTGTTTCTGCTAATTGTACTGTTATAGAAACCTAAATTTAAAAGGTAATAAATATTTGTGAATAAATTAACGGATATTTGATAGTGTGAATAACCAAGATGATTGGAGCCTAAGTCTACCTTACCTTCAACCAAAGAATTGTTTTTTTTTATTGTACTTAGGTGGCAGATAAGCACACAGCCTCCCTGCGATTACCGCGTTCTATGTAAGTTGCAATGATGACAACTTTTAAATGACTTCTAAGTGATATTTGAATTGGAAACAACGAGTCGGTAAACGGAAGGTGGGCCCGCCCCTCAGCCAGATGGACCGACGACCTGAAAAAGGTAGCAGCTGGGATAGACTGGATGCGGAAAGTGGAGAATCGGCTGGTATGGCGCACATTGGGAGAGGCTATGTCCAGTAGTGGACGTCGATAGGCTAATAAAATTGATTGATTAATTGAATTAGCAATATTGGTAGCAAATTTAGAACTAGGTAATTGTAGAAATCAGCAGAAACCGTTCAAAAATCATTTCAGAATAAAAGGCAATAAAGGTCAACAAATAAATAAGCTTTCTACATAGGTACACGCGTACCTTTTTACCGTAAAAGAAAAGTTTGATTACATTTGTTTGTTTCATATAACCCAACTGTACGTAAACGCGTGGGTATACAAGGGTAATTTGTAATTTAACTTGTGACATCAAGAAAACAAATTAATGAACTATGAGACGAACGTTTTGCAACAAATGTCGCTCAGAACAACTTTGTAAAGGCTGAAGTTGTTGTCGCGTGAATTTGTACCAAAATCTATGTAGTAGCTGAGTGGTCACATTATTGGCTTCACACTCCATCCGTTCTGATTAGAATTCTGGTACGCATCTTTGTAGTACCGTAGTTTATAAGCCTGTGTATAAAAATGGCGAGTATGGGCCTACCAAGCCCTTCGGGCTCCAGTCAACTTCACCTACTAAACGGTATACCCACTAAACACCGAACAAGTCTCTGTCATGGGTCTCTCAGGTTTTGAGGTCAGACGATAGTTGCTTCCGTCTTATCAATATAAATTATATAAAACTCAAAGTCCTGACTGACTGATTGACCTAGAGACAACGCACAGCCTAAACCGCTGGTCGTAGAGACTTGGAATTTGATGGGTGTGTTCGTTTTGATGCGTAGAGGTGTACTAAGAAAGGATTTTTAAAAATTCAAACCCTAAAGCCCTAAAAAGGGTCCAAAAAGGTACTTTTGTTAGAACTCAAGAACGGCTGAATGGATTTTCATAATCTATGATTTATTGGATTTGTCTTCGCCGCAAATAGCATATAAGAAAATTAAAAAGATATGATTAATTCAGGAAATAAAGAAATAATAAGAAAATTCGATGTTCGCAGACGTTTTTATCGCCATCTATAATTGTTGTCATGGCAACAGGAACTAAAAGTGACTCAGTCTAAATTTTAATCCTTTGTTTCTTTTTGCTCAAAGGCAAAGAGGATATATTTATTTTCAGGGTTCTGTGCCTCGATAGGAAACAACGAAACCCTTATTAGACCTCTTTCTTAGAAAAATGTAGAGGTATCAAGTTGAATTAGATCAAAGGAATGTTTCAAAATGATCAATGGCTTGGCAATAGTCAATACACTGCTAATCATATGCTTATATCGGATTCATAAGCGTGTTCTTTAGATGCAGCCGCCAACAAGGCTAATTATCTTCTCCCCATTCTCCTTTCGAGGAAACAATTCTAGTCTCTAAACCAATAATTGTTTACTCAGAGATTTAGGAGTGATAGCTTTGACAATTGCAATATTTAATTACAAGATCTGTTTCCAAATTCTTCAATTCATCACTTTGCTAAAAAAATATCTGAGTACGTTGCTTCATTAAACCGGGGTGTTCCGCATCATAGGGTACTATAATCAAACACGTAGCAGCTTACTTACTCACTCGCTTCTTACTCAAGTCATTTCCCAAGCCTCCATCCGGTACTAATCATTCACTCGATACGACAACATTTCGCCAATAATTCAAAGAACTTTTAATGGGTGTTCGAAGCGTTGTAATTAATACCTTATTACCAAATGTTATCTGTCGTGATAAATTCCTCGATGTAACTTATTGCCTTATAGAGCGAAAGCAATGGTTGTGTAGTGAGAGTAACAGCTTGTCAACAATTAAGTGTCAACGGCTGTGATGTGGAGTTGCCGGTCGCTGGCACTGGGTTAACGTAGGGCTGGCTCCTTTAGTACTGTTGTTGATACTTGTAGGGAGGCTTCGGGTGCCACCACCATTATACTTTCCGTCACCATCACCCGTTGGCTGCTGGTACACTTGCTGAAAAAGGGACATGGCACCAGCGCAGGTCAGTCAGCAGTCACGCCTGCAAAAGCCAAGAGGAATCAAAAGCAGAAGTAGGGTCGAGAGGACCCCGGGTGCAAAGTGCAAGCGTTAACTTTGTCCAGACTGCCATTAATTTATGTATTAAAAAAATGTTAAAAGTACCGCAGTAAATATAAAATACTGACAACCCTAACTGTGCGCCAACCACGCTTGTCGACATTTATTTGTCGTTGGGTCGCCACGCAAAGTCACATTGAAAGTGAGAGCAATCCAGCACGCTCGCAATTAACCTGGTAATTAGCCGGTCAGGGACGCTATGTACATCTGCAAAACAGCTTCCGTTTCAATGGTAATTTAAGATGAAAGTGAATGTTGTTAGTTGTCCCTTTTGTTTATTTTTAAAAACATTCCGTTGGAAAGAATAAGATGAAATGAAGATTGCTTTACGTTGGTTGAATTCGTTGCATAAGATCGATTTAACTGATGCACTGAAATTATTATTATCTGTAGTACCCCAAGTGCTAACAAATTGAAAGAAGAAGGAAACTCGACGTATGTATAATAATTTATTATGATAAAATTTTAAGTTTTTTTTAATACCACTAAGGTGGCAGACAAGCGCACGGCCCACCTGATGAGAAGCGGTCACCGTGGCCAATTAAATAGACGTGTGCAACACGCGCTGCCGACCCTGCAAAAACCTTCTAATGCCCTTGTAAAAATGGAATAATTTTCATGGCGTGGCAAAGAAATGTGGTGCTAAGCTGCTTGGTCATGGATGTCTTGTTCTCAATCTGAGAGGAAATGGTGGGAAGAATTTGAAAATATGTGGCTATAGGCTGCATTTCAAATGGTTTGTGGAGAGCTCGAGATCGAGGCTCAACCTCAATTTTCCTGATCCATTCTTATCTAATATAACTGATAGTTGATGACAAATTCAAAGTACACTGACTCAACTTTTGACCAATGTAATAATTAAAAAAAAATTGAATGAAAATCTAGAGGGCGGGACATTTAGTTAGGTCTAGAAATTTTTATTTCATCGTTAAAAAGCTTTTAAACTTTTTAAAGTAGAGTTTATCCATCTACTTGAATTTGCTTACGTTCCGTTCCGTTTTCCTAAATCAATATTCGGTCCTACTATTGAGAGCGATTATACAAACACACTCTCCCGTATTTAACCGAATAAATCCTTCGTATGCTGTTTTTACATTAAGCGACCGAATAAATTCAAAAATTTTGAAACCTGGTTCGTAAGGGTCACGGTCGGAGCCCTTCCAAATCGTACTCTGTATTTGTCCCATTTAGACTTTTTACGACTTTTGGTTGTAAACTTTTAGGACCCTAATTTGTTTCCCTCCCACTGTGTCCTGGATACCGAAAAGGCAGTTTAAATGGCTTTAAAATATAACTGAACAATTTTATTGTGAGTTTGATTTTATTTAGAAAATATTGATGTAATGAATTTTTAAACTGTTTTATTTCTTTCGCTATACAATAGCCACCCAAGCTTTGTCCTCTTCAAGATACGAATATTTATGTCTTAACTAGCTGAGCTGTTGCCCGTGGCTTCGCCTGCGTGGAGTTTCGTTCATCTTCATCTCGTTGCTGCAACACATGGGGACCTATTCTAGGAACAAAAAGTAGCTATGTGGTGTTTTTCCAGACCATAATTTAATCCTGTACGTAAGATTCTTTGATTTGCTTATACACAAAGGTTGTCTATACAAAACAGAATCTTTTGGAGTGAAATCAGCATAAAAAAAGTGTGGATCTTGTAAGGTAGGTACATACTTCCAGGACATATGGATGGGATCCCACTCTTAAAAAATTTTGACGACTGGTAGAAGCGAGAAAATCGATCTCCGATCTTCGATGTGCAGTAAAATACACAGGTTCATTTTTGTAATAATTTTATCATTTATATGCAAAGTATGTACCTAGTTATGATAGACGATTCAAGTAAGCGGCTTCATAAGATGTGATAAGGTAAGGTAAGATATATAGTTGCCGCTCGTCCTGTCAGTAGCGTATAACTGGTTAAATCATTACGACTTATTAGCAAGCCCAATGAAACCTGTATACTAATATTATGATGTTATGACTAGGAAGCCGAAGCAGCTTAAATTAATAGCTTCTATTAAAACTTCAATTCGTTTCATACTTACTAAGTATGTATGTACTAAATAAGTATCGCCCGCGGCTTTGGCCAGGAGTTCTGTGCCCGTTCCCGGTTTCCATGGAAACTTATTTCAGAGATGAAAAGCTTATGTGTTATTCCAGGCTATAATCTATCTCTGTACCAAATTTCAGCCAAATCAGTTCAGCCGTTAAAGCGTGATTAATGGGCGATTATGTATCTTTCAATTGGTGGAAGAATTTATCCAATAAGCGGCAGTGACTCCGAAGATTACTCTAGATAATATAAATGAACTCACACAACTAGAACCACCTCTTTTTAATAATAACATGAAAGTAAAGATTGATAATATCGAGATATACCTATATACAAGTTTTCCAGAAACTTACCATTTTGGAGTTTAATAAAAAAAAACCGATCTGACTTACGAGTTTACTAATCTATTCTTAGTTTATTCTCTAACCTCAATTATTTTATCAATTAAATAAGCAATGTATTACAAATAATACAAAAGAAGCATAATAAGTAGTTAGGTGAAGCAGGTAAATGCAAGCCAAATTCATGCACTCGACCATGATTACTCCTATACACGGCATACAGGATTGCGTGAACGCAACAAAAGAGTTGTTGGAAGCTCTGGGAAACGATCCTGAGGCAATAAGGAAATCGTTGGAGCTTCGCACGAAAATCGCAGCCGCGGCGTGAGGGCAACACCCGACCGTCGGTAGCTCTAATCATTATACTTTGCCTATATTTTTATGCATCGTCGTGTGAGTGAACTGATATAATATTAAGATTTTTTTTAAGTCAACATGACTTCACCTCGCCTGATGGTAAGCTAGTGATTAGTAGTAAAGTAAACATCGATAGTGATGCTTGACGGCCTCATCAAATGCTTTTTCACGCCCCGCTTAAAGGACCCGGGAAAATCAAAAGAATCAAATAAGACTATACTGCTTCAATGAAATTTTAAAGCAATTAGTACAATATTCTTAGTTCCTACTTGGTCAGAGCGTACGCCCTGTAAGGAACTGTCGCGGGTTCGAGTCCTGGATGTTCACTTTTGCCGATCAAAAATCATTAAGACTATAATAATACGGCATTGTATTTTTACAAGCTTTTATTTAACTCGCTCTGTTATAAACAGCATGCCATCTTGGGTCTTCTAGCGCTGGGGTGTAAGGTTGGCCCAAAGGCTTTTCCCTTGCACCCCAGCACTCAAGTAAAACCAACTAGGTATCAAGGTTGACCTTATAGGTGACTGCATTTATTTTGCTCTGTGATTCTGCCTTATTAGTTCAAAGTAGAGCCTACATGATCGAGGCCAGTGAGTACGAGTAATATTTTCAAACATGACTTGCCATCTAATAACGATGAGCTCGGTAAACAAAAAACAATATGCGGATTTAATTAATATTGACTAGTAAATAACAAAAAATAATTTTAATGAGACAGAATTGTTAACAGACAGTAATGAAGATTGTATTGTATTTATGCGGATTTTTTGCAATTTTTTGCACCGGTATGTATGTAAATAGATCCTGGAAGTCAAATTTAACTAACTCCTAACAATCGTAGTCGTTTAAAACCGCTAAATGCTAACCAATGGTGTAGGCAGAAGTGTAATCATTAATTTATTTTTTGATCTTACATTGTAATTGCTTGGTCAAGCAGGCACTTTTTCAAAACTGCGCGCTTCTACTGAGAATTATATAAAAAAAAATTCTCAATGACATCGGTCGGTCTAGGAAAAATATTCTGGACCTCATAAACATGAAGCAAGTATCTATACTTCATAACCGCAGCAGTGTTTACTATCGTACAAAAACAAAAAAGGTTAAATGAATATTCAGAATATCCTACTTTTTTAATTGTTAAATATAAGAAAGTCAATTTCAATATCCATCAATAGAACGCACATTAAAGTTATGCGCACACAGTGACAAATGCAATCACCACGGTATGTTCCAAAATGGCCGTGTCAATCTACACGCAAGAATACCACGTAAACTGTAATAGTAATATCACAGTTAGTTATTTATTGATTGCACCTTTTGCTTTTGTTGATATGACGCAATATGCTAGCGGACCCTTGACTGATGCAATTACGAAATATAACATTACGAAGAAGTGTTTCATGGCTGTAGTTTGATGATGCTGTGAAGATGTTAGGTAAATAATAATAAGCATAGTCCACAGATATCCGCGGCATAGCTCAACTAGATTGTGCTAGTTTGTGTTATTTACCTACTAGTTTATATTTAGCAGTGATCGGAATTCAAACCTCTGATTTTAGCAGTCGAATGCTCTATTGCACCATTGTTTATCATACCTAGCCCAATATATGGCAGAGCACAGGTGACTGTTTACTTTTAGGCTTATTACCTTTTTGAAATGATAAACCAACTACATTAAAAAAATCCTAAATACAATCGTAATGTCAAAATGTTTGGCGTTGTATGCCAAAAGTCGTATTTTATTCCTCTTCAAAACTACAGTCATTTCCATATCTACTACCTCTTTAATATAAGATAACTTCAATGACGACCCTATTTGTGACGGAAAAAGCATTTGATGAGGCCATCAAGCTGAGGGCCACCATTGTGGCAATATCGGTGTTTGCAATGGTGACTCCCATTCCAGAGACTTTACCTTTAGCTTACCATCAGGCGAGGTTAAGTCATATTGACGTGACCGACATAAAAAAAAAGAATTTGGTCAAATCCAGTCCTTATCATTGTGGCGTATTTTCTTCTGGGCCTCAAGTCTGCTATTTTACGTTAAAGCACAAGCCAGTGGCATTCCACTGACACACTATTGAAAGTCAACTAACACTGATCTAAAAAACGGCAGTCTGCTAACGTAAAATCTCAATGACAATATACTGTCGATGTCGCTAGAAGTGAACTGGCTCGTCAGTGGTGTCAAAATAGTGGTGTCTGCTACCATTGCCATTTCTTTAAAATCAAAACTACCATTCTGTTGAAAATTCAAAATTTAGGTATAAGTTTTTTTATTTAGTTCCCCATAGTTCATTTTATAAGTATGTATCATTATATATTGATACAAACGTGTAAACGTGGCAACAACCAGTTAATTCACCGTAAAAATGAAATAATTGCATTTTATTAAATATCGAAATGGTATATTTAATTATCCCGAAATGGTAATATTCTTTGACCGACCACTGATGAGCCATTGAACGTATTGTGCCATTCCAGTGAGACTCAACTGCTATTGTGAGTTTATATTAGCAGAATGCCGTTTTCTCATCAGTATCAGTGGAGTCTTAGTAGGATGACAGCGGCTTGTATGTACGTTAACACTGATGCGAACACCGCCATATTGGTTTTAATGCGACAAAGGGACAAAAAAATTTGAGGCGATAGAATGTCGAAGGAGCGATGTGTAGAATGTCGTAGAATATTTATTAATTTATTTATTTATTTAATAATAGTTAAACTTTAAGAGAGATTCCTCTTGACGTATACCGTTGGTATTTAAGGCGTGTATCCCCCCCCCCTCCCCCAACCTCCTTATGATCAAATTCATCGGCATCGCTTCATTCCTTAGGATCCAGTATTCACCCGGGGTCCGCTCTCTTGTTTTGATGTATCGTGACTTTTACAGGAGCGACTGCCGTCTGACCGCTCCGGGTCGAGAGGGAAGCCTGCACCAGAGCCTCGTCTGTTAATCAGTTGAGTGAGATCGATTTTGACCCGGAAGAACTTATCCCCCCCCCCACCTCCCCCCTCTCCAATTCAAAACATTATATTATGCAATTCATCTTCTGTTATTCACATACATACTAAACGTCAGACAATGCACGTTTTCGTTGTTTTGACTCCCCCCTCCCCCAACTCCCCACCACTTCGATACCTACTTTTCTCGGCTCCGATACTATAATCCTTCTAATATCTTCTGCAAAACGTTGCTATTGCGTCTGAATTAAGACGATCAATACTATATTATACGCTGCCAGCACGAAACACTTGCGAAAAAGTAGTGTCTGCTGGATGGTAGTTCAATAGTCGTTTAATGACAAACAGCCATCATAAAAATTTCGTCAGGTCATTGAAAAAACTGTCAAAAATTTAGTAGAATACCATTTCATGAAGACATCGAGACGTCATCGATTTGCAGACTACCGTTTGGTATCAATGACAGTTCAGTGGCAAGTCATCGCCAGACCAATGGTCTGAAATAGTTAGCAGAATACGAAAAGTGCAAAACCATGCCGACTCACTAATTCGTGCAAGTGCACCGCGATATTTGTGTTTTGTTTTAAGTTTCACTCGCATTGTGGGTTTATAACACCATACCACACCATTTTTAATTATTGTACGTGGATACGCAACACGAAACACTCACTAAAAAGCAGTTTCTGCATACCTAATGATAGCTCAATTGTAGTTCAATGACAAAAACCATCCTGAAGTCATTGAAACAACTGTCAAATAATAGTAGAATACCATTTCCCAAACAATTACGAAGACATCGCGACAACATCGAATTGCAGATTCCGATTTGTATCAGCGACAGTTCAGTGGTGAGTCATCGGTAGGATGTCGGTAGGCCATTGGTCTTTTAAAAGTTAGTAGAATACGAAAACTGGTTTATAGTCACAATAGTTACTATACTCATTGATTCCACAGTCTACTTTTGTTGATATGATGTAATGCAGCAGCTGTCCTGTCCTTTGTCAGTGACTGATGCAATTTGTATCTGATGATTGGCTGTTTATATCAGAGATTATTTCACTGCGTTATTACGTGATTTTATTTCACGCTGCAAATTGACCACCTGATTCCACAATTACAAATCTATTAGGGCCAACAATTACCTGCTTGTGTATACAGAAAATGATTGGTTTTCAATGGTTGCTACTAGATGTCATTGTTGAAAGTTTACGCGGAGATTACATTTCGAAATTTAACTTATTCTATAACGATTTGTTGCCTTTTATATTTGTGTTATTTTATTATTTACTAGCCGATGCCCGTGGCTTCGTCCGCATCGCAACTTTTGTTCATATCTCCGATTCTACTCAACCAATTGCAATCGAACTTGTGGCAAATTTTACCTATGGCCGCAAACTTTTTAATAAAAAGACCACATCAAAATATATGTTCAATAAGTTTTGCATCCATTACAAACAAACAGACATCAGGCAAGAAAGTCAAAAATATATTTTTGTGTTCAAAATCGTTTACATAGCACACAAGTAATTTTTTAATGTCTCTAATGTATAGACACAATAATTTACAATTTTATAATAGTATAGATGCCATTCCCGACGATATAGTGGCTTTTTAGGAAATAAAACGTACCTAAGTAATGATAGCACATGGGTACATAGGCAATCCAATCCAATCATCCAAAAATCCAAAATAAAATAAAATTAATCAATACACTATAAGCGGACCCTGGGCTTTTGCCTAAGGATGATGATGTAGTGCGTATACAAGATTATTTTTACACAACATAAACTCAAAAAACTTACATCAAGCTATTAAAAGTACAAATCTCTCGCCTTTGAAAATAACGATTCAATCATAACAATAAACGGCTTTGTTAATCTACGGTACGGTCCATCAAACAAGGTATCTTGTTTCCCCATCTAGCTGTTACAAAGTTTGAATTCACTTTGCTGTACAAAATTGCTAACAAATTTTCTCGGACGGGAATGCAAAATTGTGTAGGTACTGGTACCTTTATATTCTAAGATTGCTTGCATGATGTATCGATGTATGTGTATAGTATAATATATTTTAATAAATAAAAATGAATCTCTATTTCGCTTGGTCACGGCATCACGCGTGAACGACTGGACCGATTTGGCTAAAAATTGATGGGAGGTAGCTTAGATCTAGGAGACGGACATAGGATACTTTTTATCCTACCATGGGGACGAAGTATAAGGCGAAACTGCGGGGTACATCTAGTTCGTTGTATAAATAATTATGTTCTTTTTTATAACAATTAGGCGACAGACGCTTGTCGGCCACCTAAGTGGCACATGGCCGACCTAATGGCAAGCGGTCTACGTGGCCTATGGACGTATACAACACCAGGAGCGTTACACTCGCGCTGCCGATGCCGACCCAATTGCAACATATTTGCATAACACATGCAACTTTGTCATAATGGTTATAGGCATATTACCACCAATTAACGTATACTTCTTTTTAAGTCCCTCAAATGTAACTAGCACAGCATTTGTACACAAGATAGAAGTTTGAATTCAATATGAAGTAAATTTTGGTGAGTAACAATAGCTTCATGATTAATAGTGCAGCGCTTTCAAAGTTCCCCTAAGTTCTAAACTTCGCGTAAGTGATTCAACATAAGATGAGTTCCTCTGAACCTCACACAGGGTGTGACCGATATAAGGAGCCTAATTGAATTCAAGTTTGAATTAATCTACTTAAATAAATATTAATTGATGAGGGAATGTTTCGGTATGGTAGAAGATGTAGTGACCAAAGAAAGAGAGAAGGGGACGTTTAGATAGTTGGACGCGTAGAGAGAATGGATGAAATTTAATAAGGTTGAAGATACCAATTTATGAAGCTAGAGTAAATGGGTACCTCGGTAAGGATTATTCTAGGCATACGCATGTTAATCAGATATAGGACATTTTAAAGAAAGGTCATATTAAGGGTAAGTACTTATCTACAATCGTCGAGCACAACATGAAAACTGTTTTGTAAATAGGTAGTAGTGAAATTACCGAAGACTGTATTTACCTACCTTCCAGCAGCAAATCTAGCATAAAAAACCCTTTGAAAATTGCAGTAACCATTAACCATGACTAGTATGCTAGTTTACAACCTTCGTAGTGTAAAAAATACTGTTACAGTAAGCGACATGAGTTAAGTGTATGAAACATAATCTGCAGACAATTAATGAATTCTACGCAATCCCTGGCCAACTCATAAAGGCGCTTATGTTCCACATACGGCTTCTTCACGTCATAAATATACCTGTTTAATGATTATACCTATTTCATTATCTACACATCTACACTATACAAATAAATAAAATTGATGTGTCTGTTTGTAATGTTCAAATTTCAGTTTTTTAATTAGTGTAAAATAAATGAATGTATAGGCGGCAGTTAGAACAAATTTTTTTTTTAAAACTATTGCTTATAATAAATTATAACCGGTTTAAGTATTTGTTAAAATTTTAATTTTACTGTACATATCAGCCCGAACTACAAGAAAGGAGCTTAAGTAATAATCAAAAAGAAACAGTTATGTATTTCTTCTATGTTAAAGGTTAGGAACAAGTATTCTTTTTCACACGTCCATTAATCCAGATTCCGATGTTTCACGATCGTCAATATAATGTGATGAAACAAGTTTAAGTGAAAAGTTTAATAGCTAATAAAACTATTATCTCTTCGGTTAAACAGATGTCACAAGCTTTTAAACATTAGTACCTACCTACAGATACTGGTAAGTGATCGTTTACAGGATAAAAATCATAAAGTTTATTAAATTTCGACTAAAACACCTTTCAGTACCCAGGTTATTGTAGCTATTAGCATAAAAAACAAGTTGCGACGTAGATATATAACTATAAACATCGATCACCTGCACGGTAACCACACGGCCTCTAAAGATCAATAGATATTCCCAATCGACCTCGAATAAAGAAGGACACTAATTTGTTATTACAAATTAATTGTCAAGATTTTAACAATCGATGGGTGTCCACCTTTTTCATGTCACTCTCTAGGACAGCTTGATATGTGTTGCAAATATTTTGACGTTAGCAACAGTACACACGATACTTGAAGAGGACATATCCACAAATATTTAAATATCAACCTTATATGATCGACGGTAAAGTTTTAAATTGCATAGCTTGTGTGTTGCATAGGAGTTCAACTCAGAAAACTAAATGCGCTGACTGAAGCGACAATGACAGGAGAGCTATTACGTGAAAACTAGTTCTAACTTAGCTTTTATCTCGTTTGCTGTGAGTTTGCTGTGGGAAAATACAATTTGTAGGGATCAAGTCATAATTACACATATTACCTTAGAAGTTGGAAGATATATTTAGCTCATAGGCTATATTATATGATGTGATTCTACTTGTAAAAGGATAACTAGTGTTCGCGCATTGATGGGACGTCGACTTAAATTGTTATTAAATATTCAACGATAATATGAGTCAAGGTGAAGAAAAAGACTTGGTTCCTTTTTTTGATAACTTTAAGCTATGAAATAAAAAAATAGGAAGTTGATTGACAAACGGAGGAAAAATGTTCTCCAAATTTTCGATGAGTAGATAACTGTAACAAACAAGCATTTGATCTCGATTCGACCACATTTTTTCGCTGTAACATGTTGTAGTAAATATTAAGCTATGTTCACACAGCAAATTACTGCCCAGTGGTTACTATTAACAATCTTTGCCAGTATAACTACAGTCACCCGCAGAAGTTGATGAACACTAACCAATTTGACTAACACTATATACATTGAAATTAAGCAATAAATAATATGATGTGTAGTAGTACTGTTTTATAATCTTTAGAATAGAAATTTAACATTTTAAAATTTTCTTTCATTATTTATTTTTACATAAACTTTTAGAGCTAATACTAAGGTGGTCGGTAACTTAGAATGTGTTAATCTAATACCGATGATAGTGACTGTACCATAACAATATAATTACATGTATACATTAAAAAGTGTTAGTATAGTTCCTGTCTGATTTTTATCAACGACACAATGAGCTATTGTGTGTTTTCTTAACATGTGGCGACGTAAAAGTAACGCTTCTTTCACCGAACTTTGAAATCTTGTTTCAGGAAGTCCGCATTCGTGTGATAAGATACTACATATTTCACTTTTCTCACCCATCTTCCTCAATGAGATGAGTAGGTGGGAAAAGTGGGACAGCCGGGAGAAAATAATGGAATACATTGTTGTACTACTTTTTGCGTAAAGTGTATTTCACTTAAATGATTTTTTAAAAATCTTTCTTCAAAATTACAGGCCTGATTTGGATCACTTTTTACTGTAGTAAGCTGATGTTATTAAGCGTAAATGAGGCTACCTTAATTTTAGAAAAACAGTATCCTTTTTGGTTTATCTTCTATGGGTGGGACTATTGTCTGGTCTCCCAACCCCTAGAGAAAATCCTGCATTCATCAATCAGCAGGTGTACTGGCGTCTAAGGAGTTTGACTTGGCCCAAAGGTCTTGATGGGACCCCAAGTAAAGTCGTATATCGTACAAGGCAATTAAAGGAAAGTGCTGTTCTCCATGTAACAGTGAAGATCGCTTCACTCGCCCCTTATTACACGAAAATGAATTTACCAAAATCTAAGTGCCTGAATAAGGAGTTCAAATGTCAGATTCGTATCGTGCACAAGTATGATATATACAAGTTTATTAAAGTTCGCTAACATTCGTAAAGATAACTCACATCACTTAACCCGTCAACACACCCGTAAGCGGAAATAGGTTAGGTCTTTTCTCATCTGCAACAGTTCTCGCTAAAGCCCCATAAAAACTGTCACTCGACCTTTAACTTCTTTATCACATAACATCTTAGTACAAACTCAGAGCTATTGCCATTAGCCTCAGCACTAAACCAACATGCCTGCAACCAAAACAGTCAAGTCTAAATACAGAGTATTGCTTCTCGTTTTAGTGGTGTCGTTTTGTTGTCATTGAGTGAGATGCCTGTTTAGATGCGAACTGGCCTGCGGACTGCCTCTATTAGTACAGCAATCGATATAATTAGAAATCGCAATTTTATTTTTTGTTGTAATTTTATCAAGATAGTATTCTTCATTGAAACTTTAGTAAAGTTTCATAACCTTAATTTAGTGTTTTTTTTCTATAGTAGGTACAATTTAAGTTTGTAAAAATCTTATATAGGTACACCAATTTTTTGTCGATTCTAGGTAGCTTCTACCCATGCATTTAGCAACCATTCTCCGAAGACAAATTATGAACTCTTTGTCTTTATTGAATTTACTTATTAATATTGGCTAGACTAGCTTACCATTTAACTAATTCAACTATATGATATTGCGAACCATACATGACTACATACGCTCACGCCTTTTTTACTCCGAGGTAGGCAGAAACAACAGCTCGCCATCGACTTCTGTCCTTACATACTTCACGCGTTTCCTTCTACTGTCATGTCATTAAGCCTTTCAGGCAAGCCCGCCAGTTTCGAGTGCTTTTGACCTGCCCTTTTTTCAATAGCTTCTTAATTTGGGCGTTTAATAATGCTAGTAAATACCAATACTCGGTGTTATACAAGTTTTAACATCCAGTACATAGTGATTATTAGTTATGAGGTCATATGAACAAAAAATTTACGAGGTGAAATGGTTTAAGGTTATTTTATGTTTACTGATCATAATACTGAAAGCTGTTGTATGTTTTATGACCCCTTTTATGGGTTATATACGTAGCGAGGTGGAGTCTACCGAGCAAGGTTCAATGGGTTGAACAAGATACTAAAGTATAGTTTATAATGAGTAACTATTACACTTAATTGAACTACGGAAACATTTCTGTCTATGAAATTATTATATTGCTCATTCATGTGTATGGGAAGTACCTAGTATTACCATATAATGTCTACGTAAAGTAGTATTATGAATATGGCTGTATATCGCGAGAAATGCTCATTCCGCTCCCGCAAACCACGGGAACCTATTCCTGGGATAAAAGCCTACTGTTATAAGTGACCATAATAATTATAATCTATCTCTGTGCCGAATTTCAGCTAGATCGTTTCTGCCGTTGGAGCTTGATTGAGTAACAAACATCCATACAACTTCACATTCTTTTACATTGATAATATTGGTAGGTAGGAATACAAATAATAATATCTAATACAGGTAAATATTCATTGCAATCGTATTTTGATCCAAGTATTTATGCTTATTTGTTTCTGTATTTATTCCCTTTATTTCTCTGTATACTGTGTGTTTCGTCAGTCTAAAGACAGGCTCCGTTGCGCATCTTGACAATCTTAAGATTACTCCTATTGTTATTTATAATAACTACGTAAGCACAGCATCAAAACCCATTACTACACACAATAGTAGACACTTGCTAAGTACTCATCATAAATCCAAACATCATTGTCCTGTCAATCACGATCTAAGAATTGACCCCCGTTTTCAATATGTTTTATGTTGTATGTTTGTCTGTCTAGTTTATTCAATGCTTTTTACTAACGATCGCTATGTAACCTACTGGTATTCACTCAACCATTACGTCATGCAAATTACCACAGGGTTACTTTTTGCTGGTAAACTTTTTAAAAGCTTTTTGCTATATCTATTGTTAAACTAATATTAGCTTTGTTCCTTGTTTATATTGCCATGTTAACGTAGCAAATAAGGGAACTATCTATCAAATGGTTGGCGTACTTCTATATGCCAGAAGTGTGAGTGTACACAAATGCTGTAAAGGGGCGTGAATTCAATTCCCGTGCAGTACAAATATTTATGCAATATAATCTTCAATGTATAACTAGCTTTTGCCCGAGGCTTTGCCCGAGTGGCATTTTGATCCCGGTCCCTTGAAAAAAAAAGGTATAAGAACCATCCTCGTACTTCGAGGAGTATCTATTCTAAAAAAAAGAATTAGAGAAAAAATCGGTTCAGCTGTTCTCGAGATTTGCGCTTAGCAACACATTTAGCAATTCATTTTTATATTATAGATACTTGTATGTCCGTGTAAAAAAGAGGATTCATATAGATACCTATGTTGCACACGAGCATTCCAACTTATAGCCAAGATGCGCGTTTTATAGGTGTATCATGTTTTATGTAACACTGACTTTCTTATTTAAAACAAACATAAAATAAGTAGGAAGAAAGCTACTGTTTCACATTTTAAGTAAGTCATATAAAGTCAAAAACTGTTTCAGTCAATAACGCAGTTTACCGTTATTTTTCAACGTTTGTACAAATGTTGTATAACAAAATTCTGTTTTAGCTTATCTGATGTAGGTCAAACGCCTCAATGGACGTATGAGATCATTTTAACGGACCATTGTTCCTATAACTTACATCAGAAATTATGATATTACACCTAATATTGTTCAAACGTAAGTACACATATTTTTACTTTATAACAATTTTTTGCTGTGGAACAGTTAAGTGCAATGACACCATGGAACACTTATTGCTAACGTTGTGTCCGAAAAAACTGCATAGTCAGCCTAAGATATGATTTTTTTTAATTCGAGTGACCAATATGAATGCAAGCTTGAATCTTGCATCCATATTGGTCACACTGGGTAGAGAAACTACGAACTACAAAACATATGTCTATCCAGAGTGACCATTATAGATGCAAGATTCGAGTTGGTCTAACCAGAGAGACCACTATAGATGCAAGACAGAACTTTGTCTAACCAGAGCAACCAATATGGTTGGAAGACACTGGTTTGTATAATGAGAGTGACCAATATGAATGCAAGCTTGAATCTTGCATCCATATTGGTCACACTGGGTAGACAAACTACGAACTACGAAACATACCTATTATGTCTATCCAGAGTGACCATTATAAATGCAAGATTCAAGTTTGTCTAACCAGAGTGACCACTATGGATGCAAGATACAAATTTGTCCAACCAGACCAACCAATATTATGGTTGCAAGACACTGGTTTATGTAACCAGTGTGACTATTATAATACTGTGAAGCATCTACGAGTTCATCGTTCCTTAGTTTTACCACTATTATCATGGGGGTGCCAATCCTGGTTACATTCAAAGCTAATACTTTGGAGCCTTACTTACTTGGAGCTTAGTTTATTTTAGATTTCACGGGAGTGACGGCCATCTGTTCCTTCTAATTCCGGAAGGTAAGCTTGCCCCAGAACCTCATCCATCAATCAGGAGATTTGAAAAACTGAGGTTGATTTGACCCTCAAAGATCTTGGGGGAAAAAATAAGGCTCTATCACTTTATAAGAATAGATTTCTTCAACTGAGTTATAGATACGATTGTTTGCATTTTGCAAATTACATAATGCAAAATATTGGCTACTTCCACATAAAACTAACATGATTCTTATACCGCCTATTATTTCACAATAGTGAGAAAAAAATGTATGTGTATGGAGTATCGGAGGCTATTAAATCTAAATGCCAAAAGAGAAAACGTATACTCAATATTACATACATACAGTTTCATTGTGTTCGGAGATTCCCATGGCTATTGCATAAAAATTAAGAGCAAATAGGAAATTTTGTGAAACTGCGAAAAATTTGCTTTTTTATGTTTTGTGGCCCGTTGTTTTTAATACGTTAAAGTATGATATTACGTTAATATAATTATGTAAACTACAAAATAAATGTATTGTTAGTTATACAATACGTTTACTCCTTTTACTCACTGAGTTACTGGTATTATCAGATTAAATAAAACAAAAGATTATAGCATCAGGAACTTTAGGTTAAAAAGTTTACATTAGTAATGCATAGATAAATTATAAGCACTTCTCGAGGCAAGGGAGGATCATTTGCTTTGAAAAAGATGGGATTTGCCAAGAATGGTGATTATATAGAATATATAGGTGTATGACCAACCGCAAAAGGAGAGATCTGCCCCAGAGGCTTACAGGAGGTTGACTAAGTTCGAAAGGTCTTAGTAAAGTCCATATACATCTTCAATTTATTTTATATTATATGTACTGTATCTTTTTACTATTCATTTTCCTATCTAGAACTATTCTAAAGCCAATAGTGGGTACTCAAATTCACCATTCCACAATAAATCAGTCAGACTTTCGATACGAACTATTAACCTTTCCACGCGACTGGTTGTGGCCGTTTGCCGATTGTTATTTAATTACCTGCTATATAAAGATATTACAACTTTAAAGCTCGATTGAAATGCATGCAGTCGCCTCTGAGTTAATTGAACCAGGCGTTGCAATAAAGCTTCGTGCGCACTTAGGAACTTGACATTCTGGATTGGGCCCTTACCTAAACGGCGCACTAGAAACCATTCAGTTTTGGGTCACCCAGCTGAGAGAAATAGATGGAGTTAGATATACACGGTATATAGCTCGATTTTTTTTCATGGGTGGTTCGAAACTGAACGGTTTTTAGTGCGTCGTGGTAAAAACCCTAAATATAATGTTAGAATTTAGTACTCAGCAAGCGGCAAGATATTCCATAATTCAAACAATAAGTCAGAAGAATTGGTTATTTTGTGTGATTTGTTTAAAATTTGCGGAAGATGGTAGGCAGTCCGCACAGTGGGAAACAAATCCTCAGCTAAACTGACTTGTAATGAGAGCGTAGGTGTTAGGTCGTTTTAAATCCAGCAGTAAAGGAAGTATTACAATTTTGAGAATGCATGTAATATGCACTTCACTCAGCCTTAGTTAAAAGGAATCATTAAAGGCTAGGCCAACCTAACAATTAATAAGAGCCCACGGCGTAGTTAAAGATAATACTGACAGTTCAGACTGATAAACTGTCTGATCTGTTTGGCGCCAACGTTGAGACAAAACCATTTATGTTTGAATAACATTAGAGGGACTGTAAAATGGTTAAAAGTTTTGCAATAACATTGAAATGTATTGTGATGATTACGAGTTGATCGTGTTTAATAATAATGTTCGGTCTGTTTATAAACTACTGTCCTTTCAGCGTGTGAGGGGTTAAGTATAAATTTATTATAGATCTGGCCCATTATTCCTTTTTTCTTTCACCACCAGTCCCACTTACATTAAAACCCAAGAGTTCACTCTTATACTCCTCCTTTTTTATAGATTGGTTTATGTACCCCTTTTTTCGTGCGGAAATCCACACGGATACCATTGCCAGCGAGGGTGGTAATGTCAGAATTGAACCGACTAAAACAGCACGTCGTCTCGAGTCTTCTAGCGCCGCAGGTAGCCCAAAAAGCATTTCACTTGCTGTTTACGTACCCTATTGCGTTCATTCCTTGGTTACAGGAATATTACAACAAAATGGCTGTAATTTCTCTTTTTTCAATATCGTTAAAAATTGACAAAAAATTTACATAAGTTGCAATATCAGCATGAATGATAACATTTGAAAACATTCAGCATTGAATTATACACAGCTGGTCATTGTCAGAATCGTAAGAATAATAACATTGTTAGGTATTCTATATTGACATAAATTCCATTCACAAAGGAATTCATTTCCATTTAAATATTCGTCGTATCATAAAACATCTGTGCGTTAAACATATTCTCTTTATTTTCAACCCAACTTCCATATTAGCTGGTAACACTTATGAGCAACTTGATGAGGAAGACTGGTCTGATGTGGCATAAAAGAATTACTTAATTGTGAAATAAACACCAAGATTACGTAAACCGGTAGGGAAAAGGACTGCGAGTCATGAGTTATACCAAGATACGATAGGAAGAATCTGAAATTATGCCTTCTGACCTATTTAATGGAAAACTTATTAGCAGTCAGTATAACAATAAATCATTTCCATAATAGGAACTAGGTTTTACTACTAGGTACTTAGGCAAAACAGACTAAACAGTACTATTATTATATTATTTACCACTTAAATTACTATTATTATAACAATTAACACTGTTTAAAAAAATGGTAAGTAAATATGCCGGTAATAATTTATATAGTAAAACATTTTTTTAAACATCGTCATCATTTTGTTTTATTCAAATCTTGTGACTTGTGATTTGAAGCCAGGAATCCATTCTCCTATTTTCATTTACATTTGACGTAATTTGCCATCTGTAGGAGCTTTTTAGGGCTCCAACTATTCGTTATGACTGCCATAGACATTTTTTATAAACCGAAGTATAGTACACAAACAAAATAGACACGACACAACATAAAATAAAAAGCACACTAAGGTACATTGAGCCCAAATTGGATTATCGGCACCAACATTGCTTCTCTTTTTTACGTCTGTATCAGAATAATACGTAATGTGATGGGTGAAATAGAAGAGGGCAAATGTGAGACGAATCCCGTTATGGCGAGTACATTATGGTCGCCTTAGAAATCACGTACGGAGTGAGATTGTAGGATATAACTGCTACCAATATAAAAGAAAATCAGTTATTAGAAGATGTTTTGATTGTTGTTTGTTTAATTGGGTTCATGTTCTCAATTTTACGTTGATAGTGGGGTTAGTCCATTTAAAAGTCACACAGAGTCGGCTATGGAACCAGTTAGTATAAATATTGTGTAAATGAGTGTAGGTATCAATATCCTCGAGGTCCAAGCCAATCCCATCTGCTGATTGATAGACGAATTCAGTCATGGGCTTTCCTGTTGAGGTTGGGAGGTCCGATGGCATTCTATTTGACTTGATTCAGTTTATATTCATCTTGAGTATCGGCGAATTTATCCTCCTTTGCAACTTCAACAGATAAAAAAAGATAAATTATTCAATATAATGGTGTGATACTCTTATAAACTAACACCTACATAAAATTATTTTTAAAATACAATAAAATTACTTTCAAAGTATAAGCATATTTACAAGAGAACGCATGATTCACCCTTTTAACAAAGTTTCATAACATACCCAAGCAATCCAAGTTCTGTAAGTAGCAAAACAATTCCCATACGAGAACGATGATATATGAATGGGAATACAGAGGGCAGCGTGGCTACGTCAACATCACCCAAGAGGCTGTACCAACCATACAATTCATATTGCATGTGCAGCACTGTGCCGCCCACAGCGAGTCCGTACACCACGGATCCGAGTCTACGTCCGTAAAATAAAGGTCTTAACGTCTGTAAACCTGCCACATAAAATTATACCTTATGTTGATAAAACTAGAGTAATTTTTTTTCTAAATGTAGTGCAGAGTTACAGTAAATGCGATGAGTAAGAACAATAGTCACTGGAATAATACAAAAATATAAAACAATTGCAAAAACAACAAGAATCGGATAGACATACCACGATTCTCCTTACCGAGTCAAGTGGTGACCTTTCTTAACAAACAATGGATAGTGTTGTGATATACCTACAGCGAACGGATACGTATTTTAACTTACATGTAAAGGTACGTACATTAAGAATTTAACACGTCACACATGTTTGTGAGTACACTAGATATTTATAGACAAAAGCTTTTAAAAAGTTGCCAGTAACCTAGAAATTTAAAAAAAAAAAATTGATGTTTGCACTTGGAAATTATATACACTAATAGAAACGCACAAATACAATACAAATTATTATGTTAAACACTGCAACAGCCATCATTATTCCGGTTCTGTCTTGCTCCAGGAATTCGGGGTCCGCTTATTCTCTTTCCTCCCTTTACTTACGGCATTTATGAGATCAACTACCGTCTGACTTCCTAACTCTGAGAAAAACCTGTGCCAGAGCCTTGTCCATCAATCAGTAAGTGTACCGCTTTGCAGATGTGATTGAATTTAGTACCAAAGGGTTTGGTAGCAGCCCATATAACCTATATACAAAAAGTCACCTACCTATGTTAGGATTAATTACTAATATAATAAATTATAACTACGTTTAAAAAACCGACTTCACAAACTAATATTTTTTACTTTTTAGTGTACAAAAATGGAAAAGTACCTATTACCTATGAGGTTTATTATGTACAAAGGCATCAAAAACAGAATTTTGATGCCGTAAATTTGATGATTTCCTCTCGATTTTCCAAGATCTCAGCATCAGATCCTGATACCCTGGATAAAGGACCACCTCAGAAGTAGGTAGCCTCTTTCAACAATTTTTTTTCTTGAATCCATTCATAACTGACGCCGCTATCACGTAACATACATACAAAAAAATTGCCTACGAATTAAGAACCTCCTCCTTTTTACAAGTCGGTTAAGAAATGGCGTGGTTCGAACACGCAACTTCTTGATTGCGAGCCCGCATTTAATTTAATCCAATTCTGTTATTCTATTCACATTGTTTAAATACCTACTGTGTTGCATTGCGGTGGGACTTATCTCTGTGTTCTTGGACTTTACAAGTATACTAATAGTTAGAATGTATCTATAAAACCTTTTGTTTAATTAGTAGATCTTGCGTGTGATTTCTCTCGCCTTAAAGTACGGCGGTCTCAAATTTATTTTTACATCATAAAGGAACATATTTTTTTCTGGACAAGACCTTTATGCCTGTTTTGGTAAACGAATTTTCGTAGTTATGGATGCATGGGGTCCCACTAAGATTTTTGGCAGGGCTCTGGCTAATTTCACCTACAGTCCGGAACAGTGTTACTGACTGGACGGATGAGACCCTTGAGCGGGATTTAGGGGGTTGGGAGATCAGATGGTAGTTGCTTCTGTAAAAGCCAAGCTAACCAAATCATGGTAGAGTTGGAGAGCAGACTCCGTGGCTGCAAAGTGTTAACTTTGAATAATTGGCTCATCTTTCATCCTAAACAAAACATACAAGTTTATCCCAAACAAAAATTGAACCCCGAATCTTATACTTAGCAATTCCTGCTGCTGTACCACCGAGGATTATGAAACGATTCACAGTTAAACGTACTAACCCTTAGTGTACTTTGTGTAAACTAATTTTATGTTCGTGAAATACCCACAATACAGAGCTAATGTCCTAGTGCATGATTATTCTACAAAATTACATCGTTAGTAATGACGTGAATGTTGGACAGTCCGCAAACATTGGCCCAACATGCGCCAATGTAGCCCATACAATATTTAAGTCACAATGATGAATTTACATAAAAGACGATAGTTCAATATTCTGATAATAATTTAAGTATACTGTGGCGCACATTGGCTTACGTTGGCCCAACAGCATAAGACTAAAATTTCTAAAGTACAAACTATATTGATAGTACAGCGTGTAATGACCCAAGTCATAAATTGGCTTCATTAGGTTGTGCACAAAGGGGCCGAGTAAACATGTGTAACTTAACGTAAACGTGCACGTTATCGATTGGCAGACAATAAGTTCAGCTTGTCATGTTTAAATTAGGGTAGGTACACGTTTTAACGGTACCTAATTAGTGTAATGAGATGGTTTGTTTGCGTTTTTCTTCTACTTTGGTTTGATAACAGTGAATATATCCAGTCTACTATTTTATAATACTGCAACTGAATTGCAGAATTGAGAGTGTAAGAAATTTTACTTAGCATTCAAGGGAAATGCTTCTTTTAAATCCATTTTACATTATGTATGTATATGCTCCTTTTGGGTGTATGATTTTACTGTATAATTCAACATTCTTCTGAAAGAATACTATTTAGGTACAGTTACATAATTTATTAAAACTTTAGTAAAATGAAATTGCCATGTATGAGGTCCCGTAGTCGATTTTTGGGTTAATTTAATTGAGTTTGTCTTTGGAAATTCTCAGGATATATTCAAGTAGTATATTCGTCAAGTACCTTAAAATTAGATAATTGAAACTCGTGCGACATCTATACTTTAATTATTTTAATTCGTTTTTAAATTTAAGTTCTATTGGGTAAGTGGGGTGCATGTCAACCCCTAATAAATCCTACCCTAAGCCTGAATGAAATGTAGCCAATATAGATTAATCTCTTAACCCGTTACTCTCCATAGATCCCGTGATCAACTGTGGGTAATAAATTACGATCTAACAAGTTGTGCCGGTAACAACGAGCTACTGTTGTTGGTTGCTGGACGGGTTGTCCACAACGTTGCGTGACTTCATACATTTGTTTAGGTACAGTAACTAGTTCGATAATAACATTGAACCACAAAACATATAGATGCAGAAGTTTGGCTTTGGTCAAGCTTCATTTCAAAACCTTACTTCGAAAAGGGATGAGTTTCCAAAATCGCAGACGAACAGCAGAGAATAGTTAAAACTAACTAAGTAGTTGAAGTCGATATTTTTTATTTTGTATCTACACTAATATTATAAAGAGGAAAGATTTGTACCTATTTTTGTATGTTTGTATGTTTGTAATGAATAGGCTCAAAAAGTACTGGGCCGATTTAAAAAAAATTTCCATCAACGAACGACCAGACGAACAGCGTCACGCCACCGCTATATGGTCGATATTCCACTCATACGCACAAAGCGCTTTGCTGACACGTTTATCGTGCGTACAGCTAAGGAGTGGAATTCCTTGCCTGAGTCTGTGTTTCCGGAAAGCTATAACCTGGGAGTATTCAAGTCACGAGTGAATAGGTTCCTTCTAGGCAAGCGTGATTCATCGTAGACCACATCGTCACTTACCATCAGGTGAGATTGAGGTCAAACGTAAGCCTATCATGAATAAAAAAAAAAAAAATTTTTTTTTCACCAATAGAATGCTACGTTCTTCCAATTTGACATAGGCTACATTTCATTTTGAAAAAAATTAGGGATCCTTGGTAAAATTTGAACAATGTAACCGAAGGTGTAGAAAAATGAATCTTAAAATGTCTTTCGTCGAATGCGCTGCCGAAACTATTAGCGATAGAACAAAATAATGTACAACAATATTGAAGAACATCATAATGTCTACAAAAAACTCCGCGGTAGCATATGTCCAACTATTGTAGTTATGTCACTACAACAACTTTTTTCATTTTAAAACCCCGTGCGAAGCCGGGACGGGCTGCTAGTAAACAATATAGGTATAAAAAGCAGAAAATTATGGACATAAATAAGTACTTTTAAATAAGTAATTAAACTGACTTTATACGCATATCGGTGCATAAAAGACGAACATAAAATTGCTGCATATACATTTGCGAGCCTAATCAACGCATATTATTACTGGCAATTTACCTATTTTATATTATGAAATAGCATAAATATAGGATAACAGCAATAGTGAATGATTTGCTGGCATTTATTAAAGAGCACCATTAGCTGTATTTGAAACTTGTCAACAGATCACTATTAAATTTAAATGAGACCGTTTCGTTATTAATTCGTCTATCTAATAAAAAAAACAATATGCCGAGTAGGACTAATTAATAGTTTCTCGAAAATACCATTGTCAATTTGTGCTTTGTTATTTACTCGCAGTTGGAGCCGACTTTCCGTACCAACCTATCTTGTAGCTGAGCTGCGCATAATATATGATACCATACTAAGAAAGCAGCAGCATTCAAGGTGTTAATTTAGATGCATCGAAAAAAGAATAATTTGTATAGAATTTTAAATTAGGACTTATTTATGTAATCAATTTTTAAAAACGCGCGTGGAAATTCATTATAGGAAGGTTAGCTGGGATCAACGATTAGATAGATTTATCGTTGATAGTAATCACGATTGAATATATTAGATAGTTATTTTTATAAGATAATGAGATTGGATTTAAGGAATTTTATTTAAATTTGAGAGTAGGAAAAGTTGTAGACACTCTTTTTTTTTCATTACTTTTTCATTAAGGTGAATTCATTCCTTAAGTTTTCAATACTAGAATTATAGTTCAGGGGCGAGCTTGGTTATAGAGGGTTATAGAGAGAGTGATAGTATCTCTTTACTTCTTCTTTGGGTAAAATATCATTCCTTTCATCAAAAATAGTTTCTTCTTAATCTTTGGGCGATTCTGTTGCTTTGAGAACTTCTGTGAGGTAAGAATTCATCATCATCATTTCAATATCAAAATTTAAAAAAAATGAAAGAAGAGAACAATCTAGTATTTTGTTATAGTAGTTCAAGAATTTTTACTAAACTCATATAATAAATTGTATGTACCGAGTTCAAAAACAGTGGTATTTTTATAATGATCATAAACTAGATAGTACCAATCACATTATTGATCATATTAAATAACTAACTTTCAAAACCAAGTTCCGCACCATTATAGTAATACAAATCCAATTTAATAAAACATTAATTGCATTTCTTTCCCCCCATTACTTCTCATCATATTAAAATTCCAATAGTATGTCACATTTCGAATTTCAACCACAAGTTCAAAGACCTTTAGAAACCTCCATCGAAATATAACAGAACTGAGCATAACCGAATAGGATATGATACTATTGATCTCTTCAAATCATTGTGTTATTGCAACGGTGCGGTTCACTGCGTCATCTTCAACCGCAAATTGAGATATTGGTATAACCGGTCAACCTCACACGCAACATAAATAGCACTTAAAATACTTAAGTGAACCTTGCCTCAGGCATTTCTGGTACTGCAACGTTATTGCTCTCCAATTTAAAATATTACAATACGATGCTATAACATCCATAACTGACGGTTTATATCCACGTCCGTTTCACTTCGTAATGACACTGTAATGCTTCTCATAAATTTTGAAGACGGTAATATACACCGCAGTAAATATAACCCTAAAGTGGTGATTTACCCGTTTCAACTTCTAACTGTTAGATGAGAGGGCAGCTATGTATCGTTTTACTCTTTTCACTAAATGGTTACTAAGTTATCCTAAAGGCGTCGAAACCGTATACGGTTCCCCGTAATGACCGTTGACAAAGTTTTTTATGTTATAAAGATTCCAGTTTGTGATAACGCTAACTCACTACAGAAAATAGAAATAGATATGAGAAAACAATACGCTCATGGCACGTTTGTTACAGATAATAATAATTTAATGAATCTGTTAAACAATACAACCATTTCGTGTGGAGACAAAATAAGGAAGAAAATTGTAAAAGCGACGTAATCTGAAACGTTGTATTGTATCCGTATAAAGCTGAGTGATTTTGTATAAATTTCAGGTTTATGCAGTAACTCAAATATGGAAATAAATCCTTTATAGACATCCGCTGATTTGTCATTAGATAAAAATATTACGTGAAAAAACTGGTTGCAAAACCTGTAATAAAAAGAGCCGACAACGACGTCTGATTTTTATTCCAAGTTATTTAAAGTATGTTTGTACTGTGGGATGGCTTTAATCGGACCGCCTGAGTGCTGAAGTTACGAAGAATAGTTTTATAGATGAGTTCCAGAAATGCGTAGGTGAGCCAGTCTTAATTCGACAAGGTCAATGCATCGGAACCCTTCGAGTGGCGATGTTCGAGAGCCGTCAAAGTAACGGATTATTGTCAGGTGGATTGACAGTGGGCTCACATTTTTAATTTATACCACTCATCGATTGACGTTGAGAAGGGCTTCTGTTATCCACTCATAAAGGTTATTAATGCTGAATAAGATTGGTTTCGGTTATCTTTAGAGTATTTTTTTTTATAAAAAATAGATAATCCGTTTTGAATTTATTTAAAAATACAATGCATTCACTGTTTTTTATGAGATTATGGCTACATAGTGTTAGGAATTTGTAATTTAAATTTTAAAAGTTAATCTTTTTCACATAAGATTTTAGTCTAAGACCTCCGAAACTTTGTTTTGAAGTAAAATTATACAAGGTACTTTACAACTAGGTAGTACCTATGTTTTTTGAG
Source organism: Lithosia quadra (assembly GCA_963576445.1). Classification (NCBI taxonomy): domain Eukaryota; kingdom Metazoa; phylum Arthropoda; class Insecta; order Lepidoptera; family Erebidae; genus Lithosia; species Lithosia quadra. Next base: position 12,421,402 of record OY754880.1, on the reverse strand, counting down.
CCCATCACGAACAAAGACACAATAATTAAAAAAAGAAAGAAATCACCTCGCCTGATGGTAAGCCATTTATGTGTTCACAATCGTTCATTTAACATAACCCTAGATTTTTTTGATGCTACCAATATACAAACATATCTAATTTTCCATTTTATAATATATAGAAGTGAACGTATTTGAACCTCAAAAAGATTAAATTACGGTGTCTATCTTTTGACAGTTCCAATCAAAGAATTATTTCAAAATAAATAACCATGCAGAAATATGTACTCATTGAATTGGAATTGAAAGTGGGCCACACGTACTAAGAAGATACTCGTGTCCATAATCCGACATACAATAAATAAATAATCAATAATAAATAAAACTAAGTCGATACTGACCTAAATTTTGAAAAATGTTATATGTTTTGAGATTGCAATTATAGAAAACTATTTTTGTGTCTCATTCTAATCTATTCTATCTGATTCTAAAGATTTTTTTATGTGTTGAAATTGATATTGACTAACATTTCATTAAGGCTATAAAGAAAGTAATATCTTCAGCAATTATACGAACATGATGCCTATTCGTAATGTAATGAGTTTTTTGAATCATTTCTGTCAACTTTTGAACAAGAATAATATCATTAAAATGATCCAAGTACTTTTATTATGTCCTAAAAGGTAAATTGGTCAACGCATAGCACTGTATTCTATTAGTTTATGAACGGTTCACAAGGATAAAAATATCCTATTAAGTAGGTAAGGATGCAAGCAGATGGTGGGATATTGTCTCTACTTACCTATCCTGGAGGCACAAGGCATGAGCATGTATCATCTGTCAAGTTCCATCCCAATCCGATAAACCATTTTGGCTTGCTTGAGTAATAATGATAAACATACATTCATCTATCCGTTCCGCCAAACTTTCCTACTTAAAATAATTGTAAGTATTTGCCCTCCTTATGGTAGTCGTTTACCTTCCAATACCAGAGGTACTACTAGCACATTGGCACCACTATGTTGACAACTTGGCAAAGAGGAGAATGAGATAAATGTACAATAGGAAAGAAAGGCTTATAGAAACCAAATGAAAGGCGGTATCTCACTACTTTAAGATCGTAAATATTTATATTTAAATTAATTTAATTTATTTATTCCTCAGATAATAGAATCCATTTGGTTAGTTAGTTATATTGCAATGTAAGAAGTTTATTGATTATTAAATTCTCAGTCAGTCCTGCCCTTTATGTGCTAGGATAAGCAAGTATTTGCTACCTGAGCATAGTCTTATCCCGAACTTAATTTATTTTCAGACCAAAAGAAGGACAATTTAAAAGAGCCAGTAAAAAGAAATTGAAAAAAAAAAATCATCGTGAGCCTGTTTCATTCGCTTTCCGATTTCAACGGAACCATTTTAGTGCGGGGCCAGAAGTGTGGCATTCCAAAAGCGTATCGTTTGACCTATCTTAATGGATCCCACTTCGCTGAGGAACCAAAAAACTAAACTTGAATAGCAGCAAAGTGAACTTCCAGCCATAAAGCGCTTAATTTTAAAAGCATCAAAGTTTTTTCTTGACTTTAATTTATTTCAAATTGAATTTTATGTAAAAAGTTTTGACTTGATCTCTAATTAGTGGCTTTTTGTAGTAGTAATTGTTGTTTATATTCTATAGTCCTATTTTGAAATATACGTTTCTTTGTTATAATAATCTAGATTAGTACAATAAAGTAGAGAAAAGCCTTTTATGTTTTAACTTTTAAAACCCAGCACTATTTTTTTCGTATAAAAATCTTTTGAATGTTACAACTACTTAATAGTGTTATCACGAAGCGCAACAAAGCGCTAGTAGCGCTTAAAAATTAAAACACCAAAGGATCTTTACCACGATGCTCACTATTAAAAAGTAATAAAAACTGAATTTGAAACATCTTAAGATAAAAACCATACTAGTGTCGTAAAGTTTGTGTAAGGTTGCCCTAGAAAGGAGTCATATCGGTTTATAGTTGGACCTTAGTGGGTCCTCGCGATAAATCGAAGGTATCGTGAGTATGGTCGATAGCCAATCGCACCAGAAATAATAAAAGGTTAGAACTAACGCTATTCATTTATGTAATCCGTGGGAACATTTATTGGTAACGTATGCAAGGCTGCGAGAAAATACCGATTGCATATTCTTTGCATTAATTAATGTTCATAAATATAACTAGCCTGTTGCCTTGCCTGCGGCTTCACCCGCGCAAATTTAGATTTTTAAGGTCTTTGTTTTGCGCAACCCTACTTCTCTTTTCAAAATGAAAGTACCCTAAGTTACTGCTTATTATATCAGCTATCTGCCAGTGAAAGTCACGTCAAAATCGGTCCAGCCATTCCAGGGATTAACCGACCAAACAAACAGACAGAATGACAAAATTTTAAAAAATGTTATTTTGGTATAATTGTACAGTGTATACATTGAAAAGCACTTAGTAAAAAGCGGGTATTTTAATATTACAAACAAAAACTCCAATTTTATTTATTGTATTTGTTAGACGTATCTATAGGTAATTATCTCCTTATATGAAATGGCCTTCTTACATAAGGTATGTGACCGCATTTTACTTTGACGGTTAACTGTTTGATCGTAGCGTTTGTGATATAATTAACATTATTGGTAATTATATAAATACTGCGTGCTTGGAGGAATGTGACGCTCTTGGTGTTACACTCATCCATAGGCCACGGTGACCACTTGCCAACAGGTGGGACGAGTGCTTGTCTGCCACCTAAATTGTACAAAAAAGGGTAGTTAACATGTATTTTATCCCATACACACTTTTGAAAACGGTAAATCATATTACACTAGTACGAGGCTGAGAGTCGCTAGTTATAAATACAGTGAACATTACGTCGCGTCGTCGTGTCGTCAGCAATCCCACATCTGACAGCAGGTAATGCAAATTCGTAACGCACAATAATACTTGACACCGCACTTACACGCTTTCATTCGCCTTAACGAAGTATGATCCGTGCAGCCACCGATTTTGCGGTGTCTAACGGCTTTCTACCTATATTCTAGATCTTTTTTTTTTCTAGCAAATAATTTTTGATTACAGCTACAGATACAGATGAACAAAAAGAATATCTATAATTTTTTATGTCGTCAATATGACTTCACCTCACCTGATGGTAAACTAAATTTCTCAGAATTCTTTAGGATTTTTCATCAGCATATAAACATAAACTCACGCCTATATCCCCGAAGTAGTTGTCAGAGGTGCTAGCACCCACATTTCGCCAGTTTATGTTTAGGTCCCAATGTAATAGGTGGCGAGCCTATTGCCATTAACATAATATTTTTCATCAGGGTTCTTCAAAAAGGCCTTTAGAAGGTTTTTACGGGTTCGGCTGCGCTAGTGTGACGCCCTTGGTGTTGTATATGTCCATAGACCACGGTGACCGCTTCCCATCAGCAGGGCCGTGTCCTTGTCTGCCATCTAAGTGGTATAAAAAAACGATAATTATCTTGAAACTTTGTGTTGTGCATTCCAATATTAGATTGACTTCGAGGATTACGATTAATTGTTAAAAATTTTATGATTACTTATTTCAAACAAAATTTTATAATACTCTCTATACCCCGATTTTTAATTCTAGGCAAGAAAATGACTGGTGCAACTGTCACTGATACAAAAAAGGGTGACCCGCTACAATAGTGATGTTCGGCAATCAATAGACTAGATACTTTAGTCATTCTTTATTTTTATCAGTGAATGAACCTCTTTGCAGTTTATGCTCGCCTAGTACATTACACGACGGAAATATTTTTTATAGAATTTTATCAGTTAAAGAACCTCAACGCAGTTTTATTTATCTTGAAATTTTTCAAGATAAATAAATTATTTTCTCACCGTATAAACCTTCTCTGGACTTCCACAAATATTTCAAGACTAAAATTAGCCAAATCGGGTCAGCTGTTTTCTAGTTTTAGCGGACTAACGAACAGCAATTGATTTTTATATAATATGTATAGATTTAATTACTTACTGTATATGTTTTCTGTTTAATTACCGTAAATTACATATTTTTATTTATATAAACACGGTTTGATATTCAATAATAAGAATTATAATCTCGACTCACGACTAACTTATAATTGTAAAACTCGATTCAACCACATCACTATTTATTTGATACAAAAAACCTGCAACACTGGAAATGTCATTTTCTTGCCTAGAATTAAAAATCGGAGTATACGAGTATTAGTGTTACATTCTGTAAATTGAAACAAAATTCAAGAGGATGTTACATAATTTACGGAAACAACAAAATGGCTTAAAAACAAAATAATAATGCAATGCTGGTTTTAGTCAATTGCATGCAATTTATAGCGTGTCTCAAAACGTTCTATTTCAGTTAAGAAAGTGACTGTCTAAACGACTGATCTAAATTTATCTTGATCTGACTAATGGTTTTTTTTGTGTTATCATTTTTTATCTGTTAAAAGCTGCTGTGATGACAAGCCGTCATGACTACGAGTCAATGACATAAAGTTTCTTATTGCAAAAAGTGTTGTATTGTTAGTACAGTCAGCATCAAAATTAGATGGTTGCATAGATTTCAAACAACAAAATCGGAATGAAAATTATTGTTTTAATTCTAAACTAGTTGTGCCCAGGTTTGCAATTCTAAAGGTTTTTTTTTTGCGCGGAACGATAATTCTTTTTCTAAATTAAACAGCTTTTTTATGCTTTATAGTATCAACTATCTGCCTGCAGGAGTTCTGTCAAAGTCAGTTCAGCCGTTCCAGAGAGATCTAATTCTAACAGTAGGTACAATGACAGATAGAGAGACAATTTTTTTAACTTAGCTCATAAACGAATTGAAAATTTGGTAATGATTATTTACTTTTGAGGCTGACTATGCTTACACATTACTCAAATGATCGCAGTTTACAAGAAATCGAATCATAATAATGAAAAGCGTCCTTCAATGTAAGTAAAGTGAATTCATTGTTGAATTGGTGATACAATTGAAATTTTACGCAGGTATCATGAATTAGCTTAACTAGCTTGTGTTATGGGTTCTAAAATGCGGATAAACATACTAGATACATTTGTAAATACTTACATATTACATAGAAACACCCAGATCAATGCTAATATTCATATTCATGCATATACCTAAATATTTGCACTGATCGGGAACCGAATCTGTGACCTCCAATTCAACAGTGAACGCTGCACCGCTAATACGCCACAAGCCGGTATTTCAAATAGATGTTGTATGTATCTAAAGAAATGTTCCGTTCAATCAATATAAAAAGCGCAAGTGTATCATGAACGATAACTCGTCATCGATACACGATGCGTATATGTTACGGACATCGGCGCAAGCGCACAGTATGTAATTATACCTCCGCCGTTTCATATAGAGTGTACTTTACGATTCCATCAGGGCATTGCGCGGGCGTCGCATACATTTTTAGGCGATGATAGAACTTTTAGACGGGAATTGATAACTTTAGTCTGTGTTAGAGACGCTGGCGGATAAAGGTCTGTTTATTTTTTTCAGTTTTTGTTGTTTGAAAGGTCCGGTCAGACTGAAAACTCGCCATCATGTTTGATTGCAAAACCGGAGATATTAAGAAAAGTTGTGATAGCCAACATTCACGAGAGCGGAGCCGCAAGCATCGGCTAGTAATATTTTTTAACTTAATAAGAATTGTATCTCTTTAATTTATTCACAAATCTGAAAAGGCATGTTTCATTATATTTTAAAATTGTATACCGTTAACAATGGAACATTGTCATCGTAATACCAAGACATTAGACTAAAACTGTTTCAAGCGTTATCAGAGATCATTCGTCTGCTGTGCACACAAAGGCTCGCGCCCGCTTATATCTTAAATCTTCCTAACAAAAAGTGTGAGCCGCCACCTCACGAGACCTTCCATCTCTTCACACCTAAGAATTCAATTAATCTCGACGCGTACCCGCATCGCTGGCCACGGGATTCGTGACTGGTAATTACTTTTTCTTCTAAAAGGAAAACAAATTCATTTTATACTCCCCCGCTTGTTTACGAAAATAAAAAGAATATTTTAACCGACTAACGGACTACGGAACAATGAGTGATGATATGGTATTCTCTATTCCAGACTACAGGATATATCTTGTCAAACGAATATGTATTTTAACATTATTATAATAATATACGAAACAATACTGATAACCGGCGAACAGTAAATTATCTACAAGATTTACGATAACCATTCATCACTCGAGAATTAATCCTTTTATATCTTGGCATCGCCTAAAGATATTTCAGTATAGTTCAATAGAACCCCATTTATTTGTGGGTACCTGCCGACTTCGCCTCATATTTCCCCTGGAATAACAAAGGCATCGTTGGATCAAGGCATGACCTATGGGTGCGGACTACAAAAAGATTTAAAAAACTACGCGCACGAGAACGCAAATGAAATCGAAATAACGTAACGTCCAGTCCCGGCAAGGTCTCGCGGAATGAGATACGGCCTTTTGATTAGCCATTGTCGGGGAGCCGACCCGTGGAGTCGCCCTACGCCGCACTACTTTCCATACTTCTTTATTTATGTTCAATTTATTGCATTGTTTTGTTGATAAACCAGAGATATACATTCGTATAATCGTGCCGCCTATTGAATGATCCGACCGGTTACACTCATTTGCATAAGATTATGTGTTTAAAATCTTTTTGTATCATCTGTCCACATTCCTTTGACTTATTAGCTACAGAATATTAATGAATATTTTATTATTTGTGTCTTAATTACGATGCAAATGATATATATGTTAATAGCTAATTTTGTGAGCAGACAATTTGAGGAGTTTAATTTATTGTTTCTAGGTTACGTTTTATGTTGATCATTATGCTTTGTTGTTAGTTTCAGAAAACTTATGCTGTTACGTGCCCTTTATTACCTTATAATGACATTTTTAAGGTGGAGGGTTGGCTATAAGTCACGCTCTGGCCCCAAAAAGAAGCCAACCTCCTTCTGTTAGTAATTACATGCAAGACGGTGGCGGACGTGTAGGGCTCACCCCTATACCTAGCTCACGCGATGTTAAAGCTTTCGCAGAACTAAAAGACATTTAAAAACCAGTAGCGTCGAGTTTACAAAGTTAAACAAAATCAAATGCTCAAATATTTATCGAAGATCGACCATCTGGATGTCGAAGTTCGCGCAGTATCTTATTTAACTTTAAGGTGAAACTTCGAGAATGCTTGATTTGTTTACTTCCACAGTTTACATGGACCTATAAAATTACACTCTGATTCACACTTTACAAGAAAATAGATGTTCAATCCAGACATAAAATTTATATCACCCGATAAAGAAACTCTTAGTGTGGCGGTTTTTATGTCCGAAAGTTGATATTAGCCTACTCCGAGGGTTTTAGAGGCGCATAATCCAGTCGTTACAAAAAGTCGACACTCGAGCTATGCGATAAAACGTGCAATAAGAATGGTACCTTTAGGTACAGGGTGGGTATATTGTAGGTTGTTAGTGTATAGTGGGCTTGCAGGCGGGCTAGGGCGAGGGCCGGCGGCCGGCGGGCGGGCTGGCTTGTCCTCAACTCGGTAGCCGTGGCCGGTTTTCGGCTCGCCACAGTCGCCACTCTAGTACGGCACGGGCGCAGCGACGCAGCGGTCGCGCCGCTACGAATCCGGCGCGCGCACACGAGACACGAACAAAACATTTGATAAAATAAACTTTTTTACGCGGGTGTGTTTACTGACTGTGTTATACGTTCGTGTATTACTGTAAGGATTGAGTGCACTGGGGTGTTACGAGTTCGTGACTTGGAAGGGGTGAAGGGGAGGTTTTGGCGGGAGTCTGGAGCGAAAGTGGCGATCGGAGGCGCGAGTGCGCCCTCTTTTACATAATCGTTGATAACTGGAGCTTTCGTGATTGTTGCGTGATAACAGTAAGTGCTATCTATAGTCTGTGCTTTGAAGAAAGTTTAACGCTAGGTATTATTTATAGCTAATAAGAATATTTATGGACTTCAAGTAGGTTTCTTTTGAAATGCATTCATTGTTATATTTCAGTATTTTGGATTAGGTAGATTATTAAATTCAGTTGTTTGTTGTAATTTAAGGTTTCATTAGGTATACTTCACACCTATAAGAGGTAGACAGATGTGTATTTGTTTTATTAGTTTTATATGTGTTTTCGCTTCGGTTTATTGTTTGTTTACTCGATGAATACACACACAGCATAATCTTTTCAAAAGCTCACATTAGTGTCTAAGTTATTTTGTTTACTCTGCGCATGTGTCATGTTTATCTGTTGATGTAAACTTATCTTAAAAACGTGATAGACTTAATCCTCTTATCTATGACTTAAACACTGGTGTAATTTAAAAATACATCTCGTTTGTAACTTAAGTCTATATAAAAAATGGTAGGTACCTTGTCGACAAATAGTAAGCTCTTTGAATATTTTAGTTCCAAATTTGAATTATTGTTGGTTTGTTTTGTGCCAGTACGTGGTTTGATATCTACTTGATATTTAAATTTAGAATGGTATTACCAGTATTACTCAATCGCGTAGTAAGTAAAGTGGTTTGTAGTTAGTCTGGACCGGACGATGTTTATGACAGAACAGCTAATGGAATTTTAAGTTTGAGTTTAATATCAAGGCGTTAAGGTATAGTTTTGTGAATTTACTGTTAATTTTTTCGAATTAGTTATTCTGTCATAGTTTTTAATTCCATAAATCAGCGATTTTACGATTTATTATGGTTGTTAAAAAGCTTTGGGAGAATAATGAATTAGTCTCGCTGATTCTGTTCGGTACATGTGAAGTTTGGTTTAGTATTTGCTAGTTACAGAAAAACTTTGGATTTTAGATGCAGTGAATTTTACTCGCGTTCTCTTTTTAAAATAGGATGATTTTTTGAATGTATGGTTAATTCTCGCCTGCCAGCTACAAACATTGCCACAATTTTAAGCTTGTGAGTCACTATGGGAAAGTGACCTCATTATCTACTTAGTGAGTAAGGAAATGGATCTGTGATCGATAGATCGTGAATTCCCTAACAATGTCCTCTTACTGTTAAATAGCAAATTTAGCTATACGTTAACGATAATTATTATTAAATGTTCATAATCTCACGACCTGTGGTGCAGCGGTGATACCTACGACTCGACTGCTATTAGGGGCGCGAGTTCGATTCCCGGTATTCACAAAAAAGATGTGTAGGATTAGTAAAAGAAACCCTTTAAAAGACTTTTAATATAGGTACCTATTCACAGTAGGTATAGAAGAAACTTATGGCTAGTTTTATAATTATTCAATTTTATATAAAGTGACCTTATAAATCAATTACCGCAATTAATTATTTATTAATTATGGTAATTTGATTTAAAAATATTCACAATATTGTTAAAAAAAATAGATATTCAATTTTCAACTTTATTATACAGTCAATTAAGATGATAATCAATAATTTACCAATTAGTCACATATCAGCTCAATTACGTTTATATTATAAATTTAATTTAATTAGTTTAGATTTTTTATTTATTTCTTAAGAGATGCAAAATTCTTTATTAAGAGTAGATCAATAAGAGAGTTGATCTGGTTGCAATTGTACAGTTGCATAATGTGTTGAGCAATAATGTTACAGTTGTAGAATCACGAGTAAACATAGTTATTTTAGTCCTATTCAACCAGTAGATCCAGTACCAATACAATTCTAACGATGATCCGATTGATAGAATCATAGGCACAAAATTACCCTTGGATCGACCATGAAACGGTTTTTTGCCCGTGGTCCGACCGCGTTATTCTACTAATCACGCGGTCGGACCACGGGCAAAAAACCGTTTCATCAATGGTCTGAACTACTCAAATATTATTGTAATTATACTCAATTTATAATAATCAGTTTCAGGGATCTAGACCCAGCTAATTTAATAAGTTCTAGAATGCGGATGAACGCATATACACTAGCTGTTACCTGCGGCTTTACCCGCATGAGATTTAGATCCTGTGCCTGCTATCTATGGTAAACTATTTCAGTCAGGGACAAAAGATAACCTATGTATTCAGACTATAAATCCATTCCTATACCAAATTTCAGTCAGATCCGTTTGAGCACGATTGAGTAACAAACATTCAAATATACAAACTCTCACATTTATAGTATTAGCGCGTAGTAGGAATAGTACGACGAAAACATCTAGATCAATGGAATTAATTTATATTTGTACTAAGTAGGACTTGAACCCCTGACGTCGCAGTAGAACACTCTACTACTACGCCCTATAACTCGTGTTAAATTCCGTTACTATATATTAAAATAAGTCTATGTTGTACAAACAAACAAACAATCGATACGCCAACATAGATAAGTGTGGTCTCACAAAACCAATCACGTTTGATGTTCGGTTCGTGGTCACTACTGCGCAATTCAATTGTGCCATTATCGACCACCTATCACAGCTCTCGGACGAACCTGTCGTGATCGACTGATATATCAGAGGTCGCGGGTTCGATTCTTGCTCAGATCAATTAATCATGAGGATGTCTATTTGTATGGGTTTGGGTGTTGATTTATAACATTCCAAGTCATTTTTTGGTTAAATTTAATTTTTGATTAAATTTTTTGAAAAGTCTGATCAGCAACAAATGCTCATCACACATGTCGATTTTTAAATTACCTTATATCTATTAATGGTTTCACAAAATTGTAAACAATTATTTTTAAACGTGAAATATGCCAAGTATGCCAACTAACAATTATTTCAAAGTAAAAATAATATGTAATTTTTAAGCGTTCGTCAACTTTTGCTGACTGTATTTTTGGTTTGGGATAAAAACAGTGACAGATACGGTGAAGCAAGCTTATAGTAGTGGTTTCGAATTTCGCCCATAAAAACATTGACGTTAGCCACCCGTTGACAGCTAATAAATCTCTGAACACGATCAGTCTTTCAAAACATAATAAAAAAAACAAGCATTGTGAAATCTTTTAAAATAATTTCGTGATAAGATTGTTATTTTTGACACGCTATTTTTTATATGTAGGGCAAACACAACTAGATAATTAATTATATTAGACGGCACTCTTCCTTAAACCGAATTTTAATTTTAGATTCGATTAAACAGAGTTATTGAAATATGTTATCGATATATTCCATAGTCCATTATATACCTACGCAGTCTAAATATGCATAGTCTTTAAAAAACAACAAATTTTAAAGAACCTAATTAAAGACACTACAAAGCACCCAACTAATTTTAATTTAACGTAAAGAATTCTAACCCTTTTTCAAGCTATTTAATTAATTGAGATAAACATCTATAAGGTTTACAAGGTCGATTGATCGGACCTCGTGGTCCGAGGGACGCTAACTTCAACCTTTGGAAAATATTACATGGTTTTATTATGAACTATTTAAGTAAAATGCGTAACAATAAAGAATTCTGTGAAGCCTAATTTAATATTCAAGGTTTCTAAAGGCAAGATTAGGCTAAAAGATATTTTAAGTGTTACTAAGAATACAGAAAATGGCGGTTACGTAATACTTGGTGTTGGTTTTGCAATTGCTAAATTGAGGGTATAATAATAAATGAAAAAGGAATTCGTTCTACACAGATATAAATCAGACTCAAATACCCAAAGTGTATGGTCAGTAAACAGATAAACTACCCCATATGAAGTGTTGCACATTCTCCCTGATTAGATGCTTTTGAGCTAAGCCCCACTAGATCTGAAGGCACGAGGAATCTGAATATGTAAAAGTGGGTCTACGCTAGGCGAACCGAGCACAAGCCGAACACAAATTCGTCTAGTGTGGACCGACTTCCAAGCCTTGAACGAGGTTTAATTTTAATTAAAAATTCGCTTCGCTTGTGCTTCACTCGTGCTCGGCTCGCCTAGCGTAAACCCACCTTAACATTTCTAGCGATACTGTAAAGTAACAGAAAGCAATGCACCGAACTCTGGATCAAACGGTGGCGATGATCAGGCGATAAAACTCATAATCTCTTTTATTTTATTTCAATTACAATGGCTGGGTTAACATGTCATATACATAAACAAGTAGCTACAATCAGAATATTAAAAACTCGTATATTAAAACAGCAGGCTGATTTAATAAGAAAATCATCATCGACCGTCAAGTTGAGGGCCACCATTATGTCACTGTCGGTATATGTAATGGGGACCCCCTTCCTGAAAGTTTACCTTAAGCTTACCATCTTAGGCGAGATGAAGTCATTTTGACGTGACCAATATTATATATATATAAAAAAGATCTTTTATCAAAGTTGAATCCTTGACTGAATTACATTAGAGGCTCTCAACTTGGGGCCCGGAGTCCGCTTACTGACTTTTACTTTGAGAAACCTTTATTATGACTATACCCAAAAAAAACCTTTAACACTAAAACATTATCAGTAGCCGTCTGTCAAATTAATAACCTACCCACAAAAAATAAATCGCAATACATTTAATAAATTATCGATAATATTCATGAATCTGTACAAAAAAAAGAACTGGAGTCAAATCTAAGAAATATCTAAAATAATCACCTATTTGATTAGAATACCGTAAATCAGATAGTCGATTATCAAGGACAGCTAAATCGACTTGTTAACCGCATCTCTAGTTATCACAATGGCTGGCTCTCGTTAGGGGCGACACAGACTGCGACTTTAATGGCGCGTCGTGCTGCCAATGCTGCCTTAAGGCTCTTTCACGACCGGCAGGCGTTAGCACGCATTAGTTTAAATGTGTTTTCTATTATGGCGTTACTAAAGTTTGAGGGCCTAGTCTTTGTAATAATAGTTGCACGTTTCATTGCACTGAACGCAACGGGTCGAAGTACCTTAGAAATTCTATTGAAGAATATATTTTATGTTTATAAGGATACTCGAATGTTAGAAGGTTTGAAAGGAATGTGTAGTCAATACCTTGTAAGCTTCCAAGTAACTGGTGATGGTAGAATACCTTGTTAGTAATTTAAAAGTTGACAAAAGTGGCGAAATTTATGCAATTTATGTAAGTACTGCGCCATACTTTGCGCGTAACCAACACCATAAATGCATCTTCAATTCGAAACTGCATAATGCCCATAAAAGTGAAAAAGCAACTTGGATATTGTCGGTACAATATATCGTGAAAATATTTCATGCCTTCCTGATAATAAGTGTATTATTTATATACTTCACTTTTATTGTTACAACGTGTTGCAACTTATTGAAACAACGTGTAATTTTGAGATATACGAAAAATAGTTTGCCAGAAATCGCGTCTGCATATCGCGTTGATGTCTTTTCTATGAAAAACTTAGCTGCGCACGCGCAGCCGTATTCGCTTAGCCGTACGACATATTATAATTTACACCATGCTCATAGAAATAAACGTACATTGCATGAAATAAAATAAGTAATGCTTAGGTCGTTTGCATACAACAGTGGAGGTAGATTCCAGGGTAGGCAGAGCCCTCCATATTGTGCTAGCCATTTTCTAATATTCTGGAAGTTTCTTGACTAGCTTAAAATAAATAGGAACAGGAGTTGTTAATACGGCCAATGTCGTTTTTATTTTCAAGTAAATTGTTGTAAATGGTTGTCTCAAGTCCTTTCTAGTAGCTTTCTATATACTGTGATGGATTTTATTGTACAGTCGCTCATAAAAGGTATTTTTAAAATCTTCAGTGAATAGATTTCATATATTCCTTCTTTTATTATTTTATGAAAGGTTTTGGAATAAATGTGATCGGTAAGTTATAATGTGTTAACCTTGGATAACCAAATTTTATCAAATCGTGTAGGTGCATAAACTGTTTTATTTCTCATTCAACAATAAAGAGTTTGATATAAAATAATAATTTTACATGACATGCTTACGTATTACTTCAGATCATGTACCAGTTTTCGAAACTCATCCAAATAAGTGGTCTTAAAGCCTTATTGTCCATCAATTTATTACAAGAGGATTGAACGTGCATACCTATAAAGCAATGCCTACACGGTATAATATAAACAAAGTATCATCCCATTACTGGGGAGTTATGGACCATTTAAATGGTCAATTATTTTGAATATACTCGGACTAACTCGTTTTATTTGAGCTATAAATTAGAATATCTCAAAGTCTATGATCGTAGTAATGAAGTAACTAAATTGCGAATATATTTTAATAGAGGTTAAGGAAGAATGGATATCCCTTTTAGATCTTTGACGATCAAATCAACTCTACATGCAAGCCGGTAGACTTACTAATTAATGAACTGATGTTGCAGGGAATTCATATAAATCCTTTGAATTTTACTGTATTTATTGTATTTATTGTAAGTAATAGCTACTTCATTGTTTGTTTTGTGTCTCTTTAACTTATATAACTACTAATGTTATTGCAGTCATGGATGAAGTTATAAGTTCATCAGCTTGCATCTTTACATACGTCACGAGCTTCCTCTATTATAATTTTACCGCTTATGTAAACCCACCGGTTTTGGGAGTCTCTGAATGAACCTTTGGGAACAGTGATCACAATGGTAGGCTATAAATCTTACCAGTATTGACACATCATTACTGTCATGTAACAATCAAAACAACCGCATGTATAACACAAAAAGTTACATTGAAATATATAAGTAGGTACACGTCTAACATAAAAATGACCCCCTTGATAAATTATAAGTCTACGCTATAATTTCAATTGCTACCCTACTTTTTTCTCTTAAACATAGGAAAACTATAATAAGGTAACACAAAATAATACAGGTAATATCCTACGCCGGCATCGTCCTAATTTGTTTCTCTGAGGAAGTACGTGATTTGACGTAATAAAATAAGTTGATTATGGTCAGTTTTACTATGTTTTTTGGCGACCAACCGGTCAGTTGATCGTAGGGCTAGATGTAGGTCACCATTACTTGTTTCACATTATTCATTTTGTATTGTTCTGGTAGAAAATCGTTAGTTGTTGTGACTCATTAAAGAAATTCGAATTGGTCGACTCAGACTAGATCCTAATCGATAAGCTTGTTGCAAGTTCTAAAATCGATTAAAGCGTTTGTGATTTGAATAATATATTGTGTCTGTGTTGTGTGGTGCGGTATCCGTTTGGTGTTTGTGGCGGTGCCTTTGTGTTAATCGGTTGGGTGATGTTAATGTCAAATTGATTTTATTGGTATACCACTAATTCGATGCCAGATAACCATACGGGTCGCTTGATGGTAATCGGTTACGGGTGCTTTGATAAACACTTGCAACATTGAACTGCTAAAGCGGTTACTAACACAAAGAGATATTATTATACCCAATCCTAAAACTAAAAAAAAGGCAAACTTTATAGCTTCAGTGAACTTTTTAGCCTGCGAATTATCTTAGTCTGCATCAGAGCCTTGTTAGTATATTAACATAACGTACAGACTTACGTTCTAAAGATCTATAAACTTTTAGAAATGCATTTAACGATGGATTACTTATTGCAATGATTAAAAAAGAAACAGAAGTAATTGCATCCATACATAATACTGTAGACTTAATGCAACAGCAAACGTGACAACCAATCAGAATAGTACAAAAGTGAACTATATGAACGTGCCAACTCATACTTCAGCCGAATTAGCATTATTGCTACTATAAAAACGAGAGTCTTGAGTTTTTATTCCAAATAATAGTAGTGATGTGTTGTCGTAAAAGAGGACACTAACTAACACCGATTGCGCTGGCTCACTATACCGGTTTTGTAAAGACCCCGTCCTATTGATCTCATGCCTTTAGTTATCTAACTAGAATGATCCAAGTGGCTTCAACACAATCGCACAAATGACTTCCGATTGTTTAAACTTCGAAGAACTACGTATATGTTTTTATATACTTTCTATACGCCTATATAAGTATAGGTACTGTGTATATGTTACGGCTAATACCCGAAGTGCGGCTGCACCTAGTTTTAGCCGGTTAGAACTAGGTGTAGCCACTTACCCTAACCTAACCTAACCGGCTAAAACTAGGTGCAGCCGCACTTCGGGTATTAGCCGTAACATATACATTTAGATAATATGTGAGCTTATTCATTAAAATATCATGGGCTTATTTGGTGATAGTAGCAAGTGGAAAGATGTTGTCTCTGCCTACCCCAATGAGAAAAAATCGTGATTTGTATCTATGTATGTATGTACGTTATTTGGTTCCTTTTAACGAGTGCCATACATCACTGTGTATACTAATTAAAATGTATGTAGGCAATTACAGAACTAAAACTATCTAAGAATGTTCATCCGCATTCAAGTAACCATATTATTATTTGAGTTAAGCTTACAAAATATCCAGATAGCACTTCGTACAATGTCCTAAATGTATTTATTTTTATTTCAATAATGCTGTGATCATATTAACAGCCGTTCAATTTGTTTAGACTGTAATAAGTATTACAGTAGGCTTCAATAAATCTACCAATAAATATAATAACTCTTAACTAATATCTATAAAAACAACCTGCTCAAAATTTAGGTTTCTGCTCCAAATTCTATACAAACCCGACACGTGTCAATCGGATATCAAACAGAACAAAAGTTCGTCCTTGAAGAATACATACATTTGTATTTACCTCCTGTATTGTATGTGTACAGGTGTATAATGTAGTTCAGTATAAGTATGGTGATTCATTGACCCCGTAACCGGTCGATAGGAATAAATGTGTCGTTTGAATTGACCAGCGACTAAAAGAAACTTAACAAGACTTGATTTGAAAGGAAAATGGCAATTAGGATAATTAGGTTTACGTAATCGTATTACGTGAAAAAGTGGATTTTAGTTCTAGTGTGTTATGTTTTTGTACAACTAAAGTAGCAGACAAGCATGCGTCAATCTGATGGTAAGTGGTTATCAACACTATATTACAGGGAGGTATGACTTAATAAGGATACAAATTTTAATGAAAAGAAAAATAATTCTGTGGTATGTCCTTCTTCACTTTCTTTATAAAAAAAAATGCCATTATCCGTTGGAATTAACCAAGGTTGCTAATGTAGTTGAGGCATTCAAAAGTTTTGATGGCAAAAGTAAATAAAAATTGAACTACAACCCTGAAAACATAATACATTTTGGACAATCATACATACACATAACATTACTGAAATTGCCATATTTACCTTGTAAAATAACTTTCATAACAATAACATAATCATACCCTTAATTCAACCAAAACCAAATTATTCACATCGGAATCTCACCTTTAGCCAAGGTAACAGATTAACCCTCCAAAAACCGCGTAAAATTTAATAAGAATATTGTCGCAAGTATTCAAGGTTGCCAAGTGTTACGATCACAATTGGAGCGTTATTGGTTGCGTTTGATAACATCAGAATGAATTTGTTGCCTTCGTGGCGTTGAGTAGCTGTTATCACGCGACCTGCGACAAGTATAATCTTCTATTGACACCTTGATTTTGGTGCGAATTTCTGTCGATTCAGTTAGAATAGGTGATTTCGAAATTATCTTCACCATGATCTTAGCGTTAGTCCTGATTGCATTCAAAATTTCACCTAGGAGCCCTGGTTCTGCCTACTCCTTTCGATTTGGCTTATACAGCTTTTATGGGAGCGATTACCGTTTGAATCCACAATCTCGATGGAAAAACCTGTGCCAGAGCCTTTTTTTTTTATGTCGGTCACGTCAACATGACTTCACCTCGCCTGATGGTAAGCTGAGGCAAAGTCTCTGAATGGGAGTCACCATTGCAAACACCGATAGTGCCAAAATGCCTTATCCTCATCCAGTCCTCATCAATAGGTTAACCTCTAAATATGAGTTTGACAAGGCCCTAAAGGTCTTGATAGGGCCCCATATGTGAATTGTCGTATTCACATACCTAATATAAAGTCAGGAGTACCCAACTTTGTTACTATGGCAACTAGTGGGACCAAACTTTCAGATATTATTACTAATCACGTGGTATAAAAAATAACGTAATTGGTTATAATTCTACAAATAACAAGACTAAATATGTATTTTTGTGAACCAATCACGTTCTGAATCGTGTTAAACTTCTCAGCGTTATAGCGCATATGAGATTGTGTCAAAACAGGAGCTCGCGACTAACTGATAACCGAATACCAATAGTAGCCAGTTACTCTAAAGATCACACCGAGACCCCTCAGTGCGTTGGCGAGCTCGTTAAGCCATCGCCGTCGGTCCCGATTGCCATATGAACATCTATGGCAGTCGTTACGAGTAGTAAGACCCCTAAAAACTCCCACAACTGGTCTACAGAACTTCGATATCGCTAATGGATTATTGAGATGAATTTGCTGACTCCAGCTGAGCTGGGCAAAGGCTGTCTTATTTCGATTTTTTATTCTTTTATAAAGAAATAATATTCGAAACATCTATAGCAGTCGTTACGAGTAGTTAGACCCCTAAAAACTCCCACAACTGGTTTACAGAACTTCGATATCGCTATTGGATTATTGAGATGAATTTGCTGACTCCAGCTGAGTTGGGCAAAGGCTGTGTCTTATTTCGATTTTTTATTCTTTTATAAAGAAATATATTCAGGCTTAGGTAATAGTACATACTGATTGGGATACTATGAGTTTCGAAGGTGTTAAGGTTTATTTTGTCACGACTCCGCTTGTATAAACATCCTACCTCTACAAATATATTGTGCTTAGTACTCTCAAGTGTTTTTTCTTTGTCACTCAATGGTTTCGGAGTTTCGTTTGAAAGTGTTTATTTAGAGGTTGATTTTATTATCTTTTGTTAACATGAGAGAGCTAAGGATACTTGATTGAAATAGCTTTTTACTTAAAGCTACAAACGGCTAAGCGACGCCGTCGTGTTGTCGCCAAAAAAGTGATTATATAAATAAATGTATTCTGGAAAAAACTACACTAACTATGCAGGACCGGTAACTTACTGGGTAAGTAATTGGCCTCCCAGTTGAGAGGTTCCGGGTTCGAATTCTAACCATTGTACTACTGACATGAAAACACTCATAACGCAAACATAGAAACACCCAAACGAGTGCAAATAATTGTGCATATAAAAATTTATTTACACTTAATGAGATTCGAACTCGCGGCTCACCTGTGGAATGTTCTATCGCCTTATTACAAAGGCTATCACAGAGGTATATTTTATATTTCTAATCAAATAAATTATCGAAATTCAATAATTGCTGGTTTCGAATAATTCAACCATTGTTTTCATCACTAAATTAGAAATTATTTAACTATTACTGTGTAATAAATGAAATTAAGAAAACCATTATAAATATATTTTACATAAACGTTTTTATATTTAGACACGCGTGTATTATGTTAACTCGTCATTAACCAATTACTGTTCCGCTGGTAAGCACTAATCGCGAATTGGAAACGTAACTAAACGCAACTTCCTACAATTTACAAACATTTCGCAACTTTTCGATAGGCCAAAATCGAGACGTTTTCTTTATCTGTTAGATATTATTTATCTACTAGCTGTTGCCTGTGGCTTCACCCGCGTGGAATTCTGATCCCGTTCTCGCTGCCTATGGGACAAAAAGAAGCCTACATGTTATTCCAGAGTGCAATCTATCCCGTTCAGCTGTTTTTACGTGAAAGAGTAATAAACATCCATACATGCATTCTTAGGTACAAGCTTTCGCGTTTATGTAATATCTTTTCGCGTAATATTAATAGGGTGAAAAGATTTGTCTATGTAGGTAGTGTGAATCTTTAAATTTGGCGTATTCAGTTGATTCTCCTAGTGCCCACTACTTTTATAAAGAAAAACGTTACCCCAAGACGTATTATCGGAGAATTACGAATATCTAGGTTGTGTCTAGGTAACTCAGTTTGTCAGAGTATTTCCCTTGTAAGAGGTTCTAATCCCGTCCTGAATATTCACTTTTCCGACCTAAATCTATTAGTGACAAACGATTGTCAGTCGCCATTCAGTTGCAATTGAATCGTCACGTCATAATTATTATCATTTAAGCGATCGTCACGCCTAAAAGATTCCGTGTCTAACCTGTCAAAACTGTCTTATAATGAAATGAGTCGTTAAAAATTACGATCGAATTGTTTAGTCAGCCAACTGTGTCAAATTTTTCTTTAACCTTTAACCCATTTTATAACTGTGATCCTTATCACATCTTGCACGAATACGCAAGGGGAATGTTTTTGTTTATTAATAATTACGTAATCAGGCTTGACTGCTTTATTGGTCTATTTTACTAGCACTGGGTTATCTGCCACGGAATCGTCTAGCACGTTTTCTATTAATAATACTGTCCCGAATTTTGCTTCCTTTCTTTGTCGTACAATAAAAAGCTGTAATGCTTTACCCCCACACGTGTTTCCTTCTTGTACGTGTATACGGTAATATACACCCTAGGGAAAGCTCACATGCCGGTGTATATCCAGTTATACACCTCGAATATCGAGTACTCAACTTCAGAGGCCAGTGTATTGGTAAACACCGCACTGAACATTTTCTTTGGCAATCTTGTAGGTTTGGCCCTGACAAATGGTTTGGTATATCTGGGGTATAGAAATATTGTATAGTATTGTATTGGGCCAGTTTATAGGTATTATTATAATACATCAAAAAACAACAACAGTACCCTGTATATTATGTTGGCAGACAGTGTGTTAAAGGCCGTCAGGACAAAAAAAGTTTTTAAGGAATCAGGACCAATGTCTAGACACGCACATTTCATAAACCTTGTGTTACTTTCTTCTTGGTAGCACAAGGTTGGAATTATTTAATAGGTTAATGTAGGTTAGTTACTATACCCTTAGAATGTAAGTCTTATAAAGATAACGACTGCCCTCATGACATTTAACGCGAGTAACACCGTACGTATCTACTAGTTATCTAATCAATACTAATAATAAAGTTTAACGAGTTTATTTGAACGCGCTAATCTCTGGAATTACCCGTTTATTTTTCATTTGATAGCGCCATTCTTAACTAGTTCAAAGCTAGTTAACATCATACTACGACCCTTAAAAGCTGAATAATAAGACCAAGAAGCATGCGGACGGTGAAATCGAGGGTAAAACTAGTACATAAATAAAGATACCTGATTTGTATACTTGACATTTCACTCTGACTTGTAACATCGATTGTACTTTAGTAAATAATTACAGAGGTACAGTCAATGTCACCGTTTCGTGGGCATTTCCAACAATGCCAGCTCATTCTGCTTTAGTTGTAATAGCTTACTGTGTATGGTTATTAATAAGTCTGAATCATTACGCCAATGCCATTATTCATGACTAGGTTTTACGTCACTATTATAATGGAAAGACCTTTATTTCGAGTTGGAATATGACGTCACTTTACTAAATGGAGAGGGAGGGAGTTAGGTATTTTATTGTAATTGTTATGTTCGTGAATATAGAAAAATTGTGTATATTCGATAAGTTATTATGAATGACTTGCAAGACAAACAAAAGTTTGAATGGTCGAATCGCCTAGCTTGAAAGTTAGATTACATTACCCGCCCTCAGAAGTTCTTGAACTCCAACAAATTTACTAACGATCTTTATATAAAAAATGCCAATACCGATTGCGACTGTACCTATATATAATTTGGTTAGAGGAATCGGATTTCTCTATAAGTTAGTTTGACTTACATAAATTTAAAAAAAAAATTGAAGTCCAAAAGACGTAGTTCCATAGTTCAATAGTGAAATAAAATGCTCAGTATATGGTTAATTTTGATAAAAAATCACAGCATCGGCATTTAGTTCGGCTTTTAAAATTCTACGCGCGTTTTCTGACCGTAACATTTTTGTTTGGTGCCGCCATGTGAAATGCGCAGATTCCCATGTTAAGGCCGACAACCTCCCACCGAGTGACTGTGAAACATTTGAAATACTCCAAATCTTATCTCCAAATCTCACTGTATTTTTATACAGGATGGTGATGTTTTTGTAAACGCCGCACTGTCAACTTAAGTCTCTGAATTTCTTAGTGGAAATTGTATTTAATGTGTGGTTGACTTTTTATAGTCAAAGCAGTATGCGGTCCATTTTTATGGTAAGCAGTTGCCTACCGTGCGATGTTGGTCACCTGAAAGCAATACTAAGCATATTAATCACACCCTGTTTTCTTTTACGTGCGAAATGCCACATTAATAGCGATTAATCTAGGCAAGCGTGATTCATCGTAGACCACATCTTCACTTACCATCAGGTGAGATTGAGGTCAAACGTAAGCCTATCATGAATAATAAAAAAAAATCTAGGCCTTTTTCATGCTTGAGTAACCAACTTTTGCATTTATGATAGCTATTAGTTAGAATAACAGTTCAGGTTAAAATATTGTAGGCGCAGTAGTACAAGTTTAGTCCATTATTCTAAAACACTCAGTTAAATAACTGTTAAATCTAAGAAGGCATTTAGAATGTTGTAATATTAAGCAGATAGAAGGAGTTAAATATCTTTCGATTCATTAGAACTACTGTGTACTGAAGCTCATTTATATGAAAATTTTCTTAATGTTTTGTGGCGACCACGCCGATCAAGCTATAAACGCAGTTAAGAAATGTCGACACCGGCCGGTAATATTATCCGTCGATGTCATATTAAAGCATAGTATATATCATATTATGTCATAGATTGTATCAACGAAAATAACTGCAATTATGGTAAACTAAACAGCTTCACCAGTTACTACATTTTAGTCAATGATGCCATGTTAAGCTCCGTATACTTTGACCGGATTTTTACTGATAAAATTCAGCCTCGAACAGCATCAACTATTTACTCATTTCAAACGCTGAGTAAGGAATCTTAGCGGGTTCTTTGTGGCAGAAAATAACTGGTAGTGTTGTGTACATGCTTATATTAGCTATATGCCACAGATTTTGCTTATTATTTTTGACCCTGACTTTTACAGATATATTTTATTTTCATTGCCGCACCATAAAGACTTGGAATTCTTCACCAGCGCATGTGTTTTCTTCCTCCTATAGTCCCGGGGCCTTTAAGCGGGGCGTGAAAAAGCATTTGATGAGGCCGTCAAGCTGAGGGCCGCCACTGTAGCACTACCGGTGTATGTGGTGGTGAACCCAATCCTGAGACTTTACCTTTAGCTTACCATCAGGCGAGGTGAAGTCATTTTGACGTGTCCTATATAAAAAAAAACGAAATATCGTCTAATATCAAGAAAATCTGCACCTTTATTAGCTACAAGTTTAATAATAGTAGAGCCTCTTGATTTTTAGTTTTTCTGACTTGCTACTATTAAAGATATCTCTCCTAAATAGTCAATCAACAAGGCGCCTTTAACTATACTCTTAAAAGTATTACTAGTTGAATTCTAAACCAGTTCGCAGACATTCTTTAAACGATCCACAGTTACGTTATGTGTTAAGTATTATTAAAATTTCTGCTGCAGATAAAATCGATTAGTTCGATGATTCTTCACCATGTACCGTGTGAATATCAATTAATTGTTTGAAACATCGAACTTACCATGACCGTCACCATACGTCAGTACTGTCAGGGTCAATGTCATCGGCGATCGAACATTACGACTCTTGCACGACAGTTTGACGTTTTACGATTCGTGCACGATGGCAACTTGCTACAACTTTTCCCTGTTTTGTGTAGTTAAGTAGCAATATATAGGTACTTCACTCGGTATCCTTAATGGAAGTACCTTTAATAGCCAGTTTAATTCAAGATTACATGTTAAAAACACTACGATGGCGCCGTATTGTATGCCTAGTAGGTAGCGTTACCCCTGTGGGATACTTTTTACTAGACAAAGTGACATTCTATTGGATATAATAATGATTTTGTCGACATGTCATGTGTAACAAATGATTTTTTTAGTAATAGGAGAGAACGGAGTGTGATATTACTCGTCATTGGGATGTCAAAATAAACAGAGCACTATAATATCTTGCAAAATTGTAACGAGCCCCAAAGTAACTTTTTATTTACGTACGATAAACATCTTATGATATTAATGAAGATGACTTATGATAAAACTTTTCGACACAGTCACAAAAAAAAAGATAAGTAAAAATATACTCTTTTTTGGAAATTTCTGATAAATTGAGTATCAGGCTAAGGTGATTTTTTTCCCAGCTTTACGATCACAAGTCTAATCCCAATGTGTGAATCTTATCAAGCAATGTTAATTTATGACTTCGCTTTTATTCACTAGACGAAGTTTCAAGCATTAGTTAGTAAAATAATAATATAAGATTTATTGGAAAGACAAGGCGTCAGTTTAATTAGTTAGTAGGAAGTTTCGAACCAGCTAATTGAAACGCCTAACTAGGCAAACCAGGTGAATCCACAGCTAGTTGCTATCGCCTTACCGCCAACTAACTCATTTATATGGAGTGCACTTGATTACCGTTGGCGTAATTCTACTGCAGTTATCAATTCACTACTATGCTATGGTGGTTATTGCTAGCAACTGGGCTTAAACTATCTAGATATAACAATTATATTCATTATGGATATTCTGATCAAAGAATGCCAGCTTATCTATTCACCAATTATGTTTATAAGTTAATTTAACTTGTATATATCTAAACCAACAGAAACGAACAAAAAACCATTTCCATTAAAATATATCGTTGGTTGTATATATTATAGGTATACAACAATATATTTCACGCGAAAATATAAAATGTAATGACATTATGTAAAGTGGGAAAATACTATAAAGGTATATTATTATGGAAAAATATAATGAGAATTATTCAGTCATATTTATGTAATAAGTAAATGAAAATATGAGTGCCGTACGAATATAAAAGATTCTATCAAAAACTTGTAAATATTTTAAGAGGTGTTGTAAAAGAATAATACCTAACATTTCACTGACAAATCTTTTAGTGTATGCCTACACGCAAATAACAAATTAATGACTGCATTTAAATTTCACAAAGTTGCCGGCCATTAATATTTATACAGTTAATTTTAGACAACACAAACTAACACATTATACCTGATCATTATACGAACATAACGTTACGTCAACCTACGACATTTTCTAACAGAATTTAACACCTATTTAAAATGCCTGCTTCATATTTTTCCTTATGTAAGCTGCAATAAATTCTTTACAATTTGACATTATCTCTAAATACGGATAAGGTTATTATAAATAAATTGCAATTAATATGGAGTCGGACTTCTATTACGATACCGCGCCCCGAGATAACTCGTAGTGCCCATAAAGGGTGGGTAGATTGCAATCGCGGAGACTCGGAAAATGCGGATAGGCTTCATATTTTTGTTTTGAAGAAAAATACTCATGTTATGGTTGTGTAACGTGTCTGGCGCCATGACTGATCTCAAGGAAGTCTCTATCATGAATGATGTGTGTTGCGTTCTGGTTTTTTTCGTGTTGTGTAGATATTTCTAACCTTATCTAGTCCATATAAAAGTGTTTGTAATACACGTAAACTAACTTAATACACTAAAATAATAGACGAGTATTTAACAAATTATTCCATTGTACGGATATATGGAACTCCATCAAGAACTTTACAGCGTGCTATTTTAAAAATACTTAACGTAAATTCTTGGAAATGATGGTTAGTGATATCATGCTGTTATAGTTTTTGCTAGCCTGGTACTTGGAAGGTTGTGTATAAGGTTGAAATATGCAAAACCGTTTTTTGAAAATTATGCCTGATACTAGGTCTTCGAGCTGGTATACCTACTGACTAACAGACGAGACTCTGATCCAGATTTTCCTCTTTAGGTTAGGGTGTCCGTCTGACGGCAGTCAATCCCGTAAAGCGTGAGTTTTGGGTCAATAATATTATGAAACACATTTGTCCCGCGGTCGGGTCGGAAAATGGCACGTGACGCTTCGTTCGGCCTAAATCTTAAAGAAATCCGAAGGAACTTCATGGAAATAATAAAAAAATATAGATAGATTATTATAAATTCATAACAGTGAACATAACAGTATTATCGACATGGGTGACAATCAATATAACGTGTCCAATCCCACGTACGGGCATGCACAAGTTGTCATGCATGATTAAAAGGTAGCATTCCATTCATAGTTCGTGCTGTTTACAGTTTAAGTTTCGAAGACCGAGAAGAATATTCAACCTGGCCGAGGAAGTACCTACTTGATTATCATCCTTCGATCCCATTCCCAACTCAGTTAGGATCAACTTTTCGATCTGAGAGCGAAGCGACTGCCCTTTGAATTTTTTGTGATAAGACTACCATCTGACATCAACATAACAACCCATTAGCGATTTCGTTGTTTTTTGTTGTGAGATCAATCGTTGAACTCCCTGTGAAGTCTGCCAAGCCCTCCTGTGAAGGATGCTCAAATGCAAATTACCCTGCAATCACACTTTGTATATTTAAGAGTGTGCCGGTTACCTTACGTCTTTTCATTTCGATACTTCCTCTTTGCCGGAGGCGATGAGCTAGTGACACATATTGGTGTTGTAAACTTTCACGATATACACAATAGTGTGACAATAGTTCTCGGTAACTATTAAGAGATAGCTATTTAAGTCACTAACATATGGAAATAAAAAAATTGTGACAGATTTTTTTTTCATTTGCATTTTCTTTTGTTTAAAGACCCACATCTATGCAATAAACACTGAAGCATACAAATATTTGCACCGACTGATAATCAAACCCGCGAACCCTGACTGTCACGTTTATTCCCACCACCAGTTCTGTTGATTTTCTTTTGAACAACTCAACTAGACAAATGTCAGTGTATTCCGTAGCGTAGCGTAAAATCGAATAGAAACGGTTAGGTCGACCAATCACATCCAAGCTCGTCGCCGGCGTACGATGCGCGCGCCGTGGCGGAATCACGAGCTGGAGTGTGATTGGTCGACCTAAACTATTGTATTCGATACGATACGATAGCGATTTAGACTTTTGCCACTTGGCTACGGGCACAGGTGGTGGGAATAAACGTGACAGTCACACTCAAAAAACAAAAGACAAGTCAGTTCTAATGGTGATATATGGACCATGGGCCACTATTAAATTCAATCTATTTCATGAAATGCTCTTACAAAAGAACATTGTTTTGAATACAAGATAAAGACATAACAATTAATGTTAAATGACATGTTATATTACACATTATAAAGATGTCTAGTGCTAATATAACATTTTGTATTCATACAAAGTGATGTATTATTCATTTCAATATTGATTGTTACGTGCCACATTGCGCAATATGTTGCGTGAGGCTCTTCCCAATGAGTCAGACGCGATTCTTGCACCAAATATGAACTGGAGGCGTTTAACCGCCAAATGTGTGGCAAATCTGGTAATACACATGTTATTTGACATGACATGTTTTTAATTATTTATACGTTTGCGTAGCTACATGGGTTTAATTATCCCCAATCGAATAATAAATAAATAAATAAATATTCTACGACATTCTACACAGCGCTCCCTAGACCCAAAGTAAGCATAGTTTAACTAGCTTGTGTTATGGGTTCTAGAATGCTGATAAACATACTTATATACTTTTTTTTTGTAAATACATACTTATTATCATGTTAATTAAACCATGGATAATTAAACCCATGTTACTATTTTTAGGCTTTTATTTGAGGAGATTGTAGAAATAGAAATTGAAATAAGTATAATATAGATTTGTGTCCATCTAGGGCCCATGTGAGTCCAATACATGAGTATCTGCATGGCGAAGCATAAATGTAAATTTTCATGCCTATAATTTAGTTTGCTCGGTTTTAGGTAATAAAAACAATATGTTTGCGATTTCGCAAACAACCATTTGCTTTGTTATTCAATATTATATTCATAACGAACTGTCGTTGTCATATAAATTATTACTAAAATATACAATTTGCAAGTAAATTCTAAAGTAAATATAGGTACATAGAGAAAATGTAAAATTTATCATAACCTTGTGTTTATTTATGTTGCTCAAACGATGGAGGTACTAAACGACTCTTTAATAACCAAAGTCCATGTTAAAGTTTAACCAGAAGTGCCAAAATACCTACAAAAATATTTAGGCCAATAAAATAATTAAAAAAATAAGTATAACTATAGAATCAACGTATGCTGCTCAAACATACTTAAACATTCGTGGTATAATGATGTAAAAATATCTAACAAGAATTAACCTTCTCAAGATTGTCTTTCAAATTTTGTTTTTTAAGGCGTATGATTTCACCCTGCCTAATGGTAAGCTCTACGTGAAATCCAACGAACGAAAACCATCATTATAGATGCCAACAATGATCAAAGCTAAGTGCTGGTCTACAATTTGACGGCCTTGATATATGCTTTTTCACAGCACGCTTAAAGGTCACAATGGAGTTCTAGGAATACGGAAACGTTTATAAAATAATCTAAGTTCAATTCCATGAGAGAAGATTTAATAACCATTTCGTCCTAGACAGAATTATTTGCACCATATAAGGGTAACATTTTCAGCTCTGCCTGTAATTCTGGAGGGAGGGAAATTTGATTTCAATCGTATTGCACACGTCCATAAGCCACGGTAACCACTTTCCATCAGGTGGGCCATGTGCTTGGCTGCTACTTAAGTGGAGTAAAGTAAAATCAGATTTTACTCTTCGTAGTTACAGGTAAACTGAGGTGACCTGATCGATATATTGTCAGACGCTTCAAAAATAGGTATATGCGTTTACTTTAGTGTCCCATAAACATAATTGTAAATAGTGCTTGTGTACCGTTTTTAATACTAAAAACTAACAAAAAAAATTGCCGATCCAGGTGGTGTAATGATTGGTTGTCGGTAACTATAAAAAATCGCAACACTACACATGTCACTAACTAGTTGGAGCTCGTTAAACTTCGGCAACTGTAATTACAAAAATATTTTTTTGAAATTTTTATATGTTCACCGGTTTGTTTATGATGGACGCAAAAACTACTGAACGAATTTTAATGCGGTTTGTTTTTTTTTAAAGGTTTTGGTCAGAATCTTCGACATGTTTGATTAGAATCGGCGAATTTTAATGCGGTTGGTTTTGTTTGGAAGGTTTTGGTCAGAATCTTAGACATGTTTTATTACAATCGGTTAGTCTACCTAAGCAGAGATTGTCAAAAAAACGCGATAACCGCCGTTTTCACGTTTAAAAAGGAAGCTGTTAGAAACTATAGTATTGAAATGTCCTTATTTGTATGCCTAAAGCGATATTTCCAGGTATAAAATCAGATAAGAACACGTCTCAATAACGGCCTGAATCGATTTATCGAGTTCTCACTATTATTGTGTTCGATGCTCGATGTCGTCTACTTGATATTGATCGTGGGCGCCGGTACTAAAATAATACTCCACGCTGTCATATAACCAGAGTCACTATTGAAATGGACTGAGGAGCATTGTTCTTACATATCTATTTTTGAATAATTTAATTTTTTGGGTTACACCATCTTTTTCCGTGGGTGTTATAGAGCTACTTTTCATCCAATGGTTAGTATAAGTTCTTAAAAAATTACTCAATTGCCGGCAATTGACTCGTCTCCAATAATTATAATATGAGATTGAAAAACATATTTGCTGAAATTAGATTAAGCCTACCTACTAGTTTTGTCCTACTAGTAGGTCAAATCGCCACAATTGAACAGGTGTTAGAAATGTTACATACAATGTAAGTATTATCTACTGAATAGGTAGTCGATTCTATAATATCTTTCAGATATAACTATTATATTCAATATCCCTTCTTGAAACCCACAAAGTTAACGAAATAGAATAAAGAGAAATATATCCCTTGCATATCAAAGTACTCCCAAATAGACCATATTCGTTTTGTAGGTACACTTTATTAATACACGAAACCAACTCACAATTGAAATTTATATTTATGTTTTTTTTTTTTTTTCGACGTCTTTCACTCACCTGCAGTCCTAGTACCTAGGTACATGTATCAAAAATGTTTATTTTCATGTAGCAATGACAGAAACATGTCAGAAATGTTAAGGTACCTATCGGCTGCAGTTCTATTAGTTTTCCCACGAATCTTGATTAACAATATCTATAATTCATTTCTAATGTTTGTACCTACCTTGACAGTCTATTCCAGCCTCCAGTCGTATTCAGTTAAAATTATTACTAAAAATCTTTGCGTTTTAACCCTAAGTGTCAAATAAATTGCATTTACTCCCGACAACACATATTAGTACCCAACGGGGTGCAGCAGGAACTATGATAATGTCCGTAGTCCGAAGCGAGAGTACTTATAAGTACGAGTAATAATGGATATTTCATCTCGTTTTACAAGGATTTATACAAAATAGCAATCTGCAGCATAGCAATTATGAATACAAAAGATACGATGGAAACGTAACGGGAGACAACTACATAATTCTCCATCCTGTAGAAGATATAGGTATCGGGTGCGCAAGAGTAGGTACTAATTAAATGATGTCTAATTATGGTGGAGTGCCTTGCATCTACAGGACCTGGCAGGAACAGCCGTCAATAGTGATACTCTATCATCAACGGCTACTGCCGTTATTTGCAGGTAATTAAATATTTTAACTCATTTTAGGGCAGCTTTTTAGTAAAATGGAGTAAAGACAGAGGTTGCCTTTAACATTGGGCAAAATTTTCTTGTATCAATATATTTTTTTATACCACTTAGGTGGCCGACAAGCGCACGGCCCACCTGATGGCAAGCGGTCACCACAATCGCGCTGCCGACCCGCAAAAGCCTTGTAATGCCTTTCTTGAAGAACCCCATATTGTAGCCGCTAGGGAAAACCACAGGGAGATCAATCCACAGCCTAAGCGTGTGATATATTACACTTTTGTTGTTACTCACATAATATTTTTCGAGTCAATATCATACAAGATCGTTGTCAAACAATATCCAATTTGAATAACTTGTCACGCGGAACAAAATAACTCAAGGCAATTATTTATTTACAAAATATCAAAGACTTGGAATGCAGTAAAACAAGTATAACAATCTGTTAATAGCTGTATTTGCTGTTCACAGATTTTATTAATTTCTCTAGAAAACAAAGCATTTGAAATGTTCATTCGTTATTCAGCGAAGGGTTCGATTTGCATATTCCACTACGATGGTCCAAGTTTATTGGCGGTCGTGTGTGGTCCTCGGTTGCTATGGTAACGAAGCAATCGCGGTCACAGCGGATCGCCTTACCTTAACTGATGGACACGGCTAATTGTTTAGAGTTGAAGTCGGACGACGCCGCCGACCGGCGCCTGGCGACACCACTCGCTTCTAAATGTCACTACATGACCGTTAGTTTCATTTCTTATCAGATTCTTTACCAATTAAAAGCCAACTAAATAGTACTTGGAATCTCGTAAGCGGTGATTATAGTAATTTATTCGAAATATCACCGTAAAGATGGTGCGTATTTTTATCTGTACTGGGACGTATGGACACGGCATGGCTATTAACTTTGTAGTTTTAATTGTGTACGCTTTAGCTTAGCCGCTGTGGCCGCTTGTCACGTAAATCATTTAAGTAATTACTCTCAGTTTTACGATATTATTTGGTATTCCTTTTGCTACTGCCGATTCATAGAAACGTTTTGCATTTATTTAAAAATAACATGAAACCGGGATGCCAGTTGAGACGTTTAATGTAGTAAAATATTTAAATGACAACGTTAAATGAAACTTTAGCTCGAGCAAAAAGTAAAATGGAAGAGCTTAACAAACGACGATGTTGGGGCAAGAGAAAAAAGCCGTTTGTGAAATTGAAAAATAAATTAAAGAGAACGGGACTTTACAATATAGCCTCTGTAAGTTCGTAGAAGGAACTTATAAAATAGATCGTTAATAAAATATGAATTTATTTAACTTACTTTTTTGCCAAGCTTATCAATTATTTAAATACCTTCACGCACTAAAATGTAACACTCAATTCCTTTTTATACTATCTCATAATTGATTACTGCAATAATCTATTCAGATTAAAACGTAATTTATTAGCATCCAGATCACATTTCAGTAGATAACCAATGCTTATACCAGTCTGAACTTTGGCTTAACGCTTGAGGCACTTTCTAGTAACATTTAGCTACAATTAACGGCGCTAATAAAGAACTATACAAATCATTTAGTAGGTAATAATTACCGCTGTCACAAGTGGCCTGAGGACGTTGTTAAATGTGCTATGTTCAAAATACTGATGGTTGCAACATATTGCTCGTTTAAAATTATTCGTTCGCTCTCTAGATGAAGATTAGTTACCTCTTAACTAAATTCTAAAAGCCTCAGGTTACAAACGGAGGTTACAAACTATGAACTTACTTATACATACTTTAAATGATGTATTAGTGTTAATGATAAAGATTTCCAAAAATACTTTTTGATTGGTTTATGGATTTGCAGTAAATTGCAGTCACTGCTTATGACAGAGAAGCTAAAGCTGGTTAAATGGTAAACAGAAAAAATGTATACTTTTATACATAGGGAAGGGTTTAAGTCATAATATTAATCTGTAGTCTTGCGTGGATTAGTCGACTTCACAAGATTTTGAGAATGTCATAATATGATGACAGGATTCAAATCGATTATTCTTATTCTTACAGACTAAATCCAATATAAATAATAAGAAATAACTGCTTTTTTTAAATCAGAAATAACAAATTGAAATAAATTATTCATGTTGAACAACTTTGTTTATATTTAAAAACGTTGAACTATTTTAAATCTTACAACCATATGAATAGAAACTAAATCACGCTACCTATTTAACAGGTTACTTGACCCGACAATAAAATTTAGGTCATAGTTGCTAATTAAAACTTTTGTTACTCACGCAAAAAGGCTTTGTTTATAAAATAACAGCCATGTCGCGCAATGAATTGCGTTTAGTTCTAAATCATGTTATTTATGGCAGCATTAATGTGCCGTAAGGTTTCAGGTGTTACGTTATAGTGAAGGTAGACCTTAATGGATAAGAATATAATTACGATTTAAATGTGTTTATGATATATATTTACTTGAAATAGGTTACAAGACTGATGATTTTAACTTTTGTATCAAAATTTTTTTTAAGAACGAAAAGTTGAGATATGGTAGACTGTTGTAAGTTGATTTTTCTAAAGTTTGTCAGCTTTTATTCTTTTTCTTAGTATTATTTGCATTTTCCTTTATCTATATCAATCAATCAATAACCTTTTGACATCTACTGCTGGATATAGGCCTCTTCCAATGTGCACCATATCTTCCGATTCCTTTCCGCATCCAGTCTATACCAGCTACCTTTTTCAGGTCGTCAGTCCATCCGACTTTGTGTAATTATATTAATGCAAATAAACTAGTCTTTTTCAATCGAGTGCTTTTGACTTTTATGAAAGAGTGCCAAAGCCTCATCCATCAATCAGAGGGGGTATCGGCCTGCAGCTGTGGTTGGCTTGGGCCCCAAAGCAGATAAAGGTGTTTAGAAAGAAAATATACTCATTTATTATAGGGAATATAATTTGCAATGTATCAGGGAACATCGGGATACTAAAGCTCATAGGCAATGTTGCCTGCAAGGTATCCTGTTATTAGATCGCTTATAAATAACATAACGTGTAAAGCGTTAATTTGTTCCGGTTGCGTGCCGGCCGCCATCTTAAGAGTCTGACGATTATCCGTAGCGATCACTTTCTACTTTTTATAAATTTAAACACGAACAAAAAGAAAACACTTTTTTTATTTTTAATATAATACATGAAGAATATTACTAATAGAAGAAGAAATAATAAACTGTACCATCGTGCATTATATTTTAATATTGCTTTTTTATTATTCTTATCTATTTTTGCGCGATGGACGCAAAAACTACAGAACGGATTTTGACGCGTTTGTGAAAGGTCTTGTCCAGATTTAAAATCTTAAGCATGTTTGATTACAATCGATTGAGTAAAACCGGAGATACAGTCAAAAAACCGACATCCACTGGGCGGAACCGGCTAGTTTCGGAATAAATGTCTGTCACTCACTCAATTAACTCTTGACATGAACTGTTCTAGTTACTGGAAAACAGTAACTACGTATAGGAATTCAACTCCTTAGCTCTAAACATGATGAAATACGAAGTGTGTATGTGTGTAACGTGTATCGTACAAAGACAACATTGGGCCATACAACAACATCAGTGGACAATTAGACGATTGTTCGAAAAGCGTATCATGTTATCCAATGTATACTTGACACAAAAACACCTACAATTTGAAACCATACGTTCATATTCCAGACTATTCGATGCCCGCGACTCCACCCGCGTGAATGTCGGTTATTTAACACAGCTTTTGGTCATAGGCACCTCCGGTTCTACTCAACCGATTACAATCAAACATACGGCAGATTTTAAGTCTAACTAAGACCTTTTCAATAAAAACCGCATTAAAATTCGTTCAGTAATTTTGCGTCCATCGCGAACAAGCAGAAAAACCGAATTATAAATAAAATATTTTTGTGTTCAGAATCATTCATTTAATTTAACCAAATACCTATTTTGTTTTTTAATGTCTTCAATATACAGACACAGCTCCTTTAAAATTTTACTTCTAATACATTTGCAGTGCAAATCAGTCTTTCATGTGAACGTGGTGTCTTTTTATAATGACGGATGTATCAGTTTGTAGTATCTTGTCGACATAATTTGTAATTGTAAGTAGTGGCGATTAAACAAGAGTCCATGCGTTTTTACGACCAGATTGTTTTCTAACAGGCTTTAAGTATTGCCTTATGAAGCTGTTAATGTAAATGTCTAGGCATTGATCCGTGTTAATTTATGATCTAAATGAATATGGTCATTTTGATATTCATACTTATTGATTAGTAGTGTTATAATGAGGGCCGCCCTTATAGCATTATCGGTGTTTGTAATGGTGACTGCCATTCCAGAGACTTTACCTTTAGCTTACCATCAGGCAAGGTGAAGTCATATTGACGTAACCGACATAAAAAAATCACTTGTACTTTTTTACAATATTTATTATTATAGCTTGTATATATAGTTGTTATAGCTTTTCTAAGTATAAGTACCAAAATATAACACACCACTTAGATCATCGGTGCCAAGCCAATGGAGGTTTCCATTGCAAGCCACCGGCTGTATGACAAAGAGGTTCAGATGCAGTCTTTCCTCTCAGGGCTGGGAGGTCAGTGGCAGTCGCTCCCAAAAAGTCAAACTAAAAGGAGAAGGGATAAGCATCCTAGGTGAAAGCCGGCAGTAGGTAACTTGTAACTATGTCCATAAAACAAGGCGTAGATTCTATAAACCCTGACATTTATTAGGTACTCATATTTTCTTTCGTTACACAATGTTTTAAACTGTTCCTGTACTGTAACATAATAATATTATACAAAATAATGAAGGCTTGTACATAACTTATGATAATTAATGTAAAAGTAGATACCGTTGGTAAGTAGGTACTTGTAGTCGGTTTCGTAGTAGAAGAAAAGTTCTAGATTATCATTTGATTTCCTATTTAATAATTAATAAGCGCTATACTGCTTTTACTACTTTTTTTGACTATCAGTTCGCTACAAAATATTTCTTCTTCTTCTTCTACTGTGCCTTAAAAATAATCCTAAGATAGGTAGGTACTTTGAATTAGTTGAATTCTGAATAGACATATTAATTAACTAGCAGCCCGGGACCCGGCTTCGCCCGGGTGTAAATTCCAGTTTTCCAATAAAATATATAGCGTATGACACTCAACAATAATGTGGCTTTCTATTGGTGAAAGAATTTTTAAAATCGGTTCGGTAGATCCCGAGATTACCCCTTAAAATTTAACAAACCCACAAACTTTACTTCTTTATAATATTAGTATGGATATAATCTCCAACCTGTGTTAGCCTGAAGAGATCAACGGGTTTATAAGTAAGTATAATATATCCTATATTCTGTTGGCTGATTTGGTTCAAACGTACTATTCGTAGAAGACTAGACTGTCCTATAACTGCGTCAGTGTAGTGTATTGGCCAGGATTCGAACCTAGGATATCTCGATTAAAATACCAACTCTTCAATCACATAGCTACCAAGTCTTTAAACTCATACGTTGCGTTCGTTTACTTCATGTAATTGTGAAACGATACTCACAAAATTATTATTGCACCTAATCATGGCACTATAATTTTAAAACTATGTTTTACTATCGATCTAATCTACATGCTACATACGTATATAGTATAATTATGGAGTATATACACCAAGGCCGACATAGTTGACTACTGACCAGTATTCACTATTCACAAATATATATAAGTATTTATAACTGGATATCAGTTGCGTGTATGGTGAAGGTCATATAAATATACCCGTTTAAACTTTAGCTTATATTTGATTTAATACAATAATATTATCAAAAATTAAGGTGATCATAGTATAGATATATTTTATACACACCTTTGAATTGCCTGATTTTCAACTTGGTGACATTGGCCGTGGGCACAAGCTGACTGGCGTAGTGTTCATGCCATGAAAATTGTATTGTTGATTATTGTGGATCTTTATTTTTTACGGTTACGTGCTATAATTTCTTTACTCCTCTTTAAGCCGATCGTCCACTACCAGCTGACATATTAAATAGCGACTCTTTTCAAGGCTTTTGCCAACATATAGCGTTTAGTGTGTAATAGAAGTAGAGTCCTCTTGCAGTGGAAGCCTGGCTTTAACCTCTGCAAATGACAACGCAAGAATAACTTTGCAGGCGTACATAGACCACGGTAACCGCTTCCCATCAGTAGCTATTTTCGCTCCTGATATTTATTATTTAATTTGTAAAGGAACTTCATTTTTATTTACGAAGTAGATTTTTCTTTTGAGAATTAATTTTTTGTTGATTAAGATTAAAAAGTGCGCTTGTCTGCCACCTAAGTGGTATAAAAAAATATGTTGCTCGACTGATGCTTAACTGCTACTTGGATTCACATATCGTTGACAAGTCTTGTAACATGACCGCTCATTAGTTAGTAATAGCTAATAGATTATGTCTGCCTCGCCCGTACTAGTACATTTATGAGTCAGATGGTTGCGTGGGTGATATTAATTTCTCGTTGCAGCAATCGCAGTTGCGGTTGCGCCGTGCGTTGCTAATAAATAATTGCTCATTTGTAGGAATGGCAAATATGAGTATGGTTGAATTGTTTTGGCAAATTTATAGGAAGTGAATAAGATTATTTTATATCTGTTAATGTACACCGATGTTTAAAATTATATTGCATTATAGTTATTGTAGGTATATACTTACCTATTATAATTAGAATTTTGTTTGATATTCATTATTATGTCAACATAGGAACTGAATTAATTTTATTTGAGTACACAATTCAATGAAATTGTTTTTTTATTTCTTTGAGAAGCATTATGGCCCGCATGAGGAAAAGGGGTCACCATTATTTTAAACTTATAACAATAGAGGTGTTTTCCGTTTTACCTGTAAACTGCTGTAGGTATTTGACCCTCCAAAATTAACCATATTGCTGGTTTACCGGTGAAAAAATATTTACTGGTATACGGTAATTTCCGACTCTTGGTGTAAACCAAGACTAAAGTGCAATCATTCGTCTCAGGACTAGGAGATCAGATGGCAGTCACTGCAGTAAAAAGCAAAATATAACCAACCCATCATCAATGAAATGAGTAGAATTTTGAATCTCAAGCTCGAAGGTAATGAATAAAAATTTTAAGCAGTAAGTAATATAATATTTGTGTGACAGGGTATCGCTATGCTAAATAATAGTAACTCTTCAACATAATGACACTCATTGGTGAAAAGATTAACTTAAAAGTTACTTGTAGTGAAAGCTGGACCGTCAAAGATTGGTCACCCTTAGATTACTTTAAAAAGCGACCGGATGACCCTAACTAAAATATTTACGCGGCTTTGTTTACGCATTCTCTTTGTACGTGAGCTCGCGTCCTTAGTCTCGCTCTAGTTGTGACAAGAACGAGATGGTCAGAGTACCCATCAGTGTTTATGTTTGTAAAAAAGTCACATGTGAGACGACTTCTAATGTCACCTTATGACGTGTATGGACGTTTGAAATTTTTAAAGGTCGTTGGCCGTTTTGGCTTTGGCTCTAAAATGTAAGCACCTTGTGCATCTCTTTTTTGAGATGCCTGCCTAGTTTGCCACCAACGAAATTAACGAAGTAAATTTTGATTGTGTAGTTTAGTTTTAATTGATTTCGGTTCACATTGTATAGCGAAATTCGCTGTAAATTAATTACAAATGCATCTCTTGTGAAACATTGAATCGCAATAAATTTTAGTAATCGTTTTTTCATAGTTATTCATAAAAATAAATAAATAAAAATGCCAGTCTAAGTAGGAGGCAAAAAAAACAAAAAAAAAACGCTAAGAGCTCTTAACTTGCATTCAAATAAAACATGTGCGGTCAATAGTAACCAATAGCGAGCCATTATAAATATTACTGATCCATTTCCCGTAATGAATATTGATTTAAGTGGCGCATATTAACGCACAAGTTCATTACTTTGCACCTCTTTCACAACTGCGACTGGTTTATTTTTGAACGCATTTATCATCATTACACGGTTACGTAAGGCTATTAATCCAGTTTACTATGCTTACCAATATATATCTTGCTTGAATTTATTATATCTGTTTTGCTTTTAGGCCGTCTGCTGTCTGCGCTTGTTGCGTCTGTTTAGTTGCAAATATAATAATGATGGTCCATGATGAGTTGGAATGGATATTCAAATTCAAATTCAAATTCTTTATTTTTCAAAATAGTGTAACGTAATTACATCTTTTTGACGTCAAAAACTACTTAATACTAAGTTTACCACCGCTTCCTAGGCGCTAGTGGAGAAGAAACGGCGCAACAAACTCCACTGCTGCATTTTAAGACGTCAGGTTATACATAGATATCTTAAGACTAAATATGGACGAATGTACATTTTGTCTCGTGTCAATATAAATAAAGGTATATAAAAAAATAATAATAATAATAATAATATATAATAAATTTTAACCGAAGTTAAACAATAAAATAATTGAAAATGTCAAAAATATACTAATGTCAAAAAAATAGTAAAAAAGCGCGACCTTTTTTACTATTTTTCACTAACTTTGCTAAGCCGATAACAAGGAAGGATTAGTTTATTTTTATTGCGCAGATTTCTGACTGTAATGTCACTTACTTTTGTGTAATTGGATATATTTTTCCTGACATACAGTATGTTCTCGAATATATATTGGGAAGCTACAGTTAAAATATTTACCGTTTTAAATCGTTCCCTAAGAGATTCTTTCTTGTCTAAACAATAAATGGCACGAACTGCCCTCTTTTGTAATATAAATATGGTTTCGAAATCTGCTGCATTCCCCCAAAGTAGTATTCCATAAGACATCAGACTATGAAAGTAACTAAAATATACCAGCCTAGCAGTAGGTTCATCTGTCAACCGCCTAATCCGTCTGACAGCATAAGCAGCAGAACTGAGTTTATTGGCCAAAGTAATTATATGGTCACCCCATTGCAATTTCGAATCCAATGTAATGCCTAGAAAAGTAGTGCTATTTACAAATTCTAACCTTTGCCCCTCCAGCACCACATTAACGTGTGCTTGCCTCACATTAGGCAATGTAAACTTAATACATTTGGTCTTTTCTGCATTCAACAATAGGTTGTTTGCATAAAACCAGTTTGAGATGGCGTTCAAAATACTATTAATATTATTCGCATCTGCACTACGCCGATCTACCTTGAAAATAAGTGATGTATCATCCGCAAACAATACTATGCCAGCCTGAGATTCAATCATATAGGGCAGATCATTTACATACACCAAAAAGAGAAAGGGTCCTAGGATTGATCCCTGTGGTACCCCTATTTTAACGTTTGATCCGTTTGACTTGACGTTATTCACAACAACAGTCTGAAGCCTATCTGTTAAGTATGACTTTAATAGTTCTATTGATTTGTTATCAAAACCATATCGACGTAGCTTGAGCAAGAGTGTTTGATGGTCAACACAATCAAATGCTTTGGAAAGATCACAGAATACCCCAATAGCATCCTGCGATCCCTCCCAGGCGTCGTGAATTTGGCTAACTAAGGCCACTCCCGCATCAGTGGTAGATTTCCCGCCAGTAAAGCCATATTGTTGGCTATGGAAAAGATTGTTGGTCTTGAAGTACAGTTGCATCTGATTGAGCATCACTCTCTCAAACACCTTACTCAGAGCTGGCAAAATAGAGATGGGGCGGTAATTGCCAAGTTCCGACTTAGATCCTTTCTTGAATAAGGGTATTAATTTACTGTGTTTCATTAAATTAGGAAATGTGCCTTCATCTATACATTCATTAAATATGAGTGCTAGATCAGGTGCAATGATATTAATTATATGACTAATTAAACTAACTGACATGCCCCAGTAATCCTCAGACATTTTTATTTTTAGATTTTTAAATGCCCTTAAAATGTCATTGGGATCAATATGTTTAAAGTTAAATTTAGAAGAACTAATATTACTCTTAACAAGGGCCACAGCACTGTCAGCGCTGGAGTTAATAGAGGAAGTGAGTTTCAATGAGATATTGGTAAAATAATCTTCAAAAGTATTTACAATATCCTTTGGAGAGGTGATACTCTTGTTTTCTAATTTAATTTCAGTAACGGTATCCCTCATTTTACATTTACCAGACTCTTTGTGAATAACTTTCCAAGTTTCTTTCATTTTATTGGGAGCCTTAATTATTTTCCTTTTAATGTGAATGGCCTTCGCCTGTCTACATACCTTTTTGAATATCTTAGAGTAATTTTTGACATATTTAATGAAACTACTATCAAGTCTGTACTGTTTTTGGGCGTATAAATCGAAAAGTGTTCGTCTACTTTTATATATGCCTACAGTAGCCCATTCACAGAATTTAGATTTAGTACTGTGCCTTTTACATTTTTGTTTGAATGTATGTGAAAAAGCATCAGTTAATGTACTAAATAAACTATTGTAATGAACATCAGGATTATTGCCTAGGTATGCTACAGAATTGAGTTTGTTCTCTAACAAGTTTTTGAATTCTCTAATTTTGTTAGAATTTATGGGCCTACACATAATTTCCTCTTTAGGTTGATTGTTATTTCCCTTGGAAAAGGATACTATTTGACCACAGTGATCTGAGGGCAACGCACTTATTACGGACTTACCTAGGCATACACTGTCACTAAAAAAATTATCTAAACAACTTGCAGTTGTAGCAGTGATTCTAGTTGGTTCACAGAAAATGTTTTCAAGGTTGTAACTATTGAACATGTTTAGAAATTGGGTACTTTTCCTACACTGTTCCAAGATGTTTATATTAAAGTCTCCACACACAATTAGATTTTTTCCACTACTAGATGCCATCCCAAGAATTTGGTCCATGACCCCAAGAAACATTCCAAAATCACTACTAGGTGGACTGTATACGCATACTACTACATAACTATCAAGCTCGGCACAGGCCACCTCAGCACATCGCTCAACAGAAAGTCTAACAATGTCAATCCGCTCTTTGCTGCAGAGACCATTTTTTATTAAGACCATGGAGCCACCTCTGATAGCAGACCCTCTGTTGAAGCAACTTACAATTTTATAATTGTCTATGCTGAACATCATCTCACTCTCCATGAGCCAATGCTCAGTCAGACACAAAATATCTATATTGAATTTCTCTAGGAATAATTCAATTATTAATTCCTTGCCGGGAAGACCTTGTATGTTTTGATGAGCTATCTTTAGCTCTGGCATTCCTGTTGTCTGAACACTTAGTTTAAATTGCTATTATTAGTTAAACATACAGAATTACCACTACAAGTACCTGGCAAGTCTGTAGGTATATGGTTATTGCTTTGTTTACAATGTAAACTCGTCCAAAAATTAATATTATATGCTACTAATGTAGCAATTTTGTATTTGTCCTGCTTATCACGATACTGCTTATCATGATATGGGATATGACTTTATTACTGTCATTTTTAACATAATTAACATACATTAGATAAACTTAAAAATATTGGTAAGAAAACTGATAACTATCTAATCTAAATTATATTGTCGGCATTCAATTCTCCCTTCTTAATCTTCGTAAAAATAATGTGCAGCGAATTTCGTGTAACTAATTTCGTAATTAAAATGCATACAATTTGCATGAAACTAGGCAGCCGCCTGCATGCATATGCGGACACTGTTATGCGTGGTTTTTGCGTGTGTTTTTTCGGTCAGGGTACAAGGACCACCCCAATAATCCACAACTGTTTCTTCCAATGGGTATGTAGGTATAGTTTCATGTGCAAATAGATGAGGACTGCTTTCAAAACGCTACAGCCCAAGAAAATATGTTAGTCCAAGTTTATTGTCCCTGAATACCGTAATTGATGAAATGAGGGGGTTGATCAACCTATACCTAAGTGAAGTTTGAGGAGTGAGTGTTTGTATGCCTATTACTTTGATTTATCACATAATAATTGGGAACTAATTTATGTTCATAGATGATTCACAAGCCTTGTGAATATAATATGGAGGAAACTATCATATAAAGTCTAGTAAATGGTACATACAAAAATTTATGTCTCGTTCTCGTTGTAAACATTACTAGAATCTCAACATATCGTGAATTAAAATCTCATTGTCGTACAGACTTAATTAACAAATGCAGAAGGCACTATCAGGTACTTTCGTAGTACGTAACTTTTAATCTGAGAGGTAAGCGGTGTTCCACAGAGTAATTTGCATAGTTTAACAATTACTTGGCACATTCTTTCGTAAGCATCTTGATATCGCCGGCAACAAAGAAGGAACTCTTCGACAGTTCGTGACTGGTGCGATTTACTCTAGTATGGGCGCAGAATAAGTAATTGTTTTTCACTATAGGTTTATATAGTAAACAGTATAGGTACTTGTGTAGAACATTATTGGTATTAAATTACTATCTGATACTAAAAAAAAAGGTAAAAACTATTACTAAAACTCCGTTGACTGTCTGTCTGTCTATTACTATATAATCGCTATTCATAATCTGGAATTAATACGAAATAGATTCAGATAATCCACTTT
The DNA here is from genome assembly GCA_963576445.1 of Lithosia quadra. Lineage (NCBI taxonomy): Eukaryota > Metazoa > Arthropoda > Insecta > Lepidoptera > Erebidae > Lithosia > Lithosia quadra. The sequence goes on along the minus strand of OY754880.1, from coordinate 12,378,406 downwards.
GTTTTTTATTTGGAGGTTGTTAATTATTTGGACTTTAATTAGAATTAACCTCTAAATAAATAAAATTGAAGCATTTACGGGGTCGGTCGGTTTAATCCTGAAATTCGAATACATCGAGCGCAGATCTACCACAATCGATGTTTGAACTTACGACCTCACGACACAGCTCCATTCCTGGTCAATTGAAACTTTAATAAGTTCTCTTTAACCTACAGGCTATTTGAAAGATAATACCTGTAAACTGGAAGCAATTAGTTCGCGGCTCTAAGCACACGGCCAACCTGATGGGAAGCGGTCACTGTGGCTTATGGATGTGTGCAACACTCGGGGCGTGACACTTTTTTTTTTTTTTATTATTCATGATAGGCTTACGTTTGACCTCAATCTCACCTGATGGTAAGTGACGATGTGGTCTACGATGAATCACGCTTGCCTAGAAGGAACCTATTCACTCGTGACTTGAAAACTCCCAGGTGACACTCGTTCTGCCGACCCTGGAGGGGGGGAGTTTAGGGGGTTGGAGAAGGGATTAGGATATGAGGAAGGGGGCTAGGCTCTTAAGTTCATCTGTGTACCAAATTTCACTAGAACCGTTTCAGAAGTTTAGGAGATATAACAGACAGACAGACAGTAAACATTATAAACTCTTAAAAGGATAATGATTCTACATCATCAGGAAGAAGAGTTTAAGTAATTTCCGGTACGGTCTTAAGAATTTGTTGTTATTGCTTTCTACCTGATTGAAAATACCGAAGTATACGTAATAAATAGTACTTCGTGAAGCAGTAACGAACAAAATGTGTGGTTGTAATTTAAACTGATATATTAAACAAAACGATTTCCACAAGCTTTATGAAATTGGTTTTGCTAACTCCGTTCTGCATCTACTAAACTGATATATTATTGCGTTTCGAGGCTCACAAGACGGACCGTTAAAATAGATCATCACTAGTGAAAGTAAGTAATTTCAATAAGACTGGTAAAGCGGACTCCAGACTCCGAGGTGAAAAGCTTTGGATGCGACTGAGATTAACGCCAGGTTGAAGAAGAAGAAGTAATTTCAATTTTAGTTTTATAATGCATACATTAGTTTTGAGACACTAGAGTAGTTTCGTGCCTTGCACATTATTTTAGACTAACCAATTTCACAATGGAAATGCCAAACGAAACTAATTTAATATCGCAACACTAGAGGCGGAGAGTGAACGCGCCAAAAATGGCAAACCAACATTGGCCAGCTGATAAAAATATAAAACTTATTAATGAATAGCAACGAAATGAGTATTTGTGGGAGAGTCTAAGTTCTGAGATTAACTGTGTTGCATCCAGATGCTTTTTTGCTTTACCCATCCTCGAATCCACCAATTTCAATCGTCTTTTCTTCTGGAATAACCTTTTTCGATTTTATACCTTATACCTTATCATAATGTAGGTTGTCTGAGCTATACTGTTAATTTCACGACACTATTATTTTAGCGAAACTAATTATACAAGTACAGCAACAAATTTTATGAAATTAGTTTCATTATGTATAACACTAATTTCGCAATGTAAAACCGACTTAAAACTTTATTTATAAAGAGAACTGCATCGTTAACCAGTCAAGTAGTGCGGCTCCCCATAGTCAGAAATAACAACAGACTCAAAACCATCAATAATGCTAGTAAATTTATTGCTAATTGCTATACCCTTATTGAATAATAATAATTAGAAGTAAATTTTGAACGACCACAGTTGAAGCAAATGAATGATGAGAGTCCTAAATTGAAAGACAGGTAATACGGAAGCCTTATTTCATATTGTAAACTTGAAAAGGATTGGCATGTTTTGTATGTTGAAGGCGGAGAACCAGGTGCTATGGTTATCCAACAGTGAACTAAAAAAATTAACTGAACCAAACTGGAGCAAGGAAGAAAATATACCAAAATAAATGCTTGGTTCTTTAGTGTTAGGCCGCAGATATAATTCAATTAATATTAAAGGTCATAAGTATCGACAAAAACTTCAATATTTCCAATTGAATTGATTGCTTTTAAGTTTTTATTCATTTTTTTTATATCACAATACGCAGCTGGAATCCAACATGAAGAAGCATCTTATTCTCATATCCATACAGGCGATAATGCGGCAATCCAAAAACAATGCTACTTACGCTACTTTGGAGTTGTGTTGTATTAAGTTACGCCATTGTTGGTGCCAATATTACCTAAACCTGTCGAGGTTATCATCAAAGTTATGTCCTGCCGTCAAGTTCTAATGAACGTCATCAAGTTAGATGTCTGACAGTTCACACGTTCGAGATGAGAGATTCCTTGCGTGGGTAGACACTTGCTACGAGAGTGTCTGAAGTTATGATGTTTCACTTAATGATATTGCGCCGTTTATCATTTTATAGTAATAATGTAACTTTGAAATACGAATGTTAGGTTAGATATTTGTTACTCAATCACACCAGAACGATGAAACAGATTTAGATGAAAATTATAATCTGGATTAGCAGATAAGTTTTTTTTATACCGGGCATAGGTTCGTGTGGGTTACGGGAATAGGGAATGAGTTTCTGCACGCTAAATACCACCAAGATTAAATGAAATTTCTAAAGCAATTGCATGCTAACTATTCCCAATTGTTTTTTTGATTGGAAAAATGATCATCCAGGACGGATTTAGGATCCGTCAGAAATTTTCAAGTACCTATCTAGAGTGGGTCTAGATAGCTCAGTTGTTCAGTGCATTCTTCCTGTAAGGGACTGGTCATGGATTTAAGTCCTGTCCTGGATGATAATTTTTTCCGATCAGAAAATACCATCAAGATGTTAAGAGTCCAAGGCAACCTCACATGCTAAACTATACCCCTGCTAATTGAATAGGCTCTGGCGCAGATTTTCCTCTAAGGGTTGAGGAGCTATTGGCAGTCGTTCCCCATAAAAAGAGTAAACCAAATCAAGAGAATAATAAAGAATAAATAAATTAAATAGGAGAGCGGATCTGGACTTCAAAATGCAAGCGTTGTATGCAACCATTAATGCCATAGAAATATAAATAGTCAACAGTAGCTACAGTGCAAGTCGCATCAAATATTGCTTCGCTGCTGCTTACCAAATATAACAGAAATAAATTTTATCTGTCAGTATAATGAAATGATGCTAGTCACGGTAGCTATACGAGCTATCAACATTTATGTAATAAAATAGCAAGAACACAGACAGTGTAGAACAGACCACCCGTCGAGAAGTAAGTACCACAATTACTTACTTCGTTTATTAGGGTTCCATGCCCCAAAGGTAATCATTGGAACCCTAAGACTTCGCTATCTGTCCATCTGTCAGCGATAGTAGATAATTTTGACAGAATATGTCATGCGGTTATTCTTTTTCTCTCGTGTCGATGGCATATTAAATTTTATCTACCTAGTGTAAGGCTAAGTTAATTGACTGTGACTTTTTGCTTGATTCTAAACGTATTTGCAAAGTAAATACATAGTATTTACCTTATACGATGCAATGGTACGGAACCCGTTACGTACGAGTTCGACTTGCGCTTGACGGGTTTTTAACTAACAGAACAAGACGAACTTGCAACATCATAGCAGTTTTTCATTACATACTGAACACTATTCGACAGCAACATTGCATCACGAAATTGTTTTCCCAAAATTGTATACGCACGGATATCTGATAATGTGACCGTTGAAGTTGATATTGCGAAACGAATCAGAAAATATGCGTGAACAGGCCTGCGTAATGTATTTACAATTCTATGCAACGGTTCGGTGCGAAAGCTGAAATATAATCATTCTATTGTAAATTGGATTTCATATTTGCTTATTTCTGTAGATAAAAACTCAATCTGTTTGGAGGTTGGGAGAGCGGGACGTGGAAAAGCGAGCATTTCACTATACAGCCTTTTGTAATTTCTTAATTGATAACTGATCAATTTTCTCATAACGGTAGTGAAAAACACTCATCATGTTTTTAGCGTTGTTTCTGGTTGCGTCCAAGGGTGTTTTTTGGGAGCGATTGCTGACGGACTTTCCAACCTCGAGAGAATGCCTATGCCAGAACCTTATCCGTCAATTAGCAGGTTTAGTAACTTTTAGGCTCGAACCCCAAAGATCCATTCCATTATAGTGAAAGGAATTTAGACGATTTTATTAAGTGCATCAAATACTTAATATGATTCATTATAATACTAATATATTCATACTGATTTCCATATCTTTCATGAAAATTTAAACAGTTCATTTTAATATCGTATCATTGAAATGCGACGAGAAAAGTATACAATACACCCACGCCCTTTCCAGCATCGTATTAAAAGGTCATATCCTATAAAATCCTACATCTTGATTTTCATAAAAACATAATATAAAAGGCCGGCTTCGCAATTACTTTCGCTCTGGCTAGAATTGAGGGAGCGGTATTTACCGGCCGTATTACGTATGTAAATCCCCGCCGTGGGCGGTCTACATGCTGAGCAGTCAGCAGTCAACACCAAACTTACAGTACTGTGTTAGATTTATTCCATTCCCGGGTTATAACTCAGGCCAATACGTGACCGATGCTCACGCCTACTCTCAAATAGAAATTATCCACGACCGAAACGTTATCACGCTGAAAATGGTAGCTTATTACACGTATCTCTGCCGGGGTCGGTCAACTAATATTGGCTAAAAGGTTGGTCTCTAAAGGTCAGTTCCTGTCGCCTTCGGGCAGCTTTCTACTAGTTCTAAACTAGTGCAATGGTTGTATAGAAAGGTCGTGAGGTAAAAAGTTTGTGTTCCTTTTGCAAATACATAACATTGTTAGCTGGCCATTAGATGCATTTGCAAGATGCAATGTATATGCTATTGAGGTGGTCAGTTTTTGTTCTTTAGGAAGCATTTTACCTACTTCAAATTAGACTCCAAATTAGTTCCAGGTCAGTTTTAAGATCCTGGCAATCAACAGGTCACGCCACCGTCACCGTAAAAATAAAACATCATAAAGTGATACCGTACCGTTTCGTGTCATGACTGCAACGTATCTTGTAGTACACAGTTGACCATATTGACACTATCAAATTGATGCCATCAATAAAGATAATTTTGATAGTATCTATAGAGACAATATTATATAACAATAAACTAATATCTAGCATCAACAGTAATATTTGTACTATTCTTTGATAAAATCAAAATTATGTATCACGACACTGTGTATCACGTACCTAACGGTGGTGATGCCATGACGTGATCTTGCGATTTTCTATTCTCAAGGTTAGTTTTATCAAAATAAAAATCTATCACTATTCATTCACAAATAGTTTACTTACAGCTCTCGCATTATTTTATAGTTATAGATGCATTATTATAAAGATCACACACATCATCTCAATTATGTAAGTATGTAATTTTTTTTATTCGCTATTTATCTTGATAAGATATCAAGTGTCAAAGTGACAATCACTTTTGGCAAGTTCACTTTCAGCGCGAATTTCACTTTTGTACACGATTGTATTTTAGAAGATTTATAAAATGAGGTCGTACGGGCCCCGGTTTTTGAAATAGGGTCGTACGGGCACTATTTTCAGATGGGGTCGAAACTTGGAGGTCCTACGGGTACGTCGTCAATTATTAGGGTTAATAGGTTCGATTATGTCAGAATTAACACTAAAGAATAAATAATCACAAATTAAAAATTTTTAGCTAACCCTGGACTGAGTACCCCAGGACGTGTACTGTTCTTAAAGCGTTGGTCGCCTTAATTTTATTCTACTTAAAGCGATTTATTATCAAGTCGTATATGCAAAGAGAAAGGCCGTATGTTAAAGTAGATAAGCGATGATCTGTTAACCTCTTACATTGTATGAATATGTCAACTCTTGTTTGATACAGGAAACTGTAACATGGTTAAATAGTAGTCCATAGTACCTATATTTAGTGTTTTATCTTTAATACGAGGCATGTTATACTTAGTACATAAATTAAAGTTTTTGAAGTCTGCCAATCTGTTTAAGACCGGACAAGTGTAGGTAAATGTTAAACGACTTTTTTGCCAAGAGCTGTTTCCAAAGGTGGAGCTATTTATAAAAATACATAATGGGGAAAATCGTTAAAGTAATAATAAGCAATATTCAGAATGACTTAGGTGCTGAGTTAGATGCCAGTTTTGGCCAAAACATTATTGCTGTGAGACAAAATAGTATGCTCCAGCCGTTACTATAACATATTAAGTACTCTAGTCCTCAAAGTTCAACTCATCGAGACGAATCTGTTTCATTTTTTATAAACTTCAGTTATTTTGAAATGCATTATATTATTTATGTTTTTTTCTTAAATGGTAAGGAAATAAAATAAATAACTATAGTTCGCAAAACACTCCGAAAGCTATCTAGCAGTTATCACGGATGTTAATCGTTAAAAGAATTGAGTTAATCAAACTGAAAAAAAAAAAACAATACAACAATACATGATGTTACTACTAAAGTAATCGTGATGATGTTTTATTTATTTATTTAATGAAGCCGCTCATTAAGTAATCTGTTATAAAAGATCACGAAAAAAACTAACATCAGTTGATACCAGGTTATTTATGAGGATATGATATATGTTTGTACACACATACCTAGTTGAAAAAGTAACTACATATTTTTATATGAGGTAGCCGTTTTGCCCGGTATTGCACGGGTAAATCTAGAAAAAAAAATTCGATTGCAACGCTACCTACCGCATCTATGAACATACGTCATTTTACTTATTAGGTAAGGGTATAGCTAATTATTGAAAATGTCAAGTCTTTCACACCCGATTGCAGCGCTACCTAACGTAATTATGAACAAACTTTATTTTACGTTTATTATTTATTAAAAAAATAATTAAAATGTCAAGTCTTTTTCACCTTCACAGCTTTATAATAATAGTATAGAAATATCTTTTCCAAGCAATATAGACAGATTTGATATACCCCCATCATTAAATGCAAAACCGTGTTCAACGCATGAATGCGCGTTTCATTAAAAAGGCTTTTTCATCGGTTCGTTGCTGTACGACAAGGTAGATATAAATCTACCTACTTATTAAATATATTTGTAGCCCTACTTATGTAGGTACTTAAATTTATTACAGATACTTGGATACTCTAAATAATTCAAAGCACAAGTCAGATTGATGCAACATATTTTAATGTTGTCAAACACGTTCAATTTATAAGGTAATGAACTATCAAACGAATTTATTACTTCCTATTACACATTAAATTAAACATGACATTTACACATCTAGAATAGATTATAAAGAAACGTCCTTTGAAAGAAAACATACCGCGCTGGCGCACTTTTTACGAAGATTGTCGAAGACAGCCGAGCGTGAGACGAGTAATTTATCCTAGTTCAATATAGCATACCCGGAACTCGACGACTATATGAAAGAAAAATTCATTGAGATGATGGGAGTGGATTGCGCGCAATCTGCGTTATTATGAACACAATGATCAGTATGAGCAGACGATGAGAAAAGTTGAATCGTCCGTACTCACATTTCATAAGCCGCTTAGCGACTTTAAAGGACTGCGGACTGCGATAGCCAGTATTGCGTACGGTTTCCTTAAATGGCAGACGGTGTTATTTTTAATGCATTGTGCACGAATGTGGATTTTACGTTAACTTTCTATATACATCGCACCAAGTCGTTACATCATGGCAAGACTTAAATGGATTTTAAACACTGACGCTTACAAACTCCATTAACGGCAAACAATTAAATGTAATTCGAAATAGGTGTGATACGGCCATTTTTACATTCAATTTTACAATCACCGTATTTGTAAGACAAAGATAAATGTTATGAAATGGCAATAAAGCTACGGAAGCTTTTAAGAACCAACGTGAATACAAAACATTGTTATAGCCTAGTAATTCCTCATTTCAATTTAGAGAATACCCGTTTTAATGTCAATACACTCGCTCATTAAACTCGAGTATTGACTTTAATGGCCTCATGTCCTCCCACATGGTTATAGATGATGACGTTCAAGACTTGGAGAACTTCGAACATGCAAGTAAATCACGTTTTAGAATATTTAGGGCCCAGCCCTACCTACTATTAACCTCAGCCACTGTTTAATCTTACTTCCTTATTGCCACCAACTTTAATTTCTGCTAGTACCTACTGCAGGAATAAGTGTTAAATCGCTAGTTCACGTTCATAATTACATTTTATATCTAATTCATGTTTCCAGTTTCCCTATAATTACATTCTTAATCGAACTAGGTACTCTATATTAATCAATTAATTCAATGAATCTTAGTGCGGTCCAATAAATGTCATAATAAAATTAATTAATACCTACCCTCCGTATTCCGTGGGACTAAACTACAAATTTCATTAAGTACCTACCTACATTCGTGCAATATTTGTCATTATTATTGTAACATTTAATATAACTCCTTCCCTATATGCATATATTGTATGCCTATGTTAAAGTTTTCTCTGGAATTTATGTTTCAGTAAAAGCTGTTGTCACATAACAATTAAGCATCTACCCAAAACGACAATGCCGGTGAGGTATAGTTAGATACGAAGTGTAAGGGATCAGAGAATCCCGCCCACTACAGGATTCGTACATCGAAAGGTAAAAGCCGTTTTATAAGTAGTACCGGTTCCAATCAATGCGAAAAGCTGCTTGCCTTCACTCTTTACTGGCCACTCATACTGCCCAGCATTGTATGAGTACGCTAACTCTCGAAATACTTCACTTGTTTTTTTTTTGCATGCTCTGCCAAGGTCGTGACGTCTCGAGTTCATTGATTGAATAGGCATTTATTACGTTTATTTTTACGTTGAATTCATATTTGGAATTCTTCACACGTTTTTAAACTTGATAAGGCCAATATCGAGTAAATGTTGCTAGGTGACAAATTTTATTACTACTATTAGGTAACTTTATAGCATTTCGAAGTGAAATAATATTTTAATGGTTCGATTAGATGTTGTATCTTCATTCACAAAGCGTTGCTAAAGACATCGTAAAAACCTTTATAAACTTGAAGTTAACTTTTGAACTTAGACAGCGTTTATTGTCCATTAGCGAGCATTAGACTACCAATGCTATACGTATTTTTTAGCGTTATGTACTATTTACCTGCTGTGAAATATCAAGATTAATTTTCAAGCAAAACTATGCAACGTTTAACAACAATGAATGCTATTATGTACAGCTAAGCGATTTAATTAAAATTGCCTTCTAAAATAGGCTGTAAATCCCGTGCGTAGTAAACTTCAATAACACAACACGAAGCGAGCTTTTAGCGTTCCATTGGTAGGTACTGCGTCGTTACTACGAAATAATTAATTGAGCAATTGTAACTTGCCTACTTAATCTTGAGCGTCAGATAGAAGGGTTGTGATACTTGTGAGTCTCTGATAACGACTTAATTACGCGACACATTGCGAAAGTGCTCCAAGTACTAACATTCAACTATCTTCATCGCAACTACAAAAACTGGTTGCTTGTTGCAAAACTGTTGGCACGTAAATTTGCTGCTGCCTTACAACAATGGCTGTTACTGTAAACAAAACAAGTAAAGCATTAGCATTCAGTTGCTAGACGAAAGGCTTAGTGTTGCGTAAAGCGTGAATATAATTAATCGATATTTTATTCGAGTATAGTATCGTATCGAACAATTATGTAGTTTAAATACTTGCGTATCGATATAGAATTATGGAAATTGCAGTTTAAAAAGAGCAGGGTAAGATAAAGTAGAGAAATAATTATGCTGTTTGAATCTCAAGGTAAGTTGGATACACTCGGTGATTGAACTCAGTAAGTAGGTATTTGTTAAAATAAGATCCGGGGTCGCCCTCAATTGATTTTTTATTTACAAAAAACCGTGTTAGATCGAAATCAGGACTTACTAAAGGTAGTATTTTTTATTAACTCGATGTTTCTATTAAATTAATCGAAACATCTCGATGTTACTGGATGTTTTAATTAAATTAATCGAAAAATCAAGATAGATTTTCAGATGAGACACTAAAACAGTAACTACATAGCAAAAACGTTGCCATAAACGCTTTTTTTTATTCTCATAAAAGTGCAGAGTAGAAAAAGCTCACTAGGACCACTTTTATGGGTAGGTTTGGAAAAAATATTGTAAATATTCAAGTCCTTAGGCCCCGGTGACCGCTTCCCATCAGGTGGGCCGTATGCTTGTCTGCTGCCTAAATGGCATAATTTTCATGAATTGGCTCGTCTGCGACATAACCGTCCCCGCTGCCAGGAGTGGGGTATCTGTGGAAATTGCCGCATGATAAAAAAGGTAGGTATACCAGTTAACCTCTTCAGCTAAGCTTCAGAGTTTACCTCATTACTGTAAAGGTGGATTTCGATTATGCATGTTAACAATGCACCTGGACAAGCAATTTTCCGTTTACTTTCATTAAGCCTCCTCTTCAGTACAGTACAGATCTGACCTTAAAAATAAAAAAGTAGCCCGAAGGCTTATAATTAACATAACGAATTACCGTTCTAAGTCATTCTTCGTAAGATTCTTTTATACCTACCATGTTTTTACAAACTGGTTGACCAAGCTTATTAAGCCCGCGGTCAAAAAAAAAATTGATAACATGTCAATGAAACAGTCCAATGAATGATTTACTCATAAATCATTATTGTATAATCTAAAACATTAATTGCTAAGTCAATATATCATTTTATGACTTATTCAATTGACGGTGTTTACGCGTATCTATTACGAAACAAATAATTACCAGAGTTCAATGAGGTAATTTATTTCATTTGCAGTTAAAATATGGTCATTGACTGTTCGATTATTAACCTATTGGTAGGATTACTAAGGTAGTAAAAACGTCTATGAACACTTGCAACACCAGGGTTGGATAAAAAGAAAGCGCTCTTTAACCGTTTTGATTGAAAGCAAAGTGCGAATGCACAGGGGGCTGCAAATTGTTGAAATAAAGTTAGTTTCTAAACATTCGAATCACTGAGAAATCCGTACTAATTAGAGAGAAATAATTCTAAGTACTGAAGATTTTACAGAAAATTATATTCCAACACATTTTACAAAATACAAAAACCATGAATTGTGAACATACTCGTAAAAGTTGAACGCTAACGAAGTCGCGGGTAGCAGTGAAAACATTCTTATCTCTTTTTTTATTGTAAACAAAAGTTTACTACAAGAACGTGTCTACTGTGAACGCGGCCTTAGCTCGTAAAATCTGTGGTATACGCGTACGCACACAACTGCATAAATTAAGACCAGATCATTGTCCTCATCTATTATGTTCACGACGCTCATAATTTCCCTTTATTGTTCTAATGAACTGTTCTAAACGACCGATTTGAACTTTGAAAACGATACAAAACATAGGACTAGCTGTTACTGGCGGCTTCTCTTGTGGGAAAATAACATAACATAACATAACATAAACTCATGCCTATATCCCCGAAGGGGTAGGCAGAGGTGCTAGCATCCACATTTCGCCAGTTTATGTTTAGGTCCCAATGTAATAGGTGGCGAGCCTATTGCCATTAACCGGGCATTTATAAACCTGCGATAAATACACACATAACTTCGAAAAGCATCGAAAAGTCATTGGTGTGTGCCATGGTGATCCAGGGATCGAACCCGAGACCTCGTCTCCGCAGTCCATTATTACCCAGACCACTAGGCTACTGCGGTTATTTGGGAAAATATGATGTTCCAATATCTGCCAAATCCTCTTCCTGTGATAGAAAGCTTCAATCTCTGTGTCAACTTCATTCGGATCTATTCTGTCGTTCTAGAGGAATCAATCCATCCTTGCTTATATCTATCCATCCATTCAACTAATTCCATAATACCAATAAAATTCCGTTACTAGTGCTCTCCACGTAAAAATAATGTAACGTAGAGTTGATTGCTTGAAGGTTTCATGTCCATTCAGTGCAAAATATTCGTTTGCATTCTGTGGTCACTTTGTATTGGCTTTATATACGTGTGCAGTGACACCCTTAGTGTTGCCCACGTCCATAGGCCAGTGTCCGCATCGCATTAGGTGAGCCGTGTGCTTGTCTGCCACCTACGTAGTATAAAAAAAATATACCCGCATTCAAGAAGCTATACAACATGTTGACCATAGTTTAAGTCTAGATGGCACTAAATACGAAATAACTATTGTAGGATATTTCCTACAATAGTTATTTCACTCTAATTTCAAAATATCATCGATATTATTAGGATACATTCTTAGGAATGTGAACGGCATTTTACCTAACTAGTATTCTTGGAAAAGCTCTGGTCTCTTTATTGGAACGCACAACGATGCGGCAAGTGATTTCAGCGTAGCGTCGGCGCTTGCACCTCAATACTGACGCATATTTTGACGGAACAAAAGACCATTCTAGACATTTTGCATACAATTAAGTGACTGACACTGCAGCGTCGTGTGGTCCGATCAATAGACTAAAGATTATTCCGCAGATTTAGATAGGAGTAGATAACGCCTGTTCAATAGTATGAAGACCTAGCGTGTAATTATCAGTCCAAAACCTAAGATATTACTTCTTTCTTCATTCGAATACCAATCTATATAGTTCCCTATGAAGCTTACACTTTGGAACCCATAGTCCACTCGCCTTCATCCCATAGTTTTGTTTATTTTGCCTTTTATGGAGCGACTGCAGTCTGTGCTAGACTCTTTTTCATCAGTCAGTAGGCTTGCCGGTGAGGTTAGATTTGACTTCGAAGATCTTAATGGGGCATGAGAAAAGTAGTGCATAAAGACGCAAAAACTGCACTAGTTTGACGATACGTTGTATAAGAAGACTTGTTGTGTTATCTAGCCTGCTCTAAATCTATGGCCCAATACCGCCAGTTAAGCTTAATGGTTGTTTCTGGGGATCATTATAGTCGTTAGCGTACTGTGAGAGGTTTGTACCCGTAACCGATGCTTTAATAACCGAAACTAACCGAATATAGCATAGCGTAGTTTTTTGATGGGTTACTTATTTTCAAAATTCTACTGTATATTATTTGAATAGCAATTATGCTATAGTTGCTTAGACATCGTTATCTTCTCGTTAGTCCCAGTTGCATTTGAGGTTCTTACCTCGGAGTCCGGGTCCACGTATTTTTTATACCGCGTAGGTGACAGACAAGCACACGGCCCACCTGATGGGAAGCTGTCACCGTGGGTAATGGACGTGTGCAATACCAAGGGCGTCACCCACGCACTGCCGACCCAGAAGGGAAAGGGCCACGTTCTGGATTTTACTTCTCTACTCTGCAAAAAATGTCCGTACCATAAAATTACTTGCAAATAAAATTAAATAAATCAGAATGAAATAGAATCTACCTTTTTTGTAAACAAATTTGGTATAAAATCAAGATCAAAATGATTTAGTTTGTTATTACAGAAAATTGTGCTGACAAACTCTCACATGATTTATGAAATTATGATAAACATTTATACAGTATTGTAGCAATCAAACCAAATCATTGAAAAAGTTATGGGGTTGACCTCGGTCTCCATTTAACTAGGGATTAGCGTTCAGATGAAGGCACGGGGATCACTTAGGTACACAATATTCTGTATGAACATCACATACATGACACCAATTTCAAAGGATGTCTTCACATCACGAAGAATGACTAAATCAACTGAATAGATTAACTCACACTGTTAACTATCGCATGATTAATGAAGCTAGGCATTACATACTTAAATTTGTTTGCCGACCAACTTCGTTTCTTCACTTTCACGTTGGAGCCCGGAGTCCGCTTGCTCCTTCTCCACATTTTGTTTTGGTTTGCATGGTTATTATGGAAACGATTGCCTTCTGACATTCCGGCACCGATAGGAAACCCTGTATCTCGTTCTTCAATCAGCAGGTGTACCTACCGGCTGGCAGGTACTATAGGCTTGTCTTAAAAGGTTTTATCGGGACCTCATACACTCCGTATCGCATGAATAACAAAGTTAGGCATTACATACTTAAATTTGTTTACCAGCCAACTCCTAGCGTTTCTCATTAATAGCCATGTCGTGAGCAATTAAACAAACGCAGTTACTTACTGTGGATTTACATTATTACAATAAATTCATAATAACCGCGCAGATTATCAACATTGACACGCCACAACTTGAAAAACTTTAATAAATCTTGAGCACGTTTCGCTAAGTAACTATTTAGTTACAGTACTCAGATAAGAAATGCTTTGTTGAAGTTGATATCCCGTTATGTTTACCATTTAGTTACTTAAATAGAACATCCGTATTTCTTGGAACAATGTGTATGCGTTGGCGTATAACTATGTTGCAACGATATAAGCATGATTTAATGTACCATTGAATGATGACAATGAATTATATCAACTGTATGTTGCAAATAAATTCATTTGCGACATATAGTTTTTAGAAAGTTCCAATCCCAGTTATATCCAAAGTTTAGGTACGTTTTTAGTCCGGGGTTCGCCCTCGTAGTCCTCTTTTCCATAATTTGATTATGATTTAAGTTTCCAAGAGTGACCTTTTGACCTTCTTATACTGAGAGAAGAGAAGAATCATTCTTCATTATTAGACTGCATGTGCAGTCCATTCAATTAGAATTCCAGATCCTACTTCTAATTTCCTAAATATACCTACTTCGCTAGGTAAATTATTAGCTCCGAAAACAAAAAGAAAATATATCACAAAAGCCGTGCAAAATAGTGAAGTATCTATAAAAGACGGACGGAAATTACCTCTAGTCTATAAAATATATCCAAACCAAGAATACTCCTCTAAAGGATAGTGAGGCACTAGAGCACTATCAATGAGGGTGCAATAAACTTCAGGTATTGGCAAACAGTCCGCGAATAATGGTCCGACTGTATATCGAATTAGAAGATATACAATAAGCGTATTCGTTGACTAACAATGTACAGTTTCGAACTAATTATTTATTCCAGCTTGGAGAGTTTCACACTCGGCTCTTGCTAATATGTTTCCTTATCTGTAGGTACAATAATAGAAACAGGGCACCAGTTTGTCTGAAAGTTCCGCGTTTCCTTCTCTTTAAGCAACTTAGTAACTCATTGACCATAGTTATCTGTGGCCACAGACAGCTCTCATTATGCATATCCAAAATCGTATTTATTGAACTGGATTTGGTTAGGTATGCCGGCTGTGTACGGAGTAAGCACGTGCGGCAAGCATTAGCTACTTGCATTCAATGTTGTATAGTAAAAGCAAAATTGGTGGAAACTTTAGTGAGGTTGAATAATTTTTTGACTATGAGGTATACAGTTAGACATTTGGTATGAATCACGATATTAAAGTACGTTTTAAATATTTACGTATTACATAAATAAAAATCAACATTTTTTATGAAAATTCTGAATAAAATTTAAGTAGATTTAAGCAATTATTAAACACCTTGTTCACGTTTCATGTAAAAAAAAATACAAAAGAGAAATTTTATATCCAAGCAACAGATGGTTGCCGCATAATTAAATTTCTTGGCGTTAAAAAATGTTACGTAACGTTTAGACGTTAATAAACAATAGCTGCAATATAGCAAAAAGCGAAATACATTTGGGACACAGAAAATACATTGTGGCAGGCGACATCTGAAATTTTGCCATATAACTCGTACTGTGAGCTTTCGCTGCATTATCTAGGCATCTGGGCGCGAAGACAATGGCGCGCGCATGCGTAATGTGTTATCTCACATCTACCTCTTGCCACACACTGCTCTCCTAATGAGGAACACTGTTCTACTTCTCGTACTACGTGCTAATTGAAGACGGACTAAAATCTCGAGGAGAAATTTTCTTCTAATTGTACTTAATAAATATTTCACACATGAAATCGAAATAAGTAAAGCTTTCATTGTTCCAGGTGGAGTAGAATAACGGTTACCGTGCCTCGCAAAGGATGAGGAATAAGCAACGATGCTGGAAACGCTGCTTTGGCCCAGACATACTAAAATCAACAGGTAAGCTTATTCTGTATTGAGCTTGTACGACTTTGAGACCGCATTACATTTTGACTTTCGATCTCTGCATCTTGATTGTCCTATTTAAGAACCTAGAATCTGACATACCTATTTTAAACTATGGGTATCTTTGCCTGTTTCGACCTTTTAGACCACCCCCCACGTACCAGGCTAGAAAAAATCTAATAAGTATTTATAATATCACTAGCCACCACTTCCAAGAATAAATGGTCAATTAGTATCTTCAAAAGCACGCCGCGCTTTCGGGTCTCCTGTAAAAATTTTGTTTTATGTAAATACTGGGTTTTAATATTACACAATCGTACGTTTGCCGATACAGTATCGCAGTTCGGTGAATGGTTTCATCGACATGTGGATAGGCGCTAGTGCACAGTGTAGTATTTATTGTCATAAACTGGGCACTAATTTCAGACTCCACTATAATATAATGATTTGTATAACTTTCGAACTGGGAATTTAACTTGTGTTAGACTGGAAATTAAACTCTGAATACTGATAAATGATTATATTGATAAACAAAGGTATAACACGTCACACTCCCAAGAACTCCTGAATAATTGTGTACCATCGACCACTTCACACCGATCAATAGCGATGCCTGCCATGATACCATAACCATACGCCAGTAGGGACAGCCATAGAATCTCGTTTACACTTGGGACCTCATACAAAACGCTACCGCTGCGCTTATAAAGCAGTTTTTATATCGATGCATTAACTACTTATCATTATGTTCACAACGTTTAGTACAAAAACGCAGTAACTGTAACTCACTAATGGAATACGTTTTTGATAAAAATGACCACTAAAAGTACAGCTACTTGTAATGACGAACTTTAAAATTGCCTTCGACAGACTGTCGAACCGCTTCGAGGTTACTGAATCACGTAGCACCGAAAAATGTGTCTTTTTCTTATAATACTAAGTGATCAATAACTATTAGCTTCTATTCCACGAATATCATTTTACATTATTATGTTTTATTTACTTACTAGTGGGTCCTTTAAGCGGGGCGTGAAAAAGCATTTAATGAGGCCGTCAGCTGGCCACCACTGGAGCACTATCGGTGTATGTAGTGGTGACCCCCGATCCTGAGACTTTACCTTTAGCTTTCCATCAGGCGAGGTGAAGTTATTTTGATGTGTCCAATATTAAAAAAAAGATTCCATGTCAGGATTTTATTGGAAACTAGTTGATTGCCGTGGCTCTACCCGCGTCAATGTCGGTTACCGCGACTTTTGGTCAGATCTCTGATTTCACTTAACCAATTGCGATCAAACATACATTAGATTTTGAATCTGAATAAGTCCTTTCCTTAAAAAAACATTGCGTTGAAATTCGTTTAGTAGTTTTTACATTCATCTCGAACAAATAGATAAAAAAATTAAAAAATATATATTTTTGTGTTTACAATCGTTTACTTAACATAACCCTTTTTTATAAAATCTTTAATGTACAGACACAGCCATTGTACAATTTTATAATATTATGGATAGATAAATTCAAGAACAATTACAATAGACATTATAAAATGAAATTCCGATTTCAGATAACTTCGTAAAAGTTAAACATGGTCATCATGATACACAAAAAGGTTACATTCTGCCAATCAATAAATCTTTATAACTAAAACTCAGGCTTTTTAAAACCCTAACATAGCATATACAACTTAATAGCTTGTTATTGATGCAATAACGTAAAAAATAATAAATCCGTTCAAGTCTGGCGTTTGATGCGCCATAAAGTTGTAGAAATCACAACACTATATAAATTTTTTATATCGTCCTTATAAATCATACGTAAATAATACGAAACCGAGAAACAAAACATTGAATTTAATGTGTAAACTTTAAATGATCCTTGCAATAAAATGAATCGTTAGTAAACTGGGAAAGGCCATCTTGTGTAATATAAGGCTTGGAACACACTGCATAAAACAGCAAAGCATTTGCGAGCATTTGAGCATTGTCATAGCCCGCCCACGAAACCCTGGGTATAATTTCACAATTTAAACGCACCTCCATACCTCATATATCTAGGGGAGTATAGCGATAAATAACGAACAAATTAGTCAGCTGGCACGATATGTATACGTGTTAGGTGACATTTGCATGCCTGAGAAATGTTTACAGCTCGTTGAATATATAGTACACTATTGGCCATAGGTAGGCAATGAATGTTGGGCCTCGGGCATTTAATCGAACGATCGTCGGAGTTGTCAAGACTTGGATTGCTAACCATACACGGACAGATTTAAAGGGTAGATCTGCCTGACAGATGTAGGTACTTGATTCGTAGTTCTATTAATGAATCTGAAATTTAGATATAGGATTACGTACGTGGGTATGCACGTATGTAATTAATATTCGGGTAGGCACCATATGTACAACCTTCCTGTGCTCAAACAAATTAAATCAACCTAGGTGCTAATATATCTAATCATTCACTATACATGGATAGGGATTCCAAGTTACCAATCAGTGAAACTTTGATACTTCCATTAAATAATAAAATAAGAAAAGTCATAGTTGTTTATTTCAATGTAAAGATCATTTACAAAAAAAAATTGTAACTGTACCTATTTATGATGGAAATTTAAAATATACTACAAAACTATCTAACAATGAAAATAATGGACGAGTTCCCTTTTTATTGTAATACAATTGCAAAAGTTTAATTTTATTCTTGTTCTCATATAAAGCGTTTATAACTAAGTTTCAAGACGATGTTAAACGCTAAAACAATCTGTTGTTTCTATACACTAATCAAATTTGACGCTCCACGAAAGTTTGCCTAACAAATTAACAATTACGAAGATTCTAATCATCGCAATTGTTGAGGATGGAGACTGTTTAACTCAACGATTGAATTATACGAGTAACTCTGGATGGCGCTGACTCTGCACCGAGTGGTTTGCGATTCAGATAGAAATGTGCAGAATTTCTTTAGCGAAGGGTTCTCTTGTAGCCTGTGTGAAACACGATCGATTCGGTACTGAGATTATCCGAAAAATGCAGACGGAGACATTGTTACATTATTTAGGTATATCTTCTAGGCCAAGGAAAAAAAATGAATTAAGTGGGTTGAATTGAAATTGACTATCATAGATTCCTATGTGGCGCATCTAGAATTCCTAAATTCCTATGTGGCTACGTCAAGAAGAATATTTCGGGATCGAATATTTCGAAGTGAACAAAAACGACTATTCGAGTAAACGAGCTCCACTATAGAAAAATTCGCTAAATTTAAGCGTATATTATATTTTCAAGACACGAGTGAATAGGTTCCTTCTAGGCAAGCGTGATTCATCGTAGACCACATCGTCACTTACCATCAGGTGAGATTGAGGTCAAACGTAAGCCTATCATGAATAAAAAAAAAAGTAAAATAATAAAATATTTTAAAATTTTCATTACAATTTTTAGCATCAAAAACTATTTGCACAATGTGCATGTCTTACGCTTATTTGCATGCTTTTAACCGCATAAGCACATTCAATTAAGAAAATACTACGTGACCGACTGCCTCGTCTAATTAAAAACGATTTCTCACACTCTCAATAAACTTTACCCTATGATTTATAATCGTAAATGGGTGTGAAAAAACTCTATATCAAGCTTTATGAGCGCGTACGTTGCTCTCCTAAAATTGGCCACGTCACAAGATTGTGCAGGAAAGGGCGTAATATCAGATTATTAATTTTAGAGGATAATTTCGTAGCAGGTATTCTGTACCAGATTATTAAGTTATTTCTACCTTCACAAAAACTAGGCATAACTTTTGTATAGTTTACTGCGCTAGAGAAATTACTCGTTAATATTGAAATAAAAAAAATACTCAAATTAATTTTTAACCTGTGATTTTTTTAGACTTATTTTAATATACACACGATAAAATTGCATTCTTTCAAAGTAATTCAATGCTTTGAAGGATACAAAAAGTGAGTTCAAATACCTACCATGGAAATGTTTACTTGCATTGATTTCGGTATTTCTTTGTAGGTAATTATAAAAGGTTTACTTTGGGTCTAGACAGTGTTGTGCAGTATGTCCTACAATTTACAATATTTACTTATTGATACTGAACCTTAGATATATTATCAGTATAAACAGCTGGTTTAAAAAGTTAACTTTCAATGTAACTTGAGTTGTATTTAAATAAGGCACCGATTCGTTATCAAAATTTATCGGTAGCTTAAGCTGACAAATTCAAATTCACTAAGATGCAATCGTCAGAACTAAGAGCTATATGTATTGTGAGGAAATCACTGAATTTCAATAAATAATTATGTAATTTATTGAACATATTATATTATATCTGACTTATCCTTATTGGTTTATTGAAGTTAAATCTAAGTGAAAATCGATGTAACAGAATGTAATAGTAAATTTTACCTAACGTGGGTTGTAATCGCGATTCCAGTATAAGATTACACGTCTGGTTAATGTAATCCTTCTGATTTATCGATATTTTGGCAATAGTAAGAAAAAATACTTCTAATCAACCGATTTATCATATTTTTTTTTGGTGAGAAGAAATATATTATTGAAATATTTTAAATTCATAGAATAAGATAAAATTATATCTTCAGTGACAGATAATGTTGCGTTTTGGGCTTTTATAATCTGAAACATGGGTGCTTTAATTAAACTTTGTAATATAATTTTTTTCTTTTATCAATTTTTTTTTGCTGGTGGCGCCAAATTTCGGATTTCATACAAAATATTTAATTACGATATTAAAATCTTCCTTAATATATAACACTAGCTGTTGCCCGCGGCTCCGCCCGCGTGGATTTCGGATTCTGTTTCAAATTCCTTTTTTAGGAGCGGTTAAGTCTGATAAAAACCGCACGCCGCCGTCTCAAGTCTTCAGTTGCCGGGGTATAAGATTACTTAGTGCATATCCCGCGCTCCCCAGTTGACCGTGGGATGGGAATTGTTTGATTTCTGATGCCTACAGCCACTTTCTATCATCGCACCGCTCGCCACAGGCAGGGAAATTCATCCCCACACGTTGCATCCGCCTGCAGTACGTACTGTAAGGTTTTAAAGAAATTTCATTCCGCGCACGCTTAGGCTGTGGAACGATCTCCCTGCAGTGGTTTTCCCTGGCGGCTATAATATGGGGTTCTTCAAGAAGGGCATTAGAAGGATTTTGCAGAGTCGGCAGCGCGAGTGTGATGCCCCTGGTGTTGCGCACGTCCATAGGTGCATAGGTCTCATAGGTGGGCCGTGTGCTCGTCTGCCACCTAAGTGGTATAAAAAAAAACATGATGTCCCTACCGAACCCCGGAAAAGTGGGGATGGGGTGACAGGGGGTACAGAAGACCGCAGCCATAATAGACATTGTGTTGTGTTCTCGCCGGTAAGAAGGGTTGCCAGAGCTCACAACCTCCTCCCCATCTCCCCAATCCCCTCCTCTGACGTTCGATTTCAATAACTCAAACAGTCTTTAAATAATTTTTACACAATTGAAAGTCTTGATTAAGATATAATTTATTTGGATGGGAATACAAAGATATACCTACCTCAGGAAACATAATTTTAGATAGGTATAATTCGCGAGACAAACGACGTCCTGGTGCGAGTGGATTGTTTTGCAATAATCCATGATTGGTGAATTTAAGCTCGTCCAGTGCTGTAGCACCCCATGCTATCCTCAAAGGCACCCAAGAAAACTGTTACTGTACACGCAGTAACAGTTTTCTGCATAATATTTAGAGCACAGTTTAGATACCTACCTACGTACCTATAATGTCCCGAAGTATATTGGTCTGATTTACGTCCGCACTTCAACTTTTATTTATTTCGCCGCGCATTATTTTTCATATTGCGATAGCTCTCAAACTATTTATGGTAATTATATAGTGTGAATGGCAATTTTGATCTACATTAAACGTACAACGTATCTAACGTATTTAATTGGATAAGAAATAATACTGTATTGGTAAAATTAGCTTCGAAAATGACACATGATTTTTTTGTAATTTGTAAAGATAAAAATGGTTACTGTGGGCCACCCTTATTAGGTAGACATATGCTATTGCGGACTTTTATGTAGATCTTTTTAAGTTATACATTTCCGCAGTACATTATTTTGTTCTATCTTCAATAGTTTTCGCAGCGCACGCGATGTAAGTAATTTGTTTAGGTCATTTTTTTACACCTTGGGTTACATTATTGAAGTTTTAGTAAGGATCCCTAAATTTTTTAGAGATAAATTATAGCCTATATTGATCGTGGATAATGTAGCTTTCTGTTGGTGAAAGAATTATTGAAATCGGTCCAGTAGTTTCGGAGCCTATTCGTTACAACCAAACAAACAAAGTTTTCCTCTTTATAATATTAGTGTAGATTTCCAATTGACAATGAAACAAAAATTAACATTATTAATATCGACATTCCTTACTAGATCAAAATCCCAAAATAAAAAGGTTAAAAAAAACCTAGTTAAGTATTTTTAAACATCTTTTTAAATCAAATGCCGTCTTGGTATCTACGAGTATTTTGTTCAGTTTCTTGCTTAGAACCCATCACGGTTCCATGGGCTTGATTACTAGTATTACGCAAAACCTAAGATGGCTGACCTCTAGTTAACATGTAAGTAGGGGTGCTAGAACGTAAGGTTACAATAATTGTTAGGTTGTTCTAGATAGCAACTGCTCATTTCGCATGACGATTGAATCGAACCGAGTTGTATAACCATTTCTTATTTTCTCATAGGGAACAAATTTAAGAGCATATTATTTGATTCCTTTATAATTTTTCTAGTTTTAATTTGTTGTTCGAAGGGAGTACCCGAGAGGTTAGGTTAGGTTAGGAATGTAGGTATATCATACATTACTTAATGTGACCGACAAGATTTAATGCTTCATGTCATGTAATTTCATTCATTTATGAATGTTTATCCACATTCTAAAACCTCTATCACAAGCTATCTATGCTATGAAACCAGATAGCGCTGTGTATTTACAATTTGTGTTATTTCATGTGATTGGATTTTATATAGGTACATCTATTAACTAATGCTCACAAAACATCGAAGTATAATAAATCATATCCAAAAACAAAACAAATACCACTATAACTCTACAAAAACTGACTTGCAATAAATCGCAATTTTCGAAAGAGTCTACAATTAAGTGAGGTATCTGAAAGGAAGAAAAATAATAACAGCCCCGGGCAGCGAGCAATTAACAACGAAGAGATTTACCAATAAATCTAAGCGAGTGCAGGCTTCCCGCGCCAGGGTGTGACAACCAACCATCTACCAGCCTCTCCGTGCGTTCGTAATGATGCCCTATAAATGGTGACATTATTTCACGGGATGTTTGAACTGGTTAAATAACTTTTATTTTTTTTTACGAAAAAAGAACGTTAATCAAATGGAAGGCGCTTAAATCTACTGCAAACCATTAGGCGCCGTTCAGTTCATTGAATACGGTTGGTAGTTTTATGGTAAGAAACTACTCTGTTACTGAATATATTTCTACTTGTTTGCGTCTAAACTGTTATGTTTTAATATATACGACCCTTCCTTACCATCATCGTCACTGAATCATAACATAACGACGGAAACGATTGGTTTCTTACCGATATCAAAAGTAATTTTCCATTAAATGACTAATAAAAAATGTTAAATGTTCAATAAATTCTCCCAATAAACGAGTCGATAAATCGTGCCATTTATTGCAGATGCTGGGTGTTATCGCAATCTTGTTGCCATATTTATTGGCGATTCACCCATCATTATATTTTTTGCACAAATCTCATTGCATTTTCCATGTGTAGTCATGATCGTGACAAGCCTAATTGACTAACGTATCCAGGGATCAGGCGGAACGCATGCAAAGCCGCGCTTGTCACATCGATTTGCCGCATAAAGCTTGCCGTGCAATGCCTAAAATGTCCTTCCGTGTAAACTGGTTGCAAGACCGGAGAGCCAGGGTTGCCTTTTCTGTATTTTAGCAACGTTGCGCTGAGATGTAATGCTATTGTTAGGATAATAATGACGGTTTTCTGATAACTATGCATTGTTAAGCGATGGTAGCTGAATGGATAATGACGCGGCCTCTACTCAGAGGTATCGAGTTCGAATCCGGCCGGACAGTACCAATGTGAATTTCACTTTGTGGAATTTATATATGCTAATCACATGATTTACCATCTGCTGACGGTGAAGGAAAAACATCGTGAGGAAACCCACATGTCCTAGAAGAAATTCTAAGGACATGTCCGATCCACCAACTCGCATTGGGCCAACGTGTGTGGATTAAGGTCTAAACCCTCTCAGCTCTCTCGTTAGAGGAGAGGAGACCCATGCCCAGCAGTAGGACATAAATTGGTTGCTATTATGCATTGTTACTGTGAAGTTTACTATGACTATGTAACTATGATAAACGAATATGAAAACACTGTCCCGTGTATCTTTTAGTCAGCCTTTAAGTACTGTATACTTAATTAGAAAACCGCTAAGTACCGTTTGATTGACAATTGATACGAGTGCGTGAATTATGGCGTGAAATAAATAAGTCTGAATTGTTGTTCAAAGTAACCAACGGACTTTGATAGTTGTTTCTACACAGTTACTATTAAACTGTTCCCCATTTAATCTCTTCTCAATCTATTTGCTTAAAATACCTGTAGGTACCTTAAGATTTGAGACTGATTTAGAATTGAGTAAAAGCCGAAACTTATTACCTGCTTATTATTTACCATTGGGGTATGCCGTAAACGCTTATCGCATGGTTCGGTCCAATTTTGAAAAGGTACTTGAAGTTTTGATATTACAGCATAACCAGTGCTGCTTATATACCTACTTTACTTGCTTATTTTTTTAGTCACCTGGAGTCTTTTTTTGTTTAAAATTAGTTTAAACATATCATCACGCGTTTTGTTACTAACCTACTAATATTATAATTGTGAAGATGTTTAGATGTTTGTTACTCAATCACGTACTAAAGAGTTCTGGCTGAAATTTGGTACAGAGATAGATTATATCTCCTACCTTCCTCGATAAAAAGGCTATCCAATACAAAAATTTAGAACCAGTAGTTCCTGAGATAAGAAATTCAACCAAATAAACTCTCTCTCTTTCTCTCTCTCTCTCTCTCTCTCTCTCTCTCTCTCTCTCTCTCTCTCTCTCTCTCTCTCTCTCTCTCTCTCTCTCTCTCTCTCTCTCTCTCTCTCTCTCTCTTCAGCTTTACAATATTAGTAAGGATTAAAAGAATCTGACAGCCCTTAAAATAAGTTCACCGACCACTTCATTCCGCTCAGCGTACAATTATTTTGCTAATACCAGTAATATTGCGTACACAACAGTCCATACAGAAAAACAAAGTCTAGACGCACTTCAATCTTTAGCTTGCTTTAAGTACTCATATTAGAAGAAACTAAAAGTACGCACTAAATGTAGGTATTATTAGTCTTAAAGTAAACTTTATGGAGGACTATGAAATCATAAGATCATCGTCATAATGATTTCCCAGCAGCGTCTAAAGTTCGCACATTGGGACCCGATGTTAGCTTGTTGGTTTTGATTGATATGTCGGCTTTTCCCGTCTGATCTCTCAACCCTGAGAACAAAGTCTGTGCTGCACTATCCTGCGGGCTCGAGCCTCAAGGATTATTGGGTAGGGTCGTAAAATATTTCAATTCACATGGTGCTTGGTAAGAAATTAATATAGTCTGTAACTCATTGGTGTAGCTAGAAGAGTTTTCAAAGCACAAACTATGTTTCTATATGAGTTACAATATAATTTCACGCACATTTTTATTGTTATGTTTTCTTAAAAGAACCCAAATAAGAAAACCTGGCTTCGCCTGTGATTCACTAGAACCACGATAGTGCCTTCGCGGTTCTAGTGAAGCGCGAAGGCACTATCGCGCGTATATTATACCTTTTTGTAAGCGGTTCGGCTTACAAAAAGGTATAATATACCTTGTTACATAACGACCGTTAATTAGTTTTTAATATCCGTGTTCCCAAGACAGTATTGGGTTTCAAATAAATTGATAGGTACTAATAAAATCCTCCAATAAACCGTAAGTGTTGAAGTGATATATCTTATTGACACTATGAATAACCATCAAGCGATGAAGATTATAATTATATCATACATAATTAACCTTTATTAATACTAATGAATGTTTAATAGTTTGCTGTTCGGTTAATTTGAATTATGTAGCGTTAAAAAACGCGTATCTGCTTAATTTATTGGCGTGTGACTTCATCAATATGTTCAACACTTTAATTTTATTTAGTTAATAAATAAAGATGGTCGATGTCGGAGTAGTAACGCTGCAGATTGATAGATAACCGTGATAATGAAATCTTAACGTGGCTAGTTACAAAATATTAATTTATGGTTTCCCATCTATACATAGACTTACACCGATTATTTTATGTTTATAAAGTTGCTCGTGGCTAAGTGGTAACCGAGACGGCTAGCTAATTGCAAGGTCAAGTAATACTAACCAGGTCAGTCCTAGGATGGGAGACCATTTTTAACGAATTGAGATGTTTCCATGACATACAATCGAATCATATAAAACAGTTTCAGTAATAAAATAACATATAAATATATCGCGACAGTATCCATTAAAATATTAGTTTAATCTCAATGACTCACAACAATATTGTGGATATATTGGTATATTAATAATTCTAAATTATCAATGTTTGTAGATTAATAGCAATTAAGCCACAATTCTGGAACTTGCTTGCAAATCATAGACCTATCTAATCTAAATCAAAGACAAACGAGTCGTTGACAAAGTTTTCCTGTTTTAGTACATGAATTGACTACATAACGACACACTTGCATTGATGGCACACATACTTAGTCATTTTTGCATGTGTGAGTGTACAGTCACTCATGCAAGTACTAACTGGCCAGTATTTGATTATACGACATGTTCGAAGTTTGAACGCATTGGCTTGCATCATAGTGCAGTTGTCAACTACAAACGTACGACAAGAGACCACGTCCTGTGCTCTATGTGTCGGCTAATCGAGAATAACAAGAACAATCGATTAGGAATTCAATTTGAAATTATTTCAACGGATATGTTGTTCCATATTTGTTCATGTCGAAGCCGATACATAACTAGAAAATATAATTTCAGATTTGCTAGAGTTTTTGACAAACTGGGTAACCGAACAGTTATAAGTATTTAAGATTACGATACTCGTATACATCTCGCCTTATTAATCGAATGAATATAATTATTTTTGCAGAATCAAAACTTATCTGTATTTATGCGATCGGGAATACCTATATGAAATCGATTAGTGAATAGGATTATTATAATTATTTCAGTATTATTTCCAACGAGGACGCCGGCGACCGGGCGGGTGATCAACTTTACCTAAATGGGCCATTTCACCCATTTTCCCTGGTTCTCCCTTGTGGGGATGGTGTGGAATTATTCGGATAACACGGAGTTCCATCGAACATACCTGTGTCCTTGCAGAATCTTCCTATCTGTTCCATCTTCAAATCCTCTAGATCTTCTGTATTCAGTGTTTCTGTAACGTAACTTAAATATCTGTCCGTAATATTATAGGCATGCAAATGGTAATAGTAAAATTATATCCAAGATAATTGTCATAAACATAAATTATATTCATATTCAAATTCCCAGTACTCCTATCCAACACCGACTTATTCTTATCGCCTTCTAATGTCAGTCCATTTCCTATTCACTGACAGACAATAGGCACTTTGACAAGGGCCAGGTTTAGTCATGACGTAATTATACGTGCAGGGGCGAGATAATTAGCCCTCATTGAGTAGGTGTTGGTGCAAGTCATTGCGGATAATAGCCGGCAGAACACACTCGTCCTGCTTGCATAGCCGTTGATCAAACACGTTGATAGGTGAGTCTAAGGATTGTACCTATTACTTTTTTTTATATCGTCACGTCAATATGACTTCACCTCGCCTAATGGTAAGCTAAAGGTAAAGTCTCAGGAAGGGGGTCACCATTACATACACCGACTGTGCCATAATGGTGGCCTTCAACTTGACGCTCTCATCAAATGCTCATATTTCTTAATGTTCGATCCCGACATAACCACCCCCGATGGCCGACGGGGGTGGTATCCATGGGGATTTCCGCACGATAAAAAAAAAGGCTGTTGTAGGGTCTTTTGTGACTGAGAAAAGTAAACTTTAAAAAATTCTTGACTTATAATCAGGTGTCAATCTTGTTCTAAATTACCCCTCATATAATAAATATGTAGGTATAGTTATTTCATATATAGCTTCGTAAATATCCCGTTAAAGATTACAATGTAAATAAAAGATGATGTGACTAGGAAATGACACACTAGGTACCTTACGACGAAAAATAGAACTAAAACCACCGCAACATGAAGATAAGGAAATAGTTATCCTAAATTAATTGACATAGGTTATATAGTTGTAAAGGTCGTAAACTGTTAAGCATTAAACATAATAAGCATAAAAATTGCAAGTATCCAATTAAAATGTTTCGCCGTATACACATGGAGATTCATGACATGTGAGGCGAACTAAACATAGACATTATTATAAACAGAGAATAAAACTTCTCAGTCTATAGAATAAAAACCCAAACTATTCTGCCAGTTATATTACAGTTCTATAATTGAATTCCAAATTTAATTTCAAATAACTCAAACTGCAAGTTAGAAGAAGAAGAAGAAACATATTTTTTTTTACATAGATAGTATCAAAGTGCATACCTACATAATTTATTTGTTTATGGGGAACACCATGGATTTGAATTTCGAACCAGTGATTTAATGCCGCTTGTTAATTGATTATCTAATAATGAGTTTACGAATAATGTGAATAAGGTATCGGACCACACAGGGTGTGAAATGTTTCACAATGTAGTCACGATTTATCTGATTACTCCGCCGATAGAACACAGATATTGTTTTATCGAAGTCACTCTACGGATGCACGATGGATTGGGCCTGATAAGAATAATGCTTGGGCTGTTACGAAACGTCCGGTGAACGGTAAGCAGTATTCACATAGCTGTAGGCAGACAGCATTGAATTTGAAGAAATATTAAATGCACTAACTGTAGTATTGCCACTAATAAATAATAATAGAAAGCAATGATTTACGTGTATTGCGTCTTTTATCGCTGTTTGAGATTGAAAATAGGAATAGTGGATTGATTTAATGTTTGAAATCTATGTAGGACCACTGTGTACTGCATAAGTCTGTGTGTTGGTTTGTAGGTTATATGAAATACTTGTGTCGACGTTGAAAGACGTATTGTTCAGATATGATAATAGGATACAAGAGTCTCCTAAGCTTTGTACTTTGCTGGGATGTCGATATTGCATTGCGATTATTATTTGAGACTGCATTTATACATTAATTTATTATGCGCGAGTGTAATCTATCAAATATCTTCATCAAATAGTTGATTGCAGATGGTACGGATATGCATGTTACAGCACGATTTTACTGTGTTACACAAAGCCTTTTCACTGCCTGTATAATGTCGAATTTTTTTTTTTTTTTTATGTCGGTCACGTCAACATGACTTCACCTCGCCTGATGGTAAGCTGAGGCAATTTTTGCCTCATTTTTTTTTTGCACCGTATTTGCATTGAGGCATGATTATTTTTTGCACCGTAAGCCGAATTTTTTTCTCATTTTGTTTTCAAATTATTTTATTCCTTCCATCTTCCAATCTATAGGTACCTAATAAATCGCAAGCACTCAACCGAATTCAACCTATTTCTAATTAACTAGACACTTGTTCCCAATTCGATCTCAATAATTTCTTAAAAGAAAAACCTATAACACTTTGCCGTATGCGAGGATCAAACCCACGACTTCATACTAAACTTGGAAGTCGCATTCGTTTCCACTATGCCTCCGATGCTTAACATAACAAAAAAAATCAAGCTCAGTATTATGAAATTTACTAGGTACACATTTTTCTCATCTGGCCACACTGCTACTTGTCACCTGTGTCTCGAACACATGAATGATGCGTTCCATGTTTATCGAAGTATTTAGCATCAATTATCACGTGTCGAGGTTTCGGCGGTGCATGAATGCAAAGGGCATTCACCTTGCTACACGTTCATTCATCCATTCATGAGTACCTTTTAGTATCTTTTCCGGTTTCGAGGAAATAGTTTCAATGACGTAAATAGGTTTTACTGACTATATAACGTGTAGTGGTGATAGCTAAGTTATTTAATCATTAAGTTCTCACGACTATGGACCAAGGAACTACCTTTTACGAAATGCATCGTCACCTGCTTTAAGCGTTTAAGAAGCATCAAGATATACATGGTAAAACTCGAGCACCCTGCTAAAAACCAGCCGGTGTTATTTCGAAACGTAAGGACTCTAGCGAGACCTCATACCTACCTACATCCGAATCTGTTCAGACATTTAGACTAGCGCAACACTACGCAAATGGTATTGCGGATATTTCACGATGGGTGATCATCCACGCAGTCTGCCCATTATCGGTCAATTATCAATAACATGCGGCTTATTGCGGCAGTATTACCGTCGAGTGTAGCGTTAGCTTAGAAGCTATAGTGGAAAAAATAAACTTTATCCATTTGGGATAGGGTAGTCAAACGGTAAACTCTTCCGTAATAGCCAAAATTAATGAAATAAAAAATGGATCGACGGACTCCCGAGGTCCAAGGTTAAATTCTCGGATGCAAACGTTATTATTGCTAAGATAATAACATAATGGTACCCATTGATGAATGCAAAAGATTTAACCTTCTACTGATGAATGAAATTAGAACTGTGCTATATCAGCCTTATGTCACACAATAGGAATATTCCGCAAACTGTCTCACCCGTCCACTTACACTAGTATTATATAAGTAGAACGTAAAGTGTTACATATACGTATAAGTAAGCGATCACTAATAATTGCTCACTTGATAATTCGAAACGTGATATCTTATTGTTCGAATAACCATTTCTTAAGCAATCAAAATGAAAAGGTCTTGCAAAACAGGCCGTACTTCTAAGATCAGAGACCAATGATGTAAGGTCGGCAGCACGATCGCGTTCATCATTGTCTTATAGCTGACCGGTCTAACGTGTACAAGTAGCAATTACAATAAGATACTGACACAATATTTTTCTTATGAGCACGAGTTCACCATCAGAGAGATAAGATATTTATACCTGTATTGACATACATACATACATGTTATTGCGCTGTATCTGATTATAAGTGTTTAGAGTGGTATAATCAAAGATAGTTAAAGAGGTTCGGCTTGTAGAAAATTCGATTTTAATCGATTACTTTCGATCTCAATCAGACAGTATCTTAACTAGTGGATTCTCTCTAATGATTTCATATTAAAACGAAGTAGATATCGTAGAGGCGCTTGAATACAGTCACTCAAAACCAGGTTTAATATTATCAATTCTGTTTACGGATTTATTACACCAGAAATACTTATTAAACCATAGGTAGTAGATGTAGACTAAAATCAAATAAATAAACAAGGTAGCATCTGTAGTCGACCTAAAGTCTGTATCTCGGCTAACAATGCACAGTTTTAGAAAAAGTTACAGATTGAAATTGCTGTAGCTAAAAATAAAATCAAACAATCGACCAAGTTAAAAATTCAGTGCAGTCTGCCTCAACAGTCTCATTTATGAACCAGATTGATCTAGTTTTGGTGATTCTGGTTGCTGTGGTATGCAATGTCTCCAAGTGGTCGTTCTTCAGAGTGCAATGATAAATATTCACAACGATAATGTAATTTAACTTCGATAGTATCTAATACATACTCCAATATATCATACTGAGTAATGAGATTCAAAAAATGTAAATAATGATCGACAGTCAAACGTAAACAATGAACATACCGAAAAGAATTACGTAACACTGGTAACAGAGCAGCGTATGCGCTGTTTGGAATTGCAGTCATCAAGCACCAAGACCCTCCTGTCATTAATCAAAGAAACTAGGACAGATTCTATTATTTTATCTGCAAAGATTGCTCTTATGTTGAAATATGTTATCAAGTTAAAATTATAGTGTAATGAATAAAAGATTGCTTAGTTATTATCTTTAAGTATTATAGAACTCAATGTTTGTCTCATAAATATTATTGTCGGTCTCGTGTGATTCAATGATAGTTATGATTTACATAAATATTTTGATTTCCGCACGAAAAACAGGGTCCACTTTACCACTCCTCCTTTCCATAATTTGGTTTATCTATCTTTACGGCAACGACAGTCGTCTGACCAAACCTCCTGGAGAAAAACCTGCGCTAAAGCCTTGTCTGTCAATTTTCAAAAGAGGTTTGGTCATCCAAAGAATAACGTGATATACAAAACGTGATATCACTAGAGCGTTAAACTAGAAAGTAAGGAGTGTTCCTAGGTTGCACAAAAATATAGAGTGATGTTAGGATAAAAGATCAAATTTAGTACAAAGAAATGCATGGGCCACTTGACGTTTTATTTATGTAGAACTTCAAGATGCCCGAGACAACGACACTTAACAAGTAAACATTGGACTCGTTACCGTTGCAAAGTCACGATTGAAGCATAAAGTTAGTTGACCGACAAAAATAAACCTATATTACAAACTTGAACCTAATATATTATATTATTCTAGAACACACTACCAGTATGCCCTAGTCCCAAACTAAGCATGGCTTGTATAATGAGTTCTAGAACACAGATTTACATATAAATTTTGTTTAAATACATATTATAGGTACAGAAACGCCCGGTCAACGTAGCCGTCGAATGCTCTACTGTCACGCTACAACACACAAGTCGACATTAACATCTCTTCATATACGTAATCTCAAATCTACTCTAAAATACAAATTCCTTCGGGAGCACGGTTTCTGCTCTATAAATTTAACTATCGCTATATCTTGTTATAAATCACTTCACCATCGATAAGACCATACATTGTATTGACTACACATAACTCACACGCATTTATCTCCATCACACACCCCATAGGAAAAATATCTCAAATTGCACGTCTGTCTGAAATTCAATAGCTAAGATAAAGGTGTGCAAAGGAGTGTCGCTGACGTGGCTGCTGTGAGGATAAAACTCGACGAAATTGCAAATATTTTGAATTTCAAATAATGTCTACGAATGGTTGGTATTCAGAAATAACTTGGTTTATGCCATTCTCTGCGAATATCGTGTACCAGTGACTTATGTGCGCTATTGCACGAACTTTCTTAATGCTTTCTTTAGTTATCCGAGCTCGGGCCGCGATGTGTAGCTCCGCAGATAGTGGTCATTCTTCAAGGCATAAATTACCGATCCCTTGCGGAAACTTCGCACCATCACGCTCGCCTGGAGCAGCATGCAATCCTGCAACACAGATAATGCCCTCAAATCAGTGGAAGGTGGTAGGTAATAATTCATATTGCAGTTTAAAATTTGCGTTTACACATTAATGCATGCAACACGCAACGATTCCCTGATGATGTATCCTGATGGCCGCAATTCTCACGCAAACTAAAACCATGTGGCTACTCATAATTGAGTAGATAAAACATCAATAAAACCCGAGACATTTAACTGAATGCCTCACTGCACTCAATTCAGATTCAGTTTCCTTATAAGGCTGTTTTGAGATTTAAAGCTTCGGCTAAATTCATAACTACACATAAATTACGTTTTACACAGTTCGGGCCGGCACGCAATTGCGTTTATGCGTAGTTTTCTAAGAAAACAAGATATAATTATAGGTTACTATTTGTTAATAGTCCGATAGACTTGTTATTCTGGGCACGCAACTAACAAACAGCGGGTGCAGCGACAGATAGCCGCCCGATAGCCCTCCAACTGCCAGTTACGCATGCTCAATGATAACTGTAAGACCAGAATACCATAAAGTTTTCCCATGCTACATGATTTTTATTGGTCTGCAGTACCATGTGAGTTCGAGAGCAGACTTGTTTCCGCAAACATGGTTTGGGTTCCACAAATCGGCGGTCATGACTCACGATACATGCACTTATGATAGCTGATAGCTTTGTAGTATATCCAAGAGCGAATGTGTGTTCAAGTTTGATCGTGATGTAGGTACTAAATTTCAAAAATTTTGAAGTTTCGCACATCAAAAATGTATATAGATAATCTTATTATGATTTTTTTCCGCTCTAGTACTTCTTATACTCACGTTTTTATCGCATTCGTCTCTAGTCAGGCGGAATTTTGTAACCAATTTTAAACTAAACTAACGTCTCAATGAACTCAAAACTACATAACAGTAATTGAATGAATTTTTTAAGCAATTGCATGCTAACTATTCCCAATGATTTTCTGATCGGAAAAAATGATCATCCAGGACGGGACTTGAACCCGTGACCAGTCCCTTACATGGATGAATGGGTCCAGGTAACTCAGTTGGTCAGAGCATTTCCCCTGTAAGGGACTGGTCACGGGTTCAAGTCCGTCCTGGACGATAATTTTTTCCGATCAAAAAATTATTAGATAACAGTAACTATCGAACTATAACTATGTGAGGTTTTGCTATAATTCCCAGCAGTGAGACAGTAATGGGTCGATTACAAGGGTGACGTATAAGGAAATCTGCCTTTGATACTCCGATAGTCAATCGGATTTACTATATTAGGGTGCAGCTTTTTATGAGCGAGAATGAGATGTGAAAAGGAAGTGCGGTATCGAGTGTTGTGAAGAGTAAATCTTTATTTATGTCGCCTGTTCTTAGCGTACCATCTACGAAACTTACCAGCCATCATTACTCAGATATTTATTGCATTTGCTTGTTTCGCAAACGCTCCCTGCGAAACATCGTCGCGTCGTTTATGTTAATTTATTCGCATTTCAATGAGACGCCTGTAAAATGGCATTATGCATTATAATGTCTTTTTTTGTATTTATGTATTGTAACGGCGTTTAACTATGGATATTATGAAGATGGTACTTTTAAAAAAAATTATGTAGGTTTCGATAACTCCTTCAAGTTTCTCAGGTTGAACGTGAGAAAAGTGCAATAATTATATGTATAGGTATAGGTTGTTACGTCGTTTTACTTATTTGGAGTTTAATAAGGGTTTGTTTTTTTTTGTAAATATATATAAAATGAATAGAATGTAGATATAGAATGAATATAGAAATAGAATGTAAATATATATAAAATGAAGAATATTAATCAAATGTCAGAACAATCTAGAACATTCAAGTTTTGATGTGGAGATGTCCTTATTGGGTGATCAATGTGATCATTTCAAAAGACGCGTTGTTGGATACCTTTCAATACTTTGACGAGATTTGAAAGCCTTGATTTCCAGCTATCACGAATGTCTGTGATATTTGATATGGGCAGGACATATTAATAATCTAAGATGGGCAGTTTGTACCACAAAATATTGTTACTCTAACGATAGACAAGATAGCAATCTCTGTGATAAATTGTTAACAAGATCGGCTAAATGTCAATAAGTTTAAATAAATTGAATATAATATTATATTTGCAAGGTAATGAGAAGTAAAACGCACACATGACGACACAAAAAAATGTCTTCTTATAAAACACGATAGCTGTAACCATAGACTAACTTTTTTACTTATAAAATTACATAGATAAAATACACAGACAACAACATAGAATAAACTGCATTAAGACACTGACGCTAGTAGTGTAAAGAATAGGATTATGTTTTATACATTTTAACATGTCTCTTACTTTTGAACCTTAGAATTAAACAAATCACTCTTGAAGTTATATGTCTATGGAGTCTACCTATTATCATGGGTAGGTACCTGTTCAGAATAGAGAAATTGTAACACCGCATTCTATGTAACGTGACGTACCATGAAAGTTATCCCTATTCAACTCTATAAAGGTAAATTCCATATACCCCAGTTACATAATAAAACAAATCAAATGCTGAATTTAAATAGTGTATTAGAACTCATATCAAGACAATCTACGTCTCGTACACTGGGACATGTCAGGGGACTGGTGCCGACGTAAACAGACGTTTTATTTGCTCAGCCCACATTACACTGCAACACGAATTTGTAATGAAAATATCGTTATATCAACCTTTCTAAATTTGAAGGGTTAAATAACACTTTGTTAACACTTACGTTTAGCGAGTTCTCTGAGAGCATTGTAAAATTTTTACAACGAACATTATATTTACCTTCTTTCTAGGTCGATTAAAAAATATATAATGAATATTGAAACAAAAAAAAACGTATTTTTTGTCAAACAAAAATCAACTTTGTTTTATATACTTAGTGGTTACTACCTAAATTTTAAATATAATAAACTTTATTTCTTCAATTTACTTTTTGTTACTCTATTTGTAGTGTCTAGACAACGCTTAGAAAACTACATCAATAACTTCATTTAAAACTTTTTATGTCTCAAAGCAGTCCAATCAATTAATTGATCTATTTTTCTCCTGTTTTATCAGATTCTTTTACCGTTTTTTCAACTGGTGACTTTATAAATACGCAATTAACGAAGACAAAATACATGTAGACTCTGAATAACTATCAACGAATCACATCAATCATTCAATCAATCACAACCGTAGACTCGGCGACGTATAATGAAGTGAGTTCTGCTAAGCCACTGCAACATCAGTTTGAATGAGTTTAGTAGGTACTTGTAAATAACTTGGGTCGGCAGCGCGAATGCTCCTGGTGTTGCACGCGTCCCTAGGCCACGGTGACCGCTTCCCATCAGGTGGGCCGTGTGCTTGTCTGCCACCTATGTGGTAAAAAAAACGCTTAAGGCTGAATTTTGCCAATGAACATCTGTTCTCATGTTTTGCTAATAAAAATATGAGAACGCAGTTAAGTTTGGTTTGATCTGTTATTCATCATTGGTTGGATGATCCAGGGTCTTACTCTTTCTATCTTGACTCCTCATTATCATGACTTTTTGGGAGTGACTGCCTTCTGAACCTCGAGAAAGAAACTTGCCCCAAAGTCTCCTCCGTTAATCAGCAGATGTACCAGCTTACAGATGAGGTTGGTGGTGCTTTAGACACCCATCACAATGAAATGATTTCATGCATTCTACCTTAGACAGCAAACATATTATATCAATCGTGCTTATAGCACAAGCGGTTATATAAAACAGTTGAAAATAACAAAACTGTTAGTTAAAATTTAGGCTGACCTACATTTATGTAGGCACTTAGTAATCGAGGGTAACTGTATTAGATGAAGTCGATAAACAAACTGCCTAGAATAGGGCCGCTACTTACTGGCTACCGATTAAATTTCTATAGATACGTTAGCTGGATTGAATTAAATAAGAATGATTTTATAATTACTGATTATTCGATCATCTGTTATTGCGTGCACCTTAAAAACACATACCTAACAGGTCAA
This sequence comes from Lithosia quadra, assembly GCA_963576445.1. Classification (NCBI taxonomy): domain Eukaryota; kingdom Metazoa; phylum Arthropoda; class Insecta; order Lepidoptera; family Erebidae; genus Lithosia; species Lithosia quadra. The sequence continues at coordinate 12,341,057 of OY754880.1, read as the reverse complement.
AGAAGGTAAATTGAAATCTTATTCGAAGAACATTTGAAATTCTTGGATTTTTTTAAAATACAATAGGTTACTGTAATATTTTTCAGTGCATTGCTTCTATTTTTTTATGGTGGTGATTTATGTAACATGCACATGTTTATGAAGCATTTACTTAAGTATTTATCTACATTTTAAGATATACTAAGCTGTATTTAATTGAATGTCATGTGCAGTAAATTTCTTCTTTTTTTACATGTAGGTATTGTATATAATTTGATGAAGTACTATTATTTTTCATTTTTTAAGTCCTCAGATGTAAAATTGTCTATTAATGTGTTTAACCAAGTTTCTCTCTGGTTGTAATTTCCTGGCTACAATTTCGAAATCCCATTACGCCTCACCTCCTCTGAAAGTGCTACATAAATAATATTTTTTTAAAGTAAACATTCATATATTAAATTCTGCGCAGCAGGCGGTGTGTGGGCAGAATATATTTTTACAGTTAAAAATAACTTGTCGTATAGATATCATAAAATAGTAATTCGAACCAGTTATATACTTTATAACTCTTTAATGCATCGGAACCTTCTATACCGGAAGACCACTTATATTTATTACCATAACGAACCACCTACGAGACATTTTTGTGGTCACATTACATAATTTAAAAACTAACATTTATTAAACGTCCACTAGTAATTTGATCAAACGCCCACTTTCCAAGTCATATCCTATAAAACGTAACTACAGATCGAGATAGTGCAAACATTAAAATATAATGAGTAACTCTTAGAAAGACATCAATATAAAAAGGTGCATTAATTAACTGGTTGGTTACGATCAACTTGTCGTTTATATGGTACACTACTACACTTATATGGTCAATACTGCGTGAGACATCATATCAACTGTATAGATCCCACGGTATTACGTAAACTGTACAGTTGTCAGTACCCTGAGCAATGTGTACTGACCGTGTTGTGGTTATAGTTAGTTATATACAAATAGGCGTGTGTTCTTCAAATATGAGTCATTGTTTATGTGTTGGCATGCCAAAGATAAATGTTTTAGAGGAAGTAGGGCTTAACGGATACTTCCGTTTGAATTTGGAGTTGACTAAGGAACACCAACCCAAGTTGTAAAACAACAATCCTTTTATACGACTATAGACCGAGCATACATTCTTGGACGAAAAGCAATATTAGAGATGTCATGCATAATTATCTAGTTTTGCCGTAAAAACTATTTTTACCGAAGAGTCCCTTATGGATTTCTTAATCAAGATTTTCTCTTATCCTTACGTATATTTAGACCCTAATAAGCTTCTAAAAACGCGGTAGTCAAACATATTAATTACATAAGTGTTGTTAATTTTTATTGGTTTTACAATTGCTATTAAATATATGATTCAGCTTTATCATTTTTCCTTGAGAATATATCAGCAATTAGTATTGATTTAACTTTAATTAATTTTAGTGGTTTCAATACGACACTATGCAACGGTGACCATAAAAACTACCTCGTTCTTTTTTTATTTCTTGTCCTAATGTGTTGTGGCTTATTACAAATCCACTTTTCGTTAACTAATTTCACACGCTTCCGAAATCGTTGTTGCTACTGAGAATTTTATAAAAGAAAACCTCAATAATATATTTTTAGCCTCAGAAAATGAATACAAACGAAGTTCACCTTATGATCGACTTCAATTAACTTATGCCATGGGTCAACGAAGCAGTCACAATAATAATACCAAGTTGATCATCAATAAACGCTTTGCGTCCACAAACTGTTATGGACACGACGCGTTGAGATGCTCCATTATCCTATAACCTCACCATTTCACAAGACCTATATGCAAACATTGCGGGCGGTCTACGAACCAATAAAGCATAATTAATAACTGGAAAGTTTGTAGTTCATTGCGATAGAGTTACCTAACTCATGGTTCACTAGAGAACAATACTGCCCACCATTAACCATTGCCGGAGTTAAATGATTAGCTCCTGACGTAAAGCGGTCACAGCGAGACATGGATGCCTTGTTAGTGTAAATGAACAATAGGTATAAGAACCACAATAGAAGCGACACAGGTACTTTCTGTTGACGATCGGGTTTTAAAGATTAGGTAACGGAGTTGCCACCTTCGAGTCCGTGTCACGACTTCTCTAAATTAAATATCTATGTTTTGTGAAACCGGACCACATTCTATTAAAAATAATAGCCCGTATAGGCCGGTGTTGACAGTTATTACATTATGTTAGTGAAGTATATAAAATATCGTTCCTTAGGCGTGAGTTATACAAAAAAGGCAATGGGGTCCATGGCATAATCAAAGTAAAATTCACATCCGATCTTCGTCTTATGCCTTACGCGAACACGTTTATACAATACGCCTTGTGCATTTTCTGTAGATAGCAAAGACCATGATATGATAAATACTAGTGATTCGCGCCTTAGATAATTGCGAAGCAGTAACGCGTCCCAAACATACATAAATAAGAACACATAATTATGATTTTTTAATATTTAATAAAGAAAATAAATCTGTTTTTGAGAATTAAAAAAGAACCCATCTATTACTTACTTCTAAATTTTAACAAAACCTGCTTCAAAATCGAGATTCTTATTTCAATTTCATACCGATTCAATCTCCGGTCATTAATAACCCAGCACTGGATCAAATGGTTCAATGGATGCAACACTTATCTCCTTGTTACGAGGTTAACTGTTAAACAGTCTGTGATTTGCAGGCGTGAAGCTGGTTTGTCAAGATGGATCTATGCCTATTCATCTCGCTTGCATCTAAAGGAGAGAATATATAAACGTCAATCCTATAATTTCCCTAAGGGTGTAGAGAAATATCGTGTATCTAAGGCAATCGGTTAGAGTCAATTGTCAGAGAGTGAACCGAAGCGTTAATTTCTGACTGATTTTGAAAAGAGTCATATTATGTGAGGTATTTATTATTATTTATGGTTTAAATGGCAGTCATGTATATAAGAGTATATTTAGAATGCATATATAAAGGCTACCATACATTAGAGATAAACAGTCTTTAGACAGTTGTGTTTCGGCGTGATTTTTAGGTAATTAGACAACTTTGTTTTGTTTTAAGTTTAAATACTAATATTAATAGAACTCGTCACTATTCTTTTCATTTTTAAATACGCCTATGTGATATTGCGCATTTATCAGTAGTTACTGAAAAATAATATTATAATCTATATCTGTTTAACAGCTTAGACGTAAGCGCCTTACTTGGTGCCACTTGACCGCAATAGAGCGAACAACCTCCGCTGTTGTAGGGATTTATCGTATATTAAGTAGCTACTCCGCGCGAGGTTTTCCGCACGAAAAAAGAAAAAAGTACTCCAATGAAGAAAATTATGCATTATGAATATAATTTTTTTGTTTTTAAAAGGGAAAAGTGTAAACAATATTGTAACTCATATTGTGTTCTGATGTACCTACAATGCATGGTCTCTTCGTCTTTTAAAATACGATTTAAATACCTATGTGTGTATTAGAAATTAAGTTCAACATCAAATAATATGTTGAAGTCATACTGTAGGTGAGATTCGCGAAAAGCAATTTAGGGGGAGAAGGCTTTCTTCCTATTCACCTTCTCTATTGTTCATCCTTTTACTTCGATTTATTTATTTTACTTTAAACTAAAAATATTATTATCTACATGTTAATCATAAACATTATATCTAGATTTTATCTGTGGAAGCGTTTTCATTTTATAATTAGACAAATAATGAATTTTGATGTGTGTAAAAATATCGCTGAACGAAGTTTACAATCTTTCTTTGATTGATTCTGATGGTTGAGACAAATTGTCGATATTTTTAATAGCGATTAAGAAATATCGATAGTTTGCTTAGTAAGAAATGCTCAGGTAACTCACGTCACTATTCGGTCACACGACCTTTGTGAACCTAATCTTCTGCTAATAGCATTAAAATAGATCCATCAAAAAGGTTTCTCGTTAAATCTGTTACATCAAATCGTTTCAATTTGAATAAGCTTGCTTGTTGTATTATTATTTTAAATCTAATGTCAAGAGAACCAGTTTAGAAACCCGTTATATCACATAAAAAACGTTGTTGCAATTTCATAACAATAACAATGAAACTACTTACAAATTAATAAGCCTAATATTTGAAACTAAGTAAATTTTCGCTGGAAGTGGGCGTCTAAATGCTAAATTATTGCTCTAAGCAACCGTTGCTAAAGTGTTATATGAATGATTATGTTCTGATTTATAAATTAATAGGATAAGACTTAGAAACTTGCTTGAAATGTAAGCAATAGCACATCTTCCGGGGGGTCAGTTAGTACACCCACATTGAATAATGTTGTTTGAATGCCCGCGTGACCTAAGTTTAAGTAATTATCTCGCCTTTCTCAGTTGTATTGAGAGTTTGATTTGTAGTTTGTAGTGTAGCGCCTCTTTGAAAGTTTTGTACGTAGTCAGTCCCTTGTCAAAAAGTCAAGATAAAAAAATCATCGGAAGAAAAAGAGAATTGAGTACTTTCCTTGTCATTTTTGCTACAGGTAAATTAAAAAAGTTTTAGTTTTTTTATACCACTTAAGTGGTAAACAAGCACAACTAGCCCACCTAATTATATTTTTTTTAATTTAGCAAACGCTTCAATTTAAAAACCGACTAGTTTTCGTGAAACATCGCCCCGACCATATTATTTTAAATACCTATTTTATTAGTTACACTGGGCACTATCCCTGCGGGATGTACCGAGATCTGTTTCTCAATGAAACCTCACGAATAAATTGTAATTGTGACTACTGACTGGCACCGACTATTCTTATAGTTCGTTCTACTCAAGTCCAGTCACGATAACGCTGCAATGTTCTCGCTCGCTCTGCTATATGCGGGAAGGATTTTAAGGTTAACATGCCGTTTTTGTACTATATGCTTACATTTTGAAATAAAATCGTTTTTAATGAATTCTATTGCGATTTAAATACCGTTGTTTTATAACTTACACTGACGTTTCAATTGTCTCAAAATCTAAAGTGGAAGTTATCTCAAAGTATCGGAACTACATTGAATTGTTGATGATACTATTTACACAGAATGAGCTCACACAGTATTGTGAGGTCTCGTTTTCAATGTTCGTGTTGCTCTTCTAGCCAATTCTAGAATAGATTCTAAAAGCATCCTGGTGATAAATATCTGATGAAGCATTTCTTTCCATGTCTCTTCAACGCCTGATCTTTGGAGTGTCTGTGTGTGTGTTTTCATTATGTTTATCAAGATACTCACTTTTATACAGTATATTGATTTTATACATCTTCCAGCTGATCAATCCCGGCTTAAAACGGAAAAATGTCAATTGATGAAAAAATACGAAGAAACGAACAATGATTTCTAAATAAGTATTACATAAACGATGTATAAACCTTAATAAAAAGTGGAATCCCACACAAAATACTGTAGATTATTTCAATAACGACAAAACATATTTCACAGCTGCGTAAAAATACATACCGCGGTGACAGATTTGTATAATTCAATGCAGAAAAGATAACTACTGCACCATCCGTCTGTTAAGCTGATTTACTGGGTCCTAACAAAGCGCCTGGCTACACTAAAAGACACAGAGTCTGGATTAAAATAATTCAGGCTTCAACTGCAAACGTGCGCTCTGTGAGGGCACTAGTGATTAAATATAACCCCTTAGAGATTTATAAGTGTTTATTCCCGGCATAGAGCGGCGGTGAGGCATGAGCCATTGCAACTCTCGCCTTTGTGTCTGCCCTTAATAAATGTTGTTTGTCGTAAGTGAATGTATTGTTACATGAGAAGCGAACACAGTATGAAAAATTTATGGCTGTCTCTCAAGGGATCGTATTACTTGACTTACAAATAGTGCAAATCATAAGACGCGTGTTTGGACCTCAGTGCTAATAGCGGCTCGGGATATTACGATTTTATGTTAAGCGTTTGAGAAATGTAATAAAGCTTTTTAACAACTTTAACTATAAATTTGGTTGATTTGTTGACCTTTTGTAATGTATTACAAACTCAACTCCCTGTTCCGAACCTATTATATTCGTCTATCATAAAACAAAGCAAACCGGATAAAAGTAAATGGTAGCTGCATAATTTGTCAGTGATTACAAAGAGTTCAATCTACAGCAAGGGCTTTAAAACCATAAATCATAGCAGTGGTATTGTGCCGCGTTTAAGCGGACATACGACAGATATTACGAAACTACAAGTTTGCCACAAAGCGAACAAGGCTGCGCCCGCCTGAATGGCAGGCCCTAATTAACTGTCAAGTAATTCGACATTATTACTGTCGATCAATATTCCGTTTTAGTTTTTTGCGCTAACCCTACAATTACCACGTCAACAACACCAAAACTATGTGAGCAAGATAAACTAAACAGCTTGACCTTGCACGACCTGGACGCATGCATAATCGCAGCGCTTAGTGGCGTCACAGGAATTAACCTATTGTGAGATAGACTATTGAGCTCCCAGCGAATGCTGTGAGATGTTTTGGACGCGATGCGACGATCGAATCGCGTTCGCACGCACATTACTCTGTGCCGGCGCAGCTCGGCCGCGGGCGATACAGCGACCTAACAGTACCACGGCCTGCGTGATTAGACGCCACACGATAGCGCCCATTGTCGGAACACGATCGCCTCTTGTACGTCTTGAAATTGCGGAAATGGACACGGCTCGCACCCACTCCACTCCGTTAGCGGGACATTTCAATTGCAGTCCTCAGCCCTCAAGGCACCACATATGGAATAGATTAGGCAGGATAACACTATTACAGCTCTTGAAACTCTCGATATGACAAAATGCTATACTTATTCTGATCTCACTGGCTAGACGTTAATGATAATTGCACTTACTCTTGTTTGTTCCATAATTGTGTAACTTATTAAGGTCTTATCGGCACTTAAAGTGATGGTAAATCTTGGCAGTCATAAAGTTGTGACAGGACATTAGTGAACGTCGATGTCCTTGTTTACGAGTTGTCTAATGGAGAACGCCATTGGGTGAGACGTGAGAATAAATGCGTTACTATTAACCATCAGACGTCTCTTGACAGAAACAGAAAATTATCCTTCCGGCAGATACGTGAAGCAAAACTCGTAAAAGTAATTTTATGAACTAGAGCTACTCTCCTTACTTTACTGCTGACAGTTATAGTGATTTAAAGCACTGTAAATAATTTTCAAATGTTGTCGGCTCGTCTATGAAATTCTCGAGTCTATCGCCAAAGGACCGAAGTATTCAGTTAGGCTCGAAGGAATAATCTAGGAAGTTTGAGCCTGCGGTGGATGCTATTGCTCAATCGCTTCCAAGCTCGGGAATGCCTCGCAATCGATACAGCTGGAAACGACTATATCTCAATGCCGATACTGAATTGCAATTTTGTTGCAACTCATACCAATAAACTATCAATTACAATTATAAGTTCGGTAACCGGCGTCACTTTAGATAAATTAATTCTTACCACAACAGTTTCTAAATAAAATATATCCACAACATTCCGATTGGGCTTAGGATCAAATACAAATGATATGTTTTTTCTCCTGTCAGATTTTATTTTTAATAGAACAAAAATAAAACTAAAATATTTACACATAAACGTAGTCAACAAAAACTCCCACACCATCAAAAACAATCAATCTTCGGAACAGAAAGGAGCCTCAATCAAAACAGAATACAGAGAACCAGAGAGCGGATAAAGGGCCCTATAAATCATAAAATCAAGCGTCCATTGAAAGCGGTTTATTTGGACGAGGAGAAAAAACGACTAGCCCTTGCGTTCCGTTGAGTATTGTTAACAGTTGTGGAGAGCCGAGGGTGCATCTCCAATTTGTCCTGTATTCGAATAATAATCAACGCTCCAATGTTATTTATGGGCTCATTAAAGTTTCGATAATCACGCGAGTTTTTTTATGCATAGAATAGTTTTTTCATCTCCATAGAGAAATACGAAAGCGACTCTGGGCATCGGAATGCAGTATCGTTCGTTTATTACGATGCGTAGGACGTTTTTAATTGGATATCATTTTTATTCAGTAAGTAATGACATTAACTTTAACAGTATCTACAACTTAAATTGTTACAAATATAATAGCTGTTAAAATGATTACATTATATTTTATGTTCGTTTTATTCGTGTATTAGTGTTAATGTGTATAAAGTGAAGTTTATCTCGATACAGTGGTAATGAAACACGTTCGATTTCAACTCTGTATCAGAATGGGGTGAGTATTAACAGAGAAATAGGCTCAATATCCGATGGAGCCAATTAAATTAATCGCGTCGTAAAGTTTTATCTTTAAAGCACTTGCTGGTAAAATCAAAATTGTTTTGTAGTATAATATCAGTGCAAATCACGCGGTGCCTTTAAATTTTCAATGAAAAAGGCGGGACGTTCGCAAAGTGGCTGGCATCAGCATGGCGTGCATTGTTTTATTATGTGGTGTTATCAGCGAAACAACTCGTGCGCCGCTTCCGCGTCATAAGGCCGAGCGCTTATTGCACAAGCGATGCGATAACCCTATGTCACAGTGAGACGTCATGATATCATAAAATATCTTGGTGCTTGTACCTACTGGCAGACAATTTAAGTTCAAGTAATAAAAATGCCCGCTTAACTATGTTCCATATTTTAAAACGTGTATTTTAGGACAAGAATATCTTTAAAGAAATCAATTTTCTTATTTAAAACATGACTTAACTCACAATTTTGGTTGTACGCTGACTTATTTTTCTGTAAACAATTTATTGATACCTTCAAAAATTTTTGAATCGTAATTAAAAACATTGCCTTATCTAAGACAGACAATTTTATTTTAATTAAAATTCTACTTATTTCTCGCCTATCTTTTAAATATATCTTCACATTCACAGTTTACAGCTTCTAGTTATTCACAAATAACTGAGATTCTAAAGGCAGGAGTCACTTAAACATTATAAATAGCTTCAATTTATTTTAACGACACCACTGATTGCTATACACATGCTCACAAATCTTGGAAGCTGTCCTATCTTAACCGATTTATTTGTGTAAAGGGCAATAGATCGTCGAACATCGCTATCTCTTATGTGATGTGGCAGCGGCCTGCACGGGCGCTCACTCGATTAACCTATGCTCCCGCGCCGATCGCTGGCCCAACCTGACCCTACTCAATTACATTTTTGCCCCAAGAGTACTTACCTATGATTGATCTACTTCATATGGATATAATGGAATATGATGTCCCTTAGCATTGACATCACTTACCAGTTTTGTATTTTAATGTAGTGGATATCAAAACTCGTAAGTTAAATATTGGAAAAAACATCATTACCAGTGCTTAAAGAACAATACCTTTGAATTTTATAAATTTTCAGTTATGAAAAAGAACCAATAGATTAGATATTAATTTTATTTTGAACCGATAAAATAGACAGTAGAATAGAGTTTTCTTACAATGTTATATTTTCACTATTCTTAACACTAGTAAAAACCCAAACAAGCAATTTTTTAGGATGGAGGTACTCCCTTAGTCAGGCAACTCTAAATTCAAAAAGACAACACTGTAATTTATTCTTCAGTTTTAATACAATACAGTACCGCAAAAGATGAACGTTACAAAAACTCTATATTATTTGAAGTAACCCTCAGCTAGCAGACAAAGTATTCAAAATGGCGTTTGTAACTTTCACGACGTCATAAATATTCTTAAAACAAAACCTAAGTTTACGATAAAGCCTCCAGGTCACTGCATATTCTTTACTTGAATCTCATGCCTAAACCGTAACGCGGGTCAGAGTGCACTACGTACCTACATCATTCTTAGAATAGAACAGTTGTCCGTTATTTCGTGCGGTCCATATTGAGCCATAACTGAGATAGCTTTATGGTGATTTGATACCATTGGCTTGGGATTGGCGTTTAGTTCACAAGTGTAAGTATTTAGTTCCAGAGCTGAGTGCAGCGAATTGAACTCAGTCCAATGCGTTTGTTGTCAGAATCAAATGCTATAACATTTATAGGTGCGGTTGTATGTACGTTGATTATAACTTTGTACAGAGTGAGTTTTAGGTGATTATCTGAAACAGTGAGATCTATTTTATTACTTCCGAAACTTTATAGATCATGCAATGTGAAAGACTTGAATCCAATCAGGGTCATTTATTTAACAGACAAATCGCACTAAACTTACCCAATATGTCCACAACTTGACCCATGCCTAGACCAGAGATCCGCATTGCTATTATACAAAGAATCTATATTATGAAACACCTTAAGAACCAGATTATACAAACAAATCTAAATTTCATCTATTGCTATAAGAACGTAGATTACGTCAGTACTATTATTTATTCTGTGTTTTGAGTTTGACATAGAAATGTTGGCACACTTTGCACAAATCAAAAGTGTTCTTACCACCTACAGTCCCGAGTCCTTCAAGCGGTGTGTCAAAAAGCATTTGATAAGGCCGTGATACTGAAGGAAAACCGTCTGTAATGGTGACCCCATTTCTGAAAGTATAAGTTTAATTTTAATTTAAAGCTTATCATGCGAGGGGAAGTCATTGACGTTTCTAATAATAAAAAATAAACACTGAAGCAAACACGACGGAACAGAGGTTAACACTCAGTAAGAAAAGGGCAAATAAGCGTTCCATTCGCGCGATCTGTCCGCAAGTCACGAATAAAAACACTCGATAGGGAATAATAATGAAGTGTTTACATGTAATATTCCACGTAACAATGTATCCGTCGGGAAAAACGATATTTGCGTTGCATAAATGCAGACAGGGATCGACCATGACCCGAGGACGTTGACCCTGCGCGTGACACTTCGATTCTCTATCGATCACGACTGGATCGCTCCATCGGACCATCGGCTCGGTATTTTTGTGCGCATCTCTTATCTGATCGAGTTTCGATCGAGTTGGGTCCCGGGACCACGAGTAAGCGTGACTGGGAGATTTCCCGCGCACCAGCCACAACCGAAACTAATCACAATAACTAACAGTTAACTTTTTATATTGTTATGGTGCCTGCTTGCGATTTTATCGCGACTACGTAACTAGGGAAACTTCATTTGATTTCTTAACATAATATTTACGTAGACTGTTTTGTATGTTACTGAAGAAGTATACTACCCTCTCAATGTTGACGTTAAGTAGCAGCTGTATTTGTACGGTCAGTGAGACATTTCAACATCATCATCATAGCGATTACCGAGTTGCGACCAAATTTTGTATTTTGGAGTCCGGGTTCCGCTTAGTGTATTCGATTAGTATGTCGACTTTTCCGGGAACTACTTGCACCTAAGCTCGCAACCCCGAGAAGAAAGCTTGCCATAGCCTCGTCTGCCGGTAAATTTTGTTTGGTTCCAAGGGCCTTGGAAGTATAAAGAAGAAAACATTATTGTATTTGACTGCCAATCACAGTGTGTCCGTCGTACTCGTAATATGCATTAGTCTTCTAGACTCTAGATTAGAAAAGACAAATTTTGCATAAGTTTACTATTGTAAAACCAACACATCCACTGGCAAAATAAAGTCCAAAATATGCTATATCCAGGCACACTTCGCGGATCAAAAATCATCATCTTGTCTAAGACATTACATAAGGAAAAATATCAATAGATCATGAGCTTGACAACAATAGATCGCAATTTAGTTGTAGTTGATGTGGATTTAAATATTTTTATGTGTCTAGAGGTCAATGTAGATGCTTTTGATAAAACCGTGATGACTAGTGTTTTTTTTCTTTTCTTCTTACTTATTATTGTTATAAATAAATTTATTTAAAATGGTTGTATCCAAATATGTTTTAGCAAACCACATAATGCTATCTTGGTTCAAACTAAGCGTAGTTTGTAGTCATTGAAATTACTCCTCCCCATCCCTCCAGTTAAATTAAATTGCTTGTGTATAGAGTGGGTTATCGTCGGTAGTTTAATGACCAGGATTCGAATCCGGGACCTCTCGATAGTAAGGCCGACTTCTTAACCACTAAGCTATTGGAGTCTAGAATGCAGAAAATGTAGAGCCATGTATGTATAGCAACTAATATTGCATATTTTCTAACTTTTTGTATTGAATAACATTACGAAGCATCTCTCCCATGTTTTTGACCTGAGATTCTGATTTCTGATAACGTCTATTACAATTCTGTCGGCATTTATATCTGTTACGAAATCCTAGTCAAGTATTTGGCCCACAGCCAAAAGTTATACTATAAAATCCAGCTAGCTAAAAAGTCTAGACATATCACCGCATATCCAGATGGTATCCAGACTGTGCGGGAACCGCCCTAGACGGCGCACGCGCATAGTTTGCCTGAACTCGCACACATCATTTAGATACGCTTTCGATTCTTATCTACATACTTTTATGCACAAACTTCAACTAAAAAAAGAGATGAAGACGGTTTAAGAGGATGGGAAATTTTTAATCGGGATAGAGTAGGTACCTAACTTATAAACAATAAGAGTTACAAAAAATGATGACTTCACCCCACCAGTTAGTAAGAAGCTGTATAAGAGAAGTCTAAATAAAAAGAAGACCTTGGTAGATGCCAACAATGATCAATGCTAAAATTGTGGTTATTAGTTTGAAGGCCTCGATAGATATTTTTTCACGCCCTACTTTTGGAATGGAAGGTAGATTGAAATTGATCTCGGAAGTTGTCGGATGGAAGTGTGCTTGTAAAGAATTTCAAGTCATCATCAACTGAGCACTAATCCCGACTGCATACAAGACTTGCACTCTCCTCTCCACGCTCCTCCCTTCCATTATTTAATTCATGGTTCGGGAGGTACCGTCCAAAATCTGAGAAGAAAGCCTATGTTTGACAATTAGCAGATGTGCCGACTGTGGCTTGAGCCGTAAAGATCTCGCCCAAGGAAGCTACTAAAACCCCCAAGTCCTCATAGTTAATTCCGAACAACAAACATTTTAATAAAGCTATGACAGTCATCGACATTCAAGGTATTGGTGCAGCAAATAATAACTTATACATACAAGCAGCGCAATAAATCCGACTTGATTATGAGTTAGCGTCCGTTACTTCACTCGAACAATACGAAGGCGACGACGACATTTACACCGATACGCAGCTTACATATTATACGTAGGTACAGTCAGCGTTAAAAGTTGATGATCATTTCCAAGTATTAAAAGTAGGTGATGCCACTGAGCGTCAAAAAAGTGAGTCAATGAGAATCAGCCCAATTTGTGAATTTAAAAGCAAATGAAAGATTTGTTTGATGTTCGAGATTGTTTTTTTTTTTTCTAATTTTCGCGCAATTTTTAACGTCAACGTGACTTTATCGTAACTTTGTCGCAATCCTTGCTGTTGACGCTCTATAAAATCTCCTACTATTGACACCGGATATGATCATTACCTTTTGACGCTAACTGTACTAGTGCCGCCTACACAATCTACTCTTTCGACACTCAAATAAGCCATAAATTATAATTTTAAAACGCGTCCCGAGGCGAGAGCAACACACATGCATCCTATAACAAATGAGGTTATTGCGACTCCATAAACATTTCACTGGCTCGTAAGGCTTAATGCGACCAATTGATCGATGAATAGGGCTCTGCTGGAGACTGAACTACGGACTCCCAAGTACCGTACAAGGGTAGCCTATTACAGGTTAAGGTTACGCAAGTGCTTGATCTTCGTTAACATCCAATACTGTGTTGGCATCTCATCTGAGATGAAATCTACGAAATTACTCAGGGATAAACTGTAAACAATGGTTGCCCATGTATTGACTACAAAATGGTGTCTGTCATATTAATATTGACGTCCATTTATGATAAACTAGCTTCCGCCCGCGGCTTCGCCCGCGTGGAATTCGGTATTGCCACCAAGTCTATTTGAATGAAACGACTCTCCACTCGACTTTCCACTCCGCTGTTCACTCCACTCTCCACTCCACTGTTCACTCCACTCTCCACCTCCACTCTACTGTCCAATCCCCTCTCCCGACTCCACCCTACATTCCACTTCAATCTCCATTCCACTCCACTCTCCACTCCACTTTCCACTTCACTCTCCACACCACTCCCCACTCCACTCTCCACACCACTCCCCACTCCGCTCCACTCTCTACTCCACTGGTCTCCACTCGTCTAGCCAAAACATTTCGGATAAAAAGTACTAAACGGATTTTAGTGCGGTTTTCTTGGTCAGACCTAAAATTTGGAGATATGACCAAAAGTTTTTTTTTCCTTATTTATTGGTTTCACCTTACACCATCTTTACAGGGTTCACCTAAGGCGACAGTGTGGACATCATATCCCTGTATAACAGTACTTTTAGTTGTAATAATCGATATTTGAAAAAAAAGACTTGGTTATGTTGACCACAAATATCTATTTTTTTGCAATCCTTGTCTGTTTGTTCGTGATGGACGCAAAAACTGCTGAACAGATTTTGATGCCGCCTTTTCATTAGAAAGGTCTTGGTTTTACATAAAATCTGCCGTATGTTTGATTGCATTTGGTTAAGTAGAACCGGGGATATGACCAAAAAACGATTACCAACCAATCGACTCCCACGGGCAGAGCCGCGGGTATTAGCTTGTATAAAAAGTAGCCTACATATTACTCCAGGCTATAATCTATCTCTGTACCAAATTTCAAGCTGATCTATTCAGCCGTTTTTACGTGAAAGAGTAACAAACATACATCCAGATATCCCGACTGATCAACTCCATGGGCGAAGCCGCGGGTATTAGCTTGTATACAAATTAGCCTATATGTTATTTCACACTACACTCTATCTCGGTACCAAATTTCAGCCAGATCCATTCAGCCGTTTTTACGTGAAATAGCAACAAACATAATATTTGGACACCCCGACCGATCGACTTTGCGAGCGGAGCCACGGTATTAGCTTGTATAAAAAGTAGCCTATATGTTATTCCAGACTATAATCTAACTCTGTACCAAATTTCAACCTGATCTATTCAGCCGTTTTTACGTGAAAGAGTAACAAACATACATCCAGACATCCCGACTGATCTACTCCGTGGGTCGACTGATCGACTCCGTGAGCGGAGTCGCGAGTATTAGCTTGTATAAAAAGTAGCCTATATGTTATTCCACACTTTAATCTATCTCGTTACCAAATTTCAGTCAGATCTATTCAGCCGTTTTTACGTGAAAGAGTAACAAAGATATATCTAGAAATCCCGACCGATTGACTTTGCGAGCGGAGCCGCGGTATTAGCTTGTATAAAAAGTAGCCTATATGTTATTCCAGACTATAATCTATCTCTGTACCAAATTTTAGCCAGATCCATTAAGCCGTTTTTGTGTGGCAGAGTAACAAACATACATCCATACATCCAGACATCCAGACATACATTCTTACAAACTTTCGCGTTTATAATATTAGTAGGATAAATATTGTACGGTACATTATACACCGCCATGTAGACCCAAACAAATGCTAGTTTGTAATTTGGGTTCTCGAAATATTTGCATACATTTTTTTATTAATGCACCCAGCCTAATGCAAATATAGGTACATATTTTATTCTTGGAATAATTTATATTAAGCAGGAATTGAATGCGCAACTTCGAATACTGTACCGTCACGTTACACAATTCACAAAAAAGTATCTACCTAATTATATTTATCCACAATCTAGAATCCATAATATGACCAATTATGTTTAGTTTGGGTTAAAATATGGCGCTATGTAAATTATTTACATTCATTTGAAATGAAAAGTTGTGTACTCTTCTCCCATTACATTTGTAAATGATTGTTATTAAGATCATATCCGGTACAATGGCCAGGATTATTCAATTATAGATATTTTGAATTCTATGGGTGGCATTTAGCATAGCGAGATGGGTTCGGTACTAAAGCAAATATAAGTTCTATGAGAACAATGCCCGAGGCTCAGTGACCGACCGTGGCTCTCGAGGCCTCGCCCGTTGATTGTACCTTATGACGACAACTCCTCGGCATCGCAAATAAGAATTTATTGCAGCCACACAAGTGCTTGGATATGATGTGCACTTTTGTTTGTGGATGTACTTCTAACGCAGCTTGGGGCAGCAGTATTTCAAATAATCATTGTTGATGAAATGGTGCACATTTGAAATATGCTGATGTTATACAATCATTTATTTTGAACTAGCCTGTGTCCACATTTTCATTGTTAACTGCAGCTTACAGATATTTATTTATGTCCGGAATACAATGATTTTCCAGGCTGTCGTTTCTCTGTATGTACAATTTCAACCAATCTTGTACAGCAGTTTTTACGTGATTGAGTTACTATTAGCAGAATACGATTGATAACATTATAAATTATTGAACTTAGTTTGACTTTATTATTACCAAATGGTTTGTTTATTGTATTCTGATGGCTCTGCCGAAGGATATCTAACATCAAAATCTAAATCAAATCCGTTTATTCGATATAGTGCGACTCCTGGGCATAGTGGGAATGCCTGGTTGAGTTAAGTGATTTTATTTGACTCAGTAACAAAACGAAGCCTAGTGATGGGGCAGGTTTATGGCAATGGACTCTCTTAGTCGTAGGAACATAGTAAACGAAATATCAGCATTGATACACACCATCTTTTTACTTTCGAAGATATGCATAACTAAAACTAAATATAACTAAAACAAAACGAATGACCATTTACTTGTTGGATACATAAAAAACGCAGTAAAACCTCACCAAATATAACGACACGTGTTCAACACGTTTATTAGCGGATCAAGGGTCAAGAGATGCCTCACGATAACCAGGGTAATCTAACCATCTCGGTACCAACTTAATGGGTTTCTATACAAAGCTGCAGTGATACTGACAACGTATTAGAAAAAAGTGTACCTTTACAATTTTACGAGGGATAATTACTCAGCACATTCTATCGGTTCTGTCGTATGTTGTTGCCGGAGATGTGACTTTGTAATACAGTCAGCAACAAAAATAGATGAACTTTATTATAGGGCCCCAATAAGATCTATTGGGGCCTAGCCAGAATTAAAAGTGTAAAGCGAAACGGCAATTAAAATTACTAGCAAAAAGATCTACCTATATAATTGTAGAAAATTGGGACAAAGTGGAATGTGTGCGGAATAGGCGAGTAATTTATATTTCTTAATGAAATTACTGTTAAATTACCTAGGCTTTATTGAAGTATATTTTAATTTTGAGTAAAATATCGCTATTATTTTTTTAGATTTTTGAATTTGAAATCTATGCTATCATCACATCTGATGCTGACTCTACGGTCAAAACGCGCACGTATAAATTTATTAATTAGTTTTTTTTTACCATAAAATTTAAACGGCTGTTATCCCATGCAGTTAATATCTATTTAATCTATACAGCTCGATAACAAAAAAGTCAATTAACAAAACATGCTAGTATTTTTGTTCTAAATTGTTACGAATGTTTTCTTGTTTTTGCTCAATCTTTTTTTTATTTGGTTCAATCCTTTTCATTTGGTTCAATCAAAAATTATTATGGTAATTCCCGCTAAATTCATATACCCAAGGCCAAAAGACCACGTGTTTAAAATAAGTTATATTTTTTATTATCTTTTTTTAATCAGGAAGATTTCGTCTAAAGTCTAACAGTTACCACGAAAAAAAAATTACACTGCCTGGTCTTGCCAGAACCTCGTCCACCAATTGTAGGTATACCAGCTTGCTGTTAAAGTTGGCTTGGCTTCGATGTTATTGATGAAACCACACACGCCGTACCGTTATCGATACAATATATTCCCCGTACAACATAAACTTTCATACACAACTACACAAATAGAGGTACAGAAATCAAGTAAAATAGAACGAAGTAATTGTTGCCCTAGGGTCAACGTATGTACCTATAACGTTACAGTATCCACGGCTGCTACCGCACTAGTGTCCGACCTGAGTTCGAAGGCACATTCCTTCTTAGGCTAATAATACACATGAGGCCGACATAACGATCCCACTCGAATGCTCGTTAAATATCCGCTGAGATTCGTGCTGTAATACTTACTTATGGACTGGTATTTTGTAATATTATGTAGAACAAGTATTCAAGAAAATGATATAATGTATTTAAACTCAGTCAAAATGCTGTAGTATCAATAAAGATCTGATTGAAAGACGATTTTATCACCAACGGCAAGCACCGATCGTTCACAGTGTATATGTATTGTGTGAAAACTTCGAGATATTATTAATAGAATATATTTTACTCCAACTTGTACCAACACTATATTCTCACATAAAAAGTTCAGATTGGTAAGAAAATAATAGAAAATGGAATCGTGAAATCCCCGGCGGCGATAGAATTATATTATGCTAATAGAAACGATTTAGCATCCGGTGCACATTGTGACAAGACGTCCCCAGCCGCTTATTAAAATCATTTTAAAGGTAGGACTACACCGTCATACACAATGTACCTTTTGTGATCCACCATCATATCATTAGGCGACGTCAGTACTCCCCCGTCATTTTTTCTCTCTAACTATTGTGATGAATATATTCTCGTTATTGTTGACAGATAAGGTCTCGAATAATCTGGTGTCCACTCAAAATGTAAATGTCTCTTTGTGTATAGTGACACAGTGAAGGTATTCCGTTAATAATATTCGTAGAATAGACTGCTCGGATTGCATCGGGGTTTTAGTTGACTCTGTTTAGAGAGTTATGGGATCATAGGAACATAGGATATGAATAAAACAGGAAACGCGGTCAGTTCGTTGAATAAAACGTGATAACCCAGTTTAGTTGAACTTGGTCGCAAATATATTCACTGGTAAAATTCGACCTAACTTTCGATAAATACAATAGGGTTTGTAGACTCAACGTTTGTAAGTGAACAAAGCCAAAAATATTAAATACGACATTTTAATCTTTTAAGAAAACAATTAACTTTTTTGTACCAAATTGCACAGATTTGTAGGCATCAAACTTCGAATTTACACTCGATCACTCCTTGGGAATGTTAGTACATACTCTATTGGATCCAGCAACGAATTTAATAAAATGTAAATTGAACGGGTCCACAATCTAATAAATCCCTATTCTGCCCAATGTAAAACAAAAATATATGCAAACGGTTAACACAGAGTATGTCGAACCGAATAAAAGAATTGGGTCCTATGTCAGCTTTATTTTGATCGTATCGATCGAAATATAAGAGATTTGAGACATTGATCAAAATATAGCTCGACGACATAATATGAAATCTATGAGTTTTTACGGAAATCGTAATTATCCGTACAGGGAAAAAAGATCCGACTACAGTACTGGTCTAACACTGTGGAACTTCGATATCACCAACGAGTTGTGGAGGTCAGGTGACTCCGACAATCTCTAATTACCTACGTAAAACGTTTCAATATAACTATTTAAAAAAAAATTAACTTACCAGTGTCATTACTAAAAATGCCACATTACACTTTATGTCGATTTATATCGATAATGTATAAATGTCGCATAAGTTCTAGTGGGCAACATATTTTAAGAAAGCCATTTAAAAATCGTTAAACGACAAAAAATTCGTCCAATCGTAAAGTTTGATTTTACCTTAAATGAGAGGAACATTGTCAACGGCCAGCCTTAATAAGACAATTTAGAATACGTTCATACCATCAACATTTTTACTTACGGAAACATATTCGTAGGCAAGGCATAAAATACTTTTTTTACAACCAACCAAAGAAGAGAAAAAAACATGTATGTTTTCGTCTGTAAATTCGTTTAAGTGATGTTTGGATGTTTATTTACACCATTAAATTCTTTTTTATATCAGAACCAATAAGATCCAGCGTCAGATATGTAATAAAACGCCTTAATGACATATAAATGTGGAGCATTTAGAGATCGTAACATAGGAATTCTTCGCATCACGACACTGACAATCACGACTTTAATTTCGATGGCAATAAAAACTTTTCTAACGTATCGCCCCAGCTTTAATAATAGCAATGTTCTGTGGAAAGATTGTTACAGAATGGCCCATGAAATTGAATTAATCATCTACTTGTTGCGAAAAATAACAAATAGGCTTTTTACCGCGGATTGTGAGAGTATTTGCTGAAGGAAAACGTTTACGTTTAGCGGTACGGTATATTATAATGGCTAATTGTAAGACCTCTCTGTCGTAGCGGTAATGGGTTTGACTGCAACGTAAATTCGAAGTATTATTTTGTCCCTTATACTGTTATAATTCAAATAAATTGCTTATTACATTTTATTATTATAACTATATATTTTTGCTTAAAAAAATATATAGTTATAATAATAAAATGTAAGATCTTATAGACAAAAAATTGTAATTTGATATTTTTTTAAGCAAAAATATATAGTTATAATAATAAAATGTAATAGGCAATTTATTTGAATTAATAAAGATCAAATAGTATCTAGAACAAGTTTTTGATCAAGAATGTATTTCTTCATAAATTCTCACCCTATTTAGAAATGTCTTAATTCATCCCAATTTTTATTCGACACTGATACTATAGCACAGCACTCGTTCTTGATAATCAAAGAAACTTACAATTATAAAAACTCAGAAGAAGATTCATTTCAACATTAGCTAATATCTTATAATTTTAACTACTTTTTGTCCCTGGAATTCATTTTAATAGAAAGTTTTAAGGCCCTATGTAATAATCGTCTGAAGCCATAACTGTCTCGACGATGAAAAATGTTCTAACGTTATACTCAACGTAGCCTTTCCCACGCAAAGGTGTTAAAAGCTCTATTATATATTAATCTGTTCTTACAAAGATAACTCTTAATTAGCATCTCTTGATTTATTATGCGATCCTAATACTGTCGTAAATATTGGAGATTGTTTGGGACCTTTTTATGGTTATGTATCCTTTTTTCGTGTGGAAATCCCTACGGATATTACCCCCGCGACTCACGGAGAGGTTATGTTGCACTCGAACCGACTAAAACTGCAAGCCGGTACATCTGCTGATTAACAGATAAAACTCCGGCGTAGACTTTCTTGTAGAAAGTCAAGTACATTTGGATGCAACTGGGATCAGCGCTCGGGTGATGATAATGATGTATGCCGTTAGCCGTAACGCCTAAGTTACTGATCCGATTTTAATAAATGCGAATTCGATTTTATCATCCAGTATTATTAAAGACTTGGAACAACTTATAAGTTATTTGAATTTAGGAGAATATAGTTTTCATTTCAAATAGTAAATAATAAAACCGACTCTTATTGTTGAGTTGTAAATATTTGCCTCTAACTGGGCGGGAACAAATAGAGGAGGACATAGTAGTGTTTACTGTTGAATTGTGTGTCCAATCTCGCGCCTACCTCCAGCGACGCTTGAGGGTGACACGGAGAAAGATGCATGATTGAACGAATCCTCACTCTAAGGTTAGTAGTAGGTACGTTCTGGTACTGTGTATTTTTAACCGATTTCAAAAAAGAAAAATGTTGTCAATTTGGATGTTTAGGTATATTTAAAATATCTATATAGGCATATGAACTATAGAATAAAAAATCATAAACTGAAAGATATAAAAATGAGTTAATATCGTCGGTAGCTTGGTGTTTAAGAATTTTGCCTTACGATTGAGAGAAAAATGATTTAAACATATATTATCGATATCATTAAAAAATATGCCGTGAGTGTTGATTTAATTATTGCAAAGCGAAAATAACATAATAAAAAACACATCAAAATAAGATGTTAATAACTCTATCAGAGATCAGTAATGAAAACCGTTAAAATCGGTTTGGTAATTTTAAAAACTCAGTTTCCGACGCTAGTTGGACACGTACGAAATTCAAATTTGGAACATCACAACGAGCTGCACGTGTCAATCTCTAATAGCACGTTTTGATCTGTAATGGCACGTGCAGATCAATGTAAAACGATGTCTTTGTAAATGCTGTAAATGCATCAAAAAACGGTTTACTTAGATTAAATTTCATTTCTCGCACCGTTTTCACGAAACGTATGGGGTCCACAAATAGAGCACGAAAAGGTTTTATCCAGGTCGGTAACGTGCATGGGGCAACTCTATTTTATAGCTCTATTTTACAGTTGTCCAGTTATTTCTCAGAAATTTCGTTCGCTATTTAATCATCTAATATTATTTGTAATATTTCTTAATGGACCCCCAAAAAGATAGCCTACGCCAGTACCTATAATACCCCCGCAGCCGGCAGGGGGGTGGTTATGCCAGATTTGTATCGATTTAGGCTGCTGGCATGCCGTCTCAGGTCCTCAAACGCTGGGACGTTAGATGAACCGAGAGGCATTTCCTTCGCATCCTGCTGAAACAGCAGTAACTGTGTGCTGTATCGTATTTTCGGCCTAAAACGTTTTCACAATTGCAGAACTTAATTGATATGATTAAATTTTCTTGTTTCTATTAATATGGTACAGATTTTATTTTTATTAAAAAAGTGAAGTTAAAGTGACACGATTTTGTAGTTTTTGTGCTGTTCCGTTTAGTGTAACGGTGTGTAACAAACAGTTGAAGTGACGTCTCATCTACTTGAGCGTTGAACAGGTACTCGAGTAAATAACAGTGAGTAGTTACCGCAAGAATAGAATCACGTATCTCTCATTCTCTACAGAACGTACCTATCTATTTATCAGCTACACGGGGCAGTTTCATGCCTCATTCGTTCAATTATATAGTTTAGTAAAATCAGTGCAGGTGTAACAGTTGTCGTAATTAGGTTTCGTGTTCGAGAAGTTTGTAAATGGTTTCTCGTTCTTGTCTATTTTTTTTTTACAATAGCTTCTAATTTCAAATGGATGTGATTCGAAATTCACCTATCATTTTGAGGACAACATCGAGTGAAAGAAAAATGGTTGATAAATAGAGATGAGAAAAGGAATGATCTAAGATGAACTTTATGGAATACATTACAGATTTTATTATTATTGAGTCTGTCGTCTTTTTCATATCTTAATCCTACACATATTATCACTGTTGTGGCTTCAGTTTAAAAAACTGAAAATTAATAAGTCAGTAAACTGAACTGGTAGAATCGGGAATATAATAAATCTACTTCAATCTTCATTAAAATGAGATACAATCAGCTAGTTCTATTGAATGTGTCGCATAGTAACTAAAGAATCAAAACCGTTACTCTCCATTTTCGTCACAAAACTATCTCAAGCCCTTCATCAAATCGAATACTATTAACACTCCCACCAAAGCGTTACCAAACAGACATTAACATATAACAATTGTTAAAACAAACTAAAGAAATCGATAAAGCATCGATAACCAAAAACACAAATATTACATGCCTATGAATAATATCTTTCATTGTTTTCTCCGCGTGCACCGAGTGGGCAGTGTTGAGCAAAAATGCCTTCGTTGTGTAACCGAGATGGACTGGAAAGATTGAGCAATGTGACGTTACTATATAGGAAAACCAGAATAACAAAGACTTCAAACTATTCACATTACCTTTAGATTACAGTTCTTCGCGAACTGGTGACTTATTTGTGGTCATTGACTTCGTGAAATATTAAAATGTATGAGATCATGTAGGGGAAGGATGTACTTATGTAAGGATATCGATATTTAAAACACTTTACAGAAATTAATCTTTTACTATTTTCCCTTTGATTCGTCTATTTATATGCAAGGCATAGATTTAGTTTACACGTTACATCCGATGACTTAGTATGCAGATCTGATATACTTGTCATCCTGTTACAACTGATTCAACTTAAGATTATCAATAATTCAAATTCTATCTCTATAAATAAACATGAATCACTAAAGAATGATGTTGATACATATCATCAATATGAAGAAAATAGTAATTAAATGTAACAAAGAGTTAATATTTTGATATTATGATTTTGGATTCGTGCTGTCAAGTAAAAATTAAAAGTCAATAATATCGAAGTACGAAATCACGGGTGTTTAGTCGTTTGACCCCACGAGTTACAGGAACCACGGTGTCAATCACTCCAAAACACTTTTTGCATTTTGTTTGAAACCATGGTGCCAATCGACCACATTTTACGGAATGGTTCGATTGGCGCCAACACACACAAACGCAGCTGGACTCAATTCGATGTAGTTGATTGGTACTAGGGTCGTAAATAATTTCTTTATTGGATAATAATTAAATAACTAGATGCAATTATTGAATAATGAGAGCAAAATAAATAGCAATGAATCTATTATTTCTGTACAAAGTTATATGGAAGACGTGACCAGAGAAAGTAAAACTTTGAGGGCAAATTGTTTGAAGGATGACTGCTGATTGCCAACGAGGGTGAATTTTTTTTTATACTAGTAGGTAGGCAGATTAGTCCACGGCCCACCTGATGGGAAGCGTTCACCGTGGCCTATGGACGTACGCGTATGTGCAACACTAAGGGTGACACACACGCGCTGCCTACCCTGAAGGGAAGGGGGAAGGCTAGGAAGAGGTGGGAAGGCTAGGAAGGGGTGGGGAGAGGATACAGTGAGCTCTGGCTACCCTACTTACCGGCGGGAACACAACACGATGGCCTAACATTATGGCCGCGGTCTTCTGTAGGGCGAAGGTACTCCCCAGTCGGACTGCTCATTTTAGACGGGGGATACCGTCGTGTCCTACCTCCTCTATAACAACCTGTGTGCTAATTGTACCTGAATAGATTATTATCATTTATCTTTACAAATATAGCAACATAATCATTATCTCATTCGTATGTAAGAAGCTCTACAAAGAGCTTCTGTTAGGTCTGCGAACCGTGTCACCATCTCGTCTCGAACCTAACGGATGCTGTACAATTTAATTTAGAAAAAATCAGATAAATAAGTCATCATACAACCCAAATTAATGAATTCCATTATGTATCTAAACCATTCCGTACCCTATTCCAACACGAAAATTTTCTAAACCAAATCAACCATTTAGGAGAAGTTCAGTGACACACACACACACACACATGTGTAAATGGTTTTTATTTATACTTACATTTAGAGAAAGCAGTATTAAACGATAAATTTGCGCAATTTTATAATGGCGAATAAATCAAATGAAAAACACGCCGGCAAATTAGTTAAATTAGCTAATAAATTAAAGAAATAATTACTTCACTAAGTAAAACCGCGTCATTGATATACCTACTTGTTTTTAATTACGGACTTTAATTAATCGTAGAAAGTTATAGCCAATTCAATTCAAAAATAAGATAAGAAATAAAATTGATTTTGAATACACCATCAATCAAGTAGCATATCTGGTGTATTTTATTAGAACCATGTTACCCAATAGTTTATTTACTTACATCTGATAGCTTGGCAATAAAATTTTATAGGGCGTATTGCTGTTACTAGTATTACAATTGCAAACTCGCATATCAAGTTATGCAATAAATTTAACTCTAAATTACATTTATCTCTACGATAAAAGCTTAGCGTATTTAAATAATTTCAATGTTGATTTTAACATGTTCATTATTGGTCCAAATGAATTGCTCCACTGAATTGAAATAATAATAGGAAACAAATCACTTTAGGCAGAAATTAATGGGTTTCTCGGAAACGGCACGAGCTAAATCAGGAATTAAAACGAAGTTAGTAATTTTACCTTATATCTGATTTAGATTATTGAAGTCCGGTTTATATGAGAGACTCATCTTCAAACGTCTAATCTTTTTGTTTACTACTTTGTGTTCTTGTCTTATGTTAATTAAATATTTAGTGACGTTGGAGCCAGAGTGATCTAGGGCACAATAGCAAAAATGTCACTTAGATCACTCTGGTTTCAACATCGTCATTTTTTGTTCTTGCCTTTATACAGAAGGATGCATACTTAACCAACTTACTTCTACCGCGTATTTAAAGTGCAAAAATAATTCAGTATGTTTGTATGTTACTTTTTCACGCTTAGATCACTTAACCGGTTTATTCATATTTGGTATTATAACTTAATCATATAACCTGAAGAAGCATAGAACACTTTTTACGGTAAAATTACTTTTCCTCGCGGGCAGACTGCAAGCAGCAGGTTTATGTCTAAAATAGATCTACAAGCTAAATCCTGTTTCGTAGTATAATAAAGTATCCTGTAGACAGAGAAATTGTTTCAGTCTGCAAGACAAGGCTTAGTTTTCATGAAGCCGTTGGTATTACCAATTCGATAAAATTATTTAATGAGATCGCTTTGCTTTTGTATCAACTTATATGTTGGGATTGTGCAAACTGTAATAGAATAAAAATGTATATAAAGGATAATGTAATTCCTTTACCTACTTAGACTCAAATTGTCATGCAACGTTTTCATAATTATGGTCTGGTCGACTTATGGGCGAACAGTTTACACTAAAGTACCAATATTGTTATATTCTCGATTCGTAGCAAGCTTAGTTAATCCACAATACCCAGTTAATGCGGTCAAAGAGGTCACTTCGCGTGATTCTCGCCTTACGTTTTTGTAAAGATTTACTATACCACGAAGCCCTTATAGGGCCATGATTAAGAGCACGACATTAATAAAGTTTAATAAGTTCTCCAAGCTTCTTGCAACGATACCATTCTCGGATACTGTTTCACAATTATATCTGATGTTATCTTAGACAATATCTTCATTAACCATAAAGTAGACGCTCGTTTATAATGGATAGTGTTCGCCCATCGGTTTAAATTGCAGCAGAAGTTGCAAATTTGTGGCTAGTATGGAAATGGTTACTAAAAAAATTATATTGATGGAATTTTCAATAAGTCCCCGAGGAGGAAATGGTACTGAACTGATTTATCTGCACTTAATTAGTTAACACTTAAAAGTTATACGAAAACAACTTGAAATAAAGAATACTCCAGGTTGCACTATCCAGGTTCTATCGATATTTGAGTAGATAAGATAGTATTTAGGTTTTATCCAGGTTGCGTTGTAATATCCACCAAATTATGATCCTAAATCATTTATCCGTTCATAAAAGTTTCTGAAATACGACCTATATACTGACTTAAAACTAATTTCAAGAGACCTGAGACGAGTATCGTTCTAAATGGTTCTATAATACGGGCCTAAAATTGTTGATAGGTATGATTAAAAAATCAATAATGCTGACCGACTCACTCCAAGGCTACAAAAGTCATTACAACATGTTCGACGTTAGAACTAGTTAATCTAAATTACTCCTATATAAATAAACTCTTATACAGCAAAAAACCTCAGGATCACATTAGACTAATCCTGGATTACTCAACACCTACCCAGTATAAGATTATACAGTTAATCCCTCAACAAAACTTGACTGACTTCGTACGATTTCGGTTTAGTAAATTGATCCTCTGGCACTCGTCAGTATCATTTACATCATAACCAATTTACTTACTTTATTTTTCTATGTACAATCTGATTTTGATCTTGTTGTGGTTATAAATATTTCATTTAATAGGTTATAGAACCGGGGAGTGCAGGTGCTAAGGAAGTACCAATGTATCACTTCATTTTATTTCCATCCATGTCTCACGGATCATCCTAAGCTTTCTTTTTTACAGTTTTGTTTTTTTTTATCTTGCCTTCTCATTCGGCGATTGCAACGAGTTACTAACCTAGAGTTACGGCGTTCATAGCCACGGCAATGGCTTACCATTCAATGTATCGTATACTTATTTGCAATGTGCAGAAAATAAAGTAAAACTTCTAGGAACTTCGTTCACATGTTGCAGGTGTTGTCTTTAACCTCTCCAACTAAGCTAAACTGCTTATGTTTGGAGTTAGTTCACGTCGTATCGGTGCTACCTATACTAGGTATACTAATTGTGATTTGAATCCGCAACCAAACCCAAATAATAACAAAAAGATGAAAACAGTTTATTGTCAAAAAGAGGTCTGTCTATCTTAAATAAATTGCTACTGAAAAATTTTGCAGTATTACCAGTTCTTCCTAATATTCGAATTTATAATAAGCATGAGGTGAGGCTTTCTGTCGGCAAAGGCTCACGTCCACTCCTCACACGTTCAGTGTTATGGTAATGGGAAACCGTGACCAAAAAGGAACAACAGTTTATTACTTGTTGTGTTCAGGTCAGATGCGACATCGTGCGCCTACCATTTTTGCCGCGTAGGTACCTATCTCCCGCTGTTAGGGACACGCGGCCGCCTCGGGCTCATAGACCGCTACTTCAAAATAAGAACATTCATAAATAACAATGACAGATTACATTCCATTACAATTGCAATCTCAGTACCATTTCTGGTGTTTTTACGGCAATGTTCACAAAACTATAAGTGTGAATTAGCTTCGCTCTACTTAGAGTATTATCGAGTAAGCGCAAATTTGTTTCGATCAACTTCACCGAATAAATGCGAATTAGTTTGGCTACACTTCGAAACATTACCAAATAAGTGCAAATTAGCTTCGAATATTATTATGGCCAATATTTATTTGTTCTCTTATAATCCAAATATCCATTGTAAGATTTCGATGTTTTATATACCTATCTCCAAAGACTCCCATAGTAGATAATAAAACATGCTTTCCAGTTTTGAAGGTCAGTATTATAAAGAAAAGAGTTTAAAAATAGTTATTGTGTGATGTTTAAAAACAGCAAAAATGACATTGCAATGCAGCCAGATAGTAAATAAAATAGTACCACAATCAACTATAAATACAATGCATTATTGTACAGTTTATACACAAAAAAAATTAAACGCGATCTTTACCTGTAAGTATACAGAGGTGTCCTTCGAGGATACACATTACCATAATCTAAAGCTCACATTAACGTCAAAGATAAACGGACTGTCAGATGATTTAAAGCTGGATTCTTGGTCCGTGGACTCTGAGATAATAATACCTTAATTGCGTTCCTGCGCTTTCCCGAATGATCGAATGCTAGTAATAGCTCTCTGTCTTCCCGAAATGACTTTAATTGGAAGGCAGCGCACGTATATTTTAATAGCCTATTATTTACTTGTGTTACTTGTATACCCACATTGACTGTTTGCAGTCTATGCATATCAGGAGTAGAATTTGCCACAACGTTAAAACATTGAACTGAGCGTCTACCATGAGTTATGCACATTTTAAGCGTACTGTAATGTTTCTATAACTGTGATAGTCAACTACAGCCTGCTCTACCATATATTTTTTAGAACTAGATACGAAACAACTGCCGTGTATTAAACTGAATAAAACCGTACGGATCGTGGTAGTTTACTACAATTTGCTACCATAGGTCCACAAATTTGACATTTAATAACGAGATAAACAACAGAATACTCTAAGTGCTCGTATTGCTCTTGCTACGTCTCACTCGCACTCGCTAGGTTCTCTCGCTCGCTCTTTTTACGTATAGTTTACGAAGAGTTTACGCCATTAAACGTTAGACTCAAATGTAATATGGCGTCTTTAAGTTCTCTTAAAACAGCTGTTGTGCGAATGCAATTTATAAGCTCTAAGCCGGCTTAAGACTATGAGATTTATTAACTAATATTTTATCGCTTCTCATACATTTAGTGTGTGAATGGTCTCGTACAAAATGTATGACGAGCGATAAAATATTATAATAATATCCTCTAGATGTATGTAACCTAGTCAAAGGCCGGCTTTCACATAAATTCCTCTGCTATTTATTTGCTTTATGTTCTGTTTCAATGTGATTGGTGATTAGTGACTAGTGACGATATTAATCCTGTCAATTCTTGTCTAATTTATAATATAAAAGCAATCGATAGTAGGTACAATGGGAGCCGCCCATACAAGATTTTATTTGAGAGTGAAATGATGTGTCTATAAATAAAAAAATACAATTTGATACAGCGTGATCACCTGTTTTAGTACGTATGTACTAGAATTTCAACCTGAGAAGGCCGAGAATAATAGATATTCGGGCTAGAACATTTTGTAGGTTAGGTATGTGTCAATTTCTTTGATGAATGGAATGGTGTAGCTACATAATCTTTTATATAAGTACTAACTTTTGCCCGCATTGAAGTCGAACGACTCTCCACTTCACTCCATTCTACACTTCACTCGCCACTCCAAAAATATAGGATAAAAAGTACTATGTCAGTCTCCTGGTTTTCAGCTACCTCTCTACCAATTTTCAGCCAAATCGGTTCAGCCGTTCTTGAGTTATAAATAGTGTAACTAACACTTTCTTTTATATATATAGAAATAGATATGTACGTAGTTACTTACACATTATTCATCTATATAATTATTCCCAGTTTATACACCCACATTTCGCTACATAATATAAGTATATATAATATCCAATAAGTATATTATATACTTATATCTGTCGGTAAATCAGTTTTTCTTACTTACCTATTTTGACATCTGTAATGAATTGTAAATTCTAAACTAGTAAACACATCTAACATCAACCGGTAACGGCCATCCCCCGCGCTACCCACCGTCACGTCTAGAGTTTAGGTTTCAGAGAGAGAGGCATCGAACAATATTCTTAGGTATCATTGTAGTCTAGTACCTAATAAAAGCATTATATATTTTAGGGTGCAAAAATAAACAAAACAAGATTATTTTCTAGGAAATTTATTCATCGTCTTCTCTGACAATAATTGCATCTAGGAATTCTGCCGGTTTTGTTGACGTCTGGCCCATCCCAAGTACCAGACAAGTGTCATTCATCACAATACATGACCATGACATAATATGGGTCATACGGGCGTACCTCTCTTTGTGTGTGTAACCAACATAGGTGGCTCACACAATCAGATGCTGCTATCTGGAAATAAAGAATACTATTTTAATTTCATCAACCCCAAGAATTACAATGCTGCATGCATTTTCCCAACATATATACCTATTTACATTTAAATGCATAACACAGAATGGCTTTTCCATGTACTAAATTATTTTTAAAGATTTTCATGGGATGTCACCATATGCATCTTCTTGTCTTTATTTCACAAGAATAATTCTTATTGTTCGGTAATGTATGTACCAAGATGGGGTTAGTAACATGAATAATTGCTTAATGGTATTTCATCCGAGTGCTTCCATGCTTAAGAAGGCATGTAAAGGTAGTCCTGGCTGTCAACAGTCCTTTAGTCAAGATTAAGGCCAATGTAGGTGATCTGGACCACTGTTAATGTTTGGTCAACGACTGCGACTCAGGCTTGGACATCAGCTGGTTGACAATCCCAACATAGAATAAAAACCAAGCCACATTAAGTATATTTCAAAGAGGACCTCGGACTCTAGCGCTATTAGCAGAGGACATAACCGAGACAAAAATGCTAAGATGATGACGATGAATTACCATAATATATTGTTGTAAAAAAATAATATAACCAACCTGTCTTGGTGCTCTTCTGCTTTCATAATATGAATCATAGATTGCTGCAGTTCAGATGGATTGTCCCTCAATATTTTATCACTTTGACATCGTAACAACCACATAAAAGACACACAGTGGTGTGGCCATGGTGTCTAGGTCCAGCTTGTGGTTCACCACTGTGAGAAGCTGCAAATTAACATTCATTCTGAACATAGCAAGATATGCTTCATATACATAATCTTCATCAGTAATCTGAAAAGCAAAGAATTGTAATGTGAAAACACAGTTCTAAAGGTTTGTATTAATCAAGCAATTTAGTTTAGGTTTACACACATAGAATCATTATACTCGTAACTCATATGTAAATGGTATCATTGAAATGAAACCACTTCTACGGATTTTATATTTGTTATTATATACAATTATAACCGATGTTTTGGCTGATTTTCAACAACCATGATCGCGGTTGTTTTCGTCTCAATGAGTAACATTCGTGTAAACTTAGGATAGTACGATTCTATAATAAAACCCACTAGGTACTTACGATTAGGGAATACATCCAGCTATAAATTAAATTCGTAACTAATGTATCAAGAGTGTATCGAGTTCCAAGGCTAGATCTCAGCGCAGGTGTATTGACATATATTGCAATATTGATTGATACATAGAATACGGATTGGTCCACCTCCCATTTTAGCAAAAAATAAGTTTCTTTCAAAACAACGAGATCCACAGAATAGGGCAACTTAAAAAAAACATTAATGGTGATTGAAAACACTCCCATACCAAAACACAACAACGCAAATGTCATTTGTGTCATGTCTTGTCTATTTTGATTTTTTTTTTAATATTCGCTCCTTTCGGAACAGGCTAAGGTTCTATAACCATGCTGCCTTGTCATCAGTATTTTTCTTGTTCATATTAAATGCAATAAGTTGCAGAGTTTTCGTCATTTATTCATAGTCAAGGTCAGTCAATAGTCAAAACAGTCAGTCATAGTCTTACCCCAGTAAAATAGTGGAGACTTTACTAGAGGCTTCTATGGAGTTTTGAAATCAACGTTGAAAAGCACAATTCACTGTAATATACCACTTTCCCGAACTCGTGCACGTTACCGAAGATGTTATATTTAAAAATCCACCATTTTTACACATAATAACTACATTTTACACTAATTTTAGAAAATGATACAATGCCGCGATGCGTCTTTTTCAGCGTTGGCGCCAAAACTCCCTTGTCTATTTTGATTAGAAAGTTGTCAACTCGTCAATGTTGCCATAGTAAGAAATATTTTATTTACTTTGGACATGGGGCTTTTAATCATGTTCACTTGCTAGTATGTTTTTTATTTACTTGCTTAATATTATGCTCTTAAAAATATATCATTAACTAACAACTTAATTGATTCTGTTTTTACAATTATAAATCTAAAAATAATTACAAAAGCACGATACTTTACCGCACAGTAGTAAATAAGACCATTGTTTTTCTAGGCATTCTTTAACATACGTGAGACGCTGCTGCCTGCGGCGAATCCTGCCGGGAAGGGAGTGGCCCTCTAGAGGGCTGCTCCGAGGCTCTCCACGTGTCCTTCTGAATGGCGAGCTGATTGTCCACGCGCCGACGGTTGGGTGAAAGGACGGCCACCTGTCACTCCACCGTCGGCGAAGTTGCGCGATGCTAGCCCTACCCCCCCTTTCGCGGGGTCAAGGGGGCCATCTTAAAACCGTAGATGGCCCAGGGTTAGCTAGGGTTCGAGGGATCTACCTGTTAGGTAACCTTATACCTCGGTAATTAAGAACCGAGATGGCGTGCGGTATTAGTCGGTTCAATCCCGACCCACGATGGTCACCGGGGGTGATATCCATGGGGATTTCCGCACGATAAAAAAGCGAGTACTATATTTTTAGAAGTGAAAACAATAAATACTATTTTTTTAAAAAAACAGTGGCAACCCTAAGTTTGATCGATACCGAAGCCTAAAAATGTAGTTTTTAAAATTTTTATCTGTTTGTCTGGATGTATGGATGGCCGGAATAAACTCAAAAAGTATTGCATGGATTCACTTCAAATTCGGCACGAATATTATTAAGCATATCAAAAGTTAAACTATTAAGTACCTATGAGTATAATATGGTACCTATAGTTTGTCTAATGAAAGCTGGACCAACAAAACCGCGGCAAATTTAAAAAATTTAGGGCAGGTATCACCAGTTATAGTTGGATTTAAACATTTTGATCGTGAAATAAAAGTATGTACCTATTATAGTTTAACTGATATTTTTAAAGAATTTTATTGCGCTTTATTTGGTGTTATTCTTATTTATATTGATTTCTTTATTAAATACTATCCTTTGCCCACGACTATGCCTGCGTGGGAGTTTGGTAATGTGGGAATATCGGGGGAAAAGGTAGCAGGTTTATTCATGTTGAAATCCCCACGAATACCACCCTCGTTGGCCATTGGGGATGATTATGTCGGAATCGAACCGACTAAAACCGCAGATGTAGTGAAGATATAGACTAAGACTAGCTGTTGCCTGCGTGAAATTATGTTCCCGTTCCCGCTACCCTTGGGAATATATTTCACGGACAAAATGTGGCCTATGAACGTGTGCAAGATATATTGCCTGTGTTATTCCAGACTAAAAACTATCTTCAAGCGGGCTTATAGGAATCAGACGGAATTCATTTATTAGAAAAAAATATCATTAATTATAATCAAAATTAGATTCCAAATATTCTTCACCATCATCCGAGCTGCTTGATCCATCATCAGTCACACTTATAATTAATTATAATAATTAAATAAAATTGTCGAAAACTACAAATATCTAATAAAAAAGCGAATATTTTTGAATATCGCATCTGATCTGAATCTCGTTAATATTTGATGTGAATACATACCTACCTACAAAGTATCAAAATCATAATGTAAACGCACAATCACAGAGAAATGACAGGAGATGACATTTCTAGTCTACTGGTGTTGCAAATCAATAAATGTCGTGGTTCAGCTTTCATTAGTCAAACTCTACCTATCTAACAAACTTAGGCCGGGCGCACACATCCAACTGTTGCATCGACTAAACTGTTTCGTCGAGTTGTGTATTATTCATGATTTCTACTCAACTAAATAGTTTAGTTGATGGAATTGCGCATACAATCGATTTTTATCTCCTCAAATCGATCAGTCTTTATTCAGAAATTTTAATATAGATAAAAAAAGATACTGTATACATCCTGTTACTCAGTGATAGATTAGAGATTACCTAGTGGAATATTTCATACGTTACATTCTAAGCTATAAGAGCACTCAGATAATTAAATAATTTCATTCATTGGTCCTTTTATAAAACGCCAAGATACAAGATAGAGAATAGAGATACCAAAAAATCGGTAGAAATTGGCCAAAAATCGGTAATTCGGTAAATGCACGTCAAATCCGGGAGATCTATCCAGGTTTTGCCATGCTACTGGCAGTCGGGGACTCCGACCCCGACTCGGGCTTAGTCACGGATCGACTGTTTAGTCGATGGTCAATACAAAGCAATACGAATTGAGCGCTTGATCGATAGTTGTCCAACTTTTAAATCAAAAGTCAGTCGATGAAGCTTTTTGACTTTTTGTCGAACAACTATCGAGTTGACAGTATGCGCCTTTCATATTATATCTTTTAAACATATTATGATACACGATGATACACAAAGACTTGTTCAACTAAAAGTTGTACCTATGTATGCGTTAGCCCTTTTTTGTTCTTCGCTTGAGAGTCTTTGAACTAGTGCGTTTAGTGAACATATTTAAAAAATATTAGTTTGGATCACTTCACTGTTGAATTTATGTCATATTCTTAAGAAATTGTAGTAAATTTTATCACAAATTTGAATGAAATTTATTTCTATACCGTTTTAAATTTATTATGTTGTAAAAATAAAAAATAGCTTACCTTTTGATTCATAACTCAATGGAAGATCAAAACGTATTCGAAGGCAAACACAAACTTAGCGAAATAATGTAAGATATTATATTAAAGTCATACAAATATAACTCGTAAGTACACGGAATAAAGTCTTCTTTGGCTTAGCAATTCAGCATAGTACTTCGTTTTGTTGTTACGACCTTAGTATCGTGAATTCGATTAGTATACGAGAGTTATAAACTAACCTCTATGGTAGAGACAACATTAATCCATTAGCTTAGTCGCTTAATGACGTTACGGCCTTCGAATCTGCGAAACGAATCATGTTTCGTCAAGACATAGTAGGCCTGCTGTATATCAAATGTTGTCGATATCTAAGGCTAGATGTAGTGTAGTTCACAGTCCAGGTTGAGCACGCGACAAGATTTAATGTCGCAGGCGGCGGGCGCTCGCGTCAGACAAATATTTTACCTTGGTTCGCGCCGCTACACGGAAATACCACCAATGTGACGCTTTCTGAAAGTCGTTCATTTAACTAAGGCTATATACATACTCTCATTTATTTTCTTTTGCTGAAGATTCTCGACTCCTAGGTGTTCTACAGACAGGCAATAAGTTTTACTACTAAATTATTGCTTGTCTAACAATTTAAACTACCATAAAATATCGGTCTGGAACACCTTTGTCTTAAAATAACTTTTACATAAACTTAATATCGCCATGGTAAATGATTTACAGAAATTTGAAATATACCACTTTCACTGCGTGAACTTTTTGCCCGCAATATTTTCTTTGCAAAATATTTACAGAAGAGTTCCGAAGTTAGACATGGTTCGTGTTAACGTGCCAGTGAACTTGTCCGTAGTTCGTGTTACTTACACAACTGCTGCTCTGTAGATAACATACTAGCAGACAACATTGAAATGGATTCACTTTGGTCTCTACTATTTCTTTAGTTTGAGAATGATACAAAAAGTACAAGTAAAAGAGTCTATACAGTTTCGAATATTATTTCGAACTGGTTTTAAACGAGCTTTGCTCGAGATTAAGGTTGCATTTCTTCATCGGGTTGTCATTAAATGACCAATTTTGGGGATTCGATCCCCAAATACGATAAAAAGATTTTGTTTACGATTCACAAATAATCTGAACTTTTTTACAGTCCTTTCTTCTTATTAATTCACTACAACTTTACACTACACAGTACTGGTATCCACTTACTAAAACTGAATACTTCGAACAACATACCATAGTTCAATTTATTATTTGATTGTTAAGTAGATTACTACACGACGAATGCAATTAATACACGGATATATGACTGCAAATATGCTGTTACAATTGATGTGAAAGCACTCGTATAGTCGTAGTTATTTTACGGCTCAATGATGTTACTTAGATTCCAAACGCAAGTTGCGTATGAAATTAAAATAAAATTGAGTTGATAGCATCCCTAAACGAGTTATTACCAGGCGAGCCATAAAGAGCGGCTACTTCCTGGTCTATACAGAAGCGGCGGAATGATTTCATAACACAATTTTCCCTTTCGCAAGTCTTGCTACTTCAGATCTGCGGTCGAAGTGCCTATCCTGAGAATTTCATGGAAATACGGACAATTTATAATTTAATGCTGAGGCATTGCCCGCACCCAACTCGATATATAACCTACTCACGCAATAATAAAGCTTTGATTTCTATTATTAGCATTAGTTATAGTCTGATAAAGAAGTGTGTCGCTGCAAGTTTTATTTCCAAACTTGTCCGCTGGGTTAATTGAGTTGACTCTTGGTTTCAATACTGACACTGATTGA
Source organism: Lithosia quadra (assembly GCA_963576445.1). Taxonomy (NCBI): domain Eukaryota; kingdom Metazoa; phylum Arthropoda; class Insecta; order Lepidoptera; family Erebidae; genus Lithosia; species Lithosia quadra. The sequence continues at coordinate 12,304,087 of OY754880.1, read as the reverse complement.
TATGAAGCGTAAACAGTGGCAACTGTTTCTTTTAGCGCAAAATAATAGCTATTTCAGATGTGTAATACTGTTAATAAAAAATGGAATTATGGTAATTTTGTGAAATCGTATTAAACAATTTTTAGCTCAAAGCTTGGGTCATTTTGAATTAGATTTCATAAAAATTGCTTGACAGATGTCGCTTAAACTAATATTGAGTAATTCATCGTGAAACGTGAATTATGTGTAACAATTATTTAAGGTATTAAACTTACGTCACTAAACTTATTTATTAAGGCTTCGAATCATTTTATTACGCAATGCAAATAAATCACAAACATGAAATTGAATTTAACGTATGTAGTCTATGACATAAATTGAACACCTTAGCTATTTTCCTTAAAGTTATTCTCTACTATACCTAATTTATGTTTTTTTCCATTTACTAAGAAGCTCGCAAAATATATTTAGCCGACTACAATATGGGGTTCTTCAAAAAGGGCATTAGAAGGATTTTGCAGGGTCGGCAGCGCGAGTGTGATGCCCCTGGTGTTGCACGCGTCCGTAGGCCACGGTGATCGCTTCCTATCGGGTGGGCCGTGTGCTTGTCTGCCACCTAAGCGGTATAAAAAAATACAATAGCAGAAAAGAGACATTGAAACCATTGTAGGTTTAAGATATTTTCTTCCTATGGTTTTCGTATGTACCTACATAATATTTCGGAATGCCGGAATAGTACACCTCCGGAATATAAGAGAAGATTTGAGTAACAATTGAGAGGTGATTGTTAAAACTGAATACTCTGGAACCATCAACATAAAAAACTTTGAGTTTTACCTACTGATTTGATGTCATTTATCATCATCATCTATAGTCTTCTTAGGGTCATCATCATCATTCCTACGTTAATCCAACTTTTACTTCAATCGTTTTCGTTTTTTGAATTTTACTTCTATTTCTGTCTTCTCTTACTACTACAGCCTTATTAAAGTGTGTGTTTGTTACCAGGATGACGTTCGCCTTGGCGCTGGTAGTGCTGTGGTGGGCGTGCGGCGCGCGCGCTGGTGAGCCGGTGTTCGACCCCAGCACGCTGATGCGCCTCGTGCTAGTGCCCGCGGATGCGCCTGTCGGCTCCGTCATTTACCGCGTACGCGCCTCAGACCCTGATTTCGACTACCCACTGCACTTCGAACTGATTGGTATGTACTTCATTTAAACGACATATATAGTAAACGACAAAAGTTTTAGTATGAGAACCACCTCAGCTACTTACTCAATACCGTAATGTGACTATTTTGGAATCAAGCCAAAAAACAACATACTTTTCTGTCACTAGAATTTCTAGCTGCGGAGCCCGGATATGTGCTAGAAAGGAATTCCCCAAGCATTTCATGCATCTGTTTTTATTATTTTAAAAAACTTTTGAGTTAAGGCGATCTAAAGATGAAATTTAATTAACTAGTTTTGTTGCTGTCTGTACATCTAGAACGGTAACATGTATGCTCTATTGTTGGTTTGATCTGACCATGGCCACTGTTTAATGCCCAAGGTTAGTTTATTATAATAATCCAAGCACAAACGCTTTATCACCAAATTGTTATATTGATCTTTATAATGTCCTTAACACTAGATAACAAACAAAGGCATTCGAGGTTGGAATTTCAATTTAAAATGAGTTATTCATATAATAATTTGTCTAAATTGTTTTAATTTACAACACAAAGTAGTATTCACGACTGATGGTCCATCTGATAACACTTTTAGTACCGAAGCATCACCCATTTATTGTCGACTGTGTAATGCTATTTTGAATAACCTCATACTCTCGAAGTAGATCTCGGTCTGGTGGTAGACCTTTAACCAATCGAATACTTACCACGTGCTTAAATACAATGATGATAATTATTTTCCTTTTCTTAAGTGAAGTTCTAACCCTGAACAAATTAATACGTAGGTACAATTCAGGAATGTGTGTATCGTGAATAATAAGACTCAACTCTTGGTTTACGAGTATTCTTAAGTTTTGTCTATGATCTTGACCCATTAGAAGTTCCCTTTCTCCCTTATATATATGAACTCAGAATTATTAATTAATCCAAAAGACCATAAAATTATTAAACAGTTTTATTTAATTGGACCTGTTTGTTTGGGTCAAATCTAGTAATTGAAATTTGAACTCATTCCAGTTGTCTGATTGGTCTGATATTTGACAGATGTCTTTAGTTCTGATGACAATTCAATTGAAAACTGTTTAACTTAAAAAATATTTTTTCATAATTTATTATTTTACACATGTACACAAACATGAGATGCAACTTTTTTGTCATACCCTACTTATTTTGTAACTTACTCTCCAGGTCAAATGGGCCGCCTGGACATCGGCGTGGAGTCCCTCCCCTGCACTCGATATAACTCCGTCTGCCAGGCCAATATCATCTTACTCCGTCGTCTGGAACCTGGGCGCTATGTGGACTTCAGGTTATCAGTACGGAACACCCGTGGACGAAGCTCACGCATCGCCTGTTCAGTTACTGGGACCAATGCTACTACACCTAGGGATACTATCTATCCTCACCAGCCAGGCATCATTTTGGTACCAGAGGTAAGTTTGCAAATTTTTGAAGAAGACTTTATTAAAGATTGAGAAAAGTGCGAACGAATAGTCAAGAGTGGTAATCCCGTTCAAATCAATTCAAAAGGGATTTGAATGACATATGATTTAATACTTAAATACTAAGTTACAACTAGTTTTTATCTATAAGATTAGATTTTACCAGTGAAAATCCGTTCAACTAAACAGATTTATTCACGTGAAAACGCAGTTTATTTCGAGTTGATTTCTTGCCTCCGTCGCTGTATACCATATTCTCAAAAGACCACATTCGTAAAACATCACCCAGCATTGGTAAAATAAAATCCTCTCTAAAACTTAATACTGAAATTCAGTTGTATTCTTGTATAACATTTTCCCTGTATTATTATTAGCATTAAGATGAATATCAATTCTCACAATCGCCATCATAACTCACTTTAGTAGGGTTTTAGACATCGTAAAAATGTTATGGTTCATAAGTCTATTAAAAGGTGAATAAGCTCAGAACAATTTCCTGCAAACTTCCATTAAAATAATCTGTTTTAGAACATTGAAATGTTTGTATTTATAGCCTTATTATATGCATCATGAGAATAAACGTGTTTATGCATATTTATAGATACCTATATTGTGTTCTACTATTAAGGTGGCAAGCCTTTTAGTTAGAACAGTTAAGTTCCGCTTACCTACCGGCAGTTAGGTGAAAATCCGAAACCAAATATTATGATTCGTAAGTAAGTTTTACAGAATCATAATACATTCATATCTAATATAGGTGTATTCTTCCCACCATAATTTTCTTGATCCCAAATCTACCTCAGTTGCAAACTGGCACTACCTCATAATTGACGGATAAAATTCTGATACAGGCTTTCTTTATAAGTGAAGGGTCAGAATCCGTTTACAGTGCCATCAATGTGAATTTGAACTTTTTGGAAACTTAGTCGAATTCACACACAAAATTTTTATCTAATTCGGATCAGTAGTTCAGCAATTAGGGACATAAGTTTTTCATACTAAAACATGGTAATTATGTTCCCAGCAGTTAATTCATTTAGGTTTACGATAATTTTCTACAGACAGAACCAAATGCGAATTACCCTGACCATCGCTTGGTAGAACTTAAAATATTTACTGCTCGGTGTTAGTACTTACTTCGGGATCATGGGTTCATTTACGAGATCCATCAAAATTGTCTCTTCGCCTACTGATAACTATAAACGAGAAACGAGTAAAGCTAAGCTAGTGAGAAAACTAATAGAGCGAGAATCTCGCTAACCATCGACAGTGCGAATAGATAGCAATCAACTATTCATAATAATATAATATATATACATTTCTTTCATTCACACGCAAACTGTATCTCCTGAACGTTACTTGAGCGAGAAAATAGTCGATAAGTAGTTGGTCGTTTCCTCGCCGGCAGCGGTGAGACAAAAGTGCTCTAAGGTGTAGTTAGGTATATGGGGAGTAATGTTGATGCAAAAAGATGACTCTGCCAACAAATGAGGCGATGAGATAGAGCGTGCCAGGTGACATGATATGATTGATGATAGTAATGACGTAACTGCTCCGTTACAAAAAACTGGTACAAATTTATAGGTACAATTTTGAGTATTTATTTTCCACTACTCTGGTAGTAACCAAACAGATAAACGACCTGATAGTAAGTTAGGTTAGGTTAGTTTTGAATGACGCTTTGAATTTGAAATCGCAACTAATTTTATGAGTAGGTAACTCATAAAATTAGTTGATAACAAAAGACAAAACTACACACAAACAAATGATTTATTTTGCCATCTTAAATATTCTAACAAATGATTACATTTACAGGATGCCAAACGAGGAACCGATCTTGAGATAGTCATCGCGAGAAAAAATCCATTATCTCCAAAACCCTTGGAACTCGAACTTTGGGTAAGTAACCAACTAATTTACATTTAAAAGGGTTTGCGATATGTGATTAAGGGTTAGCTAATGATATTTTCTGCCTGCGTCGTGTTTGACACGCATTTCGCTCTAACCACATAATGAAGTTTCGCTTGCACGTTAATATGGATCATTTTCACAGCGTTCCGGCTGACGCAGGGTACGCCTTTACGAAACTCATTTACGGGTTATGTGGTCGGACCTCAACGTAACATGCATGTACTCTCACAGATTTGAATAGGCAATCAATTCCAAAATTACAATGGGAAAGTTCACGAAATAATGATGTAATAAAATGTAAAATCCAGTGCAGGTTAACTTTCAAACAAGAATTATTACGTGCTGACAACATAATAACCGTGCGAAATATTCATATTAAATCATTATTTTTATTCTATGACTTCAACGCATTCTGAATAAAAATATAATTATGAGGTCAATAGAAGCATCAAAAACATGTCGAAACATTATAAACATAATAATAAGCTTTCACTACAATTATTCAGAATGTCAGTAACGGGTCTATCGAATAACATTGTAGACCAATTTATAGCAATTGGTCTACAATGTATCGTTCTACAACAATTACTAACAATTCACAACTACCAGTTATGAATATATTATTTCGCGAACGATCTCATTAGGGCGCTACTTAATACGAGTATTGTGGGCAACGGGTGTTTAGCGCTGACCATCCGATGAGTTGCAATTATAGGGCATTAAGAGGCGAGGTATGTTAAAGTTCTCACAGGCCGTGGAGAATGGCTAGCACCCGCAACCCGAGGTCGTTTTATGAGCTTAAATGTTATAATAATGGAGATCGTGTCCTTACATGTGGGTAATTTTAGACCGTCAATGTTGTGGGCTGGCCGCGTCCAGCGTCGAGGTGTCTGGATTGTAAAATGTGGAGTGCTATCTATACATGGACTATTATATAACCAGAGTGTACGATTAGCTACCAACCAATTTTATTGGGCTTATAGAAATGAGAGTTGAATATTACGGAGAGGTTTTATTTCTGTTCATTTGTAACGAACAGGCTTAAGCTTTCAATAAAAGTTTATAGTTAATTTATGATCGTTATTTTGTTGAAATGAATTTGTAAGAAAACGCGGAGATAAATTAGACATTAGATATTATGCGCGTCTATCCAATGCTTAATTATAACGTTGGTTCGTAATGCTACTTCCAGCACAAGTATTAAGAGTTTGTTTAGCTCATGAAAGCCTTGTTTCAGGGATCACCGCTCTTTGCCATTCGTCAACGACGCGTATCTGCCGAAAACACCGAAGGGACTATATTTCTGGTCGGACCTCTTGACTTCGAAGCTCAGTCCATGTACCACTTGACACTACTAGCTGTGGTAAGCAATACATCATTCTTGAGTTCTAGTAATAAACTTAAGATGTATTTGAGAAACAAAAAATCCTACTAATATCAAAGTTAGTAAGTATGTATGGATAGTTGTGTGTTGTTTAGATGTTAGGTTGTATAAACGTTTGTTGCTCTTTCATGCAACAACGGCTTAACGAACCTGGCTAAAATTTGGTACAGGGATAGAATATAGTCTGGAAGAACACATAGATCCACTTTTTCCCTGTAATAGGTTCCCATGGGAAGCGTAAACGGGAAAAGAATTCCACGTGCACAAGCCGCACGCAAGCAAAAACTAGTACTTAAATAATTGAGAAGCAAACATCGATATAACCTGTATTTTAGTTTTACACCCTGATAGCATGTTGCTGCTTTACATCACAAGCGATAGTTCCTTGATTTGTCTTCGATAATTTTTCACCCAGTTTATCACCGACATTAATTTCTCCCTAAATCTAATTTCCCTAATTAGTGTTAATTATACCAAGTCAATGAGATCAAGTCGAGCACGTATTGAACAGACACAATCTTGTGCACTAACTAATGATCAGTATTTAAAGTGTAGTTAATTAATTGCACTAAACCGAGGCGGATAAATTTCGAATTACGTAGATTACACTTATCGATATTTATGTACACCTGGTACTTTAATGATCTAAGTATTAAGGTGAGTTTTACTTTGTTGAAATCAAGATGTAACCTGTAGAACATAACGGAATTAACGATACAATCCTGCGCCACCCAATAAGGTACAACCTATAAATGAGAATCCTTGTTTTATAGTGTACTAGTTTGTATGGTCGTACGTCGTCGGTATGTATGGTCGTACCAAAAATGTGAAATGAAGAACTGCTTGGCCGATTTTGTGCAAACTTCATAAAAGCCATCTACTATAGTCCGAACAAAGCCTAAGCATTTGGTTTGGATAGGTGAGCTCGTTCTTGAGTTATAAAATTACATTTTGATTATTTTGCATTATTTTTTTCTCCCATTTTTTATGGAAAGGAAGTGAATTAAAATTATTAATTTCCAACTCCTAACGTGCCATCACAGATTATAATCCGTTTATGTGCCAAAGTGTTTTCCAGATTCCTACAGCCGTTTGAGCATGATTGAGTGGAAAACATTCAAATATCTTCACAAACCTTCGCATATAATAATATAATTAGGATTAGGATAATGTTAGCATCCCCCATCAATGTTTCCTATCCATCGACTACGCTACCACTCACTATCAAACCGACCATAATTGTTGATTATATCAATACTTGTATAAAATGCAATGTAATTGAATAACCTAATTAACAAGCCCATGTCTCTAAATACGCACTACTTACTCCACTCCATCAACATACGCCTAAGGCTCTAATTCCATTTACCTGTATAGTTTAACTGTAACATAGTAATTATAATTTTTTCATACCTGCGTTGACCATTTTAAATCTTATACGCTTTCACATATAAGGTTTTATAGCTTCATGCTCGTATAGTTACAATTCCTATTATAATTACAGTCGTTAACGAACGAGTTTATTACAATCACACTTCAAGAGATATTTTAATCTCGGTTCATAAGTAAGTAATGTAAGTGCATGATTCCTCAGTATCAAAATATTAGCATTAGCATTCTTGTAAAGTTATTATAATATAATTGTCTTAAATATGAAAAGCGTAACTTAAGACATGAACACAAACTGTAGGTATAAAAGAACATATCGACCCCGGAAATTTCAATTGTCGTAAAGGACATTTTGACGAAAATGAGTTATATATATATTCGGAATCAGCGTCGCGAGCTCTATCGAATGGTATACTTAAAGTCGTCCTATCTTCAAAAAAAAGTTCTTTACTACCTAGATTTTCAACGAGCTCTGGCTTGATTTTTCTTAATAATTGGGGTGTATCGTAAAAGTAATTTACATCAGGGAGCGTAAAGTCATATTTTTATTATTTATAAGGTCGTAAATGTTTTATTTGATAATCGATACCCTTACGACCTAATCTACGCTTTGCTTTATTTTCTGTAATTACGGCGTAAAGGTCACACGGAGGTGCGCGGAAGCACGAAGCCTAGGGCACGAGGGGTGTAAGTAACGGGTAAGGGAGGATCGTGACTCGCACGATCCATTTCGCAGTGCCATTCTGCGGGATTTCGTTGAAAGTACTGCTGCGGTCACCGATGAGATCAGTTTAGGTATGGAATATTATATCCCCTACACTGATGTCACCGGTACCTGCAGGGCGCGTCCCTGGTTTGGGCGTGAGTGCGCAGAGGCTGTTCACCAGAGCATCCGCGCAACGCGATCCTAACGTAGGCCAGTTTAAAGCAGCGTACAACAAAGCCACAAAGGTATGCAAGAGGGCTTACATCAGAGCGGATGCCCAGCGCATTGCACGGCTTGGGCAGGAGCTTGTGGCGTATCTCACGGACAGCCGTGGCTACTGGCGCCTGGTCAAGGCCGTGCAATCAAACTTCTGCCAGCCTTCGCTGCTCCCGTTGCGAAACCCCGATGGATCACTGGCTCATGACCCGCAAGAGAAAGCCGACTTGCTAGCTAATTTCTTTGTGGCTAATTCCGGGATCGATGATTACTGTATGCAACTGTGACCACGCAATGCCTGATATCCTTATCAGGCAACGCCATGTTCGTGCAGTGCTGCAATCACTCAATGTCCGAAAAGCCAGTTGTCCCGATGGAATTCCAGCGGTGGTTCTACGTAAATGTGCAGCGGAGTTGCCTCCCATGCTTACGCATCTGTTCCGCATCTCATACACCTCGGGTACAAAGCCGCCAGCTTGGAAGGAAACGAATGTGCAGCCGATCCCCAAGAAAGGATATTGGTCAGACCCGGGCAATTATCGACCCATAGCCGTCACCTCAATGCTGTGCAAGGTTTTTGAGCATATCATTAACGCACAGTTCACCCGTCACCTAGAGGATCACTCCCTAATTAATGATCGGCAATATGGCTTCAGGCCGAAACGGTCAACGGGTGATCTACTAGCATACGTCACCCATTTATGGGGTGAGGCTATGAACAAGCATGGCGGCGAGTCATTGGCTATCAGTCTTGACATTGCCAAAGCTTTCGATAGGGTCTGGCACAAGTCGCTCCATTCCAAGCTACCTGCTTTTGGTCTACCTCCCCTATTATGCAGTTGGATTGAGAACTTCCTGCAAGAGCGCCGCATTTGAGTGCTCTGTGATGGGCGGAGATCGGCGTTCTTGCAGATCAATGTTGGTGTACCGCAGGGGTCCGTTTGGTCGCCTACTCTTTTTCTTCTGCATATCAATGACATGCTGTCAGTAGGCAGCATTCATTGCTATGCAGATGATAGCACCATACACGGACGATATCACGATCACCCTGCGGACAAGCAGGCTGACGTAGGGGGAAAAAGACAGCTTCTTGTCACTGAGCTTGATCGGGTCCTGAATCACATTTCGCAATGGGGCTCTGAGAACCTGGTCGAGTTCAATGCCAAGAAGACGCAAGCTTATGCGTTTACAGCAAAACTATCTCCTTTCCTTCCCCTCCCTACTCTTCGGGACACTCCACCACCACTTCAGGATAACCAAGAGATACTCGGCATGGATGTTCGCTGCAAACTGAATAATAAAAACTACATCGAGAGCATAATCAAAACGGCCTCTCGGAAACTCGGAGTCCTGAACAAGGTGAGGTGGTTTTTCACGCCGGAGCAGCGGTGTCTATACAAGACACATCCGTTCCGGTGTGGAATATTGTTCTCATCTCTGGGATGGCTCTGCACAGTACCTCCTAGATGCTCTCGACAGGTTGCAGCGACGTGCAGGCCGTATTATTGGGAGTCATGAAGTTACCAACGCTCTCAAACCGTTACAATTACGGCGAGATATGGCCTCTTTGGCAGTGTTTTACAACCTCTACCATGGTGATGATGAGTGTTCCGATGAGCTCCCCCAACTAGTTTCACCCTCTCCTTTCCTATATAAAGAACAACACGTGCAAGGCTGAGATACCACCCTCATGCCGTGCAAACAATTCCATCAAGAACTAAGCTTTGCCGCACCATAAAGATCTGGAATTCTTTACCAGCCCACGTATTTCGTTACTCCTACAGTCCCGGGCCTTACAAGCGGGGCGTGAAAAAGCATTTGATAAGACCGTCAAGTTACAAAAATGTTGAATTTTTGTAACGTTTTTGACTGAATTTTTTGATTAAAAAATACAAAGTATTAAAAATCCCTTTTATTTCACTTAGTTTTTTATTTCTTAACTAGATCTTTAGCTTCTTTTGTTCCTTGTACCCCCTTAGTCTCCGATTTAATTGACTCGTACGACCCATTGATGATCAAGATTAGTTCTTTACTACATATCTAATTTTATCACAACCAATTTTTTGTGGCTGTAAAGTACTTCAGTTCAAATTTTATGGGTCGTAACGGACACTCATTTTCGTCAATTATTAAGTTTGGTTTATTTTCTTAATTGCAACGGATAGAACACAAAAAAATAGTTAGGGTCTCCTTTGACATCATGAATATAGCACTTTCTTTAAAAAAGTTATAAGGAAAATAAAATATTTTTTTTCGTTTTTTGGCTCTCCTGAAAAGTCGTGTTTTGTCCTTTACGACAATTGAAATTTCCGGTATCGATATTAATTGTTTAGAAATTTAGGGATATAATTATTAAAATTCTACTAATATTACAAATGAAATGTTTTACGAAAATCTCTTTTCGTAAAACATTTGCCATGTGGCAGTCTCTCCTGGAATTCCTGAACAAAAAACCTAAACCATAGCTACGTCTGTCAATCAGCAATTGTGTCGTATTACCTACAGTAAAAGATCGCTGAGGCAATATCACAAAACCAACACCTGCATCAAAATATATCTAAGAAACAAAAGAAAATAATAAAATATAATGTGAAACATGTCAGAATATGTTTAATCTTGTGTTACAGGACCCATATATCGAAGTAGGAAAAGACACCAGAAATATCGCGGGCCTTGAAATAGTCATCGTAGTACAAGATGTGCAAGACATGGCCCCAGTATTCACTGCTGCACCTCCAATCACGCACTTACCTCGGCAAGTGGCACCAGGGGATATGGTTGTCAGGGTTAGAGCCGAAGACGGGGATAAAGGAGCTCCTAGACAGATCAGATATGGTCTAGTTTCTGAGGGAAACCCGTTCACGCCGTTCTTCAATATCAATGAAACAACAGGTATGTGTTTATGCAACGATTTGCTTTATGTAGAGAAATTTTAATGGCTGACTATATACCTTTATCTATGAATTTATCAAACTTCACGGTTGACCAAAAGACGAAGATCTGTGTCGCAAATGCGGTTCATAAAACTACTAAAAACCAAATGGCAATAATTCCGTTTTCTGTCGGTTGGCCAGAAGACTGCGATAAGGAAATGTGTACTTTCAGCGTCAAAAATCTGTATAAAAATTAAATGATAATTCCGTTTTCTAAAAATCCGAACAACGCACACCTACAGCAAGTAATAAACGTTGAAATGTAATAAATAAACACATTGATCAAAACAAGTCTAAACCATCAAATTCGTATCATAAAGGTATTACAACCTATATTTGCATAAACCTTCTAAAATTTTAAATTTAATTATGCCTTTACTACTTAATCCTATTACACCCTCATTAGCAAAAAGTTTAACATAATCTAACTCTAAATTTAAATTAATAAAAGTCATTTCCGGTGTTAAGATTACGTCATAAGCCACCCAGAGTATGTACCATGAGGATTACATTTTAACATTGCACATAAATATAATATTCGAGCTAAACACCGACAAAGGGCAAAATTTTGCTTAGCAAAGACTTTGTAACAAAATATACGCCTACTTATAATAAAAAGGGAAAACACATGCCAACCCGAAACGGCGATGGTTATATCAATAAGGAACATTTTTAGAAGCATTCAACGAGAGATTACCTTCTCTGGGGCAAGATACTTTGGAATTAACAGTAGAACCTGTCCGTGGACCATTAATTTCACAGCGTATTGACCACTTAACCTGCTGAACGTAGTGACAGCTCTGGTGATAGTTATTTAGAGAAAATCGTTAAGCTAATTTGTTACAATTCACTGTGTTACTTTGTTGCACAAACTCGATGGCTACACAGTGAAAATGTCTGCAGTGAAAAGAGCAAATAATTTGCTACTGATTACCTGACTGATAGGGTCGTATCTGCAGGTTTTACTCAGAACTAAGGTTAAACATTCACTTTACAGGATATTACGGACCTGCACTTACCTTCGTGTAAACAAATTTTCATCAAAGATTTATTCATTTACGTTCTAGCTGTTGGGTCAGCGGTATTTCAACGACCAAGGATTTTTCCACCTTTCATTTGCATATTTTGCATTAAATGGTTAAGTCAAGCAAATCGTATATCTCTATGCAACGCGTAACGCACGCTTGCGGGTTAATACTGCACTACCATTTGTTGATTATTAATATACAGATTGATTGATATGAAATTAATGCTGTTCTGAAATTCATAATAAGAATATTAACTTTTGCCCACGGCTTCAGTTACGTTAATGTTACGTTACGTTCTAAAACAATAAAAAGTGTTACAATAGTTACATAGAAACTCTTAATAGATACCTACGCATATATTTCGTATTCTATAGACACCAGTGATAGATATTGTTGTTCTAAAACCTGTCATTAAACTGAAAATTTATGGCACAAACTTTAACGGTAATACTTTAGTGTCTGATAACAGCCGTGAAATAAGGTCTATATTCGTATACCGTAACCTACTTCACTCAACTTATTTGGCCTTGGTAACATGTGGTTCTTCTACGGGTTAAGTAGTTTCGCGTTTCTTGACCGCACTAAGTTACCATTTTTTTCCTTGATACCATCAGTACGTCCGTCTAGTATCCGGCTTCCGTAGGATATCCTACTTCCTTATCGCGGGTCGACACTCCTTCCATGGCCTAGTTACCACGTGACTAGCCACCAGCATTGCGTGACCCACATAATCCACTAAATAACACAATCAGATTTGTTTGCAGTAATTTTATTCTAACTTTGAACTTTATAGCACCAATTTTAGTGGCAAAAGTTTCCTCATTAAGTGTAACAATTAACTTGTAGAGAAAACTTAAATTATATTCTGCTTTAAATTGTACAACGGCGGTATACATTCAGTTAGTTGTGAAATGGACTTTGTTTAAGTAGAACATGAATTGGAAATTACGATCTCAAAATGCAATTCAGATTGTTTGCCAATGTATGCAGATTGCAGTTTCGTTCGTAACTCATAATCCAAGCAAAATTCTCTAATTTAAATGCTGGAATTAGTTTTGCAGTTTTGAACAAGTCATTAATAGGTTTTATAGCTTTCGACCATGATAACTTCATATTACCATCCATAAAACAGTGCTATTCAAATTGTGCAATAGGGTTCTAAATTCAGCACCATGCCCTGAACATAATATTAAAGTTGGCAGTAACATCTAAATTCCGATAACAAAGTCATAAGTTCATGTTCCGTGCGTGGTAGCGACTATGACAACGCTTAATAATATGTATTTGTTCGCCAACAGAACCACAAACACGATGGACTTTAAATACGTTAACTGGGCTTTTAAAGCTACCTTGCATTCTGTTGAACAGGCGCATAATGGCTCATTAGTCCTTACCGGTCGCGCTTTTGCCTTAACAGCCATTGTTTGTAAAACTGCGCCCTACCTCACTTCATAATAAAGTTTCCTTTGAACAGTGTTACTGTATACCATCGCCGTTGACAATAGCATCGCAACTGTGACATTATCAGCTCGATAACTATGTGCGCTTCTGCAAACTTATCCTTTAAGAATCGTTAAAACTTTATCGGTATTAAACTACGAGTCGTTCTTGTAAATTCAACACACCACAGGATCGCGTATATTCCTTCAAAATAATAATTCTGAGAATAATATACAGACTAAGCTTAGTTCTAAAACAGTAGGGCGACACGAAATTTCTCTCTAATAAGTATAGATAGTAAGCGAGTCGAATTCGTGATGACTGGAGACAGTCAATATACTTAATATATCGCGATTTGGTCAATAATATTGATTTTATTGATCTGCAAATGCGATATTATTGGTGTACAAACAAACATGATTGGTCAGGTCAGCGTCAGACACCGAATTGCGATATATGATTGTAATTTATATTTGTCAGTATTTATTCTCTCATTCCGAATTCGATTTCGTGGTGGCCCTTAAAATAAAATATAATAGCAACATACCTGTAGGATACATTACCCATCAAGATCACCATCTTTATTTCAAGTCGCCGTTATGTTTAAATTGGATAACCTAACACCTACCTCGCATTACCGTTCAAGCCAACACGGCAACGATTGCTTAATGAATAGAATTGATCGCCTCTTTAATTCATTTCTCTTTCTAGTTAATAGCAAACATTAACCTTAAGACGAAAGCATTAACCCTTCTGCAGAAGAAAATTTATTATGGAATTACTTGATAACTTTGTTATTCTAAGGTCAACGCTTATATTAAGCTATTAAATAAATAAAACTTAAATTATAATGATAAATCAAAACTTTAAACTGCAATTTTTTTGATTAACACCTAAAATATTATGATGCATTTAACTGGAATGTTTTTAATAAAAAAATTATATCTTGCTTTTATGTTGCGAAAACAGTAGGTATACAATATTTTGATCCCTTTTTCCATCTTTCCCTTAGGTACCTACTCGAACTTATCAATATCAATATCATCAAAATAATCAAAAAAAAAATAAAAAAAAAAAAAAAAAAAAAAGAAGAAGAGGAAATTGAAAATTTCCTCTTCTTCTTTTTATACTCATCTATTTTTGTTCTTTCATATTCTAATACTTTTTGAGCTCCATACCTTTCATATAATGAGCATCTTTCTTACGTCCATCGTTGAAGACTAGCCATATCAGCAGTAATTTACTTAAACTCAAGTGGCAAAATTTGTGAGGCCTCTTAGGAGCCTAAGGTAAATTTTGAGGTGTAAACAGGGTTTTTAATGAATAAAATTAAAATTAGAATACCCTGTAACTAGAATAGGTGTGTATGAAATCGTCTGAGTGAGACTTGTCATCGAATATCTGTGTTATAGGGATAGAATACAACACAGAAAACGTTATTGCGAACGGTAGGAACAAACTGATTCTAAAATCTTCGAAAAATAAGTGAATTGAATTGAGACCCTTCCTGTTGAAGTCTGACATATCGACGAACAATATTGTCATTACCGAAACATAACAACAAACTACTACACTCATAAACAGTATTAATTTATTCCTTTGTAATAATTTATTCGGTCTATTCAAGCCCCGGCTGCTAAATAATGAATGAGGCCCTCATTTGCGTCTTGTCACCGACGACAGATGAGATCCTCGGTAGATTAATACTAAAGAGAGTAGATGCACCACTTTTGTATGTTAATTACAAGTCACGACTTTTTTTTTCTCACTTAGTAGTCATAATGAAAGCGTGCCGCGGGTAGGTACCTACAAGGCTGTCATGAATGGAAGAATGTTTGTCGCTGTATCTATTATAATAATTATTATGCCCATAATAAGTAAGCATTCGAAAATCCTGATGGATATTAATTCATACAA
The DNA here is from genome assembly GCA_963576445.1 of Lithosia quadra. Classification (NCBI taxonomy): domain Eukaryota; kingdom Metazoa; phylum Arthropoda; class Insecta; order Lepidoptera; family Erebidae; genus Lithosia; species Lithosia quadra. Next base: position 12,288,573 of record OY754880.1, on the reverse strand, counting down.
GTGGTCCAGTGGGCGTTCGAAATTCAACTGCAACTGCATTCATTAAATTTTTAAATTTGAATGTTATTGACGTTCTTTATTCAAAGAGTATCTACCTATTACCTCGCTATACTTCTATAATGATTGCATAGATAACCAGTTTGAATTGTGAGTTTCCTGGGATGCAAACGTAGATATAGATATAATAGGTAACTACTCTCTTTTCCCAAATCAGGGCCCTTATTCTGTTTGACAAATCGTACCGTAACCATCTACGTTCGTATTAGCCGACACATTTAGGTTGTTTTAGTTTTACACCGGTTATTTCCTCTATGTTAACCTTTTGAAATCGACTAACTTTTCACGTTTCGACTGTGATTAGAAATCAATGTCAAACAGAATATTGCCTCAGTTGGGGGCTGAGCTGAGTTTAACTGCGAAGCTGCCGAACTTCGATATTTTCCGTAAAGTGACTGTCATCTGACTAGATGCACTACGCTGCAAAATTGGGTTTCTTTGTTTCTCGAAAAAAATAAAAATTTCGATAAGCTGCCTACGCAGATAATTATTGTCATTTTTTGTACCGATCTACATCACGAAGTTTTAGCTCAACACCCCAAACTGCTTATTTGGGTCTTCTTTCCGATATAAAAGGGGAGATCCACAAATTACGTGAGGTGTTTTTTTGAATTTTCTGTCCCTCCCTCCCCCCCTGGTGAGATGTTGTGAGATTTTATTCAACCCCCTCCCCCATCCCCCAATCTCACGTGAGATTTTTCAAAATGTGCGTTTCTTAAATATGTAAACGTGTTGGAGTGTTATTGTAAAAAAAAAAAAAAAAATTTGCTTCGTACTTTTATTTACGACTAGTTAAGACTAGTAATCAATATTGCTGAGTTATAAGTGTAATAAAAATTTAACAATAGAATACTTAAATCGTAACTAATGCGATTAAAAAAAAATATCTACTCTAATTCAGTCCATGGTGAATCATGCGTGGTCTCAAGAGAGACTATTGGAACCAACATGTCCATATGATTTTCAATAAAATCATCTGCTCCTTCAACTTCATTCTCATCTAGCCACTCTAAGCCGTTGACACTTGCGCACAGTAACTCATTAGCTCGTCTTGTAACAATCCGTGAGGGTCGCACTTTGCGGAACATACGCGCTTGCTTAGCTGGTGCAATGTGGGCTGCTCGCCTGTGCTCTGCAGCTCTTGTGATAGATGCAAAGTAAATGCCGCATGTACTGCAGCATCTTTTCTCTAAATCATCACGTACACTTGGGCAATAGAGATCATAAGGTGTGCTGATGAAGGCATTCAGCGGTTGAATCGGTAGACAGTGGCGTATTAGAAATGGAGCAAATGACTTTCCGTCATGCTCTTTAAAGTCCGGAATTGTCAAATGTCCATCAATCTGAGTGATAGGGTATGGAGGTGGCAGAAAACGGTCGTGAAGAATCATATGCAGATCACTTCGGCGTGGGCTGCAGCACTTCTGGTCATCGCATTTCACAACCTAAAAAAAAATTAAAAACAATTTCCCTTTGTAACTCTTAATAAAAATTTGTTGACGTTCGCGCTCGTTAAAAATAAAAAAAAAAAAATAGGCACGCATAAAATTTTGATATGAACCAACTGTAATGTACCTGGAGTAAATATTGGCTCTCTTTAACGTGCTCAGTGTACCATACTTCGGCTGGCAGGTCTGGAACGCTGGAGGTGTCATTATTCGGGTCTATATATTTAGCAACTACTTCGTGTCCGTCAATGCACACTGCAGACCATATTTCAGCCAAAATATTCCCTGCCTTTTTGAAATTATCCTTTTCTAGACTTTCGTCTAATGTTCTGCCGCTGGAATCAAGATGATTCCCAAAAGAATCATGGGGAAGAATAACGCCTGTTAGCTCTCGACTGAGTGGAGCCATGCGTCTCTCTACTCTGTTGAATGCGCTCCTGCCAGGGGCATTAGTCACAATAAATACTGCGTCCAAATCATATTGTTTAAAATGCTCTATGGCGTGTGCGATCACTTTGCGATATCGCGGATTCTCGTCAGGCCCACCGTCACTTGAAATAATAAGAACAGGTTTAACTTTGCTGTCTATATTCTTTATAAATTTGGAAAAAGACTCAATTGTTAAAAGAGTGTCCAAGTCTTGAGCGTGACTAGTTGCAGTTGACGAAGAGTGCTTGCCACTTCGTATTGCTATATAAGTCGGTCCATTATATGAAACAGCTTCTGGTCGTCCTATCTCATTGGGTTTCACTTGACACAAAGCATATACGCTTGGAATTAATTTGTGCCCCGATGCAATCACAAAGTCGTGATCTGGTAACGACACTTTATACTCAACGTGCATTAATAATGGCGCCTGCTTGTTTGCCGCTGTCAGGCCGATGGGAACGCGGGCTTTGTCATCCTGAGATAAAAAAGTTACGGAGTCAGGACCAAGTACGGAGGCTATCGTTTCCAACGACCTTATAGAGGCCAAAGAAAAGTATTGGTCTTGGTGTGCCTTATGATGGTCAGCTTCAGGACGACTCAGCTTCACCGGCACAGTCACTACATGGCGCTTAGCTTCACGTGTATTTGCCCGTCTAGGCAACAGTCGAATATAAGTAGCACTTCTCGAAATATTAAATCCCAGTTCATTGAGTTTATTTGTAAGTTCTGAAAGCGTATGGATCGTGCGAACTATCTCACAACGACGTCGCTCTTCAGCAGAAGCACCAAACAGGGCTAAATCACTTATTGTTTTTAGCAATTCAGACTGTTCTTCTTCTAAACGTGGGCGTCCAGGGCCAACATGAGGCGTCAACGACTTAGCTGCATCGGGATTCTTTAAACATAATTCAATTATTTTTTGTTTTTTATTTTTTCTATGCGTTATAGAGTACACTCTCTGTTTTTCTTTAAGCTTGAGCTTTCTCTCACAAATGTCAATTTCTCGCCGCAAATTACGTGCTTTATCAAATTCAGTGCCGTCAGCTACAAGAGACCCTTTGCGCCTTTCCGTTAAGTCAAGCTCCATACGCAGCTTAGCAATCTTTTTCTTCATAGTATCTTGTGCTGGAGTGGGACGTATGTTGGACGGTGTAGTGTTCGATATAGCTTCATCCTCATCATCGCTGATCACAAGAGACTGATTTTTCCGTTTCGAAGCGCCTGTAAAATGCAGAAAATTTTAATTTAGAATAGCAAAAAATGAAGAACGTCACCTATAGAAAAAAAGACGAATACTAACCTGCCGGTTGAGGACCAACGTCCAAATCTTGATCTTCTGACTGCTGGTCATTAATCTCATCCTGAACCGCAGATTTCGCGTGTTGAATATTATGATCATTGATCTGAATCTGACCTGCACATTCCACTTTTGGAACACTCTCAGTGCTTGTCTCAGCCTGAATTAAAGAACTGCTAGAGATCTTAGTATTAGTCTGAAATCAAAATATGATAATAAAGAAGTGAATCTAATGAAATTAAAAAGACAGATTAACACAAAATAACTTACTATGAACACCAGTAAAAAAGTAAAAAATAATTCTTAAAATGAGTCAATAACAATAATCAACAAAAAATGCTAATATAATTGTGAGATAAATTTTAATGAAGAAAAGAATAAATAACAAAAAATATATTTAATTGTAAAAAAAGCGTGGGATGCACGGTGTCGGTAGTTATAAATACATAATTATAGATATGAGCAGGACAATCATTTTGATATCTTAAAAAGCACCCCACACTTTTTTTACAATTAAATATATTTTTTGTTGTTTATACTTATCTTCATTAAAATTTATTTCACAATTATATTAGCATTTTTCGTTTATTATTGTTATTGACTCATTTTAAGAATTATTTTTTACTTTTTAATTTGATGTGCTTTTAAAGCGTGTTCTTTATTTTTTTTTAATTATATTTTTTTATGCTATTAATTGTAACAATAAAGTTTGTCTAAAAAAAGAATTTTCCTAACAAAATATATTTAACCTACCTTTTGAAGAAATGTTAAAGTAGACCGAACTTTTCTCTCAGTGGCTTCCCTAAGAAGACGTTCAATCTCATGCTGAATGTGTTGTGTTAACTCTTCTTTCTTCGGGAATTTTTGTTTCGCTGTATTCCATAATTTTATCACTTCGTCCTGGCAGGACTTTTTCGTCTTATAGACGTATCTTTTGACGTATGCATTATAAAAATCTTGATAACTCATTTTAAATTAGTGAGAGCATATACTGAGTCGAGTAAAACATTTGCAAGAATAAGCAAAGCAGGTTGGAACCTGTCCGTGTGTCGCTGCCATTCAGCTCGTACGCTCTCGTTCATCGAGCCGCGCGTTCGGCTGACAGTGGCGCGAAAACAAAGGACGGGCTACACTGTATCGTAAACTCTGATTAAATTGAACTATTTGGTATAAAACAAATATGGTAGTTTGACAGTCAGTAGTAATGTATAACGTCGAAGTATGAATGAATTAGTGAATGATCTTAATCGTATTACAGTTATGCTTAAATCTTAAGCATGTAAAGTCGTCCCGGACAGAAAGTCGCCGTCGGGAATCTTCGGGTTCTTCGGAAATCTACAGTTTCTTACGATTCCCGACGGCGACTTTCTGTCCGGGACGGCTTTAGAATCTGGATAATGGGTCAAAATAGTATAGTTTTTTTTTGTTTCAATAAGAAAAAAAATTGCGTGATATTTGCCGAGACCCCCCCTCTCTCCAACGTAAGATTAGATGAGATTTGACTCGACCCCCCCTCCCCCTTAAACAACTCACGTAATTTGTGGATCTCCCCAAACTTGAAGCAGCAACTATTAGGTATCTTATCAATCAAAATAAACACATAATTTTTCTCTTTTCTACTAAAAATCTTTATGTAATATACCTACTATATTACTATTGAACACAGTGCCATCTATTGATAAATAGTCACGTTAAGCTCTAAAACATTCCTTAGAAAGAGAAAATTCACAAGGGTGATAATGTCCAAAATATTACATAGATGGCAGTGTAATACGAATTTGCGAAAAATATTCTATGTAGGGATTTAAGTGATGTTCTGCCGTCATTACCACAGAATAGTAAAATGGTACTGACATCATTATCTTGTTTCGAAAAGAAGATTCACGTTATAAAAAATAATTACCTACACTTTCCAGGTGAGGTGACACTGGAGCGTCCTATTGAAGAAATAGCGGCGATCTCACACGCAGGAGCTCCCATCCTCCTCACTGTTGTAGCAGAAGAGGTGCGATTGTCTAGGGAAGAGCCCGAAGCCATGTCCTCTACAGTGCAACTCGCTTTCATATTGCCAGAGCGGGAAAACTCACCGCCGTACTTTGAAAATCAGTTGTAAGTATCTAAAGTGTTGGCAGAGCACAAAGTAGCCCAACCATCAACTTATTAGCCATAAAAATTATTATTATAAACTTTGAATTTATTTTTATACAACTAAGGTGGCAAACAGCCCACTGCTATAGACGCTTGCAATCGTGTAATTTCATTCATCAAATTACGTGTTTCATGTACGTATGTATGTATATAAGCCAACTTTACTTGTAAGCCGATGTCAGCGCTAGTAACTTACGAGTATACCTTAGCCCTTACTCCGAAATAAAATAAAATTAAGTCACAATTTTCTCTTACTAATTATGTCATCATTTATATTTTCTTACTGGTAGATAATTGGTAAAATGTTGTATTTCCAGCTACATCTCATATTTGGATGAAAACGCACCTCAAGGTACAGCGCTGACGTTTAATGAACCATACATTCCACAAGTGAATGACAATGATTCAGGCAAGAATGGCGTATTTTCGTTGTCCCTCGAGGGGAACAACGGCACCTTCGAGATTTCACCGACAGTCGCTGAGAGACATGCTCAATTCATCATTAAAGTACGGGATAATACCATGCTCGATTATGAAGCGAGGAAGTCTGTCGTGTTTCAGGTAATCATTATTACAATTCTTGGTTCTAAAAAATGGGTCTATATCAATTGTAAATGTAATCTGTTAAAAATCTTTGACAGACCAATTTTAAATAGGAAAACATCATAGAGATGCAATTAGTACTTTTCAATTTCCAACTAAGATACAAGCTCGTAGTAACCAAAGTTCGTTAGTTTAATTAATATGAATTGATATATCCTTGAATGTATTAGACATAATATCCTTGAAGACATTGTAGAATATGAACAAACTTTATTTAAATGTTTCCAGATTTTAGCACAAGAGCTCGGGCCAGCTACAAATCTGTCAGCAACGGTGAATGTAACAGTATACCTGAATGATATGAACGACAATCCGCCAGTATTCTTAGCGCAGTCCTATGACGTAGAACTGCCAGAAAACGTAACCGCTGGTACAAGGGTCGTTCAAGTTGCAGCCGATGACGTCGACACAGGAACATTCGGCAAAGTTCAGTTCACTGCCATATTAGGATATCTCAATACTTCCCTACACTTGGATCCTATATCGGGAGTCATAACTGTAGCTACAAACAATCATGGCTTCGACAGAGAAGCTATGCCAGATCTGCATTTCTTAGTAGAGGCTAGAGATAATGAAGGAGTAGGTTTAAGAGTTACAGTGCCATTAATTATTAAGTTACTAGATGTAAATGATAACCCACCAGAATTCGAGAGGTCATTGTACGAGTTTGTACTCTCACCAAGCTTGAATAATTTCACATCAGCGGCCTTTGTGAAGGCTATTGATAAAGATGCCGAGCCACCAAATAATGTAGTCAGATATGAAGTAATACAGGGTAACGGAGATGGAAAAATTGCCATCAATGAAGAAACAGGTCAGTAGTTTTGATTTTATATTAGTCATGGAAGGTGTATCATTAACAAATTTATTAGCTTCTCTATTAAATTCTACTTATCTTTTTTAGGTGAACTATATCTTCTAGAGACATTAAAAAGAACTAAAAAACAAAATGTAAATCGGCGAAAACGGCAATCTGAAAATCAAGACGAAAGCGAAGTATTTGTTCTGACTATCAGAGCGTATGATTTAGGCATACCAAGAATGTCTTCTACTACTATAGTAAAGATATATCCCCCAGAGAGTAAAACAAGGACAATGTCTTTCATAGTTCCTGGAGTAAATCCCGACAAACGTAAGTTAGAAGAAGTGTTGAGTACACTTTCAGGAGGAAAAGTAACAATTATTGACATCAAACCCTATAAGGGGTCAGATAACGGTGCCACAGAAACGAATGGTCAGCAGTCTAGTCAAGAAAAGTAAGTTAAAATCTTAGCAACTTCTAAGCAATTATGAGTCTTACCTGTTACACGATTCGCGAAAATTTTCGTAGTTTGAAATCCTATAACCTTTTCATTACTTTCTTTTCAGGAGTGAAGTAATTGCCATTGTTCGAATGACAGAGAATACTGCTATTAATGTAGCAAAGCTACAAGAGCAACTGGCAAAGAATGTGACTGTGTACACCACTGGCACCAATTCTGGTGGTGGTATTATTGCCAATACTGGTACTGGTACTGATACTGGTTCTGGAAAATCAGACAGAACATCTGACGGCGGAGATTCTGTAAGTAAAGTTAAATTAGTAAGAAGTCCGTCAAATGTTAGGCTTTTTTAGTTAAGAATAATATTTATAAATATATCTTTTTCATTTCAGGGTTTATACAGAGCAGAGAGCCGATTACTATTTTGGTTATTAATACTATTGGCGATATTAGTAGCCTTAGTACTGTTACTACTCATTTGTTGTTGCATATGTGAAGGATGCCCCCTTTATATGCCTCCAAGGTAAATTTACTTTTTTATACTAGCAGTTTTATTATGCAGCTCACTAAATCGCTATCTCCTAACACAATTACATCACAATACTTTACCTAAATACACATCCCTATTCGTATTTATTATATTATTATCTACTAATATTTCCTTTTCTCTTATTAACAGAATGAAATGCACCAACTAATGCAAGTTTTCACACCACCTTAACACTTTTTAGGTAAATATTTTTATTTTGTTTTGAGGCACTTTTTAATAGTTTCTTTCATACTCGATCTCAAAACGTGGCAACGTCATTAGTAATCTACATACACTAAAATCTGTTCACTTTTTGGGATTCAATTTAGTAACTACTTTTATGAACCAACTTGTAGTATTGCATGCCATGTGAATGGGAAATGTTTGAATGTCAAATGTTATACAAAAACACAGTCACTATTTTCTATTCTTTAAGTGATGTTAACAGAACAGCTAGGTACATAGATATCTATTAATAAATTCTAGGAAAAGAGTGATACGTGTCAACTCCACAGAGGACGACGTGCATTTAGTGGTACGCGACAAGGGACTTGGGAGGGAAAACAAGTCGACGCAAAATATAGAAAATAAATCAATACAAGCTGATGAGTGGAGGAGGCGCGAGGCATGGAGTGCCGAACAGGCAGACTTGAGAACAAAACCAACTCAATGGAAATTTAACAAAAGAAACTACAGATCCAAAGACCCCTCTAAACCAGCATCGACGCCGGGAGATATTCACCACGAATTTGTACATGCGGCGGCAGATAACGATTACAGATACAATGACAATCGTCAGTCATTTCGTTTAAGGTACTTTCATCTCTTTCTGCTCGAAATCATTCATCCTTCATAATAATATACATAGGAAGAGACAACGCCCTACCGTCTGATTCTGTCCTTACATACTTCACGAGCCTCGCACCTAGCCTTTTTTGGTATTGACTGACCACCGACAAAGGAGCATAACACTCCATTCACACGAATGACCGAAATATCCCTTTATGCTCTTCGTTCCTCATTATGTCCCGTAAAATAAACCAAAATATACAAAATAGGTACCTGACATTCGTTTTACACATTCACTTTAAATCATAACATTACATACAGTAATTTCCTGGTTTCTGCTAAATACTATAACTTTCATCTTTCTTACTTATCTCCAAACCTTTTGCTTTAAATGCAGTTAATCAGTAAAAGGGCTCCTGAGTCTGTATTAAGATTAATGGCACCTGCACATCCCGCTTTTGAGAGATTAGAATGATCTGTGTAGGCACCATAAATATCAACACAGAAAGTATAGAGCACTTGTATAATGACTTTAGAGCCCTTATTTAGAAACCGCTCATTACTGCATAATTATCGTCATAATACTATTTAAAATTTATATTTTGTTTCAGAGATGGCCCAAATATAATTTACACTAAGGAAATGCAACTCCATGAAGCATTCGCTAATAAACATAAGGAGTATATTGAAGATTTAGAAAATGGATATGATAGAATTGCAACACTACATTATCAACATAGAGAACAAGACAATGATTCGATACGCCGTCATGAAATAGATCGTGGCTCCGAGGTAGGGGCGTTCCTCAAGTCTGATGCTGAAAAAAACGTACACGACAAGACTGATAATAAAACAAAGCGAGAATTTCAAGACAAAGCACGCGCCCCATCTTCTCTAGGCAGAGATCAATATTTTATAAAAGAAGGAAATACAGAGATTTTAAGATTAGTGACTAGAGGCAAAAATGAAGAAGAACGTTATGTTAATCTTCCTACTCATCAACAACGACCAGTTACATTAGTACCACATACGCAATATGTTGTTGTGGATAGCGGTAAAAATTTATTGATGGAAAGATTTATTAGAGAACAAGGAGAAGAAGCAAAGAATATTCGAGAAAGAATGGGCAAAATTACTGATTTAGATACTATATCTACGGGAAAAGATGCCAAAAGCTTAGGACAACGGTCACAGGGGGGAAGTGAAGTACAAAATCAGCTTAATGAGTATACTAATCTCCATCCTGATGTACCTGGCTTAGTACCACTTAAAACCGATTATCTACAGTCAGCGTTATTAGAAATGCAAAATAAGTCCACAATACATCAAGAACTACTAGAGTCGTCTTTAAGAAAACAAAATGAATTGTTACATCAAATACTTATTGAACGTGAGCGAATGTTACAGAATCAAGAAACAGCTTCTCAAGTAGAAAGTAAACTAGAAACGCAAAGTTTACCTGGTCATTCAGTAATGGCGACTCAAACTGAATGTCACATAGGCACACAAACAGAACCACCACTTCTCAAACCCACAAGAAGAAAAGCCCGAAGCGACAATGATTCATACAGTGAAGACGACTCTGAAATGGTTCTAGAAGATGAAACAAAGAAAGTAGCCTGGGTGAAAAAGAAAAAACTGAAGAATAAGTTAAAACATAAAGATCCGAGAAGAAGCATGAGAGTATATGATTTAAGAAGAAAAATAAAGACGCCTATAATTGAGGAAAGTGAAGTTTCTCCTTCTTTGGAAAGTGAAAAACACGTGAAGATAAGTAAAACCAATGAACGAGAAGAATACGTGAGAAATTATGGCGACGTTACTAAAAGCACGGTTACAACCTCCAAAAATGAAACTGTTAGTTCAACGCAGTTTAAAGCGTCTGATATTGGAAGGAAGTCATCGAGGTTGAAAAAGGAAGTGCTTATGGAAATATCAGATTCTTTAGATGAAAGAATTGACTCTGACTTAAGTGAAAAGAGGTTACGACTACGAAAACAATCTTCTGTATCAGCGAATGATCCTGCTTTTACTACAAGTCCTTTGGCAATCGAACATGAAAGTATTGAGAGTAAAAGTAGAAGTAGTTCAGCTTCAGCCTCAAAAGATAATAGAAATTTAGTATTTTCTAGGCAGGGTTCTTCTACAGAAGCTCGAGAACTAGCAGCTGAACAATCAGGCGTTAATATTAAAACCAGTGACGTAGACGTGAAATCACCAAAAGTAGATAGTTCAAGTAATTTAGAATCTAATAATAAAAAAGCTAATGATGCTAGTGAATCTACCAAGTCGTCTGAAAATGCTAAACCAGCAGGTAAAAATTTACCACGATATATGCAGTGGTATGGAAATAAAAAAGCAGCTAGTAGTAAAGCAGCACCAGCTGAAAAAGTAGTGCCCAGCAAGCCAAAAAGATTATCCAAAACAAAAAACGACCTTGACAAAGAAAAAGCAGGCAGGTACGGAAAAATTATTAGCAAAGATAATCAAGGTGAAACTGAGGTAAAAAAAAACGCCAAATTTACAAAAGAAAATGAGTTCATTCATCCCTTGATATTAAAAGAAGGAAAAGTAACTCCTGTACCAAAAGGTCCATTACCAGATGTTCATCCGTTACTTCAACATTCTGAACATAGGTATGAACATCAGTATGAGAACCAAAATCCTCTTTGCTATATACAACCTACACATATTCCTAAATACCTCGGTCACCAACCGAACGTACCTTTGCCACGGAAGTCGTCTGAACAACAGCCTATTTATGTAAATCAAGACGATGTCAAAAATGAGCCCAGAAAAGAAATATCCGAGAGCGCACTAACACATAGTATATCGATTTCTACCAGCTACGAGGAAGATCGGAAAAACCCTGAAGTGCATGTATCGAAAATAAATATAGGGGGGGATAATGTACCAGATATAACTCATAGAAACATAACGTCTAAAATAGAAGATAATGATTCAGGCATAGCTATGAATACTTTAGTACAACAAAACATGAAAAGATTACCAATCACAGAAAAGAAGAGTGTGTTTACAATCGCGTATGATGACGTCCAAACAAAGCAACTAAGACCAGACAGTAGCTCTACTTCTTACTAGTTCTCTTGTATATTTTAAATCCATCGATTGAGTGCCTTAAACCATTGTGTGTTAGAATAGTCACGAAACTAAAGACTCGTACCCTGTATTCCATCCAATGTTATATAATATTTAAATGTATCATTGATAACAAGAAAGTATTTTGCGTAGACTGTTGGAAAATGCTGTTTAGCTAATATTCATACATGCTAAGATTAGACATATTATTATAAGCTAGTTTGGTTAAATGTATGAATTTTATCTAAAATGCATACTAGGTCTGGAGTTAATGTGTATAATATTTTTTAAGAGAACTTGATCAAACTGCCTTTGTTTATTGACTGGTTTAAAATAATTTTAGAATATTTTCTTATAATAAATCTGTAAATACATCACATGTAGAAATTACATTATTATAATATTTAAATTAATGGTAGCTTTAATAATGTCTCTGTAAATATTATTTCTGTAATACTTGACAATGCATTCTGATACAGTGTGCAGTTCTATATTTGTTATAAAATATATAAAGTTATATATTACATATTAAACCATGAGTATTATTTAAAAAGCATTTTGTTTTCTTTCGGTACCCTTATGATTATATCAGCGTTGGTCACGTGCAGGCGCGCGAATGCCGAAGAATGCGTGCGGCTTTTTAAAATCCCAGAAGTAATGTGAGCGTTACGCTGTCGTGTTAAGGTTGAATTTGTTATGTTCAGTTTTGGATAGACGCTTCGATGCGCTTCGACTCTGCGCTGGTATAAATTGACCCTAAGCAAAAGAAAATAGTTGAAGCCATCATAATCTGTTCTGATAAATTATAAAATAACGCAAGGTCTCATACAACTAACTTCTATCTTACAACAAAATTTGTTATTTGTTACGCAGTAAATGTAAAACAATGCAAGAGAGTTGCCACATAGTTTACCGATTGTTACACTAGAGGCAGCACTAGCACTAACATTCTCCTTGGTTAAAATATCGTTATCGTACACATAATACCCGAGTATTGCGCGATTTTAGCTATCGACAAGATACGCAATCGGCCAGCGGAGCGGTTAAATGAGCAGATATTGTTTCCAAAATACCAGGCTGACATAACATACGAGGAGGTTTAAAGTAGCAAAACGTCAATTTAATAGTACTGCTAGCGCCAAAACTTCTGGTACGATGGGCTCAGAAACTATTTAACTGATTCAACGCATAAAAAGTACTCGACTACGACACTAGATGTCTCTACTCTCCATGAATATATAAACAGAGACAACACTCTAAATTACCTATTATTTATTTTAATCTGTATAGTAGTCGGTAGTTTTAAAAGTTTTCAACTTTGAGCTGTTACAATATTATTCGAATAAGAATTTATTTCGAACTATTTATTTGATTACCAAAATTCTTCTTTCCCACTTGTTCACGCTAGATGGCGCTACTGGCGTGCACATAGCTAATTTCACCTCTTAATTAATGCTTCTATCGTCCTTTACTTATCTTATAAAGACTATCAAATATCTTATGATTATGATACAGATTTTGTAAGGAGTAGTATTTATACTAGCTATCACATCACTACCCGGTTGAAATACTGTTACCGTTACCCACAGGAACCTATTCCTGAGATAGAAAGTAATCTATATGCTATCCTAGCCTAGACTATCTATGCTATGATCTATTACGGCTACCCTTCGCCCTAGCAAAAGTAGGCACGACACTGTATAGTAAGGAGTGTTCCACGGGTGGCTTTCTCAACGAAGAAGGACAAGGATCGCTGCACTCCACGTTAAGGCCGCTTGTTACACGATCGGTGGTCAATCCTAGGGCATGCCCGAGATCCCTTCCTGAAAGGCCCGGTGAGGTAGTACCCGTCGGGTTTCTACATGTAAAAAAATCTATCCCTATGTCATAAAAATGTGGAAAATAAAAATGTGATATTATATTATTATACTCTTCTTGCTCTATATTTTCACCGATGAATAAAAACATTTTCAATTCAATCAAATAGCACACTTTAATTAATACATTTTAATAAGAATAACTCGGAAACTCAGTTTAGTTCAACGGATTTTCACAAACGAAATTCAGCCTTAGTCGAGATAAAATGAGTTGGGCCTGTCTGTTAATGAAAGAGAAAAGCTATAATAGATATTGTGTAAATTAAGCTTAAAAAATGAGGGAGAACAAATAGAACTTACCTATGTTTTTATCTAAAATTCAAAAGCTGAGTTAATGATATAAACTTAAATATTGTTTCACCGTTTACCGTTCAATCATTCGCATGAGCAGTTCCTTCATTCAGCTCATTTGCACAGACGACTCGCGCGGAAAATTATTTCTTTTCATATTCCCATTTTTCACGTCTTACTTAAAGTTTTCAAGTCAACTGGGAGTTTGCATTCGTCTGTTTATTTTTCTTTTTTTTTCTCTAGTTGATTGACTAATTTTTATTCCGAAATTTATGTTGACTTTATCCATCTTTTCTTTTGTAGGGTTTTTATTCTTTCGTTTCTATTGTTTTACGTTACCCTTGAGTTGGGAATATAGAAAAACATTATACTATAGAAAGTTTTGTAACATAAACGATTATGCACCGTTAAAAACCCTTAAAAAAGCCCTAAAATCGTTGCAAAAAATAAAGTAATCTCTTTACTTTTTGCAACAAATGAGAGCAGTAAAAGTGGCAACGTTGAAAACGTATGATATAAAGATAAATGTAATTAATCAAATGAAATTTATAAGTTAATCATCATCAAAGGAAGAACCTTTGTATACTCAATTATTCTATTTAATTCCTTACTTAGGTACTCTCCTGTTTATGTGTTTATAATTATAGAAATTACTAGTAGGTATCTATATATAATAATATCTAAGACTTATAATTTATTTTAAATTTTCCATTTAGTTGTCTGGATTCGTATGTTATTTTACACGGTTATGGCAGTTATGTTAAGTAAGAACAAGCGCAACTTATTTAATTTAAGTAATAATAAAACAGAACCGCAACTTTTATTAAGAAAGTACCAGGGCGACAGAAACAGACATGAGGTATGGAAATTACGTTTCCCCGCGGCAACTTGCTTTCACGGTCCACTGGGCTGATCATAATAAAAACTCGCGCCGTCGCCTTCGTACAGAAGTTTGACCATAAATTCGGTGGTCGGTGCAGTAATCGCCCACCGTTCGCCGACGGCGAAATTCTCGCCCGGCCCCAGAAACAGTACGCTGCCTAAAAATTCAAACATATTTTTAGAATACACTGCGGTTTCATTACAATAATATCTCAAAAAACCATGAGAAACATAGCAATGTACATTGAGTAAAACTCATGGTTGAGTTTTTTCATACTTGACGCAATTCCCCTGCTTTTAATATAATAATAAATATCACCAGAATACACTACTTTGAGAAAAGTTTTTTTTCTCTCTTTGTTTTCCACGAGGGTGGCCAAGACCATTAAAAAGGTTAGGGTGAGCGATATTTTATGCGATTTTAAGTGTGTAACGGTTCTAATGTCCGTTTTATTGCAATGTGAATTATGAAGGCATGATCCTATTATCATACGGACATCCAAGATGGTAACTTACTCACTATATTCTTCATAGCTAGGTTAATGAGTTTAAGTTAAAAAGCTAAGCGTCAAGGGACTGCTTGATAGACCTAAAATATCTAAATGCAATTATCTTCTGACTTCTGATATTTATCTTTGACGTTCGGACCTATACACTATAAATGCAAAACTAACAGTGTACACAGGCATCGACAGACGTCAAAGCGTGCCGGACTCCTTGAGACTTCGTTCTTTACTCCAGTTGGGTTCCTGATGGAAATCAAAAAAAAACAAACATAAAATTAATTGATCATGCCTACACTAAACATACCACATAATCGGTTGATAAACTAAAGAGAAAACGTTCCCAAAGTTCCCACTTAGTATTTTAAAACAATATAGCCGTCTTTAAGCCAATTACCGTTATAATATTGTTGCAGACGACAAACTTTTCGCTCCATACGTTTTTCAACCTCACGACAATCCCAGTTATCCGTCAGATTAGACAGGAAAGGCACAAGTGGTGGATGATTCAGCGATACCTCTCATTAGGAACAGCTCAAATGAGAGGGTTAACTTTGAAGTATCATTGCCATTTATTAATGGTCAAGTTCAACCCGCCCGCCGCCGTCGCTGTCGCCCCAAATTAGAACCGATGGCTGTAACAGAATTATTAAATTGATGTCATTTGTTCTGAGATATTTTAATAACTTTAATTGTTTTAGGACAGCAACAGTATTAATAATCAGACGAGTCAGATACAGATTTCTGTTTATTAGTTATGTTGTGTTTTATGAGCAAACTAAAACAAATTTCATAGAACTCTAGTGTTCATCGTTTCATTCCATTCATCTATCTTTCTTGCTGGATTTGTTAGGTACCTATTGATCTAGTCAATCCAGTGACGCTGAATTAGTTTCAACACATAATTTAGATTTTAATAAATTAGGTTTCCAATAAATTTGGTAATGAGCCAAATGAATACCTATTTAAAGAGTAGATTGTGATACAAGTCACAACATTAGGAAATTTTAACCCTATGGACACCGATATATAATTAAAATTAATAACAGTCAACACTCGATTAATAATTTCATATACAGGTGCCTTTTTCCAATTTTCAATTATGATTATCATTCAGTAAGTAAAGTAAAATTATTAATAATTTTCGCTACTATTTTTTTACTGTGCCATAGAACACGCCAGCGCATTAATTAAAATTTTCTTGATTAATTTTTCCAATGAATTGCTAACGCATAACATTGACACTTATTGCTTTTCTCCAAATTTATCCAAGAAAACCAATTAATCACGTGCCTCTGTCCAATAAATCCCCTTACGGACTTTAATTATTTTCTTATGATTTTAATTTTTGCTTTCCTACCCTCCAAATCACGGATTTCGAACAACTGTCTCCGCTCAGAATTTTTCAACACCGAGTTTTACTTTTATTAATAAAGGACGAAGACAATTAATACTACTTAAATTTTGTTTAAGCATGCCTGAACTTAATTAGAAAATCTTTTCCTTGTAACGAAATATATATATTTGGGAACCAGAAGTTTGGAATATAGTCATACTCTTTAAATTAATGCTAATCTTTTGTTGAAGTTATCTAATCTAGGGCAACGTAATCTACCTTATACATACCATACTTACATACTTCGCCTGTATATTCGCAAGGACATTTGATACTTATATTAAAAACCATTTCATAAGAGAGGCACAGTGCAAGGTTAAGCAATACTTGTCAGATCAGTGTTTTGGAGATCACTTTAAGCCATCGGTTCCGGTTGCTATACGAACCTTATGTTCATTCTAGTAGTTGGCGTCTTAAAAATACAATCGATAACAAAATCGCTTCGATATCGCCACTAGGTCCAAGAGGTCTAATTGCAGTCACTTCATTTATAATATCGAATTTCGATAGTTTCCTAGTTAAACTGAAAGCGGACCCTATCTGAATCAAAAAAAAGCTCGGAGGATGATGACTTATGAGAAGAAAACCAAATCTTAAACTGACACCAAAATTTTAAAGCAAAATCTATTAGTTCAATAAATAAAATGGGATTAAGACAAGTATTAAGTTTGACTTAATACTTGTCTTAATCCCATCTTATTTATTGAAATAATCGATTGAAATAGTCTATTGTACTTTATCTGACATCTACCATTATATATAGCATTTTAATTTTAACAATCGAGCAACGATTATTTTCCTGGATTGGGCCTAAAAACCGCGCAATTAAGTGCCATTTGTCCACAACAAAAGAGCGGGCCCTACCCCCTTTTTTCCGAAATTAGTGATGACTTCAATAAAAATAATTCTTGTCTTTTAAGCAAATTGCATCGCGAAAAGTCCAAAAGCCTTTAATTAAGGGTCGCCCCTCGCCACCCCGTAAACAGCGTCGTGGCCGTCACCTTTTATTTTTGTTAATTCTTGGGGCTCTTTCTTCGCCGCATAAGTTACTTCACCCCTTGCCGCCCTGTGATTCTTTACGCCTTTTTGTCACCGTTTTGAATTCTTTTGAAGAAACCCTTTATTCCCATCTGCCACGCCCGTCAATATTAACTCCGGCGCGGCGAGTTAAACTTTTTAATATCCGTTAAATTGTGTTACACTCAGCGCAATGCTTTTTAAGCTGATTTGGAAAATGTCTAATTTAAAAAGCTTGTAGGTGTTATACGGCTTTATTATTTGTTTTTTTTAATCACTACAAAATATAACTAAAGCAACAGAGGTACGTTATTAAACGCTTGCATCGCTATCAAACATCAGATGTGAGTTGCTGGCCCCAATAAATTTAAAAAAATACGAGTAATAAATATTTATATGCAGTACAACTCAAACCATAGAAGACGCAACATTTCTTAAGATTCATTAAATTATTCACGAGGGAAAAAGTAAAAATAATGCAAATGAGATCGAAGGCAATGTTTAAAAAAAACTTGTTGGAAAACACAAGAGATCGTTCCGTGGTTGTCGGGACACGGAATTTTTAATCCATTTCCCGTAGTCGATTAATATTCAGAGCAAGGCCGGTCTGGTTCATCTCCTCCGCCATTATTGCTTGGACGCCGTCTCCAGTGTCTTCGGTATACTTTCACTTTGATTTCGTACAAGCTAATTACTTTGCTTTTGTAACTGATTGCATTCTTGAGTTTTCAGTGTTTGCTAATTCCTTTTTTGAACAGATTTTTTTTTGCCTTAGCGTTAACTTATTCGATTAATTACCAATTATAATGAGTATACAATCAAATGGCTGATGTAGCGAGGCTCAAAGCGATGACTTATTGATATGACCTCAAACTGACTCAAATATCTAAATTTAGTCTTAATCTAATGGATTTATTCTAAGAACATATAAAAAAGGAAACATCAAATACATATTATGTTACTTATGCTCACCACAATAATAACAGCCATGTTTATATAAACATAAGCACAATATTGACTAATCTTCAATGTAATTGTCTAATCAAAATATCTAGAGATTCACCAACCGACAGTAACGCAAACACATAATTCCTGCTTTACATGTTCAGACGAAGCAATATTGCCTTAATATATTCAATATCCGGGAAGATGATAATTTACCGTCTCGGGTAGAATCCATTATGGGTGTTTACTTGACCTGCGCTTAGTGCTTACTGAGACAACAGGGGGTGACCGCTCCGCACTTATGCGAACCTGGTACAGGGACTGTTGAATGTAGAGAGGCTCTTGAAATGTTCCTTTGGGATTTGGAAGAAAATTAACATCAAATAGCGTTTTGGGGTTAACTATTATTGTTTGGTTCGTTTCTATTCTTACAATCATAGCTTACAATTTTAAAAGGAGTATCGTAATATGTTCAGTTTAAAACCAAGCTATTTATTTCTATTGCTAAAATACCGCACCCATTTGGAAAAACGTTTTGTATTCAAAAATCAATTAAGCAGATGAGAAAATCTCATCATCAGCATTATCATCACAATGTCGGTCTCGGTTGCATCCAAAACTTACAAAGGCCCGGGATCCATTCGCACACTGTTTTTTTTTGACTTGACTTGGCTGATCTTAGCTTTTGCGAGCGTGACTGCCATCGAAAGCCTTGAAATCAAATTCATCAGTATTGGCTACGAGATGAAGTTGGTTTGAGCCCCGAAGAAATTAATAAGGCCCTATACACTCATTCAAATAATGATGAGATTCACGAAACACAAATCTTTAGGTAAAAATAAACATTCCTAAAAACGGTTGAGCATTTTAAACAAATACCTACCAACGCAAATAGTAACAAAATAAAATATGTCAAGTAAACAATAAGAAGAAAAACTCAAAGGTGAATATAGGAAAAACGTGGCTTTGAATTTGAAATTCAAATCTTGTACGTTGACTTCACCGTCACGGGAGTCACCTCTGCGACACGTACCATTTGAAAAAATATGATCTTTAAGATTTTTGTACTAAATTGTACCTTTTTATGGTGACCATGCTGTATGTTTGCCAAAAATTTTGGTCATAATAAATTTCGTTGATGATAATCAAATATTAAAACCTGGTTAAATTTAGACCTGGTTAAATGAGTGAAATAGCCGATATTTATTTATTTATTTATTTAATTTTGCTAATCTTTCAGTTCATATAATTACCATTAATCAAACTAAAACCCTGATAAATAACGTTTAAGTTATAATCATAATCATTTCGGATAGAATAACGTCAGTGAACCCAACCGCCAGTTGAAGTTACATAGATAAAAGTTCAATATTACCTATTATGTTCTTAACAATCGGCCTTAATATTCCATAAAATAGTATTACTAAGTTTTCTCGATGATATCATGTAACACGTTGATGCAAAAATATGTTTATGGCCTTACATGGAACATTTCGAGAGGAAAATCCGGGATAATCTATAAATATCGCCCTCGACACTTCGCCCGCGCACCAAATTCTAAAGTGACAATATTCCTTATTGTATCGCGATGTGAAAAATGTATGCACACCCCGCGCTACTCGAGCCCGTAATATACGACGCGCGAAGGGAGTTATTAAAATTATAAACAAATAAAATTATTCAGTGTGCACCCCTTAGAAACATATTCGTGGCCTGAATTCTTCATGTGTACGTGTTTATTGCATATAGAATATTTAATTGTATCAATATTTATGAATCGCAATGATTTACGCTGTTTGATTTTCTACCAAAATTTTGGCAAACATACCAGAACAAAAATAAATTTTATGTCATGTAACTAATTTTTGTATAATGTGATCCATTACTTTTGTATGATGTGACAATAATATAGTTGCTATGTTGTTACTAAACAGATGAGATTACAATGAAAGGACACGTGTGGAAAGTAAAAAAAAAACAAGTAAAATGAGATACCCGAAAAGATGGAATTATGAATACAAAAAATAAACCAAATATATTGTGTAGGAATATGTTTTGGCATTTTTATTTATTGTAGATCACAGGTAGGTATAACAAAGATCTTAACATTACGAATATCTAGCAATGCACTATGGCCTATCACTAACATGGCGTACAATTTAAAGTTTAATATAGTTTTTTGTTTTTTCTAATTTTTTATTTTTGAAATACTCATGTGTATTGCATTTTATTACCAATTATACCGTAACAAACGTTTAAAAAAACATGTTACAAACTAAAATGCACATAATCAACTTTTTTACAATCACTATCATATCGGCCTTCGCCATCAATCATTCTTAAAAGAAACCTGACAAAGTTACCCTCATAAATCTTCTTTAAATAATCTTTGACACTGTAGAAAACAAAAAAAAATACAATTTCCTTTTGGCGCATCTCGTGTCGAAGTTTTTCATCTATCGACATATCGGTAACCCCGTTCCCTTTATTTTATATTAAAGCGATAAACATGTCGATTGGTAGAGTCACGCGTGGCCGCTCTCCCTCGCATCTGTAGCTCTACATCGGCTCCACATCTCTAGAATATGCAAGTCATGAGAAAACGCTTATCATGGGCTTAGATATCGCTTCGGATAGACGGAGATGAATTATGGTGTAACATATTGCGGTGTGATCTCTGGCTATCAGTTTTACGTGAGGTTTACGTTCAAATTATACTTGAAAATTTCAATCGTTCAAATCTAAGTTAAACAATAGGTAAGAAATTTTAAACAAATGTTTTATCATTGAGAATTATACAACTTTCAAGGATGTAACTTTTAAAATGATACTTTGGAATTGGAAGCATAATGTAACTAAGACTAACCAGAGGTGAGTATTAATCCGACATAACCACCCTCGATGGCCGACGGAGGTGGTATCCGTCGGGACTGCCGCACGAAAAAAAGTTGGTATTGCTTAAGCTGTTTAACTTTAGAATGTACTAACCTACTAGTTACCGCTCAGTCAATAGCCCCCTAACTTACTTAAGGCACATATTTATTCATTATTGTTTCAAATTATTCTTTATTTATTTAGCAACTCTTTCATCTAGAATCCTTTCAATATAATAGGTAAGTACTCGTTTATTTAATATTGATCCAATAAGATGAAAATTGATGAAACATACTTCTCCTAATCATTAATTATGTGTAAATTGACCACTCTTATCCCCTAGGGTCCGTCCAAGCTGTATCGGTGGATAGACATGCCAACAATAGTGTTAAAAATGAACCCTGCCGATAACTGTCGGACCTGATGAATCGCTTCACTGCATATCTGAAAAGGAAAGTAATCGATAAGTGGAGTGTTGGAACGATTTCATTCTCAATCAATCAGATATGGAATGTATATTGACCAACTCCGTTGGTGTACGAAAATTGGATAACGCAAAAAGGGTACATTTAATATACCTAATTGTAGACAAAAACTTCGATTTCGACAGGTACCTCTTGAAGACCTGACATTTTAGGCCGCTTGCCATTTTTAATAATAAGCCGAAAGGCGCATATGGAAGTGTGATTCGCGGATTTCCTCAACCCCACTAAACTAAAGTATAGTAGGCACTATCCGTGGGGATTTCTGCATGAAACAAAAGCCAATAAAAGCAGTGTAATGGATGGCGCTCAGAGAAATTCCTAATAGCAATCTTTAGGTGGATTGAGCTTGGTTTGGATTGAGCGGTATGAAGGTTATGTTGGAAATTATCCTTCGATATCTCAATAGGTATAGAAATCTCTGGAAATGGTCCGGTGCGGTATAACAATTATTCAGGTCTCTCTTGGGATTTGGAATCAGCACAACATGTTTGTGTACTTTTGATTTACTCACTGGCCATAACAAAGTAACCATACTCCATGTCGCTTAGGCCTCTCTCATCCCCAGCAATCTTACTAACCATCCACATACATATTTTACATAAAACAGAAGCAAATTTGCCACTGAACCAATATAACATTGTAAGCGAAACGGTTTTACAGCTCCTTTATTAGCAATAACATAACATAGCGTTGGTATTTTCTTCAATAGCTAACCCATAAAGCTACGTGCACCGTGTTGAACAACCGATTGTGTGAACAAGCGGTCGCTT
Source organism: Lithosia quadra (assembly GCA_963576445.1). Classification (NCBI taxonomy): domain Eukaryota; kingdom Metazoa; phylum Arthropoda; class Insecta; order Lepidoptera; family Erebidae; genus Lithosia; species Lithosia quadra. The sequence goes on along the minus strand of OY754880.1, from coordinate 12,265,872 downwards.
GGGACGCCAAACTTCTGAATTCCCCGTCGGCTTGTCGCTAGCAGAGTTTTACGGCGAAATTAATATGGCAAATTAATGCGTTCTGCTACCGTATAATTTTCGCGTATGAGAGGGTGTTTCTTGCGACGTCCTACACAAACCAACATATTGGGACACAGGGGTATAGTCTAATACTGGGGCGGGAATCGTATCATTTTTCCATATGGAAATACTGTAACAAGCGGAGCGCAAGACAACAGTGATATGCTAATTAAAGGAAAACACAGAAACGTTTTCTGTGTTTATTTTCGGTCGGCGACGAGATGGAGGAGATGGTTTGTACTTTTTAATTGTTTTACGCAATAAATGTGAAGGTTATAGACCCGTTTTTGTGTGTTGATGCTTCATACAGTGTATTTACTTTTTCAAAAAATTAACATGGGCAGACATAATGAAAGAATAAAACATGAAATCTCTAGGTATAGAGGCAATATCTAGGAAGGAGACTGGTAGATTTCAAGTCTGACCCAGAACTTTCTAATAGAAAAACCGTTCAGTAGTTTTCGCGTCCATCGCGAATAAATAGACATATTATATTTTTTAAGTTTAGAAGCGATCATAATAACATAACCAAAGTTTATTTTTCAAATATTTAAATAAATCGGCAAATATTTTAATCCAATGAGACGCTACGAATGTAGACGATCTAAGCTACTTAAGTTAAACGAAACAATAACTAAGCCCCTTTTAATTAGTGGAAAAGTTAATAAGTTGCCTAACTTCAAGTGTGTTTCTCAGAAGAACATGTGGGTTTATGAGTGCGATTCGTCACGGCAATTGAGGACCTACGTGAGAGGGTCTTGCCTAATGAGAACACCTAGCAATAAGCAAAGCGAGACATGCAATAAAAAGGCGGGCTGGAAGGAAATGGCGTTCAATTTTAAGTTCCTTACACGGGAAATAAAATAAAGTAGGTTGTACAGTAATATAAGAGAAGGTTTAAACAGTTTAATCGTCTGTAAAGTTTTATTTTATTTGCAAATGTGTGTATGTTCGTAAATTCTCGAAAACCTACAACTTTTAACTAGCTTAGAGGAATTTTTTGTGTTAACTACATATTCAAAATCACTATAAAACACAAAGAATACTTTATGCATGGTTTTGAAGAATGTAATCAAAATAGTAAATACATAGAATAAACATTATTATTTCAAGTTCAAAAGGATATTTTGGCCTTTTTTCCTCGACATTGAAATTTAGTCAGACTTATGTCCAGCAGTACCTAATAAAAATCATGCTCATCGTAAACATGAGAATAACTCAATCACAAACCAGTTCAACCCCTTTGGCCCCCTTAGGAGTGTAATTTCCAAAACTACTTCTTTTGTGTATGCTTGGTCCTAGTAGTTCTGCGTTGATGAATCAGTCATTCACTGTAGGTAAATGGATACAGATTCATATTACCAAAAGTAACTTGTAAACATAATGTCATTCCAACAAAGTCATCAATATAATTTCAGATTTATGTTGTTTGTGAACAAATAGCGGATACTTATACAACATTACGAATACATGGACGTCGACAATATCGAGAGCAAACAATTAGAGGCAAGTTAGGGGGAGGTAGGGGGGCGCCGATTAAGTTATACACATGCGGGTTAGAGGGTAACCTGAGTCAGGAAGATTAAGATTCATCGAAAGGCCCTTACATGGAAACAAACATTGTATTACGAACCGGTGTCTTGGCAATGTTTGCCCACGGTAGGTAGCGGATGTTAATTTGGTATTCACCCTTGTACGTGCCAGATATTAATATTTTGGTAAAACCGTACCTTGGATTCATGTGTTACTTCTAACTACGATTGTGAATGTGAAAGTTTGGATGGATGGATGTTTGTTACTTGATCAGGCCAGAACGGCTAAATGAATCTCATTGAAATGTGACACAGATATAGAAAGATTATAATCTGGCTCTGAATCAGTATTCCGCGCGAGTGGAGCTATGGACAACCTAGTATTAGAAGCTAGTATTAGAAATACGATAGTTTGCATAGAATTTGTCTTGATGTTTGTTCATCATGCCATAGGACTTAATGACTGAACAGATTTGGATACAATTGGTATAGTAAGAGGTTATAATCTACTAGCTGTTGCCCGCGACTTTACCTGTGTGGAATTCTGATCCCGTTGCCGCTTCTCATGGGAACACTTTCTAGGGATAAAATCTCGGTTCGGCTGTTAGAGCGTCATTAGGCAACAAACATTCCAATATCTTCACAAGCTTTAATACAAGCTTCACACGCAATACAAACTTCACAAGCAATAAAAATTAGGCAATATAATTGCCTAATTTTTATTGTAGGTGCAATATATTTTTTAATCGAGTGAATCCATCCGACTTCCAGCGTCCCAGATGGAAATAATAACAAAATCCCAGGAATAAGTTTCTATAAGAGCACTAGGGCAATAGTTAGTAAAACGATTCATTTCGTAAGTGGAACGAAGGTGACATAAGGATTACATTTTCTTATGGGGAGCGATTGAACTAATTTGCGGTGACCAAGAAGGGGAGGTGTTGGTAGGTCGTTAATGTTCCCGGAACGCCTTTGGGCTGTCCACGCGGTTTGACCGCCGCCTTGGGACTATTTCCACTATTAAAGTGCTAAGAGGGGCATTAGTAAACCCTCTTGGGTCCTGTCATCTAAATAATTTAACGTCTTAATTGAGTTCTGTTTTTGTTGGGAGAATATTGGCTATTCATCTGTTGAGGTTGGAAATAGTAATCCTAATATTCGTTACCTACATTCCTTACATTTTCATTTTATTAAAATAGATTTATCTTAGTTTCTAAATAAAATGCCGAAATCGGTACAAATTATGTGTTCTTTGGGTTATGAGCTATCATCATCATCACCTTAATGTCATCGAAGCCATCACCTTAATCGCATTCAAGGTTAGGTAATCTGTATCTTACTTCAATACACGGGGCCCGCTTACTCCTTCATTAGTTCAATCTACATACTCATATTATCTGGTAATAACACAGAACAAAGAAAAATCTGTGGGTAATAACGAGGCAGTAGTCACTATATTTTTTATTTCATTTTTTTCATCATCATCATCATTCTCTGACCCTTTTCCCAACTCAGTTGGGGTCGGCTTTCCAGTCTAACTGTGATGCGGCTGAACTTCGATATTTTCCGTCGAGCGACTGCCATCTGACCTCCACAATCAATGGTCATTATGACCAATGACCAATAAATTACTTTATTTATTTATTTCGTTTTATTTGTATCTATAGGTAGGTATTTATATCTATAGGTAGGTGGACCGATAACGGATATTCACCAAAATCGAGACTGATAATATTAATAAGTAGCAAAATGTTTTACAAGATATTCACTTTATACAAAACGTCACAATACAACAGCCATACACCTTCCCTTATATGTAACTAAATCCTCAAAAATGCAATAACTCAAGGGCAGGCGGTGACCGATAAGCAAGTTAATCCTAAAGATAAATAGCTCGGTCATTGTGTCCAGTGAGGGATGCGTTTCTTTTGTCTGAGCTGCCCACAGCCCGCCCTATCGGCCGAGACAATGTAAGGAAACGTCAGCGATCGACAGGACGAATATTTGGGATGTAGACTATGTAAAAATAGAGAAGGCACGTTGTTTAAAATTCTCTCTTACAAAAATGTATAATGTGTAATAAATAGATAAAATATTCATTAATCAAATTTAGCTACAATTGACCCTTTCCTTTATTAGGGAATCTGTAAAGATATGGTTTCTACCTATATAATGTAGCACTGTAGTAGGTACTAATTTGCTTCCAAATATGAATCTAAGAAGATTTTATGTGGCATGACTGATCATCTTTTTAATTGAATTGTTATAGTTTTTCATTATCACAATCCACATTTGCATGTCTATTCCGATTTGGGCATGTCGGAATCGAACACTGTTAGGTGAAGCCCGAGTCCGCATGTACAAAAAAAAATGAAGAAAAAAGGTGCTGGTAGCACTTGCAGATGTATTTTATTCTATTCTATCCATTCTAAGCTCTATGGTTGGGACCTCCGGACAAACGTCCAAATTCTGAATGTCCAGCACATTAAGTACAGACCGCAAGGCACGGAGGTTGGTTTGTCATCGGGGGTGGCTTTATTTTAAATTGCCACCTATTGTGTCTATAAAGCAACCTCCTATATAAAGCACTATTAATTTTATTTATACTATTACTTATTTATAAAATAAATATATTGCTGCTTCTTGTTAATATAGATTTTGAGATATAGCTAAACGAAATGTATGTAGGTTCTTTATACGATCGAGTTATTCGAAATAAAACCCTTACTTTGAAAAAAAAGAGTCTACTTCTGAGGTGGTCCCATATCCAGGGTATCAGGATCTGATGCTCGGAACTTGGGAAAATCTAGGGGAAATCATCAAATTTACGGCAAAAATTCTGTTTTTGATGCCTTTCTACATAATAAACCTCTTTTATATTTCTGTACACTAAAAAGTAAAAAATATTAGTTTGTGAAATATTGTGTGTGTCGGTTTTTTAAACGTCGTTGTAATTATTGTAAAATACAAGTTCCACAATAAAACAACCTTTCAGCTAAAACAAACACAATTACGCAAGATAATATCTACACAGCAGCAAACTTGTACCTAACACCATGAAAATCCCCTGTTTTATATCTCAAGTAGTTTCCAGCTATATCGGTAAATCTACTAGGCAAACAGCGAGTCAGAGAAATATCCGAGATTTGCGAACACCGCACTGGCTATCGGATAAATTGACCGGTAATAATAAAATGTAAGGGGTAAGAATGTAGATGGCTATTTAGATAATTGTTAGCTGTGTCCGCAGTAGCTTGAAGGCAGTGTATCGGAAAACTGAGAAGATAGTGGGTGATTTTATTGCCACCCCGATGGTGGTCATTTATGAGAAAACTATCAACGGACAGAAACGGAATTGATGACAACGCATTTTGTTGTTCACATTTCGAAGTGGTGAAATGACATGTTTGATAGTTGATTCATAGTGATGGCATTAGTTGATCGCGTTTCAGTCTTGAGGTAAATATGTAGCACAAACTATTTTCTGCGGGTCAGCCCACGTGAAAACACTACAACGTGAAAAATTACCATTTTCTGAAAAAAAAAACCAATCCATGTTTTCAATAAAAAAATTAGTGAAAAAGGGGCTTCAGTATAAAAATGCACACAAAATTCATCTTATTGTCGTAACTTTCACGTGAACTACTAACTCTACCACTAACACAAACTATTCAGCTTAGCTTAGCTAGAGGGCTTAACGAGAACCCTAATAATTTCGGTTAAAAAATCAGACTCACGATGGTTCGAAATTTAAATCTCATAGTTTTTTAAATCTCTTTTATCAATAACGCCTACACAAAGGTCAAAAGAAATTCAATAAAATGCACTGTCGATTTGTTTACACATGTATTCCCCCCTAAAGCGAAGTTCAAGCCTCTCAATATAAAACGTTTATGCATGACGGGGTGGAGGCACGCGCTAAGCCGAATATTATGAGTCGATGGCCGAACCAGGTGCTGCTAAAGATTCAACTTGCAAATCCGAGGCTGTTACACTCGCACTCATGTCAGTCACGTCTTAGAAACGACAGAAACTTGCCCAACTATAACGTCAAGATATTATGTTTTGTAAGCCTTGCGGAAGGTAACATTTTGTGAATTTGGTGTTTTTTTTGTTCTAATTTAGACTTGGACATTCTATTTAGCGCGAAAAACCGATATACCAATCAAAACCAATAAGCGTTCCTCGGGCACAAAAATGCAAACTTTAGACGATCGTTTCATGGATCGGTACGATAATGATGACCTACATAACTATACATAGACCAATGCCAATATAAATTTCTGTACAACTGCCTCTATATAATTATAATTTAATTCTCTGCGTACTTATCAACAATGTAAACTCACCGAGTGGTTTTCGCTACATAGATAAGCAGAACAATGACGTTTTATCTTTTATCGGAGGCTGTGTTTGTTGATCTGATTACGGAACGGTTCCTCGGCTGGGTGGTCAGTTGACCGTCATAATTCGGGCCCAGGACGAGCCCAGTGGCGCATGAAATATTCGCCGGTGGGACAAACAGCCGTTGGAAAGCGCAAACGGGGAAAATCGCACACCATTACACTTCTCACCTGCTGGCTAACCAGTGCAAAATGTCTGGAAAAGGACCAAACAAAATAAACAGTTTATTTATTTGTGACATTGTGGATAGAAATTCGTTGGCAGTAAGCAAAGGAATCGTTATAATGCTTCTTTCAAGTATTTTGAGTTGTTTTGTTTTTGATTTTTGTATTTTAACGTTGAGTAAATTGTTTCTGTTATTTGCCCAGTTTGCCCCTACAGGCGATGATAATGCTGCGTGTAATGGAAAATTCCATATTAGAAACGTTCACAGGTCACAGCGGATGCTTACCATCATCGTTTACTATTTGTTACTTTATGAGAATAAAAATATACATAGGTACTTTAAACCAATTAGGTTGGTGATTCAAACGCTCACAATCTTTATAAGGAGAATTTGAAGTAGGTAACTGATCGATGCTTTCCAAAATCAGGAAAACCGTTTTAATCACCTATGTAACAATAAGCTTTTTGAAGGTTCATATAGCCCCAATTAATAGTAACAGATATTGCTTAGTAAAGTTTGAGCGTAAACTTTAACTTCACCAACCAAATATTTAAGTAATAAATTCAATTTATTAATTTAACGCAATACAAAGACAAAAGGCACTCACGAGTAATAATAACAGAGTTAACAAAGAAATAAACCATCGAACCGGGCCCTTACTCCACGGTGATGATGCATGGGGCCGTTGTAATAATATTATCGTTACCGAGTACTCACACTCGAAGGAAAATCAACATAAAGTGAATAAAAGAAAATTATGAATCGCACGAAAATAAATTACCCCGTGTTGGCGGCAAAATAACATCACATTTGAATGCCTTTTATGCTTTATGGGCCCGTAACTATATGAAATAAGTCCTGGTGCCGTTTTATGGGACACGGGAGCACGTACGCGGCATAATTTTTGATATGTTTGTTGGTAATACCTTCTTTTAAATTTAAAATTCATTCAGCATTAACTACGAGAGATTCATTATTCATATTTTTCGATAAGATAAAATAACCTTTTAAAACTTTTAAGGTGGAATAAAGATGGTCAGCAATTGGTAAACAGTTGCCTGCATACAAGAAGTATAACCCCGTAGAGACCTATCTTTAGATATAGTTTAAATCCGAATGTGTCCAAATTTCATTAAAAATATCACTAATTGACGAGTAGACTTAAATTTTCACTTACACTTAATTAAATTTTGAATTTTCTATGAATCGCTTAGTTTTTTCCGTCCACTGCTGGATATAATAATTATGTCATTTGATTTGGCTAAAGGATAATTTTATTTGCGCCAAAGTACTCGGCAAAACCTGACACTCTGTAACTTGCTGCTTGAATAGGTATCTAGGTGAATTTTGTCGTAGATTCATAGTACCTATATATAATAAACCGCCTGTCATTTAAAAGGTGTGGAATAAATTTCCGATAATTACATTATCGAAAAAAAAGTATAAGCGCCACCTCACCATCTACAAATTTTTCTCCGGCCTACCTCGGAAGCCCATAATTCCTAATGACATGCAATAACCGTACCCCCAATTTTCGACATAAACCCGCCATAACAATATCGACATCAGCGAAATTTTTCCTCCGGTATTTTTTATTTGAGAATAAGTAACACTTTTCGGTGTAATCAAAATTTTGCGTGAACGAACCCCAGCACGGTTGGAGAGTGTTTATCGGCTACTCAATTTGATTTTTACCGCCGCACTGATTCCACTCTTCTGAGAAATGCTAAAACTCACGTAAGGAATCCCAATGAGATTTTGCCATATCTGATTTATTGTGGATACGATTTGAAATTTATTGATCACCACTCTAATGTGAGTGTTTTAGCTTCAATAGTACAAATGTATACAAGTAGAATGTGTAAAAACAAATAGGCTTTGCCTATTTGTTAGAATACAAGATTTTACAGTTTACAGAATTGGTGAGTTTAAAACTAAAGTCCCATAAGACTTTATAAATACACACAATGTCCTTTTAAAGTCACCCATAATAAAAGAAACGTCAAGATTGATGGACCTGATAACAAAATTTTCTACATAAGAACAACAAATACCTAATGAGGTCTCATTTATTGCCCGTAAAAGGTTGCTTAAAAACAGTAAAATTTAAATAGAAACCTAAAAAATGGACTCAAAACTTTACATTACCGACTTAAAATAAATTAGAACATTTACAGATTATTATCCGGCACTACATTTCTCTCCTAATTTTTATCTAACAAAGTAGCCTCAGAAAATAAAATTGCAGCACGTCAGTCCCACTTTATGGCCAACGGTCAATGAAAATAAAATCACCGCAACCAAACCACGATCCCTCGGGAGGATTGCAAAAAGTATAGTCCGTCTCTGACAAATTTGATGCTCATCTAAATAACAGTGTGATGTTGGGTGGCCAGTGATGTGGAAACGTCGTATATTTAAATTCAGTGCGGTCCAGCCGATGCGATGTTTCAATTGTCACCGTCTATACCTTCCTAATCCAGTTATTGGAGAAGGGTGCGTCAAGGTTATAGTTATTTTTCTTATGTGTATTCGTTATTTATATTCTATTGTTGTATACGGGTGGACGTAGCGAAATATAAATGGAATTATAATATTTACAAAATTGTTTATTTCATTTATTTCTTTGCAGCAGCGAAACATTTTTTTAAATAAATGCGTTGATGATTTTTCGACTGAGTGGCTTTCTATAATGTAAAATATTTTTACAAGCAAATTAAAAATCTAATATAATCCTAACTTAAATCTTAACTGTTGTTAGTGTTGTTATTTAAAAGTTAAAATTATAACGTGCCAAGAGTAACGCTGAAATATCTACCTTTATAATTAGCAAATTCTAAATATCCTTTGTAATTTAAGATAAGATAAACTTAACTACTCGTAGTATCATAATATCAAACAGCCAGCAAGGTACGCAATCTGAATTACAACACCAAAACTTTGCAATACAATTGTAATCTAAAACAACTGCCCGTATAACCACGTGTGAGTCGTTTACGCCTAAGTGCACATGTCACTTCTCCGATAAGAGAGCCAGCATCAAGCTTCTGGTCACGTGCCCAAGTGCCGCCTCCCGCGTTTATGACTAATGATGGGCTCACATGCACCACCTCATACTCGCACTCCCTCTTTATATTCAAATGGCAAGGCTTCCTGACCCTGATTAATACTGTTTTCTTTGCAAACATTTGTTAACGTCTTTAAATTGAGTCGTGTGTCGTGGCTTGTCACTTCGCCGTAATTTATTGTGTGTATATTATCTACTTTTATGCTTTTAAAAGGACGCATTTATAGTTAGATAATACTTTTGAAATGTTAAGGTGAAAAATTGCCAATAAAATCAATACTTTTACCTTTTACGCATGTATAGAAAGTGTTAATATTGATAGCGGTTTTGTAATTCTTCTAATTACACATCATGAAGCTATTATTATATATAACTACTATTATATACTATTATATATATATAAATGTCAGGTTAAAAACTTTTTAAGCATAACATAACAATACATAACATAAACTCACGCCTATATCCCCAAAGGGGTAGGCAGAGGTGCTAGCACCCACATTTCGCCAGTTTATGTTTAGGTCCCAATGTAATAGGTGGCGAGCCTATTGCCATTAACCTTTAACTAATACTACTATTTAACTAACAAATAACTTTAAATAGCACCTAATATTTAATAACAGAAAATGCCGTATCAAGCTCGTATGAATAATGTAACAAGTTTGATTGAATCAAGTAAATCTCTCTGCTTTAAACAAATATTTGGCACGTTCTCATTTGTAAGACGTCTGGGTACTGGGTGGCTCGCCTTAGACAAATTAATAACAAGATAAAGAAACTCGACGGGTCTTAATTCATTAATTAACCTAATTGTATTTGCCGTTGCGCCCATTATTATTGTTTGTGCAATTTTGCTACAGTGTAACCGATCTTGGAGTTATATAACCCGTTTTTATGAATAAACGTGCGTGTTACTATTTTAGTGTTCATTTTTTTCTTTTATGGAAATGTTATTGCAGATTGGAAAATGACGTCAGCAATCAACCTTCTGCTTTTAAATGTTCGATTGTTGCTAATAATAATTTCTATTAAAGTACTGGGACTTTCACCCATTTGAATCCACCTAAATCTTCCACGAGCATTTCAGTGGCTAACTAAAGTAAGTATATCAAATCCAATATATATAATTAGTCTTTAAAAACTTATTACAGGTGAAAATAATAAACGTGGTATTATTGTAGTAAAGGCTAAATAAAATCGCCATACCTATCCAAAAGCAGACAAATTAGCACTCTGGTTAAAGTTACACTGTGTCGTATCATGTGGCCGTCGAGATTTGCCTGATTGCCGTAGAAAGGGGTCGAATCAAAAAGTTTTCGCAAGAAAAATATGCTCAATTTAAAGAAAGGGAATAACCGCCGGATACCAAGTGGCGCCGGGGAGTTTTGAAAGATTTTTCACTTTCAACGTTAATTGCTACTGAAAGTAAAATAAATCTTTGCTTTTCTTGAGGCTTGTTTTCAGTCCGAGCCTTAAGCTAATCAATTAATTAAATTGTTTAAGTTTTACATAAAAAATACTGAGCCCTTGTAAAACTTTAGTAAACTTTCCATTTTATTCTTTTTATTTTTCTGTACAGGTGTATGTTGAACATAACTATAAATTGTAGGGAAGTAAGGAGGTAGGGAGTAAAATTGCTTTTCTGATTATAATGCACTATAGAAGAAGTTTCTAAATAAAATAGATACAAAATATCGTTCCCCGTGTGTAGATCCATTCGACGCGCAATCGTAACATTTTATCATAGGTGTAATAGAAATATCAACCGATAGTAAAAAAGTTCGATTTCGGTCTGAACTGTTATTTGCAAAGTTTTTCTTTATGTTTATTGTTTGTTTTGATACATGTCGCTCATAAAAGGATTCAATTATAATTTGATAGTAATGAATGACAACATTAAGGTATTATTCCGACAAATAAAATAATGATATATTGTATGTTTTTCTTTGCAAAAAATCTTCGAGCAACTTTGAATAAAGAAGTAATTTAGCTTGTATCTTGGAATTTGAATGTAAAACAGACTTTCAGTAAAGAAAATATTAGCTTGGGACTAGCAGGTACGGCGCCCGTTGTCCCCTAAGTAGCGCAGTTAGAAAAGATCAACATGTTGCCAACACTTCACGGACACTCAATTTAAAAAGTTTTCTCGCTCTTTGTTTTGTCCTGAACAAACTCAATTAAGTGCCCTTTGCAATATTTAATGTGCTCACGATATTTAAAAAGGTCATTTCGATAGCTTTGTTTTGTGTAGTGGAACCCAATTGGCACTTTAAACAAGGATATTTAAAAAAATATATTTGGATAGGCATATTTTATGTCCAGTCTCATGCTCGTTTATTCTATTTTCAAATGCAAGTCGCAATTCAAATACTCTGAAATCATTTCAACTTTTGGTTTACTTTTAATTAGTGCAAAGGCAAATTTGAAATCGCTGTTGTGCTATATATTAAAGTTTATAATAATATAAATAACTTTTATAGATAGACTTAGCTACCTCAAGCCATAGGTACTAGAGAAAACAAAATACATGATACAGAGTCTTAATTTCGACCTATATTTAAAATAGGACAGAGTAATAATTTACACACATGAACTAATTTATTAGCAAAGATTATCTACTAAGGGGTATTTTAATCAACGTCGACAAGTACCAAGCAATCAGAACAGAGTGGAAGTGGGTGTTCCGGAATTAGAATTGAATGTAAATGTGCGGGCTTTATCGGGGATTATAGTGTTCGTGTCTGCAAGTGGGAGATAGTTGAGGCTACCGCTGGCCCGTCCGCAGCTTCGTATTAATACATGTTAGAAGCCACCGGCATAACTAGACCTACCCTGCCTCTCCGCACTTCTTTGATATTAACTGCTTAAGGAGTATTACATAGGGATGTTCGCAAGTCAATGTAAATTGGACGTTCTATGACAGCCGCGAGGCACCCGTATCCTGGAAAGTCCTATTTAACAAATTTTACTGCGTACTAATCCGGCCTTTTCGCTACATGGTCGGCACAACCCTTACATGTCTTGTTCTAACTGTTACCAGTTATGAGGCTATTATCCCCGTATAAATCTAGGTTATGCGGGGTAGCTTAAGTCGGTTTTGGAAATACAATTAATTCAGAGTTACGGGCAATAAATGTGTCTGGACGATATTTCGTTTGAAACTGGTAAGTAGGTATTTCATAAGATTTAGTCGACCCTTTTATTTATTTGTAATTTTTAGGAGTTTTTATATAATACTACATAATAATTATGCGTACATAATCTTACGTTTATTCAAGAAAATATATAAGTAGGGGAGGGCGGGGTTGGTACTAACAAATTTAGTATTATGGTTTATATCTTTGTAGAAAATGAACTTTTTGGTTTTATTTTTTATTGTAAACATGCTTTGGTTATTCAGCTATAATATTAGTAACAAAAACTATCAAATAAGTAAGTGTTTTCAGAAAGAGAGCCTAGAAAACAAAAAAGTCTTTTGTTAATACATACCCCGCAAGTGGGGCAAATATTAACAGAGCTGGGGCAAGTATTAACGTAAGGGGCAAATATTAACAAAGATTAAAATTTTAGCAAATAACTAAATAAAATGTCACTTTTACTGATGAAAATGTTTTATTGTGTTAAATATTAAACAAATCAGTCATTTTTATTACACGAACTGAAAAAATATACAAGATTCTTTCAAATCTATACCTAACAACAAACATTGGTACAGTTTACATATTTTTACGTGTGAAAAAATAGTAATTACTTATAAATCTGCACTAACAACAATAATTATCAAGTAGTAAAGCCTTTTTAACCTACAAACATTTGTCTGTATAACTTAACAATTAGGGAACTAATAAATCACATAGACTTTTTAGAATCAACAGTCTTAAAATCTCAGTGAGTTAGTATATTCATCAACAATTGTCACAGTGCTTATACTTTATTAAACAGTGTTACATGACAAATACCGTATTCCGCAGCAACATCTGTATATTTCCTGTTGTTCACCAAAACTTCTGCAGCAGCCAGCTGCCTTTGTGCTCTTTCTTTTGTAGTTTCTCATTCTATAAAAAAAACATACTTATTGCAAAAAACAATTAATGGCCAGCTTAATAGCAAATAACTACATAACAAATTGAGTGAATTAACATGTTAATACTTACCCCACTCAATTTGTTACTTTTAGCCCCAAGGCCACTTTTAATACTTTCTCAATCACAGAAAAAAATATAGTCAAAATAATCTCAAACAAGTATAATGGTTTGAAAGTCAATAAAATACATCTTCACTTAGGATATACTTTGATTCAAATTAGCGCAAAAATAAGTCTTAAATCAATTTATCACGAAGTACGAAAAGTTGGTTTACCTGTAAATCCGAGGGTACTGCGCACAACTATCACTACCGATGGCCTGTCGAAAACTGACAAGTATGTTCATGTTCGGCTGTGTCTAGAGATATTGTAAACCGAGTATCATATTTTTAAGACTTCACGTTAGGCAGGAATAAGCTTGTTAATACTTACCTCCGTTACTACCAACCCCGCTCTCCCCTACAGATTAATTTTTCATGTTTAAATCATGTTATAATCGGAATAGTTTGTTTTCTTTGAATAAAATGAATGCGAAAGAACACAAATTAATCAATTTTTTTGGGCAGTTATGGTAGGATATTACGAATTATAATAGACAGTACATACCTACTGAATAATATAATTTCCAACAAAAAATCACTATTCTTTGCTATTTTAATTTTCTCAGAACTGTTGTAATTAATCCTAATATCTTTCATGATTACTACCAAAATTGGTACCTACCATTAATCAAATAACACATTGGTAACAGTATAACTCCAAGTATCATTAAACTTCGATTGTTAGCAAAGGACCCAAGTTTAACGTGCATAAGAGAGCGTTTAGCGATTTAATGAAGTTAGTTTTATTATTTCACTAAACGCAATTGCAAAAAACACGTGCATGTCTGTTGATAATCATTATTTTTATACTCTACTAGTTAATGCCCGCAACTCCTCTCACAATCCTCTCTGAATATACGAAAAAATTCAACAAAATCTTTCAAACCTAATTTTCTGGGATTAAGTAACAAACAAACAAACATGCCACGGGAAAGATTTTAATGAGATCTCAATCGATGACCTTTTAATTTATATTCACGTATCTGCTAAACTTGATTTTTTTATACAATTTTGGATAATATGAATAATACACAGAGAAATACGCCAATGAATAAACATTTTCAATAAAATAAAGGTACGTACTACAAATAATTTAAGTAAATGGTCCAATATCGCTCGTAACTCTACTAAAACCGCTACCTAAAAGCTGTCAATCCGTCCAAACCGCGCATTAGGCCAAATGGTTCGAGTAACGGGATAGAAACAGAATCCCGGCTATTTTCAACCGGGGGGAGGAAATAGTAACAACTGTTAGTGTAGTCACACGCGATTTGACTTACGCACAATAAAGCAATATGGAACTACCGGACCCGGGAAATGAGCCTTATTATTTGATGATCATTCGTGTGTCTTACTTTAGGTATATAAATTATAGATGGCTTCAGATTTAAAAAGAAAAGTTTTTACTGTGAAAAGTTACGACTTATTTTAATCACCAATTTAAGGTTAAGCGTCACCAGTAAGCTTAGGCAGTGGCATGGAGTTTTTTGAAGAACCCCATGTTCTTAAAATGGGTACTAGAAGGTTTTTACAGGGTCGGCAGCGTGAGTGTGACATGCCTTTTTTTCGTGCGGTAATCCCCATGGATACCACCCCCATCGGCCATCGGCATGTGTCACCCCTGATGTTGCACACATCCATAGGCCACGGTGACTGCTTCCCATCAGGTGAACTGTCTTGTCCGACCGCTTGTCTGCCATCTAAGATAATGGAACTAGAGAATGGAACTACTGGGATACGCCCAAAAAAGTATCTAAAAACTGAATAAAAATATTTGACATAACCATAACATAGAGCGTTGGCAAGTTTACAAACAAGAGGTAGATACGTCACCCGACAAATATATTCAGGCGGGATTCACATTATCGCTGTTTGACTTCACATTAAATTTTAGAGTCGGCCCATAAATAACGCAAACTTTTATCCCACTCGAAATAAGCACTCAAAAATGCAAAAGGCAGAACGGCATAGAGCACGTTCACTAAATTTATTTTGTTTCGCACAATTCAAATAACCATAATTCACCGACGGCGGAACCGACCGCCTAAGCCTATCTAACGATGTAATGAAACGCCATTAAGTTTGGAGAAGGAAAGCTAAGTTTAAGGAAATGCGTATTTACTTTCTTACCTGGCAGATAAAGATGTTACTTTTCGATTTATTGATTCGACGCGATGTTCAGCCCTAAACGGAGAAGTTTGCGTTTTGCCTATCGGCAATCTAATTTATAATTGAGGAGATGTGAATTTTATAACCAAGTAAGATCTAAAGCACGAAAAGTACTTTCTCCTTGTATTATGATATGCTTATCTAAATAGCAAACATTTGAAAATTAATCTGTTCCTGTGTTTACGTCAATCTCTGGTCATACTACTTTATTTTTTGTCTTAACAGCACCTTTAAGAAAGTTCACTCATCCAAATTTCAAAGTATTCCCTAATTATATGCAAGTCTACTACACAATCAACCAACCGTAAACACCTGAAGTGCATATCAGAAGTACGCTTACAAGGAGTCGGCCCACCCTCGCCATCTTGGCCATAGCGAATATAATTAGGCATTTTGCATTCACGGCGCGTGGCCCGTATGAATTCTACCTATTGTCTGACATTGGACCTTAGGAGCTATATCATTTCGCACCTATCGCCTCCTTCCTCCATCGAAAGGAAGGGAAGCAAACGGGAAGAGGAAAAAACGCGTTATGAAATTTAAAAAGGGGTTCGTTTTAATATAATTGTTTCAGTTGTTATAAACAATGATTGCTTGAAGGAACGATAATAAAACGTCATATTGTACGTGGACCTTAGCAAATAACCTATTTTGTACAAAATAAAATAAACACAAGCAAAATATCCATTTAACCGCTAACTAGCTGTTTCGTACACCCTTGTTTGTTCAGTCTGCATCCATTTGTTCTGAGACAATCCCTCAACCTTTGTATAAAAATATTAATCTCGCGATGCCTCCTAATAGATATTTATGCATGGTTGAAATCAATTTCCATGAAGGCTTGTTGTCTGGGTAGCAATATCTACTTATTTTATATCAAAAGTGCATCGTTAACTTAATGAGATACTGTTTACTGGCAATACAATTATCCGCTTCACGTATTAAATTGACGAAGAAAATATATAATGAGGTTGGCCATTCTGAAACCTGCGGCATAAATTTTCTAGGTGATTTAGTAGATTCTTGGTCTGGCAAATAATTGCTGCATGATCGAACGTAGTATAAAAGATGATATCGATCAAAGCCCGTCAAAATTAAAAAAGTCGAACGTGATGATTACGAGGGTAAGGGTTTTAAATATGTAAAGCTGGCACATTAGACAGTCTGTCGGAGGTAAATGTGTGCCGTCTAGACTCGGCTAGCGCGGAGATTCGTTGAGCTGTGACTGTGTTCCAATGAAACGAATATTTGATTATATTAAGAACAAGTATTCCAAAACTGTCTCAGTTTCACTAATTTAAAAGATTTTTTCATCATTGCAGTAGAGGCTTTAGGTATATGAAAACTAAATTATGTTTCTACAATATGATTATTACAATTATAATGTGATTGGACCTTTATGGGCAAGTTTTCTGATGCAAAATTCCAGTGATAAAACAAGGTTCAGTTATGCTCCTGCAATACGAAGGAATAAAACTGAAACAGTGTAAATTAAAAACGGCCGAAAAAGGAGCATTCACAGCAAGAGGCCGGACCCTGGCGACATGGACAGGTTATGACAAATATGTGAGCCGATGGCGTTAATGAAAATGAACCTTTTTGAGAAAAAAATGCGATGAATTCGAGGAGCAAGTCCTAATGTTTGTACAAGGGATTGAAGTATTTTGATCTTTATGAATTTGGTTTTATTTTTTAAGTCTATATAAGTAGAGTTATTCAAAGAGATCTGATCACTCTCATAGAAAAAGTGTTTTTTAGACTGTAGGTAACCTATCTGGCACTTAGGTATCATTCACTCCCACAGCTGATTCATTCGATACAAAAATGAGTATTTATATTGTATCACATGCTCACAAGCAAACTTTTAACCTCTTACTTCATACTTACATAAGTGGTCGGATAGTCGTTTTGCTTCCTCTACTTAATAAATTGTGGAAGGATATTTCAGACATGATTTTCCTAAACGAAAGGGAATCCAAAACAGCTTTTAAAAGGTTTATTGATCTACTACCTCAATAATATGAAAAACAGTTGTATTATAAATATTTTGTCAATCTAAATATTTGTCAATCTAAATATTTGTCATTTTACTATTTATTTTACATACCTCAGTTCAGAAGTTATCATACTTCAATATTTTTATCAAGTTCACAAATAATTGCCAGAATCGACGTGGAAAATTTTGAGATTGCCCCAACGATCAAGATTACATCGACCGTTCAAATTCCACAGCACCCTTCCGAACGCACGTTTAATTTTTCACAAATCGCAAATAGCTAGATATTTTGTATGTACATGAGCATCCGAACTTAGCAGACAAATGGTTTAATTAACCTGATGGCGCTGTGACTGATCGCCTTGGATTCGCAAATTTCTACGCAATTAGAAACACTTGCAAATCTCATACCAATTAGGCAGTCGCCCAATTCGCGCCCTCGTAATTGTTTTTGAATGCGTAACTGTAGTTTGTATTGCGAATGATTTATTTAGATTTTAGTAAGGCTTTTGAATTTGTATACCATTATACATGCCCATATATTACAAATTAAATTCAGATTACTTGTTATAGAATTAAAATGTTACTTATCTAAAATGTACCTCAATAACCTTCAATTATTCAGACAGTTTCCGTTGGCACTCTATAACGTCACTTTCCTCATACAATGTTGCACAAAATGAAAGAAATCGCTGGAGACATTCTTTTGAATTATTCGCATTTCTGGGACAGACATGGACGCACGTCGAGCAGAGCTGAAGTCTACAGTCTTGACAGCTAATTAGGACTTTCATTGTTAAACGGATCTTGCAGTGGAATGATTCGTTGATAGGAAATGTACCTCAACATGTATCGCATAGAGTTGGGTATTGCTCAAGCGTTGAACTAAGATTCATTAATACCTTTCTTAAATATTTCGAGTTGTGGAAAAATACAATAATTCGCCGTGAATGGTGGCTATTGTATAGATTCAGTGTCCAGGAAGGATGTTTTGCCGGGGTGTTCTTTTTATTGCCGAATTTGCGTTTTATGGGCTGTCACAAAGGGAGCGTTGAGGGAATGTGACAATTCTACACCCTTGTCGTGTCTGTTTTTTGCCTTCAGTTTACGATTAACTTGATGAAAACCAATAGCTATTTGTTTACGATTGTTATTATAAGTAAGAAATTCATTAGTATTTAATTTTATATTGAAAATAAATAGTCTAGTGAAACAACTTATTATACCTACATATTATACGATTTATTATAAGTACCAGCTATTTAATGACAAGTTGTTTGAATTTAATTATTTTGTGTACAAAGAATTAGGCATAGTAGATACCTGATCTGTTTATTTATTTTCATTCTTGCAACGCTAGGTTCACTCACAAATTATAATATTATGTGAACTGGATCCCCCTTGTCTCGCTAGCCATTGTCCAGATGCAAACGACTTTGAAATATGAAGGATATTTATAACCTTCTGCGTTTTAGCCACGGTCAGTTTGTATTTTTAATTTGATCTTGTATAACTTTATGATATAAACATATGGATTGTTTTTATTGATACTTTGATTATACAAATGTTTCTTGTATATTTGTACCTATACACGACAAATAACGTTGACAGTGTTATCAATTACACATTTACCTACATGTTGAAAAGGTAAACAAGTCAGAAACAATTTATATATTCATCATCTCAACATTATATCAAATCAAGTTTGATAACGTTGACATTGTTATCTTGCCATTTAAAAATACGTGTCTCTTTTTTATAAATAAACTAATGTAGAACACTTGACCCTCAGAGCCTCATCAAGAAAACCGGACCGTAGTCACCGACGTTACCGAATGGATGACTCGTATCGTTTTCACTTTCGATCCCACGAAATGTGACCAGGAGCACAGTAACCGCAAGAGTCAATAAAATCGCTCCGAGTATGCACGGAACGAGGGCACGCGAGGGTGTTGCCTGTCGCCGGTCGCGGTCGGACGTGACGCAGCGTCTGACGACGGTCACTTTATTGCTGACCTCTGTCTACCTCTGCGCTCCTAATCACAGTGTTGATACTTTACATTGATTTTATTCAACTTTTTCGTTAACAACAGTTATTTCATTTAGTAACGAAAATATATTATTCAACTTTTTTTTCATTATTTATTAGCAGAATACCTGTTTTTTTTATATAACTGGTCACCCTCTTTAATGACAAGTGTATACAGGGTTGCTCCCATAGGATGCTCCATTACGTTAGTCGAGATACAAACAAACTTTATTAGCAGGCAGTTACAATAATCTCTGGTCAAATTTGCTTGACCCAAGTAGTCATATGAGGGGAGAGGTAATCTTCATGATTAGATGCAGGGGGGCTATTCAAAGTGAGCCAGTTGTTTACAGAATATTAAAACGCAACGCAATTCCAGTTTCAACTTCTTTCGTATATTATATTCGTGTGAATACAAACTCTTACATCTATATGAGCGCCGGATACTTGTAAAGCAGCTGACCCAGTAGAAGGACATAACAATGTCAACTTCTTTGTGTAATAACATTTTAAACGGCATAGATTATCATTTTTACTGAATATCGCAACTGTTACTGAGTATAAACAACTTCACGTTAACATATACAACATAGGATTACTGTAATGTGTTTTCTGCCCATTTAAACTTTTCTAACTGCGGAGAACCGACCGCTCGTAGCTCGTTACCGACGGATTATTAAATATTGAAACAGTATTCACGAGATGAAAGCTGCTTCGTAGACGACCAGACCAAATCCCGCACAGAGAACAAAGTCTACTTATCTGAACAAAATTTATTTCAATCCATTGTGTAAATATTACTGTAGATACGGATACTGTAAATACGTCTAACAAGTTGCTCAATATTCGCGGTCACGAACTGTCCATCAGACACATTAGAAACTGATCCGGAAGTAAACCCTCGTGATTATAGGATTAGGACAGAGCGGACTAAAAAGAGATACAAGACCATTTCAATTTCATTTGAATTAACAAATATTCGGAAACGTTCAGGACGCAAACGCTGGATAAATCCTATTTCTACAAAGTTATTGGTGTTTTCTAAAATGTTTTCCGTATCCAACATTACCCATTTACTTAACTCACACAATAATACCTACGCATTTAAACTAGTGGATTTTAATTCTGAAGCTGATGATATTATTCTGCAATCTCGTAATAACAATTAAAACTTATAAGTATAAATAGCATAATAAAATATAAATTGTAGTAATTAGCTATCGATAGGTAGCATCATACAAATAACTAATAGTAGGTATTATATTAATATTAAAGTACTTTTTAGTTTTTGAAATCGGTTTGTTTAAACGTATTTTTTCTAAATCATCATCAGCGGATGGAATTAACGCCAAGATGCTATTTCAAATCAATGAAAATCCTTGTGTTCGATGGATTATAATGCGATATTGTAAACTGATAAAAATGTATAGCTCAATCGTTAGAACTCTAAATCCGTACGGTTTATCAGTTCTGGGACACCCAGGGGGTGGTTAATTGTGAAAAGAAATCTTTGCTCTTTGAGCCGCGTGCCGCGCGAGGGGAAGCTATTGATTTCTTTTGTTTTATGCTGATTGAGACACCTTTGCAGCTTCACAATCCGCGAACCCGCCACCCTCAGCGTGAACGCCTGACAAAACACTTTATTCTAAACCGAATGACAAAAAATGCAATAAACGCTGTCGATAAACATAGAACGCTTAAAACACAGACAATTGAAATTAGTTCATTATCTGGAAAAGTTTTGTTTATCAACTTCAATTCTGATACAATATAACAAAACTCATCTTAAATATGCGTGATTCTAATGTATCATTATGATAAAACTACACAATAAAAGTTATATAAAACTTAACGATTAGATTTTAAAACATTTCATAAATTGAAAAAAAAACTTCTTAAATAAGTAGTTTTCTTTTACTATAAACTCGTAAATCTTCGTATGATTTAACTGGCGATGTGTAGTTTTCAGTAAAATCACGAATCTACGAAATCTGACTACAATTAAATACAGACCAAACTACTATCACTTTAAAGATTATATTCCCACTCATTCATACAGAGTGTGGTAAGCCAATCAACATCAGGCCCTTTGATAATCACTTCTAGCCTCATTTATCTCGCGATTGACTGCGAAAGAAAAAATTAGATTGCAATTGCCACCTCAACGCGCACGATACCATCGACGATTTTTTTGAGGACGTTGCTAATGGCAGTCTGTTTTATCTCGAGCCCCTTAATGCCCTTATGCGGGTGACACTAATAAGATTTTGACACGTTAATAACAAAGATTATTTGGATACTGCAACAATTGATATCGTCGTGTGCAAGTGCAATTATTAATTTTATTTTAAATCGGGTATTCTACGGATTAACTTTTTTGATGTGCTTTTAAGTTTTATTGTGCCTGTTACAGAAAAAATACAGATTTATACTTACTTCAAGTATTGCATTTATAAAGGTTCTAGTCCATTTTTTTATCTGACCTCATTGGAATCCAAAAGTTGCTAAAGAAAAGATGAAATGTCTGTGGTTAGATGCTATAAGAATATTTCATAAACAATAGACATCATAAAATGCTTTATGAAAATTTCTTCATCAATGTACTACCGACATAATTTCCACATCGATAACGAATCAATTTTTCAATTCCGTCTCAAGGTGTCCTTCTAGTTCAAAGAGTCCCTCAAGGAGCACTCTAGGGCCGGGGGTGTGACGTCAGCGGCGACTTTAATTGCGCACCACTTCGTTATCGGACTTGATGGCATTTTTAATGAACACCCGAATTAATGTAGTGGCTCAAATCGAAGACCGAAGTGTGGACCCCACGTTACCAATTCAATGGTTTGTTTATTTAGGATAGCTTGTCTATTATCTATTCGTCTTGAGTGATATCACCGTAAAGATAAATATTAGTTTGTAGTTGGTTTATGTAAAAGCAATAATAACAAATCTAGATAAGCAACTATGTTTGTAATTAGGTGATATTCAGAATCTAATGAAGATAACAACGATAAGTTCAAATGTCCAAACTCCTTGTATTATGGTACAGCCCGTTGGTTGTTAACATTCTCAAGTTACTTGATTTAATACATCGTACGCTTGTCTAGATTTTAAAATGAGAGGTATAGCAATTTGATAGTCCATAGAATCTAGATCCTCCGAACTATATCTTGAAACAGTTGCAATAATAGTAGTTGGTTCCAAATAAATTATAATGATTACTATAGAGATAAATAGATTATATGACATTAAAATTAAAAATGGCAAACCGTAATTATTCGAAACCAGAAGAGCGACAAGTATAACTCATGATTAGAATTCTATAAAAACAATGAAAGTAGTAGCGATCGATATAAAACGCATTAACTGTATACAGTTCAATACTAAAACCAATCAACTCCCCAATTGATAAAAATTCAACTCGCCTCTTGTTCTACGGCGAGTCCTAAATAAATATGCTAAAATAAGAGTTTCTCCAATGACGGCTCAATGCCAAACACTTGAAATCGAAATGAGGATTTTGAAATAAAAAGTGGGAGTCCCGAAGATTGACAGGTGCGTCTTAATAAGTCCGGTGGCAGGTGCAAGAGTACAAAATGAAAAAATATGATTGCTCGACTTTATGAAAATGTTTTGATTCCTTTGAGAATTAATTGGGTTTGTATTTCTATTAGTATTACATTTTGTACTCTGCTCAATCAACCTCTGACTACAGTGCGTAGAAATTACTAAGGTCATATACTCGTACCTAGATAGGGTTAACTATTATTTTATTGTAATAAAACTTGTAAGTTACCGACTACCACTTGTAAAATTACTGAAGCCATTACAATAAATATAGTTGTTTTTACTTAATTGAAATTGATTAAACTAATAAACGGGAATTAACGCGATCATGGTATAGGTATATACATACCTTTGGAATGCCTGACGTTTCGACCAGGTTACACCAGCCTTGGTTACAGGCTGACTGTCTCAGCTGCGCACGCCCTCCGTCGTCGAGTCCGTGAGGTAGCCGGTTGTTCATCTACCCGCACATTTTCGACATTTTTTATATTATTATTTTTTTTCCAGATACCGTCACTGAAATTGATTGTCTAAAATTACTGCCCAGGTATTGCATCCGTGGCGAGTGAGACCAAGTGCCCCTGGTTCGATTCTCGGGTCAATAGCCTTATTGGTTTTTCTGCTCGAAAATTTTCGGTAGCAGCACTGTGTCTGAAAAATTACTTATTAAACGGCAATAGGCTCGTCCTCTATTAGGTGGATATGATGATTATATTTTGTGAAATATGAATGTTATTACACACCTCTAGCAAATCCTTTGAAAAAAGAGATTGGCAAATACTACCTTTGATTGTTTAATAATATCTAATTCAATAACTGAAGGTACTCTTAGTCATAGAGTAGGTATTTTACAAACTCTCTTCATTTTATACACCTATACAAACATGCCGATATTAAAACAATACCGTATTCATTCGCACTGCGATCTCAGTTTACATAGGTCTCACTCATACAGATAAAACAGCTTTAATCTCATCATACGGGGAGTGTAGACAATGAAAGAGGTACTCGGACCCTAGTCTGGGTATCTAGCGCCGCCACTTATTCCGCTGGCCTAAGCAAATTTTCACCACCCAACTCTGTTGGTTTTTCGTTGGATTCCTACTTCTTCACTTCTGATTATATTATTCCATACTTTGTATAAACAATGGCTGTACCCTAACCCTTCCGCACTATTGCCGTTTCGGCGTCAAGCTTTTTTGTATAGAGATGGATTTTGTTTTGAATTTATGGAGTACTAGCGTATTATATCAATTTTGGAGTGTAATGTCCAGGCTCTGCTAATAATTTGCTGGGATATTTAAATACGTATTACAATCAGTGTTGCCGAAGATTATAACATTGTTACATTATTTGTTGTAATTTTTAATGTTAAAGTTCTATCGAATCATTTTTACCTTTCTAAGAAATATCATTACATTAGTAAAAGGTACAAGTCTGATAATAATGACTAAGTTGAGCTACATTGAGTTTACACAGATTAATAAAGCATATAATGAATCGTGTTTTAAACCTAATTTATTAATCACGTCACAAAAACAGTCGGGTATTAAAGTTAAATTTCCAAATAAAATAACCAGGCCTGGTTATTATAAACGATAGAAAGACCGAATAGCTTATAGATGTACTTTAGTCAATAACTTTTGTTAACCAACATTGAATTATACAATTCAATTAGTTAACCTTAATAACATGTAAAACAGTAAGTAACAACGTGAACTCCATTTAGAGGAACGCCACAGAATCAACACGAACTGTACTTCTCTACAAGGTAAAATGTTGTAGATCAACAAAGACAAGCACTCTCCTCACATAACGAGCGTTTTATAAATATTTTTCCGGAGGTCTAACCGCTGTAAAAGGTTTTTGTATACGTTGCTTTTTGCCTCCTTTTGCCAGCTAATCCAATATTGACCACCCCGCCAGGCTATTGACTTATGTTTGTGTTACTTATAATAATTCGACGGGCAACGCTCGCCTTTATTATTCAAAATATCAATTTGCTCGACTTGCTTTCTTTTGCGAAGAACGCGCCATTAATTTTATTATGCATACTTGGCTTGAAATAATTAATCATTTAGTTACAATTTCTGTATGTATCCCGTAATATATTTTTATTCATATAATGTATCAGTTGATTCACGACACACATGATAATTCTATTCAAAGCAAAAGATAAACACATTTTAATGTTAAAATTTAATTCTAAAAGGGTACAGAAGAAATGGTTTCCGTTACCCACAAAGTCATCTGTGGTATCTAAATGTTAATCTTTGGTCAGTCGCGCAAAAATTATGTTTTTCGGACTGGGCCGAAAGTCACTGGACTGAAAACGAACAACCCACGCAAGACTCATTTAATTTGCTGTATAGCAACACGACATTCACACACTCCAATGCCCTTTTGGATGCCTGGTACGAATATTTACAGTGAGGGTTTAAAATAAATCGGAGTTACACTATACGGAGGGACGTCAAGTGTCTTTGAAAAATACCATTACCACGAACTTAATGCAGGAAACGCTTTCAAAGGCTCGGTTTTATTTCGCGTCAATTTCTACAAAGCGAAATGACTCCAATTTGAATATGTAATGGTGGCTTAAGATAATCGTCTCTGGCTTACACTAATAAAGGCGCTCTAACTTTAAAACGAGAATCGTATCAAAAGAATCGAACAATCGTTCGATTCAGGGGTGGTATAATTTATTCGAGTGTGGACCGCCATTTTGCGGCGGGGCGTTGTCTGCTATCGCGCGCCGGAAGACGCTTTAAGACATTGATGCTGATTCTTTTTTTTATTAGGCTCCCCTGGATTTCCTTAAAGACGCTAATATAAAGCGGCCATATATAAACAAGCCTCTTTTGTGAGGATTCTGTATAGACAGGAAACTGAGCGACCCCTCTCCGATGGAAAACAATCTAAATTACATTTTCACGCAACTTCAAATGTCTTATTAATTACGTACGACTTTTCAATGCTATAAATTTCTTTCAACGCTTCCTCTTCTAAATCGGCTTAATACACAACGCTGGCTTTGCATACTGATCACTCAATTGTATTGTGAGATAACTTGTGCGACTTCCTTTACTCTTAGCATATTTATGTATATTTTATTTACAGAATCATTATAAATATTGTTTACAAAAACTGGTACCTACACTAGTCTGTAGACCACCTTACTGGTATAATGCGAACTAAAAGCATTCTCAACCCTTCGTGAATATTCTGAAGAATTTACAGGTAGTTTAAGTTTCCTCACGGAGCAAAAAATCAGAAGTGAAATGGCTGTGACTTGAACTGGTAAATGTTGATAAACTTCACTGCTTTTATGGAAATTGAAGAGCTTTACAATGGTAATATTTCAGAAGGTTTTTACAAAAAACACAAACTCTTAAGTTAAACAAATCAATCACCTAATCATAAACATGTAACATCTCTCTATGATCGTAGTAACTACTTCACTGATCTCGTCGTAATTGAGGCATATTTATATCATAGCAGTATTATTTTAGATAGTAAAAACTATCTCAATTTTTACAGTGCAAAGACTTTCGAAATCCTTCGCATAAATAACTAAAATCCATACCATCTGTTTAAAAACATACACCCTAGTCAAATAGAAAATACCTGGTGGCCATGATTTAGTGAGGCCTTTAGACAGCTCGCGATACGCCTTCATCACCTCGACAATGACCCTGCATCCCTCAAGCTTAGATAATATAGGGGATAGTGTCGCTTATTCCCCGGGGATTTGTCAAACAAATGCCTCCCGTGTATCGGAAAAAATCGCCGGCTCACTAGTGGCCGTTAAGGCTATTTATGGCCGATTTACAGAAGCTTTTTTTATTAATAAAACGTATATTATGCGCGCAAGTGCGTTTTATATCGTGGACCTTCCATTCTTCGCGGATATTATCGTCCTTCTTCGGACATCTAATAATATCGATTCTGCATCTACGAAAAATGTCGTTTGTAATATCTTCCTTTATATAATGTAACGAACGTAAATTTTGGTATTGAATGTTTTTGTTTTGTCATATTTTGAGTAAACAAACGTTCAGGTATTGATATGAATGTGTTTTCCCCACCGTAGCAGTAGCGGTGGAATAAAGTAGTTATGCAAACACGCAAGATATTGATACGGGAACTTTGTGACAGACAAGAAAAACAAAAGTCACATTTATATAAATATGGAGCGATATCGAGGATATACCTCGTACATTTTACAAATATATTCTATAAGAAAACCTAAAACAACATGACATAAACAAGTATTAACTAGTCATTTAAATCACTGAAAACCATGAAAACGTTGTATATTTTATAAACTAACATCTGTGAATATACCGAACAGAGATGTATTAAGTAAGAACCATTTCTTGTCAACTATATTTTCCTATCCGGTACAAATATATAACAGAATTATAATTATCAGTCAAAATCTAATCTTAAAGCAACACAAGAAGAAGCACACAAGTAAAATTTTAAACATCCATAAACAATTTTAGAAGCATTAAAATGGTAATCTCAACCCGCTATCACTGGTAATTGTCGGGAATAAAATCATTAATTCTAAACCGAATAACGCATTAAAAGTAACAGCTTGTGCTCGGCTTGCCACCGAAAGGAGTGATGCTGCGTAACCCTCCAAACAGGGAAACCGAACGTTGTTTAATACTACACCATAAAACAATGATACAAAATGATGAAACATGCTGATTCCATAAATTGTAGTGCGGGATATAACTATTTGAATTGCCGTGATTCCTTCAAGCTATTTAAAAAAGGCTGCTAACCTAAAAGAGATTTTTTGGGATGTAATTGAATTATTAAGGTTTATCTGACTAAAAGATAATAATAGAATATTTTGTTTCACAGATTTACCAGCCATTTAGAGCGTGATTTAAAATTTTAAAATTTTTTGATTTAAAAAAAAAATAAAGAAGAAAATTTGTGAATATGTTTAGATACTTATTCACAAATTTTCCCATTTATAACATTAATAGGAAATAGTTATTTCTGGCTAAGTAATTCTTACTTAGATGTACTGTCCCAAAACATTAGTACAAACCAAAGATTCCACAACACGGCTTATTAACCCGGCCCCTAAACATAACCGTACCAATTCTGTAGCCGTACCTCGTAGCCATATTCTTATAAATTAATTACTTGTAATCTACTCGTGAAACGGGACTTAGAGAAATGAAGTTACAACATGGTGTAGGGTTCAAGGGCTCGTAACGACTTAATGTCGCATGGAGAGAACAAGTCTGAATTAGAAATGAACCCTCTCAAGTAGATGGTTTAATAAGGCACACATGTCGCGTCTCAAACGATACTTTGTTAATTCGAACGATTGTACAGTAGACACTTTGTAGTACATTTTAATTACTGTAAAACAAAAAGAACATCCTAACTATGAATATGACTAAACTACAGAACATAATGATTATTATTACAATGTTAAAGAGAAGACAATTGGTTCGACTTTACTGCATATACAATATTCTGAACTAACGAACTAAGTGATTTGTGTTATTCAATTGTAAAACATAGCCATAATAAAAAAAAAATTAAATTGTTTCATTATGTAATAATCAATGGATGACATACCCGTTTCCTTTTATCTTATACGAGTTTGTCACAAATAGTTCTTGTTTCTTTTTATAATTGTCAAATTTATAAAGTTCGTATTTATAAAAAAGTTATAACAGTTGCTATACTAAGATTTTTTTACAAAAATAGAAGCGTTTTGTATACCTACGTTCTATATAATGCCTTTTTTTTAAATCTGCAGCCATTAAGAAGGTATTGATGAACTAACTTTTGAATTGATTAATAGATAAATAATCGGAAATAGTATGTACTAATTAATACTTCTGGACCGACAGGCAGACAACTATGAAATAAAATCGCTGATCCAAAAACGACCGACACATTGTAAAAAGTACTTTTAATTTTTCGCCGCGGTAGACTCATCTGAATGCCTAGGGGAGGTGTCCCCATGATCGCGTCTTATCCACTACGCAAACATTCTTTACAAGGGCTTCACTCATTCCATTCACTCCTCTAGAGGTTATCTTTTATTATTTTTCTCGATATCCTCTTTTTATTGCCTCTCATATTGACTTTTTATACGGTTCACGAATAAATACATTTTGATTTTCGCTTGCGTAGATGGTACTTTACGCAGACAATGGGAATTAGCACGCTCTACGTGTTAGACGTACGTTACTTATACACTTAAGTTTTATTTCCGAAGAAGAATGAGCCACGAGTACTCATACGTCTGGAATAAAATGTGTTTCCAGTAAGCTCTTGAACAAACATTGAGGGATTGCAAAGTTCGAAGAGGCGAGAAAAACAAAGATAAATCCAAGTTAAAGCTTGACAAGTGCGTATTTTAGATTTGTAGATCGACGCTGCAGTGCGACTTCTGATTTCAACTAATTATTTGGGGTAAATGTTCTGGTAACTTCTGTTCGCTGAATCATATTGTG
Organism: Lithosia quadra; assembly: GCA_963576445.1. Taxonomy (NCBI): domain Eukaryota; kingdom Metazoa; phylum Arthropoda; class Insecta; order Lepidoptera; family Erebidae; genus Lithosia; species Lithosia quadra. The sequence continues at coordinate 12,236,176 of OY754880.1, read as the reverse complement.
AAATTTAGGGTAGAATTTCATTACTGTAATATTCTTTATATAGATGCACTGCTAGCCATAAAATCTGAATATAATTTGATATTCCTGTTTTTAAACTCACTCATCTTCATGGTAAATACAAAGAGAAGTCTAACCACGTTCTGATTATAAAATAATAATTAACGTTACCTACTACACATAGCTAACTAAACAAAAAAAATCACATAGAATTTAATTCATTTTCCTTTTCAAATGTAGAATGTAATGCCTTTTCGAATAGGCTAAGTTGGAACCTTGGACCAAAATAAAAAGACGTTACTAGAAATATTCAGAAGCATAAATAATATGAAAAAATCCTCGTAAGTTACATTTTCCTTGATATCCAATTCGAAAGTCTCACATTTTCGTCCCGGGAGAACGATTAAGTATGTAAAAGTACCAGGATAACAAAGTATCTGGGAGTTCTCTGGCTGGCCATTTAGCACGTGCCGAGGAATTGCCGTAACACGTTCGCAGAACTTAACGACCGGGGAAATAGATGTCGTCTAACGCTTAAACTGATCACTTGTTTGTGTCATTTTATGTTCGTGTGGTGAATGAGCTAACGTTACAAATTAACGAACGAATGGAACTAAGACCGGAAAAGGTCAGTAAAGTTAAAAATATTTTGTGTTTCGTTCATGTTCTGTTCTGTTCAATCGCCATAATCTTTGTCACCAACAGTGAGTACAAATGTAATGAGATGTTTAGATGTCAAAGTTACAACACGGTCTGGCGTCTAGCCAGAAAGTTTTTGCTCAAATCGAGTTTTTAAGGAATACATTTAGTTAAATTATGTCATTCCAGGTTCTAACACGGGAAAGATTTGATAGTTTGTAAACAAGATTCAAAATTTTAAATAAGATATCCATTCAGAAATGTTTCTGTTTTCAGATTTTGTATTTTACTTTTCTTATATCGTTGTTTTTTTTTATTTGTGATTAATGTTGTGTGTCAAGATTTTCTGTGCACCGCTGTCGTCGAAATTCAGTTTTAGGAGTTATATATCTTATATGTCTGAACTCCCGACCCCCAGAGGAAAACTTATGCCAGATCCTCATTCTGGCTCCAAAGGTTATGGTGGGATCCTATATACAATATTATTTTAGCACTGTTCTTCAGAATTTATTAATTATGTAATACAGAAAAAACTTCCCTTTTTATCTAAACCATGGCTTGGTTTATCAAAAAAAAAATGTGAAACTTACGACCATCATTACTTCTTTTTAATGAATTAACGACTTTTGTTTGCGAACAGCTATTAAAATAATTAAAAGTGTCATTATAAGTGCCATCAATCTGATCTCAAAGGAGACGTTAATGTTTTTAAGGGTAGTCTTGTCATAATTATTAATAACTTTATTATCGAAAACGTTGTAAAATGAACTTTATTGCACTAACCCAAATAATTGTGCTAGTTGTGATCATTCGATGAGCATCTATAGGTACAGACCAGAACCGATTACAGAAGCAAATTGCACCCATTGATATTGATGTAAACTACTAAAGCCTTTAAGACGCCCAGGATAGTGTAGCATAAATATCAGAATCAAACTGATTGGTATTAAAAGGTTTGATGGGCTTATTACCTGTAAAAAAATGGTTCGGATCTCCAGCTGGTGTTCAGCCTGGCAATCGCCTAGACACTTCCAGTCCTCTTTTAATCTGAATCACCTCCAGTGAGTCACTTCTTGTTCTGTAGGCCATCGTGGTTCTTGATTTCATTTTTTTCGTTATTTAGTCCGCGCTCTGACCACTAGTGGCCACATAAAATGACGTATTGAGCGTATGGTATCAATTCATAATTATTTTATTCCAAATATTATTTAAATAAAACAATAGAATTTGCTTTAATTACTTTGTTAAAGTATTCGCTGCAGAGTTGTTTTAACGTTCTTATTGCAACAATAATTGTCAAGTGCGGCATCTCATCCGACTTTTAATTGATCCTGGAGGGCGACTGCGGAGATAAAACTCGGATATCTAAACTTTCTCTATTACAGTTTAAGAAAACCGCCAGCGCAGTTTTGTTTGGCCGATAACAAAATTTTCATGGTGTTTCCCGCGCAATGTAACGTATAATAGCGAGTAATAGCTTAAAAGTTATTGTTGTTTTGTCATTATTCTAAAGAGTTAATGGAATCACGAAATGTATATTTGTTTTTTTGTTGAAAGTGGAATACAACCACTAGATAGGATCACTAGTGCATGGTACACCTTTCCTATCCATGGAATAGTTATCTTTATAAATACTATAGGTACTGTAGTCCTGAAAATTTTAATTGATTGTAAAATACTTAGTAACAATTTTTCCTTTCTGTTGTAATCTTGAATTGTATTTTACTACCATAGCAATGAGTTTAAAATAAATAAAGATATAAAAGCAAAGTTTATATTTATTGCAGTTTATAGTTGCAAGTTTTAGTTTAATTTTATAATGAAATCTTACGAACGGGTTATGAGGGGAGCCCTCTCGCGGATAAACGTAGCTACAACTTTTAAATGGCGGAATTCGGGGGCCGCTTTACGATAACGATCATAATAAAATATGGAAGTTTGTTTCACGTTTATGCTAAACGTTTTATTGTAAACATCGAAACGAATGTAGAGTTTTTCACTGAAGTAGAGATAATCAGATTAGTGAATATGGTGCAGAAAGGATACTAAGTTCTTTAATAAAAAACACAAAGCAGTTTTTGTAGGGTTTACCTACAGAACTAATAAGAGCAAAAATATAAGTGTTATGACTTAAGTTTTCTTCCAGAACTGATGACGCCGCTTTTTTGTAATTAACAAAGAATGCATACAGAACTTCCATGCGAATTGTGGTCGAGCAACGTATAGGTACATAGACATCACTCACGGACGTAAATTTTGGAACGCGCGGGCACCTATACGAGTTTAACTACACTTAACAATGATTAATTGACAGAGTTGTAGGTACTTCCCCGATCCTAGCAAACTCTTCTATAAGCACACATCACCCACATGATGCATTTAGAACTCCGAAGAAGAAGAAACTTCACTTTTGATGAAGTTTACCTGTATTACATACTATAATCCCGGGTCCTTGAATCGCGATGTGAAAAGCATTATCAAGGGCTTCAAACTACAAGCCTTAAACTTCCCTCGCTTCACTTATAGCCCACCAAAAACGAAATCTGATGAGATGAAAAAATCGAAGATATTCAAATTATCACACACAAGATAGAGAATCGCCTATCATAAGAAAAATCGCAGGGTAATCGCAAATACATCGAAACAGAAGTTCCGTCCCCACGCTCTAGACGTAAACACATAAATCCACAGGGAACTCCTTTTAATTGCCTGGCTATACCTTAACGAACAATTACTTGTTGTTATTTATTTGTTTTTCACGCCATGAAAATAATGGGAAACCAAACATAATATGTCAACTGTCAAGAAAACAAAACACAGTGAACCTATTGGAACCTATCAAGAATATTAGAACCAATGGATACTGCAAGGACATACATTGCAGTGTCTCCATCTAGTTGGTTGGGTTGCGTACCTTTCTTTGCGGTGACCATGTTTAATTGCAAGGTTGGGATATATGATGTAGTTTACGTCTATGCTCATGAAAATAAATGGTATAGTCTACGTTTCCATATTTACTAATACTACAAAGAGAGGCCAAATTCATTGAAAAGGTTATTTTACTATAATATATTTAAAAGCTATTAAAGATGAAAACAGTAATTTTGTAACTTATTTATTTATTAATTGAGACTTACTTATGTAAGCATGTAATAACAAAATAAATTATTTACATTAAATGAAGGATTATGTATTTATTTATTTTATACATACGGTGTCATTACAGGCAAACCCAATGCGATAGAGTAGCAACAAAAGGGTGTTTCCTATAGTAGCGTCACATTAATAGGTAACATTTGACGTTTGTCAGTTTTATATTCATAATGAGGTGACCTGTTAAAAAAGGTCGATTAAAACGAATGAATCGATACGGACTTGAAAGATAATGTGAATTTTAAAAATCGTCAGGTGAATCCCTGTCCCATTATTATACTTTCTTTCGTAAATTTAAGGAACAAAATAAGACAAATACATGATCTATACTTATAATAAAACTGTAGAGAGGTCAATTCTGTTCATTGCATATATTTACAAAATAACTATTGGGGGATGATTGGTGATCGATACTAATACAAAAAATGCAAACAGTAAATTTTTTGTCTTTCTATCTGTCTGTATGTGAAGAATAATAAATAGGTATATAATAATATTTTGAGTCAACCTGTATACAGTAAGTTTATACTACCGTGGTCTAAGTATGTACAGTCGTGAACAAATAAAAAAGTGTAGTGGTTTTTAGAAACGATAACTTAATACCTACTTGAGTAGGTATAGGTTATGTCTAGAAAGCAATAAATAATAAGCGTCAAAGTTGAAATAATATACTTATTATGACCAGCTTCCTAGCAATGGACGTAAAAAGTACTGAACGAATTTTGATGCGGCTTTTTTATTAGAAAGGTCTTACTTAGACTCAAAATTTATCGTATGTTTGCTTGCAATTGGTTAAGTACAACCGGAGATATGACCAAAAGCGACCTAAAAACGAAGCGCGGGTGAAGGCATGGGTATATCAGCTTGTATAAAAAGTAGCCTATATGTTGCCCAGAAGTATGAACTATAATCGTATCAAGTTTGATCAAAATCCCTCCAGTAGTTTTGATCCATGCGTGCACATACAGATAGACAGACAGAAAGACAAAAAAAAATACTGATTGCATTTTTTGCATTAGTATCGATCACTAATTATTTCCCAATATGTAGTTATTTTTTAAATATATTCAACTAGCTGTTGCCCGCGGCTCCACCCACGTGGATGTCGGTTATCGCAGCCAAACATAGCCTATGTTCATTATCTAGGTCTAATCTACTCCTATACCAAGTTTCATCAAAATCAGTTTAGCGGTTCAGGCGTGAAAGCGTAACAGACAGACAGACCGAGTTACTTTCGCATTTATAATAATTTAGTATGGATGTATAGAATTGACCTCTCTACAGTTAATATTGTAATATATTATGATGGTTATTGTAAACGTGCGGAAAGCATTTGACGTTTTGTAGGACTATGCTATGTATTTATTGCAATGCAGGAGCTTCTAGTAGGAGACTATCCCGCAAAATACGGATGGTTGGTCACCTTACGAATTTTTGGTAAACAGTGTTGCTTCTTTATTAAAATGGCTGTCACCCACAATCTAAGAAGCGAATGTGTGTCAATTTTTTTATTAATTTCTATAAATATTACTCAATGAATAATAATTGATATGTACGGTGTTCTGTGAATTTTCATAAAGCTCAACTAGAATCAAAATGAAGCTCCGAAGAACTCAGCCTTTGCGTAAATTTGACTTTGACAGGTTTGGATTGGGAAATTTTAACGTATCATGGCAATTTTAGGCAGTGTGCGAGAGAGATGACCTCCGGCCGAGATTCAAAAATCCTGGAGACAACCGCTCGTTCGAAATGAATCGTCCAGCTAAGTACAAGGAAATTTCTAATGTTCTTGGAACCTATATATAATTTATAGTTACTTCAACTGTTTTTGTAACAGATATCTGCAACTTGGTGACGTCTGAACTATTTAGAACTAGCATAGATACGCGGTTCTTCCCGCACAGAATATAGGTCATGGAATATGTAACCGGATTAAAACGTATCCTCCTGTTAGTAGTAGTAGTAGTACCTAACCTTTAAGGCGAGCCGAGCATGAGCCGAACACAATTCGTCTAGTGTAGACCGACTTACAAGCCTCGAACGAGGTTTAATTTCAATTAAATTTTTTTTTTTTCATAAATTTAATTTAATTTAACTTTCAATTACCTAAATGTAATTTTCAATTAAATTGAATTTCCCTCCGCTTGTGCTTCGCTCGTGCTCGGCTCGCCTAGCGTAAACCCGCTTTTAGACTGGCTAGCTGCCGCGCTTTGTTAATCAACAAATAAACGTCAAAATCGTAGAGTTAATTATTCTACCATAGATTCTATTGAAACTCATATTAAAGACTTACACATTTCTGTGGTTTATTTTAACTTCATGGTTTATAAATGACTACTTCATTTAAATTCATCTGATACCTACTGTATTAGAGACAGACTTTTTAAATGGTAAAATAAGATAGTCACTTCACCAAACGCTTCTTACAGTGAATTATAAATCGTTAGCTGCATAAGCCCCAAGAGAATGAATAGGCTTGAAATAGAAATCCAGTTAAAAGAATAACAGATGAGGTACTCGGATCCAGGGGGGCTAATATCGTTCTCTATTGTTCCTAGGCCCACTATCTGGTGAGCTATTGTCGGTAGCCTCGGTAGGCAATTAAAAAAGTGGACATTTAATAAAACATGAGACCGTCAAACAAAGAATGGAAACGCATGAAAAGGATTGAGATGTCTAAATTGAGGTACTTAGTATTTTCCGAGACCGCCAAAAGGAAAAGGTAAACGGGTTAAAATAAACTTTATCTCCCCGTTTTAAACCGCCTTTCGGTTTCGCAGATAGTGGAACTACAAAACATAAACGGTGACCGTCCAGCATTCGGCGTGAAACGTGACAATGACGGCTAAGCCGCTACTCGCAAGGAACGTTTTACTCCTTTTGTATCCACGTATTCAGCAACACACACTGCCGCTTTCTGACGACGTTATTTTTTAATCAAATATATCCGTGGAGCGGGTGACGGACGATAGGGTCGCAGCGACAATGAAAAACTAAAAGGAAAAAGTGGAACTCTTTTAAGCAAATAGAGGCGAGACCAAGTTGATTGGTTTTGTTAGCGAGCCTGTTGATTGGCACGGGCGTAAACAATACGCTTGCAATGTTTAAGTTTCAAACGACAATTGAGACTTCTTTTAAGTAAATAGTGACTAGACATGTTGATTGGTTTTGTTAGTACAAGTTTGCTAAACCAGTAGCTGGATGTTGAAACAATGTTCAAAATAGCTTTGTCGAACTAGAATTCAACAATGTTTTCAATGTGAACAATACGTTTCAACGTGATGTTTTTTTTTTCAACAAGGCTTGAACTTTTTCGAATTCATTTTGTTATTTACATGTGATCCGCAGTTAGCTGTTGACATAAGAACTAAACGAAATAACCGTGAAACTGTAAAAAAAAATTTTTTAAAAAGTTAGCTATTCAGTCAAGGGACATCAACTCATAAAAATGTATAATGGTATTACTAGTAAACTACCCCGCTACCCGGGGCTATATGGTCTAATAAAATAAATAAAGTTGCCGAACATTTTAGAATTTTCCAAAAACCTTGTCAATATTTTTAGTAAGTGTAATGAATAGGAATGAAAGTACAGTAGTTATTGTAATCATGTAAACACGGACTAATGAGTAACTTATTAGTCCGTGTTTACACGCTTACAACAAAGACACGGGGCTAAACAGAAGTATGGTGAGTAGCAAGAAGAAGAATATAATGGTAGCCCCACTTTTATTCCGCTGGGTTTTCAGAGATCATAAATTCTTGGTTATATTATTCAGGGCGAGTAAGCAGCGGGTTATAAATCAGGACTCCTCAACCGCTATCAGCCCGCGCTTCCATTAGTGACCTCTACCGTGGCGAAAAGTGCCAACTCAACCGACTCCTTAAAAAGTGTATTTCTTGCTGAAGTTTTAATGTAAGAATGTTGAACTTAACGAAAACTTCAATAAATTATTGTAGAGATCGATTGGTCCGTAGAAATTGGACTTAGATCCTCCTATCCTACATACTACTTTAATATCATAAACGCGAAAGTTTGTAAGTATTGATGTTTATAACATAAAAACTGCTGAACGGATCTGACTGAAATTTGGTACGGGGATAAATTATAGTCTGGAATAATACATAGGCTTATCCCTGGAATAGATGCACATGGGAAGCGGGAATGGAATCAGAATTCCACACAGGCAGAGCTGCGGGTCAATGAACGTTATTAAGGTTCTTTTCTCAAAGGGTATATACAGGATCCGGCTTATGATTTTTAACTAAGTACGTGAAAAGAGGAAACGGGTGGATAGATTCTAACGTAGGTATATCTTCACACAAGGTACGCAGCTAAATGTTTCACATCCGATGAATTTAAGTGTATCGAGTATCCACCCACTGTTCAATAGGAAATTATAAGAAGAATGACTGCCAGTTTCCTGGGAAACCCCACACGCTATTCCGCAAGTGAAATGTGTGCTCCTAAAAGCTTGGAATTAAAACATTTTAGGGCGAATTAATAGGGGTTTTAATATTATACGTAAATTATTTTTGTATCAGAATTATGCACACTCGAATGGGTGGCCAGACTTGAATAAATTTATAACGAATGGTCGAGAATTTCGGGACGCTCATTACCGCGTATTTATGTGAGGAGATAAAAATATTAGGGACACGGTTTTAATCGAAAACGGATGAACAGGGAGTGTGAGTGCCCTAGTGTTGTGTTGGTGGACGTTTTTAATTGTTTCTTCTTTGTTTTGAGTAAACAGATATCGCTTTTTGAGATTGAATGAAACACATATCTTATGGTGTTATTTTTTTAATTATGATGCAAAACATTCCATTTCCAACCGCATCGTAGTCTACTATTATTTAGTAGGTACTTAGGTTTCCTTCAAAATAAATATGAGTACGCTGTTCAGCAACAATCATTATGTAGGAAGGTATACCTACCGCAAATATCTAAAAAATCAATGTCCATGGTCTAAATACCACTACCTCCCAAAATACAGTATTATGTAAATGCCATCACTTTGTGACAATAAACTTTTTTTTTAATTTGTTGAATGGTAGTGGCCCATGTGTTTATACTACATTGATGCGAGAGAGAGAAAAGAAAAAATGAAGTAACGACGATTGAATATCTAGAAAATAGGGTTAATGTGAAAACTCATGAATGGCCTTCTATGTTTTAGCTATCATTTTATTGTTATTTCTTAGCTGTAAGTTAACCGAAAACTGTAAATTAAAGTAAAATGTTGTATGTTTCCGGGCGCTAGTAGGACCCAGTTATCTTCGAATGCACGTGAAGATGACCAGTCACTCCCAGAAAAGCCGACATATTCATTTCAATCAAAAAATGGTAAAGCGCAAGCTTTAGACGCAACTGGGCTAGGCGATTCACCATTAGGCCAAAGAAAATTAAAACACAAAATATGTAACTACCCACAATTCTAATTTCGGACCTTAAGTCAATTTATGCAGATATTTTTTTCACAAGATAATGCATAACAAACGACATTTATCAAAGCTAACACAAAGTCAGGTCGGTGTTTGGGACAGTTTTAAACGCTTAAATTAATTTCCCCTGATTTCCTTTAAGAAGTTGTAACTCTCCAAGTGGGGATAATGCGATGATATATAAAAAAAGGTCCCAGTGAGCCAGGGCCCCTAATAAATTATACCCTCGATAACAATGGGATTTTTTCGGCGGCCCTTTGTTGCAACTTTTGATATCACCTGAACGTAGGTAGACTCTGAAACAAAATCCGTAATATATTTCAAATATTTTATTTTTATAATGAATACTTTTTAATGGCTCGATTAAAATTTTCGAAATTAGCTCATTGTTATGAAAACATTCCGGGACTGAGAATTAACATAAATTTTGTTTTTCAAATAAACTTACTTTTAAAACTAAACTAGTAAATTATGTCAGAATCAAACATTTTAATAATACCATTTTGACAGTTTTACTTCATTTGCTTTGTATTTATCTAATATTTTCTTGTGAACCGTATCTTTGACGAATGATATCACTTATTAATATAATATGTTTTAATTAGATGGATTATTCATTTTAACCGCCGTATAAGTTAAATTATTCATCATACAATATTATAATTTGAGAATTAGTCCGCGGTAATTAACCTTAATCACTGTAATCCTATCCTAGTAGAACAATTCTCTTTAAGCCTATCTATCAAAGTTCTGCAATTGAATAATATAAATGATAAGCAAAATGTGACCAATGGCCACTTCCTTCAATATACCGCTTGAGCACTTTTTGTCCCGAACTATAAAAAATAAAGCTCTAATATCGTTAAATGTTCCTTTGGGGAGTGACTGGACAAACGCGCAAAATTCAGAAGTCGTTAGGGTTGCCCCTCAAAAATAATTCTACCGGCTATTTCTACCCATGTCGTACTTTGAGACTACATTTATGAAACCTAAAACTCTAATTACAGAAATTATAACTTAATAAAACTAGTAAAACAACTCTTCTATAAAGGCATGAAAACGATTTAGCAGAGCTGTGATCGAACTGATTAAACGCTAGCATTATATTCCCAAAATCAGGGCCTCGATTCTGCTAAAGATTAACCACTGACATACCACTGACACTCTAAACAATGCCATTTAATTGTAGACTTTATTGTTATAAAGTTAAAGTCTAAAGTCTAATGATATTTTGTAGAGCGAATGAAAAAGTTAAATGAATTCTTTTCATTTGATTTTAGACTTTAACTGTATAAAGGTAAAGTCTACAATTAAATAGCATTTTTAGAGTGCCAGTGGTATTACAGTGGTTTGCCTTTAGCAGAATCGAGGCCCAGGTTGATTTTGGGACAGGTAACCTGTCTATAGGTTGGATTATCCACATACCGCCAGCTTGTTTTGTAGGAGAACTAGTAATACTCGAATTTCAAGAAGGGATAGGGGTGAATTGGTTGAAGGTAAATCATACCGTAATCATTGCGTTCTATCGCTATGCACACCACCTCTCTCTCTCATCTTCCTACTTCCTTCTCTATAAAAGAGCCTTGCCGTACATACGGTATGGAATAAAATATATACAAATGAATTTTGAACATCATTTTTTTTGTATCAACCCTAAACAATCGAATGGGCAAGTGTGGACAATTTATATTGCAATAATCCGCTCGGACATTACGGCGGCGGTGGAGTCGTGCGAACGCCGATATTATCGGGAGGTAAAAAGCGTTGCTAGTTTGAGGACAAAAAACGAGCACTCATTTATCGGCCGCTCGGCACTTCGAGACAGGCCATCTCGCTACCCACCCTCACTAGAAATTGCTATACATTACTCGCAACCGCTTTAGGGCTTATGGACTCGATTAAGTTTTCTTGTTTAGGGGGCACTGATGAGTTCTTTTTTACTGTATAAATTAAACAAGAGTAGATACAGTATAATTACTGTTTATAAGAGAGAGTTGCCCTATAAAAATAGTCGAAAAGTATAAATTTTTTAAAAGATTGTAATTTTGTTACATGGAGAATGAAATAATGAATTAAAAAATTAACGGCCACTACTAAATCTCAATAATTAAACGTTGATCACCATGAGTCAACTAAACGAATAATAACATAGTTCCTATCGCATTACTCGTTACTTAGATACTGATGATCTTAATAAGGCAGCCAGGGTGACATATTTTGCGTCAGGAATGAACAGTGATCATTCTAACATCATAATTGTCTAAATATCGGAAATACAAAGCCTCGATTATTAGCATTATAATATTCTTTCGAAGATAACATTTTGAAATAACTCTCCTGTATTTTTTTTTTGGATTGTACCATACGTTCATTCATTATGCGCTGTCATAATGAATGTATGTGTATGTATGAAAACGCACGTCAGCAATAAAACTAAGAATCTGGTATACTCGTCAGCTCAAATTTTTCATGAGTGTGCGTAACCCTTGCAAACGGTTTCATTGTGATGTAATTGAAAAATCAGTACTACGAACTACCATTCGCCGACGGATCCATTATTCAGATGACAATCACGTGAAATTCCGAAAAACGAAGCGAAAAACGTTCGCCTGTTGTTTCACGACGATGTGACATATAAAAAATTCAGTGACTTAATCGCAACGGCGACCAAACAAACGTGAATTCGATGAATTGATAAAGTAAACGATCGACAAATAGCTGGATAAATTGTAGAACTCGTTAGCAAAAAGAATCACTGACTTTAGTTTTTGCAACGACAATTATTAGCTGTTTCACAAAAACTTCAATTACATGCCCTGTTTTATTTAATGCAATTGTCTTTAAATCGCTGGTTTGTATTTTAGGTTAAAACTGTGGTGCAATGATTAATTATTCTAATTTCATTTGCTTTTAGCACAAGTACGACATAGTTTTTTAGCAATTCCGAAGAAACTATCATGGCATTTGGCCTTAGCAGCTCCAACTGAAAATCAACGTATTATAATGATATGCTGCATTTATACTGATGTTTCACACATTTATAATTATCTCAGTTATACGATTTGATTGTTAGGCACTATTTTAACATACGTGTTGTTGTGTGTGTAAATTTCTGCTGTACAAACATATTACTAAAGTTTAGGTGCTCTATGTACCTACGCGTATAGAAATTGGTAAATTATTTAGTACAGATTTTCTTTACTACTTAGGTGGCAGACAAGCCCCTGATGGGAAGGGATGGGATTTTGCATCATTTAAAATTAAACATCAAAACAGCATCTATTTTTCAATCATTTCTATCAATTAGGGGTATTTATGAATATCTTCTGCTGAAAAAAGTTATTTTTCTCAGGAGCAGCATATGCGGGTATTGAAACTGCACCCGTCTCGATGCCCTCGTAGGGGAGAAATGGCTGACTCATCAAAACAATAAACAAAGTATCGGAGCCCTATTTTATTATATTATTATGCACGCCGCCCTATGATTTAACGCTGCATAGCTTGCCGCACGTTGACAGTGCAGAAGGCGTATTTTGAATCTGTAAAGAAAAATGTTTTCCTTTATCTTGAAATAGTGTTGAACGAAGATTATAATTATAATACGAGTAAAACGTTATATAGACGATACGATATTATTTAGAAATCAAGATGCTCATACTGAGTTTCTCTCTGCACCACCTTTGGTTGACTGGTAGAGAATGCCTGTGGCATTAAGTCCGCCTATTTACTTGTGCATAAAGTTTAATAAATTAATTAATTAATTAAAGTACAGAGTTAAGTTAGGGTCTTTTAAATATTATGGTATAAGGTTACGTACCCACGAAGCTCTAATGTTCAATATATTTACTGAAAACCCCTTCTTTTTGAAGTAGAGTAAAACCCCCGTCTCCTTATATAAAGCGCGCACAAAAGATAGAGGTGCTACCAACTCTGGCCCGTGGATATGCAGTCCAGCCCGCCATCATCTACCACAGTGATTGATGAAAAACCACCATGCCTGCTCATTAGTGACTTAGTTTGAGCCTAGATGCGCGCACGATGAAAGCATTTGCATGTCCTGGAGTAATTTCTGAAAGAAGTTTTACCGAGAAGCCTCAAACGTGTCCGACTTCTGCTTAAGCAGAACATTGGCCGAAAGCAGCAACGCATTCTTTGAAATAAACGACTAATATCTAACAAACGGACCACTGTGGATAGAAACGCGGCCGCGCCATGCTTAGTAGTAGAAATTTCAACAATTCGTTTTTTTTTAGTGTATTTAAGCTAATGACTGTGTTTTGTTTGAGTAGCATAGTAACCCTACGTTCACACGGAGCCACGTTTTACCGGATCTTATTTTCATCGGATCGATTTTTAGCAGGATTCTGTTTAGTGGCAGTATTTCAATAAAAGAGTTCACACATGCATTCGGTTTCAAGACACGGCAAAAAAAAACGGATCTAGCTGAAGTTGATTGTTTCCAGATCCGATAAAAATCAGATCCGGCAAAACGTGGCTCCGTGTGACCGTAGGGTAAGAGAGTAATAGAACTCTACAATATTATATTACAATACCATTTAATGTTACATCAGAAATGATTATACATTAACTAAAACATTACTGATTGCGAACACATATTTGAAACCACTTCACCCAGACCTAGACCACAAGATTATCAATCAAGGAGCATTTCCCGGTACAAATTTATCACGAGGTTCTCATTGTGACGCCGGATAACACAATATTCACCGGATATCCGGAGGGGAGGCTCAACATCATATTTTTATCATCATTATGTCAAGAAAAATGGTACGTTAGCTTGGTATGGACCAGTAAACAAGTGATTTTTTTAGTATTTTATAATGTAATAGATATTACATACCTAAACCTTAAACGTCTACTGAAATGTATGTTATGATGTGTGCTACATTTAAGTAGAAATCTCTTTTAAAAACTGATTTTTTTTATTTATTAGGTACAGATAATGTAGATACCTGTATAAAATAAAGTTATAAAATTTAGGAAAAAGTTCATGCGAGAGGGATAGATTTCTTGAAAAGATAAATATTTTTTTCCTTACTGTCGGACCTTAAATCATATTGGTCCTTTAGGTGAAAATGAAACACTATAAAATCATATGAATTTAATAATTGATAAGAATAATATGGCCTAGAATATAATATACTAGCTCTTGCTCGCGGCTCCGCCCGCGTGGATGTCGAAATCCGTTTCAAAAACTATCCTATCTCTCAAGTTGGATCGAACTGCACATGGTGTGCGAATTTTATTATAATCGGTTAAGTGGTTTAGGAGTCCATTGAGGACAAACATTGTGACACGAGATTTATATATATTAAGAAGATAAGCACGCCTGTGCTTATCATAAATTTCATTTTATAAGTACGTATTTTTAATGCACCAACAGATTAATTGAAAGACATATATTTCAAATTTCCTATATGTATTTAAAATGGAACTGAGGACATCCATATTACTTAAACGTCCGTATATTTTGATCGGGTGCTGTTTTCAACGGGGAGTGTGTATTATTGGCTGATTAATGACAACGCAGTCTTTAGCTATGTTAAACTTGAAGAAAAACAAATTCAAAATTTCATTACTTTGGATATCTATTTATTTATACTTATACATACACTTATATAATTTTCCAGCTTGGTTCCCTTTCCAATACAATTATTTATGTATAAACTGTTGATATATGTATATATTTAAATTTTGTTATATATTTTTGGGTGTATGGGATCTCACTAAGATTTCCTAAGCCCAAACAAACCCCAAGGGCAACCCAGAGTACCTTTTTTTCCGTGCGGAAATCCTCAAGGATACCTACCCACCCCGCGGCCAGCGGGGCAGGTTATGTCGGACTCTTACCGACTAAAACCGCACGCCGTCTAGGGTCTTAGCCAGTATACCTGCAGATTGGCGAATGAGGCTCTGGCCCGAGTATTCCTTTAGGGGTTGGGAGGTCAAATGGTAGCCCAATTAAAGCCAAATTAAAAGAAAACGAAGTAGAAAACGAACCCCAGGCTCAGAGGAATTTTGTTCCCGTTCCCGCCACCCATAGGAACTTATTCCATGGATACAAAGTAGTTACCACCCGCAGATAGGTTCTAAGGATCCTAATCTATCCTACTAATATCATAAAGAAAGTTTGTGAATACTACTCAATCACGCTCCATAATGGCTTTCAGCCAGATCCGTATTTGGCTGAAATTTGGTATATATAAAAACGGATATAAATACGGATCTGGCTAAAATTCGTTTAAGCGCGATTGAGTAATATTCACAAACTTTCACATTTTATGATATTAGTAGGATAGATTAGGATGACTATGTACCTATATGCTACTGAATGTTATACTTGAGCATGTGGACACAAAAGCCTTTAACATCAAAATCTTTATCATGTAGACAATTTGAACTCACTAATACTGAGGTATCAAACTCAGGCTTAACTAAGGCAGGATGGTCAAGAAACTCTTTGCTTTCCTAGGAGGCAATCTAACTTCTTGGAATATTTTTGTCCAAGTAGTTCGATTGTCAAACTTAATCTAACTACTTTGTATATTTTGTTCCAAACTGTCCGATGATCGAACTGTTAGTAGGACTAGTTGGAATAAACCTTTCGTATGAACTACGTCGCTCATAAGTGATTGAAAGAATTTGCGTATAACACCTTCATATAAACGTGTCCCAATCCTCCATAGGTATTAAATCAATCGTCTAGAAAGTTAGACGGATCGATATCCCAATCGCCAACGTATAAGGCGACAAAATTCGACATGGCAATTTTTAATACACTTTCTTCGTCTTACAGTATTCCCAAATTAGTAGCATTATAAAGGAAATTGTCTCGGATGAAAGAGTACGGAGTTTCACGACTGAAAATGGAGGCGGTGGGCGTGGTGTAAGTTAACCACGCCTATTTGTGGGCGTGTTTTTGCTGACAATAAAATTCATTACTTGTATATGTTGTAAGAAAATGTTCGCTATACATTGAGTTAGGTGGACGAGTAATGTCTTCATACAAAGTACTTAGGACTAGTCCGATTAAATATTAACTTAAAAGTACATTCAAGCAATTATGTCCTTCAACTAACTGATAGTTCTATAACTTTTTATACATGTGTATACTAGGGATGTAAGGGGCCTCAATACCTTCAGGGCTAAGGCCACCTCATGTGCTAATCAGTACGCTTGCTGATTAATAATAATGAAACTAAGGCAGTCAATACCATAAAAGCTAAGATAAAACAATTTAATTCTGGAAAGAAGGAATAGGAGAGCAAGGTATCATAAACCATAAAATACACATTTAATCTCCGGTAGGAAAAGATTAATTAAAAGATATATGAAGATCTAGAGCCCAATTGTAACGCTACTTGCCTATGAATATCCACAATATATACATGAGATATTGATCATAAATTGTACTTAGGAGTGAGCTTTACAGATATACTGTATACAAATAATTTTAAATCTAATAAAAAAATAAATAAAAAAATATCTAAGCTCAAGTTGCATCCATGTTTTATGTATCATATTTTCTGGTGATACAGAAAACATGAACGTGACATAATTATCACTAGAGTGTTAGATGGTTTTTATAACCTTCTAACCACGAATGGTTTGCTTCAACTGGGAAAGAAAATTGAGAAAGAGAAATCCACCTAATCAACAAGGTAGTATTTAACTACCTTAGCAGTATAAAAATTATGTAATAGGTTTAAATACTCAATAATAATTATTTGGTATATTTTCCGTCACGGACTTTTTTTTAGTGATTGTTGCCTTTAATGATTGATTGATATTACATGTAATTACAATATAATACATTTATATATGATGAAAGGTATTAAATCTTTATTTTTATCAAAGTAAACACCAGGCCAGGTCAGGAATTCATATTAATAACATATTTTATTATGTGTAACGTGGCTAACTCACCGTTTTCCAATTATTATATCCGAATCCTAACATGATTTTCTGTTTTAATCATTTACAAGAAATTCACCATTATTTTATTAAATCACCTATATTTATATGAATAAACTCTGTAGAAAAACTTTAAATTAATATGAAAATGAAACTGACATACTAAACATTTTTTTAATTAAAAAATCAAGGTGCTACGATTTATGCTACGACAAAGGCTACGTTGTAGAACCTGACTAGTTACACAAAGGCGGAGCTTTCAATACGTCTGTCGACGTCACACGAAGTTCACCGATGACCACCGACGACGGACGACGATATCTTATAAACCAAAATCCAAGACCCTTACATTTCGCAGCTCATGCACTGTAGAGGAGCTGTATTCATACAAATGAGAGAGGAAAGGAAGGTCAAAGTTGAATGGAGGGTTGTAGGAGAAAATTATAGGAATCGGGGGTTGAGAAAAGGGATTCGTCAGGATACTGTTACGTAATATCAGTCGTGCTACGGCAGCGCGCGTGGTGACACGTCCCTGCGCTCGGGGTTACAGGAAAACATAAACAACAACAACGTGTTTATTGACGTAAACAACCTGAAACTTGCCGAAGGACTTTGCTGTACATAGAGACTTTGAGGTAAGTTTCAATTAAATTATTGTTATGTTTATTAGTAACATAAATACATTAATAACGTGTAATTTTTTTTTTAATTTTGGTTTTTCTTTGCGTTATTTTGGGTGGTTTGAATTTTTTTTAGAACGTGTATGTTTGAAAATAGAACACGGTTTTTTGATGTTATAAATTACCCTCCGCTTTGTTACTAACAAAGAATTAACGGTTTCAATAAATTATACAAATTGTACTTATGAGATATTTTATTAAACTTATAAATATAAAAATAATAATAACTAATTAAATTTGCAATATCTTTGATAAGTCACCTTTTTAAACATAAACATAAAATTTTAATAGATATTGCATGCGTAATACTGACTTGACCTAAATTTATGTATAACTTATAGAAAGACAGAAAGAAAGTTTCTTAATTTCTTTCTAATTTATATTTTGTATTATAAGATTATTGTTTTAAACACAGAAAAGAGAAGTAAGTAGAAATGGTAAGGGGGCGTGGCAGGCGTGCCACTGGTACGCGTAGCTATGCGTATAATAGTAAAAAATTAAAATTTTGACGCTTAGTCATGTCTAACATGACGTTTTAGATGGTAGTCTTGCGGCAGCTTCTTTTAATAATAAATTATAGCAAATATTGTGTATTGTGCAATATTACAATGTAAAAATGATAGTAGGAAAAGAAATATCAAGAACGGAGGTGTTTCATACCACCGGTGAGTACAGATATAGTAGATTTTCTAACAAATTTTATTGAATTCCGTTTAATTAAAATTCAATAATAATTTAAACCAATATCAACCTTTGCTGCTCAACAATAAAGCTTGTTTTGAATTGCACATATAATTTTCAGAATTATGTAAAATTCTTCGCTATTCAATTAGTGAGGTAGTCAAATTGGATGACAGTTTTATCGATATAGATCTACATTTTATGTTAAAGTTCTTAGACAAATTTACAAACATTTTTGAAATGGTTTTTTATAATAATAATAATAATAATAAACTTATAAATAAACTTCTAACCTCCATTCTGAGAGTCAAAATTAATACACATCTAGAAAAAAATTCGATCATATCTATTTCTCAGAATGGATGTAGAAGCGGGGCTCGTGGCACTAAAGAGCTCCTTGTAGTTGACATAGCCATCAACCAACAGGTGCGTCGTAAACGTAAAAATCTGACAACATGCTGGATAGATTATAAGAAGGCCTACGACTCTGTGCCACATACGTGGCTTCTGAGGGTGTTAGAGTTGTACAAAATTGATGCAACTCTAACGACCTTTTTGAGGTCATGTATGGGGCAATGGAAGACGGTCCTCCGCTATCCAGGGTGTTGCCAGACAAACGACGAACCCATACAAATTGAGAGGGGTATATTCCAGGGGGACAGTCTGAGTCCTCTGTGGTTCTGCCTAGCACTGAACCCTTTAAGTACAATACTAGAGAATTCAGGGCTGGGCTATCGGTTGCAGAGAGAGGCTCGAGTTATATCTCACCTCCTCTACATGGATGACCTGAAACTATTTGCTTCAAACAATTCACAATTGATAGCGCTTCTAAAGATGACTGAAAACTTTAGTAGCTCTATCAAGATGGAATTTGGGTTGGACAAGTGTGCGGTCATGCATGTGGAAAGGGGTAGGATAGTGGAATCCGAGGGATTAATACTTTCGGATTCTATTAAACTCAAATCTATCTCTGCAACCGAAACCTACAAATTTTTTGGTATGTCGCAGGCATTAGGAATATCTGATTCTGACATGAAACAGGCACTGCAGGAGCGCTTCTTTGGCCGCCTGAAAAAAGTCTTAAAAAGCTTCCTTTCGGGCGGTAACAAGGTGCGCGCCTGCAATGGTTGGGTCATGCCAGTCCTAATGTACTCTTTCGGCATACTCAAATGGACTCAGACTGAATTAGATACCCTGGATAGAAGAGTCCGTACACTGCTGACCGCATTTCGGATGCATCACCCGCGATCATCTGTAATGAGGTTGTATATCCCGCGGAAGTTGGGTGGGCGTGGCTTTCTAAATGCCAAGACCCTTCACAACCGCGAGATATACAACCTTAGAGAATACTTTTTACACAAAAATACAGATATGCACCGTGATGTGGTCGCAGTGGACAATGGCTTAACCCCTCTTGCGTTGGCTAAAGAGAACTGGCGCAAACCTGTAGTACTTAGTACTGCTGATCGCAGGGAGGTATGGATGGGCAAAGAGCTACATGGACGCTTTTATCGGGCCTTAAACGGGCCCGATATAGACTTAAAGGCGTCTGTGTCTTGGCTACGATTTGGTAATCTCTTCGGAGAAACCGAAGGTTTTGTCTTTGCAATTATGGATGAAGTTATCATGACGAACAACTACAAGAAGTACATTCTGAAAGATGGTACGGTTGACATATGTCGGGCATGCCACCGTCCCGGGGAATCTATCAGACACATTATTTCCGGTTGTTCTCGTCTTGCCAACGGCGAATATTTGCACAGACACAATCAAGTGGCCAAGATTATACATCAGCAACTTGCCCTTAAATACAATCTTGTATCTGCAGAGGTGCCATACTACAAGTATGCGCCCGACCCAGTTCTCGAAAATGGTCGTGTCACATTATACTGGGATCGATCTGTTATCACTGACAGGACTATTGTCGCCAATAAGCCTGACATAGTGGTAATAGATCGATTAGAGAGGCTTGCAATGATTGTCGACATCACCATCCCTCATGACGAGAACCTCATAAAAGCTGAAAAAGATAAACAAATTAAGTATTTGGATTTAGCTCATGAGGTTGTTGACATGTGGGATGTGGATTCGGCGATCATTGTCCCGATAGTTGTATCAGTCCACGGACTGATTGCCAAGAGCCTCGACCAACACCTAAAGAGGCTCACGTTGGGTGGCTGGGTTAAGGGACTGATGCAGAAGGCAGTACTCCTCGACACGGCACGTATTGTGAGGAGGTTCCTTTCTCTGGAGCCCTAACCACCGGTAGCTTGGTCCCTGTACCCGATGCCGGTGGGGTACTATTTTTTATATTTTTAAATGTATTTTTTTTTATATATTTAAAAATGTAATTTATATGTCTATATTTCAAATAAAGTGAATAATAATATAATAATAACTACACCGCTATCAAAAAAAAATGGATAGATGCGACTGGTACGGTCCATCGGATGCCAACAATATCCAGATCATATTATTTACTAGCTGTTGCCCGCGGCTCCGCCCGCGTGGACGTCGATTTTCGCGTTTTTTTACTATATCGCATGTTCTAATGAGCCGATTGTGATCAGTTGACTGTCAGCAGTTTGGTTGTAATTGGTTAAGTAGAACCGGAGATATGACCAAAAACGACCTAAAAACGAAGCGCGGGCGAAGCCGCGGGTATCAGCTTGTATAAAAAGTAGCCTATATGTTGCCCAGCACTATGAACTATAATCGTACCAAGTTTGATCAAAATCCCTCCAGTAGTTTTTGATTTTAGCGCGCACAAAGATTTGCGGACAAATAGACAAACAGACAAACGGACAAACCGACAAACAGACAAAAAGACAAACAGACAAAAATTTTAAAAATCATTGTTTTGGCATCTATTACATTCATAAAGTCCCCTAATAATTTTTTTTTCTCATATATCTTCCATGTACAGACACCGATCAGTTACAGATTTATTATATGTACCTATAGATAGATATAGATGTTCTGTATATTTCTCAGAAGTCGATTTCTTTATATCAAAAAATCTACTAACTGAATTAAGATAAACCTATCGAGGCTGGGCTCATTTGTTTTGTTTATATAATACAAACTCTCCGATGATAACATCGGTTGAATGAGGTTGAATGGTACTCAGGATCTGATCATGGGGTGGAAAGGTACCCATAGGAACTCCTTTGTTATATTTATGTTTAGTCCACCTGATTGACTGCACACCGCCTGATAGTAAGCTGGGGTGGGTCCCAAAAGAAGCCCTCCACCAAGCGTTTCCAGTTTTCAGTTAAGCGTGAACCAAGCTACGACAAAGGAAGAAATCACCGAACCGCCTGGTTCGCGGTGGTATGGACTGCACCGTATGTGGATGGTACCTAAGTCCTGCGCGTGTTGTTCACGACAGGGAGTGAGAGGGTGGAATCAGTTTAAATAGCTCATTGGAACACTTACCATGGTACAGATGATAAAACGCTACCGATCCTTAAAGATACAATACTATATTGTTTCAGCTACCAAATTCAGAGGATTATTTAGATAGTTGTCACTCAACGCTATCAAAAAAGAAGAGGTACCTAATCCAGTGAAGATTTCGAAAATGAACCTACTGCAGATAAACAAGAAGATGACATTCTGTAATAATGTTTATTCGAAGAAATAAAAGAATAGTATATTTATGCAATAGCTTATTTTTTATTTATCCTTAGTATGGGTTCCCATGGGAAGCGGGAACAGAAACCGAATTCCACGCGGGCAAAGCCGCGGGCAATAGCTAGTAGATCATAAATTACACACGCCGATTGGTAATCCTCTAACATTTTAGACTCAAAATCTATCGATATTGACCAATTATGTCATTATTTTTTGTCACGCACTGGCTTAGTTGCGGTCAATATTTATAATGCTTCAAGGCAATGCCAACCTTATGTTATGGGTTTCAAATTTCAAATAACTTTCTTAAAATATACTGACATTTAGTATAGAGAGAGAGAGAGATTATCTGAAGTTTTTCTTAAGTCAAAGTTTGTTTGATTCAAAATACGAAACGCCCTAAATATTTTTTTTATCTATAGCAAAGAAATCTCTAACACGAACTAGGAAGGGGTATTTTCGTTTTGCAGTATGCATAATTTAGGCTAATTTGGTATGGAAGATATGCGACAAATCAAAACAATTGTTTACTAGTAGTGCAATGTATTATTAACTGGTTGTATGTGTGAGTTTGGCGACAGCGGTTTCCCTTATGAATAGGTAGTATCACACTTCCATTGTAGTAGGTATTCTTTATTCCGTGGTTTTAAACAATATAATTATATTACACACAAGTGGTTAAAATACAAAAAATACTAACACGATTAAGAAATACAGTGAATCAGTGAAAATATATATTTAAGTAAACTATGATAAGGTTTAAATTCGATTCACACAGCAATTTGACGTTTTCAACCAAATAATTAACCGATTGCAGTGTTTACGGCTGAATACAGATCAATGGACACTCATAATTATGGGCAATCAAGGACATGGTCCACCACCTTTCGCATCCACCAACATCCTTTGGTTTTTCAATGAAAATTATTTATTAAATTTTTCACCGTCGCATCCGTGGGATGAGGGGTAATATGATAATGAATTAAAAATTATACTTAATAATAAAAGTTTCGAAAGCGTCGGTGCTATTAGTTGTATTTTCATGCATTTGTTACTTTTGTTTTTATTTATATACGTTTATTTATTTTAATTTGCTGTTACACGTGTTGCGTTTATATTAACATTTTTAATATCTATTATTAAAAATATTAATTTAGTTTAGCTTACTACGAGTATACACTTGATAATATTGTCGAAAGATTCCTGAATATACATTAAAATAAAACAATTTTGACGGATTCCTGGAATTGATAAAATAATATCAAATAAATCGCGATTTAAGAAAAAATAATTATAAATACTTTGTAATTTTTGGGGTACTCATTAGGACTATGCCATAAACACCCCAAGTTAAATGTATTTACCCTTTTGTAGTAACGGTCGGTTATCCAAATCCTCGATTAATACCTAGTGTCTTCTAGATCTTTCTTTTTCACTTAATCCTTTACCTATTTGTACGTAAGTGGTGAAAGAAATTAATTAAAATTTTGAAATATATTGCATTTTCAAATCTAAGATTTTGGAAAATGTGAATTAATAATTTTATTTATTGGATAATAATTAATTAATTAATCATTTGCATTTAACTATCATATTGCGCCGACCCCAAATAATTGGGACAAGGGCAGGAAGATGATGATTTAACTATCATATTATATTCTTATTCGTGAAATACGCGTTGATCAGTTGTCCGTGAACTGTTTGTTCGCTAGACCGTATGATTTCCAGAGGATATACTTTAATACTCGTAGAAATATGTGGCAGCCATCTAAACGTAATCCCGGTTATATCCGAAAATGGCACTTTGGTGCCTTTGATTCGTTCTTCTAATTCTTGTCTTGGCTTTTTTGGGAGCGACTGCCGCATTACCTTCTCATCCGAGAAGAACACCTTCAGAGCCACGTCCCTCAATAACAGTCAGTGTAGGTGAGGTTAACCTCGGCCCCTAAGTCCTTGGTCTCTAAGGCCACACACGAAGAACAAAATTTATTAACCAACATAATCTTAAACTTTTTAATAACGTTAAATTTTAACCATTTCGGCGGAATACTTAGCTAATCAAACAAAATCTGATCTGAATATTAGATTAAGTTAAAGGGGGTAATTGTAACCGCGACGTGTTAATAATTCAGAGATTTTGCAATTGAATCCACGATACCTGTTATTAAATATGTAAATTAGTTATTTATTCAACCTCCATTTTAGTAAGGGGAGGTATTTATACCAACTTTCGTGTACGCCTGTCACGTCAAGTGACGTCTGGAACCACTCTAATAACTGTGACTTTCTTCTCTGCTGTTTTATGTGACGTTTACATGACGTCAGAGATGTTCCTCTAGGCTTTTGAAGTTACTTAGTGACGTCAAAATGAGTAGTTTGTTTTAGAAAATGAGATGAGGTGAGGCAAAACGAAAGATCGTGTTCGAATTTTAAGCTGGATGACTGAATATAATATTTCCAGTCATCCAGCAAATATTCACATTAGCTGTGGACTATAATACCTATAGTCCACAGCTAATGTGAATATTTTATGAACCGTAAATTGACGTAAGCGCATGTTACTTCTGTTTAGGTACCTACAGTGAGTTATATTGGTAACTCTAGTTTTCCAAAAGTATTATTAAATTTAATCCAGTTACTTCATCGTTATTTTTGTCTACCGCTTTACTAAGGAGGGAATTCGATTTATTATATTTCCAACTCCTTCAATTTTTTTTTCCTGGGACTTCCGAGTGTGAAGATTGAATCAAATGTATCTCGACTTTGTGATGAATTCAATGCGTTACCCAAATATGCAGGCATGTTCAAAATAGTTGCCGTATAATAACGTAATAATAACGTTTTACGTTCTTATAAATTATTTGCAAAAAATATAGTTTTAGACTTAATTTATCATATTACGTTATTAGTATTACTATGTTCTATTTTATAAATTTAAATTTCTTAGTAAAATCATAACACAATAGAACTAATCAAAATTATTAATTGAAGAATATAAAACAATGCAAGCACGGTTTGGTCTCGGGAGAACCGTTCTATTCGGATTATTTATTATAAAGCGGGCACTGGCGGCGATACAAGCTAATTTACAAAATAAATATTAGCTCAATCAAGCCCGCGGTCTTGGCTTGTTTCCTCTAAATGTTATTTCGTACTGCGTTTGAGAAGCAGTTCTGTAGAAAATAAATGAGAAGATTTATCTTGAAGAATTGTATAATTTACTAGCTATGGTTTCGACTTCGCCTACGTGGTTTTGGATTTTTAAGGACTTAATTTTCCGCGGAACGTCAATCCTTTTCTAAATTATAGTATACTTTATTATGCCTTACAATATTACTGATCTGCCAGTAAAATTTTGTTTTGAATACCTAAGCATGCAAATTTAATTTAAATAGAGCCTAAGCTAATATTTGCATACCATTGAATGGCAGATGTGCTGAACTGTAGTATCAAATCTTACTTAACATCATGTATGACCACATTTCTGCAAATAAATGAATTTAGATTTTTTTTTTTGAAAAGTTCGCTCAAACCTGACCCAGCCGTTTCACAGATTAACTAAATCAAACAGAAAATTCATTCCATACTTTTTCACGCAAATACAACTGTACGGATTGGGCTGAAATTTGGTACAGGGATAGATTATAGTCTAGGCTGCTTTTTATCCCCGAATGAACCGGGTGGCGTTGTGGGCAACAGATAGTTTAATAAAAAACAGTAGATAACTATTATAATTATAATATATAGAGATGAGATGAAGACGTCCACTCGGGAGTGGCATTGTTTTCAATAAATTAAACGTAGGACAAGAGGCCCGGAGTCCCGGACACTAGGTAAACAGCTCGGGGGCTTCGTCAACACAATTATTATACTCGGACAGCCACCCTCCGTGTCGATAAACACCCTCTAAATAAATTAACTGGACTTCATCCAACGTTTGTGCGGCGATGTTTAAAAAAAGTTGATAATTAATTTATGTCTTTACTAGAAACGGTACTGTTATCATTGACCAAGGGTACTTTATTTATATAGTAAATAGTACCCTATTAGATAAGGCCGCTTGTGCTTGCTTTACTTAAACAAACATCATATCGAAACCCTTTTCATACTATAGCAGAAGGTTTTTAGGTTAAAAATTAAAAACATTTATAAACTATAATAAAAAATTTACACCGTAATAATTCTATGAGGACTATAATTACTATACATTTAAAACTAAAATTAATCTTGTATCAAAGTAATCTTTCCCATCGATGTTGTCTGGTAACGTACTCATGCTGACGTCATAACTTACTGAAATTCCAGACGTATTGTCACAAAGAGAGAGTAGCAATAGCAACTGAAGTGTTGATACTTTTTCAGGTTATTATTAATCTTAGCTTCTTCTAGTTTGTATTGTGTCGATTATGTCGAGGTGCAAGTAGGCTATGTCATAGCCTATTTTCATACCCTTTGATTAGCTGAAGGCGCTATGCTATCAGAATATAGAGAGAATAATTATCATCGTCTGTCATATGGAATCTCGCTTCGGCCAAAATTGTGTAGGTACTCTGTTCCCAGTCCACATATTAATTTTAGCGTCGAGAGAAAATTATACCTCTCTATATGCCAGATATAACGTATATAGTATTTATGTGGTATCTACATACCTCCTGTAACAACACTTTATAATTGTTTCAGGTATTTTCATCATTGACAATGGCTACTCCACGACCACCACCAACAACAGTTGCCCGTACCAAAAAGCAGAACCACGCCAACATACCATGCCCCATCGAGAACTGTGCCAGATTCACGTACGGCAAACTCCCCGACCACTTAACTAAGATTCACGGCATAACTGGCGCAGACAGAGACGCCCTCAACGAACAACAACGCAAGAGGTTTTTCAACGGTGAATTATGCCAGGTGCGTTACCTCAAAGAATCTGCCATAAGGGACTTATGGGGGTCCGACTATGAAGATCCTCGGATACGCGCAAAAATACACCAAAGTTACGCTCTAGTCAAGATCCGTATAATACCATTAGCAGCTACACAACGGGCACAGCCTCTCACAGAACAAGATGCAAATGTACTTACAGCATACAATGCAAGGACTGCACCCAGGCCAGCTCGTGTGCAAAAAACTCGAACAAGACCACGTCCGTATCCTGCGCCGCAGGCTAGTCCTGTAGAGCGACGAGCTTCCACTGAATCCAGTGAAGAAGAAAATACACAAAATCCACTACCACCGTCGCCACCTCCCTCATCACCGTCCCTTCCACCTTCGCCAGCTCCTTACGAACTGCAGCCCGTTGAGACTCGCTTACGAGATATATTTGATTCGAAGGTTGACGCTGGATATAAAGCAGTAATAGACGATATGAAAAAATCAATGACGATGGGTAGAACACTCGGTCCGAGAAAACGAAAAGCTTACCGAACATACCGTCGCTATGCGAAAAGATTAATTGCGTATCTTCATAGACAACATTCTCCTTTAGCGTATGATGTAGATGTTCTCTTATGCGGTGAGCGACAAGTATGCTCATTTCTTGAACGAATTAGCTCCGAACACAAGACGAAAACGTTAAGAAATTATATTGTAGCAGCTATCAAGCTATTGGATTCTCGACTCTTTGCTATTGAAAGAGACCCTGCGTGCAAAGAGAAGGTAGCATCCATGACTCGTGTGTACGACGTTCTACATGGGCGTCTTACTGAATGTGATAGATTGCTTGCCCAGAAAGATGCTCCTTGTGAAAAGAAGACGTCTTTAGAAAGTGTTATGGAAGAAAGTTTTAATGACTCTTATGATGAGCTAGAATAAATTGTATAAAGAGTTTAATTTTAAGACTTCTACCCGGGTCCCATTCGTAATTCGTCCTAGCTCTCAAGGTAGCCCGATAAAGGGATGTGTTTAGACATAAGTACATTAATAAATTACTTGTAAATAAACATAGGTACTTAATTATTATATTATTTATAGTTCGTTGTAAATTATAACTTCACAAGTTATTGCTAAGTTTAAAAAACTTGTAAATATTGAAACTACGTGTTTAAAGCAATACGCTACAGTATTTAAATGAAATTTTATAGGAATCGTAAGGTTTATGAGTAAAATATACCGAAAGTTATACTTTCGTTGATGTGCAATAAAATGCTAAATATTCTAGTCAGCAAGAAAATTAATATGTGAATAGATAATATTTGTTAAGGTAGTACGTAGGTAAGTGTAATGTAAGCATTCTTTTACGTTAATTCTATATATTGTGTAGATATTAGTCATTAATTCGGACTATTATTTATTTATCCTTATCATGATCTCAGCTCATTCATGTATTCACAAAGTATAATAAAAATTTACTCATTTCTTAATCGTTTTCTTAATCTTTATATTACAAACCTAATGGTTTCTTTTAATCCACATGTGATTTTTAACTGATTTGGGCCTACTGGAATTGGAATTAGTGCATTATATTAAAGTTTTCTTTTTGATCCACTTTTGACATTCAACCGATTTGGGCGTAGAATCGGCATATTCGGCATCATCGAATAACCCAAATACGGTGCACCGATTATGAAACAAGCTGCTGTTTAAAAAAAAACTTTTTAAAACAAGCTTTAATTATTTACAATATTGCATTGTCATGGGACTTACATATCTAAGTATGCCAAATTTCAGCTCATTCGGATGACCGATGAAGGGGTCGAAAAAAATGGCTTGCAAGATTTGATTACAGACAACGGGACAGGTGAAACTAAATAAAAGCTTGTAATAATAAAAATATTGAGAACTAAAGATGTTAGTAGGTATAATTTGCCTTACCCATTTGCCTCTATTTATACATAGTGAATCTTAACTAACTTGCCGAAGATGTCAAATAGAAGGCAATATAAGTAAATATTTTATCTTTTATCATCATCATCCTAGTGCCAATCCCGGTTGCAATCAATCAGGGCTCCGATCCGCTACTCCTTTCCATATTGGGTTATATTGACTTTAACGATTGCGATTGCCGTCTGAGCTCCGAACTCCAAGAGGGAAACCTGCACCAGATCTTCGTCCATCAATCAACAAATGTACCTGCTTGTAGTCGAAGTTAGTGAAGCCCAAATCATTTTGATGCTGCTTTTCGATTTGGTAAGTTGCAAGCCAACCGAAAATGTTACCTACAGTACAAGTCATTAATACTGGCGAGATAGCCAAGTTTTGTTTCAATGAACAGATTGTATTAATGTTCATTATAAATAAATAGCTACTTATTTATAAATTCATAATTTATACCTACCTAATTCGTCATGAGCAATCAGTGACTCACAGAGTAATGTGGAACGTTGTGTTACTAGCTGTAGCGGCATCTGTTGACTAAAAATATAACCGAAGATTATCTCCCGTCACTTTGGCGCTAGTTTACTTTGCTATAGTTTCTTATAAGTTCCGCTATTCATTACTAGATGTCTCTTTAAGATTCATATAATATATCGAACTTCTGTATACTAATGTGTTCCTAGTACACTGTGACCGTAACTGCCTGCTCCAGATTCTCCACCTACGTTCCAAACGTTCCATTCTTGAGTCGAGCGCCACTAGTGGCCGACATACCGCTTAACCCTTGCAATCTCAACGGAATGTCAAGAATGTATGTGAATAAACGACGTAAATAAGTTTTTATTTTCTAAAATAATAATATACAGGCATATTTTATATTATACGTATGTACTTTATACAATAATATTAATTTTAGTATAATAATGGTTGTAATAATTAAAAAAAACTGTCTGCTATTATTTTCGAATTAGATATTATCAAAAAACAAAAATGCCAAAAATTAATTTACTTTTTCTATAAATATTCTGTATAAATTAACAGTTAACAGTCATTCAATTACTTAATTTTTTTTATGATTAAACATGCACTAAACTCTAGTAAATATTATATTTTTGGCAAGTGGGTAATTTAATCACGTAACATATTGACTCGAGTGAAAATACCGACGTTGTCTTAAACCCACGCATATTATCTATTTCATTACACTAGTATCACTTGAGTGTTATAGGAATAAATATAGAGAACAATGTATTTCTATAGTGTTGAACACATACTATTCTTAAAATAGTGATCTCAGTTTCAATAATATACTTATCAACTGAGGTACATAGGAATGGCTTCATTATTATAATATCGATATTATTGTACAATTTTGTATAGTAGCTGTTTTTGGAGATTGGAAAAAAAAGCTTGGGTTATGTGCTGAACGATACTGAACACAAAAATATTGTTTGTGAAAATCTAGTCTGTTTGTCTGTTTGTGCGCGATGGATGCAAAAACTACTGAACGGATTTCGATGCGGTTTGAAAGGTCTTGGTTAGACATAAAATCTTACGCATGTTTCGTCACAATCGGTTAAGTAGAACCGGAAATATCTATAATCAAAAAATGCGAAAGCCGACGTACACGTGTAAAACGCGGGCATAGGTTCCTAAATGTATATACCTAGATAGTAGTATAATTTAGTTCTATGACAAAAGTCGAAGATTACAATAA
Organism: Lithosia quadra; assembly: GCA_963576445.1. NCBI lineage: Eukaryota > Metazoa > Arthropoda > Insecta > Lepidoptera > Erebidae > Lithosia > Lithosia quadra. Next base: position 12,205,478 of record OY754880.1, on the reverse strand, counting down.
CGCTAAGACCAAATTTGTGTTCGAACGGATGAGCAAACGACTCACGCCAAACGACATCTGTGGAGTATATTTTGAGTAGTTTACTCATTTGCTATTTTGGTATGCATTATACTACCTTGAACTGTTTAGAAGTACGACCTATTTCAGGTTACTGACTAAACAAGCGTTACGTATTCAAATTGAACATGTTTTCAGTAATAGTCACAGAGTGGGCAGTAAAACCAAGCACGTCAAACAGCTTCAATCATCAACTGTAGTTAGGTATTTAGGTATAGATAGCTATATTAAAGTTGGGAGTTTTTATGAAATTGCTTTTGTCGTAGCTACTATCCGCATAAAATTTGAAATCTTCTAGTCCTTTCAAAAACATTTTTTAATATTTACAAAATTTAGTCTTGTTAAAATTTCAAACCCGTTGGTTAATAATAACCTACAAATAATAATACCAACATAAAATATTTTTGTTGTTAGCAAGAAGGTATTATTAGAATAAACCAACGAAGTGAACTGACTAGTGATAGTGCTATGCAAAATATATAACATCAATGTTGTATTGTGAAATTGTAAATGAGTGATTGCGATACAATATTGCAATGCAGTGGTAAACAATACAGCACCAACTGAATTACGTCACGCGCATTCGGTGCAAAGTGCATGTATGCAGCTTAACCTTCTAGCGTTTATGTTGCCCTGGTGTTCGTTCCTTTTGTCAGCGACACCAAAGGGGCCCTATCCCCTTCGAGCACCCTTCTCTGGGTCAATGCATCTCTCGGTCATTCACCGAACCGACAATCATCCGTCGTATTTGTCTGTAATCACATGCAGTTTATAATAACTAACTGAGGGTATTTTGTGTATTTCTACATTATAAATAAAAACAATTATTATTATTGAAAACAGATTAAGTATGAAAATAGCTAAATTTGTGAAAATTGTGATCCATAGAAGTAGAAATAAAGTTGGAGGCGTACCTATAATCTCAAAATGAGTTTATTATTTTTAGAGTGGTTTCAAATGATGACACAAAGGCTTTGGAATTTTAATCTTTGGGCAGAATAAGGATTAAAATTGTGTCAAATCTTAATTTTCTTAAAGTCATAAATCACAAGGACTTATATCGTTACATTTAAACATAATAAAAATATTATCTACCTACCATAAATTTAAAACTCAATTATTTAGCTGGTCTTGAAGTCGAAATAGTAGAAAATAGTCTTTTACGAATCCGGTTCCTTCATTATGCACTGAAAAATAAAAAAGACAAGTTGCATACTATTCGTTACATTACCATATTTATGTAATAATGCAACGGCTAATCAGAAACTGCAACAAAATGTCTTACCAGGAACTCGATGTACGAGGAATACAGAATAAAGAAGTAGTTTGCTGCACAAACTTGCAACGTGAGAATGCATTATGACGATGACTACACATCAGTGTGTAATGTGCACACTCATGCATTTATTATTCTATAGCACACAGATAAGTTTAATGTGTTAAGGATATTATAAAAACATGCAACCCGGCGAGACTATAATTGCATGCGTCTTTTGTTTTTCAAAAGAATCGATGTCCCTATAAAGTTTAGCATTGTAGCGTTATCAGGATTAACTTCATATATTTCAGAAAATTCTACGATAATAATTACTAATGTCTACTAGTTATTATAGTTGCTATTCTTTCTATTATGCAAAATATGCTCATCGTGACAACTACGTACCTACGTTAAATGTATCCACAGATTTATAATAATAGGCATGATGCCGAGGCAAGTTTGGTCACTATTTAGGATTAACAGGGACTAAAAGGGATAGTGAGTGTTCGATCCAACTGTTTCAAACCATTGCTCAGCTTAGTAAGTCTATCTAATAACGAGTAGGAATTAAGGAAAATATTAATTGGAATGTCTGTCGCGTATCTAGTAATTAGTAATTAACTTGTGTATGTGTGTGTTTGTTTTTGTAGCGCACTATTGCACCATTTTTGCTGCGTTGTCAACATAATGTCAACAGTGAAAATGATCCCAACTAAAAAACTATGAAGAAAAGTTACTTTTTACAAAATTCTTCCTTTTCAGAACGTTTTTTACAAAAACCAACCAGTTGTTCTTAACTTGTTGATTTTTTGTTTAAGTTTAGGTACTATCCGTCTATATTCATCACCACTATATTGTGTCCACAAGGTTGTGATATTTTGTAATATAATATTTCCTTACTGGGGTTGGTTTGGAACTCTATGGAGGTTTTCGCGAATATAATTAGTAATATTTCTGAAGAAACATTATTGAGCTCTGTATAACGGACTCTGACAACAAAAGGGTGAAAAAGGTGCCATCTTCCGTCGGATGGAGGTACTTATGCGACTCAGATTACATATTATTATTATAATGGATTATAGTGAGCATTATTAGAAATTAGTAAGTTGGATTTTTATTGATTCTTATTATTTATGTAAATCCTGTGCTTCACTTTTATTGGTTCGGAGTATTTAGCTGGGTAATAGTGATGATGATCTGAATTACTTAAATAATTCGATTGTTTATTATGATTATTAAAAAATGATTAAACTGTAACATTTGGAAATTTAAATTTACTACAATATTTTTCTAATTTGTTATTTGCATGTTTATCATGGGTTTGTTTTGTAAACAAGAAGTCTGATTCTGAATTAGATTATCTACTACCGAATCACAAAATGCAAATACTTATCTCGGTCTATAAAACAGATCGTACAGTATCGTAAAATTTTAAAAGCAAGTGTGAAATTCTTTCAACCTCGTACCAGTTTCACGAAACTCTGGCACAAATCTATAAATAAGTCGTGTATACAAATCCCGAGCTACCTACCTCATCTCATGGAAAATCTTATTCACGGTTTCTTGCAACAGATCTTCTTGAAGCAATGTTTAGTTCAATATATTTTGTTATCGGCATTAGGGGAATTAAGTACTGGATACCTACTTTTGCACCAGCATGCATGTGTCTTGTTTAACCTCAGATATTTTATTTACAACAATAATATTTTAGGACACTATACAGCACTCTAGGTCTAGCTGCAATGCTTCGATATCGCCTAATGTCACCATTGGGTTGTGAAGGTCAGATGGCAGACGCTTCACGGAAAGTATTCAAGTCACGAGTGAATAGGTTCCTTCTGGCAAGCGTGATTCATCGTAGACCACATCGTCACTTACCATCAGGATTGAGGTCAAACGTAAGCCTATCATGAATTAAAAAAAAGATCGAGGTCCAGCTTAATCCGCAGTTAAGACTGGTAAAGCGGACCCCAGACTCCGAGGTGAAAGCTTTGGATGCGACTGGTATTAACGTTAGTTTGAAGAAGAAGAAGAAGACAGCACTCTAGATAAAGCTGTGTAGAGTGTGCAGAGTCTTACTTATCCATCAATCAGCAGGTGCAAGCAATCAACTTGCAGTCGGGGTGGGCGTGGACTTCATTTTGTGTTGTAGTTTTGTACCTATTTACTTATCTTGTTGCATACTGCTATATTATTACGCACATGTTAAATATAAGTTAGGTATCATTACACCTTATAAATTGTAGGAATGTAAATTAATCACACAACCAACCTAATTACCTACTCCTCTTTTTCATGAAAAACAGAAGTAGGAAAGCGGACCTCGAACTTCAAAGTCTAAGCTTTGAATGCAACTAGGCTTTGCGCTTTGATGAAGAAGAAATTTATTTTGTTGGAATTAATAACTCACGTTATCAACTTTTTACGCAAATATTTTTCTCTCTATCGGCAGCTTTTATTTGACATTCTTACAAAATACAGTTTAAATGGTTGCTTTCCATTTGTTTGGATAGCATTCTATTTACAAAACAATAAATTGGTTTAACGTAAACGTGGTTATTTCAGAATTCGAACACGTGTAACTACATTTGGAAGAATTGGAAGTGCAATATATCTATATCGTACTTGCAAAAGGAATACATGACTACTAGTAATAAAACCGTCTCATTGGCATATGCAAACAATACAAATATTTTTTTGAATATTGAAATGAGCATAAAGTATGATTTCTCATGAAATTAATTCGCAGTAAAACCACAATTATCGGTTCTGGCCACGTAAGGGGATATTTTGGTCGATCGTTCCCTCGGTCTGCGTCTTGTTCCTTCGCACTGGTATTTACATCCATAGAGCTTTTGCTCGAAGTATAAAACACGTTATAAGACCGAGAGTCGCTTATTTTGTTCTCAACTTTGGTGAGAGAGCCATCTAGTGACTGGCCCGTGAATCATTTGCGTGTGTGTTTGTGAATTTTAGTGTTATTCTTTGGAGTACCTATTCCTTGTTTTGAAATGCCTGGACGCCCTATTTGGCAGGTAAGTTACTGAGTAATGTAATTGTGTGCTTAATGAGAACATGGCTTGTGTCAGAAAGTCATATTTTTTAGCCTTCAAAACTAGATTTATCTCAACAACCAATATCTAGGTACTATCTGACTTTATTACCCTACGTGTTGATAAATTTATTGAAGGGCGATTAGCCACGATCCACGATGTAAAATATTTCAAATATTATTATTATTTTTGTTAAATAATATCAACACTCTTATAGTTAGATATATACCTATTATTTATCCAGTGGTTACGCTTTATCACAAATTAATGTCAAGAATTTTGATTCTTCTTGGCACTTTTTTTCATTTTACGTTACCAAAACTAAAAATAGGGCATTGACTAATCACCTACCTACCTGTAAATAAAAGGTGTGTAAACAAACTATTTTGGCACTAAGCCAAATCTCCATAGTATTGAAGTTTCAGTAAATTTCTCTGTGATACTCTAAACCAATGAACACATCCTTATTTTCGAGGGGGGGGGAGTGATCATATCGGAATTGACCTGACTAAAACCCACTCCATTACTCCATTATAAACTCTCCCGAACTACTAGCTCACATAAGCCTTAACATTAAATTTAGTGCCCGTAGATCTAATGAAGTCAATCTATTTTCCCTACAAATTTATAAAAATAACATCTCGTATTACAACCCTTTGACCAGGATGGCTCGTCAATATAACGAGATTGCAAAGAGCAATCACTTACTTGTGGACATATTCTGTCACAATATTAATAAATTCATCAGTGTCATTAAAGGCATCCTCCATCGTAGGTTAAGTGCTGACCCTTGTGGCCCGGCTAAATGACTTGACCCACCCTCATCGTTAAACTGGTGTCGAGGAACTTCTTATTATTTTTTTTTTTACTATGTTACCTTTAATAGTCATGAGCTTTTTCATTATTGCAACATTAATTTTGCAGTGTGTACATTAGTTTTACGTTAGAATCCAGTTCAAAACTCTTAGTTTTAAGTTTATTTTTGTAAAGATTGTAATGTGTTTTGTGCATCAAATAAATAAATAAATAAATAAATAAATAAATAAAACCACACGTCGTCTCAGGTTTTCTGGCGCCGGGGTATTAGGTGGCCCAAAAAGTATTTCCCTCACACCCCGGCAATAAACACATCCTTCCGTGGATTTTACCCGGTAATCCTGTCAGAATATTTAATTCTACATTGTTTCACAGTAAGCTAATAAATGTAGTTCGATTTGCAAAAGTCTGCAAAATTCTTCTGTAATATCAGTTATAGTATAGTAATACATATAATATAAATATCAGATAAATAAGAATTAATTAAATACCCTCACAAGTAGGTAGGTAGCTAAGTTATGATGAGACAGTATTTTAAGTCTAAAACTTTTAGATTTCTCCATCAAAAATATTATAGCTAGCATAATCTATTATTCAACTAACTTCTTCACCGACTCTCTTTTTCAAAATCTCTTCCAACCTACTTTTATAAAAGTAGGATCATAATTATTATGGGAAAATAAAACACATTTAAACCTATCAAACTTTTGTATTTCATATTTACATAACACAACCATCTTCAGTCAAAGTATTTCGAGATTATGAGTTAGAAAATTTCAAAATGAAATAAAACTTACCAACCGAAATTCAAAATAAGTACTAAAATAGTATGGATTTAAAAAAATATAAACCATTAAGGTGATCATTTTCATTCAAAATACTCAAAAACTAATTGGAAAATCACCTTCGAATCACTAAAACTTAAAAATACTACCTTAAATTAACTAGATGTATTTAAATTGTTATTTGTATTCTCTAATTGAAATATTACCAGTGAATTATCTTATGTTTTTTCAATATCACCGATCATATAATCACCTGGCAAGTTATTAAATAATTTTTGCATAAATCCTAGTAAAATATCTTCTATAGTCTTAGACAATATCGGTCGTAGTGAATCAGAAACTGGTCGCCAATTAGCGTTCAAATAAGCGTTGGTGCTATCCTCTGTAAACAAAAAAATTGAAATTATTATTACCAGTATTCCTATATATACCAATACATTTTGTGGCTCAAACATATTATTGAATAAACCATACTACTAATGCCATCTCTTAACAAGAGAAAATATTATTTTATAAATAGTGTACACAATAAAATTAACAATAATTTATTATCAAAAACAATAATTTAAATAACTGCTTAAACTTAACTAAAACTTTGATTAATTTGGAAGCATTATACTAAACTTATAATAAGTTTATTCATTATAATACTAACGTGATTGATATCAAGGACCATGGAAAGAAACAGCGCAAAAACGCCAAAGAATATCAATAATCATGACCATGACGTCGGCGTGCTTATTATACTTTAACAAAGAAGCATGGTAGGTAGTAGGAAAAGCAAAGAAAATTGCGAATCGAATTGGCAACACAAACGAGAGGTTGTCAAACGTCTAGCGACGTCTCAACAATGTCTCAACGTTGCAATTTGTAACACGTTAGTACCAGGCTATCATAAACGTTAACAACTAAGACCACGCGAAACAACATTGGTTGCTAGTAACGGAGACATCCTTCGAAATTCTTTTAAGCATTCTATTCGTCAATAGATGTCGCTGAAAACTTCAGAAACTAAACCATAGATGGCGTAAGCTGTAGTTATTCTTTCATTTACACAGTATTATAATGGCATAGTGCAATAGCTCATCATAAAGTAAATGGGGTGTATAACTCAATTATTTTACAAAATGAAAATAATACATACCCAAAGACTCGATACCATCAAATAAATTATTCATTCTTAATTTTAAACCTCCGATTGCATATTTAACATGGGCTGCAGTTATGTTGAAAAATGTGAACTCATCTCTTTTATATGTTTTAACATCACTAACAATATCGATTGTCATGTTACCTGAAAATTTAAATAATAATTATTCAGAGCAGTTTTTGCCTACTTATGAACGATTATTTTGATTAGTAGTCAAGAAAACATTTTACTCACTTGGTTCAAACCAACAGATACCTCGTCCAACCAGAGGTATCAATAAAATTTTCCCCTTCAAATCATAGGTACCTTCTATCCTTATTTTTGGAATTCGGATTTTTGTGTGAAAGTCATATGTTTTACTGTCAACTCTGAAACATAAGAAACAAGCAATAATATTATTATACTATAATAAATCTAATCAACGAACGTAAACGACTAACCGATCCGCCACTGGATGATTTGCTCAACCTAGTCGATACAACAGTCGTCCACAGTACCAGGGCTGTATAAGTGAGTGGCGGTTATACTTACTTGCTGAACAAAACTTGAGTTTTACCGAAACCAGTCACAGTCACATCATCAAGTGCAGCATTCACGTTTACAGGCCCGTCTCCTTGTAAAATCCTAATTTTAGGAATTTTTAAGGGATCTAGAGGTTCCATTCCAATTTCTGGTAGACCTATAATCAAAAAAGAAAATTAACTTACAGAAGAAACCATTTTGATGAGAATGTTCTTTCAATAGGTTTGTTTTTATGAATTTTAATGGAAACGTAGTAGTTATATAGAATATAGTAATTAATATAAATTCAATACCTAACCAAGACTGTAAGTAATAATGAACCACATATTTGATACCTCGAGGCGTCACACGAGTATGGTGAAGAAATAGCGCTTTCGCTTTCCGCAAGTTATGTACAAATGTTTCGTAATTGAGGCTATGTGGCTGGCCCAGTGGCTTGTAGATCTACCAACCCAACTTAACTTAGAAATTACCTGCCTACTTACTGAAATGAAAACTGTCAGAAATATTATTATAAGCACAAGTCGATTGTGCACAAAAATTGTTTCAAATGTTTGTGAGCACAAAATTATTACAATGTCTTGTGTATAAATTGACCCCTACTATCCGTTAACGCCAGTTAACGCATTCGAAGCTTAAAATGTAGATAAGCATTTTTCATTTAAAAAAAAATTACTATCAATAAAATGATCAAAAGAATTTGCTCATTTTGTGTGTGAGACAGGTTTGGAATTCTGTTGCAAAACGACAAACGAAACGTTTACGAACGCAGGAAGGGCACAATTTACCAGGAGAGTAGCGCTGGCGAGTAGCTGAATCGCAAGTAGCGCTAGCGTCGAACCACATCAGCTGTGAGTCATTGTGCAACATACCAGGCGTACAGAAACCGTGCCAGCTACTTATGTATCGTACAGTACACGGCACGGCAGCCACTTGTGCCGAAATAAGTCAAGCGCGCTGGATATTCAAATCAAGCAAAACATTGCATGTTTTTGTAATAAATCAAAACCTACACGCGTTCAGCAAGAAATACTTCGAGATAGGTATATATATTATAGAATATAATTTAATATTATAAAAACATAGGGACTTTGGACATTAAGAAAAACATAATAAGTAGGCACTTATGTACGGAACAAGTTTCATTTCATGTCTGAATATTTCGCTACCTACGCGAGCGTTGAATAACAATTTTTTTATTTCAATTAGGACTGGTAGATAGTTATTTAGACAAACATCTTTAAAAACTATTCAAAATAATCGCTTTTTTTTATTAGTTTTATGTGTACCTACCTACTTATTTTTCATTTTGACGTAGGTACCTACCTAATTGGCTCATTTTTGAAACTTTTGCCGTATATAGATATCGTAATTGTAATTTTATTCTAATAACGATGTCTATGGTATACCTAATAGTGCTAATAGCTTCTATTTATTATAATAATTTTCAACTGCCCTGTCACATAAATAACAAAACCGATATTAACCGGACTCGCGTTCTTCTTCCCGATGATCCTACTACATCCGGCTGACAATAAAATACAAAAAAAATATCAGAAAGAAATTGACTTCCTGGGCCAGCTTCCGAATAAAAAAGAATCATCAAAATAGGTTTACACAGTCGAAAATTTTAAGGTACAGACTAATTAAGTATGTATTATTGTGGTCTAATTGAGAGCCTAAAAGAGCCGGGTGCTTTATATCATTTGTCAAAATTGACAAGGTAATTTAAACATTTTAAACTATTTAGAGGTAGGTACGACTTAACGACTATGTATTTATGTTAGCAGTTAATATAATATATGGACAGAATAGGTAGGTATACTTTTTGATCCATGCCCGAAGTACACCTACCTACATATCTAATGAATGAATCAATAAGTTATTAGAAATAATCAATATTATAGTAAGGTATTATGCATTTACCTGGGCCTAAAGCATCGAATAGTTGTTGCACAGCCTGTCGCGAGCAATCATCGAATTCTGGATCGTTTCTTAAACATGTCTTCACGAAATCAGCTGAAACGGGAAAATTTGATAATTAGTGAAGTGTAACAAAACGCTCAATTAAACAGTTATTGCAACCGTTGCAACATGGATGGCAAATTTAATGTGCCAAAATAATGAACACAGTGTCACGCAACGTAAATATAAATTTTATAATTTATTAATTCCTCATCAGAATATAACATTATATTAGATAAAAATTAACTGGTTACATAGTTTGTTGTAATATACATAATATTATATTGTAGGTATAGGTGTACACAGGTCTTGTACCTATGCTAAGTAAATTCAAGGCCTGTGTTTCAGGTCACCAAGTCCCACCTCTTCCGTGATTAGTGCGTTATGTATGGAACGTTAAATGGAATTTAAGCCTAGATTTGGAAATCCGTTCAACTAAACTGCATTCTCAAGTTTGACTCAATGAAATGCGTTGATTTAAACGTTATACAAACTAATTAATTAATTAAATAAATTGGTGTCTGTTTCTTTGGTAGAGACACGTCCGCCTAACAACTATTTCTCAATAATCTCTTTAAAATGTTAACAAGAATTATTTAACTTCTGTGATGTAAATTTAATGCTTCGATATCGCCTAATGTCACCATTAGGATGTGAAGGTCAGATGGCAGTCGCTTCACGGAAAATATCGAGGTCCAGCCAAATCCGCAGTTAAGACTGGTAAAGCGGACTCTAGACTCCGAGGTGAAAGCTTTGGATGCGACTGGGATCAGGTTGAAGGTTGAAGGAAGGAAGATACAAGTTATAATTAAATAAAGAAGAGAGCTCTTTCCACTGATCTGTATAATAATGATCTGTATAATAACAGATCAGTGGCTCTTTCTAATTTGACACGGTAGATTCGCACAATGTCCGGCATACAGAGTTCTTATAAACCACTATCTACCGTGTTCTGAGCTCCTAGTACAAATTTGTAAGTTACCGAAACAATCAGTGTAATCGAGGCGAACTCGGCCAGCTGCTAGTCTCGACGTATATAAACGATAACGTTGTTATCCAAATAGCGATAGAGTAACAACGAATATTCGTTTTTCATAACGTTATTAAGACACAGATTAGATAATTTTAATAATAGTTATTTACGTAGCACACTGTTTTTTTTTATAATAGGTACCCTGAATGGCATCTCTTTCTCTGGAATATTGCAAGCACGAATATAAAATGGAGAAGAAGTGACCCGTGGTTATCACTTGTGTGCAACGATTATAATATACTAGCTATCTCCCGCGCCTTTGCCCTTGACTTACTATGTCCCTGTGGCACCTATTTAACCCATACATTTATTATGTTTCTAACTCCGCCAATTTACTTCAGAATAATTTCGATGCGGGTTGTTCCAAGACAGTTTCACTTCCCCTGGGTCCTCACGAGTGTCGGTTACTCGGTGTGCTCGTGGGTCACTACTGTTGATCCTGGTGTACAGGAGTTACAGTAGAGGGAATAAGAGTGAAATTAGTCCCCAGAACCATATATTAAGTATATTCCCGTAATTTATTAGTTTTGCAGTAATGTATTGAATTTTGTTACATAACATAACATAAACTCACGCCTCTATCCCCGAAGGGGTAGGCAGAGGTGCTAGCACCCACATTTCGCAAGTTTATGTTTAGGTTCTAATAGGTGGCGCGCCTATTGCCATTAACCGGGCACTTATAAACCTGCGATAAATACACACATAACTTCGAAAAGCATCGAAAAGTCATTGGTGTGTGCCATGGTGAACCTGGGATCGAACCCGAGATCTCGTCTCAGCAGTCCATTACCCAGACCACTAGGCTACCGCGGTCTCCGCGGAATTTTGTTACCATTATATATTATTACTGCTCCGTTTCCCTGTTTGGTGTGATAATATAATGCTAAATATTAATAAATAGTTATAGGTAATGTATTTAATATTATGTTAATTAATAGTTCACTAAATTAATTCCTACTGTATACTACTCGTATACATACGTAGTGACATTTATGAGATTAATGATACGCACATTTGACATTTGAAACAAACAATAACACGTTAACGCTTGGCATGTGGTATGCATAGTAGGAAATTTCCCCTGACGCAAATAGGAAGGTTAAAAAAACAATATTATAATTTTATTGATATTCAAATATAAGTTGTGTTAGGTACCTACCTATTTCTTGAATTATTTATTATTATTTGTTTTGTTGACATTATATTTACACTATTTGTGATAAGGATTATGTATATTGTAATCTCGATGATTCCACAACATTATACGCAATTCTCGTTGGTTGAAATGAACTTTATTATTCCTTGGTTCAAATCACATGGGTATTATTATAAATATGTAGGTCCACTGTACCTACTTAGTTATTGTTGTTGTTTAAAAAACGTAGGTAACAAGTAAAACCCTTTAGGCTTAGGCTGACAATGTTTACTTTCCTACAAAGTCCAAACCAAATAAGTATCTCAAAACTTCCAGTCCCATAATGTCCAGTGTTACATAGTGTATCTGCGTATTTTAATACATATTAGGAAAGCTATAAATACCTAACCTTCACTTTTGCATTTGCAATTATTCGAATAAGCACTAATAGATCATTTTAAATTTAAATTGATTGACAATAGGTGTATTATAATATCTTAATTGGTTACACAAAAAATACGTTTTAACCTTAACCTTCAAGAGCAATCAATCAATTTGCCAGTTAATTGAGCTAAAAAAATGACGATGATAATTTTCCATAATCGATAATAATAAATGTAGTTTGGCATAATATCTTGCTGCTATCCGTGACCCGTGACTCGTCTGCGCAATTAGGCTCGCTAAATTATTAGTCTAGAAGGCACCATACACACATGATTCACAGTTTTTTATTTATTTGTATAGTTATAAGAAATCGATGCATGAATTAAAAAATTGAAGGTCAAATGTAGGTACCTAACTATTTCCATTAGCTGAACCATCCGTCATGTCTGCCACCTCCTAAGTGGTAGTTATAAAAAAGTTTCAATAATTTGCATTTCAAATATTAATGCGTGATTGTAGATTGAAATTGATCGTGTATCTTAATATATATAAATCTCGTGTCACAATGTTTGTCCTCAATGGACTCCTAAACCACTTAACCGATTATAATAAAATTCGCACACCATGTGCAGTTCGATCCAACTTGAGAGATAGGATAGTTTTTGAAACGGATTTCGACATCCACGCGGGCGGAGCCGCTGGCAACAGCTAGTATTATTATAGATTTAAATTGATATTTAATAGAATAACAATAACGTATAGGTAATTAATACGTTACTTTTGTTCGTTTATTGAAATAATAATGGTTATTTCATACCTATCAGGAAATCAAATTTGATTGACCATAAAAATAATTTACATCGATTTCCTAAACGTTAACGCGGGCGTTCCATCCCGGTATTCGTCGGACCGATTTGGACGGAGCTTTCATTGGCAGATAAGTAGGTATAATAAGGCGTAACATAGATATTTACATTACAACATATATAATGTACTTTAATTTTGGGAAAAGAATTTGAGTTCAGCGAAAAAAAATTCCACCTTAAAATTGGATTTTTAAGGTTTTATTTTTTTTTCCACCCACGTGGACAAAGCTAGTACCTATACAATAAAAGTAACCTTAGTTATATCCGGCTATCTGCCATTGAAAGTGCCATCAAAATCCGCCCAGCCCTTTCAGTAGGTAATTAGCTAATTGACAGATAGAAAGACAGACAAAAAACAATGCTGTTGTATTGTAATATATAAGTTCTCTATAAATTCAAATCATTTATTTGGTATCTTTTCTTATTAACGCTGGTCCCGACATTTCGATTGTTTGTTTCAGCAGTCTACGTAGATGAAATTAAAAAACATCCTGTTGATATTTGCATAAACTTCCGTCCATATCTTGCATATTTATCGTTACCGTGAGGAATTGCAGTCCACTTCCTTGTTTTCCATTTTTGTGTAATAAAAAATAGTGAAGGTATACTTATTCAAATATCTATAAGCATATATTAATAGTTACTTTATTTAAATATCGTATTTATTACCATATCTAATGGGTGTACCTATAGTTTTTTAGAGTTGACTCGTTAACCTTCAATAAAATATATCAATATCTTGTTTTAATGTGAGGTACTAAGGTAACATAACAACATAAAGTATCCTAATAAAGCGCCTTTATCTCTTTAATATGGTAATTTTGTCACCAAACCATAGAAATAAACCCAACTCAATAGAATACCATAGATTATGTACTTAATAACTAGTTACTACCTGCTGATTAATCAATCAATCAAAAAGAGTAACAATCATACCTGTTAATACAGGGCTCTACCAACCTACCCCTAAGTCAAAAGTCTAGTCAACCTTAACCTCAGAATCCTATACTAACCAGGGCCCGTAGACAAATGTCAGTGTATTCCGTAGCGTAAATCGCAATCGAATAGAAACGGTTAGGTCGACCAATCACATCCAAGCTCGTCGCCGGCGTACGATGCGCGCGCCGAGGCGAAATCACGAGCTGGAGTGTGATTGGTCGACCTAAACTAACAAACTAAATAAAAAAAAAAATAAAAAAAAAAAACTATTCTATTCGATACGATTCGATCGAATAGAATAATTTTTCCACTTGGCTACGGGCACTGGCTTCATATCGTTGCCTGGCTAGTAGTACTTAACTTTACAATGTGCTAATATATTTGGTTAGCACTTAGTCACATACATACAGTCGTAAGAAAAAAAAACTAATTCATAAAATAATATAAATAGGTACCACAAAAATGTTTTTAAGTTAAACGGTTTTAAATTATAATTATTGTCATATTTGTCATCAGAACTAAAGATTTCTGCCAAATATCAGACCAAATCCGACAACTGAAAGGGGGTCAAATTTCAATTACTAGATTTGACCCAAACAAACAGGCGGAGTTAAATAAAACCGTTTAAAAATAGAATATATTGAGACACGTAAATAAACCGATATCGCTCTAATTGTGATACAAACTAACACGTGCAATGCTGAGGGATCACCCTCATTCAAGAACCAAGCAATTCGGTGCCTCCTTTCTTTGCCGCACTATAAATATTTTGGAATTATTTTCCAGCGTACGTGTTTCATTCCTCCTGCAGTCCCGGATCCTTTAAGCGGGCGTGAAAAAGAATTTGATATGACGGTCAAGTTGAGGGTCACCATTGCACCAATTACGATGTATGTAATGGTGACCCCCATTCCTCCATAGTTACCATAAGCTCTAGCTTACCATAAGTGGTCCATAAGGCGAGATGAATTCATATTTGATATGTTTAATATTTAAAAAAATTACAGGTTTCTAGCTATAACCTACATTGGATATCACACATTGGTTTCAAAAGGAAGTAGTAAAGAAACATATTATGTTAACTTTTTAGCACGCGGGCCCTATAAGGGACGGTAGCGGCTCTAAAAAGAAAATAAGCGTTACTCGTATTCTACATAGATATAGAGGTGATATAATGTCTACTATTCAAACTCACACATAATACCGTTAATTACAACTTGAGATGCTTGTAATAGCGCAAAATTTTAAAACAGTTTACAACATTTAAATTAATTATGTTATTCATTAAAAAAATATATTTCATGTTGAACTTGTTTTGTAAACAAAGTTATATGACTTTTAGTTGCGCCGGTTGCGCCACAATGTAATAAGGACAGCTTGTTTCTACCGAACTGCAATCACAATGCACCTGGGAAGGTGTGTAGTACGATTGAGCTTCTTATATCGATAAAAACTGCTAAGTATGCTGTCACCAAGTCGCAATCGTTGCAACGAGCAACTTAGAAAATGCCGTAACTTCTGATATAACTACGATAACCGCTTTATGCAACGTCGGTGTTGTGAAACACCATATAGGACGGGTATTATTGGATTTCAACTAAAATAAAACGTTCTATACAATATGGGTCAGGATTTAAATTGATACAGTCACCATCAGAAGTAGCTCAACACATTTTAAGGTACCGATCACTTTAGTTCTAAAATTTTTATTCAATTAAAAAAACATGAAATTTAATTAATTTTTTAGAGATAAATAACTTTTGAGAGCGACTGTACTAAAAAAAGCTTATTGAAAAATCACTTACGTTTCGTTCTAAAATAATCTGCGGTTGCGCAGTGAAGCACTAATATCACAATAAATAATTTAAACTGCATGGTTTACTCCGATTTGTCAAGTCGTGGAAAAGCTTATCAGGATCGCCCCGAGCAGGCAGCTCGAGGAGGTGGTAAGATACTAAGAGTCCGCTGTACCGGGCTGTCGGCCTCCTCACACCACTGTCGAAGGAGGGGAGCCATACGCAATTGTTAAGTATGTAAATAAAGCTTAAACTTCTCGTCGTTCATATTAATATTGCTAATAACGAGTTTTATTACTCAGATTGCATTTTTGTCAATCATTTAAAATTTGTTATGTCATATGAAAATCTTATAAAAATATTTTGAAATGGAGTGTTGGATAATTATAGGTAGGTACTCATGGTGGAAATTATTAAGAAAAGGTATTCTGCGAAGAAAACTCATTTGACATTTAGAGATTTCAACTGTGACCTTTGTGCGTCTAAATTATTCGATGACATTCTAAACATAATCGAAATTAACATAAACAAAAGGTTATGGTCATTATGGTCGATAGATTTAGATTTCAGATATTATTATTCTAGAGTGAATATTGCATATTTCTTCTTTTCTCTCGACCAATTAAATCGCAAAAAAGTCTCTGCTTTTTTCTGCGTTTTAATTAGTTGAAGAGAAAGGTAGAGATATGTCTGCGGCCGCCGTGCTGAGGCTGCAGAAGTAGAGTCTCTGTACGAGCCAATATAAACATTTCTAAGTTTTGTGTCTCTACACGAAAATTAGAAATTTTTATATTAGCTCGTACACTCTTACTCTCGAGAAAAGTCTATTAATCCAATATTTTTAAACTTTGAATTTTATTCATTCAGTTATAATTATGTTTTTTTTATTGCTGTCGTAAAACTGTTCCACACAGTAGGCAATACAAAACGCCTATTGTGAAACTATGCGTCCACCGTCTTCGGTCACGTAGAAAAGTTCAAACTGTACACTTCAAGGAAATCAAGACGATTTCCTCAAACATTCGCCTTTAACTAGATCAGTTTAAATAGAACAGCTGTTGGCAATTAAAACCTTACGTGTAGCGAGTGCAAGTATTACATTCGTTCCGTAACATTGATTCCTTCTTCTTTAAGGGGCAGTCGTACTTACTTCAATTCAACAACCCTATTCTTATAACATTTTTGAACACATTTGATCAAATCAAAAATATCGTAACTTGTTATTCGATGAGAAGAATAAGCATTTTTTTTTTGTTAGTTTCCGTTAGTTTGACGTGCAATATATACATTATAATTTACACTACCCTTCATTACAGTTCTCTACAACTAATCACAACAACAAAAAACAATGCTTAACACTGAACATTTTTGAGATCGGACGGCAAGTTTTATTTTTGTAATGTACTTTGCAATTTTTTATGGTCATTGGAGTTGGGAGATCACAGCAGTCCCTATCATGGAAGCTGTATAAGCCAAATCTTACTCCTTCCTTCCAAATCATTTGATTTGTCTAAGGAGTAAGCGGTAACATAGCTGACAACTGTGATTTTTCAAAATTAAAACTAATCTATGTAAAAAAATGTGTTGAATAATATGACGCCACATTTTAAAATAATCTATATAACTAATTATATATAAAACTTAATCCATATAACTATTTATATATCTAATTATGTCACGATTATTTGGAAAATTCAACGTTTTCTTGATCATGAGATTGTACTACGCCTTAACAGTAGTTTCATAATTGAATGTAGGTGCAAGTACAAACTATTATAATTATGTTAATAAATAGCGTATTCTTGAGGCATTATTGAAGCAGAGCCTCTTTCCCAACTATAATTAAATAATATCTAGTAATATTGTGACTGTATTTATTGTATGAAAAGGATATCCTACCAAAAATATTTTGTAACTTGTGACACCAAGGGAAGTACTCATTGCTTACCCTTTAAAAAAGTTACCTGATCCCTTGGAAAGCCAAGCTACTAACTGTACGAACTCATCTCACAGCGTATAGAGTTCTGTGTGAATTATTGTCTCAAGGTCTCTTCTTCTTTGAGTCAATTCATTTATGTTTCTTCTTTTAAATTTTATCGGCCAAAAAATTTGTCACAGCTACAGCGTTTTCCGTTGCCTTACACAAGTCCTCGGTAGTACAGAGCGATAGAGCAAAATGTAACATGGACTGGGATTGGGCACCACAATCGCAGGGCACTTACCACCGGTCAATATGGTAGTAGTATAATTTTCTTTGCAACAACGGCCAACTTGGGGCTGCAGGCGATTAAATGACTTCCAAGTTGGCTACTGGAGATAATTTCCAGATGGCTGGAATGGATGGGTTTTCTTTTGGTCTGATAAACCCTACCGAAACCAGATGTTAGTCTGCCTATCTTTGCTTATTTGTTAGTTCTCTACCTTAGTCAAAACGTGTACCTAAAGTCTTCTAAGTCTTCAAATTTCACCCAGATCCGTTAGACATGACTAACACCCATTCATACAACCAAATTTATTTCAACCAGAATAGATTATTTCTTAGACTTTGTCCCAGTACTGGGTAAAGATCTCCACAAAAACCCTACGCTTCGCTCTACCCTTTGCTGTATTCCATCTACCCAGAATTATTATTAAATTGAAATTCCGTACTTTGTATGTTGACGTAGCAGATCAAACAAAGCCTTACATCAAGAGATGCACGTTATATAACGAGACCTTTAGCAATCTAGGTGTGTAGTATTTCACGGTAGGCAGTTTTCTTGTATTTATATAGAAACTTGTCTTTAACTATGATGTCTGCATTAGCTGGAAGTGTTAGTAATTATCTTAGCCCACGCAGAATACTGATCTCATTACGACAACCTAAAGTCTTCTAAGTGCTTTCGGTGCCAAATATCACCCAGATCCGTTAGGCATGACTAACATCCATTCATACATCCAAATTTATTTCAACCAGAATAGATTTGTCCCTTTGTACTGAGTAAAGACCTCCCCTAAAGCTCTTCGCTTCGCTCTACTCTTTGCTGTTTTTTATCAATTTGGTTTATAAAAGGTTTTATGGTTATAAAGTTCTGGTTAAATTACTAGGCATTTCATTTAGTGTACCAATATTCGAATCACCGATTGTTGAAAGATTTTAGTATAACTTAAAATAAGGGTGTCAAAAGTAAATTGAATGTATATAAATAAAATTATATTTAATACTAGCTGTTGCCCGCGGCTCCGCTCGCGTGGAAGTAGCTTATTGCGTCCACTCCCACTCCTGCTCCCACTGCCGCTCCAGCTCCTACTCCCACTCCCACTCCCACCCCCGCTCCCGCTCCCACTCACACTCACACTCCCACCCCCACTCCCACTCCCACCCCCACGCACACTCCCACTCCCAATCCCACGCACACTCTCATTCCCACGTACACTCCCACTCCCACCCACACTCCCACTCCCACCCCACCCCCACTCCCACTCCCAATCCCACGCACACTCCCACTCCCACTCCCATAAACCTATTTCTGATGATAACTAATCTAAACTCAAAATGTAATATTTTTGATAATAAATACAAAAAAAAACTCATAATCCCTAAAAACTAATAACACCACTATCCACTAATCTTACTTGAACACCACTCATAAATTAACCTACTCATAAAAAAACATAATTTCATCTAAATAGTTATATATTTCACAATTTAATTAGTACCTATAGTGTGATAGCTGTTGCCCGCAACTCCGCGTGGATGTCGAAATCCGTTTCAAAAACTATCCTATCTCTCAAGTTGGATCGAACTGCACATGGTGTGCGAATTTTATTATAATCGGTTAAGTGGTTTAGGAGTCCATTGAGGATAAACATTGTGACACGAGATTTATATATATTAAGATGTGGTTCATATGATTATACTATTGTACGTCTTATCACATGCTACGGTGATACTTTTATGTAACTGACAACATCTTCTATCCACTGTGACCTTTAAATGAATTTTGAATTTTGAACTGTGGGTGACGTAACCTACGACAAACTTATTATTTGCGGTTAGTACAGTAATCGGGTCTAGGAATTGAACCGCAAAATTAAATTTGTCTTTTATTGTATGTACTTTTCCGGGATAATAAGTATCCAGTGTGCTGCCCAGGATATTGAAGAATAATTATACCAAGTTTCATCGTAATCGAACCGGTAGTTTTTGCGTGATGCCTGAACAAACAGACAGACAGACAGACAGACAGACAGACAGACAGACAAAAATTTTTTTAATCACATATTTGGGTTCGGTGTCAGTCTAGTAACACCCCCTGCTATTTTTTATTTTTTTATTTTCAATGTACAGAATTTTCACTTCTACAGATTTATTATAAGTATAGAAGATAGCACTTCTTATTTTGTTGCTTTTACTGACCAATATATATTTCAACACGCGTCGCCACGTGCTGTGGTTATCAACTGCTTTTGTAACTTTGGAAGTTGATTTATTTTCAAACCAACTTACTTATTTTTAACCATCTCTTTCCATCTTCTATTGATACCGACAGAATTCATTACAGAAAATAAGATACACTTCAACGTGAGAGTTGCATAAGCTGACCTTGAGGTCAATGAACGGCTTTGACATAGCCTCCGGTTCAATGGGTGGTGATTTAGTATCCTCAGTCCGCACGGTGGGTATCTATATAATAAAGTGTACTTGTAAAATTCTAATGTGTTAAAAATAGAGAAATTATGTGCAATTGTGAAATTATTCAGTGGTAAGTGTTAAGATAAAAACCGGACTGGAATTTGGGGTTGTTGGTCTCTCAATTACTTCTCTACGGCGTTCGAGAACTTTCGATCAGTGACGAATACGGGAACGATCCAAGTCCACCTGGAAGAACCGTTAAAATTGCAGTCACAAGTCACAAGAAATTTATTTTTATTTATTCAAATAAATTCAATTGAATGTCAATGTGAAATATATGTTTCAAATGATCACCCAAATATTATCATCTTTGTGCTAACTAGCTTCTGCTGTTGCACTGACCTCGCGACTAAAAATATTTAAAATGAATAAAGTGAGGTTAATCTTGAGGCCAGCTTAGTAATATAAATGCAAAAATAGTGTCATTAACGCAAATTAACAAAAATAAATTGTATCTATGATAGATACAATTTATTTTTGTTAATCCGTGATCAAAATATTTAAAACTAATTGACAGGAACAAGGAAATCTTTGTTTGTTTTGCCGTTTTCGTTTTGCCCACCTTGACTCATGTTCTTTTAGTATTCAATACTTACGCTTTTTATCAAATATTTCATATATACTTATTAATTTTAGATGTATTTATTAGGTCCACGTTTGACCACTAACTCATCTGCTTGTGAAAACTTACGATGAAAAATGTTTACCAAGATGGTACCGATTCAATTGTGTTCAAGCGCCTACTCAATCTACCACCGCAAATCACTCATTCGATTAGCGTAGCTCCTGATCCCCGGGTAGTTACACGGCAAATAGCCATTTGCCGAGTAACTACCCGGGCAAAACCTGTTGTGTGCAAAAAAAAATTCTAAATAGATACACCCAGTTATTTTTCTTAAGTTCTGGAATCGCGCACAAATTGAGACATGAAGATTTTCAGTTTTCGGTTTTCTCGAAATTTAGACTTGACGAGAACGTAACATGTCATAAAATATATAAGTTCAATTAAGTAGACATTAACTTATAACTATTATAATTGCAATAAATATTTTAGAATCTTACGATAGTGAAAGTATGAGTAGGTATTACTACCGTTGACATACCATTTCCTCCATAAAATGATACCTAGTGCAACTTGCATGAGTGTGATAGTCATTGTGTATTCAACCATTAGTAATAATATTTATTCTGTAGTACAACTGTAAAGCTTCATATCAAGTTCCTATACACGAAATACACAGCCATAATCTCAGTTGGACATACCAATTCCGTTGTTTTATCTCTAAATTTAGTGGGATATAAATTAGAACTGGGATGTTTTTTCAAAACATTTTTTGGTAATATTCGAATTTTATTATATTCTCAGGGATAAAATTGTACTGATATACATACCATGCATTGCTTGACAGTTTATGAAAGGTTTATTAGGTCTTCAGAAATCATTGGTATAGTGAATATAATTATGCTTTAAAAATACTTCAACCACTTACTCTAACTGTTCTAAATTCCTGTGTAAATTATGTACTAAGTATTACTGGTTGTTGTTATTTTGCAACGGCCTCTGTCGCCAGTGTTAGAATATAAACAATTCGTAGTAGTTTGTATGCGGTGTGCAGTGCTATTATGACTGCACCGATATTTTACAAAGGTTATGGGCCCGAGGCATTTTTGAACACAAGGGCAAGTTACAAGTTGTGATGCAATGTTAAAAATATATAACGTCCGTTGGACTGCGGTATTCCTTAAGTGTTACGATTTAGATAACTGCAATAACTCAAAGTCAAAGTCAAAGTCAAAAATCATTTATTCTGTATAGACCATTTTAAGCGGCACTTACAAAACGTCAAATTATAAATATTTAAAACTAGAAGCAAATGGACCACCGGTTCGAAACGCGGCCCAGACCTGAGAAGACTCCGGCAAGAAACTCAGCGGGCTGTTTTTTTTTGGTCTATTTACAACAATTGCCTTAGTCTAGATACAATGTTATGTAGAGTAACATAGTTGAGTGAACAGTTCATTTCCAAGCTTCTTTATCATCTAAATAATCTTGAATTTTATAATAAGCTTTTTGGGAGAGTTTTCTTTTAACAACATTTTTAAATTTACTTACATGTAAATCTCTAATTTCGCTTGGGAGTTTGTTGAAAAAGCGTATACAGTTACCCCGAACTATACTAATATATTTAAATATATATGTTATTATATCAAGCCTGCCTTAGTCCTGATTCTATTGAAAATATTCCGTAGCATGAACATTTCAAGACTATTGTGCGGCAAATGATATGTAGCTTTTGTTTAGTTTAAACGTTACATAAAATGCTTTGCGTAGTAAGTAAATTTATTTCGTCAATTATTACAAAATAGATACACCCAGTTATTTTTCTTAAGTTCTATACGTCAATTATTCTTCAATTCAAAAACTTCGGGCATATTGGTGTCTGAAAATAGAATATTAAGGCGCTTAGATGTACTTCACACTGTACGAGATTGGCGAAATGCAATAATGAGTAACGACATGGTAACGACAGACATTGACAGGTCACATCACAGTGTCACACAAAAACTTTACCTACAGACAGACTGTGAGAGCTGAACTGAATTTCAGATTATAGTGTTCATTTATGTCGTGAAAAAACAAGAAAGTATTTTATTCAGTAATGTAACACAGAAATTTTTATTCTTGAAAGACAACTTACGATTTAACCTACCCATGCCTAATTAATATGCTTTTTTATATTACGTAGGTGGCAAACTAGCACATGGCCCACTTGATAGGAAGCGGTGACCGTGGCCTATGAACATGTGCAACACCAGGACAATGCTTGACACCTTACTTCGAAAATTATTCTTATTACCTACGGATCACTAAAAATATGATGAAATTAATATCACATATCTCATAAAGTAAGCATATATATGTGAATGCTAATGCAATATAAACTTAAATCAAACAAGTTTCTAGACTACATTAAGTAATTCTACAATGATGCTGCAAACGAAGACCAGTGTTCTATTTTTGAAAGTATGTTGAAATGTAGCTGTTTTATATATTTTTAACGTTGTTGCCATAGCTGTAAATGTCAAACATGCCAGCAACAAAAATAATTATTAATCTATTAACCAGAAATCGGAATGACTTAAAATTACACTCATAGTAAAAACTAATTAAGAAGGTGTCTGTGTTTCATCACGTCTGCGTGACTGTTGGCAAGTGTGAAAACCTCCTATTCGCATGAACGTAAATCGTTCTTTTATAAACGAACCAAAACTAGCCGCGCTTGGTTCTCTGCCAAACAAGCGTTGTTCCCTGTAATGATCACCTACACTTTACCTAAGAAATCACACGTCTTAATATATCTGCCCAGTGATTTTGACCTTGAATGGTTACCTCGTAATTATAAGTAATTAGGTGTTAAATATAACGTGTACTGTCACCGTAGAGAGGATAAAATCCACCGGTATCGTCAGGGCCGGATTTAGGGTAGGGCTATAACCGTGGAGCCCCCTCAAAAAGGGGCCAAATAGAGACTTCCATTTTTTTTGACTTATTGGTATTATTCTATATTTTGAACATAAATAGAATGTACTTGATTTCACAATAAATAATTACTGTCAAAAATTAAAAAAAAAAAAACAATTTATTTGAAAAATAATTTTGGCCAATGGGCCTTCCTTACAATGTTGCCTAGATGCCTCCAAACCTCTAAATCCGACCCTGGCTATCCTCATCTCTTGGCTATAGATCAAGATAAACAATCTTCATAGTAACCGTGGTGCCCACGCGCAGATGATGGAGTTGCTCTTTCTGGAACATGAGCTAACTGATGTAATAATTTATTTATCACACAAATTTATTCGTAAACAAATTTCGTTAGCGCTACAATATAATACTCGTAGTAACAGAATACAATGTATACGCATTAATTTCTGTCCGACTATTTGTTCTGAAACTTGTAATATTTTAAAAATTTACTTGTTCCAATAAATTTTTCGTTGACAACTACAATTCTACTTCCTACTGTCCTACTTCCTATCCTTTCGGCCGCCATGGTAACCGAGGTCTTACTAATATTAAAAATAAAAGTTTGTGAAGATGTTCAGATGTTTGTTGCTCAATCACGCTCTAACGGCGGATCTAGCTGAGGTACAGAGATTGGTTATAGTCTGGAATAACACATAGGCCACTCGCATGCCTGGAATAGGTTCCCATAGATAGCAGGAATGTGAACGGAATTCAACACGAGTAGAGGGGCAGGGGCAACTGTTTTAGAGATGTATATAAATGAAGTCGGTTATAAAGAATGATAACATCCTTCTTTTATGAAGTCGATTAATGAGGTATGTAACCCAATTTCTAATATTTTAATAATTAACCATTGGATGGAGTTTGTGGTAGCATGGCCAGAAGCGTATGATTTATTTTTACACTGTTGCAAAACTGGCAAGCGACTTCATTTATCAAATTAAATAGAGTTTTCAGAGTTAAAACATATTATAATAAATCAATGTAAACACCCCATTAACCTAAGTACTCATCATAATTATACAATAAGGCACTCTCCCTGGTTAGATATACGGTTTAAGTTTGAATGTTCACTTCAATCAGCGCTAGTACGTCAAAATGCGATGGTCGTTTCAGTTCCACAACAAAAAAGATACAAAAATTAAAAAGTCGCATCTCCAACTCGACCAACAAAATGATCGTCAGCGGAAATACCAATCAGTTGAGATATTGTCTTAGCTGATTGGCATTTTGTATCTGAAATTTCTGCTACACACTATTTCGAATATATTTTTTTAAACTACTTAGGTGGCAGAAAAGCACCCCACCCACCTGTTGGGAAGTGGTCACCGTAGCCTATAGACGTGTGCAACATCACGGGCGTCACACTCGCGCTGCCGATCCTGGAGGAGGGAGTGTTAAAAAGTTTGGAGGGGGGAGTTAGAGGAAGGGATTGAGGATGTGGGGGTTTTCACAATCCCCCCACATCCTTAATCCCTTCCTCTACCGATCCTGGAGGGGGGAGGGTAAAAAAGTTTGGAGGCGGGGAGTTAGAGGAAGGGATTGAGGATGTTCTTTTTCACTTTTTCACGCCTCGGTTAAAGGATCCGGGACTGTGGGAGGCAGAAAACACATGAGCTGGTAAAGAATTCCAGGTATTTATGGTGCGGCAAATACAAGGGCCATCAAACTGCCTAGTTTTTGATGGAATTGTTTACACGGTATGATGGTGATAATATCTGATGCACGTGTTGTTCTGTGAGTCAGGAAGGTTTTGTCCATCCCGTTAATGGTAAGAACAAGTTGTGAAGAAAGATATTAACAAACTGAATGATTGATTGGTTAACCTGGTCTAGAACCATGAAATTCTGCAAAAATATTCTTTAAGTGACTTTTGATTAAGAAAGGATTTTTGAAAATTTTACCCCTAAGAGGGTTAAAGTGGGTTGCAAAGCTTTCATACCAACTCGTATTATGAAGTTCTACATTTATAAGCAATAAGGTTGTACGTACACTAGTCCTTCAAGAAACCACAGTTTTCCAGTCTACAAAACCACACTCATTAAGTACTTTAGCTATTTCTCAACACCAACCTTTAACAGAAGGATGAACGTTTACTTCAAACCCTATAATAATAAATAATAGTGTTTGAATGGATAGGTTGAACGACCTCTCTGTGTCTTTGCCTCAACTAAGATTATCTAAATAGCACAAAGTGTGCGTCGTAAATTATATTGCGATGTGTGACATTGGCCAATCGTGCTACAGTTTGAAATATTTTAGTAAAATTAACTTCAAAAGAAATGAAATAGGAATCGGTTTATTGACCCCATTTTGATCGACTACAAATAGAGGTGATAGTTTTCAATTATTTTGAACATGATTTTTATTATGCGTCTCAAGACATTTCTAAACCATGGCATAAATTAATTTGAGTAATTAATTTAATTATAAACCCAGGAATCGTTCTCCCTCTCCTCTATGACGAAATCGACTGCCATCCGATCTCCAAAACCTAATCCAATACCCAATCAGCAGGTGGCTTGTAGGTGAGGTTGGCTTGGGCTCCATAAATCTTGATAGGGCTCCATACATTCGGTACGACATAACCAACATATACCTATATCATTTCACCAGCGGTAGCTAAAACTCAGATAATCACCAAAAATAATCAACTTGAATATTCAGTAATTATATTTTTTTAAATTTAATTTCATATTGTACACTTCAACCTGACTTCACCTCGCCTGATGGAAAGCTAAAGGCAAAGTCTCAGGATCGAGGGTCACCACTACATACACAACATTTTAAAAACTGCAGCACCTTTCAGAATACTATAGGCAAATAGCTGAACGAAGGAAAACTATTCTAAATTTTAAAAATAATGAATTATGCTGAATTATGGTACAAATCTGATGGCGAGGAAACATAGTTAAGCCTTTAGCACAAAAACATGTTTTCAAATAATGTAGAAGTATGATTATGTATACCTAATGATACGTTAAAAACAACCAGTGCTAAAGGCGTTATAATTGCAGATATAAAAAAAACATAAATACACATAGATAATAACTAAATGAATAATGAAAACAAAGTAGATCCAATGTAGACTTGAGTTCAAGTAATTGCTGTATGTAAATAAACTACCAATGTGTTAATTGGTACTTGTTCAGATCAGAGGCCTTGCAGATTAACTGAAGGGGAGAGATGGCGCTGAACATGGTGTATACACAATTTTATTGTTACGTATTGTTTTTTGTTGTTATCAGTCTTTAATTATGAAAGAAAAACTTACAGTTGAAATTAGGCAAACAACGATAAGTTGTTTGTCAGGACTCCAATTCAGCGCTGCTGCAGGCAGCAGCTACTGAATACAATACCTATAGCATAATTTCAAAATTATATTTTATATTTTTTAGCATAAATTATGCTAGAAGCACAACTTTGTAGCCTTTTAAACTTGACGAGTCCCAATAGCTACTCGTCAATTAAAATTGGGACACTGTCGACATTACGTATAGTTTTACTGTTGAATTGAGATGACATCTTGCTCACATTGAGTGTTAAAAAGAAATAATATTTATTAATTAGGCTTCATTTCATTTGGCAGAGTTAACGCGTCACCTGCGCAAAAAATGTCATACGATACGTATTGGAAGAGTTGCACTATAGTTGATAATAGTTGCACTATAGTTCGTCGTGTAATTTGTACGTATAAAGGAAGCTGTTTTGATTATATAGTAGCATATTTGAAAGGGAACTTTTATGATATCCTCCTGAAATCTTCGAGGCCCTGGTTAACCTCACCTACTAGCTGGTGTAACTGTCGATCAATGACCCAACTTTGGTGCAAGCCCACCTCTCGGGATGGGGAAGTCCAACGACAATCGGAAGATTCATATTGTACGTTGCCTACCCCGGTTCTATAGACGGCCGAAGGGGTGGGTCCCCCGGTGATGTTGATTAAAAATCAGGCGATGTCGCATTGTGTGTAGGCGCGTCTATGCACCAGCTTGTCAATACGTAATGCCATCATGACCTTCGGTGCTAATCCACCACAATTGGTGGATTAGCACCGAAGGTCATGATGGGTTTCTAAACACCCACACTTTAATTTTAGGTAAGTACTTACTTCTTCCCGTAGGGTTACATATTGCGACCAGCGCAGCGCCAGTACTGATAGGTTTAATATTATTTTTGCGATTGGAGAAGAGCTCTACCACGACACCACGCCACATGTTGTTGTCAAAGTAACAATAGTTTATTATTCTCCCTTCAAGATCAAAGCAAATAAAAACCAACTATAATTTATTGTGTGTGGTCATAATGGCTTAAAACTATTTGTGTCCTTTAATAAAACCAAGAAAGTTTACGGTTTAATGTTGTCAAAACATTCAGCGGTTGTGGTGACTATTTCGGTCAATTTATTGCGACCAGGCTCGTCGGAGTCAAAATAAATTCAACAATCTGCTTATAAACGATATTTATTAGATAAAGTTAAATATTTACAATTAAATATTGATAAAAAAATACTTAACAGAATAATATTTGTTAGAATTAATAAGTACGTACTAATAAGTTTAAATTTAAAACTATCACACAAACTTTGACGTTGTTAAGCATTGTAGACATTGACTTAGAATTAAGTATAATAGTGTTGATCCTGTTGTCACTAATCCAAATAATTCAATTTAATTTTGAAATTTAGTTCCATTAGGTTAGGTGTGAATATTGATGCACTAAAACTTTGTCGCTTACGTAATTTTAACGACCAAACAAAATTTTTGCATCTTCTAATTTAGTTAAGAGAATTTTGTAACAGCAGAATCAGCAATATCATTTAATTTCGACCTTCATTTGACATAACGATATAAATACTGTTTTCCACCGAATAGTTCGGCATTGGTCTCGTAACTCATTGGCAAAGGTTGAGAGAGACAATAGAGTCAGACTCGTTGATACATAACAACTATATTTTACATGTGACGAGTGTTACCAAAGCCACCATGGCCGGATTGTGAAGCTCCTTTGTTGAAACCCATTTGGAGATTCAGTTGGCCTTCATGTGCGCGAAGCTGTTCGTCTGTGAAGGAACGCTCGTTCTTATCCGCCATTTTGGGTCCAAGTTGGGGGCCGGTGAATTCTGGGTGTTTTTGAGTCTGAAAGTATTTTTTTATCAGATATTCATGAACGTCAAAGTAACAGTTAAGAAGTCAAGATAAATGCCTCTGCATTATCTAAATTTATATTTACAACCAGATTCATAAGAAAAAAGATAACGTCGATGAGAAATAAAAGCAATAAAAACTCAGTGTACATTTTTTGCTATCGCCTGTAATTACAATGATTTGTTTACACTGCATCAACAAATAAGATGTTGCAGCTAGTACACTACACATAATTAAAAGATATAGGTGGTATTTGAATGTGAATCATGGATTAAGGAGAACTAATTCGAGAGTGATATAACTTACAATTCTGCCCAGTGCGTATAAACATAGTGTGACTTGAGGAATGTTGCGCCTTTCAAATAAATCAGCGGTCTGGAAAATCTCTTCTTCCGGCACTCCATACTTCTTAATAGCTGCTTGAAACCTGAAAATATGTTTACATTTATTTAAAAATAATCTCACTACTTTATGGATATTATGTTTATTTAGCACAATTATTTGGCACAGAGATAGATAACAGTCTGGAATACTACATAAGCTACATCTTATCCGGAGAATAGGTTCTTTCGGGTTGCGAGAACGAGATCAATATTTAGATATTTGAAAGTTCTATTAAGGTAATTTTCCTGTTTACATACCGCTGAATATTTTCCATCAACTGGAAATTAGTTCCCCGCTCTTGAATCTTTTTAACAGATCCCGGGGCTAGCTTATTAGCGAGTTTGCAAAGGACCACACCATCCTTCAGTATATCTTCATAAGCACCATTGGGAAGAGGTTCTCCAAGGATAGCAGCAATCCAATTTAGGACTTCCTGTTCTTGTTCCTTATTCCTGGGCTGGAATTTAAAAAGAAATGTTACTATTGTTATATCGGGATATTTACCTGTTTACTCCCGATTCGTGGAGTCCCGATAATTGTCGGTATATAAGCACCATGATTGATATAACACAAACAAAAACGACTAGAATATAAGGTTCTTCAAGTAGGGTATTAGAATGTTTTTGCATCTGTTGCACGAGTGTGACGCTACTGGTATTGCACACGTACATAGACTTCGGTAATCGCTTTCCATCAAGTGGGCAGTGTGCTTATCTACGTAAGATATAATGGTAAAGTGTGTTTGTTATGTAAAATTAGGCCCGCCACCTATTACATTGGGACCTAAACATAAACTGGCGAAATGTGGGTGCTGGCACCTCTGCCTACCCCTTCGGGGAGTGAGTTTATGTTATGTTATGTAAAATTAATTTTATTTATAGATATTATTTTTCAACCATAAACAGGGATTAATTTCAGTGTAAACCACTAAATGTCAGTGAATGAAAGCTATAAATTCTTTAAAAAAGTATTGAATCTTATGCAAGTCTCGAATGTTGGCCGTAAAACGTTCGCTCCAGTGCCAAGTAGTTTGATGGCGAACGGACGGATTCCAGCATCACATCTCAAAATAACTCGCGAGTTTACGAAATAGATCGCTATAACTCACGACGATGAGTTCTATCTCAAAAACTTTTTAGTTATAATAGTGACGTCTAAAGCAGCTGCAATCGCGCAACGGTATTTGTAACTAATGATAAATCATTAATCAAAAACACCCTGTATTGTCTTGACGCTTATTGACGTCAATTAAATAAAACTACAGATATTAATTATTCAGTTGGACTATAAAATTATGTAGTCTTCGCACTACTGACGTGGTTCAATATATAATTGAGAAGTGTTTTATAACTGAGCAATTAAATACTTCCAGTAACATAATTGTAGATAATAAACGCTTGTTTGATTAACTTTTTATAACACTGCTTGTGTAAGATTGATAAGATTTTAGATTGATATACTACTAAATTATGCGAATTAACGTGGTAAATAGCGCGTTAATAATTAAAAAAGTGAGGTTTGTATGAAGTTTTAATAAAAACTAATACCAGGGAACAATATGTATGGAAAGTGCGTTTCAATATATCGCTTTCAAACTTTTAAGGCTAAGTGCCAAATTGTAAATTATTTGACGTAAGATAAACTTGACGTCACTAAAATTAAAAAGAATTTAAACAAATGACTATAAAATTAGTGTTACCTAAACTTGTATGAAAATTAAGTCCCGAAAAGATTAAAGAGTGTATTTAGTAAAAGAAAATAGTAGGTATAAGTGTAATTAGTGTAAAAATGTTATTTAAACATGGCAATACGTACAGCCATTTTAATAAGTCACCAAACTGTTACACTTGACTTTCTGAGCGAGCTTTCGCTGCGAACTCAACTTGTAGACTGTAAGCTGAAATACTGCCCGCCCGAAGCCGGCTAGCGACGCGGAGGCGGGCGGGATCACCGCTAGTTCATCCACATATATCAAGCATATAATATGTACGTAAATATTGCGTGGCGTCACCTTTATTTACATCAGCGTATACTGAATAAACCCTTTCATTCATGTATTTTTCCTACGTTACAGCGATATGAATATCGCCTTTGCGTTTTGATTATTTTTCTAACAAATTGTTTGGATTTCGTGATCGGTTTATGTTATCTTTTCAATGGGTTCGCTAGTGTATATCGATTATTACTGGTACAGTTTATTATGATTAGTGATTTAAACGATGATTGTGTGTATTAAGTTATAGTTCTGATATATTAAAGTACTTTGTTTGCTATTTGAAGGGTATAGCGAAACTATTAACTTTACTAAGCCCTTTTCTACTTGGTTTTCAGTTCTCATACTTCCACACGATTACCTCACGATCGTATATATAGGTACATAATAACCGTAATCTTACACCGCGGTCATAAAGCAAAACTTTTATGTTTATGGTCATAAGCTGAGGGGAAGTCCAAAAGTAGTGGCTACCATTACCAGTTCTTTATCGTAGATACCTACGACTAAATAAGGAATTTTTTTTTTCTGATCGGAATCGGAATCGGAAAATCATTGGAAATAGTTAGCATGCAATTGCTTAAAATTTCATTCAATGAATAAGGAATCCCTGAACCGATTCGTGCACGATGGTATCGATTGCAATGGATGGATGGGTGGATAGATAAGTTGAGTTTAAAGATAACTACGACGGAACCGGCTTAGAAACCGTTTTTGAGAACCAGTCGCTAGAAAAATATATACCTACCTACGCTCGTTCTACTAAAACCACCAGTGGAGCAAACAGCACTCTGAAGTTCACTGTGGTCCACCGTTGGTCTAGTGATCCTGTTACATTTGTCAAGGTTTCACCACCATCCACCGATCTGATCCACTAGTGGATCGAAAAAGCACTTAAGAAGTTTGGGAAGATCCACCACTGCGACTGCCCCAGTGGAGTCGACGGTACTTCAATATCTATTTTTTTTTATTGGTAATAGGCTCGCATTTGACCACAATCTCACCTGTTGGTAAGATATGACGTGGTCGACGGTGGAGCACGCTTGCCTAGAAGTAACCTATTCACTCTAGACTTGAAGACTCTATCTCTATATCTATATCTATTTTGGTCCCCAAGGAAAATGTGCTGCAATTTGTGGGCCAATTTATAATAATGTCTATTTTGGTCTCAAGGAACACATGCTGCAATTTATGGGCCCATTCAGAATAATGTAAAGCCCAAGTAAAAAAAATTGCCCAGTTTAATATTATAAGATGTAATATGAATTATTAGAAAGCAGTCATTAATTTAAAACTACGACGGCCGGATATAGCACAGCACAGTTTGTGATTCTTGGCGCAAAACAGTAAAGATTTACGAGTAAAAAAGTAAACAAAAATAATTAAAGTGCTTTAAATATTTTTGAGACGTATATAAAGCCTAAACCACTTAGTTTAAGGTATTGCGGTAATAAACCTACATTCCTGGTAATTATAATGTTGTTTTTCTATCATGGACTGAATAACATAAAATGGATAAAAATATTAGCACTTAATTTAGATCGTAGCTAGTTTTTTCCTGTCCTCATTCTTGCATATAAAAATCGTATTTAACAGAATATGTAAATAATATATAATATAACCAAATTTGGCACTGATTAAATACGTAAATAAACGAATTTTTATTTTAAAGGACACTAGCTGATTTCCGCGGCTCAACCTGCGTGAATGCGACATTCACACGGATTGAGCCACGCCATGCGCTTATAATTTTTGGATAATTTACATTTTTGTTTACCTTGTTTCATATGTATTGCATTGTGCTGTTTTATGTACCAAGGTAGTAATCAAGCTCAGGGGCTACTTGGGGGTAAGCAATAATACGATTATGATTTAGCCTATGAAAACCATTAAATATTAACATTTAATTTAGATTATTGTCGTCTCATTTTCCTGTCCTGGTTTTAGCATAATAAATAGAATACGTACACGCTTTCGAATCGTGGTTTGTATTTTTTGTATCTTGTTATTTCTAAATTGTATACAGAGGCGTATTAAATTTGCGATATAAGTATCTGTGTACCACTTAAAGGATATAATAATAGGTAAGCGTGAGTATTTAAGTAAGTAAACATTTTGTGAAGTTACTGTGGAAGTCTCTTGAGTCTATGGGTCGTCGTTTTTATTCCCATTTGGTCGATATACTCGATATTTTAATCATACGAATCATAAAAATTCATAATACTTATATCACAAATATGTCATACTCGTTACCGATATGTATTTCAAGTTAATTCAATGTTTATCATATCGTCACCATTATCCAATGTTTACAGCTAAAACACGAGTAGTGCCGTGTGGCATTCTAATGCTCCGTAAATAAAGAGCTTATCTCAAAACCAGCTGCGATACATATGTACACACACATTAAAAATATAGGTATGCACACAAAATTAGATCACTTTGAAACGACTTCGTATTTTTATTCTGGACATAATCCATTAGGTACATCTGCTTACGTCAGTTAACGTCATTGAAAGATCCTGTTTTTAAACTTTGATCTATGATCGTCATGATCTTATATCAACATCATATAAAATGCGAATCAAACTGAAAAATGGTTTGCAGATATTTACGTGAAAAAGATGTAATTACGTTGCACTATTTTGAAAAATAAAGAAATTGAAGAAATTGAATTGAATTGAATGAGATTTGTAAAAAATTGTATGTTTTCCTATTAAAGAAAAATAAAATTATCATCCGAGTAACAATTCCGGTTGCAATTACTTTGAAGCCTCTGTTACACACTAATAGGCATAGAGTCCAGTCGAAACCAGTGGGTACAAAGCTCCTTCCACCTGGCATATTGCTGAACTGGCAAGGGGATATCTGGTTCTTCTAGCGCAGGGGGCTAAGAGGATGGCCATCTGCCACCCCAGCAGCAGCAAAACACTGACACAATGATGGATGACGAAGAGTAGGTAGCTAAGCGAGACGTTGAAATTAAAAATGAAAACAGCCCACGTCCGATTTTTTAAAATAATATATGAAGACAAATTGCTGTTGAATGAAAAACAGACTTGTATTATCAGTAAGTACACACTGTAGCGATTCTAAATATATCAGGCATGGTGATGTACTGATTGAAAATACATTATTTATAGTATTATCTATGTGAATGATAAATATATGCGCGTTCATAAAATATTTTTAGTGTCATCACTATCACTTAGCCATGTCAATCACATTGTATTTATTTTGTAGGTACCTAAGTATATAAATATCCATCGTGTTGTGTACCCGGCGGTAAGTAGGGTAGGCAGAGTTCACTGAAGGGATTCTGTGCTGTCAGCAGGCAGAGCAGTGCCTAGTACGTTGTCAATTTTTTTTAAACTTTGTCTTTCTATCTGTCTGTTTTTTTCCGAGTAATCTCTGAAGTGGCCGGGCCGATTTTGAAAGGATTTTTACTGCTACTGATTTTAACCTTACTTGACGTGGACCTTTCCGTTTTCTGACTACATCTCCAGTTCTACTCAAGCAATCGCGATCAAATATGTTTTATATTTTAAGTCTAACCAAGACCTTTCAAACAAAAAAACCTACATCAAAATCCGTTCAGTAGTTTTAGCATCCATCACGCACAAACAGAAAAACAAACAAGAACACAAAAAATATATTTTTGTGATCAGAATCGTTCATTATAACCTAACCCAAGTTTTTTTTAATATCTCTAATGACATACATAAATACAGACACAGCTACTTTGCTATTTTATAATAGATATGGACATTGGAATGCTTTTTTCCTACATACTCAAAGCGCAATTACTATAATGCGTAAACATACCGCATCGCTAATACGCCGCGTCAGGGCAAGTAATAACGTCCTCTCCTGACCATGTTTGCCAATAGGTTGGATTGTTTTTATATGTCACTGTTGTCAGCTGCATGTAATAAGTACGTGTATTATAAATACTAACATAATTGTAAGTAGATATATAGTAGGTACAAATTCTTTGTTTTATGAGTCAAATGTGAGTCAAAGTTGCTCGAGTTAAAGAATTGTTATTGTAAGAGATTTAAAATCTTGTGGTGGGTCACGATAGGAAACATTAAAATAAGTATGCCAGCTCATAATATAGTTTGGGAATTGCTGATGTGGAGCACAATCACAAATCGCTCATCTGCAGGAAGAGTGACACAATTCAAAACTAGTGGCAAGTCAGTAGGCTGGTAACGATTGCCAAATATAATTCATCGCGACCAGCGATGGCTGTAAAAACTACAGAACGGATTTTGATGTGGTTTTTTTTAAGTTTTTTTATGAGAAAGTTCTTAGTTAGATTTAAAATCTTTTTTTTTATGTCGGTCACGTCAACATGACTTCACCTCGCCTGATGGTAAGCTGAGGCAAAGTCTCTAGAATGGGAGTCACCATTGCAAACACCGATAGTGCCATAATGGTGGGTCTCAGCTTGACGGCCTCATCAAATGCTTTTTCACGCCCCGCTTAAAGGAAATTAAAAAAAAGAATTTAATATAAGGAAAATTACGCATATTTGATCACAATCGGTTGAGTAGAACCGGAGATATAATCAAAAAACGCGAAAACCGACGTCCACGCGGGCGGAACCGCGGGCATAAGCTGTCTGTCTATACTTATAATAAAACTGTAGATGTGAATTCTGTACATTGAATAAATTTAGGTACAAAAAAGAAGAATAATTATTGGGGGATGATTACTGATTGATAGAATACTAATGCTAAAAATGCAATCAGTAATTCTATCTGTCTGTCTGTCTTATTAGCAGTCAGTACATCTTACAATCGTTATGAATATGGCATTGGAATTTATGAAGCAATTAAAAGGAGTTTAACGTACCTATTTTTTAAATATGCAGCTGGCTTCCGGCCAACAGAACGCAGCATATGTATGTGTGAGGAAAACCCCTGTAATATCAGATTTTTATGTATCTACCTACTGCGTATTCCTTGAACAGATGCTACACCTGTGGCCTTGAAAAGTGCACTTCATCTGATTGCGACAAAAATACTGCAATCGTTAGGCGTTAAGTACAAGTTATTACGACTTTTTCCTAAAACATAACGGGACAGCTTTATGTATCTTTAAAATCTTTAAAAAAAAGTTGGTTAGTTGTTGCTTCAAGGTCCTATCGGATTTAGTTTCACTGTGAACTAAGTAATATTAGCGGTCATTCAACTCTGACAATTAAGTAATACCTACTGCTAACCTTAATTAGGTTAGGTTAGGAAAACATGTTCGTGTGAGTTGTACGTTTATAAACAAACTCTCCCGACAAATTTCAAGTCTATACGACCAGCTGTTTAGGCTGTGCGTTGTATCTAAGTCAGCCAGTCAGGTTATTGAATTATATAGTATAGAAGATAATATAATTTTTTCAAACAATTGTGTTCAGATACCTTACCGGTAACAATGAGGGTCGTGAGTACGTTACACTGAATACAATGATATCAAATAAAATATGGCTCGATTAACTACAAGCATACAAATGTGTTCAAGTTATTCCGAAAAATTTGCGTAAATACATATTTACTGCCTTGATCGTGGAATGGAAGACAATGCTATTGCTGTGAATGCAGGCTCGAGTAAAAAGCGAAGCGTGTACGAATGAAAGGAAGAGGAAGGATCAAGCAGACCGCGGGTTCCGAGGTGTAGTCTAAGAAGTTTCCGGGAACAATAATATTGAGATAATGATAAAATGTCACATGTAGGATTGGACGCACAACGCTTTAACGCAGTGGCACTTAGACCCGTATTAATTAGATGAAAGTGTGATCTAATTAATACCTTTGAGATATATCTGAAGCGTACACTTGAGATTTTATAGTTTCGGTCACGATTCAGTCACAATTCAGTTACAATCACGTTAATAATATCGAATGTTGAAAACTTTGTTACAGGAATTCTAATATTTTGACATTTGTGAGATCGAGATGAGATCGGAACTGAATTTTGAGCATAATTATATTTTATTACGAGAATTTGATCCTATGCTTCACTTATAACTTAACAGTTCTTTTTTGTACAGACTTCGTAGGTACTAAGGAGCGTAATTGGATTTTTTGGGTCTGTTTATTTTTTGAATTTTGGATAGCAAAAACACGTATATTATCTTAAATCTACCAAAAACTTTGCGAATATGATTAGAATTCGTATACTTTTAGAAAAAAAAATGGTTATCGTAGTTACATTAACATTATACAATAAGTAGAATTATTTTGTCCAAACTTCCTCACTGTGATGGAATAAAAAAATAAATTGTACTTAACTAACTGTGCCTGCGACTTCACCTGCGTGCCTCTAAAAGTTATAGGTAATCGTCACAATATGCAAACTCTCTCTCAACTCCCAACAAAAACAAAATGTTGATGTACAGCAACTGAGGTTGGAGGAAGACAAGCTAATTGAACTGGTTTTTAACTTTCAAATTTTACTTATCTATACTTCTATACTTAATATTATGAAGAGGTAAAGTTTGTGAGTTTATTAAATTGTAAGGGGTAATCTCGAGATCCACTGAACCGATTTTAAAAATTCTTTCACCAATAGAAAGCCACGTCATTCGTGAGTGTCATAGGCTATATATTTTATGGAAAACTGGGATTTACACCCGGGCGAAGCCGGGTCCCGGGTCGCTAGTAATTTATATTTTGAACGATTTCACCAATTTTCAGCTTGTTCGGAATTTATGTATAACCTCGAATGTCTAAATTGGCCGTACTAATAATATATGAGTCATATGAATTAATTTAAAATATAATATTATTTTATTATTTAGAACAGAGACTTCAGTTCATTTACCTACTTGTATAGATATAAGTAAATGAATAATTAAGCGCAACCCCCCGGCGGGTTCGATTCCCGCTCAGTGCAAATATTTGTATGCATGAATATGTCTATTTGCATTGGTCTGGGAGTTTCTATGTATATTAAGTATGTATTTACAAAAGAAAAGTATATAAGTAGGTATGTTTATCAGCATTCTAGAACCCATAACACAAGCTAACTTAAACTAAGCTTACTTTGGGTCTAGGGAGCGCTGCCGCGCTGTGTAGAATGTCGTAATATATTTATTATTTTTACTTATTTAGTTATGCATTGAAATTATTCCTAAAGAAAATAGGTAGCTGAAGTTGTGCATACCAAAGACGATATGATAGCTATCATAGTTATCATATCGTCTTTGTGCATACTAACACTCAGTTTATTGACTTCAGAATATTTTCTTAATA
This sequence comes from Lithosia quadra, assembly GCA_963576445.1. Classification (NCBI taxonomy): domain Eukaryota; kingdom Metazoa; phylum Arthropoda; class Insecta; order Lepidoptera; family Erebidae; genus Lithosia; species Lithosia quadra. Next base: position 12,166,741 of record OY754880.1, on the reverse strand, counting down.
ACAAAACGATAATTTATCTGCTACCCTGAAGGTCATGATAACAAAACCTGCAAACACGTATCTACCACTTAGGTTAATGTACTTAGGTATCGTCGTTGCATACTTTATATACAAAAAAATATCATTATCATTTACCTGCCCTTGTCTCAATTTTAAACAAAAAAATTAAGCGACCGTTGTAGCCGCACACGGGCCACACGCGACAGCCACAAACGCCGCCACAAGAGGCAAGAAACGGTCACAAAAGTAGCTGAAGCGCGCGACAGCCACTTGTGGCCGATGGTCGACACTTGCGGTCGGTGGTTGATACTTTTTTTTAACCAGGTCTCGGTTTAATTGCGCTACTTTTGATAAAAAGACGTCGTCGTAGAAGACGAAACCGTAGTTATTGGATACATCCAATTTTAACGAATGTACACAAATGCAACGAACATTTCGATAATCGCGCGAGTGGCGTGTGGCGGCTTTTTGTGTCGGCGTTTAGTGGCCGGTGCGAGCCACAAGAAGCAAGCTGCGACGATTTGTAGCGTGTGGCCGCCACCGGCGACAACCGTGTGCGGCGAGTCCATATAAAATGTATGAAAATTACAGGAAATATGCCAGTGGCGGCGTTTTGTGGTTGTGGCCAGTGGCCCGTGTGCGGGAGCCCTAATATTTACATGCATGTATTATGTATTTACGATACATAGGTACCTACAGATTTTTTTTTTTAAGTTTTGACGGTTTTTCCTTTGTTTGTTTGCATTGAATCCGCGCCGAAACTACTTGACCGATTTGAAAAATTCTTACACTGTTGGGAAGCTACACTATCTCCGGTGAACATAGGCTATATTAAATTTTCCAAAAACTTAGGGATCCATGCTAAAACTCCAATAATGTAACCCAAGGTGTAAAAAAACTGACCTAAAATGGCAATGGCAATTGAAGACTTGTGACGGCGTGCGGTTTTTATCAGGTCCGAGCCAGACTTAACCACTCCTGATTGCTGACGGATATGGTATCCGGAGGAACTTTCGAACGAAAAGAATTTTAAACGGAATTCGAAATCCACGCGGGCGAAGCCGCGGGCAACAGCTAGTCTATTTGAAAGAGGTATAATCTCTGAAACGGCTGGGCTTATTTAGATGGGACTTTCGCTAGCAAATAGATAATATTATTATAAGGTGTAACACAGACTATTTTTATTTTAGTTAAAGAACTAGGGTTGCGTGCATAAAAATTAACACCTTTCAAATTTGAATCCATGTGTGTTAAAGCGTGTGCTCGGCTAGTACATACCTATTAGCTACTATACGTACTAAATATAGGTAGCACCAACTATTACTTTTTTTTTATGTCGGTCACGTCAACATGACTTCACCAGACCTCGCCTGATGGTAAGCTGAGGCAAAGTCTCTAGAATGGGAGTCACCATTGCAAACAACGATAGTGCCAAAATGGTGGCTCTCAGCTTGACGGCCTCATCAAATGCTTTTTCACGCCCCGCTTAAAGGACCTACTACCTACCTACTATAAAAACTATAGTAAGTATACAAACGTAATATGTTGTAGAAGTCACAATGCTTTTTTATATCTAAATGCATTGCTAATGGGCTTATTAATGGTTTACACTGATGATACTGATGATTCATGATTTGTACATACCTTCCTCATGGAGTCTTTTACACCAACTTCAAGCATGATACCCCCTATTTTCCATTTCATACTTTTTGTCTTCAAATTAACACAAGCATACCTAAATATTGAAATAAATCTAAGCCTCATTCTAAAATATATACTCGTACATAATTTGTATAAAACTTTACGATTAAAATTTATATTATATTGCAATCGAAAAATATTTAGGAATACTGATAAATAGGAACAGCGCTATAAAAGGATGGTTTGTCACTGCCGTATATAATAGTATTGAACACATGATTGATAAAGTTAACATTGTCACGATTTTTATAAAAATACACAATGCAAATAACAAGTTGCAATGAGTATCACACAACAGACAAAGACTGAATGAATTACAGCATTATGTGAGCAAGCATTTATAATCGTAAACAATACTCAAAGCATACTACTGGTTTCCTTATTTATCAGTTATTTTATCTATTACGGTTCGAATGCAAGACCGCCTTTATGATTTCTGTCAGTTCAATGTATTTGATAAGAAATCAGTATTTTGCATACTTATTTTAGGCCAACTATATAAAATGGTTCTCACTAGTAAGTCAATCTATGTCTATGGAACTATGTTTTTTACTAATTCCAACACATTGTCATCGTCTATGATGCGGATGGAACATCAACTGCAACTGCGCCTTGCTTTTGTGTCCTTCAATTCAATTCAAATACTTTATTTGCTAGAATATAGTACAAGAGATAATGTTTATTCATGTTTTTAAGGTTGTCTTAGGACGTAGCAATCGTATCAAAGTGAATCATTGGTAGGTACGAAAAGAGAAGAGTTATTCTATTTTTTGAACATTAAATGAAAATAAACCAAAATTGGGATCAATTATTGTTACTTTTGGAGGTGAAGGCCTCGGATGCAACCGAGATTTTGTGGTAAAACTACATTAGACGGCCAATTTTCGTAAAAAAATATATATTATCCAAAACTCAGTCTCAATCTAGTCTCGATGTCAAGTCGATCTCCCAAATGCCAAAAAAGGTATTCTTTTGGACATTTGGAGATTGATACTAGGCGGAGACTGAATTTTGATCAATTTTTTTACAAGCATTGGCCCTAAGAGTCCCGGTCCTATCCGAGGCCGAAATTCAAGCACACGCGCATCTATTGTTTGGGGCAGTGCAATTGTAAAGGTGTCACCACTCATAACAGAGCTGCATCACACATGCAGCTATAATGCTATCAAGTACAATCAAAATAAAATAAATATTTATTTCTCTTATTTTTCAGTGCGCGGGAAAACGTGAACCCGAGAAGGAGGTAGAAGCCCAACAATGGATCGAAGCAGTCATCGGAGAGAGGTTTCCGAATATGCCATATGAGTTGGCTCTTCGAGATGGCATCATACTGTGCAAACTCATGAACCGCCTTCAGCCAGGCATCATCTCCAAGGTCAACGTCTCCGGTGGAGATTACAAGTTCATGGATAATATCAGCCAGTAAGTCAAAGTCAAGTCAAAAGTAAAAGTCAAAGTCAAAAATCATTTATTCTGTATAGACCATTCCAAGCGGCACTTACAAAACGGCAAAATAAAAATTATTTAAAGCTAGAAACAAATGGACCACCGACCGGTTCGAAACGCGGCCCAGACCTGAGAAGACCCCGGCAAGAAACTCAGCGGGCTGTTTTTTTTATCTATTTACAACAATTGCCTTAGTCTAGATACGTTATTAGTAAGTTTCTAACATTTCTTATCACGCATATCATTTGGAGAGAGAAAAGTAGAGTTGAAAAACGCTCTCGGGAATGCTTACTCCTCCTGATGTGGCTTCCCCTAACCTCTCCTGGACCTGGGCCTAGCAAACCACTGTCATGCCACTGACAGTTTAAAAATGCTATTTAATTGCAGACTTTACCGTTATACAGTTAACGTCTAAAATCAAATGAAAAGATTTCATTAAAATTGTTCATTCGCTCTACAAAATATCATTTAGTTTTAGACTATAAACCTGAGTAAAGTTCAAAATTAAATGGTATTTTTTTGAAGTGTCAGTGGTATGATAGTGGCTTGTTTTAACAAAATCGAGACCCTGAAAGCCTGGGCCAGAGTCTCTGCCGTCAATAAGGAAGTGTACCTTGCTTGCAGACAAGGTTAGCTTGGCCGTGAAGGTGTTGGTAGAGCCCCCATACAGCCGAAACGAATCGCCTCTTTTAACTTGCCTAAATTGATCACCACATTGCACAATCTTATGGAATGAACGTGCTGATTTCTTTTCTTGAATTATGTTCAACCCGAAGAGTCAAATAGACCACCAACGATGGTTGCTAGCGTAGGACAATAGCTTGTTATTAACAGGATAACCATCTATGGAAGATCTCAATGTTAATATCCTAAGTGTAATGGTTTTGATAAAATAGTGAGACTGATCATCAGAAATCTAATGATCAGAAATTTTCTGTAAGGGTTTCGTTAATTTCGAAAATATGTAGGTATCAGGCTATTTCTTCCTCTGTTTTATTTTCACTCTATCTCGCTCTCTATGTTCGCGTACCCATGACATAAAATGTAACGCCAATTAACCAAGAACATATTTAATTAGGTAAGCACTTAACAATTGTTTTAGTATAAAGTTAGCACTGCATTTTATAAGAACAATAAGAAATTAATTACTTGTATGACTTTGTTTCTTTTTGTGACCCACAGACAAGCATTAATTACCTTTATTTTACCTATTGTATAAATTTTGGAATTCTCACTCAAACACTCATGTGTCGCTTTAGATTTTACGAATGCTAAATCTAAGCTCTTATTTGTTGGCAAAAACTTTCATGATTGATCACATGTTTATTTCGAAAAAGGTGGAATGGCTACCAAAAGGCCAAAAATATTTACACCAGAAAGTTGCGGCTTCGTGGTTCAGATTTTTAGGGTTTTAATTTTTTTTCTCGGAAGCTTACCTACTCATTTTTATAAAATAAAAGTAGCCTCAGTTACGCCTTATAATATTACCTATCTGTCAGCGAAATTCCTGTCAACGTCGGCCCAGCCGTTCCAGAGTTTACTTCCTTCAAACAGACAGACAGACAGATAAATATTTTAAAATTTCCTTTTTTTATGTTATTCGTATGCATTTCTTTAAAACTTATGCATTTATTTATTCCTCTGTATGAGCAATTGAATTATTATTTGGTTAGTAGGTACCTAAATAAAACAAACAATGTTATAATCGTATTTTATTATAAACAAAACGAGATAAAAACTAAATATTTACATAAATGCATCGTAAAATTCCTCAGCGCTATCGCCAACTGGCAACGTTCCCAAAAGGCTGACAACATTTGCTACGTTGAAAAATAATGATCACACACGCTGTCACTTAGGTACCTACTTCACTTATTACGTACTTTGTAATCAACTCTCGGAGCATATTGCCCTAATAATGACCATCCACTAGATTAATAGCTAAATACCAGAATATTATCATACAGATGAAACCTAGGCATTCAGATAGTTGTCAAAATCCATCAGTTTCTGCGTCCTAGGACCTTGCACCTTTGGAGTCGTTAGTAATTTCGGTGTTACTAATGCCTATCTTCCTACGTACCGACCTAACTAGCTCCGGTGCTACTGTTAGATCTAGTGTGATAGAATAATCAAGCATGAAAAGACTCAAACCCTTATTCTCATCATCATCTTAGCCATATTCTCAGTTGCACCCGGGCACCTTATGGCTACTTTTGGGTCTAGGGCGGCAGATGTGGCAAATTTCCATTTTAATTTTCGTGAACTTTGTTACAGATTCCAAAAAGCATGCATTAAGTACGGCGTTCCCGATGTTGATCTCTTCCAAACGACGGACCTCTGGGATCAGAAGAATATTGCTCTCGTCACACAAACTATCTTCGCTCTTGGCAGGACGGTACGTAAAATTCTCTTCATTCGATTCTTCAGCTCGGTGGCAACCAAAGCTTGCACTTTGAAGTCCGGTATTTGCTTTCCAACTTCTCTTGAGTTAATGTTCTGACTCTCCAACCACGAGAAGAAAGCCTGTTTTTTTTATACTACGTAGGTAGGCAGACAAGCACACGGCCCACCTGATGGGAAGCGGTCACCATGGCTTATGGACGTATGCAATCGCAACAGGATGACACACACGCGCTGCCAATCCTGAAGGGAAAGGGGAGGGCTAGGAAGAGGTGGGGAGGCTAAGAAGGGGTGGGGAGAGGAGGGATACAGTGAGCATCAATCAACAGGTGTACCGGCTTATAAGTGAAGTTGACTTGGGCTACGAAGGTCTAAGACGGCACGTAAATGTCAGATCAAAATCATTGGTTTGAACCTGGCCTTATAGCATCGGTCGTTATTTTTTTCATGCCACTAACCCACGGTTATTTTGTACTATTTGTGTACCAAACCCGAACAGACGAACTGGGGCTAGGCTTGCGATGATATCAAAATTAAACCGACTAATGCCGTACGGGGAATGGGCCGTGCTAGCATCTCGTATACGACGACTGCCAACTTGATGGTAACATACCATAGACTTGACCATGAATCCTTGCAACACCATACCTGAAAACCCATTTCCATGTTGACGGTTTTTCGCGCGTGAAATAGGAGCTAACCGTGACGAACCGTAACCAGTCGAATCTTGTATGGCACACTAAGGAGCCATTTCCACGATGCCAGCACTAACCTAAATATTCAAATTTTCCACAATAAATAATTGATTAACAAAAATATTACTTTTGTCAGGCATACAAGCACGCTGAATGGCGAGGACCGTACCTTGGGCCCAGGCCGGCTGAGGAAAACCGTCGTGAGTTCAGCGAAGATGTTCTCCGCGCTGGTAACTCCGTCATCGGCCTGCAGGCTGGCACCAACAAATTGGCGAGTCAGTCGGGGCAGAACTTCGGCGCTTCCCGTAAAATTATTCTTGGAAAGTAAATTCCTTGCCAGTATATAGAATATGCACTCTTCAACACGTACAAAATTGTTATCTAAATATGTACATTGTATAATTTATGTACATTATTGGTCTAGCCTAAGTCTATTTATGTAATTTTTTAAATAAATTATTTGTACAATTTTGGTTTTATTAAGAAACAAATTATTTATACAAAAAATTAGGTAAGTATCCAGAAATCATTTGTCTCGAAACAATTCAAGTCTGACATAAGTAATGTAGAGTCATCAGTTCGTCGACGAAGTCAAAGTGCTAGAGAATACCTTTTTAAACAGCCTTGCGTTCGACGTCGAACTGAAGGCGTAGGTCGAACCGCTCGACGTCGAGCGCAACGTTGTCAGTTACAAAATAGCATTGCTGGTTTGAAGGTCAAAATAAAATAAAATCGTATCAGCCCTCAGTAACTGAGTGCAAGCCAGATGAGCGCACACCGAACCTGAGGGGGCCGTCATCTTGAGGCAGGAGGTGGCGCTAGGTCAGCCGAGGAGCGAGGAAATGCCTTTTGTGTCACCTTACAATGGTACCTTATGGGGCTTTTGAAGGCCCAAGATGGCGTGCAGTTTGTGGCGGTTCAAATCCGACATAACCACAGAACAAAGAATGTTCTGTGGACATAACCGTCCCGTGGGGTGGTATCTGTGGGGATTTTCACACAAAAAAAGGAAAATTAGTATTTGAGAAACAGCATGCAAAATCAAAATACACGCTGTTACAGAAACTCATATTATCAGCCTGCAGTTAGTAAGTAAGAACATAAGTAACGATATTTACACAGATTTCAAAATTAAAACTGTTGCCCGCAGTAGATGCTTTGCCCGCGTGGACTGTTTCCTACACCTTTGTCTTTGTGTTATAGCTATTACCCTATCCCGGTAGGTGTCTACTCGTATCCTACCTACCTGCACTAAATTTCAGCCACATCTGTTCAGCTGTTAGAGCATGATTGAGTAAGGTAGGTACAATTTGCGTAGGTACCTACTTATGTTAATATCAAACACCATAGTTTTAAGAACAAATCTGTACACGAAAATATTTTTTTTGGATTTCTTGTCTGTATGTTCGGGATGGGCGCAAAAACTACTTGTAGGGTACTGATTTGATGCGGTTTTTCTGTTTGATCAGACTCACTGTCTGTCTGTTCTTACGCATGTTTGATCACAATCGCTTGCGTAGAACCGGGGATAGGTATACCTACCTTGTCAAAAACACGAAAACAAACGTCCACACGGGTGAAGCCGCGGGCATAGGCTAGTATTATATTTTAATAGTAGGTACTATTAAATTATGGAAAATATCGCGATATTGGCTGGCGATACTGAATCGCGATAAAAATTGAATGCCTCCACGGGCCGATAAAAGGAAACCCTATGATCCGTTTTTACCACCATTTGGGTACGGAACTTTTCTGCAGTTCTTTTATGTGTTATGATATTATGAATCTTTTCAACGGCAAAAGCGTTGAATGTATTCACAAATAAATTGTAACTAGAGACATCTAGTAGGTTAAAGATGTTCTACTTTCGGAGAATGTTTCGGAGAATATAGTTTAAATATTTCTGGACAGATGGCGCAAAAATATGTTCCAAGGTCACTGATAGTGATGTCCAAATTCAGCGTAATTTTGCACAACAAACTTGATTTTTATTTACAATGCAATTTACTTCAGTTAAAAATTTTCAAAACGAGGTATAATTGAAAATATCCTTTTGAATAAATTATTTATAATGGATTGACTACATTTTTGCGTAGCATGCATTACGCAAAAATAATAATTATAATATTGTACCACTTATGAGGTACAATATTATAATTATTAGGGATTTTTGACTTACAGAAATAATATTTTAATAATTATTTGATTTCAGTACCTACCTGCCACACTCGACTGTGACTGTTATACTTACATAGTATCAATAACTTAATTTCATGAACTCAATACATTACCTACCTATTAATCCTATTATTGGTGTTAATCTTTAATGACAGTATTAGATAACAGGTAACCTTGGGTTAATTTTTCAACATTCCTAAGTATTATAGAATATAAACACAATCTAGATTAATGCGTAAACACTAAACACATGTAATGAATACATCCCATGCAATTTAACCAAATTGCTTATGGGATTTTATTGAGACTGTCGCAAAACTTGCAGACATTTTCTTATCGAATGTGTGCATTGTGTGTGTACGTTGTCACATCACTAACATTAAATAACACAAGCCCGCTGTCCGCACAAATACTTGTTGTGGAATGTATTAAATGTATACTATACGCTGCGTAAATTGAATGTGAAATGTGCGGTAATAATATCCAAATGTTAATAAATAAGTGAGAAAATGATAAAATTCAGCGGTGCGAACACTTCCACGGCGTTAGAAGATACAGGTGCGAAATTGTGAACTTTGTTATTGGTTTTGTGTGACAGTTTTTTGTATTGAATTGTTATGGTTATTTTGTAGGAGAAGTAAGAAGCATCTGCGAAAGTATTTGCAGCGATGGGTCCAATGCAACCGTACAGCCTGGCGGCTCCAACCAGAGGCCTCGTATGGATATAGCATGTGTTTTGGATGTGACCCAAACTTTGAACCTTGCTCATAGAAAAAGGGCTTTGGAAGAAGTACGATTAGCATCTGAACTTGTTAATGCAAATTTGCATCACATACATGTAAGATTTAACACATTATTATCTAGTTATTTCTATATTAATCTTACCACATACAACTCTTTTTTAAAGTGTCCTTCAAACTTACCTTCCTGCTCATAGTACTTACTTCCTTTGTTTATTGTCAACTTTTTTGTTTGAAAAAAGTTAATTTTGATTTAGAATAAATCTAATTAAATTGTATAAAAGATTTGTCACCGTTCAAAACCCTGACCTTGTAGATTAACTTATAAGGTCATGTTTGGTTTCCTGAACTAAATTCAATACTGAATGTCTACTTTCAAGTGATAACAGTTCAAAAATAAATGTGGGTATGTTATATTATAATTAAAAAAGAAAGAATTATGTCTAATATGGTACCTTATTATTGCAAATTCCAATAAGATTTTGAAACCTACTTTTGAATAATTCTGTGTCAAAATTTGATCAGTGCAAAAAAGTATAGTCCAGTAAAACTGTTATTTATACCATTCATGATAGTATCATAATTTGTCACCTGGTAAATATTCCTGTACCGTAAAATTTTAAAGTAAGTTGAGAATATTTCAACAATCCCGATTCAACACTTCATTGAATATTAACCCCCTTAACACTGCAAATCAATAATGCTAAACTAAACAAACTTAACTGTAATGTTTTTACATATTTAATAAATTTACGCCAGTCAGTATCTATAATGTTAGAGTTTAGAATTCATTTTTCTTTTTTCTCGATGGCCAATCTTATTTTTCCTCAGTCACCTGGGTACCAGAGTTTGCTACTTTAGTAGATTAAAGAAAAGATCAGTGTATTGGTCTGCAAGATTGGTGTAAATTATTTGTCTTGTTGTGCCCTAACAATGCTTGTTATTAACTAAAAGTAAGAGAATATAAAAGAGAACAGTATAAATTTTTTCAGTTTGAAAAGCTGGCTTTTGGTGAAACAAATGTGCTGGACACATTCTACAATGCAGACGTTGCACTGGTGGACCTCAGTGTGCAACTGCAGCAGAGTTCGTTGCTCTATCATCTTGGAGTTCGGGAGAGCTTTGAAATGAAAGAGAATGTATTGTTATTCAATGATGTTAATGCTGATTCTACTTTACGGCTTAAGGTAATTGCCATGGCAAGACTACGTATATATAAGCAAACCAAATCACTTCAAATTTAAGTTGACTGTGCAGTCTGCACAGTGATTTATTAGGAGTGTGCTGGTAAATTTGTCGAACAACGGACAAAGTTCTGGCGCAGGCCTTCTCTCAGAGTCAGGGACCCTTCCCCTCAGAAATAGCCTGTAATGCAAAATAAAAATTTAATAGGAAAGTGAACACCAGTCTCCTGTTTTAGATGACACCAGGATATTTGCTAAGATGATGATCATTTCATCAGATGCTATGCTGCGGCTTAGATGGAACTATGTACCGTATAAAGCTCCATCTTTCTCCATTTGATCCACTGTCCAAAACTAAATGCTCAAAGCATGTTATGGTAGATCCTGTAGGATTGATAAGTAAGTAGGGTAGCCAGAGCTCACTGTACCCCTCCTCCTCCCTGCCCCTTCCTAGCCTCCCCACCTTTTCCTAACCCCGCCCTTTCCCTTCAGGGTCGGCAGCGCGTGGGTAACGCCCTTGGTGCTGCACACGTGGGTCGTTTTCAAATTGAGGGCCAAAAAAGCATGAATTTCATCAATTCATATTATTTGTGATTTTTATGTTTTTTATTACACGGATGCGTTTGTTTATGAATAAAACACATTTTAATCAAACAGACCACTTTTTTATTGGAGTATTTATGCATAAATCAACATTTTTAGTGACACAAATGAGGCATAAAATTCTTCTAATGATAATTTCTAATTTACTAATGAGATCAAAGTTACACTAATGATAATTATAATTTTCATCTAACTGATCGGTGTCTAGTACATGAAAGATATATAGGAAAAAAATGATTAGGGGACTTTATCAATGTAATAGATGCCAAAACCATTATTTTTAGAATGTTCGTCTGTTTGTCTGTTTATCTGTTTGTCCGTGTCTCTGTTTGTCCGCATCAAATTTTTGTTCACGCTAAAGTCAAAAACTACTTGAGGGATTTTGATCAAACTTGGTACGATTATAGTTCATAGTGTTCTGGGCAACATATATAGGCTACTTTTTATATAAGCTGATACCCGTGGTTTCGCCCGCGCTTCGTTTTTAGGTCGTTTTTGGTCATATCTCCGGTTCTCCTTAACCAATTACTACCAAATATACGGTAAATTTTTAGTCTAAGCAAGACCTTTCCAATTTCAAGACCTGAACGGGTTTTGATGCGTTTTTTTATTAGAAAGGTCTTGGTTAGACTCAAAATCTTACGCATATTTGATCACAATCGGTTGATTAGAACCGGCGATATAGATAAAAAACGCGAAACGCGAATATATAATATTACTTCTCTTTGTATGTAAAATAGTAAAATAATGATTTTTTTTATATAGTTTCTGTTAGAAATTTCCATTTATGTCTTTTCATGATTAACCATCAGTCATTATCCACACTCAATTTGTGAGGATTATAGCTTAATCAGTCAAAGCAGCATTATCATCAGGCCTAAAGTAGGTATGTACCTACATGTACCACTGAGCTAGAACGTATAAAAGCTGAACGATTGCAAGATCCTGATGTGAAAGAAATGTACAAAAGGAAATTGAATGACAGGCTAGAACAAAATTGGAGTGCCATAAGTATGAAGGATGTAAAGGCAGTATGGAAAGTGTTAAAAAGTGTAGTTGAGAGTGCCATTGATGTATGTAATGTGGCGAAAAGAAAGAAGAGAAAATGTGCAAAGGCTGATTGGTGGGATGAAAAAAGCTTGGCAAGATATTCTAGCGATGGAAGCTATTGATACAGTAAGTAGAGGTATGAACAAAGATGATATAAAAGAACAGAAGGAAATATCGGAGTGTGAAAGCGACAGTTAAAGAATGCATTGAAAATAAAGAAGAAATTCGGAAGCAAACCGGATGAAATTTTGAAAGTGATAAAATATATGAGGGTGGGAAAGTCTGCTGGGTATGATAGAGTGACGATTGAAATGGTGAGGGCTGGCGAGGGATTAGTGGTAGGACTGTTGCACCACCTGCTCAACCTTTGTTGGATACCAGGCCAGGTCCCGGAAGATTGGAAAAGGCTTACAGCAGGAATGCCATAATCATCGCGGTATCAGTCTTTTAAGCGTGGTTGGGCAACTGTATGCCAAAATTGAAGGTAAATGCGTGAAGCAAGTGGCAGAATTTGTTTACGAAGGATTGGACGTACACGATGGAGATATTGAAAGGAGAATGACTGTGGGCAATCGTGTTAAATGGTGCGCTACACTCCTTCATGAGTGGTCAATCTGTTGACTCTGCCTACCCCAGAGGAAAAAAGGCGAGAGCAATGTATAATTTATAAAAAATATCATTCGTGACACAATCAGTATCATTCGTGTCACTCTTGAATCGACACGAATGAGAGTAACACGACTGAGAATTTTGGCACTATTTTGAATTTAACTCCTAAATGTAACGTTCTAGAACATCACCTTGTACTGGGAAAGCATTTGCCCTGTTATGCATAATTAATGAAATAGATCATATAGAAAATAGGCCATAGTTAAGTACAATAAGCAATGAAAACACTAATGAGACGGTTTTGGCAACAAGTATAAAATTTTACATGATAATAAGATTTTCTTCCAAAAAACGGCGTTGACAATAAACCACCACAGGTGTTCATCGACAACTAATCACAGGGGACCGTGTGGGGTAGAAGATGGGGTAGCAGAGTAGTTTAATTGAGTTTTCTTTCGAGTTTGAAATTGAATACACAACTGATAATTTAAAAAGAATCAGTTTTCTGATGTTGTGAAATCTTTTTATTTTTTACAATTTATATTGTTTCAACGGTTAATATCCTTCCCAAAGAACTGTATAACATAATCGATAAATAAAATCTGCAGTTTTCTGCACTCATTTTTAATTTACGAAGCATTGAACAAAAAATCAACGTTGGGTAGACGTCACACTTCTGAGATTTAGGTTAGTTTTATAGGTATTACTCCGTAATTAATAGCGATAGGAGATTTATTGTACTGGGCACAATAGCGTCTCAAAGAACTTATTGATTAATAGTAATGTTAAATCTGATAGCAACTACCACACAAGAATAAAATAAGAATATACGTGTTTGGCCCTCAATTTGAAAACGACCCACGTCCATAAGCCACGGTGACCGCTTCCCATTAGGTGGGCCGTGTGCCTGTCTGCCACCTAAGTGGTATAAAAAAAGTATATAAGATTACTGTTTTTGTAATAAGTAGTTAGTCCTAGTTAGTTACATAGGAATAGTGACCAGCAGATGTCGCTTTGGACGTGTCGCTAATGGAAATAATAATAAAATATGATACATGTATAATTCCGTAGCGCCGGTCGTAAAAGAAAAATAAATAATGAACTATGATGACATAACTACCTATTATGTCTTTGTTATTGTCTTTTTGGTGATAACCTATAAATGTTTATTATTGCCATGACAATATGCAATTAATTTCATTTTTAGTAGGTACGTAATAATCATATTCCTAGGTATTATATCAAGCGTAGGTACTCCACGTGTTCTAGCCCGACAACCGTCGCCGTCCCAGCGGGGAGGTTACTCGGGGTAATTTTTTTAAAATTCTTCTGTTTGTTCGTCGTGGACGCAAAAACTGCTGAATGGATTTTGATGCCTTTTTTTAATGGTCTTCTTCAGACTTAAAATCTTACGTATGGTTCATTACAATCGGTTGAGTAGAACCGGAGACATAGTCAAAACAGCCGACGTCAACGCGGGCAGAGCCGCGGGCATAGACTAGTTAAAATATAAATCTGAAATACCTCCTCAAGTTACAAACGGAGAATCAGACAGTGAGACGTCGTGTTAAAGATTAGTTAAGTAGTATATTGTGAATTAGAATGAATAATAATCGTTTCTATTTGCTTAAAGTAACTTGAATACATTACAAAACATGCTAATACGTTGTGAAGGTTAATATTTGTAAAAACCCCTAGCCTCAAACTGGGTAAATGTCCATTGTTTTGCAAACCTTACATAGGTATGTTTTTAAACATAATACTATAGGCATACCTACTAGCATAGACGTTTAAATGTTCGGACAAAACGCGCCGAGGAGGATACTGGGTCACAATAATGACTGTAGTGCCTTCTACTAAGTACTGAACTTGTATGGGGCTCCAGGCCAACCACACCTACTAGCCGTTACAACTGCTGATTAACGGGCGAAGCTTTAGCGCAGGCGTTTCTCTCATAGTTAGGTTCAGACAGCAGTCGCTCTCGTAAAAAGCTACAAAGTGCAAGCTTTGGATGCAACTGGAATTTACGCTCAGATAATGATGAATGGGCGACCCTATTGTCGTTAACCGGGCACTTATTATAGGTTGTAACTATGTTCACTGTTGGATTTAGAACAGTATCCCTTGACCTTACCCCACGTACCTATACGTATATGAAAATGATCATCGACTTTTGACGCTGACTGTACGCCATTGTAGTCTACTTCATTAAGAACCTATTAGGTATGTTTAGAACAATAATTTTACTTTTCACACACGCTTTACTTAATACCCAATATTCCATACTTGCGGATTTACTTACCTTCAAATATAAACGCATTTATTAGGACCTTAGTAGGAGTAGGAGGAAAATTAGGAGTAGGAAAATATTAGGAACGGTCAGCATACTAATTGCATTGAAAAAACGCATTAAGTATTTGTAACTACTAATTGCATAGAATAAACGCATTAAGTATTTTTGTAACTTATAGCGGTAACTCTACGGCATAGTGGTATCGTGAACAAGATTACAGATTACTTAATAGTTCTACAATATAAAGATATGAATTTCATAATATCATATTACGTGAACAAATCATAATACTCTTATGGATAACATGAGATAAAGAAAGTATTCCCCCTAAGACAGTTTATCAACAATTTTCTTATCATCCAAATATCTATACGTCCGCCGTTTGAATGCATATCAACAGCTATTACTCTTAATTTGTCAAATTGCCGGCCGTGCGCCCAATCATTCTAGAGTATGACTATTCAAATAACTTGACATTCAATTACGGTATGACATTTTTATAGATAGATTTGTTGTTGTAAGTATATTAAGGATAGACAGATAGATAATAATCTTTATTGTACACCAAAACATAATTGCACAGATATTTTAAAATGGTTTCGCCATTATCACAAATAGCAATCTTTTCCGTAACCTTAGGATGGATAAGAATAGGAGTGTTAAGTTAGAAATTTTACTTATTACTGTAGTACTGCAGCCTCCCGAAATTATTATTTTAGACGAAAGTTTTACCTTTCCCCCCATATTCTGATTGACCAACCATACCCGTGGCTACGCGCGTTTGCATAAGTTGATTTAGTTCTACACCGGTTTCTTTCTTTTATGCTAGGTAACTAATTGAAACCCACCTATTTCTCACGTTTCGACTGTGATTAGAACTCGATGTCAAACAGAATCTGGCCCCTGGTTAAAAATAGGCCTGACTGACTGTTTCGTAACCGACTCATATACATCATTGTAAAAGGTAGTGGTTATTTTTATATAATTTCTTCGTGAAGTATAATTTATAAATGACTAGCTAGGTCATACAATTTCGGATTGTCGTATGGTACAAAATCGGCTACCTAAATTGTTGCTTTAGCTATAATTATTCCTTTACAACCTCATAAAAAGAAAACTAATTAAAACGACCTCTTCTTAGTATTTCATTCATGGCAATTTATATAAGTAATATATATGCGTCATCTTATGAACATGAATGACAATAACAGTACTAATTACTCATACATTGAATAGATTTCATTAATGAATTACTCGGTATTCCTACAGTCGTCACTGCCCAACTTCCTCTTCGTCTCATACAAACTGACGGACGTTGGTACCTGTGTTACTACCAACCCTGCAGCGACGAAATTCAAGGGCGAAGACGTAGCCGACCCCAAGCAACACTTGACTTTGAGGTTGAAGAATATTTTACAGGATGTCGAGGTACAAACGAAGTGAGTAAATGTTTTTTTTATACCACGTATGCAACACCAAGAGCTTCATCCACGCGCTGCCTACCCTGAAGGAAAGGGCGAGGGTAGGAAAGGGTGGGGAGGCTAGGAAGGGGTGGCGAGGAGGAGGGGTACAATGAGCTCTGGCTACCCTACTTATTGTCTGTAGTAGGGTTCTGTAGGGCGGAGGTACTACCCCAGTCGGACAGCTCATTTCGGACGGGAGATACCGTCATGTCCTACCTCCTCCTTTTTGGTCTAACTTAGTTAAGATACATTCCTAAACATCAATTGCTGGACAGAGATACTTAGTTCTTCGCTTTAGCGAAAACCGAGAGAGAGAGGAAGGGTTTCGAGTATGATACTCTACCAATATCTAAAAAACCAACGCAATCTTATTTATCAAAACATGATCATTATCTCACCAATCGCCGGTTAGACCTATAAAAAGGGACCACCTCAGTACTAGGTAAGTGCTAATCATTGTATCTCAGTATTGGTTATAGACACAAATCTGAAACCTTTTTATATACAACTTAGGTGGCAGACAAGCATACGGCCCACCTGATGGGAAGCAGTCACTGTGGATGTGTGCAACACCAAGAGTGTCACACACGCGCTGCCTACCCTTTTCTTATCGTGCGGAAATCCCCATGGATACCTCCCTCGTCGGCCATCGGGGGTGGTTATGTCGGAATGGTGTGGCGAGTAGGAGGCGCTAGTTGACTCCCTTGCCCGGGTGCACCACGTGGAGGTTCCGGCCCGCACCCCGCGCTGCCCACCCTGAAGGGAAGGTGGGGCCAGACAATTAACGTAGTTCATAAGTTTGCCTGATAAAAAAACTCATTTTTCAGAGCACACCTTCAAGAGAAATTTCTATCGGATCTACGCAAAGCGCGTGAGATATACAGCGGTCCAGAGCTTGCAAACGTGCTTCATGCTATGCGACAGAGGTTGGACGATCCCGCCGTTCTATCCGGAGACACGATCCTCAGCATGCTCATATCCTTTCGGGAAATACAGGATTACGATGCGATCGTGCAAGTGGTCGATGACCTCAAGACTATTATGAACAGGAAAAATTATGTGAATATGCCTATTATTAGGTTTATGTATGCTTTTGCTATGAATAGGTGAGTGTTTTTGTTTTGCGTAGCTGATTATATAGGATATAGATTCAGGTGTTAAGAATATACAGGGTGAATTTTTCAACTGGGTGTGGATGGCCAAATCTAAATCTATGAAAAAATGTTGGTATAGTGAAAAATGTTTACTTAAGTTTGCTATGTTATTACTTCCCAGAATTCGTTCCTTATTAGCAGCACTATCGAATAGCCGAAGCATTTGATGAGGCCGTCAAGCTGAGTACGTTTAGCTTATCATCAGGCGAGGTGAAGTCATATTGACGTGACTGACATAAAAAAATAGTGTAATAATATAGTGTTTTTTTTTTTTTTAAACAATGGGTTCTATTCCTGGTTAGGTGTACTGATTAAAAAAAAATCAATATTGTAGTTTTAGTTAAGATCAAAAACGGCTCGAGATCCTTTGAGCATTTTACGCTATTTCTCATAGTTTCGGATTTGGCTGCCCTCGCTGCTAGCAGGAGCGAGTGCTATGTCGGGACTCGAACCGACTAAAACTGTAGATCATCTCGGGTCTTCAATCCCCTCGGTTAACCCAGCGCCATCTCCGGTTTCGAGATGGTCCTTTCAGTGTTACGGAAACACCTCACTGCTTTAATAATATAAAAAGTACCTAAGCGTGACATTTATTCTTTCAGACGGAACAAAGAAGGCGATAGAGAAAATGCATTAAAAGTTTGCGTCAAAGCATTAGAAAAGAAGGAAAATAGGTTTCCTGATATGTTGTGCCTGTGTGGGCGTATATACAAGGATAAGTTCGTGGAATCTCAGCACTCGGATAAGGAAAGTCTCAACAATGCTATACACTGGTATGAACTCAAAATTTTGAATTTTACCTTATGATGACCTCTGAGTTTAGGTATATTTTCCTTGAATATTTTCCTTGTTTTAAAGATACTTACGTTACGTTACTTAGTTGGTGTCTCGTCATCCAGACCGGACATATTCCTCTTTTCTAGACACATTAAACATATAATACTAGTAGAGCTTACTGTACCGTGGGAAACCAACATTCCTAAAGACCACACAATAAAATTAAATAAATATTACGACCTAACAAATGAATTTAACAAAAATGGCTATGTTGTTAATTTATACGCGGTAGAAGTAGGAGCGAGAGGTATACCAGCAAAATCTCTCTATAACCTTCTGAAAGACCTTGGCCTGTCGAGAACTGCAGTAAGTTCTGTTTTAGAACGAGTATCTAAGGCTGCATTAACAGGTTCCTTCCAAATTTGGCTAGGCAGGGCGGGAAACTCGAGCAGTGAAGGTGAGCGTTGATGCGCATCTTAAAGGGGGCCTCCTTAAACCTACACCTAGGTCGCAAGTCCTGGGAACTGCTCGGAGTTTCTCCCTCTGCTACACGATGGACCCGGCACCCGCACGGTGAATCCATGGAACGCTAAGAAGTTCGTCTCATGAAATATGAGCTATGGCATATGAGAAAAGAAAAATTTTCTCACTACCCGATGCCGATGAATGTACCTCAACTTTTGGTCATATCTCCGGTTCTACTCAGATTCGATCGCAATCAATTTATAGCAGATTTTAAAACCTTTCTAATAAGAAAAAAAAGTTATCAAAATCCGTTCAGTAGTTTTTGCATCCATCGCGAAGAACAGACAAACAGACAAGGATTCCAAAAAAACTTTAAACCCTTTTTTTTTTCTCTCACCCTTTCCCAGCCCCCTTTGCCTTCAGGGTGTGTAACACCCTTAGTGTTGCTCACGTCCATAGGCCTCGGTGACCGCTTCCCATCAGGTGGGCCGTGTGCTTGTCTGCCACCTACGTAGTATAAAAACATGTACATACAGAGCTCTTTTACAATTCTATAATAATCTCTGAATTCTTTTTCAAATTCACGGAGGCCCTGATTGCTCTTTTCAGGTACAGACAGGGCTTCGAAGTACAACCAAATGAGTATGCCGGTATCAATTTAGCAACTCTTTTAGCTATAGCTGGAAATGATTTCAAAAGCTCTGAAGAATTACAACACATAGGTAAGATAACTATAATAAGGCCTTTTTTTATCGTGCGGAATTCCCCATGGATACCACCCCCGTCGGCCATCGGGGGTGGTTATGTCGGGATCGAACCGACTAAAACCGCACGCCGTCTCGGACCTTAATTACCGGGGTGTAAGGTTACCCAATCAATGGGCATATCCCTCGCACCCCAGCTGACCCGGGCCATCTACGGTTTTAAGATGGCCCCCTTGACACAATTGATACAAATAAAGGATTTTATTTGTATCAATACATACGGGATACTCTCTTCGCTAATTTTCGACCTGACTATCCCGTATGCAACTCACCTCTACTTTTGCACTGAGAAGGTTGAGGGGTAGGCAACAGACAAAAATGACGTAACATAATGCGGTTTTAATTACTGTGCTTCAGGTATAGTCACTTGCACTTTAGTCCGTCCTCAAATTGATGACTTCACTTCGCATTTTGATTTTACTACAGGAAAACCGGACTGTAATATACGGAAACTGATATCTGACTCTTGCAATACTCTAATAATTTATCACATAAGTTATTTACTCATTTCATAGAAATATGAAAAAGTTGTACCCAGGCACATATTCATGCATAAAACTATTTGCACTGAGCGGAAATCGAACCCGCGACTTCCTATTTAGTCGCACGCTCTACCATTACGCCACAGGGGTCGTCAAAATAATTAAACATTAATAGATAGAATATTCGTTATGTACACCACAAATTATCTTACGACTAAAAATACAGTTGGTACAATGAGCGGTCTTATTGGATGGATGGATGGATCAACTTTTAGATGAAATTTTTGTGTTACCCTCTGTCTATTCCTTTAGTGTCTTTCAGCCTAATTTAGTTCATAATTATTTTTTTTAGGAATGGTACTAAACCATTTAATAGGTAAAAAGGGGAGTCTATCATCCCTGAAAGACTACTGGGACGTCGCTACGTTCTTTGAAATCTCAGTACTAGCCCAGGACTACGTGAAGGCGATACAGGCAGCCGAATGTATGTTCAAGTTGAAACCACCGAACTGGTACCTCAAGTCTACTATAGGAAATATTGAACTTATTGATAGGTGAGATATATTTGACTGACTTTTAAGTTTTGTTTTTTTAATGATTTTTTGATCGGAAAAAATTATCATCCAGGACTTGAACCGTAAAAATAATGTATAAAAACATTGCAATATTGTTCATTGTTGCCGTAGTTCGAATGAATTACGGTAGATGGCTCCACCGGCGCCCTAAGCCGTAGAATATATCGGAGAAATTCGAGCATCTAGAATGGGTCCAAGTAGCTCAGTTGGTCAGAGCATTCCCCCTGTAAGGGACTGGTCACGGGTTCCAATTGCTTTAAAATTTCATTCCATTTTGAGTTCTTATAAAAAAAATTTTCGCGTTGGCATTGGTTACATGTGAACTAGATACAAGGGTTAGCTCATATCCCCAAACCTGAGGGGGCCATCTCGAAGCCGGAGATGGTCCGGGCTAGCCGGGCTGCCAGTCCCATTTTGGGCCGCCTTACACCCAGCTAGAAGACCCGAGATGGCGTGCGGTATTAGTCGGTTCGATTCCGACGTAATCGCCTCACGCGGATTGCCGTGGGGATTTCTGCACGAGAAAAAGAATGGGCTAGCTCATATCCTATGGTTATGAAGCATCAGCAGCAGCTGCAAAGCATGCAACTGGGATTAACGCTGTGATGATGATGATGATGATGATGAATTAATAAGTATATCTATTGTTACAGATTTAGAAAAAGTGAAGATTCAACGCCAGAACAACAAGTATTTTCTTTCTGGATGGAATACTTCGTGGAAGCCACTAAGAGCAGCTGTGAAAATATTATTAGGTTTCCAGTAAGTGTATTCTACACTACAATATTTTTTAAAGAATACATAATATGTAACCGGGAATTAACGCGATCATGGTATAGGTATATACATACCTTTGGATTGCCTGACGTTTCGACCAGGTTACACCGGCCGTGGTCACAGGCTGACTGTCTCAGCTGCGCACGCCCTCCGTCGTCGAGTCCGTGAGGTAGCCGGTTGTTCAAGTACCCGCACATTTTCGACATTTAAAAGTTTAAAAGTTAATACATAATGTTCCTGTTCATTGTGTTATGAATCTAAGTTTCTTATTAAGTCAATTCTCTGTGCAATTTTCAGGTACTGATATTAGAAACAACAAAAGTTTACATGCCGTCTTATGTGAACGTCAATATGGGCGCGGAACAGAAATCTGTAGAGATCCTCAATCTTTGTCTAGAATCTATGCGAGGCCAGTGTCGGCAAGTTCATCGATGGCTTTTCACCTCTGATATGATTAGGAGCTACAGGTAATTGTCATCGTGTAGTTAACAATCTGTAGACAAGTACCCAGGCAGTATAGTAAGTCACATAAAGTCGGAAATCATTCTCCGAGTCTTTGACCCAACTTATTTGGGGTCGGCTTTTAGTTAACTACAAGGCCGTACTTCGATATTTTACGTGAAGCGACTGCCATCTATCCACACACAAATAATAATTTTGACGTTTTGTAAGTTCCGTTTAATGGTCTATACAGAATTAATAATTTTCTACTTTGACTTTAAATGACTTTGAATCGAAGTTCTAAAGTTAGACTAGTTACTGGACTTTTTAGGGTTCCAAATAACCATAACGACTGTCGTAGATATTCGTATGGCGACCCGGACACTCTCCGAGGAACGAAAAGAACATTACATTAAGAGTAAAAATAACTCTTCATGTCTAGCTTTTTATCACTAAATTGTTTACTACTTATGTAAATTTTCAGTTTGTACAAACGAGATGAACGATGTTTGTTCCTATACGTGAGCGAGAATTCCGACGATTTCCAAATATTTTTGCCATCGCAGTCTTGCCGGGAACGATTGCACGATTTACTTGGCGAACTTACTGCGGACCATGAAAAAGTTACCGACCTTGATACCAGTGTTATGCAAGACCAGCTGAAGGTAAAACTAAATTTCTTATAATGTGATTAGATAACATGGTTTAAGATACAAGAAACAGAAATTCTTAACTCCAAGATACTATTGAGAATTTCTTAATAAAAAAAAGCTCGACAATCATTGCAGTCGCATTCGCTACCATAGAATCACCGAAATATTAATATTTATGCCATCATGTGCCCCAATTTTTTAGCCACGCTGCTACTTTCATTTAAATACAAATTTTCTTGTCAGACGTTTTGATCCTAGCGTTTTTACCTCAAAACCCGGGACTTTTACCTTTTGATTTAACTTATACTTAAATACGGCTTTTATGTGAGCGACTACTGCTTGACTTCCCAATTTTTAGAAAAGCTTGCATCAGAACCTTGTCGATCCTATAAGACGCCATCTCTTTAGTTCTACCTTGTCTATATAAAATTTCCATGTCACAATGTTAGTTACCGTACCCACTCCTCCGAAACGGCTTTACCGATTTTTACCAAATTTTATATGCATATTCAGTAGGTCTGAGAATGGGCTACTGTCTATATTCCATACCCCTAAGTGATAAGGGTTGTTCACCTTTAAAATGCAAAACAATGTTTGCCGGGTCAGCTAGTTTTATATAAATTATTCTACGGTATTCTACATAGTCCTTCAAGTACAATGTCATTTTTTACGCAATGCATTCACCTTTTCATTGGGCTACCTTTACCTACTCCTAAGCCCTATCATACTTCTAATCTGTCATTGTTCATCTTACCTACTCATCTACTTGCAGTTCGAATACGAGCTCGACGATTTCAACAAACGCGTGGTCTTAGGCAAGGGCACGTACGGAGTGGTGTACGCGGCGCGGGATCTCAACACGCAAGTGCGTATCGCCGTCAAGGAGATCCCGGAACGGAACCTGGGAGATGTACAGCCCTTGCACGAGGAAATATTGTTGCACTCCCAACTCCGACATAGGAATATTGTGCAGGTATGTTATAGTATCTAATTTAAATTTAACTTTTCCTTTTTATTGTTAACTAGCTGTTACCCGCGGCTCCGCTCGCGTGAAATTCTGTTCCCGGGATAAAAGTATATAATGTTATTCCAGACTATAATCTATATCTGTATCAAATTTCAGTTAGATCCATTCAGTCGTTTTTGCGTGAAAGAGTAACCAACATACATCCAGACATCCACACATTCTTACAAACTTTCGCGTTTAAAATATTAAGTAGGCAGAATAGGCTCGCGTTTGACCACAATCTCACGTGTTGGTAAGTGATGATGTGGTAGAGGGTGGGGCTTGTTTGCATAGAAAGAACCTGTTCACTGTAGACTTGAAGACTCCCTTTCAGCGTTCCCTTACGCGTAATGAATGTACTGCTAAAGCGTTTTGTGCGTATGAGTGGGATATGCACCGTGCATAGTTTCATAGTACAAGCTTTGGATGCATCAAGATAATTAATCACATAAAAGTCTGCTTAAAATTGGGTGAAAGATAGTCTTAGTTATTAAGTTACTAAGTAATTATTTTGTTTTCTTCTTAAATTACAGTATTTAGGTTCAATATCAGAAGACAACTACTTCAAGATATTCATGGAGCAAGTGCCTGGTGGTTCACTCTCTGCGCTGCTCCGGTCTAAGTGGGGACCGCTCAAAGAAAATGAAGCTACTATAGCGTATTATACAAAGCAGATCTTAGAGGGTAAGCTGATAAATCTTATTAACCACAGTAATATTCTTAATGTGAAACTAAGTATAAAAATGGAATGATAGTAATCTAAACAAATACACTGTTTACCTGATGGTACGCAGCATTGAATACGTGAATTTAGAATGCTAAGGTTCAGTATACCATATACTAAGGATATATTTGCACAAAAGAATTTTTGAAAAATTCCATACAGCTTCCACAAAGCAGTATTTGTCAGATATACAAAATCAATATTCTAGGACTTACATAGCGCTATTCAAACCCATATTACGCGTAGCTTTTGCAAATACTTATTATGAGTAATACCAATTGAAATACACATAATTCATGTAAACAAATATTTGTACTGTACGGGAAAGGTGCGGTAGACCCTATTGGTTATATTTTTATTTTTAGAAGTCTGGAACCGGGTCGCTAGTTATATTAATTAATATTACAATTTTCAGGTCTGAAATACCTCCACGACCAAAAGATTGTCCACCGCGATATAAAAGGCGATAACGTGCTAGTAAACACGTACAGCGGAGTGGTGAAGATCTCGGACTTCGGCACGTCCAAACGCCTGGCGGGGCTTTGCCCTTCTACTGAGACGTTCGCCGGCACGCTGCAGTACATGGCGCCCGAAGTCATTGATAAAGGGCAGAGGGGATATGGTGCTCCGGTATGTCAATATAGCACTTATGTATAGCTGTTTCGCCCGCGTGGACATCGGTTTTCTCGTTTTTTGACTATGTCTTTGGTTTTACTCAACCGATTTGTTCAAACTTCAACAATATGCAAGATTTAAATTCCGACCAAGACCTTTCCAACAAAAAAAAACCGTATCAAAATCTGTTCAGTAGTTTTTGCGTCCATCGCGAGCAGACAGATAAACAAACAAGAATTCCAAAAAAAATCGTTTATGTAACATAACCCAAGTTTCTTTTAAATGCACAGCCTTTGCCTTACAATTTTATAACAGTATAGATAATGTAAAGAAACTTGTATCTGATCAGTGAAGATGTATTTCATTATCAATATTACTAGACTTTTTAATTATTATTTCAGGCTGACATTTGGTCTTTGGGATGCACAGTTGTAGAAATGGCTACAGGCAATCCACCGTTCATTGAATTAGGATCACCTCAAGCAGCAGTTTTCAAGGTAAATATAATTCGTTGCTTATAAAATGTTGCGGACTGTTGCGCCTCTCCTTAAATAATACTGCAAAAGTTGTATGTACTAAATATCTTGTCATACAGGTGGGATACTACAAAATGCACCCAGAAATCCCTCAGGAGTTATCAAACAAAGCTAAGAACTTCATACTACGGTGTTTCGAAGCAAAGCCGGAGGAACGAGCTACAGCTGCCGAACTCTTAGAAGATCCCTTCCTTTGCGAGTAAGTAAACTATTGGTACAATATAATCTACAAATACTATAGTTGTTCAGTTATTTCAAAGAGTACCGGACTATAGATAGGGACAATGTATTTCAATATCAAGCAATCATCAAGTTAGTTTTTTTCTCTTGGTTGTTGGGAAGCGGTCACCGTGGCCTATGGACGTGTGCAACACTTAAGGTGTCACACACGCGCTGTCTACCCTTTTTATTATCGTGCGGAAATCCCCATGGATACTACCCCCGTCGGCCATCGGGGGTGGTTATGTTGGGATCGAAACGACTAAAACCGCACGCCGTCTCGGGGAGAGGAGGGGTACAGTGAGCTCTGGCTACCCTACTTACCGGCGGCGGCGGGAACATAACACGATGGTTATTATGGCCGCGGTCTTCTGTAGGGCGGAGGACTGTAGTAGTTATAGTATTTATACACTATGGCTGTATTACCAGTGCACCTGCTTTGCTCTGGCGCAAGCTTTCCTTTAGGGCTGGGTATTCAGACGGTTGTGGCTACCATAAAAGCCGCAATCTAAAAGATGAGAAGAAGTAAGTGGACCCCAGGCTCCAAGTTGAAAGCCTTGGATGTAACCGGGAAACGCGCTGGGATGACAATGATGAACATTTAGGCGCTATCAAAACTGGTAATCTGTTCGGAAATTAGCAATAAATTAATAATTTCAGAAGATATATTAGTATTAATTTTGTTTTTATTCTGTTTATTATTTAATATGTTCCAAATAAAGTTTTTTTTTATATTCTTTTCACTTCAACATTTACTGTATTCATGAGTCATATTATGGATCTTTCCAGAAAGAAAAAACCAACCAGCAGATTAGGTAGTAATATGGACTACAGTCGTAGTATATCTGTGCCGGCTGACAAAGCGCGTCCTGTCACCGCGCAGAAGAAAATTTCCGAACCCAGCATAGCTGGTAACCTGCCTAGTTCACCGGAAATAGAGTAAGTATTCATTTGAAGCAAACATATTTGAGCATATTAGTCTTGCCTTAGTTTGCAATGCATGGTATTCAGTTACCTAGACAGTTATACTAAAGAATCAAATATAATCCCTATGCATGGACTTAGTAACTGTTTATATCCAGTTTAATGTTCTTATTTCTGAACTAAATAAAATATAACGTACGGTTATTTAACGCAATACGCGACATTAATAAAAGTGTTCCTAATTTGAATTGAATATTTGTTTATTAATAAATTTAAATAAATTATTTATTGTTATATTAACTTTTTTGTTATTACTGACTGGTATCAAATCAAATGCGAACGGCATTTATTTTGTCTCGGCCGATCGTTTGTGATTGAATAAGCACTAACAGTAAGCTAACCGGACATACCACCCTTAGTTAAAAGTTGAGAATACTAAATTACCGAATACATTACTCCTGAATAGCAGATTACCAAATACCGGATTACCGAATATCGGATTACTGAATCTCGGATTACCGAATATCGGACGACCGAATTCTGGATTGCCGAATATCAGATTACCGGATGCCAATTTTTTTTATACCGGTAGTCTGAACCTCTGATTACCAGATTATCAAATCCTGGATCAACGAGGTATTCTCATATCTAAACTATTACCGAATACAATATTTTTGGCACATTAATACCGGATATGAACAGTCTCGTAGTTTTAAGTTTTTATTTGACTTTTCCTTACATGTTTGCGTGGTGTGATGTTGCCATACCATCATACACATTACGGTGAGAGGGAGCTTATGTATTGGGTAAGGAAACTCAGATTTAACTGTGACGTTAAATGTGGCATTGAGTTTTACATGAAATAAATTGGCATACATAAACTCATTCAACTATTATGATTTATATGTTTACATTACTAATTTAGTTAGCTGTGTCATGGATTTTTGTAACAAAAATATGATTATATACTTATATATTGGACATATTTAAAATAATAGTATTTTAGAGTCTATTTTTTTTATTAATAAATTAATTTCGTAGAAGTTTCATTGAATTTAACTAATGACAAAGCACTCAGTTTGATAACGTTCCATTGAGTTAAATTGTTAATTGGGTTTCGAGAGAATTATTAAAATGTATCACGATATGAAAATAGTTTTATAACTATTTAATAAGTACCTGCCTCCTTCAGTATGTGGATTTTGGAGCAAACATCTTTGACATGTATTTCAAACAGTTTTTTAAAAGTTTCTCATAAAAGTGTTATTGTAACATAGTCATACACATTTTCTTCTTATAAATATTGAGTTAGCTCGCAGATTGTAAGCTGTTTCACAAGGTATGAATTAAATAAATAATTTCTTCTTATCTAAAAAATCTATACAAATATATGCACTGAGCCAGTATCGAACCTTCTGTCTCCGATTTAGCAGTCGAACGCTCTACCGCTACGGCACAGAGTAGAGGCCACTTTAGGTAATTAATTAGTGGTCCAAAATTACCCTAAAATTCTTACGCATCCATTAATTTTCCTCGCTAGATTCTTTTAAACCACATAACAAAGGATTTTACTGATTTTTATATATTCTATACAATAGTTTATATTTAAAATTTATCCTAAGCTTTTGAAAAATGATTTATAAAATTATTATACCCGTGCGAAGTTGGAACATGAAATCAAATGAACCGCTTACAGTCTGCTCATTGTTACTTAATTATATACGTGTATGTTACAATCACACTTGTATGGAGACAAAACATAACATTTAACAGACACGACACCCGAATGTGTTAATTGTAACACAATTGTTATAACACGTTGTCGATTGCTTTGCACCTAAGAGTGTTTGTTTTCCCCACATCAAGGGTGAAAACGATCCGGTCTAACCCGACAATCACTAGGACAGCCTCGTCGATGCTCTCACCGATACTGATATACCCACCGGATTTGTCAAATAGCAGGTAAACAATATTTTATACACTAGGTATTTTGATGGTCAAAATTCATAGAATACTTTATTTTTTTGGACTAAATTTTAAATATCGAACTGGAAATGTCACTCATTTAACTGCATTACTGTTACAACATAGGGAAGGTGCTGTTAAGTAATAATTCGGTTGTATATGAGTATAATAAGGTTGTGCATTCACTAGCATATTAATTACCAAAGATCGCTTAAAGTACTTTTTTCTTTTAAATTTATTGAGATAAAGGTGCTAGAAATACGTCGCTTTTTAAATAAGTTACTACAAGAAATCGAGTAACATGGTATCACCAAACTTGCTGCTTATACCTACATAAGTTTTAAGTGCGTGTGCATACTTTGAGTGTTCTTACTAGGTGTTAAGTAGACCGATGAATAAGATATAGATAAGAACGATATTAATTTTCATTTAAAGGTTCAGTTTCTAAAACTCAACAGTGCAACACTTATGAAATTCGTTTATGGTCATAAAATTGATTAATGAAAGTCAATGAGCTGTGAACAGCTATTTTGGCGTATGTTCACTAGATTTAAATCACAATGAATAAATCTATAAGATAAAGGGATTGATCTAGTTACCATGAACTGATCTTTATCACAGTGCCTGATGGTCTAAAATAACTATAATAAAATTTGAATATTGACACTTAATTAAATTTTGTCGTATCAGACCATCTTACTTTTTATGTTATTTATGTTATGACAAATTAAATGTCAGTAAGAGGTAGTATTCCTGTTATCTACGAAAGTACACTGGATGTTGTAATTACATTCCTGTTGAATTTACCCACCTGAACAGCTTCTCGAAAGTTCTCAAAGTATACACGCTAATTTTCGAAAAATATAAATTGATACAATCTGCACGAATTGTATTATAATATTATACCGAAATTGCATATAAAAGCATGAATTAGCAATAATTCATTATGATATTGTATTAGATTATAATATCTTGTTCTATTAAACATCTATTAGAATACCTTCTTGAATTGTTTATGAAATATTTAGAATAAAATATTGCATTCTATGAAATACGCTTTACACTGCTTATTAATATGCACAGAATAGTTTAATATTGCACTTGAACTCTCTATTCAGTTAAAGAGTAATTACTAATTTACATTGCACACTCTGAAAACCGAATTTATTCATTCCTTACAATATTTAGGTACGTTCTTGTCCCTTTGTCGGTGGCGGTTATAGGTGACTGCGAATAATACGTTTCCTATAGTGTCTACAGTAAGGCGAGTAAAAAATATATTACGAATAGTAAGCTTGTCTTATTCGTATCGAGAGACTGGAGACAAACGCGATTTATTGATGTACAACCAAACGCGATTGGCCAAACATCCAATCACGATAAGGAGGTAAGGTAAGGTAATATATATTGACTATCTCCAATCTTCTTACGAATACGAAACACTTACTATTCGAAAGAAATTTGCTCGCTCTAGAATCTCTAGAGGATACGGTCCATCATAGATTATAATTACAAGTAAACAGATTTTTTTTCTCAGAAATTAAGAGAAAACTAAATGAGAAGCGAATTCCTACTCTACTTGTAATACACATCTAATTTTTGTTTCTACATTTAGTGTGTAAATTCCGGAAACGAAATACACTTTATGCTAATTGAATAATTATATTCCTTTTCTTCCATTATGATTAAGATTCAGGACAATGTCGATATTTAAAAAGTCTGCACAAGTATCACATGTAACAAAATCGATTTCTTATCATCTCTAAGAATCAAAATCGAATGGAATCGAAAAGTATTTCAAATCACAATTTCAAACAAAATAATTATGTGCAAATTCATTCGCCCATCAATTTTTATAATTTCATGTAAATGCTCAATCATATACCGCTTCTTCTAACACTCGAAGTATTGTTCATTAACTTATAACATTGTATATTTAGTAAAACGTCAATTCGGCAAACCAATTGAATATAATGCTGTCTTTATTTAATCTTTGTTCAGTAATAGTTGGCGATGGTGGATAATCAATTATGTATATATTTATAATAACATGTATCGGCGTTCGGATGCGGAACATCCGCGACGGAATTTTGCGTAAAGTGCGTCGCAGGTCTTAGTCCATGATATCGGCCGGCAGTTTTTATGCCTTGCATGCGCTTGTTAGGTATTCATGTTACGATACATGTCCAGTAATAGCCAAGGAGGCGTCCACAAATTACGTGAGGTGTTTTTTTTTAATTTTCTGTCGCTCCCTCCTCCCTGGTGAGATGTCGTGAGATTTTATTCAACCCCCTCCCCCATCCCCCAACGTTAGATTAGATGAGATTTGACTCGACTCCCTCTCCCCTTAAACATCTAACGTATTTTATTGACGCCCTTCAAAGCACTATTATATTGTAAATCTATATATTAAGTTGAATATTTCATTGATTTGTTTATACCGTATTATATTACTAGCTAAAAACTTAATCCTTTTGTTAATTGTTTAACTATTTTTTACCACGGTATATCAAGCTAATGGTATCCAAAAATTTGTTTTTAATAAGTACTCTTATATATAAGTATATTAATATAAATAATAATAATATTGTTATATTTATTAATAATCGATATAGCTACCAAACTATCGCTGAACAAAGTATTTACTTCATACACATTAAGACAGCATGATATTATATCATTTATTGGGATGTGGTATAAAACAAAAACGTTAAGTTTAGCATCAATAATATATGGTTATATTTTAGTACAATGCCCAACACGCCATCCACGGATGAGATGGACAATAATGACACACTGCTCAATAGGCGGAGTTCTTCGGGTGGTCTGTTATCTCCTGAGGTAAGCTTCAATAAATAGTCCTATTGATATAAGAACTAGTTACCGCCCATGTCGAATTATGACCCCGTTCTCGCACCTCACGAGAACCTATTCCAGGAAAAAAAGTAGCCTATGTGTTATATCAGACTATAATCTGTCCATGTATCAAATTTCAGTCAGATCTGTTCTGTAGTTTGAGTGTAGCAAACATCCAAACATCATCATTAATTTTCACATTATATTTAGGATGTGAAACTTTGTTAGAATGGATGTATGGATAGTTACTCTTTCATGTAATAACGGTTGCACATAATTATAGATGAAATCTGACACAGAAATAGATTAAATAAATAAATAACGACATTCTACACATCGCTCCTTAGACCCAAAGTAAGCTTAGTTTCACTAGCTTGTGTTATGGGTTCTAGAATGCTGGTAAACATACTTATATAC
Organism: Lithosia quadra; assembly: GCA_963576445.1. Classification (NCBI taxonomy): domain Eukaryota; kingdom Metazoa; phylum Arthropoda; class Insecta; order Lepidoptera; family Erebidae; genus Lithosia; species Lithosia quadra. Next base: position 12,135,026 of record OY754880.1, on the reverse strand, counting down.
TTTTTTTTGTAAATACATACTTATTATACATAGAAACACCCATAGATTACAGTTTGGAATAGCATATAGGTTCTTTTTCATTCCAGGAACAGGTAGAATGGGTTCAGTATTCCACACAGGCGGTACCGCAGGATATATTATAAAATGAAATCACTTTTAAGTGTCAAATCTGTATCTCCGCTAACTTCTTGTCTTTAAATACGATTTATAGAAGGTTTTCTAGATTAACTTTTGACGAACGGTAAATTCGCTAATGTTTTAAATAATTTAGTATTTTTATTTATCCACCATGCTGATTCCGGATTACAATGTGAGTCTGCTGACTAGCTACTAATAAACAAATCCTAGACTATACACCCGATAGTTACAATCAAAATAATTACAGGTCGATATGCCAAACGTCCCTCGGTCATCTATCGACGTGGAACATGACGGGTTCTACCTTCTGAAGAAAGACTCCCAACGGCGTATCACCCTATCTAGGGTATTAGAACAGGATGCAGAGAAGATTTGCAGTAAATGGATGCTGAGTATCACGCAAGATTTTGGTACTACAGTACTGACAATGGTACGTATAAGATTTTACTAACTTACTCTGAAACCCTCAGTCTTACCTCACCTATAAACTAGAACATCTGCAGTCTCAGCATGGCGTCCGTAGTCATATCGGTTCTTTTCGCTCAACCAATGAAATCGCAGAAAAAAATTGATCATGTGACCAAAACGTCACCTTAACCTCACTCTCTACTTTTTTCTGCGATTTATTGGTTGAAAAAAAGGAAGGGGTATGTCTACGGATGCCATGCTGACACTGCTGCTGATGCTCTGGCGCAGACTTTTCTTTTGATATGACAACTTATAACATCAAAAAATGTTCAGCGACGAAACATATTTGATAAAAAATATATCCCATCTGGTTATCAAATGGAGGAGGTTGATCTTCATCGGCTCTTAGCCTATATCCGTTACTCAACTAATTCCATAGAAGTATAAGTGCGCGGCATCTAACGTGGCCACATTTTGGAGTAGTGTGGGCCCCACTACTCCAAAACCTTGCCAAGTTAGATGCTGTACTTGTTTGTGGCAAAATGCGTCGCCTAGAAACAAGTATAGTGTATAGCATCTAACTTGGCAAGGTTTTGGAGTAGTGGGGTCCACACTACTCCAAATTGTGGCCACGTTAGATGCCGCGTACTATAAAAGGTGTAATAATATTTATGTAATTTTCAGAATCACCTAGAAACCCTCCGCTGTTCGCTCAAAAATTACATCATGGACCAGAACAAAATTGTAATCGAACAAGCTATCACAGTCTTGAAAGAGGAGTTAGACTTTGATTCGAACGCGATCAATGAATTGCACGCAGCTATATACATGTTCCAAGAGGCCGTGAACGCGGTCTTGAGGATGCATAGCATAAAACCTCATTGGATGTTTGCGTTGGACAATTTAGTGAGGAATGCTGTGCAAGCTGCTATTACAGTATTGTCGCCAGGTTGGTTTATTACCTGTTTAGTACTAACTGTTGCTCGTGGCTCTGCTTGCGTGATATCAATCCCGTTCCCGCGACCCACTGCAGGAACCTATCTTTTTTTAAACGGTTTTATTTAACTTGACTTGTTTGTTTGGGTCAAATCTAGTAATTGAAAATTGACCCCTTTCCAGTTGCTGGGTTGGTCTGATATATTATCTGATATATTGGCAGAAATACTTAGTTTTGATGACAATAAAATTTAATTGCTTTTAGTACATAAAACCGTTTAATCAAAGAAATAATTTTTGCTTAATTTTTTTGTCGATAGGCTTGCGTTTGACCAATATCTCACTTGATGGCAAGCGATGATGGTCGACAATGGAGCTCGCTTGCCTAGTAGCAACCTATTCACTCTTGACTGAATACCTCCTTGATGAATAGCGTCAGACCATAACGCATCTCTGTGCCTTTATCTAGATCCGTTCAGATTGATATTATAGATGTATGGATGTTTGCTACTTTTCATGCAAAAAAGATTTTTTTTTTCATGAAAAGTAGCAAACATCCATACATCTATATACGCACTAACTTTCGTGTAGGTAGTTTTTTTAATATAGGACACGTCAAAATGACTTTATCTCGCCTGATGGTAAGCTAAAGGCAAAGTCTCAAGTAACGTTGTCTTGTAACGCCTTCAAACGTTAAATAAATGATTGTATAGCTTTTAAAGGAAAAATCTTCGTAATATTTATATGTTCATATATATTTCAGAATTGGGTGCGAATCTAGCCGGTCAAGAGTCGGGCGGTCGAAGATCTGGGCCCGTACCAGCGGACACAACACCGTCCGCTATGTCGTCCGCTGCATCCGCAAGAGACACGCATGCGTTGCATGCGCTTAGGCATGAGAACCACAAGTACGTGCAAGTTTTTTTTTTGGAAGATTGTTATGTTATTTGGAATGGACGTCGCGCAGTCCCGCAGTGGTTAAAAATTGCCAGTGCCCCTACTGCCTCTTTCGTGGCTAATGACTCACATATGCGTCTTTCGAACGAGCGTTTTTAGTGAGAATCGCTTCTTGCTCGCTCGCTCGATGCTCATACTTAGTATTATCACTCGTAATATAATAATATTCCTGTCCTTTTTTAATGAAAAATTGTCTAAAAACCTTTACAGATACCTAGTACAGTAGTACAGTACCTAGACAACCGAAGTTACAATTCTTCGATCCTCTGTAATTAACATGGTAGATACAATGGTACAGTCCAATATTTATGACCTGTGGTAGAATTTTTTAAAATGAAGGCGGCAATGAGTCGGTTAAGAAGTCGGTTAAAAATAAATAGTAGAATTTGATTTCCATTGTAGGTTACACCAGGAGTTACTAGAGAGCTACCAACAGTATCAGAGTCTGTTACGACAAATGTTAGAAGAACAAAGAGCGCAAACTATGATACTAAGGGAATTAGTCGAGAAGAGAAATAGGTAAGTTAACTTAGTAGATAGAAAGTTGTAATTTAACATGAAACACACCTAAATGATTGTATTCTCGAATATCAAGTGACAAAGCGATGACGTGTTCCCGTAAGTAGGGTAGCCAGAGCTCACTGGAAGGATTATGTACTATCAGCGGGGAGATGAAAATCTCCTGTGTTGTCATAAACCCTCTCAACCTCCATCCCAGGGTCGGCAGCGCGACTATGACCCCCTGGTGTTGCACACGACCATAAGCCACGATGACCGCTTCGCATCAAGTGGGCCGTGTGTTTGTCTGCCACCTAAGTGGTATAAAAAATGGCCTAATGAAAAAGTGGTCTACGGCCGTCTGCAACACTAGGGGCGTCACACTCGCGTTGCCGATTTCAATCAGTCTTAAAAAAAGTCGAAAGTTCTGAGGTAGACAAGCGGGGCGTGAAAAAGCATTTGATGAGGCCGTCAAGCTGAGGGCCGCCACTGTAGCACTACCGGTGTATGTGGTGGTGACCTCAGTCCTGAGACTTTGCCTTTCGCTTACCATCAGGCGAGGTGGAGTCATTTTGACGTGTCCTATATATAAAAAAAAGGTAACAAACATAAAAAAATACAGTCGAATTGTGAAACTCCTTTTTTAAAATAGGTTAAAAATAACGTAATCAATTATGAACGTGTATCTCAATATACTATTTCTCAACAGGGACAGTACCCCAGAAGTGGTAGTAAATGAACGCGAAGAGAACGCGACAGTGGAGGCTGACAGTATGGAGGGTCCGGAGGCGACGTTGATACGAGACTGGGTAGCGACTCGCGGCCTGCCTGCGTCCGTCAGTGACGCGTTATTGCGTCACAGCTATGCACTCACTGACTTACTTCACCACGCGCAGAGGGAGGATCTGGCTAGACTTGGCTTACCGTACGTATAGCTTTCATATTTATTAATAACTTGCTGTTATATTTTTCTAAAATAATTCAATGTCAATATAAGTCACGTCAACCGTACAACGTAGACCGCGGTAGCCTAGTGGTCTGGGTAATGGACTGCTGAGACGAGGTCTCTGGTTCGATCCCAGGTTCACCATGGCACACACCAATGACTTTTCGATGCTTTTCGAAGTTATGTGTGTATTTATCGCAGGTTTATAAGTGCCCGGTTAATGGCAATAGGCTCGCCACCATTACATTGGGACCTAAAACATAAACTGGCGAAATGTGAGTGCTAGCACCTCTGCGTACCCCTTCGGGGATATAGGCGTGAGTTTATGTTATGTAAGTCACGTCAACGGTCAAAGAATGAGTACTGAGCGAATGACACGTTGTACGTTCATCGTGCGTACTGCTGAACAGTGGAATGCCCTGCCTGAGTCTGTATTACCGGCAAGCTACAACCTGGGAGTCTTCAAGACTAGAGTGAATATGTTACTTCTAGGCAAGCGTGCTCCACCGTCGACCACTTACCAACAGGTAAGATTATGGTCAAACACGAGCCTATTACCAATAAAAAAATGACACTAAGTATCAGGCATTATATTATAAGTGGGCAGGCAAGTCGGGGTCGACCTCGCAGAACAAATTAATGGGGTACTAAAGAAAGGCGATGTTAGAAGCACTCGAAACCGGCGAGCTTGCATGAAAGGTTTAATAACAGTATAGGAAGCTAAAGAGGTGGAAGTGACGCCATTTTAAGGTTATATTGCTGCATATTACCCGTTACGAAACCAAGAGGTAGGACACGACGGGATCTCCCGTCCGGAATGAGCTGTCCGACTGGGGTAGTACCTCCGCCCTACAGAACACCGCGGCCATAATAACCATCGTGTTGTGTTCCCGCCGGTAAGTTGGGTAGCCAGAGCTCACTGTACCCCTCCTTCCATCCCTTCCTAGCCTCCCCACCCCTTCCCAGCCCTCCCCCCTTCCCTTCAGGGTAGGCAGCGCGTGTGTGACACCCTTAGTGTTGCACACGTTCATAGGCCATGGTGACCGCTTCCCATCAGGTGGGCCGTGTGCTTGTCTGCCACCTAAGTAGTATAAAAAAAAATTAATGCACAACACAGAGGTGTCCATGAATCAGCCACACCTCATGTTTTAAATTACTTATCCAACAGAGGCGGCATAGAACTACGACTATGGCGTGCTCTCCAAGAACACCGTCTACACACAAGTCCGTCACGCTTACGGCGGACAAGCAGCACAGAAACAGACATCGACAACAACAGTATCGTTGTCGTTGAATGCAACCGTTGCAACGCAACTCGGCGTACGTTGTCGAACAATTCAACGTGTTCCAACAACCCTACGATAGTTATAAGAGATCAGCAAATGAATGGGAACGACACGGTAGCTGACTATTATGGAGAGAATGGTGACGTCAAACTTTGACTAGTTCGCGGATGGTGCACTCTGCAGTAAAGGTCTCAGTATTTAATGGAATAACCAGTGGGTATTGTCAACTCTCAAATTAACATAAAAGAACTTCACTATCTATTTTACTTGAAACTGTAAAAAAATGTCATTTAATTGTAGAATTTACCTGTATACAGTTAAAGTCTTAAATTCAATAAAAATATTTCATTACACTGTATAAAATACTATTTTAGTTTTAGACTTTAGCAACATAATAATAAAGTCTAAAATTAAATGTCATTAAGTGTCGGTGAAATTATAGTGGTTTGCTAAAGCACTTCTGCTATTTTGAGTTAAAACACAAAATAGCAGAATCAAGGTCTTGTTACTAAATGATGATGTGGTTTATGATAAAGCATGCTTGCTTAGAAGCAATCTATTTACACTAGCCTCTATACTAAGTGTAAAATTACATTTACTTGCATTTATGTAAAAATTAACTAAGAATGAGTTTCTAATAATACTAATATAACTGACTAAAACTGGTTATTCCTAAACTTTTAAAAGTGATAAACAATTTTGTGACAATATCTCCGTTGTAGTAATAAAACAATTTTGTGACAATATATCTCCCATTGTAGTCATAAAACAATTTTGTGACAATATCTCCCGTTGTAGTCATAAAACCCATAGATTAAGTAATCTACTTATACGTAGAATTAACTATTAGTATTGTTCTTCCGCATCGAGTGAATTAATAACCCTAATCTGTCCAGTGAAAACTGAAAACTGAATCGAACTTAAATTTTAACTGCTTATCATTAATTTAATAACTTAATAATTAATAACTTATTATATAAACTGTATAATATAACACCAATAGATACTTCTATTAGCAGCTTATATATATATATATATATATATATATATATATATATATATATATATATTCTTTACTTTCCATCTTTCTACTATTCATTTATATTTGAAATCTGAATATATAATTTGATTATGACAGCTACACCGCAATAACGTGCATTTTATCATATTTTTCCATCCTAAGGTTGCTTGGAAGAAATCGCATTTAGCGATAAGGCCGCCTATTGAACTGAAATGACTGTGATCCATGTAACATTGTCCTAATAACTAAGGTTGGTGTAAAGAAGATGATTATTCTCAAATTTACAAGATTCGTTAGCGAACAAAGTACTTTCTATTTCTTAGTATATAATGTTACGGCTAATACCCGAAGTGCGGCTGCACCTAGTTTTAGCCGGTTAGAACTAGGTGTAGCCACTTACTCTTGGTTAAACCTAGTATACCCGAAGTGCGGCTGCACCTAGTTTTAGCCGGTTAGAACTAGGTGTAGCCACTTACTCTTGGTTAAACCTAGTATACCCGAAGTGCGGCTGCACCTAGTTTTAGCAGGTTAGAACTAGATGTAGCCACTTACCCTAACCTAACCTAACCGGCTAAAACTAGGTGCAGCCGCACTTCGGGTATTAGCCGTAACATCATCATTTAATTACTTAGTGGTCTCTACTTAATTGTTTTTAATTTTTTATTCAAATTTTGAACATTAAAATCTGTGTAATCATCATCTACTTTTGACGCTGACTGTACAATAAAGATTTATCTACCTATCTATCTATCTTATGTTTTAGTTTCACTGGACAAAAATAATGTCGAGTTCGTATTAACATTGTAGTGTTGGTAATATCGAATTGTTGTTGCTATTTACAAAATAACAAAGCTATTGTTTAACGCTTAAGGCCTAGAGTGCATCATCCGAGTGACTCACGTGTAAATATAGTTTCATATTTATTAATACGTTATTGTTACTAGTCCTTGTAAATATTCTCTTTAAGCATAATATTAAGCTATGTCGGTCTCGGATTTATAAGGCAGCATTGATTATTTCCTCTGTGTAACGTTTTCGGTCAAATAAACTTATAAAAAGTTGTATCACTCACGTAACTCAACTACTTGATGATTTAATTATATTTTGACATTATTAAAATTATAACTTTATCACACTATCACTTGAATACTAAAAGTACTTAAAATGAAAAAAAAAACATTACGTTGATTAATCATTATATTGGCGGAGTTGGAGTTAAACATAATCTAATTGTTTTTTTTTCTCACAATAACTTATGAAAACGTGTTTAGTTTTGACAGAACATACAGAATACCAAAGTATTTTTTTACGTTTATCTTTCAAATCGAATTGTAATCACGCGTTTTGGAAACGTGAAAGAAAAAAATACCAAGTACGTAGTTTATTAATGTCAGATATTAAATACACGTGAGTGATACAGAATTAATAGAATAAAGAAGATTGTCTGTATTGGCTCTTCGGTCAGCAAATGTTTCCTAATAAATTCGAGATCCAACTACAGATTGAATTATTTTAACACAAAACATTGCACAATATCATATAATGGTGCTACTGTGTTGTGATGGTAATATTAAAAAAATAAGTGCCTTTTAGCCGATCATTGTGTTCACAGCTCACAATATAACACTATTTTATTCATTATCAATGACGAACGTTTGAAATTCGAACGACTGACGTCACGTGAAACAAACAGGCGTTTTATTCGATACTTTGTGAAACGAGTCTGTTACAATAGACCGTACGCTTTTGCTGTATTCAAGTAATAAAAAATTCTCCGGCTTTGATTAGTAGTTCAAACGTAGAGGTCATCTAGATCATTCGTGATCAAGCCATACAAATGCCAGATCAGTAGTAATAACTACAAATAATTCAAGTTTGAGTAAGGTCATGATACTACTTAGGGCAGTCACACCGATGGCGAGTGGGCTGGCGATACGTTTAAATATCATTACAAAAGTAGATGCTTATACTAAGACCTTCATATAAACAATAAATATTAAGCAATAAAAATTAAAAATTTAACTATTTACAATGTGCGCATACGCAAGTTCTAGTTTAAAGATGCTATAGCTATTTCATAGTGCCATACGTACATATTATCTTATATGAATATAATTATATTTTAAGATAATATTATTCTACGTTGTTATAATCTAAAATTTTTATTGTTAACAATTTGATCTGATTGCTAAAATAATATAAATACTATTTTGATACAAAACTACAATGTGCCTTTCAACCAAATTATTGTGTTTTTAATTATGTAATTCCCATAAACTAACACTAAAGCCGTCCGCTGCCTCATGCGTTCTATGCATGCGGGCACTCACACGTCGAGTTAATCGCATGCCGTTTTTGTACGCGCAAATTTTCAGCCCGAAATTAGCTTCATATAGTTTGCACGCACGAGACTACGGTTGGCCTAGTAACTGGTGCTGCTGCTCGTTTAGGACGGAATTACTTATCATTCTGTATTGTATTGTACTTTATGTATCTTAGTGTAGCTTTTTTCAAAATTTCTGCTCTTTTTGTGTAGAGTGGACGAACGGTTAGTGAAAATAGCAATGAGTTACTAAAAATACTGCCTTAACTAGACGTTGCACAGTAATTTGTGTGTAGACTAAAGCGTAGGCTTTAAATGAAGACTTCAATACACGAATGAACGCGTTGCCATCACAGAAGTATCAAAATTTGATTTTGACGAAAAATAGTATGTGTGCGAGATATATATTGTTGCACACTTCATTTCCTATCAATTGATATTGAAACAACTTTTAAAATACAGGAGAAATAACTTATAATATACTTTGTAAAATTTATTAACTTCCTCGTAAGCAAATTGAACTTTGCTATATATGCATAAATATCCTATTTCACTCTTACATGCACACATCTGTCGTCAAACATAGATAATATCTACATCTATAATGGTCACGTTCTTTGTTCCCTCCCTCGTGGTGAGCTACCCGAGAATTATCATAATTATTTGTTAAATCTGAAGTCAAAGATCAACAATTAATAAAGGAGAAATTTCATTTCGGGTCTGGCAATCTGAGAATAGAGAATTAATTCATCAATTTAGTCTGTTACACATTAAAGTCCTTTATTTTAACCTGATTATACCATGTAAATCTCAGCCTCATAGGCAATGGTCAAGTCCTACAGAAAATGCATTTTGTCACAAATAAAATTCAGAACTTAATTATTAGCGTCCGCTGCCTTGTGCATGCGCACGCCTTCACTGTCTATTGTTTCGTGCTAATCGTATGTATTTTTTGCACGAAATTCGCTCAACATCACTTCCGCAGCGGACGGCCTTAAATAATTTGACAATTGCTGATAGTTGGCTTAAGAAATATTTAAAAGTGGTGTTATTTAACGTTTCATATTATCAAGTCCGAGTCGGGAAGAAATTGGGTTTCTCCTTTCCGTTGTTTACTGCAATTGTTCATCGTTACGCAAAATTATATTCAAAATACGCAAACTAATACTCAGTAATACTGTTATAAAGTACAAATACCTTATGTGCATTACACATAATTGACTAGAAATAGATATAACATTATATATTTAAGATACGTAAACATACGCTTTGTTAAATTCAACCGTTTGAATTTGTTCTTAGTTTTATTTAGACGTAAGTGTTAATATCATCTCGCTAAATTGTTAATTTGAGCTAAATAAGTAGGCACTACTAAAATTATAGCTTTAAAAATAAAATCATTAATAAAGTAAGCATAAAATTGTTTTTGTACAATAACTTCTATGTATTAGACTGGCTGTATGGAAAAAAATGTATTAACCATTAAAACGGCACTTACAAAACGTAAAAAACCTATGTTTAGCGCGGCCCTTGATGACTCCGGCATAGACACTCATCAGGTTTTTTTATACTTTACAAACCTGTTTAGTTAATCCAATTATAAAAAACGCACTTTTTTAAATATCGCACAGAAGACACTTCAAAGAAGTACGCTATTCTTTTACAGCTCCCGTAGACAAGTGGGACAAGTGTAAATCGCTAACGAAAGGCATAGAATAGGTCGACCAACCAAGCTCGTCGCCGGCGTGTAAGGATGCGCGCACCGCGGCGGTATCACGAGCTTGGCTGTGATTGGTCGACCTATTCTATTCCTTCGTTAGCGATTAAGCTTGTGCCACTTGTCTACGGGCCCAGGTAAGCGAAAAAATTCAGTAACTCGTTTACCTAGTCTCTGGATACCCTATTTCTGGTTCACCTCCGGAATTGCAATAAAATTTTTGTTCTAAACAGTTTGTCTGATACATAGAAGTATTTTTTTTGTTTGGATTTTGAGATACTTATTTGTACTTTGTTTTATATGAAAATGTATAATAAATAGAAGATAATACCGTAATTTCTTTGAAAGAATCGCTTGTAAGAAAATACCACTGCTAAGGAAGTATTACGATCATTGTTACTAAGAAATATGAAGTTTATTTACGTAAACTTAGGGTTCATTATTACCTACAGCATTTTTATCTATCGTTCATGAGGCGTAAGACGTGATTCTAAGTTAGCTCGCAATGCGATGCTTTCAAATTCTATTTCTATCGAATATACCTCTATTTATAAAGTCTCCATTTCGCGGTCACAATTGTGTATATTCACCGGCATCAGAAAATGTACGTAATTTTTTATCATGAATAGGACAACGTTAAAAAATCTTGTACGTAAAAATGTTATGTATTATATTAAATATAATCTGTTATCCTTTGGGAATGTTAGTTCGAGCAAAAATCTTTTTTTATCACATGTTTTTTACCTATTTTGTAACTGAAATCATACAGTATTATTTAATTTTCAATTGTATTTGATGAAAATTATTCTCTGTTACTTTCGTCCTCCATTGTATTTTTCATACAGTCCGGCCATACATAAATTTAAGCTATAATCAGTTTGTGACCATATTCAGTGTAAAATACCTACGACACTTAATCACTACCTACCATGTCAGAATTGCCAAAAAAAATTTAAGAATTTTTTAACAAAATTTCTGTCTCCTTTTTCTTTCTTATAATCCTTTAATCATCTTTAAGGATTAATTCTTTGAATCTGTTTAGCAAACTGATTAAGTGGGAACTAATACCAAAAATGTTAGTGCCGGCTAATATGTCGTTCTACAACAAAAATGTTTTATATTACAAGTAATACATATCTGTAAATATATGTAGCTACATATATTATTTAAATGTAATTTACACTGAATATTGTAACTTACACTGTGCCTCGATCAATTCTGTCAATAACTTCGTAATACCTGTACCTACCTACTAAGGTGAAACCTGCCCTTATGATTTTATATGATTTCTTTGAGTAGCTAATTAATAAATGATTAATTATATTAAGCGTTTTTTTTTATACATGGGTGGAGATATCGTGGAAACCACCGCCATACCGTTTTATGTAGTTTTAATAAATTGTTCGATGAAATGACCATGGATCAAATAACCAATGGGTTTAAAAAAATCTAGTAACCGAACTTACTAGTATTCACGCTTACCCCTCCAGCTAAGTTAAATTGGTTGTGTTAACGGTTCACGACGGCAGTGCAATGGCTGGGATTCGAAGACCAACTCTTTAACCCCTGAGCTATCAACACTTGGATGATTTGGCGTTGTAGAAATGAGTTTCGCAAAAAAAATATTTCGAAAATGAGTACAAAACTGTTCAGAATTACCCGATCTGTTTATAAAGGATTTATGGAAGATAAGAGCGAATCATTTATTTGTAAGTGGTTAAAATAATCTGAAGGTAAATAGTACTTAACTGTAGAGGAGCTTTTGATGTATTGAGGACAGAAGCGGGCTGTCGTCTCTGCCTACCACCCCGGAGGGAAAAAGACGTGAGTATTTATACGAGTATGTTACATATCTTCTACAGATAAACGAATATACACCTAGGATGTATTGTTTTCGACTTACCGGCTTCTAAATCAATACACAATTAAATGTAAAGCAGCGAACCATCGCTTGAGACCGCAATACATCGCCCTCCGGGACATTAAAGACGTATAGCACCAAAGACATTAATTTCTCCCAATGTTTGCGGGCTAACGTCTGTTTTAAATTTCTAATTTACATACACTACCCACGAAATGTATTATGTTGCGTACCTCTCACAACATTTGAATTAGTTTATACCTACCTACCTATAGCATGTTGATGTTATGTTATGACGCGACGTGTTCTGACGTTAATCTCAGACTAATGTTTACTGACAAAGCCATTTTGCAAGTTGATGTTACTGTGTAATGTTATTAACTTGTTAAGTAAGCTGTGTGGGTTGGGTGTTACTGAGGTTACCTTTATGGTTCGGAGTAACATCTCAGAATGTTTGTTTTAGGTAGCTAGCTACAAATATTTTTATGCTGCCTGCCTGCTACTGAAAACTATTTGATGAGCACTTGATTTTTAAAATCTGGTAAATTAATAATAGCAGATGTCAATAGAACTCTTATTATGCAAGAAGACAATTTTCGTAACTAACTACTTACCTACCTAGTTAATCAACCAATGCTAAATTAAAGTAGGTAGGTACCTACCACAGCTAATTCACCGCATTGTGAGAACAATCTCGCTGATTCTTTCAGATTTTATTGCTGAAAGTTTTCGCCGGTGTGGTCGAGGGTGAATGTCTACTCAATTACCAGAGCGTCTTAATTTTATTAGATATGCTCGAGACCACACCGATTTGAATTTCAATTCTGTGGGCCTACACCCGTGTTGAAAGAACTGTGAACAGTTAATTTTATTAGAGTCACCCCGAAGGCTTTTTAATGTAAATCGCAAGCTAATCTTGTTATATTGCAAACTTAATAAATACCTACCTTTGTATCTTCGGGCGAAAGATAGTAATTAGTTTCACTTACTTAATAAGACTGTAGAATAAACAAGTAGGTATAAAGCTTAAGGTAATAATTTATTTGCTTTTAAATTTAGTAGTCAAACGTTTATTCAAATAACTGATCTCTACCATCTAGGTACTTATCTACTTAGCTCCTCACACTTTTTAGAATTTTCTTTTTACATACACAGTCCAGTTAATCGAGTTTTTACTGTATCTGTTTTTAGCGGCCTCTATGGCGTAGCGATAGTGCATTCGACTGCTACGTCAGGGCCGGGGTTCGATTCTCGCTCAGTGCAAATATTTGTATGAATGTCTATTTGCATTGCTCTGGGTGGTTCCGTGGTTCTATAATATGTAGATACTCGTATGTATTTACAAAAAATATATCAGTTTGTTTATTCGCATTCTAGAACCCTTTACACAAGCTAGTTAAACTATGCTTAGGTAGGAACTTGGGTCTAGTGAGTGCTATGTAGAATGCCGTAGAATATTATATTATTTATCTCTCTAGTGAGGTACCTGAGTAGGTAGCTATAGTACCTATAAGATTATAGACAAAAGATCAGTTTCTTGGAAATAATATTTAAGTACTCAATTTGAATACCGTAACAAAGCAGCGCTTGAGCTAGAGTTATCGGTAGTACGTGCTTATCGCCTAGCCACCATGTAACCACGCTACACTACAGTGTAAACGCCTAGGTACTCGCCTGGTAGTATCGCATGGTCATTCATTTCGAACAATAAACTAGGTAGGTATGCCCTTGTTATAATCATTCATTCACTACATTATTCAATCGCAGTTACAATGAGTGTTAAAGAACTTGAAATATCTGCCTACGTAGGGTAACTGTTTGGACGTGACATCATGATCTTACCAGCCGTTTCATCGCGCGAGCGTAGATCTTATCCATAATGTGAAACGCACAAAGAGAATAATGTAAAACGGTTTAATTGAAAAAATAGTGTAAAGGGATCATATAATAATTCTTTAAAAAAACTGACTTCAACGGACCAATTTGAAATGGGACCACACGCGGGAAGCGCCAGCTATCAAATAAAAAAATAATCATCAAAATCGGTTTACCCAGTCGAAACTCAGAAGTTCTGAGGTAACAAAGAAACATAGAAAATACTTACAGTCGAATTGAGACCCTCCTCCGATTTTGAAGTCAGTTAAAAATGAGAATGTTGTAATATCTACGATATTATAGTTTCAATAATTAACCTAAAATAAAACTACTTAAATAAAATATTCTAGGACATTCTACACATCGCTCTCTAGACCCAAAGTAAACATAGTTTAACTAGCTTGTGTTATGGCTTCTGGAATGCGTATAGTGTATTTTTTTTTGTAAATATAAATACAGACATAGTATACATAGAAACACATCCAGAGCAATGCATAGCCATATTCATGCATATAACACTGAGCAGGAATCGAACACGCGCGCGCCTCCTGTCGTAGCAGTTAAATGCACTACCGCTACGCCATGCCATAGAGCTATATCTTCATAATTGAAGTTATACTACGAATAGGTAGATATATATCTATACTAAGACTACATAGTATCATATATAATTATGTACACACATAGCGACAATAAAACCGCAGAATTAGCGTACGTTATACAAGGCGGAATAATACGACAGTCTGCTGGCAGTGAACCAAAAGGTTGTTACTTGCATAATGTGAATTTATATCAGCCGCGAGATCGCTAAAGCGGAACCTTAGCGTCTGGGTCCTCAGCCCTCAGCCCTTTAGCTATTTACAAGAAGCTGATGCTCTGAGCCGCGCGATTTACGTTCAACTAATCTGCGATAAATATTGTAGCCGCTTTGTTAGTTTACGTCGTTTTAAATTGCAGAACAACATTTCTTACTGATAAACATCTGAGGAATTGCTTGAGATTTGAGCTGGAAAGGTTAGTATAGTTTCATTTGTAGATACAAATAGATGAGAAGAGAAATGAATTAAGTACTACCTACATTTTGATAAGCTTAGTTTTTGATAGGTACGTATCTATGTGGTGGTAACTTAAAGTGCGTTTAGCACTTTCGCGACTACATACCGCCATTGATGACTCTTATTAACAGAAATCCCAAAAAGTTTTGCAAACCGGACATCCAACTTGGGACTTCATTTACAGTAGTCTCACTCACTACCGCTACACCATCGAGTCCATGTCGACCTAAAACCTAATGAATCCAAGAAATAGCAACATACAAAATACAACGTCGGGATCAGTATAATATAGCCTTTACATCAGATACTTAACTAAAACTTTGCCTATAACTTGATCTACTTTTATTTTTCCTTACAAATTGGAAAACATGGGTTATTCTGTAACAGCTTGTCGCCCGACAAAGGCCTCCACTAAAAACTTCCACTTTTTCCTGTTTCTTGCTGGGTCCGGGTTCTTTTAACTACCAAAATAACACCAAATAAATCGCCATAGCATTTGCTTTATTCGCGTAAATTAAGACAAATATATTATCATATTAGTTACATAATTGTTATAAAATTCAACCTTTAAAGAAAGGAACATGAAAATCATGATTTTTAATAACTTAAAACTAGAGTAGTTTAAAAAAACATCACAAATCACTACACAGTGAGCTATTATTACTAGCAGTAGGTACCTAGCGCGGTGATAAACAAGAAACCGCAACCTTTATAAATATAAATAAAGAAATAAAATCAAATAAAACTCGAAGTGTCGTCTATGCATAGTGTCAATTGCACATTTCATAAATTTATTTAAGCTTGTCTGTGCGCCACGTGCATGGAGCACTTTACTTATATCCAGAGGAGGAGAGGATCGAAATCCATAGATCGACAGACGTTTGTACCACGTGTTGAAAGGTCTTAGATAATATAATATAAAAGCTTTCAAGAGAATAGCGCTTGACGGCGTGTCTGAAGTATCAATTCAACTTGTAAAATGACTACCTCTAGGATATTCCACACCTCCGATAGCTGTATTGGAAAATTGCTACGGTATGCTCGACGAGCGAAATCTTCTGAGAGTTGATTTTTATTAAAAGTTTGCAAAAGGGATACTTGATGCAAGTATCCATTCCATTACATGTTATGTTATTAACAGTTTGTGACGAAAACTTTACATAAGAATATTGCAAATTTTTCGTACGGATAGGGTGTATCGTTAACAACAAAAGATGTTTTCCGAACCGGTGGGTAGGCACGGGGAATCGAAAGAATGCGTACCGACTGGCTTGTGATATTTTATCACGGATGGAAAGGAACTTAGGGATTCCACTGTTTGTTTGAACAAACGAGCTCCAAATACGTTACGGAAATGTAAACTGGCTTTTATTTGGCGAATATAAACAATTCAAAGGGATACCGGGCTTTGAGGTAAAAAGATACAATAGTTATATTCACTAAATAGAACGGTATTTGAGTGAATCCATTCGTATTCAAAATATTCAAAGGCTTGTGTTGTGCATTGCATAAAACAAAACAAAACTTATTTTGCAAAAACGTTTTCATACATTTTTAATTTAGCAAAATGCAGTTTTTTTAACTTAGTTGGGTATAAACAATATCGGTTCAGACTGTTATGTGTGCATATGGTGGGGAAGCTGGGGTAATATTTGCATATTGGCATCGCAAGCTGTCTTAATTTTGGCGTAATGTGTGGCTGGGGTTGAGATTGTGCCGTGCTGCCGAGTAGCTCGAGGGTGTGGTGCCCACATGTTGCTGTTCCAATGCAATTTATTGTTTCAATCTGTGTACACATAGAAATTAGAATGACATGAATATTGGATGTGTACAAATGTATATTTTGGATGGAAATAAATTAGAGACGGAGAGGGTACCTGGTTAATTAAAATAACACGTAGATAATCATAAAGCCGTAGGTATATGAATTACAAATCCATTTTGAGGTGGTGAAAGTAAATATTTTTTGTGTAAGTGACAGTTTCGTGTTCACTAACGTTATTATAAACAAAGGTGAACAGAGCCTTACTAACACCTTAGAGACCCAATCCAACTTCACCTTCTACCTACCGGAAGAGGCTCTATCGCAGGCTTTCCTCTCGGAGTTGGGAGGCCAGACAGCAGTGCCTTCTTGAAAAGGCGATATAAAATATGGTAAATCTGGTAAATTCTGATCATGGGCCCAGTTGTGCTGCTCCGAATTAAGCGGAAAGTCAGCTGTTTCCTCACAGTTATGAAATAAAATCTTCTGATAATGTGCTATTATTGATATTACATTTTATGAAAGACTAGATAATTCATACCGCGGTAGCCTAGTGGTATGGGTAATGGACTGCTAAGACGAGGTCTCGGGTTCGATCTCAGGTTGCCATGGCACCCACAAATGACTTTTCGATGCTTTTCGAAGTTATGTGTGTATTTATCGCAGGTTTATAAGTGCCCGGTTAATGGCAATAGGCTCGCCACCTATTACATTGGGACCTAAACATAAACTAGCGAAATGTGGGTGTTAGCACCTCTGCCTACCCCTTCGGGGATATAGGCGTGAGTTTATGTTATGTTAATGTACATAATTTTATGTTTCGATATATTATTGTAGTTATAATAAGACTATAGAGGAACGATAAGATATCAAGTCTTACAACTGATGCAACGACAAAAGCCTCCCCGCATCAGGCAACCTTTGGTTGACATAATAGACAGACATTCGGAGAGCAATGTCCGATTTTGCCTTTTGTACCTATGTGAATGTAAAGTCGCCGGTATTAATAGAGTCGGATCGCTTTCTCTTCGCGTTCCTATAAAACAGTGAAAACGTTTTATGATGAAAATTCTCGCTATTTAAAGAAGAGATTGTTCGCATAAGTGTCCTCTGGAGGCTGAAACACGGAGTCTTAGAAGCAATAAAAATACCGGCGGAGGGTCAATCAGGTTAAGTGTTTTGTCCGGCGACTCGCAGCTCCAAATAATATATTTTATACGAGGTTTATATTTAAGTGGATGGAGAAATAGTTGGAATATGTAGTGCTTCGAAAGGCGCCCACACCGCTGGGAGCAATGCGCGCTGGTATTCTTCTAGCGAACCTTCACCGTATACATTCCAATCTCGGATGAAATAAATGTTATTTAGGTACTCAAAAATCTTTTTCTATTATTGTGAGTTATTAGTGTGAGGTACGTTTTGGTATGTGTTGATCTAACGTACCGGAAAAGGGCGTCGTGAGGTTAATCGAAAGGCCTATAGATAGTTTCAGTATTAACAGCAACTAAAAATAATTGGTGTTTCTCTCCCACTGAAATGTAATTATATTTTTCCTTGTATTATGTTTGGCGCTTAGTGGGTGTCGAGGCTACGAAATTCTGAGTAATAGCGTCGTAGGTGTCTGGAAAAATATACTTAGACGTCCGGTAGACAACAGTAGGCATTATTAATATAATGAAACCCTCTATTGCGTGGGACTATAAAATACTTATTAAGCTTAATGCATTTGTAATTCACCTTTACCGACCTTTTCAGGAGATACAAGGATAACATAATAAAACTAGTGATACTGTTAACTCGAATTCTTTGCCGGGTTTGCAAAATTTATCATGTTTCTATAAACATTATTTTGCATCAGGAATCAATCATAATATGTAGAGTGTGCTGCAACAGGTAGAGGCGAGTCGAGGGAGCATCTTCATAAGTAGTTTGTCAGCTTATAAAAGGGTGATAACACACCTGACATCGTGGAGGCTCATTGAAAATATTACCAAGCTTTGAAGATATAACAGATACTTATGCGAGTACCTATTATATTGTGTATAGAAAATAAGTTGGCCAATTTTTAGTTTTAATAAAACTCTACCAGGCATTCTAGGCACATTTTTTGACAATACCTCATGGTGTCACATGGTTGCCGTTATAACATTCTATTCTACTTCCTATCCCATCCTACTATGTGAACATTTGTGAAAATTTTAGGATATTTAAATATTTGGATGTTTGATATTCAATCACGCTCTAAGAACGGATCTGACTGTAACTTGGAACAGGGATAGATTATAACACGGAATAACATAGGTTTTTTATCCCTTGAATAAGTTCCCATGGGAAGTGGGAACGGGAACAAAATTTCAAACAAACTGTGAAATATTTAATTCAAAACTTACTTCTCGTTACAATATACAGGTATAAATTTGCAGAAACGGTAAGTCGGCAACATAGTCACTGATTGCATTAAGTAGGACTTTGACAATGAAACTCAAGAAAACGACAGTCGGCACTTTAATTAGCACAAAGATGTCTGTCTGCAATGCGATGGACGTGCACTTTCATAATTCATGGAATGCCAATTTTTCTCTTAGCAAAGCACGTCCCGGACTCCCGAAGCATCTTGTTGTAATAACGAGAAATTAAATTGGAGTGTCGTCTGCTTCGTAAATTTTAATGGGCGTGACACTACAGAGAAACACATTGTCAACAATATAGGTACGATAGATATGTACTTTGTTAAGTTGTATCGTTGTATAGAGACGGGGTTGCGCCGCGTCTCAAACTTCTTGATTGAGTTTGAAGACATGTTTAATCGATTTTTAATGGAATTTGTTTACTTTATCGTTACACAGAATGAGAATACGTTGTTGGAATGCTTTGTTATTCGGTTTTGATTTTTATATATGATTATATAATTAACTTTGAAATATTTTTGATAGAATGTTATTCAATTATTATCTTTTATTTTTTCATTATCTTCGGTTCTACTCAATCAGTTGCAATCAAACATACGGTAGTTTTTATGTCTAGCCTATACAGGGGTCTAGGCCAGACTTAAGTAACAACAGAAACAGAAACCAACAGAAAAAAACCATCAAAATTCGTTTAGTAGTTTTTGCATGGTTTTGTGCCAACTTATCAAAATGTGTGTAAAACATGTAGAAGATAATTATGCCAGTATAACTATGTTATAGCGTAGCAGCTGTAACCGCGCTATATTCGAGTTGATTGGGGAGGCTGTGAAATTTGAGAAGTTTTATTGAAGCCTTTCAAGCGGTAGCCTAGTGGTCTTGGTAATGGACTGCTGAGACGAGGTCTCGGGCTTTTCGATGCTTTTCGAAGTTATGTGTGTATTTATCGCAGGTTTATAAGTGCCCGGCTAATGGCAATAGGCTCGCCACCTATTACATTGGGACCTAAACATAAACTGGCGAAATGTGGGTGCTAGCACCTCTGCCTACCTCTTCGGGGATATAGGCGTGAGTTTATGTTATGTCATGTTTAAATTTCTCACAGCTTGTGAATTTTTTACCTTTTGATTCGTCGCGTCTTTAGCGCGGGTTTGCTGACATTTAATACAGTTATTATAGGTATATGAGAGGGTGATGGCGTGAGGGGGCGGTACGGCGGGCGCTAATTGGAAATACATGAGAAATTTGCATTTTACTTTGTCTGCCGAACCCCCCAGAGTAGTCTCGCTGTGAATCCCTTTGTCGATCCTGAGTGCACCTCTGCAACGTCCAACTTGTTATACCGATACAAATTTGTACAAAGAACAACAGACTTATTTATGCTAAACAAGTCACATTTGGCTACAAATTTGGATAAACGCCTTTTGGTCTACTCATTAGAAACCAATCTAGAAGCTATTGTAAAAACGAATGGTTGGTGAACATAATGTGGTATCGATTTTTTCATTCATCTATTCAATTCTACGTAGATAGGTGATGCTTCTTTGGTATCCTTGATGGTATCCAAGTTCGAGACTTGGGTTAGATAAAAAGTGTTATTGGGTTTTCTGTAAGAATTTTGTCATTAACTTCTTGGGGTAATAAAGGTAGTTTACTCACGGATCAGACTATCATTTCTATCATCATCACCGTCGATTGTAATCAGTATTACACTAAGGGTAACTACAGCCTTTTATTTTAGAGATTACGCAAACTGGTAAGTCCGTTTCAAGTTCTGTTAAAAGATGAAAGGAGAAAGTGTTTCAAAATATCAGTAAAGGATCGTAATATGAACCAAAGGTTGGTCATTTTTTTGAATGTTTTGTGGGTGCCCTTGTGGTCTATGTATAATAAAATTTATGACATTTTGACTTTGACTTTGTGAGCCTCACTCGCTCTTTAGTGGTGAAGACTTCGCGAACCATATGATTGAACGTTTTTAACTTTAATTGGACCTGCTCTGTACAGCTGCGGGTAAAAGTTAAATAAAATATACTTGAAAATTAAATCCACATTGACAATTCCCTCAGAGCATTTTATGGTGAGTTTTCGCAATGAGAACAGTTGGCAGGTCTGGTGCTATAGCAACATTTACATACAGTTGATCTGACTTAATTTATCTGTAATGGGTTTGGAAGAGCTTAGAGCGTTCGCTGTGATTGCCAGACTCCCTCGGGTATGTTAGGTGCGAACATAAACAAACCTACAAAACTTATACGTGATGTAAATTGAGCTTAATTTTGATGGAGCGAGATTGTTTTTGCGTTGATTGAAAATAAATTTAATTGCAATGTTTTTTAAGTAAATCTTATTAACTAAATATTGTATGGTAATTTAATACCTTCTATAGACTTCTTTATTTTCATTTGTTATCTTATGAATAGAATCTATCCATACAACAACGTGATCATTAAGGTACCTTCGAAGCCTTGATGGCGTTAATTCTTCTAAACATAAATTTTCCCATGCCACGCGAAAACCTAAAAGTTTTTACATTAATTTTCGTTTACTTTTATACTTTAAAAAAGATTACTGATAATATAAATCCCTGAGGCAGGTATGCAAAGATATAAATAATATTTTATTTACTTAGTGATTTTTATTTACATGTTATTTAGTTATTTTTATATTTAGTGGCACAAAACTTAATTTTTAGAATTTGAATTATTATTGCAAGTATTTACTGAGTTTTATGGGGGTTTATATCAAGAATAGGGACGTACAACGTATGTATACATGCTATAAAGCTATTAGTAACGGTATTAGCGTAATTGTAAAAGCGTTGAACAATCGATAGGTTGAGAGTTTTTCCCTTCCCTTTTTCGAGAACCCCGCCCTTTCAGTTTATTATGACGCATTTAGTTTATTAATAGAAAGGGTTAATTAGTGTGTTTAAAAAAAAAAACAAAATTCTGCATGCGCTGGCAAACCTAATTTAGGCTTGTTGGCCTAATTACTACCTGTTATGGAGTTCATAGTAGCATCGTAAGGTCTAGTAGTACGTATAAGTATTTGATAACCTGTGATATGTTAACTGGAAATTACGTAGCATAAAAATATATACTTACTTAATTAACTGGCCAAATGTGGGCATAATAACACTTTAACCTGGGTAGGTAAGGATAGGCCAAAGTCTCTACAAGACTTAGATTAAATCTCTACATAATAAGCTAAGTATCTCTTCTAAATGCTAATATTTTATGAGTACAATATAGCGTTCATCAATTAAATGATCTAATCTTTTGATAACATCTCCCTTTCAATCAAATTTTTCTATAATGCACACATTTGACCTGTGGCTGTGGTGACTGACGGTCATTTTTCTTGTCAAATAAATTTGAATTAATTCACAATAAATTCGGTGGATAAGTTATGGACCACGTTTCAATAACGATTACCTATAGTACCTGTTCGCTTATTTCATTCTGCTCTGCTGCTAAAAGTCATAGCGTTATGTTAAGTATTTATCTTTCAGCATTAGGGGCCAGATTTGTAGCTCGACTATAACAATCCTTTAGCTTTTATAATATCAACACCACACAACACTTTGTCTCACATATTAAGCTAAGCGAAATTTTCCTGCCAAAAATTTTAATTTCGCAAGGGCTTGAGATTAATGGAGACTGCCATTTCACCCTTGCTTTAAAAAATGTCGTCGAAGGGTCGTGTCGTATGAATCAGTCGTTACTGTCAGTACACCATCAGTCATACGTGTACTAAATCTGTTTTGAATCGAGCGCGATATAAACTCGCAACGGTTTCGATAACGTTGACGTACGCGCCTAAAATACTTTTGAACGAATGCAGATGATGTATGACGATATTAAAACGTGTTTTTATTTTAATATTTTTCGCAAATAGCTTACAGCTATAGCAACTAATAGCGTCGTTAATGTGGTTATCATATAAACTATATGCTCCAGAGTCTACAATAACGAGTTATTGGTAGGTATTCGTGGCGGTGAGCCATTCTGCTAGCTATGTTAAATACCGCGGGTTCGATTATTTGTATGTATGAATAATATGAATACCTATGTCCAAGAATAATATGATATTAATTGATTGATATTGATTTACGATGTTAAATTTTTATTTCTTAAAGAGTAGGTAGCTAGGTACTAGATAACTATTTCTGTGCTTTTGTACAAATAAAAATCGTATAAATATTGTCTCGACAGAAGAATTAACATGAGTAGTAAAATACGTAAGTAACAAGCAAGTGTTGCCACCAATAAGGTATCCAGATGACCACAAGCCCGAAGCCCGGACTGCCATCCCAACCGTTATTTATAATGCATGAATCTTCACACGGTATACACCGCAACTGTATTAAACACGCATTATTAAGTTTGCAAGTAAATCGCGCTATTATATCACATTTACTATGAACAAGCTTTGCCCGCGATTTAGTCCGGATTTAGCTCTGTGTTTTAATTATTTTGCGAGTAACCTAATGTTGTCGTCTAACCTAAGTAATTCAAATATTCTAGGTACTCACATCACGTTTTTCATCATGCTAAATGTCAAATTTTCTTCAGTACAAAATAACTTAAAGCAAGTTAAATAGAAAATAATCGTACAAAAAAGTACCTAAACTCATAATAACATTAGGAAATTATGCACACACGGGTGCGTTACAATTCGGGCTCCGCGTTGCCTCGGTGAGATACGGAGCTTATAATAAAACAATATTAATTATCAATCGACGCTCCAACAACTCCTTTGTCGAGCTCAGCCTGGCTCCACCGTTTAATAACAGTGGAATGCGTGCATTAAACCTCCGGCATCTCACAGCACTCACTTTTGTTTAAATATCGAAACGGATTTCAAATGAGTGCAGCTTCAAAGAATTTACTTGCGATTATTTAATATTTTCAGATAAGCATCGAGTGAATCCCTCAGTTATTTTTGCTCATTGTTCATCCTATTGTTGTTGAAATTAATAGTTTATTGGATAAATGCCATCTACAATGAAATTTCTATAAAAAAATCAATTTATTTTCCCCTTCAATAGCGAGTGCGGGCGGGCACAAATCAGTTTGTTAATAAATTCAAATTTATTCGTTGATCGGGTGCACGTCTCGGTGCTAACGTATTTAAAAAGTGATTAGAAGTTAAATTGACACAATATGAACTTTTTGTGTCAGCCACGGTGCGTAATCAGAAACAAGATTATTCAATTTCAGTGAGACTGGAAATTGATTACACGACCATCATTCTATTTACAATTTAAATGTTCTGTAAAACGAAACGTAATACATCGCACCGTTTTATGTACTTTCATAAATTAAACTAGCTGATGCCCGCGGTTCCATCCGTGTGAATGTTGGCAAGCGCGACTTTTGGCCATATTTCAGCTTCTACGTAGCCAATTGTGATTAAATATAGGGCTTATTTAAGTCTGACCAAGACCTTCCCAATAAAAAAGATCCGCATCAAAATCCGTCCGACACAAACAGATTATAAACAGAAAAAAAAACAGATAATTCCAAAAATAATATTTTTGTGTTCTGAAGTATTTTAATAAATATCTCCAATGTACAGTCAACTATTTTACATTAGTAGTGTATAATGTAATGAAAAGAGGTGCGGTAAAAATTTCAACTTTCAACCTCCTCGTGGCTTTAAGATGTGAACTTGCGTTACTTACAATGAAAATTGAGATTAAATTTACATTGTTGCCTTTACGGCGCGGGCTCAGCACCGTCTGTTATGGTAAGGTATTCATGAAAGTAACTGTTTAGTCCCGGGGGCGAGCAACACAGAGCACTTGGCGGAATCACTCGTGTGCGCTTTAACTTATGATAATTGTATTTTGTAGGTATAATCCGCCCAAAGCTACCAATGTAGGAAGTCAATCTATTCATATAATATGAGCAGTCTATGTTTAAAGGGAATTAATTAAGAAATGCAAACAAACATAAATTATTATTATTGTGATTTAGTAGATTTGTTAAATTGAAAATATTAGATTTTTTTTAAATCATTGAATTAATAGAGAAGTAACTAAGCTAAATTGAAAAGAAAGGTATTTTTGCACCTTCTTTGTAGTCCATTTTGAGCTTTGTATGTTGTTAATAGTACTACTATGGCACACATTATTTATCTAATAGGTAGTTAATATCGGCTACCTATAGGTGTGTATTTTGTGCTATAAGTAGGTACCTATCACTTTTACTACACTTTTGCGAATGCAATTTATAATTTTTTTTGTCTTTTTCTGTCTTTTCTTTGTCATTCTTCTTTCGCAGTAGGTACCTACTCCAAATACCTACTGAAACCGACCTTATCTAATATCAATACTCAATTTAATAATTATTATTATTTTGTTAGGTAAGTATATACCTAGACTTACTTACCTAATAACGATGGTATCAATAAATTGCAGTGCAACCCACAACACCAATATTGTAAATTGTAGGTAATCTTAACTAACCACTTAAAGCTAGTGCTTCAATATATCATGTAAACTAATAGCCCTCTCAAGATTAGTTCCAAATAGAATTCGTCTTCACGGCCGGACCTACGCTGGGTATACACACACCGCAACCCTTTGGGGTTTTCGATCTCCTCAACGTCCGAAGGAAGTGTTGTTTCTGACACCTGCTAGCGTGGTCCAAGTCACTAACTCTTATTTATAGAAAACTTGTGATAATTATGATATGATTACTTCCATAAATACAAGTATAATGTATTGAATGTAAGATATATTTAGTACCTAGATCACCCAAATTATTTGCAGCTACATTCTTAAGATGTTTGCTATAGATAGATTAATTAAACTCTTTATTGTACTAACACCAACCAAAATAAAGTAAAACACAATTATCTCTTGCAGACAAGACAGCCATTGGATGGATAAAGACTAATTGAATTATAATGACAGTTGCTAACCGAATTTTTCGAATACTATTTATACTGTGTTAACTCATTTACTCAACTCATTTTATTGGGTATATAGCTTGACATCTCAGCAACTTTATTTTGACTTATTAAATTCAGCCTTAATTTCTAACCTAATTATGATTTTATGATAAGAAGCTAGGGCGAAGTTCAGAAGATACCGGCCACCTTACCGCTAAATTGGTGGTCCATGCCTTGATGGTCCCAATAAAATGCTTTTTCACGCACCGCTTAAAAGATTTTGCATAGAAATATAATTAATATTACGAATACATTACAACAAAAATCTTATGTCTTGTTCCACATTTAAAACACAAACGGTCAAGCTTTAAAGTTTTGTACGGTCACTCCCTAAATAAATTAAATAACCCACAAGTTAATAATGCCTGTTCAATTATTTAATTAATTTTGCACATTCTTATGAATAGGTACAATACCAATTTGTATTCGAACTGCTCAACGCTTGAATTTTATGAATTTAAATTGAATAGAAAATACTTTTGGTATTGATAATACTGTGTAGAATGTCGTAAAATATTAAAAACAAATATAAAAAAAGTAACGAAAATTATTATTGTACTACAGTACGTTTGTCCGCATTCAACCCATGTTACAAACTAAGCTCACGTGAAGTCCTAGAATTTTCTACAGTATTATTATACCTACTGGCTCCATCCACGTGGAATTCTGATTCCAATTGTACAACTCATGGTAAACTATTCCAGGGATAAAATGTAGCATAAATGTACTATTCCAGCCTATCTATATAATCTGTCACTGAACAAATTTCACTCAGATCCGTTCAATCGTTTGAGCATGGTTCTCTCAAATGCTCATACGGAACATCTTCACAAACTCATATTTATAATACTGATAGGAAGTAGGATTACATTATGATAAAATAAGTATTTATTTTCGCAAGATTTCTTAAGGATATTAAGTGAATTTATTTTACAACTGTATCTCGGAGGAAGTGGCGATAAATGCAAAGTAAAATTTATATAACTACCGGAGCACTTTCTAGCGGTTATTATGGCTGAAAAGTTTCGCTAACTGTAAGTTACGTGTCTGTGGTGTAGGGTGACTTCGTAATACTCAGCTCTCTTATTTCTATATATTAACCTTCTAATAATGATTATCCTTTACGTACTAACAAAAGTTTTATCATCACTAATGGCCAGTTTTTGGATTGAAATATTGATAGTAAGTCCTATGAGCTTATACTAAGGTATCTACGTATAATTTCGTACTGTGCACTGTGTCATTATGGACATTATCTACTTAAGTAACTGTGCTATTATAAAATTGTAAACTAGCTTTCTTAATCTATCACGTCAATAAGACTTCACCTCGCCTGATTGTACCTATGCTAAAGGTAAAGTCTCAGGAAGGGGGTCCGCATTACCTACATACTTGTTGTGTCTGTACATTGGAGATATAAAAATAGGTTTATGTTATTTGAACGATCCTGAACACAAAAAAATAATTTTGGCATTCTTATCTGTTTGTTCGCGATGAACGCAAAAACTACAAAACGGATTTTGATACTGTTATTTCGTTTTAAAAGGTCTTGATCAGATTTACAATCTCACGCATGTTTGATCACAATCGGTTGAGTACGTAGGGCTTTACTATCTAACCTTACCTATTTGTTCCTCTTTCCCGAACAAACAACCTAACTTCGTTTTTCAAATGTTAAGCATCTAACTAAATGGTTGCTAAGACGTAGGCAAGCGATTCCATCAGATCGTACAAATTTAATCAGCCCCCGGCGCTTATGTAAATGCGGCACAAATGAACGGATTCCCCTTAATTCAAATTAGGCTTAGTGACTACTTCCACCTGCAAAAGTGTTTATTTATAAGGTAAACATTCCCTTTCTATAATTAGAGATAGTCTTCGTGAGTCACGAATAGTCTGAACAAGTGTAAGATCTTAAAATTTCATTTGGCGCCATCTATGTTTTCTTAGCAGCGACGCTTGCCGCGATGCTTGCGTGACCGTGGTGGTTTCGCGTTGGTTGCCGCAGGATGGCGCTGGTATAAATCGATGTTGTTCATAGATTATTTATATTGGTTTGTGATTGCAGCTGTGATTTTTACGTCAAATATGACAGTACTGACATTATGTCGAATGCCAACCAGACCAGCTGAGAGATGTATTGAAGATAACCCATGTATTTTAAATTGTGTTTACTTCTAGACGTTTCTCAGTTTGGGTCTATATAAGTCAAGATCGCAGCTCCCAGAGGTCATATCTTCAGTCTTCAGTTCTCGTGGTAACTCCTGCAAACTGTTTAGTTACTAAACTTTTTCTCTGTGTTCGAAAAGTATCTGTCATAATTTAAAGTTAGATTCAGTGCATTTCCCAACTATTGGTAAGTTTGCTCATGTTCTTCTGCGCCGATATAGTCTGCTTAGTTTAGTTAAGATGATTCTCATCGTATAATTTTGTCTGAAGGGCTCATAGTTCGGGGAAAGAACTGCACGGCCTGTGTCTGGCTGTCGAAGATAATCCACTTACCATCGGGTCTACGGTGGCGGCCCAAGTATCAGCAAGGGTGTTTTCCCGTCATCTCGCAGGGCATCCGAGTGGGCAGACAACTGTTTAGCCTTCCATCCACGATCCAGGACACCTAGGTCACGTATAGTTACTAATTTTGACTTTTCACATATACCCTCATTTAATTTTTTTTGTGTTGAACCCTAAAGTTCAACTAATAACTTAAGGAGTGCTTTGTCCACCTTGGGGTGAAGTCTCTTCCGGCTCTAATCTTAAGAAGACTATTGTACTCCTGAGCAACTTTCTCTGTGAACTTATTATATTTTAATATTAAACTAATTTGGAGGCAATAGAAAAGAGTTGTTTCTTTGAAGTGTCCCCTTACCTCTCACACACATAGCCGTACCATACCCGAACCCCTCTGAGACAAGGCGCCCTGGGATTGAGCTCGTGTTCCTGCCGCTGGGTAAGCCGGTGAGTAGCCGTTTATCATAAGGTAAATGGTTACACAAGATTATCCTAATTATCTACATCCATAAGCACCTATAAATAACCTACAGTTAGATAGAGTTTGACTAATGAAAGCTGGACCAACAAAACCGCGGCAAATTTAAAAAATTTAGGGCAGGTATCACCAGTTATAGTTGGATAAAAACATTTTGATCGTGAAATAAAAGTATGTACCTATTATAGTTTAACTGATATTTTTAAAGAATTTTATTGCGCTTTATTTGGTGTTATTCTTATTTATATTGATTTCTTTATTAAATACTATCCTTTGCCCACGACTTCACCTGCGTGGGAGTTTGGTACTGTGGGAATATCGGGGGAAAAGGTAGCAGGTTTATTCATGTTGAAATCCCCACGAATACCACCCTCGTTGGCCATTGGGGATGGTTATGTCGGAATCGAACCGACTAAAACCGCAGATGTAGTGAAGATATAGACTAAGACTAGCTGTTGCCTGCGTGAAATTATGTTCCCGTTCCCGCTACCCTTGGGAATATATTTCACGGACAAAATGTGGCCTATGAACGTGTGCAAGATATATTGCCTGTGTTATTCCAGACTAAAAACTATCTTCAAGCGGGCTTATAGGAATCAGACGGAATTCATTTATTAGAAAAAAATATTATTAATTATAATCAAAATTAGATTCCAAATATTCTTCACCATCATCCGAGCTGCTTGATCCATCATCAGTCACACTTATAATTAATTATAATAATTAAATAAAATTGTCGAAAACTACAAATATCTAATACAAAAGCGAATATTTTTGGATATCGCATCTGATCTGAATCTCGTTAATATTTGATGTGAATACATACATACTACAAAGTATCAAAATCATAATGTAAACGCACAATCACAGAGAAATGACAGGAGGTGACATTTCTAGTCTACTGGTGTTGCAAATCAATAAATGTCGTGGTTCAGCTTTCATTAGACAAACTCTATCAATATTTTGGAGTAGTTGCAAAGCTTTATAGCATTCCACGTTTGATGGCCGGTGAGTACAATCTGAAAAAAAAAAACATCATTTCCATTAGCATGGGGCTTCACTACCACCATCAAACCACCATACATGTTATATTCACGGTTGAAAATACACAAAAGCTTCGGTCCACCGACGTTGCACTTTTTAGGGTTCCATACCTGAAAAGGAAAAGTGGACAGCTACCCTTCCAACAACAACTTCTTTTCTCGAGAACTGAAAGTATAACCTATATTATATACTAGTTTTTACTCGTAACTTTGCCCGCTTGGAATCCTTTTCCCGTTCCCGCTTCCCATGGGAACCTATTCCTGAGGTAAAAAGTAGCTAATGTGTTATTCCAGACTATAAATTATCCCTGTATCAAATCCGAGATCCGTTTTGCCATTTTTGACTAAAAAGTAACCAACATTCAGGCACCGACCGGTCCATACTTTCCCCTTAATAAAAGCTAGGTACCTACTTGTGCTTTATCGTCATTGTAGGAATGAGAAAAACAATATACTTATTCTAATAATTAAATCTATCAAACTTTTTATTAGAAAGGTCTTGATAGGTACTCTTAGTTAGACACAATAATAATTTTGGCAGGTTAATTTAATTTAAACAACGAAAATTCAATAATACAGTTAATCAAGTGTTAATACATGACGAAAACCTGCCAAGTTCAAATTAAGAATTGATTATGACTGATTTTAAAGTGCATATAAACTTGGCATTGGATTGGATTTCAACCCTTTTTTATGCGAACAATTAGCCGATAGGAACTTGGCCCCCTTTTTATTACCAGGTATGTTTTGGTAGGAGAAATATTTATTTCAATGTAAAGATCGTTTGTAAAGTTGGTATTCATAAACTTCTTAAGAGCGACTGTACAAGAAAACAAACGTTTCCAAAGAATAGCAGAATTTAATTAGGTAGTTTGTAGTGGCCCTTGTTGGCTAGTGGCCGCGGTCAACGATAGTCAGGGCCCCACGTCTTACGTCCGAGACTGCGTCCGCGGTTACCCTCAAGAATAATTGCAACCCTTGAGCCGACGTCTGCGGTCGTTGAACCAACAGATATTAATTAGTGAACTTTCTATGTTTTGATCAAATCTACAACTATCGTGGATATTCTATTTTTTTTAATAAGATTATCTATAACTAGCTTCCGCCCGCGGCTTCGCCCAGGTGGTGGTCAGCGTCACCACCAAGTCTATTTTAATCAAACGACTCTCCATTCCACTCACAACTCCACTCTCCACTCCAATTTCCATAGGTACCACTGGTCTCGCTAATCGCGATGGCCGTAAAAACTACTAAACGGATTTCGATGAGGTTTTTTATTAAAGGTCTTGCTTAGACTTTTACCGTATGTTTGGTTGTAATTGATTCAGTAGAACCGGAGATATGATCAAAAAACGATGACCAACATAAAATTATCCTCGGGTGTGGGTACCATGGTGTTGCCTCTTGCCTTCTTGATGGGGTAACAGGCAGCCTCACCTACCACCCCTAGGCCTGCTCTCATGGTCTTATGGATGACGGAAGTCGTCGAGCGACCTCCGGCATCAGTCGCTTGCGCATATATTCGTATTAAGTAACATAAGTTAAAAAAAATAAAAAGAGAAATATTTATAAAATTGATTTAATAGTAAGTATATTATATTAGAAAATATAACGTTGACATTAGTACCTACCTACTTATGTGATAGTTTTTTTACAAAAGTTTTTCAGTAGGTATGTACGACACCATGCTACTAGTTACTTACTGAATATAATAGTTTATTTACTTACAGAAGAAAATAAGGCTTGAACTTGAATGAACAAAAAATGTACATTATTGGAATACGTTATAAGTATGTATGGATAACTTAAGTTTTTCATTTACATTTTGTTGAATAGGTACGATTTACACAACATAATCATAATTTGATTGTATGATGTTTTATAGAATCTCTATCTCCAATAAATAATTAAAGATATTTATGACAAATTGTACACTTTTTTGGTTTATTCTTATAATTATCTTATTCTAACCCCTCAGCCAATCGCTACATGCTCGCGCTGCTGCTCATGTTGCTCGTCGCTTGGCCGCGAATATTGTCCTACCAGCCACATCCTACTCCCGTCCTCGCGATATTCGAGCATTGGACATAAATAAATCAATGCCTTGCGTTCCAGTATTTGTCTTGCTATGGACAACAACATTGTAACAGCAGCGCACGCATTGTGCTTTTAAGCATAGCGAATCATTTAAATCTTTCAACTCTTATAATTCTGTCTATCCTATAAATGATTACCTCCTATTATGATACTCTATTTTATATCATATCATCATATAGGTATGTAACGAAATATAACTGAAAAATATTACGTATAGAAATGTGATGCACGATAGAAACAATATGATAGTATCACAACATGATTTAAAGCAATCACACGATTCACAAACTCAGTCTCCAAACACTATGTACCTCTATAATATAATATCGACGGTTGAAAGCCAAAAGAGTGCAGCAATATAGACGATTCTCATAGGAGTAATTTACTTTAAAAATTTAACTAAATTATTATCCTTTCCCAAATCGGTTAATACACAAAAACCTCAAGAATGTAAAAATACGTTTTTGATAACCGCATCAATATCGATTCAACCAAACGCGAGATAATCGTGAACAAACATACAGGTCAAACACCTCCTATTAATAAAAATGTTAAAAAGGTACACATATCAAACAATGAATGTTTTCAACAACTGTCGTTGTTGCTTACGCCTTTCAACCGTCGAATTATAATATTTTAATAAAATTTGTCTCTACAGTATCTGCCAAGTGCCTTACACTTGCCACAAAGTCCTTGAGGATGGGCCTTATTCGGATCACTTTTATCCAATCCATCAGGCTTCGCAAGGGGTCTCTGAAAACAATTAATACACAATAGTCATCTAAGCATAAAAAAATCTAGTGTAGAACACGTATTTTTTTGAAGTGCATGGTGCCCCGCCCAGTCTTTTGAGGTTAAGCTACTTTCACAAATCTTAACTTTATGGAACCTTCACACAGTGCACCCTAAGCAACGGAGACAGAAGTGCCTCTTAATCGTAGTAGTAATTTGGGCCGAAGTAGGTGTGGCCTTAGAGCGCTGCTCGAAGGCTCTCCACGCGTCCCTCTGACTAGCAGGGGGACCAGTGGAGAGTCAGCAAGGAGCGGGCTGGTTCTTTGAGCATAAGCGTGGTGGTGACATGAGGTGAGGCTATTTTACAACCATAAATGGATCAATGTCAGCCAGGGTACGAAACGTTAATTCTAACCCTAAACCCTAAACCCCGGTACCTAATTCAAAACCGAGACTGGGTTCGTTTTCAGTGGTTCCGAGTTTAATTTAACAATCCCTGACGGCTGACGGTGGTGGTACCTTTTTTGTGTTGGTTTTTGTGGTGGTGGGGATACGGAATGAAAGATACCTACTCACCTGCTTATGAGGCATAACATTGATTTTGCACTGAGTACATTCTTGGCCGTAATTGGCCCAAGAATTAGCACTCATCCAGTGGCGGCCACATTGCGTGCACTTGTATTCGCCGAAGCACCTGCCTTTTCCTTTGTAAGGAGTCTGAAAATGCAAATATTATTATGATATTATTGGCAGTTTACGCAATATTTCCACCCACATTTTTGTAAGCAATTTAGTTTAGTCGGTGGGGAAATTTCTACAAATAATTTCGGTTACTGAACATTCTTTCCGTTCAGCCACACATTGCACACCGCAATGCTGCTCGCGCTGCTGCGATTATGGCCCAATTGCCTTATCAGTCAAACACTCCCATCCTCGCGAGAGTCGCTAGTTTCATTGAGATGTGCGGCTGCCAAAGAGCGGTGCTCTTTGACTCGCAAATGGATCACCGGCAGAACAAGACTGCCCATTTCTCTTGCTAAGTATTCGTGGCGTGTGTAGTCGTAACATTTAAAAAAAGCAGTGATTTTTTTTATATCAATGCCCTCATTACATCACACATTCACTATTTGATTTTCTTTTATAATTATATCAACTTAAAAATACACAAAATCCAATAATATTTTTATTCTCCAACTAACAGGATCTATTTTTTTTTCGAATATCATTCTTTTCAATGATAGTACATAGGTACGTACCGACATTTTTTGAACACTACCAAACAAATCTAATTAATTACTTTGTTAAAAATAGCACTGTTTAACCAGTATCTACAAAGGTCTAGCACGAGCACAAAGAACTGTGATACTGTAAATACTCTCTTCAGAGTCGCTGTTATATAAACTATTTTAGAGGGGCGACAGATAGGTAAGTGGTACTAATATTACTAGTACTGATATTATAACAGGAACAGTTCGACAGTTCTCTTTGAAGAATAGATTTTTTTAAATATGTGTAATTTTATCAAGTGCCAGTCTCGGTTGCTGCCGAAGCTTGCACTTTGTAGCCCATGGGTCTTTTTCTCATCCTCACCATTTAGTTTGGTTGGCTTACGAAAGCGATTAGGTAGGTACCATTGACGTCCAACCTCGAGAGGAAAGCCTGGGCTGAAGCCTCGTGCATCAGCAAGTGTACGTGCACGTGCAAGTAACTTTAACTTGAGTCTCGAAGATCTTGTTGGGAGCCCATACACCGCACCGTGACAGTATCAACCTCACTTTTTAATTTCTTAATTGTCATATTTATTGGAACTATTAAGCTAAAGACACATGCCCCTTTCATTCGTCCTCTCTTTGTCTTTCTCCTATTATATTATAAGTATTTTTACGCCACAGTAACTGTTCCCATGCCGTCGGTTACATTCTCGTATCTATCAAGATTCTTTAATCTTAAAGACATACTTTCAGCACAGTGCAACTAAGTAAAACTTTCATTCGATTCTACCTAAGGAACGAATACTCGAAAGTGTTTCACACAAAATCACTGTTATTAATGATCTTGATACACGAAATAACTACATTAATATTTTATTAGTATACGGTATGCTCATGTCGCCAATGCAATCTCTAGTCGGGGAATTCCCCATACATCTTCATTTTTGCAGCGGTTGCACACACGTTATCGGACGGAAACGTACAGTATACCTACCTATTCTATACTAATAACGGCCATCTAATTTAGTATTAAAATCATCATCATCATCCAACGAGTGCCAACTTGTATATTGGAGTTCGGAGTATGTTGTCTTGCTCCTCCTATCACTTTGAGTAATTAGCCCCACCAAATTCTTTGGGGTCCTTTCATCCTACACCACATCGTCGTTGGTGCCCCGGCGGCACAATGCTCATCTCACCCGTTTTTCAGGATCAACTCGGGTGCGAGGGATAGGTAGGTTTTACCACTTTTTGGGTAACCTTACACGCCAGTAATTGGCGGCGTGCTGAGTTAGTCGGTTCGAATTCATCATAACCACGGATGACGGGCGTTTTGGCACGAAAAAAGGCAATCAATCTCACTACTGATTGACGGAAGAGGCCCTTGACAGACCCCTTGGAGTCAGACGACAGTCGCTGGTAAGGCAAGATAGCCAAGTCAAGAGAAGGAGTAATGCACTGGACACTGGGCTACCAAGTACCTACGAACTTTGGATGAACCAGTCCGGGACTAACGCTGTGGAAACAATGACAAAAATAATATCGTGATGGATTTTATAAATTAGGTTAGTAATTTAATTTCAACACTAACTGAGCCTTCGTTTGATTTAGATAAGATAGATAAGATTGGTAACTTTTTATTTTTTTTGCGCGGAAACGTAAATTTTATTCTAAAATCAAAGCAGCCTATATAAGTAGGTACAGCCTTTACTTTCACCGGCACTTAGCTAATTATAAGGCGTAGGGTAGGTACTTATAATATTACCAAGTGCAAGTCCCGTCCATCGGCCCAGCCTTTTCAGAGATTACTTCTTTCAAACAGACAGACAGACAAAAATTTAATTTTTTTTATTTAAAACATATATAAAACCTGTTATTTTTTAATGCGTATGGGCAATTCTATTTTATATATGATGTATAGGTAGTATTAAATACCATTTTAAACAGTCGTTTAAAAGCAACTTTCAACTGTATCCAGTGTCTAAACTGGGGTTATGTCCTTATACTCGTAGGTATACCCACAGCCTACCTAAGATCGTGTATCAATGTTGCATTACTTCCAACATGTGTTCCAAATGGCAGTACAAGGCGCCTTTACTGTTCATATAGACGGGTGCCAATTCTACTAAAATAAGCCAAGTGATGTGGCAACACGCCAGCCGTGTAACGGGTAATCCCCTGCATTCGCATTTTAATTGCAAAGTTTTTAATGTTTAACCTCTATGAAGGTTATATTCATATGCATTTATATAGGTAGGTATACTATGGTATGATATATTATAATGACAACTGATTAAACTAATATTCTTCGACAGAACATTTTTAATTATTAATCATGCGTGTTTAAAAATGAAAACTTATCACAGCTGCACGAGACAGCACGTAATAATAACTTAGAAATCAGGATCGTTTATTGCTTAGTAGTTCAGCCTGTGTCTATTAGATGGCGCTGACATAAATTTTAGGTTTCAAATGTCGTCAATAATGGGTTTATAAGTTTTTGTTAAATCTTAGGACATTTTAATTAGATTAATGGAACCCTAGTTTCACAGTTATTACAAAACTCTTATAGTTTGGGTATGTAGGTGAGTCCCGAGACTCTTAGTTGTAGAAAACTGTAATTTGTTATGGATTATGCGTATGGCCTACATGGCTAGGTATTAAACTACCGCTTCAAGATATTATTTTACCGCTGATAAAAGTGGTAAAATAATATCTTGAAGGGGACCCTTTTACAAGTGGGAGTGTTTTTTCTCTCATTAGCTAGATAGGTAGGTATTTTAAAAATATTACTGGTTTGTACCTATATCCAATTTTTTGGTTATGGGATTCATTTAGGCAATATTGAGCTTATCTCATAAGTATCGTCTCTTATATGAGTATATCAGATAGAAATACCATCACAAACATTCCAAAATGTATGCCATGCAAAATGCAACATGTCTAAATCAGGAATCGAACCTCTGACTTTGCAGTCGAACGGTCTACCGACCGGCACAAAACGGTATTAAAAGACAAATCCCACAAATCCCACACTTTCTTTGTGAATGAAGTAAATAATTTATCGTACAAAGAAGCTCCACCGTTTGCTGCTAATTAGAAAGAGTTGATGCTCTCCATTTCACAAAAAGTACACGACATCTGCAAAAGGAGGGTCGGGTTGTGCCGATTAAGGATTCAAGAGTATGCCCGCCTCACTGTGTAATTAGCATGGCATGCTTACCTCTGTTTACTCGCACTTAAGATGGAATTATGTCGAGAATCTCCACCATTGCCTTCACGAGACGGATTAACTGTATATTATTGAGTGCGGTTGAAGAGCCCGCTATGGTTGTGGCGCTTATTTCGTAAGTAATGTTTACATACACAGTTATGACTTATGTTCTTGTTATATACTCACGCTTGTGCATCACTAAAGGGTAAGCAGAGGGGAATCATGCATACATACCTACTTGAACAGTTTTATATATTTTTAACGTAATAATGAACGAACCTGTGGTAGTTCAGTAGGTACTTTATCTAGTGTCGATGATACTAGATAAAGTACCTACTGTAAGTACCTACTGTAAGTACCTACCTATTTTATTGCTAAAAAAAACATAAAGTAATTATTAAAAAAAAAAAAGTAATTATTAAAAAAAGGTTTATAATATTGTCTAAATGACACTTCTGTTGTAGCAGTCGTGACCGCTTCTCCACTAAATTGCCTCAAGTAGGTAGTAACCAAATAAATCATTTTTCTTATTTCTCTATCTATATTCAATAGGTAAACAAAATTCTTATCAGATATCTAACAATATTTTATTTATAAATATATGCAAACGAACCCAAACAGTATTCACACGGATGGTTGTTCAATTCCATCAGAAAGGACCGAAACACTTTTAAATATTCCATGTGCGGTCAAGAGAAAATCCACAAAGAAAATGTATTACACATCCTTTATTGCTATTCGCCCTCTTTTACAACGACCACTGGCTTCGGGTAACACAATTTTATGATACTTTTATCAATAAAGAGCTTTGCCGTATCGTAAATATTAGAAAAAAAAGTTATGCGTGTCATAAGTATCGAAGGGGAATATTAACATCTCGGGACTCACAACTATAATAACTAAGTATACTATAATATAACAACATGGCTTTCTTGGTAGTCAGGCAACACCTAAGTTGTATTTTTTAAATGAAGCCTCCTCTTAAGTATGAGTAAATTGTCGAATCATCTTGTCGAGGATTCAAATAGTATATAACGCCTCAAACACCGTTACATGCGCCGAATCACGATATGGAGAAGTACTAAGTACCTAAATAGTTTGCCCGAGAAGTGAGCCTGCTCCAAAACATATCCTGTCAATCAACAGGTTTATCCCTACATACCTACGTCTTTTTAGGTTAAGTACAAGTAAACACTTAATAAAGACTCTCAGTCTTTATTGTCTGTATTGTCGGAGATGAAATTCACAGAATCAAAACGTTAGATACCTAAAATGTTGAATTCAATCGAGACAAAAATTATAATTATCATTTCACAAACTTTTTCACAATTTCGTCACAAGAATCTTCATCTAAAATTTGTTAGTAAGGTACGTCAAAAGGAAAAAAGATGAAAGAGAGTCTTTCACACTTTGAACTTTATGATGTTTCAGGTTTGAAATAACTTAAGCCCAAAAATACTTCACAATAATTACCAATTTACCAAAGCAAGACCATCTCAGTTTTCATGCTCATCGTCAGCTAAAGCGTAAACAATGTCAATAAGAGTTCGTTATATCGTAATCTTGAGTAAACACTCAATTAGTCAGTCGCTACGGTGTTAATTAGAAGGGCTTTTAAAGGGCTAAGTACCGTTTTAAGTACGCAGTCAATAAAATTTGCGTTGCCTTTAAGAAAGAACCCTTTTTCTCTGCGATGTCATCGGCTTCTTTTCGTGTCAATTGCACGCCCTTCTTGTAAGGGATCGTTAATTTGAGTAAATATTTGTTCATAGAATTTTCGAAGGATCCTTTCCGTTCCTCAATTAAATGGGAAATCCTTTACTTTTGCCTATTTATCTTATTGTCTGTTTTGTTATATAAATTAATTAGACGTGACAATCTTTATGAAAGATAATTTCTTATGTAGTTAAATATGTATTTGAATCATTAATGGAAAATTAAATTAAGTGTTTTTTTCGCATTCGACCACTCCTAACTTTGCTGGTAAATGATGTCGTGATCGATGATGGCACATAAATACTCCAGCAACAAGTTATTTGGACCCAAAACTTGGTGATGTTGGAATTATCTTCTACCACACTTCTTACTAACTACGGATAAAAACATTTATAATAATATGACCTATATAAAAATCTACAGAAATAAATAAGCAGTTAGTATGGTGACTTTTCCTAATAAAAAAATATCAATGCTAATTTTTTCATACACCTTACATTTTGATCCAAACTATTAACGACTTAATAGGTATGCATAATGGAACGCAAATCTAAAATTACAATTGCAGAACTGAGAAAAACTCGTATCAACTCCAAGAAAAAAAAAAACTATTTGCTTTCGGTATCGAAAGCTCGATGGCAATCGAATACCGCTAATGGGATGGTACAATTGAAACTGCTCTGCGGAAAATCGAGCAATAAGTATGCATCACGACGTCGGTGGCTGCGGCTGATGCTTTCAAAGATGTCTAGCCGTAGGACTCCGTAGCTCGTACCTCGTAGCCCGTAGACTCAATACCATTAGTAAGTCTACGAAGCTACGGTTCTTATTCGGTATAATACGAAGTATTCGAACTGTTTTCAGCGACATACACGTACGGTCATACCAATATAAATAAATAGATATTGAATGTGATGTTAGGATTGTGAGGCTAACAGTTTTCTAGAATGTTGCGCGTTTGGTACGCGTTATGAATTGAGTTGGACTCATTTTATCGAAGTGGTTTGAATGAATTGGGATCTATATTCGAGTGGTATGGTTTTTAATAGTTTCTTATTTTTCAAATTAAGTCTTGATGTTCTAGAAAGTCAAGGCTTTTCTGGGATGCTGCACATTTAAAAGAATTAGCTTTTATGAAGTGGTTTGTACTTATTATTTTGTTATTTATGTACTATATGTAACCCGTTTGACGCACAAATAAACGAGAATAATTATAGGAAAGGAACTATAAAAATATAGGTACCGTACTAGGTGTTGTCCGCGGCTACGTTCGCGTGTAATTCTGAGCCTGCTACCACTACCCACGGGAACCTATTCCTAGGATAAAAAGTAGCCTAAGTTGTTATTCCAGACTATAATCTATCTCTGTATCAAATTTTAGCCAGATCTATACAGCCGTTTTTGCGTGAAAGCACAACAAACGTACATCCATACATCCAGACATCCATACATCCAGACATCCATACATTCTTTCAAACTTTCGTATTCATAATACTAGTACGAGCAAAAACTTTTTACTGAAAATAAAATTAACCAAATCATGACAAAGATTCAACCCAGGCTCGAAAGTACAAGTCTAGAATGAAACCAGGATTTGAAAAGAAAAGAGAAAGTGCCTATACATACCTAAAAATCTACACACTGCAAAAAACTAATGATACTTACCAAGAATCATATTCCAAACTTATTCAATTGAAGTACCTACGAACACATAAGCGCAGTCATTGCAACGAATAAAGAAAAACGAATGAGACAATACAAGAGCGTAAGTGTTGGTCACAAGTGCTCGAAATAGCTCGTGTCCCGCGGTTACGGTTATTTGAGTGGGCGTGTTACGTCCTAATTTATAACGTTAATATGGCAACGTTGACCATGATTGTACCGGCGACATGGCGCCCGTTCGCAAGCATTACAATGCATCATTTATCTTTCAATATGGACGTGTTTTGGTGAGCTATGGAGAGAATTTAAATTAACTGTTAGCTGAATACATATAGTTCATGTTAGAATACGTTGATTTTTAAATTTGAGCTGCTTTATTTGTTAGTAATAACAGTTAGTTCTAGAAAAAACGAAACGAAAATCAAAATCAAAAGGACTGAAGCTGATGGCGGGCTATTGTACAACTACTTTCGACTTCGCAGAACTTTAGAAGTATCGTTGAAGATAAAAATGAGAAAGATTAATTTGACTTAAAAATAAGGTCTCCTCTAGCAACAACAACAAACATTTTAATGGAAATTCAGCTTTGTGTTTCTCACAAACACAACGCAGTATTACAATTATATCCTGTACGTACCTATGTATGTTGCAACTTAGAGAATATGTATTCCTTTGAGCAAAACACAGACTATCTTTTTCTGTTTTCAAAGACTTATTTTTGTAAATAAAAGTCGGGAAAGGATTTACAAAGAACAACATTATAGACTCGGAGTTTAACAAACATAAACAAACATACACATAGACAGGTAAATAATGTTAATATAATATTCATTAAGGTTCAAGGGGTAATTCTATCACGATATATGGCAACATTGTTTAAAATTTTAAAACTAGCTGTGCTGGCGTCTTAAATCGCGTGGATTTAGGATTTTTATAATAGAAAAATATTTAATCTATGTTACGTCTTATAATATAACCTATCTACCTATAGTGAAAGTCTCGTCGAAATCGGCCCAGCAGTTCCAGAGTCTAACATAAGTGCATGGGCCTACCAAATCTCAATGGCCCTCGGCCCAGGCCAACCTCACCTGCTTGCCGGTTCA
The DNA here is from genome assembly GCA_963576445.1 of Lithosia quadra. Classification (NCBI taxonomy): domain Eukaryota; kingdom Metazoa; phylum Arthropoda; class Insecta; order Lepidoptera; family Erebidae; genus Lithosia; species Lithosia quadra. Next base: position 12,093,111 of record OY754880.1, on the reverse strand, counting down.
CCTGTTATACAACGGACGACGTTCTGGCAACGGGTTGGGGTCAGATGGTAGTCACTCTTGTAAACTCAATTGGTGTTTTAGTGTGACCCGTTTGGCATTGGCAGAATTGTCGACATCAACAATTGGCCATTCAAGAAGCCATACATAAAATGCCATATTCAAGAACTAAAGCCCCACCCTATTCGATACCCATTGAAAACCTGTAAATCAGTGTTAAATTTAAAAAATGAACGAGTTGCAATTGTGTAAATTTGTTACAATCAAGAGACGCGGCGGAACAGCAATCGGTACACCACTATACAATTGTTTGCAACATCGAGTAACGAACCTGGCCACTACACCGTCCGCATAACGATTCATAGACCGATTAGGGTTGGCAACATCGTTATATCGTCTCGGGAAATACCCAATGTTCTCGAGCTCTCAGACTACTTTCCGCCAAAAGATGAATTTGATCATCGAATTATATCGATTGAATAATGCTGTCTTTGAAATTAGAACGCCCACGGCTATATCGTGAAACGGTGGTACGATATTTATACTACGATACTACGAAACGCCCACAATTTTTATAAATACAACCCTGAGTGGGTTTCGTATTTATTTATCTGTATTTATTTATATTCTTGAGTGTAGGTTAGATTTCGCAAAAGGTCAAGGAAATCTTTTCTCGTACGAGCAGAACCAACAATTAAAGCTGATTAAGATTCTTAGAACGAATTTCACCCATGACATGAACCGGGATCAACTCCTGATAGCCGACGGAAGTGGTATCGGCGGGAATTTCTGCACGACAAAAAAAATGTTTTAAGAAGGATTCTGAAAACAATTTGTTTTTAAATTCTTGTCAGTTGGTGTTTGTTTTCGATGGACGCAAAAATTACTGAACGGATTTTGATGTGTCTTTTTTGTTTAAAGGTCTTGGACAGACCTAAAATCTTAGACATGATATAGTCGAAAAACGCGAAAATCGGCGACCACGCGGGTGGAGCCGCGAGCATTGGCTAGTTTGTTAATACGCGTTCGAAATTCAGTATGAATAATTTTTGAGTCGAATGATTCAATAATGATATGAGTCATTGCTCGTAAACAGCCGAGGTCAACTGTTGCGCCGCGTGTTGACTCACCAGGGTATTGCAAAAATAAACACATGCAATACTTACTTTACATTTTTATACACTAGCCGATGCTCGCGGCTCTACCAGCGTGAATGACGGTTAACGCGACTTTTAGGTCATTATTTTCGGTTCTAATTAACAAATTGCATTCAAATATACGGCAGACTTTAAGTTTGACCAACACTTTCGTAATAAAAAACACATCAAAATCCGTTCAGTAGTTTATGCGTCCATCACGAACATATAGACAAAAACATTACCCTCCTTTCTTCGGCAGTCGGGTAAAAAGACAAGAATTCCAAAGAAAATGTGTTCATAATCATTTATTTAACGTGGCCCAAGTATTTTTTAATATCTCCAATGTACAGACACAGTTAATACAATTTTATAATAGTACCTAATAGGTTATTTTTGTTCGCGAGACAGCTCGACACTGCAATTGTGCATGACAGAATTTATTGTTTATTGTTTTCGAATTTGATTGATTGTTTGTTTATTTGTTTTGTGAAGTAATTTAAAGCTTGAACATTTTGTAAGTATAATTGATTGATGAATTTTTCGTCACCTCCTTGACTTGAAATTGTATGAATGCAAATGTAAGCACACTATAAAATTTTATTACATATCAGAAGTAGGTTAGGGTGGCCACCTTTTGACACGTCAGGGCTAACTTCCACCGCGTCAACGCTCACTTCCACCGTCAGTAGTGTTTCTCCTTCTACCTATCCAGATTTGGTATGATCCTATCAATGCCGTTTTAGATATTCAATTTAATAAAGAGCTTACTGAAGCTCTTGGTAATCTGAGGTCTTTAAACAAATTGTACAGGGATTTAGCTGGAATTCTCCTTACTCCTACTTCTACGACGTAGAGTTTAACCACATTTTTGGTTAGTTTATTGGTCAATTCTAAGTATGTATTTCTTTGTTAATATTAGAATATATTAATAATTAGTAGGTACGTATTGTGACAACCCTACCGATAGTTTTCAGGATTCACGAACGCTCGGATGCCCAGAATAACTTAAACAATGCGTCTGAAATCTTGTCTAACTGCTTGACATACCGAATGTTCAATTCCCGCCGTCTGCGGGTGAGGACGACTATTTACCTTCAGAGCTGATGTCTTGAAGGTTTCACGCATACCTTTGTGCACTATTCAATGTATGAATATATTGAATACTAGCTGTCGTCTGTAGTAACTGTAGTCTGGGATAAGTTCAGAATAGGTCAAGTTATTTCTTTACGTAGGAACCTTCTGCAATGTTCAGTACGTGAGTATAATAAAAAAAAAATATACCGTCAACTTGTTGTTTGGGCTAAGATTTTACAGCGCCAAAGTTAGCATAGGTTAACTAGTTAACGTTATGGGTTCTAGAAAGTACATTCATTCAAAAAAAATATTTGCACTGAGCGATATTCGAATTCGCGACCTCTGACTTAACAGTCGAAAGCTCTTCTGCTTTCATCGTTTTCATAACACTTTCTTAGTTAATCAGTTAATAAAAGAAATACCTATATCTATTGCAAATAAAACTAACCTAAGTGGTACACATTACATAAGCCGCAGTTGCAAAATTATTCTCCAAACAGTACAAACCAAAAGTCTTTGTTCGAACGAATACATTAGTCTTAGTAACTGTTCCAACATGTATTTAACAACAAGAGAAAAATGGAAATGGAGAAAAATATTGTCTACTTACATGCACCAGTTTTATCATTTTCCTATGTTTAAATATGCTTCGTGTGTTGTACATTAGTTCAAAATGTCTGGGTCTTATCTTTAGTGTAGTTTGATGTCATATTTATAGTGTTGTATTTGTTGTGATTCCATTTCACCTCTTTTGTATTTTGTATCTTTGAGTTTTAAATGTACATTCTTTGCAATGTTTTCTCTTAAGTTGCACGTTTTGGGTCATCTTTTGTAATGGTTGCGTTGTATATTAGCATGATGATGAACAAAAACACATTCTGTTGAAGTAATGCAAAAGAAAACTTATTTTTACAGTTAAGTTAAACATTTTAAATGTAACGTAAGTAAAATATGCAAGCTCAAAGGTCTGGCCATATCTGCCTTAGGACCAATGAAGTGAGTCTTAGAGTGTTAACCTCTTTGAAAACTTCAGGTAAAAGGGGCCGGATGGGATAACCCCCTTAAAAAGGTAACAGGGATAGACTGGAAATGAAAGGCGGCAGTGAGGCATATCCGGCAGGAATTGTAATAGGACACTGATTGTTCCTGGCATGTTGTTGCGATACATTCCCTAGACTATATAGCCTCCATTGTGGCCCTGCTTCCGAAAGGGTGATAGCTAGCCCTACGCTAACTACTCAGCAGTTTACCTTAAAATTTTAAGGTAAAAATATAATACACTTAACCGCTCTTACCAGCTTCATTGAAAAATACTGGGTACAATTATTCTGACTTGTATAATTTTATTAAGTTAGATTTGCAAAGCAAACATAACATTCAAAAAGCAAATTGTGCAAAGAGAACATTAACGCAAATCTAAAGTGTTATCTGTTATAACTTTCAGTGGGTAACTAGTGATTATAATAACTTGTTTTGAAACCACATTCCTTTTTATTCTTGTTTCCTTTTATAAGAAGGTTCAAAGTATGAATGGAAATAGGGCTTTAGGTGCAGAAGTAGGTCTAAGAAGACAATATGGAAAGGAAGGGAGTGAAAGGAGGGATATGGCATCTAACAGGAATGGAGGAGAACCCTGCCCTTCCTGTTTTTTGTCTCTTCTTCTTTTCCCATTTTTTAATCTATAGGCTGTCTATAGCTATTAGCACTTATCACGCTAAAACATTTCATTGAAGTAATCAAGAAAGAAATCATATAGCTTACAACTTGAATTGACAGCCATTTCAGTACGTCATACCCTTCTCTGACCCTAAAACACTACGGACATTAGTGTTCTCGTCACGCGAGCCTCAACGAGTCACATCAAAGAGGAATTACCTCTCAAAAATCGCACTCCATTAACACAACCATGATAAGGGCGAAGGCACACAAGCCGACTTGTCTGACACGATTTTATGTAAATATTACAACGAGACTCAAATGTTTTAAGTGGGTTCAAATTTTAACCAGGTAGTTGTAGGGAATTTGTATTTTAGTTTAAAAAAGTTTAGTAAAAAATATGTTTACTTTACTACCTTGTTAGTGTATAAGTCTTATACATAAGCACATACAGTTAGGCTTCTTCTCCTTTGACGTAGGCAGAGATAGCATATTATTTCCACTTACAACTTATTCAACTACAGGAACTCGCGTATCTAAACATAATAGAAATAGCGTTCATTTCACTGCAGACTAGGTACCTACGATAGAAAATATTCGGCTTACATTTTAGGTGTCTGTACTAAACATTAATATAACAACTCACTACCAACGCTGCAGCATTGCCTATGATGTAAAGAACCCTTTACTGATGCGTCGCCTTTTTTGATGATTTAAAAAGTATTCATCAATAATCGCATAGTCCGTCTCAGTCCTAAAAAAACACCTAAGTATTCTACCATTCATGTATATAACGATGCCAATTCTCATAAAACGGACTACTGAAACGTGAAAACCACTTCATCTGGGTTCTGACGAGTGCATAATTTCACGAAACAGACGACGGCTATTACCTAGGTACTCGTTAACAAGGTTTCATAAAGAAATGTATTTAAATGCAAAAGGGTATTTATACATTTCAGAGTATCCCTCGAGCGAAGGTAAATGTTCGCTGTTTATCTGTTCACTATTTGGTGCAAAATTATTAGGATGCTTTTCGTTTTGTGTTGTTTTTTTATTGGTAAAAAAGTTGCTATAGTGTGGTAAATATTTGGTAATTCAGCAGATCACTAGCTATTTGAATAGTAATTTTACGTCTTCTTCTTCTAATTCTAATCTTTCTTGCTAATTACTTTCCATAGAGACCTTTTCCCATGTAATCATCTTTTTTGGCACTAAGTCTTTTTACTTTGACATTTTTTTAAAGAATATAAGTATGTACTAAGTGTACCAAAGACGATATACATAACTATGTATATCGTCTTTGAGTGTACTAATATAATATTGGGAAACGTAACCGTCATGCAAAGTATGAAAACCATTATGAAAGTGGAAGAAGGGAAAGGTGTAGGTATGCTATGATCGTATCAAGCGGATAAATATACTACTAAGTACTTTAGATATACTTATTTATGAAACTACTAGTATTTCCTCTAAAACCTCCGGCTAAGCATCGGGACCTCACGATTGTAAGGTCGTCTCCTTAACCCATAAACTACCGATATAACATACCTATTCAGGTCAGGACAATGCTTTAAATGAAAAAAATTTAGTGAAATTCACACAGAAAATGTATTAGGTATGGTAAAAACGTTAAAAAATGTTTTAAAATTTAAGTAAGCACGTAGGTAATATGTTTCCACGAAAGTCTGGCAAGGGCTACGAGTTACAGAAAAAAAAGTTGACTTATTCGCAGTACTTTCTATAATTTGATAGCTTTTACTCGCTCCCGTCACGAACCTTTGATAAACCGAAGAAATTAGTACCGACATTTTCCTATGAAAGGCACTACAAAATTAAATGTTAAGTAATTAATTTTCGAAATGTTACAGTCCGACGTTTATTATATTTTGATTTATAATTCTTCTAAAAGTAAAAAAATGCGGTCAAGTGCTAGTCGAAATCGCAAACGAATGGTTTCGTTACATTGTATAAGACTTAACACTTAGCAATATTTAAACGCTTTTGTAAAATTAATAAGAGATGTGCTATAAAAATATTTTTTTTTGTATTTTTTTAATGTTATTAACTATACATAATTTGCGTTAATTTGCGATAATTATCATTAATTAACAAAAATTTCAAATCCCAGTTATTACTAATAAACCCTTCCATCACCTGTTAATAAGTACACACCTGCAAATTACCAAGCATGCATACAACACTGTAGTAAAATTAACAACTGGTTGTAAACTCTACTACTATCTCCAATGATTTTCTATTGAAGAAAAATTTTTTTTTTTTTGTAAATACATACAAACACATTATACATAGAAATACCCAGACAGATGCAAATAGACATTTTCATGCATACCATTTTTTTTATCGTCAGCGATAGCAGTAGAGTTTACAACAGATGTCAGCATTGGAGCTTAAAATTTTAACAAAAGGAACCAACTCCAACGGGACCGAATTAAAATGGGACCACACGGGAAGCGCTAGATCTAAAATAAAAAAAGAATAATTAAAATCGGTTCGGAATGTTCTGAGGTAATCAACATAAAAGAAACATTGAACAGTCGAAATGAGAATCTCCTCCTTTTAGTCCGTTAAAAAGTTGACATAAGAGATAAATCATTTTTAAGATGCCTTCCATCCATAATCATGAAGTACCCAATAAACAAGTCATTAAGTAAATCATTCACTCTGGCTGCTACTTTTACTATCTGCAAATATCAGTCATTTGTTTTAAACGCTGTACGCCGATGGACATGGAAAATGGACAGAGCATTCAGTTTGATTTCATTAATTAAATAATATTAAATTGTGTAAGAACCTACGAATGATTTAGTCCTCAATGAATATTACTTCATTATCATTCTCATAGAAATTTCTTAGTCACAGCTACTTTCGTATACGAATTGAATTTCTGTTTTTAAATCTATAAAATAAATAAAAAAATATTCTACGACAATCTACACAGCGCTCTCTAATTTAATTTTAATTTTATTTGCACTGAGCGGGAATCGAACCCGCACCCCTTGTCGTAGCAGTCGAATGTTCTCTCTGTTTGCTCTACCGACCGTTCTGTAACTGCCATACAATCTTTTAAACTTTATTGGCAAGCTAAATGCCACTTTCATGTAGAGCTTAACACTTATCGATCGTTTGCGCCAGACTGAGCACCTCTTATTTATTCATAAACTTTGAAAAACTCGACTTCCCACGCGAATCATTCGCTTCTGTTTATCTATCTCGTTTGACTAGCTCTTATTGCTTTAAATGCGACTAATAGACTATAAAACATTCTAAAATGCACTTGTTGGGTATGCTAGGGAACTATCTGGATGTGTTTCTAGAAAACTGGATTTAAATAACCGTTGAAACTCTTTGACTACTGATATTCAAACTACTTCTTTGCCCACTATATATCATCTATACTAATATTATAAAACTGTAGAGTTTGTTTGTTTTTTTGGTTGAACGCGTTTATATCAAGAACTACTGGTCCGAATTGAAAAATTCTGTCGGGGTCGAATAGCTCCAATTATAACTTTAACAATTTTTTGTTTGACTGTACTGTTTTTGGCTTTAACAATTATTTTTTTGATCTTTTTTATGGGTGGTCCCAGTTGCCGGAAGAAAAATATTTAAATTTAATAGAACCGGCAACTGGAACGGCGGTCCCAGCTATTGCGGTCCCAGTCGCTGGAACCCTCGTTTATCGTGGAGAAAGAAAGCAGAAAGAAAGAAACTATAGGCTGTATATTATCACGCAGCAATATGTCAACGGATTGGGTCAATTTCCATACATTATTACAAAACTACGAAATTACGGGTATGTATGGGTTAAATAAGTGCTACGAGGACGAAGTAGGTATGTCACGTGTGAAGCCGCGGGGGACAGTTAGTATTAAATAAAATTCAAGTGGGTCACAAACGTTAAGATTATAACTTTTACAATCCCAGCCAGATTCACCAGTCGTCCAGATTCATAATGCAAATTCAAGTAGGTCACAAACTTTAAGATTATAGCTTTTACATTTACAGCCAGATTGACCAGTCATTATAATGCCTGTGTGAAAAGAATCTGGCTATAAAAAACACATCATGTTTATCTAGCAAAGCAAAAAACCATATACAATGGTTTCTATCAAAACCAGCTTCGTCATATAATACAAGGACTAGTCTAGAATGTAGGTACATGATTTTACAAAGTGTACCTGTCGGCGACAGGGTACATTGTACGCAGCCACCCAGCCCCCTTTGGTAGCAAACTGGTAAAGCTTGTCGTACACTGATCCACTTTATTGTTGTTACCTAATCTTGACCAGAACACTTGTTGTCTAGTTTAGCTAACTTATACTGTGAAGTTTATTTTCACTTCTTTAATAATCCTCATCTCCTAGTACATTCTCATGACTGGTTATAAAATGAGCTAGTTTATTTTATAGTTTTTGTTTCAAAACTTTTCCCTTTGAAAAATAAGTAGACTCTCCTTTTATTTGTTTTTTTTTTGTTATATTCGGGATGTTTTCCAATTAGAATTATTTTATTTATCGAGAATTTTAGTTCATTACATATTTTGAAATATTGATATAAAAGGAAATAGGTAGCGTGGTCCCCAGCAAATACGAATAGAGAGTCCATTGCACACAAGGAGACTAATAGATAGGGCTATTATTCTCCACCCGAAAGTAAATATTTAAGACTCATGAAAAAGTGCCCGTTTCACGGTAGGTAATAACCTCACTTCCTGAGGCTGATAAACAGTTGACAACATAGGAATTAGTAGATTGCCTGCCACGCTTCATTTAATTGCGTATGTAAATCAAGTTTTTTTTTGTTTTTTTTTTACCTAGAGGGAACGAGTAGGAACCTAAGGGTCGAATGGGTACAGGGAGTAAAATTTCAGAGGACTAGTGAGTTCTAACCCTACATACTTATTTGAAGGAGGTAGGACACGACGGTGACCGCTTCCCATCAGGTGGGCCGTGTGCTTGTCTGCCACCTACGTAGTATAAATTAACATAATAAGTCATTACAACAGTAATAAATTTAAAAAACTTGAATAGTGAAAAGAAAAAACAGAATCATCAACACAGAGCCTTTTAAAATATACGCACGCACAAGAATAAGCTTATTAAGATTCTCAAAAGTAATGTACCAGATGATAAATTTTCAAGAACGAAGATTACAGTTCGAATACAATAATGAATTCTATTCACATTTCTAATTTTCAAAACAAAAGGTACATAAAATTTAGTGTGATATTTAATCTTGTCCCTTGTCTGCATTACCATTAGTTTTTAAGCCCCAAAATTGAAATCGAATTCTATTAGAATTCAATCCCTTTATAATTGGGTTTGCGAAATTGAAATTACTGCGACGTGGGCGAATATAGGCACAACGCCATTCTCTCGAGAGCATCTATTGACCTATCACAATACGTTGTGACCTTTGAATAAAATAGTGAACTTTCTTACATAATGATTTCAGTACTATTGACGTCTAAGATCGAGTGAAGTGCAGGAAAAAAAACCGGAAAGCGGGCCGCGCGAAAAGCAATCATGATGCAACGCTAAGATGATGTTACAGGTATTTGAGATCAGGAAAACCGAAAATACATATTTGGTAGTAAGTTTGTAACAAATATACTCACGCCTTTGTTCCTCCGGGGCAGGCAGAGATAACTAACTATCTGCTTCAGTCCTTGCACACTTTTTAAGCTTCTTCTACTGTAATTAAACCTTTCATGCACGCCCGTTGCCTTTAAATTCTTTTGATTCATCTTTTAGAAGCAAATTTCACCAATTCTAATATTACCTAATGAAATTCATTAACTAAAATGTGTTAACGAAGTTTAGCTCTAATTGATCTCGGTTCCTATGATTGGTGAAATTCGCTCTATATCTAGACGATATTCTCAAAGATTTTTCTTTTGTCTCAGCGAAGATAAATTGAGCGAATTACAAAGAACTAATTGGATTTCCCCTACACAATGCGAGGAAGGTACTTACTTTTTGTATCGCAATGTGTCTTTGTTAAAGGGGTCAATAAGCGTTATAGAATTTGAAAGCATATAAATGATATATCTGTTACGGGTAATACCCGAAGTGCGGCTGCACCTAGTTTTAGCCGGTTAGAATTAGATGTAGCCACTTACCCTAACCTAACATAACCTAACCGGCTAAAACTAGGTGCAGCCGCACTTCGGGTATTAGCCGTAACATATCCATATCTATAATTGGTTAATGTACTAGACATAAGTCCACAACATCTGTTATTTAGGTTTGAAATGTAATATACATAATCTGTTGATGTGCCGCTTGATAACCGCGGTAGCCTAGTGGTCTGGGTAATGGACTGCTGAGACGAGGTCTCGGGTTCGATCCCAGGTTCACCATGGCACACACCAATGACTTTTCGATGCTTTTCGAAGTTATGTGTGTATTTATCGCAGGTTCATAACGCCCGGTTAATGGCAATAGGCTCGCCACCTATTACATTGGGACCTAAACATAAACTGGCGAAATGTGGGTGCTAGCACCTCTGCTTACCCATTCGGGGATAAAGGCGTGAGTTTATATGTTATGTTATGTTGATGTGCCTAATAAAAAATAAAAATAAAAAATATCCTACGATATTCTACACAGCGCTCTCTAGACCCAAAGTAAGCATAATTTACCTAGCGTGTGTTATGTGTTCTAAAATGCGGATAAACATACTTAGATTTTTTTTTAATAATCCAGAACAATGCGATTAAACATACTTTTCCATTATTCATGCATACAAATATTTGAACTGTACGGGAATTAAACCTGTGGCCTCTGACTTAGCAGTCAAACACTCTACCACTGCGCCACCGAGGTCATCATGTTGTCATGTACATGTTTTTAAGTCTATTTGAAACGTAAATTTAGAAGTAACGAAATACTTTCTAAGAAAATTCTATTTCAACATTGTATGTTCACTCAATTATTTTACTTTCAATTAACAAAAAACATTGCTACATCAAACATTTATAAGTTCATTGTAAAGACCGCAGTACTATTTCCAGCACAATTATATGACTTCATCATTTGAAACAGTTCGAAAACATCTTTGTAAGTGGTTTTCCTAAGAATTCACCGCTATTTGAGTGTATTTAGATCGCCGTAATGGCGTGTGACTTGTAGACGACTGGGAGTGGGGTTGCGACAGTAGTAAGCCACTTCGAGCCGCCAGCTCCCGGGTAATGGCCCCGGCATCTTTGTCCCAAACACGTTAGCCTGGGCAGTTTTAGGCCGTCCGCAGCGTTCAGCATTCGCGGCAAGCTAAGTCACGAACAAGTAATGGGCGTCATGTTCAAAGTGTGGAGGAAAAGGCATAAGACATACTTGAGTTGTATTATTGTAAGATCATAATTATCATAAGATTTTGATCTGCAATTGCGATCTCCTCATCGCGGTTTAACTCATCTTTCCTGAATAATTCGCGTCAAACGCAGTATTACCGGTGGCATTACCCTATGAATTGGCATGAAATAGTACGCTGCGCTGACGCTCGCTACGGGTGTCTGTTCAACGCAGCGGACGGCCTAAAATGCGCCGACACACAGTCACTGTCTGATTTAATGTTGACTACAAAAAACATCCGATGTTCTCTTGAATTCTACGACTCCATAGCGCAATTCTAAAACTGTTTGCACTATAGATTTAGTCTTTCACAGGTAGATTATACCTAAGTGCTACTAGCCAGTTGTGGGATTCTCTGGCTAAATATTGACATATGAGAAAGAGCAAGGCAGGATCCCTGGTAAATGGCGGATGGTTTGGAGAAAATCAATAAGTATGTACCATGAAGGTTTATCTTGGGTTTCCGACCCCGCAATCCCGAAAGGAAAGCCTGCGCGAGAGCCTTGTCCGTCAATCGAGGTTGGCTTGGGTCACGACTATCTTGGCGGGGCCCCAAACATATTAAAACTGAACACTTTTAGTAACACCACAACAATTTTCAACTCCCTAATACAAGTAATAATTTAGCTTAGCTGAAGGGATAAACGTGCATTCTAGTAATTTCGGTTATTAAAAAAAACAACTTGTAAAGTTGTGTCACAAAACACCGCACTGCAACCAGTCAGCGACAATGTAATGAAACTTCTAAAAGCCTTTTAGTCTAAAAAACATTCGAACTCGTACGGAAATTAGCTGCACGAAATATTCACAGTGTGCGGATGAAAAAACCAGCGAAAGTGGAAAGTGTCACGAATAGCATTTGGCATTCAGCCACCGGTGGTATTGATGCGGCAGACGGGGGATACTCATTTATTCATAAGCGTTCAAAAACTTGTCAGAGGTTGCCGCGTGGTGTAGGTGCACACTACCCAAATGCATATTAGTACGTTCACTGTTTATTTTATTCTCCAAACATATTCGGGAGTCAGACGTGCTCGCGTTCGCGTCTCTTTTTGTGGCTACAATCGGCAAAAACTTCAGATGGTTTTTGTGTTTTTGTTTCGCTACGTCTACTGCAGTTCGATGAGCAAGGGATATTTCAAATGTACCTATGAGTATACCCTTTTTTGTATCGTGCGGAAATCCCCATGGATACCAACCCCGTCGGCCATCGGCGGTGGTTATGTCGGGATCGAACCGACTAAAACCGCACGCCGTCTAGGGTCTTCTGACGCCAGGGTGTAAGGTGGCCCAAAGAGCATTTACCTCGCACCCCGGCTTGACCCGGGCCATCTCCGGATTCGAGATGGCCCCCTCGGGCTTGGGAACCGCGTGGTTCCCGTCATGCCCCCGGAATAGGGGGGGGAGGCGCGCTATCGCGCGCCGCCGCCTCGGCCTGCTTCTGCTAGGGTGACAGGCGGCTCCACCCGTCACCCCCAGGCCAGCGCTCATGGAGGACGGAGGTCGTCAGACCTCCGACGCCTTAGGCGTCCGCGCCCGCCGCCGTCCGGGAGAGCTCTGTGCAGCCTCTCCCGAACCCTTTCCGCCGCCTCCTTCTCGAGCATCAATTTCTCGCAGAAGGAGGCGGCGGCTGACCACGCGTCCGCACTCTGCACCATCGCTGCGATTAACACCGGCAGTGTGAGGACTCCCACCCCGAGGGCTGCCAGGAGGGCCTGTCACGGCGCCTCCCACGTCGGACACTCGGCCAGCGTGTGCAGCCCTGAGTCCTCGCCCCCCTACGACTATATCCTGATCTCTATTTTGTATAGGTTGTTTACCCGTTTTTGTTTTTATATCTACCTCCATACTAAGGAGGGAAATTCGATCATTATATTTTCAATTTGCTTTATGAATAAAACAGAATTATTATAGGTGAATTTTCAACCGTCTCACAGGGTGTTAGTCGTTATAAATAGGTATGTAGATTAAAAATTAACCATTGAGCCGCAGAGAATCTGTCGATTATCATAACCCTTCGTCATGTGGTCGAATACTTTTATTAGAACCTTAAAGTGAATTTCTAAAAAAATATTCAATTCACTGGAATTTTCACCATATTAGGTACTATTACTGGATGATCCAAATCACACGTCACAAATGCCAGTTATAATCAAGAATATCATAACCAGCGTTACTTTAATAAAACTGCAACAAAAAGATTGTTTGGTCATTAAGGGACGATTTTCGCACCCGCCCTTTACTACAAGGTACTTTAAAGGTTACCCGATTAGGGACGTTGACACTACAAGACAATATATGTATTGGAGTAGGTACTCCAACATAATAATACCTAACCTCCAGGGTCCTTTATGTAGTTATAGTTAGGTAACTATAACTACATAAAGGACCCTGGAGATCCAAATCGTAATTCAAAGTTATCTCTTATAACAGTTATAACTAAAGATGATTGACACACGCTCCTCAGCTTTTGTTACGGAAAGTTCTCTAAGTAATATTAACAATATTTTCACATACAACCATTGCTTACTAAAAAACAAACCTTGTTTTCCACAAAGAGAAATATTTAGATACCTACTTCTTTGTAACTACTTTCGTTGTTCTTATTTTACCGAGGTACTTACGATCACATTCTTTGACAAAGTCGTAGAGATAACGCAATGGACTGTAAAAGAAAATCCAAAACAATGTATTTTATTATTGTCGAAAGAAATCACAGATATCGTTATGTTGTAGAACTAGACGCTTAACTTAAAAAAAGTTGTTTACGAAACTCTTTCCGTGACTACAAGCTCTTAAGACTAATATTCTTTTTCAGTTTTCAATAATGAATGTTAACGGATTAATGGCTGTTTGCACGGAAATGGTTTCAAAGATGAGGGTAGTTCGAAAATGCCGGTCGCGTCCGTCCGATTACTGGCTTACAAGCTCGTGGCCTGAAGCAGCAATAGGTTAGCATTGGCCAGGTTCATGTAGAATTAATGACCCCTTCGTGACTAAGCTCACTTTTCACGGGCGAGGGAAAGTTTTATGGGTTCGCGGTGGTGTATCCTTGTCATACCACAGGCTAATCTGTTGTAGCGCTTTTATTTTGATATGATTTGTACTTGTGTGCGTTTACAGAGTAATTGCGATATGGCCGATTGATTGAATTTGATGGATTAGCTTTATGGTCGATCTAACTCAAAATATATTATTAAATTACTTATAAAAGCATTGGCAATTTTCTGATTAAAGTTTTTTTTACTAAAATAGTATCTACACTTAAGTTCTATAGATATTATGGTGGGCGAACGATTCATGAATCTATAACTTTATACCTATATTATATCAACAACTTGTATAAGTATCAATGTGGTGAGCTCAAATAGATACCAGTGTACCTGTTTACAAGTCTAACATTGACGGTCCAGATATAATAAAGAACATTCCAGACCACGGTATCGCCCGTAAAATCATATGGCGCAAAGAGACAGTCAATAATGTTAATACATATTTATGGCGATCCTTTCAATAATATTGATGTACAAACGCAATATTATTGATGTGCAAACAAAGGCGATTGATCCATAGGTACCTACCACAGAACAGTTAAAGGAGGTCTCCTTTAACTGTTCTGTGATCCATACACCGGATCACGATATTGATTCGAAAGATATTATTCACTGTCTCCACGCGCCCATTAGTAACATGTTTACGAAGTTTCCTGAAGAATTATTAAGAAATATGATGCAACTGAAAATAATAAAAACTATGGGATATAAATTTTAACGACTTTATTCAATACAGGTATTTATCACAAAGATAACACCGACATTGCTAACAGGTTTTGAAATAGCCATAGAAATGTATAAAGGTACATTTTCATTCATGTATTAAACGACAAATTGTAAAATTTTGGCGGCACGACTGAATAAAGAGGCATAGGTATATCTACTTGTATAAATATACTGGAAAAGTTTTAAAATGGTCGTCAACAACTCATCAAAATCTAATAACATGGGCTTAGTGTTCTCAGCGGACGAGCGCCTCTCTCGTCATTTCGCGTCTAGACAATGCTCGCATTCGTGACTTTTTCACAATTCGCAATCCCACGACAATCGTACCGTACCTCTTCTTACCTTAGATATCGTCGAACATAATATTAAATTTTGCTACAAGCTCTCAGACGTTCCAATCCATTATGCTATGACATCGAAATTAGAGTTTTATAGTTGGATACGAAATAAATTCTTGCGACGACAAAAAATAATATGAAAGATCGGGTGTCACTTTCTTCGCGAAGTTGGAAGAAGTATTTATTTTTTTATTTACACTTTCAGGTAGAAAAGGAATAGATACGTTCATGTTTATTCGTCGAGCTTTGACCGGCGTTGTGTTTGCTATGAATAGCGTTCTGAAATATCATATTTTTCTGTTCGTAGGTTCTTGAAATTATTTTTATTACCACGTTGGGAAGATTGTTAATGTTGCAGTCAAAACTCTTAACTAGTCAAAAGTACTTTTAACTAGCAAAATCAGTCAGAAGTAATTTAAACGTTGTTTTTTCTATCCGAGTCGGGGTGTTAAAAACAACTTTTGACCAATCTATTTTATTCAGTTAAAAGTACTTTTGACTGGTTAAGAGTTTTGACTGCAACATTAATATTGTAATAAAGTAGGTACATACGACAGATCACGATGGATTTTTTTTAGCCAGAGACTGTACGGAGTGGTGAATCGGGACTTCACCTTTTTTAAAAATAAGCCGATAGTAACACTTTCCAGTTGACGGACGAGGATATGGTGCAGGCTTTCCTTTAGGGTTAAGGGGTCATAATGGCAAAAATTCCCGTGAAAGTTAGGATAAACAAATTCATCATTCCTCTTTGATTAAAAGAGGGGTTGCAAGCTTTGGATACTTATTTCTAGTGACTATTACTAGTTCACCACGGCGGTGGTTAGAAAACGAATACAGCTTTAAAATAAACAAGATACCATACATTTCAGATTTTATAGTTGGTACTGGAGAAACTGAGCTATAGTTATTAATTTAGCATTTGTGTAAGCTTCGCCTGAGGCCCAAGCGAAATGAAATGTAATTTCATTTTCCGAATCTCGCTCGCTGAATCTTTTCTATATAATTTTATTGTATAGTAGATATTTAACACTGTTACCGAGCGATTTAAATGGATAGCACGATATTATAAACGGATTTCACCAGAGAATTAATTTTAATTTTAATTTAATTTTAATTTTAATTTCTTTATTTTTCAAAATAGTGTAACGTAATTACAACTTTTTGACGTCAAAAACTACTTAATACTAAGTTTACCACCGCTTCCTAGGCGCTAGTGGAGAAGAAACGGCGCAACAAACTCCACTGCTGCATTTTAAGACGTCAGGTTATACATAGATATCTTAAGACTAAATATGGACGAATGTACATTTTGTCTCGTGTCAATATAAATAAAGGTATATAAAAAAAAATATAATAAATTTTAACCGAAGTTAAACAATAAAATAATTGAAAATGTCAAAAATATACTAATGTCCAAAAAATAGCAAAAAAGGTCGCGTGCCTACCACAATATCAATATATTGTAGTAGGCAAATGCCACAACTACAGCATTATGTAGTTGTAGCACTTTAGCATTCTAGGAGGGGCCTGCATCATGCTAATAAATTAAATTAAATAAATTATAAATTTAATATAAAAATTAAATTAAATAAATTATAATCCGTTACCACGTAGTACTCGCATTGAGAAAAACATGCGAACCCAGTTTAGTTGAATGTGTTAACAATAGTGAAAGAAATCAAGGCTAAGCTAAAGTTGATAATATCTAACATACAAATTTTTTAGAAAGTATAATAGGTATATGTACTTGTAACCGTTGTTACTAGAATTCCCGTTGACCCCTTCAGTTGAGCTAAATCGTGTATCTCAGGAGTAGGTTTACGTTGGTAGTATGCTGGTCAAGAATCAAACCCGGTAGGTACCTCTCAATCGTTAACCCGACTCCTTAACCATTAAGCTACCGACATTTCTGCAGTTGAATAAAAGTTTATAAAAAGGTGCAATTCGGTTCAGCACTATTAGTTTTTGGTGAATACGTTGGGAGTGATCTCAATACATATCCGTCTGGCGCTTGTCACGTGACCATCGATCTCTATATCATCAATGTTTTTTGTATTGCTTCCCGACATGTCTGCACATGATCCATGGACGTTTGGAGGAGTATCGATGGACGCTATTCTGTACAGATCCGTACTTACTTCACTCGCTTTTTATTTTCTTGTTGATGTAGTCGTAGCTCTCGTATCACTTTCACAAGAAATCTGGAAACTACATATAGGATCGGTCTATTTTTAACCAACTTCAAAAAAGGAGGAGTTTCTCAATTCGACTGTATTTTTTACGTTAATAAGAGTCGTTTTTTATAGTCATTAACAGAATGAATGTAAAAATTAAATTTTAAGAAGTCGATATTTTTAATACCTTTTTTTTAATATTGGTAAGTACCTATAATTAAATAATTAGTATCAAAATACTTTTATTGAACGCGATACTCGTACTTAAAATCTCAAATTATAAATATCACCTTCAATAAAATTTACGAAACGGGAAGTTTTAAATTTAGATTTAGATCCACTCATTTGTTTCTTTATTAAATAACATAACAAAACAAAAATGTCGTGTACGTTTTAATTATAAATTTAAATTAAATTCACGACATTTTAATATATCATGATACAATCACCCTTAACCGACATAGACAACTACCTGCCATGTGTGTTTGTTTTTCACGCACTATACGGAATCGGCAGAGGAAGCTCATGCTGTGATTAAACATTTAAATTCATTTTATTTGGCCAGTCATTTTTGTTGCGCAAAAGAGGCCGGCCTCTTTTGCGCAGCGGTAGTGCATTCGACTGCTACGACAAGGTGACGTATGGGTTCGATTTCCGCTGAGTGCAAATATTTGTATGCATTGCATTGATCTGGGTGTTTCTATGTATACCTAAAATGTATTATGTTACAAAAAGAAGTAGGTAATATTATAAGTGACACAAACTGGTTAAACTATGCCTACGTTGGGTCTAAAGAGCGGTGAGCATGGTGCGCTATATTTATAATTTTGAATAATTATGACCACTAGAGGAAATTCCGAAAAGTTTTGATATGTAACACTAATATGAAACATTTGCAGGTCTGCGGTAGCCGTGGCGATAACTGACGCTAGCAGTCACATTAGTGAACCGCAACCGCTCAATTTCCGCATCGAAAACGAAATAAAAGCGGTTATTTTGAACATTTATCGATATTTTTTATTAAGACAATTATGTTCAAGATAGAGATATAATACTAATGTGATGCGTTAGTAGAACCACAGATAAGTAACTACATTATGGTAGGTAGATACTAAAAGGGGCCTACGACTACCCGCCCGCAAGCTTACAAGCCTGCTGATTAATGGGAATATCTATTCACTATTCGAAATAGTTTTGATACGAGTAAACATTTTTTTTTACTTTTTACTTATATATCGTTTTTACTTATATATTATTATATCGTTAAAACATCTTTCAATTAAACGAAACTTTAAATTCTGCGCACGCTTATGCTGTGGATTGATCTCCCTGCTGTGGTTTTCCCTAGCGACTACAATATGGGGTTCTTAAAGAAGGACATTAGAAGGTTCTTACAGGGTCGGCAGCGCGAGTGTAACGCCTCTGGTGTTGCACATGTCCATAGGCCAGGTGGGTTGGTGCTTGTCTGCCACCTAAGTGTTATAAAAACGAACTTCATATTAAACGACTCCTATGATAAAATACTCTATTTATCGTATCACCAAAATATCGAATGCTCAACTAATAGCGGCTCAATGTAGCGCCGGCGCCGATACTTGACAGGCTGATATGCGCACGTCCGTTGTCGAAACGGAACCACACAGTGATACCCAGATACAGTGTTAGAATATTTCATTACCTACGAACATTTAAATTGAAAGTTTTTGTCATTTTTATTGAAAGAGCAACTTGAAAGAGAAGTGAAACAGGGGCTAGCATACGATGATTACTTATAACAAAGACAGATTTATTGAGTTAGTAAATTCTATGGAGTGACATCACACATTTAATACTTCAATATGCATCCCAAAAGTGCCTTTAATGAACACTTTTGGTAAGTGACTTACCGTCTCGATCTATATTAACTAGAAAAGAGTTTTTCATTGATACCTACTGTAGAAAACTGTTATTTAATCAAATACCAACTTAAAACTTTTTGAATAGGTAATAAAACATAGAAAAGGCCAGGAAGTATAAAATAAATATAATTTGCTTTCTAGATATAAGCATTTGATTTACCTAATAAAGAATTTTCCTATTAAACTTCTCATGCCGAAAAAATTAAAAATACTGTTTTGTTATTGATTTAATAAAGGTTGATGTCACAAAATTCCAAGAAATAATCATCTAACCTCGTTGAGCGTCTCGGTATTCAGACCACAAATTCCTAAGGAGTACTTCACATCTTCAAGAATATTCATTTTTGCTTGATACGCACGAAATTCTAAATTTAACTAATATACGACTAAACTGAATAGACTCTGTAATAATAATTGTAATCTATAAAAAACGAAGTAGGTACGTGGGATCTAATGTATCTAATGGATACTTGATGTATAAATTTATCGGAGTCTCACGTCTTGCATTGAAAAAAATGGTATTATGTGGGTAAATGGTATTTTTAACTCTTAGTGGAGTTTAAAATTTCGTGTTTCTAGTTTTATTACCAAGAAGCTAGTTTATACATAAATCATTCACAAAACGAACATAGAAAATTTGGACCCTTAGACACCTCGAATTTAAAACCTAAAACCATATAAAAAAGCTAAATTCAAACATATTTCAAGAACAATCAACTCCCGTATCACTGCACGACAGTATGATCGCTTTAAACACACTAATTTACGTGGAACGTTATCAAAATATCCACGTAGCCTGCGTTCACGTACGTAGCAACCATGAAGCTATAGTTATCTATAGCTTTATGGTAGCAACTAGCAATAACATTGCGTTACACAGTATCAAACTATACACGTATAATCTGCCGTCATACATCCGATATTGTGTTTGCTCTCGTGGCCAGGCAGACTGGGCTACCATTGTCCGGCTCGCCGACTATCTGCTAATATCACTTAAGCGGTCCTCATGTTCTCTACGGTAAGGTTTTTGTTCCACCTGCAGCGGATATAGAATGAATGTATTCCTATAATTCCACTCATATAAATGCGGAAGTCTGAGTATTCACGGAGTAATTGACACAGTATTAAGTAGCTGGTTGTAAGCGCGATGGTGGCTGAATAGATAAGGACGCGGCCTCTACTCAGAGGTATCGAGTTCGAATCCGGCCCGACAGTACCTACCAATGTGAATTTCACTTTGTGGAATTTATATGTGCTAATCACATGATTTACCATCTGCTGACGGTGAAGGAAAAATATCGTGAGGAAACCCACATGTCCTAGAAGAAATTCTAAGGACCTGCCCGATCCACCAACCCGCATTAGGCCAGCGTGTGTGGATTAAGGAATAAACCATCTCAGCTCTCTCGTTAGAGGAGAGGAGACCCGTGCCCAGCATTGGACATAAATGGGTTGCTATTATTATAAGTACTGTAAGCAAACAACTATATAGATAATTATATGGACGTGGCTACAATGATTTTCGGGCCTAACCTTATCAGCTGCAAGCCAATACACCTGTTGATTGATGGACAAGGACAGGCGCAGACTTTCCCTTTGGACTTGTGGAGTCAGATGGCATTCACTCGTGTAAAACCCAAAATAAAACAACTATTTTTTTTATACCACTTAGGTGGCAGACAAGCACACGGCCCACACTGATGGAAAGCGGAAAAAGAAGAACACCCCAAGCTCCGAAGTGCAAGGAGTTGGCTGTGTTGACTTATAGAGGAAATAATATCATAGTTTACCGCTCTGTCCACAGCGGTGAGACATTGCCTATCATACGCCGTATCGTCAATTTATGAGAGACATTGTCTAACAAAATCCCTTCATGAGACGTCCGTGTCGAGGCGAATATACCACAGATGGTTTTCTGGTTAGCAACTGCCGTTTAACTTCCAAAGTTCGAGAGAAAAGCCTACGCCAGAGCCTAGTCTACTGTTTAGTAGATGCACTAACTTGCAGGTGATATAAACCATTGTGACCTATCTGATGATTTACTGATCTGTGGTTGATCTGTGGCTTGCTCTCTTGCTGGTAAAACTAAATACCTACTACTAAATATATTATAAAGATTTTCACATGATTGCCCAAATTAAACCTTAGCGCAAATGCAACCTACAAGATGAACGCTAATTTTTTTTTGCTTGATATTGTCGCTTAATGGCAATTGGCTCGCCACCTATTACATTCGGAGCTAAACATAAACTGGCGAAATGTGGGTGCTAGCACCTCTGCCTACTCCTTCGGGGATATAGGCGTGAGTTTATGTATATATATGTTATGATATTGTCGAAAGTTTACGTGAATATCACATTTTGAAGTAACGTTATTTTTAACGTATCCTATCCTTTAGTATCCCTGTGAGCAACTAAAACGTCCAGATTAATGTTGTTGGTTAAATGTTAAAAGAACTTGCAATTCGTTGTATGGCGATAAACGGTAGCTTGCAAAATTTATACCAAACACTAACGGTCTTATTATGTCGATCATAAACCCATGATGCAAGTAAAATATCATTATTATACTTACATCAGGATATTATCCTCATGTAATAATAATAATAGCAGCTACTCGGTTCTTCCATTAGAATATAAAGTAAGCGATCATTGCAGATGCTAAGTAGGTTATTTAGGTAAATTTCTTATCGCAGCGGGCACGGAGAGCTTTTCAAAAGTGTGTAAATAAGTGATTATCTCGCCGCCAGGCACCGCTACCGTCGAGGGATCTCGCTCAACTGTGAATTTCACATCCTATCTTTACATCCTAATAATTTTAAAAATGTGAAAGTTTGTGATGTTTGGATCTTACGTTTAAAGGACTAAATAGATCTAGCTGAAACTTGGTACAGGAAAAGATTATATCTAGAAATAAAAATACTACCTTTTATCCCTGGAGATACATAGGTTCCCATGGGTTGCAGGAACGGGCACAGATCCCCAAGCGGACGGAACTGTCAGGAACAAGTAGTAACAAGTAAATGTAAAACTAAATCGCTTTTCTCTTTCTAGTCCCTACGAACGCTTAAATCTTCTAAACTACGCAACAGATTTTAATGCAGTTTTCACTATCATTTAGATCTTTCATAGGCCCGAAAACTAAAGAAGAATTTATAATATTGTTAGATACAAATGCAAATTTTTGAATAGATAGTAGGTATGGTTGTATGGATAAGGCACAACAGCTAACGCTGAACCGATCTGGATGAATTTGGGCACATAGATGGATTATAACTTTTTTTTACGTGTAGAAACCCCCAACGGGTACCACTTCACGACGGCTAGTGAAATGGTTAAGTCGGGATCGAACCAACTAAAACCACACGGGGTTCCGTCTATCTGCGTCTTACACTAGGTAGGTACCCCGGGTATACCCTAAGAATGAACTCCCCAGGGAGATGGATTATATTAACCTGGATTATAGGATCCCAGATCATGATAATGTGGTTCGCGGCAATAGAATCAGTACGGAGACCAAGGCGTGGGTGATAGCTAGTTATTTAACCAACAATACTAACTTTGTAATATTTTTTTTATAAATTATGACGCGCTGTAGTTTTATCTGCGGTTAGTGGTTTTATTAATAAGTAAGTATATTGTGTTATCTACTGGTTCCCTACATAACAATTTTATACCATACTAGCTATTGCCCGCGGCTTCGCTCGTGACATACTTCTTTTTGTTATACCACTTAGGCGGCAGACAAGCACACGGCCCACCTAAAATATACATAATACAACTACTATTATTGTTATAACAAACTAAAAATATATTAAAGCTACAAAAATGGCCTTGAAGTCTCAAAGCAAAAAAATTCACGAACCCTTTATTAAAGTTTCAAAAATATAATTAGCGAGCGGCGAGTTCCCGGACAGCTGACAGTTGCACCTGCCACCCTACCGCCGCACACAGCAGCAGGGTTGCGGTGCGTCTGCGGCACGACGACGGCACGGCGACGTGACGACTTTCGGGAACCCCGCGGCGCGAGTCCTTTATGAAAAATGGTTTAGATAATATCCGTAGAATTTTTATCAAAGTTTCTGTTAAAAACCTCTTAGTTTCTTTTGAAAGTAAGTTTCCTTTATCTTTTGAGGGTTATACGTCTTAACTAAAATTGTTGACAAACTTTTTTCATAGTTGCAGAACTATCATTCAATCATTTTATAACTGTTGGGTATATATATTATGATCCTATTAAAACCCTCGAGAGCAAGTCAACCTCACTTACCGCCCCTCAGGGTAAGGAGGTCGGAGGGCAGTCGCTCTCATATAAGCTGTATAAGCCAAATTCAACAAAGGAGTTAGAGTAAGCCGACATCGGGTTCTGACTTAAAGACTTGCAGTTGAGAACAACACTAAAATGACGATGTTCATCATGAAAAATAATGTGGTAAGTACTTATCATTCACACTCCTTTAACGTAGGTATATAGAATCTCGTGTCACAATGTTTGTTGTCGAATTTCTCTGATTCACTATGAAATTTTTCATACGTATGATAATAGGTCGTAACTCGTAAGCTATTTTTATACCCCTACTCCCACGCGGACAAAGCCGCAGGCAACAGCTAGTATGCACATAAAAACTTCTGAAACAAAGTTACCTGCAAAGGCTAGCAGTTTCCCAATTAACTGCTTTCCAAACCCGAACGTCAAACTAACTACATTACCCATAATTTTAGCAAAAGTTTGCTCTACGACATCACGTAAAATTCATTACGACCCGGGCACACGACCAAAAATTATTAGTTGAAAGTTTATTACTCTATCGCGACGTTGCATCGAAAGGATATTTTGAACTTGGAACTAAGAACGAACGAGTGAATTATAAGCACGATGAACGATGAACGAATGATTAGAACATAGAATGAGTAGCAAAGTAAAAGAACGATTTTACTTTGCTACAAGGAATTGCAATAAGAACTTTTGTTAAAAAACGATTTGTCGTAGACTTTCTAAGTGTAGTTGAATTTTTGTGTTATAGTTCTTTTAATGATACGACATTCTATACACCGTTATTTAGACTAAAAGTAAACATAGCTTAACTAGCTTATGTTATGGGTTCTAGAATGTGGATATAAGTACTTAGATACAACTTATTGTTAGCATTATACATAGAAATATCTAGACTAATGTAAATACGAATATTCATGCATACATTATTTGTACTGAGCGGGAATCAAACCCGCGCTCACTGACGTAGCATTCGTACGTCACTACCGCTACGCCACAGAGACCGTCATAACTGTCAGTCCAATTTGTCTACCTCTCTTTTCTTATAAAACTCATTTAACTCAGATAAACGGTTATGTTATGGTATGAGTGGTTTGACGTCGGTAGCGTATCAATCGATTGAAAATCGATGATTCAAAACCACATCTAATCGATTCCAAGACCAATGTGTTAACCTACACGCTAGTCACGCTACCTCCACCTAAATGCATAGGGTTGCCACGATTTCTGGGAACAATTAGAATTTTTGAGCACTTGGAATAAAAAGCACTGAATATAAGGGAGGGAGTAAAATGGACAGGTTAAAGTGCTCAAATGTATTTTTCGTTCAGTGTTGTTCCGTATTCATCCCACTAAAACTTATCACATTCTTCAATCATCTCAAATGCGTCCTTACTCAACTCATCTTAAAATTTTATTAAAGCGTAGTATTACACTCTTAACTATTTATTATTATCTATTGTTAAGTTATCCCAACCCATACAAACCTGAGAATTTTGTTTAAGTATAGGTATTTAATTGAGATATTTAATATCTACTCGTATTGCATTTCGCGAATAGGTTTCAAAATTGGAACTAACTTCTTTACCAAGTCAGATATTTGACCAGTCATTTACCACGAGAATATAATTACATATCGATCTTGGAGTACATTCAGCACATTCGAATCTCTATCCATAGACTGTCATGGTAGAAAAATGTACGTTTTTATATAAGTCGCCATTACCATCTTTGCGTTGTGTCCTGATTGCATCCTAGACCTTCACCTCGGAGCCCGTGGTCCGCTTATTTGTGTGAATCCCCCTATTTCTATTGTAAACATTATACACCACAAAACTGATAAACTCTGACCACTAAATCGGAATGAGAAAAATATGAATGAAATATAATATTGGTCTGTCATTGTTCACGCATAATAGAAGCGCTTCGATTTATTGTACGTAAAAGCAAAATTAAGAATTAATTAATAAGCAGGGATAAAACTTCACCGCGTAAGTAGCTTCCGACTTCCCTAAAAAAATATCCCCAAGAAATTTGAGATAAAGGTATCAAATTAATTTTTAACAAAGCGTCGTAGATACAGTCTCGAATTTTTCTTTTGTGGCACATTACAATGAAAATTCGTTTTGAAATTCGACTATGACGTTGTGGGCTACGCGAAAATAATGATTTATTTATGTCAATGGGCTGTATCCGAGAGCGGTGTTTTCTTTCGCAAATTGGTTATTGTTCGTATAAAGTTCTTTTATTAAGGTTTGTTAGTAAAACGAGCACAGGTAATAAAATAAAAAATTACATTGTATAAAAACGTATTTTTTTATGAAAACAATTTGTTCATGTAATGGTCGTTTCCGTTTTGTTTTCCCTGCAACGTGTAGAATTTTCTTTATACAAAGACATTTGCTACGTCTAGACGTGGCCATGTGTGAAATAACCTGTGAATTGTACACTCGCTAATAAACTTTAAACGAAGGACATAAAACTAATAGTGAGCGTCACGGCGTCGTAAAGCGTCGTGTTATTAGTTAAGATGAGCCGCGACGTTCGTCTCCACATTACTCACCTTACCATATAACATAGAAATACATTAAACGTCTGACTGTACTTACTCACCACAAGACAAGAAAGGCATTTAACTGCGGTTTTGCGTTGCGTCTTATTAAACTATCTAGGTAATAATATTCTCCATGAAGTGTTACATGCGTTTAATTCAATAAATAATCTTATCTAAAGAAAAAAATGATAGATTAAACTTTTTAATAAATAATATTTTATTCAAAAATTCACTTCTACTAAATCGAAAATAATCTAAAGCTACCAAAACATTCCCTTTTGCTGTTTTCTTTTTGCTACACTGCAATTTTGTCACCACGGTAAGTGTAACTTGGTCGTAACCCTAAACTATATTATAATTTAAATATTTCTATACCACTTAGGTGGCAGACAAGCACACGGCCCACCTAATGGGCAGCGTTCATAGTGGCCTATGGACGTGTAACACTAAGGGCGTCACAGTCGCGCTGCCGACTTCCTAATGCCCTTCTTGTAGCACCCCATATAGTAGCCGCTACGGAAAACCACGGGCAAACTAAAATCTGTTATCGTATTAATGTTCCTGTAAACAATACTTCCATGTGGAGTACTTAGCATCGATGTTCTAAGTACGGTTGACAGCGCTCATTGTGACAAATATCTTATTCATACTATATTATACTGTTTATCAGTAGGAGTCATCGCCTCTACGCGTTTGTCAGCACTGCGATATATCTTAGACTTCTTAGAGTAATGTTGATTAAATGTGTTTGATACCGATCGTGTAGACTCTGACTTACTTTTGAATATAGGTAGGTATATATATAAAAAAATCGAAGTGTTTGTAATATTTCAAGGAGGTAGGACACGACGGTAGGTATCTCCCGTCCGAAATGAGCTGTCCGACTGGGGAAGTACCTCCGCCCTACAGAAGACAGCGGCCATAATAACCATCGTGTTGTGTTTCCGCCGGTAAGTAGGGTAGCCAGAGCTCACTGTACTCCTCCTCCCCCTCCCCTTCATAGCCTCCCCACCCCTTCCCAGCTCTCCTCCTTTCCCTTTAGGGTAGGCAGCGGGTGGGTGACACTTTAGTGTTGCACACGTTCATAGGCCACGGTGACCGCTTTCCATCAGGTGGGCCATGTGCTTGTCTGCCACCTACGTAGTATAAAAAAAAATACAAGTTTTGAAGTGGGTGGGCATTTAACAGTAAAGCAATTTTAAAAAATTTTGTCTGTCTGTTTTTTTATCTCTCTGTCCGTTAGTCTGTCTTTCTGTCTGGGAACAGTGTCGAGTCTGACCAACCGCATTAAATCTTTCACATCAAACAGAACGAGCTAATCACCTCTAAGACTACATAATACTTTGTTTAGTCAATATCATTCAAGAACCAAGATATTGCGTTTATTGCTCCAGGGGGACCGGGAACGATAAAACCTCTTCGTTGAGAACAATCCGGGCAATAAGGCTTTACTTGTGTAATGGTCATCTTAGCTGGATATTAATGACATTGCCGTGACTTGCGTCGTGGAATGAAAACGAAACCGAATGGGGCAATTATGTGTTTTGGAAGACTGTCGTAGAATATACCTACTCAGTAAGACGCTGATACGTTTCTCCTATGAGATGTTTATTAATTTTGGTTTTACACATAATTTGTAGAAGATTCTTCGTAAATAAAATTATAACTACGTTTAAAAAACCGGCTTCACAAACTAATATTTTTTACTTTTTAGTGTACAGAAATAGAAAAGTACCTATTTATGAAGGTAAAATAGATGTTTTGCCGTAAATTCGATGATTTCCCCTCGATTTTCCCAAGATACCAGCATCAGATCCTGATATCCTAGATATGGGACCACCTCAGAAGTAGCCTCTTTCAAACAAAAAAAAATCAAAATCCATCCATAATTGGTGCCGCTATCGCGTAACATACATACAAATAAAAATTGCGTACGACTTGAGAAATTCTTCCTTTTTTGAAGTCGGTTAAAAAACGCAGAAAACTGGTAAATTTTAGAAAACTGAATCATGGTTTCTGTATTTTAGGTAGGCGGAGCGGCGGATATCAACTAGTAAACCATAAAAATGTGCCTGACTGAAGGTCGAGGCTTTGATACAGTCCATCCTTTCGGGGTCAGAGTGCAGATGGCAGACGGCAGTCGCATCTGTAAAAGTCAAGGTAAACCAATAATGGAGGAATAAGGGCATAGATCACTGGCTCCAATATACATAAGGTTATTGCGGTATTGCTTCAGATATTGATCTATACTTATAATAAATCTGTAGAAGAGAAAATTCTGTACATTGAAAATAAAAAAATAAAAAATAGCAGGGGGTGTTACTAAACTGACACCGAACCCAAATATGTGATTAAAAAATTTTTTGTCTGTCTGTCTGTCTGTCTGTCTGTCTGTCTGTCTGTCTGTCTGTCTGTCTGTTTGTTCAGGCATCACGCAAAAACTACCGGTTCGATTACGATGAAACTTGGTATAATTATTCTTCAATATCCTGGGCAGCACACTGGATACTTTTTATCCCGGAAAAGTACATACTATAAAAGACAAATTTAATTTTGCAGTTCAATTCCTAGACCCGATTACTGTACCAACCGCAAATAATAAGTTTGTCGTAGGTCACGTCACCCACAGTTCAAAATTCAAAATTCAAAATTCATTTAAATGTCACAGGTAGATAGAAGATGTTGTCAATTACATAAAAGTATCACCATAGCATGTCTGATAAGACGTACAATATACACCCGTATAATCATATGAACAAATTAAATTGTGAAATTTATAATAATTGTACTATTCTTTCCACCTTCCATTTTCTTTACTAATTAATACTGTGTGTGCATAAATATTAAATAAATGAATAAATAAATAAATAAATAATTTAGATGAAATTATGTTTTATGAGTGGGGTTCAAGTAAGATTAATTAGTGGATAGTGGTGTTATTAGTTTTTAGGGATTTTGATTTGAGTGGGAGTGGGGGTGGGGGTGGGAGTGGGAGCGGGAGCGGGGGTGGGAGTGGGAGCGTGGGTGGGAGTGGTAGTGTGCGTGGGAGTGGAAGTGTGCGTGGGATTGGGAGTGGGACTGTGCGTGGGGGTGGGAGTATGAGTGGGAGTGGGGGTGGAAGTGTGAGTGGAAGTGAGAGCGGGGTTGTGAGTGGGAGTGTGCGTGGGAGTAGGAGTGTGGGTGGGAGTGGGAGTGTGCGTGGAGTGGGAGTGTGCGTGGCAGTGGGAGTGGGAGTGTGCGTGGGGGTGGATGTGGGAGTGGGAGGTGGGAGTGTGAGTGGGAACGGGAGCGGGGGTGGGAGTGGGTGCAATAAGCGACTTACACGCGAGCGGAGCCGCGGGCAACAGCTAGTGCTTAATAATATTAACATGATTCGACTAAACGAATTAAAACTGACTTGAAAAAATATGTCAAAATGTTGTGAAATACCTACCATTTGAAACTGTAAAAGCAATTCAATTTAAACTAACATTGTATTTTTCATATCGGAAATAAACACGTCTGTAAAAACAGTAGGGGTGCCGGGGTATTTTCAGACAGGGTTGTTTTTTTGGCTGCATGCTTTTGTACAGGGCGAGTTTTGTCCGTTCACGGCTTTTTATTGTACATACCCGACACAGACATAATGGTGAAAAAACTCTATCTCAATTAATACGGAAGTTTTCAATGTTATCCTTACATATATTATAAGTACTTACCTAATCCAAGGTGCGAGAGAAATACCTTTCACCTTACACCCCGACGATTGAAGACCCGATATAACGTGCAGTTTTATTCCGTTCAAGGCCGACATAACCGCCCCCGCTAGCCACGGGGACTGGTAGGTATCTGTGAGGATTTCCGCACGAAAAGAAAAGTTTTTGGTACGCTTGTGGTAAGCGAGTAGTTAAATAGTGGTCAGTTAGGACACCATCATGATCATCTTGGCAAACTACGGAGAGGTCCGCTTACTCTTTGCCTCCTTGTAACTTGATTTGTACGACTTTTATGGGAGCGACTGCCACCTGAACTTTCAACTCCGATAGGAAAGCCTATACCTACCATAGCCTCGTCCGTGAATCAGAAAGTGATATACCTTGTCTCGTTTGTATAGGAATTAATACATACAAGACTTTAATTAACACTAAATCAGTAATTTACGAACAATAAAATTAAATATATATGTGTCTTGTTATATTTGCCGTAATATTTTATAATAATAGGACTTTCAAATAAACGGGAATCAAACAAAGACCGATGCTTTGAATTCAAATATCCGTTCATATTTCTTTTTCAATCCGTCGACGTCAGCGTGTAAGCTTTATTGAAAAAATGGCTACACGAATTTCGTCGCGATCGAATATGATGTTACCTCACAAAGGGTATAACTATAGGTAGGTATAAGATCAATGATTTTTATGAAACAATGTCTTTAGGACCAATTTAGTGTTTGAGATAAGTAAATAAAATTTGATTTATCGATGTTTCAAGCGACATTCGATCTCTGTATTATTGCGATTTGATAAGAATTGCGTAGTGAAGAAATACGTAGTGCATTCGATTGCTAGAAATCAATTTAGGCTGTCCCTGGGTCACCTTACACTCTGGCGCTTTAATACCTGAGACAAATTCGAAATAACCGCCCCCGCCTTCCGCGGGGGTGGTTAAAGTCGTTTGAGTTTGTTCGAATATTTGAAAATGAAATTATTATTTTTTTATATCACAAAAGTGGCAGACAAGCAAGCAAGATAGGAAGCGGTCAAAAAGTTGCAAAAAATAAAGAGAATGTTGAATCGACTACTTTACACCTAGTAAGTATACTATTTATCTTTTATATGCTAGTATTTTAAGTTATAATATACACCTAACTAGTAATTGAATTGTTCGCCCAAAATAACAGTTCTGTCGATCGAACAAAATTAAAGCGTGTTGTGTGCTCTTCAATTTGTTCCACGCTGCTGACAGTGATAATTGTCTGGCAAAACGTCCGTTTGTGTTAGTGTTTATTATTAATGTTTTCATTTGAATCGTAAACTATTTCTGTTAATAGTAATAATATAATTTCCAACTAACAATATTGTATTTCATTTCATTCAATTCGTGCAAGAAAGTATTGTTTTAATTTTATTCATTTATTATTATTTATTAAGTTAACATTTAATTTTTTCTTATAAGATAAAAACTGTTCTTCGAATTCTTGTTGGTTTGTCTGTTTGTTTGTAAGGGACGCAAAAACTACTGAACGGATTTTGATAAGTAGTTTTATGTTTAAAAAGTCTTGCTTAAAAATTTACGCATGTTTGATTACATTTAGTTGAGTAGAACCACAGAGTACGAGTATAAGTCAAAAAATGCGAAAACCGACACTCATGCGGGCCGAGCCGTATTCATAGGCTAGTATTTGTTATTATTATAAAGGAAAAAAGATCTTGGTATAGTATAAATACATTTAACAAGACCTTTTGCTCTATCTATAGTAAAACGGGGTATAAATTACAAGGCGTATGTATAGAGTGCATTAGACCGTCGCCGCCGCCGGCAGATGGCGACTACATCGACTAGCGCTAATGACATCGCGCACACTAAATTATTTTTACGACTTACCACAAGACGTTATACCAGCTCAGATTGTTCTAGCTATTTATGTTTTGTGCTTTAGGAATGAAATTAAGTTAAAAATAAATTATATTCATATAATTATTATCCTGAACATCCAATAAACAGGGTGTACATTATGGACCCCATTAAGATCTTTGGAGCAAAGACAATTACCTAAATATGATAGTAGGACAAGGTTGTGGTACAGGCTTTCCTCTAAGCGTTGGAAGGTCGGACGATAGTCTAGAATTTTTTTTTATACCACTTCGGTGGAAGACAAGCACATATAAAAGGAGTGTGGACTCCGATTTAAAAGTGCAAGCTTTAGATGCAACTGGATGGAGAGGAAGACTCAAGAAGAGTATGTACAGTCAACGTTAAAAGTAGATGATCAGTTTCAGTATTTATAAATTAGTTTATGTTCATACATACTTTTTTTATCTTAATATATATAATCTTAATATATATAAATCTCGTGTCACAATGTTTGTCCTCAATGGACTCCTAAACCACTTAACCGATTATAATAAAATTCGCACACCATGTGCAGTTCGATCCAACTTGAGAGATAGGATAGTTTTTGAAACGGATTTCGACATAGGTACACGCGGGCGGAGCCGCGGGCAACAGCTAGTATATTATATAGGACACGTCAATTTGACTTTACCTCGTATGATGGTAAGCTGAAGGTAAAGCTTCAGGAAAGATACATACAAATCACGCCTTTTTCCCATAGGGGTAGGCAGAGACAACATCTTTCCACATGCTATGCGATCTTGTTCAAAGCAATGAAAATGCTCTATAAGTACTTAGTGGGCTAGTCTCCATCGTCGTCAAGCGTCTATTCCTGGCGATCATCCTAGGATGATGATGATATTCGCAACATTGTAGCATAAAAGCGATAGCTGCCGGCACTTCCTACTGTGTAGTGTTCCGTGGTAAGTATATATAATGGGAAATTAGAATTAGTTTATCACCTCGAACAGTGGCGATAGTGATAAAGTTTAATGTTAATTAGAATCGCCTCCACTAACCCACGTGTCAACAGATTGCTCCACGATCTTCACGTTAAACCGCTTGTAAAACGTTCTCCTGAATGATTGGGTTTTATTTTATTGTTATTGTAGGCCTTACAAACTATAATATGTTTAATGTGTTATTGCTTATTCGAGTTTTAGGAGTAGTGGACTAGTAGTCTCAATGTGAATGAATTTTGAAGAATTTACTAGAGCAAAAATTGATTCTTTTTTCTTCAATCTGTTTGATAAATGGATTGATAGACAATTTTTTATTTTACATACACCAAGATTATACAAAGCAAACTTAGGATGGAGAGGAATGAAGAGGACCTACATAATATAGCGAGTGTTGGTGTAATATTGCAGCTTTTTACAGTTCACAAATAATAAGAAAAACTGCTTTCTAATGTAATTGATGAATAACCATAACTGCACATTTAAGTAATATGGGAGAGTAGAATGGAACAATGCTACAGAAAAAGCAATCGATCCTGTCGTTTTGCAAGAGCCTTAATTTTTTTTTTTTTTATATCAGCCCGTCAATTGACTTAACCCCGCTGGATGGTAAGAAGCTAGGGTAAAATCCAGAGGTTAAGTTATTAAATTTTACTTTCTGACCTAAATGAATTTCACTTGAAGAGATTTATCACAAAATTTTCAAATTTATAGACAATACTTAACATAGAGAATAGCTACTTACAGAGATTCATTCGAAATACAAATACACTTTAGAGACCTATTACAAGTTGTTACATTCCCCCAAACAGCGATATGACTGGATAGTCTAGTAAAACCAAAAGTCATTGTTTCAATTTAATTTCGTAACGACGGTTTCTGTAGCAATGAAAGTGTAATTAAGGAATAATATCGTGTAGAAGTCGTCTAAGCGCTTAGAATACTAGGCGTGCAAGGCCAGGACTCTTAAGGTCTATACACGGTGTCTGTTAATGCAACTAGACACCAGAACACCCTGTAATTCAGAGTCATGCTCACAAAATGTAAAATCAAGAGGACCTATAAGTTATAATAATACCTATGTTAACGGGAATTAACGCGATCATGGTATAGGTTACATACATAGGTATAAATACCTTTGGAATGCCTGACGTTTCGACCAGGTTACACCGGCCGTGGTCACAGGCTGACTATCTCAGCCGCGCACGCCCTCCGTCGTCGAGTCTGTGAGGTAGCCGGTTGTTCTTCTACCCACACATTTTCGACATTTTTTATATTATTGTTTCTCCATGTACCGTCACATACCACACTTACAGGGTCTCTATTATCTGAGCCGTTTAGAGTAGTATGTATACTTATACCATGATCGCATTAATTCCCGTTTACATATATTATTATAATCATGGAACGCGAAAGTTTAAAAGTTGACCTATAAGTTTTAATAATATGGAAACTTTGTTGATTTTTTATACCACTTAGGTGGCAGATAAGCACACAGCCCATCTGATGGCAAGTGGTTACCTAGGCCTATGGACGTGTGCAACACCAGGGACGGAACTAGTGTCTCTGGTTTACATATAAGGTCCTGTAGGTATATTTCGATGAATCATATCACACAAAACAGTGGTGTGTACTTCTCAAGAAGATTTCCGGGACCCAAGCTAACCTGACCTGAAGGCCAGCAAACGTACCGATTGACAGATGAGGCTCTGGCGTAGGCTTATATAAAACCATAATTTTTTAACAGATAACAAGACAAAAGAATTTTTTTAATGAGACCATAATGACACCCTAATCCATACTAATATTATAAATGCGAAAGTAACTCTGTCTGTCTGTAACACTTTCACGCCTGAACCGCTGAACCGATTTTGATGAAATTTGGTATAGAAGTTGATTAGACCTCGAGAATGAACATAGGCTATGTTTGGTCGCGATAACCGACATCCACGCGGGCGGAGCCGCGGGCAACAGCTAGTACAAAATACAATAAGCATCTACTCTTTCTATAGTTTTATTTTACACCATAGCCTCAAAAGTTTGAAACGAAAAGTTGAATTATTTCTCTAAACACTAAACTGTGGTCAACGGAAATGTTAGGCGTATGCAAAGAGCTTTATCCAACGATTGCACTCACAGTAGCAAGATAATCGTAGCAATAACAACAATTCTTGCGATCTAATTAAGGCGAATCCGAATACCGAGGAACGTATAGAAGTATTAAAACTCGTTGCAGAGGCAAATAGCCGTGCAGTTCGGGAACTTGGTGCGGCTGGAATGAGATCTAGATACGAAATACCGTCTGAGCTGAAATTCTTAAGGCAAATTGCATTAATGAATATTTAAGTCTACTGAAATTGTCTAACAAGACTTAGATGTATTAATTTTAATATCGTTAGCATACCATTAAATATTATAAAACATAAACATAACTATCAGGCTTCATTAATAACGTCGGGGCCCTAACCAACTTCTCCTGCCATGTGGTATATATACTTGCTGATTGATGGACAAGTTTCTTATTTGGAGGGGTCAGACAGCAGTTGCCTCTATAAAATCCAACTAAATCCTAGAAAGGAGGGCGATACGGCAAAGAGATAGTCTCCCGTTTTGCTAAGGATAGAAATGGATTTATTATAATTCTATCTCCTCCAATTTACCTC
Source organism: Lithosia quadra (assembly GCA_963576445.1). Classification (NCBI taxonomy): domain Eukaryota; kingdom Metazoa; phylum Arthropoda; class Insecta; order Lepidoptera; family Erebidae; genus Lithosia; species Lithosia quadra. The sequence continues at coordinate 12,057,637 of OY754880.1, read as the reverse complement.
TGATTATTGGTAATCGATGTATTCATGAGTCACTACTGTTGATCTTTTTTTTTACGTGCGGAAATCCCCATGGATACCACCCCCGTCGGCCATGGAGGTGGTTATGTAGGGATCGAACCGACTAAAACCGCACTCCGTCTCGAATCTTAATCACCGGGGTGTTACCCAATGGCATATCCCTCGCACCCCAGCTGACCCCGGGCCATCTATGGTTATAGGATGGCCCCCTCTAAAGGAGGGTGGAGCGAGCATCGCGCCACTTTGCCGACGGTGGGATGTAGAGGTCACTCTACAAACGCCTGTCAAGGCGGCCGCCCTGTCAGCCAACCGTCGCCGTCGGTGCGCGGAAAATCAGCTCGCCCCCCGCTCGCTTCGCACTGTGCCCTCTGTTAGTCAGAGGGACATGTGGAGAGCCTTGGAACAGAGGGCCACACCCACCACTTCTGTTGATCCTGGTGTACATGAGTTACAATAGCGGGAATAAGGCAGGATTACACCCTTATTCCCGCTATTGTAACTCCTTCACATATATAGGTAAAGGAAAGGAGGACATACATACTCTTGTCTGTATAGATAAAATTATTTTGCTCTACCACTCTTTCAATGGAAGTCCGACTACTCTCCAATAAACTGTTTAACAACGATTTAATTAAGGGGTCAAACGTAGGGAGTGAACGGGCACTGACCTCAGTAATATCAATATCAATTCCATATCACTTTAAATATCAATTTAATTATATTAGTTTATAAGTTTAAATTAGTTGCGATAAACTTTCGGGTCTGTCGTCTATTAGTTTATAATTGTTTGTTAAAGTCAGTGCACTATGGTAACTAGCCGGACAAGTATTGACTTGAAATACGCTGTAAAGCGATTGTAATGCAATGAAAATAATATAATATTTGTGTATATAGGTGAAGGTTAGTAACGACAATCTTGGAAAAGACACAAAGAAAAATAAATTTTGAGGACACGCACCAAGGATAAAATAAATTATAATATACAAATAAAACAAATTGGAGTGTGTTTGTAATATTACAATACCCGTTCGTTGCTAAGGGTATTTGGATGTGCACAGGACACGGTACATAGATATGCCATAACAACATTTTTGTAAATTTTTGTCTGTCAACTGTTTGTTCCGATTAATCTCTATAATGACTGGACCGATTTTGACGGGACTTTCACTGACAGATACCTGATATAACAAGGAGTAAGCAGATTAGGGTTCCGTGTAAAAAATAAAACGTGAAACCACGCAGACGAATTCCCGGGCACAGTCTAGTATTATATTATAAGATATACCTAACACAATATTTCACTGTCTATTACACATTTGTATCGACGGTATATTGATTAAGTTGTACTACTTCTAGTGAATTGGCTATCTAGTTGACTTACAAATTGAGTAAGCGAGATTAATACTAAAATATAGGTACAGTATTTCACAACTATGTTCGTTGAAATAAAACCCTGTCGCCACTTGCGACACACTAGTTGGAACTAGACACAATAAATTACTTTTAAATCTGGAACCAGATTAACACTACATACATTAAAGTATTTAGTATTTTCTTGAGGTTTATTTAGCTGACCATGTCAAAAGCACTCGAAACCGGCGAGAGTAAAGGTAGGTAGTACCTAAATGAACTAGAATTTGTTAAGCTACTTCTGTCGTTCACTGTACTGTACCAACAAGTTTAAAAAAAAACGAAAAAAGTATGTACTTAACTCTTTTGTTCTTTTTTTGGTCTAGTAAATAAACACAATGCAAAATTACGTTTTTGATTAGTTAGACAAGCAATTATATTCAGAAACAAAAAATGTTCTACTTGTAATAACGTTACATAACTAGTTTAGTATGAATCAGCTACCCTTGAACCCGTCACTCAGTTTTGTCTGCCCGTTAACCTATCATTAGCAAACCAGTACATGACACAGTAATTATCACCACGCTGACCTGTAGATGAACACAGCTTTTAGTAGCTCGCAAAGAGAAACGAAAACGCTCGTTCAACTAAATTACATAATAGTACCACTTTAATTTATTTTTAAGAAAAAAAAGTCGAGGATAACTGCTTATCAGGTATGTGTCACTGATTTTTTTTATTTCGGTCACTTCAATATGACTTCACCTCGCCTGATGGTAAGCTAAAGGTAAAGTCTCTGCAATGAGAGTCACCATTGCAAACACCGATAGTGCCCTCAGCTTGACGGCCTCATCAAATGCTTTTTCACGCCCCGCTTAAAGGACCCGGGACTGTATGAGATAAACACGTGAGCTGGTAAAGAGTTCCAGGTTTTGATGGTGCGGCAAAGAAAAGAGGCACCGAATCGTTTGGTTCGTGATGGAATTGTTTGCGCCATATCAGGGTGATATCTTAGCCTTTCACGTAATATTACTGATGCAGGATCAGTAATTCCATAATATTTCATTACGATAGGTAATGCAGGATAGATTTGGCAAGGCCATAGGGAACTTCCCGAACATACGCGAAGTGAGCTTTCTCGACTGAGTGAATCTCGATATCGAATTTATATATTTATGAAATACCTAGTCTGTAACAGATGATCCAATCCCTTCGGCCGTCTAGGAATAGTGCCACCGAAGTCTTCGGAGCCCAAGCCAATCGCACCTCAAACCCGGTATTCCTTCTATAGTCCCGGTTCCTTTAAGTGGGGCATGAAAAAGCATTTGATGACAGCCGTCAAGCTGAGGGCCACCTCTGTAGCACTATCGGTGTATGTAGTGGTAACCCCCGATCCTGAGACTTTGCCTTTAGCCATCCATCAGGCGAGGTGAAGTCATGTTGACGTGTCCAAAAAAATATTAAAAACTCTGGTGCAAGTTTTCCTGTCGGGTTATCGTAAAAGCGAAAAGCTAGCAGACCCGGGGCTTCTGACTTCACGTTATAATTTGCAACGGGGCTTACCAGTGAGCAAATCGTGCCTGCAAGAGTTGAATTATGTTAAATACATATAGCCTCTAACAGAAATAAAGGGTTACAGATGACTTGCGAATTCATAATGTTAATGAAAAGCATGGTGTAAAAAACGATACTTAAGAAAGTAAAAGGTACTTACTCAAAGTATATTGTGGCCGACGGCTTTTTAGCTAACGATCGTCCGAATAGCACAACCAACAGATGTAATTTTTGCTATTGAAAAACCACACTTTATTTATTTATTTCTTTCTAAATCACTATTCTTACAGGTTTACCCCAATACAATAGTGTGGTATTATAATGTTATACTAAATACTATAAAATATTACATGCAATGCTATTTTTGTGAACTCATTCAGAGAACAAGTAAATAAGTGTACGGGACCATAATTGTAAACCGGTTTGTACCTACGTAATTACAAGCTACGCGTGTCAAATTCGTTTTCATAACTCATTCCGATAATAGTATAGATAGATATCGTTTTAGTCGTAAATTATTACCTTTTAATGAATACCCTGGAGCGTCTACGAAGTTTTTATCGGTACATCCACACGTGATCGTGCGTTATGGCAACATTACTTAGTGTTGCCAACTCCTTACAGCTTTAAAGGTACCATTAAGGAAGTTAAAATCACTTGTTTCATTGACTTTGATCATATGTATTAAAAGATAAGAAAGTTTCAAGTTTATTAGAATTTTATACCTTATGTATTTCTATAAAATTTCAGATTTTTCGAAAACAATTTGTTATGATTATGATTTGAATATGAAAATTAGTAGGTTCAACGAAATATTTAGAAGTTTGAATTTGGTTTTTGCGTCGGTAAAGTAAAACTTCTAAACTTGTACTAACCGACTAACTAAAAAATAAATTATAGTTGATAGATACTGATCATACATACACCGTTTCTAATAATTAGGGGAGAAAGGGGATAGGTTACCTATCTAATACCTATATTAAAAATTTTGATGCTAATTTTATAGAATAGTCTATAAATAATATTTATGCAGGTATTGTGTGAAAATCCTCCGTGTTTAATGTAAAGTATGCAGTCGTTCATTTTTGCGAAACAGCACAAAAGTAGCTTTATACACCCAACTGTAAATACTGATTCCAAAAATTTCAAAGTTTTACATGACCATGAAATGTACAGTTTCAAAGTGACCCGAATTCCATTAAATAGAAAGTCCATCGAACTTCTGAGAACCGCATACCATAAATTAGACATGAAACAAAAAGTTACAAATACATTTATAGTTAATTGGAATTGAATCACTCCGGCGGCAAATTGTAAATGGAGCGGAGAGCGGGCATGAAGCTTCAAGTCACACGCAAGAGAACGCCCTTCGTAACGGCACATTTTAATGTGCAATTAAAGAATACTACTACTACTTATTATCAAATTCTGGCAGGCAAACGACGACGACATAGTGCAATGCAAAATCATTAACCTGTATTTTAGATAACCTTTTCTTTAACAATATATGAAAATACTCGCTGCTCCGCCCGTGTGGATGTGATTAAGACAAAAACTTTAAAAAAAACCGCATCTAAATCCGTTCATTAGTTTTTGCATCCATCGCGAACAAGTAGACAAGAACTCCAAAAATCATTTTTGTGTTCAGAATCGTTCATTTAATCCAAGTTTTTTTAAGTAGTTTCTTTAATGTTCAGATACAGCCAATTTACCTACAATCTTTTTAATATTTGTGAAATTGCAGAAAGAAAGTTTGGAACATCTATTTTAAATGAAGAACGGTCACAAATTTACTTTTGAAAAGCTATTCGTGGAAAACTTAGTTACAAATAAAAGTAACTGTGGAATACTAATCTACTAAGTTTCCCATGACGTCCACATACTCCTATCCTAAAGACCTAAAAATAAGCATTTATAAAATACGCTTACGCTCCGCTTGTTCCAAATATAAGCCGTATTGCAAGGCCAATCGAACGTTCATCCCTATAACCAATCTTTTACAAGTTATAAAGTAAAAACTACAAAATAATAGAAAATATAGTAGTCTGTCTGGACATTTTCAATTCAATGATGGGGATAGTTTGTAAGGAACTAATTCGGTCTGCGAGTCCGGCCGGGGCCATTAGAATGATTGCCGACCATCGTACCGCAGTTACGCTGATGCAGAGTGAAGTTTAACAGGCCCACTCTTAACGGATTGAATTTTGTTCGAGTAATAGACATATGGAGTGTAACTAGATTAGCTGATAGTCTGTAGAATATCTTATTTGATACTAGCTGTGCCCGTGACTTCACCAGCGTGGATTTCTATTTTCAAGGTTTTAATAAATTAAAGTAGCCTATATTACGCCTAATAATATTACTTATCGTGGAGTTACTTTATTCAAAAAACAGACAGACAGAAAATTGCATTCATATTGCTTATATGCATTCATTCAAAACCTGTTATTTTATTTTAAACGGACCCTTCAATTTTATTTATTTGTATAAATTATCGTATTTTATGCTTTCTTTATTTTGTTTTGGGAAGAATTATAGAGAATATAGGTAAGATACGACATGCATGTATCTTGCCGTACAACTACTGTACTGTAATAAAAAAATACTTTATAAAAATCCACAAATCGTGGAACAATGGTCAACGAAAACTAAAAATTTCATATTAAAAATATTCTCCTCTAAGATTTTCTAAAAAATAAATCACTCTAGGTACACGAACGTTAGTAAAATTATTCTAATATATTTCTATAAGGTATACAAAAGTATTACTCAGAAATTGCATTAAAACTCATATCAAAGGTAGTCTTGACTAAACAATTTCAGTCACAATACTCACAAACGAATGCGAGCTGACTTCCAGCACATTTTACAACATAAATAAAATTACAATTTTCAATTCAAACACGTCATACCTACAATATGTAGGTACGTCTAAATTTGAGAGGAGAGCCGTCGACAACATTCGGTCCCAAAGCACTCTGCAAAGGAGGTGTTTACATGCATTTTATGCCGCTGGAGTCCTTATCAAGTCGCTACGTTGCGCCGCGGGCATCGTCAAGCTTCTAGAAATATTTGTGTTTAAGGCTCCTCACTTTACGCGTCTATAACTGCTGTAGAAAATTGAAAAAGTTTATGTTACAAGTTACGAGCTTTTCCAGTGTCATTAACCCGATGTAATTAATGTACCAGTAGGTGGCTGTATTCATGAAAAAGCTAACTGCGTAATTACGTTTTATGCAATTAATTATGAGTGTTCTAATTATGGTGCGACTTTTTGTCTGGGGTATGAATGAGACCCCGTTTTTTATCCGAGAGTTGTTAGGGAATGATGGAGTGAACTATTCGTAGTCAGGTCATATGGCAGAAGCAATTATAGTCTTATCTCATTAGCATTGGTATTTTTTATTTGTTTGAATTTCTTTTTTTGAAATTTATTTTAACGAAAATTATATAGGTACTTATAAAGACTCTGAAAATATTTTCAAAAACATCGTAAGATGATCGGACGTATTTGATTAATATTACTAAGTATATATAAGGTTTAATCAAGCTTTCCAATGATTAAAATACAGCTACTAGTATAACATACTTGTGAAGACGTAGGTAGGTACATGGTGCCAAGAATTCTCGTAGGTAGGTACCTACTAAGTAAGCCGACTAGAGACCGTGTCGGAATCAACGGAATCTTTTTGTGGACTGTAAACAAATTAAATCTGTTCCTATGAGATGTATGGCAAGTACATAGAAACTATTACCACGTAAGAAGCAAAAGATAATGCGGCCATTACAAAGATTTTCAGGGCGGGCGCAGACGCACCTCCTCGCCGCGCGACGCTCGTAAAAGTGAAATATTATAAAAGCGTTCACTGAATTTAAAAAATCGCCTTTGCTTCCAACTGTGGAATATGCGCTTTAAATCATATTGTAAATTGTCTGTCTTTTATGTAAGCAGACGTGCCAATACGTAGAATTATTACTTTTGCCGAAGTATACAATTAGAGGACGCTTTTATTCGCTAATAAATCATATCCATAATTCATACACTCAAGTGATATACTGGCCATAAGTTAAACTTAATTATAAAGTCGTAATTAATGAATAGAATGTCCATGATTCTGTTCAAGTTCCAGAACAAGCGCGTTTGATTTATAGTTATTTGGCTAGGGTTATCAAGATCTTGGAAGCCGCAACCCACCTCACCTGCAAGCCGGTACGCCTACGGAACAGAGAGCGTAGGAAAGAGGACCCAGAGCTACCCTCGTAGCTTCTTCCCTCTCTTCCATTTACCCAGGGCATTTACCTACACTGGAATGATAATCTACCCGGCAGATACTTGGAATTTACTGACCTGGCCCCATACTACGAGCATTTATAGCAATTCAAAAGCGATGCAGCTCAACTCAGGGAGAGAGACGGAGCTATGCACCGTGTATAGCGCCATCTATCTCCCTGAGTTGAGCTGCAGCCACTGACCTGAAATAATAAATCGCTAGACTGGCTATACCATAGCAAATGACAGATATTTTTTGTGCCGATTTGAAGCGCCGCGTTTGACAGACGAGTGTACTGAGAACTAATTAGTTTGCAAATGGCCGTTGTAAATAGGGATGTCAAAATGTATATCGATAATTTTCTATCCAATGCCAAAATTCGTAGGTATACTTTTAAAAACAAAAGGCTTGGTATATGTACTATAAATAATTTTATGAACATATTAAAATGGTATTTATCATTAATAAACACTTCAAATTGAAGTAGGTAGTCGAAACAGTGACATTTGAAAAAGTTTCATCGATACCAAGACAGTTGTTGTTCATCATTATTATTAGTTCCAAGTACACTCACGGCTGCTGTCAGCGCCAAAATGGCGATTTTCAATTAGGCACACTTTATTGGGACTGATCGCCAGTCCAGAGTACTTATTCAGGTCAGTGGCTGCAGCGCATTTGAAATTGCTATAAGAGCTCATAGTAAGGCCGCTGAAAGGGAAAAATTCTTGAGAAACTCTACTACCGAGCACTCTCAAAATGATACAACGACATCCTTGCTATAATTTACTAAGAACCTACTACGTACTTACATAAATGGACTTCAAAAATCACCAACATTTTTTTACAGGGCCGGCCATTAAAAAGTGACACCTCTAATATTTTGTATTGTACTTTACAATAGTGGTAACAAAAATATTATTCAAGTATAAGTTCTCTTATTAGTGTTTTTCGTTTTGAAATACAACATCTTCGTTTTACGCAAACAAGTTGTACCTATTTCCTTCCAAAGAGTTCATAAAATCCTAAACGAGTAAGCCTTTCATGTTGAAAGTGGGGTTGGGCGTGAAAGCGGAACCTCTTCACAGACAGAACAAGAGCGCAAGGTGTAAAAGGCACAATTAAGGACTCTCCACACTTAGCGAACTCGAGATATCTGAGCACCCATCTCTTGTTTACACGTCTTGAGTTTTTGAAGCCTGTTAATTAGAGGTACCACTGACTAGTATTTTAGGGCACAAGTTTGCATACTACTGCTAAATGTGTATACCTATTTATCGGGGTCTTATGATAAACTCCTAAACATATCGAGTTTGGGCTCATTTGTTTTGTCTTAGTAAACACTAGTTAGTCTAGTTAATGGCTAAGGTCCTAAGATGAAGATTTTATATAGTTTAGTACAACTGTTGCACAACAATCTGCAGCAGCGGTTTTATCGATTTGATTTCGTAGCGAAGAAGTGTGCTACAGGCATAAGGACTGAGCAAGAATAGATTATTATTATTAGCATATCAAACAATCCTGTTTAGTTAAACTTGTGAAGATGGAATTCCTAACAGCTTATTCACTTAAAGAGACTATAATATTTGTTTAAACTCGTCAAAGCTAAACAAATACTAACCTCTGATCAAAATAAAATATTGTTTACCTTAGCAATTATTGTATGGTACTCGACATTATAAAATAAGTTATGGTAGTGCTAAACGTCTGTCCTTGATATACTACGTAATGATAGGATAGTGTTTCGAATTGTGTTTCGGTTGAGGAGCTGGTCAGTACCTATCATTTTGATTCGAACAAGGGGTCACAACGGGCCTACCCCCGACGTGTTATCATCAGGGTTGCATCCAAACTTCGTATTGCCCGGCAAGTTTGGACTCCAACTCTTTCTCTTGATTTGGCTTATCCAAACTTTTAAGAGGACGACTGCCGTTTGAGCGCCACCCTCAGGAGGAAAGCTTGCGCCAAAGACTTATTTGTTAATCGGCTGGTGCACCGACTAGCAGATGAGGTTGAATTGGGTCCTAAATATCTTAGTGGGTCTCATATAGCAGAAGTGGGACACAGTTTTTATTCCATACGAAACATCTGTGATTATGTTATAGTATAAATCATCCAAGCGATCATTCAGAAGTGCTTCTTTGTTTATCAAAAGGAAACAACCATTGTTTCTTAAATTAATTAACGGCATTGCCTGATGACTAAAATAAACGTAATTAAAACTTTTTGGATTAACTTTCGCCTGATTTCTTTTTTAATTTAGGCCTGACTTGGCTAATTTTGTCGCACAACGGGGGTTTGACACACCCCCTAATCTAAAGCTGACCCTTTGTCATAGAAAAAAGATTTTTAAAAGATTCGTAAAGATTGGGGACCTTTTGTCCCTAATTCACTTGACTAATTTTGTTTTGATAAAAGTAAAATGTTCAGTTGGAGTTATAAAATATTTGAGTGGATGGGGTTGTGTTTGGGATAAACAATCTAGGGAAGGTGTTCCTAAGCCTCGTTGTATGGAAACTACTATCACCACACTCTCACATACCTATGACGTCACACGAAACAGTAGCTGTCAGTAGAGAAAATTTCTCAAAGTAAGTTGTAAGTACCTACACCAGGTTCAAGAACTAATTCAACATCACCTGCAAGCTGATACACCTGCTCTAAGCAAAAGTTAGTTAAAGTCAAAATAAGCAATCCATAAGAAGGAGTAAGAACCGACCCCGGAGCTCTAAAGAGCAACGTTTACTCTAGCTACGAAATGGCCGAACTTGGATAGATTCCATTAAATGACTACGATTAGTAGATGAGACATTAGATAATAGCTACTAGCCCTACTTACCTTATGAGTTTGCTTCCAAAAAAATAATTCTATTCTTAAATGCTTCAAGTCTCGAGTGAATAGATTCCTTCTAGGCAAACGAACGAACGAAAAAATCCAAGACCACATTAACATTTACCACCAGGCGAGATACCTACTTAGTGGTCAAACCCAGTAATAAAGGCCTACCAGTAATAAAAAAAACATGAAGGATATCGCGCCCTTCCTTTCTCACATCTTCAGAATACCCTAATTTTAAGAAATATAATTAAAAGCACGATCGCTAAATTCCACAATACTTACGTTTACAGTGAGACCATCAACGATATTAAAGTAATTAACTATTGCCGTGTAAGTACAAGAAGCTTTCTACCTACGCAACAAGACGTATTTATCTCTAGATCACATAGGAGGTCCTTTACCTGTACCCGTCTATTTTACACCGTTCAGTAGCTTTACGAGTCATTACTTTCGCTGACCAGGCGACCGAACGTGACGCTCCAAGTATTGTCGACTCGTGTACACAACTCGAGGCTAGGCGATGCAACGCTATAATATATAATATAGCAATCCATGGAAAGGTCTAGTAATAAGTCTTGCTACAAGATACTTTGAAGGATGCTGGTGGTTTCCAAACCATCAGCTTCAGATAATCTTAAGATCGTTTCGTATTTATTTTGAAGATAATAGAGTAAAAATTACACATTGAAATAAAAGTCTAGACTGGCGTGTATTGTGTATAAAAACAAAACAACAAAAATGTAAATGGAATGATATTGTAGTAATTTCGTGGATAGGTTTTTGAGCCTTCAAAAAGTTCAAAATATTCATAATATTTAATTTTACTTAAATGAAAGATAGAATAGAAGGAAAATTATTATTCACTAAAGCACCAACTCGAATACTTTCCGCTTCAATTTATTATTCGCGCTTTCATTTCAGCAACTGAGCCATACGACCTGTATGCCGTAGCGGTAGTCCATTCGACTGCTACGACGGAGGGCGCGGGTTCGATTCCCGCTCAGTACAAATACTCTATTTACGAATAACTAGCTTCCGCCCGCGGCTTCGCCCGCGTGGAATTCGGTATTGCCACCAAGTCTATTTGAATGAAACGACTCTCCACTCGACTTTCCACTCCGCTGTTCACTCCACTCTCACTCCACTGTTCACTCCACTCTCCACTCCACACTCCACTCCACTCTCCACCTCCACTCTACTGTCCAATCCCCTCTCCCGACTCCACCCTACATTCCACTCTCCACTTCTATCTCCACTCCACTTTCCACTCCACTCTCCACACCACTCCCCACTCCACTCTCCACACCACTCCCCACTCCGCTCCACTCTCCATTCGTCTAGCCAAAACCTTTCGGATAAAAAGGTACTAAACGGATTTTAGTGCGGTTTTCTTGGTCAGACCTAAAATTTGGAGATATGACCAAAAGTTTTTTTTTCTTATTTATTGGTTTCACCTTACACCATCTTTACAGGGTTCACCTAAGGCGACAGTGTGGACATCATATCCCTTTATAACAGTACTTTTAGTTGTAATAATCGATATTTGAAAAAAAAAGACTTGGTTATATTGACCACAAATATCTATATTTTTGCAATCCTTGTCTGTTTGTTCGTGATGGACGCAAAAACTGCTGAACAAATTTTGATGCCGCCTTTTCATTAGAAAGGTCTTGGTTTTACATAAAATCTGCCGTATGTTTGATTGCATTTGGTTAAGTAGAAACGGGATATGACCAAAAAACGATTACCAACCAATCGACTCCCACGGGCAGAGCCGCGGGTATTAGCTTGTATAAAAAGTAGCCTATATATTACTCCAGACTATAATCTATCTCTGTACCAAATTTCAACCCGATCTATTCAGCCGTTTTTACGTGAAAGAGTAACAAACATACATCCAGATATCTCGACTGATCGACTCCATGGGCGAAGCCGCGGGTATTAGCTTGTATAAAAAGTAGCCTATGTGTTATTTCACACTACACTCTATCTCGGTACCAAATTTCAGCCAGATCCATTCAGCCGTTTTTACGTGAAATAGCAACAAACATAATATTTGGACAGCCCGATCGATCTACTTCGCGAGCGGAGCCGCGAGTATTAGCTTGTATAAAAAGTAGCCTATATGTTATTTCAGACTATAAATCTATCTCTATACCAAATTTCAACCCGATCTATTCAGCCGTTTTTGCGTGTAAGAGTAACAAACATACATCCAGACATCCCGACTGATCTACTCCGTGGGTCGACTGATCGACTCCGTGAGCGGAGTCGCGGGTATTAGCTTGTATAAAAGGTAGCCTATATGTTATTCCACACTTTAATCTATCTCGTTACCAAATTTCAGTCAGATCTATTCAGCCGTTTTTACGTGAAAGAGTAACAAAGATATATCGAGAAATCCCGACCGATCGACTTTGCGAGCGGAGCCGCGGTATTAGCTTGTATAAAAAGTAGCCTATATGTTATTCCAGACTATAATCTATCTCTGTACCAAATTTTAGCCAGATTCATTAAGCCGTTTTTGTGTGACAGAGTAACAAACATACATCCAGACATACATTCTTACAAACTTTCGCGTTTATAATATTATATATATATATATATATATATATATATATATAATATATATATATATATATATATATATATATATATATATATAATATATATATATATATATAGTAGGAGTAGGAAGTAGGATAGGATAATATGTGTTTTTGCATAGGTCTGGGTGTTTTTACGTGTAAAATATATAGATAGGTATACTAACAAAAAAAAAAATTTACTAAGCATGTTTAGCCCAAAACACAAGCTACGAGAGTTAATCTATGCTTACTTTTGCTCTAGAGAGCGCTGTCTGTAATGTCGTAGAATAATAATTATTGTTAATATTATATGTTACAGCTTAGTATCGCGTAGCAACCACTATATAGTGACTAAAAACAGTGTTATCCAAGATGTGTGCAACATAAAAATTTTATAGACAAATATAAAGTCTTAGGGTGTTCATCAAGAAGGTGGTCTATGGGGAGATTGCAAAACGATGGAGCCCAAATTTTATTGCATGTTACGCCCCATAAACACGGGTGGCGGTTACTGATAATAGAGGCTGAATTTATTTTTTTGATGTGGTGGCATAAAGTTGTTTAATGGCATAGGGTGTTATTACTGTTCTTAGTTATAGAATTCTCGCGACGTCAGCGTCAAAAGTAGAGAAGTAGTGTTTTGGGCAATGTAATATATATTTCGCCATCAAAATGCTCTATAACTAGGTACTTAGTAGTCTCTATTGAAATATTTTGAAACTTTGATCACAATATAATGAACAATTTTCATTTAGATTTTTAAGTTAGTAATCTGTAGGTACAATCATCGTCAACTTTTACCGTGGAATGTAGGTATCTACAGCGTAGTTGATATCAACGTTTCTCAATAGGTATCTTTATTACTCGTAGTAGGTATTTGTTAGCGGCCGGCCACATCATTGACTCGCAATACTTGGATACGTATTCCACGGATAAAAAGCCAACCTAAGTGATATTCCGGACTGTAAAAATCTAGCCAAGCCGCGGTAGCCTAGTGGTCTGGGTAATGAACTGCTGAGACGAGGTCTCGGGTTCGATCCCAGGTTCACCATGGCACACACCAATGACTTTTCGATGCTTTTCGAAGTTATGTGTGTATTTATCGCAGGTTTATAAGTGCCCGGTTAATGGCAATAGGCTCGCCACCTATTACATTGGGACCTAAACATAAACTTGCGAAATGTGGGTACTAGCACCTCTGCCTACCCCTTCGGGGATATAGGCGTGAGTTTATGTTATGTTATGTTATGTAAAAATCTATCTATATATCAAATTTCAACCAGATACGTTCGCTATTTGAACGTGATTGGGTAACAAACTTCCAAATTTCACTCTTTATTACATACATTCAGATTTGTAATATTAATAGGCACAGTACACAGTACAACAGTATAACTCTGTTAAAATTTCAACAGTCTTGCAGTTTATGAAATACTGTCCGCTGACAGATGTACCTATTGTATAGCGTAGACGCTTAGTAACAAGGTTCTGTTTATCACCCTTCGGGTACGGAACCCTACAAATCTACTGCTCCCAGTTCAATTAGCTGGCAGTTCATTAACAGTAATGATTTACAGTGAACAAAATGAATGCTTTCTTGACCTTAAATCCTAATTTTGTACTTAAAATATCTCTTCTCTTAACATACTTGCTCAAGTGCATTTCCATACTATTATAAAATTGGAAATGAGCCGGGTTTGTACATTAGAGATATTGAAAAAAAAAATTTTTTTTGAACAATTCTAACCACAATAGATTTTTCTTTTGAATTCTTGTCTGTTTGTTTGCAATAGACACAAAAGCTTGAACGGATGTTGTTACGTTTTTTTTTCTATCAGAAAGGTCTTAATTATACATACATATAAAATCTGTCTGATTCTGATAAAGGAGATCCTATTTTTTTAGATTAGTACTCTTATATATTTTTCTCATTTTATGTAAATACTATAAATATTTACACTGAGCGGGAATCGAACCCGCGCTTCCTGTCGTGGCAGACGAAACACTTCCGCTACGCCACAGAAGCCGTCGAAAGTATTACGTTGTAGTTGCTCGTTGTCAGTTAACAAAGAATCATACACAATTTATTTGCTCAATGAAAACGCAACTTTACTTCGGTAAACGCGTTTAAAATAGCGATGGTTTGAGTAAATAAAAAAGGCACGAATCCAATCAAGTTGGTAAACAGTGAGAGGGAGAGACTGGATAACTATATAACATGTTACGACGTGTGATAAAAATGTTAGTTAATGAAGTCGGTTCGAAACTTACACAAACACATCCATTGATACCATACAGCCATAAAGAGCGGTTCAATCAGAATGGACAATATTATGTTTGTCTAATAATATTATTTATTTAATTTGCATTTTTTTTATACTACGTAGGTGGCAGACAAGCACACGGCCCACCTAATGGGAAACGGTCACCGTGGCCTTTGAACGTGTGCAATACTAAAGGTGTCAGACACGCGCTGCCTACCCTGAAGGGAAGGGGAGAGAGCTAGGAACGGGTGGGGAGGCTAGGAAGGAGCAAATGTAGGTAGAGAGTTGGTACATCTTCATTACATAAGTATCATTACACTCGGTGTCGCGGCATGCAATAGTAACTAAGGTAGTCTACGTGCATTACAATTAAAATTTCAGTTCAATTCAAATTCATTCAATATACTTATTGGACATTAGTAAGAGATGCTTGCGAAAAACCATGTTTTTACACTAAATTTTTAACTTAAAAATAGTTTCATGGACGCATCGGTAGTGTGATGTCCAGGATTTGAACCTGAGACTTCTTGACTGCAGGACCGACTCCTTAACCGAAGCTACCGATGCCGAACTGTTAACGAAGAAAAGAAATCCTTCTCATAAGTACTTACGAGAAGTAACTTAGTAAATACCAGAAACGGCACAGGCATATTATTTTCCCAGTATGCCTATTGTCATTAATATAATAATATTATAAAAAATATATATTGAATATAAAAAATAGTATCCAAACACCTTCGTCGTACAAGAAAATTAGATTACTGTTATAAAACCTTAATACGCGAGTTACAACACGTCACACCAATAAAAATAGTTTTATGTTCTACGAAAGTACACCACACCCTAAGGTCCACTGGCCAGTAGTGCCCATTTTACTGCCCAGCCCTTTATGGCTATCAAATTTCTATAAACTCATGGTAAACTTATGTAAACATGAAAGTAGTAGCTGGTCAGCTGTACCCAATAAGCTTTTACCCATGTAAACGCTAGTTAATGTTCGCCAAGGAGTTCAAAACTTTCACATCGGTATATGAGTATGAAGGATGTGGGTATTCGTATTGAGGTAAGATAAATATAATTTTGGCCTATTTTGGCGAGAGAAATGGAATTTCAATTTCAATTTCAATTTCTTTATTTCTCAAAATAGTGTAGGTAACGTAATTACATCTTTTTGACGTCAAAAACTACTTAATACTAAGTTTACCACCGCTTCCTAGGCGCTAGTGGAGAAGAAACGGCGCAACAAAGTCCTTCAACTCAACTCAATCAACTTACCTCCATTTTAAGTAGGTTAAGTAGTACTAAAATCTTGTCCATAATGTAAAAAATACATCTCTGAAAACCGCATCAAAATTGTTGTAACCAAACGCAATTATTATTCATTAAACTTAACAGTAGAATTTGAAATAACAAGCTGCTGTTTAAATGAAAACTTTTTAAAAACAAGCTTTTATTATTTACAATATTGCATTGTCATGGGACTTACATAAGCAGGTATGCCAAATTTTAGCTCAATCGGATAGCCAGAAGTGGTCGAATAATGGCTTGCAAGATTTGATTACAGACAACGGGACAGGTGAAACCAAATAAAAGCTTGTAAAAAGCGGTTGCATGTAGAAAAAAATATTCAGGATCTTGGTAGCGCCACTTAAGTGCGACTTAATTACGTAATCAATTTTATCTCAGGCTTAAATAAATTTATAGACATCTATTATACTCGGAAATTGATAAGGTAAAGGTAATCTGTACATAGGTACTAGGTACGAGTATAATTGATTCATTTTACAGTTAAATTGCTGGTAATTGCGTAGTTAATGATGCATTTTCATACTGCGGTAAGTAATAAAATTACCTACTATGGAAAAGTTTGTTTGATACTATGTCCGTCTCTTTTTGTTACAACTTTTTTTAATTTGCTCTGTTGTTTGTTAGTTTGTTTTTACTTATGTTAGTTAATTAGTATGGGTCAAGTCTTGGAAGCCTAATTAGAACCACTTCCTGACGTTAGGTTGTTCCTTACGGTTGTTACCTCAAAACTTCCGGCTGGGTGATGATTTTTTTTTTATTTGAAAGCTGGTGCTTCTCGAGTGGTTCCATTTCAATATGTTTCAGTTAAAGTCTGTTTTTTAACCGACTTCAAAAAAGGAGGAGGTTCTCAGTTCAATTGTTTTTTATGTTTGTTACCTCAGAACTTTCGACTGGGGGAATTGATTATGATGATTATTTTTTTATTTGATAGCTGGCGCTTACCGTGTGGTCCCAATTTGTTCCGTTGTAGTCGGGTTTTTTAAAAAGTTTTTTGTTCAAATTTCTTCTAAATTTGAACTTGGCAAGTTTTCGTGCTGTACGTAACACTTGATTAATTGTACAAATAAATTAACCTGCCAAGTAAAAATTTAGAATAAATTTGGATGATTATGATCAATTTTAAAGTGCATCTAATCTAAATTTGACATTGGATTGGGTGAACCTTAAGCTGATAGGAACTTGGCCCCCTTTTTAACAGGTATGTTTTTGGTGGGATTGGTTTCACGGCAATGTCGCTACTTACAGCGAAGTATCGC
Source organism: Lithosia quadra (assembly GCA_963576445.1). Classification (NCBI taxonomy): domain Eukaryota; kingdom Metazoa; phylum Arthropoda; class Insecta; order Lepidoptera; family Erebidae; genus Lithosia; species Lithosia quadra. The sequence goes on along the minus strand of OY754880.1, from coordinate 12,040,192 downwards.
GCTCTTCAAGAAGGCTTATAATTATAGAGTTTATAAATAAGGTACCTATCTTACTTTTTATTTACCGGTCAGTTCGGGTCGTTGAATATTGTATGAATATTACCAAAATTATCCAACAAATCACACCCACGTCTATGTCAGTATTAAGAATCTCATCAGAGAATAGCCACTGTAAATGTTTCTACGTCAGTTTACATTTACAGTCTAGAGAAGCTCATTAGATAAGTACACAATCAACTACGAACTCTGAACCTTTTGTACATTCATCAGTAAACAGTCTATATGTATTTAAGAATTTGATTTTGAATTAAATTCTTCAATCGAAAAACGTTTATTTATATGCAAATTACACACTGAATCTATAGACGCCTTGATTAGATACTCATTATAGGCTAAGAGCTGGTGCAGATTGACCTTCACCCATCTGATAACAAAATGGGATACATTTTTATCATAATAATTATTATTTTTCTTCTATTAACATGCCTATGATGACTTGCCTATCAAAAATGCCTATTATGATCATTTTGATAAACTGTTTTTAATAACCCATTTACTCTTTTCATAACTAGAATACTTTTATTTATATAGAATTATTATTAAACTATCTTAGAAAATATTAGGTCTACCCATCTTCCAAGGCACCAAAGACATACCGTCAGGCCTCTTGCCATCGTCGCGCACCAAACCAGCAGGTTCAAGCGCAGCTGGAACGCCGGCGGTGACAAGAGCCCGACGGATAATATCATTTAGGTGTGCATGACGTGACATGCGTCCTGCGCTCCTGCCGCATGATAGGCCGTGATGTCCAAGGCTGTCAACTGCTTCTCCACAGTGACACCGATGAGGAGAAACACAAGGAGCACACAAACGAAGACAAGCTGCAATTCTGAATGTCGTGTCGTCTAACATAGTGCCTATGTTGGGCGACGGAAGAGCCTGCAGCCAGACACCAGACTCCCATTCCCCCACAGCCATAAGGCGAGCGCGCTTAGCAACACTACCAGATGTATTAAACAAATACTGTCTGACAGTGCTACAAAGCGGCTCATCCCATTGTCTCTGGGAGAAAAGATTGGTGGGCAAATCAGTATTTGGGCAAGTCATTTTCCAAGCATTTATAGCTTCGATCTTGCCTGGCACTTCAGAATTAACCAGTGTAGGTAATAAGATTTTCCTGGTTAATTCTTCTGTGCCATGGATCGAAGATAAAAAGGCTGGTAGACTGACATCAGTGATTTTGCGAACGCCGAGCCCACCAAAGCGAACTGGTAGAGAAGCTTGGAGCCAGGCTCGGTCGTTCAAATCTGCATTCAAAATTTTACAAAGAGTATTTTGAATAATTTTGTCCATCTTGCCTAAAAGAGCCGAATGTTTAAAAAATTGTGATGATCGTAATGCATGTGTGAATTTTGGGACGAAAAGGCAGTGCCGAACAATTGTGAAGGCTGAATGTATATTAATTTGGAGGAGTCGGTCCGAAACTTCATTGAAATTTTGTATTTTTTCCTCAACAAAAGAATCAAAAGCTTCTAAAATCGGGGACCCTAGCAGGCGAAGAGAACTTTTATGTAAAACTTTTAAATTTGGGGCCAAAAAATTAAATTTTGAAATTGCCAAAGATCTATCCACGTCGTCGTTGAGAAAAATTTCACATTTTGAGGAATTTAGTTCTAAACCAATCGTTTTAAATTCATCTTTCAGAAAAGCCAGATCTTTGAGTACTGTGTTTATATCGCCTCCTAAGGTGCCGTCATCTAGATACCAGATGTTAAATTTGGAATTTAGCTGCATAATTATTGGATGTATTGATAGGCTGAAAATGAGTGGCCCAAGGGGGTCACCTTGTTGACACCCGACCGCTGAATCCAGAACATTTTCTTTAAATAATAATTTAGAAGGGTGCCTGTAGCATTGCCAAAGAAATTTAAAAATTTTGGGAGTTTCCAGCTTTGCCTGTGTCAACAAAGTGTCCCTGTTTACTGAATTAAAGGCATTCCTTAAGTCAACCTTAAGAATGACCTCTCCTTCACCGCAGCCAAGGTACGTTGACAGGGCATGTACAGCAGCCTCACAGCCGCCTTTGGACCCAAAACCGAGCTGTAGGGGTTGGAATTTGGCGGCTATGTCTGCACTGTAGAAATTACAGCACAGTTTGGCTGCCATACGCCTGTAAGTGCATCCTACGGCAATGGGACGAACGCCACCATCTTTTTTCCGTAAGGCGCATAAATTTGCGCCGTAAAGGATGTCTATGATGCCTTCGTCCACATTGCCGGAAAGCATTAGGTTCATTAAACCTGTGAGCTCCTTCAGGAGTACCCCACTGACGTCCCCGGTGCCTAGACTCAGGAGGTCTTTGAGGTGTTGAGGAGTCAGGCCATCGAGGCCGCTAGCAGAACCACTCCGGAAGGAGCCCACTGTAACTAGTACGTCCTTGGCTGAAACGGTCAAAAAATCAGCGTTAGAATTTGGAGGATCGGGGAAGGAAAGGCCATCAGCTGGCACTGGATGCTTGCTCTTCAGATCCGCAAGGGTGTCTGGAGAGCAAGGCGCCAGTACGTCGCTGCTAAACAATAACCTAGAAGCCCCTCGAATGTCACCTTCCCTCAATTTGGATTCTACGTAATGGTAAAGGGTATTTTTATGAAAAGTGATGTAATTAGGGTCGAATGTACGGGCCGAAAAACAGTTGTCTTTAATTTGGGTAGTTAAACTTTTGGTAGTGGTCTGATTGTGGTTAATGTGTAGAATCCTATATGGGAAGGTCAATAATTGTTCCCAAGCTCTAGAAGAATTCTCCCGTACTACAAGGCCAATGCAGTGTGCCAGATTTTGTGCTACCAAAGGCCTTGCACCACGGGGTATCCTCTTTAAAATCGGAACAGAATTTTTTAATTTAGCTAAATTCTGCCAAAAGGGAATTTGAATTGGAGGGGTGGAGAGTTGTAGGGGTGGTGTTGAGTTTGGAAGTACATTTTGGGTCTTATGTACCTTACCAAAATGTACTTTCAAACCACGTTCACCTTTAAAAAAACGGGCTTGAGAACAATAATTTGGGCAGCGTACTAGGTCATTTTGCGACGCGGAAGGTTGACTGCAGACATTCAGAATTGCACTGCCGTTAGTGTCTTGCGACATAAAACTATTTAAAAATACTTACACTAAGATATTTACACTAAAACAATGATATTATATAAGTAAAAAGAGGCACTAAAAACACAAATCACAAAATAACTGGATTTTTTTTATTTCTACTGATAGTTTTTAACATAGAAAATATGCCTCGGTGGGCTTGCCTACTTTTTTTGTTTATGACTACCTAGCAATTAGGTATTTGTAACTAATGTAACTACACCAATAGGTATAGGTAACTACACCGATCTAATATCCAATCGAAGTGGTATCACGAGAAAGATAATTTGATTACAAAATCAATGGTATAGGCTTGCCTGCAAAAAATCACATTGACTGATATAGCCATTAAATTAGCCATGAACAATTTTTGATAGGCGAGCCATTACAGATAATGTTTATAGACAAATAATATTTGATGAAAAATATATCCCATCTGGTAATCAGATGAGTTAAGATCGACCTTCAACGGCTCCTCGACTATTAGATAATGTTTATAGGATGTTGCGATTACTGGAATCCTTCCATTTCGCAGTGCCATGCAAATTAAATCACCCTAATTTCATCCGTAACATATTCTCAAGAAATTCCTTATCTCTAAATTAGTAACAGTGGGATTATAGGATGGTAATGCCAGTAAAGCGGTAATACTCGACGAGATTCCATTTAATCCTTTCCGAGGGTGTGTGAAATATTGCTATGGTGTTCTGCAGCCATTATTTAGTTGTTCAGTTTATTTATTGACCAGGAGGACATAAACTAGCCGTCGTTAATGTAGATTACGATGTGCTATGTTAGCTACGTGATGTAGTGTATAGATATCCACCTATATATGAGTAAATAGAAGTTGCGAAAATAGATTATATGACTGTCCAAAAAAGGAAGGTATTGTTTCAGGATATATGGAGGAAATACGAAAGCACAGGACTTAAATATCTACTAGGAAACTACCCTATGAACTCATAACTTTTTTTTTATAACAATCTTGGCATACTTAGGTAGGTAGGTACATACCTACCTACTTACTTTTTAATTTTTTGGTCTAGCGTGAACTCTTCATAAAATGAGTGTCGGTTTTATACAGCTATTCAATATATTGGAAGAATTTAGAACAGCATAGTAACAGTAGAATTCCAAAAATCTATTTTGGTACAATAAATTGATGAAGCGTAAGCTATGCCTTTCATATAACCTAAATATAACCTAAATATTGTGTATATGTGAATGTAGCTGTAAGCTCCCCAAATAAAATAAAATAAAATAAAATAAAAAAATAAAAATAGGTCATTTTGGATCTTTTTCTTCCGTCAGGATTCGCATACGTGACCTCTCGATCGCAAGTCCAATGCTTAACCACTAGTCGCAGGAGTAACTGTGGTGATGAAGAAATAGAAGTACCTACTTAACCTTAAGTAAATGAAAAACCGATCACCATTCGAAATAACATTATTCCTTCACCGTAAGTATAGCTGACTTCAACTAAGTATTTGCACTAATTAGGTCATTGGGGTCAAGTGACAACTGTACCGGTTTAAAACTGACCCCAGCTCATTTGTGTAAGTAAAGGTTAGATAGAGCTTTCAGATAACAATACCGTTAGGCACGTTCTAGTATTTCTAGTTTGGTGTTCCATTACTTGATAAAGCCAATATTTTGGACAAGACCGAGACTGTTTTCGTAATTAATACCTATGCTAGGGTAGACCGGGGGCAATAGAACCAGTTTCGAAATAATGACCTATAACTCAGAATCTAATGCCACCACGTGAAATTGGGTCCAGACTGACCATCACACCACCCTGTCACACTAGTGTGGTGGTTAGGAAATCTATTTCTTAACTGTCATACTAGTGTGGAAGTTAATATTTGTCCAGACTGACCTTCGGGGCCAGACTGACCATCACACCACCCTGTCACACTAGTGTGGTGGTTAGGAAATCTATTTCTTAACTGTCATACTGACAAATCATCACTTTGGATGTTACATTGTAGTCTAATTGGCTATAACAATCTACAAAATAACTTTCATATTTTCGCATCAGAATGGTATAAATTGAGTTTTTGTTCATGAAGTCCTTGTGTTACAATTGACCCCTAGTACGGGTTAATTGTACCAGAAAAACAAAGGTAAATAAAAGCCAGAATAAGGTCATAATCAATCAGTATTTATTATTAATTTCTTAAGACGAATCAGTATGTTACATCAGTCTTAATTGTAAAGACTCGTATTTAGACTAGAAAAAGCTAGTATTTCAGTTGAACTTAACGTATTATAATAATCTCCAAATTTTTGAAATATATTATGTCGACTTTATATAAAAAACACTTGAGGCTGCTCATAGCACACCTTTCAAGTAATAACAACATCTCAATGTAACAAAAATATCGAATTATTTAACAATTACTAATCCCATACAGTTACAATTGACCCCCGGTACAAACGACCCCATCCTTTACAACAAATTATTTTTAAATAATTATAGTAGTATTATGCGATTTAGTAGAAAGAGCTAAATTACGGATATTATAATTTATAATAATAAAAAGGTAGGTATTGAAATGAATCATCTGGATGAATCAAAGGTATAAATTAAAAAACCTAAGATGTAACTTATTATAAAAATAATTGGTTTCAATTGTATTATTTTAAAATGAGTATTTACTTATTACGAGCTTAAAACTAAGAGATCAATAATTATTCGTTATTAATCAAAATATAATCAACACAGTCATATTGCCCAGTATTTTGATGCATAATATGCAATATTTCACCCCACCAACTCCATAAAAACCGGTGAATTCCTTGAAAACAATACACTCCTTTTATTAGCAGTAGTGTAAAAACTGGGTCAATTGTAGCACGGGGTCAATTGTAACGTTACTATTGACCCCGAGTATTGTGGTACAATTGTCCTTTTTTACTTGCACTCACTAAACTTCACAAATCTCGATTTCTATATATCTAACTGCCCCCACACTGACACATTACAAACTTTAATAACTAGAGAATCATAATTCGGTAAAACTCTCACACTACGACTATTTCATTATAAATAGTAGTACAAAACATAAATCGTAAATACTTACGTTGGTCAGTCAAAAACACAAATCGTCATCCAGCAACTGCGTCTCGCGCGGCAGCAAATGGCCGACTGGTGAGCAGGTGCAGACAAGCTCAAGGCACATTTGTGTATACACACACACACGCATATTTTGATATAGTTACAGAGTTATAGGCAATGATACTATTGACCCGTGGTACAATTGACCCCGGTCTACCCTACTAATGTTACATTATCTGGTGTTAGTGATATAACTGATAATATATATTACACTCATCTGATTATTGAAATAACACGAATTTCTTAAACTGGCCCGAACTTTCGTCCTTAAAGCAAAAGGCCAGCACGAAATTTCTTTCAAATATTTAGGTAGTAAGCGAATCGAATTCTATATAAAACGTCTGCACATCAGTAGATATAATCAATATTCGCCTCCCACTCGACAAAGGAGACGCTGCTGCCTGTGGCCAATCCGGTCGGGGTGGGAGTGACCCTCTAGAGGGCTGCTCCGAGGCTCTCCAAGTGTCCCTCTGACTAGCGCAGAGGGCAGTGATTGTCCGCGCGCCGACGCGACGGTTGGGTGACAGGTCGGCCGCCTGATGCTCGCCCCACCCCTTTTCGGGGGGTCGAAGAGGCCATCTTAAAACCGTAGACGGCCCAGAGTCAGCTGGAGTGCGAGGGATATGCCTATTGGGTAACCTTACACCCCGGTAATTAAGACCCGAGACGGTGTGCGGTTTTCGTCGGATCGATCCCAACATAACCACCCCCGATGGCCGACGGGGGTAGTATCCATGGGGCTTTCCGCACGATAAAAAAAGGTATCATCAATATTATTCATCGCGATATACACTAACTGTCTGTAGGCTGCATAATTATGAGATGCCACAGCCTATGTTTTGAAACACCATGTTCGTTAGTCGGTTCCAGTCTGACCTACTCACCTAATAGTTAGTTCTGGTGAGGGAAAGTCCGAGAGGGTTTTACATTCAAAACTCAAATTAAATTTCCAAGATAAGTACTTACCTATTTACTTCCATACTTGACATTTTGTGGTAAACAACTTACTACAATGACAATATAGGTGGTACACTTGAATAAATAGGAAACTCATTAAATGTAACAATTTAATCGTAAGTAGGTACTTATTTAACTTTACGTTTCCGGCATGACTGCAGTTCTTCAAATAGAAGTACGTAGGTTTCGTGTTAATTAAGATATAAACGTAGATAGGTAGGTACCTACAACACACGTAAGTATTAGTACTTAATTACTATTTTCTCGACAATCCGACCGACGACGACGTTGTCCTGCATGATAGATACCGCCTGCAGCGCCATCTGCCGGGTTAATTTGTGAATCAAAACCATCCAGGGCGCCACCCAAACTTTTATTCAAATAGGTCCAGCCGTTTAGTTCAGTGACATACACACGTACAGTACCTAAATTATATATGTAATATGAGATTACGAATCTGTCATTAGAGCTTTCATGTAGTGATTGTGTGCACTAATTGACGCTTCTCGTGGCTGGTCCTGGTTTTTGCTTAGCTCATAGAATTCATATTGTCATTCAAAGTATGGAAGAAGTTTCAAATTTCAATTATATTTTTATGGCATTATTGGCATTCAAGATATTTTATTTTGGCACACAAAGATTCTTGGAAAGCCGTGCCGAGCCTGATAGAGACGCGACCTATGGCATTAACCATTACATTTTACCAGACACGTTAAAGGTATTGTACAAATAAAACACAGAAGAAATATTTTTATACATTTTATTTTATAAAGGTTTCATTGTATTTATCGTAGGTATAATGTCATTTGAAATATATTTCATAGCTAAATTAGCTTTCCAATTGGATAATGTGTAGTAGGTGACATATAACTAAAAACAATGGTAAGTTAATAAAAAAGTACATTTCACATGACTTCTAAATTCACTGTAATGTGTCTATAGAGAAAAATTAGTAAAAAAAGTAATAAAGTGACTTCCTGGGTTATTAATTGTGCATTAACTAAATAGGTAAATTATTTAAAAATTAATCTAACTTAAATTAAAAGCTGCTAAACATAAATTGTAATAATGTACCAGAGGCACGGTAAATAAAGTTGATTTATTGTTATATGGATTTATTTCAACTAGTTTAACCTACAACGTACGTCTCACGCCACAAATATCGTACGTTTGTAGCCAATATTATGTACGTATCAGCCAAGATGCAGGCAGGGCTCTAGAAAATGACAAGACGCCGGAACCACCAGGCAACCGGTGACAACGCTTGCTAAATTAATTTCCATTCAATAACAGTCAAACAAAATTGGACTAAACAACAAGGAATTTGTACTTTGGGAGATAATGATATATAGAGAATCGACTAGGTCCTCATCAAAATGAATATTCAATACTTAATAAACATTGTATCCATAATATATAATATAAGCAATATAAAACGTAACATAATCGGAAATACTAGACAATAATATAATTCTGCTAAAAACTGAAATAATTCAGGTAGTTTGTCGGAGTCGTAGTGGAAGATTCGCGGGACAGGTGATACCGCGGGCGAAATCTGGAGACGACCGACTGCACGACTAGACTCGGCTTCGACCAGAGACCGCAAGAGGCGCGAACCCTCCAAACAAACACTGACAATACAGAATTGTCTAACAATATATCATAATCGAGTAGAATTAAAACTTTGCTAAGATTTTGTACCGAAAAATGTATCTAGCGTCGTATTAAAATGATATGCTTGCGAACAGCAACACTTTGGTTATGATCACGAGGTGGAGGAACGCTGCCCGCTCGTCGTCCGAAAGGAAAACAAAATGCACTCCACACAAAGTACCCACTACACATTCTATTGATCAGTGTTGGCCGCTTGTTCGGTAGTACTGTTATCGATATCATATTAATTATAAATGTCACAACATCAAGCCGGTATAAAAAACACTAAGCCTACTAAAACTACGACCTTGCAAACTCTTTTAAAGAGTAAACTTACAAACTAGATTCGTAAAGTAACACGAAGTGCGAAGCAGACCCGGGGGCCTGTCTCGCACTATATTGGGATTCGTATAAAATATAACGTTTTTTTTTTGTTTCCTCTCCAGTTTTATTACAATTTTCTGAAACAATCTTACGACTAACTTCATCCCCAACGTTACAATAAAGACAATACAACGCTCACTATCGATACAAAAGTTAATATTTTCAATATTTTTAAACCGTTACAAAATGGAACTTTTCATCTTAATCAGAATACTCTTACGTAACCTATACTTTTTTTCTGTGCCAATTCCTCATGCATTGACTCTGAATATACAAAAATACACGTTGAGACGTATTTAAATAATATCAATTTTCAATGGTATAGAAGTATTTTATATTTAAACGACCCTTACAATAAATTCAAGCGCTTATATCTTACTTAAAATTAATCAATTGGCGTTTTCCATCTGAGCATCTCAGCATCGTTCCACGTTACCTACCGACTAACTCTCCTCTCCACACCTTATTTCAGTTAAATTGTAAGTAAACAAGAGATCATTATAGAAAAGAACACTTACATAACACATGACCACACTCAATATTACTCAATATTAATTATATATTACGCATACACAAGAGACAACGGAAATTTATAAAATATATCAAGTTTTTCATCCATTCCAACATGCATTACCGTTATATAATTGTGAAAACTGCTTCTACTTGAAAATGCTTTTAAAAGCGAGATTGCGATATCTTTTTCTGAATCAGTTCCAAGAACGGTTCTACAATATTTTGCGTTGACAAGTTCGCTATGTTAATAACTTTGAATTAAGCTCTAGTCATGCATCTCCATAGCAAGTAGCTGGGATGATCAAAGCATGTATTGTAGACACCGTTGCTGTCACAATTCTGTCTTTTTTAATAATATCCAACCTAATGTTTATGCCAATAAAAAACTTTTAAGCATTTGATCAAATTGAAAATGCACAGGTAGTCAAAGACTTACTATCCTAGTTACACATAGACCTTATCATTGTGCGTCTAAAGTCACGAAATAAGCTTAGGCGATGTCTCTTTTAAAAAATTACTTTGAATGTTCACACAGCCAAAGAAATAGCTGTGATGGTTTCCATGGTATATTTAGTGTGCTTTATCCAGTTGACCCTTCAGTAGCTTATTCGTATTTGTTGCGCCAAGATTACTCCGTACAATTAGACGCACAACCGGCCATCACACAACACCTATTTATCGCTGTGATACAAGTACGACGAGCGTAATTCGCTTGTGTCTTACAAAAATACTACATCTACATTTTCCAGTAAAAAAACGTACATTACTTGATGTTTAATTTACGCATTACATATAGAAAAAATGTTACCACTAAGTTACTTGTTATCTTTACGAAAGTACAAAAGTTTTAAGTATTAAAAATTATGACACTCATACCCTGATGCACCCCGCGCGTTACGTAGTAAAAATCGTAAGTCTAATTGCTACGCAATAACTTAATTATTATTGTTAACCAATTCGTAAGTTTATCACCATTCTTTTTTTTATAAATGTGCTTACAAAAATTTATGCGCATTTACTTCGAAGCCCGAGCGGCGACATTGATGTATCAACCCGGGGTTCTAAGTTGTATTCACTTCAGACCGTACCTACTTGTCGGTGTGCAGCATTCGCGACCTCCGCATGTAATATCTCCTTTCGCGATCGTACCGCATTTGTGAGTCTAAAGTTAGTGTATTGATCGATACGTTTCAGTATAAAAATAAACCCAACGCTGTTCTGATATTGATAACGCGTCCGTCGAAACCACAAATGCGACCGTGCGCGATAACTCTACCTATACAAGTTAATACAAAAGGTTAATACGAACTTACTACTTTAGTGTAGAAAACATCGAGTATCAAAATATAATTAACATGTTTTTGATTTGCATCTTTTCACTAACCAATAACAGCCGTATACTAGAATCAGCCAATGCGTTTGGAGAATTTTGAGCGTGTCGATGCCGGGTACCACTGGATACTGAATGTCACATCAATAACCTGCCTCAGACCTTGCGGTCCGTCTCCAGCTACTTCATATAGCGCTTGGTTAAAGCGACAACTTATAAACAAGTATATCAGTGTTATGCATCGTCGTAAAGTTCTGTTGAGGTTTATAGATATTCAAATCAGAGGTTTCTCTGAACTGGTCCTTTGAAGTTTTATTAAGGATAAATAAGTGCTTTATAACGACACTTCATTCATATAGCGGAGACACAAACGTAGCAAAGTATTCAGATACTTTATTGTCAATTTGGGTTGGTTTTGTTAAGCATTTCCACAAGACAATTTTTTTATGGACCAGTCACATGGCGATAGAAATACGGTTTGACAGTTTCAATGACAGAATCAGTACGGAAGACGGACGCATTACACTGAGTGATAATCTAAGTTAGTTTGGGAAGATTTAAAGACAATTTTCACATACTTAGGCGTGGTGCGCGCACGCACCGCTATGACCAGAATGTACACGATTCATAACAATACTCGCATATTACGAGGCTACCATTACCAATATGAATAAAGAGCGCGAAGATGACTAAACTTAATGTTAAATGTGACTCCATTCATACGTCACCATTCACACAGAATTATTATTAAAAAAATCCTACGAGTCTAAATAAGAACTACAGTGGAAATAAGATTTGATTAAACCTATACTCAAAGCGAGACATGATACCTACAGATCAACGAATATTATGCCCATGTTCTACTTGCAGAGTGCTAGAGGTACAAATTACCAAGTCTAATAGCATTACGATAAAATACAAGTGATAAAAAAGATCGAACCAATTTAAGTTAATATAGTTATTTATAATAAGTAACAATTTTTGATCCTAAATTCCAAATAACATGAAACAAAACCTTCACAGAATGTATGAGGGTTAATTCTGTCAAACTAAATAGTCAAAGCGGTTTATATTAGGATTTACAGCAACTATTTTGTAAAGATTATCTAGATGAGTGTTACTTTTAATATGTATTTGATTTATTTTATAAAATTTGCAAAAGTAACAAATCGTTTCTTTGTACTTTTAAGCAATTCACTAAATTACACCACATTAAGATTCAACACGAAGAAATGTCGGTGTCTAAATAAATTGTTATTAATTACATAATTTAACAAATATGTGCAAATAAACTAAGAAAGTTGGCAACGTTTGTGTTAATTACATTTATTTTTTAAATGAACAAGTAACTAAGTGTCTAAAATATGAATAATCAAACACATATCTGATAATGTAATATTTGTGTAAGTTGGGAAGAACCGAACTATTGTTTCTATTAAAATTACCTATACAACCTCTAAAGTATCCATATAAATCTTCAAAATAATAAACACACTTTGATAGAGCTCAGTTTGTAGGGGGAGCTTTAAAATAAGGATATAATTTAAATTAAATAATATGACGAATACTTTAATGTTTGGATCCAAGGATATTTTTCTCTACAGGCTAGAATATACTTTACTATGGATTTGTATATTTGTGAGAGCCGAGAGTACACAACTTTGTTTGACTCAAGCACTCTCGGACTCCTCTCAACTGTAAATATTCCATAGGTACATTATGGAACCACGACTGTTACACTATAATTTACTATTTTTTTTCCTTTGTATCTAAAGAGGTAATGTTAGTCGAAGATCAATATTGAAATATCTATAAAATATGGAACCAACAGCTTTATTAAACCGGAGGACTTGATATAAACTTCTAAGAAATTTTGTTTTAAAATAGCGTTTGAAAATACTTTGATTTTGTACCGGAACGAGGGGGTCAATGACTTGATACATTTGATGAGTCATCATAAACAAGTACTATGATAATACATCTCTACATAGATGGCTCTGTATTTGACTATTAAACAATATGACTTTATAATTTATTTGTGTCGTTTCACTAAACGCCGCGGCCCGAACACACTTCACTTCTCATTTGTACATGGCCACCATCAGATGATCTGGTTCATTTTAATATTTTTCTAAATATACCAACAACAGCTCGTCTTACTCTTTTTTTTTTCAAATATTTTATTGGAAACATACATTTACTTAAATGTATATTTAAACTTTTAAATATAATTCTATATTCGAACGAGCAAACTTCGATAAAATTAAAATTGATTAACATATGAAGTGCGATCGCTCCGCGGCGGGTCTGTTTTAAAATAATTAGGGATCTTTGATATTGTGAGATTATGTACTATCGAGTTACTGCTAAACTAGACATATGCAATATTATCTCATTAAATACTTCTCCGATAAGCGTGTAAGTAGTAGATAAACGGCATATTTACAATATTACGCCTTGCTATGATAAAGGTATTTCTTAGAATAAATTTTAAGCGGAGGAGACTAATTTTTAAAACATTTAAAAGGTATTACAACCACACAAGGCGACTGGCACCTATCGTCCAACGCTGGATGCGCAAGCGACGCTTAATAACAACATCGTTAAATATTTTATACAAGCTGAAATTACTGTCGGCCTTATTATTTTTAGCGCCTTGTAATTGGATGTTTTCGGACTTTTAATTTCGGGGTACAGGCAGCTGCCAATATTCTCTTGAATGAGTAGGTACCTCAGTTTATTATTTCTGATGTAATATTTAAGAAAACTTTTATATTCGGTGATGAAATGTTTTAAAGCTTTTTTAATTGAATATCTGGTTCAAGCACTATCTTTATGTTCAATTTTGAAGCTCCATATAAATATATGACAATGATTATGCATCTATCGCGTCAGCATCTACGCTGCTAAATCTGAGGACTTAGAGCCAGTTCGCCGTCCACTCAAACCGTGCCATGACGATGACGTAATGAGGTGCAGTGATGCGGATGATGGCGTGATGATACGTGATCCTACAACTACGCAACAGATTACTACGTCGTAGTCAGTCCAAAATAAGAAAGAACACAATCATTTTCATATCAATTTCGATTTATCGATAAAACTATAACGACGTGCCCATCACTATTGTCAGTCACACGAAGGCAGTATTCAGAAAAAATAATCTCTTCGAGCGAAATCGCCTCAGGTGACAAGTTAAGCGTTGTGAATAGATGTAAATTCATTCTTCATAGGGATTGAAGCGAGTTTATTCGAGTATTTCAATATTGATTAAAGATAACTACGGCATTAAAAATTATTTGTTACAGATGCAAAGTATACCCAGATTTAGAGTAGTATTTGTGAATTATTAGAAAAAAGATAGTGGTCTTGTGCTAATATTTGAAGTCGATCGGGTATTTTTATAGTCACCTCTATAGGTACGCTTCTGTATAGAGGTGTCTAAAAAAATACCCGACACATGTATATAGTTTCATCGATGTGTGCTAACCAGTCGATAGACACGTCATGCTAGTTTAATGGATTGGAAAATTGATATGAATCGATGTGTCGATTAGATTAGTAAAATGTAAATGGCAGTATCGATTTAAGAAGAATGCAAAAATTTCATATCTATAAAAAGTGTCAAGTCTTTATTAGAATTATTGCCTAATATTCTGCAGTCACCCGCGGATATCACGATTACTCTGTATACGCTACTCGTCCAGCTATCCGCACCACTAGTTGTTCAATTATACACTAACACGCACTATTACTAAGAATTATCACTTGTAATCACTTCGCGAGTTATAAGTATCAAATGTATAAAAAACCTTACCTAAGTTAACGTTAAACAGTTACTGAGTAAATGTGCACATCACTTATTTTACGCTTAGTAAATGACCAAGCGCTATTTAACTTACAAATAAATAGACATTCATGACAATAAGAAAACTCTTAATCTAAACTATTCAGATAGCCAAAACGTATAGTAGATAGATAATAACAAAAAAAAACTATTAATTTGTCATAAAAAATGCACTTTCAATGATTAACGGTTTTCGTTTAATAAATTTTAAATTTCAAAGGTAATTCAACCCTTGCTTCAACTGATATGGCACTATTCCAAAACAATATATTTGATTTCTTCATAATTATTCCATGTTCTAGACCGTTAATCACTGAGATTTATTATAAGTAATTATTGAAACAAAGGTAAACCAACAATTCGACGTTACGTAACCTACAATTATAGATATAGACAGGCTAATCATATTATTGGTGACACAGCAATTACTTACAATTAAAATCCTCTACCATTATTACTGTTTAAATTAGGTATGCATGTGAAAATATAAGTAAGTGAATGAAACTGATATTAAGACCTAACATGGCATCTTTAATAGACGTACGTTATATTACACTAATAAAGTGCCATTTGGTGGGAGGAAATAAAAGTTCACAATAAACCTACGAAAATATTGTATAACACTTAAGTTAGGTTTAAAATTTTGCTAAAATAAAACATAACTAATAAACTAAATTGAACTAAACAACACGCCACTCGAACTTCCCTATCAGATAGGGTAATCAGTATCACTGAAATCGAAGGTAATCATAATTTAAAACACGATTTAGGTCCTTCAAAAGGAAATACTTCTCAATTTGAGATTGAATCGAAAACAAAAAATGCAATTTCTGGCATCTTACTACACCGCTAATTATTACTTTCGATTAAATCAACTTCTAATCAACAAAGTGCAGGATAAAATTAAAATAAAATCAATAGTATGATCTAAAACTGACACATAAAATTATTTTCAATAATACCAACTTAATTTAACAGAAATTATTACTAACGTCTAAAGTCCAAGAGAACAACATCGCAACACAGAAAAGTTCAATAGACGCCGCGTCGTTTTGTCACAGAACCACAAGGAAAGCTTATGCAATCTGGTTCAAATAGTCCATGAAGTCGTTGGAGAACAGCTGCAGAGAGGGTTCGGCCACAGGAGTGCGGCGCGGGATACCACAGCCTCCAATCACCGGCCGCTCGACTGGTTTCGGTCGTAGCGTAGCCAGATAACGATCAGCAAGTGATTCTCCAAGACTCATTGCTAGTGTTTCTGGGCTCAGACCAAGCAGCGATAGCGATTCCGTAATGCTGGCGAGGGTTGGTGTGAGGAACTTAGAAGACGACTCTTCTGCGGACGTTTCAGGGGCTCGGGAAGCCATGCTTGTGTTGACGACGGGTCTCAGCGCGGGGGGTGATGCACGGCGCGGAGGCGTCGGTGCTAATCCCCACGATTCGGAAGCAGGGGGGGTGCCGGGAGAGGTTCCCGGCACCGCCGACTGTTATGGCCACTGCTGGTACATCGGAAAGACCCGTTTGGTGAAGCAGTAGCTGAGTGGTTTGACGAAGTGCGTATCCACGATGCGGCAGCTAGGGCACGTCACCGGGTGCGAGTAATCGGAGTAATTCAGTCGCTGCTGCGGGTGCAGGAGTGGCTTGAAGCAGTTGTTGCACTGTTGACAAAATGAGATATTTTAAACATTGTGGTAAATCTTCGAAAGGAAATACTACACCATTTAAGCTGTGTATTCAGCTTGCTTTGTATAGCTTTTATCTTTCCTTGTGTAATAAAAGTTCAAGTAAAAGTTTAATTTAAGATGCAAACAGCATCTGGTTTTCAAAACCAAAGCAATCAAACCAAATAGGTAATCAAATTAATATTTTCCACTATTTTCAATTATAAGGGTTATTGATCAAGACACAATATCTGAAATTTAACGATTGCCCATTCCACAATGTTCACCTTTCGCTAACTGCTGCGTAGTACGAAAATGTTGCAATTTTCCAAGTTATTGTTAATTTCATTAATACTTCAAGTTATTCTTATTTTACAAAAAAAAAGAGTCGCTTCACAGGTGCCAAAATAATGAACAAAATCATATTTTCGGTACGAAAAGTGTAACTATTTTTAATCAACTGCACGATTAACTTGGTGAACTACAACGATGATAATATACGTACAACATATACAATAGTAAGTATATACAAACCTTCAATCGTTCAGCACAACACGGAGTAGCCATGAAGATGTCATAAGAGTACATGGTCCCAAGTACGAGCGACGAGCCATCCCATTTCTGCCCGCAAAAGCGACATCGTATGGTGCGTTCAGGGTCGTAACGCTCCAAGCACCCCATGCACACGCACGTTAGATACTGCGTACGGCCTTCCACTTTCACCTGAACGAAATACATGATACATTAGAATCAGTGAAGTGTAAGTACAGAAACAGATGACGGACGGGTGTATCTGCCTTGAAGGCAAAAAGGCGTGTGTCTAGAATCAGTTTTATGCAAGGTTGAGGGTTGAGGGCAGGTTTTGTTCGGTGCGCTTTTTTATTGGGGTCGTAAAATGATCCTCATACACTTTGTTGAAGTCGCTGGGGTTGGCGATCAAGGTTGGTCCAAGTCCCCGGATTCTGAATAGAGCGCATCTATCAGCACATAAAAAGGTTACTCGTGCGTACAACGAGTTAATCGTCTGTAACAAAGCTTAAAAGCCTCCGACATGGGTTGATTAAGCTATAGACCACTTAACATAAGTTTGCCGAAACCGGTTGTAGATGAGAATCTCATGTTATCGATATATTGAAGCATCAGCAAAAACTCGATTTTGCCATGAGTTCGAAGTAGGAATTTGAAACTGTCAAAAAAGTTTACCGTCAGAGGATCAAATTTATTTTTTATTTAATTGAAATATTATTAGTTAGAACTGACGTACCCACCCAGTGTTAATTTACATTAGTTTTGAATCAGTTCATTGATTTTGAATTACATATTTGATTTAGATTCTCTACACAACAAAGTTGTATCTTAGTTTCAACAATAAAAAAGTAATAAAATACAATGTACTTTAAACTTTAGCTAGTTTACGTCATAAGGATTACAAAAACAACTCTTGTGAATGACAGTAAATGTAGCCAGGGTTGAGTTTACATGTTAATTCCACAGTAAACAAATACTAGAATCCGTGAATCCTTCCTAATTCGCTGTGTAAACAGTCCGCCAGTCCCCACGACGCCAACTCATTCCGTATATTTCAATAAACTTTTAGATTTTTATTTAAGTTTCTAGAAGTTTGAATGACTTTGAAAATAAAAACATTTCAAAATTTTACTACTTATTTGACCCATGATGAGAAGCTAAGAAAAAGTTTTTATCTTTGAATAAAACTTTATTTACCTCGACTGCGCTACTGGTGTGTTGGTGCGGGCTTAGAAAGAAAGTCCCATCCACAAGTGGGTAGCGGTCGAACACATGCAGGGTCTCTTTGCACAGCGCACAGGACACGCGAGGCTTATGTTGCCCCGCCAATGTAGACAAAATGAACAGTCGTGTGTCATCGTTGCCGTGGTTACCCTCGTCTTCGATCTGCAACAACAAAAAAATCATATAAAATACTCGTCCCAAACATCTAATAAACCTAAAACAATAGATATCTACGACCCCATTTGTTGAAAGTGCAGACGTTATTGTAAATCCACGCTCGCAATTTCAATATTTCATATCCCCACATTTACATATTACGATTAATGCATCCACCCACGACACTTACCGCAGCAACTCTCCCTTCGTAATAATACAAGTAAATGACTGCATAAAGTTGAATAATGAAAGGCTGAAAGGCAATTACGCTGAATTCGGAGTCGAAGTCAAACAAAGGCTCACGAGCGCCGCGGAGATCGATTGTGAAGCACAATTCGTTCACGTACGAGCAATTTGTGAGACCGAATAATAATGAAAGTTTAACGAGTTACTGTTGCAGTATCGGCACAGTGCTACGCCTTAATTAAACATTATATTATGAGCTGTCGAAGCGTTATACTTCTAACTTCCAATCTCATTTACTACGCATCATATCGATTAATAAAGCATTGTTTTCCGTTTGATTAACAACTTAACTCTTGAGTTAGTCATCTAGGTACACTGCTTGAGTGACTAAGGCAAGTATGAAATTCTAATTGAAAATTAATAGTTAAATATCTACGCTCTGACTACATATGGAACAGAATGTAATACCTAAGTAACTTACATTCCAGTGTGCATATATATTGATGCTAGACATTCCTATCTATTATTAGAGTGACGTCGTGACACCAGGAACACATAAAACATAGCCGGCGAGAGCATTGACCTACGCAAACAAACTCAGTATGATTTGCAGTTCAGTGCAGTGCAGTTTGCCAAGAGACGAGCGGGCGGGGGCGGGCCATCCGGCATAGCAAACACCACTGCGATATCTTACTACCAACTTCGACACAAGCAGCGTATATTCCAGTCGAACCTTTTGTTACTTAACGATCTATAGTATTCGGCAGTAAATGATAATGCTTCTTATGTAAATTGCATTCGTCAGTCGTGTCGTGTCGTGTCATTTTGCGCGGGACCCGCGTGATTGATTTCACACTGAGCAGCTGCTCACACGACGTGAACGATAGATACGTACACATTGTATGATTGATAACACCTAATAGTGAATGAAGCCATTATGCTGGGTGCCAAATGGACGGATATACCGACTCGTGGTTAATGAAACGTCTATGAACGATTGTGTTAATTAAAACAGCGCCAGAGTCGTCGCCTCAGGACTAATGAGTGACAATTAAATTGTTAAGTGTCGCGCACCCGACAGTTTAGTGAGGTTGCAGGTCTCGGCCGACGAACCCGTTGCAAACTTACACAATTTACTTTTGTACTGCAAGATTGATGAGCACTCCGACGTAGACTATTTATTTACTCAATCCGATCACGCTTTGTCTCACAATCGTCGCCTTTTATAGTTGTCTACGATGACTCGACGTGGCAGTAAACCGGGACATAAAATGTTCAACTGATTCTAGGTAAGTCTGTGTAAGAGGAGGCAAAAGTAGCCGTATTCACAAAATGTAGTAATAGGACTGAAAACCATTTGGCCTGGTATGGAGTCAGTTAACAGGAATGAACCAAGCCATTCGACGGCGTAGACGATCGCAGCTTCCTCTAATTATGTCTACTGAATTTACATAGTGCGGAGAAACTTGGCAGCCGGTAAACTTTGCGGTTTCAATGGTGTCGAAACGTGCCATACGCTATATACTTAAAGGTATGTGACGCCAAACAAAATGAAACTTGAAGAAACAAATGTTTGAATAATGCGTAATGGATCCGACGATCCATTTTCGCACAAATTCAACCATGATTCTGTTCATTTGTTTCGATGTTCAAACAACAAAAGCGAGAAGAGCTCGTAGTCGAGAGGTATAGAGAGCGCTCGAAGCGTCGTGAGTACTCCGCGTCCCGCAAAACGAGTGTACACACATTAAAAACTTTCCGAATTGAAGGTGACGCAATAATTAAAAGCTGCATGGGGCGACACCCCACTAGCGCGGTCCTTTTATTGCTTCCGAAAAAAGAAAAACAAATACAATATCAGATAATCTAAACGATAATGTCGTTAGCACTATAACGGAAGTTAATAAAAAGATCCCGAAAATAGCTTTCACGAAAACTTAAATAAAAGTAGAAACCAAGTAGATGTATTCTGTTGCCATTTGTGTTTTCTCTTAATAAACAGTTGCAAAAGCATTCACGCTACATTGTCAACATCGTTTCCCATTGTCCTTAGTATCTGTGTACACAGTAAAATGTTCAAACAAGCTTTTATTATAAAACAGCAGACATAGCCGACTTAAGGTTGAATAACGACGATAAATCCGGATTGTTCCCGGGGGTGGCTTATTTTTAATTACCCAAATGAAACTTTTCCTGTTATATTTTACCGTCGACGGTACTCGACATAGCTAGAAACGATAAATTAAATACAACGCGAATAACTGGCGCATAGTTGAAGAATGCGCTGAAAGGCCGAGGAAAATGTGAAACCTCGCAAAATCCAGTTAGACGCAGCCAGATATCAAATGCTAGATCTAATAACAAGATAACTATTTAAGTTCTGAATGGACACAATTCTATCTTGGAGCGATAATATATATATAACTGAAACCGATAGTGAGTTTGAAAGATATTTCAACGTTGAAATATGTAGAAATGATGAAATGTGGAAGCAATTTTTCACTAGTGCCATCCTAAACAATAAGTCTGAAAGCGAATGGTATTTGTGGTGCTCGATACATTTATCCTGACGGTTGCTTTCCGCCTCTTATTTGCCATTGTCTGAGAGCTTCACGTTAATACTTTACTCTTTGTATCAGAAAATGCTTTCTATTACAAATAAAGTAATAGTAAAACATTCGTTCGAGTACCCTCTACCTAAAGTATTTCCTTTTCAAATAATAAAGTGTTTCAGAAATGTCTCACAATATTTGTAGAGCATGTACATAAAGTTTCATCGTACAAGATAAATGAATACAACATAGTGAATGCTATCTAAATCACGATTACCTGGCCTCGGTGCACAGGGCCAATAGAATTATAACTTTCTAGAGAAAATTATGGTTTTGTCCATCAATCTTGTTATTGTTTAGTAACGAGACTGTTCATCTGTGGCGGTTTATATAAATTAAGAAATAAATTTATCGCAACTTTAAACGGTTTAATATAGCAGGCGCGCGAAGAATGCACGAAAAATTTCTTAGCAGCTTCCATATTTGTCATTCAGGTAGAATGAGGAATACGGCGGTGGCTGGTATTGTAAGCATTTCATTCAGAAATATTTGCAAAATATTTTTCACTACCATGTCTCAAGTGTAAAATTCAGTGTCTTGAAAGATATTTTCTCGCATGAATTAGTCGTGCATCCCAACATTCCACATTACGCGATAATGCTCTCGAGATATGAATACCACGATACTGTGAAGTGGCAAAAGGCATCTTAATACGACGCTAACTGGTGACGAGAAAACTCGTACGTGAATAAAATAAAACTTACGCGAATATATTATAGTCTTGAAGGTAAGTATGTAACGAAGTCGTTATTATTTTATTGCTCTCCGTCTTCTTGGGATATGATGTGTCTGAAGACAGCGTCTCGTCACAACTAAAGTTAAGTAAAATTTAGTTTCAAATGGATGTTAAAAATGTTAGCGCTCCATCAAGTGGGTGTTCGGGGTGTTTTGATGCGATTTTGATGA
The DNA here is from genome assembly GCA_963576445.1 of Lithosia quadra. Taxonomy (NCBI): domain Eukaryota; kingdom Metazoa; phylum Arthropoda; class Insecta; order Lepidoptera; family Erebidae; genus Lithosia; species Lithosia quadra. The sequence continues at coordinate 12,017,979 of OY754880.1, read as the reverse complement.
GGTTCGCGTCGGATGCTGCCGAGACAGAACGGTGATATTTTTATTAAAATGTTGCCTGCCAATAAAATGATGTTCGATGAACGAGATGTCGTAAATTGGTCGGCGGTAATTGATTGCGGGGTCGAGTCCAACATGTTTAACTGTTGAAATCGAAATAAAAAACGGTGTTGCAAAAGGAATTGGGACGTCGTTTCTGATGTGTGTGTGTTTTGAGCCGCAGACGAGACGGCCGTCAGTTCGTTCTTGCTACATGGAAAACTACTTATCCTAACTTCGTTTTATCGTTAGCTGTAATGTTATGGCGGGTACTCACTGTTCTCGTAACGCGTCATTAGTCATTACTTAGATAAAATGCCCAGTCGTCTTTTTGTAGTTGATGTTTTCGCAATAAAACGTCTAATTTTAATTAATATTCATAATTAACGATGTTTGTCTTATTTTATTCTCGTTCTTGCCTTTGTATTGACAATTCAAAGCAAAAATTTATTTACTTAAATCTGATTCGAATTCGAGTTATTATGTAACTTAATCACCATAATGATGTTACGTTTGGAATTTGAAGCTGAACTTTGAATTAAATTTGTAGCTGAACTCACTTCAGCTACCAATAATTCTACATGTGATTGCGTGTTAATTCCTATTTAATGTGGTAAGTAACTAATTAATAATATCATGATATTGTCAAATGTGATATTGTGCTCTTTTTAGACAATGTCAATCGTAACGAATATTAAAGCATAGCTTAGTAAGGCGAAGTTAAAAACGAAAGCATATGTATCACTTTAGTTGCTCGTTCGGAAATACTGAAATTTTATTAATAAATTGTTGTACAACCAATGCAGATTGTCACTATGATGTAATTGTGATGAAAAACATCGACTCGAACGAATAACTAGTACTAATAGATAAGTTACTTCGAGTAACTAATTGAATAAATTGCTTATCAGTTTAGTTGTGCTTTGCTATAGCTTCAGTTAACTTCTCAAACTAAGTACTTAGTATTCCTACTCTTAATAGTGTGCAGTGCAGACGGCAACCTCATGAATCTAAAACCCGCGCCTTAGCCATGTAGGTACGCTACGCCCACTTGCCATTAATTAGATTTTGCTATCATTATTATCTGAAAACCAATTAAGATAAGCTCCTTTAATGCTGCCAGGAGAAGGGACAGACAGACAACGGAACAGTTTGTACCTACCTACTAGTTAAATACGTTCTTCCTAGTATAAATGCAGCAGTTAATTCGAAGAACTATGCTGTTTTTTAATGAATTTTATTAAACGTGCTAATTTTACCCCTTAGGCACATAAATTACACATTATACTTATTTGTTTTTTTTATGGTAGTGCGCGTCTGGGGAATCAACTGAATACGTCAAATTTCCAGATTCACTCTTGACCCATCTTGGACTTATACGAAGACTGAATTACATTAATATCTAAATTATAGAGACTAAGAATGGGTATTTAATAAAATTACTCAACCGTAATGCGAATCACAAAAATTTTAAAAAAGAAGGTTTAACGAAAAAATTCCAAGAAAATCAAGAAATTGATTAGTTGTAAGACACGCTGATAATAATCGTTTCGCCATAAGGAAATATTTACATGTGGTGAAGTGTTGCGATAGGGTGTTCAGCGTGATCGACCACGTGCGTAGACGCAGCTGAGTCAACAGATCAATGTGTTTGGTATGAATACCTAGTGTGAAGAGTGATATTCTTACATTTTATTTTGTAGAAATATTTTTATTTTTTCCTGAATTTCACGTACCTATCTCGTAACAAGGTTTGACTATACCTTCTGGTATTGAAATTCCTCTTAGGCAAAATCACTCTTAAAAACCAGTTAGCTAAATGTTTAATAGCTCAATGGTAGAAGTTCTATCCACCCTGGAAAGTCGATCTTAAGGAAAGAAACAAACGGTACCTATAGCAAAGAACGGTTGAATGGATCTTGATGAAATTTGCCACAAAGATAGATTTCTAGTCTAGTCAAGCAATTAGGCTACTATCGTCGCAAGAATAGGTTCCTGTGGATACAGAATCAATATTCTTCAGAGAATATATATTATACCTACTAAACAAAAAGATATCGGTTACCAAACAGAGGAAAACTAAATTTACGGGACCGTTTTAACTTTACAACCTATTTATGGTTATATACCTAGATAAAACTTTCCCTTTCCCAGTACCTAATGCATGAGCATGAATAATAACAAGCATAAATGGTTACTGCAGAACAGTAAACATCTTTAATATTACCCTTTTGCAATAGAATTACGAGCAAATCGTATTTTTATTGCTTGTTTTAAAGTCTGAGTCAGATTTGATGGCGGCTAGGCTCGCAGTAAATGTGAAAAAATAGAACAGTGTTCGTGTTGCAACGTGAACGGAACAGTCAACTGATGAATAAACGTCCCACGAAAGAATTATCTATTAGATTAGGTTCATGAAGATGGTATGCTTTCCTCGTCACTCTTTTACCCACTTTGGTCAACTTGACCGAAACGTCGAGCAAGGATAGAACTGAGGAGGTGGCTTCTGATAAGAAGTATGGAAGGGTTGGAAGAGAATGAAAGGTTGCACTGCTACCAAATAAATGAGACAAGAGCAGACAAATTATGAGTTTGAAATAGATTCTAGCCCACAATAAAAAAACGCCATAAAATATGTACTAAAAAAATGGAGCTCTTTCAAATCCATCTGTAAAAACTAAATAGGGTAGTTTCGCCTGTTTTCGACCGACGCCAGTTCCCGACTTTTTTACCGACCTGTTTGCCTAATCGGCGTAGAACAGCAATACCGATACGATTAGAAGCAAAACAAAAATACTGTGGCAATCTCAAATAGTTCGGTTGTAGACACAAATAGATAAAGTGCATATGTGCAAACAGAGTGGGGAGTAAAAAAATACTGAAATATGTGGTTCGCTAAGAACATGACAGAAACGTGCTTCACTACGAAAAGAAAAGTGAGGAGGTTCTGCAGTTGACCCTAGATTTTTAAATTGTCGTTTTATATTTTGGACTTGTTTGTTATTTGTACAGATAGATAATGAAGTATAGTATCGATTAAATATAGGAGTTATTATAAATTTATTTGAAAAGTGTGTATAATTGGCTGGTCGGTAACTGTTACCTCATTTTTGTAGAATATCTAATTCTCGACCCGCACCGTCGAGAATTGGCGTCACCGAGTCCAAACACTTGCATGTTTTTATACATATTGTTAAAGAAATTACTGAACTTAGATTGTGAGTTTGAATCTTATTTACATCAGAATCATGTCAGCCAGTTCGCGACCAGACTTTTTCAAGCACGTTAACAATATCACGTGTTGTAAAACCTTCTAGGTCGAGAACAGGATAGTGCAATTAAATAGGCCTATACCATATTCCGACTACTATTTTCGGTGGGTACATATAGGTATGGACATTAACGGTGAGTACATCTCGCATCATCAGTACGCCGACGACATCATCATAGTTACAGAGTTGCTGGAGCAGCTGAGCAAATTGCTGCACAGCCTAAATGGATCCTCTCGGCGCGTCAGTATTGGTGTATACATACGCCGGAACTGGTTACACCAAGACCAATTGTCATTGAAGGGAGAGTTGTTCAAGAATAATGTCTACCTTGTGCAGGTTATCCAGCTCGGTAGAAACAACTTCGAGTAAAGTCACCTTAAGGATTGAATTGGGTAACCTAATTGAATCCTTTTTGTGACTTTTATTTCACAATCATTTGGCAAATTACTTCGGCTTACCACATGGCCTCTTCAACCAGTGAATTCTATCTGTTAAAATATACGGTGCCGAAGCGTGGACAACAGTAAGGTTCGTCCACAACCTAGTCGTGCAGCGGGCTATGGAGCAAGCTATGATCCTTTGAAGGATAATAATCCTGATTCTTTGAAGGATTCGTTATGCCAATGGACTAAAATTGCCGAAATAACTCGCAGAATAAGTAAGCTGAAGTGGCAATGGGCTGGCTACATCTGCTGAAGGACTAATAATGATCGTAGAGCAAACGAGTTCTATAGTGGAGACCGCTGATTGGCAAACGTAAGATGGAACAGTACCTAGGATGGACATAAATGACCCGAAAAAGGTGGCTAGGATAGACTGGAGGAAGGTGAAAGATCGAGTGCTATGGCGCATATTGGGAGAGGCCTACTGCCAGCAGTGGACTGCAATAGGCTAATGAGTGCCATTAAGAAATAAACTTTAATTTTAGTTAGTAAAGGTTGATAAAGCAGAGGAAGAACACTGATTTGTAAATATTATAGTCGTGTTATCAACTTTATAATGATTATTTAACATCAGTTTATTGTAATAACATAATGTATATTAAATTCTGTCAAAATACGGGTTTCATTAGATTACAAATTAATAATTACTAATGTTTTACTTCACAAATTTGCCATCTCACCTAATAGTCGAGAACTGGCGAATATAACGTCGAGAACTGGAAATTTCGGTCGAGAACTGGCGAAATCGGCATTTTTGGGTTTATTATTTTCTGTAAAATTATTGCATGATCTTAATGGAAGATAAAGGATATTAAATGAAAATAGACTATATTTACTATGTATCAAAAATATTCTCTATCAATAATTCATATTAATTCAATTTTATTTTTCGTTCCGAAGTTGACAACTCCACTAAACGGTCGAGAACCGGCGAAATGACCCTACATGAGTTATGATAAAAGAAGTAAAATGTGTATAAAACTATTAAATCATCACATTTATAGCGTGGTTAGTAATAAATTTTCAGTAAATTTAGACATAAGGTATTATTTTTCATCTTGGGAATTGTCCAAGAATAAAAATATTCATGAGAGTGCTCGTTTTATGTGCTTATTACGGTATATTTAAATTTTTCAGTGCCAATATGACGTGGCATAATTTTAAACGCTGTATTAACAAGATCCATAATTAAAAAGAAAACACCGGAGTAAGTCCAATATAAATGGAGTATTTTAGGAATCTTGATCGAATATACTAGTTGCAGTATTAGTGATATTATTATAATACACAGTAGTGCAGATGAGACTGTGAAGATTCACTGGCATAATTTAAGAAGCAAGCGCGGCTAGGCAATATCTCTCTCTTGTGTGTTCGGCTGTTTAGATACTAATCAGCAGTCTAACATAAACAATGTTAATAGCTTCGCTCTAATAAAAAATAGATGACGAATTTTATGCAGATCTAGAGGATGTGGCGTGGTGCCGAATATATAACAACAAACTGTCTTCAAGGACAAGTTCAGGGTAGGCAACAAATATTTTGGACTAATTTAGGTGCTAATGCTAAGCTTCAAGGCCGCAAATGCTATTAACTACTTATCAAGTTTACAATGTTTACGATCTTAATGATAGGTGTATATAAAAGGTTACAGGAAATGACAATGTCGCATGGTCCTTCGAACAAATTTAAGGCGTGGTCGTCTACTTCAGCCTTATCGTGAAGTTCAAACTCATGTTGTTGGCTTTTGTTCACCTTATCAATTTTATCAATGTTTACGAACCTGATATTAATGACAGAAAAGGTCACCGAAAATGACGGCACATGGTCCTTCGAGCCCTCTACCACTCCTGCTAAACTATACAGACATGTTACGATTGCTACTTATTATGTCAATATTAATAGTAACCACAGAACAGCTATATTTCGCAGTTATTGTCATAAACCGTTGTTTATAGCTCACATAAATCCATCTAGATAACTTCGTATTTGTTGTGCTAATATTATTATTGTATAATGAATACGGTTTGCATTTCCATAGTTGACACCACTGGACGGTTCGAAGGCATTTTACAATGGCGCCCAGAGACTGCGGTAATGCAAATTTTGCTGGTACTCAACTACTATTTTATTCCATTATTGAAACTTTTTATTTTTTTATATTGAGCCCGGCAGTTGACTTTACCTCACTGGATGGCAAGATACTAGGATAAAGTTTAAAGGATATGGGCCGACACTCTAGACACATTTCGTTCCAAAATGGATACAAAAAGTTTGCCAACAATACCAAGAATAATTTGGAGGTTAGCTCATGAGATTATCTTTATAACTGCCTATTTAAATTATTTTAAATGACTTTGTCAGTGTTGTATTAATTGAGTCACATAATTATATAATGTAGTCGTAATAAATACTTAGTAGGCAAATTACTTTAAATTTATTGTTAAAGATACAAATCTCTCAATTTTACGCTGAAGGTTGGTTACTGTTAGACATTTTGTGTGTGAAACTAACTACATAGAATTATTAATTAAATTTAAAAATAAAACTGTTTTCAACGTATTCTATTGAAATGATAGTAGATTTTTAAACTATTTTTTAAAATTCGGACACACGTGATTCAAATACTTACACGATTTTCAGTGAACCGAATTTTTGAAATACTACGTCTATGTATCCCTGAAGGGATAAGCGTACATTCTATAAATACCCATATTTCAACAATTTTCACTTGTAAAATCTACCTTAGATTATCAGCATGCACATTTTATCTTTGAAGTACTTGTAAGTTTTTTATCAGATTCTGATAACTAATTGTATAACAAGACCGATATCGTACATGTACTGCGATATCGGTAGGTAGCAAATAGAACGGCCAACCTTTCTTTTCAGGGTTAGGAGATCAGACGGCAGTCATTCCGATAAAATCCGTAAAGGCAAACCAAGAGGAGTAAGCGGACTTTGGGCTCCCAGATGAAAGCGTCGAATACAACCGGAAACAACGTTTAAATAATGATGATGACCAATTGACAAAAGGGTAGATCAAAGGCAGTTGAAAAATACATAGTAGCATCTGAAATTAGAGATTTACAAGTAAATAAATTCTCAAATGTGATTAAAAGGTAACTGCCAAAAAGGCTACCAAAATTCAAGATTATTTAGACGATAAACAAGCTTGGAAATGAACTGTTCGCTCAACTATGTTACTCAAACCAATAAATGTATTTAGATTAAGAAAATGATTGTAAATAGACATAATAGAGATAAAAACAACCCACTGAGTTCCTTGGCGGAGGCTTCTCAGGTTTAGGCCGCGTTTCGAACCGGTGTGGTCCATTTGTTTATCTAGTCATAAATATGTTTAATTTTGACGTTTTGTAAGTGCCGTTGAATGGTCTATACAGAATAAATGATTTTTGACGCTTTGACTTACGGTTGGCATGAAAGGCTTAACGACAGTGTAGATGATGAAGCTCGTGAAGTTTGTTAGAGAGGACAAAGTAAATGACGGGCTATTGTCTCTACCTACGCCGCAGGGAGAATGGCGTGAGCATTTAGATAATGACTTTATATTCCGTGGCTACCGCAATATAGGTACATTTCCACTGTTACAAAAACATTATACGATTAGACTATCACACAAACGATAAAAGTTAAAATCAACCGTTTGGCTTGCAAGCTTGCATTGATAACCTTGTTCGTATAAAATGTCAGCACTTATCTCTGTTTTGCAAAGTTGTTAACAGCCTTGCCTATTATCTCAACACTAGAATAAATGGCAATTATTATAAGGAGATAAAGAGAAAATTAATAAATAACTCAACGGAATTGTCGTTTCGCTGATACGAGTCGCGGTGCTCGTAAATATGTAACTTTAGTGCCCTTTTACACTAGTCGATACAAGAAATGGTATTCCAGATATATTTTATGGTTTTCCGTCCTATAAAATTAAATTAAGTCGTTATTTAATATAAATCAATCATACATTTCATTTGTGTTTAATATGGTATAAGAAATGGTAACATTAGTATATCTAATTCAAACACATTTCACAATAAATTTGATAATATGCCAACAATTACAAATGAATTATGTAGCTAAAGAAATGCCTGGCAGAAATTGCGTTCAGTTATAATATAAGGCCACCCTTTGTACTGCTGTTTCTTTTTATTTCTGTACCATGAATTCTGTAATTGGCTTACAATAAAGGATATAATAAATCAAATATATAAAAATACAAAGTAATAAGAACACCGAAAAGTATCACAGTCACAATAAGAGCGTTAAAATTCAGTACATTTCTGCAATGGTAAGAGCGACATTACCTACATATTTGCTCAAAACATACATATACACTGTGTAAAAGCTCTCTACTTCAACTTCTACAAAATTGGCTGTACAATTTCAAAACTTAGTAAGAGACATTTGCAAATCTGATTATGGCAATCTACTTTTGATGCGAATTGTAAAGTGTTGCACTTAATTCCCATGTCTAACACCATGGCTACAAATGTATTGTCTCCATAATTTAATATTGTGATTCAAGTCTCATGAACAAGCGTTGTTTATCGGATCATACCTATTTACGTGCAAATGTATTTAAATCAGGTGTAATAGAATATATTTAGATATTAGTAATCGACAAGAACTAATGTCATTGATATGTCCCAGAGATATGATTGATTTATTTGTATTAAAATGACGATTTCCATCATAGATAATTACCTACCTATTTAAATTTTATTAGATACTTACCTACTTAAATACCTATTATACTGTTTCAGCAGCGCAACGGCAGCGCTTTCGCCTCCTTTGCTATGCGTGCTCGGTTCCTAAATTCTGGAGCGTCAGTGAAAAGTGATACATCTCGAGTTATATCACTTTTAATTTTTTTTCATAAAGAGGATCTATAAAAAATTATCTATCTTTGACTCTTATCCCCGTATCTCTAAGGTTTAAAATGAGCGAGTTGATTTGGAGCATAATGATATAACTGAACGTTTTTTTACCATTTCAATTGTGTAAAATAATACTTTTAAAATTATATCAAATTGAACTAAGCAATATTCAATGTATAATAATACAAATTGAATCAACGAGTTTTACACAATGTAAATGTATACATTAGAATTAGTACATTGTAATATAAGTACACTTCCATTAATATACATTTTAAAACTTCTTTACATTCGTTCGTGAAAAGTGATACAATTATAGTTGTACCAAAAACACAAGCTTATTCAAATATTTACATTATTTAAAATTAAGTGAAAAGTGATACAAATCCTCAGCGGTACTAACCTAGCGTACACCTCCCGCGATACCTACCCGCATTGAACACTGTGTGAACGGAGTGGTAATATTGAGGGTTTGGTGTTAAAACCCGATAAGTAAAAAAAACGAAAGTAGTTTTAATAGCCCACTAGAATCAGAATATTTTGCTTTTCCTAGTGATGTTTTCAGATAACCCTATTTTATGTGATATACTAACCAAATAAGCCAGTAAATGCATTATTAAATAAGAATTTATGATAATCTATGTAATATTTATTGTGGAGCTGTTCTGGCGTGAAGTACTGTCGCACCTGGCCAAAAACCAAAAAGTGTCTTGCGCATTTGTGGACTTGGAAGCAGGCTCTGAAGTCATTGTACAAGGGCTCCAGAGCCTGTGTTAGGATTAATGGTGCTTACACAGACTGATTTGGCATCTCAAAAGGTGTCAGGCAGGGATGTGGAGCCTCACCTTGGCTGTTCAATTTATTCATGTATAGCTGTATGAGTGATATGAAAGGGTGTTTATGTGGCATAAAAATGGGAGATCTGCATGTTAAGCGCCTCCTATACGCCGATGACCAAGTGATACTTGCGTCGTCTGCGGTGGAATTGCAGAAAACGGTAAACAGCATGAACCTCATTCATGCTGTTTGCTTAAAGTAAAAGGTATGAAAGTAAATGCAAGAAAGACGAAAGTTATAGTTTTTGAGAGGAACCAAGAAATTACTGAATGTAACGTTATGATTAAAGGTAAACGTGTGGAGCAAGTGGCAGAATTTGTTTACTTGGGTAGTCTGTTTACGAGGAATGAGAAATACGATGGAGATATTGAAATGAGAGTGACTGCGGCAAATTGTGTGAATGGTGCACTGTACTCCTTCATGAGTGGTCAATCTGTGCTAAAAAGGCAGGATTGGCGGTTCATAACAGCGTGGTAATTGCCACATTAATGTATAGGTGTGAAAGTTGGGTATGGCAGAAAAAGCATGAGAGTAGAGTGAACGCAGTTGAGATGACATCTTTGCGGAGTATATTTGGAGTAAAGTTAGTGGATAGGAAGAGGAATATGGATATACGAGAATGGTGCGACCTGAAAGAGAATGTTGTAACGAGAAGTGGACAGGCAAACCGGGGTCGACCCCGCAGAGTATACAATGACCAAAATAAGGAGTTATTCCATAAAGGGCAGGTCAAAAGTACTTAAAACCGGCGGGCTTACATGAAAGGCTTAATGACAGTAGAGGAAGCTCGTGAAATATGTCAGGACAAAGGCAGATGGCGGTCTGTTAGTTGTCTCTGCGGGAAAAAGGCGTGAGCATTTGTATCTATGTATGTATGTATGTAGATATCGATCAGTATTGCCAAAAAAGAAAAGATCTAGAAACGATGTGCAAAAAAGAAATCATTCCCGAGGAATTTCATGGGTGGATACACAGCCTGAAAACATTCAACAACATACCTGAATCTGAAACCAACAATGATTAACTATTATAAAAGGATTATCGTGATTCACTTGCTTTTTGTTCAAATAATAAAGCTAATAATTAATTAATAGAAACATATTTTTAATTTCTGGGGTAAAACCCAATAAGTGAGTCCCCAATTTACTAATTACAATTTTATGCAAAGTTTATTATAAAACATAGACAAAATCATAAAATATATTATCACAGATATATAATTTTACTAAGTTACTAATAATTTGCATTAATTTAATATATTTACCTATTTTTTATTGCCAGCAAACTTTATTTACGTTGGGTTTAACCACTCAACCCTCGATACACTTAAGTAATATCAATATACACGCTGATTATGTTCAGTTGTATCATCTTAACCACACTTTGTATCAAAGTACACATCATATTTTTATAGACTCTAAAGGTGTCTAATGATATAAATGTGTTTTTTCTGACAAATTTGTAATTAAACGTTCAATACAACTCACTATTACTTAAATGAATAATATTTATTTTAGCACTTTCTATTTTTTCATTTGTCTAGAGCACAACAATAGATTGAAAAAAATTGTACCATTTATCACGAAACCTATAGAAAATGTGTAAAGTAAGATAAGTTAATTTGTATTAATGGTCACAAAATTGGTTAATAAATGTTTGATGTGTATATTGATGTAACTGTATATTTTTGTAAATTATAAAAAAACTATACATATTAATCCCCAAATTCAACCATAAAAACATTCGCTATTATGGTGTTCATTAATCGCAGTAGCAAGTTTTTATTTTAATTCACTGTAAAATGAATGACAATTTTTTAAAACTTTAAACTCGATTTTCTCAAAACTATGATTTTCGAGTTATATCACTCTTCACTGACACTCCAGAATTATTAGGCAGTCTTATTGAATTTTCTGAAAATCTTCCTAGGAGTTTGAAAAAATGAATGAAAAGTTTGTTAGGGGGCGGTTTGGAATCTGGTCGAAATTTGGTATACGGATAGATCTATTTTTTATCTCTATTATATCTGGAATAAATTCTCATCTGTCGGAAACGGAATCGGAATTCCACACGAGCGAAACCACGGGCAAAATACGTAATTTTACGATTTCTAGTGTTAGTCAAATTTGATACCGCATCTAATAAGCATTGGAACTAATCAATCAATTTTACAATAAATTATTACTAATAATAATATTTTAAAAAGTAAACATTTTGTATCGTCAAGGATTAACTTTTTATTTGCCGAAGCGAATGCAGAGAAAGGCAAAATGCGAAGCGTCTGTAACTGTCACGTTACGTGTGGTGTGGCTATTTGCATCTCTACAATGCAACTTACAAAATAAATACTGCTTGTATTTATAGTTTCATGAACTAGAGATGTTATTATACAGCTGTGACGTGGTAGAACGTTCGACTGCTAATGAGAGTTCGCGGGTTCGATTCCTGCTCATTGCAAATATTTTATTGCATGAATATGTATATTGGCATTGGTATGTTTCTATGTACAATAGAAGATTATGTTTGTCCTTATTCCAGAAGCCCATAACACAAGCCAGTTAAGCTATGCTTAGGTCTAAACTGCGTTATGTAAAATGTTCTGCAACATTTATTTGTTTTCACATCTGTCTTTTTCCGAAAGGGTTGGCAAAAGTGCATTTTACACGGTCTATTTGTTTTTAAATACTACTTGTACTTTTCTACGGCTGAAAAATTTCAAAAATAAATTATTTTAAATTTTGCGTGAATGCGTATGTAATTCTAGTGAGCTAACTAAGTACTCGTAATACTTTATCAGGCACAGGAAACATGTAATACTCCAACCTGTAGAGAATTCTAGTAACTGCTTGTGACTCCGATAAAATAAAACGGTAGGTATGTGTTTAAAATAGGCTTTTTATCGCACTTATTGAATGCACACAAATGCGTTAAGTAAACAGTCTAGCGGGTGTGGACATAGTGACATAAAATAAGCAAATATTTTTAGTAATTACTGCGATTACGATGCACACGTATTCAACATTTACAACTAACTTTTCTATTTAATCAGATTTAGTATAGGTACTTTAGAATTACATTAGTACGATGTTGGTTCAAAGTTTTATAGTCTATGACCAATTCGATGTTTGAAGAATTTTAGTAGCCGTAGAATACTAGTGCTCCCGCTAAGATGCCACTATACTACAGTTTATGATTAATGTACCTACCTACATACCTACCTATGAAAGGTGTCGAATGCCCTTTTATTTAGTTGAATGTTTTAATCTAAATAACCGAATTCAACTTTTATGAAAATTTCAGAAAGTTACCAATTTGTACGAATTTATTATCATAAATGCTTCTCTAAATAAAAGTTATTTTTTGTTTACATCGCGTTTACGTCTAGAAATTTACACAAAAAAAATCAAAGAAATTCAATGAAAATCGCTACCCGCTTAACAATCCGCGTGTTTATACACGATACCTTATAGCGAACTACATACTTATTGCGACGCATGATAAGCCGCGGCCCAGTATCGCGGCCGCAGAGGATAACGCCCGCTTCAAGGCGAACATATCGCACTATAAACATGCAGCACGCACGAACCTTACATAACTTGCATAAAGTTCTACGTTCGAATACCAATTGATGTTACATTGTCGTCGCGCTATCAAATAGGTAAATAAAACACAAGTTATGTTTTGTTATTTATTTGTCTATTTATTGATTCATTACATCACTATTTCTGTAGGCTTAATAACTTAATAAAATAGGCTGGTCCCTAAATTATACGGGCACCTAAGGTTGCTTGTAAAAAAAATTAAAAGCAAATCAAATTATTAGACACAACTGTCAAATTATTTGTAACTAGCTTTGCCCAAACTTTTCCCGCGTCTACTTAGCTTTGAATTTTCGGAACTCTAGTACCTACTCTTTAAGGTAACATCAGTAAAATTCACAGGCAATTTAACCAAAAAGCTGTTATTTTAATGCCTATTACAAAAATACACTTCAATTTTATTCATTAGATATATATGTAAAGTGCACATAGGTACTCCCTTATATAGTGAACTAATGGCTCTTTTAATATTACATTCCGACTTAAACGACCATATGCGACTATATGGTCCGACACCTCAATCCGCCCATTCAAATGCGTTCCACTTAGCGTACGGCATCCGGCGGCCTTAATATCAAAATAATATAATTAATTGCAACTGTATCTATATCTGCTCTTAGGACGGCGCCAGACATGCGTGAAAGCATTTTTACTAGTTAATACTAGTAAAAATCTTTTAACTAGTATCCACTAGTAACTAGGTAGCACTTAGACTTGTAATTGTATTGATATTAATCTAGCTAGACCAATACAATCGAAATTACTGTTAATGTAAAGATAACTAAAGTAATGTAATGTAGAGATACTATATTTAGCATACACCAGTTGTGCAGTGTATCTTTTTGAAAAGAGAAACTTGTAGGTGATACTACCTGTATCAGATAAATTAAACATTAGGTGACATTAAATATTTCTTAGCTATTAAATCTATATACAGGTAGTATTATAAATATATTCAGTAGCTGTGTCTTTAAATTAGAGATATTTGGTTGAGTAGAACCGGAGGTATGACCAAAAGTTGCGATGACCGACATTCATGCTGGCAGGGCCGCGGGCTAGTGAACATTAGGAGATTCAATAATTTATTTTACTACTATTTAATATTTCGTATGAAATTAATTATAAGTACGCTCAGTTGCGGGCAATATACCCACACTCCCTGCAATCAGTATAGTCTCACTGGCCTTCGTTTGACATCGGCGCGAACGTCAGTTGCCGGTCACGCAAGGCAATAGACAAATGAGTAATGAGTATCTATCGGTCATTGCACCTAAGTTACGTAAGTATTGTCGAGGCTATTGCAAATTTATGTGATAGGATCTCGATGGATATTTATATGAGTATTTCTTTAGCTTGCAACTTTTAAGTACCGGCTAATATCTAGCTAGAATAATATTTATAATTGCGTAAGTTGGTAAGTAATGGATGGATGTTTCACGCAAAAACGGCTGAACGGATCTTGCTGAAATTTTGTTCAGGGATACAGTATATTAATACGTAGGATACTATTTATCCCTGTAATAAGTTCCCAAGGGAAGCGGGAACGAGATCAGAATTCCACGCGTGGTTCCCTAATATTTTCACTTGTAGGCTGGATTTTGAAAAAAAAAGCAATAATTAAACTTGTTTCGATAACCCTGATGAATGTAATAAGGCTTAAAGAACTTGGAAATATAAATTAAACCTAGCCTTGAGGTATTTCATTCAGTGCGCAGAAATATTAAAATTGTGACTTAGCGAAATAGACCCATTAATAAACTATTAAAACTTTACACAGTATCTGATTACATATATTATCATATTCAAGTTATTTTTAGAGCTTGTAGCAATCGTAGGTTACATTCAATTAAATGATTGTTGTTCGAGGTTAGTTAATAGGTATGTTTGCGATAAGTAATGACTTACGTGAAGAATATTCCACAATATAAGATCTTTGCTAGATTCTTCTTGAAATTATAATTATGTCAGGTTTTAATTGATATTCCTATTGACCTCCATTCATTTGATAAACATGAAAACAATGGGTTAAAAACGAAATTATTTGTATCACATTTATTTTGTATCAAAAATGCTATGCCGTGTTAGGCAGTTAAATAGCCAAGTGTCGCCACGTCCATGACCAGATTTGGTGCTGTATTTAACAATATTAACTACTAGCTGTTGCCCGCGGCTCCGCCCGCGCGAACAAACATAGCCTATGTTCATTCTCAAAGTCTAATCTACTCCTATACCAAATTTCATCAAAATCGGTTCAGCGGTTCAGGCGTGAAAGCGTAACTGACAGACAGACAGACAGAGTTACTTTTGCATTTATAATATTAGTATGGATTTTGCATTCTAAATTTTTAAATTACCAGCCACTACTTTGCCAACGTCCGATATTTGTCACGAGTTGTTGATGGTTTAGGAAGGTCTTTAAGTATTTATTGATTAGGGAGCCCCTATTGCGTGAGGAAAAATGTTTACGACGATAAACTACTTGTGAAAATCAATAAGGAAATAACTTTCGTGCAACCTATAGAATACTATGAATCCAGGCTTTATTTTATTTGTATACGAACATCAAGTTTGTGCAGCAAAACTTAAGTGTGTGTTAACATAAAAACAAAACAATCTACAAACAATAAACTCAATAAAGTAAAACCCTTTGAAAGGCGTCTAAAGACCTGAAACGACATTACATAGATTACAAACACATTTATCTACCAGTCAGTAGTTAGCCTTCGAATTAGAGAGAATATTTGCATTCCGTTCCCATAATGATTCCATTATTACATTCATATGCAAATAGATGCAACAAATTGTACTCCGAAAGGATTTAGGATACAGTTCAATAGACATAATGGTTTTAGAAGCACGCGATTGTTATATACAAAGTTTTATATCGACAATATAGGAGGTTATTTTATAAATTACCGTTAACAAACTCATCCCCTTATACATACATATAAATGAATAAGTGTACCTACTTTAAGCTCTTACACTAACGTCCGTGGCGTTGCAATAGACCATACTGCTGCTACGTCGAAGATCGCGGGTTCATATCCCTTTTAATTGGTTGCAAGTACGAAATCCTACAATATTATTATATATTGTAGGATTTCGATATTGTAAAAATAATATATAAAAATCCTACAATATAATAATAACATATCAATATATTATATGCGTTATTTCAAAAACAAAGTCATCATCTTAATGCCTTATACATTACATGTCGTATAAAGTCAACTTTAAAGGTAAGACATATGGCCATGTTTGTCACAGCGTCTGTTGAATGCTCACAGTGACAGATTGCGATGTCAAATAGTGAAATTGAATTGACTTCGTTGACATTTGAATTAATTTCAGCATTGTACCTACCTACCTACCTACATGGTTCATAATGCCATAGTAGTTGTCTGTCAGCATTTCTGTCGAGCCAAGAAATTGAGAAATCATGTTTGTGAATAGTTAGAAAAAATATATGTAGGTATAAGTTAGTATCTATAGTGTAGTCTTTACACAGGTCGCTGAAATTTTGTGCCTGACTATTCAATTCCTAACCTGTGGTGTATGTGCCACAGTAAAGTAACGCAGAGTATGCCAGTTGCGTGAAAGAAAAAATAGGAAAATTAAGGCTACCAGTTTCAAAGACACATTATGTATACACAGTGAATGTAATATAGCTGCGACAGATGTCAAAACGTTTTTTACACCTGTCCTAATTAACCGTCTGTTTATTACTTTGTTCAAGGTTTTAATTTCATGGCGACGCAATCGTACCTGCCTACTGTTAACTTTTTAAAAACACTAAATAAAATTCGAAACACTAGGCAAGCCGTTTCCCCGTTAAATGCATATCGATCATCGCAATATATTAATATGGATATGTTAAAATATAAACAAATCAACTGCTATTATGTTTTTGTCAATTGGGCTTATGGTAATCTCACCCATATGTGACCTATGCAAACAGTGACATCATCTTTTTGTACAGATAAAAATCCTACACATAATCATGTTTCGTCATGTTTATTGCCGTAAAACATTAGGTTATATCCATTACAATGGAAGGTTACCTCATGTTTATCAATTCATATCTCATACACTGATATAGCGATGGTGCAGCTGCCGAATTACGGACGAGGCTCTAGCAAAGCTTTTCTTTCGAGTTTGGCTGCTGTCTAACCTGACAGCAGTCACAGCCTTAATTGACAATGCATTAAAAAAATAGTCAGAAAGAGTGGACCCCGGGATCCGAAGTGAAAGCTTTGGAGGCAATCGCTCGGATCAAGAAGACACTGATACACCTGTGATATTTAGCAACAAACAAGGCGATCCCAAAGCCAACGTTACATACACCTGACAACATAATATATGATGCATTTCCGTCTCCATTCTGTTATAGGAATCAAATAATGCCAAAAACGTTTAATATTTATAGCCAGCAAGAATTAGAGCCGCTTGAAAGTTCAGTAAAAGATCAGAGCACTCGTAAACTAAGAGTTACCAATCGAGAGTGACGAATCAATTTGGTACATGTTCATAATACTTTGTGACAGACGGAAACGGTCCAGATGAAAATCTAACTGGCCGCAAGCGAATAAAATCAAACTCGCCACACGAAGGATTCGCATAGTTATTATTTTCGCTATTAATATAATATAGGTTTGCCGACTGTAAGCGTGTTCCAGGATGATGTATATCTCAGTTTACGGCGATGCTCGACGCTCTTAATCCCAAGTATTAACCGGAGGCACCGACCCGCCACGATTTATCGTCCCGAGGCACGACGAGGCGGGGCCAACTAACAACTTACACTGTTGTAACTTGCAACCTGATAGCTCGTTTTGTATTTTTCTGAAGTCGAGACGTATTACTGTAATACTTTGTACTGAACCAGTCACGTATACTTTGAGTTATTTGAAACGAACACATGAATTATCTACAGCTTGTAAATGTCACGACAGTTCCATACAAGGCTGTAATTTATAGGCACGTCAAACAAACAAACACAATGATGCGCTACAATTAAACTGCTCGCATTAAGAGAGCCAGAGCTCAAAGTAGTTTGCAATTAACAAAGTTAAAAATTTCATCCGTGGTCGTTGGCACAGTATTTCAAGAGAACACTTGCGGAGTTTTAGCAGTTAATTCTCATTTTATCCAAGCTTTCTCTTGGGGATGTATAAGGATTTCAGGCGCTTTAAAGATGAATAATAAAAATCGTACTAAAAAGGAGACTATGCTAGCTAGAAACTTCTTGTATTACGAGCTCTCAAATAATGTAACAAAAACACTGCAGCTAGAATAGAATCTAACGATGTGTGAAGATTTTTGTAATGTGTGGCATACGCTCGCACAAATACCAATCAGTGATCGATATTATAGTGCTAAGGTAGAATTAAATAATGGATGAGGTCTATGACCTATAAGTAATTCATAGAATGAGCGAGTGAACGTGAGGTGCGGTGCTCGGCCCGATATGGCAGGTGTGTTATGTAAGCGCGCTGTGGTGCAGGCGCACGCCTCTGGTACCAAATGCCACTGCTATTCCTATGCTGGCCGACTAGCGGCGAACTCGTGCCAAGGCCCCGCCACAATTGAAAGTAGATGTCCAATACCCGATATTTCGAAACAATAACTTAAGGACCTATAAAAACTATAGAAAACCAGACTTGGAATAAAAGGTTGAATACCTTAAAGGGCAATATTGCGCCACATTCATAACAGGTGCTGTCTAAACTAACTGGGAACTTAGAAGCCAGACAAATTCATAATGATATAGACCGTTACCTCTTGCAAAGTCATAACGATAACCGTAGATATAGTCGTTATCGTCGTATACCCGAAGGACTTAAACGCGGACAATTTAAAACATAAATTAGATAGTGCAGTGTCTAAATACGGGAGAACACTGGGAGGCAGTCGACTACCGGGTGGTTAGGGACGATGAATAACGAAGCGACAGGGATGGTGTATCGGCGATGGTCGGGGTGGAAAGAGATAAATGATCGCCCACGGGTGCAGCAGCCACCAAGCAATGTGCACACAGACATCAATCGATTAGCGGCCAACCCGCCACCCGCTGCGCCATAGCCAATCTATCGAAATTTATATTACTTTAAACTGTATCAATCATAATTAATATCTAGATAAGCATGAATTTTTCGCGCGGTTTTTGAATTCACGTTGAGGAAATATATAAACTTATTTCTTGTGAGTGCAACAAAGAACATGACATTTAAAGATAAAAGAAACAACTACGCTGTAAATTTGTGACAAACACAAAATTCATGGTCAGTCAGTGTCTTAAACTTGTGAAGGTTTAAAAAATGGCAACGAGGCAGGTGTTCTCATCTAAAGATAGGTGTAGTGTTTGGAGTTCAGATCACGTAGTCGCCGACCGGTGATCACTTATTTAACTTGGAGGTGCCGTGATTCCATAGAATAGCAGCGAAGCAGACACCGCGCGCATTTTTTATTTATGAAATTTTCTATTAGATCAGTTGCGGTAATGGAATAATTTCGATGAAACTGATTTGTATTCAACAAAAACATCTTGTGTATTCAGCTTTTTGCGACGCGATCAATTTTGCTTCCCTCCACAAATTAGCCTTTGATCGAATTTTAAATTATCGGTTTCGAACTTGGAATCAAATATAAACCAATTTCTTCGGACCTGTTGTGTACTTGCTTTTTCTCTATCCATTTCTTTTGTCTTATATCAAGTCGGTCTTCCTTCATTCTTTTGACCGAAACTGATGCAGGCATCTCAAAGAGATTAGCTGTGACTTAAAGATTTCTACAATTAGTAACAGTCCATTGAATTTAGTTGAACAATACTGTCTGACTCTTCGGTAAAATGTTTTGAAAAGTTCTCTTTAAGTTCGCTTTACTAACATTTCTATCAATGAACGAAGGCAATGGTTCAAACCTTGTAATTAGTGTTATCAGAAAGGAAAGTTTTATGTTACCGTCAGTCAATAAGTGTTCCTTGGGAGTAAAACACCTTGCTGCAGGAAACGTAGGTTGACGTTGAAACTAGTTGTACTCAGGAAGTAAGTACACAGTTATTTGTGAAATGATAAGGAAATAGACTACTATAATATAGGCTTTCAAGCACGTTGCACATGTCTTTGAAGCGATAAAACTGTGTTTAGTCACTATATAACGGGAAACAAAGGCTTACATGACAACTCTCACTGATAGCTAAGATACAATGATAATTATACGAGTATAATCTTATCCAGATATTTGTTTGTAAATAAATAAGATTGCGTTTACCTACTCCTCCTAATCTAAAATTACTTTGCTTAACCAACAAATGCAGATATTTTAATAGAAACTTATTTATGCGAGAGAAAACTTTCGAAAGTTCAGTCTCGAGCAAACTTAGGCGATTCACTTTGGATACGAATTCAACTATAGAACCGCATCGCAGAGGCGTCATTGAGTGAACAAAGCTTTGGCTAACTCAACAATGTGTTTAGTTTCCAGATTAGAGCAATCCCGTCCAACACCTAAACATGGATCTGAGATAACATTCAAACTCAGACCGCACTGAATATAAATGAGATTTTAGAACTCCACAGCGCCCGTCTTGGAGCTCTCGTGCATAATTATTAATCACTAAACATTACAAACGGTCTTCTTCATTCTAACACCAGTGAATTACTTAAATAGACATTGAAATTCTAACACAAAGATATCTTACCCTAACAGCAAGTCTAATTTTTCTCTATTGTTGTTCCACAAATAAAAGTTGAAAAATCTATATTGGATAACAGCGACTGAGGAGGAGCGCGGGCGGAGACGGTATTGCGTGAGGAGGGCCCGGAATCCCAGCACGCACCCTCACTTCCCAGCTGTTTGCGTCTATTACGATTTCAATGTCAAGTCCGATCAATAACGGCCGGGGATGTAAAATTTCGGATGCTTTCGGCGCGTTCCGGGAGCTACGAACGCCGACCATACTAACCTACCGTAATACGTCGGGGTGCGTGCTCTGTTCACGATCAATAGCCGCCTAGTAAGGCTCGGCTCATTTTATAAATAGTCTTGAACTTCACCTCGGCCGCTGCCGTTTCAAGATTCGTGGGCGAAAGTGTGGAAATATCTAGTTGCGTCACGACGCCGGTCGTGTTTTGTAAATATCATAGAGCGAGCCCGTCAGTATCATAAAATGCGATACCCTTGTTTGAAATGAATAATATCAATATGGACGTTGATAAGCCGTTGCAAGCTGTAATACAATGCCGGTATCTCATTATGTAAATGAGATGCACAATCTCCAACGAAGAGAAAGTTTAAAAATTTCAATATAACGTGACAATTGGCAACTGATGTGAATATTTTGCTAAGTTTTCATGTAAATCGCTGCTCTTCGAGTGGCTGCGTTATAGTCGATGGCGAGAGGAAATCGCTGGAAAATGTCCCAGGAGTGGAGGCGAAAATCGGAAGCCGTGAATTTCTCTATCTAGACTTTAAAGTAACTCGAAAAATCAATAGGTATTCCTTTCATCAGGATGCATACGAACGTAATCCATTGGACGAAAATTGAACAAAATGTTGACTACGTGGCTCTTGATAAATTAAAGAAATAATTATACGAAAACAAACCCGATGAGATGAGGTGGAATCAAGCTCGAGCTATTACAGTGAGTGAACCGAGCAAAAGCGGCGATATTAAAGGACGAAAACGAGCGGTTCATTACTGGGAATGCCGGCAATAACAATACGGTTAATGGTCGTGCAGAGATCCTCTCAGTGCCCGTTTCTACTCAAAAATTTCCCTCCGCTACGAACTGTAACAAATCCCTGACAATTATGAGTACGGGTTCTGATATAACAACATCGTACTGTTATTTAATTGTGTAATTTTCTATGCATAATTCATAGTAGGTACTTTACATAAATGATTATAAAAGAATCGCAACAATTAGCTATATCGCATGTCGTCTGTATCGTTGGAGTAAAATTGTAATCGGTGGTTGGTACATAACTATGTTAATTATCGTGTATAATTGTTTAGGTATAGTTGTTTAACTCGGCTACTGCGTTTTATAAGTTTGTAAGGAATCGTGACTAACTCTTGGGCCTGTCATAAGCCGAGCGACGTGCGGGTAGGTCACGTAGACATACATCGCTTACTTACTGTTTTACTTACGCGTAAAATAACTTATGCGTGCGTTATGTTACTGATAAAGAAAAGTTTTCTTTTATTTCATACTAGGCTATGCTTGCAGCTCCACCTGCATGGATGTCGGTTTTTGCGATTTTGGACTATTTCTCCTGTTCTACACCGGTTGTGATCAAACATACGTAAAATTTTAAGTCAAAAAGCGAACAAACAGACAAGAATTCAAATTTTTAACACAACCCAAGTATTTCTTTTAAATATCCTTAATGCGCAGACACCTTTACAATTTAATAATAGTATAGGTAGATAGATTACTAGGTTAACGCAAGAATAATAAGTACCAATAAAACTAAGAAATGATATATTTATGTTGGTCTTGAAATATTAATACTTTACGCTCGCTGTTTGCAGAAGTAATAAGTAATCTGCCTAGATTGTAAAATAAACCTAATTGGTTATCCAATTAAGATAACAAACACGCAATAATGTTTTTATAATTTTTCAGCACTGGTCGTGTTCGGGCCCATAACCTGTTGATTGCAGGTACAGTGATAAACATCTATATCATGTAAGAGTTAGGTGGTGCGTAGGCGGGATAAATAACGAAAAGCGATCAGTTTAAACTGCCATAATTATAGAACATTTCGTTGTTGTTAATAGGGAACAAATAACCATAATTACATTAATCGACAATGCTGTCTACGATTCCTAAGATAATAACTCAGGAACTTGAGACACTATGTGATTATTTACGTAACAGCTAGTTGCTAGACTAGTTTCTAGACTAGTTTATCAAACGTTACTGAGTAGTACTAGTCGTATAACTCTTTTTTGTACACCAAGGGTATGACAATGAGCGGTACATTATGGTATTCAATGAATTAGGCCCTGATTCAGTAAAATAGATTTGTGATTATAATGCTTAGGATAACTTGGTCATATTATTTTTTAAATCAGAAAATAAATCAACCTATTACCTTTTTCCTTCTAATCGACCTGAAATCATGCATTTTGAAAACGCGTAGGTAGTTACATTGGGCGCCTGGATAGACAACAAAATACTCATAGGAAAGTTCTCGCTCCAATAAACGTACTTACGGCAAAGATCCCGACCATAAACTTAACTAGTGTTATGAGATCAGAGTTGATCGTGCGTGACCAGTCAATGTGATCACGCCACTTTATTTAGCTGGGCTGTAATTAGGGATGAACGTAATTTGAATATCTTTAAAAAAATTGATATTTTTATCCAACATCGATAATATCGAATATTTTTATAGATGTTAGATACACCGTGCAAATAATAGAAAGGTAGTAAGTGTATAAAAATAAGAAAATAGGAGAAGAAGAAGAAGTATATCAATAATATCGTATGAATAATTTTATACCAACTATAACTTTTCTACCTTTTCATCGACGTTATTTTTATTCTGATTTAACGTTGCAGTTGCAGCCCTAGTTATAATAATAATATAATTAGTTAAGGCAATAACGTACCCAGACCACACCTCGCAATTAGGTCTTTATTATGTGAACAGTTTATGTGGTGGTCTTATTAACATACACATAAACATGCTCCATAAGGAAACTTGTAGATAAATGTGTTGTGGCTGTCAAGATGCTTGCGTAACATGAATACTGAATCGTATTTTCATAAAATATTTTAAGGTGCACGATGTAATAATTATTCGACATTATCGTAAATAAAAACATTTATTTTGAAATCAATCCTTTAAAAGTTTACTTGTAATTAAATGACGAAACTTATTTTACAAACGGTACGTGGAATACCTAGCTAATACGTTTATTGTGAGATGGTGGACAGCCCTACCCCTTAGGGGCCTTGTTCACCCAACCTCGTGAACAGATAAGATGGTTTTTATTTACTTTACCGAGAATTCAAAATCACATTCCTTATTCATTTAGATCGCAAAGTAATGCTTATGTATTAACGTGATTATATGATATTTATTCATCTATGATTTGTTCGTTACGCAGCTACTAGACTAATGAATTTCTATGGATATGGCTGAAAGCAATTAAAAAAAACACATTGTTACACAGCTAAAAAGTAACCAATTGGCTCTTAGCCATATAGGTACATCAGGCATGTTGAATTTTATTACATCAATTTAAATCAGATATATGCTCATTTTCTTCTTTATATGGTCGCACATCGTTCGTTAGACCGAGTTACTTAGTTAGACGGATTTAGTGTGTCTAGTTTTTTTAAAGAGGCGTTCATATGAATGCGGCTTAACTAAGGCTGAAATCACAGATACAGATATAAACGCGTTTCATTCAATTCAAACTGCGCTATCGGAATTCATTCAATGAATTTCATAGAGTAATACTTGAGATCTGTTAGATGAACGAATATTGACTGACGAAATTCAGGTTACACCTAAGGGTGGTATTACACTTATCAAATATCTTTGTCCAATGTACATTTGATCAAAAAAATTATCGTCCAATTTCTTTGTAATACCACCTAAGTATAGTAAAGTCTAAGTGCGGTTTGAGCATCTCCAATAAAGGCCATAACCGTCAGATTTTAGTAACTTGCCTAGCTTTCTCTTGTTTAGTGAGGCCTATGAATCTTGAACTTAGACTATTGTTTATAGTATATTCACGGGAATTAATATCGTGTTATATATTGCAATCGCATTAACGACTAACAATATTAACGGTAGCTATTTAGGGCGTGTATTGTGTACTTTAAGTAGCACTAACCGTAAACAGAATTAATGACTGAGGCATCGGAAATTCAATTGTAAAGGTGTTAGATCGACTGCAGGTTGCGTTGGGAAGGGTTTATTAGAATACTAGCGTTTTATTTATCACGTCTGTATATCTCCTTATCAGTCCTAATGGGTAGGCAGAGGTGCTCTAGGTATAAATATTTGGTATATCAACGTAGGAAGCAAAAAACTATAGCGGGTAAAACATTTATTGCTCTGAACAGGGTAGGTACCTACTTATGTTGAGCTGTTTTACAAGTTAGCCAGGTTGAGGGTTAAAAGCAATATCTTAAGAAATAAGAACCGAGTTACCATGTGGTAAAAACAATCTATAAAACCAAAATTACATTACTATAAAACAGTACAATTAACGTCTAATAAAGAACAATCATTAAAGTTTTTACCCGACTGCCGAAGAAAGGAGGGTAATGTTTTTCGAGACTATTTAACATGTTTTATCGAGAACATATTTCGTTTCGTGGTTATAAAACAAAAGGTATTTGAACTGCAGTCATTAGGTACGAGTATAGCAAATTAAATCACAATATGGCAGCATTAGTGTTGCGATTCTATGCGCCGGAGATTTGCAAGCCTTGTAGCGTGCTGCATCGACGTGCACTGTAAGTAGGTTATGCGCGTGCGTCGACCCCGCGGCCGACTTCAGGGTTAACGCCAAGTGCTCGTTGCTACTAGGGTTGCTATAACGATAGATAAGTCTTATTTATCTTTATACTATACTAGCGACCCGCCCCGGCTTCGCACGGGTGCAATGCTGATACTAAATTAAATACACTACAGAATTTACGACATCACGTTAGAAACCTCTAAGATTAGCAATGTTGCCTTAGTATATGATGCATGTATTATACATATAAACCTTCCTCTTGAATCACTCTATCTATTGAAAAAAACCGCATCAAAATCCGTTGCGTAGTTTTAAAGATTTAAGCGCACATAGGGATATAGGGACAGAAAAGGCGACTTTGTTTTATACTATGTAGTGATAGGCAACTTGTATTACACATTATATGGAATGCTGCATGCTACAAGTAGGTACGAGGCCTGAAAATATCTAAATTGAGCCTTTTTTATTTGGAACACTCTAAAAACTTTTTCAATGCAAATCATTGGAGCCCGGGGGTTTACTCTCTACAACTCCTATGTTGATTAAATTATATACTAACTGCAGTCAATATTATAAATATTTCGTTTATTTACCCGAGGTTAACCAGAATACAAATAGGTAGAACCACGTTCGAAAAATCTAATTTGGTGTCTTTGGATCAAATCAATTATACATTTTACGACTTCGATGTATGGAATAGATATAAGGAAGGAATACATTCAGTTTCCAAAAATATATTACAGAAGATTGTTTAATAATTCAGAAGCTATATTGCAAATGAATTGAATCTCATGTTTAACAAACGATTAGAGGGCCATGCAAAGAGCAAATCAGTACCTACACAATATTTATTAGGTACGTAGAATATAATAAATCCTAATACATATTAAATATTAATTTCAGTCAGTTTATGATGTATATCAGCAACACCACATTATACATTTTGATTTATTCATTCGACTAATACTTTGGTATAATATAAACCCATTATTACGCAAGACATGTTATAAAATGTTATGCTAATTTGCAGATTTTGTTCTATAAAAAGGCGCTAGAGCAGCCGAAAAGCAAATTACTATGTCAAGAGACTTAAAATTTATAGATCCCGTATTCAAATAGTCACTTCGTAGTTATTTACTTTGAGCAAAACTTCGAACACCATTTTGTAAGAAACCAACAGCGTTAAGACTTTGAAAAATAAACATAAGGTTAAAAAATCCATAAATATTTCTGTCGACTACCATTCAGGTGTTTGTTTTTAGGATAGAAGTGTATCATAATTCACTTTTGGATGTATATTTTTATAATAGATTTTTACTATATCGCTCGGTATGCAGACAATAGAATTTATTTTATTCCTGAGAGAGAGTCCGTGGGTCCGTCCGGCCCAAATAGAGCAGTACTACAAAACATCGTTGCCAAGTAAGATTTCTTCCATAGCAAGGTTGGAGAATTTGGAGATAGGGTTAGCATATCACCTTTGATACTTTGTTATCGTGAAGCGGGTCACTAATTGTTTAACACTTTAGCAGAATAAAATAACAAACAAATATTTTTTATCACGGAGAGCATCTATTGGCCACTAAATAAAGAATAATAATGGACATAACTACACAACTTAATTGGTTTTCTCTCTTTTTATCAGTAGTATAAGTTACGTATGAGAGCGATAAGTTTAATACATACCTACTTACCAAATGATTTATTTACGAACTGACGATTTCGATTGACATAATTTATAACTTAATCTAGCTAACCTATAGGTTATAGCATCGATCTAGGTAACACCTGGTTAACAATAGATTTCATTAGGCTCATAACTATTGGCATGACAGACTTAGGTACCTATAGTAAACAGACGACAATGTCTCGCGTTGATTAAGAATCCTAGTTTTGATTACTGCCATGGCCAACCTACTCACATTTGGATCTTATGACTTGTTATTGTCACCTATGTCTGCGTTCCTAGTACATCATATCAAACTACAGAGTAGAATTATCAAACTTTTGCGTGCTATTATGTAATTATGAATGATATTAATTAGCCAATGTGCCAACAAGTTTGCCTGAAACCAAGCCAATGTTTTCCAAACATTATTGCTGTAGTTATCGTGATAATAATAGCTGGCATGGGATCAATGACCGCTCCAGTTCTATTCTAGTAACTTCAACAACTAGTGATACATAATTTGCTTCAGTAAGTTTCATGAACTGAAATTTGTGATCTCGATTCTTTTTAAGGCTGATGTTTACGTGAAATATTAATAAAATGAATAGGAAGAATTATTTACATTTACGTTTTCTTTACTCAAATGAACATTTGGTTCCTTGAGTAGTTAGTTAATTGCCACTGATGAAATTTTGTATGATTTTGACTACCTACAGATTGAGCATCTCCGTCAATTTGTTTTTTAAAAATGAATGATTAAAATAATCATATATTATAATATTAGACAGATAAGAAGACACTACTCATCTGTCATAATAGCAGTGCGATGCGCACGAGTCGAGCGCGACAAGCGGACTGCGCGTGGGCGTAGACGAGGCGACGGCAACGATACATTGCTCCGTGTGGGCATTGCCATGCCATTAGGCAACATTCAATAGACACAATACTGACAATACATTACGTTCGCAACCGGTTATAAGTACCTCATACCATTAATTAACAATAAAAAAAAGATTCAACAAGATTCTTAATGACATTTCAATACTGCAGAATTATACGTGCTACTGCGAAATATAAAAGAAACAACTCCTAAATGTACGCAAAAGAGGTGCATATTTATCAAGATTGAATTTAGCAGTACGATGCAAACCGGCTTCCAAAGTACCACCAAACATGGCAATAGTGTCCTGCAAGTGGATACTTGCGATAACTTTGTAAAAAAAACTTGATCACAAGTAAGTATACGAAATGGTCTCGCAAGCAGTTACGGCTTGCTGGACAAAGTTCGCACGCTTGTTGCCTTTTATAGTTCTGGTAGCCTATACACTGTGTCGAAAGCTAAACATTAAGAAAATACGCAAGATCTACTACTATTTATTGCGCCACGCGATCAAACTGCGTGTTCCTAAATTCGAAATCGTTTATAGAGAATCGTTGGCTAAACTTAACCAGCAATCATCTACGTAATGGAGTAATTACGTTTATCTAGTTCTTATGAAACGGTCAATATCTAAGCTACTTACTAAGTAAGAACTTATTACACGTCGTGCTATCATTCTACAACTTTTTACAGCGAAGGAAAGTTGCACCACGAGACCTATGCAGCCCTATTGTATCTATTAACCGGCTAATTTTCTCATTTCTTGCCATTTACGGTCCGTTGAGAAAATCGAGATGCATTTTGCTGTATATCAGTGCATGATGAACAGACGGCATGACAGTATAACTTAGGCCCACTCGTGACGGGCGACTCATTTATTTGTCCACTTGATAATAATTTATTTTGCAAAGATCATACGAGCATATGTGTACTGTGTTAGTGCTTGCTACCTATATAAAAACTTGTGTTGCTGCAAAATGTTTAACGACTCTTGTGCTCGGTGAGCACAACGATTTGAAGAAAAAACGCGGTGTTAATACACATGGGAAGCCTTGAGTTATAGTATCGGGTTGCGGTTGCGCGGACTCTGTCGGATTTAGTTACATGGACGACCGCGCGTCGGCCACATCTTCCGACGCGACGTGCTCTTTATAATACACATTACACCTTGTTATTACGTCCTAAATTCATCACAGGCGCTCCCATTTCATATAACAGATAATAGCAATCCATCACGCTTAAATAATCGCAAAAAAAATAAAACCTGCAAAACATTTTATGACGGCGTTCAGCTCGTTAGCCTGTTTGATTATGATAAGCGATATACTTTTGAACGTAGGTAAATGGACGGTAGACGTGAAAATTACCGACGCGATAAATTCATAAGCCCGGCTTTAGGTCTTACGAGCAATACAACCGGTCGGCGCAATCAATATGCTGGCAGACAGCGGGCCACCATAAATAGAAGAAGTGGACGCGGATTTAATGATGCCGCTCCGCGAAAACGTGCCTCGCTTGTCGCTAATATCAATCATGCTTACAGCTCTGTATTTCTATATCGTTTCACTTGATTATTAGATTCCAGAAGGAAGTCGGTCGATAATATATTTTATGGCTTGCCTATTGAATTTCATTGGTAGAACGATTTACTTTTTGCAGTACCTATTATAGATAGCTCTCGAGTCAGCAAAGAGAAAGATCATAAGTGCGGTTGTAGTTTGTAGTAGGTACACGCGGAGGGTACTAAGGCGGGGTGGGGAATTATGAAGTTTCCCTCGTTAAGCAAACGGTTTATTCTCACGCGAGGAAGAAGGAAACGAGACGGCTCCAAGACAATACCAGTCGTTTTATTTACGCGATAGATAAGTGAAGAAAATGTTTTAAATTATCTCGCGTGCTGAGTCGAAACACGAGCGAACATTTTAGTTACAATGGTAGCACTTCCCGCGTCAGACAATCACGGAATAACTACTATTTATGCGTGTTCATTATCTATGCTAAATGATATTCAATTGTTATCTCGCTTAAAAAAGATACTTGCACTTGGAGCAAATCACAGCCGGACACAGTGTCCATGGCTGGATTTCACAGATGCATGAAAACGTGCACTTATGCCTACCTACTACAATATAACGCTATGAATTTTGATGCTGGATTGCACTAATTAAATCCGTTTAATTTAATTGAGTGCGCTTGTCTGCCACCTAAAAAAATGAGTTTTCACGGTTAACTAAACGATGAAATTGACCACCAGAATAAGAATATTCTCCATTTATCTCCGTTAACTTTAATGTCCCTATCCCATCACGAGTGACCGAAAAACCTTGTTAACGATATAGGTATTATGTTTTGTATTTCTTTAACGGTTATTATTCAGACTAGGTATTTCTATTTACAGGAAGTCTTACCGTCAATCTGCTAGTATATTCGGGGCATTTAACCACCAGAACATTTACTTGACTAGTAATTTACATATTAAGCTATTTTAATTGGGTGCTTGATATTTTCACAGCAACAACTGCCAATTTGAAATTTATCATGCAATTATTAGAGCAATAAAACAAGACTTGAATGGGTTTTAAATTTACTAGTGGTGTTTAAACTCATACAGCAAAAACTTGTAATTTAAACTATATAATATGCCAATTATGTAGTTACTTAATTTACTTCTTAGTTCATGTTGGTAAACGTTTATTGAATCACTTATAAAGGTACTTCTACAAGACCAATCCAGAGCAAGTCCAGTTTACAAATAAAAGAGATTTCTTCAAAAACTGCTCCCCCTCTAAATAAAAAATATAACTACGCAGTGAATAAAACTATTTAAATTCCATCATAGCTGATAAAATCACCTATATCGATATTGCTATATTATTATTATTGATAATATATTTTATGCATCAATATCACCGTTTTCAGGTTTTCTTACACATCGTTGCAACCCTACCGCAGCAAAACAGAAACCGCGGCTACATGGTCAATTAACAAAGGAAAACAAATGAGTATGTACAAAAGTGCACGCTATATGCTGTAATAAATAACAAACAAATGCTGAGCAAAAATAGCAACGGCTCGGCGGACAGGGGAATGACCGTCGCTTGACACACAACTGGCTCAAGGCCCGTGGAGATTAGATACCAGCGTCGCATAACAAATACATATAACGACTGACAATTGCAAAATAATCCATGTCTAGAACAAGCCAGTGACCAGTCTTTCGTTGTAGAAAGAATAAAAAAGAGAGACGGTTTTAAACGTCACTTGATATAAAATAATACGCCGAAAATATATTTAAAAAAAAACAGCAATAGCATAAATTACTTTACCTTTAATTTAGATACCTACTACGTACTAATGGCGTAGGTATAGCGGTTCTATCCACGAGGCCCAAGTCACCTGCTAAACAACAGACGAACGGCGTTTTCTTCTCCGAGTTGGGCAGTCATAGGGCAGATCCTTCCGGAAAGCCGACATATCAATCAAAAACAATAAGTGGATCTTGAGTTCGAAAGTGCAAACTTTGAACTCAACTGCTAATTTTTTTTTACCCATGATCTTACTGGCTTATGTTCAAATCTAAGTGTTACCGTGACAAGACAATATTCTTAGTGTTATCATGCTATTGTTTCATTGTAAGAGACTATACATTTCTAATTATAATTAAGTGGTGACGGTTCTCACAGTGTACCTGTGTACAATGAAAATGTGTGATAGTCGTTTGTTTTTATTACAGATCGCACTATTTCTGATTGTACTGCGCTTGGTAACTATGGAATTTTCACGCACGTAACACGACAATGGTTTTATATTGATACCGATTCTACTGTTACAAACTCGAAACTAGACTAAAAATAGCTAAAACTCGACGTAAGCCACAAAGTATAACTGCATGAAAATTCAAATTCGTTGCTATTTTTTAAATTTTAAATTTCAAATGACGCTTTCATCGTAACATGTTGAAATGACTGCTATAAACACTATTATATATAGTAAAAACTGTATCTTTGTTTTTCTATTATGTTTTGAAACTACACTACCCTGACAGTTAGTTACTAAAGGTACTGCACTTAAAAATCTTTAAAGAACCCACTATGTGCAAGACATTTATAAATTGCTATGCTGCATAAGGATAATCCTGCTATTCCTAAGTCCTTCCGAAGGACTTTCGACTTACCTACCTAAGGGAATGTTATCTTATAAATAAGAAGGCTTGAAACAAAAGGCGACTTTTAGTCGTAGTTAATTTGATCACTCTAATATAAGGCACGTTAAAAGATAAAAATATCAAAATACAATTAGCAAAAGGTATATTTTAGTAGATCACTTCATCACCTGATGTCTGCACGAGATATCAAACAGATTAAGAATGATATAGTGTTTTACATTGTTAAAGTGTATCTATCTATTCATTTCAACACAAAAAAGCGACGATTTACCTTCGTCTGGCCAGAGGCGTGGCTCGTAAACCACCCAGTGGTACGATTAAATTACACAAAAGTTACGTTTATTTGGTAGAAAACGTAGCGGCCACCCCTCCCGGCGCCACTTGTGACAGCGTTTTATCGCTAAAAGTGTCAGCCAGTGTTTTTATGGCGGCAACAACAAAAGCAAACTTTCACCTCTGCAAACCTTTCAAGCAATAAAAATATTTTATTGGCTACCATTACGCGTCCAGTTAGCACATCTTAGCTTGAAAACAATGACTAATTATTAATATTTACTATAGTTAAAAAAACTGGAATGAAAATAGTTGTTATTATTGCTGTGATGTCAAATAGCTGGCTATTCAATTGAAACGGCATTTTTTTCGGTATTTTTTAAATCTATTTTTACATCACACACAATCGGATCTTAATTGATTTATGATGTCAATGTTTTTTTTGTTAAAATCTGAAAATTACATACCTTGATCTGATATGAATTTACTTTGTGCTTCGGAAGTAGATTGAAGGTGGAGAAGTCCAGTCTTCTAGAAAATATGCCATTCGCACCAGCACCGGCTCTGTAAAGAAAATTACATAAAACTTTAGAAATAAGGTAGGTAAATTTGTAACTAGGTATTTAAGGGGTTTTTAGTTGGATATTACGACGTCAAATAATATCAAGTTCGTTCCCATTTACTGCATGACTGACAGGCTTATGTGGGTATTCTTTGTAGCTAACCTCGCGGACACTCCCAACTTTTAACCCTTTCACGGCGCGCAGTGATAAATCGGAATCCAATTTTCTATACACTTAGCGACTAGTACATTTCGTGTCGTCAGTATTGAAATGGTTTATACTTAATCGAGTTACACGGATTTACGGGCAACACGCAGACTTACGGCTTTTACGCAAAGCGAATGCTACGAGATTTCATTAATCAACTTGCGTACCTACTTTTTAATACCTACCGTCCGTCGTCGTATTTTATTATTATGTCTGGCTATCAGAAGCCCTTGAAAAGAAACATTATTTAAAATAAAATATACGACATCTCTTGAAAGGAAATCACAATAAAACAAGTAAAAAACAAAACCAGTTTGGCAGTTAAAAGACGAGATATTTTAAAATTATGTATTCGATTCGAGATACAAGAATCTCAAAATGTAGGTGGTTTAAAAAAATTATAATTAAAATCAGTTCTCGGTGTTGAACGCAAATGGTTAAATACAAAACTTAATAAACCTAAGATAATAAAACAATCCATTGCCGATCAAAAATCAATAAACTGTAAAGTAATACAACGTGCATCGATGTTTTTATTCTTCAAACGCGAAGCCAAGTCTCAAGGTAACGCAAAAAAAAACAAGTTTTTTTCACTGTCAAGGCCAACAAAATTAGATACCGGCTTTCGTATCTCTGCGGGTGTGTCAATATAGCGCTGTGTTTACATTTACGTACAGATAAAAAAACGGCGATTATATTATTGACGTGTTTGTCGCGAACGCGATACGGGTCTGTTTAAATTAGCGAGTATACTGAATAGATGATTAATAAATGATCAATATGCAAAAATAAATTACCGTGATTTGAATACAATTAAAATTGACGATTACAATATTAGAAAATTAAGTATCTACTGATATGGTTCAGCTAGAATTTGCATTTCAGATTGATATTCATTTCTCATCAAGCTTACTCATTCGGAGTTTGCAGTCGAGACTTGCGATGACGATGACGGAACGGAAGTGCGCTCGACTTAATATGGGTAACCTTGGCCGTACAATGAGTTAGTTTAATTTCATGAACAAAAAATGGCGGCGCGAAGCCACAGAGCGGCCCAGTTACGCAACACGATAGCCTTAGTGCCTCTTAATGTTACACGTGTAAATAAAATTAGGACGTAAAATGATAAGGCATTGCGAAATTGTAAACAGTGACGGGAAATGTTTATTTGGCATTCTGTCGATAAGAACATTAAAAATAAGTCATTGTGCCAAAAAAAGAGAACAAGGAATGTGTTATTGTGGAATCAGTATTTTATTATTGTAGAGAAGGCCAGAATATCGCATGTGATTAAAGGGTTAACATAGTGTTAGCTGGGAATTTTCCTATCTACATCTATATAAATAAATAAAATGAAGTGTCTGTTTGTATAATTAAAATAACCGCTTTTTACTAATTGCATTTAAATGTATACACGGTACATATAGGTACCAAAAAACATTTATGTACCTACAATTTTTGGCTTTCAGTCTGTCTGGTTGTTTATACATTATATATATGGTAATATCTAAAATGACTGGACCCATTTTAACGGGAGTTTCACTGGCAGATAGCTGATGTACCTAACAAGAAGAAATTTAGGCTACTTTAATTTTGTAAAAATAATTAATGTTTCGATTCGAAAAATTTAAAACCACGCTGACGAAGTCGCGTGCACAGAATACAGTAAATGAATAAAATACATATTTATATTTATTATTGAGTACCTACGTTAAAAAATGAATAATATAGTTATTATCAAAGCATTTGTGTTTATTTAGTTTCGTCGAATTCCTGCTCGCCACTTGAGCACGTGTACTACAATGTGGATCAGATTATGACAACACTACTTAGCTTGTTGTTTTCGTATTGTAGTGTTGAGAAAAATATTCGTTTTATTTACTCGCTAAAGTCGCTAGTGAGCAGTTTGTAGTTACATATAGCACACCATAACAAAAATACCGTTTGTTTTCTATAACGCATGTTCCTCGCGTTGCTTCCTAATTTCTCTCAGAACACGGTTTAGCATTATTGTTACTCGAATCGATACGCAGTAGACCCATGTGCAGTAATAGGGTTAGATGTTATTGTTACAGTAATATGTTATGTTATGTTTATTTTGATATCAACATGCCACAAAAGAGCGTACAAAAATTAAGAATAAGTGCATGAGACTACTCAGTCCATAATTTATGTTGCATCGTAGCGTATAAGATACCTACTGAGCAGATAAGATACATAGTAAATTCTGTATCATATAATAATTAATGTAACTAATTAAAAAGTTTACGAAACAAAACCTTAGCGCAATCCAGTAGCACCCAGTAACGCCATCTATCTGCTACGCTAATTTTATTATGTTCAATATTAGGTTAGTAGGCAGGTAGGTACCTAACCAGCCAATTTAATCTTGTTTGCAACAATTCTGTAGCAAATGAGATCAACACAAATTTGTGCTAAGAATAAACCGTTATAATTACAAGATGTGCGTGTATACTATAGGTATTTAGTACAAAATGTAGGTATTTATTAGACTTAATAAGCTGTTTATTCATGAGATTATTTATAGTTTAGTACTGTATTAGTTTAATTGTACCCATAAAGATATTCGAAGCCCTAGCGATAATCTTCTGATCAACAGACCTGGTTTTCGCGGCCGTCAGACAGTAGTGGCTACCGAAACCAAAAAATAAACCTAATTGTTATAACTTGCTCTGTTGGTTGTTAGTACGGGACAAAAATCTTGGAAATTAGAATAACTTCCGGACTTAGATTGGATTAAAATTTTGTATTCTTACGAATTTGTTCATTTGTTTTGTCTTGGCAAATACTCTGGCTGGTACTTACTTCATGATATCCCAGTAAGTACCTAGGTAGTCAAAAGAACTTCTAATTTAAACAAGATAAACCCGTCATGTTTGGGTTCATTTGTTTGTCTGGTTACGTACTTAATACCTGCTGCTAATATTATTGCTGTTATTCTTTCATTCTTATTAAGTAGTAAATCTACCTAAACTTTTTTTAATAAAGTACCTAGGTATTTTACTAGTAAAAATGCACGGGTATCGTACCTACTTATTCAAATGAGAAATCATAATAAAACAGCTTGTTTACACAACCAACACTGTCGAGTTGATATGGCGAATGCAATATGGCGAGGTTGGCCTTGGTCGTTGAATAAAAATAACGATGTTTTTGTCGAGTGATTTTATAGGTAGATACGCGAGTGCGGACGGACGGACGCATGGCTCGCCCGCAGACTGGGTCCCGCTGTGTGTGTGCACTCGACCAAAATACTACGCCACATAGTCTCCCATATTCTATTGTTTTGTATGTGTTTTGATTTAAATAAGGGTTATCACTTCTTTTAGTACGTAGTTTGGTACTTAATTTTTATATTACAAAGGTTGCAAATAAAGTACCTACGCGACCAGAATGAAGGCAAGCGCTACTTGCTTGAAACTTGAAAAGTATTCACGCTCACTACTGCTAATGAATCTAATCTAGACAATATGTACGAGTAAGCACCTACCTACAACTTTTTTTTTCAATAGCAGACACCATTATCTTGTTTATTGAAATAACTATGTATTTTTTATCTAGTTGATATATTACATAGGCCTATGTCTATAGTGTTGATTCAGAAAATATTAACAATACAGGTCAGAGTGTTTCCCTTAGAAAAGGACTAGCATTGAATTCCCGTCCTGAAAGTTGATTTTGTCCAAGTTAGCATAGGCATAAATTTCTTCAAAACTTCATACTAGGTAGATAATATACCAATGCCTTATTCAACTACAACAAACGTCAGCGCAGTCACACCCAAAAACTTATTTACTTAGGATTAGGATCAGTCAAAGGTGCGGTACTCACGGTAACAACTGCTTTTAGCTCATTACTTAAGTGCTAAAAGCACTGGCCGTTGTCCAATAAGAGTGTTCTTTAAAACGATGTGTTTTGTTTATTAACCTCGCATATTAACATTTGTGTTTGACAAACAATCGTGGCAAGCTGGCAAGGCTAACTTGGATATTGGTACAATGTACCGATGCGAACTGCCTGCAAACACCAATCTAGAGGGGTTAACGAGAATACTAGTTATGTTTTTTGAAATATTGCGAAAAATGAGTAGATATAGCTCATTTCGGACAAACGTCAGGCATAAAAATATTGTTTTGGTTACGGCACCGATAACATTGCACAGTGCTCAAAATAGATTTAATAATAGGTAGGTACTATTTTTAGTTGGTAAATGAACTAGCATACGGCCCTCTTGATTAAGAATGGACTATTTGTACCTATACTAGGTGTGTTATATACCTATTAAACTCACAATACTCAATACAATTTTACGGACATTGTTTTGGTAATCGAGGAACTTTTTTAACTCTTTTGTTGACATACTGCTATCTTAATTATCACGGCTAAACTCCAATTTCGCAAACAACTATAAGATTGGAATTTAATAATAACAAAATAACATTCCACTGAGAGCAATTTAATTGAATGTATTTTAGTAAGTCATGCAGTAGAGTTCTATAGCTCAAAGCTATTTGTTCGGCTTAGTAGGGAGATAAGTCGAATGTCTATTGTGATTTGAAAGTAGACACCTCAGTGGGAGCTGGCTGTGAACCGGTCCAAGACTTTCTCATTCATGCAGCCCACGTACTGCAACCGGCTTTACTGATACGAACCAAAATGTAATGAAACATTTTCTTGTACACCTTGTTAGATTAGAAAGATTGCAAACAATCTGCACGAAACTACACAACTCTCTATCGAACTTGTCATACCTAACAGATAATATGACTAATTTGATAGAGAGTTTATTTTGGTTTGTTACGCTTTAACGCCCAACTACCAATCAGCATAAAATTTTGCACACACGTGGTATGGAGTACAGAATAGGACATAAAGATACTTTTTATGCAGAAAACAACACTTCAACCGAACGGAAGCACTGAAGCCGCGGGCAAAGGTACACAGTAAAGTTGGCACAGATACACTCAATATTATATAGTGTAGTTAGTAAATTGATATGATCTGTGGTTATGAATCATCGCGACTTAACACTTTTTATACATCCACGAGGAAATAAATTTAATAGAAGATCGTCTTACGCAAAAACAAGTAATTGTAACGCAATCGTATCGG
This sequence comes from Lithosia quadra, assembly GCA_963576445.1. Lineage (NCBI taxonomy): Eukaryota > Metazoa > Arthropoda > Insecta > Lepidoptera > Erebidae > Lithosia > Lithosia quadra. The sequence goes on along the minus strand of OY754880.1, from coordinate 11,979,517 downwards.
ATAACCGAACAAAAAATTACAGACTCGACAAAAAGCAAGTCTAAATACAATATTTGGCAAAAAAGAAACGAGACGCCAACAAACCGAGATATTGGTTTTCATACTAAATTAAGAATTATTCACTCAGATGTTGTGCAGATGGTTTGCAAAAATGTTCAAGATTTGATTTTCACACGGATCTATAGAACCGTACCATGGCAAACTTTTATCAAAAATATAATTATTGAAATGGTTCGACATAATTAACAATTAGGTACATACATGTTAGGTGGGTGCGTATAAAATAAAGTCACTTTCACGCACACTTACCTAAGTCTAATATCTATTTCTCGACAAATTTTTACTAAACCGCACAACGGATTTTGATGTGGTTTTCGTCGATGATTAAAAACATTTTTAATCCTAAAATTATCATTTTAGGATTTAGTACCAAGATGAATAAGGTTTTAAAGAATGGTAAAATAAAATAGCATACGTGCGAATAGATAATTATTCAATAGCCTCGTTTTATTGAAGTATGTTAAAAATAAACTGGAAGATACCTTTATTGAGAATAAACAAACCATTGTGTACTTTATCAGATAGAATCAAACAAAGAGTTTATGTAGTGGGGTGCCAATTTACACCAGATGACCTTTACACGTTGATATTATGTTAATATGTATTGTCCAACAATACATTCTTAAACTTTTTGTTCCCACAATCAACATTTACACCCGCCAATTTAAAACGATGCGCGTTTATCGGACAACACTCCATTCCATTTTACATTTATTTTGGTCACGGTCTAGATATTTTCACCCTAAACGGACTCCCACCGTTGTAAAACCTTGAGACGAAACAATTATCGCACTGTGACAAAGGAAACTGGCGCTTAAAAACAAAGACACGTCAAGGTGCCATTGGGGCGCCCGCGCCATTTAAACATGCGTGAAGCGAACGTGCTTCGAAATTTCTTAGGATGACCTTGTATTACGTAATTATTTTACATAATGGACAATATGGTCATAGTACATCCATGCACTATGTAAACAAACACTTTCTTGCTGCACTTACTGCACTTTTATTTATCTACCTACTCAATGTGCCCATTGAGATTTTGGCCAAAACTAACATCACCTAGTACCCGGTATACCTGTTGATTAGGCTTTATGTCTCAAGGTTAGGGTAACGTAAGTCCAAGATAAGTCAAAGGAAAATTTTTGAACTAATCACGTTTGTTTTCTAGACTATCGATTTTTAATTTCAAGTCTGCCAGTGTTAGTCTATTTTGTTAAGAAATTCTGCAACGTCTCTAGCTGCCATATAAGTAAACGATTGATGCAATAAACCTTTTATCACATGTGATCAAAATATAGGTGTGCGATTTAAGTTTATGTAATATGCTCCTGCCTAGACGTTTAGAAATATTATATTGGGCGTGAATGTATGATTCCCTTCGTGGCCTTTGAATTTGTGATATTTATTCGGTAAACATGTGGGCGTTATAGTCTACAGTCAAGCTGTTGCATCATTTGTTTAAAATTACACTAATTAAATTAACATTTTGTTAACTTAACATTTATTAACAGTTCGTCCAACATTAAATGTTAAACTAAAATGTAAATCGTTGTAAATAAAAGATCTTAATCGCAATCACAACTGTGTACAGTAACAATTTGTTTTACTGGCGTTTTGAACAATTGTTATTATGAATTCAAACCAAGGTCAATAGCTATATCCATTATGAATATTTAGATTAATTCTTGTCTCTGTGGCGAGAGATTGATGAAGTGGAACCGTAGATTATAATATATGACATAGGTACGTACTGTCAGCAAAATATTGCATCCCACTTCTGAAGAGGAAGCTAGCGATGAAAGCTTGTTTTCTAATCGATAGATATGTAAGAGTTTTGTTTATGTACCAACAAACGAGAATTTTCTCGTGATGACACGAGCTGTCAAGTCAAGAACTTTCAAAGCCCTGACTTAACGGTGATATTATCTACCCTCGAAACCGAAAATAAAACGGGAACTGAAAATACGTGTAGGTAGTACACATTTTTTCCAAATCAGTGAAGCAGTATTTGATTTTGAAACAAAAGAAAAATGAAAAATCTCAAGTAATAAAAATCATTATAAATATTATTGGCTAAATGTTGTATCGTTCAGTTTCTTATGAGGTAACGTTGATGTAAGTACCTATGTTACTTTGAAATAACATAAACAACTCTTTATATTGGAATAGGTTCGCATGGGTAGTGGGAAGGGAACGGAATCAAAATTCCACGCGGGTGAAGCCGCGAGCGACAGCAACTCTGTTCAAAATAATAAAAAAAACAAGTGTCCAAATCAATTAATAGGTGTGAACAGCACACCAACCTTTGTCTCCTTTTTATAGACGTGGCACCTAAAAAGCGCATTAGTGTGTGATTTTTAGCGTTGATAATGATGCATCATCGCCGGAACGTACGATGTAAACAACATAGACCTTGGCCTCGACTGAACAATGGGACCCGCCGACTCCACTAAATTCGATTACCTAACATTCTCGGCTATTTCGCTCACGATTTTAGCCATAAAAGTTAACTGCGCAGTGGTTTCGCCTACATAATTACATGTACGTTATACATAAAAAAAATAACCATAACTAGACACATTAATAAAAAAATATATATAATAGGCTTTATGGTTTGAGGAGTCACGTGGGTACGATGTTAAATAAATTAAGGATAAACGTCTAAATGGTGTTTCATAATTATAGCTGACTGTTAGCTGATAGATGTATTGTTTATTGTAATAGCTGATCGACGGATTAAGAATGGAATTTGGATTGCTATCGATGTTTTAAATATTCGAGCAAGTCTATTTGAATTCCAGGAAACATACAGTTCCATCAAACAAAACGTTCTAATAACGACACTTATTCACAATAATTTTGTGATGGCGCCATCTAAAGGTTTCAATCCAATTAACGAAATATTTCTCTACATTGTCGGCGATGAATTACTTTGTAGGCGTAGAATTTATATATTAATGGTTCCCAAATGACAAACAAATTGAATCAGTAAATAACTGTTTATTTTAACATTTATGTACATTTTTCGTAGAAGATTTCAATTGAAAAAAGGTCTTGGTTTGCTTTTCGATTTATGTATTTTTCGTAGAAGAGTTTAATTGAAAAATTGGATGAGAGATGTGTGCTACAAACAAACGGGTAATAAAAATAATTAGGCAATTAGTTCAATTGCGCACGGGGGCATCGCGATCGATCTCCAGACTATCTTCATTATGACATAGGGCTGCCTCAATATAAGGATTGCATAATTTAATTATTTTCAAATTAACAACTATTAAGTACTCTTTAGGTACTAATCAAAAAGGAAAATACTGAATTGAAGTACTGAGACCATCGGTAAATAGCTGTCAGACTAACATCATTCATATTTGTTGTTATCATAGAGTTGTCGAAATTCAGGTAAGTGGAGTAAGTATACTATATAGGGAGTCCAAATTCGTACTTCAACTAGGAAGATACAACGATTTATTTCACTATCAATGGTGGAAAATTATTATGAACTTTAGCTAAGAGAATACAAAATATAAAACGCCATCAACTAGTTTTAACATTTAAAGACAAAGGATTACCTAATACAAAAATTGAATTATGATTTTCAAGAAGATATGTGTGTAAGATGTTATAAATGTATATTAACATCATACGAAGAGCCTTTTTATGTGTCAGCCCTGAAAAGCACTGACCAAAAGAAATTTACAATATTGCTTAATCTACAACTCAACAATTACGCTAACAGACGCACAAATTGAGTTCCAATAAAAAAATAAACGTTTTCATTCCAGAGTAAACGGAGTAGAAATATTTTAGAAATTACTTCCAGTTAACTGACTGCAAACTCTGCAAAGCAACCCTGCAACCCGGCAACTCAAGTATGATTGCAAAAAGAGTTAGGCTGACTCACTCTACAATGCTACAATGAACAACAGTTTTATTTTAGGATCGTTTGAATCAACAGTTATATAAATACATATGATATGAAGTATAAAGGATAAGTATAGTACCAGAACTTATTTATGTCACAGCGTTATCAACGTACAGTTATTTACTTGCAATTTGTAATGTTTTCGAGCAACATTGTTCATTATTTACTGAGATAAAATATGTTGTATCGCTCGGCACTTTATCTTAGTTTTGCACAGTAATGAAATATTAAATTTACTAATAATACGTCTTTTAGCGATGAAGACTAGTAGGATTCTAAGAGCGGACACGACGTGACGTTTATGATCGTTTTAGCAATTTAGCGTCTGTGCTAGAGTCCACTTTCCTTACTTTTTATATAGTGCATTTGACTTTCACGGCAGTGGTTCCAAAATGATTCAAATACTAGTCAAGATATGACTGACCCCTCCCAATTCTAAAGTATATATATGTACAGAGTGCATTTATCGACGCGTTGCATTTTTTTTCAAAATCAATAGATTCAATTCCTGCCTAGATGTACTTATTGATTTTTAAAAATCCAATGATGCAGTTTCAGTTGCCATCAAAATCGAGCCCGAGAGTTCCTTTGAGCACTTTTCGCTATTCCTCGTAAAGAAAAGTTGAGTAGCAACAAAAACACTTGGAGTTTTATCAGCGCTAATGTATTTATTATAATTTAGATGCATGCAATTATATCTTTCGAGAAGATAAATATGCAAATTGTTAAAATCAAAACTACCTACTTTGCATTCTTAATATGAAATGATTCACTTTTTACAACAAAAAAGTTTGAGATTAATTTTGATTCTGTTCCTATAAGGTAGGTACGAATATATTCTTATTTTTATAACGAAACCGGTTTACGACCACTCGTCGCATTGTAATAAGATTACAACTAAGATAAACATTATAAAACCTATCGGGATCGTGCATGATACTAGAGCACACAAGGATAGATCATTTTGACATCTGTAATACTGAATCGCCGTTCTTGAACCCCATCGGGCCTCTTGCTAGGCTCAGTATTATAGCACCGGAGTGTTTAATAATTTGGTTTATTTGCAATGTTTACAACGACGGCGACGGATGAAGATGTGCATGTTCAGAAGAATGTGTGACAAGGAATGAAATTAAAAAGGACAAGTATTAGAAGAAGTTTCAAAGTATTGCTCAATGACAGAGAAGTTATGAGGAAATCGTATGAAGGTATGAAAGTAATGATATAAAGCTGAAACTATGTTTTATGAAAGTGGACGGATACAATGGGAGCGGAAAATCATAAGAGATGTATGAATGTGTGAAAGATTCGAATCAAACGAGTGATTTGAATGAGTGAAGGCAGAGATGAATGGAAAAGCACAAACATTGGGCTGACTCCAAATAACATGAGATACGGTCAGAAAGTTATGGAAGAAATTACCGGGGACATTTTTTATTATTTTTACACCACTTAGGCGGCAGACAAGCATAAGGCCCACCTGATGGGAAGCGGTCACCGTGGCCTATGGACGTGTGCACTATTTTAAAACAGAGGTACATACCGCACTAGCGCTACCTCAACTTAAGCACAAGTGCAATAGGACAAGACATGCACTAATCAGTAATTTGTGCGAACGACAACAAAAGTGTATCTACTGTCATACGACGCGATGCACTTTTGACATCACGATAGCATTGTGATAACATTTCTATATAATTTTCTATCTATACTAATATTATAAAGAGGTAAAGTTAAAATACGCCACGGGCGAAGCCGGGGTGGGTCAGCTAGTAGGTACTATTATAAAATTGTAAATTAGCTGTCTGTACATTGGAGATATTTTAAAAATACTTTAGTTATGTTCCGTTTAGTAGTTTTGCGTCCATCGCGACGAACAGACCGTTAAATAGACAAGAATTCGAAATACGAGTAAAAATATTTTAGAGCTCAGAATCGTTTTAACATAACCCAAGTACCTACTTAATTCTTTTAAATAGGTTCCTTCTAGGCAAGCGTGATTCATCGTAGACCACATCGTCACTTACCATCAAGTGAGATTGAGGTCAAACGTAAGCCTATCGTGAATAAAAAAAATCTCAAATATATCTACAGATATTATTATAACCATTTTAGAATTTTATAATAATATAGATATACGGCGTAATGATAAGCAGTGTGATGGTTTGACGGTGAGTCACACGTGAAATGGTTTTTCCGATCGATATAAAACTGTCTCTATCAAGCAGTTTGTGTCAGGTTTATAATTTGGAACAGAATTTCGTACGCGTAAATGTCGAATGACTCATAGATTCGCCTCTATTTTCAGTAACATATTGTATAATGTTGTTTACATACAACACCAACCTAACATACATTATGTATGTATGCATGAACGATGGAAAATATTTGTCTTGTGACAAATATTGTGCTATGTAAATTTGCAAGTGTTATATATTACAAGGTCCACAGTGATCTATATTCTTAACAGCATGACAATAATGTTTTTCTGAAAAATTCAGACGAAGTTTTATTCCATGCAATGAGTATTTATATCCTGAGAGTCTATTCAAGTAATAAAATATGTTCAAAATTCAGTCACGATCTCATCTCGATCTTCCAAATGTCAAACTTGACGCATAGTATATCTTAATATTAGAGAGAATACGAATGTTTCATACCTTATTAACAAAGACGATATTATCGTCTTTGCTTATTAATTAGAAATAAGTCTAGCAGAATACCTTATTCTTTTCCTTTTTTCTACTTTTCAACGTATTTTTTTTTTGTATTTTTATTGGAAACTAATTATTTTTTCGATACTATCACTGGCTATCAGACTATCAGGCTATGAATTGTTTGAGAATAAATAACCAGTTTTATACAAACCAAAAAATAAAACTTGTGCCAATTGCAAAAAAATCGTCATCCGCAAAGAACGTCTGCCAATTGCAAATTTTTCATAGCAAAATCTATGTACTCGTAGATACTTTTGTGATCAAATTAAAAATCTTTACAAAATAAGACGTAGGTATATTTTCACAACATGGTATAAAAAACTTATTTTATATTCACATACAATAGTTGACATGGTATTTACAATTCTTTGTTGGCCGTAAAACCCAATCACGTCAAACATTGTTTAAGATTGAATATCTGAAGTCTTAATATTCAAAACAGGTAACGCTGTAAATAGCCTACTTCAAGTTAAATGTCATAATAATAAGGATGTGGAATATTATCGATAAGAGTATGTAGAATATGTACCTATACATGCTATTGTTTACTTCAAATGTGAGCTCGTTAGTACGGAGCCAGGTCCCCAAATGTCAAAGGTTTGACCGGTAAATGTGAGATAAAGTAATAGTATAACCGAACTGCAAGGTTATAATATAATGGTTATAGGGTTGTCAGTTGTTTTAAGAGCATACACGATACTCATAATATTCTTGTTCATAACTTTATTTCTTCTACTAGCTGATGCTCGCGGTTCCGGCGAGCGGAGGTTATCGCTTTTCGGTGATATCCGCGGTTGAATTAAACGTATATAGTGCAGGGCATTTAACTTGGCAAGGTTTTGGAGCAGTGGGGCCCACATTACTCCAAAATCTTGCCAAGTTAGGTGCCGTACACTATAGCAGAATTTAAGTCTGACCAAGAACTTTCTAATAGAAAAAACTACATCAAAATTCGTACACGTTTTACTTAAACAACTTAATTAATTATAATATGCTAACGCAGTTGAATTGATCTAAACCCGTTTATTTTCGTCAGTGAATTCAGTCTAAATTGTGCTCTAGAAGTTCTAGTTATGATGATTATATTAAGTTAAGATTATACAAGGAACGTGCATGTCGGCAATGATAAAAATAATCATCTCTTTATAAGCATTTTGTATGTAAAAAATACTTCACGTGTAACTGAATATATTTTTGGCGTTGTCGATTCAACAGTAAGCGCCCAAGGTCATCTAGACGTCTAGTCTAGATGAAGATTTGTTGCTTTTCCTGCAATTACTAAAGAATAATAGTATTACGTACTCCTTTAAAAATAGTTTTGATCCGATTTTTCTTTAGATTCTAACGAATTCTATCACGTTCATTTCACGTTTCCAACAGTCTCATAGTTGGTAGTGTAAAGTTACCTATATCAAAACTTCCAGTTTGTAGATATACTGCTCATTCGTTACAAAATATAACAAATATGACATAAAACAACACATATTACTTTAAAACCTGCCATTAAAGTCGTTAAGAGGTAAACAAACCAGGTCTTGTAATATTGGTGTAAGAAATAAAATATCAACAATAATTTTCATACCACAGGTGCGCGAGCGCAGACGTTTAAATCAGTAAGTTTGCTGTAGGTAGGTAGTGTAGGTAATGTTATGTAATTATTACCACACATTGTAAACAGAACAGTAGATTCATTTGTTTTTAGCACAACATTGTTAGTTTGTTAATATTATAGCATTTCTAGTTTGAATTTGGAACTAACTTGTGTAATGAATGAATGATACGAGTATAATGGATGATTTGAGTGTTCAATTCTATAGCACTAACAGTTACATAGTTAACTTAACCATACGGAATTCTAATACAGACCTCGGCTTCTAGACATACCTAATATACCAGACATAGATTCTTCTAACAGTGGAATTGCTTAGAAGCTTATTGTCAAAAGTCCGTATGGGTTGACATTATTTGTGTGAGATGTCGAAAAAAAATGCCACTCCCATACATTTTGGAATTTTAACAATCACTCCGAAGTGATTTTACTGGTAGAATGTGATTTTGTCTTAAAGGCCCTCAATTTTATTGCTTGTCAAACTTGACGGCCTCGTCGTGGGGTACAAATACATAAACTCCATAAGACTGAGAATTAGTATATAACTAATGAATATTATAACGTGAGTCTCTTATTTCATGTTTTCCAAACATTGTTTACTCATTAATAGATAGTACAAAATTGTAGTGTTAAATATACCTATTTGTACACGCATAGGTCTAACAGGTCACTGATTACGAGTCAGCTACGAGATAATCAGTCAGCCTGCACCCAAAAAACGTGACTGCGAATGTGGCTGCGTAAGCTGTCAATCATTATAATTATGTTTAACAATTCTTTTAACATTTCGTCATCATCGTTGAGTCCTAGTCCTAGTTGACTTCCACCTCGGAACCTGGGGTTCGCTTGCCGACCCTTTCTCCACCACTTCACATGATCTGATAATATAATAAATTATGAAAAAACTTTTTTAAGTTAAACAGTTTTAAATTGTATTGTCATCAGAACTAAAGACTTCTGCCAAATATCAGACAAATCAGATAGCTGAAAGGGGTTCAAATTTCAATTACTAGATTTGACCCAAGCAAACAGGTCGAGTTAAATAAACTGTTTAATAAAAACAATTAGAACGGAGATTTACTAATAGCCACTGAAGATCAATGAGGGTTGTTTGCCCAAATAAAATGATTACGATGCACGCCAGCGAGGAAAACCAGTACATACTGAGTTATTATAATATCATGTGAAATGAAATTGCATGGTTTCGTCTCGCCTACATAGTGGTAATCTACAAATTTTGCTCGATGCATATAATTTTTAAAATATTCCGTAAGTAGGTAGTGTATGATAGTAAAGTGTCACATCAGTTAAATGTAATTGTTGTGGTTAGCAGGAAACAAAAGTGTACTGTTACAACAATGTAGCAACAATATTATTTTATGAACGACATTATTTGTAACGCATTGACCTTGCCAAGCATTATATTTGTTGACTATGGTTAGTGTTGTGACATACTAAAATACTGATTTATTGCATCGACCACACACCGTAAACAAATACATTATTTACTTTAAGTATTTACAAGTAATATTAACTATCAACCGTCTTAACCCACGCACCAATGTAACCGGTATTAGTGTTTGAATGAAGAGATGTATGTAGTTGTGACATTTTTATGTCGAGTGCAGCCCAATAGCAAGTTTTGGTTCGTTGACGAGCAGAGCAGGTCATCATACAAATAAATGTACTACTTCATCATCATAATCCGAGCAACAAGAGAAAAGAAAGGGGGAAACTTACGCCAGAGACTCGTCTATCAATCAGCGGGTGTACCAGCTTGGGAAGGTTCTCTTAGGCTTCGAGAACTTGCAAAAGCGCCTACAATTTCAATGTTAGAACGTCTCTAAAATAATATCAGACTTCGATAACAGTTCATACATACACGAGCTAATAATAGCAGAGCAACATTCGATACGATATCAACTTAACGAGTCAACGCAACTATAAATCTGCAGCGGCCGTCATTCTCGGTGTAGTGCAGACTGGTGCAGAGAACGATTTACAGTGAATATATTACAAACAATCACGACCAACTGACTCGCAAATGAGACAGTGCAGACTTAGAATTTATTACACTGAAGTGTCATTCAGAAACGCATTATCAGATTATGTATCGTCACGCCCGTTCTGTTTTATAATAGGTTCTATAGCTTTGGTTGATAGTTTTACAAAACCAAGATGTTTTTTTTTTGTTTTTAGTTTTGTGAAACCAAGACATGACATTCATTTATCAGAACGCACTCGTAGATGGAAAGCACTCTTTGGTAAATTTTACATATTCAAACGTTGCGAACCTTGGCAATATTAATTCAGGTGGCATGGAATGTCGAGAAATGTAAGTATAAATAAATGTACCAAAATACTTCCATCTTTGTGTACAATTTTTACGTAAAGTACTTTATAAGTTAATGAGTGAAAAGATAAGCGATTAACATTTGCCCTTTAAAATGGGTACTAGGTGAATGAAGGCATCTTAATTACCTTTACGATAAACAAAATTATTACCATCTCAGCTTAGATCGCTCGCTCGATAGCCGACAGATTAACCGTAGTGCAATTAAATGGACAAGGAAAGCACTGTTGTAATTAATTTTATCGTAATCGTATCGTCGATCATAATTATAAGTAAAATAGAGCCGCCACTTTCAGAGTTGAAAGTCAGACGGAGATCGTAAAAGGTGGATGAAATATGCATTCCAATATTTCATGTCAATTAAGAACAAAAGGGAAATGATCTAGAAGTGTCGCATAATGCTAACTTGGATGTATTAAACTAAAATACTGCACTAAATGTCCCACACGATTCCGCTAATATTAGATGCAGAATGCAGAATATACGAAAGTATTGGCGTGTATGATTAAATTCGTGTTGCTCCTTCACGCTGAAACGCATAGACGAATTGAATAAAATTCAATCAATTAACATAATCAGTCTATACGATACCTATTAGGTACCTTATTGGTAATCAAAATCTAATAGACGAAAATATCGATAAACTAAAATTCTGTAGATCCGTTCTTTCCTATAACTTGTTTTCGAGTTTCAATTCCAAAGAACATTGTATATTTTTTAAGTATTGATTAAAATGAACGCGAAAAATGAAGAAAACCAGTTCCTTGATATGGAATCGGTAGTAAAAATTAATTTTTATTTTAAATTCACTAATCACTGGTTTATATATGAAAACATAATTAACTTTGTATATAAATAGCATTTAGCATATTAAATGTACATTTTAGGAACTCACAAGTACCTACCTATGTTGCATTATGCTTTTGTAATTAATTCGCGTCGAGATTTTTTAAATGAGTTATAGATTTGTGTTGCACATGAAATAAGTAGTTAAGAAGTAGACTGGGCAAACCTACCAAGAGCATTCCAAGGCAGTTCGTCCGTTTTACTGATCCGTAAACTAGACCACACGGCATATAAACAAATAATAATAGTAATCAAAGCCTAAAGGTAGTCTTATAGGTACTTGTGTACAGCTCACGTTCAAGAAACGCGAATGCAACAGTAGATTTGACCTTTGCGAAGGGACAATGAACGCAATAGGTGTTCGAGCTCGTTGAACTACTGAACTTTGCTTACTTCTACCGATTGCTCCATCCAATACCCGCTCCCTTCTTTAATGATATTCTAGGTACTATACACCAACAGTAGCAATTATCATTTCAATTCAGTCCGATATTTGCATACAATATTTGAATATTTAAATGACAAAGGTCGAGTTTAATTAAGTTACATAAATCATCCAGATATAAAGAAACTTTGTAACTGGTTGCCATACCGCGATTTGGAGCAAGTAAATTTTGTAAACTTGTTGACAATTGCTATTGAATTGCAGCTAAGCCAACAAGTGTTAACGTAATGTTCGAGTTGAAATTCAATATTTCCCGAGAAAGTATTCATTAAGCACTTGTGCATGTAGTTTGGCTACACAACAAGCAGGAAACAAACGACTCAGCATGTTGCAACCATCGTGAAACAATTGGATGCCAAGTCTCTGAAGCGGGAATGCAACGAAAGTGATTGCCTTTGCAGTCAGTCGGCACGGCAACGTCGCGCGATCACCTTATATTTAGCCCCGGGAACATAAAGCTTTGCTTACAAATTTAATTGCATCGACGATCGCCCGCCACGAGATGCAAATAGCCACAACTCGTCCCTGAACCTACCCGAACTTTCTCCCGCTCGCTGCACTGCGAACGATGTGAAAATATTTGTTAGTTTGTTTTTAAACATCTCAGATATGGCATACAAACTATCCGACTAAGCGCATCATTACACTAAGAAGAAAAGGACTGACAACTTCTGTCCCCTCCTACGCTCAGCTGTACATGTTTGATATGTACATTATTTTATTACTCACAATCGTTATCTGATTAAGATCCCTTCAAACTTTCATGCAAAGCTATCACTTACATTATTACAAGGATGGTCATCCTCGTCTGGCGAGAGCAGAACTTCCAAGAGTCATTTCGAGAATTAATGGGCAAATTATGCATAGCTCGCTCTAAATGGCCGCGACTCCGACGCTTGACTGCGTAATGAACCCTAACTACAGCACTGACCATGTACATAGGACGACGACAAAATACTATGTTTCATAAACATTTTCTAATGAAATCGAACCAGCAACCAGTTGGGCGAGTTCAAATTAGTGGTCTTACGATTTGCGAGACGAAAGCTACGCGCAGCTAAGATTCATTTGCGAAAAGTTGATTTAGAAAATAAGACCACTCCCAGTGCGATCAACCCTTTCCATAAAGAAAAAAAAAATAGGACCATTTCTAACTGCAAACGCGCCATTAATAATTTTCAAGCAGCAAAGAGCATCGTAGGGCTGCATCGATCATTTAACTTAGACTTCGTGAAACTGAATGCAGAAGGGGACATACGCATGTGTAGGTACGGAGTTATGTAGTGGGGCATATTGTTGCGTGCCCACACGCGCAACAAAACACAATGCATACAATGCACACGTTAATACATCTTCGACCAACTCCACTATGCATAATCTAAAGAATTTGCAAGTAAAATTACGAGACACGCCACTTTTTAAGCTTTGCAAATAAAAAAATTACAGCATTGTACCGGCCAAACTTACCTTTGGCCTGTAAAGGTGAGTTAAGTATCGCGTTCTCAAAAAAATTGATACCATGTCGACCAGACAGAATCGTTGCATATTACAGATGATTGTTGCAGTGGTTGAGGTTTTGTATTTGAATGCAATTTATGCAGGCATGCGCTGTTGCGTCGATCACGCCCTAAAAACGGCACTAACGAGCCGTGCCGACTACCGGCGCATTGCCTCCGTCGCGCCACCATCACGCCTCGCCATGGGAACGGAAATCAGCGTCTTTTATTGGCGGGAAATTCAGACAGTCTATAGACAATTGTAATTTAATAGCATTACTTATGTGTGGCGAAATTTAACGACTTATTTTCATAATAATTGGTAAACTTGGCTAATGCTAATTTCCAAATAAGTACTGCAATTAGGTAGAAAAATCAATTAATTAGTGGTACCTGGTGAAAACTGCTAATGAGGTAAAGTTTGCGGATAATGCAAAATTATCATTGTTTTATTCAACCAACAATCAAATGGGCGTATTTTTTTTATTTTTCTGCTTCTTTTTTGCTATTTTTTATTTGCAGCCTAAAATTATGCTTGTCTATTCGTAGTGGTAATCTTAAAAGTCTAAAAATTATTTTTTTAGGTTATGAAGCAAATTGCGTGTGGCATTACAAATAAAATAACTCAATCTTTGTACAGATACAATTAATAATAATTATAACTAGGTATATCTCTCTTTCTAGAAAGCGCTGTGTAGAATGTCCTAGAATACCTACCTATTAAAGAATATTTTATCTTCACAACAATCATATTTTGTCAAGCAAAAAAGTAATGAAACTGTAGCTCTGAGCTCAGAACGATACAAAAACTTGACAATACGCACATGGCTTTATGAACTCAAGACATTTTGAACACAGTGCAGTGATATCCTTAAGCGGCCTCCCCTCCTACCGAGACCGCTTCACGCGCGACTGGCGACTGACTCAGTGGACGCGCCTTGGACATGCTATGAACTGTACTTGAATGTCATTTAATTCGGCAATGATATCAAATCAAAAGGTATCCAATTTTATCAACTAAAAGGGTTATCTAGCTAGCATGACCTGTGTTATTAATCAAACGAAGTGTTAAAAAAATTCCAAAACTAAAATCAAGGTCTTTGGTAGTGTTTACATCGGAGGTCCGGTCTCAAGGCTACGAGTATGGCGCGAATCTAATGCGTCTGATGTAACCGAGCAACCAAAACATTGTTTGCCGTTTTTTTTTACAATATGGCCGAGTATTTTAAGTTAAATTTGGATTACAAAGTGTCGATTAAGATTTTGTTGTTGCTCTATAATAATTTGCAAACGTGGTTTTAAATTCAATTTCAATTCAATAATAAATTTTATCAACGGCAACATTTATTTTTGCGTTTGCCATTTTTTATTCCTGGTACAGTCCTGGTATTAAAAATTTTGTAAGTTAGTTTGTACAAAAATTAATTAGACTTGTTTGAAGAAAAGTATTCTTTAATCTTATAGATTTGATTAAAGAGATGTCCATGTTAAATTATTTTATTGTTTTAAATACTTATTTAAAATTATAAATTAACCAAAATGTTTTATTGGCCAAAGTGCTTGTTACATCAACAAGCAAGTAAGAACAAACAAGCACTTTGGTCCTAAGTCCTAAGAAGCTAGTGGGTCGGTCTTACTTAACTTCTGCGTAGGTAAATCGTCATTTGTGAAAATACAGTGATACTTACAGCGTACCTATTTACTGGTATACATGATTCTTGAAAACATAGTGATACGTGGGTAGGTACTATTAAGGCATTTAAATAACAATAACATGTTACCAAAATTATAAACAGGCAATTATTTTCTACATAAACGCGACACGCCCACTCATCAATCAAAAAAAACCGGTTTGCTTAAGAAAAGAAGTAGTAAAACAATAAAATTCAAAAGTTATAACGAACTAGACTATTTTAACAGAGTATCTTAGTAGCCATTTTTTTAGCTATAAAAGTTATAACCAGCCCATTTTCGCGGCTCTGCTCGCGTGGACGTCGGTATTCGCGTTTTTTTATCTCTGGTTCTACTCAACCAATTGTGATCAAACATGCGTCAGATTTTAAGTCGTCTGACCAAGACCTTTCAAACAAAAAAAAACCGCTTCAAAATCCGTTCTGTACCTAGTTTCTGCGTCCATCGCCAACAACAAGATTCAAGATAAGTATTGAGAGTAGTTTATATAACCAAGTTTTTTTTAAATATCTCCAATGCAATGTATATAGACGAATAATAGTATAGATAGGTTCAATTGAAATCGTACTTATTTTAATTTTTTTACGAAACTATTCCTCGTTAACACCCTTGTGTGACTTTAATAATCTTATTAGGACTTCAAATTTTGAATCCTATTTTTTCTGTTGAAAACAAAAATAGGTGTATGGACGGTTAAGAGATTACGACACAGCGGTGACACCATAGAATAGATGGTTGTCACGATATGATATAATTATTATGATTTATTTATTATCGAGCGTGTACAGACACAAAAATAAAGCAATGCAAATTTCGACGTAATTGAAAAATTCTAATTTGAATTTACTGTGTAATAAAAAAGCCATTATTTTTTTCAACAGATTTTGAGCATCAGACCGAAGAATTTTGAATTAATCTTTATTATATTTAGTTTTAGAAGACTTTAACAAGCGTCACTGTTATAATCTGTGGTCGTGTTTTTAACCCTTTGTACGGCGCGGCGTGGTTTTAACTGCCTTATAGTAGTACTATTCGACCTTGTATGGTCATGTATGGTCGTCATTGCGAATTGTTAACAAAACTGTAATATTTTTATAAGTATACTACCTATCAATCAATTCAAATATCGCGTTGTCAAAGATATAGCAATTAATTTATACCTTTGAGTTCAATCGAAAGTCAGGAAGCGGCATCTGTGCATATTTGTCAAAAGCAGGAATGTATTCTGCTGTGTTGGCAATTATGTCATGTACAACTTACTACATGTTTAATATCTAATTATGGGTGTAAAATAACGGCAATTAAATATGAATAATAGGATATCCGATTTATTTTTTGCAATGTTTCTTGTACATGTTGTGTTGCCAATTAAGTAGGTGGTAAAAAAGTTGTTCATCGACTATAAGTAAGTATACTTATTACCTAACATAATTTTAACAAGTCACGATATTTTTTTGTTTTATTTCGTGACACATTTCACAAGCTTTATTTTAATTGCTTTGGTAGATCTCAAGAGAATCTGTCATAATAAAATAAGACAACTATATTTTTATAAACATACCTATACCTACCTAACATTCATACAAGCAAGCTAAAATGTTTTAACACAGTACATGTCGACATGCTTCGACGGGACAAGAATGCAAATAGCTTTATTTAAAATAGCAATTTCCTCTAGTTTTATTATAGGCACAAGAATACGCCATAAAATACTTACATACATAAGTATATATTACTTATCCTAAGAATTATATTGGCTGTTGTCTGCCCAACGTGCTTAAACAAATCCTTTATAAAAATATTTTACTTTCCACTTCGCATTCACTCATTCAGTTTACAACAAAATTAACTACAAAATGTAATATTAACCATTTTTTTAAATTTAATGCCGGATTTTATTTTAAATTTAACATAACTGACCTCTAGGAAATACCTACAATCATCATGAAACAGCACACATTCATGTGTTATCTCGTGATACGTTTTCTTTTCCCTTTAACCCTGTGCTTCAACCCAAGATGTCTGTTTGGTAAATGTGAGTTAATTGAATGAAATTTTAAGCAATTGCATGCTAACTATTTACAATGATTTTCCGATCAGAAAATCATTGAAAATGTGAGTTAATATTGAAGAGTGCAAAACGTACCTACATTAGCTAAATCCCGCTCTTATTATTAATTCTTCACAAATAAGCGTGAGATTCTGTACGCACTGTTCAATATCCTTTATGTTTTGCACAATTAAATTGCAGCACTTTATAATTATAATTATTTTATTGCCATACAACGTGACAGTCTTTTGGGCATGCAATGCAGAGGAATTCCATGATGCATTTTTCATTAAATTAAAATATACAACAACTAAAGTAAACAATCGTAAAATTAAAGATTTTACTTATGTTACCGAGACGTGAGATTACTTGTTATTACTAACGTCGACAATAAAATCATTTATTAACAGGTTCTACCACTTTATGGAACAGCGAGATCTTTACTCGAATCGGATGTAGTGGTGCTATCCTGGTATTACGATTCTGATACTGACCTGAAGAAAGAACTCAATCACGAACGACGGTAGCTTGGGCGTGCTGAATCGGAAAATATCGCGCTGATAGCAAGCGCGTTATTTCTCTGAACACATTCAAAGTTAGGGCTCTCATATTTCATACGGATATGACGCGATATCGAATTTATTTGTATTTTGGAGAATAGCAAGCAATACAGCTCAACTGAGAAAGTATTGTGTTATTTTGTATGAACCGTTTCGACATCTGCGATCATTTCGGCAACTTGCATGCTCATACTGAGGATTGTGGGCTCCTTAAAAAGTTTAAGGGTTATATCAGCTACAGCTTACTTTATCAATTATCTGTTGGGTGGTAATTAGGTGATAAATAGTTTTTGAACACTAACAAAAGCATTTTAAAAAAGATAAAATTTGCAGAAATGTATTTATCGCAGGTTTATAAGTGCCCGGTTAATGGCAATAGGCTCGCCACCTATTTGGGACCTAAACATAAACTGGCGAAATGTGGTTGCTAGCACCTCTGCCTACCCCTTCGGGGATATAGGCGTGAGTTTATGTTATGTTATGTAAAATTTGCAGTAACTAAAAGAGCACTTTAGTGACTTTAGTCAAATCCTGCTTATACCTCTAAATGTAAATTAAAAAACTGTTTATGATAGAAAAAAGATTTCTGATTTGAAGCCTCGGAACATAAATAGGTTGTATTTTATAGGTTGACAACATAATTGAAAACAAAATGATGCGCCAGCGCATACTAACTGCTTCATTTGTTTTGTTTGGAATCAATTGGAAAATCTTATTGGTAGTGTTGGCTCGTCTAATGACGTAAGATTTGGAACTTTTAGTACTTTATACATCGCCAGTTGTGATTTATATTTATATGAGTAATAGTGGCCCGGGTCCCGGCTGCGCTTAGGTTTTTTTTAACAAATTAAAAATATATATTTAGATCCGATTGCAGCGCTTTCTACTGACGCGATAATCTCTGAAGCGGTCCGAGTGCATTATTTAGTCTACAATTAGTATTTTTAGGTTAAAAAATAATACGGTGCACATTTATTACTACCTACTCGATGAAAACTGAAATTTTTGTATAAAGAGGATAAATAAACATACATTAGTACGTTTATAAATTCCTAGATGTTAAGTACTGTATATCATTTTTATTAGGTCAAGTTGAAATAACGAGTGGATATAGAATGGTCGGTCGTACAGTCTTCGCCCACGATTCAATATACTTTATTCCCTAGAGTTACAATTACCCACACACGATTAGAGGTTCCCTGCCACACGTGTCTGGGCATCATTCGATTCACTTAAAAAGAAGTGAAAATGCACTGGCTTTTTCACGTTTTTTTTTCTCTGATCGAAGAGCCTAGCCTAGGGATTCATTACAAAACTCTAGATATTGAAAGTAAATCTTGTGTAAGTTAATTAGTCTGGTAAAAATGATTTAGAAATACATGGTCACAACTGCACGAGTTTCGAGGGAAACTTAGAAGCGAGTAAAAAAAACCTAATTTTTTTACAAATTCGTCCTTTACGAATTAACCAAGATTATGAATAATAAAATTGTTATTACTTAAAAAGAATCTTTATCTCATATTGATGTTATATCTGCAATTATCAAAGCAATTTTTATACTCGTAATATTTGTTTCGTTTCGTCAGATATCTCAAAAATCATTGTCAAAAATTAAAAATTTCAAGGTAATCATGAAACAATTAATTCCCGGTATTACAAGCAATTATTTTCAGTTAATTCATTTAAATGTTATTCATGAATTGCAAATACTTAGAATGGTACGGAGTTCTTGTATTGCAGTTTAGTTATAACACAATACAATAATCTTTTACGTATAAGTACTGAGTATCTATCTCGACATGGAAGCGAGTCAAAAATAGTAAGTGTGGTGTATTGATATTTTCAGTTTCAGCTTTGAAATTAATAACATTATGGGTAGGTACGACAGATAAGCATTTTGCGAGTACATACTACTTATCATCAATGCATAAATTTGGTTGTAGCTACAGTGACATAATATATTTCTGTTATCAGTAGGTACATAATGTAGTTGTGTGTAGATAATAATGAATGTATTGTTATTATGTCTGTAGGATAACAGGTTTTACTCATGTCTATGGAAGATAGATGTAGGTACAATAACGGCGTTTATAATTACGTAAAGTATGGTCAGCTACAAAAGTAGATGATCATTTTCAAATTTCAATATTCGTTTCTGAGCAAAATAATTCTTGTTACTATTTCTTTGATGAAAATGCTCTTTACTCGTATGCTCAATATTTCTCAAAGGCTACTTACTTATTATAAGTATATGTATAAAAAATCTACCAACAAAAAAATGAATAAGGGGCTATAGGAACGTTTTTTGGCGGAAACAAGACCACAGACGGTAGGTACGAGTAACAATTTGGCTAACGGACACCTGCCGTAATTTCGGGAAAAACGCACTTTTGCCAGGAAACGGAAACCAGCTGTGCAGTGGAGTGCGGTTAATGTATTAAGCCGACAAAATTGCATTTTTAAGGCTCCACCAATTTGGGCGCGAATTGAAACTCGACATTTTGTATTTTGGTACCTAATAAAAAATGCTACACGACCATTTGGTTGGCACTAGTTTAATTTTCACTTTAACCGTTTTTTTAATCGTTACCTTTCCGTTGTGTAGTAAGTACTTATCTTCTTCTAGGTAGGTACCTTTATTTTTTTTTCTTTCTTCTTATTCAACCTAGAGTTAATTCCCAGTCGCATCCAAACCTCGGGAGTCTGGGGTCCGCTTACCAGTCAACTGCGGATTTGGCTGGACCTCGATATTTTCCGTAAAGCGACTGACATCTGACCTTCTCCATACCTAATTATTTTTTTCTCTTTTTCCATAATTATATTGAATTTGTAATTTTATTCCTTTTGTCATCGAAGATGGCCAATTTTAATGAAGTGACCATGAATTGAATATACCAATACCAACTTCGAAATTAAACTTCTGAATTTCTGATAAAATTCACTGTTAGGTTGGGTCTTGGGTGCCTCTATTGTTGTTACTTTAAGGTTTTTGCGTGTTATGATTATAGGTACGACAAGATGTAGTTTTTTGTGCATGTCTACGACTTGAACAAAAAAAAACTGCAAGGTTGTATCGCTATCTATACAAAAAGTAGACAAATAAATATATCAATCATCGAGTTCAGGAAGTGAGTGGCTGTTTTTATACCTACCTATGTTATGAGATAACAAAATAGGTAGGTAGGTATTTGAACGGTTTGTTTACTAATACAAATTCTAATGTTATGTTGTATGATTCATAGGCACAAGGTACCTAGTTGCATTAGAGATTGTTTTTTTACTATAAAACGTTTTGTAAGTACATAGTGTTCGGATTATTTGCGTAAATTAGGTATATATAACACGTGCGCTATAAGTTGAGACCTGACCGCTATGACACGTCATAGCGGTCAGGTCTCAACTTATAGCGCACGTGTAGTAGGTACTAAGCCACACCTAAATAAAAAAATTCAAAATTTAATAAAATCGTGAACCTGCCTAAATCGTGTCAAGAAACTGACACTGAGCTGATACATAAAATATGTAGGTACCTAGGTACCTAGGTATGAAACATTCTTATCATTGAAGGGTTAAATATAGGTAGGTCTAGCAGGTAATATCAAGTCCAACTTGGATCTTATCTAAATTCAATAGCGGGGCGAAGGGCCGCGCCGCCCGGCCGGTTTCCGTGGGGCCCAGCTTCGCACACAGCCGCCTCCAACCAGTTCTACGCCAATTACCTATGTGGAGCTGATATACTATACGATATAGGTACCTAAGCAACCGACAAGAATATTGCATTTAATATACACACCACGCTTGGATACGAATCGTAGGTGGTGTAACCAATGCCTACCTACACAAACAAAATCCAATGCAGCCGTAAGTAGGTACCTAGACGTTTACAATTTGCTGCACTCAGGTATTATGATACTAACAGACACCAAACAAGTAGGTATGAGGTAGTAATTTATATAAATTATTTTTAAAAGTAGGTACGTTTCACCCACGGCACCCACCTGCTACTGATAGGTACCTATAATGATTACACCGTGGCATGTGATGGTCTCCGTTGCTGTGTAGACATAGGTAGTAACCAAATAGGTAGGTAGGTAGATACCTATTATTATTCAATTAAATCTCGTAATAAGTGCCTAAGAATGGATAAAAAGTTGATTTTGAATTAAAGAATAAGTACGAAATTAATTCTCACCTGATCCTGTCAGATACGATTTCTGGTTTTGAGAGCTTCTTCGCAGGAGTAACAGCGTGTGAAGGAGCATGAATAGGACTGGCGGATGGTTCTGAAGGCGCCGACGGTGGCGAGCACGAACCCGAGCTAGATAGACTGAAGGCGCGCGAGCGACCGTCCAAAGCTGCTGGAGTACGCCCTGACCGTGTACGCCGCCGCCTTTTCTTCTCTTCCTCGGCACGTATCGCAGCTCCCGGAGGAGCCCAGTCTAAATCTTTCTTTAGATGCCCGCGACCACAACGGCATCCGCAAGCTTTGAATGCTAGATCATAACCTTTCTTGGTCCACAAGTTCTGATATCGTTGTCTTTCGGACCACGAGCGCGCCCTGCCGCAAGACTTGAGATAAGCTAGCACACCGGCTTCCCATTGTTCGAAGCACTCACGGTGCATGTACCGGCCGGCGGTGCACGTGTCGTTGTTGCAAAGCAGGCGAACGGCATCTTCAATGCGAACAGCCTCCCGAGGACGAAGGCACTCGCCGGGAACACAGCACCCGCGAGCCTCCTCCGCCTCGCGCTCGCCGGTCGCGCCTTGCCGTCGTGGAGCCATGCCACGATCGACTTGCCAACGAAATCGAACGTGCCGCGGAAGTAGTGGAGCGCGTCACGCGAGACACATGCTTGCCGGAGCGCGCGCGGCCGACTAATAACCGCGAGTGAACGAAAGCGAAATTTCAAGAGCGAAGCGCGTCGCCGCGCCGCCGCCGCGCCACCCGCCTGTATACGCGGGGCTGACCTTGCGGCGAGCGGCGCGGCAAGGGAGCGCGGGGACCAGTGCAGCGAGGGGCGGGCCGATGCGGCCGACACGCCGGCGGTGGGGAGAAAGTGCCTAGCGAATTTTCACTTTCGCGCGGGAGCGGCAGCGGGAGCGGTCAATAAAGCGGACTCGACAGCGACCAGGAGATAATAGAGAAGCTGCACTCTGTTCAGTTCTTCAGATAGCAGCACAGATAAAATTATAAATAACTGATAAAATTCTGTTGTATAATAAAGTTCACAAGATATTTATGTGTATGCCTACCTACTTTACTTATAATGATTATTTACCAAATGAAAAGGTTGATGCACAACAAATGAATTGATTATGAATACCTACATATTCACACCCCTAAACGGCTTAACAATACCTATTGTATTGTCTCCAACCTTTGTCTATTGATAAGTTGTCGTTATCAAGGTTGAGCCACTTTAATGTGCACCTTAATAATCTTCACTTACCTACATGAAATATAAAATTCATCAAGTGATTTGTTAGGTGGACATCTAGGTACCAATTTAATTTAGATTAAAGCTTATAGGAATGTTAATAAAAATTACCTACAGACCTACATTTAAGTAGGTACAAAATCTTTCACATTAGTTACATAACAAATAAATATTCAGAGTACTTATAGCTTAGCCTTAGCTGATTACACAGTTGAATAAACAGTAGGCAGGTAAGTATTTGTACCTATGCATCACTGAGATAAGTAGGTATAACTTTGTAAGAACCTTTATTAATAAAGCTAGGGTTGTCCGGCATTTAGTCACTGTGGCCTATCATCCGATATTTATCTTCTCCATGACCTATCTTGGTTTTACGGAAGTGACCACAATGTGACTCCCCAACTTAGAGAGGAAAGTCAGAACATGTAGCTACTCTACTTATTGATTAATGGGCCCCGGTAAGCAGGTGAGACGAATTGAGCACCTCCTCCTTTATTTGAGTCGGTTAAAAACAATGACACATCAAAGCAATTATCACATAGGCACAATTAACTAGAATAGGCGTAACGTATTTAAATGTCTTTTATTGTTATGATCTTACTTCTCACCTCACTGCTAAACTAAGTACCTACCCATAAGCACAGAATAAATAATGGTCTGGTACCTACATAATACTACGGTGTGGTGTAAGTAAGAATTTAGCTATTCTAATTGCGAAAGTTCACAAACATGTATCCATTCAACACCAGAACGGCTGAACCGGCCAGAAGACATTTTAATCCAACAAAGGCACGAAACTTTATCCAAGGAATATATTCCTGTGAGTCGCAAGAAGGGAATAAGTTTTTCACGCAATTAAACGTTTAGTATTTTATGAAACTGACATTGAAAACTCGCCCACGTTTGAGCAACACCCCATTCACTCACTCACTGAAATTCCTTCTGTCCTCATTTTGTGAGTGAAACCATCATTCACAGGGCAGGAGGAAATAATAGAAAGGTGTTTAAATAGGTATTTTATAAAACAAAACGTCCTTTCGTAAACCCAAAAGGAACCGATCAAATAATTCGAACTAAATAAAATTCTGGTAACCCTACTTAGCACCCTAACTTACAGAATTATTATATCCTAAAATCTAAACACTTGTGAATCGAAAACCCCTATTCATGCGATTCGAATGTAAGGATTTTCAAAGCGCGCACGTGTGTTAATAGGGGGCACGAATGAAAGGGCCAAAGGAACAAAAATCTCCTTGTTCCACGGAACCGGTCCAAGGCTGGAAAGCCTGAGTGAGTATTCGAGAGGGAATAAAGAAACTTATGGCGTAACGTGTGACCCAATTTTATTTCTTGTGTTCCATGGAGCCAGGTGATAGGTGCATTTCTTTGTGAGGGGAACTTGCCGGAACACGTGTATCGAAACACCAGTCGAATTATCCATAAACAACTATACTTTTGCTTATTTCGAGCAGAATAATATGGGATTGAATGCTCTATGACGTCGTAATACAGCATTTGTGTACACGAAAATAATTTCCGTACAAGGATCAATTCGTTTGTTGAATAACTACGTGTTAAACAAACGAGTTTCAGCAATATTATTGTGATGCTTTTGTCTGAAGACCCGCCATCTGTGTGACCTCTGAATGGCCATTGAAATTTTATTTATTTATAAATAAGTATGTATGTGCGTAAATATGGATAAGTAGCGTGCATCTGGCCTTATTATTATGAATGCTATTCAAATGCATGTATAGTACGTAATTTAGGCTCGCATATTTTACTGGAAAAGTGGAAAATGAAACGCGATTTGAATATTTTTTTTAGAAAATAGGTATGCATTTTGATTTTAAGTCAAGCCATTATTATAGCCATATATTATCAACTGGCCAATTATCAACAATTGCGCCATAGACGCCTCTATGGCGCAATAGTAGCAAGTGCAATTGCTGTGAATAAGGTCTGCGTTCGATTCTCCGTGCAGGCTAAAAGGGTTACTAACGCTAATATTATGTGGGTTGGAATGCACAATTTCAATAAAATAGTTTAGTAGATACTATTGGAATGGATATAAATCCATCTGAAAAAAGGCTAGATCAAAAGCACTCGAAACCGGCGAGCTTGTATGAAAGGTTTAATGACAGTATAGGAAGCTCGGGAAGTATTTAAGGAGTGTAAGAACAGAAGCAGATGGCGGGCTGTTGTCCCTGCCTACCCTGCAGGGGGAAAGGCTTGAGTAGGTATGTGTACCTATGTATAACTCCATAAAAAATATGTTTCTTCTATTATAAATTCTGACCTTTTTATAATGTTACAGATATGGAGGTGGAAACACGACAGCAGTTGTAAAATTTTACATCGAACCCCTATTTCCTTTCGTGCAGTGTGTAGCGGATGTGCAAGGTACATAAAAAATACATGAGAATGTTGGTCAAGTACTCAGTCCGTAACGTTAAATAGCTTATTAGGTTCTGTTCATAACATTTATTTTACTTATGAATATCGAATTGGCACTCGGAAGGTTATTTTTTATTTTTGTCGTAGTTTTGAGTTTCCAGTATGCTATAAATACCATTAGTGCAAGTAGGCACTACAAAGATTTACTCACAGATAAAATATTAATGAAATCTGAAAATATTTTTTAATGTTCTAGTGTCCCGTATCATGTACTTACTTATTTCCAAATATGGCGACCTTGTTGTTAATAGAAAATTGCAGAATTGCAGAATTATACCACGTAGGGCGCTGTTAACAGATACAGACACATAGACACAGACAGATATAATACAGAAAGAGTTACCATTGACTCGACGAAGAAGAAGACCAGGTAGATGGTCCTATTTGGTGACGATATAACAAGTAATTCTCTTCCATACATGCCTATCAGACCTCAGTTACTCCTTTCTTTCCCATGCTCTTTTCCTTAAATCACCTCTGCTTCTAAAGCACTCTACACTCACACTTTGAAGCTGTACAACAACATTGCTATTATTAGTTATGTCTTTAATAACGAGTAGGTATTATGACAGCCGCTCGCTTCGTAACCTTTTATTCACTAGTGCAACTTTCAAACTTCTTCTAACATACTGTAGTGTAGAGTGTAGTGAACTGATTAGAGTACTTTTAATGTAACACCGTGTGTCCGTGTGGTTTCATCGATTTTTGCTTCACATCTCACCTGACTACAACTTTATACGTATAAAGCAGTCATACAGAACCCTATTTCTATAGTTCACGTGTGTTCTTAAATATTGCGCTTAACCGCCAATCTACTCATACCTACTTACTCATTTAACCATGTATTCATAATTAGTAAATATGGGGTATTCAAACCAATTAACAGCTAACAGCCCCAATGTTTCACCGACCCTAAAAACTTCATTTTTATTTGACCCACATCGGAGGATAGTTGCTGGGAATAAATTAATTAATTATTACTGTTATAGGTCAGTGCATACGCTGTGTAATGTTGGCAGGTGTACGCTTGGATGCACCTGCAGTCCCCTCCAGTTCAAGGCTTTTCGCCTTCATACATTACTCAAACACTTGATATCTCCTACAGCGGCGTTTGTAAGGGCTAAGTTAGCTTGAGCTTTGTACTAAGGGAGGTTTTTCCCATACCCGTATCCGTGATGATATCGACCAGGGTCTCGATTCTGCTAAAGACAAACCACTGATATACCACTGACACTCAAAAAAATGCCATTTAATTGTAGACTTTATTGTTATCAGGTTAAAGTCTAAAGTCAAATGATATTTTGTAGAGCGAATGCAAAAGTTAAATGAATTCTTTTCATTTGATTTTAGACTTTATAACTGTATAACGGTAAAGTCTACAATTAAAAAGCATTTTTAGAGTGTCAGTGGTATTACAGTGGTTTGCCCTTAGCAGAATCGAGGCCCAGTTTTTATAGAAGCTTCTATGCTGGAGTTACACCTTTGAAAATATTACAGGTTTATGAAACTAGGGTGAATGGGCGATACCTTTAGCTGTATTTATACCAGGATCGTAGCAAGTGGAAAGGAAAGCAGAGAGATGGGGTATTAATAGTTGGGACAAAAAAAATGTGGGCTGAATAATGAACGTAAGTACCTACGCATTTGTCCACAAGCGTGACTACTTGAGTATGGGCATGTATTCCGTCGTGTTGAGACAATAATTACGGTCAAAACACATCATACGTGCCCAATATTTTTCACGGTAGGTACCTACCATATTTTCTTGTCTGACTGCTGTCTTCCATAATACTTAATACAGCCTTGTTTGGAATACAGTTGCAGTATCTTCTGTGATCCATTCCATTTAGAGCTACCAACCATATCTAAAATATATTTTAAATACTTGAGTCAATTTTTTTTCATTTTTATTTTTGTTTTATTTACGAGTACTTATGTTATAGATATTCTATCTAACGAAGGAGGGTGAACAATTAAATAGTAGAAACTGTGTTTTGTAAATACGTGTAACTACCTACATGTGTGATGTGTGCGCGAAAGTTCATGTCACGTCAAGAGAAATTCATGTAGCAGTACTAGAACAATAATTGTATTGCAAGTAATTCATTTTTAAAAGCAATGTGTAATTAATATTATATATGTTTTACTAAAATGAAAGCCTAACCGCCTTCGTAAAATAGAACATCTGTACCAATAAGTCTAGCATAACATTTAACGTATCTATCTATCCAATAGAATTATCCAAAACGACGAGGCCACTTCCGATCAGGTGGGCCATGTGCTTATATGTCACCTACGTAGTATAAAAAAAAGACATAACCTGTTAAGGTATCGGACATTTGAAATAGTTTAAGTGTATCTTACAAAGAAAGAAACTACATTGCGTATTTGCCAACAACATTCGAAAGACCCCTTTGTATTATTACTTCATGTTAAAGAACCCATGTAGAAAGCAACATGCATGTTATGTTAAAGGGGCAATGTAAAGCTAAAGACAATGGGTTACCTTCATGTGTCACGGTTCGGTAATCTGCATAGGGAGACTTGGAGGTTTTTGTGCATGCTATTAAGTTATTAAGGACAATGAGGTCACGTATTCAATGCTATAACGGAGATATTTTTTTTTAAATAGTTAGGTACTTTATGCATAGTTTTAGTAGCCTAGAATTAACTTTAGAATTACACTTTTGAATGTTACCTAAATCTTTAGTCTGTAGGTACATATTTTTGGGTATTTTTTTAAGTAGCTATGGCAGTTTTACCAATGTCGAAAGAAGAATTTAGAAAAAGTCATGTGCACGCCTACTATTTTAGATAAAATAAAATGTTTTACACATATAAAAAAAAACAAAATAAGTAAAATAACAAAATTAAATTAGCGGAATACTTGATTATAAAATTATTGATATAAGTACAATACAATCATGACTAGAGCCAAATAATACGTAAAAAGAATTACAACCAAATAACAATAAAATTTGGAAGGCAAATCGTGCATTAATTTATTAACAAAACACGCAACGTTTCAACAGAATTCCTACGGATACCGCAGCCTACGCATCGTCGGCGCATCCACATACACATGTTTGCATGTTGGTTGTAGGCATCCTGCAAAACCGGTGGACCTTGATGTCACAATGGGACCCTCGATCTGCGAGCTAACCTTGAGTTATTTTTAAACCCTGCTGGCTGCATACGAATCCCGTCGGACGACTCCTTCCGAGTATTACATAATGCGAAATTATAGCTTTTTCTGTTTTGTTGCCGTCTCCTTGAAAAGCGTGTGGCCCTGTCATTTCGGTTTTATACCCTTTGTTTTGGCTCGCACATATTTTATTTCTTTTCTTTGAGTCGTAAAAGGAAGAGGCAATGAAGGGTTAGCGTTTTTGTATAGTGGATTATTTATGGTGCGGAATAATGGGCGTTCGAGTTTGCCGCGAAATATTGAGTACAGCTGCGGTGTTTTCCAAAACGCAAAACGTGTGTGTAATCGTTCGTTTTCAGTTACCCGGAAAGTAGTAAGTATATACTGAGTACTTACTAAACTACATTCGTAAAGCTATTCACACAATTGGGATGTGTTATTGCTACCTTTGTGTTCGCGATGCGTTTACGAATCTATATCATTACGACAATAGCATGTGTCCCTTCCCTTTATTGTGTCCAGTTAAAATGGATACCATATAAAAAGATACTACAGTAATATTCGAGACCAGTTTAACTTGTTTCGCTTAACACATTCACTGTCTCATACTTATTGGTCACTTTGCAAGGAAACCGGAGATGCAAGTATGATGGGCTTATTATTGTAAGTACTTAAGTGTTTGCACATTTTGTTGGTACATCTGATGGTGCACCTGCACAATTAAAAAGAACACATACATAATAATGAACGATTAATATTTTTATTACTCTGGGAAATTCTACATAGTAGGTCACACTTGATCTTATGCGATGGGTTCTAGAATGCTCCTAAATATACTTTGTTTTTTTTTGTAAATGTCTAATGCAATCACATGCACATATTCATTGATGGAAATATTTGCACCGAGCGGAATCAAGCTGATCGAACTTGCGACTTCTGATTTATTAGTTGATCGCTCCATCATCACTAAGCCACATAGGTTGTCATTTAAAGCATTATTAGAAACAAAATAACGAAATGCAAGCTCACCCAAAAGTGTTGTAACTCATTAAAAAGTACATTACCATTGTTAATTAATTCCGCAGTTAGGAAATATAATATTTTGTTCTAGTCAACTAGACAATGGGGCTTTAACAGTTTACTCATGTCTACACGTCCATCACATTATTGTATCTTTCTAACACAATAACTAAAATGTTAATCATGCGCATGATTCATCCAATGTTGAACAAATAGAAAGCAGGCCCTACTAATGTCAATAAACTCCGACTACTGGAACGCAAAACAAATTATAATCAAGATTAATCAACGAATTAATTTTGCTAAGCCACCGAAGTTATGCTCCGAATCCAGACTATGTTCCCATATCGTGTTCGAATCAATAAAACCTCCGATGTTTTTCTACAAAGCACGTTTCTTGGAACAATTTCACTGCTAAAGTTTCAACTCGATTGCATAACTATGGGTCCAACAAAGCCACACATTGTAGACGATTATTGACCTGGCCTTAATATAATTCTTTGAAACGATATAACTATTTAGCTATCTGTTTATTAGTCATTATTTTTTAGTTTATTTACATCGTAGACAAGTAATAATGGAGCAGAAAAGCGAGACTACACTGTCGCGGTATAATATGTGTAGCAAATTAGGTACCATATGTAAGACGTGGCCGGCATGTCGAGTGTTGAACATTGATACTATATCGGTTTTGTTTATGCGTTCGATCAAGTGCCTGCACCATGTTCCTTTATTAAAAAAGAGTACAACAAATGTATGTCCAGTTATATTGACAATAAAGAACCACTTGTTGAAGCAGTTTGCAGAACTTGTTATAGATTGCATCGCCACACCATTTTGTTTTATTTCATTAGCGTCATTTAATTAAGTAAGGACTTGCTGACTTCATATAAATAAGGTTTATTGATGTTTATGACGACATTTCAATGCGACGAGAATCTTGTTGGAAATAAACTGACCGGTCGACTTGATTGCTGCAGTTTTTTTTTTTGTGATAATAGCAGGCGAATCAAAGTATTACATCAGTAAATAATGAATCTGCGTAATTATGCTTGAAGAAGTGGCGAGAATCTTGAAAAACTAGCAGGTCAAGAGCGTTGTTATTATTCGAGAAATTAATTAAGAAATATCGAAGAGCATCGGTTAATTCCTAGAGAAATCTTAAACTTACTAAAGATGCCTAAAAAGAAAGAAGTAAATGCAATAATTAATTGTGAATTGTGATGTACCTAATTAAAATTGTGATTACAATTGATTGTGAACTGTTATTGATTATACTGAACTTGTCAGCAAATTTCTTAGAAATAACGATTCCCTACTGAAACATGAGCCTTCACAAAAAATCTTAAAAATATTAACAATTTATTGGATCAGAATTTGCAAGCTCATATTTATACTTTAAAACATGACATAAAAATTCTTGTTTTGTTTACTCAAGAGCCAGCGTCGTAAAATGACTGCACTAACAGCAGATGACTATAATGAGTATAAAAAATAAAAATAAACAGTTCAAATTTTATTGCCAACACGAGTTGATTCAAAAATTGCTCCAATTTATAGTCACATGATGTCACAAGGACTGTCCAATAAGAACAAAAATATACGCAATGAAAAACATGTGGCTTGTACCGTGAGAACGTTAACCCAACCCGATAAAAGAGACAATGAAGCTTTATTCGAAATATTTTGTATCAATTATGATATCTTAAAAAATTGCTGTTCGATACAGAAAATGTAAGCGGTCTTGTCGCGCTATCTCTGCCCATTAACGTAAGGGTGGAACGTTTCGCATTACTTATAATGCCCTCTGATAACTGTTGGAAAAGTAAACTGTTGTATATAGATCACACAAGCAAAGATAATATATATGACTAGATATTATATAGTTTATATTACCTATAACGTCGTTACAATAGGTACATACAAACTCGGGTTTAAGGTAAGTGTTGGTTACCGGTATTAATTTTTTAACAACATACACAACATTAATAACAACATAAGGTATCAATTACCAAAAATTCACGTTTTTAGTCTCAACGGTTTAAAGATCAGTATAAATCAGTCAGAGCTAGTTATCCATTTCTGCAAAATGTACTGTACTGACTGACTAGATTTTAAATTTCAATCATTTATAGAGTAACTTCGTTCATTTATACCCTGAAGTACCTACCTAACACAGTTATGAGCATCAAAAATAACAGTTTTTACCTATAACTAGCTAAATTCGCTAACTTGGAGAAAATATTTTGGCAATAAAAACTAATGACTTCTTTTTAATCATAAGTAATTAAGTACCTACGTAGAATGAATGTGTTTACAAAATGTATAATATATTAGCAAGTAAGATGCTATAGCTAGTACACCACCCATGAAGGAATTACATCATGTAGATAAGTATTGGATTAATGTGTAGGTACCTACCTTTATTTATATCTCCATTGTTGGTATAGTATCGTGTAAGCATCTACTTTAGGGGAAAAATGAGGGCAAGGGCAGTTACTTACGAAACCAAATTATGGGTCAAATAGGATTTCGTATTTATCTTTTTTAATGGCATTAATCACACCCACACTTCTAAGAATTTCATGGATACTATAACTTATTTTTTTAAGAATTTAAGGTCAAGTCTGATTCTATACCATAAGAAGCAGCCGTTCATAAGTATACCGAAAGAACCGGCCCCTTCAATCCCCTCACCATAATCAAAGGAAAGGAAGCAAATACTGTCCACAATGCCATCATAATAAATGGCATTTAAGTAAGCGTGACAACTTGCACTTTATATGAAACCCACAAATATAACACAAGGAAGTCATTTCTTCCTTGTGTTATATTTGTGGGTTTCTCATTCGAGGTCGAGATCATTTTCTCGAAGTATCGAAATATCGCAGTGCATTGTGGGTCTCTACTGCATTGGATCCTTTGCTGACCACATCTAATTGTCGCCTATTATCATAGGTGCTACATCACGGTAATCCTACCGAACGTTTATCGATTCGCGTCCAGTCCGTCTCCAGAACAATGCATAATACCTGTTTTAAACCTAAGATAGATAGATAGATAGATGGATTTATTGTTCAAAAACAGTTTTACATTTGTTTGATCACACATAAATTCACATTTGTTAACAACTTATGATAGTAAAACAAGGTAAGAGTGAAATATTGTTCTCCTAGCTAGGTTGCAGAACAACCTAAGCTTACTTCTATTTGGGAACTTATACGAGTAACTCTCCCTTACAGGCAACAATACTGCAACATCCTGCAATTTAATATCACCAACGAGATTTTTATAGCGCCACGGTGAATAAATCCAAAGGTACCGTCAAGTAGAGCAATAAAAATAGGAAGTGATTAAAAAGATATAATATTTTTTTTATTAAAAATCCCTTTGAACCAGCACCGTTCATAATCAGTACGACAGGAAAAAATATGACGTCAGTAAAATTATAATGGGGCCGCCTCGTAAAGTGCGCATTTGAATAGGAAAGTTACATATCAAAAATTTTCAGTGATCCGTGTTTTACGAGTTTGTCGTAAACGTGTACTTAACAGAAAGAATAAAGGGGCCCCTTCACTCCGCTTGTGTTTAAAAATCTATGTGTGCATGAGCATACGAGGGGCCCCGTAATCACTTCGCGGACAGTAACTGTTTATGATGGATCCACATTTAATATCAGCAGAATGTTGTGATGCCACAATTAAATTACAGATTTCTCATGAACCGAAATGTTAGACTGTACTTTTTCCATTAGAATTTCCAACTTTAATCAAAACAACATTATTTTTTGTAAAAGCATAGTAAACTTCATTCTACCTAACGTAATTTTTACACGTAAATTATGTAAACTTTATCATGTTTCATCAAGGAATTATGTTGAGACAGAATTTCATCAATCTGAGTTCTCACATTTTTTTATATATAGGACAAGTCAAAATGACTTCAACTCGCCTGATGGTAAGCTAAAGGTAAAGTCTCAGGACTGCCGTCACCACTACATACACCGGCAGTGCTACAGTGATACGCGATGGTCAATAGAATTCATTGAGTGAACCGTGATACGGCAGTTAAGTTTGAATTGATTTGTTCTTATCATTGGTGAAATCTATTCTGATTTCTGAGTAAAACCAGAGACCCTAGTCTTGTTGTATTTGCACTCTCGCGAAATCCAAGCAAAGCCCTGGATTGAATGAAATTTTTAAGCAATTGCATGCTAACTATTTCTATTATATATATATATATTTTTCCGATCAGAAAATCAAAGCCCTGGATGTCAATATTTTTCATTGACAATTGTCTAACGAATAAAAATAGGTATGCGTAGTTCCTAAAGTTAACAAGTAATAAATACTTAGCTAACACCTTTCAAGTCTAACAACACCATCTTCGGTGCCATGTCTACAAAATACTATCCCGCTACGCCTTCCCTCGTTTCTCTCCAAACCAGCTAATCTGCTTTATGGGTGTGAGAGATTAGCCCGTCTGTGAATTGCAAAACTAATTGGTGCAAATAGCTTGATCGCGGCGTGATTAGCCACGCCTATGTAACAATTTACATAGTTTTATATATTACATCAATAGCCGTTAACAAAAAATAAAATTATACCATTATACGGTCATCAGGTAATGCTCAAGCTGAAAAAAAACGTTATGTAGGTATATTTATTTTGGAACCTGTAACCTTGAAAGCAAAAAAGGTCTGAGGGTCAATTCTAATAATAAAATATGTTCAAAATTCAGTTCCGATCGATCTTACGATTCTATGCCTAATAGTATTCTTGTAACAAAGTTTTCATCAACCATTCAAAGACTGAATCGTAGCCGAAGTTAAAAAAGGGTAGGTAACGTATAGTGTTAGACTTAAATTTGTAATTGATAGGTATCGCAATGTTTATAAGATCGAAATAAGATCGGAACTGAATTTTGAACATATTTTATTACGAAAATTGACCCTCTGATCAATTCGAGAACAGCGCCAATTGTTCTCAATCAGACATTGAAAATATAACGTTTTGTTTCTTGTTTTGGAACAGCTGTTAAAGAATTATTGGAGCCTTTGCATGCATACCACAATTTGATGTTTAGGGTTCCGTAGGCAATGAAACCTTATTACTGATTTTTTTGTAAGATGTCCCTTTCTTCTTCCGGGTCTAATGCAAGTCCAAGGGGAATTAGAGGATCAGATGGCAATCGCTCCCGTGAAAGCAAAGGATAACCAGAATAAGGACTAGGAGAGCAGACCTCGGGATTCAAATTGTAATCTGGATGTAACCGGTTAAGGTTTTTTAGGATGCTACTAGTATCATTATAGTAACAATTTATATGCAGAGAAACACCATCCTACTCCTAATTTAATATTATAAATGTGAAAATTTGTGAAGATGTAGATGTTTTGATGTTTGTAACTCAATCACGCCCTAACGCTTGAACGAATCTGGCTGAAATTTAGTACAACAATAGATATAGTCTGGCATAACACATAGGCTTTCCTGGAATAGGTTTCCATTGACACAGTCTACGCGGGCGAAGCCGCGGGAAACAGCAAGGCAAGTTATAAGAATATACGGAAGAAGGGGTCCTAAGACATAGAAATAGGTACGTAGTAAATAAACTTATTGAAAGAACCGGACTCTTTTGTACGCATTGTATAACATTCATAAATATAAAATGAACTTCCCTCAAGTAACCAGATGCCGAACGAAGAGCATAATAAGATTTACTTATTTTGGACTCACTTAAATGAAATACAGGTAGACTAACAATACGATGGCGTCCCAAAGGACTTCCCTCTTTGACTATTTTAATAAGAAAAAAAAATCTTATAGCTTCCCGAGTGAATTACTTTGAAACGAATAAATAAATGAAGTAGAGGATGAGGAGATTGAATTAGAAAAAGATTTCGTGTGTAATAAAGAAATCTGTTCATTCATAGCGTTATGAGGGTAGTTCACAATGGGAAAGTCGAAGTGTACGATGATCTAAGGCGATGACAATGATGGCAGGTATTGAACCGGAAAAGGGATTCGTTTTCCTTTTGATGTCACATCAAAAAGAGCTTAAAAGGAAGCCAATATCGGACTTGTGAAGTTTCCTAACTCCGAAATTGGGTTAGGAACATAATATTTATGTATATTTGTGAAAGCTTTTGTATGATGGAAATGTCTTTTTGTATTTTGTTTTGCGGACCGTAAGAAACAAGATATTATTAGCGAGTAGGTAACTGAAACTTTTTCTAATACAATATGTTACAGATAAGCAGTCTTTTACCGTACTTCGAATTAAAACAGGAGTTGAATTCCATTGAATGAAAAATACATAAGTAGTTAATATTATAATCAGTCAGCTAAAATTTCAGACCATATGACCTGGTTGCATTGATTTTTTTATTTATCAGTAAAGGACTTCTTCAAGAGTTATTCCGTATAACTGGTATAACTTTTATCAAAAAGCAATTATGTGGTCCATGTAAACATTTACAAACTCATTGAAGTTCTACAAGATTGTAAATACGAGTACGAGCAAAATTCTTCAACTTAACGGCAATCTCGGTTGCATCCGAAGCGGGAACTTTTGAGCCCGAAG
The DNA here is from genome assembly GCA_963576445.1 of Lithosia quadra. Lineage (NCBI taxonomy): Eukaryota > Metazoa > Arthropoda > Insecta > Lepidoptera > Erebidae > Lithosia > Lithosia quadra. The sequence goes on along the minus strand of OY754880.1, from coordinate 11,943,125 downwards.
ACCTTTATATTAGTCAGGTTGAGTTGTATTTTATGGGAGTAACTGCCGTCTAACCCCCTGCCCGCAACCCCTGAAAAACTGCCTTCACTGGTGCCTCGGCCATCAATTAGCAGATGAGATGTAGATCCCAAAGATCTCAATGGGGCCTCTAAGCCCCTGGATATGAAGCTCAATCGCCGCGAACAAAAGATAAGAACAAAACAATTGACTACTGATTACTGATTAAGTCAATCCAGACTAGTCACGATGTCATTCGGTAATCAAAGTTATTAACGGAGGACGATTCAAAAATGACTTTAAATTGTTTCGCCAAGATTACATCAACACTAGTTACATACTTACATAACCTATTCAGTGGCTACACAATAGCGGATGCTCTAATAAATGCTCTCCGTGGACCAATTGCTGAGAACTATAAACCAAAAATTAATATGCCCCATCGTTTATACGATTATGTCGACGACAATAATCTGAACTGGTTGGGTTGCATTCATGAGAATATGATAATGAACTTAAACTGGACTCCTAGCTAAGTTTTCTTGATGAAAAAAGAAGAAAGAAAATTTGCATTTTTATATACCTTACTAGCTAGCGCTGTTATCGTTTTACATAACCAATTGCAATGAAACATACGTATAACTACGACATTTCTCAGAGAAAATATCACGTTAATATTATGTTAAGTAGTACCTACTTTTAGCTTCTATCGCGATTAAACAGAATATAATTCCAGGAAAAGTATTTTTGTAGATTGAAGGATTTACCCAAATATTTTGTTAAATGGCTTTATTGTACAGACAATTAATTCACAATATATATATGGATAGATTAGCACTTATAGAAGTATAAATCATCAAAAGAAAAGAATTATCTATACGGGTGCAAGTCCAGACTGCTGAAGGAAAATACATTGACTTATTCCCAACTTAACGCCGATATAGTCGCCGGCAACAGCTAGTTTTATTAAAATTATTTTAGCTTTCCAATTAAATATTCTAATTAAGTTGTTTATTATTCTAATTGTCTGAGGTCTTGCGATTATACCGTTACAGGTTAAGATTATATCTATGGAGTCTAACCGTGCCTCATGTCCGAAACGTGTCAAATCACAGCGGTACCCCATTGCCCTGTAGATAAAATTGACTGTGGAAGGAATTAGAGCATAACCAAACAATAGTGATAGTAGGTACTCACGCATCTAATTAAGTATTATGTTTACGTTACGGTGGGCAATTGCGAATAAGGGTCCTTTCGTGGTACCTTTTTTTTTTAAAGAGTTTTATGGCGAGAGTGTGAGGTACATTTGCGTAGATTGTAGGAAGATATTGTTGAAGTTAATGACCTCTCAAGCACACTCAGGAAGTGGAAAGTTGCGTAAAATATACACAAGTACAATAATAATATTGTACGTTATTAAGTAACTAGTTGTTAACCGCGGTTCCACCAGATTATGAACCTAAAAATTTGAAACAATTTTATGATAATGAGAAATTAATTTAAAATATCAAACTGCGAAGTTAAAAGCAGTCATTAAGTTTGCCGCGTTGTTTATAATTAAGTTTTTTTGATTTAATGAAAATATTATAGTTTTTATAGCTTTCGTAGAACAAATTCTGATATCTAAAAATTGGAGACGGTACTCTAGAAACATAACAACTGAACAGTCGGGATGCATTATTCGACAGCCAATCTAACTTTTCAGTGGATCCCGACTGTTAAGTTGTTGTTTCTAGACCACAGGACATCTAAGTTCTTGTTTTTTTTCTTTTTAGTTTTTAACGCAGTCGGGATTTTTTAAATTATTATTTTCTTATTTATCCCTGATATAGGTTCCCATGGCAAGAGCGAACCGGAAATTCACGTGGGTGAAGCCGCGGGCAACAGCTAGTCTGGTCATAAATAAACTTACGTTTCTGCACCGACTAGCAATTACTATCTAGAGCTTCTTTTTTGTTTAAAGTTAAGAAATAAATGAGGGTGTAAATTTCACAGCTGCAGACTTCCTTTTTAAGGAACCAACCCACAAAAATCATATTTTCGAGTCAGCACTCGGTTGTTTTACGGTTTTTTCATTGCAGCCACTTTACGAGCATCAGTGATGGGGCCACTCTTCTTTTACAACTGAGTAACTGTATTCAGAGAGCCGAAGATCGCGTGTTTGACACTAATTAAATGTTTTTCATTGTAGTTTGGATACGTGATTCGTCTGGCTGAGGGTTATGAGTTTTTTATAGTCTTGATCGCAACAGTTTTGTACCTTAATTTTTCAGCGAACTAAACAAAAAGAAACCATCTGGTATATTGCATTTACATGACGCTATTGAGGGGATTCAAATGAGATTTTCAAATATAGCTCCTAACGTCATCAGAGATGTTTTTAAATTAATACTGATTGTAAATCTTGTCGCGCATTAGACATGTCGTCGTTTGTAAATTGGAAACACCTCGACTTCACGCTCAGTCGGGGGCTCAGTTGTTCTATTCCTGTTCTTGACACCACCGCCCCAAGACACGACCCGTCTTTGTTGCAGACAACGCAACGCGTTGTAATTATTTCCACTTGTACTTTAACGTCATCATCGCGATTAGTTTAAGCGTTACATGGAGTTGAATTTATAAATAAAACAGGGCACAAATACAGCGTGTTGTTTTTGTTACTACAGCTTTGATTTCTCTCATCCATGATTTGAAATACGAGCCCATACTTCGTCGTAACAATCGGATCATATTTCACTATAATTATGCTGATTGACGACGAATTTCAATAGCTGTAAATATCATTACGAGCCAGCGATCAACATTTATATTCCTTTTATCAAACCGCCTTTCGACTGGCTCTCACGAGTGGATATTTTATCTTTAGTCTGTACAAACAAATGTAGCCGTGAAACCATTTCATCATTCAGCACATTGTCGTCAGCGGTATGCAAGATGGGTACTGACGCAACCGTGTGGTACCACTCCTTGAGGACAAAGAGTATCCGAACATTAAAAAATATAATATTTTCTGAGATTGGAGTTGCCACGGCTGTCACTCGATGTGATTTACGCCGAATCTGTCAGGTTTGGAGACAAAGGAGCCTTGTTGAAAATCGCGGGAGAATGATGTCATACGTTCAGGAGCCGCCTCGAGCGTGGCCCCTAATTAATAGAGCGGCATTTACGACCCGCTAGGGTAATAATATCAGTTCGAGATGTTTCAAAGAAAAATAAGAAATATGCATGTCAGGCAACGTAGTTTATGGGCTGTTGTTTATTGTGAGCGCTCGAAACCAAAGCCGAAACTCAACCGCTTCTTTGTTTTGCTCAGAATTTATTACGAATAGGTTAAGTTCATGAAATCAATTCAAAGGCGTAGCTCGTTAGTTGGTTAGAATAGCGTACCTTTCTATTTTGCGATCCTTTGTCTCTTATAATTCCTAAGACTTATGTAGTTCTTTTTATTGACATAGTTTTAAGTGAAATAACTTCGTCATTTAAAGCTCTTACATTATTAGAAGCTCCATATAAAGAATTGAAGCTCAGTTGAAACCAAATACGTAGAAAAAGTTTCTATTCTGAATTGAACTTTGCTGGAGAATTTCAAACATAAATTGAACGCGATTCACGAGAGCATTCGCATGCCCATATAACAGCGAAGTAAACATTTATAAATGAGGAATTTTGAAAATCTAAAACGCAAATTACTTACCTACAAAGTTTGTCTAGACAATATTTACAATAGAACAGGCTTGATGAGAATACGTTGCGCCAAAATACGAGGTTCGCGTTATACGTACATAGTGACAATATGACTAACCGACTTACGATGTTTCGTCTTAGCTTATATAAATTGCTAGAAGCGAACCAAGTTTTATCTTACACATCTCTCCGTCAAGATCGTGCAGGAAAATCTGTAGTTACAATCACAGTTTTGGACCGATGCATCAAGATTGTGAGCTGACGAATTCGTGTGTCAAGCATTAAAACGACAATTCGTAACAATGCTGCGTATGTTAGAGCACTTCAGATTGGGGATCGACTTTAATTTGATGTACTGTTTATTATATGAACTGAAGTGTTAATGGATTCGTTTGTTGGTTGATGGGTTCAATAACCTTGTTAAGCACGTATTTTGTAAGGTCGTAAGATGTAGATACGTTGGATTGCACGTACTTGTACTACTTGTCGCAAGTAACGAGTTCGCATACTAATTACGTATTAGCGAGACATGATCAGTTACTACGTAAATTACTAGAGATACCCTATACTTAATCAGAGTTGTCGTTCATTTAAGGATGACAGAATGAGTTTCATTAGATCGTTTGCTTTTTCCGAGCTTCCTAATGGCTAATGACATAATGGGCTAAGCTTGAATCAACCGATATATGAAGAAATATTTTTTTTGTTTATATAGAAAACACAGCACTCCACACAAACTTTTCGTGGTTTGTACTATTTTTATAAATAAACAAAAAAATCGGTACCGCTCCCTTGGGCAGTAGCGTGATGATATTCAGCCTATGACATTCACGGATAATGTGGCTTTCTACTGGTGAAAGAATTTTTAAAATCGGTTCAGTAGATCCCGAGATTATCCCTAACAATTTAACAAATATACAAACACACAAACCTTAGCTCTTTATAATATCAGTATAGATTAGTATAGATATAGATTATGCTGGTAAGTAAGCATAGTTGCTTGTACCTATAGATATTTTTAACATCTGAGGTATCACACTCATAAATTGCCGAACCTGTTCACTTTTTAGAGAAGGTGGCAACCCTAATCACTGGCTAGAACACAACATTTTCACAAGCAAAGTAGTTAATAATTAAAATATGAAGAAAATTAATGTCTAGACTTTGAGAGGGAGCGTCAAACTAAATGATGTTATGAAGTATATTAGTAGATTGCGGAAAAGTGAAGTTTGAAGATGAAAATTTTATATAGGTACTATTAGCGGACCCGACAGATCTTGCATGATAGATACCGACTGCAGCGCCATCTGCCGGGCTGATTAGTGAATCTAAAACATCCAGGGCGTCACCCAAACGCATACAAAAAAAAACAATGAAACAGTCCAACCGTTTGGGAGGAGTTTATTTTTTATACTACATAGGTGGCAGACAAGCACACGGCCCACCTGATGGGAAGCGGTCACCATGGTTTATGGACGTGTGCAACACTATGGGTGTCACAAAGGCGCTGCCTACCCTGAAGGGAAGAGGGGAGGGCTAGGAACTTCACTATCAATACATGTACAGAAGAATTATATACATAAAGATGATAAAATTGTTAATTAGTTATGTCTGTATATAATTGCAGATATTTAAAAAATACTAGGGTTATATAAAAGAACTATTCTGATCACAATTTTTTAAAATTCTTGTCGGTTTGTCTGTTCTTCACGGTGAGCGCAAAAACTACAGAACGGAGTTTGATGCGGTTTTTTCTATTAGAAAGGTCTTGATCAGACTTGACATCTGCCATATAATGTTTTATTGCAATTGGTTAGTTAGTACTGGAGATATTATAAGCAAAATATTAAAACCGACCTCCACGCGGGCGGAACCACAGGTTTCAGCTATTTTTATTATGCTACTAAGTTGAAGCACAAATTATTGTATGGCGTGCCTTATGATAAATGGTTTGTGGTGTCATTGACCCCTGTAAAATATCATCGTCTACATTCGCGCTCAGCGCCAATCCCGGTTGCAGCCATAAACCTCCGAGAGGAGAGAGGTATTCTGTGGCTTGTTATTGTTCCTTTATGTGTACAGATGAGGTAAAAACCTATCTTAACTCGATCTTGCGATCTCAAAAGTGTATCGCGTTGTACTAGTCGTACCACAGAATATAATATAATACTCGTAGTACTAACGTAGTCATACGTTATTCTTGTTGACTGATTTGTGTGTATCCTGTTACGCTCGTGCTTGGGCGGAGGTATACGAATCAGTGTCGTAGAAAAGAAGACAGATAGGGTAGAAGGACATCCAAGAGGCCAAGTCCGTGTTTAAGCGTCCGTGCGTGTACCTACCACAGAATACCTAATAGTACTACGTCCGGTACCTTCTTTTACAGCAGGGTTATCAAAGCACAGATAAATAAATAGTTACTACGTCTCAAACTGAGGCATATGTATGGTTCGCCATTCGTCGGTACGGGGTTCGCGGCAAGAGATAGCGCATTGATTTGATGACTGGTGGGTTTTGCGACAAGAGACAAGCCCACCCATTATATTGATATCATAAAGGATACATCTTTTGAAGTTATCTGTCTTAAATACTTTATCATTTTCTATAGGGATGAAGAGGAATTTCTTAGTCATAGACAAGAGGTTCGCTGTCATCTGAAAAAAATAACAGGGGTTCGTAGAGCCAAAAGCCTGAGAAATCCTGTTTTACAGGATATTGATTTCGAAAATGTATGTATGTGTAATATGTGTATGTATGTAATATCATCATTATACTAGTAAATCAATCGCAGCCGAACCTGTACTCGATCACGACCAAGCCAGAAAGCAGATAAAGGCTATTATAAAAGGTCGTAAATCAAATTATGACCAGTAAATCAACTTTACAAATCGCTACGTTTATCAATAGAGGTGAGAGTGTGACTATCATAATAAATTAACAAACTTATACCTCTTATAAATTAACTACTCTGTAAAGTTCTGGTAAGTACTAAGGTACTAAAATCCGTTTAAGGGATGTTGAGGGAAAATAAATCAGAGACGGCACCCGGCCGTTCGTCGAACTCTAAAGTTGGGAACAATTGGTGCGGAGATGTAAATTAAATCGAGTGGCTGTCGCAGACTGGGCTTGAGCCTCAATGTAACACAGTAAAGCTCTCAGAAGTTCCACCTGTGGGTAGGTATAAACATTGATTGTGACATCTTATTTAGATATAATTTTGTTAATCTATACTATCTATACCAATATTATAAAGCAGTAAAGTTTGTGTGTTTGTATATTTGTTAAATTGTAAGGGGTAATCTCGGAATCTACTGAACCGATTTTAAGAATTCTTTCACCAATAGAAAGCCACATTATCCGTGATTGTCATAGGCTGAATATCAATGGGCAGTAGGCCCAAGGCAGCGGAGTAATAATCATAAATGTGAAGTATTCCGGTAGATTCCCATACATTTTAGGAAAACTGATAAATTATGAGCATATTATGTGAGTTAAAAAGGGTGCATCGGGGTTCAAAATACGCCACGGGCGAAGCCGGGGTGGGTCAGCTAGTTTACAATATTTTTAATCAGGTGTTTTCGGGGTCCAAGTCAATCTCACCTGCTAACCGGTTTCATCTGCTAATTTAGCGCAAGATTTTCTTTCCGGTATATGTCAGATGGTAGTCACTCCCGTAAAAGCCAAACTTCTAAATCAACATAAGAGAAGGAGAACGGACTTCAAAAATGCAGGCTATGAATGCAACCGGGACTAATGCCGTGATGATCTTCATCAGAAGTAAAATTCAGAATAGAATAGAATTTATTCATTTCTAAAGCTTACATACACCATTACACTTTGAAACCCGGAGACCACTCTCCTATTCCATCATTACTGAAGATATTCTTTTACGAGAGCGACTGCTGTCTGATCTCACAACCCTGAAAGGAAAGCCTGCGCTAGAGCCTCATTTGACAATCAGCAGGTGTACCAGACTGGAGGAATTTCAATTTTTTTTATGGCGGTCATCAATATGACTTCACCTCGCCTGATGGTAAGCAAACATCATTACGTTTGTCCTGGCATAATAGCGGTTACAGCTACCGTTGACTATCAGGTGGCTATTGCATTTCTAAAAGTAATTGTACTTACTTCACTGTAACCTCCCTATCAATGAAACTTTAATAATGTGTTGGTGATAATTCTTAATGTGTATAGTCGTTAAAAGTCTATTTAAAAATAAACCGGCTGTTTGCGTCTATGTTTGGACTTTCAAGGTAATCCTATCGTAAATATAGGTGACTCAAGGATACCTACCGCAAATAGGTGTCAAATTTTAAAAGCCTATTTATGTATTTATTTATTCATTGTTCAAAAACGGTTACATAATATACTTAGGTTACTACATTAAAGACCACCCGCCTAAACCACAATGGTTTTTCTGCGGGCGGGAGTTCGCATATTGTTTATACAAGGAAAAGAAAAGGAAAAAGAAACATTGTAATATAAATGCGGTACAGTCAGCGTCAAAAATTGATTACGATTGCCCAGACTTCAACCAAAGAATCTGATTAAAATTCAATAAATATATTTCAGCCCCACATTTAACAAGTAGTAGGTATGTAGTAAATACTATCGCTTATAGTAAAATTAAACGCTTTCTTAAGACGAGGTCGATATAAACTGATTGGTGGATGGATAAAGCGCTGGCGCAGGTTTCCGAAGGGGTTCGAAGGTCAGTTAGTCTTTTCTCCCACGTCTTTCTTCTATAAGCGGGGCACGAAAAAGTTGGCAAGCAAGCATAAAATTTTGTTCCCATTCCCACTTCTAATGGCAACCTTTTCCAATATGAGTTATTCCAGAAAATAATTTATCCCCGTACCAAATTTCAGCCAGATCCGTTAAGCCGTAAGAACGTGACAGTGTAATGCTACGGTCACACGCGCGCCGTGCAGCCCGGCGGGCTGCACGGCGGGCTGCGCGGCATGCAGCCCGTCCCGGGCCGGCGGACATTCAAGCTGTTCACACGCACGCCGTCGTGTCAGTCAGTGCCAGAATGGCGAACAGCGAGGATCTCGGTGTTGTTGCTGCCATATCCTTTGGCTTAACTTATTTTGATTGGAAAAAGAAACAAAATTATGAACGACGGAGAAAAAGAAAAAGACTGCAAAGAAGGTGGTGGATGATAACGATCGTAGCGACTTTCTTAGCAACGTTGAGTGAAGATCCACTCGTCGCGAAAGCGCGGGAGCGACTAACTGCCCGCGCGCGTGTAAACAGTAACCGGGCGCCCGCACATTCATCCTTTGAACTTTGCCAAAAAACCGACACTTGCCCGATTCACGGCATTCACGTTCACAGGCGCGTTCACGGGCTCGGGCGTACCGTTTACACGCTCGTGAATGTGAATGTGCACGTTGAATGTAGAGTTGAACGCGCGCGTGTGAACCTACCATAAAACATTCAAACATTTGAATCACAAATTTCACATTTATGATAATAGTAGGATAGGGCGATAGTAAGAAGAATTCCACACGGAAAAAAAGGATAGGTTTTCTAACACAAAATTGTAATCAAAAGACATTACCGAGATGTATTTCTGTCGCAGGCTTTTACTACATTCGGCACTCTCTTAACATCTTTGCAACGAGTTCTTTTTAGTTTTCTAACAAGTTTCTTGGAGTCTCAAACGTTTGTCAGTTGAAGTGGACGTGAAAATCTCTAGTAGCGAACTTTTAGATACGTGTTCAACTGTTCAATGTTCTCGCGGTGCGTGAGAACATTAGTTATTGGTACTTAGGACTTTTAAAAAGTTTGCCAAAACAAAGAATAATAGATTTCAGAAGTAGGTACTATTGCTAGTATTTTATCTTTTACTTACCTACTCAAACCACCTCTATGGGTTTGTAAGTTAAGTATAAGACATAAAAATATATAAGGTAGGTACGCAATTTCGCCAAAGAATAGATTACCCACGCTGAGCGGGGCGTGAAAAAGCATTTGATGAGGCCGTCAAGCTGAGAGCCACCATTGTGGCACTATCGGTGTTTGCAATGGTGACTCCCATTCCAGAGACTTTGCCTTTAGCTTACCATCAGGCGAGGTGAAGTCATGTTGACGTGTCCGACATAAAAAAAAACAAATATACGAGATTCAAGACTTTAATCTGGTAAGGAACGACGTTTTAATTATCTACAAAGTGTAGCAAGACATAGCACCTAGGTAGTTCATTTGTTAACGAATTCCCGACCGGCAACAACTTGATACTTGTCCTTAGCAAAGTAAAATAAAACATCAAATATATTACCTATTTAAAACAAATACTTTCAACATATTAACTAAAATATTGCGTTTGTTTACTTTTGTATCTTAAGTACCTATTGTTAAATTCTAGTGGGCGTACCTTCTCTACCAGTGTGCTCCACTCAACTTTAAACACGGTTTGCATTTGGTTATTTTTATGTCTATTTCTATTCGAAATTACGGCTTGGTATAACGGTGGTATAACACTGAATTGCTGCGGTGTATCTATCCCTATGTGTGTTTAGATCTTCTCAATTATGTAACGGATTTTGATGCGGTTGTCACTCACAGTTTAGTATTTAAATGGTTTTGACGTAAGTTTTGTTCACATACTACGGCAAATATTTAGAGCCGCACCACGAGGAGCATTAGCTTACAAGAACGAATCAAAGAACTATACTGATATTTAAATAGTCTCCATACAATATCTTATCGTACCTATATTTTAATAAAATACTTGGATACCTACTAATTTTTATAAATATTAAATTCCTATAATCGATATTACGTACCGGAAGTGTACTTATGCGAACACTTTACAATCATTGAAATAAAAATATCTCGCCCATGGCTGCTGAAACGCAGCCAAAATTTCAGGATCAGTGCAAGCAATAAAATAGCGCCAAATAAATCGTGATAGCAGTTTTATATTTTTTTTAACTCATAAAATTATAAACCTTTTTATTTATTTCTGAATAAGTACAGATTTCACAAATTTTCTCTTGAATTTGACGAGCTAGGACTGCCTAGCTAAGGTCGGATTTAATTGAGAGAGCTAATTAAATTTTCTTCAACTTCAGGCTCAATAAGTTTTTTATTTCAGTTTGAACACTCGATTTTATTAATTGGAATGTTCGGGGCAAAGTACCTATATTGAGAATATCGGCTTTTCGCTCCTGAGTGCGTGTTTCATTATCCCACTAAATTGTCTAATCAAACAATCGAGTTCGGTTTCAGGTCTAATTTCCTCACCGAGCATAATCTAATTCTAATTTGACGTTAAATTTTTTTGTTTGATCTAAGTAGGTAGGTATTTCGTACTTTCCACGTTTAAAAGTTATGAAATATAACATTGTGACAACTAATAATTGACACAACAACTTGTCTAGAGCGCGTCTTAGCTATAGTAGTTATTACCTACAGTAGGTAGGTATGGTAGCTTGGTAGGTAGTTAAGTCAGTTAACCTTACGATCGAGAGGTTCAGAGTTCGAATGCTGGCCAATGCACTACCGATGCGATCCACTCTTAATTAATTAAAAAAAAAGTATTGCAGATTGTAGTAAAAGGGAGTTCCGTTGCGGATCTTCCACGTCAGAACGCTAACACCTAAAAGTTATTATATCCTTAAGAGATCAGATATCCCTAAATTATGTCAGATTGGGTTCACATTTGGTATAATTACATACAGAAGACCGCGGCCAGAATAACCTTTGAGTTGTGTTCCCGCCGGTAAGTAAGGTAGCCAAAGCTCACTGTACCCCTCCTCCCCCTATCCCTTCCTAGCCTACCCACTCGTACCTAGCCCTCCCTCCTTCCCTACAGGCTAGGTAGCGCGTGTGCGACACCTTTAGTATTGCACACGTCCATAGGCCACGGTGACCGCTTCCCATCAGTTGGGCCGTATGCTTGTCTGCCACCTACGTAGTATTAAAAAAAAAAGGTACTTGCGCAAACCTCATTTAATTCTCCTGATTATAACACTTACCAGAAACATTGTTTTTAAAAGTCTCTTTAAAATAAATTCATGGTGTAATTTTTTTTTGTGTAGGTAGGTATAATGTTGTTTTTAACTAGTCGGTATGTCTTTTATTAATTAATAGTTTTCATAACACATCACATTAAGTGTTCCGCTAGAATTTTACATGTTTGTAAAAACGTATAAACTTTCAACAACACCTTGTATTTGATAGCCTACAACTACAATATTGATATACGATTATACGTACCTATGTTCCGAAGTTTCTGTTTTACGCAGGCATTCATTTTCTTCGACAGGATTCATCATTCTACTTATAAACTATCACTCACTAACTTGAACAAGAAATTAAATGCACAAAACACACTTTCGTAATCACAGAACAGAATCCCGTGTGGTGCAAGTGTAAGTACTTACTCAACGTAATAAAATTAGTCATAACTCATAAGTGGTTATGGACCGAATGAAGTTAGTAACTACTTAATAATAAACTTAAATGTGGGTAGTTGAGGCTGTGGTTATGAAAAAAAAACTGCGTAACGTTATGTTATTTGCCATAACTACAGCACAGAATATTTAATAGTACTCTTACAGTTTATTCGGTTTTACAGAATAATCTTCTTTAAAAAATCGACTTCAAAGGACCAAATTAAAATGAGACCACATGGGAAGCGCCAGCTATCAAATAAGAAAAATAATCACCAAAATCGGCTTACCCAGTCAAAATACAGTCGAATCGAGAACCTCCTCCTTTTTTGAAGTCGTTTAAAATTGAGAAAATAGAATCTCAATACTATAGCGATGTAAAAAGTGTATGTATAGTACCGCGTTTAATAAATAAGGAGTCATACTTTATTGTCGCTCGCACTAACTAAATCCTAATGTATATTGAATTTGGATACATTTTAACGGATTCTACAGCGATTTATTTGGTGTTATTTTACTATACCTAACTCCCCTTGAGTATGACTGCTGAAAAGTTAGCATGGGTTATGGGTTCTAGAATGCGGATAAATATACTTACAAATATTTTTACTGAGCGGGAATCGAACCTGCGATCACTAATTCAGCAGTCGAACACTACCTCTACGTCACACAGGCCACATGTTGTGTACCTACATACTTTACAAATCTAATAATTACAAACCACGTTTACTATAAAAATTTTGAAGACTTCGTAATATAGGTATGATGAGATCAGACAGAGTCAATATTCACATGTGAGAACAGGCTTACCTGCAAGTATCCTCATTGAGCTGAACGGCTGTATTTTCTCAAAACATGAAATGTGCAGGTGTTGTCCTGTTTCGTACATTTTGAAGTCTTCTTGCGAGAATTTTTTTCGAGTGGTACTGGAATATGATAAATAGGCTAAGCATTAGATAAACAGAATTTTACTATGATTATTTATATGCCTAATTAAAAAAAATCATGCCGATTTTTTTCATCGATGCTGACGGTGTTATTTATTTGTAACAAGAATATTAATATTACTTAAAGTTATTTTTTGTTAAGTTTTCGCAACTCCTCCCTGCTAACTAAAACCAACCAAAAAAAAAAAGTATCTATAGGTGTTGCCAGCGAACGGTATTAGATACCGACCTATATATATAATATTAGGCTTTAAACCCGGTCACCCAAAAGTAGCAGACGTAATTGTAATCATTGATCTACGCGCTAAAAATATCTAGAAAGTACATACCTACCAACACCAACAACAGATGTTTTGCAATATCGTGAAAGTTCAAATTTGTTTTGTTGTAAAGAAGGTTTGTATGTAGCTACTTAAGTACATAATATTTTACGCAAACAAAATACGCACCTGCTTCTTCCAGGCTGTAATTGACTGTACAGATGATAAAATAACTCAAAAACCGTTGTTTTTGGTTTGTTTCTCATAGAATGTCGATGATGACGGAAACAATGTGAAATGCTTCCTGACGTCTATCTCTGTGCCAAATTTCATCCAGATCCATTCAGCCCTTTCCCCGTGATTGAGTATTAAACATTAATACAAAAATACATTAAAATTTTCGCATTTGGTAGGATGACATTGCACCTACCAAACTAGGTAACTACATCGATGCACATTCAAAAAGATAGAATAGTGTAGACAGTAGAAGATTAATTCCTAGAAAATAATTCAATGAGAATTTGATCATAGAACTTTAAATTTTCCACTTGAAATATGTACTCGTATATATATGGGCAATGTGAAACTTTCATATTTAGTGATCGAAGCATCGAAAGGAAGAAAAGAGAAAAATATTTAAATCACGACACGCACACTAATAAAAAATAATAACTTACAATGTAATTGCAAAAACTTCAGAAACGTATAGAGCCAGTGATAAAATTTTATGTTGTTAATAACACATAGCAACTCACCGCCAACTTTACCAATTACTAACGATTGGGCAATATATTTCATTTCAACTTTGTTTTGTACAGTCAGCAACAAAAGTTATTGTACACTAACAAATTTACAAATTTAATGGTATGAAATAGTATAATATCCTAGATTGCCTACATAAATATCATAATAGCATGTTGATATGTAGGCAATCCTCAGACTCCACCTTTATCTACATATTGGTACAGCTGCTGATTGACGAACATGATTGGTACAGGCTTAGCCAAACCAAGCCAAGCCAAATCAAGAGAAAAAAAGGAAAGCGCACCTCAGGCACCAGAGTGCAAGCTTTTTATTCAACCGCGACCAATGCCGTGGTGGTGTTAATAAATATTCAAATTATATACAAACGCCACGATCAGGGATATATTATTATGACAACTTTATAAACAACTAGCTGTTGCCCGCGGCTCCGCCCGCGTGGATGTCGGTTTTCGCGTTTTTTTTTACTATATCACCGGTTCTAATCAGCTGATTGTGATTAAAACCAAACGTCCAATTTTAATCTTTTAAATACCAAATATTATCTACATAAACTGTTCTTAGTGATGAAATAATTTATTTTAATAAGGATTAATAGCATGAGTAAAATAAATGCGTTTAAATGTAGTTCAAAAAAAAATTAAGATTTTTAAATAAAAAAATGGTTGTTGTGCCTCACTCGACATAGATAGGTATAGTGTGTCGCGGACTTTTTTGTATATATTTATAAGATCTCCAATTAATTAGAACATTTTATGGTTCTCTCTTTTATAGTTTAGGTAGCCTACGCAAAATAAGTATCTTTTCTGGTTGATTTTTTACACCTTGTGTCCGAAAAACCCAAATATTTTACGGAACCCTATTTTTTTCCATATTATAATTATCCATATATAAAATTTAGCCTATATTGCTCGTGGATAATGTAGCTTTCTATTGGTGAAAGAATTATTGAAATCGGTCCAGTAGTTTTTGAGCCTATTCGTTACAACCAAACAAACAAAGTTTTCCTCTTTATAATATTAGTATAGATATTCAATTTCACATTTTGTTAAAATTTAATTTATAAAAACCTGTACTTACTAAATTTTAGAACACCGCCATCTGTGGACATGATATTAAAAGCTAGTGCAATTTCAGCTTTCCTGATTAAATTCGCAGTAAAAAATCAAAGCCGATGACCAAATCCTCATTTGCGAAATGGGAAGCTACCTCAGCATATGTGTTCGTAGTAGGAAAGAAGTTTCGAGTCGTTCTATCTGGCGGAATTGGCTACCAAGCACCTACTGCAAAGGCGAGGCTAGACAGAAAGTCAAATACTAGAAAGATCTTACCGAAATTAAACAGTTGCATTCAGGATAGGAAGCTCAGCTGCACCGCCAATGAAATTAGAATTCACTAGATAGGTATTAGATTTTTCGAGTTCAAATAGGTTGTTTGCTTGTTCGAATTTAAATTTTTAATTTTTATACTGTGTAAGGTCTATTTAAAATTTTACTTACTTTAATTTTAAAAAAGAATAACCATCAAATACTGAATCCTTTTTTTTATTTTCAAGGTAAATTCATAGCCCACATTGAGACAACTTTGCTAAGCGTTGCATATACCTACTTAACATGTGAAAATTACAGGAAAGTCTTTTATGCAGTTTGTGAATGTATGATCATATATTCTATGGTGAACCAAACTGAACTTGAAAACTAAACTAAACTTCACGGTGTGGTACAGACCCATACCTCTAGTTTTCTTACTCCTTCGCAGAAATACTGGTATGATTTTTTTTTGTCGAAAAAATACTCAATTCAAAAGCTTATATTAACAACACACAACCCTACAACAGATCAGTACACACATTTACAAGTACCTATGATAGTTAGTTAATGGAAATATCAATCTTATCAGATCCTCTCAAAGAACCTTTAATCTGTCTGATTGAACCCCTGTGGAGCCGCGCAGTATTGGATACTTTCAATGACCGTCGCGTCGTCGACGCCTGTGCTTTTGCTCATAGCAATATTTTATTTTTACTACTTGAAAACATCTTTTGTTGCGTTGATATGGATCCTTTCAGAGTTTTCAATTCATGTTCTATTTATAAAGAGTGTAAATGTAATTTCAACTTGACAGTTTTATAAAATTGATGACGTCTAAAAACCTTTTCAATACGATAGGTAGCTTTTGTAAATTAACTCGTGGACCAATAGGGCGGTTTAAATTCGAACGTACATACACATAGGTACCTATTTAATAATTACTTGCATTTTCGGAAAAGTAGGTAAATAAAGTTTTTGGACCCGGTGGTTGGGCTATTTTCGAGGGACGACTACGACTATTTAATTGTTTATTAGTAATTCTGGACTAAACTTTTTAACCTATCGAAAAGACTTGACAACCTGAAGACCTAGAAAATACAATAGGGTACCTTTTTTATATAATTATCTTACAGCATTATGCGTTACCTGAAATCTAAGTCACGCGCAAACAATTGCAATACTAATATTTATATAGGTAACATCTCATTATAAAACTTTTAAGTACTACGAATCGAGCTATAACTTACATAGATTGTGTAACAATTTCTCAACTGCGTATTTTAAATCATCTTGTTGGGCGTGATCCAAGCCACCTCCCATAGAGGGGAGAGCGGTGACGTCACCTGCAACCCCAGCATGACATCATCCGATGCGGAGTTACTCTCCGCTACGATAGTGCTACGCAATATCAAACAGCTACCCAGTTTTTGTTTCTCATTTAAGTACGAATTTGTTCTGTGACGTATTTATCGTAATATGGTCTTCACACGTCTCATGTTCGAGTATTATGACGTAGGAGCACTGATTTACGGAAGGCTATGCATGATAACGCGTATGCATTCTTAAATACATATTACATGTAATAAAATTTTCGATGACATCATCGATGACGTCACAGGAGTCATTTGACGATAATGTTGACTGCAAGCTAGTATATCTACTGATTGACTGATGACACGCTGATGCAGGTTTTCGTTTCGGGGTTCCCCCGCGGGCCCCCGACTCACTGTTATGGGGGGCGTAGGTTACTAGCTATTCAGGGGTAGGGTTAGGGGTTACACGGCATCATCCCCGTAAGTCAAAAAATCCCTGGAATTCAAAGTGTGGATTTTGGATACAAAACAGATTGGCGTTCGGATAAAGAGGCTCACTGCCAGCATTCAACAAAATGTGTAACTTTTTTGTTGACTATCGACTAGTAAGGTTGATCGTAGACAAAATTAGGAACATGGTAAACGTGCGCACTGCACCATTTTGATATGAAGCTAGGACAGACGGCTCTGGTTATTAAGAGGTTATCTTCAATAACTATTAAGACCTACGTAACATTACTAATATAAATTATGGGTTTGTTATACACTTCTGCCTATCCTTTTAGTGATACACACGCGTACTTATGACCATATGACTTACACCACTATGCAGTTAAAGTCAGTTAAATAAACCTCAAATAATTTAAAACTAATTTAAACTTTAACAAATACATTTAAAACTAAAACAAGTAACTAAAGTTAGAACAATGTTGTAACATAAACAAACACATTAACGAGAATCACAAACAAGAATACACTCGGCACATTAATCCCTATACCTACATAAACCCGAATGAAATTATTATAGCGTTGTAAACGGTTACGACACACGATTAAAACTAACCGCTGATATGACGTCCTCGGGTATGACAACCACATATTCATATATTAATGTTGCTCAAACAGTGAACTGGTTTAAAAATGTTAAACCATTAAATTAAAATAACCGCAGTAGCCTAGTGGTCTGGGTAATGGACTGCTGAGACTGAGGTCTCGGGTTCGATCCCAGGTTCACCATGACACATACCAATGACTTTTCGATGCTTTTCGAAGTTATGTGTGTATTTATCGCGGGTTTATAAGTGCCCGGTTAATGGCAATAGGCTCGCCACCTGTTATATACATATATATTATATACATTATATACATTGGGACCTAAACATAAACTAGCGAAATGTGGGTGCTAGCACCTCTGCCTACCCCTTCGGGGATATAGGTGTGAGTTTATGTTATGTTATGTTAAACCATTAAATGACAGACAGACCGACGGACGGATGGACGATCGGACGGACAGACAGACTGGGCCTCGATTCTGCTAAAGACAAACCACTGTAATACCACTGACACTCTAAAAATGCTATTTAATTGTAGACTTTACCTTTATACTGTTAAAGTCTAAAATCAAATGAAAAGAATTCATTTAACTTTTCATTCGCTCTACAAAATATCATTTGACTTTAGACTCTAACATGATAACAATAAAATCTACAATTAAATGGCAGTTTTTGGAGTGTCGGTGGTAAATCAGTGGTTTGTCTTTAGCAGAATCGAGGCCCAGATAGACGCATGTCGAAATGACCCTAGTTTCCTAGTTCTAGTATGGAGGAGAAACTATAAAAACTTACATACTTTGAAAACCATTACATTGCTTTCCTTCTAGGCAAGCGTGATTCATCGTAGACCACATCGTTACCATCAGGTGAGATTGAGGTCAAACGTAAGCCATCATGAATAAAAAAAAAAAAAAAAAATCACATTAACACAAGCTTGGTGGTAAATGTAAAGGTAAAAAACATTACCCTCCTTTCTTCGGCAGTCGGGTAAAAAAACGAGTTCCACTATCCACATCTTTGTTCCATCTACAGATGCTCGATGGTGTATTTACATGCGATGATTATAATCTCACAAAATTTTAGGTTTAAGAATTCAGTAAATTCTACTTTATTATACCATTCAAGCACACGGCCCACCAGATGGTTAGTGGTCACTGTGGCCTATGGACATGTGCAACATCAGGGCCGTCACACTCATGTTGCTTTCAAGATTTATTTACTTAAACCTACCTAGATAAAACGCACACAAATTAAGTCACTTTCTATGAATTGCCTGACATTTTGACCAGGTTGCAATGACCATGGTCATAGGTTGCCTCTAATCCAGTGCAACCTGGTCAAAAAGTCAGTAGGTAGGTACTGGTTTATATTATAAGTATACTTGTAATCATGACCAAGTTAAATCCCGAAAATATTATTATATAATACTGCCGTCCTTATCATAAACAACGCACTTGCTTGGCGGTAACTTTCGAGTAAATGGCGCCTAAAGTTTTTTTTCGTTTTTTTATTGTCCCTCTAAAAGTAAAACCAATATTACAAATATTTTTGTTTTGTTTCGTGCCTTTATATGTGAACTGTGCATGGGCGATCCTATATTTATAAATTTAGTTAATTTAAATATTTTTAAAGACGAAAAATTGTTTAAGACTAGAAATCATGAACTGCAATAATATTAATTTACCAGGCATAAGCAACTCATGTGTGGCAAGTGCGTGGTTTATGTCTAGGAAGATGCCTTTGTGATGTTTATGTCTAGCAAAGACAGTGGAATTACTTACATGTAAGTTCACCTTTGTAACGTATATGTTGCAAATACGTTTAACATGACTAGCAAATAATGGTAAGGGCAGTCCACATGCGTTTAATTTTATGCAACTGAACAAAAAATAAAACTACTTTCTAGGTATCATACCATATTTATTAGATAAAAAAATTAAATAAATGCTTGCAGTAGGTGGGTAGCACACTGTGAACGATACGTCATTAACTTAGTTATATTTAGTTTATCACAATCATTTTAATCGCAAATCTTAATATTATTACCTATACAAAAATATTGAAATTAGTTTTTCTTTGAGTATCAATATAATTATCTTTTCTTAGCAATATAAAACAATCTCAAAATAGAACAATGAATCTGTTAAATCTGTAGTTTACTACAGATAAAACTTTAGGCTTTAATCCACACACGCTGTCCTAATTACGGGTTGGTGCATCGGACAGGTCGTTAGAATTTTTTCTAGGACATGTGGGTCTTCTCACTCCTTCACCGTCAGCAGAATAATGGTAAATCATGTGGTTAGCACATGTAAATTCCAAAAAGTGAAATTCACATTGGTACTGTCAGGCCGAAATCAAACTCGATACTTAAATGTAGAAGTTTCAGAATCTTGATTTTTTGCAAGCTAGAGTGATAAAATCACAGGAATTTTCTACAGTTTCTGCAAAGGCACAACCATTACCATTGTTTCAAAGCTTGTTCCTCTAATGCCAGAAAATTGAAAACATTTTTGGTATAATTCATTTGTTTTAGATGCCAAAGATTTAACTCAAAATGACCGGTTTTTTTTCTATTTAGGGACTATATTTTTTAATTCCCATTTTAATTTGTTATTCAGGTACTTAGTAAATTGTTATTCTTACGTAAAAAGTAGTAACCTAGAGATTTGACAGATTTATTGTGCTATTTTTAGATTATTTTATATTGCTAAGAAAAGATAATAACCTATATTAATACTCAAAAAAACCCTGATCTCAATATTTTTGTACAATATATTAAGATTTGCAATAAAAACGATTGTGATAAACTAAATACCTATAACTAAGCTAATAACGTACCATCCACAGAGTCCTACCCACCTACTTTAAGCATTTATTTCAATTTTGTTTTTCTAATAAATATTTTATATATGATACCTTGAAAGAAGCCTCCCATGACTCCCTCACTTTACCCCGGACTTGCCCATACTCTGACACACTTTACTAATCATAATAGTTGCAAATGTAATGATTGCGTTACTTTTCTTATTGCTATTTAGTTTAAATTCATATCAAATACTTATCATATATAGCGCAAGTACGTTTATGACCTGTTCACATTATTAAAAATATTTGACTTTGCTAATTATAAACATCACTAGTACCGCATGCGTTATTTATGATTAGTATTTTCATACATCTAAATTCTGACTAAAATAGTCAAGAGAAACGCATAAGTTGCTTACGATGCTTATGACTAGTAATAGGTTTAGAATGGGGCAAATACGCTGTTTATCAATAACAAAAAAACTAAAACTATAAAAGATATCGAAAAATGAGTGATTGATCCTGGTAGATCTCGTTTCCGTGATTCCGAATATACTAATAACTCAATTTCGTAAAAAATGTCGATTGCGTTGTTTATGATAAGGACGGCAGAATATACTCGTATACATTAAAAGCTTACGATTTTACAGGAGCTATACGAAGTGACATAAATGTATATTAGAATATAACCCTTATTTCTACCTATTATTATAAAGCCACCTTAGAATTTAAGAGCTATAAAGGCCATTCACATTGATGATATATAAACGCACCCTTTCTAAATGGCCAATTCTATCAGTTACGTAGCCAGACGGTAAGGGTGGAGGCACACTGTCGTAAAGTGCAGTGTTGTGCTCACGTAATGCAATTTTGGCGCATTACGACATGTGTTGTACGCATTGTCTGGTGTCCAATGTACTCACGGAGACTCCAATATTGATTACACAATAAATATCCAAGTTTGTAAGGTTTTTGTGAAAGTGATAGGTTTATTTGAGATATTGATTATGGATTTACAAGTATGTAGGTACAAGAATAGTATCCTTCCTTGTATTCTAAATGATATCGGTTGGCAGCGCGAGTGTGATGCCCCTGGTGTAGCACGCGTCCCTGACCGCTTCCCATCAGGTGGGCCGTGTGCTTGTCTGCCACCTAAGTGGTATAAAAAAAAAAGATATAAATAATTCTACTCACGTCAGTATGTACCAAAAAGGGTTGGTAGAGATGCATTAGTACCTAGCCACATTTCATTGGCAATTATCTGTCCCCCGCTATTGCCGGCTATCGGATATTTTTAGGAAATGAACGTTTTGCAGTCGATTAAAATACAAAAACAAACACTTTAGCTTTAGAGCTTATCCATTGTAGGTACTTTATAGTCTCATCGAAATAAAAGAAGATTAAAACAAAAAAATGCCCTGGGTGAGACCGTATTTTATGTTTAAATATCACAACATCTTAAAAAAAGAATTATTAATGCACTACTTCAAAGCAGCGATTGTTGAGTGTACCATTCATAATAGTCTGTAAAAACCCTTAGATATAAAATGTGTATTTTTCAAATGGATTTCTGAGTACCCGAAACTTTGATGGCAGAATCTAAGTGTCCGTATTTACAGAGCTTGAATGGGGTTGGTTTTACATTCTTTTTATAGTTAGTGCCAATAAAACAGCACATTTGAATTTCGCCTTCCTCAGAATATTTTCACCTTTGGATAAGAGATATAACGCCTTTTTATTTACTGACGGCAATCAATGTTTAATCTTCTTTTAGTAGATTGCTAAAGGTGTAGACGGGTATTATTTTTAAGTTTGCATTTTTCAGTACAATAAGTAATAGTTTGTAGAAGATTATAACGTATTTTTTCATTTAATTATGATGCGCCTACGGAAAATATCGAGAAGCGTTTAATAGAACGTAGTTTATATATATAAGCTAAAACCGAATTTCTAAACTAGGTAATATCTATAATGACGGACATAAACATATCTATAGTCTTGACTGGTTTTATTTTGTCATTATATCATAAAATTTTATTTTCTAATTGTCAACTGTCCGTTCTTTGAACTAAACTTGTTGCGTACGAAAATGCTCGTGTTGAAAAAAAGCAAAATAATCATTTTAGTGCGTACCTAGATTTTGTACACGGCTTTATTCACTTTAATGTAGTCTTTATTAGTCAATATTATGATCATATAGGACAATTTAGTAATCTTAGGCCATCTGTTGTAGCAATGTCTAACAAATAAAGGTACCATATAAGAATAATGTGGATTGTATTCAAATGATTTCTAAGTAAGACTATAAATATTTATTTATATCTAATAACGGATAAAATTGCCATTCAAGACCGTTTTCAATAAAACTAAACTCAAATTGAACTGGAGAAACCAGAGTTTTAAAATCGATAACTTTCAATATCTTTGTATATCTTAGAGCTTTATTCGAAGTATAAGGTTGGCTATCTGTCTGCTGAATCGCTCTACGAAATGGCCTTATTAATTCCCTTTTATGTCTGGCTGTGCACACACGCCCATATAAATGGGGTGACTATATCGCAAGTCCAAAATTTGGACAAACAAAAACGATATTGTCTCATTGATTATGATGTGTATATTACGTTCCTATATAGAAATATTATGTATATTATTTTTGCCATAAAAATTCGCTTACTTGTTATTAGACACTTGAATGATAGTCATGTCAACTATAACTGCAATGAATAGCACCTGTGAAGGTTTCCACATTTCAATATAAAATCCAGCAATAATTGTAACACTTTCATAAGAATAATAAAAAATTAAAAAATACCTATATCAAAATATTTTTAACGCATCAAAAATTTAATCTCGTGGTTAAATAATAATGTTTGGCATCACTTCTTTGAACGTAGATTTATTCTGATCGATTTCCTTATTATTAGATTAATTTGGTGCACAAAAAACATCAATCACATCTACCAGTGATTTGCATCCAATGTAAGTAAATTATTCCTTACTAGCTTCCGCCCGCGGCTTCGCCCGCGTGTCATTCGGTATTGCCACCAAGTCCATTTGAATGAAACGACTCTCCACTCATATTTTCCACTCCGCTGTTTACTCCACTCTCTACTCCACACTCCACTCCACTGTTCACTCCACTCTCCACTCCACACTCCACTCCACTCTCCACCTCCACTCTACTGTTCAATCCCCTCTCCCGACGGTTTTCTTGGTCAGACCTAAAATTTGGAGATATGACCAAAAGTTTTCTTTTCCTTATTTATTGGTTTCACCTATACCATCTTTACAGGGTTCACCGAAGGCGACAGTGTGGACATCATATTCCCTTTATAACAGTACTTTTAGTTGTAATAATCGATATTTGAAAAAAAAAGACTTGGTTATGTTGACCACAAATATCTATTTTTTTGCAATCCTTGTCTGTTTGTTCGTGATGGACGCAAAAACTGCTGAACGAAATTTGATGCCGCCTTTTCATTAGAAAGGTCTTGGTTTTACATAAAATCTGCCGTATGTTTGATTGCATTTGGTTAAGTAGAACTTCCGATCGACTTTGCGAGTGAAACCACGGTATTAGCTTGTATAAAAAGTAGCCTATATGTTATTCCAGACTATAATCTATCTTTATACCAAATTTCAACCCGATCTATTCAGCCGTTTTTGCGTGAAAGAGTAACAAACATACATCCAGACATCCCGACTGATCTACTCCGTGGGTCGACTGATCGACTCCGTGAGCGGAGTCGCGGGTATTAGCTTGTATAAAAAGTAGCCTATATGTTATTCTACACTTTAATCTATCTCGTTACTAAATTTCAGTCAGATCTATTGAGCCGTTTTACGTGAAAGAGTAACAAAGATATATCTAGAGATCCCGACCGATCGACTTTGCGAGCGGAGCCGCGATATTAGCTTGTATAAAAAGTAGCCTATATGTTATTCCAGACTATAATCTATCTCTGTACCAAATTATAGCCAGATCCATTCAGCCGTTTTTGTGTGGCAGAGTAACAAACATACATCCAGACATACATTCTTACAAACTTTCGCGTTTATAATATTAGTAGGAAGGATAGGATAGGATAGGATAGGATAGGATAGGACAAATAATAATCCTATTATTAGTAAAATATATGTAGGTATTTAAACTCTTCAAGGTGCTTTATTTGCAAGCGATATCGGAAGCCAATTTATCTTTTTGAATGCTACACTTTTGGTCACCCTACACAAAACGATTTACGTTAAAGTTTACAACGTTAGCTTTCTTTATGTTGATATAAAGTAAAGAAGATATAGGTGCTAAAAGGCAACCCCCCGAATGCAATGTTTTGTTTTAATTGCACGTATAGACCCACCTGAGACCTCTGTAATTGGGTGCTTTTGTTTTTGGATGCGTTGAGCTGCGTATGTGGATAATGTTAATCTTAGAATTATTGGTTTTATTTTGCTTTAAGTATTTGCTCGAATATTTTATCCGGAATATATAGGTACATAAGCATGATTTTAATTCACACATTTTAGGTCACCCTAATAAGACAAATCTATGTTCCATAAATACTCAAGTGAACTAGATAAACTCTCTTTTATATAATACTTAATTTAGATTTATGAAATCGGGTTTTGGATTGCGATAGTTTTACCTACCTGTGTGTAACTATGTTTGCTACTCCTTACCGCTGAAACCGTTCGGCAGATTCAAGTGAAACTCGAAACTGATATTGCTTATCCACTGAATTAACTAATAAATTAACTGCTACTAAAACCGCAGGGCGCAGCTAGTTACTAATGAATTGGCATCATACTCAAGACTTAACTAACTCGAGACAATCCGGTTTAAATTGTAATTCAAACTGAAATTATCAACGTGATAACAATATCTGGCTTTATTCACTTCAGATCTTTGGAAACCTGCCAAAGTTTAATTAATTTTAGGCAATGAAATCTTTAATTGAAACTTAGAATACTAATACTATGGTGATCTTATTCAATTGATAGCATAGTTATAATTACATCTGTATTTTCGCCAGCAAATACAATATGGGGTTCTTCAAGAAGGGCATTAGAAGGTTTTTACAGGGTCGGCAGCGCGAGTTTTTACAGGAGCTTCCTATCGGGGGGAAGAGGCCATGTCCTTGTCTGCCACCTAAGTGGTATAAAAAATGAATCGTCTGTCAAAAATAAGTGTTTTTGGAAGCTGAAAGAGATAGGGTTGAAGTCAAAGCCAAAAATGTATTTATTAGACCGCATTGGTAATGACAATAAAAATATGAAATAGAAAAAAAAATTGATAAATTGAAACCTTGATATTTAAAACGGGCAGAAAAAATAAGCATTCTAAATTTTGACAAAATATAATTATGAACTTAGTAACTGGTTATGCGTGGTTAGCACATTCAAAAAACATACACGAGAATGAAATACCTTTGGATATCAAAAATTTAGATGACTCGCTGGTAAAACCGGCAAACCTAAATATAAAAATAACCCAGACAAATTATCATACTCGAATCGAGCTGATATTGATCGAGGAAACGGTTGAATTGTTTCATTAGGTACTGCTGTGATGGGAATGCAATTTATTACAGTAGGTAATCAATGATTTCAATTATTATTCGGTTGACGTACATGCAGTTCATTTATTTGAGAGGTATAGATGGACGGATAATCATTTATTACTATACGACCGCAAATATGTGGGCATAAAGTTTACTGGTTTCCAGTAGGTATAAGTGACAATTTTTAGGGTATCAGACGATTATATGAACGCACTCCCCCCACTTACCGGGGTTCGATGGGGTCCATCAAATCAAGGTCAGCCAATGTGCGAGGGAAATGCCCTATTGAGTAACCTTACACTCCGGTAATTGAGACCTACCGTCCACGTGTGCGGTTTTAGTCCAGCATAACTACCCCTGATGACCGACAGTGGCGATACCCATGGGGATTTCTGCACGAAAAAAACTACTATACCTAAAAACAAAATTAAAGTCAAAATTTAATTTCTGTGATCCTAAGGCTATTTCAAACGACTTGTCGGATTTTTATGGAAATAAATCAAACACGGGATTAACCTGAGTTACGAAATTAGTTTTGTACCTAATCCATTGGTAGGTAATTGATATTAGGTATGTATGACTCGTTCTAAATCCGCTACATGATGTTCCGAGAATCGAAATACACTTTAATGACAATATTGGTGCCTCACACCATGACCTTGGAAGCCGGAGATGGATTTTCCAGTACCTCAGAGTAAATAACCTTGCATTTGTAAAGGACTAACTGGTGACAATGCACCTTGATGACAATAAAAGTGACTCACCCTGATCTTGAACCTCAAAGATTGATTGCCTGACCTGAGAGCTATTTGCTCTCAAGGGTTTTATTACCTTGGATTTCTAAAGGATTAACTGAAAATAATGAACTTAGTGACAATATAAGCACCTTTCACCATGACCTAGAAACTTGAAAAGTGATTTCCCGGTCCTGGAGAGTGTATATAGTCAAGTAGTTGTATCTAAAGTGTTACCTTAGACTTACTGCTGTAATACAAACCACTTTTAAGGCCCTCATCATCGACTATTTTACAGGATTTACAGGATTGGACAAGCTGCAATAAATAAACGTAACTGCAATTATTGAAGAATATCCACAATTTGGGATTAATTATGTGCATTGATTTGTAAGCCTACAATCTGATTGTTATAAACTAGATAAATTATCCTAGTAACTGCAGGTTTACATGTGAAATACTGATCCCGTGCATACCACCTAGAAGAATCTATTCACGGGTTAAAAGTAGCCTGCCATTCATATCACAGCCACACTGTGAATGAGTAATAATTATTCATACAAACTTTCACGTTTATAATATTAGAAATAAGCAAGACTTTTCGTCCCGATCCCACAAGATATTTTTCAAACCACGGCCGCTAAATGCTAATTTCCTCTAACAGAAATAATAAAGCAAACTTGAGTACGATAAAATCGAAGCACTCTGAAAGTTAATTTAGTTCTTAGCGTTTACATTGCGGCGGCAATCGGCGGGCATCGTTACCGGCCCATTTGCGAGGCCAATCTAGTTAAACATTGCCGTTAAATAATGATTTCTATTTCCCCTAGATGCTTCTGCCTGCGTATTTCGACTCTAAGTGATTCACTGTGATACTGTTTTGGGTATTTTGTTGTAGAACAAATTTGAGGCAAAATACCACCAACTGCCGCGATTGTAGCAAATTATATTTTTTTGTCGATACGTTTTGATTTTTTCCTAACAGGAAGATGTTTATCTTAATATATATAAATCTCGTGTCACAATGTTTGCCCTCAATGGACTCCTAAACCACTTAACCGATTATAATAAAATTCGCACACCATGTGCAGTTCGATCCAACTTGAGAGATAGGATAGTTTTTGAAACGGATTTCGACATCCACGCGGGCGGAGCCGCGGGCAACAGCTAGTAATACATATATTTGTATTCATTGCTGTACATCTCCAAGGTCAATTCATCAATGATTCCGTATAATAGAGGGTGAGCCAATGGCACAAAAAGGTAGGTATTGCACTACCTACTGCGTCGTTACTGTTGAAGATAAACTCAGTTAATAATCGTTTTTGTATTTCATTAACCCAACTTACTACGTATAGCTTTTTAGCTCTTTTTGTATAATACGCTCCGTATTATCTCAGGTTTGATGATTTTCAGAACTATATAGAATGGTGACCTGTACCTTTTAAGCTTCTCTCTAACTTCTTAGCATCTAGCAATGTCCACTTAAATGACGGTTTAAATATTAAAAAAGAGGTTGAGCTGTTTTCCATTGGTTTAAATTCATTGCGTCATAGTTGGCAGCATAATAGTAAACTAATAATCCCATCCACCACTAATATACCTACTACCACTCATATGGAACTTCATACGTAGGTATAGCTTAGTACTGGAACTACCTGCTTGAGTCTATATCTCCAGAAGCTGACGATCTCAAAATGGTAGTCTCTTTCTTTATTGCGCTAAAAAAGGACGTACTGAACTGAATGGTCCGTGACTGTATTGTTTACGTAATATGTAAGGGTGACACCTTAGACCTGCACGGGTAGTTCAGGGTAGAAAGGGAGTGGTTGGTATAAAATACTCTTTCAGCTACAGAAGTCACATTTATTCAATAGCTGCTGCCCGCGATTCATTCGCGTGGAATTTTGATCTTGTTTTGGCCATCTGTAGGAACTTGATCCAGAGATAAAAAGTATTTTATTTGTTTTTTATCAGGTGGGCCGTATGCTTGTCTGCCACCTACGTAGTATAAAATATATTCCAGACTATAATCTATACTTTTACAGTCGCACTCGGTATTAGTTCAATTTTCTCCTAGCTACTGACCCTCTAAGCTTTGAATAAAAAGTATAGAATGAAAAAAAAAATTTCTGATGATAACAAAAATCATTCCATCAAAGTATTTATTAATTTATTTCCTTGTAAAGATCGTTTTTAAATTTATTAGTGTTCAAAGGGCGACTATACCTTTCAGCCAGAGCCTTTCAACCGTTAAGGCGTGATTGAGTAACAAACTTTCATTTAACATAAACTCACGCCTATATCCCCGAAGGAGTAGGCAGAGGTGCTAGCACCCACATTTCGCCAGTTTATGTTTAGGTCCCAATGTAATAGGTGGCGAGCCTATTGCCATTAACCGGGCACTTATAAACCTGCGATAAATACACACAACTTCGAAAAGCATCGAAAAGTCATTGGTGTGTGCCATGGTGAACCTGGGATTGAACCCGAGACCTCGTCTCAGCAGATTACCGCGGTAGCCTAGTGGTCTGGGTAATGGACACAAACTTTCACATTTATAATATTAGTAGAAAGTGTATTTCGACCCTTTATCACAAAGCGTGGTTACTAACTTTAACTAAAAGACATAATACATGTAGTTAAATGACCAAATTTAAATTATTTTGAACCGGTATTTGGTTATTTGGTATTTGGAATCCGGTGAACAAGTCGATTTAATCGCGTCAATTTCAATGTTTGTATGTAAAACTCGTGACTGATATAAACATCTTTTAACTGATTATTCAGTTAAAACTCCAACTTTAGTTATCGAATGTTTTATCTTAATTGAAACAATTAACGGTTCAAAGGATACTAATTCACTTTATTGAATCATTATCATTATCCATTACTTGGAGACCCGACCGAAGTCCCTTCTCCAATTCGTTTTCTGCATCTTGGCCATCATCGACTTCTCAATATGGACTGAGATACTTATCATCATTGTGAACTTTCGAGCTGCAGGAATAACGTACGTGCAGTTTAGCTGGAATACCTATTTGTAGCTGCTGATTGCGTGCGGTATTTCCCTTATCAATTTTACTATAGCGAGCGTTCTTTCCTGTGCTCTGAGCGATTCACACTAGGAAATAATAAATTCATAAAATTTACCATAGAATAATGACGCCATGAGGTTCCATTCAGGATTCCTTTGTTTTGAACATTATATTTGACGTAAATCGTTATTTAGGTATACGTGCATAACATTAAGTATACTAATTACTCAGTAGGTTTTGGAGGATTCACCCTAGAAATAGTGACGTGACCATAAACGATTTATTATTATTCAAAATATTGTTTTATTACAGTCCCCCAATCGTCACCTATCGAAATAGACGCCATTATGATGGCGATACTGAGAAGAAGATGCAAATCAAATGATTATACAATACAAACAAGAGTGTACTTAAAAAGTAAAATAATATTTTTAAAATAATAATAATCAGGTAATTCTTCAGTTATACATCGATCATTTTTGAAGTCACACATTATTCATTCTGTTCTTTAGCGTTCATAGTAAACCGCAGAATGTATGCGACTCCGTCAAGATCACCGGTCTCTTTCTTAATCTTCCTCTTCTAGCTGGAAAAAGCTGATAGATAGATGAGGTTCTCATCGTCGTTCTCAGACGTCGATTTCGTCTCGTTTTTAGGGTTTCAGGCGCCAATCAATTTGCAATAGTCCAAGTTAACCTATAAAAGTAAGTAGAGTAGGAGAATGAGGCGAGATGCAATCAGGATTGGTGCACGGCCAGCTTAACAAGCGCCAAGAATATCGGCATGTAAGGCAATGGATTATAAAATGGTTGTATCTCATTCCACACAACAGGGAACCAATACTCACATGCCATTGTATTGCGGCAGTTCTGCGTCTTTGCGGCGATAAACGTGAATTCAGTAGCGAAATGATCTCGTGATAGTCCAACGCTAGAAAACAAGGTCCATGATTTGGTAGACCAAAAGTTTGTGGAATATCACCACTCTAACGGTATTTATACCGTAGAGACGCATAACCTCTTTATTCACCACACCGAAATCACCAAATGTCTTCAAGTCTAGAGTGACGAGGTGAACATCATTACTTACTCTTAATAAGTTCGAAAATGGTCAAACGAGGGCCTTTTGATTAAAAAACTGGTTGTAATTGGGGCTCAGGGACTTCCTTAAAAATAGTTTTTGGAAGGTTAATGAATCATTTAAACTAATAATTTTCTTTAGGTATATTACATAAACTGGAATTATCTCTTACTAGCAACCCGGGAGCTGGCTTCGCCCTGGTGTAAATTCCAGTTTTCCTATAAAATATATAGCCTCACTCATGAATGATGTGGTTTTGTATTGGTGAAAGAATTTTTAAAATCGGTTCAGTAGATCCCGAGATTACCCCTTACAATTTAACAAACACACAAACTTTACCTGTTTATAATAATATTAGTATAGATAACGTATAATAATTGGTTCAATACCTTTGGGTAATTAAAATACCCTGTAGCTGGGATTTTAGTGGCGGTGAACATTTAATTGCTTAGGTACCTACGTATTGTTTGCTTAATATTACTTTTAGGGATTAATTATAGTATTCATTTTGTCCGATATGGACAGTTTGTTGACTTTCCTGTATTATTGAATTTTCCTTTGCTCCATACTTTAATGATTCTCGGAATTTTTCTTAGTGTGACTTAACTGTTAATTAGGTTTTGTAACACTCCTGATTGATACTAAATCTTTTCACGTACCGATACCTTTAGTAAGGAACGGAAGGGGAAAATTGTATAAAAAATGGAGAGTTTGTGTTCCTAAAAGTTGCCCCACTAAAAACCTATGCACTTTATGAATAATGGGTATATACACCTGCTTGTATTTCATAGGTACCAGAATTTATTTTGTGTTATTTACTGAATACCAAATCAATCAACGCCTGTTACAGGATCTGTTCAAGGTAGTTTTAGTTATAATAATTATGTATCAATCTTCTTAAGAGTAGTCGGAGATAGTGCTACCTAGCTTATACGTAATAATCGGGCTACACAGGTAGACGAGGCCTGATCGAGACCAAATACGTGCGGTGTTATTTGGTTTGGGTCCGATATACCCACCTCACCGTGGCCGCGTTAGTGCCTGACGGAATTTCAGCACGTAGAAAACAAATTATAGGTAGGAAAAAAATCACCAAACATTTTTTTGAATGGAAAAACCTGGAAAAACCGCTCTTCACCACCTGAGTCCAAAATTTGTAATCGTTTAAATTATTTTTTGTGTACGAAGTTAATTAGTCAATTTACCTCCTTTTTGCGAAAAAAATTCATGGTCTGACGAATTATTTTATGACGGGCAAAAACATTATATTATAATAAATGGTCATTGAACGAAGATACATGATCGAGATTACTCATATAGGTATTTTCCTATATTTTCCTGTTATTAACTTCCTGGTAGCCTCAACCTTTGAAAGCTGACCATGGATGCTTAGAATCAAGGATCAATCAATATCTAATGAATAGTTAAAGCTTTGACCTTATTGACTAAGATTCTGTTAGTCACCTGTGACTTTGTAAATCTTGGCAATTGAATATAACTTGAAAAGTCGTATCGATTTCATCATCCTTATAGCGATTTCCCAGTTGCATTTAAAGTCTGCAGGAGCTCAAGGTCCCCGTACCACACGATTGACGTCATTTCAAGTCCAACAATTACATTTCTACTCACTACAGCACTAGCACTATTTCGGATTTTCGCAAAAATAGTAAGCTGTCGCTTAGGTACTATTTTTGATTAGTTTCTTGACTTTTACGTAAAAGATTGCAGTCTGACCACTCAACTCCAAGAAGAAAGTCTACATCTGAACTTCTTCCGTTGTTAAGCCGGTACACCAACTAGCAAGAGGGATTGGCTTTGGGCTCCCAATCTTTGGGAGTTACCCTTTCACTAATTTGTATATTTTTTACAGAAAACATTCGAATCGATTGGTCCAAATACAGTTCGCTTACAAATAAAGCAAAACAAAGTAGTAATTACTTTGACTGTCTATGGTCTATACCTCCTAAACAGTACCACAAAGATTAGATGGATATCACCAACAATCGTTTAGTCGTTTATTAGATCGGACACCAAACAAACGATGCATCCACTCGCTCTACGTGATAAATGTCCAACGTTCGATACCCAGACGACGTCATTTATATCAATGAGAAAAAAAGCTTTTAACGAAAATGTTATTCAAAGTGAACATACTGTAATGAACGATACAAACTTCTAATGACTGTTTGGAGAGTCTGCTACAGCATGTGATTTGAAAGTTTGTGTTGATTTTGGAAATGTTCAATGTTTTGTGTATGTTTGGTTATGTTTTCTTGTTATGTTTATGTTTGATAAACAAAAACATTTTCTGCTTATTACTGTGCAATAATCTCATTACCAGGGATGTCCAAAAACGTGTGAAGTGGAGAAGTTAGCAAGAAAGTGGACCCCGGGCCCCAAGTGATAAGCATTTTTTTTTTCGTGCGGAAATCCTTATGGATACCCACCCTGCGGCCAGCGGGGCAGTTTATGTCGGACTCTTAGCGACTAAAACCGCACGCCGTCATTTCCCACGTACCCCGGTTCAACCCGGGCCTCCCGAGTTGTAAGCCTCGGATGCAAAAGAGAAAACGCTAAAATATAACTTATTCACGGTCGTATTGTCATCATCATCACAGCGTCCAAGTCCCAGTGCATCCAAAGGTTTGAAGCCGTTGTCCTACCCTTTCTTTTGATTTGATTTTTGCGGGCGCGAACCTCGTCCATCAAACAGCAGGTTGGCTTTAGTCTTGGTGATGCTCCAATAAATACCCCATTGTGCGATAAAAATTCTCACAAGTAGAATCTGTGTAAAAGTTTTTGCCCATACCCACCAGGCGTATTTTAGTTTTAGCAATAATAATTATTTTCTGGTTAACCTCTTTCATTAAACCAAACGCTTGTGTAATGAGTGAGTCTACTGAGTGGGAAAAAAATCAAGGTTGAGAGTTCAACGCCTTATTCAACTATAAAATGTTTGTAGCGACTGCTTTAGTAAAAAATGAATGTTTATTATTTGTACGACAAGGAGAATGGAATACCTTCCCAAAATTGACATTATTAATTGAATTAATATTTTGACATTATAAATTGGAATGATAATTGTATCTACTTTTATTATTTTTTGATTATTAATATTGTGTGAGAATTATTATTTATTTTTGAAGCATGAGGCATTGTAAATGAAATAATTAGGTATAATTATGTTGCTACTCTATCGCATTGGGTTTGCTTGTAATGACATAGTATGTATGAAATAAATGAATAAAATACCTAATTAAATAAATGAAATAAAATATTTTTTTTGGAGACAGCTGTTCGAGTTCCTACGCGATTAATATACCGCAAAACTTAGGAACCTTCCCAGCAGTGCAGTGTTCAGAACTTCGTTTGTTTTTTTTTTAAATATGAAGGTCGTCTGACATTTGAACCTCTGACCATCTGGTGACATTGCAAAAAGACAACCTTCATAATGCAGTGGGCATCTGCATAATATGAAGGTTCATCATGGCACACATGATCATGCAAAAGAGATTAATGACGCATGACTGTAAATATTCAGCTTAAATTGTAATGCTATGTAATACCTACCTAGAAGCCATTATTGAAAAGTAATGAAATATTGTTAAAACTTAATAACGAAATAAATCATAGAAAATTGGAAAATATTTTCAACAAATGTACCAGGGTGCGATAAATCAAGTGTGGTCGTAAGTGTTTGCGCAAATAGAAGGAGCGTCAGTGCTTGGAGCGCTGCCGTTCTGAGACGTTCATAAATAATATTTAGGGGGCCATCGATAACATGTCTGACACTGGCCGTTGATGCTGAGCAATGACCGCAATCTCTCTCTGTATTTTAATGTTTTGTCGATATGTATGAGAACAAGAAAGGTGTGTTTATATTTAGGATATTCAAAGAAATATACGGTAGTGGTAGTGTGTTAACTTTTAAACTTTCGCGTTGCATGATTATAATAATAATTATGTAAACGGGAACTAACGCGATCATGGTATTACGTATATACATACCTTTGGAATGCCTGACATTTTGCCTGACGTTTTGATGCTCCGTAGTCGAGTCCGTGAGGTAGCCGGTTGTTCATCTACCCGCACATTTTCAACATTTTTTATATTATGTTTTATAGTATGTATATAGGTATATACATACCAAAGATATGTGTATACCTATACCATGATCGCGTTAATTCCCGTTTACATGTCATTAAAAAGATGGTAGTATGGTCGAAGATTTGGAGCGTTGGAGTTTTGGTTATAAGTTTATAAAAAAAAAACTCTTTTAGCCTATAATGCTAATTTCAGAAAGTAACATTTTAGGGCTGTCTTGTGTAAAACAATTTAAGTGCCTGTATTTTTAATAAGATCTTGTTTGAAAATGCATTAAAGACGCTTCACTATTATGGTACACGGTAGTATTCAAAATTTCATAAACATTATGTTTCAAAAAGATCTATATCAAATCCAGTATAAACCAAATCGGTTCAGTTTCAAGGATAACGTTCCAGGATCGGATTTCATGAGATGTTGTAATAAATCGTCGATCGGTGCTCTGAAGAATGTGGCCTCTTCAACTGTCTGAGAAGCTTTACGTAAATAAATCTAATTGAAGACATTGCTGATCTCAGTTAAAATCGTGAATTTCAATAGCGATGTCTAGTAGCTCAGTAAATCGTTGAGGTAAGCCGTATTAAAGACGTCGTTGAATCGAGTGACGATGAGTTGGTACTATAGGTTTTTACTACAACGTATACTACTTGCTACAATGGCTAAATTCCCATTATTATCTATACAGTAATTATTTTTTAAATGACT
Source organism: Lithosia quadra (assembly GCA_963576445.1). Taxonomy (NCBI): domain Eukaryota; kingdom Metazoa; phylum Arthropoda; class Insecta; order Lepidoptera; family Erebidae; genus Lithosia; species Lithosia quadra. Next base: position 11,907,368 of record OY754880.1, on the reverse strand, counting down.
GTACCTATTTATTTAAATTTTATATTATGCAATAAAAATTAAGTAGTTTTGCCAACCGTGCCAAGGTTTTTGGGGTTCCTGACAGAGGAACCGCTTTAAAAATATTTGGTGATGAGGTTCCATATATTATGGTGTATAAAGCGTTCTAAATGAGATCGTTGATGAGATTTTTGAGTTAAAGTTTCTTAAGCTAACTGCATAATAATGACGCTGCCGTTTGATTTCTATATAGAGGTATAATTTTGATCTTAGTTAATAATAACAATCATTTATTGCTTGAAAAACGGTAAGGTTTCAATTCAATAGATAAAGTTCAACATGTTTCGCAGATGGATTCTCTGCATGCAAAGTACTTTACATTTAGACATACTATTATATATTTTGTGATTTAGTTTAAGATTATAATATAATTCCATCATTCAAATAAGACCTCACTATTAATTAAAATTACAAAAAAAAAACACAAATAAATTGTAAATTAAAATGTCAGTTTCATGCCTAGAGGAACAGGTTTGAATACAAATGATATATGTTTTCAATACCATAAGTTAAGATATTGAGTGATACAGTAACACAACTAAGTATAACCAAATCGTAAGTGTTGGTAGTTGTTTGTAAATAACTGGTACCGGTGATCCAGCTAAATGGCAATTTCATCGTTATTACTCACATTAAATAACGTACTCGTATTTATATTATGTTTACTTGTGCTAAAAATTTAACGACCAGTGACGTCTTTACACGGGGAAGTGGAAACATAGACTTCAGGTATTATCGTTGTATACATTGTTTATATCAGGTCTTCAACTATGCAAACAGGATCGAATGACTGCATATATATATAATATGCAGTTTGGGACGGACGTCAGCTTCAGTACTACATAAAGTGGGCCAAGGTGCTCATAGTACCTATAACCTACTTAAATATAAAATTAAATGATACCAGTTATTTACTTTTGAACTGTGTGTTTCGAAATGTCGAAGTATCTTTGTGTACTTTTTATCAGTATTCACTGTTGGGGTTATATCTGTAAGTTTTGAAACAAAAATATCTTATTGCAATAATATTTTTAAAGAGACTGGAAGGAGATGAGCTGCAGCGAGTTAAAATTAGTACTAAAGAGACTGTTAATTAAAAAGGCGTATTACAGTGTTGCTGACTATTTAAATGATGAGATTGACTAACAATTTACTATTGACATTATTAAATTAGATTAGATGACATTAGTTTATATTAATAGTACTTATTCTGACATTATATTGCTATATTTTTATATGACTATGTTATATCTTGACATTCTAATAACTCATGTAATACATTGTAATTGATTTTTATTTTTTTATTTGTTTTTTGGTACTTGACTTTTTTTACATAAATTAACATATTTATTACTGAAGCATTTGTACGCCGGCATGACAGTGACTACGGCTAAGCACGCTGGACATCAACTAAACTATTGACCATCTTGCATGCATATGTATATTGACTCGTGTTTACACAAATAAATAAATGATTTGAAATGATTTGATTTAAATGACTTGAAATGATTTGAAAGATCTTATTTCGAAAACATTAATCAAATCTATGTATTAAATAAGACCTAAGGGGCCCAACTAGGCAAGCTCGGCTGTAAACCGGTACGCCAGCTAATTGACCAATGAGGCTCTTGCGCAAGCAGGTATGGTGATGTAAAATATTCGATTACAGTTTCAGATGATTGTGTCACACCTTTGGGCAAGAACAGCAAGTGCGTCTCCCTGTACGATTGTCCAGCTCTAGCATCTGTTTTTAAAATGACGCCGATGCCCAATTACCTTAGCAGCTTTCTTAAGCAGTCGCATTGTGGCTTCCAAGGCACTAATATCCCAAAAGTCTGTTGTGGTCCACTCCCTGACCAGAAGTCAGACGTGACGTGGACGGTATGTAATTATGTTTATTTTACTAGTGTTATAATTTGATAAGAACTTTGCTAGGATTTTTTATACCTACTGGAGTTTTTAAAATAGTTCTTAGTTGTTAACATCCACACTACTATATTTCTAAAACTTTTACCTCACCAGGGTGTTGCTGGTTCAGACAAAGACAATGATGGTTATTCAGTTGAAGATTCCTTACCAGCTTCTCGTGACCAGTGCGATGTTGAAAAAAATGTAGGCAGAATCCACAGCGGGCGAGTTGCCAAGTTTGATGAATTTCCTTGGATGGCTTTGATAGGATATAAAAATTGTGAGTAGGTATTTGTATACTATATGGTGTTTTTAGGATATATAGGCCATTTCGCACTTATATGAATTTGTTTTTTCTAAACCAGCTGAAGGTGTAATGAAATATAAATGTGGAGGTTCGTTGATTAATCAGCGGTATGTTCTGACGGCTGCTCACTGCGTGATTGGATATAGGGAAGAAGAATATGGGCCAGTGTAAGAAAGCTAACTATAATTCTACTAATATTATAAAATGTGAAAGTTTGTGAAGATCTTTGTTACTCAAAAATGGCTAAATGAATCTAGCTGAAAATATATCAACTCGTTCCTTCACCTTTTAAATCACTTGCATGAAAAGTTGTAACGCATTAATTGTGACTAACACATGACTTTTAGAAATGGTTAAGGCAATTGAAGCAAAATATTCACAATTGAAGCCTTTTATTTTTGTTGTAGAACGTCAGTTCGGGTAGGTGAGCATGATATGTCCGCTAAACCAAAACTGGATTGCCCCGATACGGTTTGTCAGAGTCGTCTTCAAGAAATTGCTGTAGCCTCTACGCACGCGCATCCTGGATACAGCGCTAAGGACAGAAGCAGAACACACGATATCGCTATTATTAGGTTAGCGAAGAGAGCTACTTACACATGTATGTATTTAATTTGTTTACATAAAATATTATTTCATTATCATCATCATAGTATGGTCTCGATTGCATCTTGAGTTATCATTTTGGAGTCCTGAGCTCCTCTTTCTCCCAATGTGACATTTATGTGAGCCACTACCGTCTGACCCAAGCCGAGACAGTATTTGAATTATGAGTGAAAACAATGAAAGAGGAATTTAGACGGAATAATTTTTTGCGCGGTGCTATAGTACTTTTATCGCAAAAACAGGTTATTTTATTAGTTTATATTCCTCTTTCCGTTTTCGCTGTATCGATACGATTACTACGAATTTCAGTATCATTTGCATAAAATTATCATTTTAGTTTTAGCACAACATTGATTTTTTAAAATTAAAAGTTTGTTTTCGAAGAAATTGTTTACTAATGATTTAATTTGAACATGAGTTGCTCATGATTGTAATCAGCACTATTATTTCTTATTATACAGATTACGTACAACCTATCTGCCTAGTAGAGAATAGCAATGAGCTTCCGATAGCGGGTGCGAGTGCGATCGTCGCTGGATGGGGAGAAACCCTCCAAGGTATGTTGATTAACAGTATTTTGTTGGATAAGGGACACTCGCCTCTAACAAAAACTATAACTTCTTAATTTAATCTACCTATCTATGAGTATCTATCCCATTATAAAATTGTAAGGAAGCTGTGTCTAGCGTCTATTCATTGGAGATATTCAAAAAATATTTAGGTGATGTTATACCTACTAAAACAGATATTGATGCAGTTTTCTTTGTTTGGAAGCTCGTGGTCAGACTTAAAACAAAACCTAACTCATGTTTAATTGAATTTAGTTGAGTAGAACCGAAAATAAATTACTAATTTAGGTAGTAAAAAGAATCTTGTAAAAATACCTTGTTCCAAAAAATTGTGTAAAGAAACCTGCAATGTTTTCCAAGACCTATCCAAGAACGATCCCTGACTGCATACAAGTTTGTTTTCTTTTTTAATGTATCTGTCTTAATAGGTCCTCGCAGTGCTATCAAACTTAAGCTGGAGATCCCGATATTTGATAAAGACACGTGCACCAAGCTGTATCAATCAAGGAATATATCTCTTAATGCTAAACAATTTTGTGCCGGTGGGGTCTTTAAACAAGATGCATGTAGGGGAGATTCAGGTGGCCCTTTAATGATGAAAACTCCTAACGACAATTGGGAAGCCGTAGGAGTGATCTCCTTCGGACGGGGCTGTGGAATGGATGGCTGGCCAGGAATCTACACTTCTGTAGGCGGATATCAAGATTGGATCAGAAAAATCATTCAATCTACAAATCATTGATATTGGCGATAACATGGTATATTAACGATATTTTATGAAGTTACCATTGAATTGAATTTACATTTTGATGATCTACGATTATAACTACTATATTTTATTTTTTATTTTATGAAATATTTTATTTTTAGGTTTTTTTAAAAAATCTGTTCATTAAAAGCAAATAATATATTACATTATTGTATATTAATTTTCCAAAATATGGTTTTTATTATTATTTGCTGTACTGATTTGATTATTTTGTTTATTCAGCAAATAAAATAACTTTATTTGCTTATTGTTTTATTTGCTGAATAATTATGACGAAGTTCCTTATACCTAATTTATTATTATGTTGATTATTTTTATTGATGTTTTAAATAAATACATTTATAAGAATTTTTATTATCATATGAGTTATTTTTAATAAGTGTACTTTGATTTAAAAATGTTTATCTGTGATATTATGTTTAGATAGTGTTCCGCAATACCTTTTTTTTTATCGTGCGGAAATTGCAACACCAAGGGCGTTACCCTACCCTACTTACCGGCGGTAACACATCACGATGGTTATTATGGCCGCGGTCTTCTGTAGGGCAGTATATAAAGCTGAAAAGTTTGTTTGGTTGAATAATGTCAGAAACTAAAAATTTCATTCTATGTTAGCCTCTTCATCGAGGAAAATTCATCATATTACTATCTACTCCGTAGCTGTGCAGTAAATATGTATGTCAACAAATCAGGCATTATCGATACACTTTGACAAAACTAATGCATATAATAACGATTGCATATGGGCTAAATAATGTGCCACTGGGATGAAGTAAGTCATGAGCGAAGCCGCGGGTACCTATAGTTATTTTTAGAAATGAAATGATTACTTATTGGAACACTGTATTTCTAACGTGATTTCCTTTCCGTAGCTAACGGACGAACCTGGAAACTAACTAGCTGATGCCCACGGTTCTGTCGGTGCAGAGATCAGTTATCATTTTTCTCCGGTTCTACTAAACTAATTGCAAAAAAGCTGTAGTCACTCGAAGATAGCAGTCGCTCGTGTAAAAGCCATTGCAATTAGTATAACTATTATTTTGTTTAACAGAACGCAGCAGTCCAGTGAAACAGAAGGTTCAGCTACCAATTGTCGACTTAAAAAAATGTGTTGAGGTGTACAATAGAAAATCAAAAACAGAGTTTATACTCCCCACCCAGATTTGTGCCGGTGGTATCTTCAAACAAGATGGGTGTGATGGAGATTCCGGTGGCCCACTCATGAGGGAGACTCCTGAAGGCTTTTGGGAGGCTGTGGGAGTACTTTCGTTTGGACGTGGTTGTGGGCTACCGGGCCATCCAGGCGTTTACACTTCAATAGCTGATTACTACAGTTGGATCGAATCAACTTTGTATACTTCTAATCAGATATGACAACATTGTATTAAAGGACTAGTTGATAGCTACGGGGTAGCCGCGTGAAAGTTGGTTAGTTTTTTGACATTTTACGTTTTTCTTTCGAATCGAATTGAAACCACGGGTTTAGTACCTAGGTGGTATTTCCGATTTCGCTCTGGTTCGTTTGGATCACTACCGTAGCATCAGCATAATTTGTTATAAGCAACTTCAAAAGCATCTTTCTCTGCTCTACCTGTAAGTTTGTTAAGCGAGATAATCATCTTTTATTGTACTGATTTTGGTACGGTTTTCAAAAATGTATTTCTTACATTCTGGAGAAAGGAGTAAAGAAGAAATGAAGGATAATATAAGTTACTTTCATTACTCGTTTCTATTTTATATTTTTTTATAACTTATAGATACTTGTCTGTACTTTATAATTAAGTAGTAAAATAAAGGTATTAAAAAAGTGCCTATTGAATTACCTGCATGTTTTTATTTTTGGTAAATACTCATAGTAGAATAATCTTATATGGTGTATGGAGATCTGGCATATGCTTTCCAATATGGTGGCCTTCATAAAAAAGTAATGCCTACTTATATATTATAATATTCAACGACACACTACTAGCACTACCTAAACCCAATGTTCGCATAGTACCAACCAGCATGTAACATAGATTAAGTTCTAGAATGCGGATAAACTTATTTTTCAGTACTCCGTTGTGTAAACGTGCTTACCTAAATGTAAATACAAACATACACCAGTGACAAGTAGGTATACAGTTAAAATAATAATAAATAATAATTTCTATATCGTCATTATTAATTATAATTTGTACTTATGACGGTTGGGGATAATTAAAAATCACTTTATTATTTAATACAATACAATAGATAGGACAACAGTATATAAATGCACGAAGCTGATCATCCTGCATCCAGTACCATAAAGTGGATCAACGAGATGTGTCTGAACCTAACACAGAATTAAATACTTTTTAAATAAATTCAATACTTACTTAATGTAAGCTGATTTTATGATAAAAGTTTTAATATAATAAACATCAAGATGTGGAAATACGCTGGTAGTTTGCTAATATTTACGCTTTTCTGGAGTCATGTCCGTAAGTACCAATGTTTTTAAAAATACACATTTAATTTTTGTGGATTTCCAGTTTGGACTTTGTAACCCAGGGTCTAAAAATTTCTGTGGATTCCGTTCTCGGACCCATAGACATCTATTCCCTGGATGAAAGTAGCCTATATGTTATTCCAGATTATAATCTATCTCTGAGCTAAATTTCATTCAGACTCCTTCAATTGTTTTTGCATCGATCCATACAACTTTCGTGTTTATATAGTAAGATTTAATATTTTTAATTTCAGTTTCAGATTACTGCATCACGCCTTTAGGCAGGTACAGCAAGTGCGTCCCTTTGTCTGACTGCCCAGCCCTACAGTCTGTTTTAAATCAATATCCAATGTCCTATAATATCATAAGCTTCCTCAAAAGGTCACATTGTGGTTATCAAGGCAATACCCTGAAAGTTTGTTGCGGTCCTATACCTTGGATAAGGTCGCAGAATAGACTAACGGTGAGAAAACCTTTACCTACTTACTTACTTACTTACCCTTTACTTACTTACTTTACTTTTTTGAAAAAAAAAACACTGTTCGATCCTGGTGGCACTCAGATATCGATATTTGTTGTGGATATACTCAGAAAAAGAAGAAATCAAAGGGTTGGTCGAATAAACTAATTTGAGGGCTTTTGCAATAATATTATATTATAATGCAACGTTTATGAAATTATCAATCGGTGCTACAAATACCATAATATTCAATAAGGTTTTATCTATTCTATTATAAGATTGTGAATGTAGCAGTGTGGAGATATTTAAAAAAAAAATTAGAAAACCCCTGACTCACAAAAAATACAATAAAAAAACCTATAAAAAATAAAAGAAAACTATTATAATTATGACCTATCTACCCTAAGTATTGAACCTTTATTATTATTATTATAGGTATTATAGGTAAATAATTGATAAACTAGTACAAATAAATATGACAATTATAGGTAGCTATATTATTTACGTATTCATATTTTTAACTAACAGTTTGCCTCGTCGGGGACCGCTCACCTAATCATAGCCTAATCGTACGTCGGGATACATACGCGGGATTTATTTAGGTATAGAAAAGTTATGAACTTTCATTTGATACCCAACACGGGTATATTTGAACACATTAATTTTTTCATCACCACTTTCACCTCTCATATCTTTGAAATGGTTTAACCGATTTTTATAAAACATAGCTAAGAACACTCTTCCCTAACCCATCTTTTAAACAAAAGAAACAGAATCAAAATCGGTTCATCCGTTCATCCGAGCTACGATGCCACAGACAGACTTACAAACACACACACACACACACACACACACACACACACACACACACACACACACACACACACACACACACACGACACACCACACCCACACACACGTCAAACTTATAACACCCCGTTCGGGTTTCCGTCGGGGGTTAAAAAATACTTGGGCTTATGAACTATTCTGAAAACGAAAATATTATTTTTTGGAATTCTCAGCCTGCTGCTGGCCGTGGTGAAGATAGAATCAGATATTCTGCTGATGATTCCTATCCAGCTTCTCGTGGCCAGTGTGGCATTGACACGGATGGAGACAGGATCTACGGCGGCGAGAATGCTGAGCCCTCTGACTTTCCCTGGATGGCTTTACTTGGATATAAAGATGGTTAGTATTCGTTAGTTCGCTTAAAGTCGCAGATTCAAAGTTGTAGAGAATTAAATTTGCAACAAAACTGTTTGCACCAATTTTCTGGGCCACGAATAGTTTATCCAATATAGCGTAAATAAAAAAAAATCAGAAGAACCGACTGTATAAAAAAGAAAAAAAAAAACAAGCACTTAGATGTCCGATGCGGCCGACACTAGAGTTACGACCTCGCAAACTTTAAACTAATTTTCTCTTAACAAAATAATAACATTCTGTTTTCTGACTTTTGCAACCCCAAATGTAATTTCTCAATCGACTAATTTCTACTATTTTAGAAATAGTTCGATATAAAATTGTTATAATTTTTTATTCCTCTACGTAAACGTCTGACTGTTATGAAAATTATATTATTTTTGATCACCAGCTAAAGGTGAAATGCGTTACAAATGTGGAGGTTCGTTAATCAATCGGCGGTATGTCCTGACGGCTGCTCACTGTCTCATTGGATATGAAGAAGAAAAATATGGACCTCTGTAAGTAATATATCTACATCTACACTAATATTATCAAGAGGAGAGATTTGTTTTTTTGTTTGTTAGTTTGTAACGAATAGGCTCCGAAACTACTGGACCGATTTCAATAATTCTTTCACCTAATAGAAAGCTACAATATCTGGGAGTAACATAGGTTATATTTGTTTTCAAAAACTTAAGGAATTTGAAATCCACACGGGTGGAGCCGCGGGCAACAGCTAGTGTATATATAACGTGTGATTTTGTAATATGTGAATAGACATATCATGTGATACATACCTACATACATACATATATACAAATCACGCCTTTTTCCCATTGGGGTAGGCAGAGACAATATCTTTCCACTTGCTACGATCATGGCATACTCCTTTCGCTTCTTCAACTTTCATAATTGTTTTTATCATGTGATGTGCTGGTATTAAGTAGTCACATTAGATGGGATGGTTTTATCAAAGTCTACATGTTATTTTGCAGAAACAATAAATAAATAAAAATATTCTATAATATATTCTTCAAAGTATGCTTAGCTTAACTAGCTTCTGTTATGGGTTCCAGATTGCGGATATACATTTTTTTGTAAATACATACATATTATAAATTGAAACACCCAGACCAATGCAAATAGACATATTCATGCATACGATTATTTTGAAATCTGTACAATAATTTATTGACTTTTGACAATAACTGTACTTATAATATTTATTGTTATAGATCGACAGTGCGGCTGGGCGAGTACGACACATCTGCTAACCCTGAAGTGGATTGCTCGTATAGGTTTTGTCGTAGCCGTCGTCAAGAGATCGCCGTAGCGTCGGCGCACGCGCATCCTAGCTATTCTACAGTCAAGAGTAGACCAAATGATATCGGTATCGTTAGGTTGGCGGAGAGAGCTATTTTGACTCGTACGTATTTGTATACATAAAATTAATTTCTCTTTTTTTATGTCGGTCACGTCAACATGACTTCACCTCGCCTGATGGTAAGCCGAGGCAAAGTCTCTGGAATGGGAGTCACCATTGCAAATAATGGTGGCTCTCAGCTTGATGGCCTCATCAAATGCCTTTTCACGTCCCGCTTAAAGGACCCGGGACTGTATGAGGAAGGAAACACGTGAGCTGGTAAAGAATTCCAGGTTTTGATGATGCGGCAAAGGAAAGAGGCACCGATCCGCTTGGTTCTTGATGGAATTGTTTGCACCATATGAGGGTGATATCTCAGCCTTGCACGTGTTGTTCTGTATAGGATGTATATATGTATATATATCTTCTTCTAATCTCTATCTATCTCTTCTTCATTATAGCCTTGTGTCCCGATTGCGTCCTGAAGTCCTGGGTCCAATGCTCTGTTCTGTTCAAACTATATCTGATTGTAAATATATACCAACCTATTAACGTTTATGACATTATTAATTCATATTTGGTGTTTTTATCGAACAGCTTACGTACAGCCCATCTGCTTAGTGAACAGCGATGAACTTCCGAAAGTTGGCGACAGCGCGACCATCGCTGGCTGGGGGCGAACAAATAGCAGTACGTCAGCACTGTTACACTTATTTATTATTGCTTTAAGTAATTTACGAACCTTAACAAGTATAAAGTCATTGGAAGTAGATACAATACACGTAATTGAATAACTATAGGTAATCATGTTTTGTGCAAATTTTGAGTACGAATCTATTGAATTGAAAAATACCCTTGACGACACCATCGGCGGTGTTACTTCGTTGTCAGGGTAAGGGTCAGATGGCACAGCAGCTTATTCTGCCAATATGTAATGTGTAAAGGTGGAACCACACTTCGCTATTCGCTATAGGCCTATATTTCATTCGAGGAAATTCTTATAGTGTGACTAAACCTTACACAATTCATCATATAAGCTCTCCACACTTCGATTTATACACGTGAATAAAGGCGAATAGCGAAGTGTGGTTCCACCTTTACGTATAATTTAGTCAGTACGAGTATATCTATTAATTGAATACTAACAGGAAAGTCGAGCACTAGTTTCATTATTAACGGCAATTAAGAAAAACTAATTATAAATAACGTAAAATTTTAAATAACGATTATATTTTTTTTATTTTTCAGGGGAACCCATTAGTATAAAACAAACGCTGAAGGTGCCAATATTCAACAAAGACACGTGCGTACAAAAGTTTCGATCGTTAGGTGCCTTTCTGGGCGATGGACAGTTTTGTGCCGGTGGAGTCTTCAAGCAAGATGCCTGCGGTGGGGATTCAGGTGGTCCTTTAATGATGAAAAGTCCTGCAAATAAGTGGGAGGCCGTAGGAGTAGTGTCCTTCGGGTATGGCTGCGGAAGAGATGGTTGGCCAGGAGTGTATACATTAGTTGGCAAATATCTCGATTGGATCAAAGGAACGCTTCAATCTACAAATCACTGAAGCGATATTTTTTTTCATTTTTGATAAATACAAATTTTTGTTCAAACTTTTATTGGCTGAATTATTTATTATCTATGCATTTTAAAATAAAAAGGCGTCTACATGTAAACTGTAATGCGTTAAGTGAATACTAATGGCGACTCTATCAAGAGAGAAAGATTTAATTAATCAATAGCCCGTACAGCGCACAGATAACATCTAGGCAATATTTGACACTGCTTCAATAAATACATTATTTATAACTAAAACATGTTTTCTTATTTTGTTCTTTTATTATAAAAAAGTTGTTGCACGCGGGTTCATCCGCATGGATTTCTGATCTTATTTCCACAGCCCACAGGATGGGTTTCTATGGGCTGTAGAAACGGGCATAAGACATCCAGATATCCATGTACCAAATTTTAACCAGATCTGTTCAACTGTTGTATTGTTGGATTTATAATATAGTAGGAAGTGGGATTCTTTATTTATGTATTACTAGCTGTTGCCCGCGGCTCCGCCCGCGTGGATGTCGAAATCCGTTTCAAAAACTATCCTATCTCTCAAGTTGGATCGAACTGCACATGGTGTGCGAATTTTATTATAATCGGTTAAGTGGTTTAGGAGTCCATTGAGGACAAACATTGTGACACGAGATTTATATATATTAAGATGTTACATAAAGAATTTAAAAACAACATTACGAATGCAAACTTATAGTCACTAAAAATACTGCTTGTATTAATAGTCTCTACAAACTAGCAGGATTTACTAGTTTTTTGGATAATCCAACGGCCAATTAGCCAAAATTAGGAGTCAGTTTTTTATGCGTGGTTACTGTCTCAAGAATGTCTGCAATCGGAATTAATTAACTCCGAGGCAATGCAGAATTCTCAAACTGGTGTTTAATTAGCTTTATTACTTCATCACCCCTACAGTGGTGGTCTTAAAGTTTAAACCCCTGCAGTAGTGGATATACCTTACACCTGGTCTTTGAATTTGGATTAAAATCAGAATGATGTGTGTGAGAAAGTATAAGAGGCCTTAAAAGTATAACTATGTAATCAAAAATATTCCTCCAGTCATAATCCTTGTCCCAATTATTTGGGGTCGATGTAACAAGTCATTCTTTTCCATATATTCCTGTTAGATGTAATCTCTTCCTTTCCATATCCTTATTCATGTATTCCAACCATATTTCTTAGGTCGACCTCTGCCACTAAAGCCCTCTACATTCATATTTTGGAACTTTTTGACAATATTACATTAAGTCCGTACCATGACATGACAGTCGCTCGCTTCGCAATTTTCAAACTTCCTCTGATATACTCACTCCTTATTCTGTCCATTCGTGCCACACCATACATCCACCTTAACATTCCTACATGCAGTTGTCTTTCTACCGTCGTATTCAAAGGCAAACATGACAATCCATACAAGAGGCCTTAATATAATAAAAAAAGTAAAACTATATTACACAAAATTATTCCATAAGTCTTTCATTATATTCCAATCAATTTCTTTTCCATGCTATCGCAACGTGTGTTTAGTAAATAATGAACTATTTTCTCAGTTAACGAGTGTATAATCAAATGTACGGGACGGAAGCGGGGGCCCAACGCGATTAGCTGAGACGGGCCCTGAAAGTTAATGTTGTTAATAGGTTGGCGAATCGTGAGGAAATTGCGTCCCACTTGGCACGAATTTGGTTGATTGGGCACTGGGTTAGATGACGATTTTCGTATTTATTTTGGTGATAGGGATCTCTAAATATGCGAGATTAAAGAGAAAATAATATAGAAATGCGTCTGACGTTTTAATTTTGTCTTGGTAATCAGATAGTTTAATTGATGAAATATAATAATAGTATAATTGTACTGTTTTTTTCTTATTTCTTTATTTATTTATTGTACACTAAACAATACATTAATAAAGTTTACAGAGGTATATACAGAAATATGTATAAGGGCGAGTTTAAGTCTCATTTTTTCCCGCACTGATTTTATTAAGTGATTTTAATATGGACTGCATTTTAATTGCTCCGGAATGAATGAAAAAAATTGTTCAAAATCGATCATAGTAGGTACTTAACCTAAGTTTTTTTTTAATTATTTTAAATGTATAGACAAAACCAACTTACAATTTTATACCGGAATAGATTAAATACCTATGTGTTACGAGTTCAGGATAGATAAAAATATTTCTTCACGTACTAACTGCCTTTACCTACTAGTTAAAGAAACCATAATTACGACGACAATAAAACGTAATCTGTATTACCATTATCTATTTAACTTCTCTATTCCTTAGTAATCCGTTTGCAGGTTCGAAATCTATCCATCTAATCTACTACGTAACAATACTGCAATACATTCTAGAGCATTGAACACAACACCACTTGAGAATATTCAACTCATCTTCATTCGAGCGCTAATCCCGATTGCAAAGCTTGCACTTTAGAGCTCGGAATTAATTCTCCTACCGCTGTATCTTTGCCTACATTTATTTTAGATAGGTATTTGACGTTTTAAAACTCTTTTATGAACTAAAACTAAAATTCGTCTTCTTCAACTCACACTTGCCAATCGTTTTTACTATTTATGAGTTTTTTAAATACCTACTTAATTATTTTATTTTATGTTTATTATTCTAGGGCACGGTAACAATGAAGTGTTTAAATGACAGTTACGTCTTTCTTGTAGTTAGAGTGAATTTTTCATTACATGGAATTGCGAAATAAATTAATTTGAGAAAATCTAAATATCTTCATTTATATACTAGCTAGCTAGCTTCACCATAACATGCTTATCTTTAACAATTGTAAGAAATAAGTTGTTATTTTTTTGGAAAGAAAGGGTACGGCATCGTATGCAAGCACAAATAAAGATTTTTTGTATACCTACCTATTGGATAATCTGACTAAAACACTAGACACTCCGTCTTGGGTCTTCAGACGCTACTAGATGGGTGTAAGGTGACTCAAAAGCATTACTAGCAGTGATTCACGTTCACTTTAGCATACCTAATTAATATTATTGTACCTTTCAACTTACGGCCGATACTATCCCCCAAAATACAGGCTATGCCTAGTTTGGTGGATACCATTACATATTTTATACCCACTAGAAAATGTTATCAGCAAATATTTACATGTAAAGTGAATTGTTATCAATAAAGATTATTATTATTATTATTATAAAAGGCATTGCCCTCGCATCCCTGCTGCCCCAGTCTGTTATGTCTGTTTCCTTGCTTTTTCACTTCAATTGGTATTGAAGAGGTTATGGTAATAAAAACTGGTATTAAGTTTATCCCACTACGATGATGAAACTAGTTATACACAACGTGACGTGTGTATACGTTTCTCATTATGTTATTGTTCACCGATTGTGAGCAAATGATAAATTATTCATGCAAACTTGTACTAAAAGTAATTAATTTCAATGAAACCAACACTACTAGTATCAGATAATTAAAACCACTACTACTATAATATTATCGTCATACGAACGTCAATCTCGATTACATCCAAAGAGTACGGAGTCCTACACCTACTATAGGAATTAGGTATTTTTTTGCTTTAAGGGAGTGACTACTGTCTGACGTCCCAACCCCGAGAAGAATGCATCGCTAGAGTTTCGTCCTTCAATCCGGAGGAATAATTGCTGCTATATTCTATTTAAATAAATCTTTATAAATAAAAATAATTTGCCGAAATGCACTTGTACATGCCCATAACTTTGGAACGAGCGATGATGGCACCAAATTGGATAATTTCTTTTTTGTGTTCGTTATTATTGTATTGTATTGTATAAGTGTTATTGTGTAAAAAAAAGTTACAAAAATCAAACGGATCAGAGAATGGCAAACGGACAGAACCGCGGGTATACTAGTTTCTAATAAATATTTTACATGCCTGCAAAAAGAGTCACCACTGCTTATTAAGTTGACATGGTTCAGCAGAAATATTTTTACCTGTTTTTTTTTTAATTTGTTACACCGTTATTATTTCCTAAAAATGGCGTACAATCACCACGGAACTATGTAGGCAGTTGAGCGGTTAAGCGGTATTATGTTATTTTCTTGTTGTGGGTAAATCCGTGAGTCATGGTAGAAATCGTAACACTGTATGTAAGTTGATTATAATTTTTATATGTACTTGAACCAGTAGACTAGTACATCTAGCTATTTGATACGAGACTACAGCCAACACGTGATGAAAGTTTTAAAAGATTAATTCACGCTTAAAATACGTCTGCCGATTACATTTTTGGGTTTTTTTAATTGCACCAGAGTACGTACGTACTTGAGAGAAGGGTCATGGATGATGTATACGGCAATTACGGCAGTCCAACTTATCAAGCTCTGCTATGTATAACTGTATGATAGGTTCACGTAAGTTTTCACACAATGGTGCATATTTGCTATGCCACAGGCCTTTGAGGGTGCCAAAAACAACATCCAGATTGCGTGCTTATCGTGTACCATTTGCCCCCTGTACACAGATGGGTTACCGTGACCCATCATGGATCGTTATGTACACTTTAGATAAAATGTAATCTTACCGGGTTTTTGCCATAATATAACAATATACCTAGTTGAGACATTTTTCACTTAATCCTGATTGCCATGTGGAATAATTTACAAGGTGTAGGGTAAATTTGCACGGTGATATCGTGCAAAGACTAGATCGAGCAATTAATGTTGATATATAGAATTTATTCTGTACTTAGAAGTTTTAGTTATATCTGGAATACACGAGTCACGAGAGAAATAGTTTCCTTGTAGGCAAACGTGATTCATCGTAGACCACATCGTCACTTACCACCAGGTGAAATAGAGGTCAAACGTAAGCCTCTATATCTTGAATTAAAAAAAACAACATCTGGAATGTTGGCCTGTATTTTATCGCCTTCACCCTAAGTTATATCATCTAGCAGGGTGTAGTCAATTGATAGATAAAATAATAAAAAAACTAATAACTACTAATGCTTGCCCGCGACTAAAATCCTCGTGAAATACTAATACTGTTCCTGTGACCCCCAAATAACTATTCCCAAGATAAATAATTTCTTCTGCCGTTCTGTCTTGATTTAGTTTCATAATAACATCAGTCAACATAATTGCAAATCTTCACATAAGTATTAAAAGGAGTGAAACAATTATAAACGGATTATTTAGAGTGATGGAAAATAAGATAGATTTTTTTTTATTTCGTAAGCCAGTGCACCTGTTAAATGCAGGACGGACCTCGGGGTCA
This sequence comes from Lithosia quadra, assembly GCA_963576445.1. NCBI lineage: Eukaryota > Metazoa > Arthropoda > Insecta > Lepidoptera > Erebidae > Lithosia > Lithosia quadra. The sequence goes on along the minus strand of OY754880.1, from coordinate 11,890,888 downwards.
AGCTTTTCTCGGTAGATTAGGGGTGAGACGACAGTCGCTCCCATCGAGGTAATGATAAAACTTAACGAGGAATGGGATAATATAAGAGTGGACTGGATGATAATGACTTGCTTTGCTGGTTTTTGACTGAAATACTAAGCGAGCAAATGTTTGGCTAGTGATACGGCACCAAATTCGAACGGGGAGTCCCTCACCTCCTCCGAGAAGTCAATTTACGCGGTGATTTCACTGTACGATATCTTGGCTTATTGGACGATTCGCACGAATTGAACGAAGTCGACTCTTTTAAATATTTATTTATTTTCTGTAGGCGATTCGCACGAAGTAAATTAATTGGTGTGCGAATCGCCTCCTTCAAAAATATGTAGTAGGCTATTGGCACACATTTCATTTTAAAGAATAAAAAAATAAAAGTACAGTCACCGAAATAAAACTTACAAGTAAGAAAAATATGCGTAATAATAGGTGTAGTTGACTATAAAATGACCAGCATTATATGGAATGAATTGCTTGATTACGAGTGGAAATATTGTCAACGAACCAACTATGATGCATTTATTACTTACTAAACGGGATATTAATTCCCTCAAATAAAAAAATCCCTAAAATGCACACTATAAGTCATCAGTACGCTACAAGTGCGAAAACTTAATTCGAGTTAATTAAGCTAGTGACGTAAGCGTGCCAGGTATTATTAAAATGTATTATTAAATCAATAATGTTGATGCGAACGCTACTTGTAGGAACAACAAAACTACAAAATCAAGTATTTAATGTACGGACTTGACCTCCAAGATCCAGTATAGCGAAGCCGACCATTGCGATCTGGTCGCATCGACCGACAAATAACTGTATTATATATATTTTAAAAACAATTCATTTATTAATAAAACAATTTTATTTATTAAATCAATTTTAAGTCAGTGATGTTAAGTTATTTTTTGTGATAAAAAGTGATAATATTGTATCAAAATGTGGAAATGTATCAGTGTGTTTTTTGTGTCTACACTTTTTTGGAGTTATGTCCGTAAGTATTCGAGCCTTATAAATACATAGAACATGCAATTTCAAACCTTAAAGTATGAGGAATATGGTTGAAACTGTATTTAAGTATACGAGTACAAATGTTGATCTTTCGTATTATTAGCATTCATATTTCTGTGCAATTATGAATCAAGTAATCAAAAGTCACGTTGTTAGATTTAGAACGTGAGTGTTTATTACGTTTTAAAGGTTACAATAATATATTAATGTTATTGATATAGATGCTAGGTGATAAAGAGGCTATCGGCTTACAACTTAGGATAATCAAATACCGAACCGCCCATACGTTAGAAAATGTTAATGGAATGGATAAAAGGTATAATGGAATAACAACGTCAAATTTAACGGATTTGGAAAAAGATGCATTATTCCGTTATGCTGCAATAAATTGCATACAATTCCATACACGTTTTTATCCTAAAGTCAGGTAAACTTCAGGTCGAAAACCATCATGTCTACTGAACACAGTCTAAAGTTAACTCGTTTTGACATTCATCTTAATCTTATCTTAATACTAGCTTCCGCCCGCGGCTTCGCCCGCGTGGAGGACGGTATCGCCACCAAGTCTATTTTAATAAAACAACTCTCCACGCCATTCACTTCTCCACTCTCCACTCTACTCTTCACTCCACTCGTCTAACCAATACCTATTAAAAAGACCCCATCAAAAGCCGATAATCGCGATGGACGTAAAAACTACTAAATGTATTTTGATGAGGTTTTTTTTTATGAGAAAGTTCTTGCTTAGACTTAAAATTTACCCTATGTTTGGTTGTAATTGGCTAAGTAGAACTGGAGGTAGGTATAACCAAAAAATGATGACCTACCTTAAACCTTGACGCGCGGGCGGAGTCACGGGTATCAGCTTATATAAAAAATAGCCTTTTTTTCCGTGCGGAAATCCTTATGGATACCTACCCTGCGGCCAGCGAGGCAGGTTATGTCGGACTCTTACTGACTAAAACCGCACGCCGTCTAGGGTTTTCTGAAGCCAAAAGGTTAAAAAGCGTAAAAGCCCCCCCCCCCCCCTATTCCGGGGGCATGACGGGAACACTGTGGATGCCAAGCCCGAGGGGGTCATCTCGAATCCGGAGATGGCCCGGGTCTGGTCGGGGTGCGAGGGAAATGCTCTATGGGCCATCTTAAACCCTGGCGTCAGAAGACCCTAGATGGCGTGCGGTTTTAGTCGGTAAAAGTCCGACATAACCTGCCCCGCTGGCCGAGGGGTGGGTATCCATGAGGATTTCCGCACGGAAAAAAAGGGGGCCTATTAGAGCATTTCCCTCGCACCCCAGCTTTGTATAAAAAGTAGCCTATATTTTATGTTGTCCTGTAAGTGATGGTAGCTGAATGGATAAGGACGCGGCCTCTGCTCAGAGGTATCGAGTTCGAATCCGGCCGGATAGTACCAATGTGAATTTCACTTTGTGAAATTTATATGTGCTAATCACATGATTTACCATCTGCTGACGGTGAAGGAAAAACATCGTGAGGAAACCCACATGTCCTAGAAGACATTCTAAGGACATGTTCGATCCACCAAACCCCATTAGGCCAGCGTGTGTGAATTAAGGTCTAAACCCTCTCAGCTCTGTCGTTATAGGAGATTGAGGAGACCCGTGCCCAGCAGTGGGACATAAATGGGTTGATATTATTATGTTGTTCAGAAGTATGAACTATAATAAATCGTACCAAGTTTGATCAAAATCCCTCTAGTAGTTTTTTATCCATGCGTGCACAGATAGACAGACAGACAGAAAGACAAAAAAATTACTGATTGCATTTTTACCATTGGTATTGATCACCAATCATCCCCGAATAGTTATTTTGTAAATATTTCAATGTACAGAATTTACCTCTCTACAGTTTTATTGACGTAACCTACGACAAACTTATTATTTGCGGTTGGTGCAGTAATCGGGTCTACGGATTGAACCGCAAAATTAAGTTTGTTTTTTATTGTATAATTTATCGGTCAAGTTACTTATAGTATGAAGCTAGCTTATAGCATGTTTAACATAGTAACACCATTCAAATATGCGTGTTTAGATTACACGTTGGTACAGAATGCGTTGAAGATATAAACGTTCACTGCTCGTTCCCCGTAGGTGAGAGCGTGATAATAAGTAGCCTATGTGTTGACCCGACTTCCTAATAATATTCTTGCCAAATTTGAAGTAAATCCATGCAGTACTTTTTGAGTTTATCCCGGACATACATACAGACAAACAGACAAACAGACAAAAATTCTAAAAACTATATTTTTGGCTTCGGTATCGATTGTAGATCACACCCCAAGTATTCTTTTGAAAAAATATTCAATGTACAGTTTTGACTTTTCTACCATTTTATTATATGTATAGATATATAAATCTCGTGTCACAATGTTTGTCCTCAATGGACTCCTAAACCACTTAACCGATTATAATAAAATTCGCACACCATGTGCAGTTCGATCCAACTTGAGAGATAGGATAGTTTTTGAAACGGATTTTGACATCCACGCGGGCGGAGCCGCGGGCACCAGCTAGTAGATACATAAACATTTAACTAACAGGCTGATAGTCATGGTTCCGCCCGAGCGAAGTTCGGTTATGATTTTTTGGTCATATTATCTCCGGTTCTGCTTAACCAATTGCAATCAAACATAGTTACGGCAGATTTTAAGTTTAGCTAAGAACTATAAACCGAAAAAACTGCATCAAAATCCGTTCAGTAGTTATTGCGTCCATCGCCAACAAACAGACAGCCAATATTTTTATTTTTTTAATTAAATTTTTAAATTAAATAACCCAAGGGTTTCTTGAAGGTACTAAAGGAACTTGTACTACTAGGTACATACAAAAACATTCTCAGTAGTGAGTTTGCAATTTCCTAAAGATTTTCTAATCTAGGTTATTATTAAAGATTTTCTAATGTAATCTAGGCTAGTAGAAATATCATCAATTTGAAAGAAGAAAGAAAGAAAGAAGAAGAAAGAGAAAATGTTTATTCAAGACGCGCATAGTGAGAAAAACATCATCAAAACAGATAAGTAAGCATAGAATAGGCGTGCGAGCCTCAAAAAGGTCGCCATAGCAGCATAGATGCCTGATAACATAGAATATGATTTCATTGTTCTTATCCTAATTAGGTACCTATACTTCTCAGCGAAACCATAGAAATAGTTTATCTCAATCTACTATAGTTTATGTCATTTGCAAGAGATACTAACAATAAGATAATAATACAGTTTTCTGATACAAATTCTGGTTAGTATGCGAGCAGTGGTACTCGACTGGTAGTCGGTAGTGCGGCGATACTTGAATACAAATGAAAGTATATGCAAAGGTTAAAAAAAAAAAGCTTTGTCCTGGATTTACTTCACTGCTTGATTTAAGATTTTTCTTTCACTGAGCAATGCTAATACCTAAATCCACTATCATTTTTAGTTGAAAATCATTAAATTTGGACACCATAGTGCAGCCTATGCGTAACGAATTGTTCGCTAAGATCTAGATACGAGTAGGTACTATTTCTACTTCTTAATAATATTATTACAATTAATGTGAAAGTTTTTGCAGTTATTAACGCAAATTGTGCCAAGTAAAGATGTTAGTTAATTAATCACGTTCAAACTGCTGAACGGATTTGGCTGCAATTCAGTACTGGGATAGATAATAGCAAAGACTAACTTGATATCTCTCGAATAGGTTCCTATGGATTACGTGAATGGAAGTCAGAGTTGCGGGCAACAGCTTAGTATGTTTATTATAAATATTTATTTCTTTTTTATTTCTTACGGGTTTCTGTTTGTAATTATCATTAATTCTAATGTGAGGAAACTGAAGGATAAATATACGAACAAACAGTTAATTAAGCAGCATTGCAATAGGAAGAATGTTAGGTAGGTAGGTATTAGCTCGCAAATACTAAACATAAAATACCTCAGATACCTAAATCTTCAGTAAAGTATTGCAATAAACAACTAGGTAATCACTATATCACAATAAGTAATATTACTTGTGTACTATTAGTATTATATTGATGCGGTTTTTTTATTTGTAAAGTCTTGGTCAGACTTAAAATCTGTATTTGATTAAAATCCGTTCAATACTTTTTAACTACGGTACGGATTTTAATGCAATTTTTTCATTATAAGGTCATGGTTAGACTCAAAATCTTACGCATATTTGATCACAATCGGTTGATTGGAACCGGATAATATAAGTAGTTATAAAACGCGAAAACCGACGTCCACGTGGGAGGAGCCGCGGGGAACAGCTAGTTACCTAATACAAATGCATTCAGATATTGCACAAACAATCGGCATTGCCATCCAACATGGTAATACTGCCAGCCTTTTGAGTACGTTACCAGTCAACATCGATTGGGAGGAATTTTTCGACACCTAAACTTTTATTTATTTGTATATACTCCTTCCTCCACTTATTCATTATTAGATATTGAATTATTATCATTTATGACTTTTACAATATCCGTCAACAATAATTATGATAATAAAAACACAAACCACACGTCATATTTGGAATTGTAAAGCGTCACATTAAGTACTTAATATTAGTACTATGACGGTAGTTAGAATTAGTATTTTAATTGTCATCCATAAATTAAAACACACCTTGGAATTCAAATTATAATGTTATTTTACGGGTATAAGATATAAAATATAATTATAATCACCAACAACAAAAGTGGTAAGACATAGACCGTGGCGCAGTGTCACCTAAGTGCTGTTCCCGCGGTTTTCCCAAATTACAAGCATTAATTTAACTTGCTCTGCTGTTTATTAGTTTGTTAGTGTGATTCAAGCCCAATTAGAACCACTTCCTGACGTCAGAGTGGGCTCTTGGATATTTGCGTTATCTTCGGTGACAATACGATAATATGGTACTTACTATGAAACTGGACTGATGATGGAGTCAGAAGGTGTCTATAGGAACTTTTTTTTTATAAGGACACGTCAAAATGACTTTACCTCGCCTGATGGTAAGCTAAAGGCAAAGTCTTTGAACTAAGCAAGATAAACCAATCGAGTTTCCAGTGATATCTAGAAGATACCGATGGAAGTGGTCTTAGGAACTTCTGAATTAAAAAAAAAAATCTGTCATGTTTGGGTTCATTTGATTTGTCTGTATCGCTTACTAGAAAGCTTGTTTTAAAAACACGTTCAAACTAGTAAATTCTTAATTTTTTTAATATTAAACGATGATGTTCTAAAATTTGTGTGATCAAATCTGTTATCATGGATTGCGTATTTAAGAGTTAGGCAATAAAAGTCAAATTTAAAAAGTCTCGTGAGTTATGTATACCTATAAGAAATATATTACCTATAAGAAATATATTACCTACTAGCTGTTGCCCGCGGCTCCGCCCGCGTGGATGTCGAAATCCGTTTCTAAAACTATCCTATCTCTCAAGTTGGATCGAACTGCACATGGTGTGCGAATTTTATTATAATCGGTTAAGTGGTTTAGGAGTCCATTGAGGACAAACATTGTGACACAAGATTTATATATATTAAGATAAGAAATTCTTAACAGAAACCTCATATTAGAAATATGAGGTTTCTGTTAAGAATTGCCAAACTAGTTTAGACTCTCTTATCTATATTACAGTTTTTTATTCTCAACTAACAGTGCCCGAGTGTGGATTTAGATTTTAAGGTTTTATTTTTTTGCGCAGAAACCTAATTCTTTTCTAAAATCGTAGTTTCTTAAGTCATACCTTATAGTAATTAGGTACCTACCTAACAGCGAATATTTCGTTCGTTTTTTGTTATATTTTCATACACTCATATAACAATGTTAAAGATATTTACGTGAGGCGGATCAATTTAAAAATATCCTTCTATATTTTTTATACGAAAAGGTCACCAGTGAATCTGGTATGTGACTTAATTTATAATTAAGACGAAGACCTAAAAACTATGAAAACATACGATAAGCACAGTCGTTGTATGTTACTATTGTCTTTATCTATCCTCTCTATTAATATTAGACTTCATTGTTTGTTTATTTATATTAAATAGGCTCCGAAACTACTAGACTAATTATTCACTATGAGAATGCTACGTTATGCCTGAGTATTAACTGATAGAGATATTTGTTTTACAGTTTCAGAAGACTGCACCACACCTTTAGGTAGAAGAAGCAACTGCGTCTCTTTATACAACTGTCCAAATCTCGTAGCTGCTTTCGATCAGAGGCCTCTGCCGAGCCACATAGTCAGTTTTCTCAGACAGTCACAGTGTGGGTTCGAGGGCTATACCCCTTTGGTCTGCTGTGGACCTATTCCTAATGCGCCAGTGACGCAAAGGCCAACGGTAAGAATTATTTGATTAATGTATTAACAACAAATTTTACACTAGTAACAGACGCATTGATTTAGCAGGATCCGAACAACTGTCTAATAGATACTTACTGGCTGTTGTTTGGATGCTATGGTCATTAACTTTTTTAGGGCTACACTACATTACTAGGATTGGTTGATATTCCACACAGGCAGTTATTGGTTGGATCCTATTAAATCGGCGCGTGTGATACCAGTTTTACATTTGTTGGTTATCATAATATATATGTATATGTTGCAGTCAAAACTCATAACCAGTCAAAAGTACTTTTAACTAGCAAAATCAGTCAAAAATATTTTAACCGTAAGTTTGCAGTCAAAACTCTTAACTGAGTCGAGGTGTTAAAAACGACTTTAAAAGTACTTTTGACTGGTTAAGTTGACTGCAACATAACACTCACAGCCCAAGAAAGTGTCAATAACCTTTTGACCCTCAAGTCGTAATACGCAATAGTTACATCAGTGTTAATTCTCCGAAAAGGTAGGCAGAGGTGCTAGCACCCACATTTCGCCAGTTTAGATCCCAATGTAATTATAACACTTTTGTATGAGACTGTACTGAGCCGATTTAATAAAATGATAGTGTCCGTAACGTCTTAGAAAAAATAAATAAATTTGGAAGTACACTTAGGGACACAGTGTCCGTAGAATTTGTGTCCCAAAGGTCTTCGACTCAGGTGTGTGATTTCTTTAATGTTAACAATAGCACCTTGTCACTGTTTTGTCATACAGGGTTCTTGGAACATCTTTAGGGGCTAAACCACCCCAAACCTGCTAGCTACGCCAGAACCTCGTTCATTGCTTGATGGAGGGTTGAACAATAGTCATTTAAGTGATAACCAAAATAAATCATACACAGAATGCTAAACCTGAAATGAAATCCAGGCCCTGGGCTCCAAGATGAATCCTCGGATGCTACCAAGTTGATAACTATTATTTAACTAGCTGTGCCCCGCAGCTTCGCCCGTGGCATACTTCGGTCCCGTGGCAGGATAAAAAGTATCCTATGTCCGTCTCCTAGTTCTAAACTACCTCCCCATTAATTTTCAGCCAAATCGGTCCAGCCGTTTAAGCGTGATGCTGTGACCAAGGGAAATAGGAATTCATTTTTATATTATAAAGATTTAAATTTAGAAACACCTAACAGATAATAACTTTTATTTTATTCTCCGCAATCCTGTTTTACTTTTGATTTACCCTGTTTAATGTTAAATTGGTGTTAATTGTTGTGTAATGTTAAATACCGATCATAATATTCACATTCCTAAAGTAGGTAGTTATTCAAGTGTAGGATAATATTATCTACAAATACGACTACAAAACTGTGCAAATGTGGTTTTGGTTGCGGTTTTCCTTAGAAGTTTTCTGTATGCCGTACGTGTGTATTGAACGTTATGACTGCGTGAGAATCCAGGTTATGGATTGAAGAGTGCGGCTAATATGAAAATAGACCCAAGATCGATTAAATTCTTCGTTCTTACAGGTTTTCCTGTTAAATCTACTGAGTAGTATCACGGATATACGGGCAATGACTCATAGAGGGACTTTCCAACACAGGTTCCTTCTGTTATCCTTTTTATTGAATATATTCAACAGTAAATTTATTATGACTGGTTTCTGTATTATTTAATCTATTATGAATCGCAAACATAAATCGTTCGAACTTATCACCATTCAAGGTAAATCACATAGGAAAACTATCAAGGTATTTTATATAACCTAGACTTTGCTATATCTACTCCATAAATTTACGTAGGTGTGAGTAATCTGCACAATAATTTGTCAAGCTTCGGACTCATATTAAACGGAGTCAAGTTGATTCTTTGACATTGACCTAAGAAACTTGTACTACCCGGAAGTAGTCTCCGGAAGGTCTTTGACACAGTTTAAGACCGGTAGGCCTTTCTGACGCATAATTATTGGCATTATCTTGGCATTTATTTGTCACTGAGATTTGGCTATAATGATAACTAGTGCGATGTCCGCGACTCCGCTCGCAAGAATATCAGTTATATACTCAATCAGTTTCCTTCAAACATGCAGCAGATTTGCTTGACGAATCTAATAAAAACCGCATCAAAATCCGTTTAGTAGCCTTAGAGTCTATCGCGAATAGACTATCTGTCTACCATACCAAATAAGAATAAAAAAAATGTATTTAGAATAATTCATGCATATAAGAATTAATATACAATTTCATAGATACTGTTATACTTAGATAGCGAATCTATTTGCTTTCTATGAGTTCTACTTAAGTGATAATGCAAGTACCTACTACGCGTCTAATATTCATTCAATCAATTCATTAGTTCTTATTAATAAAGTATTATCATTAGTCAAAGATCAAGGTCATTATAATTTGCGAATTCTTTATCTTACCATATTTAACTAGGTCAAGTTTGATGATACCGTTATATTTATTTATGTTCCGATGATCTATTTACACAATCATGGTATCGGTATGTACCTACGCAATTTTTCTCTAAAATATATGACCAGTGCCCGTAGCCAAGTGGCAAAATTATTCCATTCGATCGAATCGTATCGAATAGAATAGTTTAGGTCGACCAATCACACTCCAGCTCGTGATTTCGCCGCGGCGCGCGCATCGTACGCCGGCGACGAGCTTGGATGTGATTGGTTGACCTAATCTATTCGAAACGATAGTGATTTACGCTATGACACTTGTCTACGGGGGCTGGTTGTACTGGCTGGGCGATGAGTCAGCCCGTATCATAGTCGTTGCTAATTCTCGTTAATCATTAATGATTAATATCAACAACAAACAACATTTTACGATCGGATATCATTACACATTTTATATAATGAAAAAGAAACTATGACCTATTAGGACCTTCATTTTCCTCCGAGCCCTTTTCTCAACTCAGTTTTGGTCGGCATTTCAGTCTAACTACGAAGCGGTGTACTTGTACTAGTGTACTTCGATATTTACCTGAAGCGACTACCATCTGACCTCCACAACACTTTGTTGAAATCAAAGTTCTGTAGTTAGACCGGCTGTTATACTTTCTTACGATTCCAACTACCCGTAACGACTACCATAGATGTTCATATGGACATATCCCGTTTGCCATATGAATTAGAGGTGAGTAGTTCCGGACCGTTATAGCTCCAGGAACTATGTCCTTTCCCGGAGCTATATAGTTCCGATCCGACCGCTCCGCCTAAACAGTTCCACCATGTTCATGTCCGGAACGAGTAAGCGAACTCGGAGTATGGAATGAATAGAGCGCGCGGCGCGCGGCGCGGCGCGGCGCGCGGAACGGCGCGCGGAGCGTGTAGCGCGGAGTATACTCCAATGTGCATGTGCAGGTTCGGCCGGAGCGGTTCGGGTTTGCGAACAGCAGCCGAACCGGACCGAGTCGCATTTCGTGTTACGTAATTATCTACTTGCGCAGTGACTGCGGCGACGTTCGTATTTTAGTGTTTAGGTGCATTTATTTATTAGTTGCGAATGCGTGCGTGTTCCGAATACTTTATTTACACCATAATTTCCAATTATTTTTAACAAATTACACTGTCTTTGATAACAACCTATTAATAGTTTATTGAGTTCTATAGTGAATAAGTGAATAGATTTAAATAGTAATTTACTTTGCACATACCTAGGTAGTGCATTTTTTATTTATGACAATTATTTCGAAAATAATAAGGCTTTGAGGACTTTCTAATTATTAACTTCATCTGAAAATGCCATCTCATAGAAAAATCAGCATAGGTACTTTGGGATCGTTTTATTGAACAAAAGAACTCAAAAAAAAGAAAATGCAAATACTGTTCTGAACTGATTTCATTTCAAATATTATAACTATATACTTAAACACATGCTTGCCTGCTAGTAGTAGTAGTACCTATATAAAAAAAATTGAACCTTTTCATATATATCTGCACATGTTATATCAGCGTGGATTGCATGAACTATGTCCGGGAAACGTGTCCGCGGACATGGTTACTGAACATGGTTCCGACTGTATAAGGAACCGTTCCATGTTCAATCCGCTCCCGGACATGTTTCGCACATGCCTAATATGAATATCCAACGGCTTAACGTGCTCTCCAAGGCACGGTGTATAGCGTCAAATGTAACCTTTAGGATCCTACACACCAAATAACCCCTCTCCGCCGTTTGTGATCTTAATTCATAATTTAATGAAATATTTTAGCAGCGACCAACATATCGGCCAACGGAATCGAACGTCGGCAGCGATGGATACTCTCCTGAAGATTCCTCACCAGCTCCTAGCAACGACTGTGGTGTGGACATGAATGGAGACAGAATCTACAGTGGGCAGGTCACAGACCTCGACGAGTTCCCGTGGATGGCCTTATTAGGATATAGAACTCGTGAGTATTTGAATAAATTTTCCGATAGAATTAGGTTTCATAGTCTTGAACATTGACACAAAATTATGGCACGAGCTTTTTTCTTAAACCAGATGGAATCGGCTTTCATTCAAACCAAAAAATTGCCGAACTTAGATATTTTTCGTGAAGTGACTACCATACTATCTGATATCCACAAATTCCTGGTGATATCGAAGTAGTTAGAGCGGTTAAATAGCTTAGAAGTAAAGAATAGAAAATCTAATAAGTACATGAATTAATTGAAACGTCGCCGTCGGTGTAAAAATATGTTGTTAATTGATTTTTGTTTATTAAAACAAAAATACATTGGATAAGATACGGGAATAAATCGTAAGACGGATATCCGCTAACGTAGCTATATCAATATAAATGTATCGAACTAGTAGAAAGGTTTCGAAACATTATCCAGTAAAATCTAACAATAAAATTACAAGTTCCTGTTACCTACATGGAACAATGCACATTATATTTAATTAAAAAATCTTTATACGTTCATAAAATCGTCTGATACTTCGAAGGTTCTGATACATACAGCTACTATTTAAAAAAATATGCTTCACTTGCTGACCTTAGACTTGAAGATGTGTTGCATGCATTAAGTGCAAGTACGTATAAACAAGTTTTAGTCCATTAAATAAGAATATTCAAGGATACAAGACTGCCGGACAGTAATAGGTTTTGAGATGATTATGATGTGGTTATGAACTAAGAAATTCAAAGGCAGAAGCATCGGTAGAAATATTTTATCTATAGAGTTTGTGTGAACTCTAGATTTATAGATAACATTTCTGCCGGTTTGTGATGCATTTGAGAAATTGCGTATAATGTTGATTATTCAGTATTTTACATAATATATTTGCTTGTAATTATAGTACGCCTTTCATACTAATAATTTTATTTTGGCAGTTAGTAGATCTACACATAATATCCGGATCAGTTTTCTACCAGAAACAAAAGTTGTTAGCATTATATTTTGTACTAGCGACCCGGGACCCGGCTTCGCCCGGGTGTGAATTCCAGTTTTCCAACAAAATATATAGATTATAGCCTATGACACTCACGAATGACGTGGCTTTCTATTGGTGAAAGAATTTTTAAAATCGATTCAGTAGATCCCGAGATTACCCCTTACAATTTAACAAAATATACAAACACACAAACTTTACCTCTTTATAATATTAGTATAGATGTTATGTTCATGTTATTACTTATGTTCACACAATTCTGTAATAGGCGCACCTGGGCCAGTGATCTAACGGGACATTGCGGCCGTCCAATTTAAATACCTAGTATCTGACATATTTAATAAAACCGAGTGTTTCTGCATTTTCCGACCTTATAGACCACTTTCCATGTACCAGGCTGGCTAAAACTATGACTATATGATATCACTAGCGATCACTCCCAAGTATTTAAGATTAGTACTTTTAAAACGGCACAATATCAAAAATACGAAAACGTTTTTCAGCTCTCCTGAAAATATTAGTTTTATGCAGATACTTGGTTTTGATATTATACCGCTGATTTAGCCCGAATAGCCCAAAAGCTGAATATCCCTGACCCTCGCTTCGCTTTAAGCTTCAAGTAAACAAACTAATCATCTATGTGAATAATATAATATTTATGTTAATTTACTTTAAGTGCTCACAGAACTAATCTTTAGACTTGAATAATTATTAAAATACAGGCATATTAACACTACCTTGATGTTTTATCGTTAATGATCTAATGTATTCTAGGTAGATTACGAATCGATTTGTTTGATCACTAGTTAACGTTATAAGTCTTATAACTCTTAGGTAATTTATTTATACATCTCTCATCAAAGTATAAATGAGGTGTTGTTTACTGATATAAAATGCAGATCTGTTAAGTCGTTTGGCTACAATACAATGTGTGTTTGTTTATACACTGGGTCAAGGTGATAGCGAAAGTGCTGAGCGAAAATTTCGTATTCCAAAGGTCACCTTTTACACATTAATAACGAAGTGAATTCGAAAAATAATCTGTTTCTGATTGACAAGTGTTGGCCGTCAACTAGCACTACACGTTGACCAATATGTAGTCACTGACCACCTTGGCCCAGTGTGTACATGAATCATGACACCGGGTGGACTATACGAAATTTTAGTAGCTATGCGGCTTTTATAGAATAGTCCATATACGTGAGTACCTAAATTAAGGTCCTCATTATTACCATCTTAGCTTTGTTCTCGGTTGCGTCCACAGAACAGTTAAAGGAGGTGTTCTGTGGTTGCATCTACGTCTTTCACCTCGGAGCCCTCTTTTTCTCATTTTGGTAAACCAAAGCCTAAGCTTATACGGCTTTCATGGCAGCAATTGCCATCGGACCTCCTTGAGCCTTTGCGTCAATCAAGAGGGCGTACTAGCTTGCATGTGAGGTTGACTTGGCCGCGAAGATTTTGATGTAGATGATCGAGTGAATGAGGGTAGATATTAATATTAAAGATTTTATTTTTATCAGGAGGGAATACAATCTCATACCAATGTGGAGGTGTGCTGATCAATCGCCGGTACATCTTGACTGCTGCTCACTGTATCACTGGGGCGGTTGAACAAGAAGTCGGTATTCTGTAAGTAGTCGGATTTCATTTTAGTACCTTCTTAGCTTCTTTTAAAATGCAATTACGTATTTAAACCAAGATACCGTTATTTAGATGTTTTTCAAAATTTTAAGTTGAAAAATGGTCTAAATAGAAGTATAGACAGATATCTATAGATAAACATAATTTTTGAGCATAACTTAATTATAATTATTACTGGGCTCAATTGAAATGTTTTTAAACTCAGATTACAATATAATAATTCAGATTTTTCAGTTTGAAATCTGTGCTATCATCATCTGCTTTTGCCGTCCTTTACTTCATTTATAGTACTCCTACTAAATTTACTTACTTAATTCTGTTACAGGACAACTGTTCGTCTCGGCGAGTACGATACACAGTCAGAAGTTGATTGCTTGGACGATACCTGCGCGGACCGTCCTCAAGACATCCCAGTTGCCTCTGCATACCCTCATCCCGAATACTCAGATAGGGATAGGAGCAGACGAAATGATATCGGTATTGTGAAGCTGGCAAGAAGAGCTAAGTATTCATGTATGTATACATTATTTTTTACTAATATTTTTTATATTGTTAAGTGGTAGGTAAATAAGTAAAGGTATGGGCCATTTGATAAAAAGCAGTAATCATAGGAATGTGCCCCGTAGCTATAACTTATTACTACTCGTTCGCTCTAAGTTTGCCGCTGTCAAAATGACGTCAGTACCTATAGCGTTTTCTCACTGGAACTAGATCTGAGTGAGTGAGACAACGCTAAACGCGATAGTTGACAGTGGCAAACTTAGCGCGAACGAGTAGTAATAATATTTTTTGCATACATAGAATATGAGTATAGGTATAGATAGAAACACCCAGGCCAATGCAGTATTTTCTTCTGATTCTATAAATTATACTTGACTTAGCTTAGAGTTAAGTTAAGGACACATAGATCTTTGACAAAGCCACTGTATTATGAGATACCTTTAGTATTACATTACAATTTAAAAATTTAACGTGTTCATTCTTTTTTAAATGCGCGGGAGGCTATCTTTATCTACCTTTTTTTTAAACGTACGATTTTTTTACAGATTACGTGAGACCTATCTGCTTAGTTTCTTATGGAAGGCGAATGGCTCCTGGCAACGATGTATTCGTCGCTGGATGGGGGAAAACCCTAGAAGGTACGTCGGCTATTGATTTTAAATTAACTTGTTTATTCTACGAATATCAATAGGTACCTACATCTTCTACTAGAATCATTAATTAGGGTTTTACCTGCTATTGATATTTGACTTTAAAAACCTGCATGTCTAGTGTTTATAGCGGAACATCACCGAAACGACCGAACAACTTTTAGTAAAATTTCATGTATCTTTAAATAGGTTTTTCGATGATATGAATTTCACTAATGGCGGGTGGCACTGCAATCGGTTTTTAGACCTTATTTGATGATTTTTTTTTGCCAGATAGGAAGTGTCTATCTGGTCCACTGATGTGTCATCATATTTTGTATAGTGCTAATAACGTTTCTGATAAATATGCAGTAAATTAGTTCTCATACCATTGCATAGTTCACTTGATAGCCTAAGCAATGCCTACAACGTTCATTAGATCTGAGTACCTATGCAAGTGAATAAGGGTGAAAAGGTCTACAATACTGTTACATACAATACAAAATCAACACATCGTTACTAGGCACCCTTTTAATATTAAGTATTGTTTTACTAATGTTAGAGAGAGAGCACGTTAAGCCGTCGCGTCGGTCCCGGTTGCCATACAAACATCTATGGCAGTCGTTACGGGTAGTTGGGGCCCTAAAAATTCCAACAACCACGATCTGGTTGCAATGCTTCGATATCGCCTTTGGGTTGAGAAGGTCAGATGGCAGTCGCTTCACGGAAAGTATCGAGGTCCAGCCAAATCCGCAGTTAAGACTCGTAAAGCGGACCCCAGACTCCGAGGTGAAAGCTTTGGATACGACTGGGATTAACGCTAGGTTGAAGAAGATTGTTTTAGTAATGTTCTCTTAAATTTTTCCTTCAGGTAAAAACAGCCCAGTAAAACTAAAACTAGGCTTGCCGATATTCAACAAAAATGAATGCGTCAGCAAATACAGAACGCTAGGCGCTAACTTGGGCGAGAAACAGCTTTGCGCCGGTGGAGCGTTCAAACAAGACACCTGTCGTGGCGACTCCGGCGGTCCTTTAATGTACAAAAGACCTGAAGGTATATGGGAATCCATAGGAGTTGTGTCTTTCGGCAATGGCTGTGGAAAAGACGGTTGGCCAGGAGTATACACCTCTGTAGCTGAATATAGAGACTGGATAGGTTCGACGCTTCAAGCTACGAATCAGTGATTCGTGAGACATCATAAGAACAGCGAATTGTTACCATTTTATTAAGAATCAGTGGTATGACAGAGTGTTTGTGATGCTATACCTACCTGATGTGATGTTGTTTGTAGATAGTGAAATATATTTACTTTATAAGAAAATTATTTTCGTTTTATGGTTTCCTTGTACCTTCACTAAGTATAAATTAAAATGATTAGTTCAATGCTAACGCAATCATACTCATACAACAAGTACTTACAATAGAACTTGTCCTACGCACGGCCATGCGCTTAGATAATATCGACTTAGGGCAGTTAGGGCATCGAAGACAAATCGTTCTATCCTATAACCTATCCCATCTACTTTTCTATTTCCAACTTTATATTATAAATGTTAAAGTTTAAGAAGAATTTCGAATGTAGGTAGGTATTATTTATTTGGTTATTTGTTACTCAACCACTCTCAAACAACTGAAGGAATTTGGCCTATGTGTAATTCCAGATAATAATGGAAAACCGTCCTAAATTTCAGGACAATAATCCGGTATTGTCTGGAATTCTAAATAGCCTACTTTTTATCTCTGGAACAGGTTCCCATGGAAAGCAAGAACGAGACAGCATTTCACGCGGATGAAACTGCGGGCAACTGCTAGTATTATATAATGTGAAAATTTTGTATACGGTCTGATCTGTGTTTCCGGAAAGCTACAAACCAGGGAATATTCAAGTCTTGAGTGAATAGATTCCGTCTAGGCAATCATAATAAAATTCATCGTGGCCCACATCGTCACTTACTACCAGGTAAGACAGAGGTTAAAACGTTAAAAAAATCTTAGAAATTGAACCCGAATATTTAAAAAAAATTAAGGTGCCTTTGAATGATATTTTAAAAGTTTTATTATGTGATGAACTTTTGTCGATCTGCCTTTCGAAATTCAAAAGCAAATTAAATTAGGCACCGGAGCAGTCGAATATCGAGTGCTATTTCTAATACAAATGGTTGAAATGCGTGATACATTACTAATGCTCTGTCAACCTTTCCAATTAGCTAGTCATGCTCGCAAAGTGCACTTTATTTACTTGCTCAACAAGTTTTGAACTGAACTCATGACCTTTTCAATCACTTATATTCTACCATTATTTACAATTCTATTTGCATTATGTAGATTATAAAGTTCTGTAGGTATTTTGTGCATTCATTTACTCTAGACGCAGTTTATAAGGAAAGCAAAATACATACCAAAATCCGATCCCCTTCTGTTACTAAGAAAAATGTTAAAAACAGAACCAAAACAGATATTTGATTTCATAAATGAACTAAGAATCAAGACAAATTAATATGAAACTGCGTTATCACGGTTTAATAATGAATATGGATGAGTAATACCTACATGAGAACTTAGTTTGGTTGAAAAAGTAGATGCAAAATAAATGCAATAAAAACGTTAACAGTCATTGTACCCTTAAATTGACCGATGAGAGGTTTTGGGTTTAATTATTTTAACAGAATAAAACGATAATAAACTTTGTCTTATTCGATGTAGGAAGTGACTCATAATAATTTATTCTTTGACGCTTTAACTTTTCGGCTCAACGATTATTTGATGAGTCTTCTCTATTTATTAAAGTGCAAAAAGGCCTAATATATGCCTGAAGACTTTACACACGCACTTACTATATTAAGTTGTAAGTTAAATTACATTTGAATGTTTTAACCAACGTGTTGGGACCCCAAAAGTCATCGAGTTGCTCCCCAAACATTCTGAACAAAGATATTCAATTAGTCGTAACGTATCATTTGCATATAGGTGTCGCCAGCTATCAAATTAAGTGGCGCGCTGACACTTCGGTGCGCATAATTAAATCATTTACCCTTTTCAACTTATGCGCTCCTAGTATCCGAAAGGGGTATGCTAATTTTTTGTATGATACAATCGATAGTTTTTTAGTTGTAAGATCATAAAATTGTTTTTTTTTTGTAAAGGTAACATGAAAACATTTTTTTTTTAATTATATCATACTACCTATACCCATAGGTATACTATAGTGTGAATTCATGTTTCAACTTCAAAACCATGCACTTAGGGTTGGATACCCTATATAAATTCATGCTCAAAAATCAGTCAAGTCGCCTTCCTGTCAGAAGTCAGCTAGAGATATTGCTAGTCTGCCACTTAATATACCCAACATCTTTCGGTAAAAAAAAAAATTAAAACTCCATACATATTATTATTGTATCAAAAATAAACAAGGTGAGCGGAAGAATTATAAAAACATCCAACTCATATCAAAACAATCTTGTAACATATTCATGCAACAATTTTTTTAATTAGATTCACCTTGGATTTTACTTTAACGTCGATTTAAGAGATACATATTAAGTGAATTTCATAGGAAACGCAAGATGTGTGTGATTTTCAATTTAGGCGCGTAGGTAAGCGTCATTCGGGGCTTTCCAAGAGGTGATCACATTGCCATCAGCAGGGTTATTCCCTCACTCTTTAAACTTGAATGGACATAAATTCGGTGGACTTTCAAATTGTTTAATGACCTCTTTTCTATGGTATTCCCCATGAGACTAATATAAATAGCGGTAAATATATTAAAAGGTTCTAATCTGATAACATAAGCTGAAGCTTCAAGCGTCTATGAAGAAAAAGAAGAATTATCATGAAGAATATTTTAATTTTAGTAAAGAAAAGGAGGAAAGGCAAGAAGTATGTGAATTTATTTAAAAATAAAGTGTATATTAGTATATCATGTTTATCCGGGTCTAAAACCAAATATTATCGAGAAGTTCCATCAATCATACCATACCATAATATTTGGACTAAGCAGATTACCTAAATATTAGGTAAGAACCATTACTTTTCGTACTAATAATACTTTTTCGTAAGTTAGAACAAACATCTCACAATAATAAGTAGGTACTTGAAACTGCGAGCAATTGCTCAGTTAGATAAGATGATGTTGTATGAGGAAAATATTACACTCAATCAATAGTTACGTATGTTTGACCTACCAATGTATCATTCTTCTTTATTTTCACACAATTATCAGTATTTTATTTTCAATGAAGTAACAATATTTTACATTCATAAACATATTGCGTATTCAAACACGTTTTAGCCGTATTTATATATTATAAATTCACAAGAGAATATAAACAGGACAGTTTCATATTAGGTAGGTATTTAAACGTTGACGTTTTTGTATGATTAAGTAACAAAACAAGCAAATCAGTTATAGCAATTTTTTTTATAAAAAGCGACTACGCCAATATAAAGTGACAGAGGGATTCTTCAAGAAGAGCGTTGAAAGGTTTTAACAGGGTCGGCAGCGCGGTGACCGTTTCCTATCAGGTGGGCCATGTGTTTGTCTGCCATCTAAGTTAAGAAACTTACAGAAAGTGAAAGTACGGTAATTTAAAGACAAAAATGCACGTAAGAATTTGCCGTTGAAATCGGTGCGAAATCTCCGTATTTATAATTTTACACTAGGTTATTTTATACTGGGTGCGGGCCGGAACCTCCACGTGGTGCACCTGGGCAACGGAGGCGAGCAGCGCCTCCCACTCGCCACGGGAGACGCTGCTGCCTGCGACCAATCCGGCCGGGGTGGGAGTGGCCCTCTAGAGGGCTGCTCCGAGGCTCTCCACGTGTCCCTCTGACTAGCAGATGGCATAGTGGGGAGCGAGCGGGGGGCGAGCTGATTGTCTGCGCGCCGACGGTTGGGAGACAGGACGGCCTCCTGTCACTCTACACCCCACCGTCGGCGAAGTGGCGCGATGCTCGCCCCACCCCCCCTGTCGGGGGGTCGAGGGGGCCATCTTAAAACCGTAGATGGCCCGGGGTCAGCTGGGGTGCGAGGGATATGCCCATTGGGTAACCTTACACCCCGGTTACTAAGGCCCGAGACGGCGTGCGGTTTTAGTCGGTTCGATCCCGACATAACCACCCCCGATGGCCGACGGGGGTGGTATCCATGGGGATTTCCGCACGAAAAAAAAAGGTTATTTTATACTGTACAGGAAAATGAGAATAAATTTTCATGGTACGTTGTTTGCGTGTATCGTGAATATTTACTCGATATGTTGGTTTTACGCGTGAAAGTATCGCGCTCATGTGTCACCCCGCTGGGAATACTCGATGCGAATATGAGGCATTTTTTCCTGTTACAAGTGCAAAATGTACGCATGCATAGAAAAACAGTTCATGTTATTTTAAGTGTAACTGGGTCATCTGACTAAGCATTAAATTTTTATTAATTTAAATAATTAATAAAATTAGCAGTTCCCGTGGCATATAAAGTCTTGGAAAACTACCAAGCCCAGCGGTAAAGTCTGAAACCCTTTTTTTACGAAACGTTTCCATTTATAATCTCTCTTTGCACTTGACCATGAAGTAACTAGTCTTGATGTAAAAAAAAAGAAATAAACAACGCAATCAATATAGGATTACATGATAACTGACGGCTTTCTTTCAAAGATTTATTTAACAATATACGATCCTTAAATAATAATAAAACAAAATAGTTATAAGTGCTACAAATTGAAACAAAATATTCCAAGGAATTAATATGTCTTTTCACTACAGTATGGTATAGACAAAAGAAAAACTCACATAGGACAAGATACCGACAAACTGATTTACACACATGCATAATACATATTCAGTTCAAAACTTATCAATAACACAGTGAACCAACAATGATAAAAAACACTAACAAACTCAGAATAAAAGCAGTAAATCAAAACTGGGAATACATTCGTTCATTTCCCTGTTTGATAACAAACACTTAGGGGGGAAACTCCAATCGGAATATAAAAATTACGACAGTTTAAAAGTAGGCATCATTTACATAGAACTACTATATTGGAAATGATATACAGGGTGTAACGCGCCCCATTTGTCGCTCTCATGAAATATAAATGTGTTTTGGATGATATTCGTACTTATATCACGGTAAAATTGTGTTTGGAATTTGTTTTTTTTTTCTGATAAAACATACATGTCTTTGTTTTTGGCAATATTCAAAATTTATTTTTCTTTTCTATGACATAAAAATACATTTGCCTACTAATTAAAGTTTGTTGCGGTGAAAGTGGATAGTTACAACAATTAGAGTAAGTATGTGAAAATATAAATAGGTTCATTCCAAGGTTTTTACAAACCTCAAATGCATTAACAATTATTTTACTTTCTAGTTTTCTAATAAAACGTGTTTTTAAAACACTGTTTTGAACTTAGTCAACAAAGTGTAAAAAACGTCCTTGACAATGGCAACAGGCTAACAAGCATTCGTCACGCAACATAATATCTGTTTACCTCTCATGCAATCCTGGTACAACTGATAACGTATCATTCTCATCTACAATGTCCTACAACAATAAAGATTTATATCTATCACCATATAAAAAGAACACACACATTGTATCGCCCATTTCTATTACAACTTTTTTTGTTCGAACGTAATTTTTGGAACCGTAGTAATGAAAATTACAGGAGCATTGTTGTGTTTGTTCATTTTCGTATTTGTGGAGACCAAATGTGATGATGATGATGATGTAAGTGATATATGTATTTAATAAAAAGCAGAAGAGCGAATTCCAGACTCCAAATATAAGCATCCGATGCAATCGGGAATAACGTTATGATTATTATCATAATGGAACTAGCTATGTTAAATTCTCATTTTGATCTCATTCAGGCGAATGAAACTTTATGTACCTATCTTTTGATATCACATTCGATAGATCAACTAATTTATTTTTTTATAGATTTTTTTCTATTGTTAAAGAACACACGTTTCATACTTAGACAGGCTCTAACTATTTTGATTTCTATGGTATGTTTCTTTTGGTTAAATGATATCAGTAGCTGTTGCTTTATTTTTATATTTTGGTATTATAATTTGAATCTAAAGGTGTTCAAAAATGATTAATAACTCAAGCGAATTAACTCTACAGCTTTCTGATCTATTTTATATTTAGTTTTGTTTATAAATATAAATATTAATTTCATAGTATGTCTATGTGTGTCATGTTTTAGGCCGTCTACGCTATAAGGATTACAGATAGTATTTTTGAATGTAAAAATTTCGACAATAAGTTTGTGGACTGCAGCAGTATGAAACTTGATTCCAGTAAAGGTGACGATGGGAGCGACGAAGCTAAGTTGTCTGGTAAAATTATAACGATAGACGAACTCAAATGTGATTATGATGTAAGACTTCTGATTTTAAAAGAATGTATCTAATTGAATGTTTTTATTTATTGTATATTTAATTTATAAACATATTTTTAGGTTGAAATCGACATATGGAAAGTACAGGATTTAAAGGATGAGTATATGTACAACATGAAAATGACTTTTGGCTCTAGCTTGGAGGATCCGGACGCCCCTTGGCATCCAGTGCTGCAGACTCTAAATATTAGTGAATGTCCTGTTCCTAGTGTGAGTACCTTTGATACTAACCTGTCAAAATATTACAAAATCCAATTACTTTTATAATATACTAGCTGTCTCGGCGAACTTCGTACCGCCATATTTTCCACCCGCGTGCAATTCCGTTCCCATTCCTGTTCCCGTTCCCATTCCCATTACTATTCCCATTCCTATTCCTATTCTCATTCCCATTCCCATTCCTACTACTACCTACTACTACTAAATACTAATCCCGTAACGTAAACATAAACTTCTCTCACATAATAGAAAAAGTTTGTATGAGAAAAAGAAAAGTTACTTTCTGAAATTTTCTGTACAACTGTTTTATTTTTTTTTTTCGTAAGAACCTTCTCCCGATAATAACAAACACAACAAAAAAAGAATTAGTGAAATCGGTAGAGCCGTTGGTGAGTTATGCGCTTACCAACACATTTTGCGATTCATTTTTATATTATAGACTAGGTGCTCTACCCAGAGCTTTTTTATTTCCTCTTTAGATTCCGAAGACATTGGTATTTTACACACAATCCATAGTAAATATAACATTTAATATACAATGGGCGGTCTTATCGCTATTTGCGATTTTTGCCAGACAACCTTTATAATTATGTATATTGATTATACCTATGCCTACATATTTTTAAATTTATTTCTACCAATTTGTAATTTTTCAGAATACCTTTGAGATTTCAGACTTGAAACTTTCCCTAAACAGCGTTAAAGATATACTATCCCATGATTTCTGTGGCGATTACCGTATACAATTTGGTTTTGTGGATTTGACGGACCCAATTTCATGTCACACACTTGACCTCAGCATCATTGAAGTTGATGATTGAGAATAAAATGAAATGATGATTAATAAAAATGAGTTTTATTTAAACAAAGTCCTCGTTAGGACAAAAAAGTACATCATAATGATTTAGGGGCAGAAAAGTTAGCTCCACGGCTGATGCAATTTATAACATAACATACATAAACTCACGCCTATATCCCCGAAGGGGTTGGCAGAGGTGCTAGCACCCACATTTGGCCAGTTTATGTTTAGGTCCCAATGTAATAGGTGGCGAGCCTATTGCCATTAACTGGGCACTTATAAACCTGCGATAAATATGCAATTCATATCATAATATATCTCAGAAAATGCTTTACGCAAGTTCTGTGTGGCGTTCCCCCAAATAATAGAAACGGTTTGACCAAATAAGTCATCATCAGCGCTGATCTTAGTTTAAACCGAGGCTTCTTCCTTTTTCCTTCCTACTTATATTTTGACTTAATTTGGATATACGGGAGCAACTACCCTTTGAACGCCCGACCCCAATAGAGAAGCCTGTACAGAGCTTTGTCCGTTGATCAGCAGAAATATCATTTAGCAAGCCCCAAACCGGTTAGTGTGGGTCCACAAGATGTTAGCAGGACTCCATATACTCTAATAATTCAAAGCTGCCCACCTCTACGGTTGAATGGTTTGGTTGAACATAACATCTAACTCCAAAAAAATATCCTTCGTTGTAAATATAACTACGGTAAAAATAAACACGGCAACTATACTAAATTGTGCTAGTATTAATTGTCTAAGTGATTGTGTTGTACTCTATAATTAGAAAAATAAAGTAAGGGGGAGTCCAGACGAATAAATTTATAATTGCTAGGGGCGTGCAACTTCAGGCATTATTAACTTTTTCCAGCGTCCGTCGCGCCGAATGCCTTTCGTCCTTTGGTCAGACCAAAAACTGTTCTACCCTCATTAATTTTATGAACTCCAATGGAATTTTGTACATTCCATTCAACGGTATCGCAAAAATAAACTCGTCGTGAATACTTTCGCTTTCGTATATGCTTTCATTCCAATTTTTCATTACGTAAATAATTTTAAACTTTAGCTATTCATGTGGATTTTTTATAATAGATTTGTATAGACGTTGATTTACATTTATAGTAAAATACAATATCTGACCATGTCCACTAAAAAAACTTAAAATAATCTGAATGAAATTAGTGTAAGAGGCATCGCAATATTTTTCTTGTAAACAATGGAAACGAAATATTTCAGATGATTGAATATCCGGAATCGTTTGATTCACAAGTTCTCGATTTTCAACTTTATTCGAATTAAAAAGAAAGGTCCATTCTTCTACCATTCCTTCCCATATTCTGAATTCAGAATCTGTTATCCAACCCCCCCCCCCCCCCCCCAACCTTAAGAGGAAGGATCGTAATCCGGCAATCAGCAGTTGTTCCGGCTTTTAGATACCCAGATAGTGTACATGTATAGATGTACTGAAACTGGATGATTTCATGGTAAACGCACGGTTATAATATTTCAAATTCACATTTTTGTCAGCTCCGACAAACCATTCTAGTCTGAAAAATCAACATAGCGTCTACGATATCTGTCTGAGACCAGCTTAACCATAATGCTAATGTAAAAAATGAGCATTATTCAAAACCAAAAGATTTAGCTCAAGTACTCGCTGTAAATTTTCCTTCTAACGTTCATAAAGTTAGAAAAACATACGTGAAAACTGCATTATGAAGAGCTGCGGGTCACTAGCTAGTGAGAGTAGGGTTGCAAAAACAGCGGGATGGTGAGTTTATAGAATTTGCCGATGCGAAGGAAAGCAGTTGTAACATTTCCTAAAGAAACATTAAGCCCGTAGTAAAATTATTAAAAGCATTTTTTTATTTTCATAACAAAAAATATTATGATAGTTAGGTACTCTAAAATTTTGCAATAATCTGAGCAAAATGCGAAGTGAAATAATTTTATAGGCGTGGGTTAAATAAAATTAATGATTCAAAGCAGGTTAAGGGGCTTAGACGTGTAATTATACTGTGTGTAGTAATACAATAGACAATGCATAGTTATGCATACATAGTTGCATATTTTCGCATTGATAATTATAATGTAGTTTTTTTAA
Source organism: Lithosia quadra (assembly GCA_963576445.1). Classification (NCBI taxonomy): domain Eukaryota; kingdom Metazoa; phylum Arthropoda; class Insecta; order Lepidoptera; family Erebidae; genus Lithosia; species Lithosia quadra. Next base: position 11,864,844 of record OY754880.1, on the reverse strand, counting down.
ATTTTTTGTCTAATATCTACGCAGAAGCTACGAGTATCATAGATCTGAGATTCTGTGATCATTGATTACAAAACCATTATAACGTATTGTTTTGATTGTCCATCAGATATTATTGATTAAAGTCTCACTCAGTGATCGATCGATCTCTCTTATTAATAAAATAAACTAAATTCGACAAAACGAAGTTCATATCTTCAAGTTTATCGCTTACTTTGTAGCCCGATGCCATCCATATGCAAATGTGGGCCCCGCCTCAGTCGACGTTTCAGCGATTCCAAATTGTAATATTATTCAAATAACACATTTATACGTCATACGGATTTATATACAGACGGTATTAAGAATTTAATTATGAGCTAAAGTTATGATATTACTTATTTTATTTTTCATGTAAGACAATTTCTTTTAAATGAACTTCTGATTGCAATTAGATTTGTAATTAAAGTCGACTTTCATTTTGTCTAGAGCTCGTTTTAATAAACTGTTTACAATTTTTCTTTGTCTTGATATAATTGCAAAAAATTCATTTGAATCAAAACTACGAGTATTTTGTAAGAAGCCAGGATGCAGACTAGATTTAAATTAGTTTGCAGGGGACGCGAGGGTCAAAGGTTCCTTACAATTCACTGCTCTTGTCCTATTTGAATGGAAACCTGTAGATTGAGTTTTCATGTTTGCCGTGCTCACGTATAATATTGTATGCCGGAGATGAAATGCGACACTAGATATGGAATATGACAATGTATCTAGTTAAGAATAAATTTAGATACAGATAGAATGCTTTGCAATTTGAAATGTGTAAGATTTTCAACACATTTTATACTTTTTCCGTAAGAAATTATTAACTTTCATTTTAGTATAGATTGAAAAAATATAATTTTAAATCTTGCACGATTTATAATAACCATCCATTCGCCCATACAATCATCAAAAATATAATAAATTTATACAACACAAATGAATAGATGGATGGATAATCGTAATAAGATTATAAGTAGTTTTAGTAAGAACTCAACAAACTAGGATATACTTTTATTTTCTGTCTGAACTCAACAAGTTTGACAACAAAAGTACCTGTAAAACTCCTAATGCGTTTGTCGTCAAAGAATCTTGTTTGAGAACTATTTACTAAATTGAAAAAGCGTGTCCGCACCGGCGGTCCTCGAAATGGTCGAAAAAGGGAAAATCAAAGCGTCCACTTGAGTAAGTTGTTCCTTCGGGCGCAATTCGTGGAGACACGTGTCAAGTGTGTATACAGCAAACCCTGCCAAGTAATTGTAATAAACCGAGAAGAGAAGGTTTTTAGTTACTCAACATAGTGGAAACTTTTAAGCATTTGGATGCTTTACTTACTAGAGTGGAGTGTGAGAATACTGCAAGTAGATTTATTTAATGAATAAAAATCATAGGAATTGTAATTTATGCTGTGCGTTTATCGAATATCTATAAATGTATTTGTATTCTGCGATATGCTTTTCATGTGCAAAGTTGAAAGCAGTTAGTTATAAGTATATAGATACAAATTGTCCCAGGTTGTAGCTTTCTGGAAATACAGACTCTTATCCTTTATGTTATTTAAAGTTAAAAAAATAGAAATTTATATTTGATTCTTACAGCATACCTATCATCAAGTGGACAGTGCTCCACTTAAATCTTAAATAACTTCCAACTAATAGAAGTACAAATATAAAACACATAAAAATGGGCCTAACAAACAGAAACCTCAATTAGATACATCACTTGACACACAAAAACTTCGGAAAAGGGACTCCAATATGACAGTAAGTAAATACGCAGAAAAAGAGCGGTTCAAGTGGTTTGAAAGGCACGTGCACATCAAAAAAACCTGATAACTAGCGTGGAGAGAAGTGTTAAGGGCCCTCAGAGTACCTCACACTCTTTCAATATACGCCGCGACGTTCGCAATAAAATTGTCAAGCCGAGATCTGATGTCGACGCACTTTCTGATACCCGTTTAAGAACCCCAAATTGTGTTAAACATCGAGTTATGAGATAGATTTGGTGAGATTATCTTTTGCTTCAACTTCAATTTTAGTCTTATTCTTTGCTTTTCTGTTTTGTTACGTAAAAATTAAATTTTACAAAAAAGTTATGAATTTTCGTAAAAAGCCTCGGTTAAGACTCACTTTAGATAGCTAGGTTAGAGCTTGATGCAAAATGTCTTCAGTAATTAATAAAGTTGTTACTTAAACTGATATTAAGTGAGTGAATATTCTAATAAAGACAGTCTATTTGAGCTAAGAACAATATGACTCCATTCACATGTTTTTCAGCTTAGAACTTTATACATATACAGTGAAACTCGGTAATCTGACAAACGTTTCGCAGAGTAGCGTTGGACTATCTAATTTGTCGGATTATAGAGCAATTCTAGATTCGACAATTAACATTATCATGATGATAAGATTCTATCTGTGTCGAATTCAACAGTGAAAGGCAAGTAAGTCCAGATTAGGCAAGGGCCGGATTACAGTTTTGTTTTACAAAAAAGTATCAAAACTTGATTATTTTTCTTTGCATTCAAGGCTACTTCTACCTAAACCTTTAAAACGTAAATATTCTGAAAAGACGATTTCATAAACTTAATGTACTATGTATTTTATCAAAGAGTGGCTCCCCAGAAACATCCGGAACTAATTTGTATTTGAACAATAAAATGTCCAATTACATTTTATACGCGGAACCCCATACGACACAGACATTTAGGAAAAAAGTTAATGGTGCTTAAAGCTTGGACGCTGCTGTCCTGTAATTACGAATTAAAAAGTTCGTCCGGTGGACCCCAGTTTTTTCTCATTTATTTGGATGTGAAGAAGATAATATTGCACCCCAAATCTATGAAAGTGCCAAAGAATTTAGATTCTTATTCAATTTATTATAAAGTTCGAATTCGTATATATGGCTACCTAATTACTTTTAATGTTATCTTCCCATACGAGACATTTGTATGTATGCTTGTATTAGTAAAGAGACAGAAAATTACATTTTACGTGTACTCGGGAAACAGGGTTTTTCTAATATGTAGGTAAAACGTTATTGGTTCATTTCAATAGCGGTTGCTTTTGATAAGAAATTTTACAGGGGACAAAGTTAAATGTGATTGGATTTAAAAGATCAGAGGGTGTCTTCTACTCTACTAACTGACCCACTTGGATCTTTTCTATATTCGTTAGAGCCATCTGTCAGAGTAGAATTTATTTTCCAGTACGAATGAATCCATTGGACCACATAAGTACGGGTACTCTCATTTAATGATACTTGATGTTACTTTACCTTTAGGTTACCATCAGGCGAGGTAAGGTCATATTGACGTGACCGATAAAAAAAAATTAAATCTATATTAGGTATACAACAACGCCACTGATATAACGTTTCTTACAATTTCATTTAGCAATAAAACAACCTCATGTTGTTATATAAAAATGATTCACAACTCTATAATAAAACTGTTTCATTGTAAGAATCCGTCGCGTTGAGATTACGGGGTGCTCCCATTATTGTCACAGTCTTATTTTGTTACTTTATGACAGGAAAATAATAAGCACCGCCATTTATGACGGGGCTATAAAATTTGTATTAGAAAGGGACGCGATTGTTTGTGCTCTCTTGAAAAAATGTGGTAGGATTTGGGAGCTTTATCAGCTCGTAAATGTCCACATGCTGTGTAAAAAAAAGTAATAATCGATAAGCTTGATCCAGTACGTGGGAACTAAGGAACTAACAAAGATCCAAAACAAGTCGTGACAACCTTTGTGGCGTAGTGGTAGAGCGTAAAGCTGTTAAGCCGGAGGTCACGGGTTCGGAACTCGCTCAGTGCAAAAATTTGTTTGCATGCATATGTCTATTTGTATTGGATTGAGTTTATATGTTTATTATGCATATATTCCTAAAAAAAATATATGCATAATAGTGTCTCTATAGATTTTAAATTCAGCCCGATCTCTTGGGGTCGGAACGTTAAAAATTACAGAAGGAACTGATTTTATTGTACCTAATATCAATAATTGAATATTGAGTTTATTGATCACTTCATATTAGTCTAAGTGTTATCGTATAAAATAAATATTGAAGAGTTTTCCATTTTATATAAAACAACTTTTTAGATGACTTCAGAAACATTTGAAGCTTAGAAGGTATTCAATCACTTTGAAGTCTTGTAAATACAAACAAAATAGTACACAGACAAATTCTTAAACTAGAAATTTAAATAACCAAGCTTGCTTTATTTCAAAAAGTATCTAGTTTACGTACAAATTATCTTAGAAGTTGTTGAACTTGAAAAAACTTTCCTCCACTCCCTTAACTTTGATTGATTGATGGTCTAACTGCAGAAAAACATTATTTATTTTCGGCATTTGAAATTCCTTAGACGCTGGCATTCTTGACAAGTACTGAATTCTTTTAGTTAAGCTGAAATCAATGATGGATTATATCGATTAAAATAAGAATTTTTATTAGGATTCGTATTTGGTTTTATTGATGATTGATGATAATCTTTAAGCTAATGAATTGGAAACAATTACAGTGTATTGGTTAAGCATTCGCTATTCAGAGTACAATTTTCAAATCTTAATTATCTGGTGATACCAGAGGGTGGGGAAACCCACGGGTCTGTAGAAGAAGTATCCTTAAAAAAGGAAAGGGAAAGATTCTTAAGTATATTATAAAGTATATAAAGTATAATTTTTTTTTATTATCAATGAGTCCTAGGATGTGGTGAATAGGTTTACTTCCACCGATGAATGATCGACAACACTGCAGTATCCTACTAGTACTGCAAATAAAGTTTGTGAAGATGTTTGTATGTTTGTTACTCAATCACGCTTAAAATGAAATGACTCAACGGATCTTACATTTGTTACATGGATATATTATAGTCTCTTTGGTACAACATTATTTATGTTATGCTTTTGACGCCTGGACTAGATTCCCACAAGTTGCGGGAACAGAATCAGAATTTCATGCAGTTATGTGTACGTAATATATTGACATTATCCAAAATAAAACCCAGAAAGTAAACATACGACAAAAAATTATCAGAATTTCCAGTTGGCTTGTAATTTCAATGGAAACAAAGGGGGCAGTCGTGCTATTTGAGAGATCAATAGGTAGCCGTGGGCTCGCCGCCGATGTATTTACGGCTTACTGCGCTGTAAATTGGCTGATATCTCACAGCGCCTAGGGCGGCGCGGCGTGCTCATATACCGTGGATGATGGCACAATGCATGGCAAGCTTCGCTATTATGTTATTCTAAGGTAAGCTTTCGCTCACAATTCGATTATTGCAACATAACAATCTTTATTTTGTGATTGTTTAGTTCGAAGCGATGGTAGCTGAAAAAATAAGGACGCGACCTCTTCTCGAGGTGTCGAGTTTGAATCCGTTCAGCTACCATATGTGCTAATCACATGATTTACCATCTGCTGATGGCGAAGGAAAAACATCGTGAGGAAATCCACACATACACAATTTAAATTTTTAAAGTCATACATTATACACCAATACCAATTCGGCAGCCTCTATGTCCGTGGCATAGCAAACAAAATGCAGGAATGTCGCCTTCGCTTCGCAATTGGGATGCAACGCTAAGATGATGATAATGACATTACGTTATCTATCAAAGACCAAGGAAAAATAATAATGTTGGCCAATGAATCAGTATCTATAAATGGCAGGTAAAACAAAGCTGCTTACTTACGTAAATTATGTTTACCTATACAAATTATGTCATATACATAGTATAGTATGCATGCAATCAGCGCATTCTTTATTCATACAAAGGCCACGGTCATCTTTGCATCATCCAAAGGTTGTCTATAGATAATGTCATACATTATTAACTGCGCCGTGTGATGATCAAGTCAATACAATTAGTAAAGTTATTACTTACTCAATAAAAATTTAATACCTGTTCTAATAGTTATGTGTATTTTATTTCATGGTGGAATCTTCACTAAAACGGCTATGTCTGTGTTATTTTTTTCTTAGCAGGTGTTTTTACTTTTAATTATCGTTTCATCGACATAGAGGCACACTCAGAGAGGACTAGTAACCCATACTTAACTTGAGTTACTCGTTGTGTTTTGGGTTACTCGATTTCTACGGGTAATCATCAAATTATGATTGTGATCAAAGTTTCTGCTACCTTCGTAATGATGTTCAGAAGTCAGTAGACAAATTCATTCTTTAATGAAGAACAGCGATTTTCATCTTGGAAATCGTTGTTTTATCAGTTTTCTTTCATGGGTCATATCTCTTCTTCATCTGATCACCAATTCCGATTGCATCCAAAGTTTGTGCCTTGAAACCCGTGGTCCCCTCTCCTACTCTTACTCCTTTTGCTATATTTTAGCTTTTATAGGAGCGATTGCGATTTACCCTGCGCCAGAACACTGTGCTTTAATCAGCAGCTGTATCGGCAGGTGCAGGCGAAGTAGGCTTGGGCTTCGGAGATTGCCTGGAAGAAATCACTTTTAGTGATAAGGCTACCCATTGTACATTCAATTGTAAATGTTTCGAACTTGTATCCATAATCTTGGTGTACAATAAAGAATTATCTATCTATCTATCTATCATAACGGGTGCCATAAACACCCCGAAATCAATGTGAATATATCTGTTACGGCTAATACCCGAAGTGCGGCTGCACCTAGTTTTAGCCGGTTAGGTTAGGTTAGGGTAAGTGGCTACACCTAGTTCTAACCTGCTAAAACTAGGTGCAGCCGCACTTCGGGTATACTAGGTTTAACCAAGAGTAAGTGGCTACACCTAGTTCTAACCGGCTAAAACTAGGTGCAGCCGCACTTCGGGTATTAGCCTTAACATATCTACCAACACATAAAAGAGCTTCAACTTATAACGTTTTCACCCCTCTACTACAATGGTTCCTCAATTCAGATGCTGAGATTAAACAGTAACAGATCTATTAATTCTAAAAACAAAAGCAACAAGACGAAGGGAATTGCGAGCTTGCAACCTTAAAATACTTTGTTCAGCAATGCTTCACTGTTGGGATTGCAGCAATGTCTCACTAATTGTGAATAAGAGCACTCGCCACCGTTCTCCTTTGTTAACTAAATTAAATTAATTGTCAGGAAATATTTAAATAGAAGTCTCTGTGGTACAATTGGCAAACCCTACAAGCTCCTTTGTCTAGACTAACTAGACGAGACGATTATTTTGTATTTACTTCTGTTGCGTAATGAGTACCTATGTTTTATTTTTGAGTTTGATTGTATACTTACATACATAAGCAATAATCAGTAAAATGTGAATCTTTTTGAAAGGTAAGCTGATACAATCAGGGTATAATATTGAACTTGATTATCTAAATCAACTGGATTACGAAAAAGTATTAGGAAAAATGTTTTTAGGAATAGGATCCCACGGGGCATAGCGGAACCGGGAACAGAATTTCAGTGAGCGAAGCCGCGGGCAACGGCTAGTAAATAATATAACTTGAAGATCACCCCTCTGGGTCAAGTCTATTAGAAGTTATAAAGTAACTAACAACGCATTAGTCATTATAGTTAGCCGGTCTAGGTTAGTAATATTACTTACGTCCCCTAGGACTAAATAGAGCAGTATCAATCATACTTACTTATAATATTAATAGGCCATTTGGTTCCAGACAGATGAAATTAATAAGATTATTCTATATAAATACGTTAGAGTTACCAAGTACTTAGAAGACTAATAAATATTAAATGATATTTTATTTTGTGACCTTCAAAATAGCTCTAGTTATAGAGGGTAAAGTAGAAAAAGGGTCATCGAATGACATCAATGCGTAGTTGATTTTGATTTTTTTTTAAACTTCAACAAACCCAGAAATATGATGATTAAATGTATAAAATTAAACTCTATGAAACTACATTTGAAATGATTTCCGTCAAAAAGGGAATCATGAAAATTGGTCAATGTGCTGAATAATTTTAGAACAATCATAAAAAATATCTTGAGGAACTGAAAAACTCCTTTTTTGAGATTGGTTAAAAATCATTCACCATGATCTCCAGATTGTCCAGGTATTAGCGCAGTCTGTGAAAGGTTTAAAATGACATGGTAGCAGGCACTTCTGGAGACTTGGCACCGGCTTAAAAAGAATAAAATTTGTTAAAATATTTTAGTTTTTAAAAATATCTTTCATTATTCGTGGCTTTTTGAAATCGGTTTGTTTTATTTTTTCTCAAAGTAGGTACCTACTTATTGGTACATCTTGTCAGTTCAATTTTTTTGTGGAGCAAGTGAAGATTACAAATCGTCAGCGCTCGTCGTCGTCAAAATGTTCTAAATCTAAATATTTTGTTTTATAAATTCTCGTCAATGTGTACGTTAAAATGTCAGAATTAAAAAAAACTAAACAAAGAAGAAAAGTGCGCATAAAAAGTTTTTTTTGAGTATCCAACAGTGTCGTTTGAAATTCGAATCACAATACTTACAACCTATCGCATATAGAAGAAAAATATTTTTTTTTTCATTCATAGACAAAAAGCAATATCGAAATCATAATCAAATCAGAGCCATTTATTTTGCTAAACACAATAACAATGCAATAACATTATTCTGAACCTAAAACTATTTTTTCACCTCAAATAAGATAAACGGGTCATCGAACTTAACGTTTTAAAATAAAAATGACCACAAGGGACAAAAGCGGTGTGATTAGGCAGTCTGCTTATCTGATTGCACCTGGAGTGCCCCTGGACAAATTACGTCTCCACCTGCACAACTTTTACAGCCCGGGCTGGACGCGAATACAAATTGTTCTAGGTTTGCTCGCATCGTAAAATGCTAACACGGTACCTAACCATTTGTTCACCGTAAATAAATATTGCTTTAGTTAAGTTTTCGTTTTTTAAAGACGAAACAATTTTAGAGCTTGCGGTGAACTTAGTTTTAAAATACGTGATGAGAATTTATTGAGATTTTATTTCATCTTTGTTATAATCTTTTCAACACGAATTCTTAATTACGTTTTACATTATGTTGATTGGCAAACGTATTCATGCTCGTAGGTACAGTAAACTAATACAGTATGCTAATAATTAGAAAAAATAATTATGAATTTTAAACAAAAATAATAAAGGATTTAATGAGATTTATGTTGTGGAGATATTGATGTTTTTTTTACTGGACCGTCAAAACAAGTGCATGTTTTTGATAAAATGGCAAGAGTGAAGTAAAAAAGTAGATCTGCTTTTTTGAAAACTGTTCCAATTGAAAGATTTCTAATAAAATAAACCTATAGTCAATCCACTCCTTTATTTTGCGTTTGACATTTCAATTTTCTGTCAAATAGTTATGTCCAAATGCGTAACCTGACCGATTTCAAACAATAATCGACTTAGTCTCTGAAGAAGTTGCAATCGATTTCAAACTTCAGTTTATTTTATTTCTGCTTGATATTCAAATTTTTATACTTCTTTTGCGTGCCAGACGTATAATTGAATAAAATAGTTCGCAATAAAATCTGTTAAAAATATTTTTATTTTTATAATAATGATAATATTAAATAATGGCTATTATTGGATCTTCCTACAAAATTTTATGTTTTGTAATAAACATTCTTTTTTCGTGTACAATGTCAAAGTCAAAATCAAAGTCAAAAATCATTTATATTCTGTACTAGCTGTTGCCCGCGGCCCCGCCCGCGTGGACGTCGATTTGCGCGTTTTTTTAATATATCGCATGTTCTAATGAGCCGATTGTGATCAAATATGCGTAAGATTTTGAGTCTAACCAAGACCTTTCTAATAAAAAAAACCGCATCAAACCCCGTTCAGTACTTTTTACGTCCATCCTCCTCCTCCTGAATGTATCAATTATTCGACGACACTTATATAGGCTGTTCATACCGATCATCTGTCATGGGTTTACGCCAATAAGATAAGCCTATCGAGTTTAGGCTCCATTGTTTTGTCATGGTAAAAACAATTTGCGGAATTACTGGGTCACCCGCCGTATAATAGCCCTGACCTCACACCTTGCGATTTTTATTTATTTCCGAAAAAGGAAGAAAATACCGAGATAAACGTTTTATGGATGCCGAAGAAGCTGTGGCTGCGTTTCAAAAGGCCGTCGAAGACGAGTTGGCTCAGTGCTTTTCGTACCTACGTATAATATTAATGAAAACTATTACCCTACACAACACAACTTAAATATTTTGATGAGATGATTAGCCATTGAAAACACGTACAAGATTCATAATACACTATAAAAACAAAGCTTACATGTTACAACAACTTTTGTGTTGACGTAAATGTAAGTAAGTTTGAACGATTATTTTAGATTCGTAATTTGCAGCGATTTCATTCGATCCCAACACTAGACATGGTAGAGTGTAGCCGTTTTCATTGAGTGAGCAAATAATCGTAAATTTTAAATCAACCAAAACAATTAAAGCATTTTAATTTTGGTAATGAGTTATAAATAGGGTAGATACATATGATACGCCAGTTTATATAATTTCTTGGTCACGCATTTCCAAGTTTACTTGTAGGATTAATGCAACAGTTACATTCTAAAACTGCTGTCAAACGCAAAAATAAGGAGTGGAATGTCTATAGTAGATATTAATTAATCTCACCTAAGGGGGACTTTCATAGCTCACAAAGTAGTTCAAAGGTTTCTGATTGATGTCACACATGTCAACGTAATCCTATCGGACGCGAAGCGCCGAAAAAATCACTCTGGAACTCTTTTGAGAGCGTTCCGGTGTATTTTCGGTGAGCTGAAAACTTTTGCAATACCAGTGAACGGCTCAAGTTTAAAGTCCCGCGGAAAGGGGGGATTCCACGATCATCTGCTCCAGTCTAATAAAAGGCCCGACGTTTCTGAAATATGTTGTCACTGCATAAACTTTATGACTTTAGTTTCGTCTAGCGATGCGAGAACTTTCTCTTTCGTAGTTATGAAGCCGTTTTTGAGCACTCATTCTGTCATAGTCATGCCAATGCTAATAATAATAATTTATTTGACAAATTTAGAATCAGGCGTAACAATACGTAACAATACGTGATAAATAATGTACTAGTTAAGTAAGGTCAAAAATAAAATTAATACTTAGACGAGTAAAAATATATTTTTTTGGGAAATATTAATTGTTTTGACAATAGCAATTAAAAATTGAAGTCAAGTCAAAAATCATTTGTTATATATAGACAAATAAAACGGAATTTACAAAACGTCAAATCTGTTCAATTACCTATTCGCATTTCAGCTGTATCATACAAACTAGTCAAGCTATCCTTAATTTGAATCTAGATTGCACTATGAGGTTCGTCGTAGAATAATGTTAAGTGTAATAAGGGTAAACAAGAACTTATATGAATGCATAAAAAAGCCTTAAATAGCAAAGAATCATAGTCGTATGTATGTATAATGCCATCATTAAACCCGCAATTATATGAATTTATTTCCAATTGGTTGATGTTACGCAAATTTTATTGAAACCAATTTCGATAGTGCAGTATAACGTGAATTTAAGCGAGATAAAATACGTACAAAGGCTATAATTTCTCGATTCTTGAATCGTATCTACATAATTCGGCTTATATTTGCCGAGTCGTTTGTCAATGGCAGGCGCCTACGCCCCAACGTACGAACCGATATATTATTTTATGTTATTTAATGGCGAGTCTTTTCAATTGATTTACATATTTGTGATTTAGCGTTGAGTAATAACGGTGCATGCAAATATGAAACAATAATATTTGCAAAATAACTAACAAGGCATACTATCTTTATTATAGAGAAGAATTTGAATGTTCAGCACGATTTATAAAATAACTTAATGATATAGGCATATAAATACTTATGTGCACAAGACTATTTACATAGCAAATTTAATAAAGTTACTATTTTATATTGTTGGAGGCGGTTTACACCAGTGAGTGTAGCAGAACACCCACTGTAAACTAAGTCGATAAATAATATTTTTAATAGATGAAGTTTTCTCGATCATTATTTTTATAATTACTAAGTTTTATTCATTTTTTATATCAACTTGTGGTTAATTTCTGATTTCTTAACTATTAAGTACACTCAAAACCATCAGGTGGGCCGTGTGCTTGTCTGCCACCTACGTAGTATAAAAAAAAAAAAATCTCATATTTCAAATGCTGCTAGAATTCCGAATTAATTTGTGGCCACTGTTCTATTGTCATTGGTAGTAATTGTAAAATATTATAATAATAGGTTTTATGTAAACGGCTCTATTATTCGAATGTTCAATTCCAAATTCCAAATTTAAATGACCTATTAGATATCGTTCTATAGAAACAAAATCCTAAACCCCACTCACACGCGTACTAAATTCAAAACTCGTAATTTACCATCTCAATACGAATTCCAATTTCGCATCAATAGCGGTGATTTAAGTATTTCCCGTATCATTTGTTTCTTTCCAATTCCAATATAGCATTTTTTATTTTGTTAAATTGCTTTCCTTTGTAGGCTATCACCCCTCATATAAAGTACAGCACGTGTGTGCGTCGTTGCTTCTAACACAGATTTGTTTTTAAGGATTGACGTTTATTTGTTCTTAGCTTACGGCGAAATTGATCATTTTTTGTTTACTACGCATCTTATATGATGCTAGGAATATTTATTGAAAATTGAATGTCTGTCTCAGATTTTTCATGTGACTCTTATAGGTTTAATTTAGAAAAAAATACTTACTGTCATTGTTAAAAATATAACAAGGGTTCCCAAGGTATGTATTGCCAAGTATTTGTATTTAAAAACATATGTCAATATAGTTAAGTTGGCAAATGAGTAGTGCAAAGGTCATCCTTTTTAACATTTCAACAAAACATTTTCACTATCCAGGACTTACCCCGGTAGCTCAGTTGGCAGAGTATTCCCTTTAGAAAGGGCCTGCCGTGGGTTCAAAGCCCGTTGTGGATGTTGAATTATTCTGATTGAAATTTACACAAAGGCATGATAAGCACTAAAGCTTTTTGTACTACGTTGTTTATTACACTTTTATGTTGAAGTGAAGTACTCCTTGTAAGTAATACCTTATACATTAAAGAACTTTCGCTTTCAGCTTTAAATTTCTAAGAAATATTTGCTTCAGTGGCAAACAATAAGAAAAACTACTATAAGCTTTTCAATTATAGGTATATTAGTTAACAAATAGAAGTGTATATCATCTATTCATGAGAAATATTTATAAGAAAACGAGTATTTGTATCTGAGTATCATAGAAACGAAATATTTAACTTTTTAAAAATAAATGCATACACATTTAGCAAAAGTAGTGTGAAGCAACCTATGTAACCAACTAACTGAAACTAAATATACATAGAGACATATTAACTCGACATTTTAATGCAAGTTAATATTTTTGTCAATACGAACGAACTATTTGCTAGTAGGTACATTGTGTATTAAATAATTATTGTTTCTCAATAAGTGACATGTAAGTCTTTGGAGAAATAAATTCATTAAACCTTAAATACGTACCTACCAAAGTCTTGATAGTCAACTTAAAATTTCGTATTTGGGTACTTAGTAGCGACATTTGAATTAGCAGTACCGTGCGCTTGTCTTCCACCTAAGTGGTATAAAAAAAAACCTAAGTAAGTTATGTTCCTAGTGCCTTCAATAGATAGACTTACCGTGGGTACTCACAAACGGTATTACTCGACTGTTTTACTCCAAAACGAGTAAAAAAACTCACACTTCGAGCTGTGAGTTTTGCGGTCCACATGTTAATATTTTCTCGTTTTGGAGTAAAACTATCGAGTAATACCGTATGTGAGTACCTTGTACCCACCATTAAAAACATCACTAATTAATTAAACAGGATGATACCATTCTGTTATTATTGTGATACATACAAAACTGTTTACCTCTATAACCCAAAATGCTGGCAACTCATAAAAAGTGAAACAATTACGCAAAACTCTCTTATCAAACTCAATAAATCCCAAAAAATCTCTTAATGCAAACTCATATTTGATTGCTTGCTCGCATGGAAAGCGATGTTATTTCCGGGGTGCCTTTTAACAAGTACAAAACACTCGCTTTGCCAGCCATGCAAAACATCATTCATTACCCGCTGGTTGACAATAAATAGATTATATGACGAAAAAAGTGCACAACACGGGATTTCCTTGCCCTCGTTTCGTAATACAATAATCAAAGGAATATGGGGGATCAGCGGAATCAAACGTCTACATATGGAGCGATAAAAGAAGTAACTTAAAGATTGGGGTCGCTGTAGGGCTGTGTCTTTTAATGCTTGCTTTTCTTGGATTAATTTGAAGCAATTAACAAAAAAAAAACAAAAAGTAGAAAAAAGAATACTTGATTTTAATGAAATGAAATGAAACCCATAATTACATTTAATTACTAAAATGACTAAAATAAATAATATCGTATTACAATAAAATCATTAGGTAAAATTTATTTTTAGTTAAGCTGTACTTAAAATCAATCATTTTATTATTTTCAACTAAATAATCAACTCAATTAAGTTTGTAAAATCTGTAGTTACGTTCTTCAAGTTTTTGAGTTATAAATATTTACCTATTAAACCTGATTTAATCAATTGCATTATGTATCATTATAATATGTTAATCATATAGCTACCTATATGATTAATCTGAATAAAATAAGGATTTTTCTAAAAACGCCTGCATACTGCTATAATGAAATCAGTATCACATATGAATATCCGTTGTTTAAGAACCAGGACTGTAGCGACCCCGAGCAGCTGTCACGCGTGAGATAATCTAACGAAAAGCGGAAAGGTGCCCTCAGCGAATTGTAACTCCACAACGATCCCCTGCCGCCTACCAGGCACACATGATAATGCGAAAAGTAATTTTTATATTAAACCTTTGCCAAAACATAAAAGAGAGATTTTCTCAAGCATCTTACTTGGGCCCCAGTGAATGCGCTGCATAAATTAGTTTTGCCGGAGATTGTTTGCTCAGTCGATGCTTTTTTATTTATTTTGCTGTAACGTTTATGAGTTTTTCATCGTCAGAGTCCCCGTTAAACATTCGTGTTGCTTACATTTCAGTAGTTAAAAACTAACAGCCACATGGATGAAGGTCTTTCACCCGGGAATTGTTTTAAATGTTTAATTATAACATTCTGGTGTGTGTATATTTTTAGCGGGCGATGTAAAATGCAAATTGAATAAAAAAGACGATGAGTTTGTTCATATGCCGTTGAAACTTCCTGGTATCTGGCGCGTAATTAATTAAAAGCTTAGGTGGTGCCATTATGGGTTTTATGCTAATAGGCGGCGGCTAATATGGGAGCCTTCAAAGGGTCTGTACACGGGTGAAACATTAAATTTCAGCGAAGCGTGTGGCACAAAGCATCGCCGGCCGGCTGTACCGCGCTATGTTCGTAGATTAGATTAGCGACCATGTTTGGTATTGCGAAGTTTATACCCACCTTCGTCACGTTTTAATATATGTCTGGTATTACACGCAATAATAAATTTTTACTGTATAAATATTACAGCAATGATACAGTTTCCATTACAGTAATTTAAGTAAGGTGTAAGTTTCTTCTCGGGTCTTTTAAAGGTTGCTTATAAGGTGAAGAATAATAACGTGAGCAAACCTAATACCTACCAATGAATTTTATTATACGTTATGCTATATAACTATAGTCCTACTTATAAGGTTGTACTACTAATAATAATATAACTAACTACATTCATCTATGCTGTCTACTTCATAATCCATATTTAAAAATTTTAGTAAGTAGGTAAGTATTTCAATTCAAAATTAATTCAATTTTACGTGTACATTTAAGTAAATGAATAACTGAAGTCAAAGATGTCTTCTCTAAACCTTCTAGTTTATTTTCTGTAATTTAACCAATTAGTGTTTAAGTGAGGGTAATGTAATGAAGTGTCAAGTCTTCGTGATTGTTCATTGCGTGCATATACACAATATGCACTGAGAGCGGGCGGCGCGATGAGGGCGGGAGCGGGGTGCGGGCGGTGGAGCGGGGTGCCAGTTAAATTGAGCACCGCTACGCCCAGACTCTCATTTCCTCCATCCACCATTGTGCGCCACTCACAATACAAAACATTTTTTTACGAATTTCGACAAAAAGTGCTTTGAATTTTTTCCAATCTTCGCCTCTATTCAGCTCGTAAAAACTTATTGTCTCGCCGCAAAAGAGAGTAGGCGTGGCTCTCTCGGAACGATGGCCTGCAACGCGTTAAACTGCAATAATAACATTTTATACAAGTTCAAAAGTATAATTTAGTGTCGCGACATTAAACTCGGAGTTTCTTAATTTTATCGCTGCGATAATTAGGAGGATAATAACTCTTTAAGAAGAAACATTACTCATTCAAAACTTATGGAGATTTGCGTTTGAAATTGCCGTATTATACTAATTAATTGTCTTAAGAGCGCTTAATGGGCGCTCGTACGTTTAGAGATTTGTAAATGCTGTCACTTAAAACAAGAATATTATATTATAGCTTTCAAGACAAAGTATCTTTATCACGACCTAAAAGTGTTTACTTGTAAAGTGATAGAAAACTGTGTTACGTGTAGCGAAGTGTAACCGTGGCGCACTATCTGTAACCATACAGATCAATGGGGGTATGGAGGGGACACATGGGGGTATAGCGGGGAGGGACTATCAAACTTCGGGTTCCAAACCAACTTCACCTTCAAACCTATGCACTTGCTGATTAACGAGCGAGGTTTTGGCCCAAGCTATCTAAATTAAATCAAGATACTGATACTGATCTAAAATTTTCTTAGGGTTCTAAAAAAAGTAAGTACGCTATTAATTCATTTTCAAGGGATTTAAATTGGTTGCATATAGAACTGTTAACCTTTGGAGCCTAGTGTTGACTGTCCTATTCCTATATACCTTGTTTTTTTGACCCAAATCTGTAGAGAAAGGATTAAGGTGTGATGCCCCGAAGATCTTGGTGGGATCCTAAACACCATTAATACAACAGATAGGTATAGGTCTTTCGAGTTAACAGAGACTGCAAAGGTGAAAATAAAAATGGTTTGGATAGCGCTCATAATATTCACGATATTAATTGGGATCTGATAGATACCAGTTGATGATTTAATCTTACAATCCTTGTGACTTTTATTAAAAAAGTTGAATCCTCGTATTGCACTGTTTTCTTTTTTACTTTCATGAATAGTTGTTTGTCCCGATGTTAAACAAGTTAAGCCCTGTAGGAGATTGTGTTGTGTCACTGTAAAGTTATAAAAGTAGATCCAATTTGTATTATTTTGAAATTGTCGATTAAATGAATACTAAAACATGTTTATTAGACAAATTATTTGCTTAATTTATTATTATTTTTACTTTTAAAACTATTTCAGTGATGATAGTGTTGTAGTTCAATTACAAGGCTCTTACATAATTCAGAATCAGAATTTCCATTAGTTTAATTCCGTAAATCTTATTCTATTGTCATAAATATTTCAAAACTTCCAAAGCCATTGAGACGCGGTGCTTGGTTTATTTACTTGCTTGACAGCATTCTGATTTTCAGTACCTACCTATATAATTTTCTACTCTCACATGCTCCTATGCTGGAGTAGTATATTAAATCAACAATTGTTCCAAAACAAAATGGTACTTCTGACTTTTACTTGTAGTGTAAGCAAATCTCTTTCGAGCCGTAGAACTTTTGATAGAAAGAAGTCGTACGTGGAGATTCCTCAATGAATTGCAAGTGCAGGTGTGCGGTTCGAATAACTCAGACTACTCAATAAGGTTATTGACACTTGCTTTCAAAGTGTATAATATCTTGAAATAGGATAGAAAATGTAAGTTATGAAGTATTCATTCCATATAAATTTATTAAAATGCAGAAATTGAATTTTGTTATCATAGGTTACTATGAACAGGCAGACAGTCCTATTTAAAAGGCATAGAGAGTTTCAGTTCTTTTATATCTAATGGTGGAACCACACTTCACTATTCGCTATTCGCCTTTATTCAATTGTACCTATAATCGATTTCGTGAGGGCTTATTCGTGTATATTTGCTTTATTCGCACGAATATTCGCCTTAGTCACTCTTCTATGACAAATTGTGGAGGGTTTAGTCGTCTATAAGAATTTCTTCGAATACAATATAGGTGAATAGTGAATAGCGAAGTGTGGTTCTACCATAAGAGTTATAAGACTATTAGGTAATTGGTAGGTAGGTAGGTACAAGATGTAGTGTAATAAATATTGTGAACACGTAAAGCCATTTTATAGCTAAATCAGGGATAAACTTAAATTTTACTGAATAATTCTTAGTGAATTTAATAAACGCAAGTGGTCACGTCGCTTGGCCATTCAAATATTACTACGTAGATATATCGTAAACCAATAGTTGATGGTCGAATATTATAGAAAGATGAACATTTATATTTTATGGGTGATCCCTTAGAATTGCTAAAAGGAAACGCTCTTACGCGTCCATTACGAGAACGAGAATGACTTGGATGAAGAAAGATTGATCGATAAACATAAAGTTTAAAATAGTCATTTATTTTACAGTGCGATTTATTGAAGTACTGCCCGTAGAGTAGCTATATACTTACCTCTATTATATTTGAGATATGGGATGTGCTAAAAAAATCAATTTTCAGAATATCAATGATGTCGGAGGTCTTTTTCGTTATATGGTATACCTATATACTCCTAATTGTATTGCGTAAGAAACTTAATATTTATTACAAAAAAATCCAATATTATTACATTTTTATACTTCGAGACCCATTCATACTAAACTTAAAAAAAGTTTTCTAGTAATATTCTCATTAACATGAAGAAATAAAAAAAACGCTGTCATAAGAACACTCAATTTACTTGCGAAAAATCAAAATTAACTTTATAAAACTTGAATTTCTACTTCAACTTTTGCATTTTTTATTAGTAGAATTTATTGAAGTCCATAAAACAATGTGTTTCGAAGCTTTGTAATAAATTAAATTTAAATCGAAGCATCATAATAAAGTTGATCTATTTTCGAAGCATTGTAATAAAGTTTTTTATTGAAGCTCAACGTTCAATTAGCAGTTTGTTAAGTCGGATTTTTGTAGCTATAATGAAAGGTTAGCTATCTCTAGAGGTTAGAGCAATTTAGTTAATTACTGGAGATAGGAAGCTATTCCAACTCTTTACGACATTGGACGCCATGATAACGTTACTAATTGTCGAATAAAAAAGGATTACAGCTAATCCTTGTTTAATAAAAATGTTAATGATGAGATTTGGCGTCGCAATATGTAAATTTGATAGTACCTACCCACCCCGTTCGTGATTGGCCGTAATATGGTAATATCGGAGTATATCGTGCTGTGTTTAAACTGGTGGCACTTTATACATTGGACTTAATGAACGTTTTGGTCGGTTTTTGAACACTTACTTAATGCAAAATATGGAAAGGTTATATGATTTTGTATCTTGTGATTTATTGTACGATCGTATAAGTTAATTAGCAAACAAGATATGTGAATATGTTGTTCTTATTGAGTTTGTGTAATGGTATGATCAATTAAAATGATTCTTATTGTGTATAAGTTTAGTTTTCAATTGCGCGTTGTTATTTGCAGAGGAATATAAACGAATTAGAAACATTATTGTATCAACTTAATCAATAATTTTGTGAGTGCACAAGTCAAAGTAAGTCTAGTATGAATAGTAGAATAGTAGAATATTATCTCTATCGATGAATTCAAAGCGAACAATAAGTCAAAAGAGTCTCTAAAAGCTAATTATAAGCCTCTGAAATGAATGCGATTGTAGAGATATGTAAAGCGAACCACCTTACGAATGAACGTATCATTAAAATTCTTAGGGATTATAAAAAGGTCTCCCTAGCACGTATCTAATTTTTAAAATGCGGTTTTACGATCTGCATACGAAGGTTACATTAGGGATGTACTTACCTTACTCCTGAAGGATATCGATATTTTATTTTTTCTAGATACCTATGCCAAATATTTTATGTTCACAACTATGGGGGTTAAAGTATTATAAAAACGGTAAAAATATAATTTTTGAACACTATTGAAAAGTTTCTGAAATACAGATCTATCTATAAACACTGACTGTAATAATATTTTTAATAATAATATTTATTTATTTCTCTCACAATGGGTATACAGGAATTAGAACGATACAATGGTAATAGCCACAAAAACCACACTGTAAGAGCTGGTGCCTATTGTAGGTCTAAAAGACCTGTGTTACAGGTATGTCTATACATATAATTATATACTTTACACTTAGTATATAGTTGGGGGAGCTTAGAAATAGTTTTTTTTAACCTATTTAATTGAAATAACTAACTACAAGGAATAGTATATTTTTACGTGAAATACACTTACGAATTTCAATAAAATAGGAAAGATTTGAACAAAACGTTAAAAAAAGCTTTTCTCAAAATTATCATCGATAAATCGGTGCTGTAATCCAGCCCTACCAGTACACGTCTGAAAACGAAATTTATTCTAACAATTCATGCGCAGCTCGCCCACAAGTTGGATTATTGTAAATAAGTATTACGAGCGACGCCCGTATTAATCCTCACCTTTTTACTGAAACTCGAAAAAGTTAGTTAACCAACTTTTCTGCCCGCGTTGACTTAACAAAACCTCCAGTGAAATATAGTCCTTCCCCATCGAGAATTATTTGTATCAATAGAATGTTTTTCCTGTGCAAATATACGCTGAAATACCCCGGGGGCTTAGTTTAAAAAGGTGTGTTTGACTTCACTAATAAGGACGCGGGTACACGGATACCGCGAATTTCTTCAACTTTAATGCATACATGAGGCAATTTTATACCAAAACCCCTAAATTGTAAATATTTCCCTCAGTTTAACCAACCGCACATTTCCTTTTAATAAGTTTGAGGGTTTTAATGTACAAATTTAGTTTGTTTGTTACGTGCCAGCGAACACATCGCGACCTATATCGTGGCAAAAGCTATTTCGTTAATTGACTGTTGGAATAATTTAAATATATTGCGGCCAACGGCTATATTTCAACGGGATATTATAAATCAAAGGATTAGGAGCGAACGAAACTGGGTGAATGGATGCTGGCAATATAGATAATACATGTTTTATTCTGCATACGTTATAGGGCGATAACGACAATATAATCGCGTTGGGGCCCCAGCGACTGGGCGCGGCGGGGGGCGGTGGGCAAAAAGTACTAAGTGCGAGTTAAATACCCTTTGTGTCGCCGTGCTCTCCTGGCCATTCATTGACATATACCGAGGGTCCTCTCATTATTCAGATGAAATTCGATTATTTTCCCATTTTGTAAAATATCCATATCGTCCCCAGCTTTCATTCTAATTGAAAATGGAACGATGGCCGTCATCGTAACGATCGCTCTTAATTTATTTACACTCAAATTTCGGCTACTTTCTGACTCAACTTCATTATGTACACAAATATAATTTAGGTGCGCTATTGCGCCGCGGTACACCGGAATACGATCTCAGGGTGAATTGTTTTAATAACAGCAGGGCAGTTGTCGTTTATCAGGAGAACAGACGGAAGTAAATATCCTGTCCAGAAATGATTACTCGGCACGCGCAGTTAACCGACGTTATGACCGGCTTATTCCCCATTCCGGGGGTATTAGTCTCGTGGCCACCAATTTCTGTAATTTATTAAGAGTTTCGCTTATATTTTGACCGGTCTTTGGTGGCTTCTCCTTTCTCACTGGAGGCCGGAAAGAAATATAAGCAGTTAGCAACGTGTGATCAAAGGCTTTCGTAGGGCGGACTGATCCCTAATATTTCACTCATAATTGGTTTATTCTAAGCTTCGAGCGTTTCCGTATGTGGGTCCTTTGATCCGTCCAGTGTATTAAGTTGCCAGAGATGTATGGTTCACATTATTCGCCCAGATCTGAAGATTTACTCAATGGCGTCATTTGCTATTTGAAAACGAAGGTATTGCGGCGCTTAAGGGATTTCTCGTGGTCGCTCCTTTAATAACATTTTTTTATGTAAACATCTGTGTAGCAAGCTTTTCAACCGAATTTAGGGTTAATAAGCTATCTTATAAGCCCGCCTATGATGGAACATCAGGGGAATTTGGTATTTTACTGGTGTATTCAGCTCCATTATAAATGTAAACTGTAAATTAATGCTCTACTTAAATTCAATAGGTACCTATTCAAAAGTTTTGAATTCTATTTAAGAATTTTTTTAGTGTGTGCATTTATTTATTATATTATTATTGCTCTTATTCTAAAACTTCTAAGAATAATGAGTTGTTATTGTAACACTAAGAGTAAGTACATTCTGGGATCCCACTAATATTATAAATGTGAAAGTTTGTGAAGATGTTCGAATATTTGTTACTCAAACACGCTCAAGTGGGTGTATGGATCTGCCTGAAATTTAAAATTTCTATGCAGGGATAAATTTATAGTCTGGCTTCACCCGCATAGTATTCTGATCCAAGTCCCGCTACCCATTACCCTATTCCAGGGATAAATGTATTAAACTAGACTATAACACTATTCTAGTACCGAATTATAACCAGATCCATTTTGAGCGCAATTAAGTACGAAACATATGAATATCTTCACAAATTTTCGCAATTATAATTTTGGTGAGAAGTAGGATTGATGCAGTTAAATTTACAATTATTATCAATTTTGGTGAATTGTCCAAGGTCTACGGCAATAAATCACTTTAAGCAGTACTATCGTTAACACATATTGCTACTAGCATGATTTATGTACATTAATTTCCTTCCAATAAGGCTATTCACTTGTTTTTACTTAGTTGTCGCAGAATGCTGACCCTCCGGACCGGATGCTGTCTGCCCATGTCCCTTCCATTTCCGACCACAGGCCGTCAAAGCCTTGCTGATGTTTTATGTTATATTATTACAACATATTTGTACAACATAGTTTCTCTTTTAGTGTTTTATTCTAAATCTTTTCTATAAAGTTGTAAACAAATATCTTATACAAATTTATTCATTTCTTTTTTTTGTTTCATATCTTTTTTTTTTCTCGCGGCAAATGTATTTTTAACAAGAGATTTTTATTCATAAATTTCAGGCTCAATATTACTAAAAGTATTGTAAAATTGCTAGACATTTGTAATAGCTTATTTCACCTATGTATAGAAAGTATTCTATTACTAACATTGCAAGCAATTAAGTAATGTTTAACTATAAAGTACCAAGCAAATTAATGGACAAAGAACCATGAACTACTCGTAATATAACGAAGTCGTGAGGTAAATTTGTACCACTGATTGGTATAAAAACTTTAAGCTTAGTTGACTAACTATGAGAAATAAAAAAGTGATGGCATTTTGATGACAATAGACGGAAAGGAACATTATATTATAGCAATGAAAAAGATATTCGAATTTAGAATAATGGAATGGAAAACTTTCATGAAAACTTATTAGGTTACACATGAAAATTTAATATTGATGAGATGCTGTTTAAAAAGCTTTAATTATAAACCACTAGCTTCCGCCCGCGGCTTCGCCCGCGTGGAATTCGGTATTGCCACCAAGTCTTTTTGAATAAAACGACTCTCCACTCGACTTTCCAAACCAATCGACTCCCACGGGCAGAGCCGCGGGTATTAGCTTGTATAAAAAGTAGCCTATATATTACTCCAGACTATAATCTATCTCAGTACCAAATTTCAACCTGATCTATTCAGCCATTTTTACGTGAAAGAGTAACAAACATACATCCAGATATCCCGACTGATCGACTCCATGGGCGAAGCCGCGGGTATTAGCTTGTATACAAATTAGCCTATATGTTATTTCACACTACACTCTATCTCGGTACTTACCAAATTTCAGCCAGATCCATTCAGCCATTTTTACGTGAAATAGCAACAAACATAATATTTGGTCATTCCGACCGATCGACTTTGCGAGCGGAGCCACGGTATTAGCTTGTATAAAAAGTAGCCTATATGTTATTCCAGACTATAATCTATCTCTGTACCAAATTTCAACCTGATCTATTCAGCCGTTTTTACGTGAAAGAGTAACAAACATACATCCAGATATCCCGACTGATCGACTCCATGGGCGAAGCCGCGGGTATTAGCTTGTATACAAATTAGCCTATATGTTATTTCACACTACACTCTATCTCGGTACCAAATTTCAGCCAGATCCATTCAGCCATTTTTACGTGAAATAGCAACAAACATAATATTTGGTCATCCCGACCGATCGACTTTGCGAGCGGAGCCACGGTATTAGCTTGTATAAAAAGTAGCCTATATGTTATTCCAGACTATAATCTATCTCTGTACCAAATTTCAACCTGATCTATTCAGCCGTTTTTACGTGAAAGAGTAACAAACATACATCCAGATATCCCGACTGATCTACTCCGTGGGTCGACTGTTCGACTCCGTGAGCGGAGTCGCGGGTATCAGCTTGTATAAAAAGTAGCCTATATGTTATTCCACACTTTAATCTATCTTGTTACCAAATTTCAGCCAGATCTATTCAGCCGTTTTTACGTGAAAGAGTAACAAAGATATATCTAGAAATCCCGACCGATCGACTTTGCGAGCGGAGCCGCGGTATTAGCTTGTATAAAAAGTAGCCTATATGTTATTCCAGACTATAATCTATCTCTGTACCAAATTTTTGCCAGATCCATTAAGCCGTTTTTGTGTGGCAGAGTAACAAACATACATCCATACATCCAGACATCCAGACATCCAGACATCCAGACATACATTCTTACAAACTTTCGCGTTTATAATATTAGTAGGATTTTATTGGCTTCGAATAAACTAAGTGCCCCAAGTAATTGCAGGAGTTCAATTATATGAATAGTATTTTAAAACTACACTATAATTTCGGATCTATATTGCATTTTCTATAGCGTTAATAGTGTCTGCAACTGATTTAACGATAATAGATTAATACAGGGATAGCCCGATAGTTTTCATTAGGGATCTTATTTCGTACTTTATCCGCCGCTATTGTTAGAAATGAAAGGCCACGGGCTGATTGGAAGCATTTGTGAAAAGCACGAGTTTTCCACTCACTGAAAGGTCTATTTATTGCGCTGATTAATGTTTGCCAGTACCAGGGTAGTAGAAGTTTTGAAGAGGCAATCTCTAATGGCGGGTAACTTTCAGACGACTCTGTTGATTAAGGTTTTTTTTACCTGTTTAGGTATTTCGTAATAAAAAAAGTTAACGGTTACTTAATTTTAATGCATAAGACATAATAATGAATAAGTATTCATGTAGTCTTTTTTGTGATCGAGAGTTGGTTTGATTTCACCATAATCACTCAATTATGATCTTAATGACGTGGACCCACTGGGGTATATCCATGTTGAATTTTACTATGGTAAGCACGAATACTGTGATTTAATCACACTTAAGTTTTTCATTTAAATTTCGAGTTTATTTAGGTCATAATATTTCCATGCATAATATGTCTTTTTAATTGTTAGGTCATTTAAATAAATTTACCTAATGAAAACAGACTGACGATTTAATGCTTATTGTGTTCATTCTCATTTCAAAATTATTGAATAAGCCTCAAATACCAATAAGATTTCCACTCACAGGCATATGAATCCTATTATTTGTCAACACCATGTCTTCCTATCTTTACGTCGTCTATTTCTTGGTGGAAATAATTACTTGTCCGTAAATAAATGGGACAAAAACCCCTGTTTAAATCGTCCCTTGGATCTGCTGGGGACACTATTGTCCCGACCCATGGTTTCACGAACTGACCGGGCACATTTGAAATTGTACGTAATAAGCTGGTTGATTTGTCCTATTGTCATGTATACTTCACATTTTGGAAGGGATTCCGGAAATTCAAATTGCTCTGAAAATAGTTTGATTGTACCGCGAAGTAGTCTTAATAGAGTTATTATCATTTCAGAGTCGTGACGTCATTGATGTGACGGGATGCTTAATTATAATTAGAATGTTTTATTTATTAAATTGTAAAACTCTTGTTGGTCATTGGAAATAGTATCGTACTTATTAGTACTTATTGGATAATTTCTCTTGGGTTTTTGTATTTTACGCAAATTTCTTCCTGTTCACATTTGGAATTTTTACATTCAATTCGATTGATAAGATAAACTAAAAAAAATTCAATGCCACGTTGAACAGGTTATAAAGTAGATATATAGAATCTATCTCTTAATATAATACAAGATACGTATTATGTAGTAGTATGCCAGCAGTGAAATGAACCGTTTGCTCCACAACAACCGACGACCGACTCCAAGCAATATTCTGATTTAATTATACGAAATTATACTGTACTCAAGTTACTTGTTTAGTGTATTAGCATTGATGGACTCAAACGATGCCATCGGAAGGCAGAGGGCCCGCTATTAGTAATTCACTTAATTTGAGCCTTAAATCTCATGTAGGAAAATGGACGCGGCCAATAATTGTGTTTGTTAAACAATATGGATAGGCCTGGGTAGCGTTGTCCGGGGGTATTATGCAAATGGAGCCAATAAAGTGTACCTCTATAGGTATATTATATTGGTTGTCAAATTTCTGGAGGATTTATATTCATTCTCGTAGATGGTTTAATTTATTGTAAAAATATTGTACTATAGAATAATTTACTCATTATCCAATATGTAACCATATTAGTGAAATATTTATATTTATGGTTATATTGGCAGGCGGTTACATAAGTATATACCGATGCATCAGTCAAATACAATTCAATAAAACCGCGGTAGCCTAGTGGTCTGGGTAATGGACTGCTGAGACGAGGTCTCGGGTTCGATCCTAGGTTCACCACGGCACACACCAATGACTTTTGATGCTTATCGAAGCTATGTGTGTTTTTATCGCAGGTTTATAAGTGCCCGGTTATTGGCAATAGGCTCGCCAACTATTACATTGGGACCTAAACATAAACTGGCGAAATGTGGTTGCTAGCACCTCTGCCTACCCCTTCGGGAATATAGGCGTGAGTTTATGTTATGATGTATGTTATGTTATGTACTTTTGTGTATGTTAAAAACATGTTAAAATTCAATGGCAATTTGAGTGTAATTTGATATTGCAGTACTTACAAGAGCGTCCGTTTACAAAGCGACGTCCATCTGAAATATTTCTCATAACCCCAGCTTGTGATCAAGTACAGTCGTAAACAAAACATAATTACATTCTTCTCATAAAGCTAAATAATAAAGAGCATTGTGCATTACGTTTTGTGACGTCTATTAAATACAGGAGAATGTTACATTGGTATTATTATTTTCCGCGCGATTGTCCACACATGTCGGGCGGTGATATGTTATAATAGTTATTAGGATCGTGCTACTATTGTGTCTCGAATATAATCTTATACTATATAATTCAAAGTCCTGACAGGCTGATTGACTGATTGACTGATTGACTGATTGACTGATTACAACGCACAGCCTAAACCGCTGGTCGTAGAGACTTGAAATTTGTAGGGAGTGTTTGTTTTGATGCGTAGAGGTGTACTAAGAAAGGATTTTTTAAAATTCGAACCCTAAAGCCCTAAAAAGGGCTAAAACGTGCTTTTCCCAGAACTCAAGAACGGCTGAACAGATTTTCATGATCTATGATTTTTTGGATTTGTCTTCGCCTCGAATAGCATATAACATAATTAAAAATATATGATTCATTCAGGAAATTTAGTAATAAAAAGAAAATTAGATGTTGCAAACGTTTTTATCGCCATCTATAATAGTTGTCATAGCAACAGGAACTAAAATTGACTTTGTCTAAATTTTCATAGAGTAATATCCTTTACTTCTTTTTCTTCAAAAGTAAATAGAATATATTAATTTTTAGGGTTCTGTGCCTGATTAGGAAAAAAACCCTTATCTCTTCGGTATCCTTCTGTCTGTCTGTCAAGACCTCTTCTTAAGAACACGTAGAGCAATCAAGTTGAATTAGATCAAAGGAATGTTGCGGATAATGCTTGGCATAAAACGAAGCGTAATAGCCAAACTGTGGTCTCACCGACTAATAGGTGGCTTGACCTACCATCTCCAGGCCTGCACTCATGGAGGACGGAGGTCGTTAAGTTACCTTCGGCGACATTAGTGAGTCACCTGCACCACAATCGGAGAGTTTTAAGAAGCAGTACCTTATTTTGCGTGCGGAAATCCCCACGAATCTCTCCCCTCCTCTGGCCAGTAAGGACGTAATATCGGACTTGACCGACTAAAGTCGAACTTCATTTTGGGTCTACAGACGCCGAAGTTTAAGGTAACCCTTGACCCTGAGCTATCCAAGGCTTACTGATGGGCATGGCTGTTTTGGTAGGTTCCTGCATTGCGTAGGCAGGGTACTGACGTTTGAATGCCACCATTGCCGGGGATGGTCCGTGGGCACACCACCTCTTCATACACTGGTAGACACACATGTCCTTGAAGCAGACGTCGGTAGGGTAAGCCTCATGGTGAGGGCCCTGGTGCCGACCATGGTCACCATAGAGAGTATGTGGAACGCTACCGCTTTTTTTGCGAGGCAGTAATGCGCGCAGAAGTGGTGGTAGAAAAGCTACGGGAGAGATCTAGCACTCCCCCGGTGCCGATGAAGGCGCACCGGGCGGCGTAGTTCGCAGAACCATCTCCGTCCTCCGTGCGGTCCTAGGCTGACGGTCGAGGCTAACCGTCACCATAGCAGAAGCAAACCCAGGGTGGCAGGGTGGTATATTTCCACGGGCGCTTTTTTATAGAGATGGGGGATTTAGATTTCTAATAACACGTCGAGGTCTCCAGTGCTGGTGGCCGGAGCCGGTTGGGGTTTCTGGGATATCCTTTCTAGGACACACCTGATTCCTCGATCACACAGGCATTGGTAGGATTCCGACATACCAACCTCTCCGTTGGCTCCGTTGAGGTGAAGCCCGACGGGGCTTTTGAGCACGAAAAAAAGGGGTATTTCCCTTTGGGCTAGAATTCAGATATTTTGCAGAAAGTAAAATCTTATAGCATAGGTACAGGTAAAAGTCCGGAAAGCGTAAATATTACCTACATCACTAAAAAAATGAATGCCTGTCAGTCAAGACAAGAAGCACTGCAACAAAGTTAAGTTCGCCCCCTTTTTTTATCGTGCGGAAATCCCCCTCAACCCAATTTTGTACGGAACCCTGCGTGCACGAGCCCAATTCGCACTTGACCGGTATTTATTAGTATATATATACTCTTTCTTATATACTCTTTCTTTACTTTCATGAACTTATTGAATGTTAAATCAGGATGTCAAATGTCAATGTCTGTAGCAAGATTTTAATAATAAAAAAATCAGATTTTCGGATATAAATAATGTTCACTAATTTGAAATAGTGCATCGAATGTGAAAATGCAATGCAGCTGTGATGAAAGGGTTTTTCAAAGGGCCTCATCCGAGTCACACATACTTTGGCCAGAGCAGCTATCTAGGACTCCGCTACTGAACAATGAAAAAGGATAATGATGGTAAATGGACTGGCTTTGGCTGCAATGCATGGCACTGTACTTTGAAGGGTTTGATAGAACTTGAGATGAAATGAATACGTTTAGCTGCAACTACTGATTGCGAAGGAAGTAAGGGCAGTCCCTCAACTTAAAAAGACTTGGTGGCGATAGCCAACATTCACGCGGGCGGAGCCGCGCGCGGGTACGCTAGTAATATATATAACTAATAACTAGGGTTGGGAATCGGTCAAAGCATAATAATCAAGGTGTAGAAATTGCGATGGAAAGCTTATAATTTCAAATCCTACATAGCATAAATATATCACGATCTGAAGGTGACCTTTGCCTTACAAAAATATTTGACTTAGTTAAAGGTTAACGAATGTATTTTGTAAAACTAAATCCCATTTATTAGGAAGAACTTTTTAGATAGTACCTAATAAATTAAGTAACAAGTACGGAGGGGTTGAGGAGTTTGGAGAGGGTTGGAGGTGAGAACTGACCACTAAATAGAACGAATATAACATTTTACTGCACACAACAGATACACAATGAAAGATTACAGATTTAAATATTTCAATATTCAATTGAAACACTAAATTGACATAATCTACTCGGGTAGCGTTCCAAATATAACATGGTAAACATGAACCTATAAAACCTATGGGACGGCACGTATAAGAATACAACTGATGACACTAGAGTCGGCCCACTTGCTTATTCGTACAAATCAGCATGCATACACTCACACACTAGTCAGCTACTAATCGGCAAAGGTCATTTGAGCAGTGAAAAAATATACAACATGTCTTGTGTAGTGAAACTGTGTATAAGCCGTAGTGACAGCTAGAAAAAATATCCAGGAATCACATGTCAATCAAATTTGGGCAACACAATGCAACCCAAAATTCACTAACACAAGGTTAGCCGTCGCCATTTTTATGATACAGTCTGGTAATGACGCGGTACTTTCTTAGATTTTATAGGTTCATGATGGTAATAGAATGACCAGTGTAGTCGAGGGGAGCGTGAGAGGGTAGTCGACGTCCATTGCATGTCAAATCACCCTTCGATACAGACTGGGCCCTGTTCTTAAATATTCATTTGTGAATCTATTTCAGAGATTAAGGAGTGCCTAACTTTTAATAGTGGAATTTAACATTTTGGGATGGATTTTTTTGAGGTTTATCTCTTAACTAGCCTATTTCCATGGTTCCACCCGTATGGTCGTCAGTTTTCTTGTAAATACTTCCTAATTAATCTAAGATTTTTACACATACCTGTAAATACTGTTATGGTAATCCATTCGATTCTATTTCGAACATTTCCATTCATGCATAAAATTACGTTATAGCTTTGTTGGTTAATAAAATGAATGTTGCTCTTAAGTTAAATGTTTAACCGTTAACAAAACTGATCAAAACCATTATTTGAGTTAGTAGATAAAAAAATATAAATCGTCTAACTAAGAGTGATGTCGAAAACAGAATAACCAATTCCTTCTGATTTTTAAAGTAGGCACAATACAATACCCACTCCAGAAAGGCTCACAAAAAAGAACCTTATCAAATAATTGTGTCTATTTGCCGAAAATCTCTTGATAAACATTCGAGAGGGCCGTATTACCGTTTCGTACACTTAACAATGGCAATCAATGAAACATAAAATCCTCCTAAGCAGATGCGATGATTCTTTGTCATAGTCAAAATACCAGACTTAGTTTTAACATTGCTAAATTCATCTCTATTGTAACGAAATTAAGTAGGAGTTTGAATGCAGCGTTGAAGGATTATAATCTTGTTCGACGTCTTAGGGTTGTATTGTTAAAGCAGAACCGGCCAATCAGTTCCATCACCTCTTGAGAAACCAATGAACCGTGGCTAATGCAGTACGCGAGGGTTAAGTCTTTACGCGTTTGGTTTTGTCATTTTATCAATATAGGCTTCATCTGTTGCGCTCGGGGTATTTGCGACCGAGATATTGTCTGTGCCAGAATAGTCTTTGTATATCGACGTATCTGTCAGTATTGTAAAGTTCTTGATAGTGATAGAATCTGCTATTGACAAGCTAGTGAAAATTACGATTACATTTTCAAAGACTTCAAAATATAATTTTAATGTTGTGACTTTTGATTAACAGATTTAAACTATTTATAATTTATTTTGTGAAAAGTTATTTCTTTCTGAATTTTGAGAGTACTTGTAAAATACAAAAAATAATGCTTTTGGAGATTCTAAGAGAAAAGTCGATATGAAAATCATTCCAAATAACCTACAGTTGACGAAACAAATGGCGGACTACTGTCTCTATTTACTTAGAGGAAGACCAACGTTAAAATGCAAGATTTTTGGTTCTCACCTCGACTCATGGTAAGCTAAATTGTAAAGTCTCGGGAATGGGGGGTCACCATTATATCCACGATAGTGCCAGCCTGGTGGACTTTCTGCAACATGCTGAAACCGAACTCCTTAAATGAAAATCCCTAATTGATTAACTGAAAAGTTCTTGTGTGTAAGATCTATTAGCCAGTACCATTACCCTCAGCCAGTACATGTCATGAACCTTGTTCAATGAAATTGATATTTCGTGCTTATTTGCATTTCAGAAATACTAGTAATACGATATTATTTATAAATACGAGATATCTTTGGATTCCAGTAAACTGATCAAAGGATTATTGGTGTATTGAAAACTGGTAATACAATATCAATAAGATTTAGGAATATTCCAGATGTCAGTGCTTCTTGTTAACCTGTGACCTTATGGAATGTCTATGATCTTCAAAATAAATATGGCAGAGAAAATTGTTTTTACAAAAAGTTCTTCGTAACAAGCAACTTTAGTGTAAAAGGTACGGAATGTCAAAATTTTTGACTTTAAGCTATTAAGATTTTTAGTTATCTAGTAGATAATTTTCTTAATATATTAGTAAGTATACGATCTGGTGTATCAGCTCTCTAAGACCTACGGGTCTATGCCAACCTCACCTGCAAGCCGGTGCTCCTGCTGATTGACGGATGTGACTCTGGTGCAGATTGCCTCTCGGGGTTGGTAGTTCAGACGGCAGTCGCTTCTAAAATAGACGCATAAGCCAAATCTAACGGAGAAGGAGTAAAGTGAAAATTTATGATACCTCTGATGCAATCGGATACTACTCTAATGTGATGATGATAGTAAATGGCGATGGTGTTACATGAGTTTTGTTAGCTACTACATATTTACTACACCAAAACTAACGTTGACAAAATTTCAAGATAACATTATTAAACATCATACGACTATTATTCTATTTTCAAATGTTGCCACTTCACCTAACCAATCATCGAGTTATAGTACTTATAGTAGGTATATTTATTGGGGCATACCTTGAAATGGGGGCAATTAACTACAGTGGGATGATTACTTTAGTGGTTGGTTGCTTAGTGACGTCACAGGGCCCAATGAACGTAATCCGATTAAGATAATTGCCGAAAATCTTATCGAACAAAGGCTTAGGGATACGTATGTTACATGAGTGCTCGTCATGTGGTTTCTGATTCGAATAAATCAAGGCAGTGACGTAGTCCCTTATTTTAAATGGAGGAAACAACACAAATGCATACTACATAGATGTTGGTACCGTAGAATTAGGGAGAGTCAATTTTTTTATTAGTATGCAGTAGTAATAATAACTCAAAATTGTGCTGAAATATATCGCAGTTAATAGGTAACTGTATTTATGTGCTTTTTGAAAGAAAAAGTTCTCTCTGTATTTCCTCAGCATTATATTGTCGTATTGTTATCATTTTTATGAAACAAAGTTCAATCATTTTTCAAGATAAATATATATAGTCAGACCTAGACATAAAATCAAAAATTGAATGTTTTTGCTGTATAATTGTTTTGAAGGCAATACGTGAACCCAAAGAGTTTAAAATAATTCATTCCACTTATTTAAATCCTGACTTACTTAAACCTCTTACCAATAATAAAAAAAACATACGTCTAGACTTAAAAACAAATTTCAACATCTGTTCGTATATTCGAATCACTTTTTTCTACAAGCGTTCTATCTTAATCCCCGATAAATTGAGTTCTTTGTAATGCCACTTTCGAATAAAAAAAATAGTCTAGTTTTCCATTCGAATGCTGTGTTTAGTAAATGCTGATAGGGCATTAGACAAAGAGGATTGTGAGCACCTGGACAGCTTGTCTAATTGGCAATCAGACGGTTGGTTACCTCTGTCGAGGACTTCGGAGTACGAATAGAATACTATTGATAGACTCATACTTAGATTTTCTGAAAAGAATTAGAATTAAATTGATAACGTAGATATTGACTTCAAAGTGGATCTACCCACATAACTATATTTAACACAGCATCATTACTAAATGCCAAGGAAAGGAGTAACTGAGGAGATGATTTGACAAACACTAGAAATTTAAATTCACAACTCCAATCTGACCTAGATATGTGTAGTAGGCAGTTGGTTATATGTAATAATCAGTTGGCGGAGAGTCAAGTGGCTCATGATGTTGGGAGGGTCAGACTAGAATCACACATTAAACAATTGCAAGAGGATTATTCAACTTTATTCTCTAAATATAACCACCAAAGTAAACAGAATACTGAATACATGTTGGCTTTGGACAAATTGATTGATGACAGCAGGCACAACGAAAAACTACTTGATTCGTTAACTCGACAGTGCAGCTCTGGGCAAATCAACCAACCCCCTCTCAATGACTCCATAGCGGCTCTCTCTGATTGTGGCAGTATTCTGGAAACTGTATATGACTCTTCTGACAACGTTGAGCCACCTAGTAATACAATGGTATTTTCTGACAGTGTGGGTCGCAATATGGGCTACATGTTTAGTGAAGATTTAAAAAATTGTATTCATTATTCCCTGCCCAATGCATCTTACACTCAAATTATAGACAAAATTGTGTCTTCCAAGTATAATAGTAATTCCACCATTGTGTTACTGGTAGGTGAGAATAGCAAGGTAGGCAAGAAAGAATTATTATACTGTATAGAAAGCCTAAGTAAACTAAAAGTATTTAAAATAATTTTATGTGCATTTCCATATGTGTGTTGCCAGCCTTCATCTCATAACAAAAAGATACACTATTTGAATAATATTATTCATACTTTGACATGTCGTCATAGTGACACTTTTATATTTTTTGACACTAATAATTTTATTAGTAATTATTGTTTTAAGACTAAAGATAGTATATATCTTAAAAAGCAGGACAAATACAAAATTGCTACATTAGTAGCATATAATATTAATTTTTGGACGAGTTTACATTGTAAACAAAGCAATAACCATATACCTACAGACTTGCCAGGTACTTGTAGTGGTAATTCTGTATGTTTAACTAATAATAGCAATTTAAACTAAGTGTTCAGACAACAGGAATGCCAGAGCTAAAGATAGCTCATCAAAACATACAAGGTCTTCCCGGCAAGGAATTAATAATTGAATTATTCCTAGAGAAATTCAATATAGATATTTTGTGTCTGACTGAGCATTGGCTCATGGAGAGTGAGATGATGTTCAGCATAGACAATTATAAAATTGTAAGTTGCTTCAACAGAGGGTCTGCTATCAGAGGTGGCTCCATGGTCTTAATAAAAAATGGTCTCTGCAGCAAAGAGCGGATTGACATTGTTAGACTTTCTGTTGAGCGATGTGCTGAGGTGGCCTGTGCCGAGCTTGATAGTTATGTAGTAGTATGCGTATACAGTCCACCTAGTAGTGATTTTGGAATGTTTCTTGGGGTCATGGACCAAATTCTTGGGATGGCATCTAGTAGTGGAAAAAATCTAATTGTGTGTGGAGACTTTAATATAAACATCTTGGAACAGTGTAGGAAAAGTACCCAATTTCTAAACATGTTCAATAGTTACAACCTTGAAAACATTTTCTGTGAACCAACTAGAATCACTGCTACAACTGCAAGTTGTTTAGATAATTTTTTTAGTGACAGTGTATGCCTAGGTAAGTCCGTAATAAGTGCGTTGCCCTCAGATCACTGTGGTCAAATAGTATCCTTTTCCAAGGGAAATAACAATCAACCTAAAGAGGAAATTATGTGTAGGCCCATAAATTCTAACAAAATTAGAGAATTCAAAAACTTGTTAGAGAACAAACTCAATTCTGTAGCATACCTAGGCAATAATCCTGATGTTCATTACAATAGTTTATTTAGTACATTAACTGATGCTTTTTCACATACATTCAAACAAAAATGTAAAAGGCACAGTACTAAATCTAAATTCTGTGAATGGGCTACTGTAGGCATATATAAAAGTAGACGAACACTTTTCGATTTATACGCCCAAAAACAGTACAGACTTGATAGTAGTTTCATTGAATATGTCAAAAATTACTCTAAGATATTCAAAAAGGTATGTAGACAGGCGAAGGCTATTCACATTAAAAGGAAAATAATTAAGGCTCCCAATAAAATGAAAGAAACTTGGAAAGTTATTCACAAAGAGTCTGGTAAATGTAAAATGAGGGATACCGTTACTGAAATTAAATTAGAAAACAAGAGTATCACCTCTCCAAAGGATATTGTAAATACTTTTGAAGATTATTTTACCAATATCCCATTGAAACTCACTTCCTCTATTAACTCCAGCGCTGACAGTGCTGTGGCCCTTGTTAAGAGTAATATTAGTTCTTCTAAATTTAACTTTAAACATATTGATCCCAATGACATTTTAAGGGCATTTAAAAATCTAAAAATAAAAATGTCTGAGGATTACTGGGGCATGTCAGTTAGTTTAATTAGTCATATAATTAATATCATTGCACCTGATCTAGCACTCATATTTAATGAATGTATAGATGAAGGCACATTTCCTAATTTAATGAAACACAGTAAATTAATACCCTTATTCAAGAAAGGATCTAAGTCGGAACTTGGCAATTACCGCCCCATCTCTATTTTGCCAGCTCTGAGTAAGGTGTTTGAGAGAGTGATGCTCAATCAGATGCAACTGTACTTCAAGACCAACAATCTTTTCCATAGCCAACAATATGGCTTTACTGGCGGGAAATCTACCACTGATGCGGGAGTGGCCTTAGTTAGCCAAATTCACGACGCCTGGGAGGGATCGCAGGATGCTATTGGGGTATTCTGTGATCTTTCCAAAGCATTTGATTGTGTTGACCATCAAACACTCTTGCTCAAGCTACGTCGATATGGTTTTGATAACAAATCAATAGAACTATTAAAGTCATACTTAACAGATAGGCTTCAGACTGTTGTTGTGAATAACGTCAAGTCAAACGGATCAAACGTTAAAATAGGGGTACCACAGGGATCAATCCTAGGACCCTTTCTCTTTTTGGTGTATGTAAATGATCTGCCCTATATGATTGAATCTCAGGCTGGCATAGTATTGTTTGCGGACGATACATCACTTGTTTTCAAGGTAGATCGGCGTAGTGCAGATGCGAATAATATTAATAGTATTTTGAACGCCATCTCAAACTGGTTTTATGCAAACAACCTATTGTTGAATGCAGAAAAGACCAAATGTATTAAGTTTACATTGCCTAATGTGAGGCAAGCACACGTTAATGTGGTGCTGGAGGGGCAAAGGTTAGAATTTGTAAATAGCACTACTTTTCTAGGCATTACATTGGATTCGAAATTGCAATGGGGTGACCATATAATTACTTTGGCCAATAAACTCAGTTCTGCTGCTTATGCTGTCAGACGGATTAGGCGGTTGACAGATGAACCTACTGCTAGGCTGGTATATTTTAGTTACTTTCATAGTCTGATGTCTTATGGAATACTACTTTGGGGGAATGCAGCAGATTTCGAAACCATATTTATATTACAAAAGAGGGCAGTTCGTGCCATTTATTGTTTAGACAAGAAAGAATCTCTTAGGGAACGATTTAAAACGGTAAATATTTTAACTGTAGCTTCCCAATATATATTCGAGAACATACTGTATGTCAGGAAAAATATATCCAATTACACAAAAGTAAGTGACATTACAGTCAGAAATCTGCGCAATAAAAATAAACTAATCCTTCCTTGTTATCGGCTTAGCAAAGTTAGTGGTTCTTTTAGGGGGGAAGGTATACGTTTTTTCAATAAATTGCCTGAATCGGTCCTTGGTATGCCTGACAATAAATTTAAAACATTTGTTAAGGCCACCTTATGCAAAAAAGCATACTATAGGACTACTGATTACCTTGAAGACAAAAATGTCTGGCTTGAGCATGGTGCAGGCCCCTCCTAGAATGCTAAAGTGCTACAACTACATAATGCTGTAGTTGTGGCATTTGCCTACTACAATATATTGATATTGTGGTAGGCACGCGACCTTTTTTGCTATTTTTTTTTGACATTAGTATATTTTTGACATTTTCAATTATTTTATTGTTTAACTTCGGTTAAAATTTATTTTATATTATTTTTTTTTTTTTTTTATATAAGTACCTTTATTTATATTGACACGAGACAAAATGTACATTCGTCCATATTTAGTCTTAAGATATCTATGTATAACC
Organism: Lithosia quadra; assembly: GCA_963576445.1. Lineage (NCBI taxonomy): Eukaryota > Metazoa > Arthropoda > Insecta > Lepidoptera > Erebidae > Lithosia > Lithosia quadra. Next base: position 11,826,864 of record OY754880.1, on the reverse strand, counting down.
TGACGTCTTAAAATGCAGCAGTGGAGTTTGTTGCGCCGTTTCTTCTCCACTAGCGCCTAGGAAGCGGTGGTAAACTTAGTATTAAGTAGTTTGACGTCAAAAAGATGTAATTACGTTACACTATTTTGAAAAATAAAGAATTTGAATTTGAATTTGAATTTGATGACATCTGACAGTACAGTATGGTACTGTACATGACATCTTGTAATTTTCCTACTTCATACGACGTTGACCATAACAATTTATCCTGCTATCATACTATATCCTATCTTACTAATACTTTAAATGTGAAATTATGTATGTTTGGATGTTTGTTACTCAAAATCCTAACAACTGGATAGATCTGGCTAAAATTTGATACAGAAATAGATTTTAGTCTGGAATTACACGGGCTAAATTATTCGTGGAATCACGTGGGTAGCGGGATTGGGATCAAAATTCCACGCGGACGAAGCGGCAAGTAACTACTAATTATAATGCGCGTTATAAAGACATCAATAGAAGTCTCTATAAAGCATATCATTTAGTACTTAATATTTGTTTAATCAATTATGAACGTTAAATTACGTTCGAAAATGTTGCCGATACTGCTCAATTTTGGAGGTAAATAAACTAAAGTAACCTGTCATTGATGACATGTCGTAGTTAAGAATGAAAAGGTTGAATTTAACAACTTACCACGTAACTCATTTAAGTTTTGCCAAATGTGTTTTATTTTAGTTAGGTAAACGCAAAAGGAACATTGACTATGTAATAAATGACACCTATTCTTAAATTACCTACTAACAACTGTGTACTGATGAAGCTCCAAGGAGATTCCACATTTTACAAACAAAGTAACCCATTCTTCATCATCTAAGCGCTAACATTGATCACATTTTGGACTTGCACCTTGAAGCCCAGACTCTTACTATTCTGCTCTTCCTTTCCCTGGATTAGTTTTGTTATAATTTACGGATACTGCTATCGTCTGACCTCTAAACCTTGACCCACAGCTTCCTATATCTCACAGCTAGCGTTGGTTTGGGTTGCGAAGATTTTAATGATGAGAACACAGTATTGCACGCAGGGACGAACTTGTGTCTTTTTTAGAAGACACCGATGCTCTGGCGTGAAAAACCGCCTCACCCTGCACAGCACTGAGTTTACGACGCTTTTACTTGACTATGAAGCTACTTAGTATGAAAATATTATATATTAAAATATTCCTAATCTTAAGTTTAGTAAATACCTGCGACACGCACCTCGGTTCGATTAGCACGTCTTGTTTGAACTTAATTAAGAGCACACGTTCGTTACAAAATGAACGTCGACTTAAGATCAAAGCGCCCAATGTTAATATTTGCTAACGTATATTGAAAGAAGTCATTGACACTCACGCACACTAACACAATATTTATCAACTCATAAAACATGAATCTAAGCGACACATACAAAATAATTAGGAACTAAAATCACAAACACTGAGGGTAAAAGTTAAAGTGTATTTTGTATTAATAATTGAATTGTCAGTGTTCACGTTAAAATATTCAGGCAATTTAACTTTTTCTGTGATGAATGAGTTTCATTGGAAAATTCATAACAGGTTCGCTAACGAAAAATTGTTTGCGGTATAAATTATGAATGCTGTGATATTTATACTGTAATATGATATTTACTTAGATTATTAATATTAATAATCTAAGGATATTTATTTTTTGGGATTTTTGATACACAAATATGTTTTAGTGTTGAAATTGGAAAATGTTTTATTTTGTGTGTCAACAATTTGGTATTGTAATTAACATAAAATTTATTTTGTGTCAATTTTTACCCGACTGCCGAAGAAAGGAGGGTAATGTTTTTTTAATGACTGCAGCGTAGACTTTTTCCGGTATGTATGTATTATGTTACTGGTAACTACTAAATTTTTGCACAATTTTGAAAACAAATATTTGCATTATGGTGATTCCCATTTAGTGCAAATATTTCAAAACTTCTAATTTAATAGTCGATCATCATCTTAATAGTTTTCACCTTACACTTTGATGTAAATGTTTCGGAATATATATTCTAGATAGTAGACGAACTAAAGTTGACACGTGCCGACGACGAAATCACATCCTGTATTATATTGACACAGAAGCCTTACTATTTGTCCGGAAATTATGCCTATTTTATATTGCCTTGCGAGTTTTGTGGTAAAGGACGTAGACTATACAACTGGTATTAACTTTTAAGGGCATTGATAAGTAAGTAGGAAGAGTAAAGTACTAACAAAGGCTTAATTCCTAAAGAAAACGATGAGATTAAATTTTGCACAAACGTGCTTCTAAACTTACATAAAACTGATATACTTACGCGATATTATAGCTTTTTTTCAAAATTTTGATAGAAATATTGGACGTAACCTCAGCAGGAATTATGACACATAATTCACATTATTTTCTTGTTAAGATAAAAAATTAAGATGAAAAACCAGTAAGTTACATTTTGTTCTCTCTTACTCTCAATTCTATTTATATTTCCTTGTCTTCTAATTTTCCCTTGTCTCCTATTCTCTTTCCTCTCCTTCTAGTTTTACAAACATCTAGAGTTAGTCACTTAGCATTAGGTAGATACCTGTGAACTTGATAAAAATAAGACCTTCACTTTACGTTCGTCTCGTTCGAGTCCTCTTCGAACAAGTACATTACTTCAAAGTATAAATCAATACTCTAAAGATTCAATAATAGTCGCTTCAATATCCAAGTCATGAGATCAAAGTGAGAAATAGTAGTACGTAATACGATGTCAAGTTTCGAAATCTTGCAATAAAGCGTTGAGACGGTCCCATACAGCCGGCGGCCACAAGTTTCCAATAAGTAATTAAAATCCAGAAACGCAAGAGATTACGGGCTCCTATGTCTCTAGTGTTTGCTCCCGAGCACTTCAAATCTCTCATGATTTCCTGGTATTTCCAATATCGTTAGCCGTCCGCAAATACATTAAGGAAAAATGGTCTGTTGGGTATAAAATGGTAGAGGCAAGGGTAGAAAGAATATAAGTTTAACTTTTAGCTAGGTTAAAATGAAGTTTTAAGAATTCAATTAAATTTTATATCGTGCACCATTTAAGACTAGATTTTTCAATTATGAAATTATGATCAAAATTAGGTTTTTGAAATGTTTTCAATATCAAATCGATAGAATGACTAATCAGAAGGAGAACTGGGCCCGTAGACAACTGTCAAAAGTCTAAATCGCTAAGGAATATAATAGATTAGGTTGACCAATCACGCTCCAGCTCGTGATTCCTCCGCGGCGCGCGCATCGTACGCCGGCGACGAGCTTGGATGTGATTGGTCGACCTAATCTATTCGTTTCCTTAGCGATTTACGCTGTGACACTTGTCTACGGGGGCTGATGAGTTGAAGAACATCAAAATGGTAATGTTTTGGGAAGGGACTGATGAATATAACTATAAAGACACTAAATAAATCTGGGAAGGTGTTTAAAGACAGAGGCAAACGGATGGCTAGGATCTTTGCCTACCTTGGACTAAGAAAAGCATAAGTGTATGTTTGTATATTAAGCTTCAGTAAACATCATCTATAATAAATACCGTAAAGATACACAATTAAAAATGGTTGCAAAATTCTTTCAACAAAATGAAACGATGAATATCATTCATAATCCCTCATAAATGAATATTATTGAACACAACAGTTTAAAACTTTGGAACAAAAATTCATCCAATAAATTACTGGTCGGTAAACCGCAGAAAGGATTACACGAGATAACATCGTAAAACGGAATGTTATTAAAGGTTTCCCTTGTTTATCGTGCTACTGTTCGGGCCATTTTTATGAAGAACTGTGCAAATAGCCGCTCACAAACATTAATCTGCTTTGAACAACAAGATGTAAAGGGACCTTGCTGTGTAAATATTGTGTTAAGGGGACAAAACTCCGGTTTCTCCTATCTCTTGGCGACAATTAGAGCGTGATATGATTTTTATGTAAACTTAATTTACTTGATTCTGTTTTTGGTTTCTTCGTAGCAACGTTATTTGTTCTGAAGAGATTTTTCGTAGACTATCTTTTATGGAATACAATTGTCGACTAATTTCGAAACCATCTTTACGTTGCAAAAAGTTCCAATGAAGTATTTAGCAGCATACAACGTTGGGCTCTGTGAAACAAGTAGCATTAGGATTTAAGTCCTACCGGGAATAGTAAATTGATTGGCCATAATGGCTAAGATGTTGGATGTTTATTCAAAAGTCATCTTTCTCACTTTACCAAGTCTATTTCTTCACTCTTTGTCAGGTCTTGTGTTCTTCCACTAGATCATTAACAGTGATGGGTGATAGAAACCATCTTGACCTTCTCACTTGATAATTGATATGGTTTTGTAGAAGACCCTCGGTTCAAACTTCTGGTGTCCCGAATGTACGAGTATATTAGATTGCATTATGAATGCATAAAAAATCATGTTATTAAATAATAATAATTTTACAAGTTTACATTCAATGAATTCTAAATTTGAAATACCAGCGACCAAAACAATACAAATCATAAACTTCTAACTTACACTAACTAAATCTTTCAACCCTTTAATGCTGTCAGAACGCGAGGCAATTCAATTAGACATGTCGTTAAACAATCGATGCGTGTCTTCATTATTAAATTCTGTTATAGTTTAAAATGTGGTTCGTATAACTGTAATTTATAACCGACGTTCACGGGTTGATTTATAAGGTCGGTGTCAAGGGGTAGAGTTATGGTGACTTCGCGTTTTGTAATTCCTTTAAGTTGTGTTTCCTTGTCTTTATAGAGGCTGTTCATTGAAATTTATCGCTATTAGAATTACTGAATTACATATGTGATATAGTTATCTCGTTTACGAACCAATGAGTCTGAATAAAAGTGGATTATCATATTACAATTCTCAAAATTTTCATGGAGTAAGAGTTGGTTCAGAGTATAATGAACACATGAAGGGGAAGTTATGTCAAGTATAACTTCCCCTTCAAAAGCAAAAACTAAACTGAACATAGGTATTTCTAGAAATTTCAGATAATTAATATGTCTACTGGGTCCATGAATCAATTCAAGTAGACCCAGCTGACTAAAGATTCCAATATATTATTAGCTATTGTAATAAAATTTAATTTCAAATTCTATTCAAATTAAAAATACACATTCTAATTTCAAAATCAGATATTAAAATCAGAGTTACAACGTGTATGCTTATTCAACATGAATTTAAAAATACTAGTGTGATATTTCAGAGCTTTCAAGTTGAAAAGCTACCATTATTAAAATCTAATTTCTAAAATGGCTTGTGGGTAGATTAAATGCGTGTAGAAAATTAATTCTGTGAATTCTTAGATGTAAACACCCCGTAGACAAGATTTTAAGGGATCTCTGCTGAAGGAGCTCTGGAGAAAGTTTAAATTTAAATGAATTTAGCGGATTATTAATTTTGAATAATGAACTTTGTCCTTACCTTTTTACACGCATCGATGAATGAAATTTTCTAAAAGTAAATGACCTGGCCGTTATTCATGTTCTATACATCTTACTAAATTTAGTTCAACAATTTTAAATTTGAATTCGAATTTAACATTAAAATTTGAAGTTTGATTTATATTTTTAATTTGTAATTCACAGATTTTGTAAAAAGTATATTTTTATTTTAATACGAGTATGTTGAATAATGGTTTCATTTAAAGTTTTACTCCTTACGGGTTTGTTGAAAACCTTGTAATTTTTTTTCTTCAGATAACGTTATAGCTTACCACAAAGTCGAAAGTTGAATAAAATAAAAGACAGACCGTAATAAAAAAAAAGATCTACAGAGGATAAAGCTGTACATCCATTTGCGTAGTTAAATTACAAACGCCCAGTTTGTCAGATTACCGAGACTTCGGCAACTAAGGCTAATTGCAGTTGTTGGAGTTAGCGCGGATCTCGCGAGATCAGTTAAAGCCCCGAATGAGTGTTAAAGATTTATATCAGTGGATAGCGGTGATTCAAGATCTTAATCCGGCAGTCCGTGGTAGGAAATTAAGACATTCAAGGGATTTTGGTGCTTTTACAGTTCTTGTATAATGTTTTATGTAAATATTACAACGTGTTTAGAATTGTAAGATATTTTCAATTAGTGTTTATCTATATGAGTTGCTAAAAATTTTGATCTCGTTCCCGCTATCCATGGGAACTGGGAACTTATTTCAGGGATAAAAGTAGCCTATGTGTTATTTCGGAGTACCTATAGCATATCCTTGTATACAATATCAGCCAGATCTGTTCACCCGTTAGAGCGTGATTGCGTAACAAACATCCAAACATCTTCACAAACTTTCGCATTTATAAAGTAGGCTTAAATCTAATTAAAATTAAAATTTAAAAAGCAATAATCGAAGGATCTGGTGGTTGGATAAAACCATAGTGCTCAGGTAAAATATAAAAAATATTACATAGCAATTACTTCAAATAAGCATAAATTGTATTACAGTACGATAAAATTTGAAATGGAACAGTTTGGGCGCGAAATAAAATATTGATATTTTTATCAATTTAACAGTGACTGCGTCACTTAACCCTGGTGTCGAATCTCAGAATATTTCTGCTATTCTTTTATAAAATAATGTCGAAGTTTAGGACCTCCATGAATTTTGTTTGAAAAGCAATTTTGATTTATTTGCGCTTAGAAAATTTTAGAACCACCAGACTGTTGATAACAAAATATTTTCATTATCCATTGTACATACGTTTGAATATATTTCTTGAAAACAAATATTGTATATCTAAATACGTGTGGTTTGTAAAATGAGTGGGTATATTTTTTAAGTATTTTTTTGGTTCCATATGTATGTTTTTTTAATAATACTTTTATATTTATCTTTCGAAACGTTCGTGTGTAAAATAAAATATTACAACATTAAATATAAAATGGAATTATATTTCGTTAAGTACTAAGGCCCAATATCGCTTAATTACTTTCATACTGATAGAAATTGAGCTTTTTATATTAGACGACTAAATTAGTTGGTCTAGTCTACTACTACTATAGGTCTGAATTAGGTATAAACGTAATTTCGTTTACTAATATTCTCAAAAAAATACTAGGTACGTTTGCCTAGGGTGTATGAGTCCAAAAAAGATCTACGAGGCTCAAGCCATAGCCAACCCTACCTGAAAGCCGTACATGCTAATTGACGGATGAGGTCCGGAGGAAAGCTTACGCTAGATGCTTTCCTCTCAATGTTATGGGGTCAGGGTAGGATCTATTTTTGCATTTGTTTCTATATACTGGTAACGGCTAACTATCAGATAGTCAACATGTTAGTTATAACTTATGATTTTCGATCTGGCATACTATATTATATACACAAAGCACTTGTAAAATCAATATTCCTTTATAACTATCTTACTCACATTAATTTAACCCTACACCTGCACAAATCTATATTATATATAACCCTTCGCCCGCCCCTGAGAGAAAACCGCTAAAGCGAAACGCTGATTCGATTTCACGTTGAACGCTCATAGTTATCTCACTAAATCTCTAGGTGATGTGATTTACTTTAATTTAATTTTGTATCAGCAAACCCGTATAAATACACCTTAATTATGTTGTAGGTGAATTTATAGCTGGTGGCTTAGACATACGTGTTATGTTATGCTTGGGTGATTTTAGATGAAGTTGTATCTTATATTTTTACTTGCTTTTGAAAAACTTATTCTGTCCCCACTGAAACCCATTCCTGGATTAAAAGGTGCCTATATTTTAAACTATAATCTATTCTTATTCGAAGTTTGATCCAGATCCATTTTGGCTTTTTGTCACAACTATCCATCCTTACAACCACTCTGATAACCTTTCCGATTTTAGTAAGATCATCCTCGTTAATACTCGTAAAGTTGCAGTTTTTATTCTTACGTACAGGTATTTCCAGAATCAGAGTGAGCTTAATGTTTTTAGTATCAGTAGAGAAATGGAGAAGAAATCCGCGGTAAGTAATTTAGGAAAAAAAATAACTCCACTTTACTGATAGTTTTATTGGTTCTTTCTCATAGCGTCTGGTATAGCGGTTTGAGATTACTATTTTAAATTGTGATGTAAATTTTTCTTATTTTTTTTTTAAATGAACTCTAACGACTTTTGTAGTTAGGACAAAATAAAAAGAAAACAAATTGAAGATCAATTCAAGTGATTTCGTTATGCCACTGAAGAAGGTAAACTGAATGATGGTAAATGGTTATTTTAGTCAAAGGGTACTGGTAACATTTGCGTAAAATTGTGGTACTATAAAGTTCTTAACCGCTTAATTACATTAATGCTTCGTAATTAAATGAAGAAAAATAAGTTTGTACAAAATTTTAAGTGTCTATTGCACCCAAAAGTTGATAACCTTCTGAAAACCCGTCTATGCCACAAGAGCGTATCAAATTATTGAATAAGTGGTATAGCAGCGGCGAAATTAAACGCCAAGCACCTACAAATCAACGCCAGTTTAGGGTTAAACATTAAATATTAACAAAGTTTCTTAAACACATGTTCTTGACTCGAACGCATTTCAAAACGCATGTAGGTTGTTTGCGGTTACAGTGTAAGCGGCGAATTACTCCTATATGTAATAACTGAAGCCTATAAATATGCCTACTAAAAATAAGCACTTATTTTTTTTACTTCAAAATGAAACTTCAATGATTATAACTCGAGGAAATGTGTGGCGTAATTTAAAAGAAAAATATATCGCATGCTAAGAGAGACTTGTTAAGTTATGCAAATAAATAAAACTTTTTTTGTAATAATAAATTTCAAATTATTCTAAGTCGAATTTTATCTTTAGAAAATTAGATTTAAAGTTAATATTTTTGCTATTTCTATGACATTAAGGAAAGGAATAATGAAATACTTCTAATTTAAGAAATAGTAGCGTAATTTTTAAAGCATCATGCCTGTACTCGCGACGTTGAAGGGTAATAAATTATAACATTTAATTTGGCGTGTAAAGTATATGATGCTTTTTGCTCTTAATTATGTTTCACTTCGATCTATAATCTATAAAGTACAATAAATAACTACTTGTATGGTACCTAGCATTCATGAATTTCATAATAATGTAAAACAAACCGAATAATCATTATTTTTATTTGCTAATAATCAACACTAAAAATCGCTCCACGCTCCCACTCAGTCCCCACCATGTCAAATCCCACCCGTCGTATATCCCTAATTACTAATCGTGATTACAAACGCGTCGCGTTACCGTGTTTACCTAGACTATAATTAAAGCGAGTTAATCTAAAATGTTCCCGGCTCATACAAAATGCAGTTGCCTTAGGTGGAAAGACTCAGAGAGCTTTCTTAAGGGGTGATTCAATTGTAAGTAACAGTGATATTTTATTTGAAAGCTTTTTTTCGACATAAATTGAGAAAAGAAGACTATTTTTAGAGAATAGTCAGTTTTGGAAGTCCCGTAACACTTAAAAATAAAATCGGTAATTAGATCACAATATTATGCTGAATATTTAAAGTATTCTTCTTTGATAAGGAATAGAAAATATGCCAAATAATTAAAATGATTGCTATTTTTGTTTTAGTGCTACTAAGTATAGCTACTTTTAGGTAGGTAGGTATATAAATGTGACTAAACATTTTATTGTATGTCAAGAAACCAATTCAACGATTCCAGCACAAAAATTTCATTGGCTTATTTAAGAAGTATTTATGTTTTTTATTTGTGAAATGATTTTCTTTTCTGTAAAAATAAACGGCATATTTGTAGTAATATCTTTTGTGAACTTTACAACTTATTAACATAGTTACCATAAAATTTTGGAGCTATAAATAGTGTTAATTACTTTTTAATACAACAAAGTAGATATAACGCAAAAGCAAGTACTCAACTTTTAAGACGAGAAACCAACAAGATGAGTCGAATACGATTGTGTGCGCTTTTCACAGAAACACCCCTTTTACGAGTTTAGCAGCCACTTAGGAAAGCGTCTTATGAGAACCAACTTTTTATTCGAAGGAAAATTGTACAAAACGACGGGACTATTGTTTTTGTTTCGCTCACGGGTGTTTACCAAGAGTTTTTGAAGTAAGATGAATAATTTCTGGGCGTTTCTTGGAAGAAGACGCACTTAAATATTGGTTTTTATATAAGTGCAGTTACGGGAGTTTGTAAAGATTTTTAAATAAATGTTTCCTCGGTGTAGTTTAAAAAGAATAAGCGGTTATCATCATTTCTTATACGTATCTATAGTAGTAGATTTAAATACAGTATGACACTTTAAATACTGTACAGGACAAGAGGAAAATGTTTGCGACCTAAGCCAACCACGTTTAGGCTGTGGAATGACCTCCCTCTGTGGTTTTCGCTAGCGTCTACAATATGGGGTTCTTCAAGAAGAGCGTTAGAAGGTTTTTACAGGGTCGGCAGCGCGAGTGTGACGCCCCTGGTGTTGCACACGTCCATAGGCCACGGTAACCGCTTCCCATCAGGTGGGCCGTGCGCTTGTCTGCCACCTAAGTGGTATAAAAAATAACCATAGGTACCTTCTAGCAGGTACACCTACTGATTAACGGATGACGACAGTACTGAAGAGTCAGATGGCAATAGCACACGTACCTAATAGCCAAATCAAGAGAAATAGCAGAAAGCAAACCCAGAGTTCGGCACAAGTTTCGAATGCAACCGCGACTTACGCGGTAATGATGAGATGAGTAAAATATAGTTAAATCACTTACCGTTCAGCCTGCAGCCTTCAGGCACTTCCTTGCACTACACACATAGTTATTTCCATTTTGCTGGTCGGCTTCCACTTGATAGTACATGAGCTGCTTGTATAACAGATGCATATCACTAGTTCACTGCCACTACCGTATGTCTTAAGAAACAACGGTCAAATTAAGCCTGTATTATTAGTCGAAAACCATTTACAAATGTAATATACACACAAAATTCGTTGCAGACATAGAAAGTATTCTGTATTCTGTTAACCTGTCCTGCACTGCCATTTTTTTTCTGTAATTATTTACTACAACAATAATAAAATTGTGACATATTAAATATTTTTTCTGTATCCAATGTCTCTAATATTATGTAAGAAAATTTTAAACATTCTCACTTGAAAGCATTGTACCTACAACAGATTACAAATTTCACACATAATTATTTTATTAGGTGACGAATGAACTGTCACCAATGTTATTGTGACAAGGATCGTAGCGGTATAATACAAGCATTTAAAATATTCGCGAAATAATAAATTACAGTTTATACCAACTACACAACACAAATAATGAAAAGTCATAAAGGGTTGTGCGAAAACACGAGGGGAACTGATTCAAGGTCAAAATGAACTATAGACTGTATAGAGGTGTATCGTAGCGGACCCCAGCCGAATATATATTTAAAACACAATATAATATGATTATCAAGCTGTCCCCCTAACACAGACAAAATCAATAGCGTCTGCATGAGCGTATATGCAAAATAACGCGATGCAAACGGCGCATTGCGGAAAGCGGACCTAGAATGAATAGAAGATAATTGAGAAGTAAATTCATTTGCAATACAATTTTATTGAATTATTCATTTGATGACACTTAATTTAATATTTTACCGTAAATATTTATTAATAATTACATATTATTTTTGATGTTACTCGAATTAAAACAAAACTACATAACATTTAGGTACTGAATTATTGTATATCTCAGATACATATATATAATTTAATTGACACTAAACAGGCCACAAATAAAGAATAATACATTAAAGTTATTTGTACAATGGGTAGTCTTATCTCAGCTTGCAATTTCTTCCAGACAACCTCAGCCAGCTTAACCTATCTATAATAATGATTTTTCAATCGGTTAAAAACGCGCATGTGATTCGTCCATAGGCTACGGTAACCATTATGTTTATCCAGCAGCTGCACCACAATAGTAGTAAGTAGGTATAAAATCACAAAAGACAGACACAATTTTATTATGATTCTCATAATGTAAAAGTACATCTACGATGTGACAAAATTGTTCTGCAGTCGTTACATATACTTAGGCATCAGACAAGCAGATCTACCTGTTTGTATGTAGCGATACAGTGTGTATTTACAGTGATTGCTCCGTAATATTTATGCGGGGCGACGCGAGCTGTGACCGGCCCGGAACGACGCGCTTGTTCAAAGCCATTTTAACTTGTACTGGGTACGTTTGACGGTTTTAAATAAAATGATATTATAGTTGCCTGATTTTTTTTTCAAAATACGGAAAAAAAAATATAGACACATATCACTGCATATCACTATGTTTGACTTAACTGAGTAGGTTAGCATATTCCAAGGTTAAGCAATAGGTACTACTACTATAGGTTAGAAGATACCTTTAATTAATAAATCAATTCATTTATTTTTATCGAATTTACGGTTACAAGATACCAAACATAAAATGTATATTTATAAGGTACCTGTGCTTTAAAAATGGTCTAAATTCTTTTGCCGCCAAACCGAAACTTTTTATATTCGGATCTTTGAACGGGAAATTACATTTTTTATATCACTTAGGTAACAGACAAGCACACGGCCCACCTGATAGAAAGTGTTTCCCGTGACCTGTAGACGTATGCAACACTAGGGGCGTCGTATTCTACCTTAATTAAACGAGGTTGAAGCTCTGACAAAGGTGGTATGATCTATTAATAGTCTAAAATACAATACTGACACAACACAGACTGCGTCATTATTCATTGCATACAACCGAAAAAAGTTTGTATTTAATGTTTTAGTCTACAAATTACAACTTTGTAATTGAAAAGTACAGTACAACAGACGATTTATTTTATGATAGAAAGAATAAAGATTTTAAGTCTGACCAAGACCTTTGTAACGAAGGAACTGCATCAAAATCCATCCAGTAGTATTTGGGATCAAACAGACAAACAGATAAGAATTAAAAAAATGTGTTCATAATCGTTCATAACATAACTCAAGTTTTTATTTTTCAAATATCTCCAATATACAGACACAGCTCATTTACAATTTTATAATAGTAGCTCCATGGTATAGTATAGATAGATTAATAATTTTAGTTTTTACTCAAAACAGGCTCACGTTTGAACAAGATTGTCGTTGATGGAACATGCTTACCTTGAGGCAATCTAGCCATTTTGGATACCTACGCTTCAGGGTAATATATTTCTGGGAAATTTGACTCAGGTAGTCCTATGTATACTCAGCAGTATAAAAACTAAACTCTCCAGACCTTTGAGACTTTAATTCTCAAAATAAAGTAACAATCTTATAAATTTATTCGTCTGATTTTTAACAAACTACTTATATATTTGTGTATCTTATCCGTAATCAAAAACAAAAAGTGAGTCTAATTAAGCGACACAAAAATATTTCATTTACATTTAAAAAATACTGCTCAAATATTTCGAGAAGAATATCTGAATAACAAATACACAAATGAGCATTTTATTTAAATTAGCCGTTGAGAGCAAATTAAGAAGTACTGTTTAGTTACAAAAGAGTTTATCTCAAGTGCGCGATTTCTTCGAACAAACTGTCGTCTGGGGATGTTTTATAGCAAAACCACGTTCAAGTTGAACTGTTATATATTTTATCCTATCGGTGAAAATCTTTGAAAGAAAAGGAATTTTGCTTTCTTTTGTCTTTACCTGGTGGCTATAGCCGCAATTACCTTAACGACCTTGTGAAGCTCAAGCATTATTGTAGTTAACTTATCGTTGAGTGTCGATTTGGCATTTAGATACTTTTTATAAAGTGCGGCTTTCCACGGTGCATGATTTTGCATATTTTAACACAAGCGTTTATCAATTGTTTTTCGAGGTGAGTGAAACGCACCTCGAAAAACAATAAATTGATAAGTGCTGTGAATTCGACGCACCGCTAGGATTTGTCTGTACTTCTATAAACGACAATAATTCCACAATGCGCGCCTAGCGGTATATAAGATCTAAATTACCACAAAAAGTGCAATAGATTGTGGTATCTAGCGTTAATCCCAGTAATCTAGCGCGTTATCTTTTCGCGCTAAAGCTTTCAAAACTGTCTGGTTATTACTGCAAGGTTAGCTTTCTGTGACTAAAATAGTTGCTGGAAAACTGGAAAACAAGTCTTTCGTTATGACACAAATAATACAAAAATGGAACGTTCAAATAAAATGTGTCAAACTCAGATCTTCAGGATTTATATGTCTGGTTCATATGGCTCACTCTTTAAGCGGCTACTCACACACCTGCCACAGGGGCAATCTAGGGTGTAAAAGTGGGGATGCCCTTAATTGCCACCTGTGTGCAGGCAAGCAGGGACAAGCTAGATAGGTGGCAATTAGGGTCATCCCCACTTTTACACCCTAGATTGCCCCTGCAGCAGGTGTGTGAGTAGCCGGTCTTATACTAACAACTGCTTGTGTTAGCATTGCTATCTATTTATAACACCCTGGACTAGGTTTCCATGGCTTGCAAGCACGGGATCAGTACGCCACGAGAATAGATCAGAGATAGCTTATTACTGAACCTTAATTGTACCTTAATTGAAACAAACTTTCCCTTTCCCTTCAGGGTCGGCAGCGCGTGGGTAACGCCCTTGGTGTTTACACGTCCATAGGCCACTGTGACTGCTTCCCATCAGGTGGGCCGTGTGCTTGTCTGCCACCTATGTGGTATAAAAAAAACAAAAATGAGATATGGACAACAATTATTAATGAATTGTAACAATACAAAAGTTCGACAAGAAAGCAATTTTCTAATTTCAACTTGCCACTCAATAATACCCTTCGTTCAATTTTCCTTTAAAACTTTGCAACAGAGGAAGGTCGTACTATACTAACTTTAAATTGCTAGAGACGGTTAAACTAATTTTTGATGGATCCTATTTCTAAGAACTGTTCAAATAAAACTTGAAAAATAACTTGTAATATTTCTTCAACGAGTACCTTGATCCCTTGCTGGGTTCAACGAGGTCAAATATTTAGGTCATTTAACTGCGTAGGATGTTTCCTACGCAGTTGAATGACCTATATTTGTGATAGTGATACTTCCAATTCTGTAGACTAGTATTATAAATAACTAGTTATTGCCGCTTTAGCCCGCGTGGAATTCTGTTCCCGTTTTCGACACCCACAGCAACTTATGCCAGAAATAAAAATATGATATTGCTGACTAAAATCTATTTCTGTACCAAATTTCAGCCAGATCCACTCAGTTATTAGAGTGCGATCGAGTAGAATTGTGAGAGTTAATACATTTATTTGTTACTCCATTACATAAAAACAGCTACACAACATGACAGCACATTATATAGAACAAATACATACGATATTTATTTTAAGTGCTTTTTACGTTCCTTATGAAAATAAATATGCAATATTTAACACAGCGCGAATGCGAAAGCGAAGCCCGTGATGGTTACCGCGGGTAAAAACGTCACGGCAAACACCTAGTAATAGGTATATTACAGTCTTCAAATCTTCTGAAATCATGAAAATAAGGCTCTGGTAATGATGAAATGCCATAGCTAAGGTATTTTGCTAATAGCTCTTGGGCTAGTGGTTCAAGGTCAACCGCCGGTCACGCACCTCTGACATTTTAAAGTTAAGGTGCGCTTTAGACATTATTTACACTGAAGGCAAAGAATATCTATGGTACTAAAGGTGAAGGAAAACATCGTGGGGATTTCTGTGAACTTATGAGTTTCTTAAAACCTATTTGAAAGTGTTTTAAAAAACTCGCTTCGGTACAATGACGTTCGAGTATAATGACGGTTTCAGTCATCACAATCCTGAAGGTAAAGAATGTAAAAAATATTTTCAGTTACTCTTCAAACCTATCTTTATTTCTTCTTAAAATCCCAATAACATAAAATAAACATGCACATCTTGACTATACGCATGAAGAAACTACGAAAACAAAACATCTATTTAGGACGCAACACTATCAGATTTAAGGCCTTTTAATAGCGTTCGAAAGGACAATAAAAATAGATCCATTATGCGAAATTGGTGCTATAGTACGTGGCCATAACACATCGTCCCTATAACGCTTTAAGACAGGTATAAGCCATTAGGGAATAATAAAATACCGTTATCGAACCATTAGACGCTCGTAAAATAACAGTTAGTCATAATATAATAATGTGATGGATGTTAATATCCATGTTTTTCCGCTGAGGTTGTTGTAGACACTTTCGTAGCACCTCTACGGAGTTCGTAGAGGAATATGATAAAGTTTCATTTCTCAGAATGTTGGGTATGATTATATTTTGATTTCTTGCGTAATTATGCTAGAATTTGAAGAAATGATAGTTTAATAATGAAGTGAACAAATGCTAGAATATCGTGTATTTTTACAATAATAAAATTACAATCTAGAACAAAAACATCATTTCTCGCTATATTTACCCACTCTTTAACACTAACCCTTTGGGTCACCTTACATCCCAGCGCTCGAAGAACCGAGACGTTGTGCAATTTTAGTCGGTTCAATTCAAACATAATCGACCCCGCTGGTGCAGCGGGGTTGGTATCCGGGTGATTGCCACACGAAAAAATGGTCCAATAAAAGTAATTTTCTTCGGTACTGGTTTGCTACGCAAAACAAATTAATAACTTCAAGTTCATTCAGCAAGTTGGTATCCTAAGCAATCTTTTAAACATATCAAAAAGTCACCAGATTTAGTTGAACCTAAGTTTATTCAGTTGGAAAAATGCACACCCTTACCACCGACCTGAACCTTCAAATTGGCCCTTTTGACATTTGGAAAATGAAATTCAATAATACACTTATATCTTATAAGTTGAAGTTGAAACCTGTCGTGTGTCGCGTTTGTTTGAAAGTATTCGTATTATTAGATTATTAACGCCTTTGTGGGTATTTTTATATAAAAAAATACAATGTTGGAAAAATATGCTCTCCAGTTTTGAAAATACTTTCTTTTTGTGTTAATTAATTAAGGTACCTACATATTATAATTGTTTTTTTTTCATTAATGATTTATTAGTAGCGTGAGCCGTGGGATGTTACCAGTATTCTCATTATTCACGTCGATATATTGGTTAGGGTACGAACTTGTAGGGTGCGGGCCGGAACCTTCACGTGGTGCACCTGGGCAACGGAGGCGAGCAGCGCCTCCCACTCGCCACGGGAGACGCTGCTGCCTGCGGTCAATCCGGCCGGGGTGGGAGTGGCCCTCTAGAGGGCTGCTCCGAGGCTCTCCACGTGTCCCTCTGACTAGCAGATGGCACAGTGGGGAGCGAGCGGGGGGCGAGCTGATTGTCTGCGCGCCGACGGTTGGGTGACAGGACGGCCTCCTGTCACCCTACACCCCACCGTCGGCGAAGTGGCGCGATGCTCGCCCCACCCCCCCTTTCGGGGGGTCGAGGGGGCCATCTTAAAACCGTAGATGGCCCGGGGTCAGCTGGGGTGCGAGGGATATGCCCATTTGGTAACCTTACACCCCGGTTACTAAGGCCCGAGACGGCGTGCGGTTTTAGTCGGTTCGATCCCGACATAACCACCCCCGATGGCCGACGGGGGTGGTATCCATGGGGATTTCCGCACGATAAAAAAAAAAGGGTACGAACTTGTAAAGTCCTAATTGTAATAAAATTATAACGCTTTAGAAATTACATCACCACCGTTGATAATAAAATTTTAGAGATAAAAAAACGAAGATTACTATATTATGTTCATACTATATAAGCATACAGTACATTAATAACATAACAGTACATTACAGTATAACATAATATATAACCTTAGAAAATCTTCAAAGGTTTCATGCAAACAATACGTATTTTTTCCTAATGTAATCACTACTGAGAAATTTTCTGTACTGTATATTATAGTATACAATGACAAACTTGACAACAAACTTTATACACAGCATCAATCACAATGTCACCTGAATTCCAAATACTCACTTTACCCCTTCCATTTGCAACTTTCGTTTATTTTCCCCCTTTTCCACGCGTCAGATTTGAGCGAAATCAGGCATGTGATGCAAGGAAAACATACATCAAATGCACAATGCGCCTGTAATAGACTGCGATAGGGATTTTAATATGGAAATTCATCCGTTACGCACGCTTCCCGTTTGTAATAACATTCGAGATCGATAAAAGAGTTTAACTTATATTTTTTGGTAGTTTTTCTGTCGTCAGATGGGGCATGTTTGTTATTGTTGACAATCTGGTATAGGTATTTTTATGAAATATGGATATTATGTACTCCATTTTCATATCGCAACATTCGGTCTTAGAGTTTTATATTATTTAAATTTATTTCAGAAGTTCATCAAGAAATCAAATACTTTAACATGATGGGGATTGTTTTTCATTTATTTTTACTCACGTACGCCAGATTAGCACGTACTGATGAATAGCAAATAGGTTAGTTTTTATTTCGAAATCAGGGTAATGGGATAAGTATTCAACAATTAGTAACAGTAGACAACAGATACCTAGTATTTTAATATTTAGCAAATGTCTTATAAGTTATATCATAATTTATCGGCAAATAATATACAGAATTGATTAGTAGAGTACGAAGGTACTTAACTCTTTATAAGGTCATTATACTTCGCCATGTTCTTCACAGAATTAATTTCATAATAAATATTTTTAGTCTGTGTAAATTGGTAGTAAAAATATCGATGACAAAAGGCACATAAAAATACAATTCTCCTCATTAGTGTTCAGCAACGATATCGTTTCTAAATAGATTCTCTATCAACATCCAATTTATTTGAATATTCATGAATCATAATAAATAAGCAATTTCGTATCGAATGCATTTTAGAAGTTGTTAGCATTATTGGAAAGTAAAAAATTCAACCTACTTGGTTATACCATAGCGATAGTGATTTATTTATGTTGTTTATTTTCATCTGCATAATGTATTGGAATCATTCGAGTGTGTATCAGAGAATAACATTATAAATATAATGCATGATTGATTGTATTGAACGTTTCATATTTCGCAACTACCTAATCTAATTTGAATTCAAACATAAAAAAGGATCTCAACTGATAAATTTTTATGGTATTGCCTAAAATAATGTATACACAAGAATTCGATGAGAAAAGAACAATTTTTTTTTAATAAGCTTTACATCAAGAAAAAAATTTTGGCCAGTTGTATGATTACGACCATTACGTGCATTATACTGCTACATCGAATCGGAGGTCGCAAATTCGATGCCCGCTCAATGCAATATTTATTTTATGTTGTATGAATATTTGCATTCGTCTAAGTGTTTCGATATATTTATTACTATCTAGGTATGTATATCAAAATCATCGTTTATTTATTGAAAATATATTATAGTGGGTAGTTTGATATGTACAGATAACTTAACCTTAAGTTTCAGGTATTCTCACTAATTAGGTTGTAAAGGTCAGACGTCCAACATGAATAGACTAAATTAGTCACATCTAACTAAACAAGCAGCGGTCACTTGTATTAGTTATACCAATGTTGGCTTGGTAACGAGATAGGGTTAAAGATGAATGTGTTATACGAAACTTTATAATAAAGGTGAGTGAACTTAGCTGTAATATTATAAACATTTATTCTTGATTTGGTCACTGTGATTATGTGATAATTATTATTAGTAGATCTGACAGAAATTAGTTTTTAAAATTCTCGGCCGGTTGAACGGCTTTTAATACTTTTTTTTAGGACTTCGTCTGATTTAACGCTTGGTATTTTTTTCTTGCAATTAATAATGTAGAACCCTATATATGACCAAAAATAAAATCATCAAATATCTTAATGATATTCTGGTTACTTTTGGTTGTGATAACCAATACCCTCTCGAGCAGAACCACGGGCATCAGCTAGTTTATAATATATCCCTGTCTTATTTAGGGAAAATAAGCGTACTAATGTAAGGTGGAAAATACAACTACTGTTCCTTTACAGTATAAAAGTAATTCACAACTGAAACGTATGTGTGAAAAGTACTGATAACAATCCAACATTCATATTTCAGGATCACAAGAACAAAGTGTCAGTGAAATAAATTATTCAAGTATCAGTCAACCCTTCGTCTTCCGAGATAATATCCTATGATTTATGTCGGCATCCTACCTTAAGTGCCATGACTTAGAATCTTGTTTAGACTCGCTGGCAACAGATCTACGTGGGCGAATTTATGAGACAGCAGTAAAAAAGGCAAACAAAGTTCGTGTGAATAAGTCTAAAAAATGTTGAATGTTCAGCTTACTTGAAGGTGACATAATAATAACGTACATATTTTCAGAGTTCAAAATATATTTCAGAGTTATAGTGGGTGAGAAATTGTCTACAATTTTATTTTACAACGTTCGTACTGAGTGGAATTAGCAGGGTTAAGTGTATATTATTTCATTTTTATTGAGCTGAAGGACGAGTACTTGACGTAAATGTATAGCAGAGAAATTCTCGGTGTAATTTATGTTACACGTGATAGACGACAATAACCTACAACGCTTCTTTGACTTGGCTCTTTTAACTCTAAATGTTCTTTGTAATGTTGGATTTCCATGGCACTTAAAATAAGCTCAAGAAATCCGCATTGCGGTTTGACATTTGGGAGATCGAATTGACATCAAGACTAGACTGAGACTGAATTTTGAACATATTTTTTCAAGAATTGGCCCTCAGAAAAGAAAAAGTTCACTATAACTGCAACAAAATCATCATGAAAAATACCATATTAATAAACTAAAAGATACTCTGACCCTTCTTTAAAAAAAATCACAAATTACATCATAAAAAGGGGCCTAGTACAAAGGGCCACATTATTGAGTGATAACATCGGTACGGCCGCAAAGGTTTTTCAAATGAGGTATTACGTGTTGTATGAATGAGGCTTCACCGCAGTTTGTATTCAAGCTGAGTGCTTCACAACCTACGCATCGCCATAAAGCCATGATGGATATTACGGTAACCGATATTTTTCACAAATTGCTGTTACAAAAGATAAACTGTTTTACCCATTTAGATATTAAAATGTTAATTTTGCCCTATAGTATGGTAACACTCATCATACTAATTGCAGTGTGGTTGGGAATGCAAATACAGACGACTAATGGCTTCCTGTGCCTGTTCAAGAGACGACAACTTCAAATGAGTTTTGTCAGACGTTTTACTATTTGTATGGCGTTAATTGTGCCTTTAGCTTATAATCATTATCAATAAAGATTAAGAAATTAAATCCTTTACTACTGAAAATTTGGTCAATTTATCTATTCAAAAACGATTTTCTTTAATTCAGAATTGGCTTAAAATAATGTTTTTTTTATTCACAATAGAAGAGTTTTGATACTGTATAATAATTATAATTCTTTCTTATTCTGTATTTTACATCGCTACAATCTTCCAGTCTGTGTTATTTAAATTGGTTTTCAACCAATTAAGATCTATATTAATGCATCTCATTCAAGATGAGTGTTAGTTTTCAGTGGTTAGATAGGTATATGTATCGAGCTTAACATTTAATTATTACTTTGAGAATTCATAACTTCTATTTACACGGAGTTTCTGAATCGAAAGATTAATTTAATTCAAGTTTTAACTAAGTTAGGAATCCTTTCAACCAAATTCTAAGACGGTAACTTGGTTCAACAACTTTTGAATATTTTATTATTTTTCGTTTTTCTTGCGTGTGATTAATGAACACTAGTAGTGAGTTTAAAATTTATCAAGAAAAATATACCTACACTTTGAACAAACTTTCAAATTTATAATAGTAGTAACCAATCGGTTAAGTAGTATGTTTCTTCAGTCAAAAATGCAGCGACAAAATATTTTTTGTAATGTTATTATAACAGTCTTGAGAGTACCTGTTAACTTATTGAGGTTCATATCTATTCTAAAATATAAATTCACAAGTTCATTGATCCCTTATTTTTGCATGCCTTTCCGTATTTTTTTCATGCCATCATTCGTAAAATTTTTCAATGTCAGTGTAAATAAGTGGTCTATAAATTTGTTCAGTACGATTCGACGCTCAAAATCTCTCTATCATATCCATAAGCTTTTATGATTTAAAATCTGTAAAAACGCGGATAGTAGGAGCGGGAATTTGTATATTTCATATATTTTATTGGTACCGATGGATATAAAGCTGGGATAAAATTTCAATTGGTAACACTGCAGACAGCGGTGTCTCACCAGTTTATTTATTGTGTTGGCCTTTAAAGTACTGGTGTATAGGTGTTACTAGAAGTGCCAAAGTTTAGTGAAATAAGTAGTTGTTTTTATTAATGTCACAATATTTTTTTATCATTTATTATTAATAAAAAAAAACATTACATAATGATCAAACAGACCAGTTTTGTGCAGTTAACTCATTAGGTACTGTGTTACTCTTGTATCATTTTTGGTTTAGTTAATATTATTTTCTAGCTGTATCATTATTTTTACGCTTTTTAAGGCTTTACACCCTAATCAAAGAAAAATCATTCATATCGACGCCATTGCTGAGCAAAATAGCGTGAATATGAACACGTATGACTTTTCCTTTTATGCTTCTTGCCTTTTATTTACAATTCCTGTTTGTGGCTGTAACTTTCGACTCTGAGATCAAGTGGCAAATGTGAAATTACAGGACAGATTTCATGAAATTTAATTTATTCTCCACATGATTATTTCGGATGCTTTTCAGCAGCCATGGTTTCGGGGAGACTCCCCTATACGAAACGTCTGGTTCAATGTGAATAATACTTACACTATGTAAATTGCAATAGAAATAGTTTTATTGTAAAGTAGTGCTCAACTCAAACATCTTTTTTAGTATTTGACTACTACCAAATTATATGATTGTTAAATTCAAAAATTAGCATGCATTATTTTTATGTCACTTCTAGTAAACAATAGTATTCTACGGGCAGGGTAAACCCTGTCGCTTCCACTCGAAAAAATTCAATCGCACCTAGCCGCAGACTGTGAGGCCGCAATGAAAATCCCTAGAAAACGTGAAAACGCTCCCAAACCTTCGGCTCAAATAAGATATACTTTATTTTCTGCTGTAATTAATTCTGAATGCTTTGAATCCTTTGGGAACTTTAACGGATTTTTAGTTTAGCCGTATTCTTAGTTATCTTAACGAGGATTACTAGAACAAAGTGGCTTATCAACGTCTTAAATATTTTAGCTCTCATAATTGTAGACTAGGGTACCTATATTACAAGTTGTTCCATTATAAGTGTGTCTATTATAATCTTTTGTTGTGTATAGTGGCTATAATACACTAAAACCCCTACTGTGTACCATGCTATGCGTATAATTGCATAAACATTCTGTTTCACTTACTTTACCGAAACGGCCATCTAGCGCGTGCCCGGCGCTGTGACGTGTGCACCCTCTCCTCACAATACTCTTAATTAGGTGACATCTAGGCACACACAGACGTCACCCCTTTGCCGTTAGCTCTAATAACACGCTTGGAGTGAAAACCTCAACCCATCCGTTGGAAATCACTTAGGGTGGCATCATATCACCTGTCTCTCTTTCGCACCTCTATTACTTGATTAGATCCCTTTGAAATTCTTTCTCCCTTATTCATTACATGACTTTCTTCTTTGAGATTCGCAGATGCAAGCTAATTTGTATCCTAAATCAGGTCCAGGAAAATATGTTAATCTGTATTAAGTATAAACATTTCTAAATACTTTCATTATTAAGTTTCTCTGCTATCTGATCAACCAACACGATTAAACAGATTTCTCCAAACCACACTCCTCTAATACTAGAAGTAAGTAGTTTCATACGCAGCAATTGGTTAATTTAAATTTATAAATGATATAAAAAAATTATCTAGGTTTTTCGAGCGGACTAGGGTGGACGGTTGTGTCGAGTCGAACCGACGAAAACTGCCGAGGTGTAAGGTGGTTAAGGCCTTTCTCTTTCACCCTGACTGACCCTGGGCCATCTTCGGCTTCGATATAGCCCCCTCAAGAACCTCAAAAAACCTAATATACTACGCGAAAATAACATTTAAAAAGCATAAATAAACCCAGAGACATTTTTATCAGATTGTCAGCTTTCATAAATTTAGGCTTACAAGCCAAAATCGCTATTGAAACGGACGGGCAATGAGATAAATCTCAAAAAACATCATATCTTTTTTATTTAGAGGGTCAATTATCGTGATGCGTTGGGTTGTTTTGAAACGAATTGTTGAGATAAATGGAGTGAGTGTATGTATACGCTATTGGCAGTATTTAGCTGAATTTTTGTTTCTTTTATTGTTTTGCATATTTACTGCTTTTTTATATACCACTTGTGTGTAGCTGCTTTTGGAATAATGACTTAAAAAAATATCTGTCGTTTTTATCCTGTTCTCAATGGTCAGTGGTTCCTTTTATAATTTCTAAAACCCACGAAACAGGGGTAGGTAAGTAAACTTGCTGCATATAATATGACTTGGGATATATTTATGGTTACGTGGAGTTTTCACCACACTAAACAAACATCAACTACCAATTTACCATAACTTAAACGTGATATTCGCGCGTGACTATAAGCGGGACAGGCAATATTTGGCCATTTTTGGCTGATTTTTATACCTTTAACATTTTAGGTAGTTATCTTCTAAAATTTATCCTAAATTATTTTTGAAACCCTTTAGCTAGATTATGCCTCTTATTCATTTCTAACGATGCTATTAAAGAAACACTAGAAGTAAAATAAAAATGAATGATTAATGAGAACCATTATAAATGTACAATGTCTTTAATGTACATAATTCTATTTGTTTGTTTTTTCAGAAACCAATTTGGATTACATCCAAATAGGATTTTTATGTAACAGAGACTAAAGAAGATTCCACTTGTATTTTTCACATTCTGGCACTATTATTTGAAATATAAAAATTATTAATTGAAAATGAAATATTATGTACTATGTTATAGTTAATTGATGAATATAAACCCCTCCTTAACGATACGATAAACTTCTTAACATTTTTATTATTCCAATTTTTGTTTCGAACTCCGTGGCACCCTCCATGGTGCAATAGTAGATTGTTCAACTGCTACGTTAGAGGTCGTGGTTCAATTTCCTCTTAGTGCAAAATATTTAGATGTATATTTGCGTTAGTCTGGGTTTTTCTATGTATAATATGTAATGTATAAAATGTATCTATCTAGATAACGTAATTGTGTATAAGTCGTGGTAATGTTTATTCATTTCAAATTCAAAAAAGTATACTTATATTAGGAATCATTATTTGATTTATATTGCAAACGTCATCATGTCACGTTAATCTCTAAGCATAAAAAGGTCTAAGAGCACAGTCATTCATGTTGGCTATCAATCGTCCGTCGACAGTGTATACTTAGAATTGACAATATTTTAGTTGTACCAGCACTATAATTCAGCAATGTGAATACAAGTTTATCCTATATAAATAGTTTTAGCTCTGCATCGCATCGTAAATCACCGGAGATTATCCTAGTATACGTCTCCCATATTTTGATATGTGCATGAATAATTTATACTGTACTTATCGCTGTGCATTACATGTTTTAGCTTGCGAAAAAGTTAGATACCTACTGTGTCTGAGTCGTATACAGATCGTCACTTCAAAGTGAGATAAAGTAAATTTTTAAATTGCATTGTTTTTAAACTAAAACTAAAATGAAAAAAAAAACACTTTAATATTTATTCCGTTCATCATTTACTTTCTTAACTCCGTAGTTATATCTATAGTTATGGAAAAAGTTTGGTCTTTATATGGTAAAGTTTAATGGAAGGAAGTGGAGCGTTACCACTTCCGTTACCTAAGATGCATCAAGAGAAAAATTTCTAGTCAAGCAACCCATGTACCTACCTAGTATTGTATTCGGTAACGAAAGAAAATTTTGAATCTAGTTTTGCACAGAACTTCACTTTCCTTTCCTTAGGACCTTTATAAAACCTTAACCAGGTTGTTTAAGAAGCAAGAAAAGTTTGCTCTCATTCAAATTGATTCTAATATAGGTACCTATTATTTAAACAAATACAAATATTCGTAGATATAACTTTATTTTATTCCTCCAATAATCTTAGCAGGTACGTTCAATCAAACTGCAGTTATTTAATTTGAAGTTAATTAGAAACCAGACGACAGAGATGGAGTGCTATTAATCCCACAGGGAAGTTCACAATCGAGATAATTCTTGTCTACAGAAAGACATTTCGTAGATGTACCTAACCGTTTAAATGATTTCACTAGTCAAATATGTAAACAGGAAATAGGGAAGCGATTCGTCAGGCTTATGATATCTAAGGTCTTTCTTGTGTGTGTTTATAGTAGGTACACTTTGATCCTGATGCACAAGAGTTACAGAAGTGGCAATTGAGGGTGGGACTAATTCCGTTAAAAAATATCAAAGGTTTCACAATAACTGACATTTATTTAAAACAAACAGCTTAGCGTTGAGGAGGAACAATTACAGGAGACGTTGACGGGAATACTACTAATTTCTGTTATTAGAAGGGAATCTTTAAAACATGTGTACATAAATTTTGTATACAATAAACGACACTTAGGTGGATGAAGAAAAATAATATCTTTCATATCACCCGCGTTACAACTCCCTGGCGCACATTTTTTGTAATTCTACTCCTTTCTCTAGAATGCACGACCTTTCGGGTCGTAAGCCTGCCCGTTCCTTGTATAAAATCGATTCAGAAACTTTGAATAAGCGATCCTAAGCGTGAGTACCTTTGCAAAAAAAATAAATAAATCACAAGCTTTGCTCGGGAATAAAAAAAGACGATATTTAAACTGGTCGAGCTAAAAGCAGGTTAGGCATGATTAGTAGTAGTTAGTAGTAGGCCATTTTTATAATAATTGAACTTTATTACATAGTAATTCAAGTCTTAATTCTTTATAGTACACAAAAGTACATAACATAACATACATCATAACATAAACTCACGCTTATATCCCCGAAGGGGTAGGCAGAGGTGCTAGCACCCACATTTCGCCAGTTTATGTTTAGGTCCTAATGTAATAGGTGGCGAGCCTATTGCCATTAACCGAGCACTTATAAACCTGCGATAAATACACACATAACTTCGGAAAGCATCGAAATTATATTCAAAGGAGTTGATCAATATGGGATTTCTACAAGCAAACCAAGAACAGCGCTAAGGTGATTAGCTATTATTAATGAAAAGGAAATTTGAACAAAAATTTTAAAATTAGGAAGGAATTCATAGTACCTATGCTTACTTTTCCTATAAATCGGCAAAAGAGAACATTCGGACGGGACTTTGATCTCGCGACAGGGGGAATACTCCAACTAACTGAGCTACCTTTATTATTAATTTATTATTATCAAACCATTTTATATTGCAATCCACTTCTGGACATAGTATACGGTTCTCCACTTGCCACATCCAGTCCATTCCAGCTACTATTCTTAAATCATCGCTCATCCATGAGATTTTATCAACTAAGTATTTTTTTTCTAATACATATGAGTTTTAGCGACACGATATGAGATATATCCATCGCAAATCAATAAAATTAGTGTCAATGAACCTTAACAGGTGCCTACGTCAAGGCGTTTCTAGTGTGAATTATAACCTCACCCCTCTACACACGATTCTAATATTAGTATTCGTGACTTTTCGATAATATTAATATTATACAAGTTTTTCTTATATCCAAAGCTTGCGATCTGGATTCCAGAATCCGTTAGGACAACTCCGTTAGGTTATTTTAGTGTTAACGGAAGCAACTGCGATCTGAGCAGAAGAAAGCCTGTGCAACAAGTTCGTCAATCTATTAGCAGGTGTACCATCATGCAGATGTGGTTGGCTTAGCCCTTAACATCGCAGTGAGGCCCCACACACCTTAATATACATAATTTGTATTATCGTTAAAGAGCTACAAATTTTCTAACTGTATGAGCTTTTAGGTATCTAATTACCAATTAGTATTGCGATGGCAGGTGATTGATACTTCAAAAGCAATTATACCGCTGAAAATATTTGAATTAACCTTTTTTACCTACAAGTTTATTTAATTTTGTCAACGTCTACTTGGAAACCTAAATAAAGACGTTGATGGATGACAACACGTTAAGCAATTACTTTTTAATTTTAAAAAGAAAAAATATACTGCAGCAGGTATTTTTTCTCTTATTACACGCTAACAATACTTATTAACATTAAAAATGACCATGAGGTATTTTGTTTCATAAAACTTTGGTGGCAGACAAGCAGATGGGTAGCGGTGGCCGTGGCCTATGGACGTGTGCAATACCAGGGGCATCACACTCACGTTATCGCTCCTTTGAAAAACCTTCTAATGCCCTTCTTGAAGAACCCTAATAATATCGAAAGGCTTAGATGAGCAAATCACCTGAATAGAATTGATGGCACAAGAGCTGTCAAATCCATCACAAATTGTACCTTGCAAAAGACACACCTTTAGGCCTCAGGTGTATGAAAAATTATATCAGTTTACCCAATTTACGTTGATGGTAGACCTAACATATTATTTTCGCTATTTTTATGCAGTCATCC
This sequence comes from Lithosia quadra, assembly GCA_963576445.1. Lineage (NCBI taxonomy): Eukaryota > Metazoa > Arthropoda > Insecta > Lepidoptera > Erebidae > Lithosia > Lithosia quadra. Next base: position 11,798,346 of record OY754880.1, on the reverse strand, counting down.
AAAACTTTAAGCAAAGTAGTAATAGGTATTGGTTTTAATTTATATTTAAAATGATGTAAGAATTTTACTATAATCGAATTCTAATCTTTAATATTCTCACCTTACCTTCAAGAGCCTATAAGTCTACAATTACTTTTGCAATCCCTACTCGACGCGCTCCCAAGATGGAAAATAAACATTATTACAGGATAATCCAGTGAGGGGTTGAACCAATCTAACGGCTCGGATTTCTTACATTTCACACCATCTAATAACATACGATGACAAAAGGGTTAACCCTTTTGAGAATCTGAATAAGGATGTACCTGCCGATTTTTCAGTTGGCAGGTGATTAAGTTGCGGAGGTAGTGATAGAGATATTAACCCTATTTTTAAATTCATTTTTTTATACAGAACAATTTTGTTTTATGATATAATTTTAATGCTTTAAAGTCCGTTAAACTGTGTATATTAGAAATAGTCATATTAGTCTCATATTATCGGTGACTCACAAATCACACGAACCTGTTAAATTTATTCTAGGTAAGGTAATTGTTTTATTTGCTAAAGAAAACATAGGCCAAGCCAAGATCACTTGTATTCGACGCATTCAAATCATTCAGTTGTGATAAATAAATAAGATTCTAATTACTCAGTGAAAGATTCAGAACTTTAATCTCGAAACTAATGTTATCAAATAATTTTATTACTTACCAGTAAGATCCTTGTAAATGTACCACAACTACGTCGCTTAATTATGTAGACAAGGTGGCAAATAAACGTACACCCGTCTGTGACTGCCGTCTGTGACGAAACCCCTTCCAAATCTCTCAGGACCTTATAGTGAAGTTTACTGGCAGAAACATATTCATCCTTATAGCGATTTCCTTGTTAAACGACTTCAAAAAAGGAACGCCTCCTTTTTTGAATTTAGCTCGGTTTTTTAAAGAATTATTGCATACAAAGTTTGTATTTAAGCGCCGCTTATTGTTTTTGATTGGTAGGTATTTTGGTTTTTCTGATGGCGGCTGCTGTCTGACCTCCCAACCCCGAGTGGAAAGCCAGCGTCAGGGTTTCATCCGTTTAGCTGGTGCTCTGACTAGCTGGTGAGGTTGACTTGGCCACACTATAGCAGGCTATAGGCTGTTTTATCCCATTGTATCCCTTCTTAATTCCCTCGCAGTCTCCACTACGATTGAGCTCACGCCCTACACAGAGAGTTATTTTAATCTTTTTGCACTTTCCATCGGATTCAGTACGCCGAATCGTATTTACGCCTCAAAGAAACGTCTAGGAGATTGTGTGACGGCGAGCAAAACGATCCGATAAGCGAAATCAGTTTCAAGAAAACGGTCAAGTGCGAATCGGAAACGCGCCCTGGTTCCGTCCAAATCTAAATTGAGAGACATACTTAACGTTGCTTTTGGAAAATTGAAGTTATCAAAACAGTAGAAGATCTTACAATTCAAGAACTCGACGGGCTAATAGGTTTTTATTGCCTTAAGATTGTCTGAATGCTGCATAAACCGTCGTATATTTTTATTGCGCTGACTTAAAATTTTCAAGTCGAGCAAACCTGAGTCCACCCCTATACGTTCCTGATATAAAAAGTTTTGATAGACTGACGAAAAGATAGAAATGATCCTTAAGGATTTAGAGGTAAGGAACCTTAAAAAACTGAAATGTTTAAATGTATGTTTATATACATGATGCGTCTTTCACTATTTCGTATAAGCCGTAAGGAGTAATGTAACCTTTGAGTATTTATGTTAAAATGCTGTGTTAAAAGATAATCAGCTTTATTTATTATAATTATTGTTGGTCTCCGAAATTAATGGTACTTATTCGGTTTAAACCCTTCGCCCAACTTAATTGTTAGGAATGAGTATGTATCGGTAGGTCATTTTCGCGCTCTCTCGATATCAAGTTCGCACACCCTTAGCTACTAGGCTTTCGCTACTCTCCCAAATAATATGACACATTATAAATAGGCTTCATTGCATATTTTGTCATTCATTCTACTGGTATGTGTGTAGTTAATTATGGTGCATATTGATTATCATCTATGGGTCAATAACCTCAGGGATTATGTTACACTTTCACGTCTCACTTCTCTATTCCTTTTAAGCTATATAAACACTTTGATACACAACAACACTTCAGTTCCTTCGGTTGTTTTGAAAACATAGATACACATTCTGAATTCACGCTCGATTTTTAAAATTCAAATTTCGATTCGCGCGCGATTTTCTCTTTTCTTTTTTTTAAGTAATAGGTAACTAGGGAATATAAGGTCCGTATTAAGAATTGACGTTAGCTGCAATAGCCTGCACTGACTGAACTATGCTGCAGTGTTCCAGTGGCCCAGTGCAGCCGCGCGCAACTGACCCCGAATGAAAGCGAAAGTGAATCAATACACGCTCTTCTTGGTTGTCACCTCTCGTCTTCCTTGAAGCAATTAGCCTAGAACTAAGCTGAAGGACTTTTTATGAGATAGGTATGTGTTGACCTGTGCGTTACAAAAAGGTAGTTTTATATAAGTTACGTGTAAGAAGGAGGGAATTTAGGTAAGAGGATTGAAGAGTGTATTAAGTAAACAAAAAAAAGTATTTACCAAATAGGTACATAAAAATTAATAGTGTAGGTATGTTGATTATCGTTAAGTAATATGAGATGAGTTGATTGTACATAGAATACAGTTGCCATTTTGAAAAATTCGGTTGAATTGATGAGCGTGTGTCATCATATTAAATAGGTTATATTTCATTTGTTGTACGTATGGATTGTACCTACCTATATTAAATTATCAAATTCACCCTACTTTAACCGTAAAGTTACATATATTCCTAAATTCCTATAGAGGTATACTATAATGAGGTGGAGCTAAAGTAACATAGATATAATGTATAAACCAATTTCGAAGCTGATCTGAACCACAAGCTGCCGGTAGCAAAGTAAATATTTACATGGGAAGTTATTTGATTACGGTAATCACTTAACATCAGGGCCGGGCCCATTGCTTGATAGCTAATATCAATTTATTGGATATAAGACATTGTATATTATTAATATAGTATATGTGAATGTAGATGCACAGTAAAATGAATTGTAAGTACCTAGTTTTGGTGTTAAAGGTGTTTTAAAATTTCGATGATGATTTTTGTCAATTTATATAATTTAACTAACTGTTGCCCGCGGCTCCGCCCGCGTGGATGTCGAAATCCGTTTCAAAAACTATCCTATCTCTCAAGTTGGATCGAACTGCACATGGTGTGCGAATTTCATTATAATCGGTTAAGTGGTTTAGGAGTCCATTGAGGACAAACATTGTGACACGAGATTTATATATATTAAGATTAACTGATTCGCCACACAGTTGACAATTTACTATAAATCTATATTAATAGTAATAATATTATTCTGTAAATCTTAAAGTTTATACGTTTGGTGTCTGTATTACCCTCAACCAACCAAAAAGTTGTTCAACGGAGTCAATTCGACTCCCGAATGTTCCGCAACCACAACTTTCATTGACGCCCACTGCGTCTCTTCCCGTCCACTACTTCATACCTAAATCATGATTAGCTGTAACAGCCTGCATCTTTTTATATAGAAATCTATAATATATATAGAAACACTCTGCCTGACTTTTCTGAATGAAAAACGAACTCACGACTTCCAACTTATTAGTTGAAAGCCGTGAGTTCGTTCGTTCTACCGTCATGCCACAGAGGTTGACGTATAAATTCCCCCTTATTCGCATAGCCTAATGTAAATCCACTGTTCGTTTCCAAATTACAATTGTCTTGTTCAATAAATACGCCTTATCGTTGGCGTTTGGAATGTATAATATTCAAAATGCCAATATTGGTTTTTAATTTACTTCAGTTTACTTCATCTGAATAAATAAGGCGAGGTCGTTATTGGTCGATTGATATCGAGAAGAGAGCTCATGGTAGTGGCGTATATTTTTCGAAATCTAAACGTATTTTGAGGAAAAAGTTCCCTAAAATATAAAAGTACCTACCTTTCATATAAAAATAATTTTAAGTTAGAACAAAACTTAATAATACAATATAACGTAATTTAAATTACAATCGTTATACAGCGAATTTCACCGCTTGATAGAACTGAAGTCAAGTTAAACTGAACTGTAGTATCTTTTAGTGTAGAATTACATTGAGGTACTAACTATCTGAGCGTCATAGCTTAATTTCTCCGTATTTTATTCAAGCTCGCTTAAATTTCAGTTTAATTAAAATGCCGTGAGTTAATCCTGTTATCTTCAGAATCTAAATTACCAACAATAAAATTGTTGTAACAACGGAACAAGTGAAGTGTGACGGATTATAAGGGTGAACTGGTTCACTAGTTATCACCCGTCGTTCACCCTATTATTCCCCATCTTTAGTCTTCTAAATATAAAACAGAATGATAAATATTAATTTTATATTTATATCCATTGTGTATGTTCTATTTTTACAGAAACAGAATGATAAATATTAATTTTATATTTATATCCATTGTGTATGTTCTATTTTTTTTTTAAATCACTGATAGATTTGTATACAATTTTATTGTGAGAAATTAAACCGGATCAGCGATTAGATTTAGTTTTCTGTTTTCTTATTGCAAGGAGTTTCATTAGTTCTCATGCTCATAGCTATTTTCCTTGGTGTTAGAGTTCTGTTAAGCCACACTAAGTGAGCTTAGCTTGGAGTTTGGTGGGTCTATTCATCCTATACATAAAAAATAACCTCAGGAAGAAAATTCTTGATCACATACACACACATACACACTCCCTGTAGTGTGTTATCAACTTACCCATGCGTACGTACACATATCCATTACATGCAAAAATTATACAAACCTGTATAAAACAGGACTTTATGATTTTACATTTAGAACAAAACAGTATACGCAATTGTATCTCGTATTCTATTTTAACAAAGGTTGTAATTGCGTAAACAAACTCACAATATGCATGGTCCGAATCACCCCGCACAGATCGAATTTGTCTGCAAAGTTTGAATGTTTCTGTACACAGGGCGGAGTTTAAAACGGCAGTGTATGGCCGTTCTAAGAAGAATTATTGACTCAGCCTTTATATAAAGTAAGATTACCTATATAGTTAAAATGGCCATTGTTGTAATTTGAATTCGAATTTGAATATAATTCGTCGAGATAATGTTTAAATTTGAATTTAAATTGTGATTTTGCTTTCAAAAAGTTTATAACACAAAATCAAATCGTGATTTGGTAAGTTGCTTACCATAAACTCAATTTAAATCTTCAAAACCGTTGACTGAGATGTGTACAGTACACATAGCGATCAGAGTGTTTACCTAATCAGCTAAACCGAGTCGTGTGTTTTGAGTTCAAATCATATTTGTAGCAGTTATTCGGCATTCAAGAATTTTTGATCCCAGGAATAGATTGCTATCAGTCGCATCGGTATCAGTATTTATGGCAGGTGGAATCGCGGGTAAGAGCAGTAATAATAATATCAGTAAGACAAAATGGAACTCGGATCTTAAAGAGCTTAATCAAAATCACGAAAATTCTTAATACAAATTAACAATTAACAAAGAGAAAGAGAGGGCATGGCGTGAAATTGGATAAGGCGCTTCTGATGGTCGTTGAAGCGTAGGCTATTGGCTTCGTCTTAAACAGCCCTCCATAATAACCTTGTTTATTGGATAAAATTATATTAATTTATGAAGAAATTAAAAAAGGAATAGGGTTCAAAAGTGGACTCGGGGCTGTAGGAAGAAGACAAGACGTGCGGTCATAAAGAATATCAAGTCAACTTATGACTATAATGAAGTTAGAAATACTTGGTGCAAAATTTCAAGTCTGATGTTTCCTTAGGGCTTAAAACCATAAAAAGTGTACATATTATTATGTTGTGTAAATAACATAACCTAATTGTATATTATCTGTTTTTTATGCAAATTTATCGCTGAATACATTCGGGCGTTTTTTGTTGTTAAGTAAAAACCTTAAAAAACTTAAAAGTACGTATAAATTGATAAGTTAACATCCTAAAATCGATAATCGATAAGTGAAAGTAACAATACCAAATGGTACTGTTTAAAGTTAGGTACTTTCAATCTTCAAAATTCTGAAACAAAAGAACCAGACTGCAGCAAACAAAGAAAATTATTACCTTTCCCACCATTAATAATACCTTAAACCCTTGCTTGACACATTACTATAATGGAGCTGTCATCCGAACATATTTCGCGACTTCATGTTGCGGAGGCGGAGCTGGGGCAATTTTACGTAGACCCCCAATCCGAATGCCGTTTCTTAATGGTTCAAGCTTTATTTTCGAAGCCGTGGCTCCTAACAAAATGGTCCAGACAGGGTAGAAATGTAGCCGTCAGTCGCAGGTGATAACTGGATCGAGTAATTAGAAACTGACATGGCATTAATAACTGAAGATAAGTTTGACGCGCATGCAACACCAGACACTTCGGCATCGTCGCGGGCTTGACAGGGCACTCCCAAATATTTTAATATCTACAGAGGTAAAGATAATTATCGAAAAATTCATGTATGTTCATTGCCGTAAAGGGGTATTTACGTACCTTCTGAATATTTAATTCGTGAAGTAAATTTATTTGTTTCCGTTGAAGCTTTCAATTGTACGTTTGGAGACATCGATAAATATAATAGATAGGATAGAAATATATCGTATCTGTTATCGATGTTTAGGTGAACGGCTTTCCTCTAGATATTTTTTCTTAGTGACGTTAAATAAATCGTATACAGATTTATGGCTATACCACCACTTCGTCATACTATCGACCATCTATTGCTCATGATCTCACTAAATGTAGCTACTATTGGAACGCCTAGTGCTCATACTATACTTTGGTACCTGGCTACCACATATTTCATTTATCATTATCCTAAAAACTAAAGATCTAAAAATTCCTGGTTTAAATCTTCAAAATAAACAACAAGTCCAGCTGAGCAAAACAACAAATAAGAATTTCCCTCATTTAAACCCACGAATACGTGCTCCAAACATTTGTTTGGTACTTCAGACTGAACGTTAGTTCGACAACAAATGAGTTAATACCAAACTAATAGTCTAAGATCCCGTTAAGAACGACCTTCACCGAGATGCTTATTTAATGAAACATATTTTATATTTAATTTAATATGTCAATAAATATAATCCATATGGGTTGCCTAGCAAATTTCAGTCCAGAGTATGTTTAATTAATAATTAAAAAAAAATATTTTTTTAAACATTTCAACGGTATGATTATTAGATAAATTCTATACCAATCGAAAGTATGAAGCCCATAGAATACACAAACGTTAGGTTGCCTATTCTTTTCCGGTCACAACTATCGGGTTGCCAGGTATAAACAGGTAAATCTGTACTAGCATTTTGCAACGTTCTGTTTATTGGATGAAATTTAAATGAAATTAAAGATTATTTTATTCTGAACACGGTGGTGTAGGGTTGCCTGTGAAAAATAAGTCCAGAATTGCGGTTGTCGAATTTTAAAAAGTTAAATATTGCTCCGAGTGAATGTGTGCGACTGAGAGGTCCCAACCAACCATCCCATGCGATAGAAGAGGACACAGCATAGCGGCTGTTTAAAGTCCGGCCATTTAAAGAAAGAGAGTATGCATGCTATTTGGGCTTGGAAAAGAAAAGGATAGCGATAGACTATGCATCATTTTGGAGTAGTTTATTATTAAAATAGAGAAAAAGTTTTTTTTTTATCAATTAATTATTTATGTGTATATTTTTTATGTGACACTAAAGTATATATACATCTTTAGTAAAAAAGAAGGTTATAGTGATACATATATAATACTATTATATATACAGGATGAATTTTTCAAAGGGATTGGATGGCCAAATCCGAAACTATAAGGAATAGCGAAAAATGGTCAAAGGAGTCACGAGCCCGATTTTGATGAAACTTAATACCTCATCATTAGATTTTTGAAAAACCAATAATCCTAGCCAGGAATCGAACCTGTTGATTTTGAAAATAAAACACACCCTTTATTATTACACCATGCGATAGTGTCGCTGTTAAGGAACAAATTCTGCGAAGTAATGATATACGGCAAATTTAAGGAAAATTTGGAATTTAATAAAATTCATGTTTCATGTACTTACCTATTTGTTTCGTTCAAAATCCCAGAAACGATCGTAACTATTCCGTGTTTTAAATTATACTCAGAATGATTATAATGATTGATGTTTTTTTTTAAACAAGATGGAGCTCCAGCCCATAATAGCCCTAAAAGAGATTTTGATTCAGCAGTTTGACGACAATTTTATTGTAAGCATGGTCCTGTGCCTTGGCCAGCGAGATCTCTGGATCTTAATCCCTTAGATTACTTTCTCTGGGGGTATGTCAAAAACGAAATTTACAAAGACACATAATGATACAGAGATACAGTTGATGACTTGAAACTTAACGTTCTTTGGAGAATATTCTAAACGGAATCAATTACATTTTAATATTGAATGCAGTACGATTATGTATTGAAAACAATGGCTAAGTGGCTATTCATTTTGAACAATTAATCAGTTAATGTAAGAAAAATAAAATGTATTTTGTTAAAGATGAGCTCTTTCCTTTAGTTTGCGGTATGTCATTACTTCCCAGAATAAGATCCTTACTAGCAACACTATCGCATGGTTTAATAATATAGGGTGTGTTTTTTTTTCAAAATCAACAGGTTCGATTCCTGGCTAGGATTATTGGTTTTTCAAAAATCTAATGATGAGGTTTTAAGTTTCATCAAAATCGGGCTCGTGACTCCTTTGACCATTTTTCGCTATTCCTTATAGTTTCGGATTTGGCCATCCAATCCCTTTTGAAAAATTCACCCTGTATATATATTATATATATATATATATATATATAATAATAAATGGCCGGACTTTAAACAGCCGCTATGCTGTGTCCTTTTCTATCGCATGGGATGGTTGGTTGGGACCTCTCAGTCGCACACATTCACTCGGAGCAATATTTAACTTTTTAAAATTCGACAACCGCAATTCTGGACTTATTTTTCGCAGGCAACCCTACACCACCGTGTTCAGAATAAAATAATCTTTAATTTCATTTAAATTTCATCCAATAAACAGAACGTTGCAAAATGCTAGTACAGATTTACCTGTTTATACCTGGCAACCCGATAGTTGTGACCGGAAAAGAATAGGCAACCTAACGTTTGTGTATTCTATGGGCTTCATACTTTCGATTGGTATAGAATTTATCTAATAATCATACCGTTGAAATGTTTAAAAAAATATTTTTTTTAAATTATTAATTAAACATACTCTGGACTGAAATTTGCTAGGCAACCCATATGGATTATATTTATTGACATATTAAATTAAATATAAAATATGTTTCATTAAATAAGCATCTCGGTGAAGGTCGTTCTTAACGGGATCTTATACTATAAGCTCATGTTACTATTCAGACAGTCATTAATTCCAAGTACGGGGCAAACTTCGGTCTCAAATTGGTGTGGGATCCGGTAAAATCATTTATATCAATTCTGTTACTTTGGACGTCGGAAATTATTAAAACCGCAAGCGGACCGTAGAGCGCAAAGGCTTCTAATTAACTTAGGTCCACGTACGTAACTCGAGCAGCTGTTGTTGGCAAATGCTTTCTTGGTTATATGGTTCCCTGGTACTTGCATTACAACATGTGTTACACGTACATACAATTTATTCATCGTACACTGATCGTACATAGTTTGGTTTTAAATTGAACGACTGATTAATAAATATTGGCCTTGTAATGGAGTCCTTTTTCTTGCGCTTTAAAAAAAATAAGTCTATCACATTGTTATTATATCTACAATAAAAAAAGTAAGTTAGGTATATGTTACACAATAAACCGAATAATTAATTAATTATTTATTTCTACCGTTTATTCAGTTAATAAACAAATAATAATAATAAAAATTAAATCGTTAAAGTGGCCATCAATGGTCCTCCACCTAACTTACTATCTACTCGATGTGCCTATATATCTCTCTCTGAAGTTTATAGATACAGGTTTTCTTTATACTTATATTTCGCCAGTTATATTTTTGGTACCTATTTCTGTCAATCAATCACATTTTTGTAATGTAAATTATTCATATCTACCTATCTACGATAAATGCTTATGTTTTTCTGCTATGTTGCGAAATTGATTTAAATAATTATAGGTACTTGAAAAGATTTTGTGAAATTCCCTTGGATTTAAAACAATGCTTCGGGATAGTAACAAAAAACAATATCTTTATTCTCGTTATTCGATCTTCTTTTGTTATCGTTAGCAATTAAAAAGGAATAAAAATGGTGCATTTTAAAAGGTTCAATATGACTCTCAAAATGTTTGCGGTCTCCGAGATGATTTTATTTCAATAAAATATTTTTTAGGGAAACAGTTCAGACAATGAAATTCACATTTTTAGTACTCTCTATCAGATTTATTTTAACATCACCTCTACATTTCTAGAGGTGTCGATTCGCACACTAATAAATTTAGTGTATCATAATATTTTATTTTACTTCCTATATAAGTACCTATATTATGTATGTATTTAGGAAACAAGTATTTGATTTGATAGATTGAGTATATTTATCCACATTTTAGAACCTATAATTTATATTTAAATTTAGATCAAAATAACCGCATTAAAAAAATGACCAGTTAATCAACTGGTACCCTACAATAATATGTCTTTATTACGTTAAAAATATATAGTGTTGTTAAAATTTCAATTTTGCTATAAACAGAACTATACCTTCCGTTGAAAAATAAACTACGAGGAACTCTAGTTCGGCACCAGTCACTAGAGAAGGCTCTTGAAATTCGGCGCTCGGCCGCCCGGTCCTCAGCCGAAAGCCAAATTATACGTTGCGACTAAATTGTCTCCTGTGTTCTATCCGCTTGCTTTTGAGATGTCTACCTACCGTTGGCAAAAAAATAATTAAATATTTTCATTTTATAACCTTGATAAAATAAAATCAATTGTCGTAAAGTCCACTGCTGTACATAGCTTCACACAATGTGCACCCTAGCACCCGATTGAGACCGAGTTGTGCTTGTGGAACTAAAATTACCGTCAAGCTTGTAGAATAAGCAAACTGAAGTGGCATTGGGCCACATTTACTTAAGAACCGATTGACGATAGAACCAACACCATTAGATTGTACCATTAAAAAAATCGTCTATATTATAATAACATTATCATATAGCATGTCCTTTAAATTATTGTTAAACATGTCAATACTCAATCTTTCCAGCTATTAGGTATCTTATTGTATATTTTTGGAACTAAGCAAAATATACTTATTACCGAATACAAAAATTTGGGTCCCTTGGGTATTTTTTCACCTCTGTCTAACCCTTCTGCGATGTCAGATATGACTAAGTACATTATTATATATTATGTATGTATGTATGTATTCATATATGTAAAAATCTTAGTAGCTCATCTTGACTTTTTAAAAAATCCGAACTTAAGCCACAACCCCATACATAATTCACCGACAGTCTACATATTATTATTTTCGAGGTTTAGAAAATGACAGCTTATTAGACGCACACTCAAAGAAACGACGGCTTATATTCCCAACGGTACGTTAGTACGAAGTGCACTCGAAAAGTTAATAATTCGAAACCCGTTCTGTACTTGTCTGATTCTCCATTCATATTCATATTTATTTCGTTTCACCTATTCGCCCCGGGTTGCTTTACAAATTTAAATTTAAATCCTTAATTTTAACAAGACACGCGGCATAGAACCGAAGTCTCTTTAAACATATTGCTCGGCGGGCCGGAACCAATCTTCATTGTAGCACGATCCAAATGAACGGTGTTTAAATATGATTATTCGCGAAAATCTCATATTTATGTAAATTAGACGTCAAACGAATGCAATTGTTGTTCTTTGTTCGTTCTTGGGGTGCTTACTTATAATTTTAATTCTAAACAAGTAAAGCTACAGATGTTTAATATGTTATTTTGACTTTTAAGTAGTGTTGTGTTTATTCCAGTGTTTTTGGCATATACCTTGATTTGAAAGATGTTACGGGGTTGTTTTTTTACTTTTGTGTTATCCCCTACGTAAAATTTTTGAGCATGCATGTTTATATTAAGTTTACACATTTATTTCACTATTATTAGAATACGAAACTTTGGATAGATTTGGAAAGTGCCTGAACGAATTTGGAACACAGATATAAACCCGAGAGGAATATTTGCGCCTAAAAATCGTCCTGCGATAGCAGTGTGACCCTGCGGAAGGAAGGACTCGGTTAGAGCTTCGTCGGATGATGAAAAAAGGAGAACATAAAAGTGGTCGCCATGGCTGAAATCGGTCGGAGGAGGAGTCAGATATACTATACCGGCTAGCAGTTACGGTTGGCTTTAATCCGTAAGACCATGGTGGGCCTTGTAATAGGTACATTCTTTTATTTTTTAACTGATTCAGTTATCAAAAACCATGGATACTGCAGTTTAGTAACTACCAAAATCAAGTTAAAGCTGCAAGCTCCAATTCAAGTTGCAGCTTTTGAAAACAATATCTCATTTATTCATTAAATTGTATATTCCGATGAACTTTGGCTAAGGACTAACTGCCGTCTTGAGCTCTCACTAATTTATGAAGTCAAATAACTGTAGAGACCACTAGTAAGGAATGCAATCACCATTGCGTTAATTAATAATTCTAGACCGGTCTGAGGACATAAAGTCTGCGGTTGGAGGGTCCCCTCCTATTAGTACTCCGTTTTAATACTGCCCACATTCAACGAGAACCGCTCTCTACATATTAATTTTACGAGAATACCACTTATACGAGATCTTGACAATAATTCTGCTTTGCACAATAGCGGTGCACCGTGGCTAGACGTCCGAGGAGTATCGGCTATATGTGACTTTATTTATTAAATTTCAAACCGCGTTACCTCAGTGTTATGTTTATAGATCGCTCATCCATATATTATTTTGTCGTATATAAACGCCTTATATACAAAATATTAAGAAACCTGAGTTTCCGTATGTACAAAAAAGGGTTTATTAGTAAAAGAAGTTGTAAAGCTTAAGGTGATAAACCGACGGTGACGGCGGGGTGGGGCGGTCAAAATGATCGCGACGCATTCTTATTTGTACGATTATAAGGTTGCATTTGTTCGCGCAATAGCTCATGTCGCAGTAATAACGGTACCTAATAGTTGCGGTCATTTTGACCGGCCCGCGCCTTCGTCTGCTTAACGCCTAAGTATAAATTAAATAAAATTTATCAAGTTCGTGCAACATGTTATTGTCTGATAGTTAAGTAAAATTTTAGTGTATCTCATGTTATTGTTATCTTGAAATGTATATTACATACTTACTTGAAAAATAAAGATTAAGTGTTCTAGAGGCTTCACCAAGATCTTCAGGGTCAAAGCCAGCCTGATCTGCAAGCAGCCAGTACAGAGAACTGATGGACGTTAGACGGCAATCACTCCCATAGAACGAGTATAAGGTATTCCAGAAGGAGCAAGCAGGATTAATCAGACCAATGGCTCCAATGTGAAAATCTCGGATACACCTAGGGTAAGATAATTCAACAAGATAACATAATAGTAATAACCATCGAGTCGTGTTCCCGCCGGTAAGTAGGGTAGCCAGAGCTCACTGTACCCCTCCTCGCCCCACCCCTTCTTAGCCTCCCCCACCCCTTCCTAGCCCCTGCTCCTTCTCTTCAGGGTAGGCGGCGCGTGTGTGCTTCCCATCAGGTGCGCCGTACCTACTTTTCTGCCACCTACGTAGTATAAAAAAAAAGTAATTCATGAAAAATGTTCTCCAGAGACACTAATTAACTACATAAAAAGAAATCATCTGTACGCTTGGTGTGTATTCAATCCCCCATTTATTTTAAGATTAAGTGTAGATATTTCTAGAAAAATATATATTAATAAAGATCTCGAGATGATTGTTTCGCGAAATAATATTGCAACTACTTCTTAATAAACGAGACGCGCTGTAAATTAATGTTTATAAAGTACGATGAACATCACAATTTTATTAAATTTAAAATAATTTTTATAAAAAAATGTCGTCACGTTTTTATGAACTTTAAAAATGATATTACTTTTTTTAAGGCCCATTTAAACTTTTACATATCACTCTAATAAGAAATTATTAGCTGAACTCAGACATATTATATTAACCTCTACGCCATTCTACGCCATTTTGCTGCGCATGTTTATTGAAATAATTGTGTAAGTAGACTTTTTATTTCATCACCTACTGACTAAAGTCGCCCTTCTGGGTCAATGTATATTATGTAATATATATCGTAAAACATAGATTACATAGTCTTGAAAGACTCCATCAACCGATCCTGAACACCATGTAATACAGGAGAGGTTTTCAATAGAAAAAGAATAAGCCCACATTCGATAGGTTGAACCTATCGGATGTGGGCTTATTTCCAATGATTTTCTGATCGAAAAAATGATCATCCAGGACGGGACTTGAACCCGTGACCAGTCACTTACAGGTGGAATGCTCTGACCAACTGAGCTACCTGGACCTTCTAGATGCTCGAAATTTTCCGATATATTCTACGGCTTAGGGCGCCGGTGGAGCCATCTACCGTAATTCGTTCGAACTACGAAAACAATAAACAATTATTGCATTGTTTTTAAACATTATTTTTATATTCGCTGCCCGATTAATTGAATGAAATTTTAAAGCAATTGCATGCTATTTTATAATTTTTATTAGGTACCTATTATTATTATTTTATTTATTGTTTTATTATTTATTAAAAATAAAATTGTATTTCATACTACAATTTTATTTTTGACACATATTTGGACTGACTTTTGCATTAGCAAAAGTCAGTCCAAATCTGTTTTCTTGATATCCAGTGGGCTGGACTTCCACTGTCTGGGTCCCTTCCGGCGGAAATCTGTTTATAGACATAGCGTTCTAATTTCTTTCGAAGAAATCCTACAATAGTATTGTAATTAAACAATAATATTAATGTTGAACTAAAATTCCTGTTAGAATATTAATTATACAACCAGCCGTGTGGATGTCAGTCACCGCGCGTGGACGTTCATACAAAGTAGAAGTAAGAAGTACATACTTTGATTATTATAATTAACACAACTTTATTACATGTTTATAATAAAGGTAACAAGTTTGTTTTTGTTTTTGTTTTTAAAAGTTCTTTATTGCACAATAAATAGTTTACATGTACTTACAGTATACGCAACTGCTATCTAAGAGCAGTCAAATACAAGTCTTATTACACAATATACACTTTGTCAGACTGGATCGCCTATAAAAGTTTACAACAAAAAGATATTTCAACTTTCCACTTATAAACACAAATTATAATCACTGTTAATTAGCTATATCTTAAACTTTTATGAACTTATTAGTATTAAATTCATTTTTTCACAATGTAGGTAGTTGACAAAATACCGCGCTTGGGCGCTTTATATAAAATTAACTACTATAACACAGTCACCAGCTGGGAACAAAACAAAATCAAAAGGTAACAAGTAAATTATGCTAAATTAATGAAACAAACTACCTACAATATACGTGAATTCAGAAACCTTTCAAATTATTATCGAGATAGAAGTCGGGAGTCTCGCCAGACATTTTCCTAAGGCTTTAATGAAACCGCGCTATAACGTATCGTGTTATGTTATTATGAAACCGGAATTTCAGACAGCGCTGGCATGCAGACATGTTGATACTTGCATAAGTATATTTAAAATTCTATAAGCAGAAAGCGGGTCTCATTATACTGTGTTTATTCGTAAAGAGGAAATAATTTCGTTGCTTAATTTTCAATATTTTTTGATATTCTTCTTGATAAAACAATCATACGAGTATAAGGGTCGGCAGTGCGAGTGTGACGCCCTTGGTGTTGCACACGTCCATAGGCCACGGTAACCGCTCCTCATCAGGTGGACCGTGCGCTTGTCTGCCACCTAAGTGGTAAAAATATACGTATTAGAAACCAGAAGTAACAGTACTACAGTAGCAGCACGATATGATGGCCGGTTTGACATATTACAATAGTGATGGAAATGTCAATTTACTCTCGATAAAAATATAATCAAATCAAATAAGTTTTTATTGCAAGCAGTACTTACAAAAACTTTAGTAAAAAAATATAAATTTTTACCTACTAAATACATTTGAACGAACTGAATATTGGAATTAGGAATGAAAATGAGTATATATTAATCCAGCTTCCTTCAGTGATTGCACTAACTTTTTTCTTGTTGGATACTCCTTCCGTAAATAGTAGCTACACACATGCCTTCGACTGGTTTTGCTCGTTTTTTTCTGTGTGTGTGAAGTTTATTTTCTTCTGTGCCAGTCTCGCCAGATTTTTCTTTAGTTATCTATTCGTCTAACAGTTATAGGTAAAATTGACCTTCCATTTTGAGATTCACGATCGAAATGTTACGAAGGCGTACCTATAACGAACACACGTGCCTGACTGTTTAGAACTCAGCTCTGCGTATGTTCGGCCATATCGACGAAATCCACAACAAAAGGCGTAAACAGAGTAAGTTGAGGGCTACCATTATAATTATCACTGTTAGTGTATGTAATGGGGACCCCTTCCTGAGACTTTACCATCAGGCGAGATTTACCATTTAGCTTACCATCAGGCGAGGAGGTCTAAACTATATCGCAATCGCACTGCACTCCTAGTTTGTACTTTTCGAAGCAACGTCAAGTCGAAAATGCTTTGTTTTGACGTAAGTTTGCCGGAGGTATTATTGGGCTTGCCAGTGGTCCTAGTGTCGATTATATAGATTTTATTTAAAGAAATTGAATTTCGAAAAACAAATACCGAGTTGTGTGAAATAAGTACACCAATAGGTAATTATAATCTTATAAAAAAAAAAAAAAAATGATCGTGGGACACTAATATACATTATATAATTCAGAAATCAATGTAATAAATAAATATTGTGTCCTAAAATTATACCTACATTCGATAAAATTTTATGACTTACTGTACGTCACTATTGACAATAAAGAACAGCAATTTGCTCTTTCAAAATGTCACAATAATTAATACGAAACTTCATGAGCGGACAAACGTCAAACCGGCCATTATATCGTGCCGTAGGTATAGTCTGGATCTGAGTGATGTCACTTAGCTTTGACCAATATACCTACTTAAACTGTATTAGAAACCTTCAGGACAAACACACACACTCACACACACATCCACGCAACACTCAAACACACTCTTATAGTATGTATTAAAACAACTAAATATTATAGGTGCCTCGAAGAAACATTAAGCTCGTGGCACAATGACAAATTCTTACTATCTTATAAAATGTATCAAAAGGGCGGTGCTTAGAGAAAATTCTGCACAAAATACAACAACATAAAGTACGTGACGTCACAGCTAGAGTTGATTAAGTGAACTTTATTGTTACGATTTCTGAAATAACTGAACTTTATACGACTGCAGCCTAATTCTAAAGCAATATAACTTGGCGCGAGTGTGAGTCTAGCTTTAGACGTATAGTTTTAATGAGGTCTAAACTTTATCTTGGTATGGCTTCCATTGCTCTGTGTAGCCCAGTGTAGCCAATACTAAGTATGCTTATATAAGAATTATGTATATTAAATTGACTTAACTTTGGAGTCACGGC
Source organism: Lithosia quadra (assembly GCA_963576445.1). NCBI lineage: Eukaryota > Metazoa > Arthropoda > Insecta > Lepidoptera > Erebidae > Lithosia > Lithosia quadra. Next base: position 11,780,666 of record OY754880.1, on the reverse strand, counting down.
ATAGTTTAGTGCAGTATAAGAGCGGGTACACATTAGGCGCTTTCAAACGCGCGTTTTAAGAGTTTCAATTGACGTGTACACATTAGGCGCTCGGCGTTGCGATCGACGAGCGTTTTAAGAACTATTATAGAATCGCTGAAAGAATGCGTTCCTGACAGGTTGTGAGCGAACGGGCGATGTAACTTTGAACTGGTGTATAATTTGTGGCAAAATTTTAAATATCGTTTATTGACCTTACTAACGAATGATAACATTAAAAATTTAATTACTGTGCCAATTTACAATACAAAGATTAATTTTGTTCTAAAATGATTAACAATTAATTAATTAAAAATATAAAATCAATAGTTTTTAAAAGTCATACACGTCAAACTGCGCTGTTTCAAGGTTATGTCAAATGTTCGCTTTCATAGTGATGAGACAAAATAACAAGGCAATTGTAACCGCATATTTTAGTAATCTTAATAATAATAATCTTTTGGTTGAAAAATATAAAATAGAACGTTATAATTTTATAATATGTAATTTTGTAATAATCCCCTACCCAAGCTAATAGAAAGAATGAATCATATTTTTATAATGAATGAAATGAATATGATTCTTTTTTATTATTTCAGGTAATAACCCATCATTACAATTAATAATCACATAAAATTAAATAAGAATGAAACAAAATTAAAAATTAAAAATTGGAAAAACAAATAGGGCGGATAGATAGCCAAATTAGAATAAAATTAAATTAAAATGAAATCACGTTGTCACAATTGCTGACTGTGATTATTATTATGTTATTGTAAGTTGGGAACAGGTTTAGAGAACGGTTCTAGGTACAAGTTATTTATTGTACATAACTAGTCATGACGAATTGACATGTGTCAGGAACGCATAGTCTCAGCGGCCAAACTATAAGAGTTTCAATTGATGTGTACACATGCAACGCTCGCCGAACGCAACGCCGAGCGCTTAATGTGTACCCGCTCTTAGTACTCAAAATATTTGCTCTTTAATTCTTTTACTTATGACATGTTCATGTGTCATGAATCGTTAAGATTTCCAGCTTGTACAATTGTCAAAGTTCTATGATCATTTTCAGATTTCGAACTGTAGTTTTGAGCAAAGTAACTTATGCTTATTATTTGGTGTTATATTGGGGTTATTGTGGGTTGCTTACATTGGGGTTATTATATTTATTCTAGATAGGTAATACAAGAAATGTTTATGAAACAAGCATTTGATTTGACAACATCGAAATAGCATTCCAACTATACCTATTCATGTGTGATGAATGAAAAGTCCCTGGGTAGCGAGTATCGAGTTCGATAATCTCAATACGTTAGCTATATCTATATAAAAAGTATGTACTTACGTTGTGATATTGCGTGTGATAGTAGTTTTTTGTGTATGTGAAATCTACGTCGATTTCTGTGTACGTAGGTGCAGGATGTTTGTGTTTCACGATTAAATTTATTTCGTTTTCTAGCTACTAACTTATAGAGTATTTTATGTCCTAATTTCTTTCGTTTTCTAACTATATTTTCACAGATTTAGAAGACTAAGGTCGGTAAGTTTCATTCACAGCCGGATTTGACGTATAAGACAAAAACTTCACTACTGAAAATTTATATCAGTGTGTTGAATTTTTGTATACTTACCACAAATATTTTGATGTTAGAATAGTTTTAAAACATTTGCACTATCTGGATTGCTTTATATTCAATGTATAATGTACATGTTTGCATGATGTATTCAGTCTGTAGCTACGTTGCTACGGTTGATCGTGTCGGGCAAATACGAGTACTACGGAAACAGGAATATCCTCTACGCGATAAGCTACGCCACTGCGACGACAATAGCAGTGCTACGCACTGATAATGTATTACTAAATAGACCTGATATATTATGACGCTTTTGGTAAATATATACTGTTTACTATTGTTGAAAAACAAATTGACTATGTAATTGAGCGTTTAACTAGTTATTTTGCCCGAATTCCGAAAAAAGATTGTCTTTATAAATAACGTTTTTTTTATACTACGTAGGTAGCAGACAAGCACACGGCCCACCTGATGGGAAGCGGTCACCGTGGCCTATGAACGTGTGCAACACTAAGCATGTCACACACGCGCTGCCTACCCTGAAGGAAAAGGGGGGGAACTGGGAAGGGTGGGGAGGCTAGGAAGGGGAGGGAGAGGAGAGGTACATCACTTTTCCACTTTTCTCCGATGCGACCTTATATATTAATAAAATATTCTAGTTTTCTTTAAAGAACCTTCTATCTGAGCCATTCACTCCCTATTATTTAATTTGTGACCATAATTTCAAAACTTAGTACTAGAGACTAATTATCAAATCACTTACTCGTAATACGTAGTAGGTTGTAAGATCTTTATCTAGTATAATTACATTGTTAATACAAATTACCGAACTTATATTAAGTACCCAGTATTAAATACTATAAGTAGAAAGTCACGTTCCTTAATTAAAACTTTGGACGTCTCTTACATAATATATTATCAGATTTTAAGCTTGTGGCATTTTAATACTCATTTAAACTTGTATGAGCTAGAAATTCACTTTAGATAATTAATAGCGATCATATTTATTGAGAAAGATTGTAGTAGTTAGTCTTTATTTAAATAAGTTTAGACTATGGTGGTCTGTAAGAATTTATGGTTTGTATTTGGTGTGTACTGAAAAAATTCCTTCCTCATACAGTCCCGGGTCCTTTAAGCGGGGCGTGAAAAAGTATTTGATGAGGCCGTCAAGCTGAGTGCCACCATTGTGGCACTATTATCGGTATTAGCAATAGTAACTCCCATTCCAGAGACTTTACCTTTAGCTTACCATCAGGCGAGATGAAGTCATGTTGACGTGACTGACATAAAAAAAGTAAGAAAAATAATGCAGATCGCGTATAATTGAAAATAAAGCACAAATGAATAGTTAATTGCTGCCTATTCACACAGCTGACAATACAACATATACATATTCATAATAACAGTAATGAAGTCATAAACATTTTTACTATTAATTTCAAGACGAAGTTCATCAAGCATTCCAAATAGCTCCTCGATTTTACCATCAAATGCAAATTAAAACTTTAATTCGCATGCTTTTACGATCGAGAGCAACGCCTTGAAACTCATAAATCGCCACAGGGGACAGCAGGACGTTATTAAAATACCGCATCACAGTACTGACACGTTCCTAATTAAATTTCACACTAGAGAGAGAAGATCGTAAAATTTTAACAACCCCTTTGAGTTTTCGTCAGTTTATTGATGTGAGGTTATTAATGTTTAAAGAACTCGTATAACGTTTACGTATCTTAACGTGTTTTATGTTTTACTTATGAACGTTTCAGCAGTCAAACATCACGTTGTTAAGCAAACGTCTACAGAATTCAACAATACATCATTGACTGGCAATGGCTAAACAGCAACAGCAATTTACGCTATAAAGTACTAGTATGTATAATAGTTCAAGGGCTTAGACTTCATGCGAGTTTTTTAAACAACAAAGAACGGTAACCAAAAATTCAAAAAAGCAAAAAAGACAAAACTAAAAAAAACTAAGTACTGTCGGTCATCATAATGGTCCTTCTGAGCATTGTGCTGAAATATTCGTACATGTCCGTATCTATTGGTATGAACTCACGAGCTTTTATTGTATAACACAGGTAAAATGACACTAGATTAGAAAATAGTAAACATTATTATCTCAGTATTAGTAATTCTAATACAGTGCCAACATACCGCGGCGCAAGTAATGAATACTCGAGAGAATAATAAGCTAACAAAAGAAAACGTTATTTGTTTTCCTCCTTCCCCAGGCGGATCACGGCATTGTTCTCTAAATAGGCAATGGTATATTTTTTTGGGAATCCGTATATGTGATTCGTTAATCCTTCAGATAAAAATGAGTATATTCGTCTACAAAAATTGTCCAACTAGGCCTCAGTGAGACAGTTTCTATTGTAGACCAGAGCCTAGATGACTAGACTCTATTTCACACCGGTTCAGGGAAGGTTGGTAAACTTCATAGGAGAAGGTTATGGAGAGCCTCCATCCTTAAAAGTGATAATTCCATTGTAACATGCACATAAACTTGACATGAACGGGGATTTATTTACTTTCAATGAATTAATGGTAAATGAATCGGTTATTACGTAAGAATTAAGTAAGAATATTTATATTTCATTTCTACTGTAATTGTCTACTGTAATGACTCTGGAATGTGGTAATGTATGTTGACTAAACACGATACCACATTCCAGAATTCTGTACAATCATACGACTACGGTTTCCTGTACTTGCACTCGAATTGCAATGTATAATGATTCAATGTTTTAGCTACCATATTTATATTCGATGCCTTCACCTATTCAGGTATAAGGCCGCACAGATCCTTGCTGAAGATATTCTAAGCTGTGATTCTTACTTACTGACCGATGTTACTTAGCATAATGCCATATTATCACCAAGTCATGCAGTCAGTACGAGGCCACGAGGAAACAAGCGAGTAACGAAACGCTCGACTCGTACAATATTTTCGGTTACTCTTTTCTCGCTGCGACACGTTAATATTGTATTAAACCCAATTTTTGTACAGACCCCACAGACTTACATCAAATTCAACCTTATATTTTTTAGTATCGTTCTCTACCGTGTAGTAATTAAAGATAAATATAATACAAAACGGTTCACTTCTCCGCGATCATGTCTCGCTTAGCTTTTGTCTACTAAACGGAGTCCTGTTGATAGATTGTCAGCTATTGTTGACTTAATCTTCATGTCGGTAGATATAATAAATGATTTATAAGAAGCTTGTTTCAAGAACAATAGGGGAAAATAAAGTAAATATTGTGTGCTGAAAGGTAATGAAGCTTTGTTTTGTAGTTAAAATTAAAAATACAATATTACAAGTATTGTATTTTTATTGGAAGTCGTGTTTTCTTTGCTTTGAATATGAAAATATTACTTCATGAGAGAATAGTGGATATTTATAGGATGTTTTAAGACTTTTTTCTTAGTATTTCGTGAGGAAGTAAGCAATACTATGATTTGCCGTCAAGCCTGCTAACCCGAGAGGAAAGCCTATGTGAGAGAGTGTGTTTTCGTTAATTAGCAGGTGCAGCGGTTAGAAGGTAATATTAGCTGTGGCTTTGAATAGAGCCCATGCACTCAGGTGAACTAAAATAAAAAAAACACCTAAACTGAATTTTGAATACTACTAAATGTAATAAAATGTATTTGTCTAATACTAACAAATAAAGAAAAAATGCCACAACAATGAAATTTATAAAAATTTCAAAATCTTTTCATATCTTTACGTGATTTCTTCTGTGGGAAATAAGCAGGTGTGCGTTTCCTTTGAGATCAGTTACAAAGTTTTTTGGTGCGTGTAACGCTATCTCGAGGTTCTTTATTTTTAACCCCCGACGGAAACCCGAACGGGGTGTTATAAGTTTGACGTGTGTGTGTGTGTGTGTGTGTGTGTGTGTGTGTGTTTGTAAGTCTGTCTGTGGCACCGTAGCTCCCAAACGGATGAACCGATTTTGATTCTGTTTCTTTTGTTTGAAAGATGGGTTGGGGGAGAGTGTTCTTAGCTATGTTTTATAAAAATCGGTTGAGCCATTTCAAAGATATGAGGGGTGAAAGTGGTGATGAAAAATTTAATGTGTTCAAATATACCCGTGTTTGGTATCAAATGAAAGGTCATAACTTATACATCACGATACCGCAAGTTTTATGAAAATCAGTTTAGACATTCGAAAGATATGAGGAGTGGAATGTATTTCTATAACCTAACCACACACCGCGCAATGCGCATTAGCTCTGAATAATTGTTGATAGATACGTAGGTATGTTGATATTAAATAATGGATTATCTATTATACTTAAGTTACCCCTATAAAAAGCATGAAATAAAAAAATAAATTAAAAATTTAGAAAACCCCCGACTCACAAAAAAGAACCTGCAAAAAGTAAAAAATAACTATTACATTATGACCTATCTACCCTAAGTATTGAACCTTTTTAACTAACAGTTTGTCTTGTCGGGGGGACCGCTCTATACCTAAACAATTGAGCATAATATCAAGGAACAGGTCCCCGACGAGACAAACTGTTAGTTAAAAAGGTTCAATACTTAGGGTAGATAGGTCATAATGTAATAGTTATTTTTTACTTTTTGCAGGTTCTTTTTTGTGAGTCGGGGGTTTTTTAAATTTTTTCGGATTAATAAGTATTATATTTTATATTGTTTGTATGATGGCGCGGAATTATTTGTTATCCATATCTTTTAAAAGTATTTTGTTCAGTAAACTAACTAGTATAATTTACGTAGCTATTTAATCGAATTACCAAGTGGATACCTATCTAAAATTGTTAGTAAATATTAACAGCGTATAATTATCATCCAAGTGTCAATTCGGAATGCACCTTAAGCGTGCACTGGTTTTTATTGACTTTTACGGGAGCGACTGATATCTGATCGCCCAACCCCGAAAGAGAGAGACCCATTCGTCAATAAGCCACACCTGTAAGCTAGTACACCTGGCACTAGCTTACAGGTGTGGTTAACTCGGGAATGGCTCGAGATGGAACAATCTCAGTAGAGCTTTATAACTAATTTAGAACCAGGTAAGCCGCTAGAAATAGAAATGCATAAAACTTTGTGCACTATTTTGACACCTTTGACACTTTTGACACATGATATAAAGTCATAATGTTTTGAGACAGTACATTTCTACACTTTTGAGTTGAACATAAAAGTGTTTATTTTGGAACGAACAACCCGTCACTTGGACGTAAAATAAGCAATTTCCTTTTGTATCAACTAAGGTGTTTGGTGTTTATGACCTCCAGTTTACGGTTTGTTTGTGTGAGCACCGCGGAGTGGTTTTAAAATCGAAATTCTAAAGTAGTTTCAATAAACTTGATGCTAATAAAATCTAATGCTATATTAAAGTAACTAAGTAACACTGTCTGGTGGCGTTTTGCGCCAAATCTTAGTTATTATGTTTATCTTATGGTAAATGTTGCCCGCGGCTTCTATTCAAGGGATATAAATTTAAACTAAGCATTATTCCAAACAGGTATCCTACAGTGGCCTAAAGGGCTTATCATCAAGCAAAGGGCGTACTTTAGTGCTTATAAAAATAACATAGGAAAAACTATGTAAATCATATTGAAATAGTGACAACATTGACATTCCCTGCAGTATTCCGATAAAAGACACGAGCCAATACAATAGAAGAATCAAAACACCGCCGACATCGCAGGAAAACACTGTAATTTTAGTCAGGGCACATTCGGTGCCCGTTAAAAAAGAAAATGTGGACGTGAGACGAATATAGGAGCTAGGATGGACGAATGGACATGAAATATATTAGACAGTATATTGTATATAAGCGAGTGGAGATTTCTGGTATATATACCTTTTGTTAGTACAAAATGATAATAGAATTATTGGTTCGTTTACTGGTGAGAACTCAGCGTCGTCGGTAATATGACGGCGACACCTTACCTTCGCTCGGCGATCGCATTTCTTGATATTATTTGATACGCCACTGCTTTGGTACTGAATTTCATACTACAAACTATGTATATTATAGTACCTATACCAATTTGGATACTTCTCAGTACAAAACAACTATAAAACACCATTTATCTAAGTATGTTTACCCGCATCGTAGAACTTACTTATAATGCTTACTTTGGGTATAAATATATAGTAGGTAGTGAAGTATAATGTCGTAGAACATCATATAAAATTAATGCGGTGGGTATTGGGTATGTCGGAATTGAATCAAATCAAATCAAATCAAATTCTTTATTCGCTAGAATATGGTAGGCACAGAGATGTTATAGCATTATAATACAGTTCATTCATATTCTGCCATATTATGATGGCGTGCAAATATATGCATGCAACAGTCAATTACAGTAGGTGGGTACATGCTCAAACGGCTATAATAACAGCATTAATAATATTATATATATATCTATGTCACAAATTCAAATGTCAACATTAAATAAGAAAATTTATAATATCAGATTAAAACTTAAAAATCATAATCAAAAAAATGTCAACGCTAAAATAAGAAAAAAAAAAAATACAATGTCAAATTAAACTCAAAAATCAAATATTGAACTGAGTATAACATCGAGTATCGTCATATTCGTAACGAATTATGACGATACTCGATGTTATATTTATCTATCTTCCTGCGTCGTCGGGAAATTTGGTATATAGAAGGATATCTCAGAAGCCCTGACCAGCCTTGGCTACTAACATTGGCAACCCCGATTCGTTGTTCAGCATGAAAACAAGCCTCTGGTTGTTGCTTTATCTGCATCACTAATTAAGATTTTACCTAAGACCGCAAGCATTACAACACAACTAGATACTAGACACTTACCCTACCAACGATTTTTGATATACAATATTCGTCGAGACATTTTTGACAGTATCATTCTTTATTTCCCGTTTACGCTGTCTCGGTGTATATTATTGAAAAGAAGTTGTGTTCGTTCGTGCGACCAAACGGTGTATGTGAGACTGGGATATCTTTTGTGATACATTGGGAGGCTTGGCAGCGTTAACGGTACATTTACTCTATGAAATAAGATTTTCGATTAACGGTCCAACCGATTTAAAACATAAAAGTGATATAAATTTAAAGGAAAACTGAAATTCTCTTTTAGTATAGTTTCGTAATATGAGAGTACTTTGCGTAGTGATGTGCAAATTTACCTATCTGGTGTAAATGAATATCTGTAGCCATAAAGGAGAGGATTCAAATCGGTAGTGTAATTGCCCAGGATTCGAACCCAGGACCTCTCTTTCGTCTCAAATCTAACCTCAAGAGAATAGCCTGTACAATAACCGCAGTCTCGTCAGGTGATGTTGGCTTGGGCCCCTAAGACTTTAGTGGGGTCTCATATACCCGGTAAAGTTGCTCTATAAATGTGAATTAAAAACACAAAGACCTATTCGGTACTTACAGACAACAACAGTAGCCTAACAATTTACATCTTGTAAAAATATTTATATAACAGTCCATTCGCCCGAATTGAATACCAGAAAAGGGCAATAATCAATAGGGCGCTTAGTATTCATAGTGAGGGATAGCCCTTTAGGGTGTTTTGACGCAGATGTGAGGGTACTTTTGCACATTGAGGCTGCAATTTAGTATCGAGTGTTAGTTATGGTAATTAGGACACTTAATGCACAACACTGTGAATGAGATTATAAGTGAAATTACATTATATTTTTTTTCTTTTTTAGCTTGCAGTTCCACTTTGCTATATCACGAATATTAACTATAGTTTTTCTAATAAATCGAACGAAAAACCTGTAAAGAATAAAAAAATTGTAATACCTATTTCTTCTGCCGTTCGCCAATCCCAGTTGCATCCAAAGTTTGTGTTTTGAAACCCGGGTCTATGATCCTATTCTACCATTCCATGATTAAGTTTGATTAGCTTTTATGGGATCACCTACTATCAGACCACTAACCCCATGAGTAAAGCTTGAACGGAGAAGCATGTTTAAGTTACTAAACCTCATATACCAACAAACAAATAACTAGAACGATATTTAATGTATAATTGCTATATTCATAAAATACACCTAAAAGTACCTACTGTAAACTTCTTCCTCTTCTTTTTATTAATGGGCACAGCAGAATCACGGTAACTTCGCCAATGTCAAGTAAAACATAGTAAATAAATATTTATAAAATTGTTGACGGCGTTACGCCGCCATTTTCAATAAACCTATATCAAATAGAGGCAAGAAAGACGCAAATTTTAAATAATCTATAGAAGCAAAGATTCATTGTCCAACAGAAATTTAATAACCGTCTAGAAATGAAAAAAATAATAAGAATAGAAATTCAAATAATGCAATTAGGAAATGGTAATAAAAACAGTTATTTCGCAAACAAAAGAGAGAAATGAATTGCTCGATCCGACTGTCTAATCGAATTTAATCTTAAAAGGATTGACTTTTGTATCGGATATTGAAAGCACTCCCAGAGGTAAAGGACTATAAAATGAAAGCTATAAATTTTATTTCGTTTTGTAGTAAGAACTTAGTAATATACTAAGGTAAATGTACCTATTTATATACGAGTTAAAATACGTTGTATCCACTGGTTGTATTAGCAAAATAACAAGTCTTAAGTCTGTAACATTTGTATGTCCTCTCTTGATAAAATATAGAAAGAATATACCTACATACTTTTTAATGGCTCAGGCTACTTAAAAATGTTGTACTTGTATCTATTTGAACAGTATTTGTAACCAAAATTACTATTAATCACGCATTTTAAAAAATGTAAACACTCTTTGCATGTATTTTTTTAAAAACACCTTTTGTTTTGCCCTTCTTTTAAATCCGATCTAAACATTTGATTGAAAAGGGTCTAAGACTGGTTATTACAACCACTGGTCTATTGAACGGTCGAAATAAGATCGCAATTAATAGATTTTTTAAGAATGGACGTTATTATTTTCTTTTTCAAATTTATTTTGAACTTTGTATACTTAGTCAGCCTGCTGCGAGCTTGTCTAAATATGTAATTCGTCATCATCTTTTTGCCCTTAGCTCATATTGGGGTCAGCGCAACATGTGTGCTTTTACTTTCATCACATCTACTTGTAGCTTGTCGTTTACTACCTTCCTAACCATATCATTTTTCATAAAGTCCACTTCCAAATAATAAAATATGCTGCTAGGTATATTATGTTTGACATTAGCTGTATGAACGTAATTTTTTATTTTTCGTGCACATTGTCGAGGTCTATGCGTAGCAGTGAGCTGCAATATAGGTTAATCAATATTAATACCTATATTATTTTATTGTACGATCTAAACTTTAAGTTGGCTCCTTTTCATCATTGTTTATCATCAAACATCAAAAAACAACAAAACAAACAGTTAAACAAAAAACAAGAAACAAACAAAAAACAAACAAATAGTAGGTAATGCCTTCTATGACAATAAAAAGGAAAGTTTAATATTAAACAGGTATTGAATATCAAAGCCATAGATAGATATTCTATAACATACATAGGTACACTACAACAGTATAGCAAAGGACTAATAATATCCATATTCCTACAACAATAGGTTGATCTATAACATGATTATTAAGTGTAAGATTGAGTCTGAGAGCAACCTAAGTTACATAATTACTTGCAATCTCATGAAGCCTCCCAACTAAGCTAAATCATGTTACAGTTACAGTCAGGTCGAAAGTGTAGGTATTTATTACACCTAATACACTACCGATGTTAAGCTACTTGCACACTGGTGAATATTGCAAATAGTTGTCCCAATTGGAAATCGAGTCCATCGTATTCGATGTAGTGGCAGTTTATGAAGTGATCACGTAATTAATTACACTGTCCTAATGTGTAGGTACCTAACGTATTTACACTCTGAGAAAATGTTCTCAAATATAATGACTATAATATTAATACAGATAGAAGAAAGACTTATGCACGGAAATAACATAAAGAGATTGAAATAATAATTACAGATCATAAAATTGTTGAATATTAAAAAAAGGATCACCTAATAGAATCTACTTTTAACATAAATAATAAAGTTGATTGATGGAAATGTTTTATTTTTTAAATACAAATCGGACCTTATTAGGTTATGCGTAAGACCAACGCATCAGTTTTGCTTGGTACCAACTTTAAAATGACAAGCAGGTACAATGAAATAGTACAATTGCGGCAACATTTAACATATAGCATTAATTTACTGTACTGAAATTAGCGTGGGTACAATTTGTTCAAATCCAAGTGAAATTTTTCTTTCCCGTGCGCTGTCACCGGGTTATTTACGAGGGGACCGTTGTGTTTTAATACCTTTTCATTAACAATTTTAAGGTTCACTTTATTGAAGTCGTAAATAACTCGTACAATTACCCAACTGTACTGTCACAAACGTAATTTGAAAAAAAAAAGTATAAATTCACCCGTCGAGTTCGTAATGTTTCCCGTTTCATAGCTAATACTGTAGGTAGAGTATTTAATTTTGCGGATAAAAGCACACACCGAGCTGAAATTAATTCATGGGAAAATCAATCAATCAATGCAGTTCGATCGGATAAATAGAATACGATAGTAGGCAATTTGGAAGCTTAATAAACCCATACCAACATAGTTTATAATACCTGTGCACTGTGCAGTTCGAATTTTAAAATCAAATTGTCACCATTCCATTAGCCAATCGTACCATATAATAGTACCGTTCGTATACCCTTAAATTATTAATTAACCCGCCAACGCTGCATAGGGATTTATTGGATTGCGAGCGAGATGGAAAAAAATAAATCACATAATGAAATCAGAGCCACCCTGCGGTCTCTACTCGAACACAAACGGTTACCATTCCTGATCGTGCTCGGCCATGCGCGAAATCGTCATTAATATCGTACGTACGCTTATAAATACTTTTATTTTGTTGTCGAGGTGTGTATACGCGTATTAACTCACATTGTAACTTTTAGTACCTACTTGAATTTTCATTATGAATTGTTATATATTTACCTATCTATATGGGTTTTGCTGAAATGGGTCCATTTCAGCAATACTTAGGTACTCTAAAATCAAACAAAATATGAATAGAATAGCAAATAACACACTATGATTTGTCGATTTAGTTTTAAATTACCTAAATATTTTTTTAAACAAACTGTTGAACTTGAATATATTATGATCAGCCTTGCGTTAGTCCCGGTCGAATCCGAGGTTGTCACCTCGGAGCCCGGGGTACCTCGGTACGCTTTCCGATTTTCACTTCTCCACATCGCTTGGTGTTGGGCATCCATGATAGTGAGACCATTGGCACGCATTAAAAACTTACTGTTTGGTAGGTATACTTCAATTTTAGTTCGTTTTATTTGCTATAAACTGGATACAAACTTGATTTAAACATGAGTTAAGTACTTATTACTTTCCTATTGCTAGACTAATTACTATTACTATTTACTTCATCTAATCTTAAAAAAGCCGAAATAAGACTACATGAATAAGACTACCTTAATCAGACGTACAAAGATCATCAAAAAACAAAACTCCATTGCATTTATTTAAAAGCATTCCTATTTATTTATGCCGTAACTTATCTACTCCCAGCTGACTTCACAAATATGTGGTTAGATTTCAGTAGAAAATATCGAGAATTTGATGCAACATTCACATTTGCTGTATCAAACGTCTCTCTGATACAAGAGACCAATATCTAATGTGGACTTCATGTACGAAATATAAATAAGAGAAGAATTTTAAATGCATTGAATTTATTGGGAAAGCGTCGGCAGGGTTATAATGCACTCTAGGTTTTAGAGACAGCAATATTCTGTACAATAATAAATCAGAATTTCCTGGCACTTTAAATATCACTTATGTAGTTTATGTTTATTTAGTTATAGTAACTTGCGATGTCCTCTCTCTTGTAGAGTGTCTTTATGTGTGAAAGTATTTAACAAAGTGGAAATTGAACCCGTGACCTTCCGCACGTGACGTGCCGAACGTTTTACCGCCCCGTCACCTAGGTTTATAAATCCTATCATTAACAGCTGAATGGGTCTCTCTATCTTTAAAATTATAATGTTTTAAATTCATTAACAGTTAAATTTAAAAATGTTATAACTTAAACATCTTGGAAGAAAAAGGAACTAGGTACTTTTGTCCAATAATTAGGTACTTCATTAAAAAAACACAAAACGTTTATGACTTATTTTACCCCTAGTCTTTAATACCAACACACGTAATACTGTGTAATTAGTTAACTCTTCAAAAGAACTATTTGTCCATCCCTCATTCCCTCAAAATGGCGTCCAATATCCTCATAATTAAAACAAAACTCAACCAAAAAGTCCTTGCACAGGGACTTCAAAGAGTACAAACATTTGTGCCAATAACACGCTCGGAAAATGAATCGATTGCAAAGTACATGCTCCCCTCGTAATAATTCGATAGTCTGTACATGTGTTTATAAAGATTGACCTTGGGTAGTCTGGTAACCTAGCAACGCCAGCTTTGTGCGATCCCCTAGCGGTCTAATCTACAGATAATCATACGTATAAACTGCACAGTTCCTATAATATGAATACCATGCAGCTAAAATTTTAGGGTGAGCTCATTTTTAATCAGGTCTGCTTTAATGTCGTTTTGGTTTTTGTTACTCTTGTAGTGCTTTAGAAATGCATTCGCTTCTATTGATAAGTGCAACATCAAGGGGGCCGTTAAAAGCAGGGTCAACTATGTAATATATAACAAAGAGTACCCAAAAGCCAAACAATCGGATTAAAATTCGGGTCAATGATACCAAAAAAATTCATAACATCTACACTTGAACCGTGAATCGTTGAAGTTTTATTTTCATTGCTAGTAAACTTTTTTTTATGATTTACTCAAATCTTAAATATAATATTTAAAATTTATAGACGTCATGTCCATCTGCTCTTAGGTATTCCCTGTGCAATGCGTCAGTCGGCCCCTGCCTGGTAACAGCGTTGCGTCATTCTCCAACCCCAGCACACAATCAAACTGATGAATACTTTCGACACTATAGCAACCTGTACCGATGTTTGGGACGCCTGATGGAATTGTGAAGAAAATCTTTATGAACAATATTGGAGCCGAAGGTATTGGGAATATTTTCTAAGATGGTTTAGGTGTGAAATATGGTAAAACAAAATTAATTTTATGATACGAAAACATGAAATTTTTACTTGATTGTAAAACTTGTGTAATTGATTCCATTAAATTGAGATTGCTCTACAGATTTGTCAGCAAAATCCCATCAAGATCTTCGGAGTCCAAATTAATCATAACTGCGAGCCAGTATGCCTGCTAATTGAATCTGGCGCAGGATTTTCTCTCGGTGTCAGCAGTGGTTCCAGTCTAGCAAATGAGAAGATTAGAGAAATTAAGAGAAAGATTCCAACCATGATTAACCCAGTGACAATGGTAACGTGTTTTCCTAACAGTCCACACCACGGACTAACTGATTAGCTAAGTTACATAAAAAAACTACTTATTTGATCAGGGAACTGTTAGAGTTATTGTTGCTTCTTCTAATACTGAATGAGTTCGTATATTATAATTCCATATCAAGCACAAACGGTAAAGAATCAATATTTTGTTTTAATAAATAATTAAAGTACCTAAATAACAACATTTAAAAACACATATCAATAAAACTTGTATCTACTAAGCAGGGGCAATTCCTGTTCACACATTTTTTTAGTTATATTGCGCGTGTTTAACAATGGCTTCCTAAATGCACGTGTTCATATTTATAGTTATATGCATCATCTTTAAAAGATCAGCAGTGACACAGTGAACTGATGCGTGGCGACACACTTACCTTCAATGCATTCAGCCCTCACATTTTTGTCCTTACAACACAGTCTCCCTGTGACACACTTGATGTTTCCCCTCAGTAATTACTTCCCCTTTCCCTCGCCCCTTCGCCAAACCATAATGCCTAGGTAGCAACCGAACCTAGGTATATCTACATTTGGGTGCTCGACGGGATTTACAAGGGGGAATGCTAAAAGGGTGCAGGCGTCGTGTGATATAAATTCGAATCAGTTATAGTGCTCGTATATATGTCTGTACGAGGGTGAACGCGATACACCGTGTTTGATGCGTATTTTAGACAAATATTTTAGATAAAATACGTAATATCTGATACTATGCGAGTATGGGATTACATTTATTTTCCTTTTAAGGTACCTCGAATCAAAGACACGTTTTATCAATAGAAATTTGTTGCTTCGTTAAAAGGATATCAAACCAATACCCGTTTTAATTAATATTCCAGTCAACCGAATAAATTGGAAGTCACCACAAGAGTGTCCATTAAAAGGAATCTAACGTTCAGCCTCAAATTAACTCCGGAGAAAGTTTTCCCTCAAAATAATTAAGGATTCACCACAATTATCACCGCAAAATCAAACTTCCCTTTGATCGTTATTTAGAAAAAATTATCGGTACGGATATTTACTTTACCTGGAGCGGAATACGGTCTAAAATTGTGCAAACTTCGAGCTTAGGTGACTTTGTGTTAAGAAAATTTTAATAACCGGCAGGGCGTAACCAAAAGTTCTACACTTTGCCTTTTTGTGGAATCACCAAAGGGACCCACAGTGATAATTATAATTATTTACCAATTGTGAATAAAGTTCGAAGCAAGTCCTCCGTAATTGCGTGCCGCTTAAAGTATCATTTAATGAATAATGTTCTGATTTCAATAGGGAGTTGGTTCGACTCGTCGTTGTTAAGAGTGGATAGAATTATCGAGGAGGAGACTGGCGTATTTTAATTTTTTCCTAAAGAAGTCTCGTTGTGAAGTTAAATTATTTCGCATCAGGAAATTCTTTAGAGCTTTACAATTTGCAACTGAATGTATTTGATACTAACGCGATGTTATGAAAATCGGATTTAATAAGGCTGTATCTGGTTGGGGCAGACGTTCGGGCGGGACAAGCTCATCCAATGAAAGCCGTAGGTACCTTTGTCATTTGTTTCCACTTAGGAATTTATTCAATCTTGCATAAAATCTCATTAGTTGAAGAGAATTTGAACTTTATTCTTAATATTGACGCTAAACTTTTTATGAAATTTAGGTCGTATCATTTACTTGAAAATTAAACGTTTTTGCTTAGAGTAACTTTAAAAATATTTATACTTATACTTCTAATACCTTAAATTAACGCTCTTATTGGTACAATATGGCAATTTTTATGTCTTTTTAGTGTTTGTAACAAATTCAAAAACTTTCAATAACTTGTACCTACATCGCAATGACTTTGGCATAAATTATTATCTTTTATGTCAATAATATTTCTATGTCCCTGTCACAGTTTCAAATTATTGAGTACACTTATAACCCTACACTGCTGAAGTGGTACAACCATCAATCATACATTATCGGTCGGTTATCGGTGCATGGCTTTATTTAGTAAAAAGCATGAAATAAGACGTCAAAGGGGGTTCGATGGGTCTATCAATCATAGCCGTGGTTTAGAAGCTTGTCAACTCTTATCTGTCGATTTACTCAACGAAGCGGGTAATAGCTATTTACCTGATACCCCGTGCTAGGATTATCTTTGCAAAAAATTTCAAATTCTTTTTATGTATCAAATTGGAATTGCTTGCTGCGATGTTTTGACAAGACATGTATTGAAGTTTCATGAATAATAATCTCTAAAATGATTTTAATACGGTTTCATTTTATAGAATGTTTTTATTTTATTTGCTTATTTGTATGTACAAGATAAACACGAGATAAACACACGAAATAAATACTTTATTTGATGTAGTTTATTCACCAGTCATTTCAAAAGTATTCGAAATAAACATTTTATAACCAACTTCAAAAAAGGTGGTTTTGAATTTGCCTCTTCACCATCCTCAGTTAGCTGTCCTGCGCTTTCTAATGCAACTAGAGCTATCTATTACATTCAGATACACAGACAGACAAATAAATTTACTTTCGCATTTACAATATTGGTATGACGTGAACCGCTATTAATAGTTGTCTGGACAAGAATAAAACAGTTGACGCCGTAATGTAAGTAGAAACGTTCAGAATCAATTTTCTACTTGCTTGGAATCACAAGTACGACACGTTTTATTTATCTTTCATCGGCAGCTGGGCTTAGAAATGTTATTCCATGTCCATATAATTCAGTTAATTCAATATATAGGATTGATTTTTTTTAGTTCTTAACCGGTTCTATATATCATTTTGAAATAAAACTATCATTAACGGATATTATTGCGTTTTTGGCGTTATTGTATTTAATAGCAGATTGTAGGCTGCTTGTGAAGTAGGCTTGGGCTCCGTAGATCATGGTGGCCCATGGTAGATAACTTAGAGGATAAATAACTTGTATATTGTTTTTTCTGAACTTTAATCACTCAAGAAAACCGTCATACACATCTGTGAAAATAACCTAAAACCCGAACAAAAAATGAAACACAAGAGGCTACATAAGTTTTCTATACAAGCTACCTCCTTGTTAAATTATTTGCCATTCCCTAATTGCAAACACATTAAATATGCCAGCATATCGCATGCATCCCGGACGCCATTATCCCAACGGTACATGTTCTGATTAACACTAATTCTCGCCCCGAATAAAATACTACGGTGTAAAGTTATCAACAAGACTGGGACCTCACAAATAAGCGGACCTCTAATGGGTCACAAGGGACCTCTTCTTTAATGGCCACTCGTAAATTGAACGAAAATAATTAAAATCGCACGTCCACACAGTCGCAGACCAAAACACGGCCATTAGGCGAGTGGCTCGTATGGCACAAAAGGGTTTTCCATACGATAAATAAAGAGCTCGGTTTGTAGTTGGGTGTCGAACCAAGGGACGTATCTATTAATTCACTATTCACTACGATTTAGAATGGTGAATATTATAGAAAAAAAGTAGTGTCGATACAACAAATGGCATAGGTACAAATTTTGAAATTGGAGGGTCTGTAAAATGTGTTAAATTTGAGTTTTACTTTTTTCAAAACACTTGTGTTTTGAAACCACGCTAAAAATAGGTAACGATTAATTGATTTCTTTAACAAACTATGTATCTACCCTAAATATATTTAAAAGTGATCTCCCAAGCCCGGTAACTTCAGGTGAGTAGAGACAGATACTAACGAAATAGTTGATCAAGATTATTTCATGAAGAAGAATAAGTAATTTTAAAATTTCTTGACCTATTAGACATGGCACACATTAAAAGCACGGTGAGCCTATTTATGCACAAATTACAACGAATTTAAGCTAGCAAATTTGTTTCTAAAATATATTATAATATACAGACAAAATAACCTAGGCAACTGGACTGCACTAATTTAAATATTACTAGAACTGTAGAATAATAAAAAGTTCTAAAAATTAATATTAAAAAGATATTCCCTCCTAAATTTATTAGTCTAGCCGTCATAATTTCTGTTATAAAATTCTGTGTACACTTAAATAAAATGGTAGGAGATTTTGTTTTAAAAATGACCACTAATTTAAATGAAATCAGCACCTCTGCAAAGGGGTATAACCCAAAAACGGAATGTCCGGCCATCGTCGGGACGGGTAATAAATATTTCAAAGTGAACTACGACGGTTTCACAAAACAGTCACTGCGGCACTCAGTTAGATTAAAATTGAATGTTGTTATAAAAGAATGATAGCCGCTATTCTGATGAGAGTGACTATTAAAAATTCTGTGAAAAGAACTACTGGGAATAATGTCAAACGCAATATTTTTGTTTCTGTTTTCGATGGCTTCTCTTTAATTTTTAGCATCACATTTTTTAATTTTTGGTTAGCCACTATCTCAACTGTTGATAAGTGATAATGTGGTCGATGGTGCCTGTGCACGCTTGCCTAGAAACAAACAATTCACTTTATACTTAAAGACTCCCCGGTCATAGCTTCATGGAAATACAGGCTCAGGCAGGGTATTCCACTCTTTAGCTGTACGCTGTACTCATAATAATTATAGACCATGTTAAACATTTTTTCTTTCTTTTTTGTTACGACTGTTTTTCTTCTTTTTGAAATGTCTATTTTGTAAATGTATAGATGAATGAAGGTACAAAAATCAATTACATAAAGTGAATGGACATACCTGCAGTGAAAAATCTGCCAGTGAAATTCAAAAAGCTTTATTCAAGGCAGGCGTCACGTCACTCAGTCAGCTAGCGCTGTTTCATTTTTTTTACTTTTAACTCGGCATGAACAATGATAAAAGCAACGTTAGATTTTTAAAATGGCTCTATAGAAATAAAGTTTAAAGTTGGATTTTTCAAGTTACACCTTCAGTCAGTCATTTCATTATGTACCTATTGATTTATGCGCGTCTGTCTGATAATATAGTAAGTACATCACGAGATAGTTCAAATCATCACAATATTCATTTGAATAATTATTATTGGAATTAAAGCAAGGCACTTAATACATACTACCGAACAGAGATATCTTAAAACTATATTACATACATACGAATCACGCCTTTGTCCCGTTGGGGTAGGCAGACAACATCTTTCCACTTGCTACAATCTTGGCATACTCCATTCGCTTCTTCAACTTTCATGATTGTTTTCTTACACGCACGCTGGTTACGAATACTCTTGAACTGGCCTTTCTCCAAAACATCCTGGATCTGATTAGAATTATGTATACTTACTACTGGTACAACCATATTCTACAACATTTTTGAGATTTAACTAGTCATAAATATTTTGTTTTTGTCAAAAATTGAAAAACAAGTGAAGTCATTTGTTTTTACAAATTGAATTATGAAAACCAGTAACTGCCGTAATTTTATCCAGTCACTCGACTGGAAGTTTTGTAGAAAGCCGTAGAAAGTGACGAAACATGACAGACATACCTGTTCAATTTGTTGGCAAAATACTTTTAACAAAGAACTACGTACTGTCCACGTACTAACTTTTAGGGGTTTATAAAAATGTCGCCGTAACAGGGGCCTTACTCTGAAAATCGAACATGAACGTTTCGGATCGAACGAAAACGGACCATTTGTCAAACAACGACAGCGAAAACGTCAAATGTATTTTGGGAGTAGGAGGTGTATTGATAACGATCGACAACCTCAATGTCAAACGATCGAAGACGGATCCGAAATCCGAAACAAAACACTTTCGGGGTAGCTAAATGGTCAAAACATCAACGGATACGAATATTTTCGTTTTTCGGAGTAAGGCCCCAGGACAATCAAATTTATAGCAATTTTAATTTAAAATGTTCATGACGGTATTTGTTTTAGAAGAGTGCGTCATGTCATGCTGTTAAGGGTTCCAAAGAGTTTTTCTTGCCGATAATTTGTCCAAACATCTTATATATCTACTAAGTATTATGTATTACACGATAATGTTGCTATAGTACGAGTATATTAAGTTTTAGCATTATTTACCCGGTGCACTTACAAACATTTACCGAAGAATTGAGATTTGTTGAAGCTTAATAGATAGGTATTATAATCGTCTTTAAAATGATATACAAGGGTTGTTGTCTTAATATACGCCTCGGCTTTTGGCCATTAGTGTCTGCTAAGGACTAAGTGAAACTTGAATTATATGCGTTTGTCTAGACGACCCATTGTAAGAAAAACAAATTAATTTCCCTTTCTATTGCAGGCTCCCGAAAAGTACCGTACGAAAAATTTATGTTCTCTATTGAATTATAGTGTTGCCATAAATGAAAGTGAAATTAACTATCTAACGAATTTGATAATAAAAATCTGTATCTCGTTGAACTTTTTTTTTAAAGGTAACTTGAAAGAGATTTGTTGGACTGTTAAAAGTCAGGTGTAATGACTCGAGATGAGATAAATAATTCTAACGTGCCAGCTAGCTGTTCGTGACTTAAAATAAAATATTACATTTATCGCTGAATTTAAAATTGTGACGTGATTTTAGGCGCTAACACTTAATATTTTCAGCATTATCTTTATTCTAGGCTGATATTTTCTAAATCTGAATCTTTGTAAAACGTTACTAAGAAATCAATAAGATAAAATTGATTTACCTACCTAAAGAACCATAGATCGAGATAAATAATATTATGACATGATAATACTGCGGTTTGAGGAAAGAAAGTTATTTCTTATAGCTTAGCACATTGTCATATATTATTAATGTACTCGTATTTATAAAATACACAAGTCGCTGGTTACTGGAGTAACAATTTCAGAATTATCTAGTGGATAATGTATAGTGATATTAAACACTTAAAACTCACCCCGAACTGTTAAATTCGTTTTTAAATTTAAATTCTTTCGTATATTTTCGGTAAGGTTGCCAGTTATATATTTTGAAATTTAACCCAAGAACATGTCCACTGCTAACATTTAGTTGGCAACATTTTTAGAATGAAGTTAGACTTACTTAACTCAATTGCAGGTCTTTGTCAAGATTTTATTAAATTCACAATTAAATCTATTCACGTTATGAAATCTACCAACATTTATTTTACACAAAAGTTTATTTATCAGGTTTAAAGTTGAAACAATAACTTAATTCTTAGCGCGTTATTTATTAGCATACTAATATACATATAAACATGATATACCTCTCGAACACTTTGTTATTTACGACAGAAATATACATAAAGTGTAAAACAAGTCCTCAGAGAGTGTCTTCTCACAAAGTCTGCATCGCGTCGCAACGTCGGATTCTAATGTTTATCTGTAACGGTTCGTTGATTTTACTACCAAAGTTAGTGGAACCTTTTTACTAAGAGCGACACAAAAACTACCATTTTATATTCTATTTATAAATATTGTCTTTGATCTTTAAATAAAGTGTCTGTTTGTTTGAATGGTGTCTTAACTGTAACTGATAGTTAGTTCACTACGACCCTTACTGCGTAATTTAGAAGCTTTGCATTCCTTATGAATTCTCTTCTTTTTTAAATATAGCCTAATAGCCGTTACCCAAAGTGTGCCATCCGCATGGAACTAAAATAGTCTTGTGCTATTTTTCAAATTTTTATCCAGTTTTTAATTGCTTTGTCCTCTTTTGTGTGTTTCAAAATTCACTAA
The DNA here is from genome assembly GCA_963576445.1 of Lithosia quadra. Taxonomy (NCBI): domain Eukaryota; kingdom Metazoa; phylum Arthropoda; class Insecta; order Lepidoptera; family Erebidae; genus Lithosia; species Lithosia quadra. The sequence continues at coordinate 11,758,048 of OY754880.1, read as the reverse complement.
AATTAGGCTTTTATTAATGCCAATAGCCTTCTAAAAAAAATTCGCGCCTACTCGATTATCCTCCTACGTAGGAATCAATTTTCTTTAGCATACAAAGATTTGATAAACCACAGGTACTTCTGTGGTTTATCAAATCTTTGTGATGGTCAATCCCTTGTTGCACGTGTTGCCAACGCCCAAATCACCTCTTGCTTGTTTTAGGGATTTGGCCTAAGTTGCCTTCCGATCCTTTAGCCGCGTCAACACCGTTGATAAAATAATTACAATTTAACCGCCTAATAACACTGCAAAAATATATTGTGGCGCCTATAATCATTAATATTCGTCGTTAAAACTACAGCTTATTGCAGTTTTAAGTCTTAATAAAGGGTTATAAAATTTTATGTCGCTTTCCAACTTGGTCGGGCTTTAATTAAAAAACGTTCTTTGAATAAAGATGGTTTAATATGTTGAGTGATTATTTATGTTGTATGATATTAAATAATCTACTGTTGTCATCAATTAATACTTTTATTATTTTTCTTATGGAACAGTGTTATTGATGTAGCATATTAAAGAGCTAGAAGGGTGTAAATGGGGCTCCACTAAGATCATTGGGACCCAAGTCAACCTCACCTACAAATCCTGTGCACTTGTTGATTGAACGACGAGGCTGTAACGCAAGTATCACCTTAGGACTAGGGGTCTGATGGCAGTCGCTAGACGGCATGGACGGTAAGAAGCTCGCTCTGTATTATTTAGCATCAAAAAAAACCTAGCCGGCCCAATTTCATTTGACTTTATAAAAAGTGCAATTTTTAATCCCTTGAACTTATTTAGTCATTAGGTGGAATATTCATAGGTATTGGCCCCAATAAAAATATAGCATATCACGGGAATAAATAAGAAGTATCAATGTGTCCTTTCTCTTCGCCCGCGTGGATGTCGGTTATCGCGACCAAACATAGCCTATGTCTCGAGGTCTAATCAAGTATACCCCTATACCAAATTTCATCAAAATCGGTTCAGCGGTTCACGGGTGAAAGCGTAACAGACAGTCAGACAGTTACTTTCGCATTTATAATATTAAGTAAGTAAGTAAGTATGGACTAGAATTGGATGTTTCTACTTTTTAAAATCAAGTAAGTAATAATATAGTATAAATCAAATTTAATAATTGTCAAATCAAATCAAATCAAATCAAATTCATTTTATTGCGATATATGGGTACACAGTTGTTACAATTTATGCATTAGATTCACCATATTTCAGCCAAATTAGCATGCAATAATCTTATACGTATCAAAGATACGACAGCAGACATGGGAATTTAATAATTACATATTTATCAGGGAAAAGTAGATTATTACATAGGTATGATGTCAAAATTTTAGATGTCCGTGTTTCGTATGTAATAAAGTAACAATAGTGCCCACCTACATTTTCATGCAAAATAGATTAATTAGTCAATTACAAAAATGTCGTAGTACCTATACATATAACCCGGTGCCAATGACGTGAAAATAATTACTAATACGATGACGCCGGGTCATATTGACCCGAAGTTTATCGATAGTTTTTCAGGAAATTCAGCAAGCCACCTTCATATTTGAATGATTGTTTGTTAGAAGTGATTCTTTTCTTAGGTTGTGAAATAAAAATAATTGCAATAAGTTCTAAAAATTAAATTTTTATTAATTTTTTCAATATCACATGCAAAATCAACTTTGAAAACATAACATGTTTATATTTTGAATTTTTGGTGAAGTATTCATAACTTTAATAGGAATCAATAGTCTTATGTACTAATGGGCATATTAATTAAGTTTTATAACATAAAAATAACAACGAATCAGTATTTTATTCAGCGTTCCGAAAAATGGTCGTCAATATTCACTTCTGAAGCAGCTTCCAAGTCTTCATTGTCGGAATCAGAGTCTTCTAAAAACGCCACAATTCTTGCTGGATCATTATTCAATGCCTTTTTCTCTAAAAACCTAGAAGCAAACAAATTTAATTAACATTTATCACTTAAAACTTAAGTCATAAAATAACAACGCCAGCGATGACGCTGGGTCATAATTACCCGCTTTTACTTGACGCAGGTGTATCTCCCAGCGCTCGCGGCGTCGCGTTGAGCGTATTGATGAAACGGGTAGAGGGGGAACGTATCTCCAGCTACACAAACGTTCAAACACTAAGAACATCACAAAAATGAATTAATGTTAGTTAACATTTGCCTCGGGTCAATATGACCCAGCGTCGTTGGCGCCGGGTTAAATGTCATCGTGATACTAACTATTTTTATTACCTCGACTTGCAGTCACTGCAGACGATCAATTAAAGTGATTGATGCACCTATAAAACAAAGAACACTCCAATCAACGAGAAAAAACCTTTCAAATTAAACTGTACTCCATCCAACGATTGCGAAATGTCCAAAATTACGACTCAACTAGAACTACCGGATGCCATCGCACAAAGTATCGTTTGATGGTCGTAAAAGCATCCCTTAATGGTCGTCCGATCTCACTCGCCCTTAACCCCGCCCACCCAGTGTACCACCAGCTTTATGCCGTGCTCCGTCTTAACCCCAATAATAAAATGTGGGTTGTAAATAGATAATAAGGGTGAATTCGCGGCAGAACCCATTAAAGGCGCCATCACTGTAGTTTAACTGTCGCTATCTACGCTCACTAATCGACATCGTGTACTATTTTAATAACGTTTTTATTGCCGATATGTATCACTCTGTTGCGCCAAATTTTATGTATTTTACAAGCTGTTCTGTGGGGTTACACGAGTTTTACTGAAAACGAAATAGAGAAAACTGCTTTATTTGAAAATATATGAACTATTTCTATTTCGATACTTGAAGCAATATTGCAAGTTGCAAGCAGTAGCATTACGTGTATTCACTGGTTCTTAAATCTAAACTCTGTTTTTAAGTATTGGGTAATTCAATACAACAGCAAACTCGACATGTTTTATGTTGTTATTTACAAACAGAGGATTCGTATGAATTAGGTAAAAGTGTCGTTAAATACTTTCAAATATAAAACTATCCTCCGAACCTTTTTCCAACTCAGTTGTGGTTATCCTCAAATCTTACGCAAGTTCGCAATCGCCCAAGTTGCCCGAGTAGAACCACAGATTTATAGTCAACCAATGTTCACGCGGGTGGAGCCGCGGGCATAGACTAGTATAAAATAAGAATAGTTGAAATAGTAAGTTCAATTCTGATTGCATTTCAACATTGTATTATTCTTATCAAGGAGCATAAATAAGCGATCGCCGTAGCTCTGAATTGAACCATTATATAGTTGTTTTATTATAGAAAGTTTGTTAGACAACTATATCCATAATTCATTTTGCATGGCATACAGCAATATTCAAGCATAATTTATAATTTAATATCGGCTACAGTGAATTCGATCAGCTGTTCTATTCTGCTGATAATAAATCATGATATTGGCTCCATGGAACAATAACAGCTATTGAAATAACTGTTGTTACAGTACAATCATTTATATATTTTACAACATTCTACATAGCAGCATCATCAAAACCCATAATAAGCTTAACCTAACTAGTCTACCTATGTTAGGGCAATGCTCTATGGGCCACCTTACACCCTGGCGTCAGAAAACTAGACGGCGTGCGGTTTTAGTCGGTAAGAGTCCGACATACCCCGCTAGCTGCGGGGTGGGTATCCATGAGGATTTCCGCAAAGACAAAAAAGTCTACCTATGTTATGGGTAATTATACCTATTTTAATCAATTTAAAACTATTATGGGTTGTTGTAAATAAATACATATAGGAATACTCAGGCCCATGCAAACAGACATATTCATACTTACATATATTATAATATTTACACTGAGCGGGAATCGCACCCATGATCTTCGACGTAGCAGTCGAACGCTCTACCGCAAAGCTGTCTAGTAGAAGAAGCGAAAAGTATATTCCGGCATCATAGCAAGTGAAACATGACGTCTCTGCCTACCCCAGCAGAAATAATTTTGATTGATTAAATTTTCATTTGACATGCAATCAGACAATATTATTTATCTTTGGAACTTACTGTTAAAACTAAAAGAATAAGAAGCTACGAGAGAAAAACTTTCAAAATGGTAATTTGTTTTTGTTTCAGGAGGGAGGCGTCTCTATAGTTTTCACAGTGAGATTTAGATTGTTATTCCTATATATATTGTACTCTTTGTTCACGAACTGCACTTCTAAACAAATTTTATTTCTTTGTACTTACAATTTTCTTCAAAAATTGTTTTCAACATTTTTATACTACTGTTTTGTATCAAACAACAACGCCCACCTGATTATAAGAGCAGCATATTTTTTTTTATATCACTTAGGTGGCAGACATGCACACGGCCCACCTGATGGGAAGCGGTCACCACATGAATAAAATAACTTTGTCAACTGAGTTAATATAGAATACTTATTACAACTTAAATTTAAGAAAGTAGTAGGTACCTACACTTCAATATGACTTCACCTCGCCTGATGGTAAGCTAAAGATAAAGTCTCAGGAAGGGGGTTCCTATAGTCCTCTGTCTAACCGGCCCATTCGTGTTGAAAAATCTCTACATATAGCTGTCTACATCTGTCTGTTTGTAATGTTAAAATAACATTTGGTACATATGTTACGCCTAATACCCGAAGTGCGGCTGCACCTAGTTTTAGCCGGTTAGGTTAGGTTAGGTTAGGGTATGTGGCTACACCTAGTTCTAACCGGGCTAAAACTAGGTGCAGCCGCACTTCGGGTGCACCTACATAACGATGTTTATTCCAAATAATCACTTGGAATAAATGCAGATAGCTGATGTTAAAAGACGAACTTGTGGTATTTTTATTCTTAAAAAAGTATTAGAATTACAATCAAATATTTTTCTTTTCTGCATTTCACGCCTACAAAACCCAGGCTTAAAATATTACAGTCCAATAATCAGCCGCTATTTCTTCATTACGTAAACGTAGTAAGAAGATTCGTAATTCACTTAATACCGCATTTGAGTAACACGAGCCAACATCATCTAATAATGTGGAAAAAATAGTGTCTGCCCGATTACAATGCGAGACTCGTGGAAAGTAATCTAGTTAGTGCGGTCGCTCGGCGCCGCTCATTACTGTACTGTGCACGATCACGTACGGGAACATGGATGTAAAGTATGGACAAATGTTCGCTGAGATGATTATTATTATGGTTGACTGTAAAGCTTAGTGTAATTCGCTTAGCTTTCTACTCACGATGACACAAAACATGATGACTGTATCATTTCAGTTGCACTAGGCTTTTTTTATTCTTGGTTTATTTGGCTTTACTTGTTCAATAAAGTAAAGTATTCACCTACATGTTGAAAAGGGGGACGGAAGTATGTACAAAATAAAAAGTTCAGGTGTATATATTCCTGCCCCATCGATGTCGACTGATAACGTAACCAAAAAGCCGGTCACGTTAGATGGCAATGCTAATTCTTTGCACAAAAATTCCTTTGGTAAATGTAGAACGAACACAACAAATGATATTATGACGTAGGTATATAAAAGTATGATAAATAACACTGCTCATCGGGACACAGTAAGATTGATTTTGGATTGGGATTGCTTGTTCAAGTGGTATCTGATTTTCAGTCTATACCTACCTATAAATAAATGAAGGACAAACATTTTTATTTGATAAAATTTTACCATCCTTGAGCATCAATTCCGCCTATGTACCTAAAGAATAATAAATAAAAATATTATCATGGATTTAAGTTTTTGCACCAAACATTACAAAATTATAAGCACTTGTTGCCGATTAAATTTTTAAAGTTTTCTGATGGATATAGGCACGAATTTTAACGAATGCAATAAAAAATAACCAAAGTTTTTGAATATCTAATAACTAGTTTATCGTTTCCAGTAAATATAACAACATTGTATAGGGATGTCTCCGTGCTGCGTCAGCAGTTTCCACGAATGCCAGATAATTCCGATCGCCTTCGAAACGGTTCGCCCGTGTAAACTTGTTATCGTGATACTGATTCTTTACCTCATTTTTCGAACAATTTTATCTTTTCAAATATTTTTGTACAATGTACCGATTATAAATAAAATCTAATGGTAATATCTTTTCGGAAATAGTCAAGAATACCTATTAGATTTAGATAGATTCCAATCCTACTAATATTATAAACGTAAAAGTTTGTGAGTATGGATGAATGCTTTTTTTATACTACTTAGGTGGCAGACAAGCACATGGCCCACCTGATTTGTTACTCTTTCGCACAAAAACGGTGGAATGGATCTGGATGGAAATTGAAGATAAATTTTATATATACTTACTCGTAGGTACTACTTTTTATCCCGGGAATGTGTATCCTTGGGGCACGGACCAGAATTTCATCCGTTCGGAGCCGCGGGTAAAAGTTGGTTTATAAATAACGAACGAATTGTCATATGACCACAGTTCAGAAAGGCATTGAACCTCTTTAAGCTGTGGTTATAATAGACGTGGTTAAACAGGCTACTTTAATACACGTTAAGCCTTTTATGGACGAAAATAACAAAAGGAACGCTTTGCTCAGAAAATCAGAAAGGTACCAAATTCTTTCTAGTGTTTAATATTACTTTTTTTTTTATTGCTTGCCTTGTATCAAATTATAATTTAATAGATAATACTATTCATAATCCCTAAGAAGGCGGTTTCAATATCCTATACAACTTTATTACACATGATTTATAGGGAAATTAGATAAACACTTCACACTTATTAGGTGCTAATTAGGTGCTTTGGACACAAAGATCGGGCCCAAATTTCCTTTTCTGTAAAAACCGTAATGAAGATGAGACTTATTAGGTGCTAATATTAGACAATAAATAGGTAGGTATGCTTAAATATTAGATTGACGCTTAGATGTATAAACAAAGAGAAGCATGAATAAGTATTTTTTATACACGTGGCGTACACAATTATGTGTAAATATTCGGTGAATACATAGTTAAATGTGTGATAGTAGTACGTTTGATCGATAGTACACATTAACGAAAACTATCAAAGCAAAATAGTGATACATAAATCAAAGATATAAGTATACGTTGTCCGTTCCTCAATATATCGGACTAATAGCACGACATGTGACCAGTGACAACTCAAATGATAAATTAGCAAGAATGTCAAAACGCATATCCATTATAATGGCATTTCCCGATGCTGTCGGAAACAAATAAATCTGCACAATAACATTAGACGTCAGCGGAATAAATGTAACGTCAATCTGCGACCATTTGTTGTCGTTAAATCTTTGGATACGTCACACTGGTTATATTTTCAGCCAACATAAAACAGATATCACCTTTAAATGATGTTATGAGTTGCAGGAAGTCATAATAGTTTGAAAACTTACCATCAGGAGAGGTGAAGTCATATTGACGTGACCGATGTAAAAAAATCAAAGACCCAAATTTTAAGCTACCGCCTACTCGTATGAATACCCTTTCTTATAAGTTAAATTGCGCAGGCCAGCTGCATTGGTGTTATGTCGGACTCGAACCTACCAAAGCCGCAAGCCGTCTTGAGTCTAAAGACCTATGAGGATATAAGGTAACCCTTATAGCGTTTTCCTCGTACCCAGGCTATTAAAAATGTAATATTCAACGGAAAAAAATTAAAGGTGAGGTGACTAGACTCGCAGTTTGTGTTGGCTACATTTTCTTGTTGTATGTCAGCCACTATAAGCCGTAGATCCAAAGTGTAAGAAGGGGAAAGACAAAAACTTAATGACAAGTGGACAATGAAGGAGATTCGGAACGCTTGTCGCCACGAGATTGTCAGGAAGCGTTCAGTAGAGGGTCCCGCTAACTTTATATAATCCTTAATAGAAATGTACTGCTGTTTTCCTTTTATTCAACAAAGAGAAAAAAAAAGGGATTGTTTTCATAACAATTGTTATTTTTGTGATAGTATTTCTGAAGACGAATGTTTTTGTACTGATATTTAGGTTCTATATACGATTTTAATAACTATCAATGCCTTCAGTAGCGCTGTTTCTGTTTTAAAAAACAAAGAATTGCATTGGATCAAACTGCTATTGATATTTAAACATACTTTCTCTTACCTAAAAAAATTCTTACGGTAAATAACACTATAATTTCAGAAATTACTTTGCTATAGAATTCTCGCTTAAACTGGAATAAATTTACAGGGACGGTTTGACGATTATAATAATTCTTTACATGATAGCGAGGTTCCAAGAGCATATCTCGCTTTATTGATGAATGAATAGACTGGATTGATCGGAAAAGGAAAATAATAGATTCAAAACATCCAATATCAAACAAACAACATATAGGTAAAACTCTTGAAAAAGGTAACTGTTTAGGTACTCGACTGAAGCAACGAGAAGCGGATTATTTTAGTGAATCTATTTGTTCGACAACCTAAGAGGTCCGCCCTCAAGAAAATCAAATCAGACAATCAAGTGGAAAAATCTATGTCCGTTGTGCAAACAATCACGTCTAGTTACTGAGTGCCGAGTGACGTAGGGTCCTCACCTAGCCCATTTATTTGATCTCCTCTTTACTCCACTCCATTCCTCTGGGAACGCGCTATTTGTTTTAAAGCTTTATTACTAAGTAATGTGTACATAGGTCAACCCTCTAAAAATTTCAGATGTTGACCAATATATTTAATGTTGGCGTTTTCGTTTGGTGTTTTGGGTTCCTCTTTCAGTAGATGTGTTTGTATTTAGGTGGTTAAATTAAAATGTGGAGTGTGATGAGTTTGAAAGTGCCTTCTAATATCAAATGACTTGCGGTTCCATTTCGTTCAGTATTTTAAAACTGTATTTTTGTTAGTATTTTGTAGATAGGCAACAAGTATTACACTTATAACTACTAAGCTACTACTACCAATGTATTTTGATCCAACATAGGTGGCAGATCTATTGTTGCCAACCGGACAATTTCATACATTTTATGTGTACATTCGGTTGGACAATAGATAATAAAATTTAGCTTTGATATCTTGTACGACATTTATGGAAACTATTATGACGTTTCAATTTTAGACTGTTTTGCTGAAAACAGAATTACAAAAGAGGACATTAAACTGCCTTATACTACGATAAGTATAATAATCATCTATAAATAAATCATTTCAAGTCTCATTAAAATAGCCTATAAATTAAACGTGATCGTAAACCAAAAATCCCATTGTGTCCAGTAATTTATTCACCAGGACAAATACGAAGAACTTGTCGGTTGGACGAGGGTGGCAACCCCGGTAAAAAGGTGTCAATTTTTGAAAGATTGTACCGCGTCATGAATATTATATCAACGAATCGAGTTAAGGGTATTTTGCGATAATGTTCGACGTCGTTGGATGCTGTCAGCCTATGTCATTTCATACGGATTTGCCCTTTGTTAAAAGTAACACGTAGTGTGTCGAAGGGATGATATCGTGTGGAAAATTTGCCTTCTGAAAGTCAAGCAATGTTTACATAATCGTGTGAGGGATGTGTCCTCGTTTGTGATCGAGGTTGTGGTGATAATGTCTCAATTATGTATAATGTGAATTGATAACAATTTAATATCCTACTGAAAGTTTGTGAAAATGTTTAGATGTGTTTGTTACACTCAAACTGCGTCTTATTGAAATAGATTATTATAGTCTGGTATGACACATATGCCACTTTTATCCATGGAGTAGTTTACCATCGGTTACGAGAATGGTATTAGCATTACAAGCGACACTTGGATACTTGGAGACAACATAATACTAATGACTATTCCAGACAGTCAGAGCCATCTACTGAAACTCATATGAATCACAAAGAATTGTAAGTTATATAGATGCTTAATATTTTAAACGGTATGGCCCGGGTCAAGCTGGGGTGCGAGGAAATGCTCTTTGGGCCACCTTACACCTGGTGTCAGAAGACCCTAGACGGCGTGCGGTTTTAGTCGGTAAGAGTCCTACATAACCTGCCCCGCTGGCCGGGTGGGTATCCATGAGGATTTCCGCACGGAAAAAAAAGGTATGATTGTAGATTGAGGTGGTCATTCCAATTACTATTGTTATCATACGCAATCATGGTAAATATCCCGCGTGGCGCGTAGTTCCAATATTTACAAATTAGAAACTTGATAAAACACACAAATAATTATTATGGTAAATACCCATTTATAATTATAATACTGGTTTATTGTTCATTATTTGTGACAATATGACGAAATTGTAATTTTCTATTATAATACTAGGTTTTTACATTATAATAATGATGGATACACAAGTATAATTTCGCGCATCAAATTTTTTTAAAATAAATAATTGAAATTCAAGCAATAAATCTCTTGTAGGCAACATTTGATCATAACGAAAATTTATTGAGCGTTAACGTCAGCATTATAACTTCAGTTTTTAAAAAAACTTGCAACAAATGCTATAAATAATATATTTTACGGACTAACAGTTCGATAACAGAATAGTGAACGGAAATCGTAAAATAAGTTTTTTTCTGCGTCGCCGCCGCCCCGTCGCGAACGTCAGATGTAGTTTCTAATATATTACAATAGTATTTTCTTTTTGTGCACCTGAATACTAAATCTTAACTAAGTACTACAGCAGTAAAATAAAATTGAATATAAAAATTATAGGTATATTTGTTTAAACATACGGTTCATTACACATACAAATAGAATAAAATAAAATGCATGACTAACATGAAAAAAGATGTTAGGTAAATTTCATCTGTACCTATTCATCGGAAAGTAAATAAACCGTCGATTTCGGTATGAAAAACTATAAAGTATGGCATTTTCATTCCACATTGACATTTTTCATGATGTTAAAGCACTCAAACCGCCGCCCAACAACAACCTAGAATCTAACTTCCATTGTAAGTTGCTTGGAGTAACAAGTGCAATAAGTCAAATAATAGAAAAACAATGGAATTCCGTAAACCGTACTTTTTGTGCAGAATTATTTTTAATTCGTAAAATTTCTGCAAACAATATATCTGTGACGAATTTAGACTAGTTCAAATAATATTATATCACATTGGCGATTGTAACCATAGTAATAAATATAGTAAGGAAATAAACGTCATTTTGCATATAAACAGCAAAGGAAAACAATAAATAATATAATTATGCATTATCAGTTTAGGTACGTAACAACTTATAATAGCTAGCTATGGACAAGTGGCCTAAACCATATTCAGAACAATAATAATATATAAATAAATGAAGTAGATACTTAGGTAATAGTGAACCTAACATTACCCAGCCGTTACCGTTGATTAAGTGAAAAGTGAATTATCAACAAATTCATAGATTTTTTTATTACTCAAACATAATAATAATTATATTGTAACAAGCGTTTTCAATTATTAAAACAATGAAATTATTTATGATTGAACGAATTCAATTACTTGTTTTAAAATTAAATAAATAGAGACTAAGTAATCATTTGGATACTTTGTAATTTTCATAGAGCAAACAATCATTAACAAGAGATATTTGAATGTTTCACGTTCATTTTGGACCTTTGTCTATCAAATTAAACGCATTTTTAATTACTGACTTGACTTTATTAATAAAGTTAAAATTTGAAGTGAGGTATAAAAAAAATTATCAAATCTAAATAATGTGATATATGCAAATACGTCTCTTTTCTTTATTTTTGTACAATTTTTACTTGCAGTTTTTAAGTTTTGGGTTTATTATTTAAATTCAATTGTTTTGCATGTATTCAACACGATAATAATAAAATGATAAAGTCTATAGTATTTTTCGTTAAAAAGTTAAATGAATCCACAGCAAATTCAAACTTTGCCGATCACATAAAATAACAAAAATGTATTTCAGAAATCCAATCGCTAACACTCTTCAAATTCAGTTCAACAATTTTTTTATTAGCCATCACTTGCAACAAAGTCAATTTAAACTTGTTTTCGTGAACGTTCTCGAACATAACGTTTATGTCAAACACAATATTGGCGGCAACAATGATGGCTGAATCAAATGTCAAGCCTGTGAAATGTGTTTGGGTATAATTTTGGTGTGTATTTGTTGGTGTAAACTTCAGGGGTAGATGTTGATTATTGACTGAGTTTAGACGACTAGCTGTGTGACAGTTTCCTAATTGCAAAAAAATTACTTGTAAGTATGGGTATCGAAGAGTGACCGTGGGTTATTATTGCAAACATTGTGATAAAAATTTTGGACTACTGTTTGTTTGTTTAAGTTCTCTATACATACACATATTTTAATCCTCTATGTAGACTTGTGAAAGCAACTATAGGTAGTTACTGTGAAATCAAAAACTATAATTTGAAATTTAGTGAATTATGAAATTATGGACTTTTTGAACTTCACCCACGTCTAGGTCCAGATGATGTACCAACATCATTGATTAAGAGAAAATTCTTCCAATTAAGTAAAGATGATTTAAAATAAAATTTGAGCATCACAATTTATTGTAATTTCGGTATTTGTTAAACTTATATATAAAAAAACTAAATATAACGAATATAATATGAATATTATTAATAAATAAGTGGTATCGAAATTTTAATTACGACTACTTTTGCCAATTGCAATTTACTACCGTCATTAAACTGGTGTCTATTATCGTACGATATTTAGGTACCTATACAATAAACATTCTAAACTTTAAAAGTTCAAATAACATTATTCTATTTGTAATCTTCCTATGGAATAAGGGTAACGTTTCTTAACCGCAGGTATATGAATAAAATAACACGTCTATTCGAATATTCAATTCCAAATATCGACACGTTGACAAACCCCAAATGAATTCCCTTTCATGTCGTTAAAGCAACAGGAGAGAAATAGGAAATCATATTACCACGCAGCTCCGTCCCACTTGAAATTCATTAAAACCTGTTCTTAGTCAAATGTAATAATTTATTTAAGCAACAAAAATCCCCAAAAGTAATATCCATTGAAGCGTATTTAACGCTAAAGCGGAGTATGGAGTAATGATGCGCAACCACGATGAATTTAACTCGATATTTAAGTTATGATTAAGATAGATGGCCCCGATATCTACGTTAAAGTAATCAATTTTAGCAACAGTACTAAGTAGGTACCCTACTTGGATTCAAAATTTTAAAATATTCTAAGTCTCTATTATTTATTATTAGGTATTTAGTGTAACTAAATAATAATAAGACATACACAATCTTCTACGTGGATTTTGGTGTTTAGTAAAGTATTCTAAATTTGAACAGTTTTGGAACATTTTTCACTTGGTGAATCCAATGAATGCAGTAGTTCCGAAGATTACCCCAGACATATAAACAAATTAAAAAATACGGTCTTTCTCTTTATAAAATTAGTCTCTTTATAACAGAAAAGTTTTAGACGAAAACATTATCGTTACTCGCCAAAATTACTTCACTTAGTTATATACCTACATCACAAGTACGCATAAGTCACAGTGGCGGATTTACCAGTAGGCTGAGTAGGCTGGAGCCTAGGGCGGCAGATTTTAGGGGGCGGCAATTTTGAGCCAATTTTTTTTTTCTTTCATAAATAAAAAAAAATTATTATATACACAAACGAGTTTTGGGGAGCGTTTTCTTGGAGAGGCATATCTTAATCCACCTTCTAATTAGTACTCGCCGCTGTTTTTAGCTCTTCAATATCAGGTATACTCTTCACTAGGGCACGTCACAATTACGCGTGGTCAGTCGCCGCCTCCTACTGCGATGCGTGGTCGGCCGCCGCCTCATTCTGCGAGCAAGTGCTGCTCGAGAAGGAGGCGGCGGAATGGTTTCGGGAGAGGCTGCACAGAGCTCACCCGGACGGTGACGTGCGCAGACGCCGCAGGCGTTTGAGGTCTGACGACTTTCGTCCTCTATGAGCGCAGGCCTGGGGGTGACGGGTGGAGCCGTCTGTCACCCTAGCAGAAGCAGACCAAGGCGGCAGCGTGCACAAGCACGCCCCCCCCCCCCCCCCGAATGCGAATACCGTGGTTCCCAAACCCGAGGGGGCCATCTCGAATCCGGAAATGGCCCGGGTCAAGCTGGGGTGCGAGGGAAATGCTCTATGGGCCACCTCACACCTTGGCGTCAGAAGACTCTAGACGGGTGCGGTTTTAGTCGGTAAAAGTCCAACATAACCTGCCCCGTTAGCCGCGGGTTGGGTATCCATAAGGATTTCTGCACGGAAAAAAGAGCACGTTACAATTATATTAAAACTAAGGCGGCAAGACCCGTCATGGAAGAATCATGGAGCTGTCACAAGAATACCGCGCTCCACACTCATATGGAGTCACAAGAGTGTGGAGAGCGGTGTCCTTGTGATAGTGATATATCCACCCCCGATGGCTGACGGGGGGGGGGGGGGTAGTCATGGGGAAAATTGTATAGCCTACTGGCGGCAAATTTGTAAATCCGCCACTGATAAGTCATAAAGTTAAAAACACTTTTAAAAACTATTAAGATTCTATAGTAGGTACTTAAACATAATTTATATTGCTATTACAGAGAAAAAATATTGGAATCAGAATCTCGATTCTTTTCAAACTAGATAGGTAAGTACATCACTAGCAAGCTCACAGAAGAACGTATTAGCGTATTAATAATTCAGTATATCTTTCTCCGCATTATGTCATTTACGGTGTTACCTTTTAGACGAGTATTTACACAAAAGAAGAGAGAATCAAAAATGATAATTATATGCAAATCTCGGGTTCGTTTGAGGGTGTCTCATCAAATGTCTGGCCTTGTTTGATGTTAAGAAAGCTTTTTTAAGGAACGGCGAAATAATGGCTGGAAGACCATTTGTTTTTGCAGTTGTAAATATGAATGCATTATAAATGCGTACCGTACCGTGGCTTATCGTAAAAGGTTATGCTCAACATTAACCAAAAATGTGAATGGTTCAAGCACTTAAATAATGAAAAGAAAATGCCCTGATAGAGGTTTAAACACAATTTAATTCATTCAAGGTAATTTCACACAAATTTATTTCGGTTGATATTTTGTTGTTAAACAAAGGATTGGTACATGGATTTGTTGTTACAATAGTTCTTATTAATACTTCTAGCGCCATCTATTGGCAGTTCTGATCATCATCGTATAACTTATAAAAAGACTTCAGTACAAAACTAGAGACTTTGCCTCAGCTTACCATCAGGCGAGGTGAAGTCAAGTTGACGTGACCGACATAAAAAAAAATCAACCAATTTTGTTGGAAAGTCAAAGAAATATCTTTTTCTGAACTTAGCAACTCGACTCGCAACAGCTATAATATTTTATAGAATGATATTCTTCTTGTATTTCAGGCGTTCCCATTATACCATTTTATCCGTTGTGATAGAAGTTTATCAAATTATTGCAGGCCCTCCAATTGGGATAGATTTTTTGTTACGAAATGTCCCAGACGCAGTAGTCCAAATATTATGCCTTGATAAATAAATCTCTCTCGTAGATTCGCTCAAATAAAATAAATCTGTAAAATAACAACTACAAAAAGATCCAAATTCTATATTCAAACATTGTTACCTACACAGTTTTCTATTGAAGCGTATCCTCGGGTCCAAAATACAAACTGAAATTTCGACTTGACATCAAATATTCGAAAAACGAACGCTCTTCGTTAGGGCTGTCCCATACCTGCACTGCATATGTTACTACGTAGTAAAGTTTTCAAACTAAAATCCCATTCGCATTGTTTATTCCAAGTTGACGCACGACGAAGAAAATCGAATTTCCTTTGATTGTAGATACAAGTTGGTGAAAAAACAAAGAATTTACGATAAATAAAAAAGCGAAGGATTAGTTAAGTACATACCTACCAAAACTATTTGTTACAAACCCGTTTTCATAACCTGCAGGCATCTATTTTTGGGATAAAAACATGTTATTCCAGACTATTATAGGTACCTACTGCCTGCTATTAAAGGAGGTAGGACACAATGGTAGGTATCTTCAGTCCGAACTGAGCAGTCCTACAGAAGACCGCGGCCATAATAACCATTGTGTTATATTCCCGTTGGTAAGTAGGTAAGCCAGAGTTAACTGTACCTCCTTCGCCTAACTCTTCCTAGCCCTCCCCCCACTTCCCTTCAGGGTAGGCAGCGCATGAGTGACATCAACACATCCATAGGCCATGGTGACCGCTTTTTTATACTACGTAGGTGGACAGTGTGCTTGTCTGCCACCTACGTAGTATAAAAAATATATCTTATCTATCTCTATGCTAAATTTCATAACCATCATGGCTTGCTTGAGTAACAAACACAATTGAAACTTTCGCATTCATAATGTTGGTAAGATGTGTTAACACTTTTCATGAATCAAGCTGTAGGTATCTCTATAAATATACATTATCTCAAGATGAAGACAAAGCATTAATATAATTTAACCAACCCTTCTAACGAATGTATTTCATTAAGATAATTGCTTAGACCGCAGGGAGTGACCTCTTCAACTATGGGAATGCTCCTTGAGAATAATTAATATTATTATAATAATGGGCTACGAAGATTGCGTTTTAATAATGGAATCGGTTCAAATTATAATCAATTGCCTATTAATAAATTATAATGAAGAGACAAACGTGTAGCTTTTGCACGAAATCACCCTTTCACTAACTGCCCTTTCGACGACCTCTGTAGCATAGCGGTAAAGTGTTAACTGCTGTGTCTAAGTCGCGGGTTCTATTCTCAGTCAGCAAAAAAATATCGAACCCTTGCAAATGTAATGAACTGGGTGTTTCTTTGTATAATAATGAGTATTTCCGAAAATAAAAGTAGATGTATAAATAATGTTATTTTAGAACGGCTTAACATTGACTTTTATTTATTTATTTTTTTCAAAATAGAGCATCATAATTACATCTTACTAGTTAAGCTAGTTAGACTAGTTAAGCTATGCTTACTTTGGACTCAAATAGAAAGAAAGAAAAGACAGATATTTTATTTCGCATTAACCATTAGAGTACTATAAATAATTAATAAGAAATAGAGAAGCAAAAGGCCTATTTATTGCAAGATCCATCTAGTCATCTGCCACTTAACATCTACTATTAAATTTAAATACGTTCTTAGTTACTTACAGTTGAATCATATGGCTCTTAAAATGAACCGTCTTAATCGAAGTTAAGACTATTTTCAGACCGCTATAAATTATGATATAATAGCACCATAAATAGTAAATGCGTACATAAAATACCAGTAAACGAATGGTTAGTGTTTTCTGTTGTATAATTTGTAGTTCAAGCAATTTTATAACACTAATAACTATATAGCTGGGTCCTATGGTTTCACCCACCGCTCGCATTTCTATAGGGGCGGTCGACTAACTTGTCGGTTTTTCTTAGATTTCGTTGAATATCCATAACCCTCAGTTCAGCGGCAGCGATAACAGCTGGCCGTATATGAGGTCTGGGCAGTGGCGGATTTACAAATTTGCCGCTAGTAGGCTATACAGTTTTTGCCGCCCCTGCTGACCCACGGGTACCCCTTATTTTTTTATCGTGTTATGGATACCACCCCCGTCGGCCTTCGGGGGTGGTTATGACGGGATCGAACCGACTAAAACTGCACACTGTCTTGGGTCTTAATTACCGGGGTGTTACCTAATAGGCATATCTCTCGCACTCGCACCACAGCTTAACCTGAGCCATCTACGGTTTTAACCACCGCCGGCGAAGTGGGGCAAGCATCGCGCCACTTCGCCGGCGGTGGTGTGTAGGGTGACAGACGGTCGTCCTGTCAACGAACCGTCGGCTCACGGACAATCAGCTCGTCCCCCGCTCGCTCCCCACTGTGCCCTCTGCTAGTCAGAGGGACAAGTGGAGAGCCTCGGAACTGCCCTCAAAAGGGCCACTCCCACCCCGGCCGAATTGGCCGCAGGCAGCAGCGTCTCTCGTGGCGAGTAGGAGGTACTACTCGCCTCCATTGCCCGGGTGCACCGCGTGGAGATTCCGGCTGGCAGTGTGAGCGTCACCCACAGGCCTGCGCTCATGGAGGACGGAGGTCGTTAGACCTCCAACGCCTGCGGCGCCTGCGCCCCTCACCGTCCGGTAGAGCTCTATGCAGCCTCTCCCGGACCCTTTCCGCCGCTTCCTTCTCGAGCATCACTTGCTCGCAGAAGGAGGCGGCGGGCAGACCACGCTTCGCAGAAAGAGGCGGCGCCGACCACTCGTAATTATGACGTGCACTAGTGAAGAGTATACCTACTATTGAGCTAAAAACAGCGGCGCGTACTAATTACAAGGTGGGTTAAGATATGCCTCTCCAAAAAAACACTACCTAAAACTCGTTTGTGTATATACCTAATAAAGTATTTTTTTATTATGCAAAAAAAAATTGGGGTCAAAATTGCCGCCCCCTAAAATCTGCCGCCCTAGGCTCCAGCCTACTCAGCCTACTGGTAAATCCGCCACTGGGTCTGGGGTTTGATTCCAGGGTCGGGCAAAGTCAATTCAGTAACAGTAACTACATAGCAATGAGCTCGTCACGTAATACGTATAACATAAAATATATTGTAGGTATGCCTTATTCACAGTTATTCTACACCGCAAGTATATAACTTGCGGTTGGAAATTTATTACTTTCTAGGCTATGAAAACTTGAAATTTATTTTTTGAACTTTTAAAACTCAATTTAACATCATAAAAAAATTTCAAGAGTTAAAAAAATTTACAAGCCGTGAAAAATATTTAAATACATTCAAAATATAGTTTCAATACCCATTTGAATAAATTTGAATTTTGATATTTTATAGTTAAAAAGAGTTTAGTTACTTTTAAGTTGTAAAAGTAAGTTTGAAGAAAAAGTTCGCATCACTATCTAACCTTTCGTTAAGTAAACAACAAAATAAAACAGACCAAGTATTGAATCAATCCCATAAATTATGCTAATATAAATAGAACCATCGATGCATTACTAAAACCACGCAAAATAAATTTTTAATAACCCGTCTAGACCAAATATTTACAGAAACCGATTTTAGCTTTGCCAATCGTAAGTTTTCTACTTAAGAAACCAACATTCAACTGTTTTATTAGTGGTTTGTTCTCCGTTCAGTCAGCATTTATTCATTCATTCTCCTTGTTTACACTCAATCACATCGAACGTAATAAAACAGAAAATAAAAACTGTAATGAGTTAAGTTTGCCTTGCAAATATATATTCGTTTTGGTACAGTATTAATGGCTAAGGTCTTATATCAAGAAACTTTTCGCCGACTCAAATTCGCCGTAACAGCTAATTTTTGCTTTGTTTTATTACATTATTTACAATGCTATGATAGCAAATATTTTATAACTATGAATAGAATCAATCTGAAATTGACTTTCATAAATATAATTTATCCATACTATTACACAATTGTAAATCAGTTGTGTCTGCATATTGGGAATATTTAAAAAAATATACGGGGATTGTAAAAAATATACGTAGCTGAAAAAATATAGAACGCTACGCCACAGAAACATAAAAGTTTTATTTTTATAATCTTAATTTACGATGATCAGTAAGAACAATGTAGTAAACCAAATTACACTTGTCTTTTATTAATGACACATAGAACCGAATAATTGAAGCCGCGGTAATTACTAATCTGCTCCTCTGGGTAATAGCGTCATGATATACATTATAGTATACCTATGCGATGGAAGCTGAATGGACAAGGACGCGGCCTCTACTCGGAGGTATCTAGTTCGAATCCGGCCGGACAGCACCAATGTGAATTTCACTTTTTGGAATTTATATGTGCTAATCACATGATTTACCATTTGCTGACGGTGAAGGAAAACATCGTAAGAAAACCCTCATGTCCTAGAAGAAATCCTAAGGACATGTCCGATCCACCAAACCGCATTAGGCCAGCGAGTGTGGATTAAGGTCTATACCAGCTCTCTCGTTAGAGGAGCAGAGACACGTGCCCAGCAGTGGGACATAAATGGGTTGCTATTATACATTATAGTCAATAACCTACTCGATAAACAGGCTATCAAATAAAAAAAAATCAATGCGGGCCATTAGTTCCTGAGATTAGCGCGTGTAACCAAACAAAGAAACAAACTCTTCAGCTTTATAATATTAGTATAAATAATTCTTTTAGTGACACGTCTAAATCTGATATATCTCAGAAGTATAAAGAGAGAGAATAATTCTGGTTGCTGCTAATTCATGTAATAAACAGTTAAATATGTTAAGTCAAGCTAGCTATTTAAATCTAATAAATCGCTTCAAACGTCTAAATCTTTTGCTACGAGTTCGAAATAAACAAGTTTTGAAAAAGAGAATATTGAATTACTCTAGACGGTCTTGTTCAGAAGTTTAGTTTATTAGTAAAAGTTTAGTAATATTATACGAAACTTTGCATATTCTTTGCATTCTTTTCCACATAATATACCTCGATTTTTCTAAAATAAGTGTATGGAAATAGGTATAGCAATATGCTTGCTGATTTAGTACCTACCTACTTCATTATTGTTATTTAGGATAAGTTGCTGATAATAGTACCATCGTAGTAATGATTTATAGTGTTTGATGGTTCAGACTAGATGTTGCTCTAGCAGAAACAGGCCCACGATGGTGTTCGTTTCCACGTATGAATCTTTGTTGCACATTGATCTTCAAATAATCCGTCGGAGTCACCAAAGTTAGTGACCAAATTCGGTCTGGCTCCCAGGTAAGTATCCCCTCTAAGGTGTAAATCTGGTTTAGCGGCTGATGTAGGAGGCATCGTGTGAATTTAGATGAATTGAGTCCAACTTATCCACGTCACTGTTAATTCAAAAAATGTTTATTGAATATGTATTGTTAATGCAGACCTATTCCTATACATTCGTCCATTTAGTCCACAGGCCACGGTGCCCGCTTTCCATCAGGTGGGTCGTCTGGTTGTTTGCCACCTAAGTATAGTATAAAAAAACACAAAATAAAATACAACTTTAATAAATCAAAACGTTTAATATATATGTAACTGTTGATTTATCACAATTTTTCTAAATTCCTTGAACTATGAAACTTCAGAAAAATATTATTATTCACTTGTTATACCTAAACCTTAATGTTGCCAGAGTTTCACTAGGTACTGTTCCTTCTGGGCCATCTCGAATCCGGAGATGGCCCGGGTCAAGCCGGGGTGCGAGGGAAATGCTCTTTGGGACACCTTGGCGTCAGAAGACCCTAGACGGCGTGCGGTTTTAGTCGGTAAGAGTCCGACATAACCTGCCCCGCTGGCCGCGGGGTGAGTATCCATTAGGATTTCCGCAAGGAAAAAAAAGGTACTGTTCCTTCTCTTGTATCTAATCTATAGATAGGTACTTAAACTTTGAGAAATATTTATTTCTACTTTACTGGATTTTCTAAATATTTATTTAAGTAAGTATCAAATGGTATTTGAGAACTAAAAACTGTAAGACAGTGCCACAAAGAGCTTTTCCATTCATGATATTCTTCGTTTAACTTTTACTTTATCTTATCGGTTGATTGGGCCCGATGAAATTCATTAAACAGAAAATTCTATTCATTGAATTTCATTGGAACTCAGATAACTAAGAGCAGTCGTGCACACTATATCAATGAACGCATTTCAAAGATTATCACGAACTAAACAATTCATTGACAAAAGATTATTTAGCATTTCAATATACCTATTTGTTCTTTTTATTTTATTTTCAAAATACTGCTCATTTCTGTTGTTTTTGTTTCGGATATTATTGTGCGTGTGTGTATCATTGCACTATTTTTCTTAAACTTGTTATATTTACATTTACAGTCTTATCAAGCGGAAGCATTAACGTTAATCTTTACAACTCAACTCATAACTCAAATTCAAATTCAAATTCAAATTCTTTATTTTTCAAAATAGTGTAACGTAATTACATCTTTTTGACGTCAAAAACTACTTAATACTAAGTTTACCACCGCTTCCTAGGCGCTAGTGGAGAAGAAACGGCGCAACAAACTCCACTGCTGCATTTTAAGACGTCAGGTTATACATAGATATCTTAAGACTAAATATGGACGAATGTACATTTTGTCTCGTGTCAATATAAATAAAGGTATATAAAAAAAAAAAATATATAATAAATTTTAACCGAAGTTAAACAATAAAATAATTGAAAATGTCAAAAATATACTAATGTCAAAAAAATAGCAAAAAAAGGTCGCGTGCCTACCACAATATCAATATATTGTAGTAGGCAAATGCCACAACTACAGCATTATGTAGTTGTAGCACTTTAGCATTCTAGGAGGGGCCTGCACCATGCTCAAGCCAGACATTTTTGTCTTCAAGGTAATCAGTAGTCCTATAGTATGCTTTTTTGCATAAGGTGGCCTTAACAAATGTTTTAAATTTATTGTCAGGCATACAAACTATTAACTAAAGTTCAGAACTTAAATAAGTATGTATATATATATCGAACCATTATAGATGAACATATATAATCATGATAACCCCAAACAAATACCACTATGCAAACTTCTAACGATGCATATTGACTTAAGTCCGTTGTCTTGTTCACATCAATCTGCTCAAATGGGCGAGGCATTACAAAGTTGGCCCCTAAAACCCCAAGAGGTCACTTCCTCTCCTAGTTAATTATAATAATTGGTAAAAGGGGCCATCACGTGCTTTATATTGAATAGCCACTTTGTGGACCGTAACGAACTGTCAAGACAATTTATGTTTTGTTAAATACATATTTGTTTATGTGTGAACTGTGAATAAGTCCGGTTTGAACAGGGGAGGCTTATTAAAAAAAGGGGAATAAAAATAATTGTGAATTTTAAGCTGATTTGAATATGTGAATCATTCAATACACAAAAGGTTGATACTCGTAACTTCTAAAATACATAATTATTATGAATCTACTTACCAAATTTTGATCACCAATCAAAAAATTTTGATTGGTGATGAATTATAATTGAGCAAGTTGTATTTAATGAATTTCATTGAGAATTTCATAATACGAGAATAAAAAAAATATACACTGTGATCAATTAGTTATATTTGAAATAGATCAATTCGAAATGGATTACATAATACAAAAAGTATCGCCATGAATAAAAACTTAATAGACTATGAACTAAAACCCCCTGGTTAGTTAAAGGTAGTAGCTATATTTATGTTGGTGTTATCAATAATATAGTTTTATCAATATAATCAAACATAACAAACATGGATAGAATGGTAACCAAGCTTCATTCTCGCAATAACAATATTTATTTAGTTAAAACAGAAAACTATTATCCTTCATGCGATTTTCATTTCCACCGTACAACGAGTGCCTCTATTGACGCTTAAACTAATTACCTGTTCTAGATAGCATAAGACCCTTCATTTATACTGCGTAACTTAATTACTTACACTGACAGACAAGCACCCGTACACCGGCCGCAATGCCCACTATAACTAGACCCATCTACGTAGTAGAATTATTACCCCTATCAACTCATTTAACAAAACATGGTCGCTGCGCCACAGCTCATTTCAAATGGTTGGTTTATTGCGTTTTACTGTATGGTATAATTTCAAAATGTAGATTAGCTATTGCCTCTTATAATACAACGGAGAGGAAAGTCAATTACTTGAACATAGTTGGAATATGTTGTGTAAGCTGAAGAGCAATTGTGCCGTTATGGAAACTAATAAATTCGTGAAATTGCCAATATGATAGCGTCTTTGTTGAGAAATCGAATTTTCAAAGCGTTTTAGGTGCTTCCAATTTCGATAACTCGTTGACTTCACTTGGCACATACATATACATATATATTCACGCCTTTCTTTCTCTGTGGTAGGCAGGGACAACAGCCTACCATTTGTTTTTATTCTTACACTTAACGAGCTTCCTCTACAACTTTGACATTCCTTTGCATTTAATAAATCTAGAAAAAGTAGTTACATTGTAAAGAGGATTTTGCAAGCAAGCATATATAATTATGTTTGCTGGATGCAAAATGCAAATAAAAATGCAAATATATTAAATATATAATAAATAAAGCAAGTAAAAGCAAAAATATGCAAAGTTTTTGCAATTTTATATAAGAATAGGTTTGTAAAATTGTATTTGCGGGAACTAAAGGTATAGGATACTTTAATTTCGTTAAGTTTGGTTAATCTAATTGTAAATTATGTAAGCAAAATTTTAAAATGCAGCTGTATAACACTTCAGTTTCTTACAACTAAAGAACAATTCACAATAAGTTACATACGAAACTTCGTATGATATATGACAGAAGTTTTATTTAAAATAGAAAACTTTATAGAAATATCTTTATTCCTAGCACTAGCAATATGTTTATATTTTGCCGGTAAACTTTTAATGTATGCCCGTTTCGCTACTCAATGGGGGTTGGTGGGTGGTGGGGTACAAACTTGCTCTGTCGATTCCAGAAGCTTGAAGAACTAATTTAACTGCGTCCCCTAACTGCCACTTGAATAAATTCTAAACTAGATATATTATATTTTTACAAAGTTTCAATCTTTTGAATTTTACAGTGTTCAGAATTTATCGTGAAAGAGAAGTTAGATTCTAGTTAGGTTTTAATAGTTACGACATAAGATTGATAATAAGTAAAATTATGGATTTTTACGTAGTATTTTATAAAATAAACATGTAAAGTCACCGGCTTTTGATTCGCCATTATCGTTGCATTGGTAAATCCTTGTATGGAATAAGTGTTCTACTTTTTGAGTAGTCGGTTAGGCCACAGGTAAGGCGTATACAGGCACTGCAGACTACCTGTTAGTACATGTATACAACAAAAGCACTGAGTCTACTCCCGCCTGTACGTGTACCTAGTCAATATACCTAGGTTACGCGTAGTTACATTAAAACGCTTAGTCCATAGATGGCTTAAGAACAGTGAGAGTAAGTCTGTTATGATCTCCGAAACTCCGAACAAACAATCAAACCTTAAGTGTTATTACAAGTAACCGTTTTAGAAATGACAGTTTTAGAATAGTTAGGAACATAGTAGTGGACCATTCTAAAAGCCTTTAAAAATAGATCCTCTAAAATGCTTTAAACAGTACCTTTTACAATATTTTTATTGGTTAGATTATCTCCAATCTCCTTTACTGCGAGAGTCGGCATAAACACTCTCTAAACGTTAATATCTAGAAATTTTCATAGCAATTTAGCAAAATGATATCTGGAGTCCTTGTCAAAGTAGTTCTCCTAATTAGACGGCCGACTTCGCGCTATGCATGTTAACGACTGACATTTGCATTTGGATCTCTCAGTTTATGCCTTTTAAGGTGGAGTTTCACTACGGGAAATATGTGCGGCCAGAATTGTTTAAGATAAAATGAATGTATGGATGGTTTAGTAACGTAGCGTGACGAACAAGTATTTATTCATCCACTGTAATAGAACAACTAATACAATGTAGGTCCCTACGGGTATAGGAAAGGTAAGTGGGAGTAAAGATAGGAAGGGAGTCCTCCGTCACTCCCGTAGTGGGAGGGAAATGCATTTTGGGTTATCTTACACCTGACGTTTGAAGACCAGAGACGTCGTGCGGTTTTAGTCGGTTAAAGTCCGATGTAACCGCCCTCGCTATTATTACCAAACCCACCACCATGCCACCGTACCATATATATATAATACCAATATACTACACAATCTTCATAATAAAATTATGAAGGTAACATAATTTGTGTTATCTGGGTACTACTACAAAAGGTAGATGTTTTCCAGTTATCAAACTAATTACGAGAAAAAAAGATTTTTTAAAAACACGAATACTACATTATTTTTAAATAATGATGAAGTATTTGTTGTCTCAAGACCACAGTTTAAATGACAACGGGCGGCAAAGCCGGGGTAACTGTCAAAATCACCACGTGATCATTACACCGGGGAATGAGTCGGAAAATGAGCGCTCACGTATAATTGGCGTCCCGGAATGAATTTGTGATTCCGTAATGTGATATTTTGATGAGGTGCAGATGACGTTGTATTGTACAAATGCGTATTGGTGTTTTGTTTTGGTCGTGACACACAATACATGTTGTTGATATGCGGTTATATACTTTAATTTACCCTTATTTAGAAAATATAGACGAAATTAGGATTAGAGAATAGAATTAGAGGGTTATATAAGTGGTTGAAAGAATATAGCTACTTTTAAAGATAGAAGAACAAAATTTCAAATATTTGAAATTAGGTTTATTTTATCACTAATCCTACTAATATTATAAACGCGAAAGTTTGTGAGAATGTATGTATGGATGTCTGGATGTATGTTTGTTACTCTGCCACACAAAAACGGCTGAATGGATCTGGCTAAAATTTGGTACAGAGATAGATTATAGTCTGGAATAACATATAGGCTACTTTTTATACAAGCTTCTACCGCGGCTCCGCTCGCAAAGTCGATCGATCGGGATTTCTAGATATATCTTTGTTACTCTTTCACGTAAAAACGGCTGAATAGATCTGGCTGAAATTTGGTAACGAGATAGATTAAAGTGTGGAATAATACATAGGCTACTTTTTATACAAGCTAATACCCGTGACTCCGGTCACGGAGTCGATTAGTCGACCCACGGAGTCGATCAGTCGGGATGTCTAGATGTATGTTTGTTACTCTTTCACGCAAAAACGGCTGAAAAGATCGGGTTGAAATTTGGTAACAAGATAGATTAAAATGTGGAATAACATATAGGCTACTTTTTATACAAGCTAATACCCGCGACTCCGCCCATGGAGTCGATCAGTCGGGATATCTGGATGCATGTTTGTTACTCTTTCACGCAAAAACGGCTGAATAGATCGGGTTGAAATTTGGTACAGAGATAGATTATGGTCTGAAATAACATATGGGCTACTATTTATACAAGCTAATACTCGCGGCTACGCTCGCGAAGTCGATCGGTCGGGATGTCCAGATATTATGTTTGTTGCTATTTCACGTAAAAACGGTTCAATGGATCTGGCTGAAATTTGGTACAGAGATAGATTATAGTCTGGAGTAATATATAGGCTACTTTTTATACAAGCTTATACCGCGGCTCCGCTCGCAAAGTCGATCGTTCGGGATTTCTAGATATATCTTTGTTACTCTTTCACTTAAAAACGGCTGAATAGATCTGGCTGAAATTTGGTAACGAGATAGATTAAAGTGTGGAATAACACATAGGCTACTTTTTATACAAGCTAATACCCGTGACTCCGCTCACGGAGTCGATTAGTCGACCCACGGAGTCGATCAGTCGGGATGTCTAGATGTATGTTTGTTACTCTTTCACGCAAAAACGGCTGTAAAGATCGGGCTGAAATTTGGTAACAAGATAGATTAAAATGTGGAATAACATATAGGCTACTTTTTATACAAGCTAATACCCGCGACTCCGCCCATGGAGTCGATCAGTCGGGATATCTGGATGCATGTTTGTTACTCTTTCACGCAAAAACGGCTGAATAGATCGGGTTGAAATTTGGTACAGAGATAGATTATGGACTGAAATAACATATGGGCTACTATTTATACAAGCTAATACTCGCGGCTACGCTCGCGAAGTCGATCGGTCGGGATGTCCAGATATTATGTTTGTTGCTATTTCACGTAAAAACGGTTGAATGGATCTGGCTGAAATTTGGTACAGAGATAGATTATAGTCTGGAGTAATATATAGGCTATTTTTTATACAAGCTAATACCCGCGACTCTGTCCGTGGGAGTCGATTGTTTGGTAATCGTTTTTTGGTCATATCTCCAGTTCTACTTAACCAAATGCAATCAAACCTAAGGCAGATTTTATGTAAAATCAAGGCTTTTCTAATGAAAAGACGGCTTCAAAATTTGTTCAGCAGTTTTTGCCTCCATCACGAACAAACAGAAGTGTGGAGTGGAGAGTGGAGTGAACAGCGGAGTGGAAAGTCGAGTGGAGAGTCGTTTCATTAAAATAGACTTGGTGGCGATACCGAATTCCACGCGGGCGAAGCCGCGGGCGGAAGCTAGTTTAACCATATTGTTACAAAATTTATTTATTTTTTCAGCGCAAGTCAGTAAACGACGCATGCTGGCAATGTATGTCGTTAATGACGCTGTTTATCAGCTTTACTTTGGAAAATACCAACTGCGTCATGCGTCAACAGAATTTCCATAGCGTTTACAATAATACATTTACTACGTATTATGTACAAATTATTCCGTTTTGATAATATTTGAAACTATATTTAACTGTGGCACTAAAACAAATTAGATATCTAAGCTATTTTTAAACGCTATATTTCGTTCCTATAAGTTGTGGTCCCAACCAGATCTTTGAGTCTCGTTCTTCACTTGGCAGCACCTGTTGATTGATGGTCGAGGCTCTGGTGAAGGCTGACTTCCTGAAATTTGAGAGTCAGTCGGCAGTCGCTCCCGTAAAAGGTAATATTTATCAAATCCTGTAGGTAAAGACTTTGAACGCAATTGGGATTGGCGCTTGGATGAAAAAGATGAGCAGCGGTATATATTTCTAGGAAGTATTTAGTTTTATAGACAAAAAAATATGTCGAAATATTTTTATTTTCTTTTATTTTTTCTAGAGTCTCCTTTACTTTCATCAAATATGCGTAAATTTTTAAGCCTGACCAAGACCTTTCAAGTAAAAAGAACTGCATCTATATCCGTTCAAGGGTTTTTGCGTCAAAAACAAAACAAAAGAATTCAAAAAAAAATATTTTGTGTTCAGAATCTTCTTTTTTTAAATGTCTCTAATGTACAGACACAGCTACTTTACAATTTCATAAATGTATAGATACGCAAAAGTAAGTCATTTCCAATTTAAAACGCAACTACTGCTATGTAACATTAGGTTTTCAACGGTACCTACTTATCTATTTACAGTTGGAAAATAAGAAGGTTTTCCCATTTTGTGGTTACTCCACTACCTAAAACCACAATGATATTAGAAAACGAAGGATATCCTTTTAATTTATTGGTTAAGTAATAAAATTCTATACAAGCTTGTATAATATTGTTTTAGAAGAGTGTAGTGATTTTTTTCTCGTTGGGGGAAATTTACCGTGCGTAGAAGACTACGTCACACACACACACAGACTACTGTGGTATACGGTACGTAAATACATACATACATAGTCTCGAAAAACATTACCATCCTTTCTTCGGCAGTCGGGTAAAAAGCAACCACAACGCCAGACTTGATAACAGAGGTAACCACATAACCCAGCGATTCTCATATAGTTAGGGTTTTGCTGCTCATATTACAAGACACTGGATAAAAAAACTTGCGTTGCCCTATTTTTTTTTAAATTGACATGCCTCTGTGGCGTAGCGTAGTGCGATCGGCTGCTACGAGTGCTACGACAGGGTGCGTGGGTTCGATGGTTGGTCAGTCAATTGCCTGGTCAGCAAATCTGCATTCTAGAACCCATAATAGGAGCTAGTTTAGCTATAATTACTTTGAGCCTATTACAGCGCTATGTTGAATATCGTAGAATATTGATTATGAAACCGGTTATCCGATTTATAAAAATCAATTCTAATAAAATAAAATTAAGCATCATTCTAGACTTTGTTTATAAACAGCAATGCCCAGTGGCGTTACCGCATCATACACAGGCCCTAGCTGCTTGCAGTAGCAAGAAAATCACTGGCATTACCGACCATGTAATTACTTCAAAAGGGAGAGAATCGCTGAGCGTGAAAAGTAAGGGTCAAAACGTAACGATACTTTAACAGTGATAATGCTGGGTACCCCGTTACAGTACCTAACTTTTAATTTGGCGTATCAGGAAGAAGAGAAGCACCTAAAATTGACTTGGTTCGATTTTGCAGTGTTCTAAATAAACTGTGTAAAATCGAGGCAAGTCGATCTTGTGCGGGGTTTACACGGATGACTAAAGCCGCATGACTTTTGGCGTGCGATGAAAATCGACCGGCTAAATGGTAATTCAGCTAGGTGATCTGTTGCCTGTTGCAGGTTCAGGTTAATTTTAGTCATCTGTGTAGATAAGTTAGTGATGCGGCTTAGTGAGGCGATTTGTAAAAAAATGGCCGCTCAGTAGAGCCTTTAGTCGGACTCTTACACTTCAATGAGCCAAGTTAATAGCCGGATACTATAACTGGGTACTCAGCATTATTATACACATAACTTCTCTCTCGTCAGTACGAAGAGTGACACAGTCTGACTAAGATCCAAACCTTAAACCGGGTATTGTACTCTCCACACTACCTCATACGCATACGTTTTTCACAGCACATATTGCCCGTCTCTGTATATCGTAACAAAAAGATTTTAATAAAAATCTTGGAGCTCATAAGAACTAGAGAAACTGCACCATCTAAGCCATTGTGAAGTAAGTAACATTAAATTGTTATGGCGCTATTTACAGTAAACCATTATAAGTGGTGTCTGGCGCTGTAGTGTGCACTATGCTTTACGATTAGGGTGAACGCTCCAATTATTGGCCTTCAGATATTTTTATTCAACATTCAAATTTTTCATAAATTAAGCTATAATTCTAAAAAGTTTAAATTATCATATAAAAGATCACTTTTAATTAAAGAGTAGGTATTAATATTTTAACTAGATTTATGTACTCTGATCTCAACACTCTTTTTAATTACTATATTAAAAAATTTAAAGCTTTATCTGATGTTAAAAGCACTTTTGTGAGCATTTACTTGTTTTAGCTAGTATGCCTAACGTTCCGAAAGTCATTGAATTATAAAGAAGCTTCATAATTAAACATGGTATTAATTAAAGTCTTAAGCGACTTAAAGATTACGAATCAATTATGTTTCTCATCTAGTACATAAAACAAATTTCTAGATTAATAATTGTAGTGATACCACAGAGTTGGTGATACTTAGTATTAATTTTATATAATTGATGGTTAAACGAACTTACCTGTAAGTGATGTTCGACCATAATTATACGAGACGTTACATCCGAAGAGATTTAAAATTTACTATGTAGTTTCACTTCTCAATGTACTAGGCGTCGCACATAATTTTTAGAGCTGTGGAAATAAAAATCAAATAATAAGATTCAAATTGTTTCTACATCCGCCGACTACAGCGCCATCTCCATGACACTTCATTCATTTTTAGAGACACTATTCTCGTTTGATGAATTGTTTGATGGGCTTTAGTTTATGGGCTCGGGAGGGACTTTAAATCTCTTCGGATGTAACGTCTCGTATAATTATGGTCGAACATCACTTACAGGTAAGTTCGTTTAACCATCAATTATACTTACGACGTTACATCCTCAAGATTTAATATTTACTATGTAGATGTTTAGCGCTTTCATTCAAACGAGATTGGTAAGGGTTTTAACGAAGAGAACACAATAGTATGAAATCATAACGTTTATTACATACGTACTTAAACAGTTGGCATATAACAATAAGTATAACTATGTATTAATTTTAGTAAACAAAATTTCTAATTAGGTATTCTTTAACCTTTAACAATTATAAATTGCCTCCGCAAATAAATTGTCCTCATCCACTGTTATCGGACGATTATAAAATTTTGCGAAGGTTAACGAGTTCCCAGACCAACCTGCGGTTCTTTTGATTATGTCTACTGAAATCCCCTTTCGACAGGCCGCAGAGGTAGACGCGTGGCGGGTGCTATGAGCCGTGAAAACCCCTGTATCAATACCACTTTCAGTCAACACGTTTTTAATCCATCTACTTATAGTTGCGGCACTAGCGTTATGGATTGGTTTTTTAGTAGTAAGAATGAGTCTATCAGTTAGTGGTAAACTCCTATAACTCTTTGTGGCTTCAATATACGCAGATAATGTTTTGGCTGGACAGATTTGTTCTCTATTACAAAAAAAAGGTATAACTAAATTAGGCGGCGATCTGTTTGGAGCCGAAGTTTTTGTCAGATCATTTATACTAATAACTATCCTCGCGCTCCTTATTTCAACACTAGACAAACGTATAAGCGATAGCGTCTGCACACGTTGTGCAGTTGACAACGCGAGCAGAGCCACTAATTTTTTGGAGAGAGACGCCAATGTCTGGTTCTCATTTGGGTAATAATTTGAAAGGTAATCTAATACAAGATTAGGATCCCATGTAGATTTATATTTAGGGCAGGGAGGTTTAGTCCTATAGACTCCTTTCATAAACCGTATAATTCGGTCGTCTTGACTTATACATTTACCCAGTATTAATGCAAGTGCGGAACGACAGGTGTTGAGGGTTGAATAATTCGCGCCTAAATGATATTCATTAACCAAAAACTCAAGAATATTCGGAATATTGTTATCAAAAATATTAATATTTTTTGTGGTACAAAAACACCACCATTTTTTCAAAACTACATTGTATTGTTTAAGAGAGCTGTTTGCTAATGAAGATATTATTATTTTAATAGCATTATCTGGTAACGATTGTTTTACGTACGCTTGCTTGATAATAGTGATGACACCAGGGTAAGTCCTTTCCAAAGTGGATGTGGAGTTCTGAAAGGTGATAAGAGCAATGAGGGACTTGGTTCCAAGTAAATAACCTGTTTTTGAGAAAGATATAAAAACAGTGGGTACCATGGCTGGCTAGGCCAATGAGGTACGACTACAATCCCAGTGGCTTCATCTGTAATTATTTTTCTTAAGCATTTAAGAATCAGTGAAAACGGGGGAAAGGCATAGAAGAAATAAGGTGTCCAGTCTATTGTAAACGCATCAATGTTATACGCTGATGGATCTCGTTTCCACGATATGTATTTTTTACATTTTGCGTTCAATCTTGTGGCAAACAGATCTATTTGAGGAATACCAAAATTATTTGTGATTTTTTCAAAAGCAGACAAATCTAAGTCCCATTCAATATCAATATTTAAACGTCTAGATTCATGATCAGCTTCTGTATTCTCCTTAGACTTGATGTAAGAAGCAAAAACAAAGAGTTTCCTTTGCTCACACCATTGCCAGATTTCTCTAGCTACATCATTAAGATGTGTAAATTGGATTCCTCCGTACTTATTTATATAAGCTATGGCTGTAGTATTATCGATTCTAAGTAAAATCACCATATTAAAAAGATCTTTAGCGAAGCACTGTAAGCCAATAAATGCTGCCTTCAATTCTAAAAGATTTATTTGTTCTTTAGATTCTGTATCACTCCAAAAACCATGGGCACGTACTCCGTTACAACATATACCCCAACCTGTAAGGGATGCGTCTGAAAAGATTTCCAGATCGTACCTACCACTACGTATTGGATTTTTTGATGTTAAAATATTATTTTGCCACCAGGAAAAATCTGACTTAAGATTGAACGAAAGGTTCATGACACAATCATAATTGTCGTTAGAATTGCTCAAAGCTAGAAATTTTTCACGTTCGAAACGTTTCGTGTATAACCAACCGTAACAAACTGCTGGGCAAACCGAGCAGAGTAAACCTAAATATTTAGCGAAATCCCTAATTGTTAAAGCCTTTTTCTTAGCGATTTGTTTTGTTTGGCCAAGTATTTTTTGACGTTTCGTATCTGGCAGCTTTAGACACATATCTTGGGAATTTATTTCGAAACCTAGGAACTTTTGAATTTGTTTAGGTATCAAGCTACTTTTTTCCCTATTAATGATGAAGCCTAAACTCTCAAGAAAGTGTATTGCTACTGCCGTACTTTCTAGACAACTATTAAAAGAGTTATTTATATATAGCATATCATCTAAGTATACCACTAGGAGTAGCCCTTGGTTTCTAAGATGGGTTACTACTGGCTTCATTAATTTCGTGAAAACGAAAGGTGCTATAGCCAAGCCAAAAGGTAGACATTGAAATTCATAAGTAGATCCTTGAAATCTGAATCTGAGATATTTTCTACTAGTCTTATGAATGGACACTAAAAAATAAGCTTCCTGAAGATCCATAGTTGTCATGAAACAATCTTTACTGATTAATTTAGTAGCCGTACGAATGTCTTCCATTTTAAAGTGCTCTGGAGTGATAAATTTATTCAAACATTTTAAATTTAAAATGAACCTAAACGACCCGTCGCTTTTAGGAATCAAAAATATATTAGAGATAAACTGGTCAGGCATGTCAGAGCATTCTTTAATAGCCCCTGAAGACTTTAATTTTGAAATAGACAGCTTTAAATGTTCAAGCTCTGTTTTACTAAACCGTGGGTTAGATGGCTCAATTTTTTGATAGGGAGGCTTTTCAAAAGTAATCTTTAAGCCTCTAACATAGTTTAAGACTATAGGGTCTTTGGTTATTGCTTGCCAGTAGCTAATATAGTGGCGTAATCTACCAGCATGAACTATTACCTCTACTGGTTCTTGCGAGTCCTGTAGTCCATCTTCCGGGCGGGAAGGACTCGGTTCGCAGCTGGCTGCCTCCGACCTTGCTGTGTCGAGTGCCCTTGATTGGATGTGTACCTCGGCTTCTGCCCACCCGGTTTGGTACTCCTGGTTGATTGGAACCTGGGTGGGCCTCTCCAGTTTCCCTGTTGTCTGGAGGTGGAAGGAACGTTGGTAGCATTGTTGCGCTTTATTTGAAGGCCTGATTTTTCTGCTGTTTTTGTGGCCTTAATCTTTTCTCCAAGGTCAACTCCGAACAGAAACGCGTCTCGTGTGATATCGGTTACTGTATTGGTAAATTTTTTGTCCAGTGATGAAGTTATCAGCTTTCTTCTATGTTGTGAGTTCTCGTAATGTAAATCTAGAAAAATCTTGCTGACTTCTGACAGCTTTTTCAAGATTTCCACCTTTGGGTGGTCTTCTTTAATAAGAGACGAAGCCAGATTGCTGAGACCAGCAATGCCCAACCCAAGTTGGTTCTGAGCTCTTTCGAGCTGTTTGTCCCGATGCTTAATGTTGTCACTTATGATGGCAGAAATTTCCAAATTAAGCTTTGGCGCTTTTGATAATGTGAAGTTCTCGGGGGTTAAAATTTTCTTAAACGTGGCTTCCTTCAACTCTTTAGTTAACCCCTCCACTAGGATCCTACCCCAACGTTTAGAAATCTCTTCATTTATATTCGGGCCTAAGATCTCTTCTTTGCCTGTTGAATCCCCTAGTGCCTCTAATATTTCAGGTGGTAAAACCTCGGCATCAGCTATTGGGACCTCACTTGTACTAGGACCAGGGTCTTGAATGGGCAAATTAGACGCATCTGCATTATCTGCAGCATCATCGGTACGCGGTGGGCTAGCGGGGATTACAATGCAAGATCTGATTGGAGTATTATCTACGGGCTCATCTGAATTCAAGGACAGCTGCAGCGAGTCTGGTGTTGGCGTCCTTGAATGACAACGGTCATATTCTGTAAGTTAATAGAAGCAAAAACAACTGTTGTAGTTGACAGTATTGTGTTTAAGTCTTGGTACGTACTCTCGTTACGCCATTCGACTTTTTACTTGACAAGCTGCTGTATGCAGTGTGTACCTATATCATTTTAAAGTCATTGTACGTATTCCCGATACGTCACTAGACTAATTCGTTATCAGCCGTGCTCTCGTCACGGAGTATAACTATATACATGCCAGAACTCAATTAGGACCTATATTAACTTGCTTGTAGAATATTGTATTAAAAAAATACACTAATCTTTTACTTTTTTAACATTAGAAAGTAAAACCCTCAACAAAGGAATAAATTAAAAAAGTTACCATTAATGAAGGTAGGCAGCAAAAAATATTGCAACGAATTAAATATATATTTGGACAAATTCGTTTATAGTTATGATTATTGGTATAGACGCATCAATATTTGACTACGATATTAAAATTAAAACTTAACCACAAAGTGTGTACTACTAACCTTCCTCCTCCTTACTTGTTGACGATGAGACACGTAATTTTCGCTCCAAACGCTTTATCTTTCGACGAATTTTTGAATTACTACTTTCCCGTTTTCTTTTTCCCATAATAACACGTATTTCCACTAAACTTTGTCACTTAACACAATATTATTTAACTAAAACTATATTTTTATGAAATGCAAGATGTTACGACGCCCGCACATAAAAAAGGAATGAAGTGTCATGGAGATGGCGCTGTAGTCGGCGGATGTAGAAACAATTTGAATCTTATTATTTGATTTTTATTTCCACAGCTCTAAAAATTATGTGCGACGCCTAGTACATTGAGAAGTGAAACTACATAGTAAATTTTAAATCTTGAGGATGTAACGTCGTAAGTATAATATACTATTTTGCAGATAATCACAAAAAGGATCAGATTATCATTTATCATGAATAAAGAAATTTAATCACCCTTATGCTCTTTTAAATTTCACCATTTGTATTTTTTGCAACAATTATTAATTCTACCATAAAATTGTCATACAAGTACTTTTTACCAGTATCTTCCCCTTAATTTGACCAAATATATACCAGTTTTCATTCTCATTGTGCGTTCAACCTCAGATGGCCATCAACAAGACATTTTACCCTACCTGTTTATACTATTTTTGCTAGTATACGTGCTTGATGGTAGTGAAATTGCAGCACATTCCCGTGGGATATTAGCTACGCTTCCTGGTCGTGTGAAGCGAAGTCTTCTGTTTACTCCTGTTTATCGAAATATTGTAGACTTGATACTATTACCTAACATTTTATGTTTTGTTTACATTGGAGATCGGCTCTTATGAGCAGGTTTATGGATACGTCATACTCATATTGCTACTTCACGTAATATTATGAGATTATATCATAGGCAAATTTTTACCTCATTTTTGAATAAGAAGA
Source organism: Lithosia quadra (assembly GCA_963576445.1). Taxonomy (NCBI): domain Eukaryota; kingdom Metazoa; phylum Arthropoda; class Insecta; order Lepidoptera; family Erebidae; genus Lithosia; species Lithosia quadra. The sequence continues at coordinate 11,721,392 of OY754880.1, read as the reverse complement.
GGTATTTCGTTACGTTAAATTAAAATGTGTCATCACTTAACTTTGTATGAAAACCTGAATAGGGTTGCTTCCATATATTGGCTATAAAAGTCGATGGTAACTCGGTGATAACTCGGTGACTAACTTGGCAAATGTGTAAAGAAGTTGCTGATATTTCTGAGTTTTTAATATCATAACATGCGAGTATTATTTTTAACGTTTTAAACAAATAATTAGCTTCTTAGCCAGCATTTTATCGCTACCAAACTTAATATAGACTAGAGCTACATGAAAATTACCTACAATATGTATAATTAATACCCCATTTATACTAGAAGCACACAACTTATGACATTTACAGAAGGTTAGCCGCATTGCTACGCTTAATAATAATGCCTTTCACATAAGAAAATAAGCTTTGTATATGAATTTTGCATCCATTTCTAATCAAAATCTAGATAAAACTATAAGCACGAACTAAAAAATATATAGAGCTACAAATCGCTGTAAAGCACTAGGTAGATAGGTATATCCACAACACTTCTAAATACATGGCAATAAAAATATACTCATCAACAAGTTTAAAACGAATACATACATTATTGCTGTGCATTTAAACTACCTAATACAGACAAACGGGCCCGAAATAATTACTCAGACACACAGGTAGGTACTCGTATTTATTAAGAACAGCGGGGGCTGTACTGCGTATGCCTGCCGAAAGTATTATAAAAAGGCTTTTGTGAGTCTACCCTTTCAGTACGGGAACGTTTCGGTATGAAATGCTCTTTTATTCGTCAAGAGACGCACATATAATAGCGTCGAAAACACGCAGCCCTTACAGGAACAGATACTCCCTAAAACAATACACATTTTGATAATATAACGCTTTTTGATGAGGGTTTTAAATGAAAAGCAAGAGGTTCCGCACAATTGCTACTGTTAAGTAGGTAGGTACTTTTTCGATGCTGTTTTCTTTGGTTTTTGTGATTGTGAAGGGATATTATGTATGTTACATTTGCTTGGAAAATAGGTCGTACAGTGGTTTGTGTAGTTTTGATCAGTGATGTATTTTAAAACTGATGAAATGTTTTTTTATATCTGTTTTTGGTCCGTTACCAAAATTTAAACTTGTATGCAAACTCAATCAATTATAATAATGTGGTTTTGAAGTCAACTAACTGTTAGTAGAACCATCGACCTCTGGCGTAGTGGAAGAGCGTTACGTCTGAGGTCATGGGTTCATTTCCCGCTCAGTACAAATATTCGTGTGCATGAAAACGAGTACCTATGTATACTCTCTATATTTTGGATGTTTTTATCTACACCTATGCACCTACTACATATTATATGTTTTACAAAAAAAAATAAGTATGTTTATTTGCATTTTAGAACACATATTACCAGCTAGTTAGGCTATGGGACCAAGGGTAAACACTCTATGCTTTCTGTCTAGATAGCGGTATGTAGAAAGTACTAGAATATTCATTATTTATTAATTTATCAATCATTCAGTTGGACAAAAGATAAAAACATGGTGTGACTTTATCAAAATTAAAACCACTAACAATACTCCCAACAGCTTTGACGCGGGATTTCGACATCCCCTTCATGTTACTCTATAGCGTACACGTTCCCCATGGGATCTCTATTTGACATGACCCACCATGATGGCACTTGGTAACAAACACGATTTTAATCAATACATCAAACAAAACTTAGCCACTACCAATAATAATTAAAACCGAATGATTATATGGAATATTTGTTGAGGACCAAAGGGGACGTTTGGCCGCAGGCGAGACGACTATTGCATAAGTAAGACAAAGTTCTAGGGTTGTGTCATGAGAAGTAAATCTTGACCTTAGTCCAACCAAAGTATTATAATGGAAAGCTTAAGTAGAAAACCTGTTAAAACTTTATGTCTGGTCAGTATTATAATAATGATTGTGGATTCTTTCGCTTTTCATTTGTTATTTATACCAATTATTTCATTTTTGTATTATAGGTTTTTTGAATCTTTTTTTTTTATAGTGAATAGGCCCGCGTTTGACCACTATCTCACCTGATGGTAATCATTTATATTTTACTTACTCTCGCGATGTGAGCTCCCAATAGTTACGGTAAAAACTCACCGTTGTGTTACCTTATAGGTGTTCAAACCCTTTATTTTGGTCTATTACCATTAAACTGGACTGGATATGAGTGGTGTGTTAGTTATACAAGTTATTTCGATATTGTTGAGCTTTAAGCATAAAATTTACAAATTGTAAAAAAATACATACAATGTGAATGAACAGTTGTTTGACTCTTTTAGTATAATTTTGTTAGTCTTGTAAGTCATGCCGAATTTACATGTTGGTCAAAGATCAGTGCAATTACATGCAAAAACATTTTGGCAACATATTAGTTTATTTTCAACTTATTAATACTACTAATACTGAAACATTGCACTCGCAACGTGGCAGCCCTGTTTCATAATCCTACGCCCTCATGTAATCCTGGTCCGCAAGATGATGATTGCGTCCTATTTTAGTTTACAAAAGGTAATCCTTTAAGAGAAACTATTGGGGAATTTTGATAGCAGTTAGTGTTTACGATGTAAATTCTACTGTAATATCATAAACCTGCTTGATTGGTACCGGGGAACTTTGAAAGGGATGTAGAGAATTTTGAAGATTATTACGCTATTATAACTATAAGTATAATAACGGAACTATGTTCAAATTTTCCTTATCTATAGCATATGTTTGAACTCCTTAATTGCAGACATTTCGAAGTCCATTCTGAAGACTTAACAGTTATCTATTAAGTAATGTACCTACAAATTTTATTTGTAGTCAGAGTACAAACACCCGAAATTTTACCTTCGAACATAGCTATAATAGTTTCATCAGAAAATCGACATAAAATAAGTAAACTTTATCATAAAAGATGTCGTCAACACTGCATCATAGTTCGGCAATGAATACGTACGCTGTTACTCTGAAAATTTCAAATACGAGACGTAAACACATTGCAGCAACATTGTCACTAAACGACTAGACTTTACGACCACATAAACATAAAAAACTCATCGGCGAAAATATCAAAATGCACCTAACATGTGTGGGAATAAAAGTTTTTCCATCTAGTTGGTATATTTCCCTATAGAAGTCATAAACATTTTGTTAGCCGACAGCCTCCCCGTCTAACCCCCGACTAAAGTTCTATTTTATTTTGGTCTTTAGCATCGTTTTGTATGAGAGAAAAATGTTGAGCTTCTCTGTCCATTAGCTGTTTTAAATTTAAACTTTAAATTATAGAGACCAGTTTATCTTTCGCGGTAATCCGGCTTTAATAAAAATTAGTAGGCTTGTGTCGAAGAAAATGGTAGAGGTAGGTACGTAAGATTAAGAAGTGACTAATAAAAGTTTTGCGAGTCTAATCAAAACCTTTGCAATGATGAATATTCATATTATTAAACGAACAAAAATGTTAATATAATTTAACAAAAAATTATAAAATATTATAGTAAAAAGTAAGTTCTTAGTTCAATTTCAAGCAATACCTATTATTGGTTTGTTATAAATATGAGACAAAAAACATCAGTCATAATGTTCAATGCCAATCATAAATAACAAGCACAACATTTGTAAGAAACGAAGCAAAACAAGTCGATAGTAATAAAGTCAATCAGTGCCATCTTAATTTTATTCCAAAAAAGAAAAAGTTGATAAACAGAAACCATTAACATGATATGCTGCAATAAAGTGAAACGCAACAAGATTTTCCAAAAAATTAAGGGCGCTTTGTAAAATATATTCTAATAAACCGTTTCCCTGTAAATAAAAGCAATTTTTAATAATTACGTTACATTCGAGGCAGAGTCTATCAGTGGCCGTGCCGTTAGAGGCATCAAGAGGCTTCATACAAAGCCGCCAGAGCAAATAAAGTTATGCTCAAAACGCAGCATAATGAGAGTTCATTGGATTACTGAGGCTTATGTAAGCCCCAATAATAATAACCCAAAAACGCACGTGGACTTTCAGTATTAAATAACTGACTCAATAATGTCTAATTTGGTCTCGCAAGCCCGCGCGAATTCTTGCCCGGGGGTAAGGGTTTGCGGTTCTGTATTTACGGTTATCTCCATTACATTAAACGTTTGAGTCTCCCGTGTTTATTTTTAAGCATTATTCGTTACGGATTTGTGAGAGGTACGTATCTAAGTGGAAACATAAATTTATGCAACATAAAAATACTTATTTAAAGGATATTGGCCTTCCCTAAAGTCTAAAGATTCTTCAATTTATTTTGTGTTATCTTATATAAAACTTTTTTAAGCCCGAAGTACTCAAATTTTAGACATTGCGATCAGAATTTTATTTTGTACATACCTCCTCAAATCAACCTATTTTTCATTCACAATTATGTTTAGTATACTCTAACAATAAAATTATTAAACAACACTAAACAACAATAGCTACACATAATTAATTAAAATACATATTATGTACATGTTATATTATAAACAATAGGAATTCCTTCCTCATTCAGACAGAGATTTCCGTATTCACTAAATTTATCCGATGCAATTTAGAAGGAAAATACAAGAGACGGAGCAATCATTTATTTATAAAGCTATAGTGGATAGTCGTCGCTGTGTTGTAGACTATACCAAATAGTGAGAAGCAATGTTGTGAATCTTTATGTCAAAGTCTATACTCCGTTAAATATAGCATGATTATACTGTAAACGGAAATGAAGGTAGCCGGATGTTCCATCTTAAAAAATGTCGAAAATGTGCGGGTAGATGAACAACCGGCTACCTCACGGACTCGACGACGGAGGGCGTGCGCGGCTGAGACAGTCAGCCTGTGACCACGGCCGGTGTAACCTGGTCGAAACGTCAGGCATTCCAAAGGTATGTATATACCTATACCATGATCGCGTTAATTCCCGTTTACATATTAGTATAATCATGGAACGCGAAAGTTTAAAAGTTAATTCAAATATAGCATGATCTTGACAAGAAAGTCATTTCATTATGTTGGCACTAACTTTGGCCCGCGACCGGACCATAAAAGGAATTCTGACCCAGGTGCCACAACCAAATAGGCCTATAGTGTATCTCTAAGCGTGATTATCTATAAGCATATAAGCGTAAACATCTTCAAAATATTTTCCTTATTAAAGTTTTATTTTCTTCATTCGGTTTTATTATTTCGCGTTTGGTTGAACTGATTATGATGCGGTTTTCAGAAATGTATTTATTACATTTTAGAGAAGGTTTTAGTATAACTTCGTCTAAATTAACCGGCTTATAAAGGAGGTAAGTCGGATCTATTTTAAATAAAATTATTTGGAATATGTTATCATAAAAACATCGGTCTTATATAGTTACGTTTCCCATCACTACGACACAGGTGTCGTATCAGAACAATTTAGAGTCACTCGTCCCGCTTCACGACGCAATAATGCACCACGCTCCATTTACACTTACAGCGATTTGTTTTAGTTTCGCGTGCATTTTTAGTATTTTAGCGTTTTTACTATCTTGCAATAATTTTACACCGCGATGCAACACTTTAAAAGCATTTTACTGTTTTATTTATTTGTGTTCTTTGTCTTATCGGAATGAAGACACCTATGATGAATATTCGTACTTCTCCTAACTTTGGTTCGTAAAGTGGAAGCTGACAAATTACGCTATTTAATAAAAACAGCGACATTGCATTGCATTACATTACATTTCTTGCCGAAATGTAATGTATGGTAATGGTAAAATTTTCTATTGCATCGATCATATTCCTTTCCTATGATGTTTATCCTTTTCCGCCCATTCAATCAATCAATCAATCAATTAGCCACTGCTGGACATAGGCCTCTCCCAATGTACGCCACCATATAGGATATATCATATATCAGCATATACTTAGGTATATATTAACGGACAGAATAGGTTACAAAATCTTTTTCCATGTTTATTTATCCTTGCTATTCTATAAAGATGCCTACTTAAGTTATTGTAGGCACCATAACGACAATTGATAGCATACTTAATAATGCACATAACATTGTACATGCCTATTTCCCACCAAACCCAACATAACAAACGAAACTGAAACACTGTTTCAAAACATTCCTATCATTAATATAGAAAAAGATATTCGGTACCACGTCGTTGCTTTATATCTTTTATTTCCGTTTTGCAAAATTTCACCCCATAACATTATGTTGATAGCGGCAATAACGTTTGAAATATTTACGAATATCCTAACAAACGAGCCGGGTGTTGATAAATAGGCGATGCCGTGCCGGATTGACCGTGCCAGAATAAAGATTAGCTCAGGACCGCGATCATTTTTCAAACGACAACAATTTGTTCAAGACTCGTCGGTCTGTGAAATAAAAGGACCACTTTATCGTTGGTTTTCATTGAACAATTGATACGATTTGTGAGCTGTTGTAGTTTGTTCGGATTTTTTATTGATTGAAAGTAAATGTACCTATACTGCAATCATATTAACATAAGTATTCCCTTTTCTTATTATGTTAATTGAATTGTGTTGAATACTAACATTCATTTATTTGCTTCACTTCAACTAATTTAACATTTTAACTGGAACTGCAAACTTCCGTGAAGTTATAATTATTTCACTGAGATAAGTATTATCGTGATAATATATGACTATCCTGTATAGTTTGTAATCAGATTCTTGAAATAACGTGATGCATAACCATCGATCCAAACAAACAGATAAAAATTCTAACAATGACCTGTTTGCCAATAGTAGGTACCTAATTCCTATCTCTCTAAGAATATATTGCTATTATTATTAGTTGGAAAAATTTTACAATTATATTGGTTTCATGTTCCGATTGTATAATCTATATTTATGTATAGAGAAATAGTTTAAGCCCGCTCGTAAATGGTAAAGTCAATACAAAGAGTGTACTAATCTGTAGGTACATGTTTTGCACAGAAATAGCACGTAAACGAACTCAAGTGGTCTATTACACTTCGGCTTGTCCTGCCCACTGAGGAAAAACCACAATAGGATGAATTGATAATATGACACAATAAGGAAGGCACTATTAAAAGGATACATCTTGTACATAGTTCATTATTCTAGAAACCGTCACAATGAAGATACAGTTACTTTTAATAACGGGACTAACGTTAATAAAATTCAATTATGCATACAACAACGGATGGGTGCGTCGAAGATTCGGTTTACAAGAGTATATATTAGGTTTATCGAGTGTTAATATTAGCAAAAACTGTGATGTGGAAGATAAATGTATCTGGAAATGTTGTCCTGAAGGACAAATCATGGATATTTTCAAGACATGTAAAACTTCGGATATCGGTATTACTAATATCACAGTGTACAATCAAAATCATATAGCCACTAATAAATCATTAAATAGTGCATTCAAATTAGTGCCGAATCTGCTGAAGGATGAAATATTTGCGAAAAATGCATTATGGTGGTATGAGACATATTTGATCGAGGTAAGAGTGCTTGAGTTCAATAAAAGTTGTAGACATAATACTTATTATAAATGCGAGAGAAGTCATTATAAAACATTCTTCAAATATATTATAATTTTGAATGTAAAAATATATTTCTAATAGTATTCTCGTTAACCTCTCCAATTAAGCTAAATTGCTTGTATTAGGAGTACGTTCTCATTAAATATATTTTTAAGGAGGTAATATAAATTCAAATAATACCTGTTATTGGAGTATTAGGTGAGCAACTGACAGAAAACGATTACAAAATTCGAAAAAAGTGTTTGGAATTTGAGAGTAAATTTTGGGAAACTTCCAAATTATAACATGAACATTTAGGGCTCCCGCACACGGGCCACCGGCCACAACCACAAAACGCCGCCACTGGCATATTTCCTGTAATTTTCATACATTTTATATGGACTCGCCGCACACGGTTGTCGCCGGTGGCGGCCACATGCTACAAATCGTCGCAGCTAGCTTCTTGTGGCTCGCACCGGCCACTAAACGCCGCCACACGCCACACGCGCGTAGCAACAAGCAAAAAGTAGCAACCACCGACCGCAAGTTTAGTGTCGACCATCGGCCACAAGTGGCTGTCGCGCGCTTCAGCTTCTTTTGTGGCCGCTTCTTGCCACTTGTGGCGGCGTTTGTGGCTGTGGCGTGTGGCTCGTGTGCGGCGACACGTGTGCAAGAAGCGGCCACAAAAGAAGCTGAAGCGCGCGACAGCCACTTGTGGCCGATGGTCGACACAATGCGGTCGGTGGTTGCTACTTTTTTAACCCTGGCATGCAGTATCATAATGGACTCCGACGAAGAAGGTTTAATTGCGCTACTTCTGATAAAAAGATGTCATAGAAGACGAAACCGTAGTTATTGGATACATCCAATATTAACGAATGTACATAAATGCAACGAATATTTCGATAATCTTCTAAACCATCCAAAAAGTTTTTCAAACATTTTCGTTTAAGTATAGGTACGTTTTGGGAACTACATGCTCTATTATATGCTGGATTAAAGCACCACGACACCAACATGCGGAAAAGCATCGCACCAGCGCCACTTTATTTATAATCACTAGGTACTTATGATTATTATAACTGCGCATTAAAATCTAGGCCTGTTTGTCTGTCTGTCTGTTACACTTACACACCTAGACCGCCCGCTGATCCGATTTTAATATAGGATTTCTGATAGTTCACCCATGGGGCACAATTGCATTGTTTATTCTACTAGAGAATTGCTAGTTAACAAATAAACCACGTAGGTATTTGTATTTATTTATTATGTGTTTATTATGATTTGGTATCACTCGTCATCATCACGGAACATGTCTTCGATAAAAGAACTGTTGTCCATAGACCAAACCCGACTTTATTTTACATATATAGATAGATTTAATTACTTACCGTGTAAGTTTTCTATTCAATTACCGTAAATTACATACCTATTTTTATTTAAATAAACGCAGTTTGATATTTAATAAAAGAATATAATCTCGACTAACTTATAATGTAAAACTGGATTCAACCACGTCACTATTTATTTGATACAAAAAACCTGCAATACTTAAAATGTCATTTTACTGACTAGAATTTAAAATCGTACTATAACAGGTTAACTGAGGTAAGGGAGAGAGGGGCGCGGAATCGCGCGAGTGGCGTGTGGCGGCTTCTTGTGGCGGCGTTTAGTGGCCGGTGCGAGCCACAAGAAGCTAGCTGCGGCGATTTGTGGCGTGTGGCCGCCACCGGCGACAACCGTGTGCGGCGAGTCCATATAAAATGTATGAAAATGACAGGAAATATGCCAGTGGCGGCGTTTTGTGGTTGTGGCCGGTGGCCCGTGTGCGGGCACCCTTAGGAATGTTAAGAAGCCATATAACATTTACCAAATTGATATTAATTTCTGAACATAGTCTAGGTTGACAAAAATTGATGTTATGTATATTTTTAGGATGGCAGGCTGTTTCTACAACTCCCGAACTTATACCATAGATGGAAAGAAATTCAGACGGATCACTTTTGTGTGGAAATGAAAACGAATCAAAGCAGACCCGTTTTTATGGTGGAATACGACATTTATCTACCAAGGATACCCAGTATCTACAAAATGTGGTGTAAATATTTTGTTTAATGTTTTTATAATCTATCAACGTCTATATATTTCCAAAAGGGAACACGCAGATATGTCACATCTCATAATCTTGATCTCAAGAAGGTGCACAGTCACCATCAGTTCTACTTAACCACCAATCACCTTATCTCCAAGACTTCAAATAAAATAATAAGCGAAACTTGTTAAATTTGTACTCAGTCGATTACATCAATTTATTCATTGATATATTGCAACGTAGAGATCATTTATTTTATCATTTTGTCTTCAGCAACTTCTGAGTACAACTCTATCAGTACTTCTCCATACTAAATACCATCTTCGCATCATTACTGCTGAATACTATTTAATTAAAAAGTAATAATTACATAATTACAGGTCTCATCATATCCATGTTATGCATGGTTGCGACATTAATGGTATACGCAGTAGTTCCACAGCTGAAGGACCTGAATGGTATCATACTCATGATGCATTTCAGCTGCCTCTTTATGAATTTTCTCATCCATTCTATTCTTGAATGTTATGATAAGATGAGTATAAGGATGTCAGAGATTCTAGCGCTATGTAAGTATTATCTTGCCGTACCAAATTTAAATAAGTTAGCTAAACTCTTGCTAAACATCTTCATGTACAATTTTTTTTTTTTTGGATGGCATATTGATCGAACTTGTCGTTTTACAATAACTGCCATAGCTTGGTGATTTTTAGATATTAAATAAGTTCTAACTAAAACTGAATTAGATACATATTATAATTTTGGCATCTATTTCTTTTTTAAGTTTTTGTGTGATATGATTGCACTATTTGATACTAGACCTCTCTATTAGAGTTTACCTTTTACCCGGCATATTCTAATAATGTTATTCTTTTTCCAGCATGCCTCCATTACTTTTTTAAGACATCAAGTTTTGCTTGGACTAATGTAATGTTCTACCGTCTTCTGGTATCAAGGTAAAATACTTCTTTATTTCCCTCATAGAAATCTTTTGAAAAATAATATATATTAATTGGAGGTATCAGATAACAACAGATATGGTATTCACGCTGTTTGTATAAAAACACTAATTATTCACAACACACATTTTGTTAACCTTGTATTCAAAAAGCTTCATAGTTTATTTGAAAAATCTTTTGTTCAACGATGATAATGATCGCTTATTCAACGTTTTTCTATTAGTTTCACATGTTATCACTCTATTTTTTCTAATAATCTGACTCTTCTCGTCTTGACTTGGATTTATCATTTCAGTTACAGAACAAAAGAAGTCTCAAACTCCTGGAAAAAGCAATTGATTAAATACTGCGCGTACGCATTCGGTCTATCATTGTTCATGACTATCTTGACCGCTACAATTGAATTGGGTGATATGACAGATACTCCATCGTTTGTGACACCCCAAATACTTAATAAGGGCAACTTCACTTTTCATGGTAAGGATATGCTTCATGTTAATGTATGTGTAGCCAACAGTAACAAAACTTTGTTCAAACAATTTTTCAATATCGGAAGTACATAAAAATCTTCTCCATGAAAATGTGGCATTTGGTGTACGATAAAGAGTACGATAATAATAATAATTTATCTATCCTTATTCCAAAATCCATTTATAAATTTTATTTTTATTATATTTATAACTTTTATTATTTTCAGAAATCGAATCATTGTACTACTTGTACTATCCACTTATTGTGCTGCTTACATTCAACTGGATTGTTTGCTTCATAAAAGTTATTGAATTTTGTAAAACATCTAAACAGTTTGCTGTAGTAACAGGAAACAGTGTTACTCAAGATGATTCGTTTAACAGGTACCTATTTTTTTTTTCTTTCTTTCTCTTTTTTTCTCGGTCTCTTTCTATCCTTTTCTAAAGCTTGTTTAGCCCAGCCTGGGCTAAACACAGTTCCTGAATACCGATTACTTCGGGAAAAGACACTAAAATATACTTATTTTACTGCCAGTGCCGTTTCCTTAAGAAGCACTAAAGATGATCCGGCACCATCTCTAGAACTCCGTAACAACACGCGGAAAAAACTATGACACTAGTATTGGGAAGGTGAGAAAGGGGTGTAAAAATAAAAAAATAATAAACATGTTACATCTGCTACAATGACGGCCTGCCTCGCCCATCACTCTTAGCTCTGCGCCCTTGGGAGTTTCTCTATATTCTGTATAGTGTTACTGTTAAAATAAAATGCAAGAATTTATCTATTGTTCCTCTTTTCAGACCGATGCAGTTCGTGAAACTATTAGCCTTGTTGAGTGTCTACATCATAGGAGAAATGCTAACAGTTATTTTTCTGAATGGCAGACATTACACATCGAACGTATACAATTTATGTATTGGGCCTATTATCCTGGTGATATTTATATGGAACAAGAATGTATTATCGTTACTTTCAAAAAGTATTAACACATACAAAAGAAGAGCTTCGGACGCTAACCCACTTGTAACATTTTTTCAAAAGAAATAATAGACTGATCTTGACGTGATCTAGAAAAATAAATATTTGAATTGAAAATAATTAGAGATGCATAATTTTCTTCTGCAAATATCCCTATAAAGTTAACGAGATTAAGAGAAAGAGAAGATAACTTAGAAAACAATGAGGAACTCCTTTTGATTAAAACTATTGCAAATTATTGCATTCTTATCTTCTTGACAATTTTGACTATTCGAGCTCACTACACTGCTCTGAATCCAAACTACATAACAAGAGACCTTTGTAAAACCCAGGTTAAGTATATTCTGTAGCAACTACGGAATTAATTTATAAAAGTAGTGCTTTATTGTAATAAAATCTACAAAAAATCTGCAATAAAAATTACCTCTCTTCTAAATATCACGTGATAATTGGCATCCCCAATTCATTAACTATGGATATGATGCAGCCGGCGTAAAGACCCTTCATCTCAGATTACCTGAACTAAATCCCTGATGTAACAATACCGGGGCTACTTGCCTGTCGCTACCGGTTTTACAATTTTTGATACAGACGGGTAAAAATTTACTATTACATAAATTTGATTTGATTAATATATTTATACCATGGCGAAGATTTAGAACCTCGGATACGACAGGAGCAAACACTAGGATGTTGATGATATTTATACCATACTTCTTTTTATGGTTAATCTATAACAGCGAGAGGTTGGTTATTTTGTTGGTTGATATGGTTAATACTGGTGACCAGAGGTTGAAGTCATCCGTTCATATCCCTGGTTACGGGTTGAGTCAATCAAATATATGTCTCATAATTTCTCCACTGTGCCTTTCATAGGATCGTATTTTTCTAAATAATATTGTTGGATCCACTTATAATTTCATAAATGGATACGACAATTTGGAAGGTGCCAACCCGCTCGATCGAGAAATTCACTGTGAGGCTTTTGACGAATGAGTCCTCCAAGTATATTTTTTATTGTTTTATATTTCTTCATTGCATTATTTTGGGCCACTTAAAATTCAAATAATATATTAAGATAGGTATTCATATATTTTTAATAAGATGTTGTCAAGTTTATCTGATCGTATGTATCAGTGGTCAGTTGCAATAAAGTTGCGTCAATATCAACCCCTAATTAGTCTGGTTGGACCCTAACAACACACCCAATTAAAATACACATTTTGAGTAGTTACACTAATTGGCGGCTTGCTCTTTTCAAAGACTTACTTATGTGGTCTTGTCTATTATATTATCCCTATGGCTAATTCGAACTTCAGAATATTGCAGCAGGCAGGATGCAACAAAATTGGAGACTAAGTTAAAAAAATATTTATACATATAATTTGTATATTTTATATATACAAAAAGTATTACTACTAATATAAGTTCTATTTATCTATTAAGATTTTAAATCGAATGCCCACCATCTTTGATCATGTATATGTATGTACACAACCTTTGTTAGTTAACAAGTAGATCAAGACACCCGGCTTATCTTTCCTAATTCATGCAAAGTCACGAGTGCCGTCTACCCAACCTGATACGATTTCCCCGCGGACCTCAACTAGATGAAGACATCTAATTACGAATTCGATGCTACCAATAAATATTCCAATCGAAATTTACATAACGTCAAGTTTACTCTATCGAAAGCGAATATACTTACTTGAAATGAAATTGATGGTTTATCTGATCGGAGAGTAAACAGTTGTGTATCAAACAAAGCAAAAAGAAAATCAAATAGGGCAATACTATGCAGACGACATCAAAGACTACAAAGCGTAGACTCAATTACAATTTCGAATTGATAGTTCCAGAAAACCCTTATTAGGTAGACCACGAAATAAGGCAATTTCGTGGACAAAAGGCTGCCCCTCATTGTACGATGGACGCTGTCGGCGATTCGAAAGTTCTCAACTGACTGGCAGGGATGAGGCCACCCTAGCTGTCCGAATTTATTGAATTTCATCCAAAGGATGACCACACGCTTATTGTTCTCTTGAAACATTGATTAGGGTACTATATTGTAGCAGGTATATCGAATATGTATAGTTTAATGATGTGGGGGATTGTCGACGCAAGAATGGTGTGTATAATTTTACCTAATTGAAATATTAAGTGACAGCATGTTGCAGTAGGGAGCGTTTTGTAGGATGCTAATAACAAATTATATTACAAAATATTTTTAGATCATTCAATACTTACGTACAGTGCATTACCACTTTACCAATATTAATAGAAAATTGAGATGATTTTGAACATTGAGATTTTATTTACCAGTAATTCGCTATTCAGGCATTCAGTTTTTGAAAAAAGAAGGATAATGAAGGTAACATCTGTAGCTTCCGCCTCGGCAGCCGATGTCCACTATTTGAATCTTTTTTCGATTATTTAATTTGGTACGCATATCAGTGTATGGACTTATTTATAAAGTAAGAATGGTATTCTTCTAATTGCATCAACTCATTCAAATGGTTACAAATTATCCCAATGTCCTAAGCAAAGAAAATATGTACAAGACAAACTATTAAAATTCAAAATACCTCAACCCCTGATATTCATATCACATCTACGATCATATTTCAACAACTCAATATCTGTATTATAAACATCAAACCACCGTGTCTGTATACAGTAGCCGTTAGCCGTCGCGCGTCGCCTCGACAACGGGACAATTTGTCCCAGGCGGGGGAGCTTTTCAATAATAATTCCACCATAAATTCTGTCAGTGACCGCGGCCTAAGGGATAGTGCTCCAACAATTAATTATTATATTGCCTTTTTGACTGCGAGCTCCGAATAGTTTCTTTATTGAGTTTCAGTTGTTATTTAGGTGGTATTTTGTGTTGATTTGATATGTCGATAATATAATTTATAGAATACGGATGTATTGTGTTGTTCGGTTTAATAGAAAATGGGTTCAGCACTTGAGAATTTACCAAGATGTGCTCAAGACTTGGTAGAACTGAATCTTTGCTATCGTAATTCTAAAGATTTAATGAAATACCTATCATTTTGAGACTAGATTATGTACCACAAGCTATTATCGTTCTATTTTCTACATGTTTATTTTGCAACATTGGTATCATAAAAGAATTTAAAATTTCAATAGTCTAGTCCTTGATTGTATGAAGTACTAGGTTTGTCAGGTTTGTTAGGTTTGTGGATTGGTGTCAGCCACTGCACGAAGTTTAAATAATTTAAGAAGCATGTTGAACTTTATATTATAGATAGATACATAAGTGCTGGCATACCAAAATATTGAAAATTTAAGGTATATATCTACCTGCCTAAATTTTTACGACGTTTTTGAACTTTTGCTTGGAGTACCTACTCTCTTGGCAACGCCCAGTGGCTTTTATGAAACCTCGTTACCGTGATCTTCGTGTTCCTAGTTGCATCCAAAAAAAGCTTTCACCTTGGAACCTGTGGTTCGCTTATTCCTTTTTCTTTTTTGATTTAGCTTATATAGAAGCAACTACCTTTTGACCTATCTGGCCATCATCTAAATGTCACATACCTACTTATGAAATAATATATCCATACGACATGAAATTGGTTAAATACATCTAAGTATCTTTAATACGTTACTTACAGGTAAAGTTAATAATTTTGCTGCTGAATAAATCCATGGAATATACGATGACTATAATATTATACTAAGTTCATCCACCTTCCTCGCCAATGTCTAGTGCAATTTGTAACTATAATGCTAGCCATCTGTCGCTCAACTACCAACATAACTCAGACAAGTTACACTCAGCCCGTTATAACCACTATAATGTCGTATAATGGTTATTTTGTTGGCCGTTTATTGTTATTGCACTGACTGAAGCCTCAATCATCATGGAAGAAATGGATTGACGCTATCAATTTTACCAGATTATGTCTTGCTTTAATGGGCGGAAAAAAAGAAAACACAGGTAACGTCTGTTACTTTAGTTGCAAATTTGATGCTGTAGGAATGTTGTTATTTGTATTTTCACTAAAGTACTTATAGACCAGTGCAGATAGTGTTTGAGACAAAATAAATTTATAGTAGGATGAAACCTGTTGTAAAAGGAAGAGAATATAATAAAAATGATAGGAAAAATAAATTACGGGCGATCTGAGGTCGGGAAGTGGGGAGGGGGGTGAGTTTTAAGGGTAAAAACGGTTTATCTCGATTTCCGGCAAAACTACAAGTCCTATGGAAAAAAGTTAAATGACAAAGTTGTAGGTAATAAAGAGACCTACAACTTTTGTGTTTACACTTTTTTCACACAACCTCAAAAAGTATGTGAAAAATTCAAATAATCAAGTTTTTGGTTTTTTATTTTTATCTTAAACAAAACAAATTTGTTTTCCACGAAATTTGGTGAAAACTTAGCTTTTTATGTCCCAAAGACACTGTATTTTTTTTGATTTGAAATACTCTTTTTTTCAGTTTATTTTGATTAAATATCGAAAAACCACCCCAATTTTCAATCGAAAAATCTCACGTCAAAATATCAGCATTTTTAAAAAAATCGAAAAGTGTTTTGTTCGTTGAAATCTCTTCTTTCTGATAATGTAAAAATATATATACATTACTATGGAAAATTTTCCGAGGAAATGCAAAGAAGAAAAACTCGAATTCGAAATTAATATTTTTGTATTTAGTCATTTCCTCGCTGAGGTGGGATGAGAAGTTACATGTTGCACTATAACTTCATGGTTGCACTCGAGTGCAAAGATTTTTCACCTTGTGCACTTTTGATTCCCTCGCTAAGCTCAGGGTTTTAGTTTGTGATTATTGTATTTAGTCATTTCCTCGCTGAGGTGGGATGAAAAGTTACGTGTTGCACTATAGCTTCATAGTTACACACCAGTGCAAAGATTTTTCATCTTGCGCACTTTTGATTCCCTCGCTAAAGATCTGGGTTCAATTTTTAGAACCCTTCGCGTGCTCAGTTTTGATGACTGAGCAAGCGAAGGTTCTTAATTTGAATCACGAGCGCAGCGAGTGATTCACAAAATAGAACCCTGAGCTTTAGCGAGGGAATCAAAAGTGCACAAAGTGAAAAATCTTTGCACTCGAGTGCAACCATGAAGTTAAAGTGCAACATGTAACTTTTCATCCCACCTCAGCGAGGAAATGACTAAATACAAAAATATTAATTTCGAATTCGAGTTTTTCTTCTTTGCATTTCCTGGGAAAATTTTCCATAGTAATGTATATATATTTTTACATTATCAGAAAGAAGAGATTTCAACGAACAAAACGCTTTTTGATTTTTTTTAAAATGCTGATATTTTGACGTGAGATTTTTCGATTGAAAATTGGGGTGGTTTTTCGATATTTAGTCAAAATAAACTGAAAAAAAGAGTATTTCAAATCAAAAAAATTACAGTGTCTTTGGGACATAAAAAGCTAAGTTTTCACCAAATTTCGTGGAAAACAAATTTGTTTTGCTTAAGATAAAAATAAAAAACCAAAAACTTGATTATTTGAATTTTTCACATACTTTTTGAGGTTGTGTGAAAAAAGTGTAAACACAAAAGTTGTAGGTCTCTTTATTACCTACAACTTTGTCATTTAACTTTTTTCCATAGGACTTGTAGTTTTGCCGGAAATCGAGATAAATCGTTTTTACCCTTAAAACTCACCCCCCTCCCCACTTCCCGACCTCAGATCGCCCGTAATTTATTTTTCCTATCATTTTTATTATATTCTCTTCCTTTTACAACAGGTTTCATCCTACTATAAATTTCTTTTACTTTTTACCATTTTCATAGCTATCGGCACTGGTCTATTAGCACTTTATGCTAGGTACGCAATAATCAAACGAAGGTGAACGAATGTGAAAGAGTGGTATTCGTTAAACATTTAAGTTGTCAAACGTACAGTCAGCGTCGAAGTTGAAGTTGATTGAATAGTTTGCAAACTTGAAAATAAATTTTCATGTACCTAACATGAAAATGATGTAAGTATAACATAATTTTACAACATTGAAATAAAGTTCTGAATCTTAAATAGTCTTTCTGAATAGTTAAATGATATTTTCACTAAGAAATACATGAATATGTGAAAATGATGATCTAATTTTGCCGCTGACTGTACTTTAATACTCGGTATTAGGATTCATAGAACGAGCTACCAATACCGTTGCCTTTCTGACATTAATTTATCCCTAAAACCTTTTCCCATCCAAATCAAAAATTGCATAAACCGCCATAAAGCTAATCAAAAACCCACACCATGCACAAGAAACTGCTTAATTCGTGACTCGTCCCACCAATATATCTGGAAAGCAAACTAAGGGAAAATTGCAAAATTGCTATCGTTACTCATATAGTGTACGTAGACCTTATTAAAGTTTAAGGTTCCACACATTATTCATGAGCAGGATACGGTCTCAGTTGATTCCCCACACGTAATGGTTGCTATAAATTCGGTGAACTTTATTGGCTATTAAAATAAATAATGAACCGTTTTGTTTCGAGTATTGTGTTGTACAGCGGTCGAAGTGTAATTGAATAGTTGAACATTAACAAGAATTAAACTCTTTATTTATATCAGCGTTGAAAAAAATCATGATCGTGAAGTTGGATTAAAATAAACGAACTATTCAGGTTATTTTTTTGAATAAGTATAACTGAAAAATAACTTTAAAAATCATGTGATAAAAAAAGAACGTGAGTAACAATATTTATAATAATAAATAGCAAATTGCTATCTTAAGCGCAATTTTTTTTTCTAATTCTTTTGGCACACGTCAAAATAAAATAGTAAACTCACCAAAGTTACACACCGCTCTTATATGGACATAAGTTTACAAAACATTTTCTTTTTCCTATTACGGTTCTGAACCTGAACAGAATTCAGAGTATTGATAGATAGGTGTCTATTAATACCTTTTTATCATTATTACGTGCCCGAAACTTTCAAATCAACATAATAGACACCATATTTTGCCATCTGCAAGGCAAACAAAGCCTATAAAGGAATTTCCTGTTGTCGAACAGGATGACTAAAATTGTACATAGATAAAATACTCGCTCCTCAATAATTATGTTAAAGTTATAAACATGGTTGAATGTCGCAACTCAAAAAACACTGCCTACCTCGTAAAGGGTAATCAATTTTTGTGGTTGAGAGAATATTGAAGACCTTATTTTTTCTCCTCTACTCACTATCTCTCCCTTAAGCCCTCTTAAAACGCGTGACAACGCGTGAATGATAACCGCAATATTATCGTTACCAGCATCCATAAAACACGGTTCTTTCTTACCAAGAGTGAGACCCATGTGCTTGTTAAATATCTTAGTTTAAAAAGCATTGAAGTGACTATTTTTAACAAGATCAATAAACTCACTTTTATTCACAGGAATAACGGGCTCATTATGTATGAAGACGCCTCGCTTTGCGAAAATATTCAAGTACCTTCTTAAGAGAACATCTAATTTGTAACTTTATTTACTGTGAATGTGTAGTATTTCTGTTAAATTCTCTGTAATACCTCCCTGGCCCTCGGTACCTACAGACTATTTTAATTAGTACAATGTGCATAGTTATCGTTTGGTGAAGCTTTAAATAAGTGCTTGTGTTCAGAGGCACTTACACCGTTAAGAGTTCTTTGTTTACATTTCGTTCATCTGTTGTGCTCGTGAAAAATGCAAAGGACTCCTTGGTTCGTAGTTTTAAAGAACTAATTGACTTTGAAAAACATATTTTATGGAAAGCTTCGGGGAGTTGTTTGTTACTGTAATGTACCAATTTTAAAGTCTATTTTATGTTTTGCAATTTTATATTGTAGTTTATAGAGTAGTGTATATTATAAAAAAATCTATAAAGACGTAGGTTAGTTACTTTATGTAACTGACATAAAAGTTTTAGGTATTTCAAGTTGAAACTAATGTTTGAGTTGATTCTAGTTGCTCATGATTGGAATTATATTATAATAACTAACTATAGAGTTCATAGTTATAATTATAATCAATTTATTATCAAGAATAAGTACCTTTCTACATTAACATTAATTATATAAATAAAATATTCTGGAAGAAACTACATATATATATATCCAAACTAAACGGAGTTTGTCATATTATGGGTTCGAAAAGATGAAAAAACATACTTACTTAGATAAATTCTTTTTTCAATACATTATATTTATTTATTATTATTGTAAGCCAACCCAATAGTAACTGCCAAAAATCCTTTAAAACTTTTTACTTTCATATTTTAAGTCTCCTTCTTACACGGCAACTAAATCGTCTCACCCACCCACATAATATAAGTAATATTGAACTGTACGCACGTATTTAGGTAGGTATCAAATTTTAGCTAACTATATTTTATGAAAAAAATAAAGAAATATATATTATATGCTTTAGTTTTGGGAAACCAGCGAAATTGTAATTGAAAACAGTCGTATTGTTTCGAACACAACGCAAACTTCAATTGAGAATTTCTTCATTTCCTACTTAATCCGAACCTTAATCAAGTGAATAGCAATTAAATCAAATATCCATTCACCAACTTCGCTTTGACTTCACGGTTCCAAGATACGGATTTCCATTAAATTAAACACCGTCTTTGCACAACTATTTATAAAGATTCCGTGGTAAGGGGTAAACTCTATTCAGGATGTGAAATTTGACGTGTGAGACCTTAACGGTTCAAATAAAGCGTGCCCGGAGAACCCATTGTGTACGATTGAAAGGTGAACATATCTATCTCATAACCATCGCAATACCTTATTATTCCTTGTGATTTCTTCATTTTGATGAAAAAGGTGGATTTGTATAGAGTGGTTACAACAATGTTAGAAAACAAATATTATTCTCTCTTTACGCTTGATAAGGGGAAAGAAACGTAGAATTACGTTATTATCAACAAAAAATAAATAAATATTAATTTAAGTACACATACACAATTAGATGAGAATACATAGGTAATAGGTAAAACATGTACAGAGGATCTGCTTATTTCTTTAAGAAATCTCTTCCAATGCGATTATAATAATTACAATATCACAATTTACTACTCTAACAAAATATACACAGCGCTAGGTAATCCCAAACTAAATATAGCTTGAGCAAGTAAGTACTAAAAGGTTGTCTTAGCTAGTCATTATTAGATTTAATATGCCTTAGTAAATAAATGATATCGAAATTTGAAAATGATTGTTGCATGAAAGTATTACAAGGCATCTATTAAGGCAATTTTTAAATAATTATAAAGGTTAAGGTTATATCTCCTCATAATAAATATTCATCTAAGACACCCGAATGCGTGTGAATAAGAATATACGAAAAGAGCTCGAAAACGGCTCACGTGTATAACACATCCAATATCTTACGACCCGCTTAACTTTATTTACGTCTTCCTCTTTTTCCCATCTCTTCTTAAGATAGAAAAGAGCCATGATTCAAAATATACTGGTCGCCTTTGAAGATGATCGTGGAGCGTGTAAGTTCGCATTTATAAAGATTCTGAACGCATTCCACAAATGAACACAATTTAAAGACGAATGTGTCTTTAGATTCGAAATTTGAATGTACGCGTGCCTCGATTCGACCGTAATGACGTCATATTTCGTTATTCCTGTTTAGGGATACCTACTATACAAAAGAAATGTTTTTATGGATGGATTTAGATACAATGTTATTGTTTGTTTGTTATTGTCAAAGAACCCTCCGTACTTCGAAGAGAATGTAATGTCGTTGATCTCGATTTTTACGAAGTAATGATAAGTGGCCTCATATAGCTTATGTTGTATCATCGTAGGAATCTGTTGATCGAATTGATGGAGTTGTATCAAAATTCAGAAATTTTATAGCCCATAATTTTATACTCCTATTCTTTCACACTCTATGCCTATAAGATTAAGCTACAGAAATATAGCGCTACTTTATACTTAAAGCTTTCCATAAAATATCTTAAAATCTGATCTGATTAAAAATTTTCACAATAAAGTCTAAAAAATCCAATAACATTCTCCCCCTTTTCATAGAAAAATCGTTTCAAATAGTGCAATATAGTGAGTCATCATGCAATTTAAAGAGTAGGTACGGTTATAAAAATACCTTCTAATAAGACTGTATAGGCAGGAAAAGGCTAAACTGAAATGGTATGCTGAAAACCTTACTCCATTTTCACTGACTATAACATCTTTGAAGCACAAATTTATTCCACTAATAACAGTTGATTTGAGTGCTCGTCAAATAATATTTTGCTTTACAAATAACCTAAGGGAATTGCAAAGCCATAGAAAGCCATACTCGTACGGCATTAGCATAGAGTGGATGACATACTCATCAACTTAATCCACATTATACATGCATCAAAGACTTCGGAACAGTATGGAGTACCCCTGTGATTTGGGGAACAATACGAATTATGAACGATCGCTACGTTTGAGAGATCCTTGACCCATTTATCTGAGTATTGAATTACAGAACTACTTTTGTACTCAATTTTGAACCTTAAACATCCGTGTCAAGGGTGAAAATGGTATATCAGAAGAAGAGATTACAATTAAATGGTTAGATCTAATTTGTGGTCTTATTTGGTATGTGATTGCTGAGAATTTAACTTTGTTTACCGCACATTATGATTATTACGACAGTAAAATTTACAGATACTAGTTCTAGATAAATATTAATCCCAAACTAATATACTTACTTAGTAAAATACTTTATAATCGACTTCAAAAAAGTGACGGGGAGGATCCTCCAAATTATAGAACTCTTAACAATGCTTCGATCTTAATATTTCTATGCACTGACTAGTCATCATAACTTTGTTGTCAATGGTACGGAGGTGATCCACAGTACCCGCGATTCAATTACTCCTTCTCTTCTTTTTAGATAGAGTTATACGGCTTTTACAAATGTGACTGCTATCTGACCGCTCAACTCGGAAAGTAAAGCCTGCGCCAGAACATCGTCCGTCAATCGGCAGTTGTATAAGCTTGCAGGTGAGGTCGACTTAGCCTCAAAGAGCTTAGTGAGGTTAGGGCCTCACCCTTATCTTATACAAAATTTAAAAATGAAATAAGACACTTTAAGACCTGTATATTATTCTGGCGCTCTACAAACGGAACCACCCCAGCTAATTCGAAAATTATCTGTCATGTGAATGAAACCTAATAATTTTTCAATTACAGTTCATACGTGATCGCAAGTCATATAATTTAGATGTTAAATCGAAGCCTTTAATCTAATAAAAAGGTACTTATTCCAATGAAACATGATTATTTTTTATTCTCTTTACACGACACGATTTCTGTGATTTTATGTCATTTTGCATTGACTTTGGTAATGTGTACCTGAATAATGGCTCAGAATTTTATCATGTAATTGTTAATTGTTATTAAATCATTTGGTAAATACATTTCAAATTCTATAAACGTCGCAGACGCAACAGGACTGAATGCTGAATAATATTCTAAGATTATCGTAGAGTTTAGTTTTAAATACAAAACACAAAAAAAAACTACAGCTTTAATCCAATATTACACATTATCTAAAGTTTGCTCGCTCGCTAGTGAATAGGTTCGAGTCTGTGACAAAACTGACGCTATGGCGCACAGCCTATTTTAGGCTCATTATGACGAAAATGCTTGTTTTCTGCACTGGCCATTTGATTATAAGATCACATATTGAAGAAACAGGGATAGGGTGAAAGGGGGAAAGATGGTCCCTTTCATCCTAACACCGTTTCTCCAATATGATCTCTGTGTTGTTTGAGACCAATGGACATGTCCGACACATACTTACGACGAACGCGAATTTAGACTCTTTTTATTTTAGTATTTTGTCGTGAAAACTAAAAATATTATATCATGTTTGCTTTAGTTATTGATTTATTAGCAAAAGTACATTTCGATCAACCTAACCCAGACATGCGGTTAAGCCATAATGAGTGAAAAAAATAAAACCTACAACACCCTTAAAAACGATTTCTTATATGAAATGGATTTTGTGGCAAATATAGGCCGTAAAATGTTTCTTTTTCCTTTCATTGGTCGAACAAAATTCTCAGTATACTGCTACCGTTTAATTTACGGACTTTTATTCTTAACATCATTGCAGTTATTCATCACTATTTGTTTGTTGCGATTCACTGACTGGTTTGAGATTATCAATATAGCACCCAATTTTGGTGTTTGTCTCATAATACTTACAAAGTATGGCAAAGTACACAAGAATAAAGAATTGTACGAAAAGATATCTCAACATTTTCGACACGATTTATGGTCAGTTGTTTCTAATTCCACGGAACACAGAAGAATTTTAAACAAGTATACTCAAACTACAAAGAACATAATTAGATTCGTGTTCTACTATACAATAATTTTGGCTGTTATTGTTGGTTTATTTCCAAGATTCATTATGTTGTATGAAACTAACTTTGTTGGCAAAGAAAAGCAGTATTTGTTTCCTTTCGATGGATGGTATCCTTTTGACAAAATACAGTGGTATAATGTTGTCTACATCTGGGAAACTTTTATAACTATCATTGTGATTTTCCTGTACGTGTTTGTTAACATGCTTCACATTTCTTTCACTCGGAGTATCTGTATGGAATTAAAAATTCTTGGTAATACAATGCAAAACATTGTTAGTAAAGATGATATGGTGAAAATTCAAAGTAGGATTAATAATGACAGTACTCATTACAAAATTATGCAGAAGCTGAAGTTTATTATAAGGAAATATCATTTTCTGGCTCAGTGAGTTATATCAAATTACTATTTGATTAATCTATCATTAATTAATTATATTATCCCAAGTAATACTCTCCAATAATATATGCTCTTTTTTTTTTCAGAATAACCTCTGAATTGGATATTGTTCTTGGGGACGGGATGTTGCTGACATACTTGTTTGGATCAGTATTCATTTGTCTCACAGCATTCACAACAACCGTATTTAACTTTTGACACATTAGTTTATTGAATATATTTAATTAAATAAAATTCCTAATAACTTCATTTATTTTAGGTCGTCAACGATACGTACAAATCTATGCGTTACTTTTCATTCTTCTGTTCGCTACTGGTTGACACTTTTTTTCAATGTATTTTAGGACAACTTCTTATTAATCATGTAGGTAAAACACATTTTGTACTTTAATTCCTAGTTGAGTGTTGAAATGTTGTGAGGTGCTTGGGTGTACAATAAGCTATATGGTTTACCCTATTTATGTTTATTAATAATGGGGTGATGGGTATCGAAAAGAAACATTTATGTTTTCAGAGTGGAAATTTTGAAGCAGCAATATATTCCGCTGATTGGGTTTATGCTGACTCTTATACAAAGAAACTCCTTCTTATGTTTCTGATGCGTGCGCAAACGCCATTTACTTACAAAGCCAATGGTTACTTAACCATAAACTTGGATACCTTTAGCAAAGTATGTATTGAAATTTTATATCGTACGATAACATTCATTATTTTAGCGTTGTTCCTCGTTGCATCTGAAGTTTTGAACTCAAAACACGGTCCTTTACCTCATTTTAGTTTGGCTTATATGAGAGCTACTGTTACCTGATCTCCTAACCATAATGCCTCACTCTAACCTTCGTCGTCAATCAGCTAGTGTTTACTACGAATTTAGAATAAATTACCGTCTATCAACTGCTTTCAATACCAGCCTTGTCACATGTTGACTGACTCTGATCTCTTTCCAGAGAGCTCTAGTGAAAGTGGCATATCCTACTAATATTATAAACGCGAAAGTTTGTAAGAATGTATGTCTGGATGTATGTTTGTTACTCTGCCACACAAAAACGGCTGAATGGATCTGGCTAAAATTTGGTACAGAGATAGATTATAGTCTGGAATAACATATAGGCTACTTTTTATACAAGTTAATACCGCGGCTGCGCTCGCAAAGTCGATCGGTCGGGATTTCTAAATATGTCTTTGTTACTCTTTCACGTAAAAACGGCTAAATAGATCTGGCTGAAATTTGGTAACGAGATAGATTAAAGTGTGGAATAACATATAGGCTACTTTTTATACAAGCTAATACCCGTGACTCCGCTCACGGTGTCGATTAGTCAACCCACGGAGTCGATCAGTCGGGATGTCTGGACGTATGTTTGTTACTCTTTCACGCAAAAACGGCTGAATAGATCGGGTTGAAATTTGGTAACGAGATAGATTAAAGTGTGGAATAACATATAGGCTACTTTTTATACAAGCTAATAACCGCGACTTCGCTCACGGAGTCGATCAGTCGACCCACGGAGTCGATCAGTCGGGATGTCTGGATGTATGTTTGTTACTCTTTCACGCAAAAACGGTTGAATAGATCGGGTTGAAATTTGGAACCGAGATAGATTATAGTCTGAAATAACATATAGGCTACTTTTTGTACAAGCTAATACCCGCGGCTTCGCCCATGGAGTCGATCAGTCGGGATATCTGGATGCATGTTTGTTACTCTCACGCAAAAACGGCTGAATAGATCGGGTTGAAATTTGGTAACAAGATAGATTAAAGTGTGGAATAACATATAGGCTACTTTTTATACAAGCTAATAACCGCGACTTCGCTCACGGAGTCGATCAGTCGGGATGTCTGGACGTATGTTTGTTACTCTTTCACGCAAAAACGGCTGAATAGATCGGGTTGAAATTTGGTACCAAGATAGATTAAAGTGTGGAATAACATATAGGCTACTTTTTATACAAGCTAATAACCGCGACTTCGCTCATGGAGTCGATCAGTCGACCCACGGAGTCGATCAGTCGGGATGTCTGGGTGTATGTTTGTTACTCTTTCACGCAAAAACGGTTGAATAGATCGGGTTGAAATTTGGTACAAAGATAGATTATAGTCTGAAATAACATATAGGCTACTGTTTATACAAGCTAATACTCGCGGCTCCGCTCGCGAAGTCGATCGATCGGGATGTCCAGATATTATGTTTGTTGCTATTTCACGTAAAAACGGCTGAATGGATCTGGCTGAAATTTGATACAGAGATAGATTATAGTCTGAAATAACATATAGGCTACTTTTTATACAAGCTAATAACCGCGACTTCGCTCACGGAGTCGATCAGTCGGGATGTCTGGATGTATGTTTGTTACTCTTTCACGCAAAAACGGCTGCATAGATCGGGTTGAAATTTGGTACCAAGATAGATTAAAGTGTGGAATAACATATAGGCTACTTTTTATACAAGCTAATAACCGCGACTTCGCTCATGGAGTCGATCAGTCGACCCACGGAGTCGATCAGTCGGGATGTCTGGGTGTATGTTTGTTACTCTTTCACGCAAAAACGGTTGAATAGATCGGGTTGAAATTTGGTACAAAGATAGATTATAGTCTGAAATAACATATAGGCTACTTTTTATACAAGCTAATACTCGCGGCTCCGCTCGCGAAGTCGATCGATCGGGATGTCCAGATATTATGTTTGTTGCTATTTCACGTAAAAACGGCTGAATGAATCTGGCAGAAATTTGATACAGAGATAGATTATAGTCTGAAATAACATATAGGCTACTTTTTGTACAAGCTAATACCCGCAGCTTCGCCCATGGAGTCGATCAGTCGGGATATCTGGATGCATGTTTGTTACTCTTTCACGCAAAAACGGCTGAATAGATCGGGTTGAAATTTGGTAACAAGATAGATTAAAGTGTGGAATAACATATAGGCTACTTTTTATACAAGCTAATAACCGCGACTTCGCTCACGGAGTCGATCAGTCGGGATGTCTGGATGTATGTTTGTTACTCTTTCACGCAAAAACGGCTGAATAGATCGGGTTGAAATTTGGTACCAAGATAGATTATAGTCTGAAATAACATATAGGCTACTGTTTATACAAGCTAATACTCGCGGCTCCGCTCGCGAAGTCGATCGATCGGGATGTCCAGATATTATGTTTGTTGCTATTTCACGTAAAAACGACTGAATGAATCTGGCTGAAATTTGATACAGAGATAGATTATAGTCTGAAATAACATATAGGCTACTTTTTGTACAAGCTAATACCCGCGGCTTCGCCCATGGAGTCGATCAGTCGGGATATCTGGATGCATGTTTGTTACTCTTTCACGCAAAAACGGCTGAATAGATCGGGTTGAAATTTGGTAACAAGATACATTAAAGTGTGGAATAACATATAGGCTACTTTTTATACAAGCTAATAACCGCGACTTCGCTCACGGAGTCGATCAGTCGGGATGTCTGGATGTATGTTTGTTACTCTTTCACGCAAAAACGGCTGAATAGATCGGGTTGAAATTTGGTACCAAGATAGATTAAAGTGTGGAATAACATATAGGCTACTTTTTATACAAGCTAATAACCGCGACTTCGCTCATGGAGTCGATCAGTCGACCCACGGAGTCGATCAGTCGGGATGTCTGGGTGTATGTTTGTTACTCTTTCACGCAAAAACGGTTGAATAGATCGGGTTGAAATTTGGTACAAAGATAGATTATAGTCTGAAATAACATATAGGCTACTGTTTATACAAGCTAATACTCGCGGCTCCGCTCGCGAAGTCGATCGATCGGGATGTCCAGATATTATGTTTGTTGCTATTTCACGTAAAAACGGCTGAATGGATCTGGCTGAAATTTGATACAGAGATAGATTATAGTCTGAAATAACATATAGGCTACTTTTTGTACAAGCTAATACCCGCGGCTTCGCCCATGGAGTCGATCAGTCGGGATATCTGGATGCATGTTTGTTACTCTTTCACGCAAAAACGGCTGAATAGATCGGGTTGAAATTTGGTAACAAGATAGATTAAAGTGTGGAATAACATATAGGCTACTTTTTATACAAGCTAATAACCGCGACTTCGCTCACGGAGTCGATCAGTCGACCCATGGAGTCGATCAGTCGGGATGTCTGGATGTATGTTTGTTACTCTTTCACGCAAAAACGGCTACTTTTTATACAAGCTAATACCCGCGGCTCTGCCCGTGGGAGGCGATTGGTTGGTAATCGTTTTTTGGTCATATCCCCGGTAGTGGAAAGTCAAGTGAAAAGTCGTTTTATTAAAATAGACTTGGTGGCGATACCGAATTCCACGCGGGCGAAGCCGCGGGCGGAAGCTAGTTTTCTATAAATCGGGTAACTAGTCTCTTATTTACAAAAGATCTTCGGGGCACGTGCTAATCTCACCTACAAGGTAATTAACGGACGAGTGACCGAGCTTTCCTCTCGAGGTAGGTGGTCAGAGCCATCTGACTGACATGTCGCTGCTGTAGAAATTAAGATAAACCAGTAAGATGATGCAAAGAAAGAGAAAAGTAAAAGAGTGATCCCGGGCAACTAGGATTATGGCATGTACGATAGTGATGTTCAAATACTCTTATTAAACCAGAATATTAGAAAAGTGAGAGTTTCGGATTTTAGTGTCACTCAGAGCACTATCAAAAAAACCACTCCTAACGTGAATATATTAGTTCGAGCAGCTAACGAGAATATGAAACAAGTTTGAAATAAAAAAATATTCAGTACACTTTTTAATTTCAGATCTGCAGCCTTTCCTACCAGTATTTCAACTTGCTACGCACTGCATATTCCAAATGAGTCTTATTTGTATTTCAATTTGCATCATTTTTAGAAACGTAGGAAAATATCACACTAAAATTTATATATTTATGCTAAAATAATTTGGGAGCTTTGTATCTATTGAATTGAAATAAATATATTAAATATATATTATTTGAATTAGTTATTATTTCCAATTGTTTTATAACCATTAGTGTTTTCAAACAGGTGAGTTCATACTTGCAAGGAGTCTATTTCCATCCTACATAATCTACTTCATATTTTTCAACTGTGGCTAGTATTTTCAAAACTTTCTGAAGAATAAGAGGGTGCTGTAATGTTCACGGTGAAGAGATCTCTACAATTTCCAAAGGTTTTAGCGTGAGAGCTCATAACAGATTTGAGTAGGGCTTTCGTGAGAGCTCATAACAGATTTGAGTAGGGCTTTTTCATACTATTACATTTCGCCATCTTTTTGGCAAAAAAGATCATAATGTGCTAAGAATATTTCAGCACCTATGTAGGTATTTCGAAAATAAGGTGCCACGCGATTTTCGCAAAAAAGTTACAATCGACATTGAAACATTGAAATGTTTACAGAACATCGTTTTCTGATGCAAATCTGAATCTATTATGAATATTTGTGTAGGAATATCAGAATAACAGTGTGTCGAGAACGTGAAACCCGAAGCAGACAATGGCACTATATATTGAAATCGGCCCGCGCTCGCAGTCGTAAAGGCAAGATGTCTACACTCATATCGAAAGTCTACGTGAAAAATAGGCATATTGAGACGATATTGTCTCGGTAGAGTTTTCACCCTATATTGAACTGCTTTATTGTAATAGAAGCTTAATGTATCTATTTAGATGAACCATTTATCTTTTGTAGTCTTCGAAGCGAAGCGAAAGCGGGGCGAAAACTCTTCTTTTCTGATTCCAAACTGATGGTAATATATCCTGCTATAGTAATATTTCAGGAATAGCAAAATTTCAGGATCAGGCATGAATAAGGTTGAAACTAATGATTACAGAAATGGAAGTAATAATTTCCTGAAATTATATTAGGTAGGTATATTTACGTCCGTTATATAAGAATAATACATACCTAAAATGTTTATTTACTCATCACGGTTGCCGAGAAAGTATTACCAATAACACAACAGTAGTTTATTTAATTCCTCACGACTACGGATAAAGAAAACTTCCTTTTTATAGTTTTTCGTCTATAAATCTGATGACGTGAGGAGATACTTAGTCTAGCGATCGTGGCAACATAGGTACTATGCATTGGAAAGTTTTCGTGCTTCTGTGCACTTTATCATGTAGAGTTTTGGGTTGTAAGTAGCATTTTCATCTTTATCACATCCCACTACCCTATAATCCTATATTATATAGACTAGGTGATAAACGCATTTCAATTTACAATAATCAAATTTCAGTTACTTCTTTTAAGAGCAAAAGTCAATACTCTGTAAATCTACATATCCAGTGAAACACGCAAGTTAAAAAATTTGTATGATCCAAAAATATTATTGATTGCTTAATGTTCAGATGGCGCTTTTGGTGGATGGGGATCTGCAGCCAAGTCACCAGCCCAAAGTCGTAAGATAGATCCCGTTTTTGATATTTTGTAAAAATCAACATTTTTGATGTATAATAATGGTACAATTACACTTGTTCGTTACCCCGTATTCGGGTACACGAAACTGTTCGAATACGGGCGTACTCGACTCCGTTCATTTACACTTAGTCGTTTGTCCAAATTCCATAGGTAACCGAATACCATGCTAACAACCAAGTACCTATAGTTGCCCCATTGAATAGATAAAACTTCTTTATTTTTGATACTTCTTGAATGAGTAAATTAATTAGGTATTTTAAATGTATTATACATTTAAAATACTTGGTACTTGGTAGTTGATCATTCTTCATCTTGAACAAAGGCATAAGTTCATGGAATATCAAAATAATTTTCTACTGTTTATTGTTTAGATGATGCAGGCGGTGGATTGGGATCCGCCGTTATATCACAAGTCCGGAATTGTAAGAAATGATATATTCTATTATTGATACGTTTTACGCAAACTTCCAATTGAATTAGAAGTATTTAGCGTTTCGTAAAGCTCACTAAAGAATGTTTGAACCTTTGACGGTTTTTATGATCTTTAAGTTGCAGAGTTCAATTTATTCTCACTTAATATAACATAATCATATAAAGTAATTTTATTAAAAGGTACGTGGCTTATTCATTTATTTCCATTAATCCTGTTTTTACAGATGCTGATAATTTATTCGGTAAGAGGGAATCAATTTTCCATCATAAATATTACGTAACAATTGTGCGTACCTGGCCTTAATAAATTACCGTGCCAAGGCTGGCTACTAATAATTAAGGCAAGGCAAGGCTCTACGCGTGTAATGACCTAAGCAATTAGCTTATGCGGAACCTCACGCGTTGTCACACTTGTCACTCCTTCTGGACTTCCGCAATACGATAGAACAATAACTTCATACTTTGCCAATCTTCATAATATTAATTATTATTATAGTTTAAATAAAATATTGGTTAATGGTATTTTACTGAAGGGAGGAAGAAGAATGGAAGCCAAGTAGGAAAGTAGGGAAGGAAGAAAAGAAGGAAAAAAGGTAGGAAAGGAAGGAAGAAAAAAGAAAGTAGGAAGGAATGCCAAGTAATATCTTAGTGAAGTACTTCATTTATAAAGTTTGATTTAGAATGAAGTTATTGTTCTATCGTAGTTAGAGCGGATTTTATCATAGTACTTAATTTATTTAGGTAGTTTTGGCGGGATTTCTGGAGCAGGATCACACTCCGATAGCAGTAAGAAATTTTATTGATTATTTTTTTCTTTTTAATATTACTTTTACATAATACTCATTCCTCACTTTTTAAATGTAAACACTTTAGTTTATATATTGAAAGAAATAAATCAGGCTTTTTGGGTAGCTTTTTATTCCTATACATTCTGTAATTCAAATTACAAGTTAGGTGTGCTTGCTAAGTTGCTGTTTAGATAGACCTGCCGGGCTGTGTAGTTTGACTTCAAATACCTATTTACTTATTATTAACAGGTGGACTACATCTCGGAAACGGTTTAGGTACAGGTAAGACACATAATTATTTCTTTGTATGGATAAAAGAAGAGCATAACAATTGGTTATATCGGTAAACCCTACTATAAATTTATTTTCTTTATTTCACAAGGTCTGCCGTGGTATAACTAAAACGCCGTTATGTAACATTTTGTCGATTTTCACTTTTTGATGCCATCTTATTCAGAAAAAAATTCTCTATCGATCTGTCTTTTCAGTATTTTCCTATCTAGCATAGTTCCTGAAATAATAAATGTAAGAAAGCCGTTATATGATTTTATTTTGCTTGTGTATTATTCAAAAATGCCGTAAAGTGACTTTGTTAATCTATATAGCCGCTAAAGTTCAATAAAGTCAAATATTAACAAAAAAAAAACTTAAGATTGTTTCGCTAGATTGCGGTTAACGGATTTTAATTCACTTTAATGTGATTAAACTACTTTTACTGCTTTATAGTTACTCTAGTTTTGAATAGAAATTTAAGCTATATTGAGCTATAATGCCGTTAACTGAAAAAGTTAGACATAAATGTGGTTAACGATACTTAACGGCTTTATAACTTGGTCACAACAGTGAGACTATATTGCCGCTATCCGAAATTAATACGCTAAAAGGCCGCTATATGATCTCGCGGGGGGTGATGACCGAGGAGGTCGGGGATGATCCTGTGCATACGCGTATCTAGAGGAGGGCCGGGTGGGCCTGGGAAACGTGGAGAGCCCCGAAGCAACCCTCTAGAGGGCCACTCCCACCTTGGCGGGCATTTGTCGCCAGCAGCAGTGTCTCCCTTGGCGAGCGAAGATGCTGCTCGCCTCCGTTGCCCGGGTGCACCGCGTGGAGGTGGCTTCCGCCAGGCTACGTGGGTAGTGCGACCCACGTAGCCTGGTGATCACTGCAGAAAGTGGCCAGATCAGTATGGGTGACTCTCCTGCATGTTTTTTGGCTTGAGTTTGACTACAATCTCGCCTGTTGGTAAGTGATGATGTGGACGATAGTGGAGCACACTTGCTTAGAAGTAACCTATTCACTTCACTCCTTGGGTGGAAATACAGACTCAGGCAAAGCACTCAGTCTCTTTAGCAGTACGCACAATGAACTTACTGCCAAAACGTTTTGTGCGTATGAGTCGAATATCCACCATGTAGGTACTGGTGCCACGTCGACGTCTGGTCGTTCGATGATGAAAGGGGCTTGGAGGAATTAGGTTATACAAGCGCACATTTCTCTGAAGTGCTATCGATAAAATACAGAGAAGCTAGCGATTCTACGCCAGTGTTCCAAGCTCCGAAGCTTATTCTGAACCAGCGCATCGCTGTTGATGAATCTCTTGGCCCTTCTCTTAACTTCGAGTTGGTACTTAGCTGAGTCGTCACAGAGCTGCGAGTAATACTCCATACACGATCGAACTTGCGCTTTGTAATGGTTGAGCAGCTGAGTTCCCGTGTTGAATATTGTCGCACTTTCGATAGAATGCCCAGCTTTTTGGCTGCTACTTGATCCTTTGCCTCACTGTAAGGACCAAAGTTGAGGGTTGGAGTGAGAATCATGCCAAGAAGCTCAAGGTGGTCGGTTATCGGCACATCTACTGCAGCATTTTCATCGTCGTGACATACAGGTCAGGACATACAGGTCCTGCTCGTGTCAAATTGGCAACGGACACGCTTCGCTACTGTGTAAAACAAGGTCTAATGAGGGTTTTATTGTCCTGCCCCTTCAACCATATCGGGAAGCCCTGCAGTGACTATGGGTACCTTGACGTAGCTATCGATGTCTCCTGTACCAGTGAATTACTTCCCACGTACTTAACTTGGTCCGAGCACTGGTCTTCGCCACACTTAAGGAGTCAACTGAGAACAGTGGACTGGACGTCGAAGGCTACGTCTTCAAACATTGCACCAATCTGCCCCACGTTCGCATCCACCAGTACGATATCATCAGCAGCCACGGCGGCTGCTTTTGATGCTATCGGACAAAACTAGTACAGTAACTGGTAAATTACTAACATTTGAATGTTGCATTATGCTATTTTTAAGTAAAAATTATAATTATGCTCATTTTTATACCGCTAAGTGGTAATTTAAAAAGTGTAAAGACAGACTTTGATCTGTAAAACAACGATTTTATTTTAAAAAATGTTTCATATTTTTATTCTTAACTACGGTTTCATAAATTTGCTCACTTATCATCTCGGCATTGTGTCGCTATAGTGCCGTTAAGATTTAAGGTTCTTGACTTAACTGCGTTTAAGTTTAACAATGCTTCAAGTTTCTTAATATTATGCCTATGATAATATACTTAAAAGCGGTAAAATAACATTAGCTGCATTTAAATCTAACATATAACAAGTTCAGAGCTTTTATTATTAAGCTAAAACGACTCTAATGTGTTGTAACGGCGTTTTAGTCAATTATTATTGTAGTTTTTTAAAGAATATTATGGCACATTGTTATTTCTAGTTAGTTTTACACTAAAATGCCGTTACGCTATGCATAGCGGCGTTTTAGCTTATACCCTCTGAAATCTTTGTATTAGAGGTGTTAAACTAAAATGCAAAAAACGTTTTTTATATAAAAATATACTCTAAGTACTAAAATTCATAAATGGCACTTAAAAGTACTTGAATTTACTTATCTTTTGATATTTTTAATTCTTAGTTATGAGTTGCCATTAATGAGTGGCATCAATTTGAAATTTTTTTCACGTTTTTCGCGCATATCTCAAAAAGTGGTTTCGGTAGATAACGGCATTCTAGTTATACCACGGCAGAGGTGTCAAAAAGTGAAAAAGTGTTAAGTAATTTTCTTCCTTGCAGCCATTAAGCTGCTTATCCTCTTTCACGCATTCCATCCATTTTTCAAAAATATCACCATAAATATATAATTATAGGAAAAAACGCACACAGTACGTATTGTCACAACCGCTGCATAGAAATACGAAGGTTGACAACCTCTGTTTCTGTCTGCTTATGATCAAAGTTTTTGTTTACCCAACTAAATTCACCTTTTTTGTCCTATTTGTAAATAGGTACATCACTCACTTGCAAAAACCCTTTTGCTAAGGTCTCTTTTATAGTCCTATGCTAGAAGAGTGGAAACTAATCAAAGTAGGTACCCAATTTAAAAGTTTACTAAAAAGGCCTACACTTTATTAACTCATTAATCAATACATTACAGGCATCGGATTTGGACGCTCTAACTCCGGGGCTAGTCCACAAGCAGTAAGAGGTAAGAAGATATTCTCATTTTAATAATATATGTAAAGTATAAACATTATTATAAATTTGATTAGGTAATTCGAACAACACGGACGTTACTTTTAGGTGCTATGGAACAAATGACGCATGTTTCATTATGCTCAAATTCTAACATGACGTTCTTTGGTGTAAAATAATCCAAATTTCCTATTGCTACATACTCTGTTTAGCAAGATAAACAGACAAATAGTTTTTATAACTACGTCAATAATAAAAACCAAAAAAGTGGTGTAAATATTAATACTCTTCTGTCTTAACAAGTGGAAGCGTGAATCTCAAAAATTATTGTCTCAAATTAGTAATATTCTCTGTATCTCTGAGGTGAGTTCAAAAGGTACTAAATACTATGTAAAATACTTTTATTTCAGAGTCATCTCCATACAGCCGAGATTCAAGACAAAAAGTTAGTGATGATGTTGTGAATATAAAGTTAGGAATTATAGATGAAGGATCTGGCGAATCAAGTCAACAGATTAAAGGATCTAGAGGACCAATACGCGGATTTGATGGTAAACTTCATGCAACAGGTACAAAAACTAATTCAGGTGTACCTCATGGTTCAGAAAAATCCAGTAAATCGAGTGATCACATTAACTGGTCTAACGAATCAAAGAGGTTAGTTCCTACATCGAGTAAATGTGATGATGGGACTACTATAACACATCAAGGCCCAGCTCCCACTTCTGGTGGGTCAAGTACCAAAATCAGTGAAACAAGCACAGAAAAAGAAACCAGCGTTACCGAGAATCCAAGTGAAACATCTAGAAAATCAACTACGAAGAGCGACTGGTCCAGCAAAACAGAAGAGTCAGGTTCTACATCCACTGGTACAGGTAATCAAACCGGTGAGTCATGCACAGAGGACCAAAGTGAACGGTCCAGCGATACAACGGAATCAGTTCCAACAACGAGTGGACCAGGTAATGCAACTGGGGAAACGGCCACAGGAGACGAATTTAGTGTGACTAACAGTTCAGATGCAATTTCGAGCACATCATGTGATCAAAGTAAGGAATCGAGCGATTCGGAAGGCCCAAGTCCCACCTCTAGTGGATCTATTACTGAAACTGGGGAAACAAGCACAGAGAAAGAAACGAGAATCACAGAGAATCCAAGTGATACATCTAGTGAATCAACTACGAAGAGCGGCTGGTCCAGCAATACAGATGAGTCAGGTTCTACATCCACTGGTACAGGTAATGAAACCGGTGAGTCACGCACAGAGGATCAAAGTGAAGGTTCCAGTGGTACGACGGAATCAGTTCCAACAACGAGTGGACCTAGTAATGCAACTGGTGCAACGGCCACAGGAGACGAATTTAGTGTGACTGACAGTTCAGATACAATTTCGAGCACATCATGTGATCAAAGTAAAGAATCGAGCGATTCGGAAGGCCCAAGTCCCACCTCTAGTGGATCTATTATTGAAACTGGGGAAACAAGCACAGAGAAAGAAACGAGAATCACAGAGAATCCAAGTGATACATCTAGTGAATCAACTACGAAGAGCGGCTGGTCCAGCAATACAGATGAGTCAGGTTCTACATCCACTGGTACAGGTAATGAAACCGGTGAGTCACGCACAGAGGATCAAAGTGAAGGTTCCAGTGGTACGACGGAATCAGTTCCAACAACGAGTGGACCTAGTAATGCAACTGGTGCAACGGCCACAGGAGGCGAATTTGGTGTGACTGACAGTTCAGATGCAATTTCGAGCACATCATGTGATCAAGGTAAGGAATCGAGCGATTCGGAAGGCCCAAGTCCCACCTCTAGTGGATCTATTATTGAAACTGGGGAAACAAGCACCGAGAAAGAAACCAGAATCACTGAGAATCCAAGTGATATATCTAGTAAATCAGTTACGAATAGCGGCTGGTCCAGCAATACAGAAGAGTCAGGTTCTACATCCACTGGCACAGGTAATGAAACCGGTGAGTCACGCACAGAGGATCAAAGTGAAGGGTCCAGTGGTACAACGGCCACAGGAGACGAATTTGGCATGACTAATAGTTCAGATGCAATTTCGAGCACATCATATGATCAAAGTAAGGAATCGAGCGATTCGGAAGGCCCAAGTCCCACCTCTAGTGGATCTATTATTGAAACTGGGGAAACAAGCACAGAGAAAGAAACGAGAATCACAGAGAATCCAAGTGATACATCTAGTGAATCAACTACGAAGAGCGGCTGGTCCAGCAATACAGAAGAGTCAGGTTCTACATCCACTGGCACAGGTAATGAAACCGGTGAGTCACGCACAGAGGATCAAAGTGAAGGATCCAGTGGTACAACGGCCACAGGAGACGAATTTGGCATGACTAATAGTTCAGATGCAATTTCGAGCACATCATATGATCAAAGTAAGGAATCGAGCGATTCGGAAGGCCCAAGTCCCACCTCTAGTGGATCTATTATTGAAACTGGGGAAACAAGCACCGAGAAAGAAACCAGAGTCACAGAGAATCCAAGTGATACATCTAGTAAATCAGTTACGAATAGCGGTTGGTCCATCAATACAGAAGAGTCAGGTTCTACATCCACTGGCACAGGTAATGAAACCGGTGAGTCACGCACAGAGGATCAAAGTGAAGGTTCCAGTGGTACGACGGAATCAGTTCCAACAACGAGTGGACCTAGTAATGCAACTGGTGCAACGGCCACAGGAGACGAATTTAGTGTGACTGACAGTTCAGATACAATTTCGAGCACATCATGTGATCAAAGTAAAGAATCGAGCGATTCGGAAGGCCCAAGTCCCACCTCTAGTGGATCTATTATTGAAACTGGGGAAACAAGCACAGAGAAAGAAACGAGAATCACAGAGAATCCAAGTGATACATCTAGTGAATCAACTACGAAGAGCGGCTGGTCCAGCAATACAGATGAGTCAGGTTCTACATCCACTGGTACAGGTAATGAAACCGGTGAGTCACGCACAGAGGATCAAAGTGAAGGTTCCAGT
Organism: Lithosia quadra; assembly: GCA_963576445.1. Classification (NCBI taxonomy): domain Eukaryota; kingdom Metazoa; phylum Arthropoda; class Insecta; order Lepidoptera; family Erebidae; genus Lithosia; species Lithosia quadra. The sequence continues at coordinate 11,682,512 of OY754880.1, read as the reverse complement.
GGTACGACGGAATCAGTTCCAACAACGAGTGGACCTAGTAATGCAACTGGTGCAACGGCCACAGGAGGTGAATTTGGTGTGACTGACAGTTCAGATGCAATTTCGAGCACATCATGTGATCAAGGTAAGGAATCGAGCGATTCGGAAGGCCCAAGTCCCACCTCTAGTGGATCTATTATTGAAACTGGGGAAACAAGCACCGAGAAAGAAACCAGAATCACTGAGAATCCAAGTGATATATCTAGTAAATCAGTTACGAATAGCGGCTGGTCCAGCAATACAGAAGAGTCAGGTTCTACATCCACTGGCACAGGTAATGAAACCGGTGAGTCACGCACAGAGGATCAAAGTGAAGGGTCCAGTGGTACAACGGCCACAGGAGACGAATTTGGTGTGACTGACAGTTCAGATGCAATTTCGAGCACATCATATGATCAAAGTAAGGAATCGAGCGATTCGGAAGGCCCAAGTCCCACCTCTAGTGGATCTATTATTGAAACTGGGGAAACAAGCACAGAGAAAGAAACGAGAATCACAGAGAATCCAAGTGATACATCTAGTGAATCAACTACGAAGAGCGGCTGGTCCAGCAATACAGAAGAGTCAGGTTCTACATCCACTGGCACAGGTAATGAAACCGGTGAGTCACGCACAGAGGATCAAAGTGAAGGGTCCAGTGGTACAACGGCCACAGGAGACGAATTTGGCATGACTAATAGTTCAGATGCAATTTCGAGCACATCATATGATCAAAGTAAGGAATCGAGCGATTCGGAAGGCCCAAGTCCCACCTCTAGTGGATCTATTATTGAAACTGGGGAAACAAGCACCGAGAAAGAAACCAGAGTCACAGAGAATCCAAGTGATACATCTAGTAAATCAGTTACGAATAGCGGTTGGTCCATCAATACAGAAGAGTCAGGTTCTACATCCACTGGCACAGGTAATGAAACCGGTGAGTCACGCACAGAGGATCAAAGTGAAGGGTCCAGTAGTATAACGGAATCAGTTCAAACAACGACTGAACCTAGTAATGCAACTGGTGCAACGGCCACAGGAGACGAATTTGGTGTGACTGACAGTTCAGATGCAATTTCGAGCACATCATGTGATCAAGGTAAAGAATCGAGCGATTCGGAAGGCCCAAGTCCCACCTCTAGTGGATCTATTATTGAAACTGGGGAAACAAGCACAGAGAAAGAAACGAGAATCACAGAGAATCCAAGTGATACATCTAGTGAATCAACTACGAAGAGCGGCTGGTCCAGCAATACAGAAGAGTCAGGTTCTACATCCACTGGCACAGGTAATGAAACCGGTGAGTCACGCACAGAGGATCAAAGAGAAGGGTCCAGTGGTACAACGGCCACAGGAGACGAATTTGGAGTGACTAACAGTTCAGATGCAATTTCGAGCACATCATGTGATCAAAGTAAGGAATCGAGCGATTCGGAAGGCCCAAGTTCCACCTCTAGTGGATCTACTATTGAAACTGGGGAAACAAGCACCGAGAAAGAAACCAGAATCACTGAGAATCCAAGTGATATATCTAGTAAATCAGTTACGAATAGCGGCTGGTCCAGCAATACAGAAGAGTCAGGTTCTACATCCACTGGCACAGGTAATGAAACCGGTGAGTCACGCACAGAGGATCAAAGTGAAGGGTCCAGTAGTATAACGGAATCAGTTCAAACAACGACTGAACCTAGTAATGCAACTGGTGCAACGGCCACAGGAGACGAATTTGGTGTGACTGACAGTTCAGATGCAATTTCGAGCACATCATGTGATCAAGGTAAAGAATCGAGCGATTCGGAAGGCCCAAGTCCCACCTCTAGTGGATCTATTATTGAAACTGGGGAAACAAGCACAGAGAAAGAAACGAGAATCACAGAGAATCCAAGTAATTCATCTAGTAAATTAACTACAAAGAGCGGCTGGTCCGGCAGTACAGAAGAGTCAGGTTCTACATCAACTGGTACAGGTGGTGAAACCAGTGAGTCACGCTCAGACAATCAAAGTGAAGGGTCCAGTGGTACAACGGAATCAGTTCCAACAACGAGTGGACCAGGTAATGCAACGGCCTCAGGAGACGAATTTGGTGTGACTAACAGTTCAGATGCAATTTCGAGTACATCATGTGATCAAGGTAAAGAATCAAGGGATTCGGATGGCCCAGGTCCCACCTCTACTGGATCTACTATTGAAACTGGGGAAACAAGCACAGAGAAAGAAACCAGAGTCACAGAGAATCCAAGTGATACATCTAGTAAATCAACTACGAAGAGCGGCTGGTCCAGCAATACAGAAAAATCAGGTTCTACAGCTACCGGTACAGGTAATGAAACCGGTGAGTCACGCAGTAGTTTTTTCATATTAGAACACTGTTGTACTTTAACTTTAGCTTTGCGTACAGTTACATTCATCGTGATCTCATCAATGGTGTACCCATATTATTTATTTCCATTCCAAATAACTCTTTAGCTGTATTCGGTATGTCTCAAACATTATTAAATACAAAAACAATAAGTTTTCAGCCTCGCTTTCAAACAGCCAACATGAAAAAAAGCAATCTGATGACTTAGTCAAACTAAATAAAGGCTCCAGCCGAGTAGGTGAATCAAGTAGTAAATCTGATTGCTCGGATAGTGAATCTGGTCCAACAAGTAGAGAATATGGTGGATTAAGTAAACCAGGTGGTGATGCTGGTGGTAGTTCAAAATCTGGAGCCAAGAAAGAAAGAAGTGCAAGAAATGTAGCTATTTGTACTAAGTGAATCATTTTTCCATCGCAAATATTAATAGTCCACTTAATCATTTAGATAGAGGAGAACCGCAATCTGAAGCTATGTTTGAATTTGAGAGTGGTAAGAGATAAACTTAATCTATAAGAAAAGTCGGTTCATTACTTCTAAGTGAGTTCACCTCATTTGGCTAGTTTTATTATTTAAAATATTACCGATTTGTAAAAACTGTGAAATATTTTTTTATGTTTATTCAGGTCATTCAAGAAATCGCTTCAAAGGGAAGTCGAATGAAATCATACCGATAAACCGTAATATAATAAACGATGAATTGAAAAATCACATCTCTGAATTATTAAATCCAATCTCTAAAGGTACCTATCACTTCTGTTTCACTTTGATCACTTTTAGTTTTAAAGAACTTTATTGGAAAGTAATCACACGTTGCTGCGACAGCGAGGAACTGCAATGGTGAGGTTCCAGGCCTTTATAATCGTGCAACGTGTCGTGATAAAGCAGCCTATCATGACGCGTTGCCAGGTTATTAAGGCCAGGAGCCACTGCTCTGTTGTATTTTACCACAAATCTTTATCATCTAAGCAGTGTTCGTCGCTGTCGCAGCGAATTCATTAAAACAAAGTTACTAGTTGTATAACCTCTTTGGGTTTATTTTCAGATAGTGCTAGAGATCACTCGGAAGAGAAATCCAATGAAATCATAACACTAGCAAATAAGATACTAAATAAAAAGCAGAAAGCTATTTACATCTCTGAATTGTTAAGTCCAATTTCGAAAGGTATTTATTTCCTGATCACTACCATCCTCTTGGAATTTCAGAATTTAACCATAAAAAATTAGATCAAATAATGTCCCTAGATAGTAAAAATCATCACTATTCTTCAAGCTTCATTCCCAACCCCAATAGGTTTGGGATCGAGACACGGCCCAACTTCGATTTGGTTCCTAGAGCGACTACCATCTGACCTTTACAACCTACAATCCCGGGTTCTTTAAGCGGGGCGTGAAAAGGCATCTGTCTAGGCCGTCAAGGTAGGGACCGCCGTTTTGGGACGAATGGTGTCTGGAATGGCGGCCCGTACCCTCTGGACTTTACCCTTGCTTCTTACCATCCAGCGGGGTTAAGTCAATTGACGGACTGAATATAAAAAAAAAACCTGGTGCCCGTAACGAATACCACTTATATTAATACGACAACAGGAACTGACAAATTTACGGGCACTCTGAGGCACAAAGGGGTATGGTCAATTTTCCTAAGACTGACCCGGCTAGTATTGCTTAATTTTGCTGCTATCGATTACCATGAAGCCAGGAGCTACTCTTGGGTAGCATAAATCTAATATAATGATACGATTTCGTTCGAGCTGATTTCCTATGCTAACCTTGATCGGTTATAAAATTACAATACAGATACTTATAACACTTTGCAATTCATATTCTTTATATTTGCAGCTCGATCTCGTGCCAGGGAAAGATCTCCCGACAAAATAAGAAAGAATAACAGACCTAAACTCTGCTTGTGCGAGGATCAATAAAATTACCCGAAGATAATACATAATTAAATAATCAGCGATCATCTCATCAGCCTTAAAGTATTAGGTAAAACTTATACAGATTGGACTTTGTGTTAAAAAAATTCAAAATTTATTAATTAAGCATAATACATTGTAACAATTTGTATTGAAATTAAGTATGTAACTAGGAACGCAATTTAATTTTTTTTTAAAGTAAATTGTGTTCAGTAAACAACCGGATTATAATTTTTTATTTAATTACATCATTACAATGTATTCCGTAATATTTATTGAATCACATAAGCTTCATGTACGTACCAAGGATTTCATGCATTAAGTAAATTGTTACGAATTATATCTCCAAAATATGAGAGTTTATTTTTATTCCTATATATAATTTCTATTCTATTTTCCTAGCCCTCTCCCCTTCCCTTCAGGGTAGGCAGCGCGTGTGTGACACCCCTGGTGTTGCACACGTCCATAGGCCACGGTGACCGCTTCCCATCAGATGGAGCCTAAGTGGTATAAAAAATTCATATGGTCAAAGTATTCCGCCTGTAAGGGACTGGTCACGGGTTCAATCCCCGTCCTAGATATTTACTTTTTCCGATCTAAAATCATTAGGAAAACTTAGCATAGGTACCTACTAATTGCTAATTATTAATATATTATTATCATTGTGGTAACAATTCCCAAGATAAGAGCCCACACGACCATAAAACGGTCGCTACAGCATTTCACCTCCAAGATCTCATTCTGGAGTTTTCTGGAGAGCACTATTTATTTACTATTGTACGGGCACATAGATCACCTGGGCCTCGATTCTGTTAAAACAAGCCAGTGTCATGCCACTGACACTTCAAAAAATATTTAATTTTGGACTTTACAGTTATCAGGTTAAAGTCTAAAATTAAATGATTTTTTGTAGAGCGAATTGAAAAGTTTAATGAATTCTTTTCATTCGATTTTAGACTATAACTGTATAACGGTAAAGTCTACAATTTAATAGAATTTTTAGTGTCAGTGGAATGACAGTGGTTTGCCTTCAGAATCGAGACCCTGGTAGCCGTCCCCAATGTAATAAATAATATTTAGTTAGTTATTAATATTAAAAATACCTTATAAACAAGCTTTCTAGTAAATGCTACCCATCCAAATCAAATGATATCAAACATGACAGGTTTATCTTGTTTAGTTTAGAAGTTCCTATAAATACTTACGTCTCCATCTTCAAGCGCTAGATAATCCTGTAGTATCAGAGTATTCGCCACGACAGAACAAATGAATCCAAACTCTATTGTTTTATCTTGTTTAGTTCAGGAGTTCCAATGGGCACCTTCCAACTCCATCACCAGACCAGCTTCATAGTACTATAATATTATCGTTTGTCACCAGAGGTACGGCAGTATACCAAATTTGTGCCCAATGTGACGACAGGAAATGGTTTTAATCTATCGCCAAGATTTGACCTACACTAACAAACTAATAAAGAACATACATACATTATGCTCACGCCTTTTGCCCTCCGGGGTAGGCAGAGACAGCAGATCGCCACCTGCCTCTGTCCTGACACGCGCTTCCTCTATTGTCATTAAGCCTTTCAGGCAAACCCGCCGGTTTCGAGTGCTTTTGACCTGCCCTTTTTGCAATAATTCTTTGATTTGGTTAGTGTAAACTCTGCGAGGTCGACCCCAGAATAAAGAACAGGGCAAGTTAAAATAAAGCTTGTAAAAAGTGATTGAGTTTATTGCTACAAAACAATTGTCATGAAAGAACTCATAAAATGCATTTAATTCATATCACGAAGTAACATTATTATTAATACTTAATATTTTTTAAACACGATCGAAATAAATATAGTTACATGCAAAGTCTATAAACATTTTATTAATGTTATTCAGTCTTATAAATATAACTTAGCACTGTTCTTTGCAATAGAAACATAGAGTACATTAGTCCGACTGCTATAATGTCAAACTTTTTGTGTACTTTACTATCTGTTGTAGCTGCGACACTCTTTAAAGGTACCTAAGCACTATTAATATATTCTATTAATTTATATTAGTACTTTAGTTATTATCATAACTTAATTCAATAAGTTCCAACTTATACCAGTTAGTATTACTTATTTAATTGTTTTGTTCTTTTTATGCCAATTTTTTTACATACTACTGGGGTGTCATACAAGCATCTCTCAGCAAGCAGCCCTCCTGATGGGAAGTGGTCACCGGGGCCTATGGACGTGTGCATTTTCCATTATTGGATGTACACAAATTAAATTGTTACATTTCTCACCTAATTCAATGAAAGTCAAATTGAATGTTCAATTTTACTTTAGTCTTAGAGACTTAAATAATTTCCTTCATTTCCTGCAATGAGAAGACAAAAATAATAAAGAGAAGGAGAAATTTCATTCCACAAAACTGAGTTCGACGTATTAAGTAGATGCCTACTCAATGAAATTCGTTGAGTAAAATGGTAACATATATTATTTTAGTTCACTTTAGTCGCAGTCCTATAGATGGTGAAATTCATCTACATTTCTATACTATTTTTATAACTTTATTTCAATCGGATATTAAATCATACACTGACAATTTTATTATTTCGACGCAAAATACAAGATTATTTTATGGCTACTGTAAATGCTTTTGAATTCAATTTTGTGATAATACTTATTTTATACATAATAATATTAACGAATGTATTTTTAGGTTCATCGGCTGGTCTCGTTGCGCCTATTATAAGAAACCATGGGTCTGTGGTCTCCAAGCCGGACGGCAACGTCACCGGTCTTGGAATCGGCGTAGACGTCGCCGGCCTTGTCGGCATAGGCGTCGGCATAGGAATTCCAAGCGACATCGGTAACGCTAGCAACCCTATCGGAGACGTCGTCAGCGGCGTTGCCAATACCGTTGGGGGCGTTGTCAATACCGTTGGGGGCGTTGTCAATACCGTTGGCGGCGTTGTCAATAACGTTGGAGGCGTTGCCAATCCCGTTGGGGGCGTTGTCAATACCGTTGGGGGCGTTGTCAATACCGTTGGCGGCGTTGTCAATACCGTTGGCAGTATCCTAGATGTCGTCAGCTGCGCCCTTGGCGGCGTTGATCCAGATATCCTCAACAAACTCGGCAACTTAATAGGTAAATATAATTTTCATCATCGTAGTCATGTACTGAGCTGTGAACTATTGCGAACATGTTACAAACTTGCATCGCAATGAATGCTGAGGCTAGGTTTATAGTACCGCATCAGGATGTGTTTCTTCATTCTGTAGCACCTCACAACAACACACGATTATGTGACACACAGTGACACAGAAATATGAATAGAACTGTAACATGAACATTGACAATGATTTTCTGATCGGAAAAAATGATCATCCAGGACGGGACTTGAACCCGTGACCAGTCCCTTACAGGGGGAATGCTCTGACCAACTGAGCTACCTGGACCCATCCTAGATGCTCGAAATTTTCCCATATATTCTACGGCTTAGGGCGCCGGTGGAGCCATCTACCGTAATTCGTTCGAACTACGGTAACAATGAACAATATTGCAATTGTTTGGCGGAGAATCTAATCCGCCCGATTAATTGAATTAAATTTTAAGCAATTGCATGCTAACTATTTCCAATGATTTTCTGATCGGAAATGTTTAAAAACAATTGCAATATTGTTCATTGTTACCGTAGTTCGAACGAATTACGGTAGATGGCTCCACCGGCGCCCTAAGCCGTAGAATATATCGGAAAATTTCGAGCATCTAGGATGGGTCCAGGTAGATCAGTTGGTCAGAGCATTCCCCCTGTAAGGGACTGGTCACGGGTTCAAGTCCCGTCCTGGATGATCATTTTTTCCGATCAGAAAATCATTGGAAATAGTTAGCATGCAATTGCTTAAAATTTAATTCAATGAACATTGACATTTGAATTAAAACTAAACTGATCCAAGGAACCTTCAACCGTAAAATCCTTATCTCGGTCACATAAAATGGGTATCTTTTGGCAAGGTCTACGTTTCTCTAGTGGACTATATAAGAACGTCGACCATACATAGGATCACATTATGTGATATCTTTTAGTTGATATGAAGCTAAATATCGTTCTAGGTCAGAATAAGATCTCATCTTTTACCATTAAATTGTTTCAGCAGTTGTTTTACATTATTACATAGATAGCAACATAGAATCATTCTGAATCTAATTTGGATTTTTGAAATGGACTCGAATTTCATAATAAGTGCTTTAAGTTTATCAAAGTATGTTTCTCATATTGTTAACTATTAACAGGTTACTCCGCTATGGGAAATGGTACGTCACTCTTGACCGTACTAATAAATTTAGGTAACGTGTACTCATGCGGTGGTTAACTTCGCTACATACCAGTGAGTATCAAAATATAATATACTAGCTAGAAATATATAAGAAGAAATAGGTACAAGACTAATGCTACAATTACTATTTTTAACCATTTACAGGGCTTTATCGTATGGGATGTTTCCAAGGCAATATTTGGCAGCAGGGCAAATAAGTCATTTAAATTCATCAAATCTTCTAACGGAATATTTTCTAATAGCTGTGTGATTTAAACATACAGTTAATAAATAAATATAATAAACTGTGTCTTACTTTATTTTAATCTCCGTATTAGGAAACAGTTATAAAATCTGCCGAGTACATCAAAAAGTTGTTGTTAATGACTACGGCATCAGAAGTCGAAGCCCTACGGGCACCTCCAATTTTACCGCAAAAAACCACGCAATAGCTGTGCAGCCGCATATTATTTCATTCATCGACTGGTAACAGGCATAACTTTAGTAAAAAACGCACGATGAAAGCGTTGCAGCCGTGCAGAGACAACAGCTTAGGACAAAAATTCAAATGCCCTTCCTAAGCGAACCTAATAATAATACAATATATATTTATATAACTTGGTTAACTTTAAATTATTTGTCCAATAGGTATACATTTCATCAAAATATTATTTATGCAGTGGAATACATGAGATTCTTTTGACTAAGAAGATGAAATGTATGGGCGTATAGATATTGTAGTCGAATTTCAAACACCGAACGATCCTAGTCAACTGAAACTACATACCTACCTATAAACCGGATATTTACCTACATATACCAACTAACATTTTGTATGTATGCTACTATACACCAAACAAAAGTATAAAAGACTACTATGTAATAAGATTTTTGTAGATCCAATCTAGAAGGATTTTTGAGTCACACACCGGTTATAGCTTTATTCACGGTAAACGCATAATCTATCCCTGATTTGAATATCAAAGAAACTTGTGAAAAAATTCACCGTGAGATATTTCACCCTAACAATATGAATAGAAGATGGGTCCCAAACAAAATCTAATTTAAAAATAAATAACCATTGAACACACGAATATTATAGGGTTAGCACAGAGAAAGTACGTGGATTATTGATTTATATTCTGACATGTAGTGTCGTATCCATTACAGTTAATGAATTTGGCTCCTTTTTCCTTCTTGAATGGTTTTCAGAGCAAAGATTTTCAATGACAAAAAGTATTCCATAAAATAATCGTTTCTGGTAAGTATTAAATTATTGTGCAGGCCATAAATACATAGCACAGCTATTTTCATCCAGATTCATTTAGCTGTTTTTTGGTGAAAAAGTGACAAATCCGTTTATCTGCAGAAACTTTCACATTTTTACAAGATTATTCAAATTAGAAAACCTCTACACTATTCATTGACGGTTTCAAATCCTAGATAAATAAAAAAGTTAATAAGATTTTTTCAAACAGAGCTAAGCGAACCGTCGTATCCATATTTGATATCCATCCTTGTACGTACGAATTTCGTTTAAGAGATGAAATGAGGCATGCGAGCAAATGGAAGTGGCTGTGCACTACATCTGTGAACGCAAATCTCATTTACCTTTACTACATTTTTCCAATAATTCTTTTGATGCCGAAATACGTTCTTGCGAGATTTTCAACTCCGATTTTGATACTTCGTATGCATGTCAGATAGATGAGAAAAAGAACGATGGATCGGTGGTCGCGTTCACTGTAAGTTATATATTTACATAGCTACATTTTAACAAGTAGTATCTAACTATGTATGGATTTTTATCAGTTTCTTTAAACCAAACATCTATGACACTAACTCAGTTAACTCAACTATTTATTAGATGACTTTGGAATAAAGAAAGCATAATAGAAAGATGCATTAAATTTAGAAACCTAAAAATTTTGTGGTTTTGTTTACCTATTAACTTACAAAAATCATTCATGTAAAGAAAATGTAAATGTACCCTCCACTAAACTCTTCGTCATCAAGCCAACCTCATTTGCAAACCGTTACACCAGCTGAATGAGAGATGTTCTGGCGCAGGCTTTCCTCTCGGGGTTGGAGCATCAGACAGCATTAGTTCCAGTAAAACTCAAAATAACGTAAATTAAAGAAGGGAAATAAGAGAGCTGACTCCGGGCTGCCCAGTAGCTTTAAATACAACCAGAATTTGGGGTTTGGATGAAGACGGAAACTTACTGTAGTCAAATGAACCGTACATTTAAAATTGGAAACATAATATTCGGTCTCTAAAATTGAGTTGACGGGTGACACTCTTGTTTGGCTTAATCCCGATCGAAAAAAAAACGAAGTAGATAACTTCAGAGTATTTTTCGATTACGTTTCTTGTTGGCCTGGCCCACAGACCGACCATTTGGACGTATGTTTCCTGGAAGCCCCCTGGATCTACTGGAAACAATTTAGAGTTTTGTTTTTGGCAAGAACAATGTATGAATAAGTGAAACATTTTGTTATATAGAAATTTAATTTTTATTTACATCACATTTCATATTTTGATCTCAAAATCCATACAAAATACAGCATTCTACACAAACATACCCACATATTATTAATATTCTTTGTAACCCAAGTACGAGTTAGCAAGTTACCGAAAAAATAACGCAATAAAATTTTAACCGAGAAACATTTTTAGCTCACGTTCAGATCTTACAAAAGCAGCAACCTCTTCTACATAACTTTCGGTCTCATAAAATGTTGAAATGACACAACCAGCCCTTATCGAAAAAGAAAAAATGAAAGAAAGAAAGAAAGAAAAAGATAGAAAGAAACATTAAAGTAAAAAAAAATAAGAGAAATGATGTTGATCCGATCCGACGAATGTAGTGATGACCCCGGTTCTAAGACTTTAAATTTAGCTTACCATCAGATAAGGTAAAGTCATTTTGACGTGTCCTATATAAAAAAAAATCATACGCAATTGAATCAGTAAACCAACTCGTATTCAAATATGTACTCGTTTACGAACATTATTATCGGTTAACATTGCAAGACTCGTGCTAGGGTTACATACAGGTAACCATTTTATTGTTATCACAGATTTTACAATCAATTATATTTATTTACATTTACATACATGAAGAGTGAGGCTTCATTTGTTCGGTAATTAATAAATAGTTTATGATATTAAATATGGTAACACGTTCAAATTATTATCGGTTATTTGCTCTCTTTTTACATTTATTGACTTATACTTGACACATTATTTTAAGTTGCATCCAGTCATTTGATTTTTTAGGTATATCTTTGAGAAACTGAAAAACAGAGTCAAATTAATCTTCCATGACACTTATTTTCGAACTTTCAAACGTAATTACATGTTAGTCAAAGAAAGATGAAATAAGTTAGAAGAGGAAGAATATAGTTATAAAGGGCTTCACGAAACTAACTACACTATTTACTTTATACATTACATACTACTAATTAATGTCAAAAAGCTAAAAGTAGTCTGTTCAGAAGCAATTACATAATAAATGTAACAATTTTGGAACCATGTTTTATTTTTTGTCTCAAAGACATCTTATTATAAATTACGAAGACCACCAACTCAAGCGCACGTGCAGCTTAGCTATAGAAATATACACCGGCACCTGTATCACTGTTAACTACTGCTGAAAATAGGTCTATACTAAGTACTTCTACAACCATAACTTTTAGTATAAGTAGCGCAGCATGATGATGGATCATAATAATATGCTGCACCACTATGCTCGTCGGTACATCTATTCTGTCTTTCAATTGAAATCAAAAGTTATGTAAACAAATAATATAATATGACGGACTCATTTCGAGGGCGAATTTTTTAAATATGTCCCCAGTCATTTTACCGTTACCTCGTGCGCATGCAGGAAGTTACAAGTGAAGTGTTTTCAAATTTATTTATTTATTCGAAACTTTATGCACAAAAAATATATAGATAGAGATAGATTGAAGTAGGTGCCTAATGGATATAAATGTTGGCAATTGGTACAAAAAATGTAAAATAAAAAAGTTAAATTATCAGCCTACTAACTCTATTCTAATGTCTACTTCCCTTTTGCCATATTTTTTGTAATAGGATCAAAAAATCTTTAAATCAGAGGTAATAATAGCGGTAAATAGAAATGGGTACAATCATCACTAAGGCTGTAAGAGCAATTTATAATTTAGTGCAAAAAGTCTACCTCCGAGAATTGTTCAAATAAATCAACATTTTTACTGTAGTGTCGAATAATATAAAAAATAAATACTAGACATGAAAACAATCTTGTAGTTGTGCAAGCCTACTCCATAAATTTAGAAGTAGTAATTCATTCAGTTAGCATACACTTCTACAACAATATCCCTAATGGCATTAGGAATATACCTCTTAATAAATTTAATCGTCTACGTTTCACTAACGGTAAGTTTTGCCAAAAAAAATATAATGAAATTCAAGAATATTTAAACTTCACGCAAGGATTCTGTAAACATCTTGTAAATAGATCAAAAATAATCTCGCTGAGTTTCTTGCTGTAATCTTCTCAGGATATGGCTGCCTTGCAAACCGGTGCAGTGGTCCATTTGCTACACATTAGTTGTGACTTTTACCGTATGTTCACAAACACAATTTAGACCTCGATGACTAAAAATATCTTGACAATTTTTAAAATAACACTAATTTTCATCTGTCAACTATTTTTATTAAATTAAAAATCTATCGCATAAAGGGAAAATAAAACTAAGTTCGTTGATTACTGAATTGGTCACAATTAAATGTTAATAAAATTTAAAAGCTTACAAAGTCGTCGTCATCTTTCTGCCCTTATCCAATATTCATTCCATTCATCTGTGCTCATTTCAACATTAAGTTTATTTCTGATCCCATTATCTTTCATTTACCCCAGCCATAATCTCTTAGCTCTTCGCCTCTCTTTATAACCTCTCAATATATACTCAGAATAATAGCGCAAAGAAGGTACCAAACCTTCTTTGCGCTATTATTCTCATTCTCATGCACTACATTATCCGAACCACGAAAAACAGATTTCCTGGTTACTACGTTCAGACTACCTCTCATTTACCTAAGTTCCTAACCATATCTACTCGTATTCTATACATCTATCTCAATTTGTATTCTTTCATCCATCTACTTAATTTCTACACCGCCGTTATGAATTAGTTTGTTTACACAATTTCGAATTTCAACTGAAAGACATTATAGTGAGGACCATTCGACGCACTGATTTTCGGACGCAATACATTTTATGTTTCGATTCGTTATTACATTAAATAATATAAGTAAAAACGAAGTGTCCCAATCGTATCATATAATACACCTTATGAACGCAAATAGTGAATGCTAATGGCCACCTTCAGGCGTTATAATCGACATCATGGGTATCAATTGTGAGTATGGATCAGTTTATATTATTTTAAAATATTTCTAAGGGTAAAACTGCAGTAATTTACTAAGCACTGAGATCTACTTAATTTATAACTTTTATTAATAATCAAAGGTCAATATTGCAAACAATGTGTGTGATGTCATAGAATGAAGTTTTGAAATAAATACATTTCAGCGAGAGAAAGCTGCGCACCAAAATAAGTACCACAGTCTTCTTCTCTTTCCAAAATTCAGCAAAATCTTTAATAAAAATGGAAAAGTAGCCACCATATATTTAAGCCCGCCTGGTCTGGAAGACTGAATAAGTTGATAAGGGAATGATTCATACTTGCTATCAATCCACCATGAGTCAATTAAAGTGCCTGATAAAACCTAATAGCACTGTTATTTACAGTCATCAGACGCTTTAGCATAACGTTTCTTTATCAGTAAATCATTTTTCCTTCTTGTTGTTGGATTACAATTTTTAACCTTTAAAAAAAATCCGTTTATGGTTCAATGGCGGGGTGAAATCCATATTGACGTGTATCTGAGAGTCAATTAGCCTCCCAAAGAGGTTCATGGTGTAGGACATACCGCGGTAGTTGTCATGCTCCTGCAGAGACCCCTTGCCTTTGAAACCATAATTTATACTCAACCTCCAATGACTGAGTATCTTTCCAACGAGGAAGGAGTACAAGGTTAAAAAGGTTGGTTATGATGCGCACACCATAAGGACTCATCGCTTTTAACATCTCAATGGATACTCTATCGCCTTAAACAGTTTCTTAATTCTTCATGCGGTGGAGAGCAGTCTGGGCTTTTGCAGGCGTCACCGGTGGTGCGTCTTTGTTTTGGTGGAGATTTGCTAGCTGTACCTCTTTATGCTGCTTGTCTAGCAACTCGTGGCGTTATGAGCGCCATGTCTCGTTCACTGCTAGGCAGGATTGCCACCAGGATCTTTAACACAGCGGTAGTAGGAAATATCCTGTGCCATTTTGACCATGGAATGTGCCAACTCATAGATAAGCTTTTGCCCCTCAAATGATTCCATCTTATAGTTGTAAGTGGTCTCGCTTGACTCTAGCTACAGCTCTTTATATAGCCTGCGCAGACGAGGGATTTTAGTCCGCGGACTTATTTGTCCCCTAAAATTTGTGCTTACAATCGAACGTTTAGTACGCGGTACTTTTAATCCTTCGTTTGCGTTACTCGATAAAATTGTAAGCGATCTATTTTGGAGGAGAAAAAATTCCACGGACAAAAATCCCTCGTCTGTGCAGGCCCTTAGTGGTGTGCCTTGCGGCTCTGGAGATGTCGTGGTATTTGGAGCAAAATATGGATATTTGACACTTTTTAAAAATATTTTTCTTAACCCTGGTCTCTCTCTGGACTATGTTGTTCCATTAGGTCATACCATGTACACTTATAACGAATAGTTTGATACAATCTATATGCATTAATCAAAACGTCATCTACGATTTACATTTAACATTAATTCCTGAATATAATGTGCGTGGATACAGTTGTGTACTTTACATCTACAAATCAGTGTGTGTGTATTAAGCTTTTGTTACACGAATTGCATGCACATAACATAATATTATCTAACAGTCTCACACATACACATATTCAGAAAAGCCTTTTAAATAGTACATTCGCACTGCATACATTTCACATTTGTAATTAATTTTATATAAAAAAGTACTCAGTTAATAATTAAATAATAATTTTGTACAAATATTCGTTGAAACCGTAACATGTTTTATTTGGACTAAATGGTTCTATCTTCTTAGATAGATGTGCCTTCTGTAATAAAACCGTGGTATCCCTGAGCCTGTAAAAAGAACAAAACAAATCATTAGCTAAAATTGCAGAAATAATATTTTAATACCAGTCAACTAAAAGAAGTCAATGTTAGAAAAGCCCTACATACATACACAGTTACATAAGTATTCTAATAGTAAAGCTTAACTGATATGGATAATAATAATAATTATATAATAAATACATCTTAAATAGTAAAGTAAATTAACTTTTTTCTGAGAATTTTGTCATGGTTGAGTATTTTCATGCTAAAAGCACAATTCGAAATTTGAAATTGAACACAATTTTTTAAAAATGTTTGATATTTGGCCATTGTGCTTTAGAGCAAATTGCAGTGATTTAATTCTTAAATTGAATTTCACTCTTTGGCTTGCTCTGGCCAGAACCCTACGGAGACTGATTCTCAATACTTCTTTTCTTTCTAATTGAGAAATTATAGAGTACTCGTAGGGTTCCTATATTTTTCTCTTCTTATTCAGGAGTTTTTTGCAGCTGTGGGTTCACAAAATGATACAGTGGGCTTTTTTCCGTTTATGTTGTTTTCCTTCCTAGCCCGTGTCGTATCACGATTGGTGGATGTCTGCCTCGGCGTCTCCCAATGCAGTTACTATATCTTCAAAGTTAAAAAAGCGATTTCTGTAAAGTATAAGTTATTTCATTAAAATTATATGTGTCGACTATCCACTAAACAAAAACTCTTCTCATTCAAGAAATGCTCTCCGGCTGCATGGACCTGGCGGGAAGTTTGTAAATATGAAAGGTAAAATATTTTCCACTCTATTTTTAACTTTTTAGCTATGACGTCATTTAATAGAAATTATGCGCTCTCACTATGCAATCTGAAGAACACTTTTTGTATGAGCTGAGTAGTAAAAACAATTGGTGGTTACAGGAATACCCACTGCCT
This sequence comes from Lithosia quadra, assembly GCA_963576445.1. NCBI lineage: Eukaryota > Metazoa > Arthropoda > Insecta > Lepidoptera > Erebidae > Lithosia > Lithosia quadra. The sequence continues at coordinate 11,665,802 of OY754880.1, read as the reverse complement.
ATAATGACCCGGCGTACGAAGATCGTAACCACTACAATTATATAGAAACCAGATATAACGCTATCCTTAAGCAAGGTTTTCACCCCTTCGCGGCTTCGCTTCAAAACCTCTTCTTCAAAGAAAGTGTTCCTTTGCAGTTGTAAACGTAAACACGGTAAGTCAATCTTTCAATTCCTGGAAAATAATCACGTCACACAATGCAGTGAACGCAATTAGACAATCAATAAATATTGCGATCCAAAATAGAGATCCGGTGTTAATTTTGGAATGCATTGCGTTTGCCAATCAATACTATCAATATTTGATAGAATTGCACCGAACGCGGTATATATTGACTGTCTATACTAGACTATCGCCCATGTAGGCTATCATTTTCAAGACAAATAAAATCTTAAAGAAAAAGGTTTCGATTTCCTAGCAACTGACACTGGCTGGCTATGAACATACGCACATCATTATGGCTTACAAGCAAAGTAACTACCTCTTGATTTTTATTTTTAGATTCCATCAGATGGTTTGTATGTTTGTCTAGAACGTATTCCTGGGAATTTTCTTCGCTCTTATACCGACACAAGATGTTGTAATCTTGTAATAGTCTATGTAGTGAGATCGATCCTAATAGCTACTTCACCATTAGTCTCGAGGACGTGGTAACTAGGTACTAGTACGGATATCCAAAAGTAACTAATAGTGTCCGTAGCGTCATAGACGGATAACGTAATATTGCTACCCGTTTCTGTTGAGGTTCAATACTTTCTAATGATTTGCGGACAAAAACTAAACTATATTTAATCGGTTTGCAATATTTACCGAACAAGGTCAGTAATCAAATAAAAGTAACAATCACAATGCTTAATTTTTTATATCGATTTCAGACTCATTATTTCATTTAGGTAATGTATTTTATTGTGATGTGATCTGATTGTAGGTATAGTATTACAAAGTTTTTTATAACCGCGGCTACTGGTTCGTTCCATTTAACAAAATTTAGAGGACACTTTACTGGGTGAGAAGTGGAAGTGTTAACTGTACAAAAGATCCAAGAAAGAAAGTACACAATTAAGCTTCTCAATTACAGCAGATTACAATTATACTGACCCGATACCATGCAAAATTTGCATTGCTATAAGCGCGTCGTAGTTAGGCCCAGAGACTAAAAAGAAACGCCACCATCAGAGATAATTTGTGCGTGTGCATATATGTATGTCCGACATGTCGGTGTGTGTGTGCACGTGCGTTTGCACCCTACCTTTTTTACCATCTCCGAACGATTTTACTCAAGAATAAATATAATTTTATTTTGTTACTTTTACCTTGTGGTTTATTGAAACAATACTTATATAATACCTACAGCAGCAAAATAAGAAGTAATAAGGGTTTTGAGAGAATAAATGCAACTATTTATTATTTCAATCCTATCTGCAGACTCCATACTGCTGAGAACTTCCGAATTTAAATCCCTATATCACTGCCCGATCTGCAAATCAAACAAAGAACCTCATGGAGGATAGCCGCACTCACTACAACTAAGCCATTCAGAAGATCAACTAGTATTCTAATTGGAAGACTTTTAAACTTTTACGCAGATGAAATCGACGAAGTGCGAACAAATATTTGCACATGATACTGGCCATATTATGACCATATCTGAATGGGATGGAGTTTTCCCTCCAACGCAGATCAAACCCACATGCTATCATGCGGGCTAGAGTTGGATGAACATTTGACGGCATACGCTCTTATTTCAATGGTACATTCAATTACGCGTAGTACAAGGCATATGGCAGATCGTGTCAGTGTGGTGAACACCACGTAACCTTTCTAGCTACAAAGATGTTAGCTTCATGTATTATGCTTCTAGCTACCCTACCAGATTCCAAGAAGCAATAAAAACGTTTCTTTTTTTATTGTTTAAAGCAAATTTTACTCCTTTTATTACTCACGTTTTAAAGATCTAAATTGTACTCCACCTCCTCAACAATATCAAACCTTGAATCGAAACTTTTCCGAAGTATCACAATAATATTTTCATTCCTTCGTCAAAATCAGAACTGCTCCTCCCATTGTTTATCCGCTCTAACAATTTAATACAAAGTGTTACAAACACATTCAATATAACCGAAAATAATCACTCAAGTAAAGTTATATCAGTATTGAAGAGTACTTGAAATTCAAACACAAAGTATTCTGGTATCTATTGTATTAACTTTAAGGGTGAATTTGGGTTTACTATCTTGTGTCGGATTTCACGCTCGTCGGCTCGGAAATGCACAAAGTTTCCTTTTGTGGCGTTTCTCATAACTTAATTTGTGACGGCGCAACCCTTCAGCCAGGTTCCGGCATGGCGCCGCAGCGGCGAGACGCGTCACTTCCGGCATATGGTGAGACCACACACGTGGGGAAAAGCGGGTGGTGGAGTATGTTTGACTAACTTTTCTACATGAAAGTAACACTAAAGTTGCAAACGCTAGGCCAATAAGCGGTTAGTGGTTAGAAACCCAAGAACCTATTCTAGAAAACAGATATAGAAAGAGTGACTGTACTGACTGCAAGAAAGTAAAACGTACTTGATATTTTTAATAAGTAGTAGCCATTAAATCTGGTGCCTTAATGGTTAACTCAATGTTGTTATATGGATGTCATAAATGCTAGTAAAATTTCCAGTCGGTACAACTTCCAAAAGAAGATTAAAATCGAGTCAAAAGATTTGACTCAATACGGCCATACCTATTAAAAAGGCAAGTCAGATAAAACCTATAAGTATGTAAAAAAGCACCGAAAAGAAGGGAAGGTACCTAGTACTCCCACATTGCTACTACTGCTATATCAATACAATTCGAGAGCCAGCTCTGTTAGTAAGTAAAAGTATACTTATACCGTTTGTGAAACCAGCTGCAATAATTACAAAGCCATATATTCTTATCCATAATTATGTCGTGTTTGATAACTCTCTGATCTGAGGATATGGATTTGAGCACGGATATGAACATGTATTATAAATTTGTGACACATAATTATATAATGTTTGCATTTCGTCTATCTACTAATTCACACTATTGACTGAAGTTCGAAAAGAAAGCTTATTTTATCATTTGAGTTAGATTCAGTTAGAGAAACATAGACTGTTTTTTTTTTGACTAGTTCACATAGATTTTGGTTATCGCTAATAAAATAAAAAAGTTCATTGCCTTCTACAGTGGTTCTTATTATCTCATTTCTACCTGCTACTACTAGACTTCTGCTATGGATACTGTTATTCTAACTTCTACCCGCCGCTTGTTATGTCAATAATTGCGGTTGTCATTTCATGCCCAAATGCCCACGCTAGTATGTTGTATTGTGATTTTTTTTGATTTTCAAATCAATATTCCTAGAAAGTACTTACATTTTCGTAATCGAGTTCTAATTAAAGTGAAAATCGAATCTTGTTTTGGCAGTAAGTCCTTAATTTCGGATAAACCCCTCTTATCTAACTAAACGACTGCTAGAAGTAACGATATTCAATTGTTTGTCTACTAGTCAAGATTTAATCAGGGTGACTCACAGGTGTATATAACACAGTGATATCATTCATTATTATTTATTGTACTGTTAGCATTCCAAAACTGTATTTATTACTTAATTTATCTACCTTAATTATTGTTAATTAATTAAGTTTCTATTCAATATACGCTTATCTCTTCTCCTATGACTATGTCATTATCCTTATATAGAACAAGCGATGCACGTATTACAGACGTGCAAGTTTTAAGTCAGACAAAAACTCATGTTCATTAAGAACAAACCTGGAATTAAATTCATGTTACAATTTAAACAGACTAAAGTGCATATTCGTTACTTGTTGTTATATAAGCTCAAACTACTTACATTATGAGAAACATACGCAAACGCCTTCGCATATTGTTATATTTTGTGGATAGATGGCGTTGTTAGTTTTGACTAAATCTCGCTGTTTTCAAATTTTTTGGCAGTATATTGTGAAAAACTGCAAAAGCATTCTGGTTGTGGTGCAAGCATACGTGATCAAATAAATCATTTTCAGATTAAAAATAATATCTATAAGCTATGATATCAAAGAATGTATTCTGTGTTTAATATTATTAACTAGCTGTATACCTACTCGTATCTGCGGCTAGTAATATCTGGGTTTCAACGTGACACGAAGATTTTTCAAAATTTACGTTCATGTAGGTTTTCCAAATTTTAAAGAGAATTTTCTATCATTTTCATGAGAAACGTTGATGTTTAAATTGTTAGCTAAGAATTTCAAGTGACTGCGCATTTACTTGTGCTTAGTTTACATGCTATATTTAGCTATTTAATTGGCAGTTCTTGTATAGTTATTGTTTTAAATTATACAGAACCAGCTGACTATAACGTATTTTGTAAGTACACCTTTATGCAATAAAAATTATGATCACTAAAAATTATAATTAATCATGTTTCTTTACTAAATGCTTTATAGCAAGTTGTAGTACAGCTATCTTTTATCATTATATATAATCAATAATAAGTATAGGATCTTGAATAAAAACGGAAACCAAAAAGATTGTCACGTCGGAAGTTTATGTAGTAATTCATATTATCGATAGATGTTGTACTCAATATTCTTAGAACATTAAAATGGCTTGATTAGACACGTAATAAAATATCAATACGAGTACGTTCTAAAATTAGTATCCATTCAAAAGAATAGGATCTATTCCGTTTCTTCTGTTCCCTAAAAGAGACTTTATATATAGGTACTCAAATGGGCGTGCTATCCTCATTATTATATTAAGAGACTGGACCGGTGCGTTCAACCGAAATGGTACTGTATAATGATTCAACTATATAATGTAGGTACATACATTCATTCATACACTAACGCCTTATATCGCATAGGTAGGTTTAACAGCCGAGGTGCGTGGGTCGGATCCACCAAGTGGTTCACCCTGGGTGGACGGAAAAGCAGAGCCACTCCTTCGCAGGGTAGGCTCTCCACGTGACTTTAACCAGTAGAGGACATAGTGAAGAACAGGCAGGGCCGGGCTAGTTCCCCGAGTGCAGACTTAGGGGTGGTCCAGTCACCCTAGCGACACCGTCAGCGCGGCGCGGCGGTGGGGCAATACTCACCCCATCCCATTTCTATGTCAAGGTTCTTAGAACCGTTGATGACTCAAGATCAACCAGGCTACGAGAGTAATGCCGCTTTGGTAATTGAGACTCGAAACGGCGGTTTTAGTCGAGTTGAGTCCACCTGCAAGTGTCTATGTCAAGCACCCCCGATAGCCAACGGGGGAGGGGGGGGGGGGGTAACCGAAAGGATTTCCGCACGAAAAAAATGAGGAAAAACAGCCCGCTATTTTCTTCAAGGTTTTGTAAAACAGCTTTTGTTTATGGATAAAATTAAGAAAAAATTTCAATGCTGGAGTAACTTTATATTTATGATAAGCTTAACGTGTTAAATTTACATAAATATGCAAATATGATGCGTAAAGTTTCATCTAATTGAGCAAGTTTTAACTGTAATCCGAACTTAAAGCATTTTCTTTCTATGTGAATAACCATTCATAAACCATCCTATTTCCAATAATATTTAGTACTTATAACTTCTCTACCAGTCTAATAAAATGTTCATAAAAGTTCTTTAGAAGTATGAAACAATATTTCACATTTAAACTTACTTCAACCACAAATCTTAAAAGGAGGGATATGTTCAGAACAATGACAAAACAAACAATTTCTTCATAAAAGAAAATACATGTCTAAGCTGTCACAGCAAAAAAGCTTATGAAACTGTCTCAAGTTGCCAACTCCGGGAAACTTACAAGACATAATACTTTTTACCGTTATCTGTTTAAACAATTGCTGCACAGTATTTATAAATAAAAATGTATGGCATCTATTCTGAGGTACTAAGGAAACTACTTCATCAGATTAACAATGTAAATAAATAAAAACAAAATTTGTTTTCCAAAATACAAAACGTGCTTTGTTTACAGAACTGTAAAATGTTCTAATATGAATTAATTCGGCAAACATACACGACAACTCCCCCGTATTTTTGTATGAGCAAACATATAAATATGCATAAGATAAATATCACGAGAGTCCGGGGCAGAAATGGGCAAGGCGGGGTCCAGGGTTCAATTAATTTCGTAAGTTTTAACTCTTTTATTAAATCATAAAATGTGCGCGCCACTGCTCACTACCCGTCCATAGACGTGTGATATGTCAATTTCATAATTAAAATGCGTTTGACCGTGGTCCGAAGGGCCCACGAGATTAAGAGTGGGCGCAAATTGAATATTCCATTTCGTGAACAACGGTTTGAAACTGAACCCGAAAATATAAATGAATTCATCGAGAAATTTCCTCAAACACAATTAAAAAGGTCCGTTATGAATAATTTCATCTCGTACTGTTTGATATTATTAATTTGATGAACATTTTTAATTTGGAATGAAATTAATTTATAAAAAAGATTTAAATTTAAATTTAAATTAATGTTCTCTCACATGTAAGTGTTTGATTATATTTACGCTATGTTTATTCTCAGGGTTATAATTCTACATATTTTAGTATAGTTGTATGTAGCCAGTTTATGTTCTATATATTTACATAGTTAGCTATCTATGCTCGGATTTACGTTTGAGTAAACACGCTGAAGATTAAGTTACGTCGTAGAATTTTAGTCTGGTAGTTCGGTCCTAATAGATGATTGAATCCTTACAATGAATCGATATGGGTACAGGCTCAAGTTTGAAAGCGATGAACACAGTTTGTACATTTTTGAATCTGTTATGGATTGTGTTTGAGACAAAACTCAATGCAGTGGAAAATGCAAAACAGTCACACCTATTATGTCAAAAAGGTTATCCATAGTGTATGCAGCGTTAGTTCTGATAATAACTTATACGATACTGAATTATGGTGTGCAGTAATGAGCAAGGGAAAATATTATGTTAAGTAGGATGTAGTCACAAAACCTCAAAAAAGCTTTTTAAGATAGTTTGATCACACGTAAAATGTATGGATGCGTAAAGTCTGATTTAAAATAAATTACACTAATTAGAAAGGTGTGTGACGACTGGACACCCTAGTAAAATGTCACTTATTCATCAACTGCGTCACATGGAACTTGCTCATTGGAGGAAGTTGGCACCATACAAATTTTACCAATTATTTTTGTTGTCAACTCGCGCATGCAAATACTACAGTTATGGATCTACCAGGTCTGCGTATTAAAAGGACATATTACTGGGAATATAAAGATAGGTACTTAAAGAATTAATTAAAATGCGTGGGGAGGTTGACGTATGAAATGGCAAGGAATTAAAATAAAAACTTACTGCCGTACAGATGAACTATGTCGTGTGGAAATTATAAATATAGGAGCAATTAGATATAGAAAAAAATTTAAGTACCTACCTTAAGCGCTAAAATTAACGTATAAAATAAATATAGAGAAAATAACATATAAACATTTTATAGATTATTTTGTCTTTGTATCAAATCAGTCCTTTAGATACTTTCTGCTTAGTAATACCTACAGCCTATTCGGATTATGTGCTGTTACCTATGCCAAACAGTAGACAATGACATAAAATGACTCAGCGTCTTGTCTGACCAAAGCTAAATTGCTCGCAGCGTTTCCTACTCCGAGTCATTACAGCCCAACTCATTGATAGATTATAATTTGACTTGTCAAAATGCAATGCCCCCAAGCCTGTTATACTATTTCTTATCTAAAAGGCCTTCTACATACCGCACAACTCAACTGGCCATGACTTACTCGATTAAACTGTGAGTCTTTGAATACAATAAGTTATGTTAATACTATTAGAGGAAGAATCAAAATAACAGCTTTTTAATTTTCAGGTTTTTGAAGTTCGTCGATTTTTGAGAATTTTCAATTAATCTGATAAAGTTTTGAATGACAATTTTTGTGGTGTTGCGGTAGTGCATTCGACTGCTACGCCAAGAGGCGGATTCGACAATTTTAATCAAAAACAACAAAATTATCCGCTTTCTGGAACCCATACTACCAGCTGTGCTTCGTTTGGGTCGAGATTTTGCTGTATCCCATGTTTGTATACAATGTGTGTTATAGATTCAAAAACTCAGGCTACGAATTTGGAAGAGTCTCTCTATTTCCCTTATCTTTAAGCCATAAAAAATCAAAAAATATTAATAATTATTATTTTACAATCACGATGAATAAAATAAACTTTCGTTACAAAATGAATAAGATGACCTTTTAAGCAAGCTAAATTGCCGGTCCGATAGTAAATGCGTGATACTAGATTTAAGATCTATACAGCGCATCTAAGTATCGCATGTACAGGACAAAGTACAGTTAGCATCAAAAAATAGATGTTAATTGGATAGATTTTGAGTAGTTCTCTTGCGGATCTGTGGACTCTCAAGTCCAATATTAACAAAATTATTATGAGACTGTCTCAAAGTTAAATCAAAACGAATGCAAAAGTAATTTTTTAAATTGACGCATAAACGACGGATATAAAACTGAATACACTGCTACGTCTACGAGCCCATTTAACGTGAACAATCATGTTCATGTTATGAAATTACATTTAAAAAATCTTTAAGCGTTGAGCTATCATGGTTGATTTGCTGGCATTGATTGAAGAGTTCCGTTGTCTGTCTCTTTAACTTAACATTAGATCATTACAATGTAAAAATAGTTTGTCCACCTGGAAGAACCCTAAAATGATACTAACATAACTTTAAGCTCGCAATTTATTGCACCTAAATAATGAATCCTAGCTATCTGATTAAATAAGCGGTTATTATTATTAATGAAATCTAAATTGAACCACTTCGGGAAAAATGTCTGTTCAACAAAAAAATATTTTGCAAATTCTTCCATATAACAACATTACTTACATTAAAAATATGAACATCAGACAGACAAACGGAAAACGAAGTTGCCCTTTAAGGATTCGATTTTTCCTTTTATGGTACAGAAATAAGTTGAACCCATTTTCTACCTAATAAGCACAGATTAAAAATGACTCTTCCGGGGTTTAGATATACTTCCACTAAATATTATGCAAATTCAGTTAATGACAGCTAGGTATGTTAATATTTCACATTCCAACCTTCAAAATTTGTATAATTAGTCAACTTGACATCCAACAGTCTAGTGTAATTACTTAGCTCATGTGCAAATGACATAAAGCTGTTCATAATCTGTCGCACTACTAGTCTGGTAACTCACAACGTGCTTGACCTTCGTCATGCCGGATCAGAAAGCAACGCTCTGTTTCCCTATTAAGTTTATTTATAATTATTTTCTTTTGTCAGTGCTATTGTTCAATCAATCACGACTTTCAGTATGAATTGATTGTCATAAATCACTAATTTTACGTAATAATACACGTTCGTTATTTATTCTGGGTAATTGACTCAGATTGATAGATATATTATTAACACACTTTTTTGTATCGTAACATAATTGTTTGAGCCTTTCGAATTGGAATCATAAAAATGAATTGCAGTAAAAGTTGCTAATACTAGTTATAATGTTAACATGAAGCACCCATATTTCTATTTATTATCACGGTGATTATTACGCAGTTTGTGTCATTCATTCATTAACTAATCGCAAACTGTCATCAACTTCAGTAAGTACCTACTATTGTCAGTGATGGGAACAATAGCTTGGCAAATTGCAACATAATATTAACCTACAAACACTTCCTAAGATTATGTGCGTCAATTCAATCTTTAATATACCTAGTACCTAGGTATAGCTTTAAATCATCAATAATGGATTTTAATTATGCAGAAAACTAACTGCCGCAACAGGTAGGTACCTAGTACATTATTAATTTCTTACAATTTGTAAAACGGCCTTACTATTTAGCGACTGCTTAGCGGGATTTACACCAATCGCTGAGTCAGAATTTGAAAAGTTTAAATCGTTGCGATCTTCATCGCACCGATCATGGTTACTCAGTCTTAGCTCTATTTATTAGCAAACACAAATTTATCATGTCACAGTTATTTAAATTATCAGTTTTAACAAATGTTGCATGGTGGAAATTGGTTCAAGTGATAAAGCTGTGATTTCTATGCTACACGCTACAGAACCGGCACAATTGTACTGTTTCTGTAGCCTCTGTGATTCCTGAACTAATAATAAAATAAAAATCTTTTAATTTGATTATAAAACGAGTATGCTTGCATGACGAAAATGGACAAGTTATACACAAATTCAAAGATTTTCAAGTAAAACAGAGATCTATATAAATAATAATAGTGGGTAATAAACACAAATAGATCGCGGTAAGCTATATACGAAACATGTACAGGTATGTAGGTATGTGTACGAAAATATTGCAGTATATTACAAAAGCTGTTTAAATCAGTTGGTAATTATAACCGTTAATTAAGACTATAATTATATAGGTAGATATTAATCTACTTAATACAGGCACGGGCAGTGCAAACATGCAAATTATTGTGCAACGCAGGTAATAAATAAAACAGATAAAAATTCATTACATTTATTTCTAATTTATAACTAACATGGGCTCTATTCACAGCTTCATTCACAACAATATACAATTAAAAATACAGCACAATAAATAATGTATCACAACAACAATATACATCATTGGAAAGAATTTAACTTAAATAACATAATGTTACCATTTATCCCGCTGTTGGCATTTTACCAAAACCCGGGGAAAACAGTCAGTTGGAAATAATTCATGCAATAACTACCCATGCAATTAAATTTGACTACGGCATTATTTAACAAAAAATAATAATTTACGATCAATATGCTATTCTCCAATTAATCGTTTTTGGTAGAATAACATATTAAAATAATTACTTACAGTTACGCACACAAAATTGTAACACGAAGTTTGTCATATTAATTTTAGTTTTAGATTATGTTTAAATTTAGTTTGACCTTTCTAACTGTAGAAAGGCAAGGTTACCACGACGTCACTTTTCACGAGTATACAATACTCTTACATAAATTGTCTAAGTAATTAGTAACTTAACATACATTTCAAATACATGATTACTGTCACCTTTTTGTTAGTACTCCTTTCTATACAAATTAACTACGCTCTGCTTTGCTTACTTAAGTCTAATATATATACAGGTACTTACTTTTTACAATTTATTTACATGTATTTCCTAAATGAACATCGTGCTACTATTTGTGTGCCTATTATTAATACTAACTACATATTGACTAGTTAGGTACTCATCGACCGTAGAAATTACCTTGCGAAGAAGGGGGTACGAAACCGTAGCCTGAAGCACCCACGATAACACCGCTGGACTGTTCTACGTCACCGCTGGGCGATGGAGGGAATAGAACTGGACCTGAAAGATGATATACAGAATACGTAAATGTATGTCCATATTGAAAGTATTGATTTTTTCATAAGAGAATGGTGTTTGGTGTAATCGTTAACGTTCCGGTGACAAAGTTTTCACTATCTCTATAATTAAGGAACCCAAATCTGTAGACAGATATTTAAATAGATAAAGGTTAGTGTTTAACTGTAAACCAAATTGTTTTTTAACATATAAGCTCCCAATCCTAATCAAAAATACTGATTATACCTATAGCAAAATATTCACCTCAAAATATTATTATTTTAGCAACAATTTTAATTTGCTAACGCATCGTAATAATTGTAAAACGGTATTTTTTGTCATATGAGAATATATAATATTGATGTTAACAAAAGTAACATTTTATTCGCTCACAAAAATGGATAAAATTTCACTAGGCATTCTTTATTATACTGAAATTTTACACTTTACTGAAACAGTGAAAAAATAAGCTTAATCTCAATAGACTTGAATAGATTAGGTTTTAACGATTAGAACTTGATTAAGGATTAGTGGAGTTCCCGTCTTAACCTTTATATTTAATAACCACCCAAAAATAATTAGCCCTGCAAAGCAAAAGCCTGGTGCTTTGGTGAGTATTTGTCCATTTTGGTGATCATTCATCACTTCTGGCAGGTATTTTAAATTTATTTGTTTTATAATAGGTGCATTTTTGGTGGGTATTTAAACAAGCATTAAGAAATAGTAAAGTGTTAAATATTTTGATGTGCTTTTATTAATAAGTCAGACAAAATAGTTCAGTACCTTTTATTCCGCTGTTCGTGAAGTCAAACTCATGATTTGTATGAAACGAAAACTTTGAACGCGATTTTAGAGCACTTTTAAGCTTCGGTTTATTTTAAAACTTTGCGCACTTATTAAAACCGATGACAATACAACAATTTATAAAAAAGACGTTTTTATTAACTTAAAAATAAAAGATAGTTTCATTTTGAAGTAAAAACTAAGGAATATTGGCAATGATTTTTGGATAAAAAAATTGAATAGGTTAAAAAAAACAGAGTACCTAAACAAATAAAGAAACAGTGATAAAATTGTTGTATGTAGCTACCACTTTCTTAACAATTAAAGGAATGTTTTTTTTTATTCATTCTATTTTCTTATCCCAACTCACAAACAATATTTATCTAGTTTTTAGTTCGTATATTACAGCTTGTTTTTTGCTTTTTTATTTACTTAGTATAACAAAAAGAAAAGAAAATATTTTGAGAAACAGGAGAAAAAGGTACTTAGTATATTGTTTATCTTCGCCTATTCATATACCTCCCAAAAGATTTTGTTATATTTCGTTTTTTATATATTAATTGAATTCATTTTTGTAACTAGTATTCTATAGTAGATAATTTGGGTAATTTAAAAATAGAGATAGAAAAACTACGCCCGTAACCTTGCATGATTACTACAAAAAAAAAACAATTGATGTTTCAGTAGCTATCGTACGTACTATGTAGCCACAGGTTTTCCTACAAGTTTTTTTCCCCGCCTCCGATGTACACACGGCCACGAAAATAAGTGTAGGTACCATTACATGTGAAGGTATATAAAGGTGTATACTTATTTTCTGGGCCGTTGTTTGTGTACCCCACGATCGAATTCGAAATTTGGGTGATTTGATTTCATTGACATACGAGTATATCACTTTAGCAATATTGACATCAATGGCTGATTTGCTGTCTAAATGCAAGCTTATTATAACATATTATGACACACGGATATACCTGTAATCTGCTTGATAGATGTTTTATTAGGTTTGACAAAATATATTATGACAGCATACACTCTTTTTAAATATTATATCGACTTTCAACTATGAGTTGAAAGAGAGAGAGAGAGAGAGAGAGAGAGAACCACAACCTATTAGTAGGTATATAATTAAAATAAGCGCATACTTTCAGTCACGTTCCAAAAAAAAAACAAAACATGAAATGATAAGTGAACAAAGGCAAGACATTTTTTATTTGAACAGATAATAAGATAACAATCAATCTGTCATTTTATAGAGCAACTAACGACTGCGATAAAATTTGTCAGCGGATCTGACAAAAGTGAATTCATAAACCGTTAATCAATTGTCAAGATTTTATCAATTAGGTAAACGAATTTGACAATGATATAAGTACACTGACACTTCACCGGTTGATAAATTTGGACGACAATGGCCTTTAAATAGAAGGGCGACAGATTCCATTCAACAGTTAAGTCTCCTTTATGAAGGTGTAAAACTTAGATGATTTTGACGATTAAGATTAGTAGATATTATATAAAATTATGCAGACGTTCTTTATTGGACCGAATAGAATTTTTTTTTTATTATGAAACGAATGCCTTTGTGGCTGTTTCGTTTTTTTTTTTCATCTTTCTTCCCGTCCGTCTGAATTAAGGAATCCGTCTAGACTGTATTGGTTTGCAGCCGTCGGATTAGGCATAAATAAAAACTGTATGTAGTTTTTGCAAATAATAATTGTGTCCAATAATAGTTTAATCATTAAAATCACAAATACAGTTCGATACCATTTAGTGAAACAGATTAAAATAATGTTTATATTTGACAAAATAATTGAGATACGTTACCAATAATTTTGCAAGTATTGAGATATTATGTAATTAAGTCTTATTACGTAAACCAACAGGAAATTACAGATTAAGATTGTATCGACGATGACATTTTCTCATGTTTCTGCTAACAGTCGTAAAATGGGAATTTCGTTAATACGAATGTTTATTGTATACTCTTGTAATTTTTTTTAACTTTCTTATTATCTTGAGTCCGACATATCCTCCTCATTGTTAACACCGGTGAAGTGAAACACGAGCAGGTTTCCACAAGTAAAAATTAAGCTACAAAGTATCACTGATAACTTGAAACGTGGGCAAGACTTCAAATACCTACTTTCTTTTTACTTTCCACTATGTAAATCTATTTCGAAATTTCATTTTACTCGTTAAGTAGGTATATCTAGACGGGGCATGTTTCCAAACATTGAAAAATTCCTTACAGCCTTATTACGAGGTCAACATTATCAAAAAGACAAAACTTATCTCATTTAATAATCGTTCCGAAATCATACCGAAATTCGTCTATAATAATTCTTGTTGTGTTTTATTATTTTGGTAATCAAGGTTACAATCATAACTAGCTGTTACGATTATATAACAACATTATATAAGGTATTATTATTTTCATATCAATTTTATTTTTAGTTAAAAAGAATCTAATCTAGTAACCGGTACAGGTATTTATGAAAATAAAATCAAAATTTTAATTCATTTACACTACTTTGTTATCGTTCTCTTTTCAAACTTGGGTACATGAACCACACCCAACGTAATAAATAACTCGAACGGCGTGCACGCACACAGAAACCAACATCCTTTAATTATTAATTACATACGCCACCCACGGGATGTAGAATACCTACTAGCGAGACTCAATAATAAATACTTAATTATTATATCAAACATCTACTACCATTTAAAATAAATGTAATGTCTCTGTGACCATTAATAAGCCTTTCCAAAATACAAACATACAATTATTGCCTAATCAATTTGCAACTGTTACATATTAATGGGACAATAAGCTTTCGTCAACTAGAGGTTGACTCTAAGTAACAGTTAATATCGCTGCTAATTATTCCCAAACTAAATTATAACGTTATGAATGTAGGTCTATGACAAATAAGATGTTACTTCACTATATAATGGCAGCTTTTAAGTGGACAATTACGCCATACTATGCAAACTCAAGGATATTTGGAATAGTTAAACTATTGGTTACTATTACGTTTTTGTTCTAACAAATTACATATTATCAATTGTTTTACATAAATATAGACAGAACAAAAGGTATGTAGTAGGCGGGAAGTTAATAAATACGAGTTTTTATTTGAAATTTTTCAAAAGGCTCGAAACTAAACAATCAAAAACTTAAAATACTGTTATATTTTTTGCCAGTATTATATTATACCTATATTCATTTTAGAGAACGATGCATTCTTGAATACAAAATTTTATATTCATGTTTCTAGCAGAATTATTCCATACTCAAAAGCCTAGTGCTTTCACGCATGTACGTACTTCCCATTATTTAATAATGCTAATGCTAATTTCATATTCTTCTTTTTGCAATTGACAAATAACAATAGAGATGTTCTCTTCAATGTATCCTCTGTTCAATTCCAATTTAAGCGTATTACAGTCCACTGCTGAAAACAAACCTCTCCTAATGTGCGTCATGACACGGATCCTGCAGCTGACATCTATCTCAAGTACTTTTTTCAGGTTATCAGTTCATCTGGCTGAGCGGCGTCACACCTTCCGTTTGCCAATTCCGTTCTCCGCTCTAGTACTAGCTTAGCACAAGGCCCAAAGGCCTTCGGTCCTTTAGCAGATGTGGCTAACGCAATTCTGCGACCTGAGTCAGAATTTCGTTCTTTATCCGATGATCTCGTTATTAATTGTTTCCTTCAAAGATACTTCAACTACAACTCGCGCCTAAGGCGGCGTGGCTTTTAACTCGTGGACTGACAATACCGTAAAAATTCACGTTTCAGCAACATAAGTCGTAACAAGTAGTAGGCATTGGTCGTAATTTTAGTTTTGAGGCATTCTGGTAAGGTTGAGGAGAAAACTATACGTAATTTCTCAAATGCTGTCCAGCGTAATCGGATTCGATCGACTTCTTTCGCGAAATCGTTCCTACTAACCTCGATAAAACTTGGTTACGTTATAAGTAAAGCATCCTGAGCTTTGTCCTTCTGAAGTTTTTTCTAAATCTTGTAAAATTAAAATATTTTTAACATATTTTATCACGATTTATTTTGTATTATTTTATTTTACGCAATTTTTCAAGATTCTTATTCGACTTTTTAAAATAATTATCGTGTTTCTAAACGGAACCACAATTCAGTTCTAACACGACTAACGGAAAAAATTATGCATTGTGTTCTATTTTCATTAAAACTTCGAATTTTTGCACCGAGGTTTTGTCTTCTTCCATTAATTATGTATAATAATATCATGTTATTTAGGTGAGTATTCTGTTCGTTAACAGTTAGTCTTCAGTTTAAAGCCTCTCAAATAACATAACAGATATCATCGTATAATAATCCTTATAGTTTCCTTTCATTTGTTTCTTAAAATTGCAAAACGACAACGTTGAGAAATCATTCTATCAATGAAATTCAGCTGTATTATTTTTTATACCACCGATCTCATTGAAATGAATCCAGATTATTACGTTACGTCACACATTTCTTTGCATGGTAGATAGACAGTTTTCAGTTCCCATATTAGCTCTTCCTTGAAAACTTACTCATTTTTCTTTCCTATTTTCTCCTTGTCAACTCTATTTCAGATAGTAACGGAGTTGTGTTAATAAGTCTGTAGTACTTCTTGACTAACTTAATTGCATAAAAGAATTTTTAAATTTTTGGAATAGCAATCATTAATCAATCATCATCCTGGTCCGGTTGTATTTGAGTCCGCTTTCCTGATTTTTTATCTTCATCGCCCGCGATCCCCAATTTTTCAATTTAGTAACAATTAATTACAAAATATTAACCCATCAAGATGAAATTAAAATAGTATAGAACACGGGATGACTTCGAGAGAAAGAGGTCAGGTGATCTATCTAGGCGACTTTGCATATCGGATGATCAATTTACCCCATATTTGCGAGTCTTAGCATCGTTTACCTTACGAATCTAATAAATTATAATAATATCAACGGAAATGATATATTAAAATACATAACATATCAAATCTTATCGCAAATTATGAATTTAGCTTCAATAATGAATTAATATAATAATAATATGCTCTGATTACTGAACAAGAATCCATGACATTGGAACCACGAAACAGAGCGCATGACTATTGGCAAACGCAATTCGTGACTTCAACATGAAACAATTACATTAATCATATTTAAGCCCTGTACTCACTATGTTGGTCGTTATCATCAGGCTGAAATCGATTACATCAATTTTTTTAACTAAAATTAACCCTAGAATGTCTCTCGGTCAAATTAGGGTTTAGCTTAGTTTTGTTGTAATTTGGTTACCATATTAGACCTTTTACCTCGCACTGATATAGGTATACCAAAATTTTAAAAGTGGAATATCCACGACGATGTACTAATGTATAGATTAGTTATACATTTCATGTACCTATTTATAAAAATATAAAATAACTGGTAGGTATATAAGTGTTACCATAGTGTGTATCTAGTCTAAAATCGGACACGTTTACTTACACGATATTATCAGATATTTTTTAATGTTAAGGTAATTAAAATTCTTGACTAAACCACGTTCCAGTTGTCACAATACGATGCGATATTATCGTCATAATGAATTAAAAAAATACACAGGGGTTGTTATTTGTTATGCAGTTTTATTAATATCATGTCTTATAAAAAGGTTAAATATGTTATAGCAAAAGCGTTGTAAGAGATTATTATATTATATTATTGTTATTATATATTATATTAGTAGCAGGCTATCGAGATAGCATGGTAAATTATTATTTTTATTAATATTTCTTTCACAGTAGCGTTAAGTTGTTAACTCCGAAACCTTAACGGGGATTATTTTTTCATGCTTTAAAAAAATCTGTTTAAACAATACCTGTTCCTTTTTCAGCAATGTGAAAAGGGACATGCAACAAACAAAAAAAAACGTTCAAACCAAAATATAAACAAAAAAGTAAACTTAAAATTGATCTTACACGCAAACAATATTGCTTCTTTAAAAACAAAATTGATTTAATTGATTAATGTAAATTAATTCGAAAGATAGTGGAAGGAAGTGAATAACTAAAAGATTATGGGTTAAATTAGAAATTACAGGTTATAAGTACCAGATATATTTACAGAAGAAATTGGTATTTATGAAAGATTATAAAATAAGCTGGTAAAATATGTGAATAGTATCGATCCGGAAATAACCTGGAAAGAAAATAATAACAGCATCGTATAAGTTGTTTGATATTTTACTGTAAGAATATTATAATAGGAAAATTATTTACACAAATGAGGTACCTACTATAATTTACAAAGAGTAGAAATATTTACATATAATACAATGAACTAACAAAAAAATAGGTACTTTTAGTAATTCCTAAAAAATCGTTTTTTATAATAGAATTACTATTTGTAAGATATCACTCTCAGATCAGCTCACATATAAATAAAATCAATAATAAATTAATGATATTTCAACTATTAAGTAACTATTATATTATATATTGTATGTTGTTATATTATTTTATAAATATTATTTAAATAGATTGTTATACTTACCAATATTTATATCATATCAATGTTACTCTATGTTACAACTGTTTATAGTGTGTAATTATAGTGTAAGAGTATTTGTAATTTTATAAATATTTTTCTAGTAAATTACCTACAATAAGCCTTATTTCTCCTAATTACTTCGAACGAAATGAAGCGTTAATACTATGTCACTAAAAAAATATGTATTTATATTATACTAAATATTGTATATAATATTATATAAATTATCAAAATGTATTTAAAAAGTAAAATAAGATAATAGGTACTAAAATAAATTTTAAAAAATATACATGTAACATAATACCTACACAATGTGAGTTGTGTTTATTTAGGCGACACGCTGTGGCCAGCTGCGGTAATTAATTTAATCTGATTTAGGGATGCGTTTGTCAAACGCTAACACTTGCGCTGCTTGCGCCATGTCCTCGGTTTTTGCTCGGCCAAGCATGATTTTGTCATTAACAGACCCTTCTAAGACTATGTCATACTGTGGTTACGCGTATATAATATTGAACGGAAAATATGCCATGGCTAACCAAGCTGTCTATATGACTTGGTTTGCTGTGGAATTAGCAATTTCATCTTTAGCATAATTTTCTAGGTCATTTAAAATGTCAACGGGTTGTGAAGAATATAGAATAATATATTCTACAAAGTGTACTTTTCATACTAAGCCTTTCATTGATAGGAGAAAAAGATTTTGTTTTAGACAAATAACACGTAGCCACGAAACTATCAAAGTAGGAACTACAATTTCAGGATCAAAAGCGTCTAGAATGGTGGCCTGTACCTTGGCCTTCAAGACTTCGTCTTAGCTTCTTTTGTATATTTGAAAAAATGGAAGCATTATAAAAAATATCACATAAGTATATTATTCTGTCAGACATGGCTGTAACAAATTAGTATGAAAATAAATAATATATACAATCTCGCCTGAATCAATACCTTGGTATTATGAATTAGTATTTATGAGCAGTTCTTAACAATATAATCTTGCTCAGCAGGCTGCGTGACATTATGTTTTGTATTAACTTTTATTTATATTTTATTAGCAAGACCATGAAGAAGGACATTGTAATTGAAATTGGAAAATGATATAACATAAATTATATTATTATTATGTAAAAAGAACAATAATATAATTTAAAATGTAATCAGTGAGTCAATTGTACAGTTATATTTAATACTAGCTGTTGCCCGCGGCTCCGCTCGCGTGGAAGTTGCTTATTGCGTCCACTCCCACCTCGTGCTCCCACTCCCACTCCCACTCCCACTCCCACGCCCGTTCCCGCTCTCGCTCCCACTTCCACCCCCACTCCCACTCCCACTCCCGCTCCCACTACCACTCCCACGCACACTCCCACTCCTTCTCTCACTCCCATAAACCTATTTCTGATGATAACTAATCTAAACTTAAAATGTAATATTTTTGTTAATAAATACATAAAAAACTCATACAAACATACCCGGTCCCGGTTGCCATACAAACATCTATGGCAGTCGTTACGGGTAGTTGGAGCCCTCAAAAGTCCAACCAGTCTAACTTGGAACTTCGAAATCGCCATTTGGTTGTGGAGGTCAGATGGCAGTCGCTCCACGGAAAATATCGTAGTTCAGCCGCATCACAGTTAGACTGGAAAGCCGACCCCAACTGAGTTGGGAAAAGGTTCGGAGAATGATGAAATACATAAAAAACTCAAAATCCCTAAAAACTAATAACACCACTATCCACTAATCTTACTTGAACACCACTGCGAGTGACGTAACCTACGACAAACTTATTGTTTGCGGCTGGTACAGTAATTGGGTCTAGGAATCGAACCGCAAAATTAAGTTTGTTTTTTATTGTATGTATTTTTCCGGGATAAAAAGTACCCAGTGTGCTGCCCAGGATATTGAAGAATAATTATACCAAGTTTCATCGTAATCGAACCGGTAGTTTTTGCGTGATACCTGAACAAACAGACAGACAGACAGACAGACAGACAGACAGACAGACAAAAATTTTTTTAATCACATATTTGGGTTCGGTATCGGTCTAGTAACACCCCCTACTATTTATTTTTTTGATATTTTTAATGTACAGAAATTTCACTTCTACAGATTTATTATAAGTATAGATTGCATATGGCGAAAAATTATCACCTTGTCAAAGTAAAGAATTTTTAAACCGATATTTTCCATCCAACACTAACGGAAATCAGAAAGGGAAGACTACTGTCACCTTTGTGTTTTTCGCTCCGAATAATCAGAAGAAACACAGTTTATCCATTTACGTTTTCTATTTACGCTAAGCCCACACTTTTGTATGACAAAGTCGCACAACAAACATTGTGTTGGCGCTATAGTGCTATTTCTAACACAAAGAATATAATTCATGTAGGTACATGGTAATACCTACATGCCGAGTAAGCATGTACTACAAGGCCCAAGGCAGATATTTTATAACATTGCATAACTTTGAAACAAAATTCATTGTTTGGAATTATTCTCCAAAAGTTGTAGGTAAATACCCAATAATCAACCAAGCAACTATTTATGCTTACGGTATCTTAGAACAGAATGAAAAAAAAAACAATGCAAATGTTCACGATAAAGTGTCTCTGGCCTGCATTTAAATTTTAAACATCGAAATCGCGGGTAAGTTATTCACACAGATAACAAAACATCGCAGTTAAAATAATAAACAGCTAGTTGTTGTGATGGTTTTAGATATCGAACCTATTTCGTTTTTATGCAGAGCTCTTTGAAGGTAATTATCGTGTTTTAATTTATCTGACCAAAAATCAGTATAACTAAATTAAAAAACTACTGATATGAAGGAATCATCGTTCAAAGGGTCTATAGAAATATAAAAATAGCACGTCCATAAATAAAAGGATTATAATTACATGCGTTTATGTAATAATCAATATGAAGACCTTCCTACAGACTTTAACCTACAGATATAGTCCTAACCTTTTAAATATTTATAACTAATAAAGCTAGATGATAAATATCTTCATAACCGTCCTTGTCAATTATATTATTAACTAACAGATCAAATCTAAGAATACTTAAATATTATTATCTACTGTGCATTGACAAAAATGACAGTGAAAAACCAATAGCAATTTTTTTTAAATTCTATATCTATCGTTTCTAAATCAAATCTAAAGTTCCTACCATTCACCAATACTCTTAAATATTTGTACGAATATTGCACATATTATTATATTTGGCTAGTTGTGCTGTGACTTTCTGATTGTAAAAGGTTCAAAATTTCCATGCAAAGATGTTGGATCTACCATTTCTCACATCATCCCCCTTTTTATTTCAATGTATGCATCAAAGATTTATACAGAGTAAAATTGGTAAAATTGAGATCGCTTACATAACAAAATGTAAATAGGCCAAAGTGTCGGTTCGCTCAAACATATAAAAGCGCAGAGCCAGTTAATTATGTCTAATTTCCATACAGCCGTGCCTTGTATCAATCTAACAACATTCCGTAACAAAACTTTATTCTCTTTTGTTGTATCAATTGCATGTATGCTGGCTTGTGTAGGCCTTGTTACGCGCGTTATTCAAAATAGGAACAAATAAAAAACTAACATTGAGCAACTTTGCGGCCAGATAGAACTTAATCTCTTGTGTTTTTTATTATTTCATGGTATACAGTCAGTGGTACGAACACACTAATGATATTTCTTTGTCTAAGCATTTAAATATATCCATTAATCAATGTTATGTTAAATTTAGACTACGTACATGAATAAATAATTAAGTATACATTATATAATCTAGGACAGTGGATTTATAATGTTTCAAAATTATTCTAGGAAGTTGTACACTTGAAGTGTACAACTTCCTAGAATAATTTTGTAACATTATAATAAATTTGAAACGTTAGACAAACGTACATTTTCGAATATTGATAAGTACTTATCCATTTTATTCGAACAAAAAAAATAAAACTGAATTATTGTATTCAATCGGCAGTCACCTACTTACTTTTATCAAGCTTATCTGATATCTTGATAGATACAAAAAGTTCAAAATATGCACTGATTGTAAGTAGTACTGAGTAAGTTCTAAGTGTTTTAAAGTGCACTTCTATGATTATTTTATTACTAAGTTGCAAATGGTGACAACAAGTTTTGAAAACCAAACTTACCTCACTGGGGGCCCGTTACACAGAACATTACTGTTCGCTGTAGAGATTGTACCAATAATAATCATCGCGTTCACTTATGTAGGTATATTTTATCACTAACTAGTTTGCTAAAATTAACTGTTTATAGCTGTAGTTAACCTTAACTAGACCGTACTATCAAATTTCAGAGGCAGTCTTGCCAGATTTTTATGAAACATTTCTTCTTCGACTTTTAATTTCCTGCTTATATACCTTTGACTTCTAGATTAATATCCCATTTCCCACCTTGGCAACACCTTAACACTCTTCCTAAAGTATTTACAATATCGACTTAACTCCACAAGTATGTATGTTGTAAGTTAATAAAAAAGAGTTTCGATAAATAAATAAAACAGTATACACCAGCTATATAGACACAGTCATCTTTTTGTTTCTTAAAAAGATATCTTGATCTAGAGAACGATTACGAGTATGGCTTGATTTTTAAAGTTATATAATTCATTGACAGCAGACGCACAATCCGATTTGAAATAAGTAGGTATTCACAATCACAAACATTGTATTCCATGTATGGATAAAATAACAACATGTAAGTAGTTTTATTAGATTGGCGATGTGACAGTTCGTGCAACTGTACCATACTATCAATGCAGAAATCTATGTGAGTGGCCGATGAAGACTACTTGAGAGAATAGTCTAAAGAGAGCGTGATATAAATATGGATGGAACTGAAGGTTAATTCAATAAATCGTACGGGACTCAATATAAATAGCAAAAACATCCTTAAGACAATTTAATTCTTACAAGAAGTAGCAATGTCATTATTTGGCAGTAAGCGTACAGTACTATTACATCACCAGAAAAAGTACAAATTCATTCAAGTAATGACAATCAACAATTCTACACTCTCTCTCTATCAAATCCGTACGCATAAGGACTTTTCGTAACATTCAAAGAGCAAAGATATTCATCTGCTACACAGCCGAGTGACTTATCAACTGTAGGTCTGATTTTGGCTAATATTGTGAAATGTTTTGACGAGACACTTGATTGAATTAATCACTAAAAAGATAAAGCGATAACTGATTGCGAAACTAAAATAATTAGTAGTCTATCGGCGTTTAAGTCATTAGAATACCCACTTCAAGAAAATTGTGAAGTCTGGTGATAACTTGCTTTTAACTACAATTTGATTTGTTGACTGCATGGACAATGCAAATAGAATGAATAATTTTATTTCGATGTGCTTTTTGTAGTAACACATTGCGTTCACAGACTTTGTATCTAACCTTTGAGCATTGATTACAGTTACTCTGCTACGATTCAGGGAAACTTCCTCAGGGTACGAGCTCAATAAAGTCTTAACTTACTATTTGTCCCAACGTAAAATTATAATTTACGGAGCTTTATTTTCAATACTTTTTTGCTAATGGGGATAACTGCAATAAAGTAAAGGCCCGTTTCTTAGTTCGAACACATATCTACACTAGTAACTTCAATTTTCATTTTCCAACACAATATCCTTTTTTGAGAACTCGGTGCATACAAAAATGAGTTTTTGGGCTGCACTATAAGACGATTTCTTGTTAATTCCTGTTTTCCTTTAAAATAATAAATGCACTGAATATATTCTACACAGAATCAGGCTTTCGTGCGACAGTTGCGCGACTGCAGTTAGGCTACGTGAGGCAGCATTCCGCAACATGTCGATAAGCATCACCCAACAATTGTTCTTCTCATGACCTTGAGACTGCGCTATTTGTGTTTTAATACGCAATTACATATTAGGGTGATCGTTATGTGTGACATTGTAATAAACTAGTTCACCATTGGTGTTCTTAACTGATTCTTAAATGGTTCAAAGGTTACTCAGCTAATAAAATAATTCTTTGTGTTTTGTCATAAAGGAGCGTTAATGATTCATTTACGCGCTTGTGACATAGATAATGCCACTTCTACGGTTAGATACAAATCGCTTAAATGAGTTTAGTCTCATATTTCACACTCATACCTAACATTTAGTGCCATTGTGTTGTTACGTTATAATACCGTGTGAATAATTTTTGACTATTAAAATATTTGCTCTATATATTTCTATATTTTAGACATAGTTTATATACTATTTATGCCTTTGTAATATTTGCGGAAGTTTCCACAAATAAAACTGCTTTTAATGTATTATCCTAGATGATTTTACTTATTTATATTTTTACAGTTCTAACGACGTTTCAGTAGCTTTTCAGCAGCTATGCTCATAGACTAAGATGATGAAAGTGAATTATCTTGAAGTGCATATTAATCTTAAAGTGACCGATGTTTATTAATTGTTAGTGTTACTATTTACCTATGCAAAATTAGCTTGAAATTTTCTGAGACCTTCCTATGTATCTAATCTATGCTTTTTAGCGGGTTTAAGCCATTTGAGTAACTGAGTAACTAAATTCAAAGTTCAACCTTCACCCTTCCAATTGACTTCCATATCAAAGTTGAGAACGGTACACTAGCCGTCACGTGCCTTGAGTATAATTGTGTTTTATTTTAACTTTGTTTTATAAATTCTTTGGTATAAGTACATATTTGCTTATCTTGATTTGAGCAGTCTGATACAGTGATGTAATGTTCGTAGTTTCATGGTAGCTACTGAGTATTTTATAATTATTTATTTTTTAATTGACTATCAGTCGCATCATTTATATTTTTTGAGACCCTCACCATACGAAAGTTTAAAACTCTGCATTCATAGTGAGTGGGACACTGAAACCGCATTGTTACAACGTCTATTATATAACTCACAGAATGTAGATGTGTGTTTTGTACCTAACTAAGTTTGGTCATTTTTATTAGTGTTTCTATATGTATTGTAAATCAATATGAATATTATATATAGGCATATATATACATGATATGCATATAAAATAGTACACACAATAGTTATATACAATAATAATAAATAAAAAATGTAATTAAAAATCAAAGAAAAACTACGTGTGCTAATTCTACGTTCTTCTAAATTTTTCTTTCAATTTATTTGACGAATAGGTACCTATATTTCATGTGTGATACCTAAATACACTAGGCATTCCATAATTGAATTTCAATACCTTACAATAATTTATATATCTGTGGTTACTAACCTGTGTCCCCCCTGGGATCCCTGCCACCAGCGCTTGATAAACCCGAGAAACCGGAATATCCGGAGTAGCTTGGTGCTCCAAAACTAGATCCGAAGTCCGAAAAGTGAAGACCGAAGTGACCGAACTGTGCTGACGACAGTGCTATACACGCACATAAGACAAATACCTGTGGACAAAGAAAAGGGAGATAAATAATAATGTTAATTATCCGAAGAAAATGAAAAGACATTTAAATTTAATATTAGTTTAGTATAAATAATATTGAAGTAAAATCCATGAGGAACCCCGCTTCCTCGAGAACTGTACGAGTACCGGTCTAGATTTGTGAAGTTTAAACCAGTGACTCTGATTTTGGCCTTAACTTTGACCTCTAACTCGTATAAGGTTATTTTAAAATATTTGCAACAACTGTCTAGGCATAAAGTTACTCATAACATAATGCACTCAGTAGATGATGCTGAAAAAAATAAACCTAATATGCGTTGAAGTCAAAAACCGATAAAATGTGTTACGATATAGTGTAGATCAAACTCTGGCTTTCAGAGATGCCGCTTCAATATACAAACGAAATTAAAAACCATATTCATCTGCCCAATCACGACTTTTGAAGGTCATATTAATGATATTTGCAACTTCATAATAATTTAGATTATTTTAAAGATTGAATAACTCCTACTCACGTATCAACACTTCGGCATATATCGCAATAGAAACACAACAGTGGTCAAAAGTCAAATCTATTAATAATAATAATATATAGATGGTATCAATACTTGACTTAAAAGTTACAGATATGTTCCTTACATATGACCCAAATTCGCCATATTTATCAATCGAACAAAGAACCTTTTAATCGAACATTATAACAATTAAGTAACATGTACATACTAACATATCATTTATTTAATCACCTCAATCTATCAATCGCCTCGGGTAGGCCACTGCAGGTCTTCCGCGGTACAATTTCGAAACTTAAATTATTTTTGTGTGCAATAATAATGAGTCTAATCGCGCCTTTCATTCAATCGCAAAAAATCTAAACCTATGTTTCATTTAATTTACTGCCTAGAAACCATTTTTTTACTACCGAAATAAAGGAGCTATGATACAGAAAAAACTGCCTCAGTTTTCATAACGACGCGACGTTTGATTTGCAATGTCCGGTATTTTCATAGAGGTTAGTAAAAAAGAATAATGAACAGAGTGAAAAATGAGACCATGAAATACCGACATAATTATTTGGATCACCAGGATATTGTACTTTCTGAAGTATTTTCATTGGTTCATATAGTATTGAGCAAACAAAACATTTTCAATGACATTAATTATATGTTCGAGTATTTATAAATAGAACGTCAATTCAACGAAATAATTACCCATGTCGAAAAATATTTCATCATTGTATTAAAATTGAAAGTATAGGTACATGTTTGAATGTGTAGTTGCTAGACAATTAAATAGTCCTTTATCTATAAGTATCTGATAATTAATAAGTCATTACTAAAAGAGACACAGTCCTATGCTGACTATGCTGACTAACTTTTGTGATTGGTTGTGAAAATCACAGATGATCTATGTGGTTATATGGAACATGTTTCTGAAGACATAAACACAAAATATACTGCCTATATTACGCTTGGTGTAAAAACAGTATTTTACACCATAGTATTAACAATAATAAATCTATTATCTATTCAAGATGAAATGACATTCAACGTAACATTGGCAACATTTTTAAAAAAATTCAAAAAGTTTATCTAAATAATGTTATAATAAAACCGTTTTTAGTTATAATATGCAAATATATCACGGAAACATAACAAAAATCGTTACGTAAGCACTACATACAGTCATACAGAAACAGGTTTAGATATAAAACAGGTATGTGAACTTGATATGTGACCTCAGTGAGGCTGTGGGTGTGCGTGAACTCTGCACAGCTGATATATGTGCACGTGAGTAAGCAGCAGACTGGCGACAAAAACGTTTTACACGTTTTTATTTGAAACTATCTTTTAATTACTACACATTATATGCATTAATAAATGAATTTAATTTTTTGTTATTTATCAACAAAAAAACTGCTTCATACATTTGCTCTACAACATGCAAGACAATGAAAATGTACATGAAGAGTATACGAAGGCCGTGTACTAAGTACGTATTCTGTGTGTGTATGTGTACGTGTTTACCCCGAAAACATACTATATGCATATGCATTATTACCAAGAAATTTATCTGAAGAAGCTATAATTACTTAGCTTATCGAACCAACATAGTTAACCATTAAGTTTCATCATGTGTACCAGATGTCAATAAGCCCATATATCATTCTTTCCCGCGTACTACTTCAAAAAATATAAAAAAAATGATTTTCAAAACTTGTTATCAAATTTAACTACGTTTACAACAGTAATCTTTTAATTTTAAACTACATTGAAAATTTATTACAGATCAATTGCTTCCGTATCTTTAAACAATTTATCTAGAGCGAGAGAGTTTTCGCAACAACCCAGTACCTAAGGGCCCAGTTACAGTCGCCCGTCTGCATAGTCCTACGCAACCTGCCTATTGCAGATAAGTTGTAAATGCTTTCTGAAACCAATATGGTAATTAGTTCAATACACTTTGCTTGCAACACTGACATATTTTGCTGCCGGTTTGTAGTCTTTAGCGATAGATTAGCTTTATCGCTTGAAGACTTAGTATTGCTACCGGCAGTGTTTTAATACTTCCGCGTATTGACTTGAGGATCCGGTCTGCTGACCTTACTTTGAAATAATAATGCACAGTCTACAGGAATGATAGTACATAAATTTCTTGAGAGATATTATTATATACAACACTGTATTTTTTTCTGACATGTGATGTTCATCTACCGTACCAAAGACATGTCACTTTACCTAGGAGATTTCGAAACCAAATTAGGTTCCTACTAAACTTAATTTTGTTTTATTTAGAAGCAATTTTGATATCTAGTGTAAATTTATTAAAATTCTATTCCTAAAAACAAATTCAATAGTCTGATTACTTTAAGGTCCTGACATAAAATGTGTATTATTAATCGAATATAATCTTGGTACCTACTAAGCCTTCTAATTAAACTACTAATACCGGAAATGATAAAGAGCCGTGGGCAGTGACAAGCGGTTGATGCATATGCAGAAGGAACACCTTAATCATTTTAGTATAAGTGTAATAAATTTCAAACAGATTTTTATCACTCATTTGGCACAAACTAAGGAGATATGAAATCTAAGGAGAAAAAAATTGCTCCGTTATACTGAACACAATAAAAGTGTTTGACCTACTTGCTACTTGCATGTATTCGTTCGTAAATGAACCAGAAAAAAAAACCAGAAGATGATTATACCTACTAAGTGTACATATATTAAAATGTAGGTACTCAAGTTACAAAACCAACAATTTACATTCATAGTAGTGGTACAGCAACGTATAAATTCGTAATTTATTGTTAAGTATTGTAAAACTGTAGTTTCAAAGTGATTTGACAGCGGAAAAACCAGAATCGAAATAAATAAGATGGACCTTCGAGATGTTACGTATTGGTGCAATAGGTGCAGTAATAA
This sequence comes from Lithosia quadra, assembly GCA_963576445.1. Taxonomy (NCBI): domain Eukaryota; kingdom Metazoa; phylum Arthropoda; class Insecta; order Lepidoptera; family Erebidae; genus Lithosia; species Lithosia quadra. Next base: position 11,636,252 of record OY754880.1, on the reverse strand, counting down.
AATAGTTTGAATATTACTTTGTTGGTGGAGCAATATTTCGTTTAAATACTGTGTAAGAAGTTTAGTGAATGGTACTAGCAGTTGATGAAACAGAACGCGATAAAACTAAAACATAATTATTAACAACGCGATATACTTACATTATTTGATAGTTTGAAAGGGAAGAATGTCTAGAATGGGCTTCTAGGCGCGATATACCTACTTGTCCTCAAGGACTCTGTTGTCCGTTATTAGAAATTTCTACATTGCTTCACCACTATTTGACGGAAGTCTATGCATTTAAATCTATTCGAAATCTAAATTTTATAGTAGCACATGAATGTTACTTAGACAACTTTTAAAAAATGTGTTGCTAGCTCATCAGCCACCTATATTTTCTAAACAGATTTATCTCATCCAGGAACTAGAAAATGTATGTAATACTCAAAATATAGACCTAATGCACTGTGCAGAGGAGTCCTGATTAAAAAATAAAACATTATTTATTTTGGAGAAATTTGTAATTTCCAAAGTCATTCATCGTAAAATAACATAATTTGTTAGTTCGTTAATTTTATTCATTTATTTATTAATGATTTAAGTAAGCACAGAAAAAAGACAATTAAAACAAACGGATTTAGATAAAATCACTATCAAAATACTAACATTTTTTTAATACAGTTAGGCATAAGCAGAGTTTTTGTATATTTACGTATTGGCATCAGGTAACGCATGATTCAATTAGATTTTTTCGTCATTTTTCTTATAATAATAATAATTAGTAGAGCATTGATTTCTTATTCAAATTTATAACTTCCTTACTTTGTGCTTTAGTTTATAAAAACCAAAATTTTAACCAGGATGTAACCTACAATGGCTACAATCAGTTGAACAGAATTTTATCTTCAAATTAAAGATTTTAAAATGTTTTTCAACTTCACGCCACATAACTCATTCAGGGGCTAAATGGGAAATTATAACAATAACAAGACGTGAGCTATTTATCTTTGCCATCCTGATTGTAAAAAAACTTTTTATGAGTTTGTAACTGATATTAACCAAACAAGTCAACAACTGATAGACTTGTAAGGTAACTTCTCTGACTCTATGTAAGTAGGTACTGCATTTGAGTATAAATAGCGCTTGCACACGTACTTGATAAGATTGTTGTCATTGCAAACTACTTTTTCACTAGCAAATTGATATGTGTCGTAATATTTATTATTCACTATACAAGTAGTATTTCGCAAAACTCTTATAACTTTAACAAAGTTTCTAAAATATGCCTTTTGTTAAGAAGACTCAAGGCGACACGTGCTGGGTCAAAAACAGTAGCAACGTTAACGCGAGTTTGAGAATAGACATCGCGAAAGCGAATCTATGCAAACATTTTTTACGAACGACCAGTACCCCTAGTTAAAAAAGGAAAGTAACGTTAAAAGTTCCATTTGCGTAAAATAAACATCGATAAATAATTCATACAAGCATATAAATCAATAAATTTGAGATCGACACTAGATTATTCCTTTTTATAATAGCGCTTTCGAAATCATAGTGGCCTTTGTGAGGTCTAATATTGAGAATAATGCTTTTAGACAATTAATAAAATTCTTAAAATTGCAAAAGAATCCCCTAAAAATACTACGTAGGGCTGAAAACTCTTCGATAACGGATAACGATATCCTTCACCAGTTGTCCGACTCATCTAATCAAACACTTGTCAAACGCACCCATTTATAAACTTGACCGTGACAGCATTACTCAACCGCAGAACATATATTGATCCGCACGAGCAACTTTTCGTCACGCATCTCACAACTATTTTAATCTAAATAATTCGCTAAATTATTTCGAGCAGAAACAGGAACAAGTGCGTAATAATTGTCTACAAGCGAATTAATTATCACAACAATTCCTAACAAGGTCACTTATAGCCTAAATGATAGAAGTGTGTCAGTCATGTTATGTTTATAATAACCTTACTTATTTGGTGCGGATTTAGGAAACAAACACGACGTCTATGACTTGGTGCGACTTCAATAAATTGGCAATCGAAGTCACACGGTGTCGACTGGCTAGGTTGCGATACCGAAGCATTGCTATGTGACATATCAAATTTTACGCCGTTCGTTATTTGGTTCTACTAGCGGGACATTAACAATTGAAACCAGTGACAATAATTTGTATAATTGCTTTGTTAAAGTGCCAACACTTACTGCCAGTATTTTAAAGACCAGAAGAAAGAAAACTCACATGGGCACAAGATGCATTATGGAAGAATTATATTATTGCTATTCTTAGTAGGTACGTTATTTAGTCATCATTATAACATGAGATATTATAAGTTGTACGCAACTAATCCACTATAAATCACCATGTATGTACATTGCCATAACGAACAATGTATAATTTTTCTTAAAAAAGCCAATGTCTTTCGCATTATCTCTATTTTATTTTGTGTATTTTTGTATACCGCTGTCTTCTTCTATCCTCTTGTAAAACCAATATATGAGTTTTGTTGGGTAATGTCAGGTTTCCAAATAACTGTGTTAAAAGTAAGGAATGTAAATAGATGCCACACGAAGCGCAAATTATTTTCTCATCAAAGACTAGTGTCATTTGTTCAAGAAATTTCACACCACACATTCCAACATAATGTTTAACGCTTTGTTATCTGTGCTTATGTCTCGTGCGATCGCGAAGTTTAGGATTCGATTGCTTAGAGCCACCTTAGCAGAAGCAGGTCGAGGCGACTAGTTGTGCGCGATGCCTCCCCCCCTCCCCTATGCCGGGGGCATGGCATGGTTCTCAAGCTCGAAGGGGCGGGTCAAGCCGGGGTGCGAAGGAAATGCTCTATGGGCCACCTTACAACCTGGCGTCAGAAGACCCTAGACGGCGCGCGGCGTGCGAATTTAATCGGTAAGAGTTCGACATAACCTGCCCCGCTGGGTGGGTATCCATGAGGATTTTTTTTGTCCGCACGGACAAACAAAAGGATTCGATTGCTAAATGCGATCATTAGATCTCATTCCGCGTATGTCTGACAAGCGACAAGCTATTGCACGGATAAATGCAACCTTATAATCGTACAAATGAGAGTGCATCGCGGACATTTTGACCGAAATATGCTATTCTATGGATAAATATGTAAAAATATTAGCTTTGATCCTAAATATTGCCATGTATAATATGTACCTACCTATTTAATAAAGACTAAGTAAGCTTATACGTATACTAGAAACCACATTATAATTAGCCGAGCCGAAAATATTATTTTATTAAAATAACAACAATAGATGGATCGAACAAAAATGTACTAATCTGAGCTGCGTCTGCAACCTATTTACTTCCAACTAGTTACAATTAAGTGTGCGCATCGGCACACCCAACATCATTATCAAATGAATTTACAAGCAGTTTACATTGTACTATTAATATACGCACTGAATACGCCCGATACAACAAATATTACTGCAAGTTCTTGACACATACGATAATGGCAATTTTTTTTTTTCAATCAAAAATACACCTTCATCATTTGTATTTAGAAACCAAATACCGAAGTATAATTACCATTGAACCTGTCATAAAGACTAAGGACTTTTCAGACAAATGAACTGCAATAAAAATTCAATCTTGGTGGTTTCTCTTGTGATGAAAAGGTGACAGGTGAGGCGTATGTAAATACCGTTCTGCCTCAAAGACCTTCCAAAAATGGAACAAACTATTAAGCATAATTTGAAGGATTCAGTAGTATCCATGAATCATTTCAGCTTCAATATAAATCATATTTGAAATTCAATTATGTTTATGCATCAATCTTTAGCTACACGCACCTCACTATTTGGTATTGTTACGAGTATCAACATCCATACTGAGTGACTTTTAGATATTATATAGTAAATCGTCGGCCCATATATAACCACCGTATACGTTTTCCTTTTAACTTCGCCCTATATTTTAAAATTTCCCAAACCAACTATTTGTCTAATAGTAAGGAAAACTTGTTTCTAACAAAAAATAGCACTAATAACCACCTCTGACTTAGCATTTGAACACTGTATTGCTACGCCACTGACTCAAACGGTTTTTTTTAATAAAAAAATTGTGTTCACAAACCCACAATGACAATAAAAATATTAAACACCTATCCAACGACATGCGACGACTTATGGGGAAGACTAAATGTATTTCAGTTTTATCTCATATCCACACAGGCTACCTTATACTGTAAAAAAAATATGCAGGCAGGTTCACTTATGGTAAATTTATTGATCTACTACTAAATGTCGAGGATTTATCAACAATCCTAAAGTTATAAATAATAGTTACCTCTTTGCCTTAGGAAACAGTTAGCCTATCTATGTGTACAATGGTTTCTATTTTGAGTAAAAGTTTGAGATGATACCGACGGCTACTTTCTACCATTGCACCGCTCACCACTGGCAATTAGGAATTACTTGCTTCAAACGGAACTGCCTCCAGCGGTCACGCAAATTATGACATGAATTTCCTGCCATGGTTCTCACATAATACTATAGAATAGGGTGTGTTGAAATTACCCACTCTGGGCACCGTCTATTAATGTTAAATATGAGCTGAAACGAAACCTAAAAAGCAGACCCTGAATTAAAAAATGCGTTAATTAATTTATATGATCTTGAAAAATTACTGTTAGGAGGCCTTGAAAAAATATGTATTACACGTTATCTATTTGTTTCTCATAAATTACAACATACGTTTCTCTGTTTAACGGCTTATCTAGAGGCCAGATATGAGTTCTTCTTAAAGTCGTTACGGCCATAGCCGACAAGCTGTAACGGTCTGCAGAAGATATAACATATTGCCTCACGCCATTTTTAGTACGCATTATTAATTCTTTTCACTTGGCACAGTTCGATGCTTAGAACCCTTTTTATTTTATGATAGAGTCCACGCCCGTAACCGAAAATTAGAAAATGTAATCTCTTAATGTATAATGTATATCGTACAGAAAAAAATGGATCTAGTATGTTTATTCGTGTTACTAGGTGTTTAGTAGTGTATAAGTAGGATAGAATATTATGGTATGTTGTGATATGTTTACACAATTTACAGTAATTTAGAAGTAGGTACCCAATTAGAATATTATATTTAGTTGTGATCCAAATCAAAATACTCTAGACCCTAATATGGTCGTGGAGATCTCTCAAATAATTAGGCCACAGTAGAACGTGGCTTGTGCGTAAAATGTGTACACTACAATTCACAAACCGTGCGCATGCGTGCAGTGAAAATGAATCAAGTGTGAACGCACTTGAGCGGTTGCGACACATGATGCAATTGAGTCCGAGCTATTGTGCGCCTTTGTTGTAAGTCTGTAAGTCTGTAGTTAGTATTATACGTCTAATGATAGCACAATGCAGCACTTAGAATCTGAGAGAGCCAAATCAATTTATTTTTGGCAACTTATATCATGATGTGGGCTGTGTTGGTAAAATTATCATTCCTTGCTAGAGTTAATGGCAATAGGCTCGCCACCTATTACATTGGGACCTAAACATAAACTGGCGAAATGAGGGTGCACCTCTACCTACCCCTTCGGGGATATAGGCGTGAGTTTATGTTATGTTATACTAGAGTTAAGACAGTTGTTACCGTAAACTTAGTATCCTGAGATTATGGTTAATAGGAAGAGCTATGAAGAAGGTCAAGCGAGAAATATTGTTAATTATACCTTATTGTATTTTATTATGTTGTTAATGGTACCTTTTATACCTTTATTTATTCAAGTCATCTAGGTTTAAAAAATTGTAATATCCAAGATCATGCAATATTTAACTCCTATTGCGTTACATTTTGTTCGATTGCAGCAGCTATCTAATTTACTACCTTTTCTATGTATATAAAATATACAACCCATCTGACAGTAAGCGTAGCTTGTGGATACTTGAATACTAAACGTGAATCGCACTGTAAGAGTGAGTGAATAGTGCAGATAGGAACAGAGGAAGTTAGGCCAACGAAAGTATTCTTACTAACTGCAAGATTAATTTAGTAAAAGGTTGATAAATAATCGTCAGTTGAACCTATTCATGTTGGGAACAAGGAATAACATATTTAACCAAGTCTTCTCTGACGTGTTATTCAAAATAATAATACAAAAATAGTTTTAAGTTGCACTGTACTTTAAATATAAGTACTTCACGTGCTGCCGATAAAATTACTGTGTCGGACTATTAAATAATATAACCGGGTAAAGTACAGGTTACGAAGTTAGGAGCATTACACAAGTGACTTTTGTAACGATTTTAGACGTGCATGTGTCTTGCGACCGAGGAATCGTGTTCAAAATCAGTGAAAATACACTTTATTATTTGTTTGAATTTTGTATAATAATTGACGATTAATTTATTACGATTTTTAATAAATTAATTAACCCACAGTGAATAGCATAGTATATATCCACGCTACGCTCAAAGAAATAAATACGGTTTAAAATAATTATGTCACCTATACGTACTCTCCCAAATTGAAATTGGTTGAATACCAGTTTTATATTAAAAGTAAAACAGTGATTTTTAATCAAGTAAACTTGTTCAATAATCAACATTACCTTAGAGCAACTAGGTACTCAAATAGCTCTATTATACCAAGATTTAAATTATTTATGTATTTAGGCCACAATGCTATTAAAGTATGCCAAAGATATTGTGCTACATACTCGTACGTACGTATGTCCCAATAATTCTAAAGTTCTACCAAAATAATTGTAGAGGAAGTTAAAATGGTTATAACAATCATAATATAATATCATTATATAATTACACAGATTAGGTATTATCCTTACAAAATGATACACTATGCTTGTTCTTCATATTAAATTAAAGGATGTAAATAAATATTGATCCTGGAGCAGTGAAATAATCAATGCATTATGTCAAGGACACCAACGTTCGCTTATATTGGACCATCAGTATTCATCTGTTTGTCAACGATTCAACGGTCCTGTCGGTCACCACTAGTAATAAATAGGCTAGAATTTGAGTTAGAAATACAGGTTAATTTGACAATAGAAATAGATTGTCCATTTTGTGACCATTAACGACTAGACATTTGATATTTGAAATAATATCTAAGTAGTTATTGCATTTATATAACTTAAATTAAGACTGTGGGAAAACGATGTGAAATCAAACACTCGAATATAGGAACAGCCTCTTATAATTTAGGAACGTATTTAATTAAAACTATATTGGTAATTATTCGCACAGATGTTCCTGTATTAAAATAGTTATTCATCTAATGATAATTCTTATCACGAATCCGGATGCTAGTCAAGATCAAACGTTTAATAAATAAAATGCTCACCAGCAAACTCTGTTTCATCAATTATGATGATGACTTGTGGTTGTATGAGATTATCTTCCGTTTTTTTTGCATAGCAATTTTTTATTGTTGTAAATAAATTGCACCGTGAAACACGTTTAACTATTGATAGTTGTTGTAATTGTATGATGACTTCAGGTAAGATAATTAAACACTAACAATGATGTGTTATAATTTAGCAAAAGCTGGAGTAGATCTATAAAACTACGGTATTATGATTTCATTTTATCAGTTATCCAGTTACCAAGAATGTGTGTGTTCTAACTCAACTTTTTACACTCGTCTATGTTAAATATAGATTTAATATAAGTTCTATCGATCAAATCGAGCAATCATTAAATTAAAGCTCACTCTGATACGCTAACAAGAATATTAATTATATGCGCAGTACCTACCTAATTGGTAATACTGCATAGAAACAGCATTGAATACCTGTCTAAGCAGTTGTGTATAATTATTTATAAATATAATGGGTTGAAATATAAAATAACAATTATTTACAAAAGGAAAAACGTGTTGAATTGTTTATTAATATTTATTTCTTGATTTTTTAAATAATAAGAGCTGCTCCGACAAGGCTTCCAGCCAGCCAGTTTTATGTAAATAACAATTTACACCTTCATAAATTTTAATTCTTGGTTTAAATTGCTCAGATAGAATCGATATATTGTATTTTTCTAATATTATATTATTATATTAATATTATATTATTATGTATTAATGTTAACACTAATACTACGGGAGGTAGCGTTAATTTTTTTTGGCAAGCGACAGCGAGTTGATATTCTCCACGATAATAGATCTTTATTGATACATACCAGAATTGACCGTCAGAACCCGCACCCGCGGAGGAGTCGAAGGTGACACCATGGTAAAGTTGTCAAAAAAAATTACGCTCCGAGCAATCATTAGCCACGTGAAACTTTATATGGTGATTCCTGAGGTCATTTTCAACTGAGAAATAACCGTCAGATGTGGTGTAGAGTAATGGTTATTGGTCAGTCGCGTATATATTAGACCAGTGCCGATAGTCTTTGAGACAAAATAAATTTATAGTAGGATGAAACCTGTTGGAAAAGGATCAGAATATAACAAAAATGAAAGGAAAAATAAATTACGGGTGATCTGAGGTCGGGAAGTGGGGAGGGGTGTGAGTTTTAAGGGTAAAAACGGCTTATCTCGATTTCCGGCAAAACTATAAGTCCTATGGAAAAAAGTCAAATGACAAAGTTGTAGGTAATAAAGAGACCTACAACTTTTCATTTACACTTTTTTCACATAACCTCAAAATATATGTGAAAAATTCAAATAATCAAGTTTTTGGTTTTTTATTTTTATCTTAGGCAAAACAAATTTGTTTTCCACGAAATTTGGTGAAAACTTAGCTTTTTATGTCCTACAGACACTGTATTTTTTTTGATTTGAAATACTCTTTTTTTCAGCTTATTTTGACTAAATATCGAAAAACCACCCTAATTTTCAATCGAAAATTCTCACGTCAAAATATCAGCTTTTTAAAAAAAGTCAGAGAGTTTTTTGTTCTCTGAAATCTCTTCTTTCTGATAATGTAAAAATACATATACATTGCTATGGTAAATTTTCTCAGAAAATGCAAAGAAGAAAAACTCGAATTCGAAATTAATATTTTTGTATTTAGTCATTTCCTGAGAAAATTTACCATAGCAATGTATATATATTTTTACATCATCAGAAAGAAGAGATTTCAAAGAACAAAAAATTTTTTGACTTTTTTTAAAAAGCTGATATTTTGACGTGAGAATTTTCGATTGAAAATTAGGGTGGTTTTTCGATATTTAGTCAAAATAAGCTGAAAAAAAAAGTATTTCAAATCAAAAAAAATACAGTGTCTGTAGGACATAAAAAGCTAAGTTTTCACCAAATTTCGTGGAAAACAAATTTGTTTTGCTTAAGATAAAAATAAAAAACCAAAAACTTGATTATTTGAATTTTTCACATACATTTTGAGGTTATGTGAAAAAAGTGTAAATGAAAAGTTGTAGGTCTCTTTATTACCTACAACTTTGTCATTTGACTTTTTTCCATAGGACTTATAGTTTTGCCGGAAATCGAGATAAACCGTTTTTACCCTTAAAACTCACACCCCTCCCCACTTCCCGACCTCAGATCACCCGTAATTTATTTTTCCTTTCATTTTTGTTATATTCTGATCCTTTTCCAACAGGTTTCATCCTACTATAAATTTATTTTGTCTCAAAGACTATCGGCACTGGTCTAATATATACGCGACTGACGAATAACCATTACTCTACACCACATCTGACGGTTATTTCTCAGTTGAAAATGACCTCAGGAATCACCATATAAAGTTTCACGTGGCTAATGATTGCTCGGAGCGTAATTTTTTTTGACAACTTTACCATGGTGTCACCTTCGACTCGACCGCTACCAGACCGGTTGACGGCCAACTCTGTTATGTATTAATAAAGCTCTATTATCGTGGAGAATATCAACTGGCTATCGATTGCTTGTTAGAATTAACGCTACCTCCCGTACTATAAAACATCTTAATGAATCCCTACTTTTTTATAATTCAAAAGACCCTCATTTGACCACTATCTTACCTGTTGGTAAGTGATGATAATGGTCAATGATGATGTTTAATTTAGGTATATAGCACTGCGTAGTATGCCCTAAAATTTCCTCACAATGCCTAAACACATAGTATGTCTTCAGATATGCGGTAGCTACTTCATGTGTCACCCACAAGGCTGCAAAGCCAAGGTTAGGCACGTTACTAGTTCAGTCAACAGTGGACTCGACATATTATGCCACACCTCTATATCAAAGTTGTTTAAATGTAACAATTTACTTGTTACGTTGCATAGAACATACAGACTGCATATCAGATCGAAAGCGCCACGTCAAGAAGGCTATAGTGGCCCCGAATTTTTATGTTAAATTTTATTGTTATAGTATTATATTATTATCTTGAAGGACATCTTATATGTGTAAAAATACAAGTTTTAGTCTTATACCGTTACACAACTCGTTTATGTTCATTTAACTGATTAGTAGATCAAGTCGATAGTCAAAGTAAGAAATGCATCCTTTTTCGATATTTTCCTTAAAAACGACATAACTTTTAAGGGCAGTTTATGAAAGCTCATAGAATAATAATCTAAAAGAGTTATATACGAGATATGATTTCGGTTATATTCGAGACTTTCATCTCGGAGTCCGCTTTCCTACTTGTTTTCAATTTTATCCAGTTCTTGGCATTTAGTTAAAATATTTTCCTTAATATAGGTACCTAAAGATACTCAAAACAATCCATTGCCGAAAGCTTTCGTAGTATTCGAATAGTTCCTCATATTTATGTATGTTTAGGTATTCATTAATTACGTTATCTTTGTGATAATTTTGCATCAAAATCATAATATCATATATCTGAAAGCTTATGTCTATCCCCTTTATCGTGACCTAGTGATTTAGCATAAATTATTTTATGCTAAGTAACCAATCTACAAGTTCACAGTCTTCCAATAATTTATACTGATATCTTTTATCAAATCGAGTTACGTAATATATGCATATGTTTTGTCCTTAACTTTACGCTAACATTCAAAGTAACTCTAATTTCGAGGTATACAACCTGTCAACATTTCAAATCTGTCCATTTAGTGTTTTTAGAGGTTTACGCCCTCATGCATACGGATCATCATCATTTATCATAGCGTTAGCACCCATTGCACCTCAACCTCAACCCTCATGAAACCTGCGCTAGGACTTCGTCCTTTAATCAAATTATACTGATTAGCAGATGAGATTGGCCTCAAAGATCTTGGTAGGGCCTTCAAACACCCCACCATCAACACACGAATGCTGTATATTAGATACATTGGAATTTTCTTAAGGCGACCGCTAGAATACCATCGCATTGCCGTATTTACACATTATGCCATGTGTCTCCGTCTTGACTATAATTTACCGACCATTATATCGTCAAGGTATATTGACGTGCAGAGAAGTGGTTACTAACAAAGAGATATTAATCAACGATCTGACGTGCTCTAACGATCAATACTAGTTTGTTATTAACTGAATTATGATACGTTAAATTAATGATTTACCAAAGACATTGCGGTAATATAACGTTAATTATATGATAATGGAACTCCGATGGAGGTCGTTCGTACTCTCATAATAGTACTAACTGCTTCCCGCAACTTCGCTCGAGTGGAAACCCTTTTTCGCTGAGAATTTCGTTCACTAATTTTGGCGTGAAAGAAAAATAATAAGTACTTACCTATATATCGCAATTTATGTTTTACGATCCCATGGAAGTAGGTGACCCCATTAAAGAAATCGAAGCGATAATCGATTTATTAAAAAATATTCAGTACATAACACAAGAAATATTTATATTCGCCCAGGCGGAGCCGTTGACTTAAGTTAGTTTTGTATTATTACTGTTATAACCATTATCTAAATTAAACACATATAAACATTTAATTTATACGTATACCTACTATATGCAGGTACGTATAAATTAAATTAAATAATTAATTAATGTAAATTAAAAAGTAATGTAGGTACCTTCATCTAAAATGTAATGTAAAATACGTAACATTACCTATTATATAATGTGTTTTTAAGCTAAATGATACTTTTCATAAACTATTTGCTAGCAATGATCTTATATTTTAAATATGAGATCCTTTGTTGCTAGGCAGTTTGTGGGGCACTGAATGTGAACCCTAAGAAGTAAATTTATCTCACCAATAAACTTCGCAGACATGACAAATCCAATAAACTTCTTAAACTAAGTGCAAGTCGTATAATTCACATTTATTTATTACACTGTATACAGTTCCGCATTCCGAAAGACAAGCCTTTACCAACTTGACCGTGCGGTCTGCCGCCCGGGCGGATTTCATACATTCTCGTATTTCCCGGCGCTATTATTATCATACCTACATCGCGGATATGTACTTTATCATTTCGACATAATATGTACAAGGATATGTTTATGTTGAGTGAGATCCTTGACCACCATATATCATAATTTTTCCCATTGCCCCTTTACCTCTCAGGTGCAGGCAAATAGGAAGGCCTTCAGGTAATAATAATAAGGTCTCTAGTAATCAATTATCACTACATTGAAAGTCAAAGTTTTTATTGATATACACATGACTAGTCACAATAAATAAATTATTCGGTATATCAGTATTTGTGTTTCTTTTAACATTTTTGTTGGTGCATTGATTTCCACATTCCAGTTAAACTTGTTACCATTATTCAAGTTAATTAACCTAAGAGTTGTCGTAATTTATACCTACCTACCAAATTGAGTTATGTTCGATAAATTCGGTTACTGGGCCTACCAATTCAATGTAAACATTATCTACCTCTTATAATCACACCTACATAGGTATGTAAATATATTTAAAATCCAAATTAAGGAAGTATGACTTAAATTATTAATGACTGAGTAAAATCAAATATTCAAATAATGTCATTCAACTGTCGTAAGAGTAAGTATATGAAATAAATTATTCTTAATGCATATGTAACACTTCCGAATAAAATACATTTACCTAAATATTAAAACATAAACACGCTACTTTAAATAACATTACAAGTAGGTATTTATAAAAATGAATTACCTAATAATAAAATTTTCTATTTTAAATTAATAAATTATTAATAGTTAGAGAAAATATTGTAAAATGATCAAGTTTATATGTTGTCAAACCAGTTAGCTTATATCACACCGATCACACGGCAAAAAGTCGACTAGGGCCATGAATGGTCAGCACACGTCACATAGCGGGAAGCCCGGTGCGCGAGAGCAGACAGACACTACACACATGCTCACACATGACAGGCGCGGGCGTGAGCGCCGGACCGGGCGGTCGTACAACTTCCGCCTTCCGACTACTACTATAATTATATTTTTATCGATTCTATAATTATGCATAACTATTATTTATTTATTTTGGCTCCTTCGTTTAAACTATAATAAAACTTGACCTTTTATGTCACCGGAACAGTATTGATTAATCTTGAATTAGTACTATTATTATGTTAATATTGATAGACTACTGATCGCTACATGAAAAATATCGGTCAAATGCGAGTTGGATTTGTGCACTGAGGAATTCGTTCACAATCGGATGAAGGACAAACCTAATGTTGCTTTTGGCAAACTGAAGTTACCAATATGGCATATTTTAACTAATAACTCACAGCTAATTGTAGTTACAATAAACTGATCATAACTGTCTAAAGCCTGATATTTCATATAAATTTCAACTGAATAGATCCACGCGTTCCGCATAAAAATGATTTAACGGACTAACGAAAACACAATGAACTCATCAAGGGTTCCGGTATTTTCTTTTGAGTTATGGAACCTTAAAAATCACGGGATGATTTGATTAATAAATTGTCTTACTAGTGAAACTGTTCCACATAACTACATTATTGAAGTAACTACATTATTGATTAATCAAAATAATAACATACGTACGTATGTAACTAGGTATGGGAATGAGGTCACAGGTACAAAAATCAGGTACAATTAGATTACGATACAATTATGTAATTATGCAGGAAACGGATAAGAGATGTAACGACGATAACAAGTTAATACAAGGCAGGTAAAATTAGCCCAAATATGGAAAAAGGTGTGTAAGTGACAGTTCCAAAATGGCTACATCGCGATGTAGACGTGTGATCTGATGATACATTAGAATTTATTCTTTAAGGAAATGTGCAATACTTTAAAAATTGAGGAAGACCAAGATAGTTTAATAGTAAACTTGACAATAATAATGGCGTAAATTTACAACGGAAAAAAAATTAAAGAAAAAAGACGTGGTTGCAATCTGAAGGACTACTTATTTATATTATATACTAAATAGGTGATAACAACACGCTCGTTACGATATGCAATATAATCTTGCACGGTGTAGATAAACCGATCCCTAAAGATCGAATGAATAAGAAAGCGGAAACCGGGCTCAAAAGTGCTATCTTTGGATGTAACCGAAATTGGAGTTCGGATGATGATAATAACCTTTAATAAAAGTCATCTTGACCAAGCAATAATATAGTATTTTTATTTAATTATGCTAAATTATACCAACTAAAACATCCGATAGGCATCATAGAATAATAGCCATGAACCATCATCTCTATATTATACAAATTTATTTTGTATATAACCTCAATTAGTCAAATCCTTCATCGCCAGTGATCATAATCACTAGCAGACGTCCCAATAAATATAACATGATATATGCACATACCGTTCCGGTTTCACCCGCACAAATATTAACTGAGATATACGATATACGATGAGATATTATGATGACAATAAAATATCGATATACGAGAACTTTATGAACACACGAACTTACAACTTCGAACTTTTCTCCCTAAACAGAGAGCACAATCCGTTATTCTATCCCCATTTGAAGGTATTATGAAAATAGGGATAGACCAGTAAAAAGTCGTAAATACAGCGGTCATGATTGCAGATTTAATGTACTCATAGGTACGTGCGAACACATGCCGCTCTCTCCGTTACATCAAGTTAACAAAAGTAAAAAAAATTGCTCGTCAACGCAAGATGTTGCGAAAATTCCTCACCATGACTTGATTTATTGACCAGTGATGTAATAGAATTACAGTAATAATGAGACGATGCATCGTGACATGTGTTCGTACTGATGATAAATTAATCAAAAGATATTCGTGAAATTACCTCTGTAAAAGATATTAAATAGTTACAATATTTAATAACCTTCCACAGGTATGTAAATTTCGGAATATTCGTACATCGTTAATTCTATAATACTCTAAAATAATAACATTTTGCACTTCATATAATGCTATTCTCAAAGTTTTCCGAGCGTCTAATTAAATCCGCATTCCTCTAGTTCTGCCATCCCAATGTGAAATAATAAACAGTAAAAAATAACAAGAACTACGTAGATAAACATATCTAGACGAACACAAAGCAAGACAACAGTATTGGAAGATGTCAATTAACGGAAACTACTACGCAAGGCCGCCGTCTATGTAAACACACAATACGGTCCTAGGACGTATTATGACGCTACGACATAATATAAAATCGCCTTGACCTAAGGCCAGAACACTTGGATCTGGAAAAAGGAAGTGGACAGATAATGTCCTACCCTACAATGGAAAATTCGTCTATTCACAATTATAGTGTCATTATACGAAGGTCAACATCATCTAGTGGCATTGACATAGCTTCATGTCTATAGCATTAAAATCGCGTTACAGCGTCCCATCGCTAATCTAGTCATTTGATGATTGGTAGGTAAGAGAAGTTCTGGGTATATATTTTCAATTTACACGACCCTGGTTATATATACAATTATTATAATTGCATATTCTTTTCTTAGCAAATGGTATTCACTATTGTTCGGGTGAAATTTGTGGCTTCAGGCTTCCTCTTCAATAGTCATAGAAACTGAAGTCAAAACAAGCATTGTAACGGTGCAATCACAATTTCGCTTTGTACTCACATTTTACGAATGCGCTTTCTTATTACACAATACTTACGACATAGCTCTCAAAACTGTGCTAACCCTATCATTAAAGTCCTGTTATTTTGGTCACATCTAAGATAATTATGTGAACTACAAAAATTTTATCGTCTAAAATAATCTAGTTTAAAAATTCTTTAACTTTGTAAGTTTTACGTTCTGAATAATAAAATAAAAACATAATTACTAATATACTTCACCGCAATTAAGTACTTTAGTGAAGCAAGTACCTTACAATATTATATAGACTGAAAAGGAAGTAGGTCATTCACCCACTATCCGCGAGGCATGAAGGTCGCTTTTTACATAATTTTATCTCGGTCACGAGCTATCTGATGATCTAGCAAACATCGCTTATAAATATATGCGAATAAGTCACAAAAAAGGTACAAATCTTTATGAGAACCATTGTTTGACGCAACTACACCCTTGACCGTAATTAATCAAATTACTTTTGTTAAATTAACGCAAGCGTGTAAGTTTAGTTACTTGTGTATTGTGGACGTGACCGAGTTTTGAGAGTAGGTACATGAAAACTGTATACCTCCGATTTGATATTAATTAATTACCTAAATATAATGTTCTTGCATTACTTAACTAGGAAGTGTGTGCGCCAACCGCGTTATGATGTAACTAAACATACCTATAATGTGTATAACAAAAGCGGCTTCATAGTAATGAATATTGAAAAATGTGTGCAAACCCATTTTAAATGCAATTACTATTTGACTGGTCATCGATGGATAATTCACCAAGTAATAAAAATAGAAGAGAAAATTTTCCGTAGATAGGTTTATGCAAGTGGCGTTCTAGCTGTTCTGAGCTTTATATCAAAAACTTAGCTTACTAACTAACTAACATAGGTTACTAACTAAACCTTCCAAGGTCCCATACCTATTTATATACAACCTTGTTACTTATTCCTGCATTAATATATGTTAAGCACTTTAGATAACTTAGTTTCAAAATATACAAAAAATATACATTAGCCATTTGTGACGAGTGGATAAAAACACTATTATCGTATCTGTTATTGTGTATTGTAATAGTCTATTTTACTTGAATATATATAAAATCCGCTCCAAAAAATATTCAAATATAGAACAATCTTACTACATACCAGATTACTAGATTAGATATTTATATTAAAGTACTGATATGAGTCATACCATAGGTCAGTGTTACCATCTATCAAAATTTATACGTAACTGCAATCTAACAGTTATAATTATGATAATTTTGAGAGATAACATAATTTTACAAGTAATTTATTGTTAGCAAACGCTTCGATAGACAGACAATCGTGAAATACAACAATTGGTCTTACAAAAAATGTATCACGTTTAGTTAGAGGTCACTATTCAAGCATAACTAAACAAATCTTAATATAGGTAACAATTGTTTGCTTTTAATTTAAGTTGGATAAAATCCATGGGATGATTCTGTTTAGGTATATATCTGGGAATTCAGCCTGGTATGTTGAAATTTGCCCTATATTGTGCGGTGTAGTAAATTTGTATAGTATCTAGGTACTTATTTATTTTATCACAGGCGAAATACGTTAGAAAATTGTAGGGTAGCAATATAGGTTTTATGGGTGTACCATGATTAGTGTATACTGTTTTATAAATAAGTAAAAAAAAAAAAAACAAAAAAAAAACCAAATGCAAAAATTATTATCTACATTCTACAATATTCTAGTTGTACCTAATTGTACTAGTACAATGAATCTAGATTCACGGTCACAGTAGTCAGTTAAGAATCATCTATTAATATTCAAATAGGTTCAGCTACCGACTGTAGTTTCTGAAATTTGCCCTTCAGTTTACTTCGATTAAGTATACTGCGATCGAGAATAAATTAACAGTTATCCTAAATAATACATTTATATTATAATTTAGTCAATTAGTAGCGCCAGTGAATCAAAAATTGAGATGTTTGGGGATGTCATGTTATGGACAAAGTACATAATATGTGTGGTGATGAGAGTAATGGTGTTAGATAGGTTTGAAGTATGAATGTAGAGTGCTTTAGGAGCAAGGAAGAAGTAATTTAGGTGATAACGTCTGACCAAAAAGTATACAAGACAAGACAAGAAGTGAGCAAGCAGATGATGTGATAGTCATTTCATATTTACTTATTAAAACAATATTGACTTATTTTCGAAATTTTAGTTCAGTTCAGTTAAATTATTCTCATATATGAAGACGTTGATACGCAAAAATTTATATTACAGAAAATCAGCCATACAGCCTTACCGCCTAATACAATTGCATTAAACCACATAAATTGTCTGAAAAAGAGTCTCATTGTCTGCAAACAGCGCAATTTTTAGCAAAATTCAAAGCTAACCCTATTATCGAGTTTATTGTATAGTGTTTTCTATACTTTGGTAGTTTATAATCTCGAAAATTTAATGGTTATTTGCTATCGAGCACGATCGCTGGAAACAAGTCAATCGAGCCTAAGTACCTACTAGTAAACAGCGAAATGTATTATGAAACTATTATTTATGGGAGAGAACACTTTAATCCAAACCGATTTACTAGAACTATATTGTGCGGTGTATTAAACATATTTGACAAAATGGAAAGGTTTGATAAGTTTATAAGATAATGATATCATTTGATTTAGCACAAACCTAAACAGTCAATACATAATCTATGTTAACACCTTTACTATGCATTGATAAAATGTATTATGGCTATGTGTAATTTTAAATAGGCCATATATGAAGAAGCTGTCCTTAGCCAGAAAACGTTAACCTCCTTTTTTTAATTAGATCTGCATGGAAACCATGACACAACAATGCGAGCGATGTTAAGTAGGTATATGCCAAAATCACTTCAACCCATAACCCTGACCCACGCGGACATTTTTTAATCTTTCATTGTTTTTTATCATTCATGTCATAATATTTAAAACAATACAAACAAAAGAATGACAAATTAAACATTTGAGGAACAATTTACGTAACGCTCGGAACTCGTAACTTTAGCTAAATAATGTAGATGCTATTTTTAACTTTCTTAAAATATGAAACTACTAAACATTTGCCTACGTAGTGGATTAGAAAAGATTGTGCCTAAGTTTTATTTGTATGTACCTATCGTCAAACAACAATTCTTTCAGACACATCAAACAGTCGTCATCCTGCAATTATTATTATTCCCTATTGTACCGAAGTTAGAATTTAATGTACTAAGATTATACATACATTTTGATTTCAACATTAAAAGCAATGTCAAAAGTTATAATATAAAGTTAAACAATACATTTTATATTTCACTGCATTACAATATCAAGTTCACGGTCGTTACGCAAAACGCGCGAAACTTAGAATATTATACACTGTGTTTTATCTCCAACCATTTTCTTTATCTTAACTTTTTAATGTAGTTTGGCTATAGGAATCCTCGTAGAGATCATCATCAACTAGTAAGTGCACTGTTAATAATGTGTTCTTTTATAAAACAGTAAAAAAATACATCAAGAGCGTGTTTTCCCTTGCCTAGTGATAAGGAAGAAGTAACACTAAAAAGAACAAAAAAAAATAAGGCGAAAAGGAAAATGGATTATAATGCAATATTTTCAAAATGCGGTGTACCTGGCTGCTTAGGTAACAATAATTAATTAAAACGATGGTACTTATCCAGCCGAGCTGGCCCATTTGTTGAGAAGTATAATGTTAATTAATTACTATATCAGTTTCGCGATCATAGTACCAATATCATTTTAGGTTGGAGTTTTGTAATGCTGTCTATAATAGGACAAAAACTATCAATGGCTTACAACTTACAGTCTAGTGACGTAATCGAATTAATAATAATGATACACTAGTGATTGCAATGCCTAAAATTTAATTTAATGAAATTGAAATGCAAATTGGCATAAACAATTACGAGCATGAGTTAGCTGGTTTAATTATTTAGATGTAGTGAAATTAATATTCTTGTCAATGCAATGAGTTTAGTTATTTAAACTGCTTTGGTTCTACATACTTTTGTCAGACTATCAATTAAGTATTGCCTGTCCAGGTTTCCACTATCTTGTGCAAGTTGTACAATCTGACTTTAGAAAATTTCAACTTGTTTGTCAATAATGTTTCAATTAAGGTTCGTGATTATAGATATCTTTGCAAAGCAACATTTATCTTATTTTATTAAAATTTGCATTCGTGAAGTAATTATTTTATGTTTTCAAAATATATTACCATGCTATGTTTCACTTAAATCTGTGACAAGTAATAAAGCATTAAACGTATAAAATCACTCACTTATAAACTTTCTTCTCATAAATAACTTAAAAGTCCGTCATTATTTTATTACTGGACACTATCTATTATAAGAAATAAAAATTTGATCACAGTAAAATCACATGCAAGTTTTACCTACTTATCAGGTTTTCAAATACATACATAAAGTAACTTATGCAGTCAGAGCTCCTGTACTAACACCATCGTACATATCTACAGCTATGTCTACTGAACATAATGAACGAAAGTGAAAAGATAATAGCGAGTTTCTTGATCTCGATTACTAATTAGTAATAACTTCACGGATAGCGCCCTGAATAATGGAACGAGCTAGTACAGAATGTTGTGTTGCAAGTTCAAATTACGGAACCTATCTGTATTTGTTTCACTCACGTTAGAAGGTTCCTAGTGCAAGAATCGTCTGGAGGCAAGAGTGATCTATACATCACTAGTACCTACACAACATAACATGTAATAACATTCTCTCCACTCATCCATACCAGTATTATAAATGCGAAACTATTTCTGTCAGTCGGAATGTTACTTTTTATGCCCAAATCGTTGAATCATTTTGTTAAAATTTGGTATAGAAATAGATATGAAATAGGGTACTTTTCCGAAATGAATAGGAACCTATGTTCTGGAGAAAACTTCCAAAATGGGTGAAACCAACGACTACAGCTAATATATTACAAAGGTTTTTTTAGCACAAAAAAACACATTCAAGTTATCAATGAGACTCGAAAAGAGATATTGCGAATGTTTTTAGATTATAAGAATGAAACCTGCATAATTATACATTTTACCAGCCGTGTTAAATTCATCCGAGGTCAAATATAACGATTTGTTTTGATAGTATAAATTAGACTTGCATTTTATGTATGTTAATTGTATTACATAGTAGCTTCCCTGCGTATATCAAAATAATATATTCGTTAGAAACTACTAAGAAAGCAAGTAATATTTAGATCCAATACATTTAAATCAGTAACAGACTAATCACGGATATCCGTGTTTGAAGTTATCTATCAGAATGATTTATGTCGCGTTATTTGGGTGTTTCTGAGTCACGAAACACTAAAAGTAACCACTATATTAAATAATGATTATTTAGCGTTATGCAACAATATTTATTTAAATTCGAATAGTATCTTTAATTTAAATGCTGACATAAATACTATAAGCACAGGATGTCTTTTTTACGTTGGTTGCACATGGCTAAGGTCGGAATTCACCAGTAACATACATCCTAAATATTCATTGAATTATTATTTTATTATCATTAGTAAAAACTTAACCATGTTTAATTTCAAATAGTTTACGTAAGTGCTGAGACCCTTACGTCCCGTCTATTATGTTGTCCGCTTTTCTCATTTTAGCTACTTTAATAGTAATAAAAACTAATTCGTTGTCTGAAAAGTGGACAGAGTAAGGTAGGTAGGTAAGAGTAGTAGTAGGTAAAAGGAGTAGTCCATGAAAACCCAAAGCCTCTTGACTGAAAAATTCAACAACGCGTATAAAATAGCTGATCTGACTAAGCAACTTTTTTTTTCTTTGTAACACTTTTTTGCTTACGCTATTGTTACTTATTTTCCATTTCCTAGCAGCCTCCATGGTTTTACCAGCGAATTATTTTGAACAGAATAGTGAAGAATAATTACTAACAAAAATCGCATTAAAATAGCGTGCCTCTTCATCGTGTACTTTACTCTCACAACAAAGATTTTAGCCAAATTGATAATATAGGTTTCATACTTGAGGGCAGTTCTCGAATCCTGAGATCTATTAATCACTTACCATATTAAATCGAACCTAATCTAACCTAACCAAATCTTTAAACCTCGATGGTACTACAATATTTTGCCGGGTAATATTGCCACCGAGTTTGCAAGCAGCTGATCCTTATGCCAAGAATCTTACTCGCCTCTTTGATAACGGAGCAATGTTGGTAAATAAAACATTAAAGTTAAGAGTTACGTCATGACGCAGTCCAAACTGCCCAGAATTTAGTAGATACGTACTTTTACCTAATCGCGTTCTTAAAGTGTTACGAAGAGATTATTATCCGGTAAACTACAAGTTTTGTACTCTTAATTTACATTAGAGTAAACATTTGTGAGATTCTTATCAGTTCTTTTTATATAAATTAGATGTAATAGCTACTGAATATTAGGATTATTTAACTGGATTATACTCGTAGCTGTCGAGTGATAGTGTAACTATATAAAAGGAAATGTTTGTATTTATTTACGATAAAACATTTTTAAGCGCTAACAGGTGTCGTAAGTCTACTTAAAAGAAGACTTAGTAACAATTTTGACTGCACCATGTAGCAAATTTAAAAGCGAATATAAAACGTGTTATCGTTAAAGCACAATATTTTATGAATAAAAGGTATCAACTATTGTCTATTCTATGGTGATGTTAAAAATCCTAAACAATTACGCTTTCCTTCAAGGCCCTGCCCAATCGGCCTCTATATTTATCTACTATTAACAAGAATGGAATAAATAGAAGATACTAAATTGTACTCTATATCAGAAGTACTTATTTAAGTTGAGCTAGTTAATTCGGCATGCAATCAAGTGATTGAGAGATTAAGTTATTAAAATATATTAATATATTCGAGCAGCTTCTTTTTATCATACTTTATATGTTTCCAATTATATAATAATTAATAATAAATATTATGTTAGCTTTAAGCTGAGTTTCTTAAGATTATACTTGTCATCGCAACTGGTTCTTATATAAGATGAGAAACTGAAGAGCACGCGCGTATGGACGCCGTTTAACGACTTTTTACACATACACGGTACTTAAATTTTTGTAGGTAACATCATCAATATAAGTCATAACTCCATAAAGTCTGAATTTTATTGGTAAGAAATAGTTAAGAAACTTGTTGAAGCTGCTAAGTAATCAAAAATGTAACATATATACTGCTAATCACTTCGAATTTCTAGAACCATATCAGCCGATTATTGTTTTATTTTATATTTTATAGTCAATTTTATAGCTTGATTTTGACATTCAATTTCAGGAATGAGATATTTTTCAATAAAACCTATATTGTTTTCACAGCATATCTTCTAAAGTTTAGGTCGAAATTTGGTAATATTTTATATACAAAGCACGAACGTCTCTCGTCACGTATTTAATAAAATATTTAATTGGTAAAATATGACCAAGTACTTAGTGGCTATCAATGTAGAAAAGATGTTTTGAAAGCAATACAAGTGTATTGCAAAATGTCGAATTTACTAAAACAACCAGCTTTAAAATTGAATATGCCTATAATGTAGTAAATTTGTAATAGGTATTAGTAGTTGTAATTATTGTAAGTCACAAATTCCATTTATTTTGGTATTATTAGTAATAAAAATCTAAACAAATGTTAATTAATGAGTAAATTAAAATAATTCACACACTATTTGAAATTCGAACACATATTTCTCACTATTTATTACACAAATGGGTAATGTAAATAAACTACAATTGACTTATTTCGTCATTCTTATTCATGAATGTCAATATATATATTTTTTATCGTCGTCGTGTCAAAGAACTTGACACAATTACACGAAAATTGAAACATTGACACTTAAACAATTACAGTTTTGCGTGATAAATTGAAATAAGAATTTGAAGTTATTTACGTGTAGGTATAGATAAAATATTATTCAATAAATAATTGTTATCCTTGAAAAGTTAAAAATGCTAAGAATATCTTATTTCACATGTTACAAGTAAAAACCTAATTTTTCAATCTTCACTACTTTATTAATCAATATGATGTAATAAAAATACTCACAATTTTAACGCAACGGTTCATGGTGAATGTGATTTATCAAGCTGTCACTGTCACAGAATCACTGAAGTTGCGCGCGCACTATGTCCGAGCGGCGGGATGCTTTCAACTGACGATGACGAAGGCGCAAGCGCAGTACTGCAGGACAGGCCGCTCCCGCTGCAAGCAAAGCAGTGGTGGGTCCACAATTACCAACACGATAACCGGTAATCGATTCTACTAAATCACGTTTATATTTTAATTCAACTTGGGTATCAGGATTTGCGTAGAATTATTTTTAAATTGGATCAGATCAAAATTGGATCACGGAAAAATTATCGTTTGTTTTACGTACAGTATAGATTCGTTGCGGGTGGATGGATGTTGGCAGCGTGCGCGTGAGTCGGGTAGTAAGCGCTGGGGCAACGTGTTCACATTATATAGAACGGTACGACCTCCGACACGCGCTGGAAGTGCGCCTGCGCTAAACCACGTGTTTGTACTGCTGTGACAACTGCAACACGCTTGTGATCCAAAAAAAATAATATTATGAAAAATATGTTACGACCAAGTACTTAAAATATACTAAAATAATTTATCCTAAATCGAGGTCCCTAATTTACACCCTGGCACCCGATCCTGCGGCAGTGGTTTACTTATCTTTAAAACTTCTGACAGAAATTCTATATTCTATAATCTCTTATAGTCCTGGGGCCTTTAAGCGGCGCCTGAAAAAGCATTTGATGAGGCCGTCAAGCTTAGGGCCGCCACTGTAACACTACCGGTATATGTAGTGGTGACCCCAGTCCTGAGACTTTACCTTTAGCTTACCATCAGGCGAGGTAAAGTCATTTTGACGTGTCCTATATTAAAACAAAATATTTGAAAGAAAGTGACAAGAGTCACTTACTCACTTTATGTAGGTAATTAAAACATCTTTGAGATTTTTAGGGAATAAATTATAGCAAAAACACAACAGGCATAATGCATAATCAAAGCTAGAGAAAAGGTAAAAAAAGACTTCATTAAAATGCCTGGACTGGGTCATAAATAGTGTTTTTTTTTCCAGTCCGTCAATTGACTTAACCCCGCTGGATGGTAAGAAGCTAGGGTAAAGTCCAGAGGGTACGGGCCGCCATTCCAGACACCATTCGTCCCAAAACGGCGGTCCCTACCTCGACGGCCTAGAAAGATGCCTTTTCACGCCCCGCTTAAAGAACCCGGGACTGTAGGAAGAAGTAAACACGTGTGAAATGCAGCAGATGCTACTAAAAGCAACTTTGTTTTTTTTTAAAGTATTTGTTTATATAGAACTACACGTGGCAGGCTGAGGTGTCACCCTCACACAGTGCAATCAATGTCATCCAGAACCAAGCGGTTCGGTGCCTCCTTTCTTTGCCGCACCATAAAGACTTGGAATTCTTTAGCAGCGCATGTGTTTCCTTCCTCCTAAATCCCGGGTCCTTTAAGCGGGGCGTGAAAAAGCATTTGATGAGGCCATTAAGCTGAGGACCACCACTGTAGCACTATCGGTTTATATAGTGGTGACCCCGGTCCTAAGACTTTACCATTATAGTTAGCTGAAGAGCTAAGCTAAATTAGGTACTTATGTTAGGAGTTCACGTCGGTAGTGCAATGACCAGGATTCGAACTCACGAAACCTCTCAATCGTAAGTTCGACTCCAATAAGCTACCTAATGTTTGCCATTCCATGTCTAGCCGCTTCAATCATACCGGAAATAGTAAACCTAGACCGATATAGTGTAGTATTTATCGTACTAATATCATAAACGTGAAAGTTTGTGAAGATGTTTAGATGTATTTTTAGATGCGGTCGAAACTTGGAGGTCCTACGGGTACGTCGCCGTTAGTTACTCAATCATGCTCAAAAAGCCGAACGAATGTAGCTGAAATTTTGTTTAGAAATTTCAGAAAATAGAATTTAAAATCATGAAATAAATAAATATTCTACAACATTCTACACAGCACTCTCTAGACCCAAAGTAAGCATAGTTTAACTAGCTTGTGGGTTCTAGAATGCGATTAATCATATTTATATTTTTTTTTTGTAAATACATAGGTAATTATACATAGGAACATAAATTGACTTAAAATTATTTTTGAAATTGGTAGCAGAAAACCGGCTCATTTTATTTGTAATAGTGATAAATGTACCTATTTTTCTTAAGAGCCGATAATTAAGGCTTTAAATTGGCTTTATTTCATAATTTTGAGTTATTTATTTTTAAAATAAGTTTAATTTATTTATATCATTTTAATTTCGAAATCTTTAATTTTAATCAATTATTTATAATGCACTAGGAACTGACCAAGGTTTTGACATGTTTTGCCTTTGACACTTTCGTATTAATAAGCGAAGCCGTTACACGTAATTACGCGTAAGGTTGGACCTCATCGATGGTCCTAATGATGTGAAGCCCGAAGGGGCTTCCGTTTGAAAAAAAAAAGTTTGGACCTCTCTGATGAATATAAACGCGGTAAATTAAATTTAAACTACATTATCAATTTAATTCCATGAATTTTATTGTTTAAAACATCTCAAATCCCATATATAGGGCGTAAGGTGGTTCCTTGGCTGAATAAGGCCCTGAGCCATCTATGGCTGTAACATGTTGTCCCTCGGGTGTGGAAACCTCGGTGTCCCTATCGAATTCAGTTCATAAGGTAATCAACAAAACTTGATTCTAAGGCGGAATGAAGTTTGCCGGTACAGCTCGTTTAAAATAAAATGTCAATGTAACTTATAAAGGCTCCCAAGACAGATATACACGCGCGTTGATGTCTTTTCAAGTAAATTATATCTCTTTGGAAATAAAACTCAACTGTGGCAGGAATAATATTCTGTTCTCACCTTTGCAATAGATTTATTTCTACGTTTATACCAGCATGCACGTGTACATTATATTCACGCCTGTATATCCATGAAAAGGTAGACAGCAACTGGCATCGCGATACATAGGAGATGATAATATAATTGCAAGACGATTAATAAAAACGCAGAAAAAATAAGTTATACAATTTTAGAAGGATAAGGTAGAAGTCACAGACATTAAGGTAAGACCCGAGATGGCGTGCGGTTTTAGTCGGTTCGATCCCAACATAACCATCCCTTTGAAAACAAAAGCTCGAGGAATTTTCACGTACTCGTAGTTTCCGGCAAATGTAACGGTAGACAGTGTACTAACAGTTTAAATTCGGAAGGACGTTCGACGATCCCACTACTTAAAAAACAACGAAAAAAAAATAGCGATTACGACCTCATTCGCTAATATGGGCACAATGTCAGCATAAAATATGTGTGCATACGCGACACGATGTGATACTTTCGCTGTATATAAATAAAGTTGTAGCTGAACTTGCCCTTGTAATATAGAACTAAAGTTGAAATGACACAATAAAATCAATAAGATAACTGGTGTTTAAGCTTCCGTGTGCGGCTGGAAGGTGACTGCCCGGCTGGATCCAGGGCAATGTCAGAGAGTGGCACTTTTAAATATCCTTCTTCTCAAATTTTTATTTTAATAGTTTATGGATTTGTATGATGTAATATTAATAATGAATGAAATGTTATGAAATTTTAAAGCAGTGTTATAATTACTTATGAGACGTGTATCTAAATTGAAAGTATTTTATGTTTACATATTATTGTCATGTGTGTATGGTGCAAATTTTTTATTTTTTACAAAACTTAGGTACACTCCTTCTATATCTGGATAGTGAAAAACTGTACAAATAGGTATGCAATAGGATACAAAGTAATACTCAAAGTATTAATAAAATAATTTTATAGTTTTAATGACTTTGTATTTCATCTCCAATTATGTCTATAAATCAACTTTATTACTATCAATGTTATGAGTTCAAGAACGGCAGACACATGTAAATTGTATCAATTTTCAGGATAAGTGTATTATTGTGATATGAAGATACCCAACACTTGAAGAGTGTTAGTAGTGGAACGCAGTCAATTTTATGATTAAAAACTTTAGAGGCAAACATTACACTATTGAAATTAAACCTATTAGTAATGTTAATACTATTGTTTTATTTCCAAATATCTAATTAAGAAAATAATTATATCTGCCAAACAATTAAATATAATACATTAATTATTTCTTTATAAACAGTAATAAACATTGTAAATAGTTGCATTTTAAACTGTTAAGTAAATTTTACTGTATTTTGTTCTCGCTAGAATAACGGAAGGATATATAAAAATAGACTTCACACTTGAGTGAAGCCTTATTAATTTCACTAGTAAATTAAGTGGACATCAAGATCGTCCGAATTGTGTTGCAAAAATTGTCTTACGAACCTATCTATTTATTATGTAAACACAGTGAAACCTCATAGTGCATTCTAAGTAGGAATACATCTAGATGGCAAAGAGCCTGCTGCTGCATGAAGAATTTTACTTCTGGAACTTGATGCGGTGCAAACCAGGGCATTTAAGTCCAGTTTATGACCCGGGATTCGAGATTTCGACATTAGACCGACAACGAGCTAATCTATGAGGGTTCCTTTTTAATCCTCCGCGCCTAAGAAAGAAAAAAGGAAACCTTTAAAAGATCGCTTCGTTATCCGTCTGTCTGTTCACCCATCTATCAGTCCGCTTGTCTGTCCATCCATCCATTCGTGTGCATCTGGCCTGGATACATCTACCCCAGCTGCTTTTTCCAGGTCATCAGTTCATCTAACCGCGGGACGTCCAGCTATCCCTTGACCAATTCGCATCTACACTCTAGGCGTCGCCGCGTTGTTTGCGGCCATCAGTCCTTTAATAGGTATGGCCAGTCCATTGTCACTTCAGTTTAGGTGTGTTATATATAGCATAATATCAGATAATATATAATATCAATTGACATAACGTTCTCATGACATAACATTAATATAACTACTAATTATATTCAAATAACCTAATTTCATATACATTTCATAACTTTCATATAACCTTCAATTGCTCTAAATAACATTTAGCAAAACGTTCACTTCACATAATTTTCAAAATGTATTGCTAATTTTATATAATATTCATTTGACCTCATTTTCATATTTATAAATTTTCAGCTAAAATATTTAATCAATAAGTTATCAGGACATGTTATTTAATAACCTCATCTAACCCAAATTATTCTCAAACAATAGGGAGGATCAGGCTAATGATTTAATAATAGTATATGGTATCTGACGCAGGTCTTCTAAGTAGCAGAAAACAATTTGTGCACAAGTATAAAATTATATCCGAATATATATAAAAAAGTACAAACTTCTGAATTGAGAACCTCGTCCTTTTTCGAAGTCGGTTAAAAGGTTAGATTTGAATATCAACTGAATATAATACCCCAGCAACTCAGGTCATATGGCTACAAGGCACATTAGACTTTTGTCATTATTTTACACGCTAAGTTTGCCCCTCAGTTCAGTTGTGTACTCTCAGTGAAAGAGTCCGTCTCGCACTTGACCACTGTTTCCATTTGAGACACGAAATCCTGAAAAAACCTATACCTTCATAGATCATCTTTTCACTTAAAAACATTTTTATACCTATACCCTATCTGAGCCGTAGAGTCAGACTAAGTCAGACCAACTAACTTATATAACTCAGTACTGATCAATCAAAATATTAAATCCATTTAAGTGGCAAAGTAACACTTATGAACATCAAGATTAAGACTTCTACATTTACATTTACAGCCAAATTCGCAAGGCATTAGGTAAATACTTTGAGATAAGAATCTAGAAATAAAATTCACGGTCAGTCATTTTCAATAGCTGGTACCCAATTAACATTTTGCCACAACTAACACAACCCATGAAGAAATAATGATTAAATGATACCATTATAGTGTGGTTTAAGGCAGTGACCTCTTTACCATGTCATAGGAAAGTGAGTGATGGTCCATTCAAATTCATATACAAGCAGAGTAAACCTGTTGACGAAGGGCAGACTTTTCTCTCGAGTTTAGGGAGTCAAACGACAGAAAGAAGGAGTAAGAAAATGAACCCCGAGCTCTAAAGTCCAATCGTTGGATACAAATTAACTCTCGGATGAAGAACAAAAGAGAGTAACCGGATGTTATTTTAATTCATGAACTCTTTACACAAAAATATCCTTTACATAACTGACTACACAAAGTTTAAAATAACAAAAACTCTTAACAACGAGTAATTTATGACATTCATGTAACAGTCTGTTAAGTACGTAGCGAGTTTCTTGGCTGAATATATTTAAAAATATGCAGTATTAATAAATAAGTCACATTTTTATTAAATATGTGTAAAGGAAACTAATCTGATAGCATTGGGCTACTTAGTAATGCTTGCTTGCACAATAAATCGTGTATTTTAAATTAAATTAATAGGCGGCTCACTGACTATTATTTATATGAATGGCTTGGAATAAAGTTTCATAAATTTATTATTAAAAATATTCACAGTACAATACCTATTGAGAGCACTGTTAGTTATTATAAAGCTCCTATACATATACTGCAACTGAAGCATTGAAATGTAAATCCCAAAATTCACAGGAACACGATTAAATCATGAATATAATCATAGTAATCAAATCTCAGGACCCCTGAACGCAATGCAGCCGATATTTGATTAACCCCTGATCGCAATGCATCAGCTGAAGCAAGTGTAAAGCCGGTCAGGGGGGGTTGTGGTCGCAGTACTAGCGGGATCGGTGAGTGTCACGCGGTGTTGCGACGACAATCCTCTTTTGATGAGGCCGTCAAGCTGAGTGCCACCATTGTTAACATGGTACGTGTATGTAATGGTGACCCTCTTTCCTGAGACTTTTGAAGACCTTCAGCTTACCATCAGGCGAGGTGAAGTCAAATTGACGTGTCCTATAGATATAAAAAAATGAAAATGTTGGATGTTAATCAAATTTAGTTAGGTACATTTAAAAATTTTGCATTGAACAGAATGAATGACCATAATACTACAGTTATCCCAATTCACACTGGTTATACCGATGACAAATACTATAAATGACGCATACCCACGCTTTCAACAAGGTCAACGGTCATTGTCTTTAAAACGTATATAGGTAGATCATTGAATGAAAAGAAGGAGGAAAATAATAGGAGCTCAAGAAAACGTACGTCATTCGTGCGTATTTCCTTTGTCCGCTGGTGAGGAAATAAATGAAACTATAACTTTTTTGCTGTATTGTATTTAGATTAGATAAACACACTATTAAACATCAGATGAATGTAATCTGTTTAATACAAACACGCTAGACCAAGGCAAAGTAATGAATGTTACCTGTGAAAACAGCGTATCCCGATTCTTGAAGAGGGTTCTTTATAACGCTAATAAATAGCCAAACAATTATTATTTTTGAAGAATGCTACAAAAACATTTGCTTGCTTATATATTTACTTTTGGCATAACACTCGTGCGTATCATAAACCATTATATACAATTAAGCATTTTTAAACTCTTTGAATAATTACGTTCTATTTTTTATATCTACAAGTTAGTGATTAATGTGGTTTTATACTCGTATTGCTGTAATATATAAATATATACTTTATAATAAATCATATTCTTTGTATTTGGTAAGTTTTAATTATATTTATTACGTACAAGACGTTTTTGTGGCATTATTTACACTCATAATTCAGATCAGTTATTTATTATAAACAAACTGTGCCCAAGTTTTAATTGTGATTTATCATTATAGTATAACAATTTTATGTTTTCAGGGTATATAGTTGCTTATGTACGCTGACAAAATCATGCTGGCACAGGAGTAGGTAGGTACACTCGATAATTTCCGAAGAACTCTCACTCCACCATTTCCTTGAAGGAGAGGTGCCGTGGTTATATGAAAAGCATGCAATGCATAACCGCTCTATTGAATTGTTCACTGGTACTGAAGAACGTCAAGGATATTACTAAATTATTTATTTACCAAGAATCTAGAAAGGACGGACTTTTTTTGCTGATGGTAACGGTTGACTGACCTCTCAATAAACGTATTTTTAACTGAAATTAAATCGGTATAAACGATAACGACGGTTGTAAGTAAGACTACTATATTGTTAGTTTCTAATGACAGCTTTATTTCCTTAAGCTTCCTTACACACAAAATTCTTCTCTTTGATAAGGAATTTATTTCCGTGTCGAACTGCCCAACCACAGGGATATGGTTACGAAGAAAACGAATCCAAATGTGAACGAGCAAGCACAACGTCGAAATTCAAGGTTATTATCAGAACGCGATTTTTTTTTAATTTAATCTGTAATTGAGTTACTATTCTTTTATAAGTGCCTGTTTTAAGTAAAATAATTGCGTAAAATTGTGTAAAACCAACTTCAAAATCAAAAAAAATATTAAGGTTTTTTAATTTTAAAGTCGGTTTTATTATTTTTGTAAAATTTTTGTCAAATATCAAAACTATTCAGTTGACAAAACTGTTATATAACAACGAAATAAATGTAAAACTTGCAACATTGAACTTGAATACTATAATTTGACATCGACCTAATTATTTGACCATGGTTCAACGAAGTGCCTTAACCAATGATTATTCTGCATTAACATGTTTTAGCAAAAAATAACAAAGCGTTACGTTGATGAATTTTAATTATATACAATACTGTATTCTATATACTTATGTCTGTATAATTATTTTTCGAGCACAATAAATAATTTAGATTATGTTATCTATTTTAAATAAACTTAATATTAAGATTTTTAAATATTTTACAAATATAATTTATAACGAAGATAATTTATAAACTATTATAAGGATTACATGACCATATACATATACATATTTCCTATTACCACATTGTTAATTCTTGTTATTTAGGATAACAAAATATTTGATTACATAATAAATAATATCCTTCTTCAGGAAAAACACTTAATTCGTACCGACGTTTTCTGATATCCACTGAATTCGTATTTGATGCTAATTACTATATTTTAACACTGAATATTTTAAACAAATTTTAGCTTCTTGATTTTTTCTACTCTTGTAGACCATGGACTGACTTTTAGTAATCCCAGATCTCATCTTTTTCCCTGACGTATTGCAAAACATATTTATATCGTACTAAAAGTACTCGGCAAAGTAAAAGATAAAAACCACCCCGTCTCTTAACGTAGGTGTAGGTACAAGATGATTAAGATATAAAGCTATTCTCCGACATCCGTAAGAAACAAAATGGTTGCCAAGGACATATAAATAGAGGCACAAGTTTAGTCCAGAATATTCGAAAAATACAACCTGTACACAATACTATCAGATAGACTAACTGATAGATACAGGTATATTTAGAAGCTTCATTCCCTTGGTTAATGATAACAAATATGAACTCAAGTTCTTGACGACAGTCAGGTTCTAAAATTTCTAACTTATATTTTGGTAATATTATTTGATGAAATTGCAATTTTTGGAAAGGACGACGTCTATTGATACTGTTAGGAGCATGGTCGAATTTTAACTGCTATATCTGAGGTTGCAGATTCGATACCCGCTCAATGCAAATATTTGTCTACATGAATAAATATGTCTACTTGCGTTGTTCTGGATGCCTATGTAAACTATGTACCTATATATTTACAGCAAGAACAAAAATAGATCTATTTATCCGCATTCTAGAACGTACATTACAAACCATGCTTACTTAATTTATAATATGTTTTTTCATATACTTATTAATGTTTAAAACTAGTATAAAAACTACATACATTCGCGCCAAACACATTACCCTCGCTTGCGCAGTCGGGTAAAAAGCGTTAAAACATAGGTGCTTCAATGAAAGAAAAGAATGTTACATAACTAAAGTGCAGTTGTATTGCTCATTAGACCGTTGACAGATTATCTTCATTACCAAACATTATACGGTACGACAAACAAAGGCAGCAAACCCCGCAAACCTTCACCTTGCAGATCTCCCGACCAAGCGTGACTTCGATAAAAAAAACAGTTATTACTTAATAATGACAGTATTTTTGTGCCAAGTTCATAGTATACTAGTACGAGTCGATTATCTATACTTATAATAAATCTGTAGAAGTGAAAATTCTGTACATTGAAAATAAAAAAATAAAAAATAGCAGGGGATGTTACTAGACTGACACCGAACCCAAATATGTGATTAAAAAAATTTTTGTCTGTCTGTCTGTCTGTCTGTCTGTCTGTCTGTCTGTTTGTTCAGGCATCACGCAAAAACTACCGGTTCGATTACGATGAAACTTGGTATAATTATTCTTCAATATCCTGGGCAGCACACTGGATACTTTTTATCCTGGAAAAGTATATACAATAAAAGACAAATTTAATTTTGCGGTTCAATTCCTAGACCCGATTACTGTACCAACCGCAAATAATAAGTTTGTCGTAGGTTACGTCACCCAGTTCAAAATTCAAAATTCAAAATTCAAAATTCATTTAAAGGTCACAGGTAGATAGAAGACATAAGATGTTGTCAATTACATAAAAGTATCACCGTAGCATGTCTGATAAGACGTACAATAGTAGGTATTATCATATGAACCACATCACACTAGGTACAAATTAAATTGTGAAATATGTAATAATTGTACTATTCTTTCCACCTTCCATTTTCTTTACTAATTAACATTGTGTGTGCATAAATATTAAATAAATAAATAAATTATTTAGATTTAGATGAATTGAGAATTATGTTTTTTTATGAGTGGGGTTCAAATAAGATTAGTGGATAGTGGTGTTATTAGTTTTTAGACATTTTGATTTGAGTGGGGTGGGGGTGGGGGTGAGGGTGGGGGTGGGGGTGGTCGTGGGAGTGGGAGCGGGAGCGGAGGTTGGAGTGGGAGTAGGAGTGTGCGTGGGAGAGGGAGTATGCGTGGGAGTGGGAGTGTGCGTGGGAGTGTGAGTGGGAGTGAGAGTGGGGGTGGGAGTGTGCGTGGGAGTGGTAGTGTGCGTGGGAGTGGAAGTGTGCATGGGATTGGGAGTGGGAGTATGCGTGGGGGTGGGAGTGTGAGTGGGAGTGGGGGTGGAAGTGTGAGTGGAAGCGAGAGCGGGGGTGGGAGTGGGAGTGTGCGTGGGAGTGAGAAAGTGTGTGGGAGTGGGAGTGTGCGTAGAGTGGGAGTGTGCGTGGCAATGGGAGTGGGAGTGTGCGTGGGGGTGGGCGTGGGAGTGTGAGTGGGAGCGGGAGCGGGGGTGGGAGTGAGAGTGGACGTAGGAGCTGGAGCAAGAGTGGTAGCAGGAGTGGGAGTGGATGCAATAAGCGACTTCCACGCGAGCGGAGCCGCGGGCAACAGCTAGTATGAAATATGTGCGATAACCAAGTCGATTGTGAAATAGTTACATTTTATACTTTCGTGTCTTTGATCCATTTATTGGTTTTTTAATAATAAAATTGCAGTAAATAGAGTTGAAACTAAGTGATAAACAATCATACATTCGTCATCGGTATTTTCGCTTAATATATTTCAAGATTTACAAGTATAGAGATAGAGACGAAGATGTATCCGATGACGCACGTGAGCTGATAAAATCTTGTTGAAAAGGTTGCCTCTTTCTAACATGACTTTACCAGCTCAGGTTTTCATAGTTTTATACGTAAGAGCGAAGACCAAAGAATTACCAACTCACGACGAAACTATGGCGGTTTCGCCTCTGAGGTGTACTACTGGCATAAGATAGAGGATGGTAGGCTGTTGTCTCTATCACAATGGAAAAAAACTTCCCTAATTGGAATCTGTTATAGACGCTTACCGTGAAGGAGGCCAATGACTGGGCAAGAGACAATGATCGGAAGTCACAAGTTTATAATCTCCTGTACAATGAAGGTAGAGTCTGTAAAAAGGTGAGTACCAGTGCTCTAAAACTTCTACATTGTACGAACTTCCTTTTAAAATTATATAAATACTTGCTATATCCCGCGGCTTTGCCACCGTGGTACCCATTTATTCCAAACATGTCTATAATTTATTAATCCTATAATAATTAATGGATTTTTTTCCGATTTGTTGACATATGCAGCATATACTACTCCGCTCTCCTTGGTAGTAGCATGATGATATAGCCTATATCTTCGGTGAATGAACTATCCAATACAAAAATAATTGTTCAATTCGAACCAGCAGTCCTGAGATTAGCGCTATCAACGAAACAAACTATTCAGCTTCATAATACTAGTATAGATTAGAATAATAAACACTCAAAAATATTTCGCAGCCATTGATATAATACCAATCAATCAAACATCATAACCAGCAATTTATTATCCTTACATTGAAACTTTAATAAGGTCATATCTCGATGCATAAGTACTTAACCTATATGGTATAGATTTCTTGGATTCTTGGAATAATTGTATGATTCATGAACACTGACTTCCAATTGAACAGGTAGCTGACCAATGTTCTACCAACAATAATAATTATGATTTCTGAGGATTCCCTTTTCGAAATTGAAAAAATTTACTGGGAAAATACCACCCACTGAAAACAGCTTGCAGTCTACACTACTTGCTCGAGTATTCTGTTAAATATTTCCTATAATGCTTGCTACAATGGTTAAAAACCCTCTTAGGTAAAAAGATGTGATGGGTATTCCCAGTTCATTTGGCCGCCAAAGACAAAACAACCACTATCTAATAGCATTAGCATGGCGTCCGAAGACATATCTAATCTTTTCTCTCGACTAATATAATCGCAGAAAAAGCTATCACGTGATCAAAACGACACTAAACCTCACCTATATACTTTTTCTCGGATTTCAATGATTGATGAAAAAGAAAAAGATGTCTATGGATGCCATGTTGAGGCTGCTGGAAGAGATAGTATAGAACTTTATAATAGAAGCAACTTATTCACTACTTTTTCAATGAAAGCCTTGACTGTGAGCAATGGAGCTTGTGACTAATATTTTGGTCCACGAATTCTGCTGTTAATGAGACGATGACGATCTGTTTGACTGCAGTGTAGTCGAAGGTTCAATATCCGGTTTAAACAAATATTTTTGTGTGGGATTTTTACCACTCGTATTGATCTAGGTTGCTCTACCTATAAACTAGTAAGTATTTACAAACAATGCATATATAATTTTATCATTTGTTTTCTGAAATGAATACCTGCTTAATTTCAAAAGTAGATGATGATTCCACAAATTTCTAACATAAAAATTATAATTAAAAGACCTACAATATAAAGTTAATGTGATGATATATTGAATATAATGTTACTAAGCAAACACTCAGTTCCTAAGAATGTGATTTAAAAAAATGCTACCTCTAATAATAATAAACCAGCATGAACACATTCTGGGCTTGTAAGTTATTCAAATAAGGAAACATGTGATGTGTATCCATAGGCATTCCGCTAGCACTGTAATTGGGTGTAGTTTGTTAGCTTCAAATTAGTTGTCATACAAGAGACGTTAAACAGGAACTAGATTAAAAATAAGTAACCTTAAATGTGATCAAACATTATATTGTAGGTTTTAATCTAGTTAGACACATGTAAGGACCTTGTAATCAAACTTAAAAATTCTTTGATTCTAACTGTGACGGTTTTAATCCGTATGAATATTACTTCTTTTTTTTAAACACCAGAAATAGCGTTTTTAGACGACCTTCTATAGATAACGGGTGATAAAAATCTATTAAGTACGTTACATTATAATTGGATTTCCTTATTTGAACGTGCCATATGTGGACAAGGACCATGTTTGAGGAGTCAAAAATCTTTCAACTTTAAGCCTTTATCTCTTTACGGATTGAATTAGAATAAATCTAAGATAAGATGAAGATAAAATATTCTTACGATGTATGTTTACATTACATTTCACTTTTACTTCATAAGACGGTTCCAAAGTGACCTAGATCAAGGCGAGTAGAGTGTAGTATACTGCTACTTAAACTCGAGCAGAAAAAATATTATCTCTGCCACCTCTTTTCTTTTTGGTGCGGTCGGTTATATCAGACTTGAACTGACTAAAACCGCACGCCGTCTCTGTTCTTCAAACGCCCTGACAGCTATCCAAAAAGCATTTCCTTGGTACCCCTGTATCTCTGCCACCTAATGCAAGAAAAGTACCATATCATTTTTGGAATCAACTTTTATTTTACTTCCTCTTAGTGAGACCCACCAATTCTCTGGAGCTCATGTCAACCTAACCTGCAAGTTGTACGCCTGCAGATTGACAAATGGCAGACCATATAAGTCATGATAATTCAAATAGAAGGAGAAAGAGTAGAAGAGTGAGCTCTGCAAACTCAACCGGCATTGACTCAGATGATTGTTGATTTTCTCCTAGCTTTATTATTTCTTGTACCTGTAGTATTCAGGTTGACTTCTGTAAGATGTCATCCTCACTAGAACACGGCTAGCCGTATTCTCTGTAACAAAACGTTAAAACTACAATTACCCAATAGAATTTTACAGTGCGGTGGCCGGTCGTTAAATACTGCAAGCCGAAGCATTTTGCAATTTGTGTAATTAACAATCCGTTAGAAATATACCTATACCTAGCATAGAATCAAAAACAATAGGTACATTCGGTATGTAGTTACACGGGTATGTTTATGAAGAGACAGTTTATGTCGATTGCCAAGGTTAAACAATACATCGAATAACATCACTAAGTAGCCTACCAAAGATTCTGAGATTCAAGAGACTGCCATATCCAAACCCTCCACAGAGAGACACGTGCTTTTGGCAGCCGACTCTGGTCCCAATCAGTTACAAAATTACCAATGGAGCTGATATGCAAGACGGTCATGTAGTGTACCAATAAATCTTTTGATTTTTGTTACACTACTCCTGTACTAGGAGTATATAAGTTATAAGTACAAGTACCTATATAAGTTGATTGCATATTTTCTGTTAAATAAATAAAAAAAAAATAGACAAAGGATATCAAAGTTTTACTCAGAGTTAAGTGTAAAACGTTTATAGATTTTTAACACCAAGTCCATCTAATGAGCAATGTTATTACCGCAGGCTGTGGTTTGCTATTTACGAGTACAAACGCTCGTGATACCAATGCGTTTAGGCGGGAAACTAAGTAAAGATTTATGTTTAAACGCTTTACTACGACCAAATTACGACTGTTAACTACACCAACATTACTGGACCGCTAATTATTCAAATTCTGCGATTCCGGATGTACGCGTGTTTGTTTTGACCAATAATTAAATAATCTTACTACTATACATGTGCGAAAGTTTGAATGAATGGATGGTTTGTTATCCAATTACACCCAGTATGACTAAACAGATGTAGACGAAATTCGGCATAGAGACAGATTTATAGTCTGGAACAGCAAATCATCACAGGTTCTTGTGAAACTTAGTGGAGCGCACGATTCGAAGCAAATAGTCTGAGGTAAAGTTGAGTTGTTATTTACATGTTAATATGCATGAGTTTTAAAGGGAGTACTGAGTCTGGTTACTTTAATTTTTTGGAGAGTCCCTCGTACTTTTGTCTGTCGATGGTCTCGGTTGTTCGGGAAATATTTTGCACGCGGTATCTATTTTAAAGAACGAAAAAGTACGGCGACAAAAATCCTTCATCTGTGCACGCCAAAACTGGTTTCAGCCCCACCCAGCACAGCGATTTTTTCGCTTAGCTGGAGGAATTAATAAGGAATACAAGTGATCTGCAATTCTATTCAATTCTGCCATGAAAAAAAATTAATTGCTGCTTAAACTAGGAGAAGAGCCCCACCCTTAAAAGGCCTTGGCCGCTTGTAACAGATGGGCTCAACTTCTTTGTTCGAAGCTTCAAGGTCCAAGCATATTCCAACGACTCCCGTCTCAACCTCAATTTCGCAAAGATGACATGATGACATGACAAGAGTAAATGATAGATTAATCATAATTAACATTTAATAATCAAGCACATAATATCTTAAATGCATGCGAGCACGCAATAAATAAATTTTTAATCATAGTAAGACGGCAGGTACCTATTGCTATTATTTTTATAGCAAACAATTAGCGAATTAGGTGAATGCCATGGTTACGTTTAAGTAGTAAAAGTATTGTAATACATGTGTTAGTACTGTTAATTAGTAATTGAGATACGATAGTTGTTTTACCGGAAGGAAGGATCACGGTGTTAAAGACCTTGCATCCACTTCCTATATCCGTAATCGGATTAGTCCGGCAACAACCTCCACATGCGACCTAATGAAATGTGTCTAGATATACAACTTAGTTGCAAAATTATCTATATCTTTACAAAGTATGCCTAACACCAAGTCGCTTCACGCTTTCTATATATATATATATATTTATACCACGTACGTAGGTGGCAGACAAGCTCACGGCCCACCTGATGGGAAGCGGTCACTGTGGCCTATGGATGTGTGCAACACCACAGGTGTCACACACGCGCTGCCTACCCTGAAGGAAAGGGGGGAGGGCTAGGATGGGATGGGGAGTCTAGGAAGGGGTGGGTGGAGGAGGGGTAAAGTGAGCTCTGGCTACCCTAATTACAGGCAGGAACACAACACGATGGTTATTATGGCCGCGGTCTTCTGTATATATGTGCCTACTATCTAAGTAAGATAGTACATAGATAGATAGATATGCTTAGATCTTCTAAACTGCGCTACGAATTTTATGCAGTCTTCACTGTCATTTATATAATTTTTCTACGGAAGGTTTATAAGTAAACACATAACTGAAGAAGAATGGAAAATCAAGGTACACCCGACGATGCCAATTTGTTATAAGCACTAAATAGTGCTATTATAAACCAGTTTTTGAACTCAACTTGAATCCTCACAGTCTGCATATTTGCGACTCTCTCTGTTAGTTTAATTGTTGTAATATACTCTCCTGTTTCTCCCTTCTACAATTTGACTTATTTTAGAATTCACATAAGTGACTGCCATCTGACACTCTGACCGGAGAGGTAAGTCTGCAACTGAGTCTCGTCCATCAATCGGCAGGTCGAACAAATTATCATCTAATAATATGTTGTTAGTTATTCAAAGTACCAATATAAACTAGTTTGATCGCTTTTTACTCTTTTTTGCTATTATAGGTACTTTTATTACATTCAATAGTACCTAGGTACTTGTAGAGACTAAAATAATGAATGCAAAATCAACATACATGAGATCACTGCAGTATGTGGAGAGTAAGATAAGCTTGAAATAGAATACCTATGAGATTTGTATGCCTAAATTGTGGTTTGTGCACGTAGAACGAATGTGTAAGTAGGCAGATGGGTCACGAAGAATCTCAAAGAACGTGCACCAATAAAATTGATTTATAAATACATATGTACCTTAACAACCCGACCAATACAAATAGGCATAGGTGTTCACGTATAGAAATATTTACACTGAGCGGAAATTGAACTTGGTAACTCTGACGCAGCTATCAAACACTAGAGTGTTTGATAGCTGCGGTCTATGTGGTGTGGAGGTCTACCTCCACACCACATAGAAAGAATATCAAACGTGAAAGGGAATCACTTCATGAGAATTATACAGTGTATCAATCTATCAATCAATCCATTTGTCAACTGCACTGCTGCTGCTAAGTGTGTGATGGGAGTGACCTATGTATGACCAGAAGGCTGACTTAGTGTTGTCTCTGTACCTCTGAATAAGGGAAGATATAGAAATATGTATATAATATATGAAGTAGAGACTAAAAATAATAATCTAATTTAAATTACAGCGCCTTAATTTATGATATAAATTAATAGCGCTTCTAATATAATTATAGAAATAAAACTATTTAAAACAGATTTTATCGTGATTTACTTTAATTGTCGTATTCAAATTAAATAATTAATGAATACCAAATAAATCACGATAGAATCCGTTACAAATAGTTTAATGACAATGTGTGATATTCGCGCGAACTTGCGACTATAACAACTCCTAATATAATATAATTTTGTCACGACTGAAAAAAGTGACTGTGATGTTTAATTGACAGATGCTTTTCTCACAGGCGCTACTTACTTGTTCGTACTGGCTCATTTTTGTAATGATTTTTAACTTGACCTAAATTAAAAGAGACGTTTAAATGTTAAATTTGAATTAGCATCAATATACAGTTACTTTCTGTATTAAATTTACGTTATTGTTAGATGTTTAGGATTTTAGGCGCTATGTCATCGCCATCAAGGACTACCTTCTTTTGAAGTCACATTTAAATTTTTGGTTGTTGCAATGGCTGCCGATTTAAAATAGGTTGATTCGCTCGATAACTTCTTTATTTTATTATAAGTAGTTGTTTCCATTCTCTTTATTAATATTTATTCAATAATATTAATTAAAATTATGCAGAATAAGAATGTGTTTATTATTAATTTTTTGATTTGATATATATAACGTGTGCCTTGACAGCACCATAATCCTTCAAGCGATTATTCCGTTGCGTGCAAACTGTTCAAAGTTGCTACTTTAGAGAATGAGTCCGCTTATTGTTTTTGATTGGTTTTTACGAGAGAGATTGCCATCTTAATCCCGAGAGTAAAACCTGGGCCAGAACCCCGTCCGTTGTTTAGCAGAACTTGGACCCCAAAGTACCTTCTACCAGTGTTCTTATATTATTGTAAAAATGAATAGATTTCAGATAAAAGTTAAAAATAACGGCATAGAATATGTAGGTAATAGTGGTAAATGTTGGTTTTGAAGTAACTTAGTAAGTAGGTATTTATGTGTTTACATAGAACACACAAATCGAGTAAATATCTACTTAACTATTATTAGTTTATTACTAAATCTGCTACAACTACAAAGCACTACCAGGATTAGCTAAATGTGCTTACCTACGTGACCACTTGCACGATTGTTTACCAAAACGCTATTGGTGTAATTATGGACCTTAGCCTTGCAAAAATAAGTACTATATCCCTATAACGCAAAATATTGCTGTCTTTGTAAATAAATGCTTCCCCAAGATATTGTCACTTAGCGTCCAATAATATGATATTTAAAACTTATTAAATAACAATAAAAAATAAAATCAAACAAGCAAGGTCGGACCCAATTAGCTACTATAATATCAACATAGGTATGCAGAATTTTACCTTGTCTTGACAAGTAGACACACAATATTCTTGAATACGTTCTATATTATATACTTTCTTTACTCGGCAAATCCCAGGAAAATAAGAGACCGACTTGGACTAAGTTGGAATTATAACTTCTCTACCAAATTGATAGGTAGGTAGTTAACTCCTTTAGCCACCGCGCCGGTTCAACCGGGGCGCGAGGAAAGTAGCTAATGTGCCCCTTACGACCTAACACCTAGCAATCCACAGACGCCGCAGTACGGCGTCTGTGGATTAGAAGTTGGAGTGCTGTTTTAGTCGGTTCAAGTTCGACATAACACCCTCGTTGGCCAGCATCCATTCGTGGGGATTTCCGCAAGAAAAAAGGTACCCCTTTAGCAGAGCGGGAGTCAAAATTCAGCATGCCAATAGGTCGGAAAGGTCTGGATTCGTATTTTCCTTCCTTTAGGTGAATAATCTCAATTTTGATAGAAATCATTCATCTATGAGCTCGAATGCAACTCGAGGTATCATAAAAATCTTTTATTTCTCTTGTTGAATATTGCAATAATACTGCCCCAATGGGAAAAAGGCGTGATTTGTTATATGTATGTACGTAGTAGGTATGTAATACTACATAGCCACAGGTGTTCCTATGTAGGTACCTACCTACCTCGAGACCACCTAGAACTGCCGAACTGGATATTTAGGTACCTTCTAGTAAAACATTAGTAAATGCAGTGGCGGATTTACCAGTAGGCTGAGTAGGCTGGAGCCTAGGGCGGCAGATTTTAGGGGGCGGCAATTTTGAGCTAAATTTTTTTTCTTTCATAAAAAAAATTATATAATAATAGGTAACCTTACACCCCGGTAATTAAGACCCGAGACTTGTGGCCGACGGGGGGGGGGGGGGGGGGTGGAAGTCATGGAGAATTGTATAGCCTACTGGCGGCAAATTTGTAAATCCGCCACTGAGTAAATGCAGTACTTACAATTCTTATTAAAAAAAAGACTTCAACTGATCGAACAACCAACGCGCCAGCTATCAAATAAAAAAGTATCATCCAAATCGGTTCACCCAGTCCAAAGTTCTGAAGTAACCTCCTCCTCCTTTTTTGAAATCAGTTAAATCTCTGTCTACGGTTAAAAATAACATGTTTTGACACCGATTGACGCTTGCAATCACAGCCGGATTTTTAGAAATATACCCCTATATTAGTACGGACGTGTAAACGATACGGATTACATTGTTAGAAGCTAGATCCGCAAATAAATGAGATACGGATACGAAACACTCAACTTTACCAATCGTTGTTTGCACGTTCCATTTTGTGTTGTTAAATGAAATTACGTGTTTTGAAAGCGGCAGTTGAATGTGACAATGCAGCGTAGATTACGTTAGTGCTAGATGCAAAATTTATGGACGAAATAGACGAAACTGTTGCCGTAAGAGCAAAGTTTAAAAATCAGCCCACGACATCTACTTGATCAGAAGGTCAACCATGAACTGTTCGAATATCTGCCAAGTGCAGAGCAGTTCAACTTGTCAGTTTACTTGACAGGTTTCAGGCCAGAGCAAACTTGTCTTTCGCAGCGCCCTTTAATCAATACTTTCATATTGTATAGTTGTTCTATCTCAGGAAGGCGGGTGAGCAATTAATATGAGTGTCTTGTAAATACGCGTGCATTTGTGTGCGAAAGTTCATGTCACGCAATGTCACGTCAAAAGAAGTTCATGTAGCGGTAGTGGTAGTAGAACAATAATTGCAAGTAAACAATAATTGCAAGTAATTAATTTTTGATTAGTGTAATAATCGTATTTTTATAGATTTTGTTACCCAACAATTAATAAACTAATAATTTATTATTCCAATGCGATTTATTTGCGTGCGTAGCAGTCGCATGTACCTACTACCGCTACGTTACAGAGGCCGTCTAACCATATATACATACCTACCATACATATACCTACCCTTACCTAGTAACCCTCACAACACTAGAT
Organism: Lithosia quadra; assembly: GCA_963576445.1. Classification (NCBI taxonomy): domain Eukaryota; kingdom Metazoa; phylum Arthropoda; class Insecta; order Lepidoptera; family Erebidae; genus Lithosia; species Lithosia quadra. Next base: position 11,591,291 of record OY754880.1, on the reverse strand, counting down.
ATATCAATATCCCGTTAGTAAAATAGCTTATCAGCAATACCATGCATGTCAAAAGACTTCTGAAAGTTTCTTATTCTTTCTCTTTTTCCTCCTTTCCATTACTTGGTTGGGCGGGAGTTCACCTTTTCTGACTTTCACGGAAGCCACTGCCGTCTGACCTCCAACCCCGAAAGGAAAACCTGCATCGGAACCTCGTCTTCAATCGACAGGTGGTTGCAGATTGGCTTAGGCCCCAAAAATCTTGGCGTGGCCCCATACTCCCGAAGTGCATACGAAAATATAGAGCAGACTTTAAACTCACGCACGTACGCATTCGGACTTGAATACTTAATCAAGGCACCGTTACATAACAGATTAGAATTTTAAAATTGCCATGTAAAATGTATATAATTGTGTATAGTTAAACGCAATACTATTTGCATTTGTACATGCAACAGTGTCTCGTGCGGCCTCTAGTAGCGTATTGGGTAATTATCATGCACTCTATGTCGAGACGATGTTGAGGTCGAACGAAATAGGACAGAACGATAAAGTAATGGTTATACAGAGGTGGATTAACACCCACATCTTGCTAATTATGCGTAAGTACTATATACTAGTGGGTTATTGCCATTGACATTGGGATACGTAAAAATTTCAGACCAACGACAGCGGAAGGTCGAGAGCCTGCTAATGAATTTAAAATAATTATAAGAAATGATTTAATAACTCACGTGGATTACAATGTGACATTCGTGATGGCCGGAATTTATCTAAATGTATTTACATTTTAATACATGGTTGACAATAGTAGGTAGAGGCTATGAGAATAGAGCTAGACCAGTCAAATCCCTGAGCGGGGCGATCGTTTTGCTCAGTTGCAAATGGACCAGCAGTCGGTGATGAAAAGGTGTTTGAATTTATGGAATGGAATAGGTGAACATATATGGCACCTATTCTTCCTATAAAACATGAATACTTATTTTGTTGATGTTAGGTACTTGTTCAACTATTTGAAGATAAGTATTTCGTATGGATCTAGGTCGCTTAGAAGGTTCGAACACTCTACCAGACATTGTTGAAGATCCTCTAAGTATGAAAGTAACTACTACGCCTCAAGGATGTAAGTCTAATGCATTTTTTTTTACTACTTAGGTGGTAGACAAGCGCACGGCCCACCTGATGGAAAGCGTTCACCGTGGTTTTAGCCTAACATCTATGGTACCTAACTAAATACCACTAGACCTAAGATTTTTTCTTTATTTGGTATGGACTTCTCTAAGTGTTGCTGAACGCAAGCGGGTCAGGTGGGTTGCGGGGTTGGAAGGGAACTCTGTCTATAATCTGAGTGGAGTTCGTACACACAAATCCTTTTGAGGGAAGTTATATCTCTCAACTGCGAGTGAAGGGTAAACATCCTAAATCCCACCCCAACTACCCGCCGTCGGTTTATGGTTAGACAGCGGCATGCGACTCAAATACTTACCTACCTACCTATCCGGTCACACGAGGCGCAAAGCTAAGATTGTGTTGATCAATCCGACCAATCAATCCTATGTTTGTTTCTTTGTGGGATTTTTAGAAATGTTACCTAAACCAGTCTAACTTGGAACTTCGATATCGCCATTATGATTGGTTATCGTGTGCTTGTCTGCCACCTAAGTAGTATAAAATAAAAGAATTGGTCATAATGACCATTGGTTGTGGAGGTCAGTGGCAGTCGCTCCACGGAAAATATCGAAGTTCAGCCGCATCACAGTTAGACTGGAAAGCCGACCCCAACTGAGTTGGGAAAAAGGTTCAGAGAATGAATACCTAAAGCAATTCTTCTTAATCTGGTGACAGGTGCCTGTCTAGATTCTCTAGGTGCTGCCTACGACTACGTCTGCAGTAGTCACCTACCTACTTAAGCTCGAAATATGTCAAGGTATTTCCTTCTGCTGTCTCAACCCTAACTCGCATTAAGTATAATTCCATCATTATATTTTTGATTTATCTACCTATACTAATAGGTTGTAATAGGTAGACATTATAAAGAGGAAGGTCTTTTTTACATGACTGATTTTGTATTTTAGGTACCTACTGTTCATTAGCTTGGTTGTGTAATGATTTTTTATCGCATGCCTTTTAACGAACAGCAAAATTTCGAAAACCTGCCTTTGTAATAATGAGTCAATGGGTTTAGATCGAATTTGTTCTACTGTTGCACCGTACGAACCGTACAAACGGAAAGAGGCACACACGAGGTGCCTCTTTCCTTTGCCGCACCATCAAAACCTGGAATTCTTTGCCAGCTCACGTGTTTCCTTCCTCATACAGTCCCAGGTCCTTTAAGCGGGGCGTGAAAAAGCATTTGATGAGGCCGTCAAGCTGAGAGCCACCATTATGGCACTATCGGTGTTTGCAATGGTGACTCCCATTCTAGAGACTTTGCCTCAGCTTACCATCAGGCGAGGTGAAGTCATGTTGACGTGACCGACATAAAAAAAAAACATGTAGCGTGATGATTAATTCCTTTCCTATTTGCAGTGGTCCACCTGATAACCCCAACTCGCTGGGCTACGGCCATAGCTCATGACCACTCCAAAGATGTTCATGCAAAGTCTGTTTAGTGGTTTTCACATGAAGCTCGAATATCGATAACCAGTGTTGTAGACAGACTGAAGTTCTAACTACTAGGTATACCTACCTACAACTAAACAAGATGGTCAGAAAAAAAATGTCACGGTTCCGGGCGTGAGGTGGATATGGGAGAGGGATACAGGACGCAGAGACAAGACAACGTTAATGTACTTTGACACCTATCAGCATCGCCATAGGGTGCTTCTTATAATGTCATCTGTATAACATCTAGAAAAAGATGCACGTGGTTGATGGTCGTTTGGTGGTCTTTCGTGATGCCAATAGGTAGGTAGGTTTGGTTTTTTATTTATTATTTTCTACAGTATTTTTACTAATTTTTTCATTCCAGGTTTTCTTCCTTGATGCTTTGAAAAGTCGCCTTTTCTGCCCAAAACTAGTTGGGGTTATAATTTGCTCGGAAGGTGCACAGTGATCTGAACCGTGCTATGAATATGTATGGTCACACTGGTCACGATTAAAAGCTTTGAATAGCTACAACATCAGAATCAACGTTGATTCACAACGTCATAAATTTATCTAATTCTGAAGACGAAAAATTATGAAAAAATCTTTTTTTAAGTTAAACAGTTTTAAATTGTATTGTCATCAGAACTAAAGACTTCTGCCAAATATCAGACCAATCAGATAACTGAAAGGGGTTCAAATTTCAATTACTAGATTTGACCCAAACAAACAGGTCGAGTTAAATAAAACTGTTTAAAAAATAATTGATTTTATTATATATTATATTTAGAATAGAACGTTTATCACTAAGGTTACAAAAAACAACAAACTTAACAGTTAAAAAGGTAAGCATAATTAACCTGTATACATTCATTTTGTGGCTATATTTGTCGCTATCATAATTTCAATTTGAAAAATAAATTCTAAAACATCTTTTTGAACAACGATACCAAACGTATTCAAATTTAGATCCTCTTGTTTACACGTATTTACAGCCAGCGTCATAATCTAGAATCCGAAAATGATCATCTACTTTTGGCGCTGACTTATACGTTAACAATTTTTAATTAATAAATGTACCAACATAATTATCCTCGTAAAAGATTTATGACAATAGATGTTCTTTAGATCATAAAACTTTTTAATTACGGCTACTGGTGCGGCGTTAAACATACATAAAAGCTGACAGCAACATTAAAACCAAGAAAACATTTTTTATTTTATTTTCCTCATAAATCATTTTCATCATACATACATGGGACAAGGGCAGGTAGATGATGATGATGATTTTCCTCATAAACAATCCAAGAAGTTTTCAAGTTAAAGATGATTATCGTATTTAACTATGAATCATTGAATTAAACGCGATAACCCAGTTAGTTTGATAAGGTCACAATTACTTTGATCGGTGAAATCGACCATGAAAGTATTGTCCTGGTTCGGACCTGTGATCCGAAGGATCGTAATGTCTTATGGAATACATTAATAAAATTATGATTGGGAGCTGTCGGACCAGGGAAAGATAGACCTTGGGTGCGCGGGCAACACAAAAAAACCTCTTAATATTTAGACGACACACCCCAAGAACGCTAAGATAAATTCATTACTGTTGGCAACGAATGGCAAGAACATCATTATGATCAAATAAATTGATGTAAATCAATAAAAAAAAATTATAAAAGCGAACAATTTTTTAAGTATACATTAACTGCCTGTTCACACAGGTATGTCATAGCCATTGTTTATCCTATGAAAACTGTTAGAATAAAAAACTAGATATTGCAATTAGTTCTCTATGGTAATGGTCGAGAGATGAAAGTAGTCTAAAATAAGTGAAAGAACATCTTAGTAACAGCTTATTTCAGAGAGCCAAGCCCATTTACTACTTAGGCGATGTAAACATATCGACCCCGGAAATTTCAATTGTCGTAAAGGACATTTTGACGAAAATGAGTTATATATATATTCGGAATCAGCGTCGCGAGCTCTATCGAATGGTATACTTAAAGTCATCCTATCTTCAAAAAAAAGTTCTTTACTACCTAGATTTTCAACGAGCTCTGGCTTGATTTTTCTTAATAATTGGGGTGTATCGTAAAAGTAATTTGCATCAGGAAGCGTAAAGTCATATTTTTATTATTTATAAGGTCGTAAATGTTTTATTTGATAATCGATACCCTTACGACCTAATCTACGCTTTGCTTTATGTTCTGTAATTACGGCGTAAAGGTCACACGGAGGTGCGCGGAAGCACGAAGCCTAGGGTACGAGGGGTGTAAGTAACGGGTACGGGAGGATCGTGACTCGTACGATCCATTTCGCAGCGTCATTCTGCGCGATTTCGTTGAAAGTACTGCTGCGGTCACCGGTGAGATCAGTTTAGGTATGGAATATTATGTCCCCTACACTGAATATGTCACCGGTACCTGCAGGGCGCGTCCCTGGAATGGGCGCGAGTGCGCAGAGGCTGTTCACCAGAAACAGCTAGCGTACCGCGCCTGGATCAGAGCATCCGCGCAACGCGATCCTAACGTAGGCCAGTTTAAAGCAGCGTACAACAAAGCCACAAAGGTATGCAAGAGGGCTTACATCAGAGCGGATGCCCAGCGCATTGCACGGCTTGGGCAGGAGCTTGTGGCGTATCTCACGGACAGCCGTGGCTACTGGCACCTGGTCAAGGCCGTGCAATCAAACTTCTGCCAGCCTTCGCAGCCCGTTGCGAAACCCCGATGGATCACTGGCTCATGAGCCGCAAGAGAAAGCCGACTTGCTGGCTAATTACTTTGTGGCTAATTCCGGGATCGATGATTGCTGTATGCAACTGTGACCACGCAATGCCTGATATCCTTATCAGGCAACGCCATGTTCGTGCAGTGCTGCAATCACTCAATGTCCGGAAAGCCAGTTGTCCCGATGGAATTCCAGCGGTGGTTCTACGTAAATGTGCAGCGGAGTTGTCTCCCATGCTTACGCATCTGTTCAGCATCTCATACACCTCGGGTACAAAGTCGCCAGCTTGGAAGGAAACGAATGTGCAGCCGATCCCCAAGAAAGGGGATTGGTCAGACCCGGGCAATTATCGACCCATAGCCGTCACCTCAATGCTGTGCAAGGTTTTTGAGCATATCATTAACGCACAGCTCATGCGTCACCTAGAGGATCACTCCCTAATTAATAATCGGCAATATGGCTTCAGGCCGAAACGGTCAACGGGTGATCTACTAGCATACGTCACCCATCTATGGGGTGAGGCTATGGACAAGCATGGTAGCGAGTCATTGGCTATCAGTCTTGACATTGCCAAAGCTTTCGATAGGGTCTGGCACAAGTCGCTCCTTTCCAAGCTGCCTGCTTTTGATCTACCTCCCCTATTATGCAGTTGGATTGAGAACTTCCTACAGGAGCGCCGCATTTGTGTGCTCTGTGATGGGCAGACATCGGCGTTCTTGCAGATTAATGTTGGTGTACCGCAGGGGTCCGTTTGGTCGCCTACTCTTTTTCTTCTGCATATCAATGACATGCTGTCAGTAGGCAGCATTCATTGCTATGCAGATGATAGCACCATACACGGACGATATCACGATCACCCTGCGGACAAGCAGGCTGACGTAGGGCAAAAAGACAGCTTCTTGTCACTGAGCTTGATCGGGTCCTGAATCACATTTCGCAATGGGGCTCTGAGAACCTGGTCGAGTTCAATGCCAAGAAGACGCAAGCTAATGCGTTTACAGCAAAACTATCTCCTTTCCTTCCCCTCCCTACTCTTCGGGACACTCCACCACCACTTCAGGATAACCAAGAGATACTCGGCATGGATGTTCGCTGCAAACTGAATAATAAAAACTACATCGAGAGCATCATCAAAACGGCCTCTCGGAAACTCGGAGTCCTGAACAAGGTGAGGTGGTTTTTCACGCTGGAGCAGCGGTGTCTATACAAGACACATCCGTTCCGGTGTGGAATATTGTTCTCATCTCTGGGATGGCTCTGCACAGTACCTCCTAGATGCTCTCAACAGGTTGCAACAGCGTGCAGGCCGTATTATTGGGAGTCCTGAAGTTACCAACGCTCTCAAACCGTTACAATTACGGCGAGACATGGCCTCTTTGGCAGTTTTTTACAACCTCTACCATGGTGATGATGAGTGTTCCGATGAGCTACCCCAACTAGTTTCACCCTCTCCTTTTCTATATACAGAACAACACATGCAAGGCTGAGATACCACCCTCATACCGTGCAAACAATTGCATCAAGAACTAAGCGCTTCGCTGCCTCTTTTTTTTGCCGCACCATAAAGATCTGGAATTCTTTACCAGCCCACGTATTTCGTTACTCCTACAGTCCCGGGCCTTACAAGCGGAGCGTGAAAAAGCATTTGATAAGACCGTCAAGTTACAAAAATGTTAAATTTTTGTAACGTTTTTGACTGAATTTTTTGATTAAAAAATACAAAGTATTAAAAATCCCTTTTATTTCACTTAGTTTTTTATTTCTTAACTAGATCTTTAGCCTCTTTTGTTCCTTGTACCCCCTTAGTCTCCGATTTAATTGACTCGTACGACCCATTGATGATCAAGATTAGTTCTTTACTACATATCTAATTTTATCACAACCAATTTTTTGTGGCTGTAAAGTACTTCAGTTCAAATTTTATGGGTCGTAACGGACACTCATTTTCGTCAATTATTAAGTTAGGTTTATTTTCTTAATTGCAACGGATAGAACACAAAAAAATAGTTAGGGTCTCCTTTGACATCATGAATATAGCACTTTCTTTAAAAAAGTTATAAGGAAAATAAAAATTTATTTTCGTTTTTTGGCTCTCCTGAAAAGTCGTGTTTTGTCCTTTACGACAATTGAAATTTCCGGTATCGATATATATTAACGTTTATAATATCAGAAAAGATAATTTACTTTAGTTACAATTACATTACATTACATTTAGATCCAAAAATAGAGAGATCAAATCGATAATAATATTTTTTCAAAATATTTTTAGATAAACCTGTCTTTTACACATCGTGACTCTTCTATTCTATATTGATGCGATGTCGGTCAATATCACGAAATATAAGAATTCCCCCCCCCCATGTCAACCAATGACTCACTTGACCAATCATAATTGTGAAATTTTGGCGACACTAAGTTGTAAACCAAAGATATTTAGATATTTATGGACTATATTTAAACCGTCCACTGCCTTATGATTTTGCAAGTAACACCAATCTAATTTCGTTCTTGTAATTTGCACAAAATCGTGCAAATTAAATTCCATACGATTTGCACGACGTGCAGGTGCGCGCGTTACACGCATGAGACTTTTGAATGTTTTATATTCCGTATAAATACTAAACGAATACTAAAGAGACCCCAAAGAAATAAGTCTATAATATACATCTATTAAACATCACTACATTAGGGCTTGTACACAAAACTGCGATGCGACGTCGCATCGCAGTTTTGTGTACAAGCCCTTAACATGAATGTAATGTCAACAAAATTTAAGACGAATTTAATACTTTAAATACATTTAAACTGATTTCTACTATATTTTCTGAATTTACTTTCGTTTATATATTTTTTCACAAAATTGTATAACCTTAATACTACAAAAACGCGTTGGAAAATGATAAAACACGTACACAGAATAAAACTAAAATAAAATAATATACTGGGTAATATATCCGATCGAAAAAATCACCCAAAACTCTTTAGTATTATCGCCTGACTTCGACTACTATTTTCTAACACCCGGTATATTACTTTATATAGTACTGATTTTGATAACGCACATCGGTAAAAAGATCGAGACAGGCTAAGATCTTTTCTTCCCAACATGCTGAATCAATAGCCAGGTACTTTACTTGTGCGAACAATTCGCACAAATAAAATGATATTTTTATTACACGACTGCCCAAAAAAGAAATATAATGTTTCAGGATTCATGCAGCTATGAAGTTTTTTTTATTCTACTATAACTTTATTGCATACCAAAGGATTAAAGGATCCATGGGTTCTACCATGCGTCCTTAAGGCGCGTCGAGACCGTCAATATACTATAATATTGCGATCCAATACCGTGATCTGGTGTAGGTATGGGTAGGTTAGGTAGGTGTACAAATTCCGTTTCTATGCACATCAATAATATCGCGATTACACATCAATATTATTGACTGGATCGCGATAAATATAGATGATCTCCATGCGCCCATAAATAATTTCGAAAGATAATTTCATCACAATTTTAAAATGATTAAAAAAATTAATGGGGTATCGTTATAGAATCCTTACATTATATTTTTACTTTATTTTTTTAATAAAAATATGTTTGGAAGGGCAGTCGTATTTTTTTAAATTATTCATACCAATTAGGTCGCTGCACTTCAGAATAGAATAACCTGGGATTCAAATCAGACCGTCAAGAATTTAGAAGAAAAAATATTGCCAAAAACTGGTAAGTAATAAGACTGTTAAAATTATAGATAGATAATATAATGGACTTCTGAATAAAATGCGTCGATTAAATAATATACAGGGTCTCCCGTAATGAATGGATAAACCGTAAACTGGAGTTGCTCCGGATGTGAGGCTATAAGAAAATCATATCATTTTGCTAGGGTTGTCAACCATATGGTAATGGCATAGACTTTTATACTTTTTTAGTAATTTCTCTACTTTTTTTATTAATTCCGTAGCCATTTCTTCAAATTTAAGTATTTTCGTGAATTTTTTTTTGTATTATACTCTTAAAGACGTGTATCATTCACTTTTGATATGATTTTAGGTGTCCTTAACGTTAAACGTTAATAAAATAGTCATTTTAAGAGAATTTTTTAATTTATTTTTCTTAACATCAACTTTTGATCATCTACTGTGAAAAAAAAAAGTACGGCGCTATAGCTGCCCATGATCTTAATAAATTGTCCAGTATCTGTAGTTTCTAAAAAGGTATAACAATGTGTACTTTTAAAGCAACATTATGTTACTAGGAGCAAGAACGTTTATCAAGGTCAAAATTTAGATTTTTCAAGTAATGTTAAAAATAGTTGTAAAATTCGCCTAAATGATTTTATTCTATCAAGATACTTTACAAAAAAACTAACAGGCCACTAACTAGGATATTCAGAATGAAACCAAGTTGTTAAAAAAAAGAATTTAGTTCCTCCAGTTTTTTTTGTTTTCATTAGTTTCGTCAATTTGTTACTGCTTTCTAATATCGGACTTTGATTTGCCTTGTGATTTGGACTTGTTAACGTGGTGATACTGACAACTTTGCAAACATTTACGGACTTCGTTTTCTGCTATCGATTGGACTTGTTGTTTGAAAAAGTTTTTGTGAAATTTGTGTATTATGCCTCAACAATACACGCCCGCCGAATACGCAAACATGCATTTCATTTACGGCGAATGTAATGGCAACGCCAATGGAGCTGCTAGTGTTTATCGCGAAAGATATCCAAATGCGCGAAACCCTGATTACCGTGTTTTCATCAGAGTACATAATGCATTTATGGAAGGACGATTTCCGGGAAGTGGCATAGGCGGGACAAGCGCAGGACGACCTCAACGACACAATGCAGACGAAGTACTAGAAATAGTCGAAGAGGACCCTGGTACGTCCATAAGTGCTATTTCACGGCGAACATCTGTACACAGAATTTTAAAGAGGCACGAATTGTATCCCTATCATTACCAAAGGGTTCAAACATTAATGCCGAGGGACTGGGCTGCTAGAGTAACGTTTTGTTGCGGCAGATGAGAGAAGATTCTACCTATTTTGACAAAATTGTGTACGCGCATTCAAGTAGCAGCTCGTAAAATTGAAGAAGCTGGTTATGCGCGTCGGATTAAAAGATCTTTTATTAGGCGTTGCCGAGCATGCATTGCTGCCGGCGGAAGACATTTTGAACATTTAGTTTAAGTTTTTCATTAAATTCTTTTTTTTAAACAACTTGGTTTCATTCTGAATATCCTAGTTAATGGCCTGTTAGTTTTTTTGTAAAGTATCTTGATAGAATAAAATCATTAAGGCGAGTTTTACAACTATTTTTAACATTACTTGAAAAATCTAAATTTTGACCTTGATAAACGTTCTTGCTCCTAGTAACATAATGTTGCTTTAAAAGTACACATTGTTATACCTTTTTAGAAACTACAGATACTGGACAATTTATTAAGATCATGGGCAGCTATAGCGCCGTACTTTTTTTTTTCACAGTAGATGATCAAAAGTTGATGTTAAGAAAAAGAAATTAAAAAATTCTCTTAAAATGACTATTTTATTAACGTTTAACGTTAAGGACACCTAAAATCATATCAAAAGTGAATGATACACGTCTTTAAGAGTATAATACAAAAAAAAATTCACGAAAATACTTAAATTTGAAGAAATGGCTACGGAATTAATAAAAAAAGTAGAGAAATTACTAAAAAAGTATAAAAGTCTGTGCCATTACCATATGGTTGACAACCCTAGCAAAATGATATGATTTTCTTATAGCCTCACATCCGGAGCAACTCCAGTTTACGGTTTATCCATTAATTACGGGAGACCCTGTATATATATATCGATTGAAATCATAATAATCATCCCAGGTATGTCAATAGTAAACCATTAAACAAAGAACATGCGGCTGAATTCCAGCATCTTTTTAAGAACATGAAGGCGTTGCGGGTTCGACTCCAATTCTTTATTGCTGAACTTCTGCCCGCTGTAAAGAGAAATACAGTTTATAGTCACCTCCAGACAATTAACAAAAGATAAACGGTTAGCCCAGTACGGGTTACTGGTGATGCGATCACATCATTCATAGTTTTGACTTTCTCTGATTAAATTTTTCCGGTTTTTTTTATACCACTTTTCGTTTTTTGGTCATATCGTCAGTTTTACTTGACCAATTGCAATCAAACATACGACAGATTTTAAGTCGAACCAAGACTCATTCAATAGAAAAAAACCGCATCATAATCCGTTCAGTAGTAGTTGTCCATCGTGAATAAACAGACAAAAATCCAAAAAAATCATTTAACATAACCCAAGTATTTTTCAATGTACAATGTACAGACACAACTAATTTGCAATAGATGAAAATGTGTTAAGAAATGTTATACGTACTATGTAAGCGAACGCGCACGCAGACAAGCCAGATGCGCATAGTAAGTCGGCGTAGGATACGACACGGAGCGCATACAGCGAGAATACAGGTGGCAAAGGTAGAACGTCAGCTGTTCCACCTCATCATCAGGAATCCGGCCATCGTTGCACACAGCGTGGTAGCGAGTCGGCCGGGCTGTACCCTTCAACGCGTGGTGGGATACCTGACACACACACACACACCATATATGGTCTATATGGTCACTTACTATAGAAATCAGATGACATTATAATAATATAGGTTTTTTTTAAAAACAAGCTTTCTAGTAAATGCATAACCAGACAAATCAAATGAGCCCTAACAAGACGAGTTCATTCTGTTGACGTAAACACGTCAAAGTGGCTTCACCTCGCCTGATGGTAAAATCTCAGGACCAGAGGTCACCACAACATACACCGATAATGCTGCAGTGGTGGCCCTCAGCTTGACGGCCTATTACCACTTCGTCATCTTCAGACCCTAGATATCAAGTAGCAACAGAGTATTTCCCTCAACAAAACAAATGAGCTTAAACTCGATTGTTTTATCTCATAAGTTCAGGAGTTCCTATGGACACCTTCCGATTCCATCATCAGAACAGCTTCATAGTACCATATCATCGCTTTGTCATGGAAGATATATTATGCAAGTATACCAAATTGGGGTTGAATTTAACATCAGGAAGTGGTTCTAATGTGTTTCCAAGATTTGACCCATACTAATAAACTAACAAACAACAAACCAAGTTCAAAGCTGTTTTTTATACTACGTAGCTGGCAGACAAGCACACGGCCCACCTGATGGGAAGGGGTCACTGTACGCCTATAGAAGCTTGTAAAAGGTTAGAAAAATATCTATACAAACCAAGTAAAAGTCCAATTCTGACGAGTGTACAATATCAGTATCTACTACTGTACCCGGTTCTACGTTCAAATGACTGTTGTGGCCTTTATTGAAGAATCTGAAATAACATAATATAAAATAATCACATAGTTTCTTACATTGTACAATAATTAAAGATACAAAAAAAATCGACACATTACATGACTAATGGGATAGGTAGTTAACTAAAAGTTAGAAGTTTTGTAGACACTTGTATGAAATAACAAGATGTGCAAATCATGTCCTTTCAGTTTGGATTGCCTTGATTTTTTCGTGCGGAAATTCCCACGGATACTGCCTGTCAGCAGAGGTGCTTATATCGGATTCGAACCGACCAAAACCGCACGCCGTTTCGCGTCTATTGCCAGGGTGTAAGGTGGCCCAATAAGGCAATTCCTGGCCCTCGCACCACAGGTGACTTTAGGCCAGCTACGGTTTTGAGATGGCCTCTTAGAGAATTTATGTATGCCTAAATATGAAAACGAATATTCATTTTGTTAAATTAGTGTCATCAAACACCATTCATTCGATTGTGATAATTTATGCACATAAGACCTTAACTTCTCCTTTTTTAAATAGAAAAATAAGAATTATAGTGTCATATATCACTAAACGAAAATAAGAACGATCTGTCAAACAATCATTCAATAACCTCAGTCAAAATAATTTTATCAAATCAAACACAGATTTTGCCATACTATCTCTTACCTCGTATGATGCCTTTTCTGCACAAGTAAAAACAAGATTTCTGGTTTTCTGTTCACACCTGCGAGTCGGGCATACGCAGCGTGTACGGCGGCAAGTTCACTGTTCATCACCTGGTAAACATATTTTTTTTATTTAATTAATTATTAAAAGCAAAACAGATTATTGCATAGTAATAGCAACCATAAAACCACGAAGATTTATACCCAAGCACAATAATAAACTATTTGTTTCCAAGAATAAATTACAAGATTGCGTTTTTTTAATAATAATGTTATACTCATAAAGGAGATGGTTACTACTTAATATTACTATTTCACAACCTCGTAGCGTGACAGTTGGACTTAGCCGACTGCTACATCTGAAGTTTCGAGTTCGAATCCCGCTCAATGCAAAATTGTTAGTTCAATATATTGGGTAAGAAAGAAGCTATAGATTTATTAACAACAACATGAAATTACCTGAACAAATTGTCCTTCCGATACGCCGTCACGGAACACAAATATTTTCCTAGGCAACTGATCCCTATTGCGCTCTTTGTAGACTTTCAGGTGGTCGAACATCATATCTTCAAACTCGACAATCATTTCTTTCTGTAAATGTTGGAAAAAAAATGGATAAGAATTTTAGTATGTTGTGTGAAAATTTCGAAGTTATGTGTGTACTTATCGCAGGTATATTAGTGCCTCGGAGAGCACGATAAGCCGTCGGTCCCGGTTGCCATACACACTTCTATGGCAGTCGTTACGGGTAGTTAGAGCCCACAAAAGTCCAACCAGTCTAACTTGGAACTTCGATATCGCCATTGGTCATAATGACCATTGGTTGTGGAGGTCAGATGGCAGTCGCTCCACGGAAAATATCGAAGTTCAGCCGCATCACAGTTAGACTGGAAAGCCGACCCCAACTGAGTTGGGAAAAAGGTTCAGAGAATGATGATGATGATGATGATGATGTGTGAAAAACATAATTGCACGCTGAGCTAAAAAAATTTCGCCGATTTAAAATACTTGCCTTAGGCGTCTGTATACTGAGCTCAATGTTATACACGTAACACAGTTGGTCAATTGATGCTGTAACAGCTGCAATACTAGGTACGTTAGACTGTAACAAGAAGTCAATAAATTAGTTAAAGATTATTTATTTGTAGATTTCGGAGGCCTTACTAGCAAGTCCTAATAAACCTATAATAGACAACGCATTCCGCTTACGGTTGGAAGGTCGTACAGCAGTCGCTCCCGGAAGAGCCGACGTACTATTAAAAAGCAAAAAGTAGGGCTTCGAGTTTTTAATCCAAAATGTAAACTTACAATGTAAGTATATCAAATTTCAGCCTGATCCGTTCAGCCGTTTTTGCGTAAAAGAGTAACAAACATCCATATTGGATATATGGAGAAACAAACATCCATACTTACAAACTTTCACATTTATAATATTAGTAGGATAATAAAACTGACCTGGTCCGGAGAAGGATGGGTCACGTCAGCACCAACTATCATCACCCCACCGCCCCTCAAACAACGCGGCAAGGTCCTTTCACCCAAAGCTTGATTAATGCCCATGAGTTTTGAATTCACCTATGAAAAAAACTTGATAATGAATGAATATTCACGAAACAATGTTTGAAACAAAATAAAATCACGACTTCAAAAACCCGTTGATATTAGGTACCTGTTACTTTCGCAGTCGAAATGGAAGTCCCCAGGTATCAGATTTTTTTTTGTATTAATCGGTAATAGGCTTGCGTTTGACCACTATCTCACCTGTTAGTAAGTAATGATGTGTTCGACAGTGAAGAACGCTAACCTAAGAGTAACCTGTTCACTCTAGACTTGGAAGGTTATAGTTTGCCGGCAATATAATCTTCAGGCTTACGTTTGACCACTATCTCACCTGTTAATAAGTGATGATGTGGTCGACAGTGAAGAACGGTATCCTAGTAAAATAACCGATTCACTCCAGACTTGGAAGATTCCCAGGTTATAGTTTGCCGGAAATATCCTTCCGTATCCTTGTCTTTGAAAATATACAAGTACATAAAACGCATACACATTTTTTTAACAAAAGAATAAAATATAGTACCTTGAGGAGAATATTTTTGGCTGTCATCATGTTCATTTTACGTGTCGTAGCCTCTTTGACGCATTGTGTAAGTATGCCGACTTCACGCTCAGCCATTTGTTTGACCTAAAAAATACGCAAAATTTAATATTTGTTACATAAAAGATTACAAAATTTCATACTTGTTATATAAAATATACGCAAAATTTAATGCTTATTATATAAAAAATACGCAAAATTTAGTACTTGTTATTCCGTAGATAATATTATGTACAGTTAATTATAAAAGTAACGTAACACATGCCAATTTATAGAGCGACCTTTAAAACGTTTCATAAAATGATAAGCTAAACTTAATCATGTCTTCTTCTTCAAAGAAGATAAACTTAATCATGTATTCGGCAAAAAAAATGATACTTTTTTATATACAAATTAGGTGCCAGACAATCACATGGTCCACCTGACAGGATAATTTTTTTTTAATTTAAGAAAAAATATTTACCTTATGGTAATGATCTCGTCCCTTTGCGGATACGACGACGAACATGAACCTAATCTTTTGATCCAAAGCCCAACGGAATACTTGGTTAAGAGATGTGAGCACAACGTCGTACCTCTTTATAGATGGGTTCGAAATGTTCATGCCCATCTGTTTGCCGGCACTCATAAGCTATAAAAAAATAATGATATTATATCAGTCAGTCTAATAGTTAACAGTAATAGCCTATACAAAATAAAGTAATAATATTTTTCGTACCGTCTTTATAACCATCTCATAGTCATTGGTGGGATTCGTTTCAACGGCAATGAATCCCCAACTTAAGAGCGATTCAGGCCTCAAGAGCATGTTAGCTTGCCATTGTCCTTGCCTGAAAAAGCACAATATTCACAGTACATTTCGTATATTATAAAAAAGTCTTAACTAGGAAGCAACAGGGCCTCGTTCGTTGTTTACAAGTGCGCCGACTAGCAGCCGTCACAGCACGGCCTCCGCTGAAGGAAACAGAGGTGATGTTTTGGTCGAGAGAAAAGAAGACATAATATATGTTCAAGTCATAATTGTTATGTCCTTTAACATAGATTTGTGTTGTAGTTTCCTATAAACTTGGTGCTTACTTTAATATGGAAAATTCAGTGCCGTAAAGGACAACTAAGCAACTTTTTTTAATGTAAGAGTCATGCTATTATGTAAATGCGTAAGTTTACATAAATCTTTTGAGAAGCTTTGCCTTAGACACCTTTGTGATCAAGGTAAATGACAAAAAGTTACAAACAATTAATACTACTGGTGTCGATATGTCTACGGAAGCCGTAATGAGGAGGCTGATGAGGTTGGCTTGGGGCCCAAAAGTGTTGCCCTGTACAAAATTTCAATTCCCAAAATTATCAATTTCTTTTCTTCATGTTGAAGAGATCAATACTGTATTTTAATACCAAAAATAAATAAATACTTTTAAATGCCTACTCTCTTTTTTCTACCTATGCGGAGTTTCATATTAAAAACGTAAACAAACCTGGGTGTAGCGGTTCCGCGTCCAATGTCCAACAATGGCGGTTCCAAAACTTTAGCTTTAACTTCATAAAACTTGTCTGAAATCTCCAAGCCAAACTTTTTAAAATCGGGGTTCCTGGAGTATTGCATCTACAATGTAAAAGCAATTTTTTAATATTGTATTCGATCGCAAGACATTTTTATTGTAAGTGTAAATGATTCCCATATGCAGATTCTCTATTATTGTGCTTGTATGTGTGTTTGTTCAATAATAATGGGTGTGATTCTACACCAAAAGATCAAATTTTAAACTAACTGTTGCCCGCGGCTATGCTCGCTTAAAACCTCTTTAAATTTTATAGTTTTTCTGTACGTAAAATCTTTCTACAAAATATTAGAACACTGAATAATATACACACAGACAGAGGAGGCGCGCCTTGTCAACCAATCATAAATTATATTAAACCTTCAGTCCGTTATCAATCAATCATTTTTTGCGATTTTTGATTGGTCAGTTAGTGAAAATACGTGAACTTTACCGAATTTCAACGAAATTTGCCGGTAACTATTAACCTGTTATGCAGCCCAGTAGTATACAATCAACCAACTTACACTGGAGATCACTTCAGTGATTTTCTGCAAACGCTTGTCCGGCGGTGTAGCCGCTTCTCTCACCATTTTGGCTACCTGAGTTTCGTTGAGTTGTCTGGCCAGTGGCTGTGAAACACAAAACATTTTTAAGACTCGAACAATCCTTCCATCTGTGTATACCAGTGGGGCGAGCACGAATTTTCTTTCGTATCGAGTTCGTAACGTGTGCGACAAAAATTATATGAAATTTGTACAGCGCCCCTATCGTGCGTAAAAGGAACTGTTCAAATCTCTTATAATTTCTATCGCACACGTTACGAACTCGATTCGAAAGAAAATTCGTGCTCGCCCCACTGGTCTTAGACCCGATCACAGATGGCAAGTTTGAATCACAAGATATTATGTCAAATACAAGATTTTATTTGCATGGTGCAGTTTAAATCCAAATCAAGAAGCTAGCCTATATGTTATTATTCCAAATCATAATCTATCTCTGTGCCAAATTTCATCCAGATCGGTAGAGGCGTTTTTGCATGAAAAAGTAACAAACATCCATAAAACCATACTCATAAACTTTAGCGTTTATAATATTAGTAGCATAGTAGGATTTAAGAGCACACTGCTATTTTAGAGCTATTTTTATGACAAATGAAGAAACTGTCGAGTATTACCTGTCCATAAGCAACCTCCAGAAGCTCGGCTGGGAAGTAGATGGTCTTTTCTTTAGGCCCAACCCAAATACAATTGAAGTGTGGGTATTTGATCCTAAAAAATACATATCATATTTAAAATTTGGCTGAATAAGTAGAACAAAATATCACTTATTAGCTAATGCCCGCGATCCACCCGTAAGGTCAGAGTTTAAGTGTAACAAAGACCTTTTTCCGCATCAAATTCGTTCCGTAGTTTTTGCGTCCATCACGAACAAACAGATAAGCAGATAAACAAACAAGAAAAATATTTTTTTGTGCTCACAATCATTCATTTAACATACCGAAGTATGTTTTTAATTTTTATGGTCACCTCCCCCCCTCCAGACATATTTTCTTTGGTCATAAGTTAATTTTATTGTGTACTAGCTTCCGCCCGTGGCTTCGCCCGCATGGAGGTCGGTATCCCCACTAAGTCTTTTATTAAAACTCCTCTAAATTTATCAGTGTTTCTCTACAATATTATGCATGTATTATACATATAAACCTTCCTCTGAATAACTTTATCTATTAAAAAAACCACTTCAAAATCCGTTGCGTAGTTTTAAAGATTTAAGCATACATAGGGACGGACAGACAGCGACAGCGGCTTTATTTTATACTATGTAGTGATAATGTGCATACTATAGAATGTATACTTACTCGTAGCCTTTCTCTGAGTAGTATTTACCAACTGTAATCGTTCGCGTTGCACCGCCTGGCATATTCAATTGAAATTCTAGTTTGTATGGTGGATCTACGATCCCATTGCAAATGAATTCACGTTTTTGGCCTGCAGTTGGTGTATCACCCACCATAGTTGCTACCACCTGAAAATTAATACATATTACGAACTAGCTATTTCCCGCGGCTTCACCCGCATGGAATAGGCTTGTGTCCATCAAGAATAAATCGGGTTGGTACTCGTATTGTTCCTAGCGGCTATTCTTGTTATAAAGATAGCAAAAAGCAATATAGTTTGGTATACAAAATAATGATTACTTTATTTTCACAAAATAAATTTGGAGAAATTAGACATTCAGTCACGTGACATCAAATACCAATCAGAGATCGTGACGTCACATCTTACCTCATTGTTTGTGTTTACCAGTCTGTGGTGTTTACGTCAGCTTATGTACAATAACAACACGATTCCACTTTAAAAGAGTTTAAAAGTTCGTTTGGGAGGTCGTGACGCCACAAACAACACCATGGCAGAGTGTTTTCGACATAAATTCAAATCGACTTTTTAAATCTCAAAATAAACTATGTAAATGATTGTTTTGAATGAAAATAGTATATGAAGGGATCATTTGGGTATAGAAGAGCTTTCCTTTCGGACTCCAAATGCAAGAGCTCCGAGAACTCCGAGGCACAGAAAGGTTGATCGATGTGTTAAGAATGGTCACCTATCCTAAGACTGACTTGTTAGTATTACTTAACCTTGCAATATGTTAACCTACTTTTAACTAAATAACTAAATGGTTATTTCAAATTCAAATAACAATAATTGTGACTGGCCACACTTACCTTAAGACCTTTTATGAAGTGCATGAGGTTATCAATGTCTACAGGTCGCTGCCTCTCAACCGGTACAGAAAGACTCAGATTGAAATCTTTTACAATTGCCTGGATCAATGATTGATGTTTAGGAAAACCTTTATGTGCAACTGAAATAAAAAAAAAACAACAGTAAATTTTATGTTGATTGGTGCTAACTTTTTATAATTCCTTTGATTTTGCTTTTATTAAATAAATTAAGTAAAAAATGTTTCAAGTGAAACGCTTTTATACACTAAAATCGGCCATATATTTGATTTTGGATTGAAGGAGGTAGGACAAGACGGTATCTCCCGTCCGAAATGAGCTGTCCGACTGGGGTAGTACCTCCGCCCTACAGAACACCGCGGCCATAATAACCATCGTGTTGTGTTCCCGCTAGTAAGTAGGGTAGCCAGAGCTCACTGTACCCCTCCTCCTCCCATCCCTTCCTAGCCTCCCGACCCCATCCCAGCCCTCCCCCCTTCCCTTCAGGGTAGGCAGCGCGTGTGTGACACCCTTAGTGTTGCACACGTTCATAGGCCACGGTGACCTAGGTAACTAGGTAACTAGTAAACAAGTAAAATCAGTCAGATATATACCGTCAATATTAATAAATGCCTTGCTGGTGAATATGGCTGACTGGAACAGCCCTGTCCACATTTCATACCCGTGACCTAGGTCTATAGGATGTGCTGGGCGTCTGAAAAACTGCCGGCCGGCCTGAAATTTAAAAAGACAATGAATATACTTAAATGGTAGGTAAATTATATCTTTGTATTTATTCATCCATCAATAATATAAACTACTACAATCTCCAGTTCTACTGAACCGATTGTAGACGAAACATGCGTAAGATTCTAATATTCTAACCTAACCGCTAAGCCGTTCAGTAGTTTTTGCGTCTACCGCAGACAAACAGACAAGAATTAAAAAAAAAGTTGTGTCCAAATCTTTCATAACATAGCTACTTCACAATTTTATTATACAATAGATAAAATATAATATAATGATATAAAAAATGCCGCTGCTGTATATGATTTGTTTTAAAACATCTATGCATGGATCTATATGAACTATTATTAAATATTATTAAATTTGAAATTATAGAATACCTTTACGTAAGACTCCAAAGTGCCTTGCCGTAATACAACGTCGATACATTGCACCTCCTCGGTGGGATGTAATACCGACGCTCCACCTTCACTCATATAGCTATAACAGTAATTAATTATCTTAATCCATTTATTACTATTACTCGTTGTAAAGAAATAATTACGTATAATAACCGGCAAACTTCGTGACAAGTTACAATTTTTTTTTCATACCACCTAGGGTGGGCTTTTTAGTTGTCTGCCAGACAAGCACACGGCCCACCTGCGGAAGTGGGCACTATGACCTATGGACGGTAATATACCTCTTTTGTGATTAGTCCTTTTACTAGCTGTCTTCATGGTTTTTTATTTCGCCAGTTATTGGAAGACTGTGAACTTCTTAAGGATTGTTCACGAAATTTGCAGACAACACAAAACACATAGTTACTGTTCAAGAAAAATGGGGCTATTTCTGACGATAACGAATAATCATTGTTTTTTGCGTGACTAGCTGGCTACCCTAGATACAGAACCATAATTCAAACCTTCTACCACCTGCCCCCTCAGCACGGCATCCATATACACGTCTTATTTTCTGTCGGCCAATGAAATCGGAGAAAAAAGCTATCACGTGACCTAAACCTTTTTCTGCGATTTCATTGGGCGAGAGAAAAAAGAAATATCTCTACGCACGCCATGCTGAGGGGTGCATACCAGTGGCAGAGGACCTGGTAGCTACTATTGCTAAAGTTCCCCTTTTCTGTAACTACGGTCTAGACATGACCACACCGATTGTCATTATATTATAAAATATTATGTTCAAGAAAAATAAGGAACCTTGAAGGGTCATACTTACCGTTTGATTTTTTCCAATTCAACAACCCCTGTAGCTTTAAATGAAACCTCAAAACGTATGACCTTTCCATTGGGATCTGCACATTCAACCTAAAAGTAAAATGAAGATTTTTATCTTTACTATGTACTTTTCTAACATTCGATCATTATTATTCAAAATCTAGTATTTATTGGCAAATGATTAATTTAGCATACAGAATACTGAATACAGAATCATATCTAAATGTCACTTACAGAAGTATTATACCGTTCCTGTCCATTGACATTAGGTAGAGGGCGTAGTGAGTAGCAATTCTTTGTCTGATCAAATGCAAGTAGCTCATTTGGAAAGAATTTTGCTTTAACTCTTTTAAATACTTCCGGGATCATTCTTTTTGGTTTGTCTGGAGTGAATGTAACATCATACCGCGACTGTAATATAAAACATACAAATATTATAACACTATTGTCAGTTTTACCTAGTTTAATATGTAAATGAATCATACTTTACTTACTATTTTTAATGGTTTAAATGTCATTTCCAAATAATTTGTCAGAACAAGTATATTTCTTGCATTAACAAGCCTACCAGGGATTTTAAGAGGTATTTTGTAGCGGCATACAACATTTTCTTGTGAATATTGCCCAGGTTTTGATGGTTTCTCCTTTGATGGGGATAGTTGGGGTGGACCAGATTGAGGGGGAGACATAGGCTGGCTAGGTTGCATAAATTGTGGAGTTGATTGTGATACAGGAAATTGTGGTGGACCTGGCGGCTGTACCCTACCTCTACCCCAAGGACTAGCTGCTGCACCACTTGGTTCTGATGGCGCAGAGCGAGGCGAAAATCCAGGTGGCGGAAAAGATGTTGACGGTGGGATCAACGTTCTAGGTTGTGATGCGCCAACATATCCGGTTGGAGCCTGATGATCGCCTGCATCAGCTGAGCTGGGCTGAGGTGCTGGCGTCCCAACTTGTTGAGAAGTCGCAGCTGGTGCGTCAGCTTTTTTCTTTCTGGGCCGCTTCTTCCTTGCGCCCCCCAAACCTAAACCTTCAAACTCTTCTGTAGCTTCTTCAACCTTTGCTTCAACCTTAGGTTTTGGTTCCTCTACGGGCGGTTCCGACTTTTCCTTTTCTGGAGTTGGTTCTGACTTTTCCTTATCTGGAGTTGGTTCCGATTTTTCCCTAGTTGGAGCTAGCTCCGCTAACACTGCAACAGCTTGCCTTACTGTCTCTTGTTTCGCTTGCTTTTTTTCTTTTCTTTGCTTCCGTCTTGACCCGAGGCCAAGCCCCAGACCTTCCTCTTCCTCTACTTCTGCTGGTTCCGGTACTTCTACAGGTTCTGGCGGTGGCGGCTCCTTAGGAGTTTCGCTTTTATGACCTTTCTTTTTTCCTGTAATAAAAACCAAATATTTAAATTTTAAGAAGTTCTGTTCCCATTCCTGCTTCCCATGGGAACCAGATTCCAATGCAAAAATCCAATAAGTAGTAGTAGTAGTAGTAGGTATGTATTATTCGAGACTATAATCTATGCCTCTACCAAATTTGTTCAGCCATTAAAATGTTATTGAATAAAAACATCCAAACATCTTCATAATGATTACAATTCTTTTATTGTATTGATTAAAATTAAAAATTAAAAACTACCTACAAACTTCGCCTATGGATTTTTAATCTGTTGATACTGTATTGAAAGACTTAAAAAAATATTTGGGATAAGCTATTTAATAAAAAAAAGCAATCTGACCTAATAATAATAATTATCCTTCCTTCAGTGTTATTGAAAAATTATATATAGGTATGTGCAAGGGCTAGCATTACAACATTTACTACGTTACTCATAACTACGAGGTCAAGTGGCTGCTAAGTGAAAGTAACCGAGTAGTTGAGTGTTAAGATATATATATTTACACGCAGCGGTTGGTCACATGGATGAGTGGGTATCAAGCTAATATATACAATAACACCAAATGGATATTAGTTACATCATCATCATCCCAGTACTATCCTGGTTGATTAGGTTAATCAGTTCCATACAATGTACATTTTACAGGTGCAACAAAAATAAAATATTTTGGTTCGCACGTGTGGATTTCGAATTTTGAAGGTCTTAATTTTTTTATGCAGAACCCTACTTCCTTTCCCAAAATTCAAGTAGCCTATATTACAAAAAAGAAGAAAGTCCTGTCCAAATCAGCCCAGCCATTCCAGAGACTACCTTTTTTAACAGGTAGAAAAAAACCTTTAAAAATAGAGTTTTTCTTATATTATTGTACATACACTCATATTGATTGCTTTCAAACTCGTTATTTTAGTATTACAGACGCTTCGATTTTATTTATTTGTATGGATAGGAGAGCTCTTCACCATTCCGCCTACCTCTCAGGGAAATATTGGGGTGACTATGTATCTTATAAATCTAAGTGCTCAAGATCTCTATTATACTTCTTGTGTGAATGCTGTCAAAACAAACATAATACCTAGTACCTAGATGTACTACAAAAGTATTAGGAAGAGGAACATAGAAAACTAGTCTAAATCAATCACACTTCTGAATGGTGGCTAAGGACATCTGATATTGTTTAAAATGTTTTTCGTGACTTTAGCACCCTCAGGATACAAATTTGCTCAGTGGTATATCTAAACACTCTTGGGTAAAAATGCTACGACTTATCAAAATTTTAAGTCGCACTATCGGCATTAATACAACAACAATTTAGTAGCATTGTATTTAAAAGCATTTAGGCTGATTATTGTTTCAGCTGACAACATAAGATGGATGTGATGTTAGACAATAAAACATCGCCATTTCTTCAATAGTGTGTTTTACTTAGTGTTATTTCTCGATAATACAAAACATTATTAGGGTATGCTTTTAAATGTTTCAGAAATAAACCAAAGAAGGTAAGCAACAAGAATAATAAGTAGTTTAATATTCATTAAACATTGAGTAACAACGTACCTGGTTTCGGCATTTTTTCTCTTTTAATCTGTCTTCAGCGCTGTAAACGGACCGCAATTAATTTAGGTACCCAAAGAAAATATACTTCAATGATTGTATTGAAACAAAATGGTAATAATCTTGATTTTTATCGAGATATTCTGAATAAACACCTGTTTACCGTGCAACAATAATCCGCAAATCGATATTTATATAATATTAATGAAATTGTGTTGCCAAAATTGCCAGATAACTAAATAAAACAAAAATTTATCAAGAATGTAAAAATGTGTATTATTTTGTGTGCTTTGATTATACAAGGAGTACTCGTATGTTTACATAACATGTACATTTTCTTTTGTAAAATGTATGCTTTCTGTAGTGTTAGTTCTCTTCCAATCATTTCTAATCCGTGATTATATAAATCCAATGAGATCTTTCCATTTTACGATTTGGCAACACTATTTTAGATTTAGGGGAGTTACCATGTGAATACGAATACATATTTTCTTTCTATTATTTTCTAGAAAATTGCATCACACAATGCATTTATTGCAACACACTTTGTCATTCATGGTAGGCGATCATGGTAGCGATATGCAATACAAGATAGGTATTTAAGGTATTAATTATATTAATAGACAAATAGTACAGTAGTGTAGTAGACACTTTTTTACGTTTAAACATTTGAATTTCTTTCTTTGACTTTTCTAATGGTGGTGCGTGCCACACTTCGTTATTCGGCTTTATTCATGTGTATAAATCGAAGTGGAGAGGGCTTATTCGTGTATATTTGCTTTATTCGCACGAATTATCGCCTTAGTTGCTCTTAGGACAGCGGGGCGGTGCGGTGCGGATGCGGAGGACCGCGGGGCGGCAGATTGAGTGTAACTGAGCGCAAAAATGCGCGATTCCAAAAGTGTGCTCCGCTCCGCTTCAGTGAAAAACACTCAACATTGACCACTTTTCACCGCTCTTCACTGCTCCTCTCCGCCAAGCTCCGTGTCAGTGGAAACGCGGCCTAAGGCCTAGAACTTTACCATCACGCTGATGTAATCATTTAGCTTGAAGGAGTTTGTTTACTAAATCATCTATTTAATGGCACCACCAGTGACGACTGACGACTAATCCCTCGTGTGGAAAGCTCGAAATAGAGTGATTTTTCAGAAGGTATCTTAGCATGTTATAATGTTGTAACTTGTAACCTAATATGTCTCATTACCTATATAACTGATAAATTAATACACTACCTATCTACCTATACCGATGCCGCCGTGCCGAAGGCTCAAAAGACCCGTATCCTAAGAGCCTCGAACTCTGATAAAAAATGTTTCTTCTTTAGTCTATTGGTCTATTTCTATTTATGTTGTAAATGTTGGAATTTGTGTTATTTGGAATCTTTTTCGATGATTTAATAAATGTGGTTTTCTTATATGGGTGAAATAAAATTGTAGAACATTCAGCATTAGATGAGTAGCAGAGTTGCTCGTTGTATTCATTTGTACCATAAGTCTACGTTTAAAATAAAACTAGCATAAATTTAGTCATGTGTTTTGAAGTGTTTACGACTACAATAGTCGGCAGTTCAATCGTGTCTTCATTTGAAATATGGCTTATTACAATGCCGGCAACGTTGCAACTATAGTCAATGCACCTGATTATGTTGATGATACTAATATTACAGACGTTCTTACTGTAATTCCTTTAGAAAAGGATAGTTTTGGTAAGCATCCTTCAAAAGTAACATGGAAACAAGTGCCCAAAAGGATACATTAATTTGTTTACTGCCATTATTAAATTGCAGCGATATGCGAATTATGTGGACGTGTTGGTCGACGCAGACAGTTTTATACAAGAAACAATAAGTTTTGTTCACTTAGATGCCACACAAGTTGTACTAGAAGACGAAATTATAATTGCAAGTTTAAATTGATGGAAAGTGCGGAACACATGGCGGACTTGGTACAGCTAGAGCCACTGCCACAGCTGCAGCACTGGCAAACAGCATGTAATGAATTGCAGGTATAAAGATATTCTTTCTCACTCATTGCTCATAGTAGTAATAAAATAGGTCATCATCATTCTCTGAACCTTTTCCCAACTCAGTTGGGGTCGGCTTTCCAGTCTAACTGTGATGCGGCTGAACTTAGTAGTAATAAAATAGGTACGCAAAAAAAAAAATATTTATGGTGCAGCTATTTTTTATATGCCTATAAGCTGAATTTGTTTGACTAACATGTACATGGGCATAGTAATGTTATTCTATTATTTTTCTATCTCTCTAAGGACTTAAATACAGGGCATTTCATTTATCACCAGCGCTTGTCTTTTATTACAGCTCTAAAACATTAATAGACTTACAGTTATTACACAACCATGGTCAAAGGAAGCCGCTGTAAAGGAACACCAGTGGAAATTAAATTAGCGAATTTAGTTTTAATACAATGTTTAATGTCAACTATTAGTATTATTTCCTTTTTATCTGCAGTTTAATGTAATAATAATTACTTATAATAATAATTATAATTATCTTATATGAAAAATTTCAGGCTGGACCTATAAAGTATTCAGCGACATTGCTTGCCAACAGCTATGAATGGAAGGATGAACTCTTTGGATGTGACTTTCTTGCTGCACCTGTTAGTTTATTCAAACATGCCCCTCTACATGAAATGTGGGATAGTACATTTGAAGGCATGAAGGTGGAAGTGAAAAATACAGATTGTGAAAATCAATCAGATAAACTTAGTGATTACTTCTGGGTAGCTACTGTATTGAAGGTGAGTAAAGATGCTACTAATTCTTGGTTGCAAAGAAGTTTTTGTGACTAGGAGAATGTTAACATTATTTACTTTAGTCATGTTACTGTCCATCCTTAGCTGGTAGCCTGGAAGAAACACTTTAATTGATATTGCCACCCATTGTACATTCTACCATGCTACCTAATTGTGTTTCTTGTAAACTTTTGGTGTATGCCGTGTATGGTCAGCATCTCAGGTCTATGATCATTTTCAGATTTTTGAACAATATAGAGTTATCTATCTATCTTTATTTACAACATCTTTAAAGATGTACCCATTCGTAAGTCCAGGTAAAACTAATAACCATATGACAGTGATTCTTCTTACATTTTACAGACAAAAGGGTATATGGGACTTTTGCGCTATGAAGGTTTTGGCAGTGATAGTTCTAAGGATTTTTGGGTTAATCTATGCTGTTCGGAAGTGCATCCCGTAGGATGGTGTGCAACACGTGGCAAGCCTATAATACCCCCACAAAGTATTGAAGATAAATATACAGACTGGAAAAAGTAAGTTTATGGAATAGATTCTACTCATATTGTTACCTGTAAAGAAGGAGAATAAGAAGATGCATACAAATTATGTGGGTTAGTCAAAAATGAGTCTTGGATTCCTCAAAAATCAATACATTGAGTTAAAAAGAAATACATTGGTATTTGTATTAGATTCTGGTTGCTAATAAGAAAAAAATCTGAGAAGTAATGACATATAACAAAAAAAGTCCTAGAACAAGTCTAACAGAAAAATACGGATTTTATAGGAGTGACTGCCATCTGACTTCCTAACTCTGAGAGAAAAGTCTAAAGCAACATCCGTCATTCAGCAGATCGTCGATAGCGAATGTTCCTAATGCCTTTTGAGGAGAGGCAAAAAATATTTTTTAGCGATTTACGGTAATACTTAGGTGCATTTAATTGATATTGTAGACCTTTATGGCCATATTTTTTTTATATACACGATGGCGTGTTTGCTTGTATAGTCATTGAATAGATAAAAAAAATGCGTATTTTTCACATTCGCGTTGTTGAATGCCGATCGATGAGGTATGTACCACCTTGCAGATAGATTACCAGCGAGGCTGGCTGGGTCCCGTAGATACACTCAACTGATAAATCCAAGTTTATTTGAAATATGAAATATTCCTGAATTTATATTGCAGATTTCTAGTGAAGCAGCTAACAGGCGCGCGAACATTGCCAGCGAATTTCTACAGTAAACTAAATGACAGTTTAGTTTCGAGATTTTCTGTAGGCTCTGTAATGGAGGTTGTTGATAAAAATAGGATTTCCCAAGTTAAGGTGAATATAATACTTACTTTTTTGTAGTTGATAGTGTTGGTAATTAAATAAGACCTAGCATAGTCTCTTCTACTCATCTTCTCTTAGTCGTCCTAAATAACATAGATAGACAATGCTACTGAAAGAAGACTTCATTTTGATTTTACAATAATTTAAACTGCATTCAAAGATTTTAGACAATTCGCTTGCAACACTTGGTTATCCAACTGGCTAAAATTCGAAAAAATAACACCCTGTACTTTTATGATCAAATATTTCTAACAAACATGGTAAATTAAGTAAAGGAATCAATAAAGTGTCATTTAAAAGTGCTTTACTAAACTGCTGAGCATGATGAAAATATATAATTTGTATCAATTGTTTTATAGGTAGCTACAGTATGTGAAATAGTAGGAAAACGTTTACATATCAAATACTATGATAGTGTTCCTGAAGACAATGGCTTTTGGTGTCATGAAGACTCTCCACTCATACATCCAGTTGGTTGGGCATTTAGAATCGGACACCCTTTAGACGCACCGCAAAGTTATTGCCAAAGGGTAGCTGCTGGTCGGCTAATATCAATTGATTCAACACCAGATATGTTTCATAAGTATCCAAGCCATGAACCCCCTTTATTTGCGGAAGGGATGAAGTTAGAAGCAATAGATCCATTAAACCTTTCGGCTATATGTGCAGCAACAGTGATGCAGATACTACATGAAGGTTATATGATGATAAGAATAGATTGCTACCCAGTGGACACATCAGGAAGTGACTGGTTCTGTTACCATCAGAGATCGCCTTGTATATTCCCAGTTGGATTTGCAGCATCTAACAACATTCCACTGGTGCCTCCTGCGGGGTAAGTATCATG
The DNA here is from genome assembly GCA_963576445.1 of Lithosia quadra. NCBI lineage: Eukaryota > Metazoa > Arthropoda > Insecta > Lepidoptera > Erebidae > Lithosia > Lithosia quadra. The sequence continues at coordinate 11,561,809 of OY754880.1, read as the reverse complement.
TCATATTATTTTGAATTTCTAATTCAGTTCTAAGTTTTTGGATATAGACTCCCTAGGGATTACCAGTTTTAGTATTAAATAACACTGTAGACGTCTATATAGGTGTTGACTAGAGATGGGTAAATAGCCGGATGGTTTGGATTATTAGCGATTATAATCCATTTGTGTCCATTATTAGCCATCCAATGGATGATAACCCTGCTATTAACGTATTGTAAGAAATTAAGTTATCTTCTCGTCCCAAATTCCACAGTGTCTCAAGACGAAAGTCTTTGACCAGTGTGTGTTGCCAGTGATGACGTATGGAACTAAGACGTGGTCACTCACGATGGGCCTCATAAGAAATTACCACCCAAAGGGCAATGGAGATGGCTATGCTCGGAGTTTACCTGCGTGATCGAATCAGAAATGATGAGATCCGCAGGAGAACTAGGGTCACCGACATAGCTCTCCGAATTGCGAAACTCAAGTGGCAGTGGGCGGGGCACATCGCTCGTAGAGCCGACGGCCGATGGGGCAAAAAGGTTCTCGAGTGGTGACCACGAAATGGAAGACGTGGTGTGGGCAGGCCTCCGAAAAGGTGGACCGACGACCTGGTAAAGATCACGGGAAACCGCTGGATGCGAGAGGCGCATAACCGGTAGTGGAGATCCTTGGGGGAGGCCTTTGTCCAGCAGTCTTTCGGCTGAATGATGTTGATGATGATAATGATGATGATGAAACCTATTTTTGTGGAATCGTTATCTACTGAACAGTCACGTCATACAGCTGAATATGAGAAGATTTTGAAGAATCCAGAGTTTGATAGATTTGAAATTGAACCGAAGAAATAAAAAACATAAAAAAAAATTGAAATGACATTAATAATTACTAAGGAAAAAACTATTAAAAATAAAAAAAACAGGGGTGTATCCCATCTGCCCCGGTGACTTGGCCCGGTGCCGGGCCACATGGGAAAAAAAAGTTTTAACTGGCCCGTTGATATGTTGACCGGGCCAGATGACACAAATCAAGTGCCATCGTCCCCGGTAGGGAAAAATAGAGGATACGCCTCATAATTTTTTTTTATAGGTATATAGGACTCGTCAATTTGACTTCACCTCGCCTGATGATAATTTTACCTTCAGCTTACCATCAGACGAAGTGAATTCAAATTGACGTGTCCTATAGGACACGTGTCCTATAGGACAAAATTACGAGGCGTATCCTCTATTTTTCCCTACCGGGGACGATGGCACTTGATTTGTGTCATCTGGCCCGGTCAACACATCAACGGGCCAGTTGAAACTTTTTTTTCCCATGTGGCCCGGCACCGGGCCAAGTCACCGGGGCAGATGGGATACACCCAAAAACAGTATGTCTTTACAATATTTGACATCGATTTAAGGGTTGGGAGTAGGTGGGGTGGTGAGGAGAGTGTGTTTACCCCCCCCCCCTGTGAAGGAAAAAGGCGGACGCCCCCCCCCTTTTTTTTTCATATTCTAACCTAACTTTCGCATAAAACATGCAAGTATGCAGCAAACACGGCGGCTTACCTCTATGTTAGCCGTTCACGAGTGACTAACTTAAATTTTATGCATATTTTATTATATTACGTGTAGAAATTTCATAGAAGACTACCTCCACTATTTATTTCGAAATGTAACATTTTTAACACCCCGATTCAGAGACCCCGACTCGGATAGATTAGGTTAGAAGGCTAAGGTGGAAGCGAAGCGGAGCCTTAGCCTTCGTGGTTATTTTTTTTTACACCTAAGAAATCTTGTTTGTTTTTTGCGAAAGTTAGGTTAAAAATCGTATCTCAAAAAGGTGCATTCCCCCCCCTTCCTCCTGCCCAGTCGCATAATTGCTTGTTTTATGCGGAAGTTAGGTTACAATAATTAAAAAAGGGGGGCGTCCGCGCTTTTTCCTTCACAGGGGGTCTACTGCCCCCCCCCCTTCCCCTCACTCCCAGCCCTTAAATCGACGGCAAATGTCGCGAAGTCTTACCAAAAAAACAACAAGCTACAAAAAATCCAATTAACAAAAATCACTGTAAATATGTAGCTGATTGAAAAATTTTAAATGGGTCAAATTAGTTTTATATTATTTACTCACAACGAAAGATGAAATTTATTTTAATTTGACAGTCCTAAGCCTGAAAACCATGAAGGAAAATTTTCAATCACTAAATAACATTAACAGCAGGGTTATCAGCCATATTGGCTATTAATAGCTATTAACTCGATTTTAATCGATTAATATCCAAGTGCTATTTACCTGATTATTAGCATTGCCCATCACTAGTGTTGACCTTCGTGGCGTGGTGGTAGAACATTCAACTGCTTCGGAAGTCGGGTTCAATTCCCGATCAGTGCAAGTATTTGTATGCATGAATATGTCTATTTGCATTGGTGTTTGTGTTCCCGGAGCTCGGAGAGCACGCTAAGCCGTTGTTCCCGGTCTATGGCAGGTGGAGCGCTAAAAAGTCCCACAAATGGCAGTCGCTTTTCGGTCTTTCCAATAGCAGTCGGGTTTTTTATTATTTCATCCTTTTCTTGGCCGATAATATTATCACTAATTATTCGAATTTGTTACAGTTTTTTAAAAGAGGAGTTCACTTGGGAGCAATACTTACCTATTTGCGGGGGTATGGCCGCTGAGCGATCATTGTTCCCGACGCGGGGCCACGTAGTGTCGCACGGTTTCGTAGCTGGCATGCGGTTAGAGTGTGCCGACCTAATGGACCCGAGACTTGTTTGTGTCGCGACTGTCGCTAGAGTAGTAGCGGATTTACTCAAGGTACCTTATTATTCCCATTATGTTCGTTATTCCGGGTGCATCTGAGGTTTATAGTTCAGAGCTCAGAGTCCGCTTACTCCTTCTTGGTTCAGCTTATGCGGCTTTTTTGGGAGTCCCTGCCGTCTTACCACCCGACCTCAAGAGGAAAGCCTGCACCAGAGCCTTGTCTATCAATCAGGCTTGCAGGTAAGGTTGGTGACTCGAAAGATGTTAGTGTAGTGGGCCCTAAAAACAGCCCGAGTTATATCGCTATAAATCATCATCGCGATTTCCAAGTTGCGTCGAAAATGTTTTATTTGGTATGTCTGACTCAGCAGTCGCTCCCTGGAAAGACGCCATACCAAACAATGCGCCGGCTTACTCTCAAAGTTGGGAGACGGCTCTGACCTCCCAATTTCGCATCTTACGCTTCGGGAAAAAGAGTTAGAGATCCGGCTAAGATCTCATTGTGTGCAATGTTCTATGATCGCAGGTGCACTTCGACGGTTGGGGAACTGAGTACGACCAGTGGTTATGGGCACATAGTACGGACGTGTATCCTGTCGGCTGGTGTCGGGCGGTGGGCCATAGGCTCGAAGGTCCATTACAACCTCCGCCAAGACCACCTCGCAAGCATCCACCTAAACAGCCAAGGCGACGAAAGAAACAAGGTAATCTTAAAATATACTTATAATCACGCCTTTTTCCGCTCTGATGTAAGCAGAGATAACAGGTCTGGTTCTACGAGGTCTACGAATATAGTCAGGAAGCATATGGTCTGCCAAGTTTTTATCATTAGAAATAGGTTCCTGCAGATTACGAGAATGGAATAGGATTTTACGCGGGTGGAGTCGCGTACCACCTCAGCTTTTTCAACACTAGGTAGCGTTGACTTAAATGTGTAAGAGTACATTTATGAACCATACCAAGTGCACCGAAATTAGGGCTAGTGAATTATCACTAAATTCATATAATGCTTGCAGGTTTAAAGGTAACACCACCACCCCCTAACACAACAGAGGACAGTTCACAAAACTCAGATATGGCTGACACAAAAAGTGATATGAAAAGTCTTTCACTGCTCACAAGTGTATCAGAAATTTCGGCTGATACAGAACACAAGAAAGAACCTAAGCGAGAACTCAGGCGAGAGCTCAGGCAAGATTCCAAGCGAGAAATCAAGCAAGAACCCAAGCAAGAATCCAAGCAAATTCCAGATCCAGTACCGGTACCAAATCCTGAACCTGAACCGGTCATGGAGGAAGCCACTTCAGTCACAATGGATGTTGACCCCGAGTCAAAACAGGATACCAATGAGCTACTTGAAGAATGTCTACAAGATATGATTGAAGATACACCGGTTAGTTATTATTTGAATTGCTTCATTAACGAAATAAGCCAGCATCAACCAATCCATAGCGTTGACATGCTGGGGGCTTCTTCCCGGGCCCAAACGAGGCGGCATGGCTTAACATTTATTAGCTACCTAGCCTGGCAGTTGCCAGTTCGAGACGCAAAACAAAATAACTGCCACAGAATAAGTAACAGTATTTTGGAGAGAAATTCCAATTTGTGAGTTTTCAAATGAGTAGATATTCAATATAGGGTTCTTTTTTTCCAAATCAATAAGTTCGATTCCTATGTGTCGCTATGTGTATGGATTTAAAAAAAAATTCAATGATGCAGTTTTAGTTTAGATCACAATCGGACCCGAGGCTCCACTTAGCATTTGTCGCTATTCCTCATAGTTTAGTATTGGAAAAAATTCACCCGTTTATACCTTATATAATGATGCATTAATTTTCTTTAACATTCTTGTATATCATGGAACGCGACAGTTTAAAAGTTGGTAAAACCCCTGTAATTACAGGGGTTTTACCAACTTATTAGCCTTCTATTAACAATTATACTGTTATTTTTCAGAGTTTACCCACACCTTCAGACATGGGCAACGATTCAAACCAGAGCATTGCACAGCTGTCTCCAGATATACCTGAAGAAGAGGACTCTGATAAGGTGATACCCAGACTAGTCAATACCTCAGTACCTTTGGAGGTGCTTAACACACTCGATCCAGAGAATTGGACGACAGCAGACGTAGCCAAATTCCTCACAGTCAATGATTGTCAGCCCTATTGTATCAACTTCGTTAATATAAGCGGTCCAATGATGCTACAACTATCTAAAGATGAAATCATTGAGCTTTTAGAAATGAAAGTAGGGCCCTCATTGAAAATTTTTGACTTGATACAACAGTTAAAATGTAAGATTAAACAACCTCAATGTAGAATGCTAAACTTTAAGTAGCGACTATTTTAATGGTCAGGCAAAATAGGTGATAATGTCTAAACCTAGGACAAATTCCGGTAGAGGTGAAAATTTGTTTAGTCGGCTAATTTAATATTAGAGAAAAGTAAATTATATATTTAAAAAATCTATCTTTAGCTGGATTTTGAATCAGTCATTGTAGACAGTCATAACGTGAGCAGTCGGCGGATTTAAATTGGTTGGATTGGAATAAAGTATTGGTGTAAAACCGAACCAACATAAATGTGTCGGCTATATGAACGCGCGTGGTTACGGTATGGTTGGTCAATCCGAATAACGGGACAGAAATTTGCTCAAACACAACATTTCTTCAGCTTTGATATTGCGTTCCATTCTTGTACCTTCAAAAGTAAATAAACTTTCCGTACAAACTTTCGGCTTTAGAGCTTTTACAAACGGGCTGCTAGAATAGAATTTAATTATTGTTACATACAATTTTATTTAAATACATACCTAAATTTAAAGTATTCGCTATGTTTAGAATCTTTTCCTCATCAATAATTGAAATATCGTAAATTTTTTACAAGTTGCTTTTATTCTGATAGGGATGACGTGTACTAAAGTTCAGCTGTACCGAAATATTTAAAGATCTCAATATCTATTTTGCCTGATCTAATAAGCTTCTTCTCCTCACGTGTGTAAAAACTAGAGAACGCTATTTTACTTACAGGCTGGTCAGTCTTAAGTTTTCAATCGCTATACAAAGATACTTTGAACAGAACGTTTTGTTTTAATATGGGACACGTCAAAATGACTTCACCTTGCCTGATGGTAAACTTTTCATAGACAAAGCTTGATGGGTTTATGTTATGCCTTGTCACTTTGGGTATTTATTATTTATGCCCTAAATCCATATATAATGCTCATGCCAAACATTAATCGGGCAGACTGAATAAATGCCCTATGAAAGACATAAGGCGTAAACCCATCACTCCCTCTAAGTCTGACGTGTATCTAATCTGATCTCAGCCTAATAGAGTTTTTTTTAATACGGCGATTGCTTGACTCTGTTGCATTTAAGGAGCCTCTTACAATTCAAGTACTTTGTGAATAATTGGTTACCTGTGTTATGAAAAGAGAATAAAACAGCGTATGGTGGTCTTGAATCCATGCAGAATAGTTCAGTATGAGATTCACTCAGTGCAGTGGAACAGCTTATTTAGTGTAATTAAAAAAATAGAGTAAAATAGTACCATAATCTACTCCCGCCTATATTTTGATATCGCGTAATAACCGAAAGTTATTTAAAAATAATTATATAAACAATGCAATATATTTTTGGCAGTCTCGTGTACTATTAAATTTGTGTGTGAAATATTGCCTTTATATTATTGCCATTATGTTTTAATATACGATTGCGATATCAGTGAATCGATTAGTAGTTAATAGATTATCGTTTAATTTAGGCATTCTTTGATGACAAACAATGAAAAAAGTTAAGAAAAATAATCGATATGAATACATATAGCTTCGCTATTGTAAGTATTTTAAAAATTATAATCACATACTGTCAACATACTTGCAAGTGCTTTATTTGATAGCGAACTTCAATCTAAATCTATACAAGTAAATAAAATGAAATTGTTGGTTTGTAATATTTAAATAAGTGTTTTAATAAATTCAAATGAAAGTGTGTATTTAATTTGTTTGTCTTTACCACAGAACATTAAAAAACCATAGAAGTAGTAATTAAGTAAAAATACAAAGGAACAGCTGTCGCCAAAAAATACACTCACACAGACTTATAGGACGTCTTATTGGTTGCATACATTTTACCTTAAAATATAAGAAGAGCAGAACTACACACCTTATTTTACTGAAAATGAATTTAAAGTACGTTTTGACAAGGTATATACTTCAATTATGTTTACAGAGTACCATCAAATCTGCCCCCATTTTAACGTAATATACAACAGAATTATGTTTAAGCCACGTTGGAATAGAGCACAAATTTATTTATCACAATAATACCTCATCTAGCGGTCAATAGCAAAATCAATGTACATTATAGTTTTGCTATTCACCAATAGATGTCTAAAATTGTATTGTATTGCAAATCAGTCCTTAAATATAACAGTGGTAAGGATGAAATTAACTTAACTCAAAATACGGGGAACACTAGAATCGACCCCATGGTGTCGATTATGTTGTCCATTTTCACAAACTTATAGTTTTGACAGCTCTAAGTAGAGTAACCCATAAAGTATAATCGAAAATGAATCTAATCGATTTTCGATTATCGTTCCCGTAGAATATGGAATCGATAGTTACAAAAACACAAAAGCATTTATTTTTTTATTATTTTAGGTAACTTATTTCAGGATGATAAAAGAGAAGTTTTATGGTACAGTAATTATGTTTTGCATTATACTTATATATTTTTTGTAATTATATTACAAAAAATGGTAGTAGATAAGTACTTAAAAATTTCAATAAATTAATTTAAGTTCATGTTATTATTATATCTGTGTAACAACCATATTCACAAATAAATATTATTATTATTATAAAATACTAACATTATTATTATTCGATTCATTCGATTCCTTTGTGTCATAGTCAATTGTGCTGAATTCTTGCAAGACGCTTCAATACGAAAAGTGGGCGGTACTTGTCCATGTGCTACTATAATTTTAGAGGTATTATTTTGTATATAAAAATACGATACTTCATAGACGTGAACTGTCAACATTATCATTTAGCATCCTGAATTGGACAGGTATAGAAACTTCTAGAATATTGAAGTAAATATTTCGTGAAAACTTATAGGAAAAGAAATCTTAAAATCAATCGCATAAACTTGTTTTTTGATTATTTTAGCCTGCGTTGTGCACATACACAAGTGTATATGTGTGAGGTAAATGCAATTACACTTAGGTTTTTGGCGACACAAACACGCCCCCATACGATTTCTAGTCCTAAGGATTTTTCTTTGTTCTGTGGTCTTTACCATACATTATTTTGTAAAAAAATGTAATGTAATGTAAAAATGTATGTTGGGATTGTTCTCATTTGTAAATTTTTCAGTGTTTAGCAACTTCTGAGCGCGGCTGTACATGTAATTTCTTTTTAATTCTCTTGACTACTTACATATGCACAAATTGTCTTTTTTATTTAAACGGCTATATTTTTCGTTGCTGTGAAAGTGAGTTTTAGTGTGTGAGACGGACTTTTTATGTTATTGCGTTATATTTGTATAACTGGGACGCATCTAAATTATTTGCATTGTGTTAAGAGTTCTTATGTTTAAATGAAAAATACAAGTCATGCAAAAAAATCCTAGTAATTTATTTACGTTTCGTAGATAATGATTAAATAAGGAGTGTTTTTTTTCATGATTAGTCAGTAGTTATGTATGTACATTCACATATTAAGTTTTAAACGGATAATGTTGACAAAATGAAATAAACAGTATTCTCATAATTATATCCAAAGTCCAAAGCAATAGAAAATGTCAGATTGTGGTATCTTTTACATTTGGACACATTGATTTCGCACATTCGCATCTTTGAAAACATGAGTTATTAGAAAACAAATTACGCAATATCTATACGAATATTATAAAGCTGAAGAATTTTGGTTGGTTGAACGCGGCTTATCACAACTACTGGTCAAATTGAAAAAATCTTTTTGTGTTGGATAGCCTATTTATCGGAGGAGGTTATAGGCTCTATAGCGGAGCAGTAATCATAATATGTAAACAAATCGGGAATATTTTCATATAACATAATGTACTTGTGTTGAAAAAATTACGTGCATGTACGGGATAAAAATTAATGTCACGGTCGAAGTCGAGAGGCACAGTTAGTTTAAAATACCTAATGAGCAAATTGCCTTCTCAGTAATAACTCATGTTTTTTGAAGATATCCGTTTGTCTTTTCCTAGTCAACCATTTTTAAGAATAATTATTTTAATTTTATTTTATCTTGTTATCAACATTACAATACATTAGACTAAGATAATAGGGTTAGGTGTGGGGTATTACCCGGCAAATATTTTGACAATGACTGTTCAGAAAGGTCTTTTGTGGTCTTTTGGTAATAGTGCGGGGACGACCGAAGCGCGAAAATTTGCCAATGCTAGATTATACTAAATCAATCACGAGCTCACGTCATTGGTTGACTAGTAATTTTTGGTTGGTCTTTTCTTTTGGTCAAGATCAGTGATGGGTTGATGTCGCTTTGGGCATTTATTTAATTCGCCCGATTAATGATGTATTTAATTCGCCCGATTAATGCCTTGGTATTTTGAGCATAAATAATAAATGCCCAGTGACATAAACCCATCTATAGTCATGATATTTCCCCGCACTTATATTGAGTTGATACGCATTTTGTTTTGCATGAAATCTCATTCAACATTTTGTATATACATTTAAATCATGAACATTAGGCTAACCCATTGTATTTACTTTCCATTAAAATTCCGAATCAATGTAAAATCATGCCATTTGTAAACACAATGTTGTAGTACATAATTATATTAATCCGTTTTCCTAAGAAAACTTTAACATTAAAATGGTGTCAAAAGATTTTTAACAGAATTACGCTTAGATACGATGTACCCCGTGATAAATATGCCTTTGTTAGTGACTTACTACATGTGAATCTATATCAATTAGAACCATTGGGCGTATTATGTGTAATAGTTGGTTTTGATATTAAAGACAAAACTATAATTTAAGTATTGTTATTTAATACTGTTTTGTACATCACATACCTATATAATATACTTTTAAATAAATATAATGGTATCGTATGGCGACGACTCTGTGGCCTGGCGGTAGAGTTCGGCTGCTACGTCGGATGTCGCGTGTGCGATTCCCGCTCTGTGCAAATAATGAATATGTATATTTGCATTATTGTGGGTTTATCCGTGCCTCGGAGAGCACGTTAAGCTGTCGGTCCCGGTTATCATACGATCATCTATTGCAGTCGTTACGAGACAGAGAGCTCTAAAAAGTCGGACAACTGGTCCGACTTTCAGAACAGAAGTCCGCTGGTATTTAAAGTACAGAACTTTGATATTATCTCCAATGAGTTGTGGAGGTCATAATGGCAGTCGCTTCACGATAAATATCGAAGTACGCTGCTTCGTGGTTAGACTGAAAAAGCCGACCCCAACTGATCTGAGAAAAAAGTTTGGAGGATGAGTTCACTCTTCAATATTTGATCAACGTTACTCGAATTAAGTATTCCAAGTGACGACTTCGAAATGACAGCATCTGATCATCGTTACTAACAACCATTTAGGCGGAGGTGATCAATCCACTCGTTATTCTTCTGTCGTGTCGATAGCGTTTCTACTCTCAGATTTTGTTTTCCCAGTGTGATTCAACCTGGATTGCGTTCTCAGAGGCAATCATGAGTTCCCCGGTATGCATGCATGCAGCACACGTTAAAAGGGGGGCCATAGTCTGCGGCCTACTCTCGGTACATGATTCACTTTCTCTTGTAATTACTCAGTATTTAAACAGGTCTATTGAGGCCCTCGCGCAAATGTTTCTTGTATTACTTCAGCCAGCAAAATGTCGATTACATTCCTCACCAATACACATCTTTATTAGTGCTCAAGTCTTGTAAAATTTGGTTCGTTATGTACCTGAAATCAATTGATTAGAAGTTCAAAATATCCATACTATCCGTTTAAATGCGAAAGTAACTGTCTGTCTGTTACGCTTTCACGCCTGAACCGCTGAACCGATTTTGATGAAATTTGGTATAGGAGTAGATTAGACCTCGAGAATGAACATCGGCTATGTTTGGTCGCGATAACCGACATCCACGCGGGCGGAGCCGCGGGCAACAGCGCTAGTATAATATAAAATTCAATTTTCTATGGTTTAAATTAAATTTGTATGCGGCCATTCATTTCAGTGACGGCTTGCCATCAGATAGACAACCTATGTGTTTTTTGGAACCTTTTCAATATAAAAAGAAGCTCTGAATGATAAGAAACTAAAAGATATGAATTTTAGTTAGATACTTGGATCACACAATTTTGGTGCATTGTATCTTCAACCATTATTCAATCTTACCTTATAGTGTGTAGTTGGACTGATGAAGAATAAAGGGCACAACACAAAATATTTCCAGATCGAAGTGCATGACATTTATGATACTCCGAGCACCAATATGTTTCATTCATACATGCTTCCAATTCATTCAATTCTGAAAAATAAATGACTTCTTGTATTGTCGTTAATGCATCGAAATTCCGTTGGCTCTGTTAACAGATGAGTGTGGATGCCTATAAATCACAAATACATAGATTTAAAATTGTTTGTACCTTTGTTGTTAGCATCTTTGTGTTTTAATTCTGGCGCCAAATCCCGTGCAGACGTAACATAAAATGTCCGCAGAATATCCATTCGATGTGCCCCCGACATGCCACGCCCTTTTGAGTTGGAAACGTGCAGGTGACGAGAGAATACGCCTCTCCGTTTATTGATATTCACGATTAGTATCCTGAAATTTTGTCAGAAGTTCACTCGAATGTGGCAAGTTTTGAATCCAACTACTTTTGTAACACCTTTATTCTGATTGACCAACCCTTATGTGAAAAGTTTGGCTTTATGCTAGTTCTTGCCCAGATTTTAACCTTTACGAGTGTGTAAACTGCTTCCAACCTTTGGAAATTCGTTTCCAAAAAGGCAAATGCTGCTATTTGTAAGTTATTGTACATAGCTGGGTGGTTTTAAGCGTATGTAAAGACATGCGACTAGCCGCGAGTACGTTGTCAGTAGGGCGAGCACGAATTTTCTTTCGTATTGAGTTCGTAACGTGTGCGACAAAAATTGTATGTGTACAGCGCATCTATCGTGCGTAAAAAGAAATGTACAAATATCATATAATTTCTATCGCACACGTTACGAACTCGATTCGAAAGAAAATTCGTGCCCGCCCCACTGATTTTGTTGTGAGATGCTAGTACGAAGTTAAGAAATAAAAGCACTAAATATAAGGAAGTAACATACCCCAAGACACAAGGTTCGAATGTTAAACTCATGGGCAAATTTCGTGGATGTGCTAGCTTAGCTTCTTTAATTATTTGAGCATATCCTTCCCAACACTGTAGGACTATCTCGTCTATTTGAGATAACGGTGGTGTGGCTCCACATACCACTAAAATGTATACATCTGCAAGCAGTTTACATGTTACTGCTCTGAAGGCAACCTTAAAAAATGTAATTAAATAAATATTAACATATTTCATGTTCAAGAAGTATTTATAATAGTGAGTAATGCAAATACATTTTTGAAGTATCTTTCCCTTTTTTGGCACATACAGGATAAGATTCTTTTGTCATATATTAAGTACCTATGTACAGTATAATGACTGCTCAACTTATACTCTACTCTCAAAGAAACAGCTGGCACAGTCATTGAGACCAGTTGGTTCGTGACTAGTCTCTGAAGTTATACCTAACTCAGGAGCCGTGCTTCAGATGATGAAGAATTTAGAGGTTTAGATAGATGTTTTCTCCTCCCTTATATGGATAAAAAATTGAATTTAAAGTCTCTTATTCCAATTAATCAAATATTTCATGAAGAGCTTCCTTATATATCGCTAATAAGTGCCTCATGAATTGTTATTGTGGAAATAAGTAAAAACAGGTACTTGCGTACATTAGGGCTCATTTGCGGTAAATATACAGGAGTGTCTCGTAGAGGAGCGCCATCTTGTGCAGCTGCAAGTAACAGCATCAGCTTGGCTTCTCTTGGGTCCAGTTCACAGAAATCTGAACTTGTTGCTACCAAGTGCCCCTGGATTATGAGACATGCCCATCGTCCTGTCACACTTTCTGCGTAATGATCTAATGCTTGCTGAAATTCAGGTTTTAAAAATGGTTAGTGAATACTTCTATAATTTACAACACCTCACCTACATCCTCATAAGGATTTCCCTGTCGCAACCAAAGGTCTCCTTGTTGTTTTTTATATTATAACCTCAGCTCTTGCGGGAGTAACTGTCCCGAGAGCAGATCCTGCGACAGAGCCTTATCCAATGAATCAGTAGGTGTACTGGATTGCAGGTAAGGTTGGGGGGTATTAACCCATCTATCAGAAGTTATTATTATTAGGGTAAATAATAATAATGAGCATAACATATAAAATACACTAGGGAAGTTTTGTACCTGTAACTGGTGAGCTTGCGGACACAAAATACTCTGTATTAAATCCAGTACTAATGTTGGAAATGGACTGGACAAAGCAGCAGGATCTAATGACTCCAACAAATAGTCCAGTATAGGGTAACATTGCCTTAAATCCCTCTTAACTTGGTCAATGTTTTTTGAGTTCTCAAGTTCTTTTTTTCCAACGCAGAAAATCATAGCATTATGGACACAGGATAGAAGTAGTTCTAGGTCGCATTGCAGCCCTCCAGTAGCTATACCAATTAATGTAACACTGTAATAAAGCAGAATTGTTATATAAATTAAATTCACAGGTTCAAATCCCGCTCTGGATGTCCATTATTTTTTGGATTATTATGTAAAGTTTAGACATTGTAGGACAGTGTATTCAGTGTATAAAATAATTACGCACTCAACAATAATGTACCTAATTATTTTTGTAATCTTCACAGGAAATAATTGGATATCCAAAGGATAATATTTAGTAACTTTCACTTATCATTTTATGTAAACTTAAGGTTAAGCGCTAAGGTGGTCCATAACTTGGCATGAGTTAAACTAATAATGCTGGCAACTGACGACAATTTAGACAATGATAGATAAGACATATAACATTCGGTATCACACAACGTACTGGATTCAAACCAAGCAGGTAAAATAAAAAAATATTTTACCTTTTGCAGTACTCCTTCCAAAGTATAGTTCCGTTGTCTACTAATGTTTCCAGCATAGAGAGATCGTGACATTTACTAAACATGTTGATGCCATGTAAGGAGGCTATTGTAGAAAATTGTATCTGAAATAAATAACTAAGAATATTACATTATGAAGACATCAAGTTAATACATAACAAAAAGAAAATTTACATTATTGAGGTCTTGTTAGGCACTACCATATAGAATAGAATTTGAAATAAAAAGTTCAAATCCAACTTATCTGCCCCTGCTGGCCAGCGAGGGTGCCATTCGTGATTTTGGCACAATAAAAAAAGGTAAATAGAACAAACGCTCAAAGTTGAAACCATTATTTATAAAAGTATGTATTTACATTTTCACCATTTCCGCGTTTTCTCGAGAAAATTGGGACACCGCTCTCTGTAGCAACTGCTATTACAATCACAGACATAATTTTTTATTCAGTTCTGAGTAAAACCTTATTAAAACCAGTAAAACCACCGTAAAACTAACACCGTTACACCGAGTTCCAAAGAGAATAGGAATATTATGTTGTAAAAACCTACTTCTAATTTATTCTTTTCTAATAATTTTAATTTCATTGCGTTGCTAAAATTGCTATACCTTGTCTAATCTATACCTTGTCTAATTTAGGATGATAATAATGACAGTTCATGTCTATGAAGTATCGTATTTTTTTTTACAAAATTAAACCCATAAAATTATTGTAATTCATAGACAAGCCCCGCCCACTTGTCATAGTGAAGCGTCTTGCAAGAATATAGCACAATTGACTTTACACAAATGAATCGAATGAATCGAATTTAAAATAATTTATTGAAATTATTAAGTACTTATACTACTAAAATTTTTGTGATATAATTAGCTAAATATGATACGAAACATAAATACTATACAATAAAACTTCTCTTTTGTCATCCTGAAGTAAGTTACCTAAAATAATAAAAAATAAATGTTTTTGTATTTTTGTAACTATCGATTCCATTTTCTATGGGAACGATAATCGAAAATCGAAAGAACCATTTTCGATTATACTATATGGGGTACCCTACTTGGAGCTGTCAAAATTATCATCCTAGATTAGACAAGGTATAGGATGATAAATGATAATTTTGACAGCTCCAAGTAGG
Source organism: Lithosia quadra (assembly GCA_963576445.1). Classification (NCBI taxonomy): domain Eukaryota; kingdom Metazoa; phylum Arthropoda; class Insecta; order Lepidoptera; family Erebidae; genus Lithosia; species Lithosia quadra. The sequence continues at coordinate 11,546,758 of OY754880.1, read as the reverse complement.
TATACCTACTCGTATACCTGTTTATCTAGGTAGGTACCTAATTGTATTATTATTTTTGCACGAATAAAATGGCCCGGAGTCAGCTGGAGTGCGAGGGAAATGTCTTTTGGGCAGTCTTACACCCCGGTAATTGAGACCCAAGACGGTATGCGATGACCGACGACGGGGCTAATTATCCACGGGGATTTCCGCACGAGAAAAACGGAACGATACTTAGGTACTTAATAACAAATAAACATTTTTATTTTATTTGTTAGTCTGTCATTCTATCTCTTTGTTCTGGGCTTCTGGGTTATCTCCGAAGTGACTGGGCTGAATCTGACGTGATTTTTACTAGGTGTTATAAAGTGTAACTTAGGTTACATTTGTTTCGGCATAAGTGGGGTAGGTACCTATATAGGGTTCCGTCCGGGAAAATAAATATCCGCGGATGAAGTTGCGGACATAGCTAGTTAGCAATGAAAAGACATCTGTTATTTCATATTACTTTACTTTGTAAATAAGTAGCATCAATTATAGAGTAGGTATAAAAAGATACTCAGATTTATAAATAAATAAGTTGGTACGATTTTATAATTTCGCCTATTTCGTGTTCATACTTATTGCTTTCGTAAAGGACGCTTCTCGTCAGTAGTTACCAGGTAGCTCAAGAGGGTAGAACACTTGAAGCGAAACTAAGGCACTTGGGTTCGAGTCCCAGTCCAGACTGTCTTATCTTTACTCGATTTATCTAAGAACCGTCTGTTGAGGTTTTCAATTTAAATTTTACCATAATAAAAGTAGTAAAATGACTAAGTAACAGAAACCTAGGATCCACAGCAATAAAAGCCGTGTAAGCTTAGGAGACAATTGTGAAATTTCAATACCGCTGATTAATAGCACTCCACTGATTAATTCTAACGCCGTTTTTCATAGTCTGCGTTAATTGATATCATAATAGATGTTAATTTCATTGTTTTACATGATTTCTTCTTCAATCAATCGTGCTTATTGTTTAAACCGAAAGTAACAGATCCAGTTCAAATGCAAATATATGATAATATAAAGATTCTAAAGACGAGGAGACATGACCTTCAAGTAGTTTACTCATTATATGGATACGCCAATACTACTCACAGTGACGGCATTATTTAGTTCAGAAGGTATGGCAAATTTTATGATATCTTAAAAGAATTTGAACAATTCTTTGTTCAAAAGAAAAATATGCTAATCAGCGTGACAACCTTCGTAAAACCTGCTGTTTATCTATTGTATCAATTATGCTTTACCTGAAAATACACAACTGGTACGTCATAACTTTGATATAAGCAGCAGAAAATCATATGGAAAACATAACTCGACAGACTTCAGCGGTATCATCATCTCTTCAGTCTACTAAGGTAAGAAACAATTATATGATCTTATTTCCAATTACTTTGACTTTAAATGTTTATTAAATATGAGTCTTTTTCTAAAGTTGTTAAATACAGTTCATATAGAATATGTCTCGTTAATGGTTCCTACTCAATGAGCTTTACTCATATTAATTATTTTTGTATTATTACATGTATTAATTGTTATAATTATTTTTTTTTTTTTAATTTTTTCAAAGTCGTATCAACTGCCAGGATTATTAGCGACTATAAACTGTTTGGAGAGGTACAGTGGGGCTGTGGGGTTTCTGAAGTTGGCCGTTGGTCGAATTTTAGGGAACCGATTTTTTTGGTAGACATTGGGATTCGAACCCACGCTTAGCCAGTAACCAAGCTCGAGCAGTAAGCCTATTTACCTCTTGGCCATGGTGACTGGTTGTTATAATTACTGTATCGCAGTTTACAGGGAAAATATTTTTGTAAAAATCCAAACAAATATATCCCAATTACTTTTTTTCTTTTAACAAAATATTACTTATAGCTATTATGCTCTCTTTACTTTAAAAAGTGCATGCTTATTCGTCACATTTATTTGTCCAATTGTTTACTCTTGTCGCAGAGGAGCTAGCGATGTTGTATACTTGCATTATGAGCCATCGAAATAAAAAAGATATTATATTTTGTTATTGCTATAATAAATCATTTTTTATTTAGTTTCAGATCATCGCGATTACAAAATGGCACGTATAGCATTGATTTTGTCACTCTTGATAATTGGAGCGATTTTGGTGACTGCTATGCCATCTGCGTTAAACCAAAACGACGAAATGAGCCTTGTGAGTAATCAATAATTACAATCTACCTTTAACATACAAGTAATTACAGTATTATTATAGGTAATAAGAATCAGTAACATCATGATGGAGTACAGCTGACAACTATTATTAAAAGTTGTCTTATTGTTTATTGGATTTTGGTAGTTATTTTCTTCATGGAAAGACAAAGTGTACTGCAACTGTTAAGAACGTGGAGGGAAATTCTTAACTTAATGGATCCATCAGTATGGTTATTTCGTTCTAAATCAACCAATCATTGAGGTTAACTGTCTGTTATTTTAATTGAATGTTTCTAAAATTTTGGTTTTATCATGGAATGAATCTGAATGAAAATGTTTCTTATTCATACTCAATTTGTCCGTGTTTTAATTAATTCAACATAATCTTTATATCTTTAACTTAGAATTAAACCTTTTAACACAGAAGTTTTATGATTGTGATAAATTATAAAATTTTTAATTTCATTTGTATGTTCCTATCCAAAAACGATTTTTAAATTTTTCATATACAGCCTAATTCGATTGAATTAACAACTTAAGTTGTAAGAAATCAAGTTTAACGCCTAATCAACATATCATGAGAATACTTGAATAACACATCATTTATTTTCAGAATGAACTAAAGTTGTCTCAGATTGAAGATTCCCTTAAGCCAAAAATTATTCAAAAAAGACAAGTGAATATGGAAGTAGATGCTGTTTTCGGCCCTGAAGTTAAGGTGAACATAACAAGTGGCCGTGAGGATGAAGAACTGTATGATGACGCATTTGATGCTGCCCTTGATGATAAAGATTCTAATTAATACGTTTACTAATCATATAACAGTTGATGAGCCATAAAATTTGTTTTACTACTTTTAAGAATAATTATCAAATAAATCAGTTTCCGTGACCGAGAAGTAAGTAGACTTACTGCACGAACATGGTAACTAGCTAGGCTTAGGTTTGAATCCTAGCGTTTACCGAAAAAATCGATGAACTGAGATTTGGCCCAGTGACGATTTCACAAAACCCACAGGTTCCAACGTACCACTCCCAACAATTTATAGTCGCTAATGACCATCGCAATTAAAAAACGACGTTAAAAATTAAGAAAAAAAAAAGAATTATCAAATAGCTTTGTCCAACTTTTTCTCTAAATCAAAAGCTCTAATAAATATACAGAAAGGCTTAATGCTCTATTCTAATCGTTGACGAGAAAAACTTGAACAAAGGTCCATTTATTATACATGTTCAACAAAGTTAGTACCGTTCGTCCATTCAAGTGCAAAAGATAAAAAAAGTGAGGATGTTCATAGATATTAACTACAATGTTCTTTTTATGTAATTTTTGCATATATTAATACAATACTTTACTTTCTGTAAACAATTTTAGAAAATAAAATATTTTATCCAAGTTTTTTGTTTCATTTCTATCAATGAGTTTTATAGTAGTGTACATGAAAGTTAAGTGTAACGATCTAAAGAATTTCGTATAGCGTCCAAAGCTATCTAATGTGTCGTTATCAAAATCATATACAGTAGATCGTTACACTTAACTTTCATGTACACTACTATAACACTCATTGATAGAAATGAAATAAAAAACTTGGATAAAATATTTTATTTTCTAAAATTGTTTACAGAAAGTAAAGTATCGTATTAATATATGCAAAAATTACATAAAAAGAACATTGTAGTTAATATCTATGAACATCCTCACTTTTTTTATCTTTTGCACTTGAATGGACGAACGGTACTAACTTTGTTGAACATGTACTTATATATAATGAATGGACCTTTGTTCAAGTTTTTCTCGTCAACGATGAGAATAGAGCATTAAGCCTTTCTGTATATTTATTAGAGCTTTTGATTTAGAGAAAAAGTTGGACAAAGCTATTTGATAATTTTTTTTTTTCTTAATTTTTAACGTCATTTTTTAATTGCGATGGTCATTAGAGACTATAAATTATTGAGAGTGGTACGTCGGGATTTTTGGGTTTTGTAAAATCGTCAGTCGGCCAAATCTCGGTGCACCGATTTTTTCCGCAAACGTTAGGATTCGAATTTATGCCTGGCTAGTTACCAAGTTCGATCGGTAAATCTACTTTCTTCTCGGTCACGGGAACTGGTTTATTTGATAACTAGCTGTTGCCCGCGGCTCCGCTCGCGTGGAAGTCGCTTATTGCATCCATTCCCACTCCTGCTCCCACTCCTGCTCCAGTTCTTTCTTCCACTCCTACTCCCACCCCCGCTCCCACTCCCACTCACACTCCCACCCCCACTCCTACTCCCACGCACACTCCCACTCCCACCCCCACTCTCGCTTCCACTCACACTTCCACCCCCACTCCCACTCACACTCCCACCCCCACGCACACTCCCACTCCCAATCCCACGCATACTTCCACTCCCACGCACACTACCACTCCCACGCACACTCCCACTCCCACTCCTACTCCCACTCCCACTCCCACCCCCGCTCCCGCTCCCACTCACACTCCCACCCCCACTCTCACTCCCACTCACACTCCCACACCTCACTCTCACTCACACTTCCGCCCCCACGCACACTCCCACTCAAATCAAAATCCCTAAAAACTAATAACACCACTATCCACTAATCTTATTATTTAAAATTATTTATTTATTTATTTAATATTTATGCACACACAATGTCAATTTGTAAAGAAAATGGAAGGTGGAAAGAATAGTACAATTATTACATATTTCACAATTAATTTGTACCTAGTGTGATGTGGTTCATATGATTATACTATTGTACGTCTTATCAGACATGCTACGGTGATACTTTTATGTAATTGACAACATCTTCTATCTACCTGTGACCTTTAAATGAATTTTGAATTTTGAATTTTGAACTGGGTGACGTAACCTACGACAAACTTATTATTTGCGGTTGGTACAGTAATCGGGTCTAGGAATTGAACCGCAAAATTAAATTTGTCTTGTATTGTATGTACTTTTCCGGGATAAAAAGTATCCAGTGTGCTGCCCAGGATATTGAAGAATAATTATACCAAGTTTCATCGTAATCGAACCGGTAGTTTTTGCGTGATACCTGAACAAACAGACAGACAGACAGACAGACAGACAGACAAAAATTTTTTTAATCACATATTTGGGTTCGGTGTCGGTCTAGTAACACCCCCTGCTATTTATTTTTTTGATATTTTCAATGTACAGAATTTTCACTTCTACAGATTTATTATAAGTATAGATTATTCTTAAAAGTAGTAAAACAAATTTTATGGCTCATCAACTGTTATATGATTAGTAAACGTATTAATTAGAATCTTAATCTCCAAACATAGTAATAAATGCGTCTTGATACATTTTATCATTCTCACGGTCCCTTGTTCTGTTCACCTTATCTTCATGGCCGAAAGCAACAGATAATTCCTCATTCTCTTCTCTTTTTTGAATAATTTTTGGCTTAAGGGAATCTTCATTCTGATACAGCTTTGGTTCATTCGGAAAATAAATGATGTGTTATTTAAGTATTCCCATGATATGTTGATTAGACGTTTAACTTGATTTCTTATAACTTAAGTATTTGTTAATTCAATTGAATTGGGCGGCATATGAAAAATTAAAAAATCGTTTTTCGAAAAGAACAAACACTGAAAAATAAGTACGAGCGCCACACCGATAAGTTTAAGTACTATAACAATATTCTCCATACTTAAGAACGTTCGTACGCCACCAATAATACAGTGTAGGCAAACAGTATGTAAATTTTAAATTAATAGAGCATTGAAAAATTTTGAGAAATTCAAAAAATTTAGATTATAATTATTAATAAAAATATTTAAATATACTTTAATACTTTTTTCAATTTATAATGATATATTTTTTTATGGTTAAATTATTATTGATTGTTGACTATGATTTACGAAATGTAAACAGTACTAAACGCGCATGCAGTAGAAAAAAAATAAGAAATAGAAATAAGATAGTACTGAGTATAATCTGGGATGATAGACATTATAATTTTGTTCTTTTCGTGTAGGCATGGAATTAAAAATTTTATAATTTATCGAAATTATAAAAATTCTGAGTTAAAAGGTTTAATTCTTAGTTACAGATACAAAGATTATGTTGAATTAATTAAAAAATAGACAAATTGGGCATGAACGTAACCTTTTCATTCAGTTTCATTTCATGATCAAACCAAAATTTTGGAAACATTCAATTCAAATAACAGACAGTTAAGCTCAATGATTGGTGGATTTAGAATGAAATAACCGTACTGATAGATCCATTAAGATATGAATTTCCCTCCACGTTCTTAACAGTTGCAGTACACTTTGTCTATCCATGAAGAAATTAACTACCAAAATCCAATAAACAATAAGACAACTTTTAATAATAGTTGTCAGCTGTACTCCATAATGATGTTACTGATTCTTATTACCTATAATAATACTGTAATTACTTGTATGTTAAAGGTAGATTGTAATTATTGATTACTCACAAGGCTCATTTCGTCGTTTTGGTTTAACGCAGATGGCATAGCAGTCACCAAAATCGCTCCAATTATCAAGAGTGACAAAATCAATGCTATACGTGCCATTTTGTAATCGCGATGATCTGAAACTAAATAAAAAATGATTTATTATAGCAATAACAAAATATAATATCTTTTTTATTTCGATGGCTCATAATGCAAGTATACAACATCGCTAGCTCCTCTGCGACAAGAGTAAACAATTGGACAAATAAATGTGACGAATAAGCATGCACTTTTTTAAGTGAAGAGAGCATAATAGCTATCAGTAATATTTTGTTAAAAGAAAAAAAGTAATTGGGATACATTTGTTTGGATTCTTACAAAAATATTTTTCCTCTAAACTGCTATACAATAATTATAACAACTAGTCACCATGGCCAAGGGGTAAATGGGCTTACTGCTCGAACTTGGTTACTGGCTAAGCGTGGGTTCGAATCCCAATGTCTACCAAAAAAATCGGTTCCCTGAAATTCGACCAACGGCCAACTTTTGGATTTTTTTTGTTTTTTTTTGGCAGCACACCGGACACAGCGACCTCTCTTAAATTTGTCTTGTCGCAACGACGTACGTTCTGCAACTTCCCTTTGTTCGGGGAAGTGACCCAAAGACAAATCTAGCCGTTCAGAACGTACGTCGTTTCTGTGCTGCCACGGTTGAATATTTCCCCCCCCGTACCTGCGTATAAGTTGCTCCGCCAATACGTACCTAAACCGCCTGTGTGTCATTTTTCTTTGCTGCGAAATTTCAGCATTTGCGCAATGGATCACGTGGGCATTTAATATGCTGACGTTGAGTAGGCGCCGAAAAACTTTGATGTACCATTTTACACCCCGCTTCCTTTCTAAAAGGTACATCGAAAGCTTTTGATCTTTAAGATCGACGCCACCCATGTACCGATTGTAGTCATGCACTACAACGGGTTTGACGCAATCCCTTCCTGCACGTTGCCCCAACGTGGTTTCATTGCTGTGGTAAGTGGACAAAGTGGTGACCAGCTTCACATCTTTCCAAGATGTTACAGCCACGTCACCACAATGAACACTTACCACTTGGCCCCGGGGTACACGTTTTTCATCGATAACTTTTATAACCTGAGGCGTATCTAAACGGCGCCGGTTCAATGTTCCGACGACGTCGGTCATTTTAGATTTTAAAAATTTGGCCAGAGACACAGAATTATAAAAGTTATCCATGAACAACGTGTACCCTTTACCCAAATAATCTTGCATCAGATTAATAACAATTTTGGCGGTCGAACTGGTGAATCCAAAAAGTGGTTGTGTTGAGGCAGATTTGCCTGTATAAATTATAGTTTTCAGACAGTATCCAGTTACCGCCTCGCAAAGCTCATAAGTCTTTATGCCAAATCGTGCTGCTTTGGATCGGATGCATTGCACCCAACTTAGACGCCCTTTCCAAAGCAGCAACGATTCGTCAATAGACAGTTCTTTGCGAGGCGTGTAAATGGCTTTAAATTTAGAATTTAGGTAGTCCAAAAGAGATTTTATTTTAAATAGTTTGCGCTCCTCTCCACGCGTTGTAGGCAATAAATAATCGTTGTCGGCAAAGTGCAGGAATTTCATGAGCAGCCAAAACCGTTGCAGTGACATGAGGCTACGGAATTTCGGCATGCCCAATATGCCCGTTGACCAATACTCATCGATACGGCTCCTGAGACAAATACCCATCAAAATCATTATGGCCATTAGCCTATACACTTCGTCGGCCGAAGTATGATCCCAGGCGTTTAGCCTGGAGTAGGCGGTAAGGGTATTTGTTTCAACAGCCGTATCGATGGTATGCTGGGCATACTTATTGGTTTCATTAACAATCGTGTCCATTATAGGCTGGTCCCAAATTTGAGAGAACAGGTGCAATGGATCCGTTCCCTCAATTTTAGGACCAGCCTCTTCGTGAAATGCTGACTTTTCACCGCGGAATGACGTGAAATCATCATCCCAGATGTTCTCCCTCTCTTCTCCTGATGGCATGACGTCTTCCGCTCCCTCTTCGCCTTCGTCATCTTGTAGAATCTGCTGCAGTTCCTCCAGAGTGAGGTTTTCGTCTTCATCAACCAGGCAGTGCCAGAGTCAACATACAGCGCTTCTGCAAGAGCGTCGTCGAAGAGCTGATCGTCATCCTAATGAAAACAAAAAAAACTTCCAACACCGAATGCGCAAACAAAGCAAAATCATCACATGCGTAGAACATTAGTGATAAATAGAGAAAAGTTAGAAATTCCAAAAAAATCTTACAAAAAATGGTTTATGTAGATATTAATTTAAAAGGAACACAAAACCCAACACCTCCCATGCGCACGCAAAATATTGTAAAAAAAAAACAAAAATGTTTTAAAAGGAACACAAAACCCAACACCTCTCATGCACACGCAAAACATTTCATGTACAAATGTTAAAAAAAAATAATTTAAATAATATACTAGCAGGCTTCGACTAAAGAAAAATGTAATTAAATCGCACTCTCACCAGTACAGTAGTACATGGGCATGGGGTTTATATGGAAGCCTGAAAATAATAGAAAAGTATTAAAATCTAATGGCTAAATAAAAAAAAAACTTACGCCATACTCCGCCTCATCTGTAGCAAGGAGCTCATGAGCCGTGGAGAAGCGAGGGACCTCTGCCCCCGAAGGCTGAAAATAGTTTATTATATCAATAAAAGTAAATATGCATACAAATAATATGTAATGAGAAATAAGAAAAAATACCTACATTCGATTGATCCTCTACCGGTAGGACCCGTGGCCTCAGGTTGGACCCGTTGTCGACGAGGTCCACCATTGCTGGGTCGACTTCTATATTTTCAGGCCGCCACGGCTGTAAGTCATGTAAAATATTAAATAATAGTAGTTTTCTATATCATAGGCCTAAGTACGATTGGGCCTTAACATAAAAAATACTTCAACTTACCCGAAGTGTTCCCGTGGCACTCCTCAATAATATAACTTGGTCTCCCGATACACTGAGAGACCCATGGGGGGAGGCATCGACGGCCATGGCGACAATGAATTTATTTTGGGAATCAGCCATTGTTTCTGTAAAAAGTTTTAGTTACAGTCGTTGGCTAATGGAAATTATAAACATAGGTAAATAATAATAATACATTTTTATTTGCTCAAAAAATTATACATTTGTTAAGTGGACTAGATCTACAAGGATTTCCTGTGTTATTATTAATTTATGTATTATTATTACTATTTGTCAAATAATATATAAATTATTATGTTTTATAATATTATTATAAAACATAATAATATATATATTATAAAAACATATTATTATTATTATTCCTCTTTATTTATTTATTTATTTATTATTATTATTATTCTCTTTATTTATTTTGTAAACATATAAATTACATTTTTAAATATATTATATATATAAAAAAACAATACATTTAAAAATATAAAAAATATAGTACCCCACCGGTGTCGGGTACAGGGACCAAGCCACCGGTGGTTAGGGCTCCAGAGAGAGGAATCTCCGCACAATACGTGCCGTGTCGAGGAGTACCGCCTTCTGCATCAAGCCCTTGACCCAACTGCCTAACGTGAGCCTCTTGAGATGTTGGTCGAGGCTCTTGGCAATCAATCCGTGGACCGATACGACTATCGGAACAATAATTGCCGAGTCCACATTCCACATGCCGACAACCTCGTGAGCCAAGTCCAAATATTTTATTTGTTTGTCTTTTTCGGCTTTCACGAGATTATCGTCATGTGGAATGGTGATGTCGATGATTATTGCGCGGCGCTCTGATCGATCCATCACCACGATATCAGGCTTATTGGCTACAATAGTCCTGTCAGTGATGATAGATCGATCCCAATACAACGTGATATGACCATTTTCGAGAACTGGGTCGGGCACATACCTGTAGTACGGTACTTCTGATTCCACAAGTTTGTACTTCAGAGCAAGTTGTTGATGAACGATCCTGGCTACTTGGTTGTGTCTATGCAAGTACTCGCTGTTGGCAAGATGAGAACAACCAGAAATTATATGTCTAAGGGATTCCCCGGGACGGTGGCACGCCCGACAAATGTCAACCGTACCATCCTTTATAATATACCTCCGATAGTTATTCGTCATCACCACTTCGTCCATAATTGCAAAAACAAACCCTTCAGTTTCCCCAAATAGGTCACCGAAGCGTAGCCAAGATACAGATGCTGGTAAATCTATATCAGGCCCATGGAGAGCCCGATAGAAACGTCCATGCAACTCTTTGCTCTTCCATACATCCCTGCGGTCATTAATACTTAGTACCACAGGTTTGCGCCAGTTCTCTTTAGCCAGCGCGAGCGGGGTGAGTCCGTTATCCACCATCACTACATCACGATGCATATCAGCGCCATTGTGTAGGAAGTATTCCCTGAGGTTGTACACCTCACGGTTATGGAGGGACTTGGCATTTAAAAAGCCACGTCCCCCGCATTTCCGCGGTATGTACAACCTCATCACAGATGAACGCGGATGATGCATTCGGTATGCAGTAAGAAGCGTACGAACTCTCCTATCCAGAGCGTCTAGTTCGGTCTGAGTCCACCTGAGTATGCCGAAGGAGTACATTAAGACCGGCATGACCCAACCGTTACAAGCACGCACCTTATTGCCACCCGACAAAAGACTTTTAAGGACTTTCTTCAGGCGACCAAAGAAACGTTCCTGCAACGATTGCTTCATACTGGCCTCTGTAATGCCTAACGCCTGCGACATACCCAAGTATTTATAGGTGTCGATTGCAGAGAGAGACGTGAGTTTTGTGGAATCTGAGAGCTCAACGTCATCAGATTCCAAAATCTCACCTCTCTTCACATGCATGACCGCACATTTGTCCACACCAAAATCCATTCTGATAGAGTTACTAAAGGTTTCGGTAACCTTTAATAACGCTATCAGTTGGGAATTGTTGGGGGCAAATAATTTAAGATCATCCATGTAAAGGAGGTGAGATATTACTCGACCACCTCTCCGTAATCGATAACCTAACCCTGAACTCTCCAGCATGTGACTGAGAGGGTTCAGTGCCAGGCAAAACCATAATGGACTAAGACTATCGCCCTGGAATATACCCCGCTCTATTCTTATTGGTTCGCCGTTTTCGCAGTCCCGTCGACATCCTGGATAGGAAAGGACCGTACTCCATTGCCCCATACATGCCTTCATGAAGGTACATAGAGTTGTATCTATTTTATACAACTCTAGCACCCTCAAGAGCCACGTGTGTGGCACGGAGTCATAGGCCTTTTTATAGTCTATCCAACATGTCGCCAGGTCCTTACGATTACGGCGTACCTGTTGGCAAATGGTCATATCAATTATAAGGAGCTCTTTAGTGCCACGAGCCCCACTTCTACATCCATTCTGAGAGATTGACATGATGGAATTATCAGTTAAATGTGAAGAAATTTTTTCTCTCAGAATAGATGTAAGAAGCTTATAGACCGTAGGTAAACATGTAATCGGTCTATAATTTTTAGGGTCCGTAGCACTACCGGACTTGTATAGTAGGTGGGTTGTACCAGTGGTCATAAAATTGGGAATCGATCCTGACTCAAGGCATGATTGGAATAGAGATGCCAAACGACCATGTGAGCTTTTCAGCCATTTCAACCAAAAATTATGCAGTCCGTCTGGTCCCGTTGCCTTCCAATTAGGCAACAGACGGACTGCATCAGTTACATCCTCCGGTAGGATGGTAACTGTATTCATGGTCTTGATAGGCTCACACGATCGTTCGACATCCCGTATCCAATCACCCTCTGTATGACTGACGGGTATCGACCAGAGATTACGCCAAAATGTATTTGTACTATTATTATTATTCTCTTTATTTATTTTGTAAACATATAAATTACATTTTTAAATATATTATATATATAAAAAAAACAATACATTTAAAAATATAAAAAATAGTACCCCACCGGTGTCGGGTACAGGGACCAAGCCACCGGTGGTTAGGGCTCCAGAGAGAGGAATCTCCGCACAATACGTGCCGTGTCGAGGAGTACCGCCTTCTGCATCAAGCCCTTGACCCAACTGCCTAACGTGAGCCTCTTGAGATGTTGGTCGAGGCTCTTGGCAATCAATCCGTGGACCGATACGACTATCGGAACAATAATTGCCGAGTCCACATTCCACATGCCGACAACCTCGTGAGCCAAGTCCAAATATTTTATTTGTTTGTCTTTTTCGGCTTTCACGAGATTATCGTCATGTGGAATGGTGATGTCGATGATTATTGCGTGGCGCTCTGATCGATCTATCACCACGATATCAGGCTTATTGGCTACAATAGTCCTGTCAGTGATGATAGATCGATCCCAATACAACGTGATATGACCATTTTCGAGAACTGGGTCGGGCACATACCTGTAGTACGGTACTTCTGATTCCACAAGTTTGTACTTCAGAGCAAGTTGTTGATGAACGATCCTGGCTACTTGGTTGTGTCTATGCAAGTACTCGCTGTTGGCAAGATGAGAACAACCAGAAATTATATGTCTAAGGGATTCCCCGGGACGGTGGCACGCCCGACAAATGTCAACCGTACCATCCTTTATAATATACTTCCGATAGTTATTCGTCATCACCACTTCGTCCATAATTGCAAAAACAAACCCTTCAGTTTCCCCAAATAGGTCACCGAAGCGTAGCCAAGATACAGATGCTGGTAAATCTATATCAGGCCCATGGAGAGCCCGATAGAAACGTCCATGCAACTCTTTGCTCTTCCATACATCCCTGCGGTCATTAATACTTAGTACCACAGGTTTGCGCCAGTTCTCTTTAGCCAGCGCGAGCGGGGTGAGTCCGTTATCCACCATCACTACATCACGATGCATATCAGCGCCATTGTGTAGGAAGTATTCCCTGAGGTTGTACACCTCACGGTTATGGAGGGACTTGGCATTTAAAAAGCCACGTCCCCCGCATTTCCGCGGTATGTACAACCTCATCACAGATGAACGCGGATGATGCATTCGGTATGCAGTAAGAAGCGTACGAACTCTCCTATCCAGAGCGTCTAGTTCGGTCTGAGTCCACCTGAGTATGCCGAAGGAGTACATTAAGACCGGCATGACCCAACCGTTACAAGCACGCACCTTATTGCCACCCGACAAAAGACTTTTAAGGACTTTCTTCAGGCGACCAAAGAAACGTTCCTGCAACGATTGCTTCATACTGGCCTCTGTAATGCCTAACGCCTGCGACATACCCAAGTATTTATAGGTGTCGATTGCAGAGAGAGACGTGAGTTTTGTGGAATCTGAGAGCTCAACGTCATCAGATTCCAAAATCTCACCTCTCTTCACATGCATGACCGCACATTTGTCCACACCAAAATCCATTCTGATAGAGTTACTAAAGGTTTCGGTAACCTTTAATAACGCTATCAGTTGGGAATTGTTGGGGGCAAATAATTTAAGATCATCCATGTAAAGGAGGTGAGATATTACTCGACCACCTCTCCGCAATCGATAACCTAACCCTGAACTCTCCAGCATGTGACTGAGAGGGTTCAGTGCCAGGCAAAACCATAATGGACTAAGACTATCGCCCTGGAATATACCCCGCTCTATTCTTATTGGTTCGCCGTTTTCGCAGTCCCGTCGACATCCTGGATAGGAAAGGACCGTACTCCATTGCCCCATACATGCCTTCATGAAGGTACATAGAGTTGTATCTATTTTATACAACTCTAGCACCCTCAAGAGCCACGTATGTGGCACGGAGTCATAGGCCTTTTTATAGTCTATCCAACATGTCGCCAGGTCCTTACGATTACGGCGTACCTGTTGGCAAATGGTCATATCAATTATAAGGAGCTCTTTAGTGCCACGAGCCCCACTTCTACATCCATTCTGAGAGATTGACATGATGGAATTATCAGTTAAATGTGAAGAAATTTTTTCTCTCAGAATAGATGTAAGAAGCTTATAGACCGTAGGTAAACATGTAATCGGTCTATAATTTTTAGGGTCCGTAGCACTACCGGATTTGTATAGTAGGTGGGTTGTACCAGTGGTCATAAAATTGGGAATCGATCCTGACTCAAGGCATGATTGGAATTGAGATGCCAAACGACCATGTGAGCTTTTCAGCCATTTCAACCAAAAATTATGCAGTCCGTCTGGTCCCGTTGCCTTCCAATTAGGCAACAGACGGACTGCATCAGTTACATCCTCCGGTAGGATGGTAACTGTATTCATGGTCTTGATAGGCTCACACGATCGTTCGACATCCCGTATCCAATCACCCTCTGTATGACTGACGGGTATCGACCAGAGATTACGCCAAAATGTATTTGTACTATCATCATCTGGTCGGCACAAGTCAGCCACGCTGGAATCAGGTCGCTCCCAATTACGGTAGACCCACCTTTGGTCCCTTTGGAATGTGCGGTTCTGCGAATATCGGTCCACTCTTTTTTTATACCGTCGAATCCGGTTTGCCCACGCATAAACTTTCTGTTTCAGGAAGTCGATGCGCTCTGTGACTCGAGCCATAAAATCTCGAGGCCTTATGTCAGTCCCCGAGAATGCTCGACTCACAAAGCGCATCACTCTGGGGCGTGTATTGCCCGCCCTGAAACAGATTAGCTTTCCAATGAGTGCCCTGGTCTCGGCAATACGGCACTCAATTCTATATTGCCAAGCCGGCACAGCAGATTTCGGTCGAGTTGCTATTTCACATTTTGGAAATTGCACATTAGCAACTCGACATACTGCGACGGCCGCACAATACAGAATTGAATGTGTATCACCGAGATTTTCGCTATTATCAAAATACTCTGATAATAACGAATCCAGGGCACACACTAGCGCAATGTTTTTTTTATGCATAGGCAAACGCGGTAGGTGAGGTCTATGAGCGGGTGGTATTGATCGATATTCTAGAACAGCACATTCCAATGCGCTCCTTAATTGTTCGTTGTAATCGGTACTTACGTCTATAGCCCCGGTATCCATCACTTCCTCACTAAAGGTCACCGTGTCTGGTTGTCTCACCGATTGTGAAGAAGGTATGGTACCCGGGCTACTACGTTCATTAGAGCGAAGCCTCTCAAGCACAGAGTCGTCCAACAAATGACAACGTTGGATGGCCCGCACTTGATCCGATAGCCGCTGTGCCGAGACGTTGACAGTTGGTTCAAGTACCTGAAACAAAGGCAGCATTCGATCACGGTACGCTGTGAGGTTGATTCCTCCCTCTGTAGCCGCATAATATGCCCGCATGACGTTTTCATTTATAGAACTAGTCCATTTCATGCGGCGCACATTACCACCGGTAGCGGGGGCCCTATTCAACGCCGGTGGGCATCGGGGTCCCAAGCCAGTCGGTGGCCGGCCTCTCCCCGGCCGACGTACAGGTGTTGGCGACGTCGGCGGGGAGAAGAACTCGTCGCTGGAGCTGGAGCTCGACGCCTCTGCAATCCCCGGTGCCGGTGGTACCGCTGTGCGGGGAAGAGAGGCGGAGCTGGGCGACGAGTCCGGAGCTGTAGTTCGTGCTAATCGTGCCTTGGCGCGCGTCTGCATCTTTTTTCCGTCTTGTTTGTTTTTCTCTCTTTTTCTATTTTCATGTTTTTGACATTTTACCTGTCACTTACGGTATTTTCTGTGTAAACTTCTACAGTTATAATAGACATTTTAAATTTTCACAATAGTTTTTAAAACGAGGATGCTTGATGCTTGTTTTGATGATGAAATAATGTTGTGCCGTATTATGAAGAGAAAAAAATTTTTTTGAGGAGCGGAAAAATTATGTATGTTGACGTTTAGTGTTGCCAGGTTATTATTTATTATTATTATTATTATAAATTACATATTATAAAATTATTATAAAAATAAAAATATTTAAAATATTATAAATATACTATTTATTATAAATTATTACTATGTAAATTATTGTATTATATATTATTACAAGTTAATTTTATAAAACATATTACATAAGTCAGTATATTATGTAAAAAAATACCTCCAGTGAAAAAAAAAATATCACAGCCTGTATCACACTACGAATATATGGCCGCCACCACAGAACAAAGAAAAATCCTTAGGACTAGAAATCGTATGTGGGCGTGTTTGTGTCGCCAAAAACCTAAGTGTAATTGCATTTACCTCACACATATACACTTGTGTATGTGCACAACGCAGGCTAAAATAATCAAAAAACAAGTTTATGCGATTGATTTTAAGGTTTATTTTCCTATAAGTTTTCACGAAATATTTACTTCAATATTCTAGAAGTTTCTATACCTGTCCAATTCAGGATGCTAAATGATAATTTTGACAGTTCACGTCTATGAAGTATCGTATTTTTATATACAAAATAAATAAAATAATACCTCTCGTAGCACATTGACAAGTACCGCCCACTTTTCATAGTGAAGCGTCTTGCAAGAATTCAGCACAATTGACTATGACACACAGGAATCGAATGAATCGAACTTAAATTAATTTTTAAGTACTTATCTACTACAATTTTTTGTAATATAGCTAATAATAATATAATATAATAATAAAAGTGGCTAAGTATAATGCAAGACATAATTACGGTAGGTACCATAAAACTTCTCTTTTATCATTCTGAAATAAGTTACCTAAAATAATAAAAAAATAAATGCTTTTGTGTTTTTATAACTATCGATTCCATATTCTACGGGAACGATGATCGAAAATCGATTAGATTCATTTTCGATTATACTATATGGGGTACACTACTTAGAGCTGTCAAAATTATCATTTTAGGTAAGTTTGTGAAAAATGTACGACAGAATGTGGTGTCCGTATTTTGAGTTAAGTTAATTTCATCCTTACCATTGTTATATTTAAGGACTGATTTGCAATACAATACAATTTTAGACATCTATTGGTGAAAAGCAAAACTATAATGTACATTGATTTTGCTATTGACCGCTAGATGGGGTATTATTGGGATAAATAAATGTGTGCTCTATTCCAACGTGGCTTAAACATAATTTTGTTGTATATTACTTTAAAATGGGGGCAGATTTGATGGTACTCTGTAAGCATCATTGAAGTTTATACCTTGTCAAAACGTACTTTAAATTCATTTTCAGTAAAATAAGGTGTGTAGTTCTGCTCTTCTTATATTTTAAGGTAAAATGTATGCAACCAATAAGACGTCCTATAAGTCTGTGTGAGTGTATTTTTTGGCGACAGCTATTCCTTTGTATTTTTACTTAATTACTACTTCTATGGTTTTTTAATGTTCTGTGGCCGCCACCGTATACACGTACACGACCGGCGAACCGTTGAGAATGCGCATGTGTGTGTGAGGTTTGGGCTATGATATGAAAAAACTATATTTCTAATAACTTTTTGCTATTTTCGTATAAAACTGATTATACTATTAGATATTTGATAATTTTTCCTTCAAAATGATATAAAATACGCATATAGGTGTGAATATAGTTTGAGAAAAAATTACTTAGAAAGTTACGCTTGTTGACGGCCAGTGTAACAATAAGTTTTTCGAGATAAAGATTACTAACTATTTATGAGTATTTTTTCCATTCCATTTCCGGCTCCGGAACAAATCAGACGACCGGTAGTGGCAGGATCCGGGACAAATACCACAAGAGGTTAAGTTTTCAATCGCTTTACAAAGATACTTTGAACAGAACGTTTTTTTTTAATATAGGACACGTCACAATGACTTCACCTTGCCTGATGGTAAGCTTTTCATAGACAAAGCTTGATGGGTTTATGTTATGCCCTGTCACTTTGGGCATTTATTATTCATGCCCTAAATCCATATATAATGCTCATGCCAAACCTTAATCAGGCAGACTGAATAAATGCCCTATGAAAGACATAAGGCGTAAACCCATCACTGCCTCCAAGTCTGTCGTATCTTTATCCTGATCTCAGCCTAATAGAATTTTTTTTTAATACGGCGATTGCTTGACTCTGGTGCATTTGAGGAGCCTCTTATAATTCAAGTACTTTGTGAATAATTGGTTACCTGTGCTATGAAAATAGAATAAAATAGCCTATGGTGGTCTTGAATCCATGCAGAATATTTCAGTATGAGATTCACTCAGTGCAGTGGAACAGCTTATTTAGTGTAATTAAAAAACTTAGAATAAAATAGTACCTTAATCTACTCCCGCCTATATTTTGATATCGCGTAATAACCGAAAGTTATTTAAAAATATATAAATAATGCAATATATTTTTGGCAGTCTCGTGTATTATTAGATTTGTGTGTAAAAGAATGAATTATGTTTTAATACGATTGCGATATCAGTGAATCAATGTAGTTAATAGATTATCGTTTTATCTAGGCATTCTTTGATGACAAACCGTGAAAAAAGTTAAGAAAAATAATCGATATGAATACATTATAATAGCTTCGCTATTGTATTTTAAAAATTATAATCATTATGCTGTCAACATACTTGCAAGTGCTATTAATGATAGCTAACTTCAATCTAAATCTATACAAGTAAATAAAATTAAATTGTTGGTTTGTAATATTTAAATAAGTGTTTTAATAAATGCAAATGAAAGTGTGTATTAAATTTTTTAATCTGTTTGTCTTTACCGTACATTATTTTGTTGTTTCACAGGAATGAAACAACAAAATAATGTAATGTAATGTCAAAATGTATGTCGGGATTGTTCTCATTTGTAAATTTTTCAGTGTTTAGCAACTTCTGAGCGCGGCTGTACCTACATGTAATTTCTTTTTATTTCTCTTGACTACTTACATATGCACAAATTGTCTTTTCTATTTAAACGGCTATATTTCTCGTTGCTGTGAAAGTGAGTTTCAGTGTGTGAGAAGGGCTTTTTGTGTTATTGCGTTATATTTGTATAACTGGGACGCATCTAAATTATTTGCATTGTGTCAAGAGTTCTTATGTTTAAGTAAAAAATACAAGTCATGCAAAAAATCCTAGTAATTTATTTACGTTTCGTAGATAATGATTAAATAAGGAGTGATTTTTTTCATGATTAGTCAGTAGTTATGTATGTACATTCACATATTAAGTTTTAAAGGGATAATGTTGACAAAATGAAATAAACAGTATTCTCATAATTATATCCAAAGTCCAAAGCAATAGAAAATGTCAGATTGTGGTATCTTTTACATTTGGACACTTTGATTTCGCACATTCGCATCTTCGAAAACATGAGTTTTTAGAAAACAAATTACCTACGCAATATCTTATTTGATTATCTGAAGAATTTTGGTTGGTTGAACGCGAGTTATCGCAACTACTGGTCCGAATTGAAAAAATCTTTTTGTGTTGGATAGCCCATTTATTACGTACATGTACGGGATAAAAATTAATGTCACGGTCGAAGTCGAGAGGCACAGTTAGTTTAAAATACCTAATGAGCAAATTGCCTTCTTAGTAATAACTCATGTTTTTTGAAGATATCCGTTTGTCTTTTCCTAGTCAACCATTTTTAAGAATAATTATTTTAATTTTATTTTATCTTGTTATCAACATTACAATACATTAGACTAAGATAATAGGGTTAGGTGTGGGGTATTACCCGGCAAATATTTTGACAATGACTGTTCAGAAAGGTCTTTTGTGGTCTTTTGGTAATAGTGCGGGGACGACCGAAGCGCGAAAATTAGCCAATGCTAGATTATATTAAATCAATCACGAGCTCAAAGAGCTCGCGTCATTGGTTGACCAGTCTTTTTTGGTTAGTCTTCTCTTTTGGTCAAGATCAGTGATGGTTTAATGTCACTTTGGGCATAAATCAGGCATTTATTTAATACGCCCGATTAATAAATGCCCAGTGACATAAACCCATCTATAGTCAAGATCTTTCCCGGCACTTATATTGAGTTGATACACATTTTGTTTTGCATGAAATCTCATTCAACATTTTGTATATACATTTAAATCATGAACATTAGGCTAACCCATTGTATTTACTTTCCATTAAAATTCCGAATCAATGTAAAATCATGCCATTTGTAAACACAATGTTGTAGTACATAATTATATTAATCCGTTTTCCTAAGAAAACTTTAACATTAAAATGGTGTCAAAAGATTTTTAACAGAATTACGCTTAGATACGATGTACCCCGTGATAAATATGCCTTTGTTAGTGACTTACTACATGTGAATCTATATCAATTAGAACCATTGGGCGTATTATGTGTAATAGTTGGTTTTGATATTAAAGACCAAACTATAATTTAAGTATTTTTATTTAATACTGTTTTGTACATCACATACCTATATAATATACTTTTAAATAAATATAATGGTATCGTATGATGACGACTCTGTGGCCTGGCGGTAGAGTTCGGCTGCTACGTCGGATGTCGCGTGTGCGATTCCCGCTCTGTGCAAATAATGAATATGTATATTTGCATTATTGTGGGTTTATCCGTGCCTCGGAGAGCACGTTAAGCTGTCGGTCCCGGTTATCATACGATCATCTATTGCAGTCGTTACGAGACAGAGAGCTCTAAAAAGTCGGACAACTGGTCCGCTGGTATTTAAAGTACAGAACTTTGATATTATCTCCAATGAGTTGTGGAGGTCATAATGGCAGTCGCTTCACGATAAATATCGAAGTACGCTGCTTCGTGGTTAGACTGAAAAAGCCGACCCCAACTGATCTGAGAAAAAAGTTGAGGATGAGTTCACTCTTCAATATTTGATCAACGTTACTCGAATTAAGTATTCCAAGTGACGACTTCGAAATGACAGAATCTGATCTTCGTTACTAATAACCATTTAAGCGGAGGTGATCAATCCACTCGGTATTCTTCTTCTATCGTGTCGATAGCGTTTCTACTCTCAGATTTTGTTTTCCCAGTGTGATTCTACCTGGATTGCGTTCTCATAGGCATTCATGAGTGCCCCCGGCATGCATGCAGCACACGTTAAAAGGGGGCCATAGTCTGCGGCCTACTCTCGGTACATGATTCACTTTCTCTCGTCTTTACTCAGTATTTAAACAGGTCTATTGAGGCCCTCGCGCAAATGTTTCTTGTATTATTTCAGCCAGCAAAATGTCGATTACATTCCTCACCAATACACATCTTTATTAGTGCTCAAGTCTTGTAAAATTTGGTTTGTTATGTACCTGAAATCAATTGATTAGAAGTTCAAAATATCCATACTTAATATTATAAATGCGAAAGTAACTGTCTGTCTGTTACGCTTTCACGCCTGAACCGCTGAACCGATTTTGATGAAATTTGGTGTAGGAATAGATTAGACCTCGAGAATGAACATAGGCTATGTTTGGTCGCGATAACCGACATCCACGCGAGCGGAGCCGCAGGCAACAGCGCTAGTATAATATAAAATTCAATTTTCTATGGTTTAAATTAAATTTGTATGCGTCCATTCATTTCGGTAACGGCTTGCCATCAGATAGACAACCTATGTGTTTTTTGGAACCTTTTCAATATAAAAAGCTCTGAATGATAAGAAACTAAAAGATATGAATTTTAGTTAGATACTTGGATCACACAATTTTGGTGCATTGTGGATACAATGCACCAAATTCAATCTTACCTTATAGTGTGTAGTTGGACTGATGAAGAATAAAGGGCACAACACAAAATATTTCCAGATCGAAGTGCATGACATTTATGGTACTCCGAGCACCAATATGTTTCATTCATACATGCTTCCAATTCATTCAATTCTGAAAAATAAAGGACTTCTTGTAATGTTTTTAATGCATCGAAATTCCGTTGGCTCTGTTAACGGATGAGTGTGGATGCCTATGACCTGCACTAAATCACAAATACATAGATCTAAAATTGTTTGTACCTTTGTTGTTAGCATCTTTGTGTTTTAATTCTGGCGCCAAATCCCGCGCAGATGTAACATAAAAAGTTCGCAAAATATCCATTCGGTGTGCCCCCGACATGCCACGCCCTTTTGAGTTGGAAACGTGCAGATGACGAGAGAATACGCCTCTCCGTTTATTGATATTCACGATTAGTATCCTGAAATTAGTTTATAACTTATAGCATAAATAAAAAAAAAAACAAGTATTTTTTCAGAAGTTCACTCGGATGTGGCAAGTTTTGAATCCAACTACTTTTGTAACACCTTTATTCTGATTGACCAACCCTTATGTGAAAAGTTTGGCTTTATTCTAGTTCTTGCCCATATTTTAACCTTTACGAGTGTAAAACGAGTACGAGTTTAGAAATTCGTTTCCAAAAAGGCAAATGCTGCTATTTGTAATTATACAAAGCTGGGTGGTTTTGAGCGTATATAAATAGACATGTGACTAGCCGCGAGGACATTTTCTGATTTAGTTGTGAGATGCTGGTACGAAATTATAAAAAGAAAGCAAAAAATAAAAGCACTAAATACAAGTAACATACCCCAAGACACAAGGTTCAAATGTTAAACTCATGGGCAAATTTCGTGGATGTGCTAGCTTAGCTTCTTTAGTTATTTGAGCATATCCTTCCCAACACTGTAGGACTATCTCATCTATTTGAGATAATGGTGGTGTGGCTCCACATACCACTAAAATGTATACATCTGCAAGCAGTTTACATGTTACTGCTCTGAAGGCAACCTTAAAAAATGTAATTTAATAAATATTAATATATTTAATGTTCAACTAAGTGTTTATAATGGTGAGTAATGCAAATACATTTATGAAATATCTATCCCTTTTTTGGCACACATGCGATAAGACTTTTCAGTAAGAACATAATACTCAGTACAGTATAATGACTGCTCCACTTCATACTCTACTCTCAAAGGAACAGCTGCCCCATCATGGTTGTCATTGAGACCAGTTGGTTCAAGACTGGAGTCTCTGAAGTTATACCTAACTCAGGAGCCGTGCTTCAGATGATGAAGAATTTAGAGGTTTAGATAGATGTTTTCTCCTCCCTTATATGGATAAAAAATTGAATTTAACGTCTTTTATTCCAATTAATCAAATATTTCATGAAGAGCTTCCTTATATTTCGCTAATAAGTGCCTCATGAATTGTTATTGTGGAAATAAGTAAAAACAGGTACTTGCGTACATTAGGGCTCATTTGCGGTAAATATACAGGAGTGTCTCGTAGAGGAGCGCCATCTTGTGCAGCTGCAAGTAACAGCATCAGCTTGGCTTCTCTTGGGTCCAGTTCACAGAAATCTGAACTTGTTGCTACCAAGTGCCCCTGGATTATGAGACATGCCCATCGTCCTGTCACACTTTCTGCGTAATGATCTAATGCTTGCTGAAATTCAGGTTTTAAAAATGGTTAGTGAATACTTTTATAATTTACAACACCTCACCTACATCCTCATAAGGATTTCCCTGTTGCAACCAAAGGTTGTTTTTTATATTATAAGCTCAGCTCTTGCGGGAGTAACTGTCCCGAGAGCAGATCCTGTGACAGAGTCTCATCCAATGAATCAGCAGGTGTACTGGCTTGCAGGTAAGGTTGCGGGGTATTAAACCATCTCTCAGAAGTTATTATTATTAGGGTAAATAATAATAATGAGCATAACATATAAAATACACTAGGGAAGTTTTGTACCTGTAACTGGTGAGCTTGCAGACACAAAATACTCTGTATTAAATCCAGTACTAATGTTGGAAATGGACTGGACAAAGCAGCAGGATCTAATGACTCCAACAAATAGTCCAGTATAGGGTAACATTGCCTTAAATCCCTCTTAACTTGGTCAATGTTTTTTGAGTTCTCAAGTTCTTTTTTTCCAACGCAGAAAATCATAGCATCATGGACACAGGATAGAAGTAGTTCTAGGTCGCATTGCAGCCCTCCAGTAGCTATACCAATTAATGTAACACTGTAATAAAGCAGAATTGTTATATAAATTAAATTCACAGGTTCAAATCCCGCTCTGGATGTCCATTATTTTTTGGATTATTATGTAAAGTTTAGATATTGTAGGACAGTGTATTCAGTGTATAAAATAATTACGCACTCAACAATAATGTACCTAATTATTTTTGTAATCTTCACAGGAAATAATTGGATATCCAAAGGATGATATTTAGTAACTTTTACTTATCATTTTATGTAAACTTAAGGTTAAGCGCTAAGGTGGTCCATAACTTGGCATGAGTTAAGCTAATAATGCTGGCAACTGACGACAATTTAGACAATGATAGATAAGACATATAACATTCGGTATCACACAACGTACTGGATTCAAACCAAGCAGGTAAAATAAAAAAATATTTTACCTTTTGCAGTACTCCTTCCAAAGTATAGTTCCGTTGTCTACTAATGTTTCCAGCATAGAGAGATCGTGACATTTACTAAACATGTTGATGCCATGTAAGGAGGCTATTGTAGAAAATTGTATCTGAAATAAATAACTAAGAAAATTACATTATGGTGACATCAAGTTAATACATAACAAAAAGAAAAATTACATTATTGAGGTCTTGTTAGGCACTACCATATAGAATAGAATTTGAAATAAAAATGGTAGTTACAAAGTAAAGACAACGTTTGAAGACCTTACACTGTATGCGGTTTTAGTCGGTTCAAATCCAACTTATCTGCCCCTTTTTTTTTTTTTTTTTTCCGTGCGGAAATCCTCATGGATACCCACCCCGCGGCCAGCGGGGCAGGTTATGTCGGACTCTTACCGACTAAAACCGCACGCCGTCTAGGGTCTTCTGACGCCAGGGTGTAAGGTGGCCCAAAGAGCATTTCCCTCGCACCCCGGCTTGACCCGGGCCATCTCCGGATTCAAGATGGCCCCCTCGGGTTTGGGAACCGATTGGTTCCCGTCATACCCCCGGAATAGATGGGGGGCGCGCTTTAGCGCGCTGCCGCCTCGGCCTGCTTCTGCTAGGATGACAGGCGGCTCCACCCGTCACCCCCAGGCCAGCGCTCATGGAGGACGGAGGTCGTTAGACCTCCGACGCCTTAGGCGTCCGCGCCCGCCGCCGTTCGGGAGAGCTCTATGCAGCCTTTCCCGAACCCTTTCCGCCGCCTCCTTCTCGAGCATCACTTGCTCGCAGAAGGAGGCGGCGGCCGACCACGCGTCCGCACTCTGCACCTTCGCTGCGATCAGCACCGGCAGTGTGAGGACTCCCACCCCGTGTGAGGACTCCCACCCCAACTTATCTGCCCCTGCTGGCCAGCGAGGGTGCCATCCGTGATTTTGGCACAATAAAAAAAGGTAAATAGAACAAACGCTCAAAGTTGAAACCATTATTTATAAAAGTATGTACTTACATTTTCACCATTTCCGCGTTTTCTCGAGAAAATTGGGACACCGCTCTCTGTAGCAACTGCTATTACAATCACAGACATAATTTTTTATTCAGTTCTGAGTAAAACCTTAGTAAAACCAGTAAAAGCACCGTAAAACTAACACCGTTACACCGAGTTCCAAAGAGAATAGGAATATTATGTTGTAAAAACCTACTTCTAATTATTCTTTTCTAATAATTTTAATTTCATTGCGTTGCTAAAATTGCTAAATATGCTTTCTGCAATGAAATTAATAACTTTACGAAAGTTGAAGCGAAGTTTTGGAAAGTTTCAGCTGTTTGTTTCAGTGCTGCCACTTAATCACAGCAGTCAACTCAAGTCAACTTTAATAATTATCAAAATAATCATGCTAGAGGAAATAACGCTATACGCAAGATATATTTATACATCAATCGTGTATTCATACTCCAAAATCATGAACTGTCACTTTAATAATTTCAAATAATATGGTTTGTACGAAGAGGGCCACAATGTGGATTACAACCTCCTTGAAATATAGTCTACCATAATTACGCTTCATGTAGCAACACTGGTCCAAAGTGTCATAAAGCTTTGTAAAAAAGTTGAAGTCAAGCGAGCGAGAGGACGTTGAGATGAGGACCTTGACCTTTTATTGAGACGAATGATACGGTTTTAACCATGTTAACTATTCTCTGTCTACGGGACCTTGACAGTCTGCTCACTGTTTGTTTAGTATGACTTATCGTCTCTCTTGACTTTTCATGCTTACTGAGTGTGTAATATACAGGGTCTCCCGTAATGAATGGATCGGATAAACCGTAAACTGGAGTTGCTCCGGATGTGAGGCTATAAGAAAATCATATCATTTTGCTAGGGTTGTCAACCATATGGTAATGGCATAGACTTTTATACTTTTTTAGTAATTTCTCTACTTTTTTTATTAATTCCGTAGCCATTTCTTCAAATTTAAGTATTTTCGTGAACTTTTTTTTGTATTATACTCTTAAAGACGTGTATCATTCACTTTTGATATGATTTTAGGTGTCCTTAACGTTAAACGTTAATAAAATAGTCATTTTAAGAGAATTTTTTAATTTCTTTTTCTTAACATCAACTTTTGATCATCTACTGTGAAAAAAAAAAGTACGGCGCTATAGCTGCCCATGATCTTAATAAATTGTCCAGTATGTGTAGTTTCTAAAAAGGTATAACAATATGTACTTTTAAAGCAACATTATGTTACTAGGAGCAAGAACGTTTATCAAGGTCAAAATTTAGATTTTTCAAGTAATGTTAAAAATAGTTGTAAAACTCGCCTTAATGATTTTATTCTATCAAGATACTTTACAAAAAAACTAACAGGCCACTAACTAGGATATTCAGAATGAAACCAAGTTGTTTAAAAAAAAAGAATTTAATGAAATACTTAAACTAAATGTTCAAAATGTCTTCCGCCGGCAGCAATGCATGCTCGGCAACGCCTAATAAAAGATCTTTTAATCCGACGCGCATAACCAGCTTCTTCAATTTTACGAGCCGCTACGTGAATGCGCGTACGCAATTTTGTCAAAATAGGTAGAATCTTCTCTCATCTGCCGCAACAAAACGTTACTCTAGCAGCCCAGTCCCTCGGCATTAATGTTTGAACCCTTTGATAATGATAGGGATACAATTCGTGCCTCTTTAAAATTCTGTGTACAGATGTTCGCCGTGAAATAGCACTTATGGACGTACCATGGTCCTCTTCGACTATTTCTAGTACTTCGTCTGCATTGTGTCGTTGAGGTCGTCCTGCGCTTGTCCCGCCTATGCCACTTCCCGGAAATCGTCCTTCCATAAATGCATTATGTACTCTGATGAAAACACGGTAATCAGGATTTCGCGCATTTGGATATCTTTCGCGATAAACACTAGCAGCTCCATTGGCGTTGCCATTACATTCGCCGTAAATGAAATGCATGTTTGCGTATTCGGCGGGCGTGTATTGTTGAGGCATGAGACAAATTTCACAAAAACTTTTTCAAACAACAAGTCCAATCGATAGCAGAAAACGAAGTCCGTAAATGTTTGCAAAGTTGTCAGTATCACCACGTTAACAAGTCCAAATCACAAGGCAAATCAAAGTCCGATATTAGAAAGCAGTAACAAATTGACGAAACTAATGAAAACAAAAAAAACTGGAGGAACTAAATTCTTTTTTTTTAACAACTTGGTTTCATTCTGAATATCCTAGTTAGTGGCCTGTTAGATTTTTGTAAAGTATCTTGATAGAATAAAATCATTAAGGCGAGTTTTACAACTATTTTTAACATTACTTGAAAAATCTAAATTTTGACCTTGATAAACGTTCTTGCTCCTAGTAACATAATGTTGCTTTAAAAGTACACATTGTTTTACCTTTTTAGAAACTACACATACTGGACAATTTATTAAGATCATGGGCAGCTATAGCGCCGTACTTTTTTTTTTCACAGTAGATGATCAAAAGTTGATGTTAAGAAAAAGAAATTAAAAAATTCTCTTAAAATGACTATTTTATTAACGTTTAACGTTAAGGACACCTAAAATCATATCAAAAGTGAATGATACACGTCTTTAAGAGTATAATACAAAAAAAAATTCACGAAAATACTTAAATTTGAAGAAATGGCTACGGAATTAATAAAAAAAGTAGAGAAATTACTAAAAAAGTATAAAAGTCTATGCCATTACCATATGGTTGACAACCCTAGCAAAATGATATGATTTTCTTATAGCCTCACATCCGGAGCAACTCCAGTTTACGGTTTATCCATTCATTACGGGAGACCCTGTATTATTATGTCATGGGTCTTACTTCAACAAAATGTAAGTGCAGGTAGGTATACCTACTCGTATACCTGTTTATCTAGGTACCTAATTGTATTATTATTTTTGCACGAATAAAATGGTCCGGAGTCAGCTGGAGTGCGAGGGAAATGTCTTTTGGGTAGTCTTACATCCCGGTAATTGAGACCCAAGACGGTATGCGATGACCGACAACGGGGCTAATTAATTATCCACGGGGATTTCCGCACGAGAAAAACGGAACGATACTTAGGTACCTACTTAATAACAAATAAACATTTTTATTTTATTTTGTTAGTCTGTCATTCTATCTCTTTGTTCTGGGCTTCTGGGTTATCTCCGAAGTGACTGGGCTGAATCTGACGTGATTTTTACTAGGTGTTATAAAGTGTAACTTAGGTTACATTTGTTTCGGCATAAGTGGGGTAGGTACCTATATAGGGTTCCGTCCGGGAAAATAAATATCCGCGGATGAAGTTGCGGACATAGCTAGTTAGCAATGAAAAGACATCTGTTATTTCATAATTACTTTACTTTGTAATTAAGTAGCATCAATTATAGAGTAGGTATAAAAAGATACTCAGATTTATAAATAAATAAGTTGGTACGATTTTATAATTTCGCCTATTTCGTGTTCATACTTATTGCTTTCGTAAATATTTATTTTTAAATAATAACACTTCATAAACATAAAATTAATCAACACAACAAAATAAATTAAATGGCGTCGTCAGGTAAGTACCTATATAAAACTTAAATGCCAATGTACAGTTAAAAACAAAAGTAGATTAAGAAATTCTTATTTATTCAGACCTACTTTGTCCGCTGTATAAACGTACATAACGGTTCTTAGTATATGTAAGTACTTAGTATATGTAAGACTAGTATTTATTATTCGATTGCCTGAAATAATGGTAATGTTTTAATTAAGCTTTTAACAATTTTATAGACCCGTATTTTGTGCCATATTTTGTACCACAAAGTTTTACTATGATAAGTACATAATTAATTAAATTAAGTACCTAATTCTATGTATAATTTAATATGAATGTTTTATATATGAGTTATACTTTCTCTATTTTCTGCACCCTCACTTTGTTTGGCTGAAACAAAAATTATTGGATGATTTACACAATAAGTACAATACAAGCCTACGTCATCACCAATATTAATACCAGTAGAAACTTCACACAAATCCTAGAAAACAGAGAACAATTTTATCGATTATAATAATACAAGTTTAAATCTTACATTTTTCGTGTAAACCACAATTTAACTGCTTTACATTATATTTTTGAACAAACCGGGGACTGAAAATTTGCCCAGATTCTGATGTGTGTTTTGTTGCAATAAATTTGCAATTGGATAGTGACGTAAGTATGTGTCGCTCCCGGAATGCGAGAACTTGTTTTCTTAGACCATGGTTATACTTACGGTCATATTTCGTAAGGAGTCTTGGTCCCGTTATAGCGATCATTAGGGCTCCCAATGGAGCTGATATGACCACACTGAGTACACTGACTGTTAAAAGTGCTTTCGCGTAATATTCTTCAACTTCTGGTGTAATACCTGTTGTTTGACCATTTTGCACCAAATCTAAAGCAGCTGGTCCCAATGCTGCCTGTAAAGTTATATTTAAAATCTTTAATATAATCAGGTAGCTACTTATGTACATACATAATAACACGAACATAGCACTGTTATTTACATATCTTCTGGATATCGAGATATCCGCATTATGTAGTTTCGTATTGTGTCAAATCGTAAAAATATGTAATCTACCTGCACTGTAGCTTTTGCCATCCAGGTAAGCCCAATAAAGATTTTCTCCTTACTGTTAAGACCACAACCGAAGCTTACGAAGTAGGTAGCTATTGCTCGGAGAGCCAAACACGATAAAAGGCAAATGGCCCCCATTTTCAAAACTTCAGGATCTAAGGCACTAATCTGAAAATAGTAAAATGACAATTTAGTCAATCTCTTGAGACTTGTTTCTTTATGAATTTTATTATACATAGCATTGACATTAATGTACAAAGGCGAGTTATTGTTTTTATTATATATATTTACTTTAATCGTTTACCGTAACTTGAGCTCCTGTAAATGCAAACAATATCGGTTCAAAGAAAATCCATAATATTCTAAAAATATTGCTGACTGGGTTTTTATTTACTGGCCAGCCTTGTTTTTCCCAAAAGAATGCAGCTACAAAACCTGATGAAACAATAGCTAGAGGTCCTGAAACGAAAAAAAAAATTCTGAAAACCTTTTAATTTCGAAGCAATTTTTATAGGCCACTTATATAATTTTAATTTTACCTGCACCACTCCAACCAATCATGCTTGATATGAAATATGAGAATAATCCTCCAAGAAATAAGGCAAGGAACCTTAAAGGCACTGCATAAGTATCCCCCCTCTCAGGTAGAAAAGCCGTGAAAGCTCCCCAAAGCGATCCGACGAGTATTCCAACAATGATGGAAAGTGGACCCTGGAATGAGAAGTAACGGAATAAAAAGTATTCTACCTTATCAGGTAGAGTAACAATATGGGGATCTACATATAATTGGCTTACTTCACCTTAATGATATTGAAGGTAGCGGACCCCGTTGAAAACATCGCGTTTAAAATGATGGCGAATATGGCTACACTAATGGAGTCATCTATTGCTGCTGCAGCAAGAACAATTGTTGGAATACCCTTTGAAACTCCGTACCCAACATCACGAAGTCTAAACAAACATGGTACGACTACTGCTGGTGAAACCGAAGCAATCATCGAGCCAAGGAGAAATCCTGAAATTTTTAACAATACATTTTTAACAAAGCAAGATTTAACAATTATTCACCATCTCTCACGCGATATGGAAAGTTTCAACAAAGCCTAGTCAAATGTTTAAATTTTTATTATTATTTAAAATATTTATTTTCGTACATTCAATTATAAATAATATATACATAGTCCAAATGACAGTCCAAAAAAAAAAAATAAGTCTAATGTATTAACCCGCCCCTCATCGTACCTGGTGCAAAGGTGCCCATAACGCTGGCGGCATTGCCCCGTTGAATTGCTATGGCCAACCGTTGCCCCAGGCCCCATGTTTAAATTATAAAATTAGTTTTTAGAATGTGAAACATAGGTACTTCAAAAATATACGTGAAAAAACTATAGTGAAGTAAGTTAGGCATAACTTCGTTAGGAAGATCTACAAACTATTCTATTATCTCACTGTATAATTTTCATCTTAATATGCTGAAGTTACAAGTTACAAAAACTTACCCCAAATCCATGGTAAGTGCAAGAGAAAATGTGTACTGATGGCTATAAGAACGCATTCTACCAGCCAAGGGAGCAAACCAAGCTGGAGAACGGCAGCATAGTGTTTCTTTAATACTCCAGCATCTAGACCGAGACCGGCTCGGGTTAAAATGATAACTAATGCTACCTTTCTGTAATTTAAATAATGGAATAAGCATTTGCAGAAAATTATCATAACGTCTTGGAATAAAATATGTATTGTACTAGGTATGTCGGATAGATTCCGAAAAATCTAACAACACCCTGCACTCCTGGCAAGTATCTACTTTGCCTGGAATGCAGGTGGACTTTTATGAATCGAAAATAATCGGCAAAAGTTGCTGCAAATCATTTCCATACCGGCTAGTCGGTGAGTATAATATAAAAAAAATATGGTCTAATTAACACTATACTGATGTGTACCAGTAGGTATAACATAATGCACTAAAATCGTGCGACTAAGCGTCAATAAAGCAATTGGGCAAAAGTAAGGCAAGTTTGCAAAGCTGTTAAATTCTATAAGTTGGATAAATTCTGAACTCGTTAGGCCTTAACCTAACGAGTTCAGAATTTGGATTATGTTAAAAATTACCTTAAATCTTGGTTTAATTTTTTATAGTCGTCTGTCATGTGGACTAATTTTAAATTCTGGAACAGTATTCCTGTAAGTAGCATGCCTATTAGCGCCGGTAGTGTGGTGATCTTCAACCAAATCCATCCGACTAAGTAAGCGGCTATCACCAGTAGAGTCATACTCAGGAGTTCGCCTTGGAAGCCTATTGCCTCTCCGAGTTCTGCGTATAGGATACCCCATACGAGGAAAACTAAAAAAAAATCAAAATGAATTTGATATGATAATTGCTGACTGATGATTTTACTTGTCCTCTGCTGTTTAAAATTATGGAGAATTTGTGCATTTTCTTAGGAAAATTATAAATGTTGCTCTATTTACTTTCATAAGGAAGTACTAGTAACCGGAATAACTTAGTATTCCTATTGATTCCCTCAATTAACTTTCTTTTCTATCTAGTTAAATAAGTATTTCGTGTTCAAACTCGTGGGATCTCGATCGCAAACTCAATGGTAAAGTATCCCACTGTAGGAAACTTAGGTACCTATTGTCAGTAACGAAAAAACAACGAGTTCTCATACTTTTAAATACCTGAATAAATATGAGTTATATTTTAGGGCTTTCTTTTTTATTTTGCTTAATTTAGTTTCTAATTTGCTGTACACATTATGATACTAGATAGGTTTATTACTTTAGAATTTCCTTTTTTAGCTTACAGCTAATGTTCTTAACTAGCTCTAATTCAAACGTAATAATAATATAATTAATTCACTAGCTATTTAATGTTGCTATACTCATGAGATATTGATATATCCAGAATTGGGCAACTATCCGATAATCGGGTTCCTTCCCCTATAGAAAATCACAGCGAAAACAAGTGAATGCGTTTCATCATCATTGCGGATGTCCAACAGTGTGCGGAATGGTATACAATATAAATATGACCGATACTTAATAGAACTAAAAAAAACTAAATGTAAAACTTACAAAACATAATAATACAAATTTGTTGCGCTGACTGTCTATACGTTGGAAATATTGGAAAGGGGAAAAATTTCGACCACCATGATGGCTTCCAGGAAGGTGTTGGATCCTCTTGATGACATCGTAAGCAAAAAGATTCCCACCAACTGTAAGTTTTGTGTAAAAATGGAATTATAAAGTTTACTTTTGGTAAGTGGGCAGGCAAGCCGGGTTTGCCCTCGCAGAGTTTACACTGACCAAATTAAAGAGTTATTGCAAAAAAAAAACATACCTAACCCTTCTTGGCAGTCGGGTAAAAAGTCTGGTCAAAAGCACTCGAAACCGGCGGGTTTGCATGAAAGGCATAATAACAGTAGAGGAAGCGCATGAAGTATGTCAGGACAGAGGCAGATGGCGGTCTGTTGTCTCTGCCTATCCCCGAGGGAAAAAGGCGTGAGCATTATGTTTGTATTGTACTTTTGGCAATTTGCCAGTATTTGTTCCGATTCCGAAGAATCGCTCGCATTAAACAGCCACTCAAACATTCACGTCTACACAACCAGTCATAAATAAAAACACACACAATTTACAGACCACGTGTACGTTTTTAGGTGATCTAATCCTACCGTCATTCCCACTACTCTAACTCTCTTGTATGCCAGGTGCCCCAGTACCTAGTGATCCACGAATTCGCCGAGTAAATGACACTTGCGAAGTCCCAGTTATAGTTGAACTTTTTTGGAAGTCGCATCGAAACGAATCATAAGTAAATTTAAAGATTTAGAAATAGGTATACTGAATCCATTTCCCTCAATAGGAAACGGGAGACATAGGAACAAAGCAAACTACCTACAAAAGAGATACTCAAGATAAATACCAGGTACAAAAATACTAACATAATATTAATCATATTTATTAACTATATTTGATTGCAATAATATTCCTATGTAGGTATGGGAAGAACGCCAAAATGCACGGTAATTAATTCACTAGTTGATTCGAGATTCGCATAGAAGCAGCTAAGTCATGAAAAGAACTCAATATGAAACAAGATTACGAAAAAAAGAGCATGACAGCATAATTAATAAATAATAAAAAAGCATAAAATGATAGATCTAAGATCAAATACTTGATCGAATGAAATTAGTAAAGCGAAATATTAATAAAGTACTGGTATATTAAGTAAGAGAAGAGATTAATGGCTAATAAAACGTTATCATCAACTTAACAATGAGCTTTTTAACTTTGACTAAATACTTAACAAAAAATCAAAAATACCTTACCTATATGTGCGTTTTCCGGGCTTCTCATCGTTATCATCTGAAAAAGTAAACATACATTACTTTTTTATTCACCCATACTTTATCTCAATTCGTGCTACCTCGGTTAAATAAGCAGTGAATTGAACAAAAATAAAACAAATTCACAATACATCATCAAGGAAGACTAAATATTATGGCGTAAGCGGAAGCATGTGCGTGCGTTGTGAGAGGCTTATGGTTTCTTTTCACCCGATTGCGGCGAAGCAAAAAAACTTGTGAAGGAAAGCGATTTGTGCAAATTCCTTAAAACATGGAATAGCTTCACCATCACGTTTTTAACAGTATGAAAGCGAGTGAGAGTTATGTGAAATAATACTAAATAGGTAAACTTGTACCTACTTACTCCCCGTAAATAGCGTTTGTGCGATATCAATATTTTCCATCAAGGTATTTTTAATGGTAGATATTTCCGTTCAATTTCAATTTCAATTTCTTTATTTCTCAAAATAGTGCAACGTAATTAGGTACATCTTTTTGACGTCAAAAACTACTTAATACTAAGTTTACCACCGCTTCCTAGGCGCTAGTGGAGAAGAAACGGCGCAACAAACTCCACTGCTGCATTTTGAGACGTCAGGTTATACATAGATATCTTAAGACTAAATATGGACGGATGTACATTTTTGTCTCGTGTCAATATAAATAAAGGTACCTATATAAAAAAAAAGATATAATAAATTTTAACCGAAGTTGAACAATAAAATAATTGGACGTTACGTCGGTGACGATGACGGTGAAGGAAAAACATCGTGAGGAAACCCACACTATATCCTAGAAGTAATTCTAAGGACATGTCCGATCCACCAACCCGCATTAGGCCAGCCAGTGTGGATTAAGGTCTAAACCCTCTCAGCTATTTCGATAGAGGGGAGGAGACCCGTGCCCAGCAGTGGGTCGTTACCTACCCATACAACCTTCAAGTTTCGACCCTGTTATTATGCCCATCCGACCTCTTTTCAGGGTACGTTTACCACTATCACGAACGCATTCTTTGTTATTATGTTGGTTCATATTTTCTATTAAGTGCAACATGCATAATACTCGTAATATTAGGCAAATTGACTAATAACTGACGTGAAACTTATAATAATACCCCTTTCCATATATGTAAGAATAGAAATAATAATACCCTTTTCCATAGATAAGAATAGAAAAAAGTGCTCTTTCCTACGATAATAAATATGTGCCCGATAAAGGGAAATGTACAATCGTTAACAAAAATTGTTTACCTACGAACGTATAAACACGAACACCTATAAACACACAAATGAAATGAGTATCATAGTAACAATAGTTAGCAAAAACAAATAAACACATGATAAAGATATAGAAGTAGCTATACCTGTTGTGCTTTGATCCTGTTCCATATCTAAGTCTATGTAACCGTGCCGCTTAGCTAAAAACATTTCAAAAATATTACTACGTGTCTGCAAAAATAAACTAATAGACTAATTTGTGTTAATTTATAAGACATCCGATAAATATGAATGACTGCCGCGATATGATAAGAGCAATATGATAAGGCCTTTCTGAATGGAGAGGGGCAAGGCCCGCTACACTCCACGGTGAGGTTACCTGTTTATGATAGGCAACCTATGCGTGGCGGGGTCCTTAGGAATTCCCTTCTTAGGTTATACCCGACGTCCCCTGTACATTACCGTGATGGTAAATTATGTGGATTTATTCGGTTCGATTCCGATATAGCTCACGGTAAGGCGGTACCAGGGTGGGGTTTCCACATGTAATATAATGATTGATTAATATTGTAGTGGCATAAGAATCGAGAACCCCCATAATTAGGCTTAGATAATTTAATATAAGAGAAAGTAAAACACAGACCAAAGTGTCTTTTTGTTGTGTTTTTAATGTCTCCGATGGGGTAGCGGACGTAGAAATATTTTTGTAGGAAGTCAAAAAATTAAAAAAGTGTTTGAATCTTTACTTTTTTATGTAAGTTTTTAACAAAGCTAAGTCAAATGATACCTACAAGGCAGAAAAAACGAAACTATAACACAGAATAAGTAAATAATTGAAGTAAAATTTTATTTGTTTTAAATTTTTTGTTAATTTTTAGCTTTAAACTTGAGCAAGTGAAATGATACTTAGCAGGCAGATTTCAAAAAAAGGTCACTGTATAAGTTTAGTTACTAGTAATACAGAAAGCATTCTATTAGGTATTCTTATTTGTATCTTTTGTAAGAGTTAGACTTACCACAATTTGACTTCCTACTTTACGGCTGTTCTAGTTGTTTCGATCACTTAAAATGCATTTATTTTAAGTTAATTATCTTAAATTAGAATGTACCGGTTAGCAAAATTTGATATTGATATTGTAGGATCGTATGAAAAAATATTTAAACAGCATGACAACATCCAAACGTATGCTTTGTGTCAGTATTGTTTTCGTACTGGCTAGTGGCTGTGGCTGATAAATCCACTTAGTTAAACTAGGTACATTCAGCTAAAATGTTCGTGAGAAGGCCGACTGAAGTCAAAAGTCAATAAGATAAATGAATATGTACACTCACAACATTTGTTGTAGACATAAAAGTTAGCGGAGCGCGTGATTTAGTATATATTTGCTCTGGTAACACTGCTGAATACACAGATTAGCGGTGATAAATGTTATTAGCCAACTAATACGAAGGGATTGCATTATCTATGATAGGGGTTTTCACTAACTTGACTAAGACATTTCCGGTAGATTATGGTTTCAGCGCGGCGCGAAGATTCGTTTGACCATTAAATAAATTTAATACTATTTTATCTGTGGTTTGCACAATTAAAAGTTACTCGATCCGGTTCTATTTTTAACAGAATGTGATGTGATGATTCATACTTATCTAATATTCTTTCACAATGTATGTAATATTGTACCTATTCCTAACACATTGTACAAATAACATCAAGTTTTGATGTATGTATTGTAATTTGATTCTTCTAGACAAACGTCTGGCCATGGTACCTCCACTGGGCCCAGGTAGGAGGTGTAGACCCAAGAAGTGCTGGTTTTACATCGTCAGGGATGTAATGCATGCCAATGGTCTCACTTCCGAATGTAGCTAGTGTTAGCTGAATCGTGCGAAGTACCTACTCGTATCGTACGAAGTGAAGAAGGAAAATTAGATATGCGAACGCTGGATGCCGAGGTGTACTCCTCGGATGCAATCGGGATTCAGCGTTAAGATGAGGATGACTACTGCCGTACTATACGCTATATAAGTAAGGAACAGAAGTTGAGAAGTGACATGGATAGATGTGGAGAACGGCAATCTATGTCACTTTTCTCAAACTGCGCTGTAGTGCCTAGTTATGTTCAAGTTCTCCTCCAACGAAGAGACTTCCATTAGACATCTTTTTCCCTAGTCTTTCCGTGGTCAGCAAAATACCTCATAATTATTTATTTGGGTAGGCAGCTGTAATAAATATAATTTTAGTTTTGCAATGTAGGTGTAGGACTTGATAGAGAATTTTCGACTTGCTCCGTAATAAACGAATAGGCATTTATAAAAAGTAGAGTCAACCATGTTTGTTGTAAACTTGACATGGTGTATCCCTGCCTACTTTGAGATACTGTAATACCTACTTTGAGTTCTTGGCAAGTGGAGAATATCGTAAG
This sequence comes from Lithosia quadra, assembly GCA_963576445.1. Taxonomy (NCBI): domain Eukaryota; kingdom Metazoa; phylum Arthropoda; class Insecta; order Lepidoptera; family Erebidae; genus Lithosia; species Lithosia quadra. Next base: position 11,508,233 of record OY754880.1, on the reverse strand, counting down.
ATATTTAGATAATGGATTGATTTATCTAAGATAGAAAGATCAATAGCAAGATTTGGTGATGATAATGCAAATCTTGTCTTTGATCTGCAAGCAAACAACCATTGTTAAACTAAGTACAGGCTTATATAATTTTATATCTATAGCTTTGTTGGAACTCATTTAAATCAGCTAAACCGTCATTGGTTATAAAAGACCACGGTCGTTGTATAAATTTGGCAGCTGGGTTTCGAGATGTTTCTCCACAAATCTGAGCCTTGTTGTTTCCTTGGGCTTCGGTTGAGACAGCCTGACGAAATAACATTTAAGGACATTTAACATTCAATTAACATTTTAGGACGCGTTTGCTTCGGCATTGAGCCCCAGAGTAGGTATGTATTCGATAGCTAAATACTTCCGAAGCTTTCGCTCTATATTTCTTGAGACTGTAGCTACACGAGCTACTGCTTTAGCCAAAGGGGTCCAACCTTTAGAAAACGAAAATTTCGGGATCTTGTGGTCAAAGGCTATAACTATACTTATTGATGCCAATTTAACGAGTTCCAGCTTTAGGGAATTATTATTCCTACTCATCAATACCAGTCTAACAAGTCCGAGCATCGAAGGCTCTACGATAAGGATTTTAATTGTGGTTTTATTAGGTATAACAGATACCTCTACTTATTCTGTGAGAAAATTAAAATTAGAAATTAGACGAATAGGTAGGTACCTACTTAATTATTTCTGTGATAAAAGAGGAAAAAAATAATTTATATAATATCGTACTGCCTATAGGTACACCTCAATAAATTAAAAAGTTTAAAAGATTAGTTATGTAACCAAACAATATAGGTAGGTGAATCTTTCGTGCTAAACATTTTAATGACAATGACCTTTAACATAACAAACACAAGCAAAAACATTGACAACATAACCTAAATTTACTGGGTGGAATTATGGCACCACTAGATAGCCGAATAGATAAACAAATTCGGTATGTATATCTGTCTGTAAACGTTTGTCTAAAAACAATTATTAACATTACAGATCTCAAGATGGTACTTAATACCTGCTTAGCTAAATGTTTTTCGTTCAATCTATGTTGATTCCTTGTTGATTCACATTTAAATCAAATCTACTCTAAATAAATAGCACATACTAGATTAGAAATCCAGTTATTAGAAAAATAATAAAAATAAACAAATATTACCTAAATGATAACAGTATTTATTTTGTATGTACTTAGGTTAGACGTCTAATCAAGGAGTAATATAAACAAAATACATACAATAGTAGACAAAGTATAGCCACACTAGCCACAGCTTGCACAGATAACACACAATATCATAGATAACATAGAATCTCTCCAATATAGTGTATTGTCTATGGTATAGTAGCCATAAATGAGTATGTTTATGATTTTTTTTTACCATATATTATTCTTTGTATTACAGTTGTTACTGCACATAACCAATGTTGAATTTTAAATGCGTATTTAGAAATAGGAAGATCTTTCACATTAGTAACACATGTGGGTATAGACTTATTACACATGGACCTATTTATAGGCCACCCATTCAACAAATCATCAATCAGTATGGTTACAATAACAATTCAACAACTGTTTGGTCTCACGTGAATATTAAATAATATCAATGACTTCCACGATATTATACCGTTGTACTACATACCTATATAATAACTGGCTCTATAGAACAAAAAGTTTGGTATCGCGTAAGATAGCTAAACACATTGCATGTGGCACATTTTTTGTTTACGTACCTACATGAGTTAAAGTGCCGCATTTTAATTATTTAGATTATGACCTCCTATACCTTTTATCTCATTGTCTACGTCTTTAACCTTCTCCCGATGACGCGACGACTTAAATATTTTTTAATTTGTTTTTATTTTTTATGTGAAATAAACTGTATCCATGTATTCTACAGCCAAAGAGTATGTAGAGTTCTATTTTATTAAAAAAAAGTGTTTGCACATAAATATTTAGGTTTTAAATTGCATAAGCAAGTGGTCAGGAAACATTGTTTTCAAATGCAGGTTTTCAATTATTAGTTTATTACCTATCGGTCTTACTGCCTATATCAACACGGGTAGGTAATTCTTTGCTGGTACCTATTAACCTTGTAACATTTTAGCAATTGTTTTTGTTTAAAATAGACTTACTTCATAGCTAAGTATTGTTACTAGATATGACTCCTACTTTGTTTTGTTAAATGCTTACATTAAAACTTTCCATTTCTTTTACCATAAACTTTTTATTGAACACGTTTATCGAACAACTTACAGCTAGACTATTTCCGGTTCGAGCTTAAATTAGTTGCGGTCTACGTTCTCAATCATTATAATGTATTCATAATCTCTATTTTTATATTAAAATTGTTTCTATTTTGATTTAATTAACTATAAACCAGTTAGTAGAAAAGAGAGTGAGCATTTTGGCTTATCGGGAGCACGGTAGCTATTATCGTTTTTTTTGTTCTGTAGACTACATTGCAAAATGTAGTTTTGGGTTTTTCTCTTTATATTTTTTTCATTTAGAGGTTGTGCACTAAATATTATTAAGTGATCTTAATGCCACATGTCAGAAACGGTAACGGCTTCTTATCAGATGGGCCGTGTGCTTGTCTGCCACCTAAGTGTTAAAATTTTAACTGACTAGGATTGTTTGTACGCGGTGAACGTGGTCCGGCGATGTGTATGCATCGAGCACGAACTGAATTTTAAAGTAAATGATAAATGATTAATGATATTATCATGCGGCGTTAGCGCAATATAAAAATGGAGCAAAGTACGAAACTCGTACAAGTAATTATATACGTATAATATTATGTAGGTATAGATTAATTTAACTATATCTATTATAATATTTTATCTTTTTTTAAATTCATTATAGGCTTACGTTTGACCTCAATCTCACCTGATGGTAAGTGACGATGTGGTCTACGATGAATCACGCTTACCTAGAAGGAACCTATTCACTCATGACTTGAAAACTCCCAGGTTATAGCTTTCTGGAAACACAGACTCAGGCAAGGAATTCCACTGCTTAGGCTGTACGCACGATGAACGTGTCAGCAAAGCGCTTCGTTCGTATGAGTGGAATATCGACCATATAGCGGTGGCGTGACGCTGTTCGTCTGGTCGTTCGTTGATGAAAAGGACTTGGAGGTATCAGGTTGTGCAATTCCAGAGTGCACTCTCCGAAATGTATCCGAGAACACCAAGATCTTAAAACCTTAAAACCTTCGATACAAGCTTATATTTTATTCTTTCTTTTACCGCTCTGTTTCATATTTTGTATTCATGAGGTATTTTGATAGCCTCTTTACAAAGAATTCTCACAAACGACTGCGTTACACTAAAACCAGCTTTCGTCCAAACTGCAACCCACATTGGTAAGGGGCAATTTTACTTTTCCCTGCCGTGTGGTACGCACAGTGCTTACGGCTACGATGCGGTAAAGGCTGTCCGCAGGCTACGTTGTTTATTTTGTGTTATACATATTTAAATTACAAAAAAGAACTTTAAAAAAAGTGCCACTAGAAGTGAAAAAGTTTTGTTTTTTTAGTGATTATAGATAAATTAGGAATATTAATTATGTGCGTTAAACTTGGAATGTTTTTGATCTCATTGTTACTGGCTTTAGGTAAATATTGTTTTTATTTTTATTTTTTACATTTATGAAAAAAATATGGAACTGTAAAGGAATATACTTTCTAAACTAATTTAAAGACTACTCTTAATAATCTTAGTCTAACTTTAACGTAGTGGCACAGAATACCTAATAGTAGATACTGTATTGGTTATTAATATATTTTGAAAAAAAAAAGAAATCGTGTGGTATAAATAAATACTAAGAATCCGTTGTTCGTTTAAATATATATAGGTATGCACCTCTAACAACAAATACTAAAAATATAATTATATTCTATACAAACCTTCCCTACAAAAACATATTTTCTGTGTCGTTTTTCAGCATAATGGTACGGAACCCCTTCGTGCGCAAGTTCGATTAGCACTTGACCGATTTTTCAATAAAATTCATCTAGACTTCTTATTCTATATTTAGTGTTCAGTTCTGTTATATCGTTCTATTCCGTTTTCTTCGTCATTTACCTTCAATTAGCATTCGTCCAGGCCAGGATACCAATTTTTAGAATATGAAAAATAATACCTAGCTCCTCTCATCTAATAAAGGCCCACTAAGGTCTAGCGATGAGTGGATTTACTAAACTGGCATTGGATTATTTTGTTTGTATTTAATAGGTCTCATGTACTTATTCAATAAAAAAAATATACTTTTTCTAGAAATTTCATATTTAAATTACTTATATCTGTGAATATATTACGTATCATCGTGTGAACGAACGTATGACAGTGATATTGAGCGGAAAGTTTTGGCAGGTGATCAAGTGAATGGGGCGCTGCATAATTTTATGAGCAGCCAGAACGTATATTATAACCTGCCCCGCTGGCCGCGGGGTGAATATCCATGAGGATTTCCGCATGGAAAAAAAGGTATTAGATATGGCACAAATAGTTTTCCGATAGCAAAGATAAGTTTGTGCCTCAAAACAGTTTCTTTTGCTGAGAGCCGTTGACATAAATATACGATAGGTACCTACTATGTAAATCTTGTTGATTAGAGCAACGTTCGGAACTTACATAATTTATGAACGTCAGGAAAATACAATACACCTGCAAGTTTGTGCGTAAGCTTCAGTGTGCGAATCCGACTCGCACTTGGCTGGTTTTTTGATAAAATTACCACCCGGGACCGAACGACAGACTGAAGCTAGTTAAGTAAGGAAGTACACAAAAAACTGTTATTTTGGATTAGAAACCTGTATCATCAATTTACCTAATAGTTTATAACTATCTCCACGTAGTTATCTAAGAACAGGACAGATGTTATTAACTTTATTTTGAAATCTATGTGCCTTTTTTTTAACCATTGTATACGGCCGTTGTCATTTCTAAGTAAGTATATGTTACATTGTATTGTCATCTATCTCAAGGTAAGCTCACATATCTGTCTATGAGACGATCATTACAGATATTGTTTTTAACAATAACACTGTTATGGTTAAGTAAAAGTGATTTTCTCGATAATAAAATACCTACAATACATCTAGTGAGTGAGAACAATTGCCTCGTTACAATGACTGCTTTGAATTAAACGAACGTGTGAAAACTTTTAAATGCACTTCTAAAACCACTGTACTGCGTGCGTAGTGCGTACATACGTAGTGTTTGTGTGAAATTTTCAAAAATCCTTAGAAAACTTTTACAGCATAAAAAGCATTTATTATCTACCGTTAAAAGTTGAAGGTCCAGGCAGCGGTTTAGGATCTGCGTCAATAAATCGTTTTTTTTTTTTACATAGGACACGTCAAAATGCCTTTACCTCGTCTGAATGGTAAGCTAAAGGTAAAGTCTCAGGACTGGGGTCTCCACCACATACACCGGTAATGCTACAGCGGCGGCAATCAGCTTGACGGCCTCAGCAAATGCTTTTTCACGACCCGCTTAAAGGCCCCGGTAAAAAATCGTTAGGCATTTGGGCCAAATAATAATATACGAAGTAACATACTTGGGCATGAGGCCTCACCAAGATCTTTGGGGCCCAAGCTAACCTCACCTGCAAGCCGGTGGTGTACCGGCTTGCAGGTGAGGTTAGCTTGGGCCGCTAATTGACGGATGAGACTGGCTCAAACTTTCCACATACTTGCTTCTTCTTGGTCTTTTCTGTACCAAGTACAAAAGTAAAGATGAGGTAGTTTTTCTATTCTATTCCACTTGTAACCACACAGTAAATTATGTAGTACTTATGTCATTAACTTAACGGTTTTAGGAATCACTACGTAGGCCCAATTGCTGCCACCGTTTTCGCATTCAGTCAAGCACATACTCGATGATGCATAAAAACTGGCACAACTTTCAAAGAAATGAAAATAAAATGGACAGAATGAACAGAGTGCATGTTTAAAAATACTTGCCATTTCGTTTTACCGTTCCACGATGCAACGATAATAAAGCTTGTCTTCGAGTCTTGTCAATGAGAAATGATGAACAATGAGGCTAACATTAACTTATGTGTAGCAAAAGCCTCTTGACTCTTTTTAGTTTTTTTTTCATTCAGTGAAGAAGGGTCATCCTTCCCCTAAATCCGACCCTGCCTATATACCTGTTATGAGCAAGCCAGTTTACAGGGAAAGTGATCAAAGTGGTTTACACTCTTCCCTCTGTTGGTAACAACTTACGCAACAACTTGACCTTTAATTTTATAGTGGTTATCACATTAAGGTTTTTGTGTTACAGATTATTAAATATAATTGTGTTTCAGAGTTTTTAAATTATGTAGGTACTTACTAAGATAAGTTACGATTAACACTACATTTCCACTTGTCTGTAAATAATTACCGGAACGAAATATTGACAAAGACCAAGTTTTTGGAGCCCCACGAAGATCTTTGGGGTTGTAAGCAGACTTCCTTCTTGAGGTTGGCTGGGGTCAGACGGTTGCTTCCTTAAAAGTTAATATAAATCAAATTATGAAGATGAGTATCATCGGATTATCGGCCGCCTTAAAAAACTGAAAGCAAAATAATGTACACATTAAATTTTTTGTAATATCAATTTTACCTTTTATTTACTTTTAAGTGCACCTGTCTGAGTCAAAAACAAAAAAAATAGGTACTTTTTTATACGAAAGCGCGTAGGCAGTCTGCTAATGAATGCAAAAAAAAATAATGTTCCTCTCAAACTTTGCTGAGGCGTAGTCACAAGGAACGTTAATGAGCCAATTGTTTTGTTGCAGTACCTGAAGCGGAAGGCGATCTGTCGTCAATGCTCGACTTCCGTTACTTTCGTTGTGTTATGAAACGAGAGTTGGACTGTCCCGACAGTGAAATTAACTTCTTCTTTTACTCGCCGTAAGTAAATTACTCGTAAAAATTTCGTATTTATTTTTATACTAAATTATTCCATTGCACAATAGGCGTTTTATTTGAACAAGAAACAAACATTGAACGACCAAAAATATAATAGCCAAAAATATTTTCATACTTTTCTTACACATCATGTAAGGTGCTATTATTACAATTTTATCATTACACTGATTAATGACAGACAATGCATTTGTATGAACTGGAGTTGGGTGAATACCTCCAACAGCTAGTCTTAGTCTATATCTCTACTACATCTGCGGTTTTAGTCGGTTTGATTCCGATATAACCATCCCCGATGGCCAACAGGGGTGGTTTTCACAAAAAAGCTTAGGTGACCGGTAACTTGGTAGTTCTGAAGGTGACTGTACGTGCCTATTGTGGAGCCTACACGCATGATATTTTACATCGGGATTATATTTTTATTGGATACAGAATGTAGGTGGGTACCAAGGAAGAAGCAACAATCGGATAGCGATTAGATTTGGATAGATTTAGACGGAATTGTTGTTCAATTGTCCTAACTGGTAATATTTATTTATTTATTTATTTATTTATTTATTTATTTATTTATTAATTAATATTACATACTTAATATTACAAGGTTCTTAGGTTACGGTAGACAGAGTGAAACGAGATAAACATGGTATGGCTACACTAATAAGCGAGAATGCAACGATGCTGTGGCAACGTTAATTACACGTTGTTACAACGACTAAGAAAAGCAATTACTGTAGAATATAGGTATTTTTAAATACTTTCGTTTAAATTTTGCAGTCGTCTTGCTCTATGAAACCATAGTAATTTCTGTGCGGTCGTGCTGTAAAAAATCTGATTTACTCATTTATATGACTAACTCATCAACACTTAAGCCAAATTTAGAAAACTGACATTTATTTTGTGTAGAGGCCACTTTCCTCTTCCCCATTTCATGACGTAGACAAGGAACAAGGTTTCCACATGTATAGAATAACAAATTCTTGAAAGGAATTTCGACACGAACTTTGTAAATACAATACATAAACTTACCCTAGTTTCATATACTCGTAATTTACTCTAGTAGCAGATATCTTAATTTACAGCTATATGGTAGGTACCTACTAATGATAAGAGGAAAGGTAAACTTGTTGCAGGTATGTCGTAATACATGATAACAAAACGTGTTTAGATTTAAACACATAGATTCAGATTCGCACCATCTGACGAACGTTAAAGTGACAAATAGGGCCCAATAAGGTTAGACAATTGAATGAAAAACTAATATATTGAGTTGTAAAAACACCCATTTTTTTATATAGGACACGTCAAAATGACTTTACCTCGCCTGATGGTAAGCTAAAGGTAAAGTCTCAGGACTGGGGTCACCACCACATACACCGGTAGTGCTACAGTGGCGGCCCACAGCTTGACGGCCTCATCAAATGCTTTTTCACGCCCCGCTTAAAGGCCCCGGGACTATAGGAGGAAGGAAACACATGCGCTGACCCTTTCGTAATTTTTTTTGATTGAAGTTCTTCCCCGTGGCCAGCAAGGGCAGTAAACCGAATAAAACCGCACACAGTTTCGGTTCTTCGCTCACAGTCACATCGTACCTGATGCACGTATTGTACTCGTATCTCGTTGATGTCTTTTACGGTGAATGCACCTGAGTGGTATCACTCGAACGTTCTAAGGGTTTTTCTTTGTTCTGTGACTCGAACAGTTTGCCCACCTGTGGGGATAAGTGTAAATATATCACTACTTCCCATCAGGTGGGCCGTGTGCTTGTCTGCCACCTATGTAGTATAAAAAAATCAATCTAGATCATTCATAGATTTTCTCATTTATAACTTCAGCTTTTTTAATGTTGACAATAATTGATTTCCAGTGACCATAATCACAGAACGTACATTGATCCTCGGTACCCGAGCCTTCTGAATCGCGTAGGATGGAAACTAAAAAGAAAAAACGTTCTAATCATACATGGCTTCAACGGCACCCATGACAAAATACCGATGACTTTTCTCCGTGATGGTAAGTGAGTATCTAACATCATATTCTTAACTTTCTAAAAGAGTAGGTATGCTTATAGTTTTAATCAGTTTCTGTAAGAGCGTGCCCATATATCACTAAATATTATCCGTTAGGTTATATAAGAGACGTTTCTACAGATATGAATTAGACATCTCTTTTTCGTCTGACTACTTGGTTTCGTCAGATTCGGGGCTTATATCGATGCAGATTTCACAAGTTTTCTACACATCGTACATCACATTTGCTTAGGATGTTCCCAGCTCATCACTGATATATATTTATTCAACTATGATGCGTTTACGAAAGTACGAGCTCTTGCAGTAAAAGTCAAAGCAAAGTGATGTAGAAAAGAAACTATACGTAAGTGAACTGCAGTCGATAATATAATCGATAGCTTAAGATGTAGTATATAGGTAATTAAATAAGTTCATATCAAGCATCTCCTTCAAATTATCTACGCATCATGAAATATGCATCAAAAATCAGGAAGATAGGTACCTAATACTTTTGTCATAAGTCCGTCATTGTGTATTTCTTGTGCATAAAAATATAGTTTTCTCGTCATGTATAACCATAATTACTCTGCATATAATGTTAGATTGCAAGCTACTGCATCTAGAAAGTTGATATTGTTAACTTCCACTTTTGTTTCACAGCCTACCTGTCGCGGAAGGATTACAACGTGTTTACGGTGGACTGGTCAATGCTCTCGAGGTTTCCATGTTACCTATCCTCACTAGCTAACATGAAGTAAGTGAAAATGTACTGCGCATACATATTACCCTACATATAATTTTACATCGTAGAAAATAGTATTATCATAGGTGATATCATGAGTAATAGAGAGTATAAAGAAATAATGGGGTACTTAAATAACGCATGTTGTGGTTACATGATAATGCTATGTAATTTTTGTAAAATGTTTAACTTTTTAACAAAAGACATACAGAGACACATGACTTTTCTAGAAAGGCTGCGCAGTGCACGGCGCAACTATATTCTACCATCACTCGTGCAGGGGCGTTGGCTAAAGGAATTACCTGCGTAGGCCACTCCTTGGGAGCACACATTTGTGGCATGATGTCTAACCACCTCACAGAGAAGCAGTACAAAATAGTTGGTGAGTGTCCTATTCTTAATACCTAGAGGCTTACTGGCGGAGATGCTGATTTTCCGGGATAGCCGAACTTTTACATTGTATGCGAGAGTCAGTTGATAAATTCAATGGGGATGTATTCCGACTATGAATGGATGTATCCAGGTACCGATTAGTTTTTAGGGATAAGTGTTATAAATCAGCATAAGTTTCACGTTTCTAGGGCAGAATGTCATCACAGGTATCCTTTCGAAATAGCCCTTCCATTGCCGATGATAATATTCTGGCTATCGCCGTCCAGATCAGTAAATTCAGACAAGTCAGATTTTGACTACAAATAGTTCTATTACTTGCTAGGCAAGGTCATCTCGATGATGAGGCTCATAAAGGCGTATGTGTGTAATAGGTGTGACTGGGTGTGACTCTACAGATTGTGAACCTGCTACTTATAAACCATGTGGTCTTATTTAATGATACTAGAAGATTGGTCTAATTTAAAAAAAATTCTATTGTATTGTACTTCAAACAATGTATAACAAAGCCTCTTGCATAAGACGTATGAAAGATAAAGACCGGCCTTGAATTATTATTGTGTCACCAGCACTTTTTTATATTCCGTGACCATTTCTATTAAAACAAACATAAGAAGGCATATTTAACCACCCCCGCCGGCTGCGGGAGTGTATCCGTGGAGATTGCCCACAGAACAAAGAGATTCTCACCACACCACCGAACCACACGAAACTGTAGTTGTACTGTGTACTACATGACAATGCAACAATCTTTGCTAATCGTTTCCCATCAGGCGGTCGATGTTTTTTAATTGTATTACAAAAACAAAAAATGATGTCCGATTTTTCTACCACTTCATTGAATTTAGCGAGATATCAAAGATATGTAATAAGAAATAATTACAATTCATTCAATTTACTAAAGGAAGACAGATTTGAAGTCAAAGAATATGTAACAAACTTTATGCTTTATTAGATAGTGAGTTATACTCGTATATGATATATACTTAGCTCACAATATAGTATAAAAATAACGTTTAGGTTGGTACTAATAACAAAAAAATACGTATAATATAAAATGCTGAGCTCAGAGCAGTGGTTTTTTAGGCACTGACAGGGTAACGGTCTTTGACTCCAAGTAGGCACTGATGCCATCCTCACCCCTGGAAAAAAAATCAATATATCAAATTAACTCTTTAAGATTCTTCTATAGGATACTAGTGATTTAAAAAAATATAGATTTAAGTCAGATCGAAAGTCGAAATATTTATGAAATATTGTTTACTTACAATTCTCTGCCTAGGCCTGAGTCCTTGAAACCACCGAATGGGGTTTGACTAGTTACGTGATCGTAAGTATTGATCCTGCAAAAAAGGCACTAGTTAGCTTTGTGTAGATAAAAAAACACGTAATTTTGTTTTTGGTCTAACCACTTTCTAAATATGGAACAGCTAAATATTAAAGACTGAATGAATACCAATGACAGCTAATATTAATGCATACAAATATTATAAATGCACTGAACGGGAATCGAACCCGCACCCCGACGTATGAGCCTAATGCACTACCGCTACGTCTCAGAGGTCGTCAAATTGCTTGTTCTATAATCCCGAATGAAATAGTTCTCTTATGGATATTTTAATAAGGGTTGTCACCGCTCTTTCGTAACACTATGACGTATATCCAAAAGAATCTGCCAATGATCGCATGTTATTTGACTCTTTATAACCACTGATGCCAAGATCGATTTAGCTGAAGTTGAGCTGAAGATTCTAGAAGTAGGTTTAATCACCGAGTAGACTTACCAAACGGAACCTGCTCGAACTTGCTTGGCAAAGCTCAGTGCTGTAGTGACATCATTGGTAATGACACCAGCTCCAAGGCCATAGTTGGTATCGTTAGCACGGTCTATTACTTCTTCAAAAGTATCAAACTTCAAGATGCTTTGGACGGGACCAAAAATCTGAAACGAAATGTGTTGAAAATTTGTGTTAGACCCGTGAATTTAATAAAAATGCCCTTTTAAGTTTAAATTACTGTTTTTCTTCAGTTTTTAACAAACATGCTAATAGCATCCAAAGCTTGCATTGGGCCTCGAAATCTCCTGTCCTACTTGTTCTCCCCCTTTCTATAAATCACTTGGTTTTACGGGAGCATCTGCTGTCTGACCAGCCAACTCCGAGAGGCACAATAATGGTGAAAAAAAAATCATTAAATAGGTTTTCAAAAACCCTGTTCTTACAAACGTTCATGTACGTGTCAGCAAAAAACCTTTCCATTTTAAAGTTTATTAATAAATTTGTTTCTGTATCTACCTCTTCTCTAGCAATCTTCATGTTGTCTGTAACATCTGCAAATACCGTAGGCTTGATGTAGTATCCCTTGCCTTCAATCTTATCACCACCAGCTATGCATTTGGCACCGCCATCCTTGCCAGCTGTGATGTAGCCAAGTACTTTATCGTACATCTCTTTGTCAATCTGCAAACATATTTTATAAAATCAATATTATTGTGGTCAGTACTGTAATGGTGATGACGGGTGATTGGGGTTTTCAGTGAAGTAAAATTCGATATTTTTTGTTATGTAATTATTTTTTGGTTTTAAAAGTAGCCCGATATATATTTCAACAAATAATATATGTGAAATTTATTTATCTCTATTACATGTATAATATCATTGATCTCTAACTCTTTGCATCGTTATAGACATGACGTCATGCTCTCGCGGTTAACATAGTGTTACACAGATTTAACCAATTAGGTCATTCAATTTATCCAATCTACCATTAAGTGGGGCGACTATGGGAGTAATTACATATACCAACTTGAACAACATCCCAATAAAATAAAAATTGTATTATGCCTTTTTTAATAATTTCTTATTGCTTTTAAATGCAGTAGGTTCAGAATAATTGGAACCTAATACAATAAGTTAGTTTAGTTCACGACAGTAAGATAAATCTGGAAGTTTTTTAAAGTCGAACATACTTGTGGTCCTTGTTGCACATCATCGAAAGGATTGCCAACAGATCGTTTGTTTGCAATTTCAGCTGCTTTTGTGACAAATTGGTCGTAAATACCAGATTGCACATATGTTCTGGTACCAGCACAGCAACACTGTCCACCGTTAGCGAACGCTGCAGCATGAGCAATTTGAGCTGCTTTCTCGACTGAAAAATGAATGTATTTATTTTATTAATTTCACTGTCGTGATTCAAACAGACAGAAAGACAGACAGCCAGAAATTTAAAGAATGCTTTTTAGTTAGGTATCTACTGATACTAAGATGTGTCGCACATAAACACCGCAACGAAGACTTCGTATTTCCCAAACCCGAATAGGTCATCTCGAAATTGGAGAGGGTCCTGGGTCAATCGGAGTGTGAGAGAAGTACCTTATGGGCCCCTTACCCTTTGGCGTCTGTAGCGGCAAAGCGTCGTGCGGTTTTAATTCCGAGTCCAAGATAACCAACCCCGATGGCCAATGGGGGTGATATCCGTAGAAATTTCCGCACGAAAAAGAAAAGTTCATAAGAAGTTTGGCATTTACCATCAGCATCGTTGAAAACGACCAAAGGGCTCTTTCCACCGAGCTCTAAAGTCACTCGCTTCAGATTTACTGCAGATGCTGCACCCAGGATTATGCGGCCAACCTGTAATATATTCACTATCATCATTACTATCTATTGAATAACTTCTTCAAACGTGAGTGTCACGCTATGCGAGTATTATCATCATACGAGTTAAATTTTGTTTTTAGACGTTCTAATTCAAATTAATATAAACTAGCGGCACAGAATATATAGGTAGATACGTACTAGCGGCGGAAGACTTTGTTTAAAAATATTTTGTGGAGATAGTTTGTATGCTGTACCTATATATTAATAATTTTTGCTAAATGGATTGTAGGTATCTACGCTACACCCTAGATAACAAAATATTAATAGTCACCATTGAAAAGTTAATAGGTACTTGGAAATTGATTTTTTATCGATAAAATGTCATCTGTTATTTGGTATCTCGTCTAGACACCATTATCTAGAAAACATTCATCAATCAACTGCAACAAGTTTTATGTTTATAATTGATTCACAATTTGAGCAGGTACCTACATTTGAGTCACATACGTATAAGGCCTGTATAAGAGCGACTGTAGTCTAAAGTCCCAACCCGATGAGGCAAGCCTGTAACAGAGCCTCGTGTACGTAGATGGGTTTGGTTTTAGAAGCTCTTGGCGGGACCCCATACTGCCTTAAAACTTCTGTACACTAATTTCTAAAAGGCCATAAAATAATGTTTACCTCAGTAGATCCTGTGAAAGCAATCTTATCAACATCAGGGTGGTGTGTAAGCGCAGCCCCAGCAGTAGGGCCATATCCTGGAACTACGTTGACTACTCCAGGTGGAAAGCCGGCCTCCTTGATGAGGGCAGCAACAGCCAGAGCCGTGAGAGGAGTCTGTTCGGCTGGCTTGAGAACTATTGTGCAACCTAAGCAATATTTAAAGATCAGAGCTAAACGTTGAGGGGCGTTTATTCTGAGCTGTCTTTATAGGAAATAGGTGTATCAATTAAAATTATTTTAAAACTTTGGGTACAAGTTTAAAACTGTTTTTGTGATACAAAAGTACTCTATTATTTAGTTGGCCACATCATAACAGATTAGCAAGGAGTTTTTTTTCATAATAGTCGAAAGGCTCGCGTTTGACCACAATCTCACCTGATGGTAAGTGATGATGTAGTCGACGATGGAGCACGCTTCTCTAGAAGCAACCTATTCACTCTTAACTTAAAAAAGTCTCCCAGATTATAGGTAGCTTTCCGGAAACAGACTCAGGCAGGGCATTCCACTCCTTAGCAGTACGCATAATGAAATTCCATCATGACAATATGCAAGGTTTATAAAAATAGTTTTTCTTTATCGTTGGATTACGCGTGTCATTCCTCAGCTTATTCTTTAGATTATTTATTGATCCTCCTTTATAGCATTAGAGATTTAATATCACGAGATAATAAATCGTGAATGTATAAAGTGAATGCAGTTAAGATGAAATCATTGAGCAGTAGGTATATTTGGATATGGTTTGAAGTAAGTACCTAAGGCTAGTTGTAATAATGTGTAATTGCGTTCGGTGAATTGACTGGCCTATCTGTGATAATATTTGCTTTTTTGATTAGATTGTTGAGTTTGTCAAGCTTATTAAACATATTATTAATTTTACTATACTCTGTCTACGATATTATTAAAAAGATAAGAAACACATATTTATACAAATTATTAAAAAAAAGAGCCAATTTTCGCCATCTCACCATAAATGCTGCCCGTCACATGCAAATTACATGATCGTGCAAAACGAAGAAGAAAAACAGGAAAACGGATCCTAGGCTCTGAGCTGTAGTTTGGGATGTAGCCAATCATGACAACGCTAAGGTGTGGTAACAATGATTTGATGCAAATTACAGAATTGGGCAGCGCTGGTCATGGCGTCTGTATGATGAGGTGTTACACAAATAGGTTATCTAAAGTAAACATACCTGCAGCTAAAGCGGGTGCAATTTTCCATGACATCATAGGAATAGGGTAATTCCATGGTATGATCTGACCAACCACACCGACTGGCTCCTTCAATGTGAAAGATAATACTCCACCATCTGTAAGAAATTTAATATTATTATAACATTTTGTAGGACTATAGTATATTCTATAGTAATAATTATGATAACAAGTAACATTGGGTGTTCTCCGCCAATATATTTTGGGCATAAGCCAGTCTGACGTACACTCCTCCATGGCAAACTTTTCTCTCAGGGCTTGGGGAGTAGATGGCAGTCACTTATATAAAAGCGAAGACCAATCAAATCTAGAAAAATGGTAAGAGTTCCGACTTTAAAGTGCAAGTTTTGTATACCGGGGCTAACGGTGTGATAATGATGCTAATTGTTAGATACATACAAAAATAGGAGCATAAGAATATTCAGTTCTTGTGTCTAAGGCAGGACTATCAAGCGTTCGAATTATATTCAGATGTACCTACCAGGTCTATTACAACAACAAAAATAGCTTGAAGGTCACGCGTACGCAGTATGTATAACAAGTGGAGTATTAAAATTCGAGACACATCTCTGCTCCGTTCAACTAAAATGAGAATTCACATTTTATTCAAATTGAGCAAAATTTACTATGTGCCTGGTAGTAATAATAATTATTTCGATAATCGTAGAATCGTAGGTTCTGTCTATTTCGATATGATAAACAAGCCTGCGTACAGTGATATAGACCTGTGAGTCGAGGTTCCCTAGAAATTGGCTTGCGATAGCAAAGTCTTGCGGATTTTCTCGTTTCTCATCCGATTGACTGTCCATAATTATATCGTGAACAAGACGTTACATTTAAGTTTATACTGTGTTAACCAAGTGAATCCATCGAGTACGTGTTTATCGTCTCCAAGCAAAATTAGGCCCCTGAGCGGAGACACATATCGAATGAACTGATGTTGAATTTCAAGCCAAGTGGTCACACAATAAAGGAGAGAGGGAACTCTTTAATTTTAACTACTAAGTAAAAGATAACAGTTTAGAAAATAAGCGTTTTATAATGCAACCGTGAATATAAGATAACTAAAAAATACACGCTAAATAATGTTGGCAATATCGTGATAATGTAACGTCATTAGTGATAGATACATCCGGTACTTGTTTGATAACATTGATGAACAAAAATGAGTTCTTTCGTTAGACAAGTGTAATTGTGACATTAAAAACCCCGTTTTTGCAAACCAAACGCACCTTCGACTGATGTAGGTATACACTTGCGGATTTTCAGTACAATGTGCCGGGCGGTCTAAGGGTTATGAAAGCTTTCATGATTCACTATTGTGTACAAAGGTTTAGATTAAATCTTTCAAGTTCAAGTTCTTTATTGTTGACTGTGGCATAATAGCGGTGTTTACATCATATTCTGTAGCTTCTGTCGTAGTTATAACTTTAAAATATCTACTTACAATATCTACATAATAATTATAGGTAGGTTGATTAATCTTTCAATTTAATTCAGGATGTAATTATATGATTTAAATTATCTATTTGATAGTATTTTTACATAATTTTATAATGTAATCCTGTAAGGGTATAAGGTAATAAAATCGTTCAGGATGTTACTTGGGTGTTGCACTGCAGTAAAACCAAACGACTAATAGCTATAGATAGAAACTATTTTGGAGGATCAAATAATAATTAGAACTCAGTGTGCATATTTGAAAACAATATTACCTATTATGAAAGTAGAAGAAGACAAAGGCCGCCGGCTTGACATTATTGCAAGGAATCACCCTATTAAGAAAGACGTACCTGTTTGCATGGATAAATAACTAGTTTATCGATTTTCAATATCGAAAATAATCTTAAATAATTTCAAATTACTGGTAATTATTTAGAGAAAAAAATGATGACGTCATTTTTCATATCAATTTTTATCAGTGAAATCATCAATCAATTTATCAAAGTAGGAAATATCTTTAATAAATGATTGTACATATTGTAGATAATAATATATTATGAGATTAGTAGTATAAAGATATCCCAAAATACTTTCAGTTCACCTGCGGTTCAGTTTGCCTTACCTAATAAATGACGTGGCGTAGGTGCATTGGATCATTGAATGTAATAAATATTATGGATCTCATATGACCCAATTTCATCCATCTTTTTTTCGTTATCTCATCTCATACTTTTTAGAAAGTTCTTAAGGGAAGAAAAATTAAATTGCGTTAACTTCCGAAAATTAGTCTATTTCAGTAAGGGCTGAGATGCAGACCAGAAAGCAATCATACATCAACATTTCTTATACGTGGATTTTTGTTCAGAGCGAATTGTAGCTTTGTAAGTGACCACACATCAGTTACAAATTGATAAAATATCCACTGCTGAATAGCGTTCTCCTAATCACCGCAAGTGGCAAAGGTCTAAAAATATCTATAGACGTAGATATGAGAATAGTACCTGTGGTCTCTTGACTGAATAACATTTTAACTGAAAAGACAAATCTTAGAATTGTAACATTGTAACATAGAAATATAATTTTATAGCTGTGGCCTGTGGTTTCACAATTAACCCATTAATTGTAGAAGGTAGAAATTTGATGGCACAAATTTGTCACAAAATTTGGCCGGGTAGGTACCACTGTGCACGATTGCGAAAAATCCTCTATAGTAATCCAATCTCGGTTGGATTGCGTTCAGGGGTCAGCAAGTGCATAGCCGGGCAGGGGGGGATTGTGGTAGCAGCAATAGTGGGATCGGTGAGTGTCACGCGGTGCTGCGACGGTAATCCTCTTTTGATAAGGCCGTCACACTGAGTGCCACCATTGTTAACATGGTACGTGTATGTTATGGTGACCCTCTTTCCTCACATTTTACCTTTAGCTTACCATCAGGCGAGGTGAAGTCAAATTGACGTGTCCTATATTTTAAAAACCAAAAAAGACCATTATACCTAGCTTTTATCGACTATAAAAAGGCATTCGACTCTATATCGCATCAAAGCATCTGGAAAGCCCTCTACGATCAAAACGTAAATAATAAATATATCAGAATCATTAAAAACATCTACGAAAACAGTACTAGCAAAATTAAATTAGAAAGTTCTGGACAAAAAATAGAAATAAACAGGGGAGTTAGACAAGGGGACCCACTGTCACCTAAGCTATTCATAGCAGTCCTCCAAAACACTATGAAAAACCTATCTTGGGACAGAAAGGGGATAAAAATCGACGATGATCACCTTCACCATCTATGCTTCGCTGACGACATCGTTCTGTTCTCCGAGAGCCCCGCAGAACTACAATCCATGATGTCAGAACTTGATAACGCAAGTACAAGCATCGGCCTAGAAATGAACATCTCAAAAACAAAGGTTATGTCTAACAGCAATAAAACTCCAATTCTAGTAAATAACGTCATGATAGAGTATGTTGAAGAATATATCTACCTAGGCAAACAAGTGTCCTTTAGAAAAAATAGCAACATAGAAGAGATAGACAGGCGGATATCGATTACATGGAAAAAGTTCTGGGCCTACAAGGAAGCTTTAAAATCGAATATAGACTTAAATTTAAAAAAGAAAATATTAGACTCATGCCTCTTACCGTGCCTAACTTACGGGTGCCAAACATGGATTTTCGACTCGACAGCCACCAGAAAAATAACATCCTGCCAGCGAGCATTAGAACGTAGCTCACTGAACTTAAAACTAAAGGACAGAATCCGTCACCAGACGATTAGAAAACGGACTGGCGTGCTGGATGCACTGTCGTTCGCGCGAGGCTTGAAATGGCGGTGGGCTGGTCACGTTGCTCGATACACTGACAATAGATGGACGAAGTCTGTGACTACGTGGAGGGGCCCGCAAGGGCTCAGACGCAGAGGACGTCCAAAGGCAAGATGGCAGGACGAGCTGAAGGCCATTGGGACGAAGAACTGGTCCAAACTCGCAACCAGCCGCGACAAGTGGAAGTCTTTAGAGGAGGCCTTCACCCAATCAGGGGTCCAAACGGCATACTCACCAGAAAAATAATCAAACACTAGCTAAGCTCACCCACACCATTGCCGTTGGAATTAATAAAGGCTTTATTATTTATTATTATTATATTTTAAAAAAGCTTGCCATACTCGGTGTTTGCATATTCAGGCGGCGACCTGCCTGCGTCAATCTGACCTTTACCACATAGCTCCCAAATGTATTGTACAGGGGATGTTAATAACCCATAACCTTAACAACTGGTCAAAAATGTGAAAATATATTTTCGAATCGTACTTGTAGTTTCGGAGATTAGCGCGTTTGAACAAATACATATTATGAGTTATTGTAGTATAGATAGTGGTTAAGTAGACACGATACAATTTACAATATTGAATTACATTATACAAAGTACTATTTGTTATAATATTGAATTCGATATATTGCGATAACAACACGTTACCTAGGTAACCATTGTTTTCGTACTTTTTATTTGTGATATGTACTTAATTTGTAACACGAGCCGTCTGTTATTATAATTTTTATTGCTTAGCTAATAGATATAACACATGTAACATGTGTTTACGTTTTATTTATAAAAGCACGAGAATATAAGACAATTTTGTATTATTATCTCAGAGCCTAGACCAACATTACCTACCTGCAAACCGATTCACCTGTTGATCGACGAACGAGATTCAGGCACCGGCTTCTCAGGTTTACGGATCAGATGACATTTTTTGTCGTATGATTCAACAAGAAACAATCCTTTTAAGATAAAGGGCGGAGAGCAGGCTCCAAAGTGCAAGTTTTGGTTGCAACCGGGATGATGTTTGGGTGATTATGTTGATGTCGTAAGTAAGTTGCAATGCATCTATCGTTACCTGCAGGAATAGTGTTGCCGCATATTTTGTCAGCTTTGCCAGCGTAATATCTTAAAACCGTGGCCGAGAAGTACACTTCTTCTTCAGCTGCCTTGACTGGTTTCCCGCAGTCAAGTGTTTCCAGTTCTGCTAAGTACCTCGCTTGAGATTCCATGAGTTCGGCTAATTTGAGCATGAGGAAACCACGTTGAGATGCATCCATTGTACGCCATTCTGAATAACGATGAAACGCCTTTTTGGCAGCAGCTACTGCTTTATCTATATCAGCCTGATGTTAAAAAAAAGAATTAATGGTGGCCCTTATGGCTAAGGAGTAGATTAACGTGAGCGGGGGTAGGGGTAGAAAAAATTGGATTATTTGAAACTATTAAAATAGGTATGTATACAGAAGTAATAGATATACAAAAAGATGAAAATACCTAGTCGTGCCCGCGAATTAGTTAGCTTTTTTTAAGCTTTTATGAGGTTTTAGATTTTTAAGCTTGTACTTTTTTACTCGGAACCCTAATTCTTTTATTCAAAATTCAAGTAGCCTAAGTTACTCCTTGTTAAATCGGTTATCAGCCTTCCAGTGAAAGTCCCGTGAAAATTGATGCAGCCATTTCAGAGGTGGGCCGAAACAAACAGATACACACAAAATTTTTTTTAAATGTAGTTATGTGTACATCCAAATGGACTTATGAAAATTTGGTTATTTTAATATCATAAACAAACACTCCAATTTCATTTATAAATTAGAGTATAGACAAGTTTTGGGTACATGGGGTCCCATCCAGATCTTCGGGGTTCTAACCAACCTAGTGCAGCTAGTCATCCGACTAGCCGTTTGACGGATTGACGGACGAGGTTCTAGTGTAGACTTTCCTCTTAGGGTTAGGGGGTCAAATGGCACTCGCTGTTGTATAATCCAACATTTATTTTCGAATAGCAAAATAATCAGTCATCTTATCAGCTTTCTTCAAATTCGTTCCATTATTTGTCTAATCTTACATCGAAAATACTTACTTTGTCGCCTTCAGCCACTTGTGCTATAACAGTCTCGTCTTGAGGGTTGATAGTGGGGAAGGTCTTCTTGCTGGCAGCGTCCACCCATGCATTGTTGATGAACAGCTGTAAAAAAATTATAAAATTTATTATGTACGAAAAATTACAATCAGTAAATTAAAATTAAAGGAAACTATAAGTAGTTATAAGCAAGGATAATATATCTGGGCTTATAAATAACAAATGTAATACTAATAATTTATTTTTTCAATTTCTAAAGTCGCTTCCAGTG
Organism: Lithosia quadra; assembly: GCA_963576445.1. Taxonomy (NCBI): domain Eukaryota; kingdom Metazoa; phylum Arthropoda; class Insecta; order Lepidoptera; family Erebidae; genus Lithosia; species Lithosia quadra. The sequence continues at coordinate 11,486,498 of OY754880.1, read as the reverse complement.
TCGAACATCTCAAATTATGTTTGTTACTTTTATTTAATATTATGTAAGACCCCTTTTTTCGTGTGTGGTTATATCGAATTCTAATCGACTAAAAGCCTAGGGCTATCTCCAGTTTTGAGATGGCCCCCTCGGATTGAGAAAAAACATAATAGGCACGAAAAGTGTGGGTAACCTAAGAGAAAAATGCATTTACGGGGCATAAACCAAAAATTGAAGGTAACGATTTGAAAAAGGCGGTTAGGGTACACTGGATACGCAGGGCGGAGGATAGGGTACTATGGCGCACATTACGAGAGACCTACGTTCAGCAGTGGACTGCGATAAGCTAATTGATTAAGATTAAGATGTTAACTATAAACGGATCATGAGGAAACTCAACAAATAAATTAGAACAATTATTATATTCGATGAATTAGCTACCCAATTTGCATACATGAATTTGGTTATTTCTTTCAGTTACATTACAACAACATAAACTAGGTTATATCTTTCGCCATGACTGCCATACAATAATATATAATATATGCTGGGTAGGTACAAATCTTTCGTGCATCTCACCGGTCGCGGTCATTTATTCACGTTCGATGAAACGATGCAACGATTGCACCTACTTTTATGGGTTCGCTTTGAGTGTATACAGGGTGATCGTTAACCAGTAGGTACAACATATTTGATTTTGAATATATGTTAGGTATTGTTTTTACTGTTGCATGCCACAACACGCCCAAGTGTTATGATATTTATCTAATGAAGATGTATCGACCAACCCTTTATCTACTATTTTTGTTTCTTGTTTCGAATGGTAGTTTATTAATAAATATAGGTAGGCACTCAGTAGATCACATGTTTTGTTGAATGTTTTTGTAATAGTAGGTATTTGACGTATCTTATTATGTGGGTGGGCAAACTTAACTTACACGATTATTTTTATTCTTTATTCTTTACAGCAAGCCCAGTTTTAGCAGATATACGCAACATGTCAGTAAAAGTAATATACCTAGATCAAATAGAAAAAGTTTTGCCGGGCATGTTTACAAAAGACTTAGGTAAAACTACTGCGAACTATGGTGTCTGACATTTGCACAGAATTCTTATATGGTAGGTATATTGTTTAAAAAGCAAACACTGAATAAATGAAATTTCTAATTGTATTCCTTACCTTAGTATATTTTACGTCTATATGCACCATTTTGTATTTATATAACACACTTCCAACGAGCGCGCTCAAAGCCAACTTTGAGCAAACTGAATACGTGAAGCGAATACTTACGAATTATATCGATTGATAGTTGCCAGTATCAAGTTCAGGTTTCTAACAATACAAGCCTGTAATATGAATTCAGCTCATTCATTGGTACCAGTGTACAATAAGAGCAATTCGCATATCGACGATCGAGAACGCTAAATATCTTTTGTTTATAACTGATATTAGGTTGGCAACTAATTCTTAAAAAAACGACCACTTAGATTTAGGTTAAATATAGTAATACTACTAGTTTGTATTACTATATAATACGTAGTAAACATTGTTTTCCTAGAAGAAATAGCATAATTTCCCATGAAGAGTGAAAAAAAAAAAGTGAAATGAAAAGTCGTCATTATTTTATACTCATAAAACCTGTCTGTACCTATAGTAGACATTATCTAAAACATCATTTGCTTTTCGAAATTATCTACTTTATCTTAACATAATTATAATATCAAATAGCTTTTATAATTATTGCAATAGGATTAAAAAACTATAAACAGTATTATGTTTCTTAGTTGTAATAATTCGCCTTAAATGTGGCAAAATTTTCTGCCAGGCAACACCACACTGGAATTTCAATGAACTTAAACTTCAAAATTATGATAACCATGTATTGAGTAGCAAAAATAGGCCGTAACACGTTACAGCAAGATGTATATTGGATTGATAAAGTGTTGTTAACGTTCGTTGGTGTAATTTAATAATAAACAGATCGAGATTCCAGATCATTTGTTTCCGTTTCATCCATCTTCATAATTCTAACATTTTCTACATGTTGTGGGTGGTTATTTGGGCAAGAAATTTAAAAGGTTTAATTACAAACCTACCTTCAAGTTGTTCAACTTCAAAATGTATAAAAATAGGTTCTAGGTATATAGAATACCTAACAATTAACAAAATTTTGGATACCAATTTTTTTTACTATGTTTTGCAAGCTTTCTTTCACTTGCTCTGTTAGTTTGTGAGTTAGTATGAGTTAAATTACACACCTCTATGTACACAGAAGCCTCCTCAAATGGAAGCGGCACCTAGACTATTTATTGCGATAGTATTTTGAACAGGCGTATGTTTAGCAAAGTACAACGCGACGGTACAACGATGGTTTTGAGAAAAATGGGTAATAAAAGTACATTTTTATTATCATTTTAGTTCTTGTATTTAATATACATGTATATGTGAATATCTTTAATTTAATACTCCTCTGTCACTCTAAGGTTCGCTAGAAGAAATCTCATCATTAATTTAATTGAAGCTTGCCTTTATAGTTAAATATCTTTCTGTTCGTGTAATACAACCTTTTATAACATATACACAAAATAATATTAGTAAATATTGATTTTACTCATCATCATCATATTCGCGTTAGTCAGGACACAGTTAGTGTATTACAGTGTTTGTCAAAACATGGTCTTTAAAATGATTTGGTCCGATATTAGAGTATTATAAATATCGCTCTCATATTAAGATAACGCCTAATTTTATTAGAGGTCACTATGCTTGATACAATAACAGCGAATAATATTATTGAGATTATTAATAAACATAAGAAACAATAAGAGACCTAAAACGCTACCCTGTGGCATACTACCTGAAATACATTCCTTTCGAATTGGATCTATGTCCTTGAATCGACTTATCTTGGCTTAATTGTGTGATATCTACGAATTGATACGTAGGTAGTGAGTAGTTACTAGATATGTTTTAGCTAATGGTAACTACTCTAATACAATTTTCTTTTATTATGTGGAATGAAACTAAGTCAAATGCCTTTGACATATAAAAATATAACAGTGGTACTTGTATCAACATTTTGTAGACGAGAGTGTTTCGTGCTCCAGGACATGCAAAAATAGCAACGTTATGAAAACTATCATTGTAATTTCCTGGGTACCTTTCATTTGATATCATTGTTCATTACTAATTTTTCTTAGTTAGGAAGTTTTCACTCTGCCAGTCATTCCATTCAATCTATTGAGATTTATGCGGTGATCATTCGGTTAGTGGATAGTGAACTTGAAAGAGACATTTATCGGTATTTGATGACGGTGGAGATATTTATATGAACCAATAGATGATTGCAGAAGTTTGCAATACTAATGGTACCATTTATCTACCAGCAAATATGTGTTAATATACATCCATATCATTTACAAGCGGTATCTGTATAAATATTGATAATTTTTTTTGCCGTTTCTTTTTACAATTTGCTTTTTTATCAATATATTGTGTAATGTCAAGGCTATTTAGTTAGATAACAGGTTTTACTAGCAGTAGATCAATTTTACTATCATAAACAATATTTTATACGGCATATCGGTAAAATGGAATATAGGAGCACGTCGTTTCTTCATGTAGGCGTCATGAAGGGCGACATAATTGACGTAATCGTTGAGCACATACCTACCCAACGAAGCGTGACGCGGCGCTCGACAGGGTGCCGCCATGGTGCCGCCTGTCGTGTCGTGTAACTTTCTAGCATTAGGGCGTATTAGATGAGTACGTATTTGCCGACACATTTATTAGTTCGATATGTATGATAGCTTCATCATCGTGGTAAAAAAAATCATAAGCACTATCCTATCGGGTGCGATGCAGTCATGCACTATCTTCATCTTTGCTGTCTTTAATATAGGTACTATACAAATCAATAACTCCACATAGTTAAATACCTATTTACTTTCTTAAACCAATTGAAATAGATTATCTACCTTTTTAAACCGATTGAAACAGATTACAGAAAGAAAAACAAAAATGATTAATAATAAAATAATGTATTTGCATAAATCTATTATGAGACGTGAGAGTTCAGTTCATCTTTTGATTTATAGATTAGGTTTCTTTGGCAGGCTGAAGGACACAGTCTTGTTTTCTAGGTATTGGAGAATACCATCTTCACCGCTGAAAACATATCAGATTATTAGATTATTCAATAAAGCATTTACATCTTGGGCAGTACATATTATTATTGACCAAATGGAAGTTTCATCTTAAAAATATACGTATAGTTTACGGGGCTTATATATTATGTCTCGCTGTAATTAATTTCTTCATACTATTTTTATAAAGCAATAACTTACAGTTCACGTCCAATGCCAGACTCCTTGAATCCTCCGAATGGTGTTTGTGGTACCACATGCTCGTATGTGTTGACCCTAGAAGTAGAGAATGAAACATTGTTAGGCTAAAGTCTAGAATTTTCACGTTCCATGACTAACAGTTAGTCAGCCATGACTATGGTTTAGTGCAACTTGGTTTAACATATTGGCATAAGTTTGATATTAGGTAACTGATTATATGGTATTTCTAATGATATTTCTTCGCATTATGAGCGTAGTTCTCATTATGAGATGAAAAGTTATTATGGAGGTTATAGAAATTGAGACTTTTTAATCGAGATTTTAGAGTCTCGATTTCTGTAACTTCAATAACTATCATAATTTTATTGAAACATTGTGATCCACAAGATTGAATAATTTCATTTCTTTTCATTCATTCAGTTTAGTAGCCTCTTTGTTTTCATCATCATTATTTAAAAAATCAAAGTTACTTACCACATGGATCCAGCGCGCACGAACTTGACGAAAGCTAGCGCTGTAGAGATATCGTTTGTGATTACACCAGCTCCCAAGCCATAGTTGGAGTCGTTAGCACGATCTACTACTTCTTCGAAAGTTTCGAACTTCAGGATGCTCTGCACTGGGCCAAAGATCTGATAAAAGATTGACTTGTGATGAGATTATCAGTAGCAGAATGCCTTGTCATACCTTATTTTGTGTGAGAGGCATAATTAGTATCATAATAATATTCACAATAAGACACGCAATAAGTCATTTTAACAAATTTCTGTGCCTCCTTCTAGACTCTTGATGCTAATAGGAATTGCTTAACACGAAACTTGAAAAACAATTTGTCCGACCCAGGATTTGAATATGGTATCATTAGCACATCAGTCACATTTCACAAAATGAGGACGTCTTACAATATTGATTGTATTATTAGTGAAATACATTACCTCTTCCCTGGCAATCTTCATATCATCTTTGACGTCCGCGAAGACGGTGGGTTGGATGAAATATCCTTTAGTGCCTTGGCGGTCTCCGCCAGCTACGCAACGTGCTCCACCCTTTTTACCGGCATCGATGTAACCCATCACTTTATTGAACATATCAGAATCCACCTGCAAGTAGGTATGGTTGTAATTATTACATCTCATTCTCATATACATCATAGAAAAAGGAATTTTCAATTGAAGTGCAGATAAAAGTATATAACATTTCTAATGAATATTTACCTGAGGTCCTTGTATGACATCTTCGTAGGGGTTTCCGACAGTTCGATTCTTTGCGATTTCGGCAGCTTTAGCGACGAACTTGTCATAGATGCCAGATTGCACATATGTTCTTGTACCAGCGACGCAACACTGACCAGCGTTCGCAAAAGCAGCATCGTGAGCAATTTGGGCTGCCTTGTCAACTGTTGATAGAAATTTATTATATTCATCTATTTGATTTCCATTGCATTAATTATTATACAGATCAGACACCACACCAATAAAATTAGAATTTTAGCATACAATAGCTTAATCGCCTGTAGAAGGATAATTCATAAATTCCTTCTATAATATTTTTGGGAAAATCGCAACCTTTTGTTTTATTGTTTGGTACTTTTTCTAGAGAGTTGAAATATGCACTGCAATAGTCCTTTATATCTATCTACAAGTAAATTAATATTTGTCGTCATTCTAATATATATAACAATTTTTTTTTACTATATCATCATCATCTTAACGTTGTTTATGATTGTATCTTGGTCTTTCACCTCAGAACTCGGGGTAAATTTGCTTTTTTTCCTGGTTATTTGACTGAGATTATTATATTATATAGTGTCATATTTACCGTCAACATCATTGAAGACGACTAGAGCACTCTTGCCTCCGAGTTCAAGGGTAACACGCTTGAGGTTGACTGCAGATGCAGCACTCAAAATAAGTCTGCCCACCTGGGAAGAAATAAGTATTGTTTTTAGTTACCAAGTCAAATATTTGAGTCAGTAAGTATTTTTTTACTCGTATTATCATCATCATCATCATTAGCATTTAACATTGGTCAGTAATAAACGTTATAAAGTAATTGAGTGGATGGTTACAATAATCACTTTTTTATAATCTTTTTTTGCCGCTATTTTCTTATGCTTCTCTTCTTTTCTTCTTGTTATTCTTAAATCTTTCTTTGAATAGAACATTGAAAATTATTATCAAAGTCAATTTCTTGTAATTACCTCTGTGGAGCCAGTGAAAGCAACTTTGTCAACATCAGGGTGGTGGGTTAGCGCAGCACCGGCGGTGGGTCCATAGCCAGGAACTACGTTGAAAACTCCAGCTGGGAAACCGGCTTCTTTGACTAGAGCTGCTATGGCCAAGGCAGTGAGAGGAGTTTGTTCAGCAGGCTTGATGACAAGAGTACAACCTTTAGAGGAGAGATTTTTTGATGTACAGATATAGTTAATGCACCATGTATGAAACAGAAATAAAGGGGATTTATACTGTGTACAAAATAGAAATGTTGTTTGTTTTGATGTTTTCATGTTAGAATATTATTTCTCTGTAAGTTTTTTTTAAACAACTCGCAAATCGGAGGCAGTTCATAGATCGGCTATTAAAACTGTATTCTATCCATTTCAACTTTCATGCAAACGTGAGACAAAGCATGTTATATAACTGAGTGCAAGATATTTGAACTACCTACTTAGAATTAAACGTCAACAATTTTATTTACAAGTGTCGTTTGGAGTGTCTCGGACTCGGTCCAAACAAATATCATTTTTGGGTTGCATGTTCATACGTACCAGCAGCTAAAGCGGGAGCAAGTTTGAATATTAACATGGGAATGGGATAGTTCCATGGCAATATTCCTCCACAAACGCCCACTGGCTCCTTCAGAGTGAATGTCAACACTTCGCCATCTGAAATATCATAATTATTTTTCATATTGTTTCCATCTTACATGATTTCCTGTATGTGGATGCCAACAAATCGGCCTTTATAGATGAGATACCGTTATGTCTACCTCAACTAAGTTAGCAAACGAGTACACTTTACGACTATGTGTTACAGCTGAAGGCATTCCTCGCCCTAGCGTGAGAAGGTAGAAAAGTGGAAAAAAGTGAAATAAGAAAAGGCAAGGAGAGAAAATTAGTCTACTCTCAAGAATAAAAAATTAAATTAAATTTATAATATTACTTTACATGTAGGTAGGTACATGTACTAAGCAAGAGGGTGATGTCAATATGGGCTATAAATTATTCACGGTCACAGAATAATTTATTTAAATTTATTTTTTCACTGTGAACAAATTGGGTTCTACTAAATACAAACTACGTCTAACTAAATGTTTGTAACAAAAACAATGCTAAACTGGCATATACCTGCAGGAATAGTGTTGCCAAGAATTTTGTCAGCCTTGCCAGCGTAGTATCTGATGATTCCAGTGGCCCAGAAAATTTCATCAATTGCTTGCTTGACGGGTTTGCCACAGTCTAAGGTCTCCAGCTCACCCAAGTACTTAGCATCTCTATCTATGAGATCTGCTACTTTGAGTAGAAGACGACCTCTTTCGGAAGCATCCAGGGTGCGCCATTCAGAGTAACGATGGAAGGCCTTCTTGGCGGCAGCTACTGCCAAGTCTATGTCAGCCTATCGACAAGATTACCATGTTTTTGTTAAGAGCCTAGGATCATATTGGGTTATATTGATATTACGTTTGAAGTTAATAAAAAAAGTAATTATACCTTGTCACCCTCAGCCACTTCAATGATGACGGATTCATCTTGTGGGTTGATAGTAGGGAAAGTCTTCTTGCTGGCAGCATCCACCCATTCGTTATTGATGAACAACTATGACATAAAACATGATGTTAATATGAATATTATGGAGTAGTCAAGCCTAAAGAGAACAACATACCCAAAATACCACAGAATAGGTATAAGTGGTCCATTATCAAAATTGGGTTTTTATAGATAAACCAGATTAGAAAATCACAACAAAATGATAAAAGTTTTACATATAAACGTGATAGTAACGATTCATATCGAAGCACATTATTAGATAATAAAGAAGGCCGGCTTCGCCTGACCTTGATTTAGCTATCCACGTTCATCACTATACTATATATAGGTACTGACTGATAGAGCGGCATCCACAATATTCAGTGATTTTTTTCTCGATTTCGGTATTGATTTAATGCCTTGACTTCACTTAAGTTATGGATCATCGTCATGGCTCGCTGTATGTAGCCCGTAAGTTACTCAGAATTCATCGGTAATGCCAATGGGTTGCAAAACTTTTTTTGAAGGATTTTGAAAATCATCGCCGTGGTTTTGTCTCTCTTATTTTACTTTGCTTTTGATTAATTTCAATGAGCCCGCATTGACACACAAAGAAAGTTTGACTCGCCCTAAATTTTCTCGAGTGTCATGTGGGTCTTGTATGATATACTTTTGATATATTTTATACCTCCTCCCCCTCTCCTCCCCCCTCCTCTTCGTATTCTCATTTTATCATTGATTCATAAATATTTTTGTCAAAAAATTTGATATTAGATTGATGAGTAAACTCATGCTTGACCGATTTCTTAAATTTCTTAATTTTTTGTTAATTTACATATAACACACGACCTGTGTGCCAAATCTCATAACGCTAGTACAGTTGGAAGTGGCCTAAAGGTTTTGATGACTGACCGGTCAGTCATTCAGTGCCAAAATTAGCTATATTTACAGGGTCATATTTCAGGATCTACTGAAGCTATATCTATGAAATTTGGCATACTACTTCAGTACTAGTAGGTATATGATTACGTAGGTACAATTCATCTCTGTACTTGCAATAGGCACTGAGCTACAGGAGGGTCAAAAGTGGGTCGAAACGGTTCGTGTAAACAGTGTACGGCTTATTGCTGGAACTTGTCCTGCGCACGGCCGTGCACTTAGATAACATAATTCAAGTATTTAATATTACTACAGAAGTGAAATTTCTATTTGAGCGTAAGCAATTTCCAAGGTTAATGCAACTAGGCCCTTGCTACCTACGTGCCGTTCCTTCACGATATGGTACGGAAGTTAGGGTAAAATCAATAATTATTATCGAGCAGAATGAAGTTAACTATATTCATCATCTCATTAGCTACGTAATTGCAACAAATTATAGTCAGTATCAAAAGTAGAAAACTACTATAAAATAATATTTGTGACCATTTTTATTTATTACTTTCGACCGAATATGATTGAAAAGTATTATGTTGGTAGAAAAAATAATATTTGTTCAATTTGCCATTATTTTGTAAATAATAATAATACTTATAATAATATCTTCAATTTTGGTTAGGATCAAATCAAATCAAATAATTTATTGACTCAGCCCAATACCAAAATAACTAGAGATGGAATTCGTTAAAATTGTTTTATTCCTTTCGATAATTTTGTCATTTAATATTAAAAATAAATGTGTTCACTGTATTGAAAACAGCTCAAATAAATTAATTCAGCGACATATATGTTTTTTAAAACTACCGATATCTCCGTTTCCATTTAGGTAGGTAGGTACCTACTGTAAAATGTACACATATATTATTTAGATTTTTTTATCGAAAGATATACTGAATATAATAATAAATAATAATAAGAAGTACAAAAAACAATAGGTACAGTCGTACAGTCTAGGTACTTATAAACTAAATAAAAAAACCCGCCACGGACTATTCCCAGCGTAAAAGTGCCCAGCACACTCGCTGTGTTACCAACTTACCATCACAGAACATTAAAAAAGGATTTTTCTTTGTTCTGTGGTTACCATGTAGGATTATGATGATATTATTATTTTATTATTTTATAGCAGTGTAAATAAATATGACAATTACATTAAAAAACTTACCTTGGTGTATTTGATGTCAACCTTAACCATTGTGAAGCCGGCTTGTGAGTACGTCGTCGCCTCCTGAAGTTCTATCGAAAATGAATTATTTCTCTGAATTATGCTTGTGTATATATACGAGTGCATCAAATCATATCGCGTAATCTTTGTTTGATATGTGGATAAGGATAATAATTCCTTCATGTACTACTTGTTATATGTCCGAAATAAATATTCCGTACATTTATTTCGGAATATCTTTTGTATTGAAAAATGTAACATTTTTAAATTCTAGGTTTAATATTAAGTACCTATACTTAATCCAAACGAGGCGGTTGACTCCGGTATCGAATGCCTCAAGAACATTTTTCATAAATATTACATATTTTATTTATATAGAATATACCTATTTCTCCAGTGAACTTAATAATGTTAAACTAATCTAGGTTCGTTTAAGTTAAGTAAACCGTGAGTACGCAGTTTAGTTTTAACTGGTCTCGTTTCCTATAAATAGTGAAATTTGCTCTTAGACGGAATGAATTGATAATATTTCACAGCTAGGTAAATTATACCTAATTATCTTCAAATTTATTGGCGGTTACTTTTAGATGGCTAATAAAAACAGTGAATCTGAATAGCGCAGAGCTTGCGATCTTTTGTAAAATACCAACGATTATTTTCGATTTCGAATACCTTACCATGACCCAAAGACTTGTAGTTATCATGAGTTAGAGATGTTTGATATAAAGAAGGGTACTGTCGCTAAATTAGTAATCCATTGATTAATATAGCAAACAGGAGTGTTCTTTATGTTTGAGATATATTTAAACAAATAGGTAGGTACGTCTGACGAGAAGATAATATTTTTTGTTAAGCTGTTATTATAATGTTTTGTTACCGTACCGTACGCGTACAAAGTCCACCTAAACATTGTCTAGCAATCCTGTCCTAATCTATTTAATATTAATAAGCACTATAATATATTATGTGTCCCTTATTATCATTATGAGCCCATTCACAAAAACTTAATTTACTAGGTGTTAGGGGAACGCTCCCAAAAACTAAGACAAGGAATGGTAGTATTGCAGATAAAACCGATCGTTGACTTCACGCGCCGTTGGGGTCAATAATCGGTGACGTCATATTTCGATATTAATTTCATTTTAGGTAAAGTGATCCATTTTTACGATATTATGGTTTCTTTTAGCTGTGATAATACGATGGTGCCTGAATAATGCTAATAAAAAAGATTTTTTTTTATTTGAACCGCTCGACTCGAAAAAAAATCATTCAAAATTTTATTTCTCCTTCGGTACTATCGCCTGTTTACGTTTTCAGCAGCCTTTTTGTACAACCCGGTATAGGATACCTACTGCTCTAATTATATATACTTACTACAGAAACTCACGCGCCATTACACCGAGGAGATACCTGATGTCGAGCAGTGCGAGATAGAGGCGGCTCTCAGACAAATGAAGAACAATAAGTGCCCCGGTGATGACGGAATTACCATCGAGCTCCTAAAGGCAGGCGGGATCCCAGTCCTGAAAGAGCTAGCGAGCCTTTTTAATTCCGTCATCCAGCAGGGCTTAACACCTAGGGCATGGAGTGGGAGTGCGGTGGTCTTGTTCTTCAAAAAAGGCGACAAGGCCCTGCTGAAGAATTATAGACCCATCTCACTCCTGAGCCATGTTTACAAATTGTTCTCGAGAGTCGTCACGTATCGTCTCGCCACTAAGCTCGACGAGTTCCAGCCTCCGGAGCAAGCCGGGTTCCGAAAAGGCTACAGCACCGTAGACCACATCCATACTGTTCGGCAGATTGTACAGAAGACCGAGGAATACAATCAGCCGCTGTGTATGGCATTCGTGGACTACGAGAAAGCCTTCGACTCCATCGAAACCTGGGCAGTTCTGGATGCTCTGCAGCGGTGCCGTGTCGACTGGCGATATATTGAGGTGCTGAGATGCCTATATGAGACCGCCACTATGTCCGTTCAGCTCCAAGACTAGAAGACGAACCCCATTACTTTACAGCGTGGAGTGAGACAGGGGGATGTCATATCCCCCAAATTATTCACCAATGCTCTGGAAGACGTCTTCAAGACTCTGGATTGGACTGGGCGAGGTATAAACATAAACGGTGAGTACATCTCACATCTTCGGTTCACTGATGACATCGTCATAGTTGCAGAGTCGCTGGAGCAGCTGGGCGAGATGCTGCACAGCTTAAATGGAGCCTCTCGACGCGTCGGCCTTGGTATGAACTTGGACAAAACCAAGGTTATGTTCAATAAACATATCGTGCCGAGACCGATTGCCGTCGAAGGGTCGACACTCGAAGTTGTCCAAGAATATGTCTACCTTGGGCAGATTATCCAGCTCGGTAGAAACAACTTCGAGAAAGAAGTCACCAAAAGGATCCAATTGGGCTGGGCAGCATTTGGCAAACTGCGCCGGGTTTTCTCCTCCCCCTTACCGCAATAACAAAAACGAAGGTCTTCGATCAGTGCGTCCTACCTGTTATGACCTACGGTGCCGAAACGTGAACACTGACAGTAAGACTGGTCCACGACTTAAAAGTCGCGCAGCGGGCTATGGAGCGAGCTGTGCTTGGAGTTTCTTTGATGGATAAAATTCGAAATGAGGTCATCCGACAAAGAACTAAAGTTACCGACATAGCTCGCAGAATAAGCAAGCTGAAGTGGCAATGGGCTGGTCACATCAGCCGAAGGACTGATGGCTGATGGGGCAAACGAGTTCTAGAGTGGAGACCGCGAATTGGCAAACGGAGGGTAGGACGCCTCCCAGCACGATGGACAGACGACCTAAAGAAGGTGGCTGGGATAGACTGGATGCGCAAGGCGGAGGATCGGGTGCTATGGCGTGCATTGGGGGAGGCCTATGTCCAGCAGTGAACTGCAATAGGCTAATTGATTGACTACAGAACCCAACTCTACCTACTGACGCGAAAGTTGTGTGGGTTCTGCGTAGTAACAACGAATTATTAAAATTAAAAAAATATTTATAGGTGCAGTTTTGTTATACCTAGTATTTTATAGGTTGGTACATAACTTGTCTACAGTTGGATAATCCCATGTAAATGTTACGCCCTTTGGACAGGATAAAACGAGATAATAACAGTATTCATCTTAAGTGTGTTACGAGTATAAGGACTCCTTATTGAGTTACAAAGCTTATTATAAGATACTAGCTGTTGCCCGCGGCTCCGCCCGCGTGGATGTCGAAATCCGTTTCAAAAACTATCCTATCTCTCAAGTTGGATCGAACTGCACATGGTGTGCGAATTTTATTATAATCGGTTAAGTGGTTTAGGAGTCCATTGAGGACAAACATTGTGACACGAGATTTATATATATTAAGATAACAAATAAAATACTTGTTTATCTCTTGGTTTAAGGTTAATTAAGTTACAACATTTTTTCTTCTGTACAACTGTTTCGTGAACAATAAGCTAGAGATAAGAACAATAAGCGTATGTTACATGGTGTATAATATTTTTGTTTTTATAAATAGTTTGTGATTGACACTTTGTCATGTATCTGTTAACAAATAAATATACAAAATGCGCAAAGATACTATTATTTGTAACTGATACAAAACGGAACTTGCTCGCAGTCCGTAGTTGCCGGTTATTATTTTCATTGCTTCTGGACCACAGTCGTGTAGTTGTTTATAGGCCTAGTTGTAGTGGGCATAAATATTATATTTTAAATTGGTACGGGGCGCAGAAATTTAATAAACGAGTTTATGAATTTTGACACCAAATGTCTGTAGCGCGTCTTATTGTACCTAAGTTATCTGTATGATACCTACAAAACATCAGTGGTCAGGATTTTTTTCTTCCGTGCAGTGAGTCATGTTGTTAACATACATGTCATTAGTAAAAATCTAGCTTATTGTTGAAAATAAATAGTCGGCATCTTGTATTCAGTCGCTATTTTCAGCGGAAAACAGCGTGCTAATGTTCTCAGTCAGTCAGGAGCTCTATGTGCGCTACAGTGTGTTTTTTTATTCGTTACATTTATAAGGAAACTTATTATTATTGTTTCTCTTTTCCTCTAGAAGCGTTTTCAAATTATTACGAAATACCTCCAAATCGTTGGTCGACTTATGTCAAGTAGAAAACCATAGTGGTTGTGTCTATATTTGTTATTTTTTTTTTTTAAATTCGATTGATGGGGAAAATTTATAAAACCATGATCAGACCTGCTGTCTTGTATGGATCGTCATTTTTGGCTTTGAAAGCATGTAGCGGAGATGCGTATTTTAAGATGGATATGTGGTGTAACGAGAATGGACAGAATAAGGAATGAGTCTATTAGAGAAAGTCTGAAAGTTGCACCAGTGACATGATATGAAAAGAGATGAAAGTAATGTTGTTAAAAAGGTTCAAAGTATGAATGTAGGGGGCTTCAGGGGCAGTGGTAGACCAAAGAAAAGATGGATGGAATGCGTGAAAGACGATATGGAAAGGAAGAAAGTGACTAAGGAGATAACATCTTACAGGAATGTATGGAGGAGAATGACATGTTGCGCCGACCCCAAATGATTGGGACAAGGGCAGGTAGATGATGGTGATGTTTATTTTAAATTTGTAATTATATTAATTTTAAAGAAATAAAATCCTTACTACTGATTGCCGGTTGGGTACTTGTGTTTAACATAATAGAAGTGTTTACGTTTACGCAGCGCCTTAGGACATTTAATCTAATAAGTACAATGCGGCTATCTGCATTGTATATTTTTCGCATGTATTTTTTTCTCATATGGAACATAATTATTATAGTTAAACTACCTAGTATTCTTAAAATAAAAATAAAACTGACTACAAATAAGTTCAAGCCTTTAAAAATACAATTCTACAAAAAAATATTAGAAAATGTAGGTATATAAAAACAAAATCTTGACTCACAATGTTGTTTACTATCCCGGCAGAGTTACGCGAGTCACGTTACGTTACGTTACGTCACTCTGAGAGCAGTTTAGACCGCTTCCTTCAACTGAAGTCACTGACGGGCACAGGTGTTGCCAAGTACTAAACAAAAGTTCTATACAAATGGTACGATTTTATATTTTTAGTATTGGTAGATTTATTTTATAAATTTTCCCATTTCACTAACCGATGTCCAAAGATATAGTTACATACAGATTTTATTAATTATTAATAATGTATGATGTACGGTCTGATAAATACATAACATAACATAACATAAACTCACGCCTATATCCCCGAAGGGGTAGGCAGAGGTGCTAGCACCCATATTTCGCCAGTTTATGTTTAGGTCCCAATGTAATAGGTGGAGAGCCTATTGCCATTAACCGGGCACTTATAAACCTGCGATAAATACAATAAGGGGATATACAACTGAATTAGGGAACAAGCTTAGCTTAACTTAATTTTTAAGATTTTCGTACTTTTCCCTTCTTTGTGTTATAAATCCTTGCTTCCTAGACGTCTTGGCAGATAGAAAAACAAATGAACAATAAAGTGATTCTATAAAGGTTTCGTTTTCTCCTTTTGGTAAGTCTCCCTAAAAATTAACCGTGATGGATCAAATGTAACAAAAACTAGTGAGAATAATCACTGAAAACTGCTTCATAAAATATACAATTGTTGTGAGTTAATTATGACTCATGACATAATTCGATAAGTGCTTCCCAATTTTTTAGGCAAAATATTATGTAACGTGTAGATTGACAGATGATAATACGTTATCGTTATCGATATATATTACAAGTATGTTACATATTCTGGTGCAATGCAATTAGGCCATATTTGATTTTGGGATTATCGCAAACATGGTTAATTAACTGGCTTGTAGTTCTCCACGAAATTTATAGAGAGCATAGATCTGTTTTTGTATTCTCGTGAACCTACAATAAAGAGTTTTATTATTAGGTATATACTTATTACTATTATAAAAGATATAAAAAAAATATTTTAACAAAAAAGTCACATGTCAGTCAGCAGTCAATCAATTTCGACCCGACATTTCGGGTTTCGCGCTTTTTGACAATGACCCACCCCGGCTTCGCCCGTGGCGTATTTCGAACCCCGATGCACCCTTTTTAACTCACATACTAGGTATGCTCATAATTTATCAGCTTTCATAAAATGTATGGGAATCTATCGGTATTGTCCACATTTATGATTATTGCTCCGCTCCCTTGGGCAGTAGCGTAATGATATACAGCCTATGAAATTCACGGATAATGTGGCTTTCTATTGATGAAAGAATTTTTAAAATTGGTTCAGTAGATCCCGAGATTACCCCTTACAATTTGACAAATGTACAAACACACAAACTTTACTTCTTTATAATATTAGTATAGAAGAAGATTTAGATAAATAGATAAAGCAGACTCTCAGAGTGAATATTATCCCTAAAGGCTCTTTGATTAATAGGTATTATTATCTTTTTAGTCTGAGATATCATCATCAAAAATGAAGCTTTTTATTTCTTCTTGCACAATAATATGTAATTAAACTACTTAAATTAGTACAAGATTATCAGTTAGATAGGCAATGTATTTTATTTGAAATTTGATATAAATATACCTAAAAATTGTATACCTACCTAATGTAATGGTTACGTGACGCACTCACATGGTTTCTACATCCACTACACCACAGGTATTTTGTCCCAAACACCACGTTTGGGACAAAATACCTGAGGGGCCATCTCGTAGCTGGAGATTGGCCCTTGGTCAGCTAAGGTGCGAGAGAAATGCCTCTTGGGTATCGTACACCCCGGCGTTGAAGACCCGAGACGGTATGCGGTTTTAGTAGGTCCGAGTTCGATATAAACACCCCACCCTGATGGCCAACGGAGTGGTATTTCTGGGAATTTTCGCACGAAAAACAAAAGTACTTTTGACTTTGTACTAGATTAAATATTGATCATTCTTTAGAGAAGTAGAAGTTCTAAATAAATTATTTCTGGAAAGTGGTTCAAAGCCTTCGAATCGAATGTGTGTTAGGTTTAAGTAACGCTACGATACGGATTTGATTTACGTTGTTGGATCAACTGAAACCGCACGCCGTTTCGGGTCTTGCACTGGGTGTAAGGTGACCCACGAGGCATGTCCCACTCGGGTTTGGGAACCACGGTGTCCACGTTTTGCCCCCGGAAACAGGGAACACCATTATATTTTACGACGGCTTCTGTGGGGTAGTGCATTCGACTGCTACGACAGGGGGCGTAGGTTTGATTCCTGCTCAGTGCAAATATTTTTATGAATGAATAAACATGTCTACGAGTATTCGCATTGGTCTGGATGTTTCTATGTATAATTTATGTTTACAAAAAGTATATCTATAAGTATGTTTTCCGCATTCTAGAACCGATAACACAAGCTAGTTAAACTATGCTTACTTTGGTTCTAGAGAGAACTATGAAGAATGTCGCAAAATATTTTTTTATAATTAAAAAAAAACAAGTGTGGGTACGCAGTCGGGATAACATTATTATGGAAAGGATCAATTAACGACAATAAAATTAAACGACAATATCTGTAATAGTATTGTAATTATCAATATTACAATTTTATATATACATTTAGATTATAAAATAACAGAATTATAAAGTCTTATATTGCAAGGAATTTTGTATTCAGTTCAGTCCATATTTCTATTTACAGTTGTGGTTTCTTGGGCAGACTAAAGGTCACAGTTTTGTTTTCCAAGTATTGCTGGATACCTTCCTCACCACTGAAACACAATAATTATTAGGTTAAAATTGGCTTTATTACCCCAAATGATTAATCGGATAAATAATAATCTAAGAAGACCAAAGTAAAAAACTTGGCCAGTTTTACATTTTCATCGTTTAAATATAAATATTAGAGTGTTTATCAAATATTTCAATGCCACAGTGGTCCTACTTACTTATTCATTGGCTTCTAAATAATGAACTTAATTTATACCTTACAATAAATCGGTCCTAGTAATCTATATCTACTTTTCATAATTAAAGCTGAAAATCCCATGGGTGTAGCCGCGGGGTGCAGCTAGAGTTGATATATATTTTTAAAATAACTTACAGTTCACGGCCAATGCCAGACTCCTTGAATCCGCCGAACGGTGTTTGTGGTGCCACGTGTTCATACAGATTGACCCTAGAAGTAAAGAAAGGTGTCTCGTTCAATTCCCATTCAAAAATCCCGCCACTGGAAAGTCACGACTGCCATAGGAGGTAACTTTTGTTAAATAGCTCAGATACCATCTCAAAAGTTACACTATGGTTCACAGGGTTCACATTAATTTTTATAAAAGGAAAGTAACAATGATTTTCTGATCAGAATCGGATCGGAAAAAATCGGAACAAGATTAGAAATATTGATTAGCATGCAATTGTTTAAAAATTTCATTCAAGGAAAGTAACATACCACATGGATCCAGCGCGCACGTACTTGACGAAGGCAAGAGCTGTGGTGATGTCATTAGTGATCACTCCAGCTCCCAAGCCGTAGTTGGAGTCATTGGCACGGTCTACCACTTCCTCGAAAGTTTCGAACTTCAGAATGCTCTGAACCGGGCCGAAAATCTGATGAATTATAAAATAAATCAAGTAAAATTAATTTGTCTACTTAGTGAAGGCTTATGACTTTGCTTTTCTAAAACTAAAACTTTGACATTGATGAATAATCTGTTAGATGTCTATATTTCAAATTTGCTACACCCATAATCATTGTGCATACACTGTACACTCAAAACGAGAAAAATCACTCAAAATGTCATTGGCCAAAATTGGTGTTGGATGAGTAATTAGTTGCGATATTTTGAATAAGTTCTATAGTAATGAAATCACGTGTATATAATCAATCATCATTTGTGAATACGTTACCTCTTCCCTGGCAATCTTCATGTCATCTTTGACGTCCGCGAAGACGGTGGGTTGGATGAAATATCCTTTGGTGCCTTGGCGGTCTCCGCCAGCTACACAACGTGCTCCACCTTTTTTACCGGCATCGATGTAACCCAAGACTTTATTGAACATATCAGAATCCACCTGCAAATTATAGGGAATTATATATGATTTAGGGATGAGGATCAGAGGGCCAATTCTCGTGATAAATATGTGCAAAATTCAGTTTCAGTCTAGTTTCGATGTCATGTAGATCTCCAAAATGGCCTGATCGACTACCTGATCCCATGGGGCGCAGACGCACGGAAATGAGTCAAAGTTTATTGCACACGCTAAAAGGGATCAGTAATGAATATTACAGAGGTTTTCATTGTTTTATTCCACTAAGGTGGCGGAAACACTTTTATTTTTTTAAACGGTTTTATTTAACTTAACCTGTTTGTTTGGGTCAAATCTAGTTATTGAAATTTGACCCCCTTCAAATTATCTGATTCGTCTGATATTTAACAGAAGTCTTTCTTCTGTTCTCATGACAATACTATTCAAAACTGTTTAACTTAAAATATATTTTTTCACAAATTATAACTTGATATAAATAACCTTTACTACGCAATACATGCATTTCGTATTATATTCTATCGTGTTCTTTACCTGAGGGCCTTGTATGACATCTTCGAAGGGGTTACCGACAGTCCTCTTCTTTGCGATTTCAGCAGCTTTGGCAACGAACTTGTCGTAGATGCCGGATTGCACGTAAGTTCTTGTACCAGCCACGCAACACTGACCAGCGTTTGCAAAAGCAGCGTTGTGAGCTATCTGGGCTGCTTTGTCAACTGTTGATGTAAATATACAAATTTATAAACCATGCAAATAATATCATTTGTAATTAATATTGTACAATTTGTTTTATATGAATCTCATGATTCCTAAAAGGTAAGGCAGAGGGGTATAAAAATTCACATTTTGTAATAAACTAGACAGATTCAGTATTGCCATTAAGATTAGCCTGACATAATATCCTATTACCCGTTTACTCAGACTCAGATACGATACGTTAAATAAGAATATGGTGACTCCCACACGAAGTTTGTGAATAATGCTTTAATCGATCAAATCGTACAAAGTAAGTACCTTACTTTATTTTTTATTTTTAACAAAATGCTGTTTCTAGTGGACACACTTTTATCATAGTAGGTAATGCTGTGGAAATTCGGAGAGCTTATCTTAGTTTCATAATCTATCGAATTCTCTTGTGTACATAATACTTAGTTGTATCAATATTTACCATCAGCGTCGTTGAAGACGACCAAAGCACTCTTGCCTCCCAGTTCAAGTGTAACGCGCTTCAGATTGACTGCCGATGCTGCACTCATTATAATTCTGCCCACCTGTAAATAATTATGACAAATTAATATATAATATTCCACAAGCACAAACCACTTTTCATAAAATCAAACTTATAACCAATTTATTTTCAAATTTCACATAGCTTTTATGATTGACAGTCATTCGAAGTGTCCGATGCTTGTACGTAATATATATCTCGCATTCACATACGATTTATTGACGTGACGACGTCTTGTAATTCGATGGAGCCGGCTGCATGCACGAAAAAACATGACTCATGCGGCGTTACCTCGCTCTGAGGCGTTCCATTTAAGGCTTGAAGTGCAAGCGAGAGCGCGGAACGAGCTACAAAGAGGGACAATCGGCCTCCGCGTTCGCCAGCGTTCGACATACGTTTTTCTCCTACTTGTGTGAGCGATGCGTCCGCGTGGACTGCTGCTGCTGCTATACAATAAAACGTTTTTTTTATGAACTAAGTTATTTTTACATAATTACCTCAGTGGAGCCAGTAAAGGCAACTTTGTCGACATCAGGGTGGTGGGTGAGTGCAGCTCCAGCCGTGGGTCCATAGCCAGGCACCACGTTGAGCACTCCAGCTGGGAATCCAGCTTCCTTGGCAAGAGCTGCTACAGCTAAGGCTGTGAGGGGAGTCTGTTCTGCCGGCTTGATGACAACAGTGCATCCTTAAAGAAGACATACATGTATATTTTAATGTTAAATTTGATTACGCTCCACTGGCATTACGTCACTTCTGTCAATATGTCTAATCCGGCAATATGTACCACGCCTGATTCCAAACTTCTCGGCAACGAGGTTTCAAACTTTACCTTGGGCAAAGCACGTTTGTAAACAAAAACAATGCTTTATGCCTTGGTTAAATTGCCTTTTAAATAAAATATATTTAGAAGGCAAAATAACTTGTCATGAGGAATTAATCAGTAAAAAAATTCTTCAAAACTCGTTGCGTGAATCTAATTAACATTTGCCCAGTTTTTCCATATACTCATATAACGCGGTATTTACTGCTACGTTGCTTAACCTAGTGCGGGATAGCTTTACGACTACATGTCATTATCGTATGCAGACGGTTTCAAGGGTCAAAAAATTATAAGTAGTGGGTTTAACTTGAATTAAATTGTCGATTTCATCGCTTCGAATGACTTCTATCTATTTCGAATAAACTCAGTTGCGGCCTTATTTACGTACCAGCAGCCAAAGAAGGAGCGATTTTCCAGACAATCATCGGAATAGGATAGTTCCATGGTAAGATTCCACCACAAACTCCTACTGGCTCCTTCAGAGTGAATGTCATCACTTCACCATCTGAAACATCATCCCTGTTTTTAACATTGCATCCAGCTCACATTTACTTAAAAATCATAATTATTTTGACTACTATAAGTAACTATTAATAGCTAAAAATACAGGTGTATAGGAATTACTTTGGGATTCATTTCATAAATAGGTGTTTATAGGGTTATAAAATGTATGTACTATTTTATCACACAATGTTTATTTAAGTGGGTACTTAAACGGCGTTTTCTTCAAGGATACCGATAAGTTTAAACCAGTATAAGTGCCTACTATTGAGTCTGTACTATAAAGCATATTGCTATGGTTTGGTGATGTAAAAAAATCCTTAACAAGCAAAAAATACCTGCAGGAATAGTATTGCCAAGAATTTTGTCAGCTTTGCCAGCGTAGTATCTGAGAATTCCAGCAGCCCACAAAATTTCACCGTAAGCTTGTTTCACGGGCTTGCCACAGTCCAAAGTCTCCAACTCGCTCAAGTATTTAGCATCTCTCTCCAAGAGATCTGCCAACTTAAGTAGAAGACGACCTCTTTGGGATGCATCAATCGTACGCCATTCGGAATAACGATGGAAAGCTTTCTTGGCGGCGGCTACCGCTAAGTCTATATCAGCCTGTGGACAAGACGCTTAAGTTAGGGCAATAACTGACTCACAGTAGAAGCAGCGCGTGAATTATGAGTATTTTTTCATAAGGAATATTTTTAAAATTTCCATGAGAATCCGCGGAATTAACTTCTCTGATACTTGTAGGAATTCCCGTTCCGATCCATTTATGAGGAAATTATAATCCATTGTAAGATTTCGTCGTATATTTATATTAAAGCTGCTATATTTAGACTAAAGCCTATAGTTCTCAATTAGGATGTTTTGTTGTATCAGGAATTTGATCTCTTTCCCATATGACTATGGAAGTGTAATTTTTTACTTTTGTGTCACAAGCATCTAAACATTGTTGTCGCAGTCCTTAGAGAATGCGACAACCGCTGGTTATGGTAGTATACAAGTTGCCATCTAGTAACATAGAAACAATCGCTATGTGAATTGAATATGAAAGTAAACAAAGTAGGTAGATATTGAAAGACTCGCAAATGAAATTCATATGGTGATCCGACAAAAATCTACATTGTAGATATCCATCGAATTATCTAGAATATTGTTGATATGAACTAGGTATACTTATGATACAAACAGATACTTGTATATCTATCTAGAAGTCAATCTATGATTGTTTGATAAGACGTCGTGGTACTTACAATAGTTGTTTTATATTTAATTCACTTCTTGTTAGTGTAAGCGAAAATATAGGTAGTGTATAAACTTACGGCTTATAAAATTTGGCATTGTATCCTTGACCCTAAATGAGATCTAACATTTTTAATGGTAAAGTTTTATTGTGTCCAAGGGATCTACCATGAAACAGAAGAAGAATGCAAAAACTTGAAGAGTACATGAGTCCGTTAAGTTTTTAGGAAATAGCGGTAAACGAACCGTACATTCGAAATATTTACTTAGGGATTTGTTCACCCCCTGAAAAACTTGTAGTAACTACATCTTATACTATATAATTCAAAGTCCTGACTGACCTAGAGACAACGCACAGCCTAAACCGCTGGTCGTAGAGACTTGAAATTTGCAGAATATGTGTGTTTTGATGCGTAGAGGTGTACTAAGAAAGGATTTTTTAAAATTCGAACCCTAAAGCCCTAAAAAGGGCCAAAAACGTGCTTTTGCCAGAACTCAACAACGGCTGAACAGATTTTCATGATCTATGATTTTTTGGATTTGTCTCCGCCTCGAATAGCATATTAACATAATTAAAAATATATGATTCATTCAGGAAATTTAGTAATAAAAAGAAAATTAGATGTTGCAAACGTTTTTATCGCCATCTATAATAGTTGTCATAGCAACAGGAACTAAAATTGACTTTGTCTAAATTTTCATAGAGTATCCTTTACTTCTTTTTCCTCAAAAGTAAATAGAATGTATCAATTTTTAGGGTCCTGTGCCTGATTAGGAAAAAAAAGCCTTATCTGTTCGTTATCCGTCTGCCTGTCTGTCAAGACCTCTTTCTTAAGAACCCGTAGAGGCATCAAGTTGAATTAGATAAAAGGAATGTTGCGGATAAAGCTTGGCATTACACGAAGCGTAATATCCAAACTGTGGTCTCACTATCGACTAAGAGGTGGCTTGACTTACCATCTCCTGGCCTGCACTCATGGAGGACGGAGGTCGTTAAGTTACCTTCGGCGACGTTATAACCTGCACCGCAATCGGAGAGTTTTAGGAAGCCGTACCTTATTTTTCGTGCGGAAATCCACACGAATCACTCCCCTCCTCTGGCCAGTAGGGACATAATATCGGACTTGACCGACTAAAGTCGAACTCCATCTTGGGTCTACAGACGCCGAAGTTTAAGGTAACCCTTGACCCTGAGCTATCCAAGGCTTACTGATGGGCATGGCTGTTTTGGTGACTTCCTGCATTGCGTAGGCAGGGTGCTGACGATTGAATGCCACCATTGCCGGGGCTGATCCGTGGGCACACCACCTCTTCATACACTGGTAGAGTCTCCAGAGTGGATAGAGTGGCGCCATGTCCTATAAGCATAGGTCGGTGGGGTAAGCCTCATGGTGAGGTCCCTGTGACGGTCGAGGCTAACCGTCACCCTAGCAGAAGCAGACCCAGGGTGGCAGGGTGTTATATTTCCAAGCGCGCTTTTTTATAGAGATGGGGGATTTAAATTCCTAATAACACGTCGAAGTCGCCAGTGCTGGTGGCCGGAACCGGTTGGGGTTTCTGGGATAGCCTTTCTAGGACACACCAGATTCCTCGATCACACAGGCATTGGTAGAACTCCGACATACCAACCTCTCCGTTGGTTCCGTTGAGATGAAGCCCGACGTGGTTTATGCGCACGAAAAAGAGGGGTAGAATCCCTTTGGGCTAGAATCCAGATATTTTGCAGAAAGTAAAATCTTATAGCATAAGTACAGGGAAAAGTCCGGAAAGCATAAATATTCCCTCTTTCACCAAAAAAATAAAATGTATGTCTGTCATTCAAGACAAGAAGTTCGCCCCCTTTTTTTGTCGTGCGGAAATCCCCCTCAACCCAATTTTGTACGGAACCCTGCGTGCACGAGCCCAATTTGCACTTTACCGGTATTTATTAGTATATCCTCTTTCTTTACTTTCATGAACTTCTTGAATGTTAAATCAGGTTGTCAAATGTCAATGTCTGTAGCAAGATTTTAATAATAAAAAAATCAGATTTTCGGAAATAAACAATGTTCACTAATTTGAAATAGTGCATCGAATGTGAAAGTGCAATGCAACTATGATGAAAGGTTTTTTCAAAGGGCCTCTTCCGAGTCACACATACTTTGGCCAGAGCAGCCCCATAAAATCTAGAAGACAATGAAAAAGGATAATGATGGTAAATAAACGGGCTTTGACCGCGATGCATGGCACTGTACTTTGAAGGGTTTGATAGAACTTGAGATGAAATGAATACGTTTAGCTGCAACCACTGATTGCGAAGGAATAGACATTGAAAGTTAGTACGGGCAGTCCCTCAGCTTAAAAAAGACTTGGTTGCGATAGCCAACATTCACGCGGGCGGAGCCGCGCGCGGGTACGCTAGTAGTATATAAAGGTAATGTTTATTTCATTTGTTTCATTCGGTCGGGCAGTTCAGATGTTCGTTTCAAGATAGCCACCCAAAAAATATGTAAAATTTACCTTGTCGCCTTCAGCCACTTGTACGATGACAGTTTCATCTTGAGGATTGATAGTGGGGAAGGTCTTCTTGCTGACAGCGTCCACCCACTCGTTGTTGATGAACAACTATATATAAAGAAAGATGATAACATCAGTGCATTGTATACATATTTTTTTCAGTATGAGATTAGCCAGCGCGCTGGCTAATCTCATACATAAAAAAGCGTACAAATTGTTCTTTTATTAAAAAAAATATCATCTCAAATTTATTGAAGTAATGCGATGTTCGACGCACTCAATATAGTACGCTAAGGCATCTATTGCAAGTAAATGGTTCTATGGCATTTTGATTTATTTTGCATTATATTCCTTTTGCAACTTTTACACTCTTTTTCTATGGAGCTTGATCTTGTCTGCTGAACTGAACACAGCTTACAAACTACATTTATTTGAGAAACGCATAATAGTCATAATTTATTTCCGAGTACAATTTTATTATTGTTATACATTTAATAATGTTAATATAGATTTTTTATTCAGCATTGGATAAACAAACAACATCGCAATATAAATGCTTTAGATATTTGAACGATACATAATAATTCTGCGGTGTTTACCACAAGCGTGTTTAAAATTCTAGTTGCCAGGCAAGTGCTCGTAGCAACGTATATACCTACTTATGTGTCGCGAGGTCTCGACAAATACAATAATGTAATAGAATCTATGCATACAGTGGGTATTGAGTCGAGAATTACCTATTGTGGTGTTGCAGGAACCAAATGTGTGTAGTTTCGATATTGTGTATTGTAAACCACAAATATGTGACACAGAAGTGTGAAATTACAGCAAGTCACTAAGCATAACGATTTATTGTGCTACTCAGGGTTTTTGTTGCACCTAATGCCGTGGGAGGGGACGAGGCGGGCCCTCAGAGCAATACTGCAGAGCACGAGCGCGTGGACTGCCACTGCCTCCTTCTGCAAGCAACTTATGCTTGAGAAAGAGGCGGCGGAGAGCGTCCGGGAAGATAATTATAGAACTCCCCTGGACCGCCAAGCCCACAACAGGCACAGGCGACTCTGGTGTCGGAGCCTAACGACCTCAGTCCTCCACAAGCGCAGGCCTAAGGGTGATGGGATAAGCCACTTCTAACCCTAGCTGAAGCAGGCCGAAGCGGCGGTGCACTGAAACCCCCCCCCCCCTTTTCCTGGGGTCAATACGGATACAACCCGAGACAGTGTGCGGTTTTAGTCAGGTTCAAGTTCACGCCAAAAAAAAATTTGCGCCTAAGATACTACAAGTTAAATTAGGAGAGAAAAGAACCTAGCACTCATCATCACCTGATTGCCAATTCCGTTGCATCTATCTTTCTACTATTCATGAACTCCTTTCTTCCTATTGATTTATCTTGGGTTTATGGCCATGACTATGGTCTGAACCGCAACTCTAAGGGGAAAGGATGCACTTGACTTTGACTATGACCCGCTTGCAGATGAGGTTAGCTTGGGCACAGAAAAGTTTGGTGGGGCAAAATACAATCTTAGAGAACCTAACACGACCCAAAACATGTATACCTAAGTAAAAAAAATATATAACCGAAGTAGAAAACGTCTAAAATGCAAGTTATAAGTTTTTGCCAACTGATCCTGCTGCAGTTGCAATTTGGCTCTGGCTCTACTAGGTACTCTACTCTCTGGATCTATTGAGAAGCTTTCAAATAATAAGCGAGTGTTTCGAGCAAATGCGACAATCTTTAATCTTTAGGGGTGAAAAGATCATAATAGTTTAAACACATCGTCACTTACCATCAGGTGAGATTGAGGTCAAACGTAAGCCTATCTAGAATAAAAAATAAAATAAAAAAAAACTCCTTGGAACCGGTGTTGACGTGTTATATACAGATATAGAGACATTGTTGCATAATTAAGTTAAGATTGCGTCGACTGGAGAATCAAATGTTTTCACTACCTTATCAGTTAACCGTGTTAATATTTCGTTATGAAATGAAATGAAAATTTATTCGCAAGAGACACGGTGAAGATAAAATGTTACAATGTCAGTATACTCGTAGATAGTACAGTATCTCGCCTGCATTAGGCATACGAATTTTACCTAGGATAATTAGTTTTATTCATTTATTCTAGGTAATGAAATATTTATACGGTCTGCATCTGCTAAAAAACGGACGAATTTATTTACCGTTCGGGCAGTTAGACTGTGGAACTCGTTACCGCACTTTGTACGCGATAGCAGCTCCTTGGAGGTTTTTAGGAGGAGAGTAAAGGACAGTTCCTTTAAAAATCTCCTCCTAAAAACCTGCAAGCAATAAAAAGGTACAGTGTACCTTTCCAAAATTAGATAGACATGTATTGTGTTATTTATTGTCATAATTTATATTATACTAGCTGATCCGGCAAATGTTTTGCATTTTAAGGGTGAAAAACCCTTATCACTTATGGGTATGGAAAATAGATAGTAGGTAGCCGATTCTCAGACTCAGATTAGAGAATCTGAGTCTTCCTACTGAATGAGAGCATTCAGTAGGAATACGCATATAAAATTTGGTAAAAATCGGTACAGCCGATTCGGAGGAGTACGGTAACTAACATTGTGACATGGAAATTTTATATATTAGATATTGTAATATATTCATGTATGTAGAATATATTATTATTATTAGTATGTATTGTTTATGTACGCTTATAGTTTTTATCTTATTCAAGTATGTAAGTACCTATATTTCCTCCGGTTGTACACCATGCTTACCCATTTGTTGTGTACTTTATGTTCACCCAAAGGTTTGCTTGGAGAAAACTCAATATTGAGTAAACTCGAAAAGCACTGCGTGGATTTACTTCAAATTTGGCACGAATATTATTAAGAAATCGGGTCAACATAATAATATAGGCTACATCTTATCACGCTATCACCTACGGGGACCGAGCAGTGAACCTTTAAGCGATGGGTGTAACAAGTACTGAATGGTTTTAGATATGGTTTTTTTTCTTAGAATGCTCTTGGTTAGATTCAAAATCTTACGCATATTTGATCACAATCGACTGACCGGAGATATAGTAAAAAAACGCGAAAGTCGACGTCCACGCGGGCGAAGCCGCTGGCAATAGCTAGTAAATAAATAAATAAATAAATATTCTACGAAATTCTACACAGCGCTCTCTAGTTCCAAAGTATGCTTAACCGGCTTGTGTTATGGTTTCTAGAATGTGGATAACATACTTTTTTTTGTCGTAAATACATCAATATTATACAATGGAACAACCAGACCAATGCGAATAGACTTATTGATTATGCTAGGTATGTTTTAGTTCTAACATGTTGTGTGTATTTCACCGAATTGGACTGTGTTGACCTTGAAATTTTATATAGCACTTATGTCACAATATTATGAAATTTGTTTTGATAAAGATTCAACAATACACTTTCAAATGGTCACATAATAATATTATTTAAAACGTATATTGATAACAAATGCAACCTACGCTGATAAAATATTGCGGTGATCCGATAATCCGCATAGAAATTCATAAAACGCGACAGCTTGTTATTTACATGCGAGTAGATATGTGACTGAATTAATCTGTTATGCCGACACGCATGTTTATCTAAGTTTAACCACACAGTTTTATTGAAAATACTCAAATATAATAATAATAAAATATTAATAATACCAAACAATATCAGGCTGCGTGAATATATAATTAATTACGTACCTAAATAAAAACATACCTTGGTATATTTGATGTCTACTTTAACCATCGTGAAGCCGTTGCGTATACGTGCGTCGCCTTCTGTTGCCTACCAAAAGTGAGTATGGTATGGCATTGATCGTGAGCTATGTATGTGAGCATACATCAATAAACATTACGTCATAATGTAGTATAGTGCGTGGACTACAATAATGGTGTCATTATCACAGTGTTCCGTATGTTGAGTTAAAGGGCCATGCTAGGAGCAGACGTGTCATACGGGGTCAAATACTATTATATCAAGGGTCATTTTAGAGATGGATGATCTATAAATAGATAATCACACACCGCTGAGCTTTGGGGGGTAAGATAACAGTGTTAGTCAATATAGGGTATCCCTACTTGCATATCTAAATCACATGAATGACATTCCAGTCCTAATGTTTCGAGCATTCATAGGCTGATCGTTTGCTATTATGCGATATAGTTCAGCTGAAACAACTGAAACATGTTTGAAAATTTTAGTTATATTATTGTAATCATTTTCACGACAATTTAAACGATAACAAAGACTTGGTAGCCCAAGTTGTTTCTTAAATTTCGCCATGAGCACCTGGATATTTTGTGTTAAAGCAAGCCACTGTCACTGACACTCTAAAATACAATTTAATTTTAGACTTTAAACGCAATCTGATAAAAGTTTTGGGACACACGCGTTGTTTTAACTGTTTGTACGCGAGAATCTTCGCGGCTGATACGCTTCTCTTATACCTACATCAGCTTACCTTAAATACAGTCACAATTATTAACATTCTATCGGTACTATACAATCAAGATGTCTTATCATTTTGTATACATGTTGTAAGAACATAAAGATTTTTTTATTCTAAGAGTAGCTAAAAATAAATCCACAACATTAGTAGAATCTACTTGCTTCTTACACGCGATTCTATTCTGGTCTAATAATGACGTATCGCTACAAAAAAATACCTCGGGGGTCTGTTGAACCCTAAAATAAACTCGGCCACTGCCAAGTTCATTTGTGATGGATTCCATTCAGAATCCTAAAAGAAATAGTTATTGATTTGTTTTTTAATAACCTATAGAACATTTTTTGGTCGTTCAAATATATTATGTGTATCTGCTATACAGTATTAAATACTTTAATGTATGAATTTAAATTTTATCTTTTCAGTCGTTCATACTTTAAAGGACTAAAATTAATTACCTGCTTATGTTTTATAATTTGTAAACAAGTCATGAATGTGGACCTTATTTATGCTTTAGATTTACGGTTATTGAAGACCTTGGTATTATTTATGAGTTTTTTTTTGTGTGACATATATTATTGTAGGTAAGGCAAAAAATATTAGAGTTGCCGGGCGGGTGTTGATTCCATACTCACAGATTGTTGCTTGACAGACAAAATAAAATGATTTAAGCATATTATCATTAAGAAGGTTTATCAGATATCTAGCCATTTCAGAAACTATTTACGTGGCCGTGTAATAGTTTGTTATCACTGCCAAGTAATATTGAGATTTCGTAAGACAGGAGTACTCTAATTTCAAGATCATTGGAAAGTTCTAGACGATTACCTATATTCAAAACAAGTCAAATATTTTTTATTTACATAAAACAGGTAAGGCTGATAAAGATACGATTATAATTGCTATTTCAGAACATCAAAATGTTCAAACATTATTTAAATATGCGAACTCCCTAGCAAACGAGTTTTCAGAAACTATTTACGTGGCCGTGTAATACTTAGTTTGTTATCACTGCCAAGTAATATTGAGATTTCGTAAGACAGGAGTACTCTAATTTCAAGATCATTAGAAAGTTCTAGACGATTACCTATATTCAAAACAAATCAAATAATTTTTATTTACATAAACCAGGTAAGGCTGATAAATATACGATTATAATTGCTATTTCATAACATCAAAATGTTCAAACATTATTTAAATATGCGAACTCCCTAGCAAACGAGTACTAGACTGGATACTACGAGTCGGCATCGGCAAAGGGTAGCTGGGTGTGCAAAGGCATTTATCTAGGCCGTCAAGGGACCACCATTTTAGGATGGATGGTGTCTGGAATGGTGGCCCATATCTCCTGGCTCTAGCTTTTTAGCATCCAGCGGAGTGAAGTCAATTGATGGCCTAAATAAAAAAAAAATGGAAAGTTATTTGAAAAGTCATTTGTGGTTTATGTTCGAATCAAGCCGACTGAAAATTACAGCTTAATTTCTTATATTGTACTGAATATGTTTGATTTGTGCATCCAGATTCCTGTAGATTTTACTAGAAAATATTTCTGTGAACCCTGTGACGTATTTACTTCATTAGCATAATATTGTTATACTCGTATAATAATCTCTTTATTATATACTTCATCATCATCATCATATTATATACTTATAGTCTTATATATATTACTAGTTTAGCTAGCGGTCAACTATTATCATTATGCATTTCACTTTCTGTTAACCGTTTGTTATTTTTATTGTAAGTATATAGATATGAATACGTGACCTATGATCACTAAGACCTGTTATCACTTGTAGTTATGAGTCTGGGTTCATTAAAAAAATAAGCAACTATTTACACACTGGGACGAAGATTTAATTACCTACACTAATGAAAGGAATCTAAAATGAATTTTATACTAATATCGAGATTGACCCTTAAATAGCTATGAGACAATCCCGCACAGTACAAAAACGGAAGGGGTAAAGAATACTAATCTTTGATTCAGTTATTCGTTATATCTCTTTTATCGGCAAAAATTACAGAAACAGCAAGGGCACGGTTGGTTCCGCAGTACCTAAAATATTACAAACCAATAGACCTAGTCGAAAAAAGGCCGCCATGGCAATTATGTATTTGAGATGATTGAAGGTTACGAAGCGAGCAAGCACAATTAAATGCTATTTTAAGTTATAATTTATGGAGCTTAGCCACAACAACACAGTGATAACTGTGTCGCTTCATCAGCCAGCCAATTTATGAATTTTACTCACGGAGATACTATTGCATCTTCCAAAGTGATCTTTGGTAGATCTGCCCGGGTCCCTGGTAAATCTAGTAGACAGGGGTCTCTGATAATAGGCTCATGTGGATGGAAAATCGCGTAGTTTTAGTGGTTTTGATCCTGGAGCTAACTATTTTACTTGCCCTGGTGAAGTTGGACGACCCGTTCGAGTCCTTCTTGTGGACGGATTGTTTTGATCTTTGGCATATATTCTTATTTCTGGTGACAAGACAAGTTAATCTATTTTGTGTCATTGAAAATTATTTTACGATATCAAATGAAAGGGACTACCTAGTAGACCAGTGCAGATAGACTTTGAGACAAAATAAATTTATAGTAGGATGAAACCTGTTGTAAAAAGAAGAGAATATAATAAAAATGATAGGAAAAATAAATTACGGGCGATCTGAGGTCGGGAAGTGGGGAGGGGGGTGAGTTTTAAGGGTAAAAACGGTTTATCTCGATTTCCGGCAAAACTACAAGTCCTATGGAAAAAAGTTAAATGACAAAGTTGTAGGTAATAAAGAGACCTACAACTTTTCATTTACACTTTTTTCACATAACCTCAAAATGTATGTGAAAAATTCAAATAATCAAGTTTTTGGTTTTTTATTTTTATCTTAAGCAAAACAAATTTGTTTTCCACGAAATTTGGTGAAAACTTAGCTTTTTATGTCCCACATACACTGTAATTTTTTTGATTTGAAATACTCTTTTTTTCAGCTTATTTTGACTAAATATCGAAAAACCACCCTAATTTTCAATCGAAAATTCTCACGTCAAAATATCAGCTTTTTAAAAAAAGTCAAAGAGTTTTTGTTCTTTGAAATCTCTTCTTTCTGATAATGTAAAAATATATATACTTTGCTATGGTAAATGTTCTCAGAAAATGGAAATAATAAATACTCGAATTCGAAATTAATATTTTTGTATTTAGTCATTTCCTCGCTGAGGTGGGATGAGAAGTTACAAGTTGCACTATAACTTCATGGTTGCACTCGAGTGCAAAGATTTTTCACCTTGTGCACTTTTGATACTCTCGCTAAAGCTCAGGGTTCTATTTTGTGATTATTGTATTTAGTCATTTCCTCGCTGAGGTGGGATGAAAAGTTACGTGTTGCACTATAGCTTCATAGTTACACTCGAGTACAAAGATTTTTCACCTTGCGCACTTTTGATTCCCTCGCTAAAGATCTGGGTTCAATTTTTAGAACCCTTCGCATGCTCAGTTTTGATGACCGAGCAAGCGAAGGGTTCTTAATTTGAATCACGAGCGCAGCGAGCGATTCACAAAATAGAACCCTGAGCTTTAGCGAGGGAATCAAAAGTGCACAAGGTGAAAAATCTTTGCACTCGAGTGCAACCATGAAGTTATAGTGCAACATGTAACTTTTCATCCCACCTCAGCGAGGAAATGACTAAATACAAAAATATTAATTTCGAAATCGAGTTTTTCTGCTTTGCATTTTCTGAGAACATTTACCATAGCAATGTATATATATTTTTACATTATCAGAAAGAAGAGATTTCAAAGAACAAAAAACTCTTTGACTTTTTTTAAAAAGCTGATATTTTGACGTGAGAATTTTTGATTGAAAATTAGGGTGGTTTTTCGATATTTAGTCAAAATAAGCTGAAAAAAAGAGTATTTCAAATCAAAAAAATTACAGTGTATGTGGGACATAAAAAGCTAAGTTTTCACCAAATTTCGTGGAAAACAAATTTGTTTTGCTTAAGATAAAAATAAAAAACCAAAAACTTGATTATTTGAATTTTTCACATACATTTTGAGGTTATGTGAAAAAAGTGTAAATGAAAAGTTGTAGGTCTCTTTATTACCTACAACTTTGTCATTTAACTTTTTTCCATAGGACTTGTAGTTTTGCCGGAAATCGAGATAAACCGTTTTTACCCTTTAAACTCACCCCCCTCCCCACTTCCCGACCACAGATCGCCCGTAATTTATTTTTCCTATCATTTTTATTATATTCTCTTCCTTCTACAACAGGTTTCATCCTACTATAAATTTCTTTTACTTTTTACCATTTTCATAGCTATCGGCACTGGTCTATAGTAGAATATAGTTCACTGTGAAAAAAAGAAAATCCGATATAGCCGCTTTTAGTGCATAAAAGCGTTTAACCTAAAACATTTTAATTTATTATAACAAATAAAGAAACTTAATAATATAAAAGGAGGGTCAGACGTATAAGTTAAAAGGTTCTTGCTCGTTATTCGATCTTAGGAGTTCTGGTAGCACCTAATTTGAAATAACTTGGCTACCGCGAGTATTAAATTGGTTGTGCTGATTTTTAAGTAGTAAAGAATGCTAAAAACATTGTATTTTTATTTCTTCTCAGGTTTAGATCCAGGCAGGCCTTTAGTGTCAGCATATGGATCGAAGATATTCCGTCTAAGTCGAGAAGACGCCCATGTGGTACAAGTAGTTCATACGAATGCTGGTTTCCTTGGTGAGAGTGGACTGGTGGGTCACGCCGACTTCTGTATTAATGGAGGAAGAATACAACCGGGTTGTCATGGGCACACGATGCGTAAGTACTTCACAGACTTTTTTGCAGAGAGAATACCCCTGGTCACCTGTCCACCACATTAAATGTGTCTTGGCGATCTTTTTATAAAAGTAACTAGCTGTTGCCCGCGGCTCCGCCCGCGTGGATGTCGAAATCCGTTTCAAAAACTATCCTATCTCTCAAGTTGGATCGAACTGCACATGGTGTGCGAATTTTATTATAATCGGTTTAGTGGTTTAGGAGTCCATTGAGGACAAACATTGTGACACGAGATTTATATATATTAAGATTAGACATTTTTTTTATACTTAAAATATAAATTGACCAAAAACTCAATTGCCGCCTGCTGGACTTAAAAATATAGCTTCGCATCAGATGACGTCACCAGGTTAATGGCAATGCAGTGGTATAAAAAAATGAACACGAAATTTGTAATATTTTCCAATGCGGAACGAATTGGTGGAGACTTTAAAATCATGCAATTAAGGATTTTTCTTTGTTCTGTGCAATTAACAGACACAAACTTCATACTTAACGTCTTTCGACGTTCGACTATTAGGTACGTCAGGTGGCGTAGGTTCGATTCCCGCTCAGTGCAAATATTTGTATGCATATAGGTGTATCCGCATTCTAGAACCCATTATACAAGCTGGTTAAACTATGCTTACTTTGAGTTTAAAAAGCGTTGTGTAGAATGTCGTAGTAGTAATTATATTAACGGACAGAAGTTTATACCTATTATACCTATTCCAGGAATTGCACGATGTAGTCACTTCATGAGCTCATGTTACTTCGCTGCAAGTGTGAGGAAAACCAAACGTCTGGTGGGAGTACCATGCGATAGCACATGTCCTAAGGAAGAAGGTCGTTGGAATCTCAGATTAGACAGAAAATCAGTTGTTTTAGGCGACGATGTTCCAGATGGGTTGGTTTTATTTTCTATTTTATCTTAAAAAGTAGTATCTTATACGATCGGAACCCGCTGTAACGATTTGAGTGGAAATTTGGATTTACTTAAATTTTGCTTTCTGAGTACCTACCTCTACCTGAGTCTTTCCTACCCAGGTACCTACTTAATATTACTACTGTAAGTTTAAGTAGTCGTTAGATTCCCTGTTCATTTGTATTGTTTGACTTTCCCTATGCATTTATTAAGAAAATTATGATATTTTTAAATGGGCATGCAAGCCGGGATCGACCTCACAGAATATACCTACACTGACCAAATTAATGAGTTATTGCAAAAAAGAAACAGAATCAAAATCGGTTCATCCGTTTGGGAGCTACGATGCCACAGACAGACTTACAAACACACACACACACCCACACACACGTCAAACTTATAACACCCCGTTCGGGTTTCCGTCGGGGGTTAAAAAGGGCAAGTCAAAAGCCTGCACTCGAAACCGGCGGGCTTGCATGAAAGGCTTAATGATAGTAGAGGTAGCGAGTGAAGTATGTAAGGACAGAAGCAGATGGCGGTCTGTTGTCTCTGCCTACCCCGAGGGGAAAAAGGCGTGAGCATATGTATGTATGTATATTTAAATTATTTAAATTTTGTCTTTAGTTTATTTTTTATTTCTTTACTCTTTTATAAAAGTTCTTCAATTAAACAGGTAAACGAATTCGATCTCAGAATCGCATTAACATTCAAGTTTTTTCAATTCAAATCGAAAATGCGAAAATGGGTAAATACAGAAGATTTTACCATCTAGTCTTAGGTAGTTTACATTAATTATTTTATTTAAATGCGATGGTAGCTGAATGGATAAGGACGCGGCCTCTACTCAGAGGTATCGAATTCGAATCCGGCCGGACAGCACCAATGTGAATTCCACTTTGTGGTATTTATATGTGCTAATCACATGATTTACCATCTGCTGACGATGAAGGAAAACATCGTGAGGAAACCCACATGTCCTAGAAGAAAATTCAAAGGTCATGTCCGATCTACCAACCCGCATTAGACCAGCGTGTGTGGATTAAGGCCTAAACCCTCTCAGCTCTCTCGTTAGAGGAGAGGAGACCCGTACCCAGCAGTGGGACATAAATGGGTTGCTATTATTATATATATTTTATTCAACAGTAATATGTTCAATTTCAGGTCACGGGGAATGTACTGTGTCAGTTTTGCACACACTCACAATTGCCCGTTTGATTGATACAACAGCAGGCAGCTAACTACTAACATCGACTTACCATTTATAAATTTTACAACGTGCCTATAGTATCTATTAGCACGGGAGGTAGCGTTAATTCTCACAACCAATCGATAGCCAGCTGATATTTTCCACGAACATTTTTAACATAGTTAAATACGCGACTGACGTATAACCCCCCTTCTACACCATATCTGACCGTTTTTTCTCAGTTGAAAATAACCTCAGGAAACACCGTACAAATTTTCATGCGGCAGAAAATTGGTCGGAGCATAATTTTTTTTTACAACTTTAACATGCTTCGAACACCTTCGATTCCACCGCGGGTGCGGGGTCTGACGGTCAATTCTGGTATGTATTAAAAAAGATCTATTTCGTGAAGAATATTAGCCGACTATCGATTGGTAAAAAAATTAACGCTACCTCCCCTACTATATTGACGGTGATTTATACCTCTAGATGACATGTGTGTGTAAAAAAAATCTGTAAGAGATAGGTATAAAATATTATTAGCTCTGTATCTCGAATGCTCGAAAGTAATGAACTTTGTCTTTAATGTGACTTATGTTTTATCACAGAATACTTGTAGGTACTCGTAAGTACATAATTATTACAAAGTTTTGTTGGTTTGAATGTGTTAAATAGTTTTAAGTGTATTTATTATTTGAATTACGTCTGTAGATATTAAATCTCCAAAGAGTTTAATTATACTTTGTTTTTGCAATAATAATGTAGATGTTACCAATATACTGTCCATTCGTAAGCGGGGGTGGAGCATTGTATTCATCTAATATGGCTGGATCCATCGAACTACTCAGGTCCGTCTTATTAGCTACTGGCTGTTGGTTGGATGCTACCTAATCGACCAAAACATTGTAGACCCTTTGGATTAATCGGTATTCGACACTGGTACCTAGTTGGTTCAATCTTGCCATATCGGTGCGTAAGCTACATACTTCAGCTATTTATTAACTAGTTTTAAAATATTACTTTATGCTTATTAAGAGTGTCATGGTGCTTGAACACTGTGCCATATTGTTTAATTTTTTTTTCTGCTAAACGTTTCATTTATTTATGGCTTATAATACTTCCTTTATGAATATTTGATTGGTACCTATATTTGAATAAATTGAAATCATATTTAATTAAAACAAGCCTAGTAAGTTGCCTTATTTCAAGTAAATCACCGCGAAATTTTGATGTCACGCATGATGATTTAACATCTCATGAAAAATGCTGTAAATTAATCAGTTAGACAGTGATAATCACATGAATGACTAGGTACCTATAGGTTACAGTGTAAATAATATAATTTTATTAATTGTGGTAAATTGTTACGAATACATCGTAAGAATTTACCACGCCTACAGTTCTTACTATAAGTACATTACTTATTATTATGCCACTGTATTATTATGAAGAAGAGGATGCAAATGAAACTTTTACAGACACTGGTTTATTTTGTATTAATGATTTGCAAATATGGTACTAACAGAAATCGAACAGTGGAAATTACATTCATCATTGTAAAATATGGATTTAAACGTCCAGTCACCAAATAGAAAGCTGCCAGCCCAGTACTTTTCAGCAATTTTCTGTACATCTACATTGAACACGTATTGACCCTGGAAATTAATAATAGAAACTGACATTAGATAGTTTCATTCCTTCATGTTATCTTACAGAATCGAACCTAATTATTATAAAATGGCCTATACAAAGACTATCTGTAAGGAATAGCAAACTGCGATAAAACCTTCCATTGTACAACTTATATTTGTGTAAGTACCTACATCAGATAATTGTATCATTTATTTTATGTGTTATTAAGAGTATCTACTTATCAATCTCTATCATAATATAGGATAAGATACTGTTTAGGATAAACATTTTACAGCATACAGTTAAAATGTACAAAGGTACTAGAATTAGTATAGTTAATAAATAAATTAGTACTTAGTTCACTCTATATAGAGTCACTTACTTTTTGAACGACACAATCCTTGGTAATATTCATGATAGACTGGAACAGTGGTCTGAAGAATAAATGGTCACAAGGTTTCTTCATTTGAAACCTCAGAAATTCTACACCGTCTTTCTGAGCTACTATTTTACCCTAGAACAGTTTAAAAAATGTTATATTCTTCTGTCATGGCTGTGATTTTGATTTTGATGAAAATAAGCAATTAAACATTCTTTGTGGAACATTAGGAGGTGTTCATAGTACCTACCTACCTACATTTATAGTCAACAACTTAGTTATCACCGATGTCTAAATGCATATCAGGGTGCTAGACTGGACACTTCTCATCACGTTCAGCAAATGAAATGCTGGCTATATCTCGATATTTTTAGGGTAACGTTACTGCTTCAACCTAATATTTGCTGTTTGTTTTGGATTTTCATGCCCTGCTAATTAGTGCACAAAGGCGATTGGATGGGTAACTTTCCCATCTCTAGATTTTTCCGAGTGGTAGACATCTATGTAATTTTATTGTGAAGTAGCCCCTCTATTGCCGAATAATAAAGGAGCTCGTGAGTAGACCTCTCAAAAATGTTAGTTATTCTTGTTTCTTTAAATTTTGCTTGCTATCAGAAACTATCTCTTGGTTTAAAGTTACAAATCAAAATAATTACTTAGTTGATGACGGTTTAACATTTAATTTAAGCTTTTACGGTACCTCTGAGTGCCAGTAGCGCCTTCTATAAAAGTTGGAGCAAAATTTACTACAACCGGTTTAGTTTTAATATACTCGTATACTATGTGCTCAGCTTGTGAATTCGCACTTCGCGAGCGCCAATATGCCACAGTAACAGCTTATAATAATAATAATAAATTTCTTCATTCAGAAGCAACATAGGCTCATTTTAGGGTTAGTAACAATCTCTTCTTACTTTATCTTTATAACTGTATGCTTATTAGTTACCCCCCCGGCTATTTCCGGGGTTTGACGGCCACTTTAAATCCGTAGATATACCAAGGTCAGCCAGAGTGCGACAGAAGTGCCTTACTAGCTACCCTACGTGGATTCCGAGATAACCACCACTGATGGCAAACGGGGCGATTTCTGCACGAAAAATAGCCACCCAGGCTCATACTTTAAAATTTCGATATGTTTGGTGCTACTTACTTTAGTAGGGGTAGTATTTTTTAAAACACGGAAGTCATATCTTATCAAATTGTGTCCAATTATATCAACTTTAGAAATAGTACAGTCCCTTTGTTTAGGCCCCTTGCACGAAGTGAAGCTGGTCATGCTCAAATTGAACGTACCCTGAATAAGAAAAAAAAAACAATAGACAAAATTATTTTTATCATTTGATGTTTTAAGTTTGTATTCCTTCTATAAAATGTCGTATTAAATAATCATGTTCCCTTTATAGTTTTACCAGCAGAATATATTTCAATGAATGAGGTCTATGACTTTTAATTTGACGTCTACCGAAATATATCAGTAAGTGGGTGTAAATAAGGAGGAAAATACAAAAATACTTATATGTCACCATAAAGTATAGAATAAGAGAATGATTAAAAAATTAACATCTCGACTCTTCAGCTACGAGTATAGTCAGGTTTTGTAAGTGGTGATGACCGAAGTATACTACATACACCTGCAAATGTACCTACGTTTATTTCTTGGTAACATTTTAATACTCGTAGGTACTTACGAAATCTTTGCCCTTCTCTGTATTTATGAAAACTATGCAACTGAATGCAATTAAAATTGTATATATTTTAGACATAGTTTCGTTCTCAAAAATACGTACGTTAGTAGTCACAATCAATAAACAAGTGGCAATTATTAGAGGTATTAGTACAAAAGTATGTTTTGAAAGTGAGTTAATGATGTGTATTTAGATATAAAACGTTTGTAAATGATTGGTTAAACTCACTTTAACAGGAAGCGAAATATAAAGGTACCTATATTTTAAAAATTATTTCAATTAGTTTTTTTTAAATCAGGGTAGTTATTTTAATTGTACTTCAATTTTTGTCATAAAATTGGCAGGTATTATTTTCGTTTTTGATTTGACTGAGTGATATTATCAGATATTGAAACCTTGGGAAGATCCTATATCTAACTTTTCTGCAGTTTTAATAATACCTAAGCGTTTAAAAATCCTACAGTATGCCCATTAGGTCTTCGGTTAATTTCTTTCATGTAGACTCCCATAGTATAAAACCATTGAATTATAGACAGCTTGCATTAGAATAAGCGCTTTTCAAAGACTAGACAAAAATACTTAGGAATAAAGACCAATACTGGGAGCTTCTCAATTTCAAATTCATTCATCCGAGAAAGCAGTACTTAGGTACGTTCGTATCTCGCGGAAGTGAAAACTTTTTGCTTTCTTGTCTGCAGAAGTGCTTAAATAGCTATAATATATTTGAAAAAAAAGGACCTTACATAATTTGTTACAGGAGTAGTAATCACAACATATTCGAGAGCCCCAATATCCCGCAAAGAGCTCATATTCCATATAAGGCATAATGATTTGTTGATTATATTCAACTTTACTATGATCAACACAATGTCAGTGATTGGTGGTCTCAAAATAAGCATTATTACATATGTATTTGTTGTAATAGCACCATTTAGGCATCTAGAATAGATTTGTCAGCTTTTTATTTTGTTACTAGGCACCAAGTATAACTTTTTATTTTTGAGAGTGCCTGCTATGTTGTAACGCGTGGTTCCATCCTGGAATTCTGATCCCATTCTTGCATCCCATGGGAACCAGATTCCTTCGGTTACAGCACGTCTGTTAGGTTAAAAATTTTGAGTATCTTAGCATGTGTTCCATTTTTATATAAATCGAAACGTCGGTTTTGGTTCTATGACTAAAAGTAACATAACATATTATCAAATTTGTAAAGAATTGAATTTGCGACAAAACAGCTTCTATTATTAACTTTTAAACTTTCGCGTTCCATGACTATTATACGTAAACGGGAATTAACGCGATCACGTTAAAGGCATATACATACCTTTGGATGCCTGACGTTTCGACCAGGTTACACCGGCCGTGGTCACAGGCTGACTGTTTCAGCCTGCAAAACAGCTTCTACAATATTTTTGTGCGACGAATAACGTTAGCGTTCTGCATATACCTACACAAATTATAGGATGGCGATCACACTAAGTTGGATTTACCTTTATACTACCTTGATGTAACTTTTCAATGGAGTAGGTACCTACATAGATTCTGAGCTATTTGTCATTACTGACTTAAATTAACCTTTGTAATAAATGCCATGGACTTACTTTAATTTTCCTTCTCTTTTTCATCCCCTACTCTTCTACAGGTACTATAACTTATTCAAAAATTGAATTATATAGACAAGGTTATCAAATCATCAAAGGTTCCTGCGATTAGAAACTATCAAATTTTAGATAAACGAAGTCTAAGAGCAGCATTCATTAATGAAAGTAATTGTGAACACACTGATCACGTATTATTCAATGAAATCAGCTAGTAGTGCCTATAAGTTAGTTCTTAAAACTAAAAGCTTAAATAGAAAATAAGTCAACACATAACCACTTCCCTGGTCTTTATTTTTAAATAAGCATGGTGTTATTTTTTGGAGCTAATTCTACTTGCATAACACCGCAAGCGACATTACAACTATCATTAAATAACAATATTTTGGTGGTCACGAA
This sequence comes from Lithosia quadra, assembly GCA_963576445.1. Lineage (NCBI taxonomy): Eukaryota > Metazoa > Arthropoda > Insecta > Lepidoptera > Erebidae > Lithosia > Lithosia quadra. The sequence goes on along the minus strand of OY754880.1, from coordinate 11,443,981 downwards.
GCCATACATAAACTTTCCGCCGAAAAATTTCCGCGCTAAAGCCTGAATGTCTACAGAGAATAAGTAGTGACCCTGAAAAAATAATTATAAATTAAATAAGAATCGAATTTAAATATCAAGAAAAGCTCAGGAGATTAAGAATTAGGTACCCTTTGAACTAACATATACAAACAAATTAACAAATTAATTACATATTAAGTAATAGGTAGTTAGATAAGCTGCTGTTGCCCGCGGTTCATTTCTTGACATTATGACTTGGTAAGTTTAGAAACCTATGATTATTTTAAGATAAACGAATAAGTGATTGACAGTATACCTTGAAGAATCCACATCGATCCTGCAATGAAAACAAAGTTTGAAGTATTGGCTTTATAAACACGTGTTCGCATACATTTTTCATTTGTAACCGTATTAGCTCCTGTTGCTTTAATGTAGCAATTACTTTAGCCTGAAATGTAAAAATTTAATTAATTAAGTTATAATTTAGGGAATAAGATAGATACTTAACAAATATTCAGTAGGAAACGTACAACATCACATGTCAATTATTTGGTTAAGAACGAGAGATCTTTACTACACTTACTCTAACACTTGTTGCATCCTCTTTTATTGTAATATTGTACTTCAAACGAGTGCTATTTACAATATTTATTTGTTCATCTACGCAGCTTCTACGTTTCGGACCTTTGCAAACTTTATAATCTATCAATTTTAGATCAAATTCTCCCTGAAATATATTTTATGTCAATACATCACAATAACTTCTGACTGACATACAGGATGTAAATAAACTTGAATGAAATAGTTGTTACACTAATACATGTGATAGAAATAGTTATTTGTTGAAGAAATGAGCGAAGTTATATTTTGCTGTGAGTGCCGAATTTAATTCACGAACAAACGAAGTATTCTAGAACTGGATTACAAGCGTAGCGAGTGATCTAACAGATTTCTGAGCACAATAGGTTAATGGCACGAGACATCTAATAAATTGATTAATTAAAATAGGGTTCACTGGTATATATGAATGGCTGGTTACCGACAGTAAAATCTGAACTCAAAGGAACGTTAGCTTGAAGCTTCATTTACTAATTACTTGCCAGATTATTATTGATCTAACTGTTCGTCTGGGTTTCTACAGTTAGTATTAATTAAAAGTAAATTGTTAGCTATTTACAGCTAACGATATAATAAATTCTTCTTTTCTTTCGTTATATTTTGTATATTGTGATGAAACTTCACTAGGGCTACCTACTGACCGAAAATGTGAAAGAAAATAGAAGAGAATGAACGGAAATAAGAATATGAATAGATTGTGTGAAATATGCTATGAAGGGGATAGAGTTCTTAATGACGATTAAGAACTCTAGGTTAGGATCAACTGATCCGATCCTAGATGAAGTGAGAGCGAAGGCAGGTACTTAATGGTGATCCATGCAAAAGAAGTTGTAGCAAAAAGTATTTAATACTATAATTTCAAAGAATGAAGAAAATGAGATTCTAAATAAAAGGTATTTACAATATCCTTCACAGAATTTACAACTGACGAATAAAAAATAATAAAAATGAAATATCTACACATCTTGATAGAATTGATTTCTGTTTCAAATGCAATGTCAGAGTCAACAATTTGTATTTCATAATAGTAATTTTTTGATGGTCTGTTGCATGTTAATTGTCGTCGTTTTTATATAGCAGATCTACTTACCATAAATGCTATGTCAGTTTTATGCGTCTGTTTGAGGGTCAATTCTAATAATAAAATATGTTCAAAATTCTCTTTCGATTTCATCTTGATCTCACAAATGTCAAAAAAATATTATTCAAAAAAATTTGAAGCATTTAATATTATAACGGCTCATCAGGTGGGCCGTGTGCTTGCCTGCCCCCAACGTAGTATAAAAAAAATAACGTGATTGTGACTAAATCGTGACCACAATGAAAAAAGTGCAAGTAAGGTATTAATTCTGCTAGATTTTATAATTTGATATATATTGTAATGCGAATGAAACGTAATTTGTATTCATTAAGTTGTATGCATCAAGTTTGACATTTGTGAGATCGAAATGAGATCAGAACTAAATTTTGAATATATTTTATTGCGAGAATTGACTCTTTATTACGTTTTTACTATTAACTCCTAAATAGATCATAATAATGAAATTTGCCAACGAAGTAACTTAAGGACCTAAAGAGAGAATGGTACTTTTTCTTGTTGTACTTTCGCTCCTGGCTTTGTCTGCTATTCCTCACAATAATTTTACACACCTACACCTACACATATGGATCAAATTGCTGGCAAATGCTTTTAGTAAAGATAAAAACTTTTATCTAAATCTATATTCCATGAAGATACCTTTTTGATAACGCATTTATTTAGTGCCTGCCTAATACATATTTAATAGGTAACTATGTACACTTATCTCTATACATAGACACACTGCCCATTATAATGGTATCCAAAAATCCAAAAATGCATATTTAGACAGCACAGACAACACACAGACAGTTAGTAAAATAATTTGTCAGCCTATGAATGCTCAGTTTTTGGCTCACCTCAAATATGTCGAGTCTTTTATTCAGTCGATGATTTTTATTCAGTTTGTACACTATTCTAGACTATTCATTACAAATAAAATTATTATGCAGCTGAAGAGCTTCTTTATTTGTTTGAACGCGCTAATCTCAGGAACTACAACTTTGAATTAAAAGAATATTTTTGTCTTGGATGGCCTGTTTATCGAGGAAGGCTGGTTTGTATCGTCACACTACTACTACTGCAGTTCACGGCATCTAACTTGGCAAGATTTTGGATTAGTGTGGGCCTCACTACTCAAAAACCTTGCCAAGTTAAGATGCTGTACACTATACTTGTTTGTGGCAAAATGCGTCGCAAATAAACAAGTATAGTGTACGGCATCTAACTTGGCAAGGTTTTGGAGTAGTGGGGACCACACTACTCCAAAATCTTCCAACTTCAATTGTTCAGCTAAAACTATAGCAACTTAAATTTTCGAGGGCGCATTCACGTTACGGTTGGTCTAACTCATAGAGAAATGAAAAGATCAAACTATTGGATTGGGCATGGCTATCGTAATGATAATATCTATGACATGTATCTGTGACATCATTTAACAACTTTTAAATTGTCGCGTTCTATGATTTTTATGCTTATCTTGACGGAATTCAACACGATCAGGGTATAGGTACGTCTCAGTGTATGAGTCCCACTATGCCGATGCAACCTACAAGCTGGTATTATACTGATTGATGGATGAGGGTCTAGCGCAAGCTTCCTTTCCGAAATTATGATGTCAGACGCTAATTACTCCCGTACAAGTCAAAATTAACCAAATCATGGGAAGGTGGAGTAAGAGCGGACTATGGACGTCAAAATCGGATGAAAACGAAGGATAGGTACCTATAACATAACTAACGAAACGCTAGGTAATCAAAGGTATGAATGACCACGGTAATTGTTAACTTAGTTAGGTACCATACCAAAAATTCTCAATTCCACAATTATATGGATAGATGGGATCAATGGAGGGATGTAACATGGATAACGGCTACACTAATCTGGATGAGATTTGACAGGTAAATAGGTTGTAATCTGGAATAGCACATAGGCTACATTTTGTGGATTATGTGGGGTCACGAGAACAGGATTAATCAGTTTTTCTCGCGAGTGGAACGGCGTTGGTGTTTTTTTTATACAGGACACGTCAAAATGACTTTACCTCGCCTGATGGTAAGCTAATGGCAAAGTCTCAGGACTAGAGTCACCACCACATACACCTGTAGTGCTATAGTGGCGGCCCTCAGCTTGACGGCCTCATCAAATGCTTATAGGAGGAAGGAAACACATGCGCTGGTAAAGAATTCCAAGTCTTTATGGTGCGGCAAATAAAAAAGGCACCGAACCGCTTGGTTCTTGATGGAATTGATTGATGAATTGATGGTGTGTAGCTCATACCAGCATACGTTAAAAAATAAAACAATATTGACCAATTTTATTATACTTCCACTATCTCGTCTAGATTTTATTTTTATCTGTTATTTTTTGGGAGACAATTCTATGTGCATTAAACCACAAAGCACCGTACAATAGTCTGTATACAATAACATGCTGGCAGTCCAGTTACCATACATAAACTTTTCGCCAAAGAATTTCCGCGCTAATGTCTGAATATCCGAGGTAAATGTATAGTGGCCCTGAAAAATAACTTATAATGACATGTACTGTATAATATTATAATCTGTCAATCAATCAATTAGCATACTGTAGTCCATTGCTGGATATAGGCCTGTGCATAGTCCTATGGAAACTACGAGATTATGTTATAAACAAAAAAACATCGAGTCAATTAAGTACCCTTAGTTGCAAGATAAATACCTCATAGAATCCACATTGGTTTTGCAAAGAAAACCAACTTTGAATGACTGGCCTTATAAACATATGTTCACACACGTTTTTAATCCGTAATCGTATCAGATCTTTCTGATTTAGAGTGGCAATTACTTTAGCCTGAAAAGAAATAGAAAATGTTAAAAAATAACATAAAAATTAAGACTTAAATTCAATTTGTTTACGTTGATCACGTGGTTTACAACTACAAGTATCACATTTGCACTTACGCTGACGATTGTGGCATTCTCTTTCATTATTAGATTGTGCCGTACACGATTGTCGTTCAGAATATTTATTGTGTGATTTGCACAGCTCCTACGTTTTGCACCATTGCAAACTGTGTAATCTCTTAGTGTTAAATCAAATTCACCCTGAAATAAATATGATTTTTTTTATTACACAGAAAAATGAAATAACATTGCAATGAGTATTTTGATCAGTCTTTCTGTAATTTGCATATTGATTAAATGATCAGCACATCATTAAGAGCAAATGTACCCATACTTAGATTTAATTTCAGTCTTCTTTTGTATGCAGTAAAAAAAGTTGTAAAATCTAAAGAATATGAATTAGGTAGTAAGAGTTTAGGTAATATATAAAGTTACTGAAGGATCGCAAAAACACTTGCCAGATAGAAAACAAAGGCAGCTAATGTGATGTTGTCGGTGCGTATCCTGAATCTAAACCGATTAAAAAGTTGTTTCTCACAATTTCGTTTGGTTTTTGTTTATAGTTACCCTCGTATTCAGGTTGTATGAACAATGCTAATGTTATTTACAGATAGTTGCTCTTTATAAAGAAAACTGTATGATTTTAATGAAAAAAATGAAATAAACCAGGTTATTTACGTAATTCACGCCAGAATTTGCAACGATTACACAAAGTGGAATAAAACCAAGATATCTAAACATGGTGTATTGAGCTGAACCTTTGTTTAAAATACTAGTATATAATGAGTGTCAAGCCATTTAGCATTTTAATGATAATATATTTTTAACGGTCTGTTGCACGTAAATTGGCTTTACTCATAGTTTAAAAAAATCTAATGATAATATACTTGTATTACCTAATGACTATACATACCTACATATTATTATTGACCCCTGATTACTAAACCAGATGCCAATGTAGCTAATAATTTTGGTGTTTTCAGTTAAATTGTATTTTTCACATCCATCCACCCATGTCAATGCAACTTTGCTTGAGGGTAGATGCTGATTGCTATAAGGCGGCCCTGCTTAAAAGACCCTGGATGGAAATCGAAAATAAGGTTTTGTGGTGTGGCAAAGTAAAGATGTAAGTATTGCGTATTTGAGTTCGCTATGAAATTGCTTGCACCATATGAACTTTACTCCCTGTACATTGTACGTGGTTGTCGGAGATAGAAAAGAAGAAGGTGGGATTAACGGGAAAAGTTTTCGGCACACTCACCATGGCATTAAATTACTAGCAAAGAGGCAACATCCCTACGCAACCACAAGTGCGGACAAAATGCGGACTGTACAGTACACCGTCAATCTATCGAGGTCTGCATTTCCGAACAAGTTTCTACCGTCAGAAATAAAACATTAAAAAGTAAATTTTAAATTACAGAGGCATGGAAGCATCGACTTGTTTTAATTTATGTTAAAAATAAAAAAAAAATTGAAATTTATAATTATTTATTTCTTTGGAGTCAATTCAATCCGGAGCACGCCACAATGCACATTACAATAATCAGTATAAAATTGTATCCTTGTCGTCCAATTACCATATATAAATTTGCCACCATAGAATTTCTGGGCCATTAGGTGTATATCTACGTTGAATACGTAGTTACCCTGTAAAAATATGCTTATTAGATAATACGATTATCAAAATGATTTCATTTGAGTACAGTAGATGTCCCAATCCAGGACTATGGGTCTATGTCTCACCTGACGTTATTAAAATATCCACTCAAGTTTAATTCTAGAATAGAAATTTTACTTAGCATAAAGTCGTGATGAAGTACCTAGCATTCTAGAATATGAACCTAAAAGTGTTCACAGTTAGCCTAAATATGCAATAACGGCAATAGTTCTGTTACCTTAATAAATCCGCATCGTTTAAACAAACTTTCAAGTAATGGTCTTATAAAAACGTGGTCGCATATGTCCTTCAACTGCAGTCGCAATAATTCTTGGTTTTGCAAAAAACTGCTTATTTTACCCTGGAAAATAAAACGTAAATACTTGTACAAACAAAACGAGGGATAAATTCCATTCACATTCCTGCTACTACCTACTCGTACTCACTCTAACAATTCCTGTGTTTTCTGCTACAGTCCAATTATACCATACAATGGAATTGTTGAGAATTGATATTTGTTGCGTCACACAGGTTTTTCGTTTAGGACCTTTGCAAAGGGTGTATTCTCTTATTGCTAAGTTAAAAGCACCCTGTAAAAGTAAGTTTTCGGGAAAATAAAAAATAACTGAAGATGTAATTTGTAAAATGAATAAGTAAAATACAGTGAAATGCACTATGGAAGGCCTTAGGAGGAGGTTCAGATGCAGAAACACACTGTCAGGGATATCAAAGATCAAGCAAAAAGGAGGAGAAAACACTGGCAAACGGACATCGGGCGAAGTGGTGAAAGCATCAGATGCTACCGATATCAACGCTGGTTAGTGATATTCTGATACCTCAATTAATCTATACTATTATAAAAAAGTAAAATAGCTGTGTCTGTACATTGAGGGTTAAAAAATTGTGTTATGTTATATTAACTATTTTGAACATAATTTTTTTTTTGGAATTCTTGTCTGTTTGTTCGCGATGGACGCAAAACTTCTGAACGGATTTTGATGCGGTTCTTTTATTAAAAAAAGATCTTTATTCGAGTTAAAATTTGCCGTATGATATATTGCATTGGTTAAGTAGAACCAGGGATACCTATAGACAAAAAACGATAGCCGACCTCCACTAGCCTTCTCGTATATCGAAGCATTGAATGGAGGAATGATGCATGTAAGGAAGAAAGTAATCCTAGAAAAATGTCACAAATGGAGAATATAAAAAATATTTACATATTCCAACACAGAATCTACCACTAGCAAATATAATAAAATAAAACTTATATAGCTGAACATTATACAATGTAATTTATTGGACACGTTTTATTGAAAATGCCATTAGGTAAACATGATCTGTAATCTACCTGTAATCAACCTTTCAACGGTCCAGCGCTCTTTAATTCTGATTATATTTAATAGTTTCTAAATAATATATCTCCTAAAGCCTACGGGGTTTTCAAAGCCATCTCTTTTATATACTATTTTAAGCTCTGTAATGAAATACCATTTTCTATGACCTAGGAGTGATGGATTTTGAATACAATTTTAATTTTAATTTTGTCTTATCTCTTTGTCTTTTTAAACTACTGAATGAATTTGATAGACTTCTCTTGGTTAGTCTTAAAATGCTACGCATGTTTGATTATCACAATCGGTTAAGTAGGTAGACACGTTGATACTATATAGTCAAAAAACGTAAAAATTTAAATTGAAAAAAAATTGAATGACCGCGGGCGGAGCCGCGGTCATAGCCTCGTACTAAATAATCCTTTGCTAGTTTCTGTTGTTTTAAAAGTTTAGTTCTTGAAATCGGAAGTTTCGAAGTTTTAATGGTCTCAATACTGCGTCATACATAGAGCGTCCGTATTTTACTTCCTTTTTTTTTTTTCCGTGCGGAAATCCTCATGGATACCCACCCCGCGGACAGCGGGGCAGGTTATGTCGGACTCTTACCGACTAAAACCGCACGCCGTCTAGGGTTTTCTGACGCCAGGGTGTAAGGTGGCCCAAAGAGCATTTCCCTCGCACTCCAGGCTTTTACTTCCTTAGGTGAGAAATTTCCAAAAATCACTCTTTACAAAACCGACCCAAGCGTTCTCACAAAAACACGATTGTGCAATCTTCCTACTACATCAACATTATAAACAGATTAAACTACGTTACTATTCATTGTAAGTACAATTTTTTTGAAGTCCAAACGTTATACGATGTTTAAATGTTTCATATATATTATGCTTTATATTTTTGGGATAGGTTCAATGATGGACCAAGTAAGTAAAAATATGAAATGAAACATATTTGAAATAATGGATTAATTTTAGGTATGCGTTTGGTTCAAAGAGATACACTCATTACTTCTGTTTCCGTTTGTGTCATGCGACTCAAACTATATAAATTTCCAATGAAATGAAGAGTTTTATTTTTCGGTTGTTGTTTTATACCTGAGCACTCAGACATAACTGATTGCACAATATAATCGTTCTTATCAAATTCATTCACACAAATATAATTATCTATTTCATTAAGTAAGTATATAAATATTTTTATACATTATGTAATCCTACAGAATATGAAAATCTAGGCATCGTCGCCCAAAAGCAGCCTTGTATTTGACATTTATATTTTGTAACATCACATTTTTGGCACATCTCAGTAGATACTACCTACAGTAGTCTAAGACCTCCAGCAAACGTTAAGGTAAATGAATGACGCGAAATATTGGATATTGTGTTGTTTATTAATAACATGATTGCGAAATATTTTACCTACTATTACTTTTATTTCAGTTATTGAGATTGTTGTTTTTCTAAATCAATGTTTTGACATTCAAAATGTTTAATTTTTAGGGTGAGTTCGTAGCAAGGGTGACTAAACATGAAACTTGTAGAGGTCCGAAACGCAAAAACTGCACTAAGAGTATATCTGCATTAGAAGAAGAGGGTCTTTTCAAGCTTGATATTCTAATTATGGAAGATATAACAGTAATCAGAGTGAGGTTTTAATTATTTATTTATTTTTCAAAATATATAGGTTATCGAACCTGTGCTCGACGCGAACATTTGATAGTATTCGTACTAACGCATGCAAGTAATTCAGCGCTATTTTAAGCTGAATCATCTAACAGTTTGTTTTAGAGCTATCATCTAATGTTTGTTGAGATCTGTTGTATTTTGTTAGCACAGTTAAGTAGAGTGTCGTTAATCCCGTGCTTCAGTAATTTGGCACGTTCAACAATCTGATACGCTTAAATTTATCAGTGATGAAAAGATGTGTAAAAACGTATAAATATCGTCGTGTAGAAATATTGAGGCCTCTAAATATTCCTAAAATGAAAACCCAATACAGTTTTATTTGCTTCAAATCCCGTGTGGTATGAGTCAAAACACTATAGCCGCCAATTTGTTAGTTACTTAGCTACATATTCCCTTCTGAAATTAGTATATTAGGAATGTTTTGTTAGGCTTTTTGACTAACCAATATTTCCTTTGTATCAATGAGCAAAATTACTTTTGATTGATTTAGGTTTTCATCTTTGTTTTTTAATAGTCTATAGGCCCTGTTGACCACTATCTCATGCGATAAGGTTAGTGATGACGTGGTCGACGATGTGGAGCACGTTGGAGTTGATTTTCCTGGCGCCCACTAGTTTGAAGATTTTTAAATTTTTCAAAGAAGTGGGCGCCAGTGGAATCAATTGAATAGACCTCAAGATTCACCCTTGACAGAAATATTAAATTTTTCTAATTTTTCAGGGTAAAATGATTGGAGTATTAAACAATGTCGAAATGCTTAGGGTAAATTTTAAAAATGCGTGTGAGCACGTTTTTTTGAAGCCTGTATTCCAGATGCTCTATAATGAAACCGAACGCTGCGGTATTTTTAAAGTAATAATTCTTTTTTTACAGTCGTTTGAACTTCATAACTGACTAAATAAATACATTATCAACTATTTAGAGTATTGTATCAATATTGACACATTGCATTGCATTGAAACGTCATTGAAACATCATTTCAATGAAATCGACATTTAAACAGATAGCAAGATTAACCTCAAAAGGAAAAGATAATAATTTTACCATGAACGTATAAATAAAACCTATGGATGGAATGCATTTTCTTTAGCCCTTTCTGTCCATAATAAACCTATGGACAGAAAGGGCTAAAGACGAGATTGTGTCGTGTGTGTGACGAGATACGTGCATGAATTTCACAATAATTGTTAAACTAGTTTGTCTAAACAACTAACCTTGTGGTTTCCTTTTCCAGGGTCATCATATGTTTCGCTTGAATATACCGGATCTTATTCGCAAGTTTTACGGAGGCAAGTCCATTTATGGCAACTGGACATTCACGACTCTGTTCTACAATGACTTCTGTAATATACACTGTGACTTCTTTAACGTGATTATTAGTCAGAAAAAGTCTTCGAAGAAACATGTCCACTGAAAATATGTTTATGCATAACACCCTAAGGCTGTTTGTCCACCGCCGCTGTCACCGTCACGGCGCCGAGAACGTGATGACGTGACGGTGCCGATTTAGCGATGCATACATTGGCCATGTACATGGCCCGCACGCCCGCCCGTCTGCGATGACGGGCCGATATGACGCTAATACAAAACCAACCCGAAAAACTCTTGTTTTTCTGTGCCGTGACGGTGACGGCGCTCGTGGATAAACAGCCTTAGTTTAACGTTTAATTGCCATAAACATATTTACAGAGTTCTACTGCGAGTTTTTCACTTATTGATTGTGCCCGAAGTAAGCTATGATCTGTATGATATTGAATCAGCACCACCTTTAGACAAATTTTAAAATAGATATTTAATTAAGTATTTGAAAGTAACCCTATTACAATAAAATATAGGTAATTATCACAATATTTTTTTCTTTTTTCATTTGAACAAAAATTTAAACTTTTTGCATAAGGTTAAGGAAAATTCAGCTGATTTCTCGTCACCAATCATTCTTGACTCTAGGGTCAGCAGTAATAGGGTGTGGTCCGGCACCTCCACGCCGCCGTGCACCCGGGCAACGGAGACGGTAGCGCCTCCCACTCGCTGGGGAGACGCTGCTGCCTGCGGCAAATGACGATCGAGGCGGGAGTGGCCTCTAAAGGGCTGCTTGGTGCTCGTCCCACCATTTTGGGACCGTTGATGGCCCGGGGTTAGCGGGTTGTGAGGGAAATGCCTTTTAGGTAACCCTATACCTCTATAATTGAGACCAAAGACGACGTGCGGTTTTAGTCGTTTCGAATCCGCCGACGGGGATTTTCAGACGAAAAAAAGGGTTGGCAGTAATGGTTAGTAGGCAAAAAATTGCAGTATTGGAAATATCCCATAACCAATTACCGAAAAAGATCTTAAGAACATGAATAATGAAGGTTCCTTTGTTTCTTGTGGGGTATAAAACCTTAAAATATAGTTAGGTAGGTACTCAGAAACTATCGACCTTTTTAAGTTTTATGTTCGTCATAGTCACTGATCTGTAGATAATACAGATCAGTGGTCATAGTAAATATATTAATTTGCAAAAAAGGTACATGCAGTAAGGTTTGCTTTGCATTGTATTACAAAATAACGACCATCCGTGAAAATGCTTTGAGAGATGTCATGTTTTGATAAAAGTAAATACCAAATATTATGGCTGTTTAAACACAAACAGCATTTATATGTTTGAATAATACCTTTGTAAGTTCAATTCAAATTATAAATTGATCGGTAAAATAATAACTGTTGCGGGATTTATACCGGGTGTCCCACGGCGATGTCACAAGGAGAAGAAATATCTTGCAACGGAGTTCGAGAGGGCTATCTTAAAACCGTAGATGGCCCGGGGTCAGCTAGGGTACGAGGGATATGCCTATTGGGTAACCATATACCCCGGTAATTAAGACCTGAGACGGCATGAAGTTTTAGTCGGTTCGATCCCGATATAACAACCCCCGATGGCCGACGGGGGTGGTATCCATAGGGATTTCCGCACGATAAAAAAGGGGAACTATCTTAAATAAATCTCAGGGTGTAAATCTGGCGGATTTCGTAAAATCCTGATGAATGCCCAAAGTGGCAGGGCCCACCTATAATTTCATACCCATGAAGCTATTAAAGAACCAATATCTTCAACCTCCTTAGTACCAACCAATCTGGTGTATTGCAGGTGGCGTCACCATCGCTTCAGTATTACTAATTGACTTTGATTTGGGAAGTTAGCAAACAATATTAATAATAGAAGACTATTTTTCATATTACACCACAAAACTTATCCTCTTCTCAGTTTCTAGAAAGTATTTATTGCGATGTTGTTCTACGGAACTACTGATAAAATTTTAAGGCTACATACAAACATTTAGTTTAGGCAAACTGTAGCTCATACTTATACAATTGACGAAAGACTTATCTAATATTAGTAGCAGGTGTAGTGTCTTGTGAAAAAATAAATTAAATTTGTACTTGGAAAATAGATGGATCGGTTACGGACAGATTACGTCTCTTTTTTCGAAGCATATTTTTGATTATAGGGTAATTTATGTATTGAAATCTGACAACACTCATATGTATGAATGACATTTGACAGTGACAACTTCAGTTCCGATTTTCACAATTTCGCAGAGAAGCTGGTAGTATATTAAACTTGATACACACGAACTAAAATGTTGGAACACGCGATATTAAAGTGCAAATGATCATATATATAATTCTGATATCTTTAGAATTTGCCTGTTTATGTTGTGTAATCGGAGCAGGAGGACTATGGGCCGGTACGTCGTCATGGACCAGGCCAAGACATAGAGATGAACAGACCATAGTTGCTGGTACAATATGGAGTCAAATAATAATACCCATAGGGCTAATAATAACTGTGGTTGTTGAAGAACCTCTTGATACTATGGTGCTTGGATATTTCTTGATCAGCGGTGTAGTGATTATGTTTACCACGGGTATTTTACTGGTTTGTAACACTGTGTACCTTATACGTCCTCGATATAATTAACATACGTGCGCCTAGGTTAACTTTTACCGTGTTGCACCTTGTGAATTTTAACGTCAATTTTCTGCGCCAATCTCTCTACGTGTCCAAACCATCAAAGCATCTCTTTCTCTATCTTGGTCACTACATCTTCAAGTTAGCTGTTCCTTACTCAGTCCATTACCATCATGCCAGGTATATTTTTCGGACTTCTCATTCCTGCAGTATTTAGTTTTCTTTCATACTCCTACCACACTCAAGTCTCATTATCATGAAGTGAGGGGGCACTCCTCTGTGTCAGTCTCTATAGTCAGTCCCCCAGTACCTACCGCTCAGATACGTTCTAGCCGATCTTAAAACCATGCAGAGCTTTCTTCACATGCCTTTCAGCCATCAAATTGTAGTTTAATACTACTGTTAAAGTTGACGAAGTACGAGACTTGAAAAGCAACTCTAAAATCCTTTATTTGTTCCGCTTTTTCTCCTTCAATAAAAATTGTACAGATTCTCATGCTTTATTCTCTTTTAAACCCGTTTACCTCCGTCTTATTTACTTACATTGCCTGAAGCGCCTACTCTCGTGATCATAACCATTAACATCGTTCAAGAGGCATTTGCCGCTTAATCCATAAGTACTCTCTTACAGTTTTTTCGAAAATAAGTTGATAATTCTAGCAAAATTTCATCACGTCTGTGTCTAACTGTGTCTAAAACATGAAGTGAGGGGGCACTCCTCTGTGTCAGTCTCTATAGTCAGTCCCCCAGTACCTACCGCTCAGATACGTTCTAGCCGATCTTAAAACCATGCAGAGCTTTCTTCACATGCCTTTCAGCCATCAAATTGTAGTTTAATACTACTGTTAAAGTTGACGAAGTACGAGACTTGAAAAGCAACTCTAAAATCCTTTATTTGTTCCGCTTTTTCTCCTTCAATAAAAATTGTACAGATTCTCATGCTTTATTCTCTTTTAAACCCGTTTACCTCCGTCTTATTTACTTACATTGCCTGAAGCGCCTACTCTCGTGATCATAACCATTAACATCGTTCAAGAGGCATTTGCCGCTTAATCCATAAGTACTCTCTTACAGTTTTTTCGAAAATAAGTTGATAATTCTAGCAAAATTTCATCACGTCTGTGTCTAACTGTGTCTAAAAATTTCTAAGGAATTAATTGTTATTTGGTATTGTTTTTTTCTATTTATATTTGGTATTGTCCATTCTAATAATAAATCATAATGTTGCAGATGTTACGTGAGTGTTTTGCGTTAGACTCTAGAAGAGAATCTCAACGCTCTCCAATTCACTCCGCTCAAAGTCGAAGAAGGTCGTCCATCAGTACTACCACCAAATATGATTCAACCTATTTCGCAATAGGATTCTTAGTCACCGTAGGTTCAGTACTCAAGTTTACTGAATTTATAATAGTCTGTGGCTTTCAGGACTGATTTATTATTACTTTAGTATGTGTAATAAGTGAAGATTATGAAAACTATGATGATGTAAAGGCATTGCTTGTCAAAATTACAGCTCGATTTTATCATTAATCTCGACTTCTTTGGAAGTTTAGAATTTGTTGATTTTTATACTTAGATTATATTTTTACATTATTTATAAAGTAGTTTTATTTATATGTAGGGGAGACCAGGTATGAAAGTAACAATTTTAACATTTTTCGCCTAAACTCTCAGATCTCTTGAAATTTATGAATTGATTGATTTTTCAACTTTATTTTAACACTAGTTTCAATGCGACTGGTGTCACAGATTTTGGCCAATATTAACTTACAAAAAATGTGGAATCTGTTACAAACAACCCTACCCCTAGGGTTGGTTGTAACTGTGCAAGGGGATAGTTGTAACATTGTAAATAACAACAAAGATATGTTAATAATCAACATTATATTAAAAATGTATTAAAAATGTACAGTATTATATATATATAAAAATATATAGAAATCATCTTCTTGCATCCAAACACTTCCATTTGCCCTTCCAATTGACCCTTGGGGGGTATCACGATCGAATATAATAATATTTACACCTTTTTTCTAGGAAATATGAACATTAGAGGAATACTATTTTCAATGGCATTAACTGTTATGGCTACTGTAACCAGCACACTACGCTCTGCATATGTGACTGAGCTTACTTGCTTGGTGTCTCTCCCTACAACAACTCTATTTAGCTTTCGAAGGATGGTTAATTGGTTATACCAGTTTGATCCATATTTTATATGGCTGATGATGTACAATGTCTCGCTCAAGAACCTCAGAAGACTCGTTGAACCTTCTTCAAGCATTTTTTTTGGCACATATGGATATTAAGTTATATGGCACAGCTGATAAGAATTTGTTGCATCTCTAAACGGTACTTTTCTCAGAAGTACTTCTTCCGCAGCCAAATCCATATTTTTTTCTGTAACCTCTGCTGGTGCGTTTATGATTGTTAGGCATTCTAGAATAAGAAAATAAATTATTAGTTCCCTGAAAAATAAATAAATACAATAAAATATGCTTTGTAATACCACGATCATAATCGGGATGAAAGTAACAAATCGTTACTTTCATCCCTACGTATAAATTTTCCCGAATTTGACAATTACATACTCGGTAATCTAAAAAAATCACTAGAAAGTCACCGTTTGATATACTAATATAGAAAGACGAATAGTTATGCTTTTTGATTTATACTTAACACGCAAGCTAAAGTTCAACATCGTAAAAACAAACACACTTTAAAAAAAATCGAAACTTACTTTTAACATATTTTGGCGGGATCGACTCGCCACGTCCAGAACCAAGCGCCACAGCGCTGTGAGCTCATTTGAGGCGAGGGGCGGTGTCAAAAGGCACTTACCAGTGAATCAGTCATCAGTGCAGCCAACATAATTCGTGCAAAAATTCATTTGTTACGTTTATTCCGTGTTACTTTTATACCTGGTCTCCTCTACTTAATTTGTGTATTATATCAAAATGATATACCTAATGTATAAGGTACTTAGTAGACTTAGTTGAACATACTGGAGTAAAGGTAATCCAGTTATAAAATCTACTGGTACACTGCTTCATTAGTATCTAATGGAACCAGTAGATTCAAACTATTATTTTAGTCTGAGATCAAACTCACTCTTTATGAGAAGAATTAGAAGGACATTCGTGTCCAGTATTATAACTTGGGGTTGTAATAAAGGAATATCAACGAATACATTGGGCATGCTTTTAACAAATTTTAGTAATGATTAACAATCGGGCAATGGTGTTCCTCTGACACGTAGACAGAGAATAGTATACTCTGACATAAAGGAAGGATACTCCAACCAGCCTAGGCGCCACCCACCTGTCACCGTAATCTCACCATGAGGTAGGCTATGTGCTTGTTTACCTCCTTGCTCGCTCCCCACTGTGCCATCTGCTAGTCAGAGGGACACGTGGAGAGCCTCGGAGCAGTCCTCTAGAGGGCTACTCCCACCCCGGCCGGATTGGCTGCAGGCAGCAGCGTCTCCCGTGGCGAATGGGAGACGCTGCTCGCCTTCATTGCCTAGGTGCACCACGTGGAGGTTCCGGCCCGCACCCAGTAGTACCTACCTATTTACAAAAATGGCCGTATGTGTGGAATTAAAATCAGTACACTTAGAAACTCAACGTTTATAAGAAACTAGCGTACCCGCGCGCGGCTCCGCCCGCGTGAATGTTGGCTATCGCCATCAAGTCTTTTTTAAGCTGAGGGACTGCCCGTACTAACTTTCAATGTCTATTCCTTCGCAATCAGTGGTTGCAGCTAAACGTATTCATTTCATCTCAAGTTCTATCAAACCCTTCAAAGTACAGTGACATGCATCGCGGCCAAAGCCTGTTTATTTACCATCATTATCCTTTTTCATTGTCTTCAAGATTTTATGGGGATTAGATAGCTGCTCTGGTCAAAGTATGTGTGACTCGGAAGAGGCCCTTTGAAAAACCCTTTCATCATAATTGCATTGCACTTTCACATTCTATGCACTATTTCAAATTAGTGAACATTATTTATTTCCGAAAATCTGATTTTTTTATTATTAAAATCCTGCTACAGACATTGACATTATTTTGACAACCTGATTTAACATTCAAGAAGTTCATGAAATAAAGAAAGAGGATATACTAATACTAAATACCGGTCAAGTGCAAATTGGGCTCGTGCACGCAGGGTTCCATACAAAATTGTGTTGAGGGGGATTTCCACACGACAAAAAAGGGGGCGAACTTAACTTTGTTGCAGGGCTTCTTGTCTTGAATGACAGACATTATACATTTTTTTTGGTGAAGTAGGTAATATTTATGCTTTCCGAACTTTTCCCTATACTTATGCTATAAGATTTTACTTTCTGCAAAATATCTGGATTCTAGCCCAAAGGGAAATACCCCTTTTTTTCGTGCACAAAAACCCCGTCGGGCTTCACCTCTACGGAGCCAACGGAGAAGTTGGTATGTCGGAGTGCTACCAATGCCTGTGTGATCGAGTAATCTGGTGTGTCCTAAAAAGGATATCCCAGAAACGCCAACCGGTTCCGGCCACCAGCACTGGCGACCTGGACGTGTTATTAGGAATCTAAATCCCCCATCTCTATAAAAAAGCGCACGTGAAAAAATATAACACCCTGCCATCCTGGGTCTGCTTCTGCTAGGGTGACGGTTAGTCTCAACCGTCACCCTAGGCCCTCACTCATGGAGGACGGAGATGGTTCTGCGAACTACGCCGCCCGGTGCGCCTTCATCGGCACGGGGGAGTGCTTGATCTCTCCCGTAGCTTTTCCACCACCACTTCTGCGCGCATTACTGCCTCGCAAAAAAAGTGGTGGCGTTCCACATACTCTCTATGGTGACCATGGTCGGCACCAGGGACCTCACCATGAGGCTTACCCCACCGACGTCTGCTTCTAGGACATGGCGCCACTCTATCCACTCTGGAGACTCTACCAGTGTATGAAGAGGTGGTGTACCCACAGATCAGCCCCGGCAATGGTGGCATTCAAACGTCAGCACCCTGCCTACGCAATGCAGGAACTCACCAAAACAGCCATGCCCATAAGTAAGCCTTGGATAGCTCAGGGTCAAGGGTTACCTTAAACTTCAGCGTCTGTAGACCCAAGATGGAGTTCGAGTTTAGTCGGTCAAGTCCGATATCGTTCCCTACTGGCCAGAGGAGGGGAGAGATTCGTGGGGATTTCCGCACGAAAAATAAGGTACGGCTTCCTAAAACTCTCCGATTGCGGTGCAGGTGACTCACTAACGTCGCCGAAGGTAACTTAACGACCTCCGTCCTCCATGAGTGCAGGCCAGGAGATGGTAGGTCAAGCCACCTATTAGTCGATAGTGAGACCACAGTTTGGATATTTCGCTTCGTGTAATGCCAAGCATTATCCGTAACATTCCTTTTATCTAATTCAACTTGATGCCTCTACGTGTTCTTAAGAAAGAGGTCTTGACAGACAGGCAGGCGGATAACGAAGAGATAAGGTTTTTTTTCTAATCAGGCACAGAACCCTAAAAATTTATACATTCTATTTACTTTTGAGGAAAAAGAAGTAAAGGATACTACTCTATGAAAATTTAGACAAAGTCAATTTTGGTTCCTGTTGCTATGACAACTATTATAGATGGCGATAAAAACGTTTGCAACATCTAATTTTCTTTTTGTTACTAAATTTCCTGAATGAATCATATATTTTTAATTATGTTATATGCTATTCGAGGCGAAGACAAATCCAAAAAATCATAGATCATGAAAATCTGTTCAGCCGTTCTTGAGTTCTGGCAAAAGCACGTTTTTAGCCCTTTTTAGGGCTTTAGGGTTCGAATTTTAAAAATTCCTTTCTTAGTACACCTCTACGCATCAAAACACACATATTCTGCAAATTTCAAGTCTCTATGACCAGCGGTTTAGGCTGTGCGTTGTCTCTAGGTCAGTCAGGACTTTGAATTATATAGTATAGATGAATGAAATGACACTCAAAAAGATTCAACAGTTCTAAGTTTATAAACACACACGTGTCACGGTAAAAATACAAATCTATTTTGGTACGGAAATCCAACTTATAGCCATGTCTCCCCTCCCCATCCCTTCCTAGCCCTCCTCCCTACTCTTCAGGTTAGGCAACGCGTGTGTGACACCCTTAGTGTTGCACACGTCCATAGGTCACGGTGACCGTTTCCCATCAAGTGGGCCATGTGCTTGTCTGTCACCTACCTACGTAGTAGGTATATATTAAAAAAAAACGTGGCCGAGTCTCCTTGGTATCTTCATAGCTCCACTGACCCACTACAGTGGAGACATCAGTACTTAAAAGTCCTCGTGGCCTCACTGGTGCAGATGGGGAGTGGGGCTACGAGTCCGAAGGGTGACTGAGGAGGACTCGGGGATGTGGCTGGGGGACGTGGCTCTGCTATCACAGTTAGCCCTCTTACCTGAGATAACTGTTGCAGACTATCTGCAGGAGAGGCAAGTCTACTACAAGGACTGCGACAGACATTTATGCTACAGGAACAGCGCATGACATGGTGTTCTCACGCGCTTTTCCTGAGGGGTTGGTGAAGTATCGGCAACTTATCGCAGCAGTTGGTGTCAAATTTCTTGCTGTCGACTATCTTTCGCTGTAAAGGCCCACATATTCAATACTTACAATTTATTATTTACAATTTTTGGTGCACTTATTCATACAACACTTATTACTGTTTATACAACATCGGACGGAAAATTTTAAACCCGGTTGCATATTGAATGCTACTTAATAACTATTTAATATCGGTGATATATAAAATTTCACTTCAAATTTATAGCTATTATTAGTGTTATACGCATAAAAATTAATACCTATTTTGTAATTAGATATGATTTATTAAATTATGTCAGGATTATAGCAAGTAGAAACATGGTGGTCTTTATCTACACCATCAGGAAAGACACGCCCTTTTTCTGATGGGGTAGACTTTATAATACTTTATGAATGTACGAATATGTTATATATCATTATTTTGTAACGACCATGTAGGTATAATTGGATCATTCCACTTGATTACCAGTACCTACTGATGTACCTAGTTAAAATACTAAATATTTTAGCTGCATCGAATTAGGATTTGACATTGAAGAAATTATTAGTACCTAGGTAGGCATTTGCCATAGGACATATCTTTTCTAATATTTTTAACCTTTGTGTTATCGATCAATATCATTACCTATAAAAGCTAAAAATATTTTTGTAAAATTGGTCCTCATCAATTAGCTATGTTTTTTTTAAATAATATAAGCCGATTATTTTTTGCAACTGATTTTTTTGTGTCAAAATACCAGAAACTTAGGGTAGAATAAAAGTACTTATAATTATTCTCCTATCGCGATATTTAATAGCAACGCTTAGTCTGTACCCTTCCTTTAAGAAGTAACTACGTATATAAAGTATTCAATGTTACTCAATATTTTAGTTCGACTCATGTGCGAGGGATTAATGTGCAGCTCGTTAAGATGCCTTTTGGATTGTAAGTGCTAACAAAGTTAGATTAGCTATCATTTTGGTTAACCTAGAACAATACGCGATTTTAGTTTTGACACGAGCATCGGGCAGATGAATGAGAAGCCAGCTGAGATCGGTTTATTTCGGTTCTCTCTATTGCACATCAGACTGTAAGTTTCGTATTTTTATAGAATAGGTGAAACTATTTGTGTTCACAAAATACTAGTTGTTGCCCGCTGCTCCACCGGCGGTTGGTGATGATTTTTTGGTGATATCTACGTTTCTATGGAATTTTAAGTCTGATCAAGACCTTTCTAATGAAAAAAAAACAGCTTTAAAAAATCTTGAGTAGTTTTCCGTCCGTCGCGAACAAACAGACAAATTAAATTAAAAAAAAATCCCTGTATGCAGAATCGTTCAATAATAAGTATATTTTTTAAATATTTGCAATATATGTATTCAAATCACGAGTGAATAGGATCCTTCTAGGCAAGCGTGATTCAATATAGACCATATCGTTACCATCATTGAGATAGTGGTCAAACGTAAGCCTATACTGAATAAAAAAGTATAGACTTAACTAATTTACAATTTCATAATAGTAATAGATTAAAATTGTGATGACGATGCCGGTTCGAAATATTCTGACCTTTTTATGAAATATGAAGCTGTATTTTGTGGTGTAGGGTAGAGAGAATGTTTTATAAAAGTGAACCAAGCCGATCACATCTGGACCCTTACTATTTTGTCCGACTAGCCAAATCAAAAGCCTAGGGTAGGTCTGCGGGTATTTTAATTTAGATACTTACTAACAATTATTAAATACAATAGTTGTACTAATGAGTGAGTTATCGTCGAAAATTCATTTAGATTCGAATTCACAGTGTGACTATCGCTTAATGTTTAAAAAAAACTACATCAAAATTCGTTCAGTAGTTTTTGCGCCCATCGTGAATAAGAATTTAAAAAAAAATTGTTCTTCGATCCTTTACATAAAACCCGATTTTTTTCTTAAATAGCTCCAATGTACTGCAATTATTTTTACAATTTTATAATATCGTAGTATAGAGGTTAAGAAGTAAAATTACGAATAAATCAATTATGCGTTTTATTATGGTTAGTCTAAAGTAAAAATGAAACTAAACTGCAATATCATTTCAGTATTCTTATAACCGGGTTGCTGGCGTTTGGTGCTTATTGGACTACCAAGTACTTGATGAATATGCCCGAGGTCAAATCAGGGATCGCGACTGAAACATCTACAGGATCTTCAACGCCTAAATTGTAATTACTAATCAGTAAAGTGATTGCCCGCAATTGATCGAAATAGCAATAAAATGTATTTAGTTGTTTACATGCCTAAATTAAGGTTTTTAATTTTTAATAAAACTTGATGTTTTGATCGTTGTTATTTTAGAATTTTAGTCACCAGCTGGACCTCGCCGGGCTTGCCCGTGGGGTATTTTAAAACCCCATAATTTTTAGTTTTATAAGTATAATACTTATTAGGAATCTACCGAATAGTTATGATTACTACTCCACTCCCTTGGATAGTAGCATGATGATATATGCCTATGACCCATACAAATTGACTCGTCGAAATCGTCGAATTGACGAATCGATAAAAATGTACCTAGGTAATCTATACATCCATACCTACAAAAAAATAAATTTGAAGTGTCTGTTTGTAACATTAAAAAAAAACGCTTTTTACTAAGCGCATATAAATGTACAAAGTCGCGGGCGCAGCTAGTTTAATTTAAAATTAATTTAAGTTTTCTTAGGATACTCAAACACTAGTATAGAATTTTGAGAAATGAATATGTTTTTATTGTTAAGTTCAACTAAGTATTTCGTGTAAGTGTTTAGTCAACATTAATCATTGTTCATTTCGAAAAATGTAAAGATTCATTTACAGAACTCGGAAGGAACGGACTGCTTCTAAATGAATTCGCACTTTATGCAATTACAATTCCCAATCAATGGGTACCTACCTTGTTATTATAAAATTGTAAATTGCCAGCAACTTGGTCCGCGTGCTTTTAGATTTTTAAGGTTTAAATTTTTTACCCGTTTTTTTTTTATTTTTATCTTATCTGCCACCTGAGTAGGTAGTATACCTACTCAGGTGGCAGATAAGCACACGGCCCACCTAATGGGAGGTGGTCACTTATTCCAAGATTAAATTACCTTAAGTTACTTCTTGTTACAAACCGGAACAAAAAGACAGACAGACAGATTTATTTTAAAATATTAAGTATACTATTTTTGTGTATATATCGTGTATATACCTATCCAAATGCCTGTCTGTCTGTTTGTCCCAGGTAATCTCTAAAGTGGGTAGACCGATAGCCAGGTGTTCTAAGGCTTAATTTAGGCTATGTTTACTTTAGAAAAATAGTAGACGGAGCCATGAGCATAGCTAGTTTACATATAAAAATCGCTGTTTCTAATCATAATTACATATATGTGATAAAATATAGTCAAATATTTTTTAATTAATTTCGTTAGTCATGAAAACGTGTCTTTACTGAAACAGAGCTTATTGTAACGTAAGTACGTACCGTTTCGTATGTCATTCATTTTGTTACTGCGACTGTCATTGTATTGACAGCTCCTTAACTATTCGTAAATAAGTACATTGCAGACAAGAATATGGTATACGGATTGTAAGTGAATATTATACTGTTCCGATTTATTAACTGACTTCAAAAAAGGAGGAGGTTCTCAATTCGACTGTATTTGTTTCATGTTTGCTACCTCAGAACTATCGACTGGGTGAACAGATTTTGATGATTCTTTTTTTGCTTGATAGCTGGCGCTTTCCATGTAGACCCATTTCAATTTGGACCGTTAAAATAGGGTTTTTATAAGAATTATTAACGAACAAATTAAAATTAGTCATTAATTGAAACAAACAACAGTGTAAGTCAAAATAAGCTTGCATAAATCCATAAAAAACAATCAAAAGCGACTCGAGTCTAAACTCTCAAATGTATCGGTTTATAAATAGTTTTTCGAGAATTTATTCCCGGGTGAAGCCGGGTCCTGAGCTGCTAGTAATCGATAAATATCCTATAGAGTAAGATCCCAGGGTCTATAATCCTTTAGCAGGGCCACCAGACGTCACGTATCTTCTGACTTACGAAATTTAGAAGATAGAGTAGTGCCTACCCATGTCAGAACCAATGTATAGTTACGCATATTTAGTTTAATTTTTGTTAAAAATTAATTTAATGAAATATTTCGTAGTACAGTAATAGCTAGTGTATTATGTTCATAATTAGAGATAACGACTATCGCAGCAATAAATTTATTCGAATTATTTTTGCAGCGTTTTAATTGGAACTGTTTTGGTGGGAGTCATTTACTGGATGTCTTCCGTATGTCAAGAGCCGGAAGCAATGTGGTCCCCTGGCAGCGGTCTTTTAAAACCAGAACCGTGGTTGCAGACTAATTATGGTGGATATGGTGGATGGTCTCCAAGTGAAACCCAATATTCTGGGTGGTCACCGGGTGCATATTTAAATTTATTTACTACTACAAGCAAAACTACTAAAAAGAGGTGGCCTGGTAAAACTAAGAGACCTAGAAAACCCATAACGTTTCCCACTAAATTACCTACTCAACTACCAGAAATTATACCACCATCATCATCATCATCAGAGATAATAGACGTTGATGAAGAAACTCCGATAACCACAATGTCCGAAACGCCATCCACTAGCGAGGATGCAAAGATACCACCTTCAGATACGGAACCAACTTTTGATGAATTCAGGAAACCAGGGGATCAAGTAGTAGATGCCGATAAATCTTCAGAAGAGGTACTCAGCGAGTATAAGCCCCAATATCCCGACTTGACCTACCCAGACGCACCTATTTGGAGAAGCAATGATCTGAATGAAGAAGCTTATGAAGACAGCCCACGTGACTTAGCAAATACTCAGCCGCCGAATAAGCTCCCAGTCGAAGGTTGGGGATATGATTACGACAATACGGGTTAAATGTAATGTAAATAATAACGTAACAAGTTATTAATTTAAAAAGCTATTTTAAAAAACAATATTTCTATTAGTGCCTCAGAGAGCACGTTAAGCCGTCGGTCCCGGTTGCCATACAAATATCTATGACAGTCGTTACGGGTAGTTGGAGCCCACAAAAGTCCAACCAGTGTAACTTGGAACTTCAATATCGCCATTGGTCATAATGACCATTGGTTGTGGAGGTCAGATGGCAGTCGCTCCACGGAAAATATCGAAGTTCAGCCGCATCACAGTTAGACTGGAAAGCCGACCCCCACTGAGTCGGAAAAAAGGTTCAGAGAATGGTGATGAATCTTTCTAGTAAATGCATAACCAGAAAGTTGCAGTGTATGGTTCTGTATAACATTGCATACCGTAGGTATATATGGCGTCCCGCAAGGTTCATTGTAATGAAGAAAGGAAATGAAATGAAATAAAAAAAAGAAATACCTAGGTAATTGCTTTTCATTTAATATTCAGCTGCTGTTGCATGTATATAATATATTTTAAAATATTTCCTTTATTTTAAAATAACATTTGGGTTTAATATTGAATTCTGATCGTTATTGTAGCAATCACTGTAAGACGTGGGTGTACTGTACTTTTTGGGTATTTCATTCATTTGTTTTATTACATTGAAATTGATTGACATTTTACTAAAATCTATAGAAGAATTTATAAAAAGTTGATAAGTACAGTAAGTACTTACTTGTTATTTTTTCTTATGTTGAAGTATCCGAGGTACTTAAGTGGGTAATATCTGTAAGGTTTACCTTAATCAATAGTGCGACACAATAGTGCTGGTAACACAAAGCTAGATGACTTGTTATTCTGGCCCCTACATAAAAACTAAAGTTATAGGCAATGACAGATACAGGGTCAGGAGCATAAAGGGGTTAAGGGGTTTCAAGAACTTTACGGAGCTAGTCTGTGTAGATTCTCTGCGACTGTATAGTAGTTCTTCTTATTCTTAGGTTCTTGTGTCTGACAGCGTCAGCAGGTGGTCTGAAAATAGAGACTGATGAACTTAGGTAGATACTGATCTTATGGAAAGAAAATCAACACCGTGTTCCCAATAGCGGGAGTAATTGGTATATGTTTGCCGACTGTGACGCCACGCCATATGTCGAGTCCAGTCAAACCGAGCCAATGCCAAGACAACAATACAATTTACATAACCACTAAACTACACTACTATCTACCAATACTACAGTTTAGTGCCGGCAGCCAGAACTGCCAGCCAAGCTCGCTAACTGTCAAATCAATCATTCTCTGAACCTTCTTCCCAACACAGTTGGGGTCGGCTTTCCAGTCTAACTGTGATGCGGCTGAACTTCGATATTTTCCATGGAGCGACTGCCATCTGACCTCCACAATCAATTGTCATTATGACCAATGGCGATATCGAAGTTTCAAATTAGACTGGTTGGACTTTTTGTGGGCTCCAATTACCCGTAACGACAACCGGGACCGATGGCTTAACGTGCTCTCCGAGGCACTAATAAACCTGCGATAAATACACACATAACTTCGAAAAGTCATTGGTGTGTGCCATGGTGAACCTGGGATCGAAGCCGAGACCTCGTCTCAGCAGTCCAATACCAAAACCACTAGGCTACCGCGGTTTTTTTTATTATTCTGTTACATACACTAGTATATATCGAAAATATATCAGTTTGCTAAAAAAAATATGCATTCATTAATAAATAGTCTTGATTATTTGAAATCTGCGTACAGATATTATTATTACTCTTCCGTTTCACAAGACAAGCCTATTGATTTTGCGTTTATTTGCTTTGTCTTGACAAACCCTTTAGTGTGTCATGGTATTCAGGGTATGATGATGATGTGCGAAGGCGGCCATTGGAACCTCTATACTAAACAAGATAAACCTAGTGAGTTTGGGCTCCTTTTGCCTTGGTGATGAGGTGGACCATGGGGTGGGCCCGGTGCTATACGTAGGTTACTTCATCTTGCAGCTAAGCTTTTTAGATGGCTTAACATTCTCCTGACTCGTTGCAATTGTCGTGCAACCTTATCCACATCACCTTATCCAATCAACTTTCTTGTATGCTGTAATTTTACTAGACACATATATATATTTATTCAAATTATTTTTGCCATGACATCCAACGGTGGAAGTTTTCAAGACGTTCAAAGAGGTTTCAATGTGTGCGTGTGGTGTAAGGGATTGATTAATCTTGATGAATTCGTAACCTAAATCAGATGACGGCCATATCGACAATGTTCATAATACTTGTGTAATTGTATCACAACACAACGTAATAATATCAAGGAGGTAGGACACGACGGTATCTCCCATCCGAAATGAGCTGTCCGACTGGGGTAGTACCTTCGCCCTACAGAACACCGTGGCCATAATAATCATCGTGTTGTGTTCCTGCCGGTAAGTAGGGTAGCCAGAGCTCACTGTACCTCTCCTCCCCCATCCCTTTCTAGCCTCCCCGCCCCTTCCTAGCCCTCCCCTTGAATTGAATACTTAAATGATTATTTTAAAGCAATTAGTATGTGAACTATTCTTAATGATTTTTGATCTGACTGGCGCCCTAAGCTGTATAATATATCGGAGAAATTTGAACATCTAGAACGGGTCCAGATACCTCAGCTGTAAGGGACTGGTCACGGGTGTGAGTCTCGTCTTGGATGTTCACTTTTCCGATCAAAAAACATTAGGGATAGTTAGCATACGAATTGCTTCAAAATTTCATTGAATCAAGAAGCATTGGCTTGACGTCGTAGGAGATGATATTGATTTCAATGATCTCACTACTATAGATGTCCAAGACTGCGCGAAGTGGAGAAATGAAATGCGGCTAGTGGACACTTTATTCCGAGGGGCGACTGTGACCTATATTGGTTTTCCTGAAATTTGTTATAATAAAACGCCCAGTGGACGGTACTGCAATCTACTCGTAGCATCTCTTTCAATGACTCGCAATACAATTACCAACAATTGAAAATGAGTTTTCCATGTATTTACAAACTGTTTATTCAACAATACTAATTGTTCAGTTCAGAAAATGTTAAGGCATTTGATGGATTGGGGAAAAAATT
Organism: Lithosia quadra; assembly: GCA_963576445.1. Taxonomy (NCBI): domain Eukaryota; kingdom Metazoa; phylum Arthropoda; class Insecta; order Lepidoptera; family Erebidae; genus Lithosia; species Lithosia quadra. Next base: position 11,416,198 of record OY754880.1, on the reverse strand, counting down.
AACAATTATTAATGTACTTACATCTATGAAGATGAAGTCATGTTTTCAACTCAAAAGTCCTTGTCATTTGTTTGTGTAGGAAGAAAGGAAGTTCAAATGTTTTTGTTTATGTTGCAGACAACTTAGTCAAAACCCTGCTCTTAGTAGAGCTTACCTTTTAACACCTCAAGATATTTCACTAGTTTCAATTGCAAAATATATTTAGACGTTCGCGTCATCAACAATGTGAAGCCATACCCTGTTCTAAGTTACAGACAGCCATCCAAACGTACCTACCTATGTTACCTAGCGACTGCAGCAATGAGGTTCTTCAAGAAGGGCATTAGAAGGTTTTCAGAGGGTCGACAGCGCGAGTGTGACGCGCAAGACCGTGTCAAGTTGGGCGAAAAAAGAAGAAGTTGGGCCGTGTATTTGTCTGCCACCTAAGTGGTATAAAAAAATAAAAAATCGATAATACCTATAGATTCAAAAATTTCTTCCTCCTTTTAAAAAAATAAATGAATGATAACAAAAAAAATACTCATTATTGGGTACCTTTCTTTGGTCCCTTGCCATAAATTTGCACTGTGCTCTTGAAATACTGGGTTCGATTCTTGCTTATAGGTATATTATGTTATTGGGGCTTTTTACTAGCGCGAATAACATAGTCAACAAGTGAATTATTATTTAAATATAAATTTATCCAGGGATTTTTTAACGTTCTAGGTATTATTTAAAAGCTGTCCAGCTATTTTGTACCATTGTCTGCGGCAGGAAGCTATTCTTGGGCTTCTTTTGCCTTTTTACCTCAGTCTTGCATTTCTATCAAAGTTTAATATTTTTAGATGGATAATAATTTATTTAGTAATTTAATTTACTTCGGAACCGTGACTGTAAGAACTTAACCTTACTAAAGCCAATTGTAAAAACCCTATGAATCGTTTTGATTGCGATTTATACTGTCTTAGTCGTTGTCTGAGACCGACGAGTTCATAGACAATTTAAAGTATAAGTTGAGGACGTTAAAATGGTATATGGATTGTAAGTACTCGTACATTATAATATTGTCCCTTTTATCTCTTTTTCGAAAAATATGTTATAATTATGTAACGTCTTCTTCTTATTTTATTTTTACCATTTGTTTTATTTTTATTTATTTTTTTGATTACTTCAATCTTGTGTTTTGAAAATTTATATAATTTTTAAAACAATTCTATAACCTATACCTACCGGGCCCAATTGTGAATGGTGCCAGTTTATTTTTAACCAGGAGCAGCTAGGTATATTAACTTTTGCACTTATTAATTTGACGGACGGACTTGCATACAACCAGTTATCGCATATTTCACACATTTAGAAGTGAAATTCTAAAAAATCATACACGTGTACATTAATTTAAGTAGTCTATGTAGGTAGGTATATGAATTTTAATGCTTCTATTTCTCAAAACAGACAAACTTCGCATATAAATTTTCAACCCCTTATTTCACCCTTTTAGGGTGTTATTTGAAAAACACTGATATACGAGTTCATTTATTAAATTTGTAACTAAAAGGAAGATGAAATTACGAGTATGTGCGTCTAACTTCGAAAATCCGTCATTTTTAAAGTAAGACGCACAAAATTTCACGTTCCTCATTTTGCCACCTTAGGAATGAAATTTCTAAAAATCCTTTCCTAGTGGATTCCTACAACATAAAAGCATCTAGTGCCATAGTTTCAAGAATGTAGGTCCAGCGGTTTAGGCTCTGCGTTGATGAATCAGTCAGAAATAACAACAACAATAATAATATAGATGTATGTCTGTTTTGTTTACAGCCTATTAATTGGCGCGTTTATGATGGTTTCATGTTTATGGGGAGTTAAATACTACAACGCTCCCGGCCGTAAAGATGCGCTTACAACACTAAAGCCTATAAAACCCGGTCCTAGTAGGAAACCAGGTGGTAAGAGGCCAAGGCCTGGTAAGAGGCCAAGGCCTGGTAAGAGGCCAAGGCCTGGTAAGAAACCACAGGAAACGACGACAACTGAAAAACCAATAGTAATTGATGGTACAACTTCTAGTACTACTACTACAACTCATGCTCCTGTTAAACTTCCTTTTGATAAGGATGAACTACAAGGCATTGTGGGTGATGGATGGTTTTCAAACGACATCTATTTTGGATGGGAACAAGGTTCTTATGGTGGAATGGACTGGGGTACGGGTCAAAAGCAACCAATGCCAGGAATGGGAGATCTCAGTTTTCTGGAAAGTGCTCTTGGTGGCTTCGGTGGTTTTGGCATGCCACCACAGGTGCCTGCACAATCATCAAACTGGTTAAGTGATTTACAAAATATATTTGTTCAAGGGGACAAAGGTAATTTTATGGGAGGCGATCTGTTTGGGGGTTGGTTATTTGGGAGTACTACTACTCCTGTTATAAGTACAAGCGAAGGGGAATACGAGTATGTATCAGACTATAATCGTGTTGTTGTGACCGCTGCTAAGGACCATCTCAAACCTCCACCTGGCGGTTGGGGAGTGGATTATAATCCTTATTTCTATTTTTATGGTTAATTCCAATAGGTACAGGTAATTCAAATTCATTGTTTATACTGCCTTGTATCCGATTCGACCTTACCAGGTAAAATAAATAAAAATGGTTGTTAACAAAAAAGTAATAACAGCTTGATTGAAAACGTCTTCAACTTGTTAAACGGTTTTATTTAACTCGAGCTGTTTGTTTGGGTCAAATCTAGTAATTGAAATTTGACCCCCTTCCAGTTGTTGGAATCTATAGTTCTGATGACAATACAATTTAAAACCGTCTAACTTAAAACACTTTTACTTAATTTATTCTTATTTTACTATTAGATAGGTGGGTGAAAATTACCTACAAAAATCTTTAGTTTTAACTATAAATAATCTGTACGAGATAATAATTATTATTATAGGGATTCTGAATGTTGTAGAAATCGTATTTGCATATACAAAATACATTTTTATTCTCGCACCAACAGTAGACTGTGGAAATAATTTATTCTTAACATGTTCAATATTCTTTAACATGTTTTTATTAGGATTTTTTTTTATAAACCTGAAATCATATGTATTATTATAAAATTGAAAAAAAAATACGATTTCTGTATGATTAACGATTATGAGCTGTGATAGATTGGTATGGTATTATGGTATGTATAATTATAGACATCGAAACAATGTAAATAAATGATTTAAAAAATAATATTTGGTACTCTTTTACTTTAATGCCTAAGAATTATAGTTTACGGGCCATTTTTTTGTTTTATTTATTTTATTCATAGGAGTGCCAAAAACAAATAGTGACTCTAAGGTGCCAAAAGCCAGCTTAAAGAATAGTTCTATTTTTCTTAAGCCGGCTTTTGACTATGGGATATAATATATTAATATTTTATAACTCGTCATACATTAAGTGTAATATTATATTATAGCACAGTGTGAACGGTCACATACAAAATGTATGACGAGCGATAAAATATTATATCTCAAGATGTAATATACCTATACCTATACCTATAGAATATTACATAGATATAGTATATTACATAGTCAAAAGCCGGCGTTACAGTTTAGGTGAAGGCAAGATTAACAAAAACCTTAAATATTTTTTATTACCTATTCTCCACCTGTCCATGCTTAGGTACGTAATATACCTATCCTTCTCCTTATAGTAGAGGAGAGTCTCCAATGAGTCAAGACGAATGTTACGTATTAGCTGATTGGGGCGTAGATGAAAGAGATGTCTCTTTTGGTGACCATAGTGAACCGGCTTGTGTAAATACACAACATGAGGGTCTTCATGTTAGTCGTCAATATATGCAATAGTAGGTACCTCATGGCCCGCCCTTGTTGAGGTCAAGAATGAATGCTAAATGCCGGACACTCTATCGGGGCTGACATTGAAAGAGTTAATGTGGTGATACTACTGATCTGCTCCGTGAAGGCGTCGAAGTCAATATTGTAGAGTAATCACACAATACAACTTAAAACATAACAGGTACACAATGATTATGAAAACAAATACTTTATAAACGTATTCATTTGCGAAACAATAACGAAGAATCGACTCCCTGTACAATACTCAATGAATATTCAGAGCTGAATTATTCAGACTACCAAAGACTACATAATATTACTAGATAAAAATGGTTTTGGCTGGTTTGTAAGTATAAATTAAATTGTAGTTTTGTAACTAAACCTTGTTATAAATGACAAACTTATTATAAATAAATTCTAAAATATCTATTCATTTAATAATTTGTTAAAATCTATATACAACTAATGTATAATAGATATTTTAGAATTTAGTTATAATAAATTAATGAAGACAATTTTATTGTTAAACATTTGGACGTACTTACCTACCTATTTTGTAGTACATACTTTAAATATCGAAACAAGATATTAAGAAGCTTACAAAGGATTGTGATTTTGATGTAGAATTTAAATGTGTATCCTATTTATTTATGTGCGTTTTATTAGTATGTTTTATTATTTCAGAGCTTTATTGATAGCTGCCTTAATGGTAACCTTATTTCTTGGCGGAAAACATATTTTGGAGTTGGATCGGCGCAACAACGAAATTACTGTCTCGAACCTTACAGGCATAGGTGAATTTGCTATCGATACCCACAGTTTTAACACACAGATATGAAGTTTTAGGAAGTCGGGTTTGAGAATCACGGTGTCCCCGTTTAGCTCACGGAGAAAGGGAAGGCGAGCATCGCCCATCGCGCCAGGTTGGCCGTTAGAGTGATAGGGGGTTGTCCTGTCACCCCTCCTGCGTTCAGAGAACCAACCTGCCCCTGGCCTTCTCTCCATTGTACACTCAGCTATTCAGAGGGATACGTGGAAAGCCCCCGAGTAGCCCCGTACAGGACTACTCTCACCTCCTCCGTAATTAGCCGCAGATGGCAGCGTCTCCACTGCTTTTGTTCTTGTCCCCTGTGATTGGGAGCAGCTGCCGTCTCCGTTGCCCGTAGTACACCGCGTGGAGGTCCCAGCCAAGCATCTCGAGAGAGTGGAACCTGGGCTCCAAGACGTAGGCTTTGGATGCTACCAAGATTATATTTCGAATGAAGAGAGTTCAGCAATGTTATGTAGGCAAAGAAATTTGAAGAAGCTCTTAAGGTTTTAGTTGTCTAATGTATTACTTTTACGTTTCAGAGGAAGGAAGGCTACTGAAGATAATGACAGGAAAAATACTTTAATTATTAATCTTCATTATTATTAAAAACTGTAAACATTTAAATTAAGAATCAGCCTACCCCCGCCTGCTGCCCTCTGCTAGTCAGATGCACGGAGCGCCTCCAAGCTGCCTTCGGCAGGTAGTAGCGTCTCTCTATGCGAGTAACAGGTGCTGCCGTTTCCGTTGTCCGGGTGCACCACGTGGAGGTTCCGGCCCACACCCAAAATGTGTCTTTACTTCTTTAGAAACCAGTGAAAATAAATTACAAGTACATGCAATCTATAGTAAGTATTAAATTAAAATTCCATACATGTTGCATGTACCTATTAACGTCGAAATTTATTAATTTGCTCTTAAACAAACTAAATCAGGAAATCACACCAATAGTAATCTGCTTCAATTATGTACAAATTTAAATTTCTATTTGATTTATAATAAACCGTAACGTACTTGCACTAAAGACACAACCTACATTGTTGTTTTATTACTATACTCTTAGTATCAAAGAATCGATTTTACAAGGTGGGTACAATATGATATTTATTATTTTCATTTTCGAGCATGAGCTCATTGTTGCAAGGGAAATGACACAATCCAAATTGTTGCCATCTTTTATTGCTACTGCAATTGGTTAAACACTTGTCACTTGTTTATATGATTGCGCTGTTTATTAGTAGGATGTTGATATGTAAATACACAATATTTATATTGAAGAGAATATATTCGAGGGTCAGCCAGATTAATTAATTAGTTGAAAGTAAGCTTCAATTTCGTTAGGACCGTAGTCCATCAGTAGTAGTTTGAAAATGGTGGTTGCTGGATTGTGAGTATATTCATACAATGTATTAAAGTTAAACGATAAAATTATTGTATTGGAAGGTTTGCTAATCCATAGCAAAAAATTGTAATAATTGCAAATACTTTCAGATTATATAAAGTCATTCAAATACTTATGTGTTTTTATATTAATTTACTAAGCAAAAACTTAGGGAAAATTTTTTTCCTTTGTTTTTCAACCTATTTTGTATGCGCATATTTCATTATTTCTATCTTGCTTCGAAACAATTCATAGACCCGTCAGGACAAAGATTCATAGGCTAGTGATTGGTATGAAACCCATTTTGACATTCCGAGGGTTTGCCAATTTTTAAGAGGGCTTTCTTCATCCTTTTCCTCCTCTGGACTGTATCATTAATCATTCTTCTAATGTCATTAAACCTTTCACGTAAGCCCATCAGCTTCGAGTGCTATTTGACGTGCCCTTTTTTAATACATCACCAATTTGCTCATTTTAGGCCTGTCCACTGTCTTACATCTTTGGTTTGTTATTCGTTTTATACTCATTCCTTCTACGTGTCTAAACCACATCAACATACTCTTTTCAATTCGCTTTCAGGCCACACTCTTCATGAACATCTGTATTTCTTTTACTATCAGCCAGCTTAGGAGTCTAGATTGACATAGTCATTAAAATTACTATAATAATACATAGTTGATTTGCCATGTTTGTATGTACCATGCAACAAGGTCCTAATATCGGATAGGTACTCTATATAACAAACAATCGTGGTAGATAGCCCTTCAATTATTATAATAGTAATTTCAGCCAGTTTTACTCTACAAGGTGTTGTTAAAATATCTGTTTTTTGTTTCAGTGCGCTATTATCGGCTGCAATTATGATGAGCGTCTTCATGACAGGGTATTACCTCATTCGGATGGATGCCAAAAACAACGATATTCCCCTTGCCAACCTTACTGGACTAGGATGACCGTTGTTCATCATGCTACTACATCATAAACATATAATTAAATATTAGTAGAAATAAGTCTGTTAAATTACGATAATCTAATAAAAATACTGTGTATTTTAAAATTTAAGTGGATGTTATTGAAGTATTTGTTAATAATGGAATTTTTATGATGCATCAAGATATAGATTAGGTACCTACCTGACTTAGAATATATTAACATGTTTATGTACAAGGACCGTAAAACTTAAGTTCCCTATTTGTTGACAAGTAAATGACTAGAACATACTTAATACGGATTGTAAGTCCTTCATTTTAGTCAGTTCAGTTCTTCATTCAGTTATGTTCAATACAAATAAACAACGTTTTTCGATAATAAATGTAAATTTTGATATCGATTTTAACTGTCAATCAATCTTATCTGAACTACTTGAAAGTAATAAAATATCCCGAACTGCTGGCGTTTTTATTTTATTTTTGATGAAATTGATAATACTTATTTATTTTGATGTTTGTGTACAAAATGTAATATTAGGTATAATTAAATGAAAACAAGGGAAAACAAGGAAAAATAAATAAAATTATATCTTAATATTCTGTTTTTTTTTTCTAAGTACCTACCTGAAAGTTCCAATGATGATGATCGAAAGTAAGGGAAAAGTATGCATGCCCATTTGCAGGACATAAACTGTTGAATCTTATATTCACGTTAAACACAAAAATAAAAAATTGACATAAATAATCTTTGTGTGTTTGGCGAGATGGAGCATTATCCACTGCTGCATAACAGCACTGTCCTCGGTCAATCTCGCCACAACACTCTTCGTGAGGTTGTTGAAGCTACCCCGTACCCAGTTCATCAGGGATGCCATGCGACTTCATTATAATTGTTGAGAAACTGTCAACACCGGCTTTGCCAAACATCCCTGAGGCGCTATAAATATTTATAAATAAAAAATAAATAAATGGACAGAATTGAAAATATGACCTTAAGAACTTTGTAAGAAACTCAATCACAAAATGTTGTTGCACTACGATTATGGAATCATATACCTTAGTTTATAGTTATCATGGTCTTTGGATTAAGGCAAGATACTTATATAGATAAATTTAGGGAGCAAAACTTAATCTGTTAACCAATTGTTCTAAGGTAGGGTTAGACATAACCATAGTGTATATAGCTATAAACTGAGATAATAGTACTATACTAACGTAGCAGCACATGAATCAGTGTGAGGCAAGGCAACGCTTAAAATTGGGGGTTTGCTGTGTTGATGCAACACCAAAACAATAACAATAGAATCCGTTTCTTCTCTTCGAGTCTATGACTAGTTTCTATAACTGTTTTAGAAATTTTGTCGGCCCAAAACTTGGTCTGTTTTCTTCTTCTTTTCTTAGGATGGCGGTGACTCCTTGCATCGGTTAAATTATGTACCTACCGATGATTCTGTCAGCATCCAGGTATAGAATGTTGGGTGCGGGCCGGAACCTCCACGTGGTGCACCTGGGCAACGGAGGCGAGCAGCGCCTCCCACTCGCCACGGGAGACGCTGCTGCCTGCGGCCAATCCGGCCGGGGTGGGAGTGGCCCTCTAGAGGGCTGCTCCGAGGCTCTCCACGTGTCCCTCTGACTAGCAGATGGCACAGTGGGGAGCGAGCGGGGGGCGAGCTGATTGTCTGCGCGCCGACGGTTGGGTGACAGGACGGCCTCCTGTCACCCTACACCCCACCGTCGGCGAAGTGGCGCGATGCTTGCCCCACCCCCCTCTTCGGGGGGTCGAGGGGGCCATCTTAAAACCGTAGATGGCCCGGGGTCAGCTGGGGTGCGAGGGATATGCCCATTGGGTAACCTTACACCCCGGCTACTAAGGCCCGAGACGGCGTGCGGTTTTAGTCGGTTCGATCCCGACATAACCACCCCCAATGGCCGACGGGGGTGGTATCCATGGGGATTTCCGCACGATAAAAAAAAAGGTATAGAATGTTTCTTAATAAATGTTTATAAAATATTGTTAATGGCGGAGACGCCAATGTTAAAGTCATGATTGCGATTGTCAATAAATTATTGTCTCTATCACTTTCGGAAATCAAAACTTGGCCTCTGCTACAGCGCTTTCCGTTGCCCTACGCGGGGCCGCAGGTGAAGGGGCACGGGCACTTACAAGAGAGCAAATAACAGAATCCGTTGAAAATAGTTGCATTTCAAAGGATATCATAGTTCAATGGTGATGAATGCGTTACAGAAAACTGATATGACCTAAAGACATATTATTATTTGTTTATAACCTAATGACTATAATAAACAAGAACCATACGCACATACTGAACTATTATAAAATAAACAGTCTTCAACGGAGTTATGAATAACTTCCGTATTGTTATTATGACAATTGAACAATTCAGTGCATCTTACTTAACGAAACATTAACTCGTAGTCGATACAGAGAGTTTACTGGTTACAGTAATAAGCTAGCAGTAAATAAAAAAAAGTGTTTTAAAATGGCATTTGCAGCGTAAGTTTACCTCCCTAATATTAATATTAACCTCGTTGGCTATTGATTTAACTCCGGTAACCAAACTTTTGGGCTTCGTCGTAGTTGGGTAAAAGGCTTTATCAGTCGCCATCAGTATTAGTCTAACGTATTCCATGTTACAAGCCCCCATAGCATTAGAACTTAACCAAATAAAAATAATAACCATAAAATGTTAAATTTGTTATTGAAGGTAAAAAAATATATTCATAAATAATTTGTTGATTCATTTCAACATGAAGACCGTTTGTAAGTTAGTTGGTGTTCAGCAACCTCTGATGGCAACTGTAGGTTATCCCTATAATTTTATTAATGAATGTATAGAAGGAAAGTCCAAGTAACAAATTATTTTTTTTTATTAAAAAAAGTAACATTACATTTTTCTTGCAGTATTCTTCTAATAGGGGCTATTTGTTTTACTGTATTCTGGACGGGCAGTTTTGTATCTCAAATGTATTCTCATATCAAGGAAACAGATAACTCAAGTATTGCAGCATACGCTCGATCACGTGTAACAACTGTGGATCCATACTTGCATGAACACTTAGGATGAATGTTTGAAGGGTTTGTAGTAATTTTATAATCCTTTTTCCTTGTAATGTAATATTTTTAAAAGGGTTTCTTCGTCTAGGCTCGTAGTTACCTTGTACTTACAAACTATATACTATGCTCAAGATTTATGTATTTCGTTGTTATGTTCTATTGGTGGGGAGAGGGGGGGATCTGAAGATGCTACACATAGGTTTTCTTTTAACCCATATCGGACACCAGCTCCTTACAAGACAATGGAGGAGCATTTATTTCGTTTTTAATGTGTACTATCTTGCCTTGCGAATAGGCACCTGTTTTGTGTGTACCTATTGTTTTTTTAAGTTCTTCTCTGTGAGGAGAAATAAATATTAAAAAATCAGTTTCAGTCTGGTGTCCATCTGATTCCAAACTCCGAAAATGTCAAAAAAGGATATTCTTGTAACTTGTAACCCAAAGGATACGTTTTTTGACATAAATGAATTTGAAATCAAAAGTTTTACATTGTGTTATTTATGTAACATATTTCTACTTGTATTTAATTGTTATGTTGTTGCAGGTATATGTTAATGAGCGCACTCGGTTTTGGTTTTTGGTGGTGGTACAATGATGTTAAGAAAAATTTCCGGGCTTTTGTAAAAGAGCATGAACATTTAGAGAACAATTTAGAATCAAAGCCAGTCTTTTAAATGTTAAGAAATATGGGCTAATGCTTTATGTTAAAATAAGCTATCATGAATTATTACATCATTATAGGCAGATAGATATACTTATATTATATTATCATACTAATATTATATTAGTATTAAGTTCATCAAATACCTAGTAAACATAATGTACAGCCAAAAGTAGCGTAGTTGTAACTAGTGATGGTAAACATTCAGAATTCATTTATTTGATTCTAAAAAGCTAAAAACAGTAAAAATTACGTTTGCATAATTTTATTTTTCAGAGAAAAATAAATGACGCTAGTTAGCTAGTTCTCTTATTATTATTATTATTTGTATAATTTTTCCACGCCATATTACACTTATGATTTGAAAAAAAATAAGGTTCTCAATTTGTACCGTATATTTTTTTGTTTATCACCGCAAAACTCTAATAATAAGATTATATTATTTTACGATAAATAGGACAAAATCAGAATGTTTTTATTTGAGATTCTAGTTTTATTTCTGAATAAACAAATCTATTTAGCCTCGATAATAGAATGACGTAGGTAACTGTATTTTAAAAGAACAATTACGTGAATACCTAATTGTTCTCTTATACGATATTTATTATGAAAGTGAAAATCAATCGTAATTGCCTTTAACGCCGAGCAGAGTGATGGTGGCTGTGATGTAAGTTAATTTTGGATAGATTTTATTAAAATATTTTAATATTTTTATTATAATATAATATCTAATATAGATATCATGCCAGATTTTATTAAATTATCTGATTCTGTCTCTGCCGGAGGGAAAAAGCGTGAGCATAATATTATGTACCTATTCAATCATTCATTTAGCAATCGCGAATATTTTTTTCTTATAGGTACATTTTATTTAAGCATTATGAGTTTCTGGTTTTTCTTAAATACTGTGTTCAGATTTAAAATAAAATGTGGCTTTTATAAAACCACACGTTTATAACACATTTTTAACGAATTTTATATCGCCATGTAGGTATTATTATTTCGCCCTTTCACTATAGGTACCTAGTAGTTATCTATTTCACTATACCCGACGTTTCGGTGGCTTCTTGGTAACCTTGGTTATAATGTGAGATTTAAAACGGTGGACGTCTTTATGTACATATTCCAAGTACCGTATTATTATTACCATACCGTAAATATAATTTATGTATCACTTTTGCAGTTATTATCAATTTAACTATGTTTTTGTTTGATTAATGGTTTATGTGTGAAATAAAGATTATTTTTTAAATACTAGGTATTAAATAATTTATTGTAAATGGTTGAATTTAAAAAAATAATAAATCTGGGTACAGACTGACTACGGATTTTTATACGTTTTATTTTCAGTGTGACTTAAAATCTTACGCATCTTTGATCACAAACAGTTAGTAGCCAAAAAACGTGAAAACCGACGTCTTCGCTATCCTTATCTATTGTATTCGGTTTGTGATCTTGATCGCGAATCTGAAATCAATGTATCGTTCTTTCTATTTGATTCACAATTGGATTACGCACATCTTCTAGTATGCTACTCTATTGTTCCTCTTCGTGATCATATTGTTTATCAAATTCGAATCTACAAACAATATTCCATGTGTCAACATTATTATAGTTACTTTTTTGTTTTACGAGTAGAGGCACAGTCGTCCTTATTTTATTATTGTGAGTTTACTATAAATAGTCCATGTTCTATGAAAGAGTTCAAATACACCTTTCTGTTTTATGTTTTCAAATATGTTATTTCTTTAAAGCTATTAGTAGTAACGATAAAGATAGCATATGTTAGTAGTATATGTTATAGTAAAATAGTGAACTATCTCCTTGTGACACATTTAGCACTTCATGTGAAGGGAACGGGTACTTTGATATATTTATATCAAAATTGACTGTTTTAATTAAAGAGAATAAATAAGACATAGTAAATATCCTTCAGAATTTTCTTTCATTAAGTGATTTTGTGATGTCTAGGAAAACTTAGATAATCAAATTTGATTTCATCTGTACAAAATGGAAGACCGTTGTAATCACTATAATAGTGATATCATTGTTAATAAGCTTCGGTAAAGTGTGCTTTAAGAATTTTAAAAGATGGCAGCTGGACTGTAAGTTATCATCTCAATTTATATTAATTCTTATGTAGATTTGAAAATTAAATTCTCATATACATACGTACGTGTAAGGAAAGAGATAATTGACTTTTTTAAATCGAAATACTACGCTATAGTTTGTGGATCATGTGGCTACAATAGTGTTTTATATTATTACAGCGTCTTATTCTTTGGAATCGTCGCGTTCACAATGCTTTGGACATCCAAATTTTTGCACGAAGTTTATTCTGCTGGAAATAAGACCACCACTGAATACCCTATGTATAAAATAGCAGGCAATTGGACATATCTGCCATCAGAATTCAAAGAATATGTTGATTGAACTTCCAAATGGTAATTTTAATGTAATGCCTAATAATTAATCAATTACTTATAAACTTATTTTTCTCACGACTATGACGCAATGTTGTTACAATGAGATAATCATTAATGATAAAATATTCCTAAAAATTATCTACTTTGCATATATTATAATTATAGGTATCTCTACTCTCCTTTTAGGTACCTACTATTCTTGAATTATAATATTAAGTATACCTATTCTTATAGACCGAATATAATATATTGAAAACAAAGGATTATAGATTATACCTGCTGCTATCCATTTTCAAGTTTATCTATTTCAAATTCAAATTCAGCTTTATTTCAGTCTATATTCTCTAAGTTAAAAGACCGTATCTATGCTGACAAAAGTAGTTCATGGCGTCAGGTTAAATTACTCATCTCGTCTCGTCAAGCAAAATATAAACATTGCATTGTATATTTCCCGTAATATTACTGCTCATTTACATTATATATATTTACCCCGTATTTATTATTACGTACATTTCACGCAACGGAAATTCCATTTATGGTTTTAGATAGAATATAAAAATCTTATGCGATCCGTAGCAACGTGGATATGTTTCGTGAGCTTACTGAAGTACCTATTACTTATAATGTTAACCACCGTCTTAGTCTCTATGTTACCAGGGCTGTTGAAAAGCAAACGAAATGTCGAGAAATACTGTGAATAAAATACTCGTAGTACAAGATGTAAATAGAAAATAACTCTTTTTTTTTTCAGAATGATCTTGGGTGCCTTGGTTTACGGTCTTTATTTGTTTGGCGAACACATAGACAAGAAAATGAATGAAAAGGTTACTTATTTATCAGAAGATTCTATAGATAAAGTTCAATATAGTATCGAGCATTTAGTGAACTGGAGCACGGATTTTAATGACACAAGCATACCATAGATATATACATAGACTGATGGAGGAGATAATATTATCAATATAAACCTCACAATACGCTTTAAATCAAATGACTACTATACCTTATGTACTCCGCCTTATGTAACACTTTCCAGTTTTTTATTGTGCTTACAATTTATAAGTAAGGCTTCATTAATTAACTACTTCATTTCAATCTCGAAGTGTCTTTTACAAAGTGTATAGGTACCGTTGTTTTCATCATGGCTTATAACCTCTTATAACATACTGAATTTTAACTTTGAATTTGAATTACTATTTTGAGTTCTTTATTTGAAATATTTTTCGCAATTGCATTTTTAAAAAAACTACGTAATAATACAATAAATGTCTCGATATTACTACAATGACTTATTCATTTCTAGCCTACTTTTTCGTCACTATATGATTTCGTATGATATTGTGAGCATTCATAAGTCACAATAACCATTTATAAGGTCACGTTTTTAAAAATTAATACACACTTCTAGACAAACTTTGAAAAGAAAATCAAATGATAATTACTTACATGATAATTACACTGGAGTATCCTGTTAAGCGCTTGTGACACGATGTGTTTAAGACAATTGATTGCTAACATGAAATTATTTGGTTTAGGTAACTAACAGTAACATCTGAACCACTAGAATTTCGACTATCTAGAATAAGTCCAGATAGATCTCGGCCTGGATATTACGTTTTTAATATAAATTTACCAGATTTTATCAGATTGTGATTTGTTTTTTTATTCCTAGAAAAAAGATATCCGGAAAAAAAGGGACTGATGTAGGACATTGGGAAAACAAACATGCTATCTATATTTATCATTCTTTATTTTTAACATTCATTGCAGAAAGTATTGTAAAATATTGTACATTTTATAGGTTGAAATTAAGCAATAATTAATTGTTCCCTTAAGTACCAATTGAACACTAATAATTTACTTACTAAAATTACAAATTTTTTGATTTTGGACATTCAAACTTTTGTAAACTTCGATGCTGTTGCGTATTTGGTTAGGTATCACAATTTTAATAATGTAAAGTAGCATTGCATGCAAATTTTAGATTTCGTACCCTACCCAATGATTTTTACTTCTTTTAAATCAATTTAATTCATTTGTAGGTTCCAAAATTGTTGCTGCGAAATCATTTCTTTGCAAAAAAGGTGCTTATTTCCTATTATCACAAAACCATAAAAATCACAATAAATCAACACATTTGTTTACATCTCCAAGTGGTTTTACTTTTTACGATAATGATAATAACCAAGAATTAGTATTTTTTATTCTCAATAGTGAAAAGTTGTGTTATTGATGTTGCTCGATGTTGCTCGATCTTTTAACAGAATCAGAAACAAAGGTTAACAACCGTCATGAATACATTTATTTTAATTTTATTGTATTTTGCAAGATTTGTGACTTTGTAATAAACGGTTTAGAATTGACTGAAACATTTTTTGACTATAAATATCGTCATGTTTATTTTAAGATAGATAATAAATGTCACTTGCATGTGCATCGTTACATGCAATTGTATCGTTAATAGGTACAGTTTTCTAGGAAAATTAGTGTATATAATAAACAAAAGAAGCAGGTAACTATTAGTGATTCATCCTTACTTACTAGTTTTTCAAAATTGGATGCTGATTGGATTACAAGAAATTGTGATGACATAATACGTATTAGAATTCTCTCTATCCATATATACATACATATTATGATATATAATATAAAGATAATCTATATATATTCATATTACATCAGTGTAAAAAGATCCATCAATCTTTACAATGGATTTAAGTGGAGAGAGGTTTAGAATTAAATTTACATAATTATATTCATTTTAAAAATAGACTCAGTTTAGAGAATTTCCTCCAACATACCTATCTAGAATTGTGCGTATCTACACTATCATTACCTACTTACTATAATTTAGAGTGATATTAGGCTCTACCTTATCTACCTACTCATCTTTTGAGAAGATGATAATCTTCTCATAATACCTATTTGATATAGTACCTATACACACATAATATATAATACCATTCCATCATACCTTATACTTATACGAATACTCTTAATCTACAAATATCAGATCCTAGTATAAAATTCTCTACTTTATATATTATTAATATCTCGGACGTTGGTATTACACAGTATTATCTAGACCCAAAGTAAATATAGCTATTGGATCTAGAATGCAGATAAATACTACATTTGTGTTGTATATAATATAATAAAGTTAGTATAATTTTTTAGTGCTGTAAATACCATAACTGTATTTACAGTAATGGAATACGCTGTACTTTGCTTTAAGTCACAATAAGTCATCAACATTATGGTAAATTGATTTTAACAATAAAAAGAAAATGTTCCTGTTACCCACCTTTTGATTAAGTATATAAATTTTTGTATAGGAAATAAAAACTAAATACAATAACTTGTATGATTCTCCTCTTTTAAAATGAACATTGAAGTAACTGAAATAGCATTATATTATATTCAACTTAGCATTATATTCAACTTACAAGTTTTTTGCGGAACGCATAACACAGCTATAATAAATAAAGAGACTAACTATTCGGGTTGCTATTTACGTATTGTTTTAAGTACTTACAACTTTACTTTTAGCCTACATAGAGATAGGTTTCTAAAATTACATAAAGATTTTTCAGTTTTTAAACATTCAACAATAACTAAATATTAAATTGGATCACATTCTTAAGAATAGGTACTATGTCTACTGATCGAATTAATTCACATTTTTCATTTCTTTCAAGAAACGAACTTTATAGGTACATGTATATACCAGTCATAAATCATATTTATTAAATTTGATTTGCGAATGTTTTTATCTAGGTAGCAAGTAGCAAGTAATACCTAAGTACCTAGTAACATAATTATTGCTTGCACTTTTGTGTCAAATTTGTAAATTTTACGCCGTACCTTCTTATGTATTAATAAATTGTAGCTAATTAGAGTTAAATAATTGTGATGAAATTAGGAGGCTTTTTTTGTGGAAATCATTTATCTTTAATAAAATATTGAACAAAATAATACTAAGGTAAAAATATTACTTGTACATTCTTATGCTTGGTGTGTGAATATATAATTAGATATCTGTTTGGTTTGACTGATCAACATAGCAAACATGAAATTATCACTGTATCTGCTGAATTAAAGCTTTACACTGTTTATTTGTGTGTAGATCATCAAAATCAAAATTTTATTTGAATAAAAAAGGACTAGCTAGTTCTTATTTAATAATTTTAATTCTTTTTTATTTGATTTTTCTTTTTTGCTCTTGGGGTACAGTCCCTCCATACCTTTGCCGAATGGAGTTTGTGCGTTTGTCGTTAAATAATATGATCCTTGGGCACTGAAATAAAAAAAAGTTTATAGAAATATAGATACGTTTTTTCCCGTGTACCTTATCTATGTCTGTGAAATACAAACTTGAAATGATTTTAAACTTTAAGAAGCTTTATTTTAACCTATTCTGCTCTTTCGTTAGTTTATTAATAAGGGTCGATAGATATCGTACTTTCATTGAAGGACAGTAGGTACAATAATATGGTATTGTGAAGCTGGTCTAATGATGGAGTCAGAAGGTGTCAGAAGGGAACTTCTGATTCAAACGAGATAAGCCAATCGAGTTTAGGCTCATTTGTTTTGTCGTTGCAGACTCTGATACTACGTGCTATCCAGGGTCTGAAGATTAAACATACTTCTAAGAAGATATTAAGGAATCTAATTTCTACTTACCTACTATCACATTTAAAACCCATATAAGTCATGCCTATCTCAGGAGTAGGGTTTTCTTTAAATTTGTTGTAAGACTCTGCGGGCGATGCTGCAAACGCCTCAGGATTTAATACTGATTCTGCGTAAAATCTCCACGACCGCCAATGGCTGCACAGATCTGAAAAAATGCGACATCGTTTAAATGCAAATCATCATATTTGTTTGACACTGTCGAAAGTTCACACGTTTTAACGGATTCTATAATAAAAATCCCTTCCTAGCCTCCCCACTCCTTCCCAGCCCTCCTTCCCTTCAGGGTAGGCAGCGCGTGTGTGACACCCTTAGTGTTGCACACGTTCATAGGCCACGGTGACCGCTTCCCATCAGGTGGGCCGTGTGCTTGTCTGCCAGCTAAGTAGTATAAAAAAAAAAAAAAAAATAACACCAAGTCAATCGCTAAAGGTTCCGTTAATATCCAGACTTCGCTTGTCGCAGTCTAAGTAGTAAAAATAGTCTTATTTTTATAATTATTTGATGCTGACTGGCCTTTGACGATCAAGTTTTATTTTTCAACCATTATCGGCCTGTCTCGGCTTCGCATGTAAGTAACATAACATAACATAAACTCACGCCTATATCCCCGAAGGGGTAGGCAGAGGTGCTAGCACCCACATTTCGCCAGTTTATGTTTAGATCCCAATGTAATAGGTGGCGAGTCTATTGCCATTGACCGGGCACTTATAAATCTGCGATAAATACACACATAACTTCGAAAAGCATCGAAAAGTATTGGTGTGTGCCATGGTGAAACTGGGATCGAACCCGAGACCTCGTCTCAGCAGTCCATTACCCAGACCACTTAAGGCTACCGCGGTAATGTAATAATGTAAGAAAATCGACACAAATTTCTTTAATCTGATTTCATTCATGTAGTAATTTTTGGAAAATGTTTGCAACGTTACTTACTGGGACCTTTGCGTAGCCCCACTGGTTTAGGGTCTGCGTTGATGAATTAGTCATGTATTCAGTCAGTAATTATACATGACATGCATAGATTTATCGCCAGAGCAAGTTGTAAACTAATTGCAAAATCCACTTATTCACTAATATGCAAATGTAAAAATAATTATGTGCTCATAGTAACTTTTACTACCAACCTTAACCAATCTACTTTTATTGCCAAACTAACATACATACGTTGAACACTGCCAGTGTACTGCTTTGTCAAGGCCTTTTTATGAAGGAGTTTTATCAGAACGAGGTACTTATGACACACAGATAGTGGTTTCATCATTAGATTTGATGTACCTAGGTACTTTCAGTAGACTTGTCAAGTTCGTGAATTTGTACGTATGTTTCATTTGGCAAAATATTAATTATAAACAATCGCCCTTAGAAGTAGCTTAATATTTTCCAAGTTACCAAGCACCTTAGCTCTAAAACCGTTCATAAACTAAATTTGTTAGAGTTCAGGAATTTTTGAGGGAGACTGCGCCTAAGGTAATTTCTAAAATTACCTTCTACATATCGAGTCCAAAACCAAGAAAGAAAAATGTATTTTAATTATCTGATTTATATTCAAACACATACCTTGAAAAAAATTTTATAATTGAAAATTACCGACGCGTCCCTTAAGAGTAAAGCCAGTAAATAAATATTCTCAATACGTTAATTTTTTGTATTTATGCCACTCTTGTATGCCAGGAGATAAGAAAACGCTACCGAAAATAAAGAAAAATGAAGTTTTAAGTAATTTTTTGTAGAGATTGTTTCAATTTTTTTAACATTTATAAGGGTAATTCACATTTTATCGTATAAGTACAGCTAAATTAATTTCCTAAATAAAAAAAATACACCACTTTACCTAAAAAACTGAACTTCGGTATGAAGTCACCGGTTGTTGCCCCAGCAGTGCGCGATATCAACAATCGGTTTCATTTACTTAGCTGTGCAATTCGATGAAGCGTGAATATAATGCTAATAAAAAGTTGTAAAATAATGCTTTTTTCGGAAGCGTTTCCGTACCACCCGGCTATGGCCCAAAATGATACATTTAATTTAGTATTATATATTATGGGTGTCTACTACAAAAATAAGATGTTAATATACATCTCGGCATAGTAAGGCATGTAAGTTGCAGGTATGTTGTGTGCATAATGAAAGCAAAATATAATTAATTCTAAAGTATCTACTTGCCCTTACGAGCTGCTGCATAACGATGAGCGTAGTGAAACTAATCAGCCACCGTTATGATGTTGTTGCATTAGATATTCAGTTCAACACTTACTAGAACACTTACTATCATCCGACAACGGTATTGGCGCAAACCTTGGGCACCCGGGTTGAACGCTTTTACCACCATTTGGCCAGAAGTCGGCCGTTCCTGTGCGTACTGGCGCTCCATAGCCACCAGCGTCAGTATGTATCACATCTACAAACTCTGCATCCTTGGCATTAACATGTTCCATGACCACGCCGTCAGGATAGAATGCTGGAAAAGCTGGATCGAGGGCGGTTAATCTAAAATATTTATAGATTTTTAGATTATTACATAGAAATTGTGAACGAAAAGTTGAGAATATTTTTAAGGACGTATGTGGATATTTAAATGTAATTTAATTTATATACTTTTTATACACCACTTAGGTGGCAGGTCAGCACGGATACCTGGTTTTAACCTGGTATTCCAGGTGTATCACACTAGAGCTGCAAAACCAGTAAAAATCTTTAAGATAGTTTAAACATAACATAACATAACATAACCCCACGTCTGTATCCCCGAAGGGGTAGGCAGAGGTGCTAGCACCCACATTTCGCCAGTTTATGTTTAGGTCCCAATGTAATAGGTCGCGAGCCTATTGCCATTAACCGGGCACTTATAAACCTGAGATAAATACACACATAACTTCGAAAAGCATCGAAAAGTCATTGGTGTGTGCCATGGGGAACCTGGGATCGAACCCGAGACCTCGTCTCAGCAGTCCATTACCCAGACCACTTGGCTACCGCGGTTTATATCTAATAGATAGTTTAAAATCTTATGGTAATCGCTTAGGTAAACCATAGCAGGGGAATCATCTATTAAATAATACATGAATTATTACCTACCTTTTGACTAGCTTGTTGTATTTATTTTTAAGTTCTCTGGCTGTGTACCCAGCTACGTGACTTCCTAGAGAGTGACCTATGACGTGGAATTTTTCTAATAGTAGACCAGAATCCAATAATTTGTTTAGTTGTTCGGCTGCCGCGCTTCCTACCTGGAAATAGATTTTTTCTTTAGAATACTTTTGAATTTGTTCAGTAGCAGTGAGTCTGGAAACGTGCCTGATAAATGGCAGCAATGCCCACTGTTATGTGTGTCCAATGAATGTAATTTAAGTAGTCAAATGTTAAAAAAATAGATTTACTGCCCATAATATCTCAGCATTTCATATCAATAGCAAGAGCCTAATTAGCAAAATTATTTAAATATAAAATATTAGTTTCTCGAAATGAATCACTTGTGAATGTTTTTAAAAGTTTGATAAAGACACGAAAGCGTGGGTAGATTTTATTTTGACAGATCGTAAGTACCAAATAAAAAAGTTTACTTTTTCCATTTTTCATTCTAATCAAATTCAAATAACACGTTTTGAAAACGTAGCGTTACTGAATCTAAGTATTGGATGATAAGGCCTTGACAATGTGTAAAACTATTTTTTTTTTAACTTTCACCTGTAATTTCTATTTTTAAAACTTTTAATTGTATTAGAGAGTTCCAGAATTATGTAAATTCAACTCTGAAATCAGTTCATACCTTCGAGTATTAGGTACCTATGTACCTATACCCAATAAAGAATTTAACATTACCTAATCACTTCTTAAGAGGAGTTTACACTTAATTTAGCAAGTTATGCACACCATAAAATTAACACCACATCATCAAAAACACGTAAGTAATCAGCTTATTAATTTTTAAAAGTCTTCGGAATATAATGTACATTGAATAGGTTTTTTATAAAGTCAGATAACCTTCAAATCTGACATAACAGAAATAATTGAGCTGCGTTTAGGAGTAACATCAATGAAATATTTTTTGTCAATTAGTTTAGCTACATGCAAGTTCTTACGATAAGTTTTAAATTTTGCTGCGTATAAAAAGAATTGTAATACCTGCTGGGACACTACCGGTTCACGAACCTGAAGTGGTATCATTTCTTATTACGCTCTACTGGGGTACACTGTTACTCTAACAAATAACGTGTGGATAATAATTATGACTTTTTCAAAGTAACCGCGACTAGCTATCGACTTCAAGAAAAAAATCTATTGAAAAGATGATACTAATAGGTGATACTTGTTGGGACACTTCCGGTTTACAAACCCGAAGTGGTATCATTTACCCAGTAGAGCCTAATACGTTCTACTGGGGTACGAAAAAAATTTTTTTTTACTCAAGTAGATATCTTATGTCTTTAGGTACTTATATTTGGCTTTGGCTAATCTCTGAAGTTACTGGATCGATTTAAATGGATTTTGAATTGCTGATAACTGATATTATAAGCGTAACATAGACTATTTTCATTTTAGAGGGGAAAAATAACTCCTGACTTTCAAACAATTTGCAAATTTTATAACATACATACATAACATAAACTCACACCTATATCCCCGAAGGGGTAGGCAGAGGTGCTAGCACCCACATTTTGCCAGTTTATGTTTTACCTATAACAATTTTATAACAATTGGTATTTCATTGGATAGTATACAACAAAATGTATTCCAATATTACTTATATAAAATAATATAAGCCTATCAGTATGAACAATCAATTTTAAAATTAGATTTTTACCTTTTTCGTATTCCTAGCAGCATTGACTAAATAAGAACCATGAGCCATATTGGACCAGTCCAACAAAATCACATTTGTACCAGGCCTTGCTTCTAAGTACGCGTTCACCGTGACCTGGAAATTAACAAGACGCCATAATTACATTAATTATCTACCAATTGGGTTTTTTATATACCTACAGCATGAAAGGTGTAAAAACCCGTGGGTGCTATAATAGTGCGTCATCACGCTGAGATTTTAATAGATATAACCTATAGTATTGGATGTTTCTATTAGGTATACCCATACATTACCTACCTACATAAAAATAAAACAGAAAAACCGCATTCATTTTTCAATCAACAAAAATAGCAGATGTACGTTGTTTTTTGTTTTTGTATCCAATAGTGGAATACACGCACAGCTTTTTATTATATTTACGTCACAGGGATTTACAAAAAATATTCATATCTGGTGATAATCGCAACAAAACACATTAATTGTGTGACGTTATATAGTTTTTGTATGATAATACAATAAAATATCTATACTATTATAAAATTGTAAGGTATCTGTATCTGTACATTGGAGATATAAAAAAAAACTTAAATTATGTTATATCAACGATTCTAAAAACAAAAATATTTTTTTGGAACTCTTATCTGTCTATTTGCGATGGACATGGATATGGTGATCCAAATTTTAGCATTTTGGGTCCCCTAACAACCCCTGATAGGAATACGTCGAGTTACCAGTAAACATTTGTAATAGGTGCGTAGGTACACTACACAAATATTTATCGCTATGATAATATAATTTGTAAGGGTTATTGAAAAACTACAGATGTTTTAGAAAAAGTCGAAGATGAATCAGTACCGAATTAAAGAATTATGAAAGACAGTTTTAAATGTCAAAAGTACTTTTAACCTGGGTATTACTAACATATTGTGTTGTGTTTGTGTGTTGTGTGGTTGGGGCGATATTCAAGAACGTCAATAGTGGCAACTTTACCAAATTTTTTTTCTTAAATGCAATTTACTCCAAAATGAAGCTAGATAAGAAAGTTTTGCTTAGTCTATGTGGTAAAAAAGGACAGTCTCTTCTGGTTGAATTAATGAATTCTACAAAAAACCGTTGTTGGGGCGATATTCAAAGACAAACACAATACATTAGGTATGTTAAAATACCTATAAGTATACATATAATATTTTAACACGAGATATTAAATTCCATATATATGACAAGGAAAAGCTTTCTCGTTTTTGATCAAATATTCTGATAACTATTGGACTTTTAACGTTATCAATGAATAAACAGCAATAAAAATGGATGATGTCACGACTAAGAATTCCTATTCGTGCATAACAATCTACCAGCATCAATACCTACCTGTAGATGATATTTAACACTTTATTACAAAGAGATTACAATATATGTTGATTTAAATATATAGGTACACAATGCACATTATTATACTTTACAGTCGATAAATTATATATAGATAGGTATTGCGCAAAAATTGTGTGGTTTTTTTGCAATATCGGGAAAGATAATAATACCTATATAATACGAAGAAAATTTTGAAGTTAAGTAAATTAAAGACTACGAAGTCTATAAATAAAGAACCATACCCGAATGCTTTCTTGTTGAGCCAACTCTATAAAACCGTGAACATAAAGTACTGTGGGATTGTTCTTGTCAAAGCCTTTGACATCGAATATTCGACTCGCTTGACTGAGAGGAATGTCAACGTAATCTTCAGCAGTTCGCCTGAAACATAACAAACGGATTGGATTAGTTCCTCAGGACCTATGCCTTCAAAATTTATCGTGACCATACTGTATGCAGTTTAAGAGGCCCTTATTATAATGATATTTATTTATTAACATTGCACAGATACAAATAGGTAAAGCAACTGTATATTGAAAATTTTGAATCGGAAAATGTGGACATCCAGAACAGGACTTGAACCCGTGCTTTTTGGCTGGCATTTAAATAAAACTGGATAGCCGAAATTCTCGTCTTATGTAAAATACGATTTTTTTTGACACACATTGAAACAGGGTGAACAAAACTAAAATCTATCAAGGGAATCAAAACCCGATGGATTACTAAACTGTGGGAAAGATAGTTGGGTTGTTGTTTATTGAAGTAAGTATATTTAAGTATGCTTACCCATTATAATATCTTAAGTATATGTCTTCTATCCTATTTGTTCTATCTGGTAAAATTCCTGAAACAAATGAATAAATATTTTCAATGCCTGAATTAAGAGTAACGGGGAAACCCGTTTCCAAATAAGTTAATGATACAAATATGACTTAAAATAAGTAGTGCTAAAAACAATAATAATTGGTTTTTATTTAATTAAATTCTTAATCATATAATTTTATTATTCATAGGTTTGGGCTGTGATTATTACAGGTTTCTAATTATTATTTTTGGAACTTGCGTGCAAGTTCCAGTCTGTTTATCAAATTTTAGTTTTCTACGAAATTAAGAAGTACCTACATAGTTACTCTTGAGATTTTGTAATGAGTAAATTCACAGGTTATTAAAAAACAACCGGAAATGACTATACTTGTTCATATGGGAACAAGTATCGTGAGGTTCACACACTTGAACACAGTATAAATATAATATATATTTAACAGAACGTGCGTGATTACCTACAATTTTCAACAATGAACAATCAACAATGAACCAAATGCACCAAATACAATTATATAAATATATATGTACTGTCATACTGCTAATAATTAGATGAGGCATTGACGGAGGCTTTCCTGTAGAGGTAGTGAATCAGAGATAAAGTGCAAATATTGGAACGGTAAAGGATGGAGGAAGGAGCACTCAGACGTATAAGAAGACGACTGACTGGTAATTAATGGTTTGACTCACAGAAAAAAATATTTTACCTAGGCATTATATAGGTAAGATCTTGTTGTTATTTTTGGCAAAAACAGAGCTCGTATCTGCATTTACCGGGCTGATAATACGTAAGTGATATACAATACATAATGTTACAAGGCATTTCATTAGGTATTGAATTTAATTATAGAACTCAGAATTATTTTTCTGCATCAATATTTGTATTATTACACGTTGTATATAATTTTGTATGAAAATGTACCAGTATTTCAGTGTGTAGTGTTTTATTAAAACTTCATAATGCTACTTTGCAAACTATTTTTGTCACACTGTAGGTACAAGGTTGAAAATAAATAGCTGTATTCTTATAAATTATTGAAAAGTTTCACGACACACAAAAACCCCCTTGCGTATGAACTACAGTTTCACATTGAATTTTTAATTTTAAAAGAAAAATCTGTTTCGATTTGAATTTTTAAATAAAAAAGCAATATGAATAGAGATTCAGTTATAATATGATTAGGTAACTATTTTTGTATAATCGCAAAAGTTTAGTGAATTATGGATATATTATGTAAAAAATATTATCCCTTGAATACATCCACACCATAGTACAGATGTATTTTATATAGGTAATATGATTTACAACTTCAAATAAGTAGTGATCATTATATTATGCATGCTAAGCCAATTTATACAATTATATTATTTAAACTTTTAAATGGCTATAAACAGGATAATTTACATGCAGTAAAATTGTAACTATATAAGTCAGCGTTTAACCCGCCACGTGTACAGGTACACTTTCTACATGCACAAAATATATATATGAAAAAGAATGACAGCAAACTTTTAAGTTTGAATGCCGAAGCCTCCAAGCATATTTGTATTTGAAAAGATTTATGAATTATGTATTAGACGTATGACGCGTATGCATAAATGGCATTTTATCTGAGAATAAGAAAAGCAACCCTATTACGTCGACTTAGAAACAGGTTCAGAATATACTAAATGTTTGCATGCCGGAATGAATCGCATACTTAGATGAATGCCTGTATCGCATGGGCGGACAGCTTACGTCCGTCTGCTATCCGCATAAGTAGAATGCTCAATGCCAGTGCAGTGTCAAGACAACCGTTCTTTGGTGCAGTGAACCTTATGATGCATAAAACGTCCACGGCTTTAATTATGGCTTGAGGAGCCCTATGCGGTATTCAGAGTCAATGAATCCGAAGGTCTGAAGTCGAACTTTAAAGACAATTGTTTCCCTAATACAAAGTAGTAAGTAAAGGGTAGTTTGAAGCATTTTGGCATACATGACTCATTATTTCATCTTCCGAGCCTTTTCCTAAAAACAGTTGGGGTTGGCTTCTATGAAGCGGCGTACTTCGATCTTATCCGTGTTCCATCTGACCTGATTGAAGTAGGTACTGTATTTTATTTAGAATAGTTATCGGACTTTTTAGGGCTTCAACTACCCGTGACGACTGCCAAAGGTTTTCGTATGGCAATATTTACTGAACTTATGACCATAATGTAACTAAAAGTAGATAAGAAGCTGTTGTTGAACTACTTTGAATATCGGTGTATTCTAATAACAGGCTTGTCTACACTAGAGCACATTTGTATTACAACATGTTTTTGGCACTAAGTTGCGAACTAGATGTATCGAGATATCAATGAGCTCATTATAATGTATCGAAATATCGATGTGCCAACACGCTGAAGTATGTACCGAAACATACTAATCACTTTTTATTTATTGTATTTACCACACTGTGGCAATACATTTGGCAGTAATACGGTAATAACTAGGTATTCATACATAAATACGCTATTTATGTATGAATACGTTGGAAACATGAATATTTTGTCAATATTTTTAGAACACTTCCACTCTAGAAACCAGCACAGCGGGGCTTTTATTATTATATACAAGAAACTATGTAAATAAGTTTATTTTTATAGCGTGCAATAATGCTAAGAGACTTTCGATCGAGATTTAAGCGTTCAAAATACTATTTGTAACACATTTTTTTTGGTGCATTCATACACTAACACAAACAAGAGTATGTCAGCGTCGCGTTGTAGGGTTAGTAAGAGTGACATGACGGACGGGGCCGACATAAGATACAAGGGCATGGCTGACCCGGATTTTAACATTTAAAAACGATATTTACGTCAATTACCTGCATAGTTTCTAGAG
The DNA here is from genome assembly GCA_963576445.1 of Lithosia quadra. Classification (NCBI taxonomy): domain Eukaryota; kingdom Metazoa; phylum Arthropoda; class Insecta; order Lepidoptera; family Erebidae; genus Lithosia; species Lithosia quadra. Next base: position 11,388,548 of record OY754880.1, on the reverse strand, counting down.
TTCTGTTCAAGACAATAATTCTGTTCAACGAATCTACAGTATCCTACTACCTTACTGCTCATCATTTTCTTTTCTTACGCTTACTATAAGAGCATCTTACTAAATCCAACTTCCTACTATCCTATTTCTTATAATATGTATTATAAACACGGAACTTTGAGAGTGAGGTTTTGGATGTTTGTTACTCAAACGGCTTAATAATCTGGCTGAAATTTGGTACAGGTACATATACTCGTATATTATAGTCTGGAATGAGATGTAGGCATAGACATAGACTACTTTTTATCCCTGAAATACTGACTAAAATTGGTACAGGGATAGATAACGGTATGAAATAATACATGGGCTACATTTTATCCCTGGAATACTTCCGTGGGTTGCGAGAATGGAATAGGAACACCACAGAGGTAGAGCACGGACAATTACTAATAAAAAAATGAATCTTTGTTTTCCTTCGTCACACCATAACTTGACCAAGTATTTGAAAACTGAAGAACAAAAAATGCATGAAATCGGAAAGATTTTATTCATCTTCTGTTCTTGAGTTTTAACAATTCTTACGGAAAGAAAAATTAAGAAGCGCAGATAATGAGGTAAGGATTTTTCTTTGTTCTGTGATGAGAACATTTCAGAAAACTTAATGAATATTTCGGCATCACACGTGGTCAGAACTGAAGGTAATAGTTAGTCACATTAGTTTAGGTTCTTTAGATAGGTACTTACTTTGATTTTTCTAAATCATACTTAGCTAATTTTATTAAATGAGATTTTCGTGGATGATATCCAGTGTAGGTAAGTTAATATAGTTCTGCTGGCCGGTTCGGCCGTAAGCAGTGAAATCATAATTATATAAATAATATATGACTCCTTATGTTTTTTATTAATATTTACATCGTACCTACACTTTAAGAATTATGAAATTATTTTTTTTTGTGTTAACAGACATTTAATAATAAATTTTTGTGTAAAATTTCATGCTTCCTAATCCACCCGTGAAGGCTGTGCGTTTCTTTTTTTTGGACAGTCATTGTCAAAAATTTAATAAGTTTATTTTTTATTTACTCAATATCACTCCTAAAAGTAATCGTCATCATCACCACACCGTTACTTCTGGTTGCACCCAAAGAGGTTCCATCTGGTTGCAATCCTGTTGGAAACCAGAGTTTTTCCTGAATGTCTAGGTACTCAACGGTAGGTAATTAAACTCCTCAAGAGTCGCCATAGTACTAGGGCAAACGACCTGGAACTTTGTGTTATAAATTTCCGGTTAACGCCCACCTTTTTAGATACTAATTTGGGTCTGAAAAAGGCCACATACATTTAGCATAACCAGTTTGCTTCTTTTATATCTTGATAGCAAAAAGTAAATGAAAGTGTTTAAATATTTATAGACCAACCTGATTATTTTATTGCATTATTCCGTAAGATATTGCCAATTTAGTGGTTGTTTTTTAATAATGTGGCAAGTCATAAACAAAACTTTTGTAGCTACGAGAATTTCTATTGTTATAAACCTCCCGTGTCGATAATTTCTGAGACAAAAAAAAGTAGTATATAGTACCTATACGGACGAGAGTACCTATGTATAATTTTTTTTCACTTTTTACCATTTTCAAAGGCATCGGCACTGGTCTATAACATAACTAGTCACGAGTGTTATTATTTTGCTGTCTGATCATTTTAATTCACAGAACAAAGAAAAATGCTTTTTTAATGTTCTGTGCTTTAATCCAAGGTCCGTTACAATTTAAATAGTTCGTATTCATATCACTCGTAAATCGTGTCCACTAGCGTGATAATTACGTGAGATTATAGATTAGTTACTTTACAACAATAGGTTGCAACCGAACCGTGTCGTCGCGCTTCGGTAACATCTAGGCCTGGCGAAACGCGTATGACTTATATTGGTGTAATTATACACCTACCAAGACAAACTCGTGTGAGTCGTGTGTTTGAAAACTGCAGCAAACTAGAACAGAGCTGGATTTAAAGGGCTCTCTTTGTATTAGACTGTCAAGGAAACAAAGAAGATTCTTTTACGCTCCACCTCTTTAGATTATTTTGCAGGTTTATTAGTATATCCAATTTTTATTCGTCATAACTCAACACAATGTAAAAAATTTACTGTGGTAGATGATCTGTAATTATTTTCGCGTTTTGTTTACTCAATTTTTTTTAAATTATTTCTGATATCAAAAGGTACTAGCTGCTGCACGCGGCACCGCCCGCATAGAGGTTGCGTTTTCTGATCATATCTCTGGTTCTACTTAATCAATTGCAATTAAATACACGGAATATTTTGAGTCTAACTAAGATGTTTCTAATAAAAAAACTGCATCAAAATCGCGAAAAAATATTGGAAAAAAATATTTTTTGCTCAGCATCGTTCGTTCAACATTTTTAATCTTCAATACAGACACGACTGATTAACAATTTTATCATGATCTACACTACAATACTAATGTATTTTTATAAAAATGTGACGATACGGCAATTAACAAAAATTCGTGAGACTGAAGTGGACTGGAGTAATGATAATAATGGATAACATTACCATCTATTAGTAATAACATGACATTAGTATGCATATATGTGACAGATTACTGTAGCAATTTAGATAATATCTTGATCAGATGACACTTCAAGAAACTGCGTTACGCTCCGCTCACGTTATGCGCTCACAATGAGAGCGAGTGAGAGGCACGCGTCCCTTCCACTCGGGCATGGTTAGCCCGCCTAAGAGCGAGAGAGACAGACATAAAAATTATTTTACCACTCAAAGTCGTTGTCACGTAAAACTTTCGCCCGTATACCGACTTTACAGGCAACCAATTTTTTTTGTAAAATTTATTTATTGAAACGTACATGTTTTAGCCTTGAAATAAATTAACAACGAAATGTTTTCCCTTGTCTACACCAATCCTTGATAAATACTAATACTTAATGTTTATTATAGTCTAAAAATATTATTACAATTGGTACGAATAGAATTACATTATTTTATTAGGTATCTATTCTATTTTTAAATTAACCTCTCGGCAAATAACATATACTCAATAGTATAAAATTAAATTAATTATGTTGTATCTAGTGAAGGTCATCGCGTATAACAAGGTTCAAAGATAAGGTTATATTTATGTTATGTTGGTATGATGTAGTTTTACTATAATATTATCCTAACTACCTAATTCCTACTTGTCTACTAATATTACAAATGTGAAAGTAAGTAAAACTGTTTGGATATAAATGTTACTCAATCGCACTCTAACGATATATAGGGTAGGATATAATATTATCATATTCTGGCAGACCCATAAGATTTTTACCTTCGAAATAGGTTCCTATAGGTTTCGGGCACGGGATCAGCCCCTAGGTGAGCCGTAATTATTCATATTTTAAACCTTTAACATACGATGTTCATAGATGGTCAACATATCTCCTCAACTACTTCTACCCAACATAATTATTATCGGTATTTTAATCATCTTTGTACTACAAGAATTGAATTTTTCTTTATTTTACTTTAAGGACTAGTTCATTTAAGTATGATAAGGTCAGTGGCTTACCATTACGTCTAATATGGAAATTCGACTCACACGCTGAAAATTATGAAGCATTTAGTGTGTTTACACTACGTTAACACATGAAATAAGGACAAAAAACTTGAACAGGCTCCAGCCGGTAAAAATAAAAACCTCTATTAGAGGTGAACGCTCGCATAATCAATACAGTCCTTAGTGATATTCTAAATTGAAATATTCGAGGCTAAATGCTGCTCATAAATTACAGAAAAAAATTGATAAAATCTGTTATAATTGTTATTTGTATCATACCTCGTGCCCGGTAAATAAACTCATTCCTCAGCACGTGGGACGTGGTAATATATTATGATCAATTATGTCGCCATTTGGTTAAATTTGGAAGTTTCTTTGACTGGTCTAGCCTAGGCCATATTTTTTATTAAGGCAGGTAATCATCAAAACAGTGCGTCCCGACATGGATGGATTAATTTCGAAAAGTATCTTTATATGATAGAGAAGGCTCATAGAGAACTTCGTCCGAAGAAATAGGAGCGCCGTAAAACGGGGCTCCGCCAACACCGCTCGCTAAGTCATAATAGATAGAAAAACAACATAATAAGTCATCCATCAATATTATAAGCTAAATGACTACGTATCGTTCAGCAATTTAGATAGACGCATTTATTTAATAATTTAGTTTTTTTTTTAAGTCATTTGTTTGAGGCATTTAATGTACTTACGCCTGGGCATTCAATTAAATGACTGTTTAAATCAGATGGTTACGACATATTAGAATTTGTTTAGATGTTGTGTGAACAAAAACCTAAACTAATCTATATTTACGTAAAAGTAATTTACGTAACCTGCCACGGGGATAAAGTAGGTATACCACGGGCAAAGCCGCGGGGCACAGCTAGTAGTTTCATAAAACATATAGGTACACTAGTATAATATACTGTTTAAGTATGTCCATTATATTATTATAAATTCTACCCACTGGCCTGCGATACAGAAGAAATTCAAGGTGAATACAATATTTATGTAAATTGCGATCAAACGTCTAAGGTTATGCAGCTCTGGCTTCATCTACTAAGTCTTTTTATAGTTTTTATTCAACAGATAGTTGGATTGGGTCTTAGTTGGAATTATGTGAATATGAACAACATAATGCTGGAAGAGTTGTTTTTGCTGGGGTATAGTGAGAAATCGTATAGATTTTTTTTTCAACGAGTTGGAAAAAAATGTATATACCTACTTAATGCTTATATCATATACCTATTGCTTTAATGTCAGTAGCAAAAGTACTATATTTATTTGCTTACTTTTTACTGCTTATTAAAGATTTACTTATCGATTCAAATCGACAAGACTGAATCCATCTTATTTTTCTTTCTTTCTGAAGTTTTATTTTTATTTCCAAAATCCATATGACACAGAAATTCCCAACATCCAATACGCATACTACTAGAAGCCATATTACAACCTAGTTGAGCTACACTAACTTTGGTTCTACTTGTGTGTCGTAGAATATTATTATTCTTATTATCTTCTTATCGTCTATATTATTTAGTTTAGTTATTTACCAATTACGTCAAAGTTTTGAATTTATTATTAAAAATAAAGGATTAATGCTCAAGAAAACAAGATTCCTAAGTCATAGCTAGTTTGACACACTTTTGCGTATTTGAGTCCTTGTAGAGTATTCAAGGTGATATAATTGGCTTGGGAATGAAAATAATCGAATTTTTAGAGTACAAGGGGAGTTAATTAATCAATCCTAACCACTCAAATGTATTGAACTATAAACAACATACCGAACCCTGACCAGCCACGATCAATACAATTTAATCAAAACTACGTACGCAGCCATAGATACACATAGATAGCTATGTGTATTTGCTTGATTTTAATATTCATTGCTACTTCACAAATTAAATATTTTTATATTTTCACTTTCATTGATTGTATTTCCGGTTCTACTTAACTGATTGTAATCAAATATACCTATTGCGGATTTTAAGTCTAACCAAGACCTTTCTATTAAAAAAAACCGTTCAATAGTTTTTGCGTTCATCGCAAACAAACAGAAAAAATCGGCCAAGTGCGAGTCGGACTCGCTCATGAAGGGTTCCGTAGCAGCAAGTAACTACAGCACTATTGATAGAGCAAATTGCTAGTAATTAATGCGCCACGATCGATTTGTTCAGAATGATCGAACTGTTTGTACACATACGGTTTTACATAAGTACTACGATTTTAAATACTGCTTAAATATATTGTGAATTTGTTTCGCTTCCGTGTACAGGGTAGCGAACACTTTCTCACAATGTATGTAGAATGATTTAGTCATGGTCATTTCAATGCAATTTAACAAATTGAATTGCCACTTTACAATAACTACCTACCAATTAAAATAGAATATATTTAAACTTATTGATGACCTCAGTTAATTATTCCTAATAACTCTTCTTCCTCATTCGAGTGGCCATCGAAGTCGCATCTTGCTATCTGTATTTGTTTCTTTTTTGAGGTCTGACAGACCTTTGTCCGCTAGTCATCAGATTCGCGACTAGCAAGTGAGGTTAAATATCAAACTCAGTAAATCTACTAGTCAAAAGTGAGTAATAATAATACATTTTAGAATTTGGCGCTATTCATAGTTCAGTTTCGAGTAGGAGTGGACTTGTTAGTTTTTGATATTTAACTACACAAATGATCTTTGTGGGCACCATTTTAAACTTCAATAAAATAATAATATATTATCTCTTCTATAAAGTTTCCGTCCTAATATTATTCTATTAAATTTATTTATTTACTTATTTAATATTAGATATTGATTATACCTAAGACCGTTCACTTGAAATAAAGTTTAATTAAGGAAGGCCAGTTCCTTAACATACAAGTGTTACTTTCAGCGCGCTTCGTTTTCTTTTTCGGCTTTTTCACCTTGAATTTCTAATTCGTATTCTGATTAATTCAGTTTTAAAATTTCAAAAACTAGAAGCATTCTAGAACTTTCTTCATCAAGATTATTGGGATGTGCTCGTTTGTTGTACTTCCCGTACCTATCTTCCTTATGATTAGAACCCGGGGTCGGTTTTCTTACTCCACCCTTACTTATGGATTGGCTCTTATGGACGCAACTACTGCCTAACCTCTCCACGCCTCCGTCGCACAACCAAAAGGAAAACCTGTCAGTAGCAGGTGTGCTAGCTTGCGAGTGAGATTGGCTTAGGCCCTCAAGATCTTGGTAGGAATTTGTAACTTCCTTAAGATTATTATGTTGAAATTTGGTATAAATAGGTATAGCTAGAATAACCTGATGATGAATATAAGATATAGCTGACCTTCCTAACAATAATTTATATTGCAGTAGGTACAAAATGCAAAATTGCATCATTAGATTAACTATGTTCCTACTAATTAGTCATAAATCACTAAAGAATAATTCGTAAGAACTTCTTGTCACGATAACAAAAATAATATTTTAGCAATAATAGCATTAATTATTTTTATTTTTACGCTTTATTGTATTTTATACCTATATCTAAAGATTCATTCAAACCAATTAATTAACTTGAAATCTGAATTTGATATAAAGTTAAAAAAATTTCACAATGCGATACAAGAGTTCTTACGGCAGAGATGCGGAAAAATGAATTTATTCCCATGCATCATCTTAGCGTTCATTTCAGTTACATAAAAGGCTTTCACCTCGGAGCTCGTGGTATTAACTTTTAAACTTTCGCGTTCCAGTATTATTATATGTAAACGGGAATTAATCCGATCATGGTATAGGTATATACATACCTTTGGAATGCCTGACGTTTCGACCAGGTTACACCGGCCGTGGTCACAGGCTGACTGTCTCAGCCGCGCACGCCCTCCGTCGTCGAGTCCGTGACGTAGCCGGTTGTTCATCTACCCACACATTTTCGACATTTTTTATATTAGATTTTCTCCAAGTACCGTCACATACCACACTCAAAGGGTCCCTATTATCTGAGCAAACGGCTCGGTGTCATTCCAAAGGTATGTATTATACCTATACCATGATCGCGTTAATTCCCGTTTACATATAATTTAACTAAATTTTTCATTCAAAATATATTGTGAGAGCGATTGCTGTTTCGAATTTAAAATCCTGAGAAGGGTACCTTCATCAGAGCCTCTTCTATGAAACAGCAGGTTTATCGACTTGCGGGTGAAGTTGACGTGACCTACAACTCCTAGAAGGGCTTGGTGGAGCCCTATGCACCCAATTCTTCAATCTATTTACTATATCGTAAATCAATAACACCGAAATCTCTGTGGACTACTCGTTACATATATTGATATCGACTGCCGTATGTAATAGGATTATTGATATCAGAAATAATACTTAGATATCATTTGCAATCTGCTTATTACACTGTATAATATTTATGTTATCTGGGTTATTACGTTACTTTAAATGAGATAACGTCTATGATTGATAACTTACTATGGGTAATGAGAATCATTTTGATGGATGTTATTTACGACACCAAGAATAATTGTATAATCTTTTACCAGATATCTGTCCCTATTGATTAGATTAATATATTTCAGGAAGCACTCTTTGTTTATGTTATGTTATCAACAGTTTCCCCAACGTTATGGCCTTTAAAGGGGCGAGTTTTTAGCACGTTGCGCGTTTTCATGAAGCAACAAGCTGCTGTTTAATAAAACCTTTTTAAAAACAAGATTTTATTATTTACAATATTGAATTGTCTTGGGACTTACAGAAATATGCCAAATTTCAGCTCAATCGGATAGCCAGAAGTGTTCAAAAATGACTTGCAGATTTGATTACTGACAACGGGACAGGTGAAATTAAATAAAAACTTGTAAAATGAGAGTCTATCTAAGATCGGTTTGCTTCGGTTTTGCATGTTATGGACCCGTGATACCATCCGGGTCAAAATACTCCTGACACCACCGGTGGTGTCAAGATAAATTTTTAATCTCCGCGTCGCCACCACCGGCAATATCAAGGAAAGCCTTCTCTGGCGTCTGCACCCGGTAAAAATAGTCCAACACCATGGTTCCATTTACGAGCAGTGCATCATTCAAATGCTATATGCAAAGAGTTAAACGAAACACGACAATTAGAAGTTAATTAAAATCGACCTCCAAGATTTATTTACGTGCAAAGTTAGGTAGTAGTGAATAAAAGCCTATAAAAGGTAGTTACATGAACTACACACAGTAAAAATTAGGGAGTTTTAGAAGTCAACGACATGTAATTAAAATACTCGTAATTACTGATTGCGCATACATTTTGTGACGAACAATGTGTATACCTACTCGCTTGCTGGCAGTTTACTTCAAAAGTCAAATATGTTTGTCTTAAATTCAGATGCATAATGTATAGTATAGAGAACAAAAAGTTATATAAGTAAGTAACTAATATAACCTTCAGACGTAATTGTGACGTGCCATTGCCATAATTGCGCACCTATTTCAAATCGTACCGTAATTATTATCCCATAGAATAACTTTAGTGCAATTCAAAAGTAGTGTGCCTGAGTGTGCCAAATGATCCAATATAAATTCCAGATTTTTAGATGCTGTTTGCAATTAAAATAAAGTCTTTGAACCTGTCTGAATTATAAACCAATGTCTGTTTTCGTGAAACGTTCACCGCCTCTAGATAGAGTCACATCCACCAGTAGAATCGCTTCGACGCAAACTGTCAAAAAGGTGAACTGTTTGTCGACATGTCTGTCACGTGTAGCAAATAATGTCAGTCCCATACTCGATGATTCCACTAGAGACAGAACGCGTCTTGTCATTTGGGCAGTTTTGCCTCTTATCGGGTCTTTCCAACTCAGCGCTCCTGTCCTAAGAGAATACCCTGGTTAGAACTGTGCAGGTTCGATGGGCAATTACATAAACATAAATTTGCTATATCGGCTTGTAGGATCCGAGCACATACCATGCTCACACTATTAATATGTAATATGTTAATGTTCAGTTGTTGATTAGGTACTAGACTATCACTGTAGCTTGAGCATCATTTCATTGAATCGTCATTTCATCAATCACAAAAATCACAAAAAAAAAAAAAAAAAAAGAATCAAAATCGTCGTTATGTTTCGATAATCATATTATGATCAAAAGTATTTTGTTCCCAATTGTCCTGAAAGAATTGTTGAAGTTAACTTGTTTTTATGTATGCATTGATTGGTGATTGACTTGATATTATCTATATTCGGTTTACATTCTTCATACAAAGTGAACTCCATTTTGTACGAAGCGCGCGGATTTCGACTCTTTTCAGATCTTTCCAGCTCAGCGCTCGCGTTTCAAATTTCGAACAGCCTCTTGATGACCTTGATATATTCCGATAAAAATGTTACCTTGTCCATAACAAACTCTGGGTAGTTCAAATCACTGAGTGTAAATATATGAACGCTCTTTATCGCAAAAAAAGAACATCATGAAGGACGAAGTATACAAAAGGACTTTAAAAATATTAAAGTAAATAATAAATTTGATGTAATAGAAATAAATAAAATAATGAATAAATAAAATAAAATAAGTATTAAACAAGCGTCACACATGCACATTTATTTTCTAAAAAAGTCTCTAAAATTATAATATTAATCTAAAATTATTAACATTAGCCTCACAATTAATCCTTTCATTTAAATGTCACACGGTGGATTGTGAAACTTTTTTAAAATTTTCTGCTTGTTTATCCGCTCTGTTTCACACGAAAAAAAATATGCGTATCATCGTACCTAAGCTACTAAGTGTTAGCAATAAGAGTGCCCAAAACTTTATTCCTACATTAACTTTTATAATTTTTGTAAATATAATATGTATATTGCAAATAGTAGGTAGGTACCTTTAAACCACCTAACAGAAAGTTTTCTGTATGATAGTGAAAACTGTGTTAAGGTGATTGCAGCCACCACCGTCCTTGAGGATTTGACCTTCATCTACCGAGCGCTGTCCCCACAATTCCCGGTACGTCAACGCAGTGTACTTTTAAAGAAAGACGTAGAGTTGACTAAACTGGTATAATGTATTGAGAGCAATTCTAATGAATATCTAAATATAGCTAAATAATTGTAATAATTATGCATCATTATACGCGCGCAGTTCAACTTACACTTGGTTTGAAACTTAACGGTGCTACATTTTTCTATACTCCAACTAGGAACAGTTAGTTACGCAGTTTTGCGTTTCTTTTCACATATTTTGTTCTAAACATGAGCCATCATGGGGCATTATACGCGTAATATAATGCAGTTTAAACAAGTTCTTACACGAACAATTTACAAAGGAATATTGAACGTGTTCTAAAATAAATTAGGATGTGAAAGTTGTTTGTTTGGTAATATCTTGCATACGAACTTGAGATGTGACGCATTTATGTTTTTAGAATCCTTTATATCTTGTAATAAAATCAAACCTGTTTTTATTTTCTGAGAAAACTTGACGCAGGTAGATGATGATAAACAAAATGTTGACCCTTTGTCGATGTTGTAACAAACAAGGCAGTTGAGATGGTTTATTTTAGGCAACTTGAATAATATACATAATAATATATTGAGCATTTTAATGTGCACTACAAAATCATATAGACAGTAGCGACAATAACAGTTGACAAGAAAATCACCTTTCACTATACATAACTTGGGATCATTTTCCTTTGAATGATAAATGTCGCTTTTTGCCTTTCTACCGTCGATATTGTTTTCTTTCAACGATTGATGTAAAACATTTTTTTGTAGAACGTCGTTTAGCGAAGAGAATCAAATACGAATTGGACGATTTGGATAGTGTAATTCAAAAATATTTATCTTATCGCGATATGGACGAAGTGGACCAAATATGGGAAGTGAATAAAATGCGATAAAACGGTTATTTTGATATTTTAGTGAGACAAGTTCCGGGTTAGCTAACTTAGTTCTAAGAAATATCTCAAATATACTGCCCAACATGGCATCAGTCATCGAAATCGTATTACGAAACCTAATAAAATTCACGATATGACTAATGTTGGTTTGGTTAGAGCAGGAAACATGTGCGTAATATGAATGTATTTTTAAAAGTATAAATATCTAAGTATGTTTGTTTGGCTGCATTCTAGAACCCATAATATATAATAGTTAAGCTACTTCGGGTTTAAGGTATGCATTATAGAGAAGCAGTTTATGACGTGAGACATAATTAAAGCAAAATACACGCCCGTTCGTCGCCTTTTGCTTCGATTATGCCTTTTCTGTATACCTCACACCTAAGAGAGCGCTGTGTAGTAGTAAATAATTATTATTATATTATATTATCAAGATATGCACACCTGGGGTTATATACACGCCTGTACATTGCCACCTATGTTTTTCGGGCCACATAACAGGGTGGGAACCTGTCACTGTCAACTGGGCTCTCTTCCTACTGGTTGAATGTTTATTATCGATGTAAATAATAAAAAGTCATTGTTGTAAAATATTCATTATAGAACGTATTAGTGCATTTTTCCTTCTTTGGAACCATTTTATAATTCTGTATTCGGTATTCAATGAGTATCATTGTGTAGAATTTCTTGTGGTGTGTTGTATCAGATAAACACATTGGAGTTCTGGTTTTCCTTAATGAGTAAGGGAATTTTCGTACTAATGTTTAAATAACATTATTTGTGTAATACTTGCCATTGACTCCGCCAGCATTGAATTCAGTTTATGCAATTTTTATCTAATTTCACCAATATTTATTTTACGTGAAGTAAAAAACCCAGAAACTCCTATATAAAGAAATAGAAATCCAATAATTCTGGTAATATTAGACCATAGTGATTGATGGTAGTGATTGAATTGATGATTGATGATTATAGTGAAATGGAAGAGAAAGAGAAATGAGAGTGAATTGAGAGAATGAGAAATATGTATAGTAGATTTTTTTTCAGAGAACTATTCGAATTTATGCATTCCTTACATAAAAAAACCGTAGCTATAAATCCACAGTACAAGAATACTTAACAGTTCATAGACTTATAAATATTTACATTCAATATAATTTCAATTGATTACTAATATATTGCTACTTAAAGTAGTCAATAAACAGAAGTTGTATATAACGAACAAACATGACCTTAGCAAGACTCATTCCTGTTTTGTTCATGGTACTAACGATGATATGTTGCAAGAGACCGGTTTATTGAACCAATGAACCAGCAAACACGCTGAATCATTTGACCAATTATGAATGTACTGTCGATGGTAATAAATGTTGATATGAGTATTTGTAAGAAGGTTATGATATCCCCTTAATGTGTATGACCAGGCATACATAAAACAACTCAGTAAGTTGTTCTCTTCTATTTGGCTTCTAGCACACTTATAGTACGGGATTCAGGAGGGCTAGTATGAGGGCTGTTGAGGCTAGACGCAGTAGAATTTTTAAAATGGTTAATTTTAGTGGATATCATGTACCTACGATTGTCTTTTTTAATAAAGTTTAATCCTATTTTGGAAGCTTCCTCATTATCATCACAGTGTTAGTCCCGATTGCTTCTAAAGCAATGGAGTCCGGGACCTGCTCTTTTACAATTTCTCTTGAGTTGAATTACCTTGACTCCTTTTAGAACACTACAGTCTGCCCGGCTCGAAGGACCACAATCCCCAAGAGAAAATATGCCCCAGAGCAATCCGTTAATCAGCAGCTGTACTGGCTAGCAAGTGAGGTTGGGTTGGGTCGCCAAGATCGTAGCAGCGGTGTATAAAGGAGATGATGTTTTGTTGATTTTTGAGCAAAGTAAATTATGTTTTCTAGAAGAAATAATGTATGAAACTACCTAGTGGGCTCAGGAAATATATTTTCAGAGTTCATAATTAAATAAAAGATATTTCATGCAGATTTTTAGTTTATTAGTCATGCAGATCTTTGATAGTTATCGTGATCTTACTTGGTACTTTTGTTGCTGACTGTGTACTTGTACGATGCAATCACAGGATGCAATATTTGACCTAACAATAGCCTTTGAAAGTGATACCGCAATGAAGTGCATTGTAACGGAATTCCTAAGTAGTGTCAGACGTGGCCATAAAATTATAGTAAGTATGTACATGTACTGCCAATTCGTCCTCGCCCAAAGAGGTCATGGATACTGTTCTCAACGGCAAAATCAAGATAAGGCAATTTCCTTGTGTATATAAATGAATCACTGACAGTGTAACGGCATTGGGTATTTTAGGGCTCCACCGAAATCTTCGGGGCCCAAGCCAACAACATAAGTGGCACACCTGCTTATTGAAGGACGAGACTTGGCGCAACTATCGGACTTTTTGAGATACTTTCGCTCTATTAATAATGCAAAAGTATATTTATGCAAATAAATAAAATGGAAGTTTCGTTTATAATATTTTGATAACAGGTATTTTAAATCAATGATAGGTATATATATACGATACACATATTATGTAACTAGATTTTTACTCTTTAAGACAAGTATGTCTCTACACAGTTTTGAGAAACTTTGTTTGTAAATTGAGTTATAAAGTGCCGATAAATATTGCAATCAACACAGAGGTCAAGCCACGTTTACTAAAAGAAACATCTCCAAGTAATAACTAAAAGGGAATAAAGTTGATGTCAGGTTGTCCATTAAGACATTTAATTATTTGTTTCTCTTATGATGCCCGTTGGGGTTTAAACTATTCTATCTCATCAATCAGAAACATAGATACTTTCATACTTATACTCATAACTTATGTATCAGTACAAGATTGTCTTAGAAATATCCAATGACCTTTGGCCCTACCCTGAAATCGAAACTACGACCTACGACCTCACAATAACACGCAAACGTTGGTACCACAGGACCAAAGATTTATTATTGTTGTTGAGCACGCGATAAATTATTTTAAAATTGCAATTCGTCCGAATTTGTTTGATGACCTTGTACCACAGTCTCTCTTGTTTTAAACGAATTCAAAAAGGAAAAGATCTGTTTCTGTTTTTTCTTTTTTCATATAAATATGAATACATTTTCAATTACGTTCATGTTATAATTACAAAATATTATTTTAGACATTTATTTTTTTAAACAGGATAATTTTAAATTTTACCTCAAACTTGGTACCTACCTACTAAATGAAATGATATTGGCTCATAAGTCATTAATTAATTAGATATTTAAATTTAAAGATCAACGATCTGTACGAGTCGAGAGTTCTAACATTGATTATTCAAGGGTATAATGCCTAAATCAGATCTCATTTCAAAATAATTTAAGTGTTATTTTGTATATTAGTTTATGCCATTCATAAAGAAATATGTTTTACAAAGTTGCGTTAGTGTTTGGATAAAAATTACATAGTTTTGGGTAACCTATCAATGAAATATTATTAAGTAGGTAGGTAATATTAATGTTTAGCTATGCTTAATTAGGGTTTGGATAGTGCTGTATAGAATTACTCAGACATAATTATTGGTATTCTATTTAACTAATCGACTTTGTTATTAATGAAAAAGCAAATATATCCTACCCCGGAGGGAAAAAGGCGTGAATATATGTATATATGTATGTACAAATATATTTTCAGATATAAAAGTATTCGCTTTTTAAATTTAAATTTAATTATGTTTTCATTATAATTTTTTAAATAGTATAAAAATACATATTTATACACAAAAAAATGTAATAGGCAGAGTGCCACCGGGCCTAGAGTACAGGGATCAAGCTACCCATGGTTAAGGCTTTAGCTAGAAAAAGGCACTTCCTCACTGCCTGATATTAATGTTTATAAAGTCGTTTTTGGTCCCTACACTCGCTCGTTTTTTGAGCGCCTGAATACACCACACAATTACCTACTTATTTCTTTGCTTGAATATACAAGTAGGTAGGTACCAATTACAATGAAATATATATTTAAGCTGTTACACTGTTCCGGTAATTTCAAGTATTTTCAAGGTTCTCAAGAACAATAAAATGAGCTTCCAATTAAATTTAAAAAAATTGTACCCGATAGATTCGTTAGCTAACATGAGAATTGACTCAATGAGAACTTAATCTTTTTATAATAAGTAACGTTTCAAGTTGTTTTTCTACAATCATTCTTCATTGCACTAACGATATCTGCTAGATAATATAAAACATATTCAGTTTAAATAACGTAATAATAATAAGTATATTATGTAACAAATATTTTATGACCACAACTTTACTTGATACCCTAAGTAAATGCTTATCTTAAAAACGTGTTAACAATTATTGAAAAACGTGTTAACAATTAGGTATTAAAAAAATGTAGGCACATTATTTTATCGCCAATAAAATTTACAACTACTAATTTCATAAGAAGTAATTACTAATGTAAGAGAAATTGGCAGGTATTGCTAGTGCACACCATCTGTTTTTAATTCTTTACCAGAATTATAAATTTTGTCACCAGATTATACAAAAAATCTATGTTTGCGTCCATGTCCATCACTATGAATGAATGTACTAGTTTTGATAAATGAAACAGCAAACACTATCATCTTAAAAAAATAACGGAAAGTAAACTGTTATCGGTTTTGCAACACCTGTCAACACGGTTCCCTTACCACGTGCTCCGGAAAGTCACGAATGCGTGCCGAAGTTGAACGAACGCAGACGCAAATAGTTTTGAACTTCTACGGCATGTATACTTCACAACCCTTGATATAACTCGACTTTACTTTTCATTAAGAAAATCAGTGAATAACGTAACAGTTTTGAGAAACAATTGTTTGGCAGAATAATACCACATGAAGAACAGCACACTACACAGTCATAGAGTCTTAATACAAATTGCCGCTGAAGGCGACTTTTACATTATTCGCTACATGTCTCTGAAAAAGTGAAGGAAAAAAAGTTGCGCTTGTCAAAAATAATATAGGGATGTATATTATTCTCCTTCTCACACAGTAATAAAAAATTAGATATTTTATTGAGGAAGTCATGATTGTTTGTTCCGTACCTGTTCCCCACCAATATCGCTTCCAGCCGTCTGTCACTGCGCGAAACATGACGCAACGTGCGACGCCGACTACGCGTGGCGGCCAACTGACTAACAAACCAATGGAGCTCCGCTGAGTGTGTATGAAATCGATTAAAATTCATATTTTAAACCAATTAATTATAAGTTTACTTAAGAGTCAATTGGACAACAATATCTTGGTTTGGTAACGGTGATTTCTTTTTTGGACCTACTGTGATAGAAAGGGCCTTTTATGAGAATAACCGACAAAGGGCTTTCCGTCGCTCTCTGATTCAATTAATCTCTAATTAGAGTCGAGAGTGCTCTTAATGTTGAGTAGAGATGGATTTGACATCGTAGCCTGTCACTAAAGTAAATGGAAATCTGACAGTACGGTGGGTTTCAGCGTTCACGTAACTGAATTGAGGTCAATGTGTCAATGTGTGGCAGTCGGTAATATACGCACATATTTATTCTAAATGGGCGGGGGTTCCCGATAGGTAATTAATATTTTGTTAAGAGAAGTTCTAGTGGCTGTATTGACTGATATTCGAACTCGCAACCTCTATATTATAAGTTGAAACTATTTTTTTTTACATTACCAGAATAGAAAAGTAAACTATAAATAAAATTACTTTAGAATAATAGTATTGCGTATGTAGTATGTAGGTATAGTTATAGTCGAAAGTGAGTGATTTATAAAAATGATTTATATTTCTTCTCATCATTTTCAATGATGTGTAGGCATTAAGTAAACTTACTGCTTTTCATTTGCCCCTTGATCGGTTTATTTCAGTTTTGTAGAGCGTTCTCACTATCGATAACGTTCATCGTACTGACAGCTTTTATATGAAGCTGTGGAAGGAGGTGCTTGCGAACAGTGGACTACGAACATGGTGTTAAAGTCTAAAGATCCCACACCCATCGGCATAGTTGCCGACTTGGTCGTGTGTACGGACCAATAACCTGAGCCAGTAGACAAGTGTCACAAGTCTAATTCGCTAAAGAATTAGATCGACCAATCACACTCCAGCTCGTGTTCCCGCCGCGGCGCGCGCATCGCACACCGGTGACGAGTTTGGATGTGATTGGTCGACCTAATCTATTCGATTCCTTAGCAATTTACGCTGTGACACTTGTCTACGGGGGCTGAGATCTTACTCCGTGCGACTGTTAACAATTGAAATCGATTGCTACGTCAAGGCACATATCTATTGCCACTGCATAGGCCAAGTGCTGTAAGATGACTGGTGTCATTTGTGACCTCAAAATGCTGGTTAAGTTGAAGGACCAAGTTTATAAAACCATCATAAGGCCTATCCTAATAATGGTTTTAATCCTATTTTATGTAATCTTATTCTCAATTATTATTTATTTTAAAAAACCTTTGCAAATTATGAGGGCAATACGCACAAGCCCTTATTAAGTGCCTACGCAAAGAGTCATAGCAATATACATAACTAAAACTACTAAAGTTATATTTCAGCATAATTATCAGTCTGACGAATTAAAATATTATATATATATAATATATAATATATAAATATGTAAGACACGTGAAAATGACTTCACCTAGCCTAATTGTAAGCTAAGGGCAAAGTCTCAGGACCGTGGTCACCACTAATATACACCGGTAGTGCTACAGTAGCGGCCCTCAGCTTAACGAGGAGGAAGGAAAAACATGCGCTGGTAAAGAATTCGTAAAGAAGTCTTTATGGTGCGGCAAATAAACAAGGCAGCTTAGTTCTTGGTGAAATTGATTGCACTGTGTAAGTATGATACCTCAGCCTGGCACGTGTAGTTCTGTATAGGAAAGGAGAGGGTGGAATTAATTAAAAGAGCTCATCGGAACACTCCACTCTACAAAAAACATGTAAAGTCTCATAAACACACTTGGAATGCTCAAAAGTCAAAAGTCAAAAGTCAAAAATCATTTATTCTGTACCACCGGTTCGAAACGCGGCCCAGACCTGAGAAGACTCCGGCAAGAAACTCAGCGGGCTGTTTTTTTTTTTGGTCTATTTACAACAATTGCCTTAGTCTAGATACAATGTTATTTCGAGTAACATAGTTGAGTGAACAGTTCATTTCCAAGCTTCTTTATCATCTAAATAATCTTGAATTTTATAATAAGCTTTTTGGGAGAGTTTTCTTTTAACAACATTTTTAAATTTACTTACATGTAAATCTCTAATTTCGCTTGGGAGTTTGTTGAAAAAGCGTATACAGTTACCCCGAAAAGAATTACTGATTTTTTGGAGCCTACTATCACAGGCTACAAGATTGTTTTTGTGCCTGGTATTTATATTGTGCCTATCACAAAGTCTTGGAAATTGTGAAATATTTTTCCGCACATACATGAGATTTTCAAATACATATTGTGAGACTACAGTAAGAATGTCTATTTCTTTGAATTTTTCTCGGAGGGAGACTCTTGGGCCCAAGTTATAAATAGCACGCACAGCCCGCTTTTGCAAAACAAAGATCGTGTTTAAGTCTGCGGAATTACCCCAAAGGAGAATTCCGTAGCTCATGATGCTATGAAAATAGCTGAAATAGACAGTTCTTGCCGTGTCCACGTCTGTTTAAGTCCTAATCTTTTTTACGGCGAAGGAAGCCGAACTTAGCCTACTGGCTATTTTTTCTATGTGTGAACCCCACTGTAGCTTCCTATCAATGCTTAGACCTAAGAACACTGTCGATTCCACAAGGTTTAACACCTGTCCATTGAGTTGTACATTGGTTTCCACCTGTGCAACATTAGGCAGAGTAAATTTTATGCATTTCGTTTTGTCTCCATTGAGACAAAGATTATTTATACTGAACCAATGAACCACCCTTGCGATTGCACCATTCACTTCGTCGTAATTATTTAATTGTCTTTTAATTTTAAATATTAACGAAGTATCGTCAGCAAACAAAACAATACTATTTTTATCTTTTATATAGTACGGCAGATCATTTATATAAATTAAAAATAAAAATGGTCCGAGTATCGAACCCTGTGGAACGCCCATTGAGACCACAGATCCTACTGATCGTGTACCATTAACATCGACCCTCTGAATTCTATTATTCAAATATGAAGTCAGAAGCTCGAGCTTCGTGCGAAAGTTTCATAAATAAAGCTGTCAAATACCTACAATTAGGTCTTGTCCATTGTCTTATCTCTAAGCGGAGACTGAGTTTATTTTAAAACTAGCTGTTGCGCGCGGCTCCGTCCGCGTGGATTTCGAATTCCTTAATTTTTTGAAAACAAATGATATTATAGCCTATGTTACTCCCAGATATTGTAGCTTTCTATAGGTGAAAGAATAATTGAAATCGGTCCAGTACTTTCGGAGCCTATTCGTTACAAACAAACAAACAAATCTTTCCTCTTTATAATATTAGTATAGATAAATAAGTTTTTAATAAAAAAAACTTTTCAGAAACAAGCTTTCTAGTAAGTAAGTGCATACCAGACAAATCTAATGAGAAAAAAGAATTAAGTATATCATTCACTCCACCGCCGAAGTAGTAACCAAAAACATTTTCAACATTAATATTTTTTTTTATTGGTAATAGGCTCGCGTTTGACCACAATCTCACCTGTTGGTAAGTGATGATGTGGTTGACGGTGGAGCACGCTTGCCTTTTATTTTCCGTGCGGAAATCCTCATGGATACCCACCCCGCGGCCAGCGGGGCAGGTTATTTCGGATTCTTACCGACTAAAACCGCACGCCGTCTAGGGTCTTCTGACGCCAGGGTGTAAGGTGGCCCAAGGGGCATTCCCCTCCCCAAAGAGCATTTCCCTCTGGAGCACGCTTGCCTAGAAGTAACCTTCTTGTGAAGTGAAGTGCTTAAAATTTCATTCAAATAGAAGTAACCTGTTCACTCTAGACTTGAAGACTCCCAGGTTGTAGGAGGAAGGAAGGAAGATTCTTTCCCTTGTTGTCTTTGCAAATAGGTGTAATTTTTTTCTGCATATTCCAAGCTATTTCATTGTCAAGTGCTGGTATGAGAACTTTTTAGGGAACCACTGCCGTCCATAGAACCCTAAGAGAAAACTCTGCACCAAACCTAATACCGGCTTGCAGGTGGTTAGGGTCCATAAGACCTTGTTGAGGCCAAATACCGCGAATAAACACAATTATACCGTATCCACGTAGGTATTCCTTTTCCAATGTGACTCAAACAAAATGTTGTACGATAATACAGAAAAAAATAATTGTATGAGTTTCTTGAACCCGCAGCCATCAGACTAGACTTACCTACCTGTTTCGGCAGGGAGTCAGACGCTATAAAACTGTCTTTATGTATTACTTATCTATTTCAGTTTTGCAAAAGTCAGTTAATTAGGTACGTACCTACTTATTAGATAGTAAATTTAAGGCACAGATAGATAACAGACCTACCGACTAACAGAATAACAGACCTACTTATTAGATAGTAAATTTAAGGCACAGATAGATAACAGACCGCCATTTGCTGCTGTTCTTTCACATTTCTCTCCTCCTCCTTCGCTCTTTCTACTATCATTGAACCAGTGAATTGACGGGGGAGGTATATTCCTATGTTGGCTGCCGCTGCTGACTTCTGCGAGCAAGTAATGCTCAAGAAGGAGGTGGTGGAACAGTTCCGGGAGAAATTCATCAGAAATCTCCTGGATATTTTACTATTGAAGTACGTGCCAAACCATATACTTAGTAAGTTCGTCGCTTTAAAAAGCCTTTTGGTGCCGATAACCGACATGCTCGCGGGCGAAGCCTCGGGTGGAAAACTAGTGTACCTACCTATATAAGACGCTGTGTTGGGTCTCACTTTGCAGTAGGTATTTTGTAAAGTTCGACGTACTGAGGTAAGCGAAATTTCTGAAAACACTTCAACTACAAAAGTACTACTTGCCTTATTTTGCTTTAAATTATTTTATAATTTCGATTAATTCTGACGTTTCGGTTTGGCTTCAGTTTCTTTCAAAAATATCACTCATTAAATTATTATTTAAATTACAAAATACTAGACGTAGATTTTTAATTCGAAAATACTAACATCTGAAAATTGGACCTATAGGTACTCGTAATGTATCTAGGTAGGTACTTATTACTTAATTATTATTATTATTATTTATTACTTATTAATTATTACATTGGCTAATTGCTATCATGCCAGTCTGGCTGAAATATGATGGCACTTAAAGTACCTATTCATAATATATAATTATCACAATAAAATTAATTCAAATAAAGTTTGCATAAGGAGCCATCTATGATTGTAACTATGAACAGGAAAACTTCCAAGGTAAGAATGTAACACTGCCAACAATTTCGAATCCTAGAGGTACTTTAAATCTCCGATAGATGCTGCCTACCATTATTTTCATACTTTCTTTTCTCTTAAATATAAATAAAATACTATTACATAATCTGAGTGAAACAAAATTTGATGTAGGTTTCTGATAATTAACTCTCCTATTATTATTATTAATGTTACGAATGCCTAGGTAATCTAACTTGTTTGTGAACTTAATGATGAATGTACCTACATGAAAACTAAAAAGTATAAAATACAAAATAAAAAATCAAAAAACCTGACTGCGTAAAAACTAAAGAGAAAATACTAGCACTTAGATGTCCTTTGGTCTAGAAACATAACAATTGAACAGTCGGGATCCATTATTCGACAGCCAATCTTATTTGTCAATGGATCCCGATTGTTGACCGAATGACGCGGCCCTTCTCAGGACAGGGCCGCATTTGTTTCGAACTGGTGGTCCAAACATAATTTTTTTTTCACGATTTTTAATTTAAATATGACTCATACAAGTACATTAATTAATCGAAACTACACAGTGTTCCCATAATCAGACCTAACTGCTGGAAACTCCCTGAAGGGACGCCGCCGCCGTGTCCGCAATGCGTCCATAACGCGTCTTCGCCTTACGTCTTAGCTATTTGTTAGTCAGGGTTAGTAGCGAGAGTGGGTGAAATATCTTCACCTAGGCGGCAGAAAAAAAATGGGGTGATCTTAAATATCTCGTGCCTCCATAAGCCTGCGAATTTCTATTATAATAGAAATTCGCAGGCTTATGGAGGCACGAGTATCCAGGTGGAGATATAAATATCTCCACCTGGATACTATGATTCGTACTAGCCATCGCTCTAACAGAAGCTTGTCATGCTCCACAAGCGCTTCTCTGTATGGGATTCCCAATAATACAAACCGTTTGTCGTTTAGTACATAGTAACAGTAACTAATAATAATAACAGTTCTTATCTAATCTTACGTATGGCTCAGGTATAGCAAACAATTTCATGTAGGTACTAATGAGTCTCATTTTTTTCTTAGACACTCCCTTGGACCATATAGAACTTGTGTTTATAAAGTCATTACACCTTTGTTTGCCGTCCATTACTAGCCCGAAACTTCGAAACATGTGTTTCAATCATTATTATTAAGTATTTTTGGCTAATTGGTTCTTGATTATGTTTGTTATCTAATATCTAATTCTGTTAGATATTTATTAATAATAATAGTGGCATTTAGCTTTATAATGTATTTTGATTTTTTTTATGTGTGGAAATCCCCAAAGAGTACCAACCATCTCTCCAGGGCTGGCAGCGCAATGACTAAAACCACACGGATTTCTCCTCTTTTTTATCGTGCGACATGACCGCCCCCGTTTCACAGCGGATACCCGCTGTGAAACGGGGGCGGTCATGTCGGATTCGAGCCGATTAAACCGCACGGTGCCCCGTCACATAGGCTTACGCAACTGGGGAATCTAGTGCACCCTAAAAACGATACCCCAGAGACCCCGACCGGCGCGGTAGCCGCCAACATAGGCGACCCCGACGTTCATAAGTCCCTTGCTGAGTTTACAGTACCTCAATAATAATTCTCTACCTATTAATACAAAGAATATTGGTCGTGTGTTGTTTTTCGGTACAGTGTAATTCTTTTTCAGGTGCTAAACTTCGGAATGACAGTGCAGGGTAATATTTCGGAGGTGGCATCTTTCTATGCAGGAAAATCGGTGTTCCTGACAGGCGGCACTGGCTTTGTTGGAAAGGTATTATTATTCCATATAGGTACAATAATATGAGTTCAGGTGGTCTCGGATTAATTTCAATACGGGTTCCAAGACAGTTTAACTTTAACTGGGACTTTTCGACTTTTCCACTACTCAGTAGTGAAAAGGGGGTGGGACTAGTTCCGTAAAAAAAACGTACCGAGGCGCAATAAGGAGTTCGGTAATATTATATTAGGAATGTTTTGATTTTATTTTTGTATATTTTTTACACGGTTCATATAAATATATTTACTTCCCGTTTTACATAAGTATCAACGTTAACTAATACTTTCTATTAAACTTTGATTTCACTGAATATTTCTGCTGCTGTGCTCCAAAGTCTGTGAGCTAGTTTAGTTTTTCAGAAACATAATTTTTTCCTTTTATTTTAATACAATTTAGAGTTAACATATTCAGCAAAATACTTAGGTAAGTAAGTTGAAAAATAATTACTTATAAACTTTGTTTTTTTTTTCAGACCTTAATTGAAAAGTTGCTCTACAGCTGCACTATGCTTGACAAAATATATGTTCTTGTACGTGACAAAGATGGGAAGCAGGCGCGTGAGAGAATAACAAAATTAACTAGCACGCCGGTGAGCTCATTTATTTTAGCAAGTTTAATTTTGAAAATTACCTTCTTTGTTGTATTTAAATACACTCGAGAGCAATGAATCCGGGTCACTTAAAGAATCCTAAAAATCTCGGAAACTAAAAATGCTAGGTTAATGCAATAAATTGTATTTAATAGACAATGTAATACTCCTTAAATGAAGGTATTAAAACTTCTTAGTTATTGTAAAGTTATATCATAAAAAAAACAAATTTGAAAAAGGGCCACTTTCGAAGATGGAACTACGAAATTACAGCATTTGGTTTTGCTTTTGTTTGTAATCTGTCATTTATGTGGGTACATAAACCATGTTGATAGTGCTCTATATTCATTATTCAAGCTGAAATTATGTCGCTTACGCCTGAAGAATGCACCAGAATACTTACAATGCTGGAAACCGGCCGGAGTCAGCGCGATACAGCCAGGACTGTCGGTGTGTCGCTGTCAACAGTACAAAGAGTTCTCCGACGTTACGAAGAAACTGGTTCTAACCTACGCAGACCAGGAACGGGCAGAACCAGGTGTACCACAGCACGAGAAGACCGATACTTGGTGAACACCATGCTTCGAAATCGCTTTCTCACAGGAACTGAACTCACCAATCAGTTTCGACGCCTCGGAGGAAGTAACCCAAGTGCATGGACAGTAAGACGTCGGCTTGCTGAATCTAACTTAAAACCCCTTAGACCTGCAAACGGCCCTAAACTGGAGCGTGGGCATCGTATTTCGAGACTAAGATATGCCCAGAGCCACGTAAATTGGAGTATTGAAGATTGGTCAAAAGTTATGTTCTCCGACGAATCAAAATTTATGCTCTACAAGCACGATGGAAGACACAGAGTGTATCGAAGACCAGGGGAAAGATTCAAGCAAGCATGCATCGAAGAAAAAGTAGCCTACGGTGGTGGGTCTGTACTTGTGTGGGCCGGAATTTCTTCTGAAAGTCGCACAGAGCTGGTGATCATAGAAAACGGCTCTTTAACTAGCGTAAGATATGTGGAAGAAATCCTCAATGATCACGTTGGTCCATTTATGGTCAATTTAGGTGAGGATGCTATATTTATGCATGACAATGCCCGACCTCATACAGGTAGGATTGTGAATGACTACCTTCAAGAGATGAACATTACTCGTATGGAGTGGCCAGCGCGCAGCCCGGATATCAACCCGATCGAGCATGCTTGGGACGAGCTAGGCAGATGCGTAAAACAACGAAACCCTCCCCCAATCACGCTTCGTGAGCTCAAAATTGCTCTCACAGAGGAATGGGAGAATATTCCCCAAAATCGTATAAGGAACTTGGTGTACAGCATGCCAAACCGCGTAAACGCAGTAATGGAAGCACGAGGAGGCAATACGAAGTATTAAAATTCAAGAAAATCGTAATAAAGTTCAAAAATTTCATGTTTCCTATTTTTGTTTTAAGGAGAGATCAGCAGTTTTTTTCTTTATGTAATTTTGTGTTAATAAAATGTATGGTGACTCATATTTTTTTTACTTTCATTTAAGGAGTATTACATTGTCTATTAAATACAATTTATTGCATTAACCTATCATTTTTAGTTTCCGAGATTTTTAACATTCTTTAAGTGACCCGGATTCATTGCTCTCGAGTGTATTAACTTCTTCTTTCGTGTCAATGATTCACTTCAAATAAAGAAGGAATTTAAATAGCGCATAAAATTCAGCCATCGCGGCCGCACTATCCAGTGACTTTATTGAGGTCGTATTTAGTGCAGGAGATGCAGCACAAAACGCCCGTAATCAGGTGGGACATGGTCTGCCTAGAGGCTCCACAGTCACATGCGATTAAACCCGGATCTCACATTTTGCACCTACCTACGTGAATTTTCTCTCGGCTGGCCGACCAGAGCACGCATACGGTTGAGGCGGAACCGACCAGAGCGCGCATACGGTTGAGTCGGAAGGAGAGGTAGGAAGTCAAAAGGTGGTGGGAATTAGTTAGCGACTAAAATTAGTTATGGATTTTAATCCGGTTGATCAGAAACGATTGTTTTATATTCGATTTAAAAAATATAGTTCAAGGTTACTTTAGTTTTATTTTGTTATCACAGCAGAGTCGTTTCAATTGCAAATATTATATGATTATTGCTTTCAATACAACTTTTTATGCTATCTTCCCTTTATTATCAAATCACAGTTTTTTTTAGGTATTCGACAGATTGAAGCTAAATCGATCCAGCGACTTAAGTAAGATTATACCAATTTCTGGAGACATAACATGTGAAGGGCTTGGACTACCTGAACAGATTTTAAAAAATTTAGAGGAAGAGGTCTGTGGTTTATTTTTATTTTTTGAATAAATAATAAATAAATATTTGACAACATTCTGCCGTTTCGTCGCATTTGCATTCCGTCACCTTTCGGATAAAAAGTACTAAACGGATTTCAGTGCGGTTTTCTTGGTCAGACCTAAAATTAAGAGATATTACCAAAAGTTTTAAGATGGCCCCCTCGACCGTACGAGAGGGGGGGGGGGGGCGAGCATCGTGCCACTTCGCCGACGGTGGGGTGTAGGGTGACAGGCGGCTGTTCTGTCACCCAACCGTCGGCGCGCAGACAATCAGCTCGCCTCACCGCTCACTCCCCACTGTGCCATCTGCTAGCCAGAGGGACACGTGGAGAGCCTCGGAGCAGCCCTCTAGAGGGCCACTCCCACCCCGGCCGGATTGGCCGCATGCAGCAGCGTCTCCCGTGGCGAGTGAGAGGCGCTGGTATCCAAAACTACTTCCATCTGTTTTGAGCTGTGCATACCAAAGACACAGAACCACAAATGCCGTACCTATCCCTAAATAACCTTAGAACGTTATACTGTGTACGCATGCGTGTTACTGTGTACGCATGCGTGTTACTGTGTACGCATGCGTGTTACTGTGTACGCATGCGTGTTACTGTACCGACCACCATCTTGCCTTGCATGCTGTCATTGCTGTCTGTCAAAGCTGTCGTGTGACAGCTGATCAGTGTCAGCTGTCACACGATGTGCTGTTCTCTGGCAGTACAGTCGCAATCAAACTATTTTTGTTGCATCGGTTTTTTATTATTATCTACCATTGTTATTTATTTTGTTTTATCATTTTCTGCAACTCTCCCGCCGATGATGCAAGTATCACTTGGGGGCTGTCTCCACGGGCGAGAGAATCGCGGCGATATTATCGTCGTGCCACGTATTTCATACACTCTCTATGGAGCCATCTCCGCACGGCGATATTATCGCGGTGATGCGACGAGTGGCAACGAACGCGCGAAACGTCATTACATCGCCGCGAGCCCGTCGCGACTAGCAGCGGGCCCGCCGCGCGCTCGTGACGCTCTCGCAACGAGCGCGCAGCAGGCGCGTTGTCAAACGCAGCGTCATTTCAACGTTGTCTCTCGTACTGCACGTATGCAGCACGTAGGTAATGCACGGCACGTAACTGAATTCTTAGCACAACGCGTCGTCAAGGAAACTCGCAGCGTGTCCGCGGCGACTCGTAACGGAATCGCCGCGGACACGCTGCGATTCCGTTACGACTCGCGACGATACGTGGTGGAATTATCGCTCGTTCGCGGAGATTCTCCGACGATAAAAGCGCGGACTCGTCGCGATTCTCTCGCCCGTGGAGACAGCCCCTTAATAATCGGCGTATAGGAGGCAGTTAACATAGGTATAACCTTTCATCTTTATTCCACATTCACTCCCTTTCATGTCACTCATACACTATCCATACAGCTATCCATGAATTAATTGAACAAAATTCAGTTAATATTTAATTAGTGAATCATAACAACGTCAACGTGATAAAAATGAAAAATGTTTCATTTGCCTAGAATGTACTAAAATATTTATATTTGTTACATTATAATAATTTATTTTGGGTAGGTATGTATTGCGGGTATTGCCCACTCGACTGTACATACGCAAGTCCGAAATCGCGGCTGTTAGTTTACTTAACGCGCTCGTTTTGCAACAGTGGACCAAATGCGAAATGGACGTTTCGCGAAGTGGACCAATTGCGATTTGGACGTTTTGAGAAGTGGACCAAATGCGAAATTGACCAAGTGGACCAAATGCGAAATGGACCAAATGCGACGAAACGAAACTAACGTACAAACAAACAATCAACAGAGCTTTACTAGGTGGTACAATTTTATGGCACAAATTTGCCTCAAATTGGGCCGGGTAGGCCGAAAAACCCTCCAAAGGAATCCAACCTCGATTGGATTGCGTTCAAGGTTCAGCAGGTTCATAGCCGGGCTTATAGTGATGGTTGTCGCAGCACTTGTCAGACCAGTGGGTATTGGCGTAGTCTAAACCAATTATCTGCGCTTTGTTTCGCAGTGCTGCGACGACAATCATCTCTATTTTCATGAGGCCGTCAAGTTGAGGGCCACCATTATGCCACTGTCGGTGTATGTAATGGGGACCCCCTTCCTGAGACTTTACCTTTAGCTTACCATCAGGCGAGGTGAAGTCATATTGACGTGACCGATATATATATATATATATAAAAGAGCTAGTTAAAATAATTATAACTTGTAAATAGAGTTGGATTGATATTTGAGAACTAATAATACCTAATATATATTTTTTTTAATAAACTTTAAATTTAAATTCTGTGACGACGTGTTATATTGTGTGAGTGAGCATAGCGTTGGGCGTGCGACTGCTAAGTCTAAGGTCACGAATTTGATTCCCGTTTTTGTACTTACTTTAATAACGAGTACAATAATAGCAAAAAAATATTTTAGTTTCCTTTTCGATTGTTAATTTAAGAAACAATATGATTTGCAGGTGTCTATAGTATTTCACTTGGCAGCAACTGTTAATTTTGATATGCCTCTTAAAAATGCTTTAGAAATAAACGTTGACGGGACACAGGAAATAGTACAATTATGCCGTCGGATGAAAAAATTGCAGGTAAGGAAGACTAACTCCCCTTTTTACGGTTGATGGTATAACTATGTAACAAAAACAGTGTTCGAACATTATGATAGGTATCCTAAATATTTTTATTTATTATTTTAACTTCTTGCCAAAAATGATTACATTGATATCTTCACGGATCAGACACTAGTTTTGTTATATATTATAGAGAAAGAACTTCAAAACGCCGGCAATCGGATGGATGATCCTCCCATGATATTTCCGGCTCACTTTATCCATTGCCCCAGTTCTCCCCTTAGATAGAGTGTGGTTGATCCTTGATAAATCTGACCATCTGTTCCACGTTCAGGTTACTTACGACTTCCTCGTCCAGTCTAATCGATTTCAGGTGCTTCCATCTGATCAGTGGGTACCTACATGAGGCACTCAGCCAGGTCGGTTGTTAAAAACTTGAGTACTTTAAAAATGTATAAAACATACCTACTTAATGGTGTCATAATTGCACACAGGCGTTTGTGCATGTTTCAACAACTTTCTGTAATTCCGACCGTTATGAAGTCAGTGAAGTAGTTTACCCTATGCCTGTTACGTTGGAACTGGCCAGAAAAGTTGCGGAGCTGCATTCTCATGATGAAGAGGCTATAAATAAATTTATAGGTAAGAAATAACCATGCTTTTTCTATTAAATCCCTATTACATTGAATTAATGAATAGTAAGATGACTTTAAAATTAGACTTCAGACTATTCAGATTAAGAAAATAATCGAATTTTAACACTTTCACAGACAAGAAACCAAACACGTACACATTTTCAAAAGCAATGGCTGAAGAATTAATTGAGAAACAGTGCTCCGACATGCCCACTGCAATCGTAAGACCATCTATAGGTAATCACTGAAAACTGAAACCAGAAGAAATAGTAGTTATACATTTTTAAACGATCATACCAACATACTTTTAGTTTTATTCAAACTTTAAAACTAACTTTTACTATAAATATATTTATATATTATACAAATCATATAAAAAGTTATGACTAATTAATTTCCACCTTGTTGTAACCACCAATATACAGGGTGAATTTTTCAACAGGGCGTTGATAGCAAAATCCAAAACTATAAGGAATAGCGAAAAATGGTCAAGGAGTTTCGGCTCTCGAAACTTAAAAAATGCATCATTGAATTTTCAAAAAAACAATACGGCTAGCCAAGAATTAAACCTTTAAATTAGTTAACTTGAAAGCTGCTAGGCGTAAATGACTAACAGCAATAAAGACTACCTATACTGCCAAAATCTTTTTTTTCTTGTAATTTTTCCATTTAAAATATTGTATTATTATGTAATAATGTGCATAATATGTAAATATATCCCACGATTTGCTTCTATCCTTACACATTTCACGACCCTTCAATATTTTCATTAAATCTTTCATAGGTGATATTATCACCATTCATTTATCGAATATACTACAACTTAGTTGTTAAAGTTTACAGATTAGCAAAAATCAAAAAAAACTTTTTTTTTTCTTATTCATTTTCATATTCATCATATTCATTCAAACTTTAATTTTTCAGTTATGTCTTCTCTCAAAGAACCACATCCTGGTTGGATAGATTGTTGGAGTGGTTCAACAGGAGCCTTTGTTGGAATGCCTAGTGGAATATTACGGGTTTTGAAAGGCAGAGGGAGTAACGTAACCGATCTGGTACCAGTCGATATTGTTACAAACTTACTGATAGTTGTTGCAACGGTCTGTCATAAGTATGTAAATTTTTAAGCAGTTTTATTTAAGGTTCAGTTATTTTGGTTAATGTGGCTTTAAGATAATCGAAGCAATATTTTATATGTTGCATTTCATTTAATGGTTTAAATCGTAATTTTTAAATTGAAAAATATGTCATCAAAGTTTATATGTAATTAGTCTTCATTATTATTAGTTATTTTTAGCATTAGTATCAATCACCAATCATCCCCAAATATTTATTTTGTAAATAATGTACAGAATTGACCTCTCTACAGTTTTATTAAATTAGATACTTATAGATTTTACCCAAATATATTTTTCAGAGCAAAGAATGTAAAAGTTTACAATTGCTGCACTGGAACATCTAATCCAATCACTAGTGATGGAGCCACTGCGATCGCAAAAAGGACAACTTCAAAATATTCGTTGAGTAAGTTTTCAATCGTTCTAATTTTGACACAGTATCATATCGGAGATAACAAACTGCTTTTTGTTCTTTCTAGTTTTCTGTCCTATTTAGCTTCTTTTTCTATCTATGTAGTTTATTCAAATTATTACAACAAAATTATATTTTGATTCAAAGTTTGAGGTATTCATAAAATTAAATAACAACGCGTTTTGTGCACATGTTTTATACATCCATGTTAGTTCAATATCAAGGCATCATAATATTCATAATATTTCTGATATATTTCAGATTACCTACCTTGGCCGATGTTAATATTTACACCAAGTGTACTATTATACCATATAGTGAACTTTATACTGCAACTCATACCAGCATTTCTTATAGACTTATCATCAATACTGATGGGAAGGAAAGCCACGTAAGTATTTGGTTATAATAGTCAATTTTTGAGTGAAAATGATTCGTGTACCTTGAAAATATTTTTATAGCTATTAATTAATTTGTTATTACAGGCAATTACAAATACAATTTAAGATAAGAAAGATGGTTGAAGCCGTTAAGTTCTTTCTACTTAATGAATGGAAATTTTCTGATGATAATGTCAGAGCACTCTACGCATCCTTGTCGGCAGAAGACAAAGACATTTTTGACTTCAATGTGCAGAAAATCGACTGGGAAACATGTATCCAAGATTACGTGTTAGGATGTAGAAAGTATTTGTTAAAATTAAATGACTCTGTGTATTCCCGTCTTCAGCGCCCTGTAGGCTCGAAAATTAATCTATAAATCTTTAGTGAGGCAAAATCTTGCATCTTGATGTGCACTTTGTAAAGTATAATATGATATTTTTTTGTTTTAAAATTTCCCATCCCATCCGCATCCCATCAGGTGTGCCGTGTGCTTGTCTGTAGTATACAAAAGATACCTCAGTAGTCTATAAAAATACTTATGATAATATCATTGTTATAGTTATTTGACTTGAATATACCTAGTGCCCATATACGAACATTACGAACCCATTTTTTTGGTTTTAGCAGGAAAAATATACCGCGCTTGCATGTTATGCGACTCGGAGAAGTCTTGACTATCGTCGTACTTACGTTATATTCTGCGAGCATGGATTTTTTGTCGATAATTGTTTGATCGATATCTCACCTGTTAGTAAGTGACACCATGCACTAGAGCACACTTGCCTAGAAGCAACCTATGCAGATCAAGACCCAAATCGCATAAAAATTTAACAAACTAGATTTACCTTCTGTGTAAATTGAATCGTGTAAATTATTATGATTTTTCTATTACTGTTATATTTTATGGTTTTATCTGTGTTATTTTAATAAAATGAAAATATTAAATATGTGTGTGTGACGTAGATCTTTTATTAAATGTAAAAGTGCGATTCAAATATTTGATACGCCACAGAATGTCACAATACTCCCGTGTATTGATCTCGGCTTCGTAACTAACGAAGCGGAATGCTCACTAAATCATCGGATTATACCTACTATCTCACTCATGCAGGTAACACAGTTAAAATAAATGAAGGTTTAGTATCTGCGCCAGTACTGGTTGTCGGTGCAATTTATTCTCCTGTGTTAAATGAGGCCGTTGTATCTGTTTATAAAATTCTACTAAAGCTTTTGAAAAACAGCATAATATAGAGGTAAAATGCTGATGGGGTGTTTATGGGGCTTCACCAAGGTTGCAAACCGGTACACCTGTTGATTGTCGAGACTATGGTACAGGTTTCCTTCTCGGGTTGGAAAATCAGACGGCAGTCGCTTCCACAAAAGTAAAATCAATCAGAAAGTGCGGATGAGCGCACCTCGGGATACAAACAAAACGTTCAAATTTGCCATACAGATGGCTTATAATATAACCTGAATTAATGAACAACTTTTAGATTTAAAAAAATAACCCGACTAATGAAACTCACAGCCACTCCTCCTCTAGGTAAATAAGATAAGCAAAGCACTTCAATAACGGACACAACAAAAGGGAAAAACTTCAAAAAATCTCCTAAAGATATAATTTTAGATAATGGGATTTCTCATTTTCTAAAGGTGAATCTTATTAAAAATAATGATTCATACTACAAATATTACGCACGAAATATACCTACTACAGCCAATGGTCTTGACTGTTCTCTCTTTTTTTCAAATCATTAAAACAAGATTTAGTAAAGAGTTGAACTCCTACAAAGATACAGGCAACTAGTTCTGTTCCTCTTTGTCGTACTTATAAGAAAATAAATCATTGATAATTAATAATAATAATAAATATTCTACAACATTCTACACAGCGCTCCCTAGACCCCAAGTAAGCATAGTTTAACTAGCTTCTTGTTTATTGATCGTAGATTAACCTCCTTAAAAGACGTGACTTTATGTTAGTATAACTACATGCCGTTGTTAGCTGTTACAAAAAAAATACCTAATAAGAACCCAGTAACATTTTTTACCCGTTTTTTTATCTGGGACCCCATCCACAAATTAGTATTGTAGTCGCTTTTTCTAGGGCAATGATAATAATCATATAATTTGCCAAAATATATCTCATTGTGAATAGATTTAAGTAACAATAAAATGTATAGGAATATTATGAGCTGGTATACTATTCGCAAGAGTATGCCAATTTAGATTTATATTGGAAAAAGAAAAATTCCAGGACTGGAATATCGGAGAATTTCGAATATCTAGGACGTGCATAGATAGTTTAGTTGATCAGAATATTCGCCCTGTAAAGGGTAGGTAGGTACTCACGTCATATTCAAAGCAAAATCGGACGTATAATCGCAAACACAGAGTAAAATCATGTCGATACGTACGATTAGGTACCTCTTGAATTTTCTATATAATTCAAGGCACCTAATAACAAATCTTGTATGTAAACGGTGGCGTTTACTAGCAATAGTACCCATGCAAGGCAGGTAATTTTGCTATTGTTTTGTGTAGGATAGATTTATATCTCTACTAAGATGACCTAAAATTCAACAGGTAATAAAAGCTGTAATAATCTACACCTTTTAAAAATAAAAACAAAGACCTTGGGTACCTTTCAGGAACACAATAATTGAATTAAAATATAATGGAGTCAGGGACCGAAGGGATCCTAAAATAACCCTAACGTTATTTAAATTATAAGCTACCACTTAAAGGGACCTCCTAAAAGCAACGTACTATGTTTTGATAGTCCACTATATTAATTTTATACACCTAGCACTAGTTAACTCGCAAATCTTGTTTGTGGAGAATTTCTCAGAAGGTCTTTTGTTTTTCTTTATTAGAGAATACGAGTATTTATAGAATTCATAAAGCTTAGGAGTAGAATCTAAATTAAATAAATTAATATCATCTCATTGTAGATGATTCTTAGATAGGATTCTCAGATTCTTAGATATATTTCCAAGAGAAATAGGATCTTATTCTATTTAAAAATTAGATATCCATACGTCTGCTTAGATTTATTATTTTCCTAAATTAAAGTAGCCTTGTTACGCCTTACAAAATTACCTATCTACCAGTGAAAGTCCCACCCAATACGACTCAGTTATACCAAAGATTACCTCTTTTATTCAGACAGATAGACAGATAAAAATTAAAAATGCTTTTTTGTAATATAGATCGTACGCACAACACCCATATGCATTTATTTAAAACCTGTTATTTTAATATTACAAACAGACAATTTTCTTTATTCGTATAGATATACAAAAGACGGCTTCATTTGCATCAAACAAAGAAAACAAGTAATCTCTATATTCTCAAATAGAACTACATAAAAATATACATTACCATTGGACCGAGACAACTTCCTTTTTCTGAAAGTTTGTTCGCGAAACAAAGCGAAAATACCACCTACACTTTTCTATCAAGTGTCTGTCTGCAGACTTTGTGCCTCTACAGTAGCGACAAGTAGGACGCGAGCTTGTATTATCTCGCTTGTAGATGCAAAAATCCAGCTTGAATTTCAGTGCAACTAGTTTATTATTAACTAAAAAATGTTTTCAGCTTAACTTTAATTTGAGATTGGCCGTAAATTCCTTTAAAAAATTGTTTATAATATAAATTGTATATTAGAAGACATCCATCTAACTAAACCATATAGACCAGTGCCGATAGCTATGAAAATGGTAATGGTGTCTCAAAGTCTATCTGCACTGGTCTAATATCAATGTTTCTTATTCAAGTCATATCTCACATAGCTTGATATACCGAGATCTTTATTTTGAGAGATAGCCGAGCATGAGCACAAGCGGAGCAAATTTTTTATTGAAATTAAACCTCGTTCGAGGCTTGTAAGTCGGTCCACGCTTAACTAGACGAATTTGTGTTCGGCTCGCCTAGCGTAGACCCTTTACGTTTAATTATGACCAATCGAGCCAGAACATAAAGAAAGGTTCAGTAAAAAAACACATTGTTGATAAAATTAATAATTGATTAAACAGGTTCAACAATATTATAAAAGCGGTTACACTAACTTCCCAGGCCATACAATATTTTCTATCCAAGAGTTATAGTAAGACACGTTAGTATAAAGTCCAAACCCTACTTTATGTTTACAATTTCTTTCGAATGACGTCACACCGATAATGCTTACACCGCATGGGTACTTCGCATGTTTTTTCTGCAGAGGAGCTCCTCGATCAGTCTGTTGATTTTAAAATATTGATCATTAAATATTATTTTTTGTAGCCAGTTTACACAGCGCTATCTAGTCAAAAGCAAACATACAGTAATCTAAGATGACTCTAATCCTCCTCATCCTCTTTTATTGTCTCTTACATTCACTTATGGATAGCAAGTTTTATCTTTTTGTACATGTTTATTAGAATATTAACCTTTACGGTTATTGTATTTTTCTGGTAGTGAATTTTTGCTCAAGGACATTTGCATAATGATGTAAGAAACAGGCAAAATGTAAGAATCACTTTCTTTTTCATCTTCTGTCATGTCGATGGCATATCAAATTTTGTTTGCCCAGTGTACCTTAATAAAATTGCGTAATTATCTACTTTTACTTACTCTCTTTGGGATACATTAAAAATACTTACACCACAAGGTATATCTTTCCTGTTTTTATATCCATAACAGATCTGAGTATTGGCGTCATATCCATCCGACAAGGTCTTACTCGGGGGATAAAGGGCCTTGCAGTCTCTTATGCTAAACTTTACCGATTGTACCTAAAATAAAAACAAAATACCAGAATAATTTTATTATTAGACCATAATTCAGAGATTTTAGACTACGTCACTTGCATTTGCTGTGTTTAGAATACCTACTTTGAAAAGACATTTGACACAGACGATTATTTTTGGGTGTGTTGCTAAGTAGACTTTCGGGTAGTTGGATAATTATTTGGCTACTTAGACATATTCATTGTAAAACGTGGTGATATAATATTCAATAACCTCTAAACATTAGGATTTCTGGTGGAATAATATCATAAAAAAGAAATGGTAGAAAAAAGCTGGCCTAAATAAGTGTTATGAGTGATTGAAGCGATTTGTAGAATAAATGCAGGTAGAAATAAAGATGAAGTAAAAATTAATAAACGAGCAACAGGAAAACGATTGTATTAAATTTTATAAAACTAAAACAATATCACAGGAGAAATCAACGATAACTTGGACAAATTATTTGGATAAGGTGTGAACATGGTGAAAATATGAATGTAATTGTAGAGATAATAAATAATCATAGTGTAACAAATGATATTTTGGAAATTTGTTTGAGAAAAGTGCTAGAGATCTCGTATTCATTATCCAAGTTATAAAATTATTGTGACCTTTGAAATTAATACATTGACATAAAACTTACCAAGTAAGGGCCTAATAAACTATTGTTTTCACTTGAATAGTTTCCGATAGCAGTAGCCATAGCCGTAGTATGAAATACATCTTTCTTGTGTGGTAAGCAAGCAGGCATTACCCAAAAGTGGAAAAGAACTCTGAAAATTTACATTTGTATGTACTAGTATGTACTAGTAATACCTAGTAGTAGGTATTACTTACTACATAATACAAATTTTAAAAACCCTTATTTTGTGCTTTAAAATGATTTAGCTGCCGTCCCTATATAAATTGTATCGAGCACGCGACCTTGTGTTTTACTTAGAACCGTCAGAAATATCTGTGACTTTCAACATGATGAAAGAGCCAAAGATTTTCTTTAAAATAAAATATACCTATCTAGATAAAAGATCTGTATCTAAATAATTTGTACATAATCCATAGAGTATGTCCTTATAACAACTTAGTTATAAGAAAATATTCGTAGAGGGTTAGAGGGTATGGTTTTTTAATTTCGGCTTCGAAACTTACGGCATTTCAGTCTTCAGTAATGCTATGTCGTGGTACATAGAGGATGGCTTGTAATGTGGATAAGTGATGGCGTCCATCACCCTATATTGATGCCACGAATCCTGGCGTTCACCCACACCTACGTGCGATACCCTACCTCTGGATAAAAAAAAAATTGGAAAGTTCAAATTATAATAATGTATGAAACGTTATGTGTTTCCAAATTATAATTTCGACATTAATAAATATAACTAGGTACACATCTTTTAAGTGATATGAAATCTGTATCGTCTAATCTAATGCATAAAATAATATAAAAAAATTGAAAAGAAAATGTCACATTTACTATGACACAATTTATTCATTAGTTAGGATTTAGTTTAAGGTTATCTACTATTTTTTTATTTCTTGTGATAATTTTATGTGGACTGTAACCATACTCGTAGCATGTTGGAATGTATCCAATAATGCTAGACCTTTAGTGCTAAATTCAGTTAAAATATTCATCTGTTTTGCTATTTAGGTGTGTATAATATTGAACGACATATACTAACAAATCAGGATAATCAACACAGTAAGCAGCAGTGAGTACGAAACGGTCGCTAATGAGAGTGCCTCCGCACAACCACTGTAGACCCATCTCCACCCTCCCATAGCCAAGCATCGTCTGTAGCAATGGATAATAAACTATTATTGTGTTACCAAAACATACCAATTATGGTATTACATACTCGTATTAGTTTGTAATAGCCCTCAAACATTTTCAAGATCTTCATCGTGTTCCAATAACTGCCTGTCTCAAGCAAGTTGAAGAATGTATGAAGAACGGATATGAAGAACGTATTTTTTAGTTCCAGCAATTATGTCTGGTAAGTAATAACAAGTCTTATGTTAGATTTATTTTTTATTGAATTTTTTATAAGTGATCTGAAAATGTTGACTTATTGCCAAATACCACACTTGAGTCTTCAGCTAAAATGAATATTTGTACCTCTTCAAGGCAATTTAAATGACAGCACTGGACAGCACCGATTACCGTGCTTTGAAATCGATTGAACCGTGCGTTGGTGTGGTTTTACCTATTGGCTTCAATCTGTTAATGAATTGCGTCAATGTTAATAAACTTTTTTAAACTATCTACATAATATATATTTTTTTAATTCTTGTCTGTTTATCTTTTTCTCGCCTTGGACGCAAAATCTACTGCACGGATTTTAATGTTGTTTTAATTTTTTTAAAGGTTTTGGTCAGATTTAAAATTTTATATATGTTTTATTACAATCGGTAGATTAGATCCTGAGATATAGTCAAAAAACGCAAAACCTGACGTGCACGCGGGCAAAACCGCGGGCATAGAATATTATAAAAAACCGAGTTAATACTCACCAGATGAATCAGATCTTCCTTCAATGCATAAGGAGCATAAACATTCTTCCTATGTTTAGTGATGCGCCTCATAGTACTACAGTTATAACCATCGTGATCGGTAATCCTGTTATATATTGATATATCAGTGCGCCTTTTGCACGGAGAGTCTACTTCATGCAATATTTGAATACAGTCTGGAACATAGAAAAGGGAAAAGAGAAAATGAGTGTCAAGCCAGCCTCACCTGCCGTACAAGACTCGGGCGCACGATCTCCTCTCATCATTGGAAGTTCAGATGGTTGGTTTCGTAATAGGCAAGATAAGATAACAGGAGAGCAGTGTGCGTTGTGCATGCCTTAACTTTTCCACACAGAAGTGTGTAGGATTAACGCTGGATTACGCGTACCTCTACATCGTCTTGTAGATACAACATGCAATACACTTTAATTTTCAGAAAACTGGATATGTTTTTCTTTTCTACCCTGCAGTTGAAACGAAAAGTTATTGACCAATTTACAGACAAATTCGATTGAATTTATCTTTCATTATTGTTTTCTTTAGTCTCATACGTGATTTAACTTTACTGTAATATCGATTTTCTTTTTTCTTCTTTCTAACACAACTGTCTGTCTCTATCTTTCTGGCCAATTAGTGGATGGTTATATTGGGTTACATAATTGATAACAAGTGTGTGACTGAATCATTTAACTATTTTTTGTCTCGAATAAATGTTTTTTATCCCGTTTTTTGTCCCGATAAGCCAAACTAAACGAAAGAGCAGGAGAGCGAATGCAATGGAGATCGATGCTGTAATAATGATGATTTATATGTTTCTACTTACAACGGTTAGATTTTATTTTCGATTTTTTAAAAACTCCTAGTCTCTTGTCAATAACAAAATTTCTGAAACAAAAAAAAAACACTTTTAAAATCTATGAAACAATCGGGAATCAAATTATCATAATTATTTAATGGCCAAAGTAAAAAAAATTTCAACGATCTTTCGTCGTTTAAATTCTTTGATGAGCGCGATTTACCTCTAGTTATGTCCTCGAAAATAATCTTTCGGGATCAAAGAAAATTACCATTTTTTTAATTAACTAATGTTTGGGAGTTTAATAAACTTCTCACATGGCCAATTTTGCTTTTCAACAGCTGACCGAAATCTATCGGTGATCTACGATATGTCTAGAATTCCTGTCCATGATGATATCCCCCCTTTATAACTACATCATGTCAATTGTGTCTTCCATACGTTTATGCATATTGTTTTGATTGGTGTACAATAAAGTTTATTTCTGTTTTATTGTGTTCAATTATTCTAAAATTACACAATAAACCTATTACATTACCTGACATCTTTTACCTGACTGCAGTCAGTACAACATACCACCGGTGGTTTACCCTCTTCAATTGAACATGTCTGTAAAATAATTATTATGGTATATGATATTTTTTTTATGTGTATGTGTAAATTCTTGGTATGACAAGAAGACAAATTTGGTAATCATTTTGTAAGGAAGAAAGAAAGAAGAAAATTTCTGAAAACTAATTCATTTCTTCTTTTTTTTCTTTCTTTCTGATCATCTTGTCATACCAAGTTTGTTAATCGGTGATTAAGTTACCTACCTAATTTAAAACACTGTTTGCCGTTCTTACGCATAAACGCTTATTTTATTTATAACTAGCTGTCTCGGCGAACTTCGTACCGCCATATTTTCCACCCGCGTGCAATTCCGTTCCCATTCCTGTTCCCGTTCCCATTCCCATTACTATTCCCATTCCTATTCCTATTCTCATTCCCATTCCCATTCCTACTACTACCTACTACTACTAAATACTAATCCCGTAACGTAAACATAAACTTCTCTCACATAATAGAAAAAGTTTGTATGAGAAAAAGAAAAGTTACTTTCTGAAATTTTCTGTACAACTGTTTTATTTTTTTTTTTCGTAAGAACCTTCTCCCGATAATAACAAACACAACAAAAAAAGAATTAGTGAAATCGGTAGAGCCGTTGGTGAGTTATGCGCTTACCAACATATTTTGCGATTCATTTTTATATTATAGATATATATCTGTTTTCCCTTTTAAGGTACCTATCATTTTCATTTTCATGAAAATCATACCCTTTCCCTTTTAAGGTATTGATACCCTTTCCCTTCTAAGGTATATATTCATAATTATATCCATCAACTTACCGCTGGTGGATCTTGATTTTTTGCATCTATTGCAGCACTTAAGCATTGATAAATACTGACACATTTTCCTCGTTGCTCCTGCCACTCGCATAGTGACCCTGAATGTTATAATCAAGAATATATAAAAAGAAAAAAAAACGAGTGGGGTTAAGGATGAATATTACTTAAAGTTTGACATAATTAATTGATTAGCTGGCACCCACTTCTTTAAAGATTTTATTTATATGTTAACACATTATTTCTAAGTATTTGTAAAATACTTTGAAGATATTTTGCTCTAGGGGAATCAACTGAACATTTCAAATATTAAGATTCGCCATTAATTATCAAAGATATAGAATAATTTTACATTTTTATAACATTTCCTCATGACGCACCCTGTTCAACGTAAGCGGCAACCTCTCTTTCTTCTTTTGAAGGAGGCGTTACTGCTTCCTGCTACACTGTTCTACCATGTTTGGGGTTACTTGGTTTATACGCGACGTAAACCGTAAAATAAAATTGGGATACTCTTTTTAGCATCTTAAAATAAATCAGAGACTCATTTTACCAGTGAGCAGTGTCAATAAGTCTACACAAGTCTACACATACTAGTGAGTAGGTAACTAACAAATGCAGATCTCATAGCTTTCATGCGTTTTCAAGTGATAATCATTCAAGTGTTCATAGACTTCGCTGTTCATTTATTATTAGGTGCGATCATAAAACTATTTTTAATAGAGTTCTATGGGTGCGATGTATGCTTCTTAGAGGAAGAATGAATTAAAAAAGAAAGATATTAAACAAACACGAAATTGTACTGATGTGATTTTTTATAAATAAATCACTATCGTGTGGCACGATATTATTTTGCGCGAAAAGAAACCGGAATTCAGTAAATCTAGCATTTTCATTCTAAGGTTCACACACTATGCATATTGTGTTATATAAATACTTTTCTTCACCCTCTTTGCGCGATAAAGTAAAAAACATAATAATATTAGACATGTTCACGGCCGCACATAAAATAATAATGGTTGCGCTGTGATTAGACAAAGAGTGCGTGCCAGCATTAGTTCTTGTTCTTGAAGATTTGTGTCGTCCATGTAGGTCATTAGGGCAACTCACTGTACTTTAGTTAAAAGTCTAAAAAGGTCTAAAACATACCTTCCTCTAAATTCAACATCATTTCACTGAATCCACAACTAATTAGCACAAGTAGAAAAAAATGAGTCATAAATAGCTTTTTTTGGTAAAACATCACTTTTAATACTCGTGTTCGCATCAAAATTCTTTCAATATTATGACAAATATCAGGGTCTCCCACTGTCATCAAATACTGTATGTATGACACTCCCGGTTCGGTATCAAATATAACAATAAAAAAACTTCTAATCCATGATGCTATTTATGCAAAGGATTGTTTTTTCCGTATTTTGACTTTTGTACTGGTATCAATTGTTCTAG
Source organism: Lithosia quadra (assembly GCA_963576445.1). NCBI lineage: Eukaryota > Metazoa > Arthropoda > Insecta > Lepidoptera > Erebidae > Lithosia > Lithosia quadra. Next base: position 11,346,027 of record OY754880.1, on the reverse strand, counting down.
TCAAGAAATGGTGATTATTATAAGTAATTATAAACAGTAAACCTTCGTAGAAGTGATAATCTATCTACCACTGGTCCACTGTTGATATCTGTCGACCGTGATGCTTATAGATACCAATGCCATGGCATGAATTTATATACAACCATACCACATAAACTTTTACTCACATACGGTATTACTCGATAGTTTTACTCCAAAACGAGTAAATATTTGGACATGCGTTAGTAAGTGAAGTGACATTTGAAAAAAACAGATGATGTTCAATGTTCACCAAACTCGAACTTTTTTTGCCAACCCGAACATGCCGAATTAAATGCTAGGTACTATACTACCCTTCTTGTTCGAATCGAAGTCATTTTAAATTCAAGTCATCTTTACCCAATTAGCTCCGGTTGAAACAACCTTACATATTTAATATCCCGCCATTACCTTCCTCACGATTGTCATCTGCTTCGACGAACAATTTACAAATATTAGCATGAATTATATAGCGTCCTTCATAGAAAATACTCTAATCGTTTTTACAACCCTATTGATTTCAATAGAAAACTGAATAGGACGTGACTCAATAATTATGACAACTTACTTAACTAATACCTATCTACAAACGATATTTAATAAAGATAATCGTGCTCCAGGACTTGCAGCACTAAAATGTCACCTACCTATATGCAATCAATACCATCGCGAACCAAGAGACTCGATAATTCCGTTATGTTATGCCAAAGAACTAATGCTTTACCCATACACGTAATCCCGTCTTCCGACAATGTCCAGGTTGTCAAGGTAGAGATCACCATTTGGAATGATGGCCATTACTTTGTGAACTTCACCTCAGCTTACCATTAACTTACCTATTGACAATTGAAACATTAAAAATATCTTGGAAGCAATTTATAGTAGTTCGTAAAAGGGTGTATGGTAGGTACCATACTAAGACGCTAATGACCAAAACAACCTCACCTAAAAGCTAGTACATTATCTACAATTAGACAACGGTTGCTCTTATAAAAACCAAATAATATAATATGTCCAATCTAAAGAAGGGGGAGGGGGGAGGGAGGCGGATCCCGGACGCCGAGATAAAAGCTTCGGGTGCAACTGGAAACATCGTCAAGATAATGTAATAAACTGGTCTAGTTTTTATTCAAATTAAAAGCGGGAACTATAAAATAATTTGAGGTCAAGTGTTACACATTTACTATGGTAATTATAACTACGAGCACTAATAATGGTCATTCACGAGTGTTGTGATTATAGTCATGACTGCAGAAACACGTGTGCTACCTATCAAGTAGTATTATTGCACACGTGTTTCTAACAACAGACTACATACAACATCATCTTTATACTAGGTATATAAATATACCTAGTTTAAAAAAATATACCTAGTATAAGTAAAAATATACTATTTTCTATATATAAAATATATATAGAAACCGCGGTAGCCTAGTGGTTTGAGTAATGGACTGCTGAGACGAGGTCTCGGGTTCGATCCCAGGTTCACCTTGGCACACACCAATGACCTTTCGATGCTTTTCGAAATTATGTGTGTATTTATCGCAGGTTTATTAGTGCCTCGGAGAGCACGTTAAGCCGTCGGTCCCGGTTGCCATACAAACATCTATGGCAGTCGTTACGGGTAGTTGGAGCCCACAAAAGTCCAACCAGTCTAACTTGGAACTTCGATATCGCCATTGGTCATAATGACCATTGGTTGTGGAGGTCAGATGGCAGTCGCTCCACAGAAAATATCGAAGTTCAGCCGCATCACAGTTAGACTGGAAAGCTGACCCCAACTCAGTTGGGAAAAAGGTTCAGAGAATGATGAAGTAAAAATATACCTAGTTATAAAACAAGGTCCTTCCTATTTTGCTGTCTATATTACGCAACAGATTTTGACGCACTTTTTATTACCATTCAGACAATGCTATTGTGTATGATCGGTACTTAAAAAAATCAGGTGAAACCTGAAGAGTCAGCTAGTTATGTATAAAAATAAAAGAAGCATAATACGTCTAAATTGATTTATTTGTTTTTATGGTACATTGAGATCTTACAAATATGTTAAATAAGTACATTAATCGAGAGTCATTGAAAATAATAGTACCTAATCTAATACAATATGAGAAAAATAATAAAGTATAAATATTTAAGTACGCACATTCAATAAATTCATTAATAATAAATTGTTATATTATTATTAGATAGATTAGATGTATATTATAAAAAAATTGTATATTAGTAAATCATGAATTATTTCCCAAATAAAAACCTTTATGTACTTAAATAGTTTTTGCGGTTGACTAAGCTAAAACTGCTGTTGCCGACTGGTGTTCAGTTAGGAAAAAAAATAACACTCATACTGGAGGTAGGTAGGCTTTAATTTTAATAAATTAACCAGTGTTAAGTAAGTTTTTTTTCTAAACTACATCATGATTGAGCAGTATGAATTATTAGTCGACTTTATAATACTTTATCGGTAGCGCCTCATCTACATTATACTACACTGCCACTTACGTATTTGACAATAATATTTTGCTATTTAAGCTTTACTAACAGGCGTCATGAAAATTTCATGAAATGTTTTTTATTTCTTACGTTTGATAGATCCAGACATTTTTCTATAAGGTAGGCTCTCGTTTTACATGGAGTAGGTACCTCATGATTCATATTTGTAGAATCAGTGTAATGGCCAATATTATAGTCTAGTCAACAACTTGAGAAACGTGAGGCTAAATCGATTAAGTTTAATTGCATTTATATTATGGCAAAGTACAAGTGATTTAATTCAATATGTGTTGCAATTGCTGTCAATTATCAGAATAAATAGTCTAGAAAAATGATTTCTAAGGGCTTACAAAATTACAAAAGTACCTACCCATATATAGCAAAGTATGTAGGTAATGAATTATTTAGGATATTTAAAGAAATCCCCTTTTTGAGAATATAATTGCAATAAGAAATTTCGTTAAATAATATTGTGTCTATTTAGTTTATAAATTATTTATAAACAAATGACGTAAAAAAATGTAACCAATGTTATTTACTGCGATTGTCAGATGTGAAAATAGCAATAATAAAACAATCGAATTTTTTTTTCTAGATGAGAAAAAATTGGTACCATAAAAATTGTATAGAAAATGTAAATAAAATTTAGAAAATTCGAGATTTTTTTTCCTGAGTTAACTTTAATAATTCTCTCTTTGTTAAGAATCTTTTTAAAATATCCCGAATAGGTTAGGTAGGTTTAAAAGATATTAAGAAAAGCTGTGTGTTTTTTTGTCTTATTATGTTAATAACTCTACAACAATTTTTCTCGTACGATTAGGCTTGGGGGTTTACGAGCTGTATGCCTAGTTTTCACGTTTTGTAACTTGCTGACTAGCCTAATAGTTTAGAACTGATGCTCCAACATTACCCTCATGACAGCGTGATGCAAGGTGAATTGCGGTGCTTTTGAGAGTGGCTTAATGTCGCTAATGCCATAGGTTTGTCAAGTTAAATGGCACCCTGTCGTTTCGTTTCATACGGAGTTGACTAAATCCCAATTATTGACGCGAAAAGATGGTAATACTTTTCAAAATACACTCTAGGAGAAGTTGGTGGGAGCTGGTTGCGTACTGAGTTCCGTATGGTTGCATGACGAATAAATAAACATACGACTCACAATTATATGAAATATTGTGAATGTAATATATTCATAATAGACATAATACAAACAAAATGAACATTGTGTTATGCAGGCATTACAAACGTTCAGAAATATTTTTTTGCATTGTTAAACTAACAACATAAAAAAATACATGTCAATTCGTTGAATTACCCCTGATTGCGATATAATTATAATGTACGTAATGGCACATAATAACAATCACGTGAATTTTTCGAAAAATAATGCTTTTGAAAAATTTAACGCTACTGTTAAAAAATATTAACATTGAGATTTAGAACATTGTAAAATATGTATAATATATATCTTACAAATTCTGAGACATTAAATTTTGATTTCATCCCAGTTTTTTTATTTCTTGGATTTCTATTAAGTTTCATCTCTGTAAATAAAGATAATAATGAAAATGATGACGGGTCTGATAATAGTTTCATATTCAAATAATTTTTTTCGCCTTTGATTGCCCCCAAACCATGTCAACGATAAGCCATTGGCTAGTATAATAAAATAAATGTTCTATATAAACGTATGCAACTAATATAGGTAATTTATATCCTAGAAACAACTTCAAACCTGGATAAACGTATTCTCCATTAAGGCAACTTTGTATACATCTGGAAGAAAAAAAAAAATTGATAAAATAATTTGAACGGTAAGGCCTTACTATGAAAAATATTACAATACTTATATGTACTTAATAACATTAATTTACACCTAATTATCCTAATAACATTGGCAACAGGCTTGTTTCTATTGGTTACAAATTACCTAAGCCTCAACAGGTAAAAAAAAAGTTCAAGAGCGAACTCCAAAGTTTGAATCCAATCACGATTACCGCTCGAATAACTATATCTCAGATACTGCCATATATTTTGTGCTTTTAATTTAATTGTAAAACTAAAGGTAAGGGACGATTTAATTCATTAAATAACTACATTTGCTTCAATGGTTATTTAAAACTGTTATTATTTGAAAATTGAAAAACTTAATTTTCACATTGCATTCGTACGGTTTATGAACTAAAGTTAGAATCAGAGAAAGCACATAACCTTAATAACGCAAATTGTTCAAAATGTATTACATGTTTTAGGTCAAAGCCTCAAAGCAGTTAATGGATTCCTTGCCAGCAGATAGAGTTATTCAAGCGCAACCATTTGAAAAGGTCAACCCTGGGTGTTGTCTTTGTTTGGCATATTAACATAAAGTGCTTCATTTATAAGACGATCGGTGTTCGCATTATATAATAGTCATTTCATTTGACTGATTTAGGGACGGATTAGAGATTGGTCAATCCGAAACTCATTAAATCGCTTCCACTACTTTAATTGGTTGCAGATGGCTTTAAGACTACTGCTCTTCTGATAATAATGATGGTAAGTTTGACATCTTTTCTTTCACGAAGTATATCTTTGTGGTATATTATAGGCTGTATGAGGCCCTACCAAAATCTTTGGGTCTCGAAGCCAACGTTACCTACGAACTGGCATAACTGCTGATTGACAGACGAGGCTTCAATGCAGTTTTCAGCGGGGTCAGACGGTAGCCGTTTCAGATTTAGGGTGTAGACTTCAAACGCAGCCGGGAATAACGCTGAGATGATAATAATGATTACGGCATATTAAAATAAAAATTTACTCACACTACTGTATAAGCCAGAAGAAAACATGTCATTATTCCGATATGTAGTACACTGTTCTTAGGCCTTTCTCTTCTTACGAGTACAAGGTCTACGAGAACTATGATGAGGGAGACCGTATGCATGCAGTGCTGTGTCCAAAATGGAATACAATTATGGATGCTTGGTGGCGCGAGCAGCTCTTTTTGAGAGTTCCATACTCGCCAAAATAGTATGTCACCAAACTAGAACAATATTAAGGGTAATAATTAACGATTACAGTTAACTTCTTATACTCTCATCTAATCGTGAAATATTATATACCCGCGTATTGGTTTATCAGACCGCAAAATACTGATGATGGAGATGGCCAGGTGATATTCAAGAAATTTGTTAGCTTAGTTAAAGGGGTAAAGCGACAATATTAGCAATTACAGCTACTAGTATCGACGAAAGCAAAAAAAGAAATAAATTATAAGTTAGTCACGAACTGTGGAGCTAGCAAGGAGCACAAAACGTAAGCTGAAAATAAAAACTAGGTAAAAAATGTAAGAGACCAATGCGCGGATGTAGGAAGGTTAGCCATCTTCAATCTTTGTAAACATCTTAATATATATAAATCTCGTGTCACAATGTTTGTCCTCAATGGACTCCTAAACCACTTAACCGATTATAATAAAATTCGCACACCATGTGCAGTTCGATCCAACTTGAGAGATAGGATAGTTTTTGAAACGGATTTCGACATCCACGCGGGCGGAGCTGCGGGCAACAGCTAGTATATTATATGTTTTGTTAGTCGGGAATGTCAGGATGTCATGTATTGAAACACTTCCGTAACTAATGACATTACATGACTGTGCAGTTAGCTCGCCTTAAAATTACCTTGGTACTTAGCCTCTGCCTATTATGTAGCGTGATAGTAAATATCAGTGTATCAATGTCTCGACAACACAAATACATAATGACCTCTATCGTTAGAGTAGTTCAAATGTTTATAAACATTCACACCTTCGAAAATGTAACCATACAAATAATATTTTACCTTGATTTGCATATAAAAGTAACCTAAACATTGAAATCAGAAATTATATATATTTTTTGTATATATCAAATACACCTAAATCAAAAAGGACCGTTGTATCCTTAACGACCCAAACAACGTGTTCAACAATATGTAGTTTATGTACATACCTATTTAGACACAACCTTTAAAGGAATTTAAATTTTCAATTGTTATTCGCAATGTTGACCCAACATGAGCGATTCTAATCTAATGTCAAGTTTAATACTCGTAGTTAGTTCTTGCATATCATAATAATTTACTTATACGTAATTACAAGACTATTCTTAACCAATTAAATTAATAATGATGGCTATGCTTAAATTGCTCTCATTTACACTAAACGTTGAGCACGATTGACACTTGACCGAACGCGTTAAGTAAAAAATCTTTGTGTAATGATTTTCCGTACTTTTTTTAAGCGTCACACCGTCTTGGGTCTTTAGTAACCGGGATGTAAAGCATTTTCCACGCACACTCGCTTGCTCTTGGCCATCTACGAACTCAAGATGGGTGTGGGAACCACGGTGTCCCCATCTTACCCCAGAAAGGGGATGGCAGCGCTCCCCACTCCGTCTTGCTTCTACTGGGGTGAACCATGCTCCACCCAGCAATTTTGATTTCGTACCCACGACTCACAGGAACCTATCCCTTCAATAAAACATCCTATGTGTTATTCCACAAAAAGTAATCTATCTCAATGCCGAATTTCAGCCCAATCCGTTGAGCCATTTTTGTAGGTAAGAGTTTCAAACATCCATACGTCCATCCATACTCACAAAATTTCGCATTTATAATATTCCTTAGATAAAAAATGTCTATGTGATATTTCAAACTAGAGATGAGATACCTATAAATCCGTCCAGCCGTTTTGCGTGACAGAGTAACAAATATTAATAGGTACACCTATTAGTAGGATGAACAATTGATTATAGAAAAGATGAGAATAGGTTACAGAAACAATTAATGACATCGTCCAGCAGCAGAATCCAGTTCTGAGTACCTACACACGGACTAATTTCTTCAACTCGAGGTCAATAATTACTCAATAAATTACTTCTATAGTTAATAATAAAATTGATATATTTTGCATACATTACTAGGGTTCTTGTCAGCCTGCACATGTGTATAATTCAGGCAATTTAGCAAGCTCTTGAAGTGTTTAAGGAAATAAATAATTGGCGGGTTGGTATCCCTGCCTACCCCCAAGGGAGAACACTTTCAGTATTCCACAGACGCATACCTATGGATCCTTGAGCTCTTTAGAAAAGAGGGGTACTGTTCAGGAGAGGAGTATAACTGTTCAGGATCTACTTCCAAGATTTAAGAAGATTTTGAAGAATTCTAAGAGATTATTCTTCATGTTACTTTGAAATAGGTATCTACAAAATTAGCACTACAAATATATTTATTATTTACGTAAACGTCCTTTAGCTAGAAGAACGGTTGTGTTGGAATAGATGGCTGGGATAGACTGGATGCGCAAGGTGGAGGACCGGTGCTATAACGAATAGTGAGAGAGGTTTATGTCCAGCAGTAGATTGCAATAAGTTAAATTGATTAATTGATTGATATTATTTATTTTATTACTGTTATCGCTTGCTTGCTTTATATTACGTATTATTTCGAACTAGAAACGTAGTTACAAGTCTTGATAATGTTAAGATAAGTGGAAATACAGAATGGTATCGGTAATAGCAGCATGGGGGGTCTTGCTTGATTATATTTCCTCAATTATAGTATCTGATAGAAAACCAAGGACAATGAAACAATGAAATATACGTTGACACGTAATAATGTCTTATTTTATGTGAACAGTGATTCAACGCATCCATTTCCATTTATACTTGGTGTAATAATCGTAACTCTTATAGATCTAACCTTGGTATTTATTAATATCGGTATACTTGTAAATATTGCTCCTATTAATTCTATTTCCTATTTTATATTATAAATGTGAAAGTTTAGGAAGATATTTGGATGTTTAATTTTTTAATCAATTACGATCGAGCTAAAATTTAGTACCTACAGGAAAAGACAGAAATAGATTAGAGTCTGGAATAACATTTTACTTTTGGATACTTTTCATCCCGGGAATAGGTTCCTATGGGTAACGATAACAGGAGCAGAATTCCAAGTATTTATTAGTGTTTAACTAAAAATATACAAGTAGAAGTACGGCCATCATCATCATTATTTTAGCATTCTTTTATTTGCCTTAATACAGCTTTTATGGTTGGGACTGCTATCAGACCTCCCATCCTCCAATAAATAGCATTCGCCTCATCCTTCAAAGGGGGAGAATGTTCAATCTAAAAGGATGGCATTATTTGAGAAATTCTAATAATATAATTGAATTCGAGTGTTTAGATTGCATTTAAAATATAATTTAATGTTAATACAATATTTTCAAAGTGCAATTACAAGATCGTATTAGGTTCCATGATCAAATTACTTGTAATCTAGTCGTGGGATTAATATTGGCGTAGCCAGTCGATAGGGATTACGATATGAACCGTAGAGGGCTAGCAACGTGTGTTAGGGCTCTACGTCTGATACACACCGCTGATCACGTATCAAATTAAATACCTTACTTAACTCTTATAATAATAATTGACTTATAACTTTCGCATTTCATGATATAATAATAATAATAAATATTTGTTTTATATTTACAAAAACAAACAACAAAATAATAGATGCACACGAAAAGTGTGATGCCCCTGGTGTTGCACACCTCTATAATAGGCCACGGTGACCGCTTCCCATCATGTGAGCGATATGCTTGTCTGCGACCTAAGTGCTATAAAAATCATTCGGCTTTATTATTTGTATAGATTTCTGGTTGTGTAATTCTATATACTTACTGCAGTGACCGGCAGAAGGATGCTGGTGAAGCATAAGTGTCTAAGCTGGTTGAGAACTCTGATGTGTTTCTGGTTATGCTCATCTCTCAGCTTCCGCCAATCACAGTACAGGCATATGGGGAAGTATACTGCAGTGAACAGCTGTAAAAGAACCATAGAACAATTATAAATTTGCAGTTATTGATCGTTCTGACTACTCAGTAATGTTTAATGCTACCCCTTGCTATAGATAGCTTTTTTTTTTTTTTTTTCCCGTGCGGAAATCCTCATGGATACCCACCCCGCGGCCAGCGGGGCAGGTTATGTCGGACTCTTACCGACTAAAACCGCACGCCGTCTAGGGTCTTCTGACGCCAGGGTGTAAGGTAAGGTGGCCCAAAGAGCATTTCCCTCGCACCCCGGCTTGACCTTGGCCATCTCCATAGATAGCCTGGATTCCATTGAAAACCCAAGTTGGCGGCTAGGGAATATTAGACACTATATTACACTATACTATTACCTACTAAGTACCTACTATGCTATTAAATTGAATATAACATTTTAGTTTTTATTTTCTTAGCACTATACTAACTAATAAAATTAAAATCTGACGTATGTTTGATTGCAATTAGTTAAGCGGAATTGTAGATATGACCAAAAAACAACAACATACCTACGCGCAGGCGGAGACACGGGTATCACCTAGTTCTTTATAATATAATATCCAAAACATATTACATGTTATACCTGATCTTGTAAAACATGAGAAGTCAAGCGATGTGGACAGTAAGTTTGTGAGTTATTAAATTAAGGTTGTCCCTAGCGGGGCTACGTTCGTCGAACAATTATTAAAACTTGGACGGTAAGAAAATAAGTCACGTAGCAATGAAAATAGGTTGTGGAAAACTTTTTTTTCGATGACTGTTATAAAGATTCTATTATAATACGAAAAGATGAGTTTACAGATGCTATGTTGACCACCAGCGGTCAGCATGGCGTCTGTAGACACATCTTTTCTCTTCTCTGCAACTGCAACCAATGAAATTGTTCGAATTGAAATGTTATTCACATTGAACCCGACGTTTTTTCTTGCTTTTTAGCAGGCACAGTCACAGGGAGAACTGCTGAAAGCAACTGCAATGGTTCAATGTACCGAAATAATAAATAAATCGCGATAGAATTTTATTCGTGAAAAACACTTAAACTTTCGACAATATCGTTATTTCTAGCTGAAATGCAATTCATTCATTAATAATAAGGAAAAGAAGACATAACCAGTCACGAATCTATTGTTTGCTAGTTATAATGTAATTTTGATAGTATGTTCTTAGTTTTGTGACAGTTGTAGGTATTTGTTTTAACTTTGACATTGTATGTTATCTATCTATACTTATAATAAATCTGTAGAAGTGAAAATTCTGTACATTGAAAATATCAAAAAAATAAATAGCAGGGGGTGTTACTAGACCGACACCGAACCCAAATATGTGATTAAAAAAATTTTTGTCTGTCTGTCTGTCTGTCTGTCTGTCTGTTTGTTCAGGTATCACGCAAAAACTACCAGTTCGATTACGATGAAACTTGGTATAATTATTCTTCAATATCCTGGGCAGCACACTGGATACTTTTTATCCCGGAAAAGTTCATACAATAAAAGACAAATTTAATTTTGCGGTTCAATTCCTAGACCCGATTACTGTACCAACCACAAATAATAAGTTTGTCGTAGGTTACGTCACCCAGTTCAAAATTCAAAATTCAAAATTCAAAATTCATTTAAAGGTCACAGGCTGTCACAGGTAGATAGAAGATGTTGTCAATTACATAAAAGTATCACCGTAGCACATGAATAGCTATGGTACTATGTCTGATAAGACGTACAATAGCATAATCATAATTATGAACCACATCACACTAGGTACAAATTAATTGTGAAATATGTAATAATTGTACTATTCTTTCCACCTTCCATTTTCTTTACTAATTAACATTGTGTGTGCATAAATATTAAATAAATTATTTAGATGAAATTATGTTTTTTTATGAGTGGGTTAAATTATGAGTGGGGTTCAAGTAAGATTAGTGGATAGCTGTGGTCTTATTAGTTTTTAGAGATTTTGATTTGAATGAGAGTGGGTGTGGGGGTGGGGGTGGTCGTGGGAGAGGGAGTGGGAGCGGGGGTGGGAGTGGGAGTAGGCGTGTGCGTGGGAGAGGGAGTATGCGTGGGAGTGGGAGTGTGCGTGGGGGCGGGAGTGTGAGTGAGAGTGGGGGTGGGGGTGGTAGTGTGAGTGGGAGTGAGAGTGGGGGTGGTAGTGTGAGTGGGAGTGGGTGCGGGGGTGGGAGTGGGAGTGTGCATGGGAGTGGTAGTGTGCGTGGGAGTGGAAGTGTGCGTGGGGGTGGGAGTGTGCGTGGGAGTGTGAGTGGAAGTGAGAGCGGGGGTGGGAGTGGGAGTGGGAGTGTGCGTGGGAGTGGGAAAGTGTGTGGGAGTGGGAGTGTGCGTGGCAATGGGAGTGGGAGTGTGCGTGGGGGTGGGCGTGGGAGTTTGAGTGGGAGCGGGAGCGGGGGTGGGAGTGGGAGTAGGAGCTGGAGCAGGAGTGGGAGCAGGAGTGGGAGTGGATGCAATAAGCGACTTCCACGCGAGCGGAGCCGCGGGCAACAGCTAGTCCATAAAATAAAGTTTAAATATATTTTAAAAGCGACGGGATTGTTCAGTCGTAAATTCTTTTATTTAATGTACTATAATATTTGCAATGCAGTAGGTAATATTTATATACGTTTACTAGACTATACCGACGGCTTGCTCGCTCGCTCGCTTTAGAGACGCCGAGTTTTAAGGTGACCCATAATAATTTCCTACGCACCCCGGTTGGCCCTATAATATAAAATAAATTATTAAATAAATAAAAAACCTGACAGCTGTTGATCTGCCTGAAAGCCTGAAACAAGTTTGTGTAAAAGGTGATACCCATTCGCAAATCATTAACCGAAAGCAAATTAATGCGGGTTTTTAATTTTTTTTATATATAATAGGTACCTAATATAATAAAGTTTTCTTGCTGAGGTGACCTTGTACGAAGTACTTACATGCCGCACAAATTTTGTATATAGCGAACTAACTTTACTCAGAACGACAATGACTTGTTGTCTAAGCTAATATTGAGGTTGAACACACTAAATACGTAGGCAACTTTTGCTCATGACAAAATGAAGGTTAAATAATAATATATGGGTAGGTGCATCTACGGGGAATCTCACCATCATCCTAAAAGTTACCACGATAAGGAACACCTGGACACAGAACTTAAACATTTAAAGTAAGTTCTGCAAGATAACAGGAACAAGTCAACAATTTCATGAGACCTTTGCTAAACGACAAGGTTTATCCGATCCTTCATGATAGATAATGAAGATGAAGACGATGAGGTAGGTGCCTCTAGAGGCTTTTGAACCAAATAAAGAAAGGGTCTAACCTTTCTTTATATGGAGTCCGAAATCCTTTGGCCGTTGGGAGTTGTTATGTCGGAAATCCAAAGCCTGCACTCTGGTGATGATGATGACAGAATTAATAAAAAATGTGGAAAATTGTACTGAACTAGCTCGTTCTATTATTATTCATAAAAAAATGTTCGAGCCATTTTGGGAGTAGTTTTTGCTAGAAACACTATGGCACTATTCGATTTAATAAATCCACTTAACGTGCAACCATATAGCTCAATTCTTATTAGAGCTTAGCACTAACTGCAGGATAACTTGTACTGTGGGTTGTATGTGTAGGTATATCATAATACCGATAAGTATGGATTGTCTTTAGTCCTGTCGACATCCCATCTAGTTTAAAATTCTGTAAGCGCTTATGTAAGCGGTTCTGAACCCGTACGACTATGTAAGCCTGTTGAAGTTTAGTCTATCGCTCTAATAAAATGGTGAATAGATGTGGCGAAAGAGAGATAACAATAAAAAAATACAAGAAGTGTAAAAAAGATTCTGAAATTTATACAAATCCATACAAACATACATAACATATTCCATCAACTTGAACAAACATATCGCCTCAACGACGATTATAACTATAATAGTAAAATCTTCAATCGTAATAAAACTGAACACTCAACCAAGGGGTTAATTATTTTTGTATATATGTTAAGTAAGTACCGTACAAGCTAACTAACATGGCCAGCAACTGGAAATACAAGAACTACTCATATTTATTACACATTATCTTAAGACTCATCCTTATAAGTCTTATGATAATAATCTCTTTCCACGACCAAACTCATAATCGTCACATATTATAGCCTATAAAATTACAAAATAATTATTATTGTACAAAATTGTTTAAGATTTCTGTAAATAATATGGTATGTATTTTTTATATTCAGTCGGTTAGTTGACTTTAAAACGCTGGATGGTAAGAAGCTGAGGTAAAGTCCAGAGCGAACCGCCATTCTAGATGTCATTCGTCCTAAAATGACGGTCTCTACCTACCAGATGCCTGTATTTACTGAAATCGTAACAGAAACTGTTTTAGAACTAACAAACCTTCTGATATCCTAATTTGAAGTTGGATAACCAGTTAGCAACTATATCAGCCGGCAGGAGCAGCTATCTTGGCAGTTCTCCAGATATTATTCCAATACGGGTCTTACCGCCACAACTGTAGCATGCCCTGCGCTTGGTTCTCAAAGTAGTTCTGTCCACACCTCCATAAGAACCTGGCAAAACCTCGGATCTCACTCCAGGACCTTTATTGCACCACTGGCCCAGTTCCGAAAGGGTCCTTGCTTCCAGGTTCTTGCTTCTAGGAGGTGTCCCGGCTAGGGGACTTATCGCCTCAAAGTCGGTCAGGACTGTCTTATGATTCTGACCGCCGGGTTGCAAGGGTGATTACAGGATTGCTTTCTTACTTGTATCAACGGTGGTTGAAAAAATGGAGCAAATGAAAATTGACAACGATGACAATGTTCCCTTAAATTTAGTTACGATGAAAACATGGTAAAAATTCGGTAGTATTTTGTTTTAAGTCACAAAACTATACCCACAACGATTACACTGCCGGCCGTTGTTTACCTTTTGGTAACCTTACTTACTATAACGTTTACAAGAAAACAAATAGCCGGCTACATAATTATTTATCTTATCAATAAAAATATTAACATACTTCAATAATTTCTAAAAGAAAAAGTAACATAAAACTTACGTTAAACCAGGCAGTTATTAATTTAAATCTGAGTTTTTTGTAGATCTGGATATCAGGATCATCAAATGAATCAAAGTCTATACTAAACAGATAACTTGCCACTGCCACTAAATGCATATACGATAACGCATAAAACCATATTCTCACTTTTATTAACGTTTTGCTTTCCTTTATGAGGCCCATATTGGAAGAATTTGCATCTATACTGAACATTTTCATAAATATTGAATTAAAATACTTTGTTACAAAAAAAACGCCACGCTCTGTACGTGCAGACAGCGAACGCGAACAAGGACTAAAGAGCATGCCAATGTCTGTATATATTATTTCAAGTCAAGTGTAATGGTTGAACGGTAGCAATAAATCAGTGGATATAAGGCGCTCTACGGTTAATTTGCGTACAATTTGGTACTAAGTCGAAAAAAATGAAGATCAATTAAACACATAAAGTGCTTAATTATTCAACTTGCGTGAGTAAACTAATTTATGATGATGAATGGAAATGAATTCTTGTCGAAACTGAGATGTAAGGCGGCTAACAGATATCCAAATAGCAAAACCCACTAGCTAATTTAATCTGCAGCTAATAAAATTATATCTATATAATAAAATAATATATATAAACACGCCACCGCTACAAGGTAGATATTCCATTCATACGTACAAAACGTTTTGCCGACACATTCATTATGCGTAAAGCTAGGGAATGGAATTCCCTGCATGAGTCTGTGTTTTCGAAAAGTTATAACTTGGGAATCTTAAAGTCTCGTGGCATCATTCATAGGTGTCATCGTGATAGGCAACGTGATTCATCGTTGACCACATTGTCATTTACCACCAGTTAAGATAGAATAAGAAAAAAATATCTCTATTTTGCTCAACATTAATCCTGGTTATATCTAAAGCTTGCACTTCGAAGCTCAGGATCAGCACTGGTACTCATTCTCTTTCTCTAGGCTTACAAGAGTTTCTGCCATCTAACCTCTTAACCTCTAGAGGCAAGTTTGTAATATTGCACTGACTGTCAGTTATAACCTGGGAATCTTCAAGTATAACGAGTTGTGTTCCCGCCGGTAAGTAGGGTAGCCAGAGCTCACTGTACCCCTCCTCCTCCCATCCCTTCCTAGCCTCCCCACCCCATCCCAGCCCTCCCCCCTTCCCTTCAGGGTAGGCAGCGCGTGTGTGACACCCTTAGTGTTGCACACGTTCATAGGTCACGGTGACCACTTCCCATCAGGTGGGTCTTGTGCTTGTCTGCCACCCAAGTAGTATAAAAAAAAAATTGCACGTTTTAAATGAGCATTAATTTTAATAATCGATTAATTTAATCGATTATGTAGAATAGTTTACAAAAGCCTTCTGGAAGCATGTCTACAAGGATCTGTGCTAGATTCGTCGTCCGGTCTGTGGAATTTAGGGTTTAATGATTTTCTTACTGTACTACTGGTTTGCGTACGATTTAAATTATAAATTCGAATATTAGGGTAGAACTTGTGAGTTTCATATATGTTTATGCTAAGGTTTTTAATTAGGGAGGAAAAGTTTGTTATTTTGGTGACCCGTATGAACTCCAATAACGTAGGTAACAAATAAACACGAACTTTAATGTTAAAATAAAGGATTTAAAAAATAGCCTATAGCTTTTTATCTATTTAGATTAGTTAAGACTGAAGCCATTGTTTTAAATAGCATAAACAAGAGATAGAAGCTGAATTTTGAGTGTTTTTTTAAATAATAACTTATATAAACTAAAGCGTATTGAGGACGGCTTACCGTTAGGTTACTACTCCTCTCGATGCTGTACTACACAGTAAAAGTAATAAAAAATGCAACAGTTCCTCTGCTCCGGTTTTTAAATTTTCTATTTTGAGTTTAACAGATCCGTTACAGAAACTATTCAGTCGAGTTAATCTTTTTCATTGACTTCCTACCGTAAATTTATAAATATAACTAAAATGTTACACAACATAAACAAACGTTACTATACGCTAGATTGTATTACCTAAAATATACAGTTAGTTTCAATGAATTCTTAGGAGCTAACGCAATTACCACTTTTTTATAAGCGATTTGCTAATGTTAGTCTTTTGTTTCACGCTTTGCTGAGGATAAAAATGCATTTATTATATTTCCAAATCTAGTTTATTTCCAACAAACTATGTATACAAGGCATAGAAAAAAAAGAACATTCTATTAGAGGTAAAGATATTTAATTACAAAACCAAATTATAGATATTTAGGAGGTAAGTTAATTAAAAAATAAGGTGGTTTGCTGACGAACTGAAAATCTTCTACATTAAAAAAACGGATGGTTCGTGAATATTGTAAATTAAAAAACTAATTAAATTAACGCATTGGGCTCGAATGTAAATAGAATAATCGAGAATAATGAGCTTAACATAAAAATAACAATTAATATATACAGCAATACATACCAGTAAAATTAATTTAGTTTCAGTTGGTTAAAACAATAAACATACCTATCATAATATTATTATACCAATCTTATTCTTTATCAGTTTATGATTCAAGTTATAGCCGTTGCTACATTAATGCTTGTGACACAAAATTTGTCAATAAAATTACGGCTTACCGCCTGCAAAACTAAAGGGGCAACAGTATGGGAAATGAAAAGAAAGGGTGCCACGGCCAGTACTCTCAATACGAAATTATTTGTATTAAAAATAAACTAGACAAAATAAACTATGACAAAATTAGGAAGGTCACAAAAACCCAAGGTGTGGTACTTAAAATAAGAACTTTGAAAATGGGCTGGCAATGTTTAGAGGAGCAGAAAAGTGGAACAAAAAATTACATTGTGGTGCCCAAGAGCCAGGAGAACCAAGAAAGGAAACCATTCAGACGTTGATGTCACAAAGATGAATTGGCCAAGTCAGCTGGTAAGAATTATTGAAGAACCTTTCAGTGTACCTCTAATACCTACCCAAAATGGCTATTCTCTTAAAATAGCCCTATTGTTGAGTCACGCAGTTGTTAAAGTACCGATAACAGTCTAATAGTTTAATAGTAAGTACATTATACTAAGTAAACAAAACTACTTAGTTATTTATAATGTATCTAGGTCTATTGCTCTAACACTCAACATTGCGGGGAATCCATATCTACGAATATTTCACAAGAATGTAATGTTATTATGAAACTATGTTTTAATTAGATACATTCAATTTAAGTACCTACCTCAAATTCTATTTCGTTATTACTAATAAATATCAAAAAATTTACGGAAAAATGTATTCTGCTGTAATTTAAGGATACTCGTGTAATTGTATTATATGAGTATCCTTAAATCACAGCAGAATACATTTTAATTCATGCAGCGATCATGTTATCTTGATGAAGTCACGGCTTGTAGTTACCGTTCAAATACTCGAAACCTTGAATATAATCTGGACCTCCGGCTCCGTTACGATATCTGTATTACTATTTCACGAGATGGTGACGTAATATTCAGTTCATTGGCCCCAACTGAGATCTTTGGGGCTAAAGTCAACCTCAGTCAATCAATTAGCCTCCTAGTACAACGTAGTATAAAAAAAACTTAAAAATCAAAATAAACCAAATTAAGAGAAACAGTGAGAGACGGGACCCTGAACTCCAAAGTGCAGGGTTTTATAATACGCGATGTCGTGTGTGTCCCATATCATATTCAAGATGAGCAGAAACATAGGAAAACAATCAATGTCTAGATAATGTACCTACTGGAAATAATACAGTAGCAATTTCAGTTAATGACTACCAATTTCAGTAAACGCTTAGCGAAAAATAAGCAATATTGCAACATTATAACTACCATGTAGTTATACCTCTGTAAAATCTGCAATATCATGCAGATCAAATTCTTTCACAAAAACCGGACAAGTGCGACCTAAGCTCGGCTGAAGAGGGTTTCGTACATACTTACCAAAAATTGGTTTTCTTACATGTTTTTGAATCATCCCAAAAATACACTTAACATTGTAGTTAGAAAACAATTAGGTACCTGTGCCCGTAGCCAAATGGCAGTGTATTCCGTAGCGTAAATTGTATTCGAATAGAAACGTTTAGGTCGACCAATCACATCCAAGCTCGTCGCCGGCGTACGATGCGCGCGCCGCGGCGAAATCACGAGCTGGAGTGTGATTGGTCGACTTAAACTATTCGAAACGATACGATTCGATCGAATAGAATAATTTTGCCACTTGGCTACGGGCACTGGGCCCGTAGACAAATGTCAGTGTATTCCGTAGCGTAGCGTAAAATCGAATAGAAACGTTTAGGTCGACCAATCACATCCAAGCTCGTCGCCGGCGTACGATGCGCGCGCCGCGGCGGAATCACGAGCAGCCCCCGTAGACAAGTGTCATAGCGTAAATCGCTATCGTTTCGAATAGATTAGGTCAACCAATCACATCCAAGCTCGTCGCCGGCGTACGATGCGCGCGCCGCGGCGAAATCACGAGCTGGAGTGTGATTGGTCGACCTAAACGTTTCTATTCGATACGATTCGATCGAATAGAATAATTTTGCCACTTGGCTACGGGCATGTGATTGGTCGACCTAAACTATTGTATTCGATACGATACGATAGCGATTTAGACTTTTGCCACTTGGCTACGGGCACTGTACTTCAATTCGCAGTTCCAAAATGTTAATCAACTGTAAAAGAATTATTTGACCTAATTGCTTGATTTCGCAGTTTCAGAGAAATGATGTATGTACTTAATATTTATTTTCGTGAGTAACTTTTAAATTTTGTTCACAAACATTCATTATGTAAATCTAAACCTCGGTCTGTTTAGTAAACTCGGATCAAATGTACCTATTGTGTTGCGTTTTGTCATTCGGACCACGGAGTAGTCGGACGCAAGGAACCTTAAAGAAAAAAAAATGTACGTAAGTTCTTTTTTGCAACTATGCGTAGTATCTACACAGATTTGCAAAGATATTTGTTTATCAAAATTACAGTTTTTTATCTTCTCTAATAGGACTGTAAGATTTTGTTTTTGTACCTACATTAATTTATTTTGAGTGAGTAAGGGCTTTCAGGTTGAGTTTGGACTCACTCATTGCCATTATTTTAATGTTTATTTAGATATATTTGAACCAACACCAGAGTCTTCATTGTTTAGGACAGATGTCATGTTGTGCGAGTAGCTACCTATTAATCACTGATTTGATATTGCTGAGAACCCGGGAGTACCTAGTAGGTACTAGATATATTCTATGCCGGGAGCCAAACTAGCTAGAATTGAATCAGTATCGTGACATTCATGACCCTGTATGAAAGTCATGAGTAAGAGCATCGCGTTTTCTAGCTTTACTAAGGATTTTTCTTTGTTCTGTGAGCTTTACCTATATTTTTGTATAGTAAATACTTTTGTGGTAGGTATATTAAAATAATTTGGTCCTACTTTTCATTTCTGTACTTTCTGATTTGGTTGCAGACAAATTGTACGAAAACTGTTTGATGTTTAATTTGCATTTAATTGTTTTTTTTTGTTTTGTTTTTGACGTTAAGATACACATTTTTGGTATCTAGCTTATTAGCTTATTTTACCCAGCTGTTAGATTGATATAACCACAGGGTGTACCTATTAGAAGCAATCATGTCTACACAGAATGAAATACAAATTCAAAATCAACAGATATAGTTCTTCATCCATTTTAGCATACACAGTTCACGGTATTATGATTATTATACCAATATTGTAACAATGTTTTCTAAGCCTAATTTGGCATGCATAAGTTATCCGACTATTCATGTACGACCATATACGAGTATGTACCATTAGGGAGCCAATAACAAGGACCTTTAATCAATTAATCAATCTCTACACGTCATACTAACGTGAAATCTAATGATTTATAGGTGTTTACTCGTTTATAAGTAGCTAATTTATAAGTACTTGCGTTCCAGAGATTTCTGTTGTTTCTTTAGGTATTTATTTATACGTACGTTTATTTATATGAGCTAGGCATTTATTAATTATATAACCATACAAGATTATTATCGCGACTCCGCCCCCGTTGACGTCACTTTTCACATTTTTTGACTATATCTCCGGTTCTATTCAACCGATTGTGATACAGATTGTATGCAGTGGATGCGGAACATCCTAAGTCTGGCCAAAACCTTTCTAAATTTTTTATACTACTTTGGTGGCAGACACGCACATGGCCCACCTGATGGAAAGCTGGCCTATGGAAGTGTGCGATACCAGTGGGACTCGCGCTTCCTGCCCTGAAGGGGGAAGGAGATTAGGAAGGGGTGGGGTAGGAGAGCTAAAAAACCGGATCAAAACCGTTGTTGTTGTTGTTGTCTATTTAATGTAACCTATTTAAAAGTCTAAAAACATAATAACAATGATATTGAATTAAAATAAAAACAATCATTCATCGTTATAAATCGTTGTGTGCAAAAACGCCTAAAATATTTTTCATAAACTATATCACTAAAAGGTCTACCGGAGATATATTGCAAACTATAATTACGTAGGCGTTTAAAGATAACACCAAGGAGAAGACACTGATGGAACTGGAGGAAACTTAATGTTCTACGGCAATTATTTAGTCATAACTGACATACCTACTAACTTATTCGAAAGTAGTGAACTTATTTTTTAAAGGTAAAAATAACTTTTAAGCTTTCCGCTGAATATAAAGACGGGAATTAGCAAGATGAGCGTCTTATAATCATTAAACGGTATTCTTAAAATATTACTTGTTAAGCTAAGTAGGTAGGTATACATTTTTGCCTGCGATTTGCAAAAATATTAAAGAAGGTAAAAGAATGCTATCTTTAGAATTTTTATTTTTTAGTAAATAGTAGATATACTTACGTAAGGTTTTATAACTTGCAGTAGGGCCAGTAGGTAATATCCACATTCAATGCTGTTTGAGATGAGATAAGAGCAAGATATTACTTAGCTCGTGGTAGATAGATTCGAATTACACATCGGTATTGAGGGTGTAGGTGTGGATAGATATTTGAATCTCTGTTCAAAGATTTTCTATTCTAAACTTGAATGTGGTCGAAGACGAAGATGGAGTCTTTGCACTTGAGGTTTTAAATATAGGTAAGTGAATAAATAAATAATACGATTCAAAATATAAGTAGAAAGGGGTGAATAGAAGTCAAAGAGTGAACAGAAAAAAGTATCATTAGTAGTAAAGGCTGCGTAAAAGAACAATTAATCAATATATAATAAGCGGTCTTCGGGTTCCAAAGTTCAAGCTGTGAATGCAACCAGGATTGGTGTTTGGATGTAAAAGAAGAGTTCTAGAAATTATCACATCCAAAATAAAACAAACAAACTCTTTAGTTTTATAATTATCATACATGGGTAGAAATTTTGAGGAAAAGTTAAGTGTTAAAGATCTATACGTAACGTTAATTCTGATTGCATTGTAATTTACAGCCAGACAACCATAATCTTATTCTTTCTTTTAATTAATTTAGCTTTTACATGAGCGACTGTCCTCTGCCCCCTCCCAACCTCGAGAGGAATACCTGCACCGGAGCCTCATTCATTAATCAACATAGAATCTGAAAATCTTAGTGGGCCCCTAATATACACCGCAGTGAGTTTGATAGTTGTATACTAAAGGTAGATATAATAATAGATCTGTTCAATGGATCTCCTGAGAGTGATCAGTCTTTTAAAATTAATTGTCTTCAACTACGGGTATGATTATCTAATTACTTAACAAGACAGTCATGTAGAATCTTCCCATGCATGTCAGATAAGCGGCTAAGCGGTTTCCGTTAAGTTACAATATGAAATTCATTAGCCAAGCATTAATAATTTAATTAAATTTCTCAAGCAATAACATTGCACCAGTCCTTTGTGTTTTGGCAATTCATGGCGTTGTATTAACACTCCTAATGTAATTAATTCGGTATCACTTGCGGCAATAATGGCAATAATAATAATTGTTTGTGTCTGGAATCATTCCTTGCTAAGTGGGGTGCGAAAAAGCATCTGATGAGACCATTAAACTGAAGGCCGTTATTGTAGCATTATCGGTATCTATAATGGTGATCTTCATTCCCAAAACCTTTAGCTAATCATAAGGCGAAGTAAAGTCATAATGACGTGCTTGGTGGTTTTATTATAGTCTAGTAATAAAAAATACGGGAAAAACAGTTAAACATCCTATGTTGAAGAAAAAAAAGGACATGCGTCCTATGCCTATGTTCTACAAGGCAAAAATGATATACGTATTTTATTTTGTTATTACCTACACATATTGTTTGTGACTAATTAACGAGTTACTTCTTAAGTATAACTTATGGAACTCCGGAATTGGCATAACTTACTAGAGTATGCGATAGAAGTTATTACTGAAAAAATAAACTAAAGCAATATTATGAAGGAATTATCAATAACCGTCAGTGCAAAAAGATCCTGTAAAGTACTCAGTAGTCTGCATAATACACATAATATGTGTATATTCAGCGATAGTATAATTTTATTTTTCTGATACTTGGTTCGTGTTAGATGTATCAAAGCCTAATAAATCATTTGAAGTTGGAATGATTGATGTATTTAATCACAAGTAAGAACCACATAAACCCTCTATAGATAATTTCATTAATGTTCCTTTCAATTTCCAAGCCCTCTCTTCTTTACCATCAAATAATTGCTTGTGTTATAGCTATAGTAAAAGCATCACCTTCCTTATAGTACAGTGATTCATGGGTCTCCTTAAAAGTATCTAAAAGCTGACATAGTTTAGCAATTGACCTAATGGCTCAAGACAATTTTTCTGCCTCAAAATTAGCTTAATTTTGCAACAAGCATATCTTAGATCAAGTCAAATTCTGTTAGATAGTGAAATCGCTTCTACTCGGATCCAGTTTTATTCATGAAGACAAATACTGTTTTCACGTAGACTCGGTGAATACAATCATTACCATTATCTTATTCAAGAATAGAGAAATCATTTAATGAATAAAGAACTAATTACATAAACCACGAAGTTCGGAAGAAATTTCTCGAAATTAAACTCAACATAATATCGTACATAGCAACAATCCCAGCATTCTAGTAAGTAATACTGCATCGCATCTGGCAGCTTGCAAATAGTTTGTAGCCAAGCTGCAGTCATGGAATGTCTTATGTTTCTGCTCGTATTGCTTTGAATAATGAACAGTTAACAAGGAGTTTTAGAACACGAATGGACCCTAGTTACATTGTGGTCGTTGCTTCATTGTACATTGTATTGATTATTTTGAGTGACTGGTGGATTGAGTGATAAGTTAACATTTAGCTACGATAAAAGATGGAGTGGCCCAGACAGAGAAAGGGATGTTCGTATGGTTTGTATACGTAGAGAGGAATATACGTAAGACAGTATTTAAAATCGCAAAACACATTTGGGATGAACTTACTATATGGAGCTCATTATAGAAACCAAATGATCAGTGAAGCTAAAACACAGCATGGCCCTAGAGGACAGTTGTGCTCACTTAGCGAAGGTTCTACAATCCCTTCAAGCAGAATTTCTAAATGATCAATTCCCGGTATTTTCATATACGTTTATAAGTTTGTATAGAAAAGGAGACAGTAGGGAAAATTGGACTTTGACCAATTTAATTCTCGTAATTAACGAACCATGTACTTTACTTTATCAACAGTAGTTATTTACTGAACAACAAAGTGAATGGAACTGGTTAATAGATTAGGATAGATAAAATCAGAATTTGAATAAATATCGTCTGTAGTGACGTAAGCATGTTGATAATATCTTTTTAAAGATCATCTGATCATCTATCATTATCTGGACTGCAATCTGCTCAACCGACGGAATGTGGCGACAAGTGTGAGTTATTAAACTTCTACATATAAAATTGTATAACAGTACATAGTAGACATTATGAATATAGTGAGTCTCATCATCTTTGGGGCTAACTTAAAAGCCGGTACACCTCCTCTCGGGGTCAGGGGACCAAACGGCAGTCGCGTTCGTAAAACTCAAAATAAACCAAATAAAATGATGAATAGACCCAACGCTTCAAAGTGTAAACTTTGGATGCAACCGCTAAGTATTGGCGCTTGGAACGGACGGACTAAGCTTTCTAATGTACGGGTAATAAGTACCTACGTTGAGTACGCGTACAGGTGTAGTTGAATACGCTAAGTTTATTTACTACTAAGCTTAGTCTGTATATGCATACAAGGCTTCAGAAATTTAACGAGTCCACAAGTGACATTATTTGCTCGTTTTTGTTTACTCCAATAAAATGTATTGCACTTTATACCCCATTTAAAGGAGAAGGACTTAAAATATAGTTGAGCTATAAGTATAGAGTTTCGTGGAGTATAAAGTTTCCGCTTACATGGTTGAGTGACCTGCTAAGACGCATTAAGTGAAATAAGTAAGAAGCCTCGTTAGGCGAGTGAACTTATCCAGTTGGATTAGTGTTATACTGGTAATTTATTTTGCTTCTAAGCATACTATAAGTCTGCTATAAGAAGTGCGTTTGACGTCGTAGATATGATATACGAATCAATGTTGTAAGGTCTCATAATCGTGGATGGCTAAGATCGTCGCAAAATGCAGGAAAGCAGACCCTGTGCTCCTAGGTTAATCCTTATCCTTATGTATAATATCTTGATTCATATTTCGAGTTACAATTTATATTGTATGAATAGGTAGTTATGAAAACAATTAAAAAGTTAGTGCCTTCGCCGATTCTAATAAGAACAAACTTTTGGACGTAGAATGCTAGGAACAGCTAGGTACAAATCTTTATAAGTACATTTATTTACTTCAGCTAAATAACCAGAATTGTTAGTAGTTAAATAATTGAAGTTAAATGTTAAACTTTGTACAACTACAGTACAAATTTTGGTTCGGAATGCTTATATCCCAAGCAGTTTATCCGTCAGTCAACTTATAACAAAATGAAACATTTTGTACAAGTTTGATTAAATCAAAAGTTTCACCATCTTAACCAAGAAGCATAGCTCACAATTAAAAGTAAAATTGTTGTAAGTTATTAAGGGTTCCCTTGCTAAGTTTCGATTTAAACTCAGATTTGGAAAGACCTTGAACATTTTTTAGATATAACAAAATGGACAGGATTCATTGGGTGAAAATCACTATTCATTGAAACTGTATGATTTACAGTGTGCGAGTATATAAAGTAGGTATATATTAATGCACACAGAACTCTGAATTACCCTCTCAATGACATTCTTTGTCTCTCCGATTTATTGTTGTCTGCAAAAAATTGTCTTGAGTGATAAGATCGTCTATACTGTTATCATTTTGAGCTTACGAATCAAATATTAACAACAATTAGAAAAGAACTCTATTATTTTGTTTGATTATGTTTGATGTTAGTTATGTGCAAATTTACTAAATTAGTCCACTGACGAATTCTGTAAAGCAAAACTAATTTCTAATAGCAATAATAGAAGCAACACAATTGTTTGTAAATCTTTTGTTACTAAAGTTTTACCACCCCTGTACTGTAGCTGCCTATCGGGTAAGTTAAAGCATTACGCTACTAATGCACGCCTAATTGACAACTGGCAATTTTTATTTAAGTTTTTAAAATGTATTTTATTGGCTTTATATTTTGATGATTTTCATTGACAAATCTTTAATGCTAATTTTCTTGCTGAAACTAAAATTTGATCAAGTCACACAGGATTAGGAAAATTATGAATTAAAATACCAAGCTATATTAATATTAATATAATTTCATAATGTATTTCTAATTAATCTAAGATTACAAATACTTTCGATTAAATAATATCCTTAGTTTTTACTTCAACTATTTTTTAAGTTTAGCGTATTATTTCTACGGACAGTTGACTAAGATTGTATTATGAACTAGTAATATGAACTATGTTGAACACTGCTGAGAGTTGAGGCTATTTTCGATGACATAATATTATGGTAGTATGCTTTCCTCTGATTGGTCTTTAGTTACCCTAATTATAATATGGCTTAAAATGGAAAATTTCTTCTAGTATTAATCCGGTAAACTCCCGATCTAAAAAAAGAAAATATAACATTAGTAGGTAAATGAAAGGATCCTTCAATAATGTAAAAAAAAACTGTTTTTAAAAATTAATGTAAAATTTCAACAATATTGTGTTTGAAGATAACTTTAAAGCTTCAACTACATCGCCTGCCTTACTTATTAAAGTTATTCATTTACTTTTAATAAAAAAATAATAAAAACTTACCCAATTTTGCTGAGCTGATTTGTACCCATTCTCAAGGAGAGCCCACGACATCTATCTAGTGACAATTGCAAACTTGACGAACAAGGGAATCCAACCAAGTTCGGATTAGACATCGAAGCTGCAAATAATTCATGTGCACGATTATGTGAACAAGAGTAACTATAACATCCAGGCTGACTGAAGCCACCGTTTGCAAAGAAGTCAACATGACCAATGGCTTCACCTATGCCATTGGATCCAGGTCCGCTCCCATCCGTATGTATGACTTCAACGTATCTGGCATCGGTAATCCTGAGACGAAGAGAGTTAGGTCCCCATTGGGAGCCTGATGGATCCAGACCTAAAAATGAATAAAATACGATTGAATTTTTTGAAATGGTGAAAAACGTTTAATTTTATCAAGAACTCTTCGATAATAGGTATAATTTAAAAAGCTATTCCTCATAAACGTTTTTATAGGAACTCTTTTTAGTTGTGAAAAAATATAATAATCCATCATTTTTATTTTTGGTATCAAACTACTTGAATTTACAAAGATACGGAATGGTTTGAATTTTGTTGTCATGTCGCCAGAACTATAGATTTGTACCAAATATCAGATCAATCCATCTACTAAATTTGGCCCAGATAAATAAACAATCAGGTCAAGCTCAATAAAACCATTTAAAAATGACGCTCTTGTTGACGAGCAAATGTCTCAAATTCTTGAAAATGTTCGTAACAAGCTGTTCACGGTTGCACAAAATTCTGGAAACGGACTTGGAATTCTGATCCCATACCAGCAACTAATGCGAAACTATTCCACAGAAAAAAAGGTTGATGATGATTTAAATCGGCAAAAGTGAACATCCAGGACAGGACCGTTGATGATGCTTCGATCTTTGCTGCCGTTCAGCAAAGATCGAAGCATCAGTATCTGAAATAACACCTATGTGTTATTTCAAATTATACCAAATTTGCATCAGATCCGTTCAACAAAATAAATATCGAAGCATCATCAACCTTGAACGTATATAATTCAACTAACCAGTGACTCTTGCAACTCCATGCAAATTCCTACTGGCAATACCGGCAACATGTGCTCCGAGGTTGAAGCCAACTATATGGATATTGTTCAAGAAGGCTACTCTGGCAAAAACCATCTCGGCTATGAAATTCTGCAAGCTCTGAGCTACCGGTGGCACCATAGTTACGGCTACTGAGTAACTAAGACTTGCGAAGTTTGACCAATCAACCGAGATTACGTTTACGTCCTCCGCAGTTAACAGTGCTGGAAAAAAACAGAAAACAAAAAGGATAATAATTAAAATACATTAAAATAGACTACATTGAACAAGCACGCAAAAATCTTTTACAGCTCCCATTTCGTCAATTTTGTTTTACTCACGGAATAATAGGTATTTAAACAGGACTAATTACCACTTGCATTCTACAACTATACAAATACAGGTTCGAAATATACCTATAGTAATAAGAAAGCAAACAATTACTTACCATTTCTGACATCTGGATTGAGAGATGTGAATGCACTTCCTCCGTGACCATGCACTAAAATAACTGTTGTTTTGAAAGGTGCAATAAAAGATGTCTGTAAGCTAAATCTATCTGCCAACACTGTTTGAGGAGTTAGTGGATTATTTCTGAAAAAATAAATAATAAAACTCTACTTGAATATATAAAACCTAATCTGTGAGAAACTATTTTAGTCTATAAAAGAATGTATACAAACAAACATGTTTACGAATAGATCCCCATTTATGTTTAGCCTCTAATCAGTTACCCTTATATTCCTTTAAAATAATATAAATGATACAAATAAACATAACTGATGGGAACATATATGGGAACCTATTATATATGTTACTAGTAGACCCAACAGGTACCCAACCTTTGTGGACCCAACCTTTCCGCAGGTATAAAAGATACAGAAATCCATTCAAACACACTTAAAAAGCCTACCTCGTATACACGTAGTATTGACATCTTTCCTCTGCTCTTGAAAAATTGGGCACAGCATGACACCCTAGAATAAAAGTAAGTAGTGTTTAGTGAGTTAGTGTGCATTATACCGTTGATGTAAACCTACGAAGGTAGCACTATCATTAGACTAAGATTTATAATAACTAGTCAAATTATGTTTTAGGGCTTGATTAATGTCGTAACATACGTAAACTTTTTTAAAGTCACTAGGCCTCAAGCTTAGTACTTTTTGAACCATTAAGGTAAACTTCAACTACCGTTCATTCGATGCATAGGTTAAGACTCATTGTAAGTTTTAATAGGTACCGGTTGTTTCTAAAGCTGGCATTTAGGAACCCGGAGTGCACTCTCTTACTACTTCGTTCTACTCTACGGTTGGCTTGATCGAACCATCGTCCTTCACCTTGCCGCTTCAGGACATTCACATTCAATATCAATGGCTTATCATAATTGCAAAAAATCAGTCATAAAACCTTCACACAAATGTATGTACAGTAGTCAACTAATAAAATGTACGACTATCCACAAATTAGTAGGCAGTACCTATAGCTTTAAAATAAAGTATGGCTTACCGAACACCAACGCGAGAGTAATTACAAATTTCAACATTCTAGTAGTTGAATTTTTTCCTTTCTGATGATCATTCACAATACCGTTTGTTTTTATAATAACAGATTATGTTGAAGATAATCTGATAAAATTGTTTTCGTGAAGTAATTTAAGTTACTTTAAATAGAAATGTAAGATTATACATACGTAGAGGATAAAATTTTGTCGACATCAATCATCAGCACTGTTAATAAGATTATAGATTAGATTTATTATTTCAGTATAATTGAATTTTATAGTAGTTTTGCAATGATTAAAGCAATGATATTTGCGATTCAACTATGTATACCAGAAATGTATGTATGTGTTATCCTTACTTATACCTTTAATTCAAATTTATATAAGTATTGAATTCAAAAATATAATCCTTCCTTCAACCTAGCGTTAATCCCAGTCATATCCAAAGCTTTCACCTCCAAGGTGAAAGCTTTGAATATGAATGGGGTCTGGGATCCGCTTTACCAGTCTTAACCGCGGATTTGGCTGGACCTCGATATTTTCCGTGAGGCGACTGCCATCTGACCTGCACAACCCAATGGTAACATTAGGCGATATCGAAGCATTGCAGCTAGACCGTTGTTAAATTCAAAAATATAATAAGTAAATGCCAAAAATATTTTACTTTGTTTCTTCAATATATCTACTTTATAATTTGATGTATTCATAAAAGAGGCACAATTTTTCATTTATGTAGGTATAACAAACCCAAATTTTGACTAATGTATTACTTTATATAATGCAATTATCCATTATTACTTGACTATTCTGTCGTTTAAATAGGGAACAATATGGATCTTCCAATTGTAGGTCAGTTCAGTCAGAATTGACGCATACAGCAAGAAACTTGGCAGTCACTTCGGATAGCTCTTCCAAGTAGTATAAATTATTAGGGCCACTCACTTGCTGACCCAAAATTATTTGGCAAAGCATGTCGTTGCTATTGCCTGGAGAAGGGTTCAAGCAAACCATAGCGTTTAATAACGACTAAGACTATTGAATTTTTAATATAAATAGGTTAGAATGAACCGCAATTTAGATCCCAAAATACAAGACATTTAAAAGTTATGCTTATTTTGAGACTAAATAGCGCTGTTTAGAATGTCTCAGAATATTTGACTTAATATGGCTAATCTGTCTAATAATATGGCCGGATCTAAATGGCTGGACAAATTTTGACAGAACGACGTGATCAAATTACAAACTGAATGTTAATTGAATACCTACCTATTAACTAACCCCGG
Organism: Lithosia quadra; assembly: GCA_963576445.1. Taxonomy (NCBI): domain Eukaryota; kingdom Metazoa; phylum Arthropoda; class Insecta; order Lepidoptera; family Erebidae; genus Lithosia; species Lithosia quadra. The sequence continues at coordinate 11,315,597 of OY754880.1, read as the reverse complement.
TGCCATCTATTGCCGTGAGTTCGAAAACGTCATTTTAGTAGTTTAAGATTAAAATTGCCATACCGCCAATTATTTTATCACTGTTATTGAGAATAATAATTTCTGCAGGAATTAGGTATATATATTAATTATTATCATAAAATGGTTCAATAACGACGGAAATATCAATGAATATTATATAAAAATTAGATAGGTACAGGCGGACATAGAATCTCCTACTTTTTGAAGTCGATAGAAAAAACAGAACTAATGTTGTTATTCTTCCTACCAACCATAAACACTGCTTCCAATTTAAATTTAATTAGGTAATGTAAGATTTACCAACATTTTCCTTAATACTTTTTGACCTCTGATAATAAAAACGCAATGAAAATATATTTTTTACGTTGATAGTTTTATTAAAATACAAGATTAGAAGTATCTACCTATACGAAACACGAAACATTTATTTTGATTCAAAAGTAGCTATTAATAGTAGTCAGATTAAGATAATCTCTTTCATGTAATGTAATTTTTTTTGTTAATCTGTTTTGATAATTCCAGCCATACCAACGCATGTTTTTATCAATACTTTTATTACTTCCCGATAGAATTATTCTCTGATAAGCTTGTCATAAGTATAATAACCTTTCCGGTAAGTAATTCATAGATATGGCGTTTAATAAAGAATTTAAATAAGGAAGATTCTTTATAATAATTCTTATCAGATGTTTAGATATTAAAGCAAATTAAGTACATAAGGGCCTGAAACATTCCCGAATAAAGACTTAAATCTTTTATTTAATATCTCGAAAACCAGTATTAATGACAGGAAAGTAATCCACGAAATGACATAATAACATGAACATTATATCATAAACAACATAATGTATGTTGTTGTTTACGAGTAGCTAATGTGTTATTTGCAAATTGTCGGTGTCATCATATTTCTGTTGTATTCGTTCTCTTATTAAATGTATTACGTGAAATATGTAGACGAAAACAAATTTAGTTTATCCAGTTACATAAGGGAAAAGTGTGGTTGGAATTAGAAGAGAGATGACAACCACAATGTTAGTGGGTTAGGGAAAGTGACGCAATTGTTTTTAACCTGGGCATTTATAGAGATGAGAAAAATTTGCTTTCCTTTAAAAGAACAGGATACTCCAATTTGCAGACCAATATTTGAAAACAGATAATAATATTTGTTTTCAAACACATTGCGGAAACATTAAAAAAGCAGTCAAACTATTTATGGCTATTTTTAACTGCTATGTAACGAAACGTAGCAATTGAAACAATTGTTGATTATACTATTCACTCATTGTTTCATAGTGCCATAGTTCTGGATAATACAAAGAAGAAAGGATCTCTTTATGTTATGAAACGACGAATTGAGCTTAGAGCCAAATCACGTGACTAAATCTCGGTTAGCTTAAGCTTAGACATGAAATAGAACAAAAGACGAACATAATAAATAAAACTAAATTCTCTACACACAAAATAAGTCCATGTATTATTTAAATTATGAAATACGTTTCAGCTTTATCACTCTAATAAAAGGGAGGTCATTCGTACGCGCATGCGTGTCAAAAGGTTATGAGTTCGTTCCTGCCCAATGACCACGGTAGTTCAACGCTGGGTACCGTTGCAGGCTGCCGTATCAGGTCTCTCTTACCCCAACACCGCGTAAAAGTTCCGAAATTGAAAATTTAAAAGTTTGATCTCTAAGTTGCTTTAGTTCTCTGATGTGTAGTGTGTAAGTTGCGTGGGCTAGCAAGATGCAGTGGTGTTTGACAGCGTTACTTTTCATCGGCTTGGCAAGCACAGGTAAATGCAACTTTAGTTTTTTCGTACTTTTCTTAACGGTACCCTTAATATTAAGTTGGATTGGCGATCGAACTTATCATTTTTGTAAATTTTTTCACTGTTAACTACACTACCATTTTGTGAACCGTTATATAATGGTATGATACTAAAAAAAGAATTTAATAATCATACATAAATCATTGCTAATACAACATACGATAATACAATAAAATTATTTTGAATTGTTGTAAAAAGTCCCATAAGACTGAATGATTAAATTTCCATTTTCATTCCTGTCACGTTTTTTTTTGTAAAAGTTTTCCTTCTGTACATTTGTCAGGAACATCTTTCCTTTTGAATATAAATATCCCAGCAGTGACTATGGGTAACACATTTGTATGTTCTTTTAACTTTTCAACTAATTTTCAATTCAGGAAGTTAGTTTGACTGAGAATGTGAGAAATATTATACAAACCTACATTGAACCAAATATTTTTTTTTTGTTTTTATAGCATTTGTAACTCTGTGATTTATTAGTTTGTATGACAACGTCTGTGCCAATAAACACACATTCTTACACTAGATTAATACGAAAGAATTAGCTGACAACGATAATTAAGAGCGAAGAGGTATGGTCGGGGAGACGCTTTTAGCGCTACCAGCGCCATCGCCGATGATACGCAAGTATACCATATTTCAATCCAATCTGACGTCAGGAAGTGGTTTTAATTGTGCTTCCAAGATTTGATCCATACTAACAAAATAGCAAGTTAAATAAAAGCTGGTAATAAAAAAGGAAGAAGACTTTTTTATTTGTACCTAATGTAGGTAGGTAGGTTGTAAACTACAACTTTTTCACCTTTAATAATTGTAGTCACTATTTTACCTACTCTAAGGGAAATTAATGTTACATTTAAAAGTCGTATACCGACGCGTGCAAATGTTCAATTTGATGGCAATGAATTGGCCAGTAATAAACATAAAAACTTTTATGAGATTGGAAGAAGATTTAATTTCAAGTCATTTTTTAACAATAGTATATAAAAATATTTATCATATTTTGTTCGAATGGTTTCAGAGAAAGAGCAAATAATGCTGTGCATGAGCGTGTTTAATTGACAGGTCAGCCGGTGTGTCAATTATAGTTCGTTCAACTAATGAGGTTACGCACCAATAAAATTCATGGTGAATGACGCGACTGTTCTATTAATGCGGTAGAAAAATCATCGTTGTTGCAAATTGTCATTGTTCGCAAAGTATTCGCAACATAAACTGCATAGGACAGAATTTATGGAGCCCTACCAAGACCTTTGGGGTCAAGCCAACCTTAATTGTAAGCCGGTACATTTGTAAGCTGGTCCATCTACTGATTGATGAAAGAGATTTTGGTGCAGGCTTTCTCTTCGATGTTGGGAGGTCAGATGACATTCTATCATCGCATTGCTCGCCACAGATAGGGAATCCTCAAACATTGCAATCGGAAACGGTGCGCATAATGTAAATATTACCGATTAAGTATTAAATAACATAGCAATTAGTGTCTAGTAAAAAAAATACCTGAAAGGAAATACTCGTAAGATACGAGTCTAAGATCCAACTAGTGAAAATACGAATACCTAACGTAATCATCCCCTATGTCCGAAGACGCTTCCTACTTCTATTGTCAGCAAAACTTCAGCAAATGCACTGATTTACAGTACCTAGATATCTCCGAAGGTGAACGTTGAAACGGAGACTATCTTTCTTTTAATATTTTTGCAACATTAGATAAATAAAGATCGAACGTACTTCAAGTTGGTTTAGAAACCGTACAGCTGATTTGTTTTCTTCTTAAGGAGCCACACATATCAAGACAGATGTTGCACATCCATGCATAATTTTGCATTCCTTAATAATACAAGCAGTGATTAAAAAGAACACTTAAGTTACCTATAATGTGTTCGATTTCATCTTGAATCTTAAATGTAACAGCCTGTATAAAACTGTGTCATAAAGTAAACCAGTAGAGTACAATAAAATATACATATAAACGTAGCACACTTGGTACATTCTCATGGGAAATTGGCTTGATGTTGTCAGTGTGTAATACGAGAATAACTAAGAAGAAAAGAAAAAATATAACACGAGCTCCCAAAATTCATTAATATTTCCTCGTAGCCCAATTATTTCGAACTCACACTATATTAATATAATAATCGTATAATTAATTTCACATTTCATTGTCGGTTAGATGAAAGAAAGAGGAGTGATATGGTCTTGTATAATATATTATTAGGTATGTTGTAGGTACATATCAATCTATATTTATACAAACGAATTAAATTAACATAATATCTGTGTGAAAGACACTTGAACAAAAAAGCAATTTTTAAAATATTTGTCCGATCGTCTGCCAGTCTGTCTTTCTATCTGTTTGAATTAGTATCTTTCTTTATGGATAGGATAGGAGATCTTTCCTTAAGTTTCCTTATAGATAGGATAAATGATATTGCCTTTAGTATGACATTATGTTATTACTTCACAGAAATCGTTCTTTAAACTTGAATGTACACTTAAAAAAAGTTCAATAATGCCGCTAGCATTATCGAACGATGTAATAATACAGTATAATTTGTTATTTTTTATGAAATCCAGGATGATTTTTTTATGAAATTGGAGGCTAGTATTGATTTTTTATAAATTCAATGATGTACCTAGTTCTAGTTTTCATGAAAATCGGTCCCACGATTCCTTTAAAAATTTTTCGCAATTCCTCATAGTTTCGAATTTGGCCACTCACGTCTAGATGAAAATTTCACCCTGTATTCATACATTTTGCGTAATATATTTTTAAATAGGTAGGTTTACATAAAATAGTCACGCCTGAAACTTCCCCAGGGAAAAGGAAGGAGAAGTAATATTCAGATATCGCTATTACGCGCAGTGAGCCAGCCCATTGCGATTAACGCCTAGGAAGCGGTGATAAACTTAGTATTAAGTAGTTTTTGACGTCAAAAATATGTAATTACGTTACACTATTTTGAGAATAAAGAAATTGAATTGAATTGATTGAATAACTGTTCACTTTTTATGAGTTTTTATTTTATATTTAGTGGAATGGTGAACAGATTTATACCCACGGGAAAAGTGAGAAGATGAGAAAACCCTTAATATAATCTACTCCACCGGGAACCACGCGGCATAAATTCTATAAATCTGTTTTGTTTAAAGGTATAATTTGCCATAAATTGTTCGAAGAACGCAATTATTAAGGCGAGTTCTGATTGAAAATTAAAATATTGCTTTACTAGTTGAAGAATGACATGTTGCGCGGAACCCTAAATAATTGGGACAAGAGAGATAGATAATAATGACTTCATTGGTATTTCTACCCCTAATTGCTAGAAGATAGTTTTTAGATGTAAGATTATAATGTGAACATGTTTCTAAAGAACACATACTTAAATAACATTATCTTTTATTGTTATTGTATTGTCCGTTTCTTTTGTATGTTTTTGTTGTTGTGACACTATATTATGTTTGTAGCAATGATTTCTAAAAATAGAAATACCTAAATATTTAATTATTCATTAAAATTATTCATATTAGGAAATAATAGGTTGACAAATAACTCGACGCTACAAAATCTGTAAGAAGACAAGTGATACAATAAAAAATGTCTTCACATCTGGATGCGGACATCTATCACATTGTTTTATCACATTTCGCCGGTTTCAGGGGAATTAACTTGAACATGAAATTTCCCCATCAGTCGTAAAGTGGGAGTGGTGTCGACCAAGCCCTCTAAAGATAATCTGCTATTATTGTCGGGTCGGGTCAATGTAACTTTCTACGTACCTACCTAAATTCCTAGTGTAATTCGTCGCGTCCCTAATCACTCATTTGCATATACACAGTGTTAGAAATAGACAATTTCAAATAGTATGTACCATTTACATACTAAAATGAGACTTGTTTCATTTCGTCAGAAGTCGGTGTTCATCTTTTTAACATTTAAGTGTTTTACTTAAACAAAATTTAAACTTAACTAGCTGACCCGGTAAACGTTTTTACCCTTGGTATTGTTGCTGGGCAGTCTCATATCATCATACTCTCTCTCTCTCTCATATTAATACACAAAAAAAAAATCATGAAAAAAAATCGGTCCAGTCATTTCAGAGCACTGTAACAAACATTGATACGGGATTCTTTATAGTACTTCTTTACTTAATCTTAAACTTATCTTAAAACCGTTAAATTTCACAATGGACACACTGTAATGTACAGAACGAGGTGTCGAGCGCGTGCGGCAAACTCGGGTACAAATTGAATTCATTTATGTTGCAGCACTTCTAATTGGTGACGTATTCTGGGCAATACACGCTCAGCTAGATAGAGTAGATATATAGATACTCAGCTGTCTGTTTTAATCAGAGTAAAGTGTACTACTCGGAGAACACGTTATGCCGTTGGTCCCGGTAGCCATACGGTCTACCTAATAGTGTCTAACTACAGATTTCGCCAATGGGTTGTGAAGGACAAACGACTGTCGCTTCATGAAAAATATCGAAGTTCAGTCGTTACGTAGTTAGACTGAAAAGCCGGCCCTAACCGAATTGGGAAAAGGCTCGGAGGAGGATGAAAATGTACTGAAACAGGCGCAATTTTCTCTTTGATACAATATACTTACTAATAAACAATTTTATTCCGATTCTGTGGGCAATTTAATGATATAATTACTCCGTAGATTCAATAAAGTTATGACTTTTATGATTAAGTATACAAATTTTACGGGTAATAATAATTTATCATTCACTCAGATCTCTGTTAGGATCAGAAGAGAAGTGAAAAAAGTATGAAGTTAAGAGTCAAATATATTTCTCTCACTTTGTTTTACTTGTTGGGTTCATTAATCATGGCTGATTCATTCATTACGTTTCAGTACCTACAAGCAGAGCTTCAGTTATAGAATGCGCATAAATATACTTAGATCCACATCCGTAAGTCCACATTCGTAGTAGCACCCAAACCAATGCATAATATATATATTTCTATTGATTGGGAACCGAACCCGCGACCGCGGCATTAGGAGTCGAACATTTACCGTTATACCACGAGGGTCGTATTTAAATCAGAAGATAACTTGGGCCCCGAAGTCGCTCTTAAAGTTTGATATATCATGATATTGTTGTTTATTGTATTGTACGTTGTGTATATTTGTAAGGGCCTCTTCATGCATGTTGAGATGCGGTTAATTCGATGATCCGGGTTAATCGTCTTAAGTAGATTTGTGGTCTTAAGCGGGTAATATGTGTTATTCGGGGACAGTTAACGATAACCACAATGACTTTGTCATATCATGTTTATATAGATTGTCTGCTCTTACGTCACAGTTTAGGTATAGTTGACGTTCTTCATAAAGAATGTAATTTTGTTCATACGGATATCGAGTACTTTTAGATGTAAAAATACAACAACAATTACTTGCTAATATTAGAATCTCTCTGAAATGGATGTCTTTGTTTACGATAACAATAAATATTTTATTTATTCTGTTTGATATTATTGACTCATTACTTTATTAGGATTGTTTACTATTTTTATGCAGCGCACATTGTAAATCTATATCGATGGTGATCCTTGAGTAGAAGGGTGTATAGAGACCCTACCAGCAACCTTGAGTCCCAAGCCAACGACGAGACTGTTGCGCAGGTTTTGTGTTGGGAGTAACTTCCGGAAAAGCAGACCTCGGGGTCAGAAGTGCAAACTTTGGAAGAAACCGGGAAATCACTATGAGGACGATGATGATGATAATCATTATTAGAATTATTATCAACTCAAATTTAATTAGTGTATTTCTAGAATTCATATGATATCAATTATTATTTCCACGTATTTTGAATAAGTTATTTCTCTTTTAATTACCTACATCTCTGGTATTTTCCATGTTACGTTATTTTCAATACGAGTTCTTACCTACCTCTTCACTCGCTGATATAATCTTAATTCTCATCTTAATGAGGTACTTGACGTAAAGAATACTTGTATCAAATAAATAAGTACCTACTTTTACTTATTAATATCAGTATTAATATACGTTAGGACTACTACTTAAACTGACTAGGTACAAATACTTGTTTTAATATTACGGAATTATGGATTACACATTATTATAATCATTCCTTTGAGACTACTTTTATTTAAACCAATCAATCTGGTCCACTGCTGAACATAAGCCTCTTCCAGTAAGCGCCATACCTCCCGATTTTCGGTCTTCCGCATCCAGTCTATCCCAGCTCCTTTTTTCAGGTTATCAATCCATTTGGCTGGGGGGCGTCCAACCTTCTGTTTACCGACTCGCTGTCTCCATTTTAGGACTCATTTGCTCCAAAGGCAATCGGTCCTTTGACAGATTTTTATTTATTAAATATTAATTTAAAAGATCTTAAAACGTTTATGTTTTCTCAACTTAGGTTAGGGAAACAGATTCATTAATTACCTATCATAACAGCGTTGTATTCCGATTACATCCGAGAACTTCACCTTTGAGGTTAAGTAAAATGATAATTATGTAGGTATTATAGGCAAAAATCTTGAACATAAGTCGAAAGTTCGCGCATTAATTGTCTAATTTGAAAATCCCATAAAAGGACTGATCAACTAATGTCGTGCGCACATTGAGCAGTTGATTAGTTTTATGTATTATTGGTTGATCGCCGTGCGTCCACCAAAGGAACCTAAGAACTCGTTACTGCTCAGTACATTGTCTAGATTTTTGGCCCTACCTATACCTAAATAATAAACCTTGACCACATTGTTCTATTCAAAGCATTCTCAGGAATGAGTGTCACCATGACAGACACTGATAGTGTTACAACCAAAGGTGGCCCTCAACCTGACAGCCTCATCAGATGCTTTTTCCCATCCCGCTTAAATGGCCCGTGATTGTAGGAAGTAGAAGCACGTGTACTGGTAAAGAATCCCAAGTCTATGTATAAAAGTTAGTACCATCTATAATAAACTATAAACAGTTTTGTATTATATCCATCATCATGAACACGACTAATTATTAGACTATTAACAGACAGAAGCCTCATCCGCGATTGCCATTGACGAATCTTAATTGTTCAATGCTATTTCAAGAAATTCCTAATTAGATCTAGTTGTAATGTACCTATAATTTACAGAGGAGGTTAATATCTTGTTCTCAAGGTTCGGTATGAGATAAACTTTTTAACGTTCCATGGATTCATCGTGCGTAGATACATAGAGGACCACTAGCCTGACTCAATTTTATACCTGTAGTAATATACGTACTAATCTTATACTATATAATTCAAAGTCCTGACTGACTGACATAGAGACAACGCACAGCCCAAACCGCTGGTCGTAGAGACTTGAAATTTGCAGAATATGTGTGTTTTAATGCGTAGAGGTGTACTAAGAAAGGATTTTTTAAAATTCGAACCCTAAAGCCCTAAAAAGGGCTAAAAACGTGCTATTGCCAGAACTCAAGAACGGCTGAACAGATTTTCATGATCTATGATTTTTTGGATTTGTCTCCGCCTCGAATAGCATATAACATAATTAAAAATATATGATTCATTCAGGAAATTTAGTAATAAAAATAAAATTAAATGTTGCAAACGTTTTTATCGCCATCTATAATAGTTGTCATAGCAACAGGAACTAATATTGACTTTGTCTAAATTTTCATAGAGTAATATCCTTTACTTCTTTTTCCTCAATAGTAAATAGAATGTATTAATTTTTAGGGTTCTGTGCCTGATTAGGAAAAAAACCCTTATCGCTTCATTATCCGTCTGTCTGTCTGTCAAGACCTCTTTCTTAAGAACACGTAGAGGCATCAAGTTGAATTAGATAAAAGGAATGTTGTGGATAATGCTTGGCATTACACGAAGCATAATATCCAAACTGTGGTCTCACTATCGACTAATAGGTGGCTTGACATACCATCTCCTGGCCTGCACTCATGGAGGACGGAGGTGGTTAAGTAACCTTCGGCGACGTTAGTGAGTCACCTGCACCGCAATCGGAAAGTTTTAGGAAGCCGTACCTTATTTTTCGTGCGGAAATCCCCACGAATCTCTCCCCTCCTGTGGCCAGTAGGGACGTAATATCGGACTTGACCGACTAAAGTCGAACTCCATCTTGAGTCTACAGACGCCGAAGTTTAAGGTTACCCTTGACCCTGAGCTATCCAAGGCTTACTGATGGGCATAGCTGTTTTGGTGAGTTCCTGCATTGCGTAGGCAGGGTGCTGACGTTTGAATGCCACCATTGCCGGGGCTGATCCGTGGGCACACCACCTCTTCATACACTGGTAGAGTCTCCAGAGTGGATAGAGTGGCGCCATGTCCTAGAAGCAGACGTCGGTGGGGTAAGCCTCATGGTGAGGTCCCTGGTGCCGACCATGATCACCATAGAGAGTATATGGAACGCCACCGTTTTTTTTGCGAGGCAGTAATGCGCGCAGAAGTGGTGGTGGAAAAGCTACGGGAGAGATCTAGCACTCCCCCGTGCCGATTAAGGCGCACCGGGTGGCGTAGTTCGCAGAAACATGAACCTTCCTCCATGAGTACGGGCCTAGGGCGAAGGTCGAGGCTAACCGTCACCCTAGCAGAAGCAGACCCAGGGTGGCAGGGTGTTATATTTCCACGCGCGCTTTTTCTATAGAGATGCGGATTTAGATTCCTAATAACACGTCGAGGTCGCCAGTGTTGGTGGCCGGAACCGGTTGGGGTTTCTGGGATATCCTTTTTAGGACACACTAGATTTCTCGATCACACAGGCATTGGTAGGACTCTGACATACCAACCTCTCCGTTGGCTCCGTTGAGGTGAAGCCCGACGGGGTTTTTGCGCACGAAAAAAAGGGGTATTTCCCTTTGGGCTAGAATCCCGATATTTTGCAGAAAGTAAAATCTTATAGCATAAGTACAGGGAAAAGACAAAGTTAAGTTCGCCCCTTTTTTTTGTCATGCGGAAATCCCCCTTAACCCAATTTTGTACGGAACCCTGCGTGCACGAGCCCAATTTGCACTTGACCGGTATTTATTAGTATATCCTCTTTCTTTACTTTCATGAACTTCTTGAATGTTAAATCAGGTTGTCAAATGTCAATGTCTGTAGCAAGATTTAAATAATAAAAAATTCTGATTTTCGGAAATAAATAATGTCCACTAATTTGAAATAGTGCATCGAATGTGAAAGTGCAATGCAACTATGATGAAAGGGTTTTTCAAAGGGCCTCTTCCGAGTCACACATACTTTGGCCAGAGCAGCTATCTAATCCCCATAAAATCTAGAAGACAATGAAAAAGGATAATGATGGTAAATAAACGGGCTTTGGCCGCGATGGATGGCACTGTACTTTGAAGGGTTTGATGGAACTTGAGATGAAATGAATACGTTTAGCTGCAACCACTGATTGCGAAGGAATAGACATTGAAAGTTAGTACGGGTAGTCCCTCAGCTTAAAAAAGACTTGGTGGCGATAGTCAACATTCACGCGGGCGAAGCCGCGCGCGGGTACGCTAGTAATACTATAAAGTGTGAAAGTTTGTGAGGACGTTTGAATGTTTACGTTGTACTTAACAGCTGAACGGTGCTGGATAAACTTTGGCATAGTGATAGATTGTAGTCTGGAATAAAACATGGGAACGAATGCCACGTGGGCATCAGCTAGTTTAGTATAAAATATCTCCGCTACCCAAATAGAATTCTAAAAAAGTGTAGTACCTACCTAAGTGCAAAACCAGACAGAAAAAAAGGAAATTCAATTACGTCTGGTCTAGTATGCGGACTTTGCAAGACATACAAACATTGACTGTCAAATTAACATAGGTACCTACTTACCCTTTTGTTTTTCTTTTTGCGTAGGTGGTACGTCGTCAGCTAAAGTAAGTGGTCAGTTAGAGTCTTGCCATTAACTTAACTTAATTATTAAAAACTTATTACACGATTTGGACGTAACTTTATAGTTGAATAGGGATATAGATGATATTGCTTCTTAAGTGTATTTGGATAATTATATCTAATAGGTGTTGTCGAAGAAAAAACTGCCAGGAATCACGAGTTTATGGCGGTCAATATTATCATGCATTTGTAAATACGTTTTAACCCTTACCCCACTTGTTTGTGTTTGTATTTTAACACTTCCTTGCGTACATACCTACTTGGTCAACAAATCGTTTTTTTCATCACAGTCTTTTTAACCGATTTCAAAAAGAGGTTCACTATTCACCTGTATGTTTGTTTTGTACCTACCTATATAAATATTTTGTTCGCGGTTATCGCACGTTCAGTTTTCAGAAAAGCATATTTTACACTCTGGAAAGTTTTAATAAGTTTACTAAAACGACGGTTCTATTTTTGTATTAAAATGTGTCTTTAGTTAGGTAACTTTGTCAATTTATTATAATGTTATCAAAAATATTTTGAATAATTTTATAAGAATTTATACAGATAAGTTATCTAATGTATACATCCAAGGGGTCAAATCTATCTCTAAGACACTTATGAATACCTACATGTTTACATAAAATATATAGGTATTTGAAGTATCAAATAACCATGTATGTAGGTACAAGTACATTAGATCAAATTGGAATTTATAATAAAACTCTAGGGTTACTCGGCTGGGCAAGAAACTAAAAAAATAATGTAAACGCACTAGAAAAACATAAGTATCTCTAACCGTACAACACTTTGTTGTGAACCCTGTACAAATTAATGAGACTCTCTGCATTTGACATTTCCCACCATAACTTCACTATCGACAATGGAGTTCCACATCTGTAGGATGGGGAATTCCATTGAGAATTTTTGAAAATTAATTTTCGGAATCTACCTACCGACATAATCAAGGGTAAATAATGCTAAACCTTTTAATTTATCTTTATAAAGTCCAAAAATTTCCAATATTGTAAGAAATATTATCTCTAATACGGAGCTAACTGAGACGAAAATAAACTAGATAGGAGCCATAAAACGACAAAAACAGTAAACCACAGAGATTGTCATAAGTATTTTTATTACACGTTTGTAGCTTCAGAAGAATGATAGCATAGAGAAACAGGAAGAACTGATAGGATTTACTTGTTACTTTTAATCGTAAGAATTCAAATACTGTTAGTTGTTTTTCAAAACAACTAAAACAACAAACAACTAAAAAACTTTGAAAAACAAATAAAAATCGAATTTTAATTTAGTCATAATTATGAGTAAATTAAAATTCGTTTTTTTTTTAATATTCAACAGAATGTCATCAGTTGTATCGTAATTATAAAGGAAGGAAAAACATTATATTAACCAGAAAACTATTATAAACTCAAAGTAATAGTGCTGTTGTAAAAATATTTTACAAAAAAACACATAATTAATTTTAGCACATAGTCATACGCCATAACAGTCCAATATACATTCCGTCATAATATTGAAAAGAATTATGAGAATGCTCGGCAGACATCCAAAACCTTTCTATTTTTCTCTATGTGCGTTATTAACAATGTTATTACTTATTATCCTATAGGCGTATTATGTTCTACTTGACCTCCTCCTAAAAGATTAAGGAATGATGACGCAACTGCTATATTTAGGAGCTTGTTTACTAGTTGCGTCATTATTTCCCTTTGTTCAATCACCTTGTTCGTCAAAGTGATCCTGTGTCCTTTTAGATATAGGTATACTCTAATATTTACCTATGGACGGTTTGGAGCCTTCAATAATTATCTCAGCATTGTAAATGTTTCGTTGAGCTTAAGACTATTAGATTCAGTGTTTATTATTAAAGTTTATCATTTCTTTTAATAACTACCTATATTTGGTTTGTATGTTTTATTTGTCTTTACCGTCAAGTTATAGCCAATACACTTTTTACCAATGAATCAGCAAACCGTACACTTATATCCTAGGCTAGAAGTTATGAAATATAGAGGATATATCTTGATTGAATTCAAGTCTCGTACTCAGATAATACACTCGAGAGCAATGAATCCGGGTCACTTAAAGAATGTTAAAAATCTCGGAAACTAAAAATGATAGGTTAATGCAATAAATTGTATTTAATAGACAATGTAATACTCCTTAAATGAAAGTAAAAAAAATATGAGTCACCATACATTTTATTAACACAAAATTACATAAAGAAAAAAACTGCTGATCTCTCCTTAAAACAAAAATAGGAAACAGGGCATATCTTAGTCTCGAAATACGATGCCCACGCTCCAGTTTAGGGCCGTTTGCAGGTCTAAGGGGTTTTAAGTTAGATTCAGCAAGCCGACGTCTTACTGTCCATGCACTTGGGTTACTTCCTCCGAGGCGTCGAAACTGATTGGTGAGTTCAGTTCCTGTGAGAAAGCGATTTCGAAGCATGGTGTTCACCAAGTATCGGTCTTCTCGTGCTGTGGTACACCTGGTTCTGCCCGTTCCTGGTCTGCGTAGGTTAGAACCAGTTTCTTCGTTTAAGTGACCCGGATTCATTGCTCTCGAGTGTATAAGAATATTAAATTCTTCACGTAGTAGATGCTTAGCGCTCACTGCAAATGGTAAAAGTAAATCGTCTGAATATTGTAAAATCTTAAATGAAACAGTATGATGTAAGGAAATCAGTTTTATTTCACTTGGGAATCATCAACAGTTTTATGAAAGATCTTTAACATGTTTAATAAGTTTAACTTGTTTACTGGCGCCGAAAAATGAATTGCCTTATTTAACTTGTTAGCTTGTTCTGTATTTTATAGATGCAAATTAACAGTAAACATGAAGTCAATTGTATCTTAGCAACATACCAGTACTGGGAACATTAAAAATTCCTGCATCTTAGATGAATGGTTTAAAAAAGATACATCTAACTAAGGGTGTAAAGGGCCTACCAATACCATCGGGGCCCAAACCAAAATCATCTGCTAATCGGTGCACCTACCAAACAACAGACGTGCTTTGGTGTAGGCTTCGATGAAGCTCTTAGGGTAGGAGTTCAGATGGCAGTCACTTCTGGAATAGCCAATACGCTAATAAAAATGATTTGCGAAACTCGACCCCAAAAGTCCAAACATTGGATTGGAAAATCACTATGAGAATGGTGGTGGCGATCAGTATAATACATATTATGTAGATTGGTATTTTTTTAGTAATTTAAGCGATTACTGTACTCTCAAAGTTATTATTAAGGCACATGTTAGTAACGATATTTTAATAAGTTAAGTCATCGCGACTCCGCCTTCGGTGCTTACTAATGAAATTCTCGTCTTACTAACTTTATTACAATGGGTCAAGAGGTTAAATGGCCGATCTTCTGAGCGAGTAAGCGTTGGAGCGAAATGCTCTCACCATCATGTTGGTTCCAATTATTCGAATTAACGTTGTACATTTCTTTTTTACTAAAAAACGTAGACATAAGATGAATAATTTATTATTCAGTTACGAGATTTATTGTTAACTTATTCGATACTCATCTTTCATGTTGAACGTGGAAACTGTAGGTAGGTATTAAAAGCTTTATAAATTTTGTAGTTTACAATGCCTAATTCAGTCGTTAGTGCCATTTAACGAACTAATTAAGAGGCCTTAAGGGCACAAACAGATATGAATCATAATGTTTTTGCTAGTGAAAGAAAGATATACATTGGGACCGAGTGCGAGTGTGATGCATAACAGAATCTCTCACGAAATGATACCGTACATGTGATTGTATTTTTGTTACGAGTATGCTCTGTTTCTGAATATGCTTTCTTTCCAATTATACAACTATCTTTTGCGTCCCTAATCATTTTTTATTTATTTTGTAGAAATCCATACTATCGACGTAAACTGACTCTTAATACAATTAATTTGAACTCATAAGTTCTGTTATTATTAGGTATTACTGACAGGATCACTCTTAACCACTCACCTATTGGTGAATGATGATGTGGTCTACGATGAAACCTCCCAGATTATAACTTTCCGGAAACACAAACTCAGGCAGGAAATTCAACTCCTTAGCGCTGCACGCATAATGAATGTCTAAAAAAAATGTTTCATACCAAGTTTTCTCAGTACCGTATCTCAATAAAATATAAATTCTATGATCTAATCAAAAATAAATTAGTGACATGTTTCTCTATTAAACTATTATTTATCTATTCATAATATTGTATAGATGTAGGTAACATTAGTTCGATAACTCAAATTTCATTTGTCTTACAATTAATCATATAGATCTACTAGCGTACCCGCGCGCGGCTCCGCCCGCGTGAATGTTGACTATCACCACCAAGTCTTTTTAGTAAGCTGAGGGACTGCCCGTACTAACTTTCAATGTCTATTCCTTCGCAATCAGTGGCTGCAGCTAAACGTATTCATTTCATCTCAAGTTCTATCAAACCCTTCAAAGTACAGTGCCATGCATCGCGGCCAAGCCCGTTTATTTACCATCATTATCCTTTTTCATTGTCTTCTAGATTTTATGGGGATTAGATAGCTACTCTGGCCAAAGTATGTGTGACTCGGAAGAGGCCCTTTGAAAAACCCTTTCATCATAGTTGCATTGCACTTTCACATTCGATGCACTATTTCAAATTAGTGAACATTATTTATTTCCGAAAATCTGATTTTTTTATTATTAAATTCTTGCTACAGACATTGACATTTGACAACCTGATTTAACATTCAAGAAGTTCATGAAAGTAAAGAAAGAGGATATACTAATAAATACTGGTCAAGTGCGAATTGGGCTCGTGCACGCAAGGTTCCATACAAAATTGGGTTGAGGGGGATTTCCGCACAACAAAAAAAGGGGGCGAACTTAACTTTGATGCAGTGCTTCTTGTCTTGAATGACAGACATACATTTTTTTTTGGTGAAGTAGGTAATATTTATGCTTTCCGGACTTTTCCCTGTAATTATGCTATAAGATTTTACTTTCTGCAAAATATCTGGGGAAATACCCCTTTTTTTTCGTGCGCAAAAACCCCGTCGGGCTTCACCTCAACGACAACAAGATTCCTCGATCACACAGGCATTGGTAGCAATGCCTGTGTGATCGAGGAATCTGGTGTGTCCTAGAAAGGATATCCCAGAAACCCCAACCGGTTCCGGCCACCAGCACTGGCGACCTCGACGTGTTATTAGGAATCTAAATCCCCCATCTCTATAAAAAAGCGCGCATGGAAATATAACACCCTGCCACCCTGGGTCTGCTTCTGCTAGGGTGACGGTTAGCCTCGACCGTCACCCTAGGCCTGCACTCATGGAGGACGGAGATGGTTCTGCGAACTACGCCGCCCGGTGCGCCTTCATCGGCACGGGGGAGTGCTAGACCTCTCCCGTAACTTTTCCACCACCACTTCTGCGCGCATTACTGCCTCGCAAAATAGCGGTGGCGTTCCACATACTCTCTATGGTGACCATGGTCGGCACCAGGGACCTCACCATGAGACTTACCCCACCGACGTCTGCTTCTATGACATGGCGCCACTCTGTCCACTCTGGAGACTCTACCAGTGTATGAAGAGGTGGTGTGCCCACGGATCAGCCCCGGCAATGGTGGCATTCAAACGTCAGCACCCTGCCTACGCTATGCAGGAACTCACGAAAACAGCCATGCCCATCAGTAAGCCTTGGATAGCTCAGGGTCAAGGATTACCTTAAACTTCGGCGTCTGTAGACCCAAGATGGAGTTCGGCTTTAGTCGGTCAAGTCCGATATTACGTCCCTAGTGGCCAGAAAAGGGGAGAGATTCGTGGGGATTTCCGCACGAAAAATAAGTTACGGCTTCCTAAAACTCTCCGATTCCGGTGCAGGTGACTCACTAACGACCTCCGTCCTCCATGAGTGCAGGCCAGGAGATGGTAGGTCAAGCCACCTATTAGTCGATAGTGAGACCACTGTTTGGATATTACGCTTCGTGTAATGCCAAGCATTATCCGCAACATTCTTTTTATCTAATTCAACTTGATGCCTCTACGTGTTCTTAAGAAAGAGATCTTGACAGACAGACAGACGGATAATGAAGAGATAAGGTTTTTTTCCTAATCAGGCACAGAGCCCTAAAAATTAATACATTCTATTTACTTTTGAGGAAAAAGAAGTAAAGGATAATACTCTATGAAAATTTAGACAAAGTCAATTTTAGTTCCTGTTGCTATGACAACTATTATAGATGGCGATAAAAACGTTTGCAACATCTAATTTTCTTTTTATTACTAAATTTCCTGAATGAATCATATATTTTTAATTATGTTATATGCTATTCGAGGCGGAGACAAATCCAAAAAATCATAGATCATGAAAATCTGTTCAGCCGTTCTTGAGCTCTGGAAAAAGCACGTTTTTAGCCCTTTTTAGGGCTTTAGGGTTCGAATTTTAAAAAATCCTTTCTTAGTACACCTCTACGCATCAAAACACACATATTCTGCAAATTTCAAGTCTCTACGACCAGCGGTTTAGGCTGTGCGTTGTCTCTAGGTCAGTCAGGACTTTGAATTATATAGTATAAGAAGATTACTTTATACCCGCAAAACAAAAGACTTTTGATCATTTTGATAATCTGTGAAAATTATTTAAACAAATATAACCTATTTGCCAATTTCGAACCGTTTTGAAGTATTTGGAGATAAAATGAAAACTATTTTAATCGAAAGTTTATATAAAACCGCATTCCTATGTATTTAAACCATTATGATCACTAATACTAACGTAAAGTTAACGGGCTATTTACCATGCATTATTTGGTGTTTCCGATATTTCGGCACTGTTGAAAATGTCATGTATAGCACGTCCCGTTAACTCTGATACTATATAACCGCATTCGTATATTCACTCTCTAATATGAATCAATTGTTAATACCATCATTTATTACGACTTTTTAGTCAACCGGGTCCACTTACATTTGGTCCGTGGGCCCATACACTTTCTAAGTCATCGTCACACTTAGATATTATAACCACACACATATTATATATATACAATTTGCTATTTTAAGGTGACGGAAATTAAAATTTTTACCAGGTGCCTCAGAGGTTTATTTGCAGGAAAAACGACACCAAAAAAAATTGTTTCGAAGTTTTTAATTCCTTTGAACAAAAGTGAGTTAATCCCTTGACAATTCCACTTTAAAAGTAAATTTTTAATTACGAGGCGGCAGATACAGACAGGTTTGTTATTACGTTCACAGCGTACTGACTCACAGTCTGTTACATTTAAACAATAGTCATTTAAATTATATTTCCTACTAATATTAAAAATGCAAATGTTTGTATGAATGTTTGTTACTCTTACACACAAAAACGATTTAATGAATCTAAACACAAAGATAGATTAGGGTCTGAAATAACCACATAGAGTACTTTTATGTCGGGAATAAGTTCCTGTAGATGACTATGCTAGAATCATTTGACCGTTCGCAGGCATTGAATATTTATAAATTGTAAAAAAGGTTTAAATTGTAAGTACTTATTGTTATCAGAACTATAGAACGAATCAGACAACTGGAAGTAGTCAAATTTCAATTACTAGATTTGACTCAAACAAACAGGTTGAGTTAAATAAAACCGTTTAAAATACAGAAACGCAGAAGTAACACTAATAGTAAGTACTAAATACTTTTAAATTACTAGGTACCTACTTTATTTTTTCGATTTAGGTCGAATAGTAACTTTGCAAAAAATACCCGGACTAATGAATTACAATGATTAGTATGCCTCTGCAAGGACATATAGGCGTCAACTCCAACTGTCACCCACGTTAATTTAAACATTAATTATCCACGAGCAGTACAATGGATGTAGAAACCACCGCTTCGCACGCGGATACTAATTTTGAATTTCTATTTATCTTCGCAAAATAAATCAATGTACCTACATAATACGAATTGAACAATAATTTTATACCTTCTATAAAGAAACCACTAAAGATTTTCTGTTCATTATTATACCAAAAGTTCATCCGTTCAAAGTAAGCAATATGTTCAGAAATAAATATTGAGTTCAAACACACGGCACGTAAGGACCGCAAAAACTTCTGCCGGTAGAATAATGGTAGGAGCCATCAATTCCAACAAGCTCTTATAGTTTTTATGTGAAAAAGGCCTCTGAATCTGTAAACAGGCATTTGCTCAGGTCGTGGAGGGATTACAAAGAGTTTTCCTCACAGATGTTACGCGGGCCATGACGCCAGATGGCGCTGCTATCGATAATAATAAAAACAGTATTATACGATGATTTACAATTTAACTTCCACAAGTACATGCGCACATCCATAAGTAAATGCGTATACCCATTATTTTTTATATGTGAACTTTATGATTTAAGGGAGTTGGACGTGTTTTGGGTTATGCAAAAGTTAATACGGGTAAAATTATTCCTTTTTAACTATTTCATTCATGTTAGGTATAATTCCATTCACCTAGTAAGTTTCTGAAAAATGTAGATTAGCTAGGTATCAATTATTTTGCAGTAACTATTAATCTTATTGATAATAATAATGAGTTACAAAGCTTATTTTTAATTACATACCTTATAAATAAAAAAACAATATTTTAATCTTTAAAAAGTAATATACCTAAATGTATTTATTTAGTTAAGTCCAAACATACAAACATCTTCAAAAACTTTCACTTTTAAAAGTTGATTAAGCATAATATTAGCAATTAACTTTTTCACTATCAAAATAGACTACCTTATCTCTAAATACAATTAAAACAAAAAATATTTTCGTATTGAGTTTGTGCTATCATGCTTTTTATTTTCATGAATTGAAACACATACACACCTTTGATTGCCTCTGTTCTAATACTTTGATGAATGGGCAGTCTTCTGAAGAATGCACTCCATCAACCTGTATGGGATTGGAAATAGGTTACTGAAGTTTTTTTTATTATTTGATATTCCGATTTTATGGAGTCTGAAACGGTTTACCAACAGTCGATTGGTCCATGAACCGTTGGTCAACATAATCTTTCAAACATAAACTTTTCCTCCAATGGACTTTTCATCCACGAACGTTTCGCCAGCATTACTCTACGTCAGTGAATGCTTAACCAACAGAATGTTCAGACCAATAACTTTTCACCCAAAGAACAATTGGCCCATGGACTGTTCCCCAAGAGAACGGTACGTCATTCAGTGAGCGTTAAGTAATCTTTACAAGCAATAATGGCCTAGGGATATGACCGTTGGACTACCAAGGTCGTAGGTTCGAACTGCGGCACGTACCAATGTCTTGTTTATATTTATGGCATTAGTGCAATGCAATGCAACAATAAATTTTAGATAGGTTAATTGAGGTGTAGGTTTATGTTTATGATTGCAGTTGCAGTATTATTTTCTTTTGTAAAATGAATATTGGTTTATTTTGATTTATACATTGTGGTTTTAATTGTAGACGTACCTACACCTCAATTAACCTATCTAAAATTTATTGTTGCATTGCATTGCACTAATGCCATAAATATAAACAAGACATTGGTACGTGCCGCAGTTCGAACCTACGACCTTGGTAGTCCAACGGTCATATCCCTAGGCCATTATTGCTTGTAAAGATTACTTAACGCTCACTGAATGACGTACCGTTCTCTTGGGGAACAGTCCATGGGCCAATTGTTCTTTGGGTGAAAAGTTATTGGTCTGAACATTCTGTTGGTTAAGCATTCACTGACGTAGAGTAATGCTGGCGAAACGTTCGTGGATGAAAAGTCCATTGGAGGAAAAGTTTATATTTGAAAGATTATGTTGACCAACGGTTCGTGGACCAATCGACTGTTGGTAAACCGTTTCAGACTCGATTTTATGCGAGCTTTTTCAGTCTCGTGGTATGACTAGTAACATCGTTAAAAAATATTTCTATTGACGAGTACTGACATGAAATAAAAAAAAGCAATGAGATTGACCGAGTTAGATCTGCATTCTAAATTTTGCATGAAATAAATCGGATTAAATATATGAACATTTTTTTCGTAACATAAAAAGTAAACGAGGAAGGGGTCTGGGAAATCTGAACGACTGATGTGCGAAGATGCCTTTGATTTAAAAAGGCTAAAAGAGTTCTTAGGCGAAGACAGCTGCTTAATGCCATTTGTATCGCCATTCTGTTTCGTTTTTCAAACACTTCTCTTATCCAAAAGAAAGGATAGAGAACGCAGATTCAGGTAATGATTTTTAATTTTTAACGTCCCGTAATTGTATTCTATTAGGTATAGGCTCCTTACATGTTAATTTGGTAGGTACTTCATAAAGCATATTTTACTAGCAGATATAGATTCCTTGTGATAAAGTCAGGATTGTAATATCGTATGCAATTTTAATTTACCTAACATAAAATATTCTATCTATTTATATACTTTTCTGAACATCTAACACTAACTGGATCATGTGAAATGCAATTTTGACGGTTGAATGGAAAAAATCTTTAGCGACATCAGAGCACAAGACAGTAAAATGATTTTTCTTTATACCATTGATGTACCTACTTCAGAACCTTTGAACTGTGTTAATCCTGTCAACGAAGGGTTCTATTGTTGAATACTGTATGATTTTGTTTTGATCGATCGAATAGATTGTATCAAAAGTCTTCTACCTATACTATTCTCATCCAAAACTTTAACGTTGTTTTGGAAAACAGACTATAAGTAACATTGTTTAAGATATTTTTTTTAATAAATTTAAACTTTAATATAATACTTTTTTACACAAATACTAAAGGGGCTTCATTGTTTATTTTGCATGTTTGTATGTATGTTTGTCCACGATTATAAAAAAATATATGATCTAACAAAAGATGCCACATATCCCTTCCGGGGGATATTTCAGTAGGAATAGGTATATGGAAGAGGTCGTTGATGATGACGATCCGAGCCTAGAGTTCAAACAATCAAGAAATATCTACCCTCATTGCATTCAGAAATTCTTTTAATTTGTATTTACTAGGTACATACTAGTCTTCAATATTTTAAAGAAAAAACAAAACATTCAGATATTGGTCAAGAAACTGAATTTTCAACTTTATTCGTTGTTTTTGCTAAAAGGTAGCACTCTCAAACCGATTTGTTTTTTTTTCAGGAATACAAATTACACAGTAGCACGTCCAAGTTTCTTGGCGTAAAGTTTCCGTTTCTGCTACTATTAGTGGTCGCAGCTATTTTACATAGTGCCAGAGGTCCTTAATGAATTCAACCACAATCTTTTAATGATTGCACGTTTCCAAGGAATATAAATTTTCTTTTTCTACTCATTGCTAATAACATCAGTCGATGTTCTTGTTGCAACTTTGCAATATTGAAACGTTAATAATAAAGTATTCATGTTGCGGTTACGGGTATGAAGCAAAATATCATTATGAGCATAAATTGAATGCTTTTTTCATAAATATCGATTGTTTGGTACGTAATTTCTAAAACTATAAAAGCTAGCATTACTTGGTTAAATATTCTGATCATGTCATGATTATTAAAATTACATAACTTATTTTCAATGTTTATTATATTGTTTTATTTAATTTTGCTATCTACGAAAGATAATACCATACACACCTATTATAGAACTATCATCGTCAGTATAGGTAAATCGTTTCCCCTGCGTTAACATTTCATTTCATCTCTGAGTTTCTACCTTAGTTGCAACGCGGTCAAAGGAATATGAACAGGACAGTAACGGTCGAGATTGAATTGTTTCAATATTATTTATACACAGGTATGGCTTTAAGAAAATCAGGCTAGAGAATTTAGTTTCTACCGGGCTCTAGAAGGGGGAGGAGACCCAAAAATGTTGATTTTACGTTGTAAAATATGGAATACGTGTCAATTGTGTAATTGATATCGTGTTGTTTATATCTGCATATACCTAGTAAGTTGAAACTATACATATAAATTTAAAATACATAGGTACATAGAATAGTATCTAAGTACTAAATAATTGCATTAATCGTATTGGTTTTATTTCATTGAAACTTAATAAGACCCTTTCCTGTAATGGTCTCTTTGGATACCGCTTGAGAAATATCCTCGATACTGTGTATCTACTATCTATTATTAAATTTAACGACAAGATTAAATCATAATATTGCCTTTCACAAAAGCTTAATGGTTGAATTTCGTATAAGCACTCCCTGAAGTTATTCTTGCGAACCACGAAGATGTTTTATAGTCTCATAATTTCTGACTACTGAAGGATCTATGGAGATAAATTTACGGGTTATTTTTACTATATTTTTTTAACATTTTAATAATTAGGTAGGTATCTAGTTAGTTTCTTTTATAAAATGTACTAACTATATTCTTGTTATGTTTATGAAAAGGTCAGCATTGCTTTCATACTAGAATACGTTTAAAATTAAATGATTTAACTTACATTTAGCTATTCAACAACTCTAGCTGCTCCACGCTTACAAGTTTCTGAAGTAACTGGGCTGCTGGTAGAGCAGCAAAAATACTTACCCCATTAATTATTTTATGAAAAGCGGCTCTTGAGAAGGTAGAATATCTCCTTCAAAGCATTAATACATTATTATGTTTATGCAACCGCACAACAAGCGACCTTATCCCAACAAAGTAAGGTTTCTTGCTAATCTTCGGTTGGTTTTTCGTCAATGGTGGCTTTGGTAAGGAATGTCAATTCTTTGGAATAAATCAATGTTCAAAATTCTAAACTTTTGAAATCTGGTACCCTTTTGGTGTATACCCGCATTAACAAAATTATTCCTTTACATTGAAGTATCGTACCAGGAGGGGCTATTGAGCTAAGCGTAAATAGCAGTATCGTCTAAGATTTTATAACAGGCCAAAGTCCTAATACTTAACAATAATTTTTATAGTTAAGTATGTACTTTACATATTATCGGGCTCTTACAAGAACTTTAGGGTCCCAGACTTTAGAGCCCGAGGACAAATACACATAGGGTGTATTGTTTTAAACCATTATGAATCATAATACTGCTCACAATCAGTTTATTCAGACGGAATAAGTCATAGTTACACAGTATTAAAATAAATAATGAAAATGTAGTAGGCACTTCAATAAAAATAGAAATTAAAAATCTTCCAAACTGTGTAAAATCATGTTTAGGTAAGTACTTGTCATCGTTTCAAGTAGGTACTTTATTAAGTTTACTCGGCAATTTACCAAGATTTTTTTCACTTTTTCTGTTATTTGTTTTATTATTTCTTCATGTGAACTCAATTTTCTTTAATTATTAAGCACAACTCCATGTAATACCACTTCCGCCAACTATTAGTTATTATTTGCTTAAGCATAGAAATGCCTGGGCAGTGTCTAAAATAACTTGGCTCGATTTTAAGACAAATATCAATTTAATTGAAAGGTCCCTTATATCCAATAACGTCGCACCCTTTTATATTCTTTTGAACTTTTGAATGCTTGATAACTATCTTAAGGGCATCGAAAAAACCAATACCTATTTCTAACTATCTATGCATATTATTAGGTATGGGTATATACTTTACAAAATTATTTTCATGAATTCTGTAGATGCTTTGTGAAGTTCCCATGACCTTGGGATACTAATGCGAAGCGTTGATAATAAAACCTTTTAGTTCATAAGTGTGACGATAGATGGCTCCACTCATAATTTTACAATGTAATGCGATCTTATCAAACCCAAACGGCTTTCAAGTGGCGCAGTGTGCAAAGTATGTCAAATCTGTGGAAATGTTATAGGTTTGAATCTCTATTGGTTGTTGACTTATTGTAACACAATTGAAAGTTATAAAACAAACATTAGCAAAACAGGAATCAACTTACAAATTACAATTACAATATAAAAGAACTCCCAAGTCTATAATCACTCTGGTTATAAACGAAAGTTATAATGTGGATAAGTTTTAAGTAATCGTTGTAGAATTAGACGATTACATACGACGTATATTCAAAAGACAAGGATAAATTTGAAAACTTCTTTATTGTTTGACTCAACGCAATAGATTGACGCGTTTAATGTAGATATATCATGATAGTGCCAAGATTTGGGGAAACGGAATGATATGTTAGGATTCTATTGTGTTTGTTTCCAAACAACAAAAAGGGAAATGTGAACTCAATTTGTGTAGCATATTTTTAGGCTATTTTTTATCCATTATCATTTGAACTACATTTTAAATGTCATAATATTATTAAGTAAGTAAATACTTACTTAATAATATTTTGTAAAATAACTAAGTAACTGTAGAACAGAGAAGCAAATAGGAACCAGCGTAGAACCCTATTCCCATTCATGTAACCCATGAGAACATGATCACAGTCTCCTTGTGACCACGGCTGCTGAAAAGCAACTGAAACGTCGGGATCAATGTGAATAATAAAATAAAACCAAATAAATCACTATAGAAAAAATAGTGTTGAATATTACAGTTGTTATCTTTACAATATAAATCATGCCTTGAATCCGTCTGTATCCATGATATCCATCTCCTTACGAACTGTTGGCGTACGATCAAATAATACACATTTTGTGTTCCAGACACAGATCAAGATCTCGATGTACCTCTGCCGAAACACATTGATTTAGTTTCAGGCGTTCGTACATGACAATACTGTTGTACCTACATATCTAGCGAGATGACGCTATTTCTAAAATGTAGATGTTCGAAAATGAATAAGTATTAAAATGGACATTGTGGCGATTTTTATGAAATAAAGCTTTAACTAAATGCAAACTTCTACTGTAGTGGATAAGAGAACGCTTTTAAAACTCGAAAGTTTATATAACAACTTAACCTACCCAACCTGTATAAAGGTTTGAAACTTATCCAATAAGACCCTACAAGTTGCAACCCTCGCCTTATACTTTTCTCATTTTATTTAAGAAATGGTTAGAAAATCGACAGCTAAGATGTTTTTGGACCATCAAGTATCCGATAGAAACTAACCAGTTTTATGAGTAAAATTTTATTATATTTTAATGTCCTAGGAAAACCCAGTCTGTTAGTACCAACCTATTGGATGAAAATCACTTAATTTTACTGCCCATAAAGTTTTAAACTGTTGGCTTACGAGAAAAAATATTTTAAAACGCATCTACCGTACATTGAATAAGCGGTTTAATGCTGACCTATATAAATGGGACATAATTTATTATGCGCACTTTGGACGCCATTTTTGTAGGGTAATTTTTAAAATGTATGATTAATGACACTAGAACGAGGCGAATAAAGTCAGAAAGGATAATCCAAAATATTTTAAAAAGTTGGCAATGTCCATAATTTTACCTTGGGTAGGTAGTTCATATTTTAAATAAAGTTTGTAATAGCAGCTGCTAGCGCGATTACTTCGTTTGGAATACTGATTCTGTTGCCGTGACCCATAGGAATATATTCCTGGGATAAAAGCTTATGTGCTGATTCAGACTATAATCTATCTCTGTGCCGAATTTCATTCAGATTCATTCAGTAAGATCCTCGTTAAATTATATTACTTAAGACAGCGTGTACATTTTTGGTTAATATCATTCTAGCACTTAAAGGGGTATGCCACAGAATAATGATCAGTAAAGAACAGATGTTAGCTCATCTCATTTTATGCAGATTACTTTATGCGACATGGCTATCATTACTTCATAAGCGTTTATGATATAGGTAGTTGTTACGGTTGTCGATTACTCAAGTTTCACGAACTTCTGGTAAACCGTAAAATAATAACTTATAAGCCATATTTGTTATTTGTTTATCAGGAGAATAAAAGTATCAATCATTTAGCCTATTACCGCCTACGAAGCCAATGCCCACCCTCCCAAATGTGCACCGTAGTACCTTTCATCTAGTCTGCATCTTGTCTGTCCCAGCTACCTTTTTCAGGTCGTGAACCTATTTGACTTAGCTGCGTCACACCTTCCGTTGCCGATTCATGGTTACCACATAATATGATTTAAAATCCTGGCGCTAGACCCTCGTCCATCATCAGCTGGTGCACCGGCAGGGAAATTACCTGTTTTTTTTTCGTGCGGAAATCCTCATGGATACCCACCGTGCCAATTTTTCAAATACAGCCTTTTCAGCAAGTAACTGCGTCTGCATCCATATAACTATTTATTCTAAGCATAGAACTATATAGCCTTCCTTTATTACCTACCTGAAGGATCTTATCGACAGCATAATAAAAATAATCTATAATAGGATTCTTACTCCTTTAACCTCGTTCAAAAATAATTTAAAACTCCTAAAAGTAAGCTTCCCTCCTTTTCAGCTTTATAGAAGACAATAAAAGTTCTAGACGAAGTAGGTTGGTGTATTGGTACGTGACACACTTATTTTATCTGCAGCAGTTATACTGAGAATTATACGATTCCCCAGTTAAAAATATGGGACTTCTGCCAAGTACGCAAACAAGTTCCAAGAGATGTATGGCTTATCATCTGGGTTCTTATCGATTGGTCCAATGACGTCACAGGCGTCAGGTTGGCGCGCCAGGCCGTCGCCGACGCACCCCGCCAGATAGGGGATGAATCCTTTGACCCCAATAGTCTACATTTATAATGGGAAAGGTTGTTGTTTGCAAAGGCAATAATGTGAGCACTATATACTTTATGGGATTCAAATGAAAATTACTACTGAGTAGTTTTAATTGTTGAAGCTTATACTTACTTAAATATTGTGTGATCTGAACGATTAAAAATATTATGGTCATTTGAAATAAAAAAAATGGAAATTCAGTTCGGGCGCATATTTATCTTATTCATACTCATCACCATCACTTTTATGATTCAGTATTACTACCTCTATTTGTCGAGTTTTGATACAAATATATAAAATGTCTCCAAAGTGTTCGAGGAGCACTTTCCGCCTCAAGATATTTCACTCTACACAAAATATATATTGCTGGTACAACATTAATAAGGTTTAGTCTTACTGTCTACCCCTAATGAAAACCAATAAATGTCGTTTCGGAGTAATTCTTCTAAAAAAAATTGCCTGCAAAATTAAAAAAAAACCGCCTGTAATTGGACCAAATTGAATGAATGCTTCAGTAGTGGTTATTAGTTATAGCTCAAAAATATTCATCGACGTAACTTTACTCTTATAATGCGATAATTTGAATACATAGGTAGATGGATGTATGGATTTTATATATTTATTTCTTTCGTTTCTTTATTTCTATTAAAGTCAGAAATAACACATAAAATTTAACCTGTGTGTCCGGCGAATGGGATCAGTATTTCACGTGAGTGGGCAAAAGCTAGTTTAAATTTTTAATGAAAATGTGAATAATTTCACGTTATAATTTATTTTACGAATAGGTACGGTATAATATGACTATAGTAAAACAGTATTGCAATAAATATTATTGAGAAGTAAAAATACATTGTTTACATTTTCAGTAAATCTTTCATCCTTACAATAATATTTCCTTATTGAGTCGGCTTAACTTTGACAAAATTGGATTGACGGACTCCTCAGAAGTTAGTCCTCCTTTATCGGTATTGTACCTCAATAAATACCAGCAAAAGGTTAGTGAACAAATCAAACTGTCAAACTGTCTTGCGGGTATTTGGACCTTGAATGTGTGAACTATCTTGTTTCTTTGCTCCAGTGACCTCGGACTTTCACTATGACGTCACACTTTCAGCGCCGACGAGTCCCGCCCGGGTGACGCCTCTCCCACACCTATAAAATTTGTGTAAACTTGTCATGCCAAAGCTGAAGAAGTTTGAGCAAGTAATAATGGATCAATGGAAACTAGGCGATTTCTTCAGTGATTTTTTATAAAAATCATAGTAGGTATAATTGATTTGAAATTACTATCCAGTTAAAATGAGAAAGTGCTAAGAAAGTCTTGATTTGATTTAACAAACGCGCGCGGGATATTTGAGTTAATTAGGTTGCTGTATCCGTTTTTATGAGCCTAATTGAATAGTTATTTTATTGAAGCTATCTTCTTCGCAACCCCACGGAACCCACTTCCTGTCCTGAATGAATGAATTCAGAGACGGCATTCTGTTCACCCAACAGAATTTTTCACGTAGATTTCCTTCCTTAAAACCCCAAAAAGCGTCATATTCTCTACTAATTGGAAAGATATATATAGAGAAACTGAGGAACAAACCGAAATTAATTAGCCAAAATCTGTAACACTTCTCTCAAAGAAAAGATGAATGTCCTTTTAATTATGGAGGGCGCACGATAAGGATGTTCTATAGTTGTTCACATTCAGGGTTCTATCAGACAGAGAGCGGTCGCGCGGTCAAGCGTTCAAGCGGTCAGTTTTGCGTTCTTTGTGTTATATTATGTTATATAGATATATTCACACAGGAGGCATTCTTACCGCAGCGATCAAGTAGAACGCACGCGTTCACGCGTTCACTGCTGTTTCGGTGACCAAATTGGAAGGAAGATGGAGACCGAAAAGCTGATTATGTTAGTACGTGACTTTCTTTTGCTGAAATGGCTTTCCTCCAGTTAGTATCTTGTTTGACTAAGTCATGTTTAATTTTGTCATACAGTTCATTGAAGGAATCGATGCTCATCCGAAAAGAATTATAAAAAATTTCTTCATCATTAATCCATTTAGAAAAAAGTCTATGAAATTCTCCATCTCGTTCTCTATCCTTATTTACTGGGCGCACCCAGTGTTTTCTTTTCCGTCTTGACGCTGATAATGACCACAAAATCAATAATTCGTCTTCCGATGAAGAACTATCGTCAAAAATCATGGTGACACTAGTGGGACCGCGTCGACCGTTCAACAGCGGGGTTCGTGAGCAATTGCACGCTCGAACGCAGAACGCGAACGCAGAACGCTTGACCGCGTGACCGCTCTCTGTCTGATAGGACCCTTACATATTTATAACTAAGATGTGCTATTTCCCTATCCTAAATACAGTTAATGTGTTTTACATTTTATTAAGAAAGTAGAACTAACAGGACTTGAAACTAACTTTTAATTAGGTATCTGCCGTCCGTAATGAGCTGTCTGACTGGGGCAGTAGGTACCTCAGCCCTACCAGAAGACCGCAGCCATCATAACCATCGTGTTGTGTTCCCGCCGGCCGGTAAGTAGGATAGCCAGAGCTTACTGCACCTCTCCTCTCCCCACCCTATCCTAGCCTCCCTCCCCTTCCTAGCCCTGGCTCTATCCCTTCAGGGTTGCTAGCGCGTGTGTGACACCCTTAGTGTTGCACACGTCTATAGGCCACGGTGACCGCTTCCCATCAGGTGGGCCGTGTGCTTGTCTGCTACCTAGGTAGTAGGTACATAAAAAATTGTAATTTTATGTTTCTAAAATTCATCTAAAATTGTAATACTTAGATATTGTTTTATTATACTTTAGTGCTCTAGCTACCAAAAATTAATAAAGAAGGAAATGTTATTGATAAAATTATAAAATTAGGCTTAATACGATTACCTCAAAACATCGTGGAGCCATCATAAATATGAAATTTATTGAGATCAAATAGTTGACGCAAACATTGTTTGATATGTGAACAAATCAATAGCATCATAACGGTATTGCATGCTCCTCGAATTCCCCAGTGATATACTAACTAAATATTGAATTTTATCCCGGAACAATACGTTACCCAGAATGAACATAAATCGAATCGCATAAAGTTATTACTACACTACGGTTAAAGTTTTATCACCTCTAATTTACACAATGCGGTTAATATCATAGTTCTAAATTGAATTTGCGGTATCTATTATGTCTTTAATACAGCATTGATCAGATAAGTGCTAACTCAATTTCAGAATACAATGAGTATACCTCCATGTATAAACAAAACATAGTGTTTAATCTCTATAAATCATCTGAAAGCATGTTATAATTACGTCATACGTCGACAACAGCGTGCCGCCAGTACTATGCAAATGTATGGTAATAACTCTAATATGCATTCAGTTAATGACACTTTTATAACTCATAGCAATTTATATTGAGTTCTTAAACTACTTCAAAAGATAATAACGTACGTAAAATATGAAAATAAGTAATTTATAATTTTGCCTTGATACTCGCATGTTATGCTTAATACTAACGCTGATTAAAAATTATATCATTGGATATGTTTTGAATATTCTTCCTCCTAACAGATCCTAAAAGTTACTGTTTACGTTTCTATGTAAGTCTTACAAAAAACCCGACTACAACTGGACTAAATTGAAATGGGACCACATGTGAAGCACCAGCTTTCAATAAAAAAGCATCAAAATCGGTTCTCTTAGTCAAGAGCTCTGAGGTAAAAAACATAAAAAATAAATATAGGTACCAAGTGCAATTTTGAAAACAGTTACCAATTTATTTAGCTCTCTATTAAATTCACAAATTATCAAATTTTAACTTCACAACAACACGTTTACAATTATATAATAAACCATACTATTTTTTCCTACCGACAAAATTTTATGAAACATATTGAACTTTTCCAAACCTATCCTTTCACCCTTTACAGTTTCATAACATTCAATCTCTATTAACATAAATACAATGTATTTTGATGATGAATCAAAATACATTAATGTTAATAGAAACCTTGAATATTATCTAAATATGGGTTTGCGAACGAAGGACAAGCTCTGACAAGATTATAATTGAGTAAATGGGAACTTCGTACGGGGTGCTCGGTCTCTTTTCAAAATATTTGATTAGGGTTCACTCACATAGAATGCCCGTCTCTTTATAGCATGATTATATCAAAAATTATTCATTTAGTCATAAAAAGCTTTAAAATGTGCTTTAGCAATTAAATATTATTCCCGTTCCCTTTCCATTCGTAATTGTCTGTCAATTTAAAAAGAAATCACCAACATTAGACGCCAATTCGCATAATTGATTGACTGAAATTTTTGTGATGTGGGTGAGTACATTAATTTGCAAATTTGGGACGTTTTTCTTCACTTGGACCAAGTTTCATGGCGTCAAGGCTAACATCACCAACCAACTTAAATTCTCATTCATTTATTATTCAGAAATTATATATTATTTTTATATAAGTGAAAGGAAAAGATATGACTCATACTGATGGAGTCTCATTCATAGAAATGAAGGAGTCATCGTGTTGCTATTATCACGTGGAAATGTGTAAACCGACCTTTATGTACTGTGTATGGGTAGTAAATTTTGTTATCTTTGACAGGGTGTGTGACAGCCCCAATATGTTACGACGCCGCAAAGTGTAAACCGATGACATCCATTTGTTACATAACGGACAGACTTGACGCGGTACAAATAACCTGACATCATATATTAGACATTTTTTCGCGACACTTCACACAGAATCGTCACGTACCGGATTGATTCGGTATTATTCGCATCTGGTAGGGAGGTAAGAGCTAAGTTCACAAACAATCGAAAATATAGAGGATTTTCAGGTATGCAGACTTTCCCAAAATATTTTCTTTCATCAGAGGATCAATGAGTGTATTATCCTCACGTCATCTACTAGGTAGGTATATGATTTGTGTTCTTACAATAAGTCCTTGGACACATTCACAATCTATCACAAAATTCCAAGATTTCATTCAATTGATATTCGACAACTAGGCAATGTAGATAGATGCTTGCACGTTTAAATATTTTACCTAATACATCAACATTTTCTATTAAATTTTTGGTGATGTCTACGACAAGCCTCCTTTTTTCCTAAGTATTCATTCCATCAACAACTTGTTTTTGTTATATAAACTACCTAAATCAGAAAAAAAAATTCAAAACATTTTGATTTAATTAAGCAAACATTAAATTTGAAAATTTTAGTCTCTTTCAAGATATTAAGGGCGTTGAGCATTACAATAACTGCAACCCTCAAGCTCTTTACTATGAATCCCTCTTTGAGTAACAAAAGCAATTACTCCAACATGCTTCTATCTAATGTGTCGCTAATCTCATCAGCGAACGAAACATTACCAACAAACATAAACTAGATAGACTGCATCACGACGTCATACCAAAACGGATGGCAAGTGCTCAGTACATGCAAATGTGGCAAACGTTCTAAAACTATACAGTCCATCCTGTCAATTGAAGTGCACACATTGGATTCTGCTTAATTAATTCACTTCGTTTAGACTAATTGCAGTTTGGAATTGGAATCTAATGTAATTTTCATATTTATTGTGTGTTGTTGAGGTAAGCTTTCTTTAACATTGAAGTTTCCAGTTTTTGAATTGTGGTTTTCAGTTTTGGAATTATTTTTTACCTAATGTAATTGTGAAAGTAAATTATGTTTAACGTTTTATTGATGTAAGTTCTTTTTGATTTAGAAGTTATTGAAGCTAAATTCGCTAAGATAATGTGAAGTAGCTTTAATTGCATACCTATATAATTTTGACTTGATGCGATATTATTCAGCCGTAAATTACCTATAAATTACAATAAGTACCTACAATCGCTTGCATATCGAAAATGTGTCATTTATCTTTATTCATTTACTTTTGAAGGCAGGTTACAATCGTGACTGGGAAGAACCTCACAGATTTATGTAATACCAGAACTCCATAAAAGCATTAGACTGTAATGAAAAAGCTTAAAATACGAACTCACCTTTACTGAGGTTTCATTATTTTAATCGGCATATTTCGACTGAATGGCAAAGATCGCATCGTAATCTGCTACCCAGTCAATGGTAGTGACGCTCGGATATTCAGAACGCGGCACTGCCGTTATGTTTCAGAACGATATTCGACAGCATTACTGTCGGAACGTGCTGATGCATGTAGCCGACGAGTAATCTAACGTAGCAAGCTTCCATACTAACGCTACGAATTCTATCAGTTATCTTTGTTTAGACACATCAACGAGGTGCCAAAATGTGTATCCGTTTTCAATATAGATTTAAATTAGATCTTTATACTTCATAACCTTCACAAAATCAAAAATTAACCAATATATTTGAATCTGTGCGCGACTTTAATATAATACATTTATTTTCTCATACGATATTCTCTTATTGTCGTTGAATATACGCATATTGTACTAGAAAAACCAATTCCGCTGTACAAAGGCGGCCAATTTATGACCCGGCACATGCGAAATCCGTAGGGAACGAAATGTACCTCCACGCAGGATAGCGTCCCTAACTTTCAAATTAATTTCAAGATCCGAAAATGATGGCCAAAGCTCGAATGTCAATAACGAATTATTATTTTCGCACAAATTGTGTTCGCTTGTATAGACGTCAAATATAAATCGCACAAAAATATTTCCCTCTGGCGCTCCCTATTGAGTCGATATCTACGTCGATGTCAGGCCAATCGCGTCGGATTGAGTCGGGTCAACGCAACGTGAGTCGTTTCCTCCACTATTAGGAGTTTTATTAGCTGTCAATTCGTATTTATTTTTTCGTAAAAGTTAACCCGAGGCCAAATCATCGATATTGTTAATTGAGTTCCCTTGTCGACAGTTCTATTTTTCTGTGAAACCTGTATCCATTGCGTTGAAGTGAAAAGCGTTAATATTAATCTGATCAACACTGGGAATAGCTTGAATTTTAATCAAGTGTGATTCTTTGTTTTTAAATTATTATATAACTTTGTATACCTACCTAATTATATCTAACAGCTAGTGTGTAGGTATGTTAGGTTATGTGTAATTGTAAATAACTTTATCGGTTAATGTGATACATCATGTCATACCTACATATTATGTTTAAGTTTTTTTTTGTTTATTTTGGTGAGACGGTTATCTCCGTGCTTAAAATGTACTAGGTATATTGTTTATTATGTTGCTGACTTTTGACGGCTTCTGTGACGTTGTAGTAGTGCATTTCACTGCTACAAACGTGGAGGCGCATTCGTAGCTTCGATCGTTGGGTTCGATCCCCGCCCATTGCAAATATTCGTATAAATGAATAATTAGGTCTATTTGCATTAGTCTGGGTGTCTCTATGTATAATATAATAAATATATATATTTACAATATAAAAGTATCCGCATTCTAGAACCCATAACACATTCTAGTTAAACTATGCCTACTTCGAGTCTAGAGAGTGCTGTGTAGAATGTAGTATCATATAGATTATACCTGTAGCCTGCGACTCCGCCTTTTCCCGAGGCCCACGAGAGTGCTATATACCTACTAGACTTTTGATTTTTGATTTAGTGACTAACATCCTTCAAATCAATCCTTCTGATTTTTTGAATTTATAATAATAAATCAACCCTACATACCGACCTCTATATACGTATTTGTCGCTAAGGAGTTCTATTTTGTACCTTCGTAATGGTATTTGAGGAGTACCTACCGATCTCAGACTAGAAGAATAGTCTGAGCTACCGATTTATAAATTTCGGAGCCTTATACCAAATAAATTAAAAAATATTTATATTTAAAGTATACTAAACCGTATAAAAAAACCTAAGGTACCCTCGCTAGTGCAGTCGGGTAAAATAATCATCAAAGTCATTGACAAAATTACGCCCGAATAAAAAATATACAGACATATAACTTTTTTGGAATTGTTTAATAAAAGGGACGAAGCCTGATTAATAAAATTATCGGCTAGCTATCTACGGAGCTCAGTTCGCAATAAAGCAAGAATTAAATTAATTATGAAGGATTTAAACAGGCTTCATTTAAGCGGAATTCAAATTATTGTAGGTCTGATGAATTTAAATTATCCAACAGAGTATATATTTTAACTTTGAATCTCTTACGAATAATGTACCTACCTACTAAATAATTTAATTATTATTTGTATTTCAATATGACGCTTGAAACATAATATGTATTTAGGTTCTATGACAATCAAATTACGTAATTTATTAATAAACCCCGATGGTAACATTATTGGCTTACTTTTTGTTGCGAATTATTTGTTCAGTAGGGCGAGCACGAAATTTCATTCGTGTAATAAGCATATCGTAACGAGATTCTGAAGATGACTGGAGAATGAACTGGAAAGTCTTCTTTCTTACAAATGTATTATTAGAGTATAATAAGCTAAATTATTAAAAAAACAAAAAACCCGACTGCAAAGTAAAAAACCATACAACTGAAAAGTAAAAAACAAGCTCTACATATCTTTTGTGACTTTCTTTAGCTACTTACTGTTTTTTTACTCTCTCTTCTTTAGCTATTTGTAGGTAGGCACCCTCTTTTCCCCTTAACGACTTGTAGAGCCTACATTTAATATCTATTTCATTAATCACACCACATTACTAAGAGTTTTACTGTTGGGAATCTTTTAAAAATACGTATGATAAATTTGTAAATTATTACATAATATATTATGTGTATAAATATTACTATGTATGTTGGGAAAATATTACCGGCGGGAACAAGCTACACCCAGCGAGTGGTGGTTTACAAAATAACTAAATATTCCCATAGCTTGTTCCCGCCTGCAATATTTTCCCAACATACATAGTAATATTTATACACATAATATATTATGTAATAATTTACAAATTTATCATACGTATTTTTAAAAGATTCCCAACAGTAAAACTCTTAGTAATGTGGTGTGATTAATGAAATAGATATTAAATGTAGGCTCTACAAGTCGTTAAGGGGAAAAGAAGGTGCCTACCTACAAATAGCTAAAGAAGACAGAGTAAAAAAACAGTAAGTAGCTAAAGAAAGTCACAAAAGATATGTAGAGCTTGTTTTTTACTTTTCAGTTGTATGGTTTTTTACTTTGCAGTCGGGTTTTTTGTTTTTTTAATAATTTAGCTTATTTCAAACTTTTTAGTTATCATAATTGCGAAACGACATCACGATGCGACTTTAAAATGAAATGAAAATACCTTTATATACTTAGCGCAAA
This sequence comes from Lithosia quadra, assembly GCA_963576445.1. Lineage (NCBI taxonomy): Eukaryota > Metazoa > Arthropoda > Insecta > Lepidoptera > Erebidae > Lithosia > Lithosia quadra. The sequence continues at coordinate 11,278,124 of OY754880.1, read as the reverse complement.
ATAGAATGTTGTCAATTTTAATATATAGTTTTACAAGAGGGAAGCTCAGGCAGGGCTAGGGGGAAAATTTAGGCTAGTGGAGGCATCAGACGTAAACGTTGAAGTTCTCTTAAAGAGTTTTCGTCGTGTGGGCGATTCAAAAGTTTTTTTGGATCGAGAGCACATATCGCTAATCCATCTAAAGTCTTCACTCGGCTAAGGGCTACATAAGCTTGTCCCTTAGCAAAAATGTGGGAGCTGAGATCTATAACAGCTTTGTTAAGAGTGGTACCTTGTAATTTGTGGACTGTTACAGCCCAGCAAAGAATTAGGGGCAACATCCTCCTTTCAACTTTCCCTTGTCCCCGCAGTGCGTCGAAGTCAACGGTTGAGGGCTCAATCCGTACACCCACCCCTGATTCATTGCCTCGGATGGTAGAGTCATCGAACTCAACAAAAACTGCTTGCGGTAGCTCTCCCACCTCTAATTGATCTCTTCGAAGAGCGGCCCACTCAATTTTCCTGATCACGCCCATTGCGCCGTTTACCAAACCCTGATACACGTTGATATTCCGGCGTAGCATTACTCTTGATCCAATTCCAATCAGTATTGTCCCAAGAATACCCCCTGTCTTATTGGGGTCATCGGATATAAACTCTTTGCGCGGACACTGACCGTAGGTTTTCGCCTCCAAAGAAATGTCAACAGCGTTAACAACATATTATAGTTTTATAGTTTTAGCTAACTTCTCACACATAGTGGAATTATAAGTATCAACTTGTCTTCTTGTTGGGTATATTCTCACTGCTTCCCCATCGGCAAATTGATCAATTAGTGGGATCCTGCGAGTGTCAAGGATTTCAAGTTGATCCATTGAATATGGATCCCGACTGTTCAGTTGTTATGTTTCTAGACCACTGGACATTCAATCTAAGTGCTTGTTTTTTTCTTTTCAGTTTTTAGGCAGTCGGGTTTTTGAATTTTTAAATTTATTTTTTTTATTTTATACATTTTAGTTATTTACATAGCTGCCCAGATAATAATGAAGTATTATTATCTGGGCAGAATATAATAGAATTAGAATCTAGCTTTTATGGAGTTAATAATTTTCGTGTAGTGAAGGGACATCACCGAAATTCAACCTTAATTATTATATTTTTGCTCATATCTCCGGTTCTACTAAACCGATTGTAATCAAACAAACGTAGAATTTTAAGTCTGACCAAGACCTTTTAAACGAATAAAACCGCATCGAAATTCACGCAGGATGCAGGTTTTGCGTCCATCGCAGTCAAATGTTTGTGGCGCCAAAAATCCGCCATTTTGATTTTCTAGAAATTTTAATATACCTGGTGTCACTCACACAATCATGACGAATCAAACAACACCTTGTTTGTCAAAATCCGTCAAGCAGTTCAGGCTGTGGAGCGTGCAAGACAAATTTTCAAGATTTTCATTTTGCCGCCAAAAATCCGCCATTTTGATTTTCTAGAAATTTTAATATACCCAGTGTCACTCACACAATCATGACGAATAAAATGATACCTCGCATGTCAAAATCCGTCAAGCCGTTTAGGCTGTAGGCCGTGACAAAGAAATGGACATACATACATACATACATACATACATACATACATACATACATACATACATACATACATACATACATACATACATACATACATACATACATACATACATACATACATACATAGTCTCGAAAAACATTACCCTCCTTTCTTCGGCAGTCGGGTAAAAATAAGTAGTAGTAATTCAGGACTAGCTATCCAATGATCGCTAATAGAAAATTGTGAGCATCGTATTCTTATATACAAAGCTACATCTAATCGTTTAGTGGCATATTAGTATAATAAATGAAATGATAACATATTATTAATTGTTTTATGAAATTTAAGTTAAAGTTTAAATAAGAAATTTAATTACGACAGTCAGTAACTGTTATTACTGTCATTTACATATTATTATTATTAATTTATTTACTATTACTAATACACATTATTGTCACAGAATTACTTAGTAGATAATATTTATATACAGAGCGTGGATACCAATTATATGTTATAGAGTTTGTGACATTATGTTTATCGAATATTTTAATTATATTATTATAATAAAACTAGCTCTTGCCCGCGGCTCCGCCCGCGTGGATGTTGAAATCCGTTTCAAAAACTATCCTATCTCTCAAGTTGGATCGAACTGCACATGGTGTGCGCATTTAATTATAATCGGTTAAGTGGTTTAGGAGTCCATTGAGGACAAACATTGTGACACGAGATTTATATATATTAAGATAAGAAGGCTATATCTATAGTAAGGCACATAATATCGTACATGTTGAACATCAACTGGCCCAAATAACCTTCTACATAAATTATTTATTTCGAGAAAATATATTATTCTCATACCTCGAAAGTGTTCTGAAAGAGAAAGCAAAATAAATACTCGCCTATAATATTATGGTTTGGTTGTTTCGAATATAACATTGACAGGTGAAAAGGGTATTAACCTGTCAATGCAGCGACTGAATGAAGTAGGTACTTGGAAATGTTTTCATCCACATTCAGTTTATCATTTCAAACAATGCTTCTCCGATCGGATTTGATTTGATTTTACTGAGAAATTATATAATAATAATTAAAACGAATGGATATATTGCGCAAATCACCTGATGAATAGAAAAACACTTCCGTAAACATTAATAAATACAATGAAAGTTAATAGAAAAAGTAATTATGGCAATTTTTAGTCTATCACTGCCCCCTACTGCAAACCATACACAGTACTAAAAAAATGGGGGGTTAAATGCTACGACCAAGAAAAGATGCCGTGGTCGAAGGCTGAATGCCTCCTGTTCGCTACCTGCGAGGTTACGAATTCAAACTATCTATCAACTTAATCTGAATACAAATTCAATACCTTGAGTATGAAAGTATTGTCGTGACTACAGCATGAGACAGCCTACGGCTATGTCACACATGTTTATGTTAAATTTATGTAAGACCATCTGGTCACTAGATACCTATCAGAGAATGCCACTAGATTCTAGTGGCACCCTCTGATAGATATTCAATTTACTTAGGTATCTGTGGATAATGCAGTGGGTTACAATATTATTTATTTATAGAATAATCTGTCCTTTTGTGTACTACATACATAAATATTGTAACTGTATGCTGTCCCTAAAAAAAATAAAATAAAAGTTGAAACGACATTTCGCGATACTTGAAAACGTTTACGAACGAGCAGCATTCCTATCAGTCCCCGTCTTTATGTAGGCGAACAATATTTTTTTAGTTCAGCACTGCAAGTGTGGGTGTGTGCGGTTTGTAACTTCGATGACTTTAAAAAAACAAGAATGTGTTCGGTAAAAGAAATTTCCTCAGTGTCATTTATAATTTTATAACATAAACCCTGCTTCTTTCATTAATGTAATCGAACCCGACATCTGTTGTTTTCAGTATCAATAAAAAGTCGTTTTAATAAAACTGTAGAACGTAATGTACATAAATTAACGATTGTTTTTCAAAATAGCTTAAACATTATCCAATTAACAAACATATTCAATTACAAGTAATAAAATACGAACTGTTACATGTGGCAAAAATTATGTTCATATTTAATTACTGTAGAACTGTTTGCAATTTACATGTACATGTCCGTTGATTTTGTGGTAGGAAAAGTGCGATGTAAAACACAATCGAGATCAATTGAATGGGAATATCTAGTAAAAATTGCTTGATATTGAAATGAATAAAATTTCTTAATTTGCCTAGAATATTACCTCAAATAATATTCTATTATTTAACAAAAAAGTCAAGAAAAAAATTATACACGCTTTAATGAATGATTTAAGACTATTAGAAAGGTAATGGAAAGATGATTTTAAACCACTAAAACAGTGCATTGTAATTTTTGCCTTGTCTGTTAGTTTTATGTTAGTAAAGTATACCTACATTGCTTAAATTGCCGTTTAACATAACCAAAAAACAACATGAATGTGGAGATTGCACTAATGTTTGTAGTTTCAAAAAACAACAGTGTTTAAACAAAGGACATTATTGGATTTTCCCTTTTCCTGTTTTTATCAGTCAAAGACAATCTGTTGAAAGCTACGCAAAGCCAAAAATGTCAACAATTTTATTATTAATGCGCGTTGAAATAATGTTACATCCCTATCTTCGATATTGCTTAGAATTATTAAACATGTTGGTTATTGATTTAATTAAATAAATTTGAACACCGTTTTGTACTTATTTCTTAGCTATATAAGTTCAAAGAACTTTAAATATGAATATATTTTACTGCATAAATTCACTTTATTAATTTTTTTATAAAATGATACTCATTTTTCACATAGGTACCTATATCTTAATCGTTAATTCGTAATCCAAAATGCATTTAACTCTAACTTTATTTTGTGCTTTCTGTCAATTTTTTTGCATTCACCTTCTGGATTCACCTACGAGAGATTACGATGAGGTGGGTATGTCGGAACCGAACCAACTAAAACTGCATAGTGTTACATCACATCAGCTTGTGTGTTGTAGAAATCTTTGTAATCCTTAGATTACATCCATGAACCTTTGTATTTGCTATCCAAAAATGCTACATAGGTACTTACGTAGGTAATAGATGTCTAGCTTTGCAATACATACTTGTAAAGAAAACATATTACGCTGCAATCTCTCTTTTATCTATTTTAACCACAGTCTACAATATCAAGTAAATATTCAACCAACAGAGTGCCAAGTAGCCTGACTTTAATAGGTTTAGTATTTACACTGGTTGGTAGCGGACTTAAAAACATTGCAAGTGCTTCATCCGATTATGATGTAGCGAAGATGTGTCTAATGAAAGGACTAAAGATTCTCAGACTGGCTTAAAGTAAAATTATATTTTTAACTTTTAGAAAGCTAACGAGGTTTCTTGTTATGAATGAAGCAATTATAAAAAAGAATACTGTATTTACAAATTTGGAACATTGGCCTATTAATTTAGAGAAGGCAGGTGACTAAAGTTAGCCTGACATGACCATCAACATCCTCGCCATGGGCTCACTTATCTATCGTCCACCCTAATATGAATCTTTTTACAACCTTTTCGAAATACTTTTACTACAAACGCTAAGGAACAACTATAGTAGGCTGTTCATTAGGTACATATATTTTTTACTACAGATAATAAATAGTAGACTATTGTTCATTACATGTATTACCTACTACAGATAATAAAGTGTGGGCTCTTCCTAGTCCTGAAACTATGCAGCTACACAGATTGAGAACTTATTAGTCGTGAATGTACCTATCTACTTCTAATTAAATCAATTAATAATAAACAAGTTGAAGGACTTTTTTTAAAGATTGTTTCCCGTGCGAAACCGCGACGGACCGCTTGTATAAAAAAACATTACCCTCCTTTCTTCGGCAGTGGGGTAATAAAATACATCTTATTCACACCTTGCTCTAATACGTAAGCTATGTATTTTGACACGGGTATGACGTCGCACTGTTTGAATCAGCTGGCTTAATAAACTCGTGTTTGCATAATAAAATAAACAGTTTCCTAATAACTCATACGTGGGCATCAATCTTCTCTAAGATTAATGTAGGCATGTCTTCATCCTCAATCCATGCCCTACTCATATGAAGGTAAGTTAAATTTTGCGAATGAATTTTCGAAGTATTCACTGTCCTAAATTCGTGTTGTTATAAATTATATAAAGTAAGCTGGAGTTTTTGGACTCGTGCTGAATTTCTTGCAATTTTTGGCTACTATACAATGCAGGCAACGTATTTTTTGCCATATAGTAACCTACAATGACGTCAGATTTATTACTGAAGAAACGGTATGCTAGGTCATTATTGATGGTAATCCCAACTTTTCGGAAAAGCCGACCTCCCCACTCCGACTATCATGGGCTGATACAGTAACCAGCTTAGCACACCATTAGGTATAAGACCATCTGGGTGATTTTTCTATTTGAATAGGTGTAACATCCAATCGAAAAATATTATTCGACTGCCATTCAGATTCATTTATGATTGAACCAGAATGTGCAATGGATAGTGAATTCTTCATTGGTAAGCCGTAAACCCATCAATTTGTTAGTTTTACACAAGTTTACTGTTTTTGGTTACATGTCACTGTAATAATGACTTAATAAGTACCATCCAGACATCAAGAGTTTGGGTAATTAGAAAAATCTAGTAAAGCCAAAAGTCGATCCAGTTTAAGTAATATGTCTTGAAGCAATAACCCACAACTGCGACGGCAGGTGGCACCACTTCGCTGCATAATATGCTTTTTTGATTTCAGCTTTTGCAATACAGCCAAGCAATTCCACCCGCACCAAAGCAATATTTCAAAGATTTATTTCCTTTAAGAGCCTCGTTTATAGGTTTCTAAAAATTTCAATTACTTCTTTAAATCTGGATCATAAAACGTTTTAGTTTTATTGGATAGCATAGTATGCTTGGAATAAAAATAATTTGAATCAGCAAATTCGCATTTTTATATATATATTATAAAAACGAAAGATTTCATTTTTTATTTGCATTAAGTAGTTCCAAAACTAATGGATTGATTTGAAAATAAAGGTTCTCATTTTTTTCTCAAAGGTTTTTCAATTTTATCATTCAATTGAAATTGAATGATAAAATTGAAAAAATCACCTTTCCTATTACTATCGGAATTGACATCTTGACTACATAATTTAATTTAACAGGACACCTAAAACAATCAAATTACTCGGTATTCCATAAATATTATCATTTCATTTTATTTTACATATATTATCATAAATATTGAACCAGTAACTTATAAATAAGCTTCAATTTATTAATGAACCGATACCGCAACATTCCCTTAACGATATTATCGCCCCACAAAACCGTCTGATGTCTAACAAGTTTAGAAAATGGGAATACAGTTAAGTGTAAGTAACAAGACTAATAAAATAGGGCATAGGTATTATAAATTCACGTTACAAGCATTTGCGTTGGTGTAATTTATTATGAGTTATAACTGCGGATATACGAACAAAAATGTATGGAAAATGAAAATCTGGGATAAGTAAATAAACTAATATACACTAACATAATATCACTAACAGATTGCACTATGGTTTTCGTTTTGGGAATAAACTGATTGTGGAACGATGTCACAGACCAATCATATTGGTTTACTAGCCTACGCCCACGGCTCCGGTCGCGTGGATATCGCTTCTCACGTTTTTTTTACTATATTTCCAGTTCTACTCAACCGATTTTGATCAAACATGCCTAAAAGTATTAGTCTGACCAAGACGTTTCAAGCAAAATAAACCACATCAAAACTCGTTCAGTAGTTTTCGCGTCCATCGCGCACAAACAGATAAACAAGAACAGACAATATTCCAAAAAGAATATTTTCGTGTTCAGAATTGTTCATATAACATAACCCAAGTATTTTTTTAAATATCTCCAATGGACAGACACAGCCACTCAACAATCATATACCTATAATAGTACAGATGACATTATAAATCGTTTTCATTTGTTAATACAATTTATAAAGATATTTTTTTTGGGAAAAACGCGTTGGCACTATATAGGTATGTACAAGTTTACTTGAAATATAGCTTCTGTATCAAAAAATATATACTCGAATTTTCCTTTAACGCTGTATTGGAACTATCAAGAAAAGCTCCTACTTCCTATATTTTGTAAATTTTATAGCGGATTTGTGGCGTTGCAATGTCCAATGGTGTAATGAAATCCACGTAACACCTGGCAACGGCTTTTTATTAAAATGCAAATATTCCATAATATACATTTACATTTATGTCGCATTATTTTTATATTAATAAAGTTTTCATACTTCTTTATGCATGAATGAAATAAAAATACAGGGGAAAGCATTATCATGAGAACGTTTAAGAGATTTCTTAGTGTTCTTTTTATTCAAAAGACTTAAGGTAACATTAAATTTATGTGACTTCAACTATATAGACTATCTGAAGGTTAAACAACAATGGTGTACCTAATTATTAACTTTTAAACTTTCGCGTTTCATGATTAAGTATAATAATATGTAAACGGGAATTAACGCGATCATGATCAAGCGATTGAAATCAAGAAGTACAAGAATTTCAATCGGGAAGACGGTTTCAAGTTATCTGCGACATGGAATCCAGTGATAAAAAACTTGCTACCTCGCTTTTCTGCGCGGTCGGATAGACACCGAGCCGTTTGCTCAGATAATAGGGACCTGGAGAAACAATAATATAAAAAATGTCGAAAATGTGCGGGTAGATAAACAACCGGCTACCTCACGGACTCGACGACGGAGGGCGTTCGCGGCTGAGACAGCCTGTGACCACGGCCGGTGTAACCTGGTCGAAACGTCAGGCATTCCAAAGGTATGTAAATACCTATACCATGATCGCGTTAATTCCCCTTTACATATTATTATAATGGTGTAATTACTAAGGTGTTGGATTTGCAATTAAGAACTTGTAGGTTCGCATACCACCGACGTGAACACGCTTCTAGCAAATACAGTTCTCCTCAAAAAGAGTGCTTCACGTTAATACTAAGTGGTATCAAACGAAACTAATTATTGAGTATATTTTGAAGCAAATTATATTTTTATTGTATTCATTATATTAACAAATGTTTTTTTATTTCTGTTTTTATAGTTTACAATATAACATTTCTTAAAAAAAAATCAATTTTCAAAGAAAGCTAAAATAGCGCAGCATATATAATGTAGGCTAATGTACGGTCTGTTTTGCTGATTTGGTAATCAAATAAGGCTTTATGGGCGTCCCTCCATCCTAAGTTGTTATTAGCACTTCAGGTCATTAACATTTACGAGGCTTCAACAAACAGGTAGTGAAAACGTTGTTAGGTTTTTACGGGCCTATAAGGATAGAAGTATGCCTTCTAATGACAATGAGCTCGATTTTTGTGTATTGATAATTAAAACGGTATTAAATGTATGGTGCCCATCCACGGCGTTATGGGTCCGATGGCTGTCGCTACTATAAAAGTCATTATTATGAGTCAAATGGAAAAAGGAAAATGAATAATCGGAACTAGAAGCTCTCAAGTGAAAGTCTCAGATACAACATGATTTTATTTGTTTTTTTTCAAAAAAGGAAATCACGTTAATATCTGACTCTTCGATTCAATTGGACATTCTAATGAGTTTTGAGAGGTTGACAGACTTGAAAACAGTTGAGAGTTTGTTCTACCTTGATGGACGGGAGCATCTTAGAAATGTCAAGTGAGATGACGTACTAAAACACACTTCACACACATTCTCAAGAATGGTTATAGTATACCTAAACCGAGAATTTTATGGTAAGTGTATTAGCTATTGCACCCTTTACATACAGTTATAGTTGCATAGAATTTTACTCAATGTACGGTAGAACAGTGAAATGAATGGTAAATATCTATCTTTACAACAAAGCATCGTTTACCAACATCAAATTTATTGCTTCTACATTTACATTTATAACCAAATTTGCAAGTCAATATGTAAAGCCTGTGAACAAAATCCGGTAATAAAACTCCCGGCCTCTCTTTTCCAATCGACAGTTACAAATTACAATGCGATCATACAAACAATATCGATAAGTAAAATACCGCAACAGTATTAAGTAGCATATAACAGTATAAAGCTAGGGTTTTCATTATTCTAAGCCTAAAACGTAATATTTGGCTAGTTCTGTTGTCATACTACACCTAAGTAGGCTGTCGATCTAATGAATTACTATGAATATCTATGAAAATGAAAATGAATATGTACCTACAAATATTGTTTTTTTACTATATAGACCAAGACTATCATAATTAGTTTTCAACTGGCAGAGTCTGAGGTGGAATCAAAAAGTATTTTACATTTACAAAAATAGCTTATAATTCTGGCATGATTTTACTCAAACAAATTCGTGGTATCGCAAGCAAAAAAGCGGATAAGGTATTTACCTACCTATCATATGGTACATTTGATTAATTTTTAATATCGTAAAAATTTTGATATTTCAACCTAAACGCCAACTCTACAAGGGACGACTCTAAAAAAAAATTAAAATACCCTTGTGTAAAAGTAATAGTTCCAGAGCTTGGTTACATGTTTTACTCATAACATATTGTTCTCACATACGACGTAACTCCATAAATACTGTTTTGTTACAGCATGAGGAATATAATAAGATTATATGATTTATGTTAGGAAATATTCAAGTTCTCTTTGTTTGGATGCGTGGGTTTTGCCGAATGTTAGAATATACATTTTCTATTTGTCATACTTTTTCTTTGTACTACAGAAATAGTTACTAATAAAGTTGCCTCTTCCTTTCCTCAGTTTCTGCTGCCTGTATACCTATTCTACTTAATATAATTATTTATCATTTCAATCCACTCCTTTTGCGAATTAAAAATTGATAGCTTCAGTTTTACTTTTTTTATCACACGGCCCACCTAATGGGAAGCGGTCACTATGTTAAATGCCACATAACCTTTTTTTAAGTGCGGGAACTCCCACGGGTCGATCACGTGGCTATGTCGGAATCGAACCGACTAAAACCGATCGGTCTGCCGCCGCGATACCAATGGAAAATATACCTAAGAAATACACAATAAAATATTCGCATATAAAATTCCAGACAGTCGGAACGTTATTAATTTCGATATTGATAGAAATAAAAATTATTATTGTTTTGACGAATTTACGAATTTAATATCGATTTAATTCATTTTCTACTCTCTGTCTAGTACCCATATTATGTTTAATTCAAAGGATATAGTTGATCAGTCCAGATTTATTACTAACGGGACTTTCAACTCTCCAAGAACTTTCATTCATTAATGGTTTAGCTGGTTAGACCTTTAATTATTTGTGTATCGGATACAAATAATGAGAGGTTTCTCAACATTGTGCTTACTATTATTACTGTTTTTAATTAGTTTATGTGTGGTTTAAATTAAAAAATGACTACTTTATTATGACGATTTTACAAATAAAAAGCACATACACTTGCAAACCACAACTCTTTCCATACTCAAGATAGATGCTGAAACCGGTATAAGGTCATGGAACGCTTAAATAATAAGTGTCGTCTAAGGGGCACGAGACACTTAACAAAAAGGAAGACAAAAAGCCTCGATTTCTCTCCCCTACTAAATTAAGACCCCTTACAAAATTCATAGTCCCTTAAAACCATACTACGTGGAGTTTGTAATGGCATAATGCTTGAAAAATGTTTTAAGACCCCGCGTTGAAACTTTTCAATTTCAAAGCAGAACGGATGAAATCTTTTATTTGACTTTTAAGTGAATTCACTTAGTTCATATTGACATTTAGTGGCTTGAATTAAATTTTCATAAGATAATATGTGAAAGTGCCTGTGTACCTCCACAATGTGAGAGAATCTTCTAGACTGGAGAAAATAAGGGGTCGGTACCTATAAAATGTCAAAGAAATTCCACTTGGATCTGAAGAATCTAATCACGTATACTATAAAACACTATAAAACAAACTATAAAACAAAAATGGCAGTGCTTTCTTTAATTCATATTAACACTTTGAAATTGAAATTTAAAGAATCTACATAAATATAATTTTCGCGTCGATGTTACATGAATCATGCATACAAATAACGGTACGTAATATAGGTATGCTGGTATACATGATGGACATTGCTCGTTCACACACAGGAATAGTTTCATAAATGTACTACTTTGTCTGCTACGGCACTGAATCTGAAAGTCAAAAACTTGACCTCCCTTTTTCTACAATTTTCTCCTTTATTTCTTCTGTGATCTCTCCTTTATCTGTTCAATATTATTAGCTAGAAAAATAATCAATATAATTATTTTTATGTATTAGGTACCAACACTTAAAAAAATAGTAAAATTAGGATAATCCAAGAATTTAATTTATTTCTTTGACAAACAACAATTTCTTAGAAACATAATGGTCTAACTCGTAACATGACTGCGTCACATAGGTGCAAAATATTAAATTTTACGATGTTCATAGGCGAATTGAACACGAAGTCACGTTATTAAATCGAACGAGTACGGCAGGTGTGCCCCAATATAACTCTGTTCGTCTATGATTTAAAATATACACAGAATATTGAACTACTGTACTTACTTACATCGTATACCTTCATAACTTTTGAAATAGTGTTGCCTCGTGGTCGCAATAAATAGAAATCAGTTTTAAAATATGTGTTGAAAGTTTTTTCATTACCTATTTTTGAAATTGCTTCTTTTAAGTTTTAAAGCCGAACTGATTCAAGGTAAATTATAAGTCAAAACATGTTTTTTTTTTAAATCTGAGCTAGGTTTAATTTCACTAAACAGTTTATGCACGTTTTTTTTCTCACACTGATACATTTTTTACATCATTTTAAAAAAAATTAGTTATGATTGCTGAAAGCAGTGAAATAATATAAAGTAAATACCACTTATTTTACAATGATCTCTCTACCATGGATACCCAAGATCGTGCGAAGTGAAGAAGAAAAAGTAGGAAAGCGTACCCTCGATTCTGAAGTTCTGCTTCGGATGCAATCGGAACGCACACGCTAGGATAATATTGCTGATGATGACTATTGATTTTACAATTACCGGAACCAATTTAATTTATAGTATTCTATTATAAAAATTCAGTCACACTTCAGCACGCTCCATCTCTAGATGGTTGGGATTCAAAGCAAAAACTGTTTAATTTGAAATGAATTTGAATGAACATAGGTACATGATATAAAATTAGTCATGTTTATATAAAATTTGCTAACTTAACTAGGGGCGACACGTAATGAGACCAAAATAGGTTAAATTTTACTTATTCATGAGTCCATAATTCCCAAACTGGCAAACTAAATGAATAGGTTCTGCAACTAAGTCAGTTATACAGTGCAACTTTAAATGTATTTTGTTTGATATTCCATTTGAATAGTTTACTTCTACGGAAAATGTATTTCCTTGTTATTAATGTCCCCGTGCATTAGCGGTACATACGAGTACCTCACCGATTGCTAGATGGTTGTTTTTCAACAAAATATAGCGTAGCGAACTTCACATCATTATTCAAATGATTCAAACGCCGGCCTCTATGGTGGCGTAGCGGTAGTGCATGCGTTTGCTACGACAAGGGGCGCGGGTTCGATCGCGCTCAGTGCAAATATTTGTAGGTATGCATGAATATGTCTATTTACATTACCTATGTGTATGGGTGATTCTATGTATAATAAGTATATATTTACAAAAAAAAAGTATAGAACTCATAACACAAGCTATCTAGAGAGCGCTGTGTGAAATAGCGTATAATATTTAATATTATTATTATATTACTCATAAATATGTAATGTAATATTAACTTCATCTGTCGAAATATATATTCAGCTATATTGAGTGAATATTGCAATGTGGTAAACTATGAGACTTATTGTACTCGTAAGCATAACAATAGAATAATGACCAGGGATGTATGCACAGTTAACGACAGTGATGTTAAGCAACAAATGAAAGCTGTAAGCCTTCCTAAAAATAAATAAATAAGTTCGAACCTAAAATAATTACCAAAACATGAAACTCTAAGTCTAATTATCTGATATTTATAAAACTATTCATTTCTGTACTCCGATAGAAACTAATTAGGTACACAACAAGCCTTCTAACTAAAGATATATAAGCACGTGTAAAGTATCCGATGTACCTACACCATTCTATAAAAGCCGTATAAGTTCGACAACGTGAGGATTAACATTGTACAAATTATATAGGCGATTGACCTACAACCCGCAATTGGATACTTTAAGTATAGGCACAGAATACCTAATATTGTATAGGTTTCTTTTTTATACTGGGACCTTTCCACGACGGTTTTCTAGCAATTCAAAAGTAAGTAAATCAGTGGAGGAAGAGAGATGGGGATATATAATTTGGACAAATTTACTTCACATTATTTATTTGTGATCGTCCCAGTTGCGTCCAAAGTTTCCACCTTGGCTCCAAGATTCGGAAGGAGGTTCGCTCTCCTTCCCTTTTCCTTGATATAGCTTAGCTTGAGTTTCTTGGAAGGACTGCTGTCTGATCTCGTGTATTACCAGGTGCACCAGCTTGCAGGCGAGGTTGATCTTTAATACATAGATACATAGTATTTTCCAAAAACTTACCTATCTGAATATAAGAAAAAACTGCATTAATAATAGGCATGATATCTTATAAAGCACTTTTTCTGTACAGAATTACATCGTAATAAATTAAAATCTTGTTTCATTCTTGTTATGTGCTCTTAACCTTAAAGATAATCTAAACAGATTTCACTGAAAACATAATTAAATATGGTAGCAAAGTCAAAAGCGGGCAATTATGAGTTATGTCGTTTCGCCACGCCCCGCCTGCGACTAAGTGCACCGTCGCTGCACTGCATTGAAACCATACAAAACGTACAGCTATACAATTTACTGTAAATTTACTGAAACTGACGCTGTTGTCAATAAATAAAGATAGAGTTTTCTGTATGAATATAAATGGGCCGTGTAGCAAGCACTGGTTTTAATTTCTTTTTACATAAATTGGGCATCAATGGAATAAGTGGAGCGTTAAACTCAATAATATAATCTGTCAATAAGTTAAATTACCAGTATGGCTACCAGTGGCACCATTTGTGTTTTATTAATTTTGTGCTGAGCAAATTAATTTAGAGACTCGTTTTTATTAATACAGATTTTTTTTTAACTTTATATCTTACTTAAAAAGGAGGTCTAATGCAGATATCAGGCTATTCAATTTGACAGATTTGCTTAATCAATTCAATTCACGCACATCATCGATATTTATCTAAATATTTTTTTCTTTACCTTTATTACCAAACTTTTCATCAGTTAAGTACTATTGCATTCAAAGCTTGTATCTTAGAGTCATGGGTTCGCTCTTCTACGGTTTCTTCTTCTGTTATTTTTGACTTTAGTAGAGCGACAGCCGTCTGACCCATCCACCCCAAGAGGACAGCAGGCCTCGTCCGTGAACCAGCAACTGACTCACAGTTGTTTTCTTTAGTTACCTTGGCCCCCATAGACGTTGGAAGAACCCCAACTTTATTACCAACCTGATCATGACTAAAACTAATGACGGCACAGAAAATCATCGAAGCTCTCAAGAGACTGTTCAATATTGTATTATGAGGACCGATAGAACTTAATTATGGATGAAGATGAATATAATTTTGCTGGCGTTATTTACGTTGACAATAGGAACCTTTATTTGAAAATTAATCATAGTAGGAGCATGAAAGATGAGAGCTAATATTTGTATTTTATTGCAAATGTATCTACTATTAAAAATAATCTTCAAAACCGGTCCAGTATTACCAGAGATTACCCCCTACAACCTCACAAACTTTACTCTTAATAATATTAGTGTAGAAGTAGGTATAATACTTAGATAACAACACTTTCAGTTGGTATAACTTGTCTGTAGCTCGCACTGTCTAAACGAGCCAAAATTCGCGCGTGACCTCTTAAAAAAAGGATTAAGAAAAGGGAGATGACTAAAAACAGAAAAATAGAGATAAGAAAAGTAGCTAAGGAAAAGCGCACCAACTGTAAAATTTAGCAAGAAGGATAAATCCGTACTGGGAAAAACAAAATCCCACTATATATGTAATATATCCAATATAATAATAGGCACAGAATAATGTATAAAGTTATTAAATATATTATGTTACTAGGGTGTTTGGTCTCCAAACCTCGTTGTAGATACAATATGCTATTACTGAGAGCACAGAATACCTAATAGTACTACTAATAGCAACATAATTATTGATTCTTACTGCTATTAATGCTGAAATTGTTGCTTAAGTTTTATTTAAAAGTAGGTAATGAAAAGAAAGTAACGTGTTTATATAGGCCTTACCAAAATCCACGGACAGGCATTCAGGAGGTCCGATGGCAGTCACTTTTGTAAAAACAGAAAAAAACAAAAGACAATCAATGGGATCGCGAAAGGCCAAATCTGCCGCAACGTTTTTTAGCTATCATACAAATGTCATTACTAAAAGGTACGCTATGTCTCCACAGATTCTAAATCTGCTGTAACAAAATCATTAACTCATTTATCTAATCTCTGCGTCCCTTATCTCCCCCTCCATTTCTACCTCACCCCTGGAACCGCCATATAATTTTTAGTGGATATTATTAACGACTGTGTAATATCAAAACCTAGTAAGTATCTGTAACTAAATTTTACAGGAGAACTGAAAAATGTCTTCGTATCATAAAAATACCTACTAATCGTACATTCTTCAGGGTGATGAATAGTCATATCATATAGTTATTAGCTTTTATTAACCTGGTACGTAAAGGTTGGTAGTTAATGTCAAAAAATGCAAAAACATTAGCTTTTTTTAAATATGTCAGATACTAAGTTTTAAAATTAGGCAACCGAGAAGTCATTGAGCATTGCAGGTAGTAGGTATTTATCTAATACCAATGCTATCATGATATGATATTCAAATCACAATAAAATGTAATTTTATCAATTCTGTGTAACCATTTCAAAATGTAAACTACGGCTAAATCTAAATTAGGGATTAGTTTTATACGACCTTACAAATCGGTTTAAGTACTTTGCTGTCTCCGCCTAAAACACGACAGAAGAGTATTTTCAATTTATCCTTAATCCGGTCTTCATTAATAAACTTAAAGTTAAAATACCTACCCTTTTAAGATACCATCTCAAATTATAATATTTTATCAATATCTATTCATAACGCGAAAGGTGTTAAATAAAACAAGAAACTTATTAAAACTTTCCCTGGACTCGTATAAAGAGTTAATGAGAAATTTAATAATTTCTCGAACAATATTTGTGTTATTAAGACATACTTTGAAAGTGTGACTTACAGAAGTTGAAACTTGAAAAGAAATTTAAATGATTTGAGAGAAATCTGCGTCTAGTGTTCTTACAGTAATACGCATGTAATCGAAATTCACTCTCTGTAATTTTTATAAGATACATACGACAAGTTTTTTACTATTCGTTATAGCCTATATGTTGACCCCACTTCTTAATAATATTCGTGCCAAATTTGAAGTAAATCAATGCAGTACTTTTTGAGTTTATCCCGGACATACAGACAAACAGAAAAACAGACTTCTAAAACCTATATTTTTGGCTTCGGTATCGATTGTAGATCACACCCCAAGTATTCTTTAAAAAAATATTCAATGTACCTACAGTTTTGACTTGCCTACCATTTTATTATATGTATAGATGTTATGTATTCCAAATGGTAGATACTACTTATTGCCTATATATTTGCTCTATTTATAGATCGCTTAATGGAAGGTTAATAATCGGATTAGGACTTACCACTTCCAATAAGGCGGGTTACCTTCAATAGTCGAAAAGACTAATCAGGAGTGGGTGGCCATGATAATAAAATATAATTAACACTGGTTAGGAGACAAAATAAATAATATTTGCTGTAAATTTTTAATTTCGTATCAATGAAGTACCTACCTAATCTATAATTATTATTGCTCAGAACCATGAACCAAAAAAGCTATAAACGGAATGTGTTAAAAATACAACTGATGACACTAGAGTCGGCTCATTTTACTTAAAGATAGATACCCTAATCCAACAAATAGGAACCCTAATGGGCCTCCTAACGTCGCTCATAGCCCAGCAGAAAAAATGAAATTCTTGCGCGTGGCAACATGGAACGTAAGTGGCCTATCCTCAAATAAGCAAGAAATAGAAGTATTTTTAATCCTCCACAAAATAGATATCCTATTAGTCACTGAAACACACATGAAAGACCAAAGAATAATTAAAATTAAGGGATACAACATATACTATGCGAACCATCCAGATGGGACATCACATGCTGGGTCTGCTGTCATAGTAAAGGAAAACATTCGACACCACATCCTACCGAATTTTAGACAGGCACACCTACAAGCGGCTATAATATCAATAGATGACTGGCATGGCTCGCTAAATGTGGCTTCAGTCTACTGTCCTCCACGGCATCGAATAAGTGAGCAAATGTTTAGTGAATTCTTTGACACATTAGAAAACAGATACATAACAGGCGGTGATTGGAACTCAAAAAATACATTCTGGGGCTCTCGGCTAACTACAACAAGGGGTCGGGAGTTAAAAAAGACCATTGATAGATACAATCTCAACATAATATCTACAGGGGAACCAACACACTGGCCAGTAGATCGTAGCAAAATTCCGGATGTCATCGATTTCTTTATCACTAAGGGAATCTCGGGACTATACACAAGAGTGGAATCATGTCTTGATGGCTCTTCAGACCACACACCTTTGATATGTACCCTAAGTTCGACAGTGATCTGGAAAGAACCACGTCAGACCCTATATAATCAAAAAACAGATTGGGAGGCTTTTCGAGATTATATAGACGAAAATGTCAACTTATGCATACCACTCAAATCAGAGGAGGATATAGAAGATACTGTGCTGTATACCACCAATATAATACAAAAAGCAGCATGGCTATCAACACCCTACTTGAACTCTAAACCACAAAAAAATGACATTTGCCTCGAAATAAAGGAGTTGATAGCTGTGAAGAGAAGACTGAGACGTAACTGGCAGACCTATAGAAACAGACAAGACAAAAATGAGAATAGTACCTTGCAAGACAAATTAAAATCATTGTCTCCATACAAAGCAGAAGACTATTCGCTCTGGAAAATGACCAAAGCGTTAAAAAGACCACAAGAACACATGCCTCCTCTAAGAGGAGCTACTGGCAACTGGTTACGAACACCTAAGGATAAAGCTCAGTTGTTCGCCGACTTCCTAAAAGACACGTTCAAACCGAATGAGCCAGATATTAATCACACAGAGGAAGAAATTGATGAAATCCTGAATAGAGACCAACAATTGTCTATGCCACTGAGACCTGTTACACCGGCTGAAGTCAAAATAACTATAAACAATTTAAAACAAAAAAAGGCACCAGGATTTGATCTCATCACGGCAGAAGTTCTGAAAGAACTACCTAAAAAAGGCATTGTTCTACTAACAATCCTCTTCAATGCAATATTGAGGCTACAATATTTTCCAAGGTTATGGAAGGTATCTGTGGTGAACATGGTTGCCAAACCGGGAAAGCCCTCAACAGAGGTCACATCATACAGGCCCATAAGTCTTCTGCCATTACTATCAAAGGTCTGCGAAAAACTAGTCCTAAAGCGTCTTCTTCCAGTCCTTGAAGAACAAAAAGTTATACCAGACCATCAGTTTGGCTTTCGTCCACATCACGGAACGACGGAACAGATACATCGAGTGGCGCATACAATACGGCAAGCGATGGAGAGGAAGGAATACTGTTCGGCTGTGTTTCTTGACATACAGCAGGCTTTTGACCGAGTGTGGCATAAGGGCCTTCTGTGCAAGCTAAAACAACACCTGCCAAACACTGCATACATGCTCCTGAGGTCATATCTTCAAAACAGAACATTCCAAGCTAAATGTGAAGACTGCTTCTCACCCATCTACGAAATAAAAGCCGGCGTGCCTCAGGGCTCTGTGCTGGGGCCACTTTTATATACGATCTTCACTGCCGACCTACCCATCTCAGAAGCAGTGGTGACAGCAACCTATGCCGATGACACTGCAGCTCTCTCCTGTAACAAAGACCCAAAAGTGGCTTCCGCAAGGCTTCAGGAATGCCTAGATAAAATCGGGCTATGGCTGAAAAAGTGGAGAATCCGGGCAAGCCCAGCTAAGTCACTTCATGTAACTTTCACCTTAAACAGAGGGGACTGCACACCCGTGTCACTTGACGGAGCTATTCTTACACATCATACTACAGCTAAATACTTAGGCATGCACCTAGACAGGAGACTGACCTGGCGAGATCACATAAAGGCCAAAAAGAAACAGGCAGATCAAAAATTTAAAGATATGTATTGGCTGCTAGGAAGAAATTCAGCACTAAGCTTAGAAAACAAGCTCGTCATATACAAGTCAATATTGAAGCCAATTTGGACCTACGGCATACAACTCTGGGGGTCAGCAAGCCACTCAAATATAGAAATTTTACAACGCTTCCAAAATAAGGTATTAAAAGCTTTGAGCAATGCACCATGGTTTATAAGAAGCACAGAAGTCCATCAATATCTCGAAATACCGACGATCAAGGAAGAAATAGAAAGATCTACTGCGGCCTACAGGCAGAGACTTGAACACCACAGAAATCATCTGGCTGCAAAACTTCTGGATGCTGATACCTACATATATCGGCTGAAAAGATTACGACTAGCCTCAATCTGAGGAATGAAAAGAATATGAGATGACACATCAGAGGATGTGCACTCTCCAAGCATCAAAATAAGACTCACCAAATCATCTGATTAAAGCCGCTTGGCTGATTGCAGATCGAAGAGAAAAAAAAAAAAAAAAAAAAATTTTACTTAAACGTACGAGTCGGTACCCACACATCCGTTCAACAAGACACAAATCCGTTCCGGGGTGGAATACTGTTCTCATCTCTGGGATGGCTCTGCACAGTACTTATTAGATGCTCTCGACAGGTTGCAGCGACGTGCAGTCCGCATTATTGGGCGTCCAGAAATCACGAACATCCTCAAACCTCTACAGCTACGTAGATATATAGCGTGTTTGGCAGTTTTTTACCGTCTCTACCATGGCGAGTGTTCCGATGAGCTCTTCCAATTAATCCCACCCTCTCCTTTCCTACACAGAACTACACGTGCCAGACTGAGGTATCACCCGCACACGGTGGCATCAATTCCATCAAGAACCAAGCGGTTCGGTGCCTCTTTTATTTGCCGCACCATAAAGGCTTGGAATTCTTTACCAGCGCATGTGTTTCCTTCCTCCTATAGTCCCGGGGCCTTTAAGCGGGGCGTGAAAAAGCATTTGATGAGGCCGTCAAGCTGAGGGCCGCCACTGTAGCACTATCGGTGTATGTGGTGGTGGCCCCAGTCCTGAGACTCTGCCTTTCGCTTACCATCAGGTGAGGTGGAGTCATTTTGACGTGTTCTATATAAAAAAAAAAAAAACATTCACAAACTAGTCAGTCACTAAGTAGGTACTCGGTAAACGTCATTTGATTCAGTCTGTTTAAGTAGCGAAAAAAATATAAATAGTGTAATTGTGTAAAAACCGAAGTGACTGACAACAAGAAAAAATATCCAGGAATCACATTGCAACCCAAAATAAAAAATATAATATCATTTTATATGTTTTGCTTTACATACTCTCTATTTTTTTGATTATTTTATAAAATATAATTAACACGGAAATACGAATCAGCTAATATTCCCCTCCATGGATACTTTTTAAAAGCTACGGGTTTTTTTACGTAATAGCATTTTAAAAACATTTTGATTGGAGGATACTGTTTTATCGCTCTCATTATTCAGGTAGGTGGCTGTTTAGCATCGCTTTCCAATCGTTATTAGCCGAGATTAAGCTTGTAACAGCTGCCTTCCAAAGTATCGAAGGAATTATTGCGATTATAGAAACGGAATACGCTTCGGCAGTAACAGAATTGTTCACTTATTAAAGCCGATGGATTTGCTGGCGAAGCAATTAAGCTCGAAAGTAAAGATGAAATAAGCCTGCAATAACAATAAATTTATTTTTCGTTCCACGAATATTGTACTCAATTTATCGATAGTAGGTAATAAACAATTATTCGAAATATTGGAATCTATAATTTTTTCATGACAACGTGTATGGTATACAACATATATTTGGCGAGTTCCGTATATTGTTTAAATCTACTAATATTATTATCGCCAGTTTGCAAGTAGGTATAGATGTATTGATGTATATTACTCTTTCACGCAAAAACGGCTAAAAGAATCTGGCTGAAATTTGGTACAGGGATAGATATAGTCTGGAATAATAACACATAGGCTATCAATTTAGCAAGCGATCCTCTATAACGAAAAGAGAAATATGTTTATAATAATGCAATGTTTGATTTATAAAATCATTGCAAGCTCAAGAATTGAATGTAGATACTAAGTAATATACTTTCAGAGTGCAAATTTTCAATCATATTGGGTTCATGCTATTTTCATTTTTAATAATATGATTAAATATCATTTATTTAGAAAAGTTTTCTAGTTTTCTACTGGTTTATACGAGACTTCATACTCGTTATTTATGTCGATCAATGTCTCTCAAATTGTAACCTAAATAGAGGTATGGGTCTTTGAAGATAAGCGAGTTACCTGACAGCTGTATAGCCTTCCGATACAATCCACAGCCTTTAACATCGTACATGAATTTTGTTTGTAAAGCCTTATTTCTCTAATCGAAACTGTTTTAGAATCGTTCAAGAATTGTAAGAGTACATCGTTTATGGTAGACGTTGACTGAAAATTGGTATTCGATTCTGTTATGCAGTACGTAAATTTGTATAAGTACTCTATTCGATACTTACTTAAATTTCATAATAGTTTCTTGACCACTAGAATTTTAATCATATACCTACCTAATTTCTCGATTCCAAAAGATTTAAATGAATGTTATAGATAAATGAATGAAATATGTAGGTTTGATTTTGAAAACAGTAAAGCTATTTTTTGATCGACCAATGAACAAGTGTTAATGTTAATTATTGTTTGATTTTAATTTTGACATGTTGGTTTTAATTTATTCCAAAAAATCTAATAACTAATTTAACCACTTATTTATTGAGACCAAAACACTTTTTCAAAACCCTTAAAAAGTCAAAACACACATTTATATTAAACGCGTTAGCATTCGGCAAAATACCATACTCACAACCTTTTAAAGGGATTACATTTGAGGAAGGCAATGTTCTATTTACATATCCGAAGAAACATCTGAAACATTTTATAAATATTTTATTGGCAACTTGCCTGAGAGTACATTTTAAATCATAGTTGGCGTTTATTGGCCAGTTTTGCCAATAAATTTTCCTACAAAAACGAGTTAAGTATTCTTGCTATATAAGTTTGATATCTAGTGAAAATTATTTTGTATCAATGTATAGGAATTGTTACAAATAAACTACTTACAATTAATTTGTGATGACTTTTAAAAAGTAAGTAGCATGGATATCAAATGAAAAATCAGAGTTTTGAGATATATTTCAGAAGTTGTCACAATAAGATAAACTGGCAGATCCATAATGATATTACTAAACCCAGAATTTAACAGGTCTCTCTTTGAGTAATGTGGAGTATAATGTCTCTCTACATCACTTTAAATGTTTTCCTGTCAAAAACATAAATGTCATCGATATCCGGATGTCAAGAGTTTAAGTTGACATGCCTGAAAGCTGAAAAACAATACGATTTATTATACGTTAGTACAAATACTCCAACCATACTCATATGGATCAATATGAGTATTAACACATAAATACGTTAAAATTGTAATTCACTGTAGAAATATTAAATTCCGTTTCAAAACGTTGACGTTCATGACTCTCATTTGTGATGTGCAATTATCATAATATTATCGGTTATTATATAAAATTATTTTTTCTAACTAGATCAAACTTCATACGGATTTTTTTGTGTTAACATTATTTCAATCAAATGCACACATAAATACTAACAATGCATGTACTTAAGTATGTAATACAATACTATAATGTGTAATATATGCGTACTATACCACTGCCTTATTATGCGAGGTTATGATGTGCACCAGATAGGCGCCAGAATGGCAACGAGGAAGGTTTAATAAGTATTCTCCCGGGCCGTAAAAGGTCCACCGGGCGGTGTAGAAGCCAGAACAAACGTGGACCTGGAGTACCTAACGGTTGGAGTTAGCCCTTGCTCTAGCAGAAACGGGCTTAGTGAGACGGGCATATCTAGTTTCCTAGTGCGCTCTCTCTTATAGTCAGATATAGCCTTCACTTTATTATTTGACGATGTGAACAAAAATATTATTACACAAAATCTTCCACAGAGTTCTCAATTTCCACACTGATTACAGTTTCATCTCTTCTTTTACAGGTACGTGTTAATAGTGCAGTACCGAAAGGATCCAATTTTTAAGATGGGGCTATAAAGATCATATTATAGCAATACGTAAGTACATTATCATAATTTGCTCTTTATCTTCATATAAGGTACACTACCTCCACGTAGGATAATTAGAGGTAGAGGATCATGTTTATGCATTAATGTGGTAAGCAGCGTCATTATGAATGTAGTTAATAGGTACGAAACAAGAGTTCACATCAACCTATTTTAACCTTTATTAGGTAAAAATTAAAAAATTAGGCGAATATTACATACAAATTGAAATGTTTAGTTGAAAAGTGAACAAAAATTAAGAACACTAAATAATAAAATAACACAAAGTAAATTGTAACGAAATCCGCTTAATATACCTACTTCCTATAGTTTAATTTCAACGTATGTCTAATTATTCTAGTTTTTGTGTAGGTATATGTCAATTAAAAAAAGAGAAAATCTGCGTAAAACTAGTTCTTTTGTTCGCTAACTAGTGACTTGAAGTTAAATCTGAGCCCAAAAGTCATAACTACAGTATAGAGATAAATACGTAGTTTTTAATACAATTCACTACGCAACTAAAAGGTAGACTTTGAACTAAAAGATACACTACAAAAAATACAATATAATCAATTTGAATACCTAGTACAATCCTTAATCCTCATCCTTTGAGCCTTTATCCAACTTAGTTAGAATCGGCTTTTCAATGTAACTACGAAGAAGTGTGCCTACCTATTTAAAAAAAATTGTGGGAGTAGGTACTGAATTTAGCAATGCGAAATTAAATGCACTACATTTAATTTTTTCACAAGAAAACGCTAGAAAATAAAAGGCTTGCTCTTGCACGAGCATAATTTAGTGAAAGAATAAAAAAATATTTAAATAGCTTCTAGAACTAAATTCGTCTACGAAGTTAGCCCAAAAGGAAGTTTGTTTTAAAATAATTTATTTTAATTTACTTTTTATTTTGAACCAGAACAGAGTTATGACTAATTAGGTCCCACTAGACTTGTGGCACTTATCTCGAAACTGCTGAGATATTAAACAAGAAATAAATCCTTCCAGTTCGCATTTTTAGACAAGTTGTCGGTTTGTCTGTTTTTGCGTCCATTGCGCACAAATAGACAAACCGATAAACAGACAAGAATTTCAAAATTTATTTTTGTGTTCAGAATTTTATTGTTCATATAACATAACCCAATTATTTTTTTAAATATCTCCAATATACAAATACAACAGAACTACTACTTAAACAATTTTCTATTAAAATAGAACTGATATAATGTATAAAATTGAGTAAAATAAAGGTTTGTTAATCTCATCCAATAACGACCCAAACCCACTTACTACTAATAAGCATTAAACGTTACTGAAGGGATTAACTAGATCAGACGGGCCTTATAATACTCATGTTACGTAACTAAAGGTTTTTAATTAATTAATATATACCTATATAAAGACTTAGGATTCTTCACCCACACGTGTTTCCTTTTTCCAAAAATCCAGAGCCCTTTAAGCAGGAAGTGAAAAAGCAAGCCACCAGTTCTCCCCGCCCCTGAAATATTTATTTTATTCTGTTTTTTATTAAAAACAGTTTTTGGTGTTCTGTGAAAATTTTCAAATTGTCTAGCTGCAGCTATCGATTCATGAGATACAGCTTAGTGATAAAAATTGGTTGCCTGTAAAGTCGGTATACGGGCGAAAGTTTTACGTGACAACGACTTTGAGTGGTAAAATAATTTTAATGTGAATATTCATTCGTATAGTAGGAAGAAGGATGAAATAATAGTAACAATTTAAAACATTTATTTATACAAAGAATTATACTTAAAACATTAATTTATACGAAGAATCTCGCACTGAATTTCATATTAACAAAATTTTATTTTTACCTTTACACATACATACGTATTTATATACATGTGTATGCCTATCTCTCTCACTCTCTCTCTCTCGCTCTGTCTCTCTCGCTCTTAGGCGGGCTAACTGTGCTCGAGTGGAAGGGACGCGTGCCTTTCACTTTTTATGTCTGTCTCTCTCGCTCTTAGGCGGGCTAACCATGCCCGAGTGGAAGGGACGCGTGCCTCTCACTCGCTCTCATTGTGAGCGCATAACGTGAGCGGAGCGTAACGCAGTTTCTTGAAGTGTCACCCGGCAAACCAATTTATAAGACGTTGTCACGTCAAAAGACAGACAGACACCGGAGTCTTTTAATTATCAAGATTATTTTTACGTATATGAAACATACCTATTATTTCCTAATTTAATGTAATTCATAATTTAGTTTAATAAATACAATAATAACGTGAAGTAAATTTAGCAACCCATATTCCCATTATAGTAAACTTTGTCTAATATACGTAGCATTGTGGTGAGCAAGGTTAAACTATTTAACTTGAAGAGTAGTTTGATTCTTCAATGACAATGTGTTTGCATACAAAGCTTTCGTCATATCACTTGTGAACCCGAACTAACTTTGGGTAAGGCAAATAAGATAGGCGGTAAATTTTGTTATTTTCTGCGTGAACTTTCTTGACTCTGAGTAAGACCGATAAGACTATAATATAGCATAAACTTAACGAGAGATAGAAGAAAATAGAGAAGTATTTTTTTAAATTGATAGCTTCTGTGGCGTAGTGGTATTGCATTCAGTTACTATGACAGGAGGAGCGGGTTTTACTCCCGCACAGGGAAAAGATTTGTAGTATTTGCATTGTTACTGGGTGTTTCTATGTATAACATGGATTGTATTTAGGAATAAATATATATATAAGTAGAGTTACAATTTTTTGTGTTGCTTCTTCATTCCTTTATCCTTTCCTTAAAAATTATATTTCTTTTATTATATTATTCTCCTGAAGGTTGCCCTTTGTTACTTGGAGCCCAGAATATAGCTAACAAAACGTTTGCGTATAATTTTACACCTCTGCATGCATATTCCTTCCGGAATAATTTAGAAAACTCTAGCGTTCATATTTTTTGCTGCGTGCTGTGTTTCTCCTCCCAAATGGATGAATCGATTTTATTAAATGCTTCAGCAAAACATTATAAACTGAAAACACTAATTTACATGTCAGATACATACTAAAATAAATTATGAGAGAAATCAGCATTCAGAAGGATTTGTAGGTTCCATTAAAGACAAGAACTTCTCTTATGTCCTGGGCAATCTTTTATGAGTATGCAATACAATTTATTATCATTGGAAAAAAAGCCCATAAATAATTCATCAGCCAATGTATATGTTTCTTACCGCCACCTAACCACGTAATGTTAAAATTTATAGTACTCTTGGCAAAGTTCTATTTGGCAAATAACCAGAATGTCTTTTTGTGCGATAGTGCTGACAATTGACATTTTTATGTTAACAACGATGTTATTTCCTTTATCCAGGATAAAATTTGCTCAAAAGACTATTGCTGTAAAATTCAAAACTAATTATTTCAGAATTTATATACCTAGATTTATTTATTACGTTGAGTAGACTTCAATAAATGAATGAATTTAAATTAAATACTTAGGTAATTAGATATTCAACTGATTGAGTTGTTGATTATCTAATTAAATGTGCAATACAGTTTTACTATTATAATGTAGCTTTTATTGCAACAGTGAAGCCACGTAACAAGTTTTAGTAATAATTAATATTTCAGTGAGTGCTTTCGACAAAAGCACTCACTGAAATATCACAGTTATCATATAATACTTAAACGTTCACGTAGATGAACCCTAAAAGTTTCACCAGGAGATGCTGCGCCGTTTATTAGACACATAGCATACGAGATGTCGTACTAATAAAATTGTTCATTTTGTCTGCATACTTGAACGACATAACCACACGTTGCCATTCCTGCAAATAGCACACACACATTAATGGCTGCTGCTAGCTTCTATAATTCAATTACTAAGCAACGGAAATCACACGATCAAGCCAACCGTTGAGGAACACTATCTAGTCTGTCTACCGTCTCGAGCTTTTGAATTCAATCCTTGTACCAATATTAAACTTAGTTGCAAGCTAAACAATAATAAAAATTCATTACCTCAAGTCAGTTAGTAATTAAACGAAAATGAAGATCTTCGACCAGAATCGTCCGAGTAAATAAATCAACTTGTCACATCCGTTATTGTAATTTTTTTTATTTAACCTCTTTGATGTATTTTGAAGTATACCGTATAATATATCTTAGTATCATATTCATGCTGCTGACTAGGACTTAATATTATCGAGATCCTTTGGGTCTATAGTATGTGAGTAATGATACCTTTAGTATTTGGAGCCATAGGGTCATAGCTAACACGTGCAACGTGCACCTTTGTACCCCTTGTGACACAATGTCGACTAGTCAGAAACTGGCGAGCTAGGGAAACTGACAAGTGCCTCCCTGACTCGTAAACAGTTTGTTTTTTACTCATTGTCGTAAAACGCAACAAAGCTATTGCCAAGTACCTACCTACGTACATTTTTCACAAAGATTTAGGTGATAACTTTTCCTTGCCGACGAAACAAGAACTTGCTAATATATAGGTAGCTAAAGACCTTTACAAAATACACTGATGTTATTTCGTTTTGCTAGTCAAAATAAAACAGTCTTGCAAATTGACGGCCCAGGCCTTCTACGCAGAAATTGCTAGCGGATGCCCGCGGGTCCACCCGCGCGGAGGTCAGTTATCATTTTTGGTCATAACAGCGGCTCTATTTAACCAATTGCAATAAAAAAAATCGGCAGATTTTACGTTTATTTTAATAAAAAAACAAGACAAAATCTATTCGATAGTTTTTGTGTTTATTGCGAACAAATAGACCAACAGACAAGAACTCCAAAAAGAAATTGTGTTCAGAATAGTTCATTTAATATAACCATAATTATCTCCAATGTACCGACACAACTAATTTTCAATTTTATAATAATGTAGACGAATAAATTTATTTTTTTATGTTTCAGGCAAATTCCCTGTTCAAATCATTTAGTTCGTTATACGAAAAATCTATAACTTTCGTTTGAAGTTTACCAAAATACAATTTACAAAGATATAATTAACTAAATATTAACAGTATTAACACCATCTGAGAGAGTACGGGTTTAAGTAAATAATCTGATACCACAAAGCAGGATGAAATTATCGAGTACCTTGATTGTATGCTAATATTAATATACGTCGGAACTTGTCAGCAAGAACTACTGCCACGCCAATTTGTAGGCAAATGTAAATACACTACTGTCTTTTAGGTTCAGAATGTAGTTTCATCATTTGCCAGTGCTGAAATTAATTTAAGCGTAATATTTTGGTAAAGAGTGGTGTAGATGCGGTGTATTTAAAATTCAGATAACTCATTGAGTAAAGTTCTTTTTAATCCTACATGTGGGTGCAAATTATATTCTCCCACAAATTATATTCTCTTGCACAAATTTATCTC
Organism: Lithosia quadra; assembly: GCA_963576445.1. Taxonomy (NCBI): domain Eukaryota; kingdom Metazoa; phylum Arthropoda; class Insecta; order Lepidoptera; family Erebidae; genus Lithosia; species Lithosia quadra. The sequence continues at coordinate 11,248,682 of OY754880.1, read as the reverse complement.
GGAAAAAGTGAACCTAGATATTCTATATTTTTTTCGAGCTAAGTTTATAGGAAAAGTTACCATAAGTAAATATAGTAGGTAGGTAACCTACTATAATTTCATAACGGAAACACCTTTACATATTTTTTGCGCTAAAGGCTCGAAGCTCTAGGTATATACTACTACACGATGGGTCAGAAAGTTTCTTGAGTTTAAAAAAACTTAAACCTCTACCAATGTACGCCTTATCACCCAATGCTTCGCCTTCCACATCCAGTCTATCCTAACTTTTTCAGGTCATCCGTCAATTTATCGCTAATGGAAAAGTTATTCAAATCCACCATGACATTCTGCTGTGACAAACATCTGCACATACATTCAAACTTTTGCATTTCTAATTGTAGTAAGCCGTAGTGATTCAAATTTAAAAATGATGATGATTATGCAAACCAAGCATATTTATAAGTTAAATAAATAATTTCATCATAATTTAGGTACGCATAAGCGTAATATCACCTAAAAATGTGAACACATCTTTATAAACTGCTATAGAGTACCTATATGTAGTTGTAGGTACCTATACTGCTTAGCCTCCACAATTCCGTAGTTGTACAAATATTTGTGTAGGGTGTGCTTCAATGAGGTTATTCTAACCTCGCTAAATGTATGCGAACCTTTGTTTCATTTCGTAAAATACTTATACGTATTGAGTAAACGGATAGTTTACACCGTGTCAGTATAGGTGTGGTGTGAAGGTTTCATGTTCTTTCATTGTTTTTTGTGTGTGTCACGGTTTTTTCATATACGGTTTGATGAGCGTATATAGGCGTATCGCATCCCAGCAAGGTGCATATGAATCGCATCTAAACCAAACCATCCTCACCCGCAATCTGGTGCGATAAACTTGATGATTAATGGCAAGACTCTAATACAGGCTTTCCTTCGTCAGACAGCTATCGTAAAAGTTATAGTAAATTGTGGAAGAGAAGACCGCCAAAACAGACCCAGAAAAAATTAAAACTTCAATAATCTCAACCCACAAATGAAGTTGCGGGCAATTAAACACTTTGCGGGAAGGTATCCTAATTTCGTGAAAAGTAGAAGTCCAAGTTCTATATAGAGGCAAGGTTCAGATAACTTAACTCTATTGATAACAAATAACGTTACGACCGCATCTGAGGTAGTGGAATTGAATCTCAAGCTGCAAAGTGTAATAGAAGTTTTTCGATTTGTAAGCTTTCAAGTATAATTTGAAAACTGATCCCCTTATTCTACTATGTCATGTACGAGTGTGTATGTGAATGCCGAGTAATTTGGGGTTTTTGTTTTCTCTATACCTTTACCTGTATATTGAAAATTGTTTATTGGACAATTAAATCAAAATCAAAATTGCATAGGTAAACAGATTGTACTTGAATCATCATCTAAGTCCTGAGGACTAAATTCTCGATAAGAAGTAATTCTTGTAACCAAAAGAATAGCTTTTTGATTAAGTAAGATTGAGACTAGACTGAAACTGAATTTGGAACACACTTTTACGAGAATTGACCCATTGGTTGCATCCAAGGCTTTCGCACATACATTTTCACCATTTCATATAGCTATTAATTCAACAGAAGCAACTAAAGACACGTACATAGCTAAGAACTAGATGTTGTAAAAATGATGCTCATATTTTAGTTCACAATTGACGTTTTAGATTTTACGCAGTATGTAGAGCTTGTTAGCGGTGGCCTGACAGCACTTCACTTAGAAGTATGTGGCTTTATACATAATAGAGCCTGCATGTGTAAAAATAACAAGACACTCTAGTGGAAGCGGAGTTCTAACTAGCAATGAAATGTTAGTAGGTATATGATAAAACAACGCACATAGGATTTAAATTTAATATTAGCCTATATATCTTTTGAGAATGTTCTAGGAGTAAATAATATAGTAGATAGGTAGGTAAATAACGGATTATGAATAAGAACTACCATGAAAGACAACAGTATAGTAACTGACATTTAAGAGCTCAAATTAGTTAAATAACTAAATAATATTTTATGAAAACTCGTAATATTTACTCTAGAATATAAAATATAAATCATTTTTACAGCGAGTTTATTGAAAATCAAAATTCCTATAGCTTTAAAATTTCATGTTAGCGCGATGTAGGTACATATTTTTTTATTTATTAAATTGCAGCAGACAAATTGCAACAGCTGGAATTGATGATTCACTCGATAATACTTTTGTTAACCTGAATAAATTTTTAAACTAACAATTTTATCAAACATTTTTATTATTATGACGTGTATGTTTTTTGTTCATTTGTTTCTGGAACAAAAATTTCCGGACTACCTACTCCATTGAATGTATGGTGAAATGAATATGGATATGAATCGAGTAAAGACTAAAACTGTGCATTGTTTCTAAGATCATAATAGATGATGACAAGGTTCTTGCCGATACTGTTTAATGTCTTAGTTTTTTCATGTAGACTTTAAAACTAATCAAATATTGCAAGTTAAATTTGATACCACATCCACACTGTGATCCACATAAAATACTTTTCTTGTATGTAATTATTTTTACTATTTTATTTATTTTTTTATATTAATTAACAAAGGTTTCTCAGTGTAGACTCAAAAAGTGGTCGCTAAAACAAAAAAAAATAGTTGATAGACAAGCGCCACTGATTACCTATAACTACCCTACACTGATATAAAAACTGCCGCTTGCCACCTTAGTAAAAAAAACTGTTTCGTAGGTAAGTTTGTAACAAGAGGAAGTATTTCACAATGGGTATTGTGTGATCTATTTATCAACTCCTCCCACCTTACACAATAACGTTAACAGACAACTTTTTCAGTGCAAAGTAGGCAGTGAGCAATCTCGCATATCTACTCAACAAAGAAAATTGTATTGAATTGTGACAAACAAAAATAAATAGATAGGCTTCCGTTGTATGGTGCCATATTATAGTTTTTGAATTGAACAAAGCCATCATAAAACATAGTTGACGATATAATATTATTATGTGAGTGAATATACCTACGTCTGCTTTACCATAAGAAAAAGTACAGGCATACTCATATTATACATGCGTGTCAATAAAAAGGATATTATAATGATAATAACTGCTAAATTTTATGTTTTGATGGCTTGAGAGATATTTTAAATATTATGTAAACTTGTTCAAGAAACCACACTGTCTTCAATAAAATTTTGGGCACTGTTTACAGATTTTTTAATCAAAATGTCAAATTCATTCATTCATTTCATTCATTCATTCATTCATTTAATTATTGTTTGTCACAGGTAGATAGAAGATGTTGTCAATTACATAAAAGTATCACCGTAACATGTCTGATAAGACGTACAATAGTATTATCATAATTATATGAACCACATCACACTAGGTACAATTATCATTATATCAACCAAAAAATTTAAAAAATAAAAAAATAAAAAATTAATAATCAAATAATAATAGTAAAAATAACAAATGAATTTATAGGTGAATGTCAACATTGTTTCTAGTCAGAATAATAAATAATAATGTCACAGATGTAGTCAAATTAAATAATATTATAAAAAATAAAATGTCTGTATAATATATTATGTCAAGATAGATAAAGTATGTCAAGGTAAATACAATATGTCAATCATCCACAAATTCACCAATAAAAACAAATTAAAAAAACAAAAATAAAAAATAAAATAAAAAAACATTATTCAATCAAATCATCATTTAGGTATTCCGTAACGTTATAATACGCTTTTTGAACTAGCAAATTTTTTAATACTGCTTTGAATTTGTAAATATTTCATCTTTTAATTTTTTTTATTACGGTCGCTTTATACTTAACGGACAAACAAATACTAAAAAAGACTTATAATTATACGATATTTAGAACCATAAAAGGTAGTTAAAATTAAAGTTCTCAGAATAATTTAGTTTAAACTATAACTCACATTTTTTATCACAAAACCTAATAAGTCACCCGCACCAAAAACTTAAAAATATTAAAATTCAAAGTAGTTTTCTTAACTTTGAAGTTACCTAAGTTATTTAAGTAAAGAAGTGTTTCCTTTCTTAGCAGAAAAGTTGTGTCTTCTAGAAACAGAAAGTTGACAAAGTAAAGGCACTGGAACTTTTGAGTTCTTTTTGTCTACTGCAACTTTGACAAAAGCAAATGGGAGCGTGTATTTCAAACGACATGACATTTGGTCAACTTACTTTGTACTCGTATTAAAGTTTTTTAACAGTTTTTACTCATTTTTTCTTTATTAATGAACAAATGAAATTTTAAAACTGGCATATAAAAGCCCTGTTGACTTTGTGCAAGCGACAACTTTTTAAATAGATGGTGCAGGCAGCATGACTCAGCTCATTAAAAAGGTTACATTCATTTTAAATTAATTGTACACTTCAACTGACGGTCCTCAATTTATAAGTATTATATTATTCAGCTAAAGGTTTCTCTTTCATCAAAGCTTACCATAAAGCGTACTCCGCTTGATGGTAAGCTTGACACACCTATGATCAAAATGATGGATAGTAGTGATGACGAAGAATAAATGAACGTGACGCATGCTTTTTTTCTCGGTTTAATGAATTAGTGAAGTAGTGCAAAATTCTAAAAATATGAGTTAATCTCTTCCAAACTTGTAATTAAAACATTATTTGAAGAATTTTGATATATGTAATATCAAACATACTCGTACTGTAAATGGTAATGCTCTAAACTGATGGTTTTAATTAGTGGCCATTAAATTGGCGGCAAGTTTCGAAGCTATATCAATCAATACGGGTAGAATAGATTAGCAAAGAGGGAGTTGAGTATAGATACAGTACAAAAGAAGAAATTTAGAATAGTATCTGTGCGGAAATAAATATTAGTTCAATAATAGGTATACCTACTAAAAACACTATACCTAATAGAAAGGTAAAAAAGAATAAAATCGTTAATGAGTTTGACATTAGAAAAGAGAATGAATAGTAGATAATTATATTTTATTCTATTGTTAAAGAGTTAATATGACTGTTGTAAGCACTTCACGCTTTTTTAAATTTGTCTATTGTTTTCGTAGCTTTACACACTTAACAACTTGCATCCCTATCCCTTATTTACGTAAATAAAACCGAGAACACACCTAAACTTTGTTTTATTTTATTTTGTGTTTTATGGCCACATACTCAAACGCCTGCTGTGGCTTGGTTTCCGTAACTCCGGCTCGTGTGGAGAAGCATTTGATGCGGAAACTTAGTTAGTCCGGCATGTTACAAATGACGGTCCGTAACGGCGGTCAAATGTTTGCAATACAAGAGTAATTACATAAATAAGATAACACCGAATTACCTTTTCTATTACTTCGACTACTTGTTTTTGGATAGTGGCTCTTGAGATACGAAGATATATTAGGGAAACCCTTAATGTCGGTATATTATTGGTTTTGTTAAGAAGGCCTTAAATTGTATTGTGTTTATGGAGCATTACGAACTTATTCTACTAAATCAGTAAGCGTTTACTGTGGCTGTAAAGCTTAGCAGAAGTGCTAACGTGAATGACAGATTATGTACCTATTACTGACGTGCCGCCGCTACCACTTCACAGTGCTATTCTGTAGGATTAGAGTACCAAATCATAATGTGGTATTCCATAAAAAGTTTGTAGTAGATTATTGTAGTAAATTATATTTTGTTGGGACCTTACCGACGATGGCTAATATACAATTATTATATCAAAAGTAGGAATATTCTAGCTATTAAACTATATGAATTAAACATCACATACAATTAATCTCAATCAGCAAATATAGGCAAAGCTCTTAACCGGACAGGCAAGTGCAGTATAGACAGTAAAATTACGAAAGGCCTCAGAATAATAACTTGTTTAACTCCTAATACTTATACCAAAGTTAATATTATATGAAACAATGATTAAAGCTCCAATTCGTTACAATCATAATGTTTTCTACTTCCACACACGGCGTTATTTTCAGTATATATTGACTTTGGTAAAGCTGGCAGCTTAACGTGCTCACCGATATCACAACCACCCAACGGTATCCATCTTAATTCTGTCAACAGTCAGTAAAGGTCAACATACTATGTTATATAATATTTTCTTATACCTATATAAATAGACCTCCTATTCTTATTAGCAGAAATTATGAGAGTAATAGTTGAGAAAATTCATATATAAAAAAAACATAATTTTGAAGTCGATTTACCTAATTACATTTTTTATTTTATGGACAGAAAAATTATGTGAGAATATTTGTTAAATGTTATGATATTGTACATTATTAGAATAGGTTTAAATTTAAGCGGTGTGTCTTCAGCACTTGTGCGGTGGTGTACCGCTGACCTTGCTGCTAACGCCACCGCAGCACGCTAGCAACAAAACCTTTTTTCAAATTATTTACATTGTTTTCATTCCCGTGATATTTGCTCAAAAAGCATAATTTCGTAACGTGGCTATGTTTTTTAAAATAAAGTCGTAGAGACAAGTTCTTTTAATAAAGGAGGTTTTTCATAATGCAGTTAGTTCTTGTTGGCCATGTTTTAATATTCTGTTTATTATCCTACCTTCAAAATTGTAACATACGGAATAAATAACTCGTAAAATTCAGAATGCAAGAGTTATGAACCACTTTAAGTAAAGAGCGAAAGAGGCGGTAATATGCCCGGTTTATCACAAGATTCAACTAACATAATTTAAATTCTGGGAAACCTGTTCCTGAGGTTTTCTTAATTAACTTCATTTACACGTTTTTCATATAAACTTTCGACATTTTAGGTACTACTCAACTATACTCATGCATAATCATTGTACTGATCCACTGTTTGTATCAAATATCAGGGCAATGTATTTAAATAAAGCAAATCAAACTTTTCATGTGTACCTATGACTATGAGAAGTGGAAAACTCGTCATCCTACGATCGCATCTGGAGGAAAGTTGTAATATAGGACTAAAAGAAAAAAAAGTAATTTATTTTATTCAATATTTTTTTTTATATTGCTTTATTTCTTAAATAAAATGATGTTCAAGAACACAGACCTAAAGATATCCTATTCTTCTACTATAATTAAGTAAGAGCAAAAGTTAGATAAGCATGAAATATCTGAAGAACCTGTTCCAGGGATAAAAAGGAGCTTATGTGTTAACACAGTGTACAGTCTATCTCTGTATTCAATTTCAGCCAGAGCCGTGAGGCTGTTTGAGCGTGATTAAGTTACAAATACCTCAACATCTTCATAAACTATCATGTTCATTACATTAGTAGCAGAAATATTTAGTCTTTCACATAATTACATAATTATACGTGATTTATTACATAAATAAACATACAATTTATATTGCAGCATGAAAGTGCGGTACTCTTTTTGTAATAGCATTCAATCATTCTCTAAAACAGTCACTTAGGAGTCAAAACGTGTAAGAGAAATCAATATTACTTCCGTAATGGCTGTTATGATTGAAGTGAGAGATACTACCTACATGACTTGTTTGTGGTGTTGTGCTCCAATTTTCTTTAATGGCGTACAGGATACGGACAGGTAACCCAGTTATTGTGGAATAATATTGGCATAAAACGCTACGTTGCCTTGTCGTTACCTTAATACAGTCTATGTTAGTATCAATAACAAATTAGAATAGTAACTTCCGTCATCAGACGTACACTGCAATGTATTCGCGTATCTTTAGTAATACTTGAACAAAAATGACTACTCGCTCTTGATTCTATACGAGTTTACTAATATAATATGATAGGTTTATGGGGCACCGATAAGATCTTCGAAGCTCAAACTTGACGTATCAAACCTCATGGTTCAATATTCAACTATGAAATTCAGTCTATATGGTGAATACAAAAATATAAAATAATTTGGTTTTCAATGATTAGAAGTTGCATAACATCAAACTATTGAGGAATTGCTGTGAAAGCATGCATGGTAGTGGACTAGATATTCTAGAATATCAATAACAACTAAGATATATGGGCTCTTTACATGCCATCTCGTGTCGGTGTGAGTTACTGAACGTTGAGAGGAAGCTATCAATAGATACTTCATCATTGCGGCTTATGTTCAAGATATGCCACTGTGCACTCGAACTATCTCATCAGTTTTTCTTCGAACTATTTCATTCGACAGCTTCTAGTCTGGTTATAAATTTTATTGTCACTGATTACTAATCTGAATTCATTACAGTTTCCAAGTGAAACGTGTGCTTACGTTTTAATGATTATCCCAACATTTTGAGAGTACAGAAAAGCGAAACGATTTGAACTCAAACAAAATTTCCACATCTGGTTGAAATATAAATTCATTGGTGGAATATAAAAATGGGTATTGTCCCGGAAGTTCAATTTTGTTTGTGCTTACAATTTACAATAGCTTTGATATTTTTGTGCGGTTTGTATACAAATGAGTTTAACAAATGTATGTATACCTATATAAAAAATGTTTGAGCTGTTCGCTTTATTTATTGGAATGTTAACAATGATACCGATTCTCGTACCTACCTTTTTTTAATTCATTAATTTTGTTCGATATGCAGTATCGTAAAATCCAGCTGTAAATCAACACACAAAATCAATTATTTTTAATGAGAGTTGCGTATTGACTAGAGGTTTTGGTGTACGGGCGTACCTCGTAACCCCATAGATGACGGCGCCCTCCCATAGATGTTTGGGCCCAAGAAATTCTTACCTGCAGCCGGTACATAGGTATTATATAATATGTTGATTGGAGAACGAGGTGCTAACGCAAGCTTTCCTATCGGGGTTGTGGGGGTGTAGCGTTAGTAACTCATTCAAAAGCTAAGATCAACAATGTTATGTAATAAAAGAGTAGAAGCATAGACCCTGGGTTCATATTGAAAGCTTTGGATACAAACGAGATAGGAAGTCAGTTGCTGATGCGCAATATAGTGACATCGAAATACAACCTGTGATCGTAGCCTTCCTTATTGTGTAAAATAGTACGGTTAACCATGATTGATGATGTGATTTATTAACTTTTGCTATAATAACTTATAAAAATATAGTATCTTTAAGTATGAAAAAAGATTTGCTTTGAAATAAGTTTCCTAGAGCCTGATTTATCATCCCACTTCGGCGATAGCTTTAAGACTTGGTCGTAACACAAAAACGTTACTGGCGTTTTGTATACATTATTTTGTTCACTAGAAATACTAAATGCCTTTAAACTTCTTGAGTATAAACCTAGGTACTGATTTGTTTTATGTAAAGTTACTGGCAATATGAGCGGCAAACTTTTATGTACGTTCTATTATATATACGTCTAAAACTTAAGAAAGTTATGCAATAATATTAGTAACTAGCTGTTGATTGCGGCTCCGCCCGCGTGGACGTCGATTTTCGCGTTTTTTTACTATATCGCCGGTTATAATCAGCCGATTGTGATCAAATATGCGTAAGATTTTAAGTCTAACCAATTCCTTTCTAATAAAAAAACTGCATCAAAACCCGTTCAGTACTTTTTACGTCCATCGCGATAGCGATGATTCTTTTTTTATTTGAAAGCTGGCGCTTTATGTGTGTTTAATTTGATTTAGTTGAAGTCGTATTTCTTGCAAGAATTATATGAAAGCCTTAAAAAAAACCTTATTTAAATAACGCCTTTGCGCTATTAAATATAGCATCAAAGTGCAAATTCTTTTCTTTTACCTACCATTTTCTTATAGCGGATTCTTTCTGTAATAAAAGTCGAAAACAAGGAATATCACATGATAGGTAGGTAATATTATCTAAAATATACAATGAAATCCTCTGAAATATATGCGATACCGATTAGTTCATGTCGAGTAGCTCTTACCTATCCTCTTAGCATGAACAGAATACTCGAAGCAACAATGGCTCACTAGACGTTGATTGACGATCAAAAGGTCTTAGGCTAAACCTATTGAATTATTTCGATGAACCTACTAATTAAGCAACACAACTGCAAAATAATTCTATGTGTGTTATGAGTAGATAATTCAATCTATAGGTAGGTACTTACTATTATAACATTGAGAAGTAGCTGTGTCTATACATTGGAGATATTAAAAAATAGGATATGCAATGATCACAAAATTAGGTATTTGTTTTTACCCGACTGCCAAGAAGGGTTATGTTTTTCGCGTGTAACTTGTATGATGTATGTATTTATGTACCTATGTATTTATGTATGTATTTATGTTTGTAAGATTCTTTATTACCCACTATCTCTAAAACCACTGGACGGATTCTTTTTAACATATCGTTGGATTCGTCTCGGTAACCCAAGTGTTCTTAGATAGGTGACGCAAAAAAAACCAACAAGGTGCTTTTAGCTAACATAACATTTTTAGAATCGGTTGGTCACAAAAAAATGGATTTTTCTACTATACACATAGTGTCCATTTTCCAGTAACGTTTGTTATTTCGTAATCGATTTACAATTAGGTAAGATTAAATGCACATTGATGTTCCTTTAACTTAATACGTTAAAGTGAAATGGGCTAGCGCATATTAATTAAGACAAAACGTCGTTTAATTCAGTGGAGCTATAAAGTAAGCGTTCAAATTATTATTGCTTTGTAAATCTTTTCGTATACTGTTGTAGGCGTTTCAACTTTCGGTATAGTTCCATTCCCTTAAGCAATAAAATAATATTTACCTAAGACATATTTCAACAGTTAAATGAAAATAAATACAATTCATTATTAGTTCGAATAGTACCTACATCTAAATATTCAGCAACTACTTTCAAGAAGGACATTAGAAGGTTTTTACAGGGTTGGCAGCACGAGTGTGATGCCCCTGGTGTTGCACACGTCTATAGGCCACGGTTACCTCTTCCTATCAGGTGGGCCGTGTGCTTGTCTGCCACCTAAGTGGTATAAAAAATGTACTTTACAAACATGAAAGTGGATAAAAAATTCGAAACAAAAACTCTTATTTCCAGTTCAAATTAAAAAGTAGTGTCATTAATATTTCAGTAGCCTCGCCTCGCCTAGATAACACTGCTCCAGGGAATTTCAGTGGCTTTTTATTCGCTTATTTCATGGCCTCGCAACGGTATCGTTAGCGGCCTGAATGATAGTTAATTGTTGAATGAAGAGTTTAGTATCCAACCTTAGTCCCTTATCGCGAAATTCGAATCGTGACATGTCACACCATTATTTTTATTAAGATGCTATGGAGGATGATTTCTTACTAAACCCTCACTTTAAAATTTTACTGTATAGTAAAATTACTTACTATTTTAACCGACTTAAGGAGGTTTACAGTTTGAACTGCAGTATATCAATCCGCATAGGACGCAAGAACTACTGAACAGGATATTATGCGTATTTTTATTCGAAACGTCTCGGTCAGAATTAAAATCTGCCATATGTATGATTGCAATAGGTTGAGTAGAACCAGATATAATGACCAAAAGTTGGACGCATTGCATGGACTACTGAATTTCTATTTTGCTTCATATCAAATACCGTAGCAAAGGAATCATAAAAATGTAACACTGTGCAATATTTCACCTGTTTAACACTCAGTGTTACAAAATTGAATATCTATAACTACAGTTTTATTCTTCCACAGCAAGATAATCATTCAATATATATTCACATACCTATATCGGTAAGTATCTATATACCACGATACGCTTAGAACCTTGCAAGTCATTGGCGATTTATCAGGAGCCTTTTCGAACGCCTACTTCTCCCAGTGAATCCATTAAATATATTAAACAAGCATTATGTTAACCGTTTGGCTCTCCAAAATTTGTATCTGCGTCTTTATCGTATCACGTTATTTTATTTGTCGTTAATCGAATCCCTGTAACATTTATAAAACCATTTTCTTTTTCTGTAATCGTGTTTTCTATAACTTACTGTCTTACATTTATAATACCTCTATCTCTATCTTATCTTATCTTAATATATATAAATCTCGTGTCACAATGTTTGTCCTCAATGGACTCCTAAACCCACGGAGCACAATAACCAGTCCTAAACCACTTAACCGATTATAATAAAATTCGCACACCATGTGCAGTTCGATCCAACTTGAGAGATAGGATAGTTTTTGAAACGGATTTCGACATCCACGCGGGCGGAGCCGCGGGCAACAGCTAGTTATCTTTATGTATCTTTATATAAAGTATAATAAGTGGTAAGTCTGTTACAAGTTGACAAGTCCTATGAAGTAGAGGTAGAACATTCGGTAACTTCAAAATCCATAGTTTGTGAAACAGACGTGTTGGTACACCTTTGCTCCCTCGCCCTTACAAGTGAGAAGGTATATAATATAGTATGTTAACTGACAATACAGAAAACTAATATCCTGCTTCCGTGGATTTAGGCGTTTCTGCCATAACATAATATTATTGGAATCAAAAATAGCTCACTTAGGAAATAGCTTTTATGTTCGAGGCCCTTATCTTTTTTATAGGTAGTTTGCCTGTTTCCGCATGATAAAAAAAAATATAAAATAATAGAAGGGAAGTGAATTTCTTATATTTCTAACTCCTCCAATTTACTTTTAGTTCATTTCGTTGCTGATTTCATGACAGTTTAACGTTCCCTGGGACTTCCCGAGTATCATTGCTCGGTGTGTTTGTCACTACCCTAAGGATTTTTCTTTGTTCTGTGGTCACTACTGTTGATCTTAGTGTACAAGTGATTCAGTAGTAGGAATGAGAGTGGGATTAAGCCCGTTAAAAAAATGTTCTGCTAATATTTTAAATGAGAAAGTTCTTAAGGATTTATACGAATAAAATTAGTCTAAGAGAGAAAACTACAATATTATTAACTTGAATTTCACCTTGCTAGACTGTGGCATGAAGGAGATTTTGTTGCCTTACCTACCTATATCTAGATTACCCTAAATAACTTCAATCTTCAAAGGGTATATGGGCGCCCTACCAAGATTATTGGAGCCTAAGCTATCCTCGTCGATAAGCTGGTAAGAACACCTGTTGATTAACCGACGAGGATCTGGCACAGGTGTTCCTCTTAGGGTTGGGAGGTCAGACTATAGTTGTTCTCATGAAAACCGTGTATGCCAAAACAACAGGGGAAGTAAGGTTGCGTGGCAAAGGCCTCAAATGCATGCCAGGTTGTAATGAGGATTTTTTTAGATTCAGTCCGTCAATTGACTTTACCCCGCTGGATGATAAGAAGCTAAGGTCACCTTTGAATGTCTAACATCATTTTATATTTCTGTCATAATCTCTTAAGCAACATTTGAGCATCTGCAATCATATTACAGTTACTTTATTGATTGGCAGGAAAACCGCATGTAATATGGGTGGAATATAGTCCTAGACATTGATATTTACAAATTTTTAGATGTATTATAAATTAATTACTAACTTCATCGTTTAACAACATTAATCTCAGTCATCGTATTCTCAGAATCTTATATTTATTCATAATATCTATGAATATAACACAACTAATAGACAAAACTTTATCGAGAGGCGTCGTAATTGAAATGAATCCACAAAGTTTTTCAGTCTCTGTGGATTCAATCTCAGTTTTTTGTTGTACGAAAAATAGGCATGATATGAAAGATGAATATTTTTTCGGTTATACCTACTTATTATAGTCACTAACTGTGATGGTACATTCATATTATGAGGTCTTAGTACCACGATGCATGTATGGAAACCCCAAAATCTTTGGAATACAAGCCAACTTCCCCTAAAAGTCAGTACACATAATTAGCTTTGAGGGTTGGGGGTCACTCTGCAATCACTATATGTCACATGCTAGTCCTGTATATCTCCAACCCGCATTCCATGGAATTCTATTAATCCTTTGCGGTATGAAGAAAAAAAATATAACTTGCTTACACATTTCCCTGAGCTCAAAAGTTTACCAAAACAAGACCATCTTATCTTGGAAAGTCTTTAATGAGAAACTTTCCGAGGTATTAATACGATACGTTGTAGATCTATGCCATTCATAGCTTGCATGATTGTACAACTGGGGATTATACAATATTATATTTGATACTTTTTACGACTTTTTCGATTTAATAATGAAGTGTTTAATATAGAAATGTACAGTTTTTACAATTTGCTTATCAAGGTCCACATTTTATAAATATGTTTTCTTTTGTATTATATTGTGAAAAAAAGCTTGTAAAGAACACCAAACCAAAAGATAATACTACATTTACTCGGTATCTCGCAACATTTAGCCGTAGATGTTTATATAACGAGATACACCCTTAATACCGTACCGTATTTTTCAAACCTAATGAGTCTCAAGAGATCGCTGCAATATTTAAGTAGTATGCCTATTAAATTCGAAGCATCATATTGTAATATCTTGTTAATTTATTTCAAAATAGAATTTATGTTATAATAATGATTAACATGGTACGACTAGGAATACTTTATTATTAACCTATATTAATACTATAAAGAGAGAGGTCGAAATTCCTCAGTTGCTTTAGATATTAGAATTAAAAGAAATATTACCCATCGGTCGCACCTCTTTACTTATTAGAAAAAAAATATTAAAATTTGATAGGTACATTATCTCAGATGGACATAGTCTTATATATATATATTAAATCGAATGAAATTTTGAAGCAATTTTTATGCTAACTTTTTGTGTCAACTTAAACGGCTAAAGACCTATAAAGATTAGAATTTCGACTATCTAGCACCGGTCTAGGTAGCTCAATTATTCAGAGTTGAAGAGCCCCTCTAGAAAGGCACTAGCCACAGGTTCTAGTTCCGTCCAGGATATCAACTTTTTGTTTTTTTTTATGTACTTAAAATTCAACTTGAAATCACGGAACGGATCGTTTATGTTCGCACACACACCACTGTCGTTATAGTTTTGCCAAAGTGAATTGGACATGTTATTGGATTTCACTAAGTACTGGAAATACTCATTAGCAGTATGGAGTTCATAAATGTGTCCGGTAGGAGTTTTGTATTTGCATATACTTTTATTTTCTGTGTCCACAAACTACACAGCTTGGCCTTGTTCCTTTGTGGACGGGCTTGATAAACATTGCACACGAAGCCTTCTGTTAAAGGTTTGCATTTTGTGCTGTATATACCTACTCGTATTATGATGTACTATAACGCGATTATGGTATAGGTATACCTATTACATACTTATGGATTGCCTGACGTTTTAACTAGGTTACACCGGCTGTGATCATAGGCTGACAGGATTTTACGATTCAAATCAGTCAATGTAGTGTATCCATAGCATGATTGCGTTAATTCCCGTTACATCAATAACATAAGTAACAGGCAGTAATGTTGTTTCGATTCAAAATCTGATCTAGAATCCTACTATTATTATAAGAATCGAATCGTTGAAACCATAAAGACATGGAATTCTTTACCAGCCCACGTGTTTCCTTCCTCCTACCGTCCTGGGTCCATTAAGCGGGGCGGGAAAAAGCATTTGATAAGGCCGTCAAGTTGAGGGCCACCATTATGGCACTGTCGGCGTATGTAATGGGGAGACTGACTTCCTCAGACTTTACCTTTAGCTTACCATCAGGCGAAGTGAAGTCATATTGACGTGACTGACATGAAAAAAATCGCTTATACAGCTGAATGGATCTGGCAGTAATATGGTACAAGGATAGAATATAGACTGGCATAATATATAGGCTACATACCTATTTTTATTCCTGGAATGAGTTCTCATGGTTTACGAGAACAGGAACAGAATTACACGCGAGCCACACAATTCATTACAGTGTTCATTGTATGTAAAAAATATTATTAAAAACTAGTCATCATACACCACACAATGTTCTACCACATGAATAGCTATGGTACTTGTGCATCTATTATGGGCTTTTAATAAATAAAGTTTCTCCATTAAAATTTACACGAAACAAAATTTCAACTGACGGACGTGTTTATGACTTTTTTGTTTACGTGCTACAGTAAAAAACTGCATTATTTTTACATGTAAGCTTTTACTTTGTGTTCAGTAAAATTTACAAATTGAATGTGAAATCGTGTGACATGGAATTTCATTAACATTTTAACAATATACATGTAATAATAATAGTGGCGTAATTAAATTATCTTTTTATTTGATTTGTAAAAAGAGTTATTTTTATTAATCAAATTATCAATGATTTTGTCCCCATTTACGACGGCCTCTGTGGCGTAGCGGTAGTGCATGCGACTGCTACGCAGGGGGCGTGGGTTCGATTGATGATTGATGTATTTACAAAAAAAAAGTATATAAGTATGTTTATCAGCATTCTAGAACCCATAACACAAGCTAGTTAAACTATGCTTACTTTGGGTCTAGGGAGCGCTGTGTAGAATGTCGTAGAATAGAATATTTATTTATTTAGAATATTTATGTCCCACTGCTGGGCACGGGTCTCCTCTCCTCTACCGAGAGAGCTGAGAGGGTTTAGACATGATAGGGTTTCCTCAAGATGTTTTTCCTTCATCGTCAGCAGAGGGTAAATCACATGATTAGCACATATAAATTCACATTGGTACCGTCCAACCAGGATTCGAACTCGATACCTCTGAGAGAGGCCGCGGCCTTATCCATGCAGATACCATCGCTTTTGCGGCACCGACTACCATTTGAACTTCAAATCCGAGGATAAAGCCTCGGCTTCCGATCAACAGGTATACCGGCTTACTGATAAGGTTGGGCCTCAAAGATCTTATCGAAATCGCATACACCAGTAAAATATCTCTTTTTGTTACCATATAACTAGCGATTTACCCCAGCAACACACAATTGAGTCTTGTTTGCCCGTTCTTTTTTAAATACGTATTTGGCATACAAACCTTCCTTAGAAAAATACCTAAATACAGTTAAAACAGTATGGAAATTAATCGTGTAATTTAGAAGATCTTAATGAACAGACAGCGAGAGCGACTTTGTCTTATAATATGGAAAGATTAGGCTGTACAAATTAATTATAAATAATTATTGTTATGAACATGAACTTGAACTCATGGAATTGCACAAGACAAGCTTGGGAGAAGTTTTAATTAAATGTTTCAAAATAAAGGACTAAATAAATGTTTCCAACTCGTTTCCACAGTATAACGTTCTTCGTCATTTGTAATCTTAAATGGAATTAACTGAATTAACGTAGACTTAATGATGATATAATATATTATATTTTATCATCATCATCATCATCATCTACAACAATCTTGAATTCAGGTTGCATCCGAGACTTCCTTCCAATCTCCAATCTCCCCATGTGTCCCTCTGACTAGCAGAGAGCACAGTGGGGAGCGAGCGGGGCGACTTGATTGTAAAGTAGAGCGGAAAGTCTGCGCCTGAGTCTCGTTTGCCAATTAATAGGCGTAACGACAAATGAGCTGCCAAGCGCACAAAGATAATTGTGGCCCTCATATATTTTGATACTAACACTGAATCCAATCGAATTACCTAAATTTGTAGTGAAAATCTGCTTTATATTACAAACTAAATTACATACAGTTAATACGTTGTTAGTTGGTAGTGGTGGTTATTTGCTCTGATAGTTCATGTCAACTCCATTGGCTGTACTTTAACTAATTTTGGAATTACCAAAATAAATCAGACATGTTTAAATTGCAAGCGATTTAACTTCCTACGTCACTGCTATCCGTAGCAGTGTAGAGAGCTGTGTAATTCCAACAAGTTTTCTAACTACTGTAACACTGTGCTTATTCGTAAGAGAACTAAAACTACGTAGTACATGTTCGTAGCAGTTCGTAGCAATACGCGTAGGCTGCTACGAATAGTAAGATTAAGGCAACATTTTGGAACAGTATATTTGCATAGCCCTGTAAAGTTTGTGCTTCAGAGCTATTGATGTATCCATACTAATATTATACTGCTGAACATTGCTTTATTTTGCTTGTACTACTTGTATTGTGATTAATCTTACTACTCATATAACATACGAATATATCGATGAATGTTTTTACTCCATCATACCAAAATAGTTGGATGGAAACAAAATATACTATTTTTATTTACATAGTTTAAACTTTTCCACGACAAATTAATGCTTTAATTTTGTGAAACGTTTGCCATCATTAAAAATTACTGAGTTTTAAAGTAGACATTCCGACTACCTGCAATGGGTGAACATTTTATAAAATAAACGTAATTATCAGAAAACAAACACAGTTCTTAATAATGTCATTTATTAACAACATACCATAAATATGGAAATACACAGGCCATAATTCGTTTATGATACCAACTATCATTGCACAAAATTATTTTTGAAACAGTTTTCTTCTGGAAATATAAATACCATTTTGGATTACAATATTATTTTCCAATAGTTACGTTGATTAAATAAATCGGTGATTGAGGAGCTGGCGAACAAACTGGTATAATTAATCTTCTGAATAAAACAAATTTTCTTCTATTCCGAGGGTTTTTAAGTCAGTTGAATACAAATCTGAAATCATTTCCAATCAAAATTGATTTAGCTTCAATTTGATTTGATACGTCGTAGAAGTGAGACTACGGCGATCTTGCTTTGGGTTTTTCTCATTAGAGCGTTTGTTCTCTTCTGCCCGCAAGTCAAAAGCCAGATACTATATTGTGTGTTACGTAATCCTACATCGCATGCCTATGAAAGTGTCTTAATTAAAAAAAACGGCCGCAAAATAAATCCCTAAGTAAATAAGGCTTATTGTGAAAACAAAAGTTGAAAACCACCAAGTGGCTTCCTTTTGACTAACGTGTGTAAAATTGTTTCATAGTACTCGTATACATATCGCATGTGGTTAAGCCTAGGTCGTTCATTAACCTAAACTAAAAAATTACCTTTCGGGATACCTAAAGTAAACTAATACGAAAGGCATGGTGGATGTTCTTCTAACCTAATCTGTCCAGTTAGAGGCGCGTGATATCCACGAAGTCGCTTTAGTCGCTCCCGCAGCATTTAATGATCGACTTAGCCGTCCAATTTTGACTAACTCAAGCAAATGGCTGCAATATACAAATTATACACATTTCCAGATGAACGTTCAATTACTTGATTGAATAAAAACTTCATGAACAATTTTTCAATGTCCAGTTTTAAATTGAAAATTTAACCCTAAGTCGCACAGGAAGTTTGGCTGAAGTGAATGAAAATGAGGGACAGAATTGAGACTAAGGAAAGACGCCACGAAAATGCGAAATTCAATATTAAAATCTTATGATTTAGGTACTATCTACTGATATATATCTACTGATTTCAAAACGGTTCTAATATTTCTGATTAACTTTTTAAATTCTTATAACTACGAGTAATAGTACATATATTTTTGTTTAAAGTTACACGGCAGCATGCCAAAAAAGATTTTAGTTACTTTTAGTTATTTTATTTAACAATAACATTTTATAGGCCTTTGCGATGAAAAATGGCCCAGAAGTGGACGCAAAATGAGCAGCATTAAAACGTTTAATGTGGGTGACTGATATTTTTAAAGGCAAAACTAAACCAATTACAAAGTTTCTAGATTCTTGAAGGCTGAAGAACTACAACTTTATAGCATACTAGCGTACCCGCGCGCGGCTCCGCCCGCGTGAATGTTGGCTATCGCCACCAAGTCTTTTTTAAGCTAAGGGACTGCCCGTACTAACTTTTAATTTCTATTCCTTCGCAATCAGTGGTTGCAGCTAAACGTATTCATTTCATCTCAAGTTCTATCAAACCCTTCAAAGTACAGTGCCATGCATCGCGGCCAAAGCCCGTTTATTTACCATCATTATCTTTTTTCATTGTCTTCTAGATTTTATGTGGATTAGATAGCTGCTCTGGCCAAAGTATGTGTGACTCGGAAGAGGCCCTTTGAAAAACCCTTTCATCATAGTTGCATTGCACTTTCACATTCGATGCACTATTTCAAATTAGTGAACATTATTTATTACTTATTTATTGCCGAAAATCTGATTTTTTTATTATTAAAATCTTGCTACAGACATTGACATTTGACAATCTGATTTATCATTCAAGAAGTTCATGAAAGTAAAGAAAGAGGATATACTAATAAATACCGGTCAAGTGCGAATTGGGCTCGTGCACGCAGCGTTCCGTACAAAATTGGGTTGAGGGGGATTTCCGCACGACAAAAAAAGGGGGCGAACTTAACTTTGTTGCAGTGCTTCTTGTCTTGAATGACAGACATACATTTTTTTTTTGGTGAAGTAGGTAATATTTATGCTTTCCGGACTTTTCCCTGTACTTATGCTATAAGATTTTACTTTCTGCAAAATATCTGGATTCTAGCCCAAAGGGAAATACCCCTTTTTTTTCGTGCGCAAAAACCCCGTCAGGCTTCACCTCAACGGAGCCAACGGAGAGGATGGTATGTCAGAGTAGAGTATTTCCTACCAATGCCTGTGTGATCGAGGAATCTGGTGTGTCCTAGAAAGGATATCCCAGAAAACCCAACCGGTTCCGGCCACCAACACTGGCGACCTCGACGTGTTATTAGGAATCTAAATCCCCATCTCTATAAAAAAGCGCGCGTGGAAATATAACACCCTGCCACCCTGGGTCTGCTTCTGCTAGGGTGACGGTTAGCCTCGACCGTCACCCTAGGCCCGTACTCGTGGAGGACGGTTCATGGTTCTGCGAACTACGCCGCCCGGTGCGCCTTCATCGGCACGGGGGAGTGCTAGATCTCTCCCGTAGCTTTTCCACCACCACTTGCGCGCATTACTGCCTCGCAAAAAAAGCAGTGGCGTTCCACATACTCTCTATGGTGACCATGGTCCGCACCAGGGAATTCACCATGAGGCTTACCCCACCGACGTCTGCTTCTAGGACATGGCACCACTCTATCCACTCTGGAGACTCTACCAGTGTATGAAGAGGTGGTGTGCCCACGGATCAGCCCCGGCAATGGTGGCATTCAAACGTCAGCACCCTGCCTACGCAATGCAGGAACTCACCAAAACAGCCATGCCCATCAGTAAGCCTTGGATAGCTCAGGGTCAAGGGTTACCTTAAACTTCGGCGTCTGTAGACCCAAGATGGAGTTCGATTTTAGTCGGTCAAGTCCGATATTACGTCCCTACTGGCCAGAGTAGGGGAGAGATTCGTGGGGATTTCCGCACGAAAAATAAGGTACGGCTTCCTAAAACTCTCCGATTGCGGTGCAGGTGACTCACTAACGTCGCCGAAGATAACTTAACGACCTCCGTCCTCCATGAGTGCAGGCCTGGAGATGGTAGGTCAAGCCACCTATTTAGTCGATAGTGAGACCACAGTTTGGATATTACGCTACGTGTAATGCCAAGCATTATCCGCAACATTCCTTTTATCTAATTCAACTTGACACACAGAGAGACGGATAACGAAGAGATAAGGTTTTTTTCCTAATCAGGCACAGAACCCTAAAAATTAATACATTCTATTTACTTTTGAGGAAAAAGAAGTAAAGGATATTACTCTATGAAAATTTAGACATAGTCAATTTTAGTTCCTGTTGCTATGACAACTATTATAGATGGCGATAAAAACGTTTGCAACATCTAATTTTCCTTTTATTACTAAATTTCCTGAATGAATCATATATTTTTAATTATGTTATATGCTATTCGAGGCGGAGACAAATCCAAAAAATCATAGATCATGATAATCTGTTCAGCCGTTCTTGAGTTCTGGCAAAAGCACGTTTTTAGCCCTTTTTAGGGCTTTAGGGTTCGAATTTTAAAAAATCCTTTCTTAGTACACCTCTACGCATTAAAACACACATATTCTGCAAATTTCAAGTCTCTACGACCAGCGGTTTAGGCTGTGCGTTGTCTCTAGGTCAGTCAGGACTTTGAATTATATAGTATAAGATGAGAATAATTTTAGTTATTTCAAGCAAAGTAGCTATCTGTGGACTCGAGGGTTTTTATACCCACTACTGAACACGACATTTTTCAAAGTCCAAACGCCGGTCCCGGTTAAATTCTGAATGAATAAATAAAAAAAACCTACAGTTTTTAGCCCAGGGTATTCTTACTGCCAACGGGGGGCGAGCTGATTGTCCACGCGCCGACGGTTGGGTGACAGGATGGCCGCTTGTCACCCTACACCCCAACGGCAAAGTGGCGCGATGCTCGCCCCACCCCCCACTCTCGGGGGGTCGAGGGGGCCATCTTAAAACCGTAATGGTCCGGGGTCAGCTGGGGTGCGAGGGATATGCCTATTATTAGGTAACCTTACACCCCAGTAATTAAGACCCGAGACGGCGTGCGGTTTTAGTCGGTTCGATCCGGACATAACCACCCCCGATGACCGACGGGGATGGTATCCATGGGGATTTCCGCACGATAAAAAAGGGTATTCCTACTACTCCTTTCTACAATTTGACTTAAGTTGCCTTTTATGGGAACGACTACCGTCCAACTTCCTAACTCCGATAGGAAAGCTTGTGCCAGAACCTCGTCCTTCAGTCATCATGTGATTGGGTCCCGATGCATGCTGACGCAGTCAATATTATCTATGTGTATGATGATTCAAAAACTGCGAACGAGTAACCGTTTCACCGCTATCTGCCAATATTGTGTTTTCAAAATTTTCGGTTTCCTTCTTGGCGTTTAAACACTTTTCAGTTAAATGAATGTCTCATGCTCATAGTTTGCAACTAGAATATGCATAGAAATAAATCAAGCCTTACTTCAAGTGCACATGCATACCTACCTCCGTTTTGAACTCCGCCCGTTTATCAATTCACCGTTCCTTCACATATAATGAATATAAAATGTAGGTAGTAGCAAAAATACGCCATGTTTATAAATTGCAAAATAAATGCATCGTATATGTATTGTTGAATATTCAATGTTGAGGGAAGATCTTACTTACTTCTGAACTTACATGATTATATTATGTGATACCTATGATGTACATAATAATATAAAATCAATACATTATATAAAACTCAAAGTCCTGACTGACTGATTGACCTAGAGACAACGCACAGCCTAAACCGCTGGTCGTAGAGACTTGAAATTTGATGGGTGTGTTCGTTTTGATGCGTAGAGGTGTACTAAGAAAGGATTTTTAAAAATTCAAACCCTAAAGCCCTAAAAAGGGTCCAAAAAGGTACTTTTGTTAGAACTCAAGAACGGCTGAACGGATTTTCATGATCTATGATTTGTTGGATTTGTCTTCGCTGCGAATAGCATATAAGAAAATTAAAAAGATATGATTAATTCATGAAATAAAGAAATAATAAGAAAATTAGATGTTCGCAGACGTTTTTAACGCCATCTATAATTGTTGTCATGGCAACAGGAACTAAAAGTGACTCAGTCTAAATTTTAATCCTTTGTTTCTTTTTGCTCAAAGGCAAAGAGGATATATTTATTTTTAGGGTTCTGTGCCTCAATAGGAAATAAAACCCTTATTAGACTTCTTTCTCAGAAAAATGTAGAGGCATCAAGTTGAATTAGATCAAAGGAATGTTTCAAAATGATCAATGGCTTGGCATTACACGAAGTATAATATCCAGACTGTGGTCTCACTATCGACTAATAGGTGGCCTGACTTACCATCCCCGCCCAGGCCTGCGCTTATAGAGGATGGAGGTCGTTGAGTGACCTTCGGCCACGTGAGTGAGTCACCTGCATTGCACCTTATTTTTCGTGCGGAAATCCCCATGGATCTCTCTCCTCACCAGGCCAGCAGGGACGTAATATTAGCTTGACCGACTAAAATCGCACTCCATTTTGGGTCTTCAGGGTTTAAGGTGGCCCATGATCCTGATCTATCCAAGGCTCACTGATGGGTATGACTGTTTTAGTGAGTTCTTGCATTGTATAGATAAGGAGCTGACGCCCGAATGCTACCGTTGCTGGGGCTGCTCCGTGGACACTTCACCGCTTCACACACTGGCAGAGTGTCCACAATGGATAGAGTACCGCCATGTCCTTGAAGCAGACGTTGGTGTGGTAAGCCTCATGCTGCGGGCCCTGGTGCTGCCATAGAGAGTATGTGGAAAGCCACAGCTTTTTTGCGAGGCAGTAATGCGCGCAGAAATAGTGGTGGAAAAGCAACGGGTGAGATCTAGCACTCCCCCGTGCCGGTGAAGACGCACCGGGCGGCGTATTTCGCAGAACCACATGCGTCCTCCATGAGTGCGGGCCTAGGGAACTGTCGGGGCTAACCGTCACCCTAGCAGAAGCAGCCCAGGGTGGCAGGGCATTATTTTTCCATAAGCGCTTTTTTTTAGAGAAACTTCGAGGTCGCGAGTGCTAGCGGCCGGAGCCGGTCGAGGTTTCTGAATTTTAAATCAGGTTGTCAGATATCAATGTCTGTGGCAAGATTTTAATCCACATTTTAATCCTAATGCCTACTAGAATCAGAGTTTTGGAAATAAATAATGTTTAACTAATTTGAAATAGTCCATCGAATGTGAAAGTTCTATGCAACTATGGTGAAAAGGTTTATCAAAGGGCCTCTTCTGAGTCACACATACTTTGGCCAGAGCAGCTATCTAATCCCGATAAAATCTAGAAGACAATGAAAAAGGACAGTGATGGTAAATATACTGGCTTTGGCCGCGATACACGGCACTGTACCTTGAAGGGTTTGATAGGATTCGAGATGAAATAAATACGTTTAGCTGCAACCACAGTTTGCCAAGGAATTGACAAGATTAAGCCAAGCGTCACTGTTGGGGTTGCTCCGTGGACACACCGACAATTCACTCACTGGCAACCTGAGGGTGGATAGACAAGCGCCGTGTCCTTGAAACAGATTTAGATAGTTATTAACTGTGTCGGGAACGGCAGTACTGTTGGCCGGAACCGGTGGGGTCTCTAGGATATTCTTTCTCACACCAAATTCCTCAATCACACAGGCCAATTTTGCGAAAAACTGTGATTTTTCGATGCCCACCTCAACGTTGGCTCCGGTGAAGTGAAGTCCGAGGGGCTTTTCGTAAGAAAAAAGAAAGAGCACATTCCCTTTGGCATAAGTAAAGGGAAAAGTCCGAAGACCGTACTTATATTACCCACATCACCATAAAAGTCTGTATGTCTATCAGTCAAGACTAGAAGCTCTGCAGCAGCGTTTAGTTCCTTCCTCAGTCCAGTTTTGTACGAAACCCTCCGTGCACGAGTTCAACTCGCACTTGACCAGTTTTTATTATTACAATACAACATATTCTTTATGTCTATGTCACAATATTATATATCTATTGTCAATGTCAAAGTCTGCAGCAACTATTTCAATAATAAAATCAGTTTATCAAAAATAAAATATCGTAATGATTAACTGAAAGGGTTAATAAGAATCATGTTTTTCAAAGGGCCACTTCGAATCACACATAGGTACTTTGGCCAGAGTGGTTATCTAATCCAGATAAAATTCAGAAGAGAATGAAAAAGGACAATGTATTAATAATCTAAGGGACAATGATATAGGTAGTAAATAAACGACTGTCGCGATGCACGGAACTCGGGATAAAATGAATACCTACCACTACTGTTTGCCAAGGAATAGATATTGAAAGTTAGTACGGACAGTCCCTCAGCTTAAAAAAGGCTTGGTGGCGATAGCCAACATTCACGCGGGCGGAGCCGCGCGCGGGTAAGCTAGTAAGTATATAAATAACAAGGTAACATGCAAGATTAAAACAAAAGAACATTGGGAATCAACACAAACATTTCGAATAAATAGTTTCGTTTAACAAAACTACTTTGTTACCATAACGGTTTATAGTTTATAGTAACAGGAAATCCATTTAGAAATTGTTTTTACGGTTTCGGCAGGAAACTCAAAAACTATTTCGTTGCTCAGTAGCAGTGAATAGTTCACACAAACCTCCGTTCTGTTGTTTATTTACTTAGCTGAAGGAACTACGAGCTATTGGGATAATGTCTTTTGAACTATGTGTATATATAGAATGTTATCCATTGAAGCTATACAGAATCTGAAGGTTTTTATTCGTACCTAATAGGAGCTGAGTTTACCTTTCTATATTTTTTTATACCACTTAGGTGGTAGACAAGCACACAGCTACTTATCACGGTTATTTATTTATCAGTCCTAAAACGAAAACATGCCTTTCACCCAATGATCTTATATCAAAATGGTGTGTTATCTCAATTGTTCCTCTCAGTGTACCTATAACGATATTTTTTATACTACTAAGGTAGGCAGACAAGCACACGGCCCACCTGATGGGAGGCGGTCACCGTGGCCTATGGACGTGTGCAACGCTAAGGATATCATACTATTTTGCTATCGTACTCTAACTTACGTTGTCAATATGTTAATAATAAATTTGTTGTCACCATTTTTAAGCACCGGTATCGTATTTACCTCTTTTCAATAAAAGATTTTTCAAATATGTAACATTTCTTAAATAATGTAATACAGCCTAACAAAATCTGCTTGAACTGGCTGAACCAACTAATGTCTACTCCCACCTGTTCTGTTGAGTTGTTCTGTTGGCAGAACTAGTGGGAATTTTTTTCCCATTAGTTCTGTGACTTATAAGACTATGCTTTACACCGGACTTGTCTTAACTATACCCACCTGTTCTGTTATCGTCTATTCCTACCTGTTCTGTTGAGTTGTGAAATTTGGCACACAGGTCGAGTGTTACATGTAGATTAACAAAAAATTAAGACATTTAAGAAATTGGTCAAGCGTGAGTTGGCTCATCAATCTAATGTCGAATTTTTAATAAAAATATTTATGAACCAGTGATAAAATGAGAATACGAAGAGGACGGGGGGAGGTGAGGGAGAGAGGGTATAAAATACCTATATCATAAGAAATTTAAGAAATCGGTCAAGCGTGAGTTAGCTCAATCGAATCCTTGAAATTCTTGAAAAAGTTATTGAAATCCCACCAAAAACATACATGTTAAAAAGGCGGCCAAGTTTCTATCAGCTAAAGGTTCGCCTAAAAAAGGGTTATAATCCAATCCAATGCCAAGTTTAGATGCACTCTAAAATCGATCATAATCATCTAATTTTGTTCTAAATTTGAACTTGGCAGGTTTTCGTGCTATGCGTAACACTTGATTAATTGTATAATTAAAATGTATTATTTATATAATTTTACTAGCTGTTGCCCGCGGCTCCACCCGCGTGGATGTCGAAATCCGTTTCAAAAACTATCCTATCTCTCAAGTTGGATCGAACTGCACATGGTGTGCGAATTTTATTATAATCGGTTAAGTGGTTTAGGAGTCCATTGAGGACAAACATTGTGACACGAGATTTATATACAGGGTGAATTTTTCAAAAGGGCTTGGATGGCCAAAACCGAAACCATAAGGAATAGCGAAAAATGGTCAAAGGAGTCACGAGCCCGATTTTGATGAAACTTAAAACCTCATCATTAGATTTTTGAAAAATCAATAATCCTAGCCAGGAATCGAACCTGTTGATTTTGAAAAAAAAAACACACCCTATATTATTACACCATACGATAGTGTTGCTATTAAGGATCTTATTCTGGGAAGTAATGGCATACCGCAAACTAAAGGAAAGAGCTCATCTTTAACAAAATACATTTTATTTTTCTTACATTAACTGATTATTTGTTCAAAATGTAGACCATTGTTTTCAATACATAGCTGGATTTGGGACCTCAAGGATCGTACTGCATTTAATATTAGAATGTTATTGATTCCGTTTAGAATATTCTCCAAAGACCGTTTCAAGTCATCAACTGTATCTCTGTATCATATGTAGGTATTGTGTCTTTGTAAATTTCGTTTTTGACATACCCCCAGAGAAAGTAATCCAAGGGAGTAAGATCTAGGGATCTCGCTGGGATCTTGCACAAGACCATGCCTTGCAATAAAATTGTCGTCAAACTGCTGAATCAAAATTTCTTTTACGGCTGTATTATGGGCTGGAGCTCCATCTTGTTTAAAAAAAACATCAATCATTATAATTATTCTGAGTATAATTTAAAACACGGAATAGTTACGACCTTTTCTGGGATTTCGAACGAAACAAATAGGTACATAAAACATGAATTTTATTAAATTCCAAATTTTCCTTAAATATGCCGTATATCATTACTTCACAGAATTTGTTCCTTAACAGCGACACTATCGTATGGTGTAATAATAAAGGGTGTGGTTTTTTTTTTCAAAATCAGCGGGTTCGATTCTCAGCTTGGTTTATTGGTTTTTCAAAAATCTAATGATGAGGTTTTAGGTTTCATCAAAATCGGGCTCGTGACTCCTTTGAGCATTTTTCGCTATTCCTTATAGTTTCGGATTTGGCCATCCAATCCCTTTTGAAAAATTCACCCTGTATATTAAGATTAAGCTGCCAAGTTAAAATTTATACGAAATTTAGATGATTATGATTAATTTTAAAGTGCATCTAAACTTGGTATTGGATTGGATTTTAACCCTTTTTTAGGCGAACCTTTAGCTAATAAGAACTTGGCCTCCTTTTTAACAGGTATGTTTTTGGTGGGATAAAAAATTAACGCAGTTTTTAAAAAAAACGCATTCCGATGTCACCGTTTAATCAATTGCATTTGATACACTCTAATCATCACATCGTTTTCGGTCTCTTTATTTGTTCTTCGTTTGATTGTTCTGTGGACAGAACTAATGGGAAAAGAATTCCCACTAGTTCTGCCAACAGAACTACTCAACAGAACAGGTGGGAGTAGACCAAATTAGCTCAGCCAATGTCCGTAAAATCCATGAGTATTGCGCTTAAAACCATTACTTAGCGTTACTAGCGGCACTGTGCCACATATCAGAGGCGGTGTGTAATTTATGCACGACATTCATTGCTACGTCAACCCTCCGTGTTTGATGTTCCAACTGTTCCGACCGGCAATCTGACTGTAAATAGATTTATAGTAGCTAGTTAGAGCAGCTTTTGGTGTCATAAGACCGATATTTAGCTGAATTACCTATTGATTTAGACTGTCGTCCAACGTTCTGTTTGTAAGCATGCGTTTGGTTCAAGATCTATATGTTACTAAAATTTATGAATGCAAAATTCGAACAGATAGATAGATATTTGTCACTCAATCACAACAAGACGGGTGAACAGATCTGGATGAAATTTTGCACAGATATAGATTATAGTCAGTTAAAGAGGTGGGCCCACCAAAAAATTCTTCATCAATGCCGTGTAAGTCAAAGAAATGAACGGTGGACCCTGGACTCCGAGGTGAAATCTGATGATGAAATTATAATCAAAGTAAAATTCAGGGCCGAGGTAAAAGCTACAGATCCGATCATCGCTAAAAAGATGATGAAGTTGATTATAGAATGATGATAGTCTGCAAATAGCCCTTACGCTGTTTAATATTTCAGGAGTCGATTCTTGTGGGTCACACATGGGCACATAATAGGACTATGGCTAGTAAATAAATATTATGACTTTACCTATTCAAAATTACATTACAAATTACATACATAAAATTAGTAAAATATAGTCATATACCTAACTTTTTGACCTCGTTTTCATCTCATTTTCGTCGTTCCGTTTTCGTCGGCTATACTTAACGATGATGGATAAGGTATGGGTACCTATACACGTTACACGTCACTTAGACAAACTGATTCGAAGGACGAATTATTTATGTTTCCTTCTAAATTAAAGTACGAATTTATTATAAGTAGGTACAAAGGTTTCTACCTAAAATCATATAAAGTTTTACAGAGCGGGCAACGCATAATACAAGTGAATCTCAATGACTTTACCTACTGCTTAATTTTATTAATTCCGAGTTCTTAGTTTTTCTTTTTTAGCCGCTAGAAACGAGAAGTTCCATTAGTCTGTAAAGAATTAGTGATAAGAACGTCTTAAAATATCTTAACATTCAAAGTCTAAAATATAAAAGAATTATTTATTCCTTTATTTTTGACTCTGTAACTTTTAATAGCTACTACTACCTTTAAATTTCTGAAAGCAACTAAAACTTTTTGCTTTACTAACAAACTAGCATAATAAAATGTTTTAATTATGTATTTCTCTAATGTTTTATTCCATTTGTTCGTGTCTCCGACAGCGAGGTAAGAGAAAAGGAATAAGCAATGTTACAGATAAAAATAGTCCAGTTCTTTGAAATCAAAGAACTATAAATTACAATTTGTATAAAAGTAAATTAAGTTTCGTGCTATCCTGGTACACGGATAAGATAAAACAATAATTAAACATTGTTTTCAAGTTCCAGATTCTGCTGCAACTTACATAGAATAAGCATTCCTAGCTAGCAAATGAAGATTATGCAAATTATTTAATTAAGTATGCACGGGCCTCACCTAAAATACCCACTTGATTAACAGACGTGGCCAGAATTTGGGCTGGTTTACATGAATAGCCAAATGCGCAGGGTTGTAAGATATCGATACTGTTTGATTTATTCTTCCAGAATATAATAGAAGTATAACTTCTCGGATAAAACATTTGAGTATTATAACAGTAATCTTAAAAATATGAAAGATTTCTATCACCTCAAAATAACAATTAAGTAACAGTACCTACACATAAGGCTGATTACCTTAATTCTAGTTACACGTTCTAATATATAATCAATAAGAAATATACTATAAGTGTATAATTATGTACTGCTGGACTGGTATTAAAGTCGAAAAAACTACGTTGGGTTCTCAAGAAAGAATCATTCTTAGCTTTCTACACTATTGGGTACCTTGCCCATAGGGAGAACCTCTGTCGCTCTTCATTTTTTGCTTCAAACGCCTTTTCGTAGTTCTTGTCACAACGATAATTCTCTTACAGTTTCTGCAGTGTGGTTAAAATAGTTTGGGCTGCTTAAATTACTCGAGTAAGAAATACTTATACATAATGCAGTGTAGATCGGAACGTTAAGTATAGTTGTAGCTACATGTATTTCTTATTTATTTTATTTATGTTTTATTAAAGTATAGGTACTTATTTGCGTTCAACACTACTTTTATATACAACATACTTTATTCCTCTTTAGGTAGGTATATTATCTATGAAAAAAACTTCGCTAGGAGTTAAAATCATCAGTCAGTCTACGCAGCGCTCTTATCTCAAACTAAGCTAAATTTGTAATATAGTTTCAAAAATAGGAACTTATATAAGTACCTTCCTACTTACTTACATTTGTAATATAAACATTATAGTTATTATACCATCGAAATATCCAGACCAATTGAATATTAGCTCCGAGCGGTAATTGATCCTAAGACCTCTTACGCAGCAGTGGAACGATCTACATTATTATACTTACTACAAAAAATACCGATTTACTGCGACTTTGTTTGGGCATTATTCATGAATCATATAGGCAAACAAATTATAAGCTCGTTTAGTCTTGTCTATTCACAACTTCGCGTTTCACAAAATAACATGGAGATGTCGTTGACTCCAACATGACCCGAAAGTATCGTGCGTGGGTTTTTGTGCAATTACTTGACTTCAATTTATGAACTCGGTCTTCTATATAGACCTATTTATTTTGCTATGCTATCGCTTTCTTGAAAAATGAACATAAGTCTTTCTACAAAAACAGATATAAAGCTGGCAGTTGAGTGTACGGGCCCTACAGAAATCCTTAAGGCCCGAGTCAACCTCACTTGCAAGTCGATGCGCTTGCTAAACAATTAAGCTCTTTAGCAAACTTTCCTTTGTTGGTTGGGGGCTCAAACGGCACTCACTTAATGAAAATCGGAAAAATATGTGACCTGTACAAGAACTTATATCAAATAAATTATTCGACTTTTTAGATCTCTTTTTTTTACAGGACAGCCCTACAACGGTGTTAGACCTCAGTAGTAGTTAGTTCATGTATTAAATAAACAAGTCTCGACTGGATTCCGGGAAGCATTCAGATTGTATTTCAAGAAATCAATGTTTTTAGCTAAAGGCGGTAGTTGATTTCCATTAAGAAAATCGAAAGGGATAGGTAGTTCTTGCCGTGTAGTGATTGCCGTTGCCGATGGTTACGTTTTAATATTAATTTATATTATGAAAGATTCATTTCACAAATAAAAGTTAGAGGGATTTTAGCAATACAGAAACACAATTTTATTAAGATGTTATTTATTCATGCCCATGCCCAGTTTTTCTGCCAACTCGTAACGGTTTTGCCAATTGCCATAATATTGTCATTAATAAGTATATCAAAAAGGACAAATTTTACCACTATTTTATATTAAGTGGAATATATAGATAACAATCCATCTACCTACTGCAATACTTGAAGTCAAACCCTTAAAAACTGTTAAATAAATCAACAGCGTTTTTTAATAACTTGTAATAGATAGATTGCCTGTTCTTTTATTTTTTAATTTCGATATTTACTTATATAAAATTAATTTCATTGTAAAGTTATCATTTAAGGCACATTTATATTTATTTTTGCTAGGTATCAAAGGAACACAATAAAATTATTAGCGTTACTTTCTTGTCCTGCCAATTCTACTGCCTCCGTCACTACTATGACTTCCCACCTCGCACTTCTGATGCTTCGATATTTATACCTCATTATTGTATAGTTTACCTAGACTATATAAGAAATACGCCATTTGTATGAAAATCTGCAATAGTTGGCTACCTTTTGAAATGACTCACGTCACTTTTGTATGAAAATCTGCAATAGTTGGCTACCTTTTGAGATGACTCACGTCACTTGGTAGTTTGGCCAGATAAAGCCACTAAAATTCACCTGCTACGGTACGTCACTGCAGGCAGAGATATCAATGTCTCGTTTAGTTATGGTGACATTGGTATCCGTGATATCTTTGCATAAGGGTCTGAATTTACAATTCGAAATAGTCGTCTCGTCATTATATAAACGTGTAATAATGAGAAAAGGAATAAATTCATTGTGATATTATTTTTTGTTACAGGTAAATATATCTACACATGTTTGTAAGTACGTGAATGACGTCAAAACGTAATTCAGTATCTTGTAATACCCACTCACAGCCCACATATTTTAGTCGGTGGTAAGTAAAAATAGATACCTACCTCATTAATTTTATACCAACATTATTTAAACAGTTTTTTTTATCTAAAACCTGAACAATAGACCTTAAGTTTAATAGAAGATTTAGATGTAATAGTATCAACGTTCACAATATGTCCAAGATTAATAATATTATCATACCTAACAACATAATAATATTTATCTATTTGTTTCATTTGCGGTTGAGACGATGGGTAGTTGGGGTGCCGACGCCAAAAACCTATTGAGCAAACTAGGGCGTAGGTTGAGGGACAAGACAGGCGACTCCCGCTGTGGATCTTATCTGGCGCAAAGATTGGCCATCGCCATTCAACGCGGCAATGCGGCAAGCGTAATGGCCACCTTTGCGCCGGATACGGTGAGAGGGGGGTTGATACGCTGAGTTGGTGCTTAATTATTTAATAGTTATTTAAGTTAGTAATAAGACATTTGTTTGTTTCTAATATTTATGATGTAATTATATGATTTAAATTGACTAACTGGTAGATGGAAAATTAAGTAACAACATAATTAGAAAGATTAATTTACCTGCCTATTAGATAACAAACAGAAAACCCAACTATGAGTGTTCTTCTTTACTAAGGTACTTCCCATTTTAATGCCGATGGTTGAATGGTTACAGTATAGATTAGAAACTCTTTACTGTATCCATTCATAATTCGCTGGTATTAAGATATCAAACAGAAAAATACTTTAATAACACTCGGAAGCTACTAAAAGGAATGAAAGTATACATACCTACGTATTATATTAAGGAGCTCCTCCACAGAAAGGTCAACATTTTTTCGAATATAATTTTAGATGTAGGTATGTATCTATAAGAAATTTTCTTTACATTATATTTGGTTTTAGTAAACAAACTATTTCGTTCATACAAAAATAATATCCACGCATCTGGAAACAACTTATACTTTTACCTACCATCATCAGCTTTATCGAGGTTATATGTGAATAATTTAATCCAAACAAATCACTTACTAAGCTATATGTACCTACTATATTATTAAAGGTTATCTGTAAAGACTATAAATAACTCATGAACTCTCAATATCCGGTCATAAATCAAAGAAGGTGTGTATAAACCGGACTTTTAGACCAATGTTGCTATCTTTATTGGTTGCCAACAAATTGTTTATATATCGCCAGTCGGGGTCGTGTTACATACCAAATTTAATCAATATTAAAGCTTATGGACTCCATACGATATTATTTACAAGCAAAAGCAATAACGGTAGATCCCTTTTTATTTCAAGGAAAAGATATTAATTTGCTGTTAATTTTCATTAGAGTTCGTAAGAGCATTACTCTAATCATATTGCCTGTATAGTAACTACGAGTATTATATAAAAAAGGAGGTTGAGTTTTTAAAGCTCTTGAGTATTATACATTTAACGTCCGTGTAGTAATAATATAATTAAACAATATATTAAAGTAAATTTCTCTACTGTACTGAATGTCTAATGTAGTGTGTAGGCGAAAAAACCAAATTATAAAGATGATACTACAAAGCAAAAAAGTTGAATGGAACACTTTTTCTTAATGGTTCTCTGCAGATGAGCTCGCTTCCATATTCTCTCATTTCAATAATGTCAGGACTCGGCACACCTTCAAACGACTTCATGAATCAATAAACTTCTATCAAATGACATCAAATGTTCCTTATATGAGCTGAATATTATCTTTACATGCGATATAGACCTTAATTGACTTCAAGAGCTAGTCAAGCAATCATTTATGATGTCACGAACACGGAAGTCAAAATGAACTCTGAGTTTTCATTCATCCATAATCATCAATCTCATATGGCAATCGCATGAACGCAGACGTAAATGTTAATATAGCTTTGTTATGTTACACAATTCGTGAAAAATAGTCGTAGTGTAGAATAATACCTATATGAAAAATGCTAGGTGATTTCTAGTTTATTTTTCTAAGCAGCTCATTGCCTAAATTAAAGTAAAGTACATTTAAAACAGGAATTGTACCTATATATTTTTGCTGATGTACAAACACTATATTAATAAGACGCTGAATAGAAGCCAAGTCGAGGTCACACTGGCGCCAGAGCGTCTCGCCAAAAACACTGTTCATAAAAATTTACTGCAGATATAAGAGTTACTTAGATCTAGTGACCTATTTTGAAGACTTTTGGAATAAAAAGCTTTTTTGCTTCTTTCATATTGTTAACTGTGATATGATTCATTTCATTTAGGTTTATATCAATTGATTCATCATACAGTTGATTTTGAAGATGACAACGCCAAGGCTTTATACCTATTATAATATACCACTGAAACACTATTAATTAAACAATCAATGATAGCTGGAAATAGGAGGCTTCTCATAAAATAATTAATGATGTGTTCTTAGAAACAAACAGATAGGATAAAGTCGCCAACAATGAGGAGAGTGATAAAGATTGATAAATGGAATTTTTAGAAGTAAAGCGACACGACAATATGGTAACATGATACCTGGAATAGGCTCAAATACCGCTAAAGACGCATTATGAACTACCAGCCATCCCAACAAACTACAACGACGACAGTCTGTCGGTCGATATCCGGTGTCTGTATCCCGATGGTCGATGGGGGGATATCCCTGTGGGAATATCCGACCGAAAAAAAAAACATTTTTAAAAACTGTCACATGTGCTACACAATAGTACAATTGATTTTTTTGTAATTATAAACGATGTTACCTCCTGTCCTATAGAAACCCTAAGTAGATAATATCCCAATGAGTGCGCCAGAAAATGATGAATCTTTTCCTGTCAACGTAGTAGTTGGTAATATTGCGAAATCCTTTAATCCATGTCGCTATAATACACATAGAATATAAATATATTTCATGAGGAATATTGTGGCAGCCAAACTCATTAATCTAACTTGTACCAACTTCCTATTTGACTTACTTCGGCAGGAAAAATATACGTTAGCCGCTGACCGCACGAGAGCGAGCAAGCAATGGAGATATTTTTTAAAAATTTAACAAAACAACCACAATAATACATTATATTTTTTATACGTGCGGGAACCTCCTCGGCCTTCACCTCTTTGGAGCTAACGACAAAGTGAGTAGGTCGGACTCGAACTAACTTAATTCACACAGTGTTTCGTCACACAGACGACTGGGGAATCAGGTATGCGCTAGAGATGATACACTATACAAACTGCTACGCAAGCCACGAACGCTTTGCTAAGTATAATTGGGTCGTCGGTGCTGCATTGATATGACATGAAGACCCCACTTAACCACTGCCACGAACTTTGGGGGCCCAAGCCCACCCCACCTGCAAGTATCAGTCAACAGGTGATGTTTTGTGCCGGGCAAAATATATAAAAAATATATGTCATGGTTCTCATTTAATAACATTTTTCTACTAATGAATTCAAACCTCTAATTAGTGCGCTCATTTTGTAACATATTGAATTGTCTTTGATCAGCTGAGGTCAATGTGATAATTTCATCAACTTTTGAGTTTCGATCACGTTAAGTATTTAATTGTTCAACTTAATTAAATATCAAGAAGCCATTTATTGGTTTTCATTATTAATTGAAAACTTAAAACAATATTAACGAAAAATATTAATTGAAATATTAATGCTACTTATAGGTGTAAGTAGCATTCTTACTTATATTTGAAAGTAAATTAGTTCTGATAAATAAAATATTCTTATTCCATGTAATCCAATACCTAAATGAAAATGTACCTATGCTACGATAAGTTTTTTTTTTCACAAAGACGAGATGTACCTACAGTTGTCCATCGCTCTAGCAGAACCTAAATGGAAAGGAGTTGCCTCCAAATTCCACGGCCAGACCACCTGCGTTGTGACTGATGTTCAAAGTCTCCCAGGGTTCCTGGAGAATTCCTAAAAAGGAACACCTGGAAGGTATACCGGAGTCCCTGGTAAAAGACTCACATGGATGGAACACCGAATGTTTTAGTCGGTTTGATCCCGACATAACTACTTCACCAGCCCTGGTGAGATGGTGAAGTAGTTATGTACCCGTCGGAGATATCCACATGTTAAAAAAGGTTGTTTTCACGAAAAATAAAAAAATTCACAGATTAAAGAAAATAAAATCCCTGAAAGTAACATAGCTTGTTAAAAGTTACCAAAGAAAGATTATAAATTCTACAAATCTTGATGTAAACTAATTTTAAACCTCAAGGAGAGCAAAGAGAAACCCAAGTCCCATAAATAAACTAGTCTCAAGTAACATAAAGCAAGTTGATATTTGTAGATCTATTTTGGCGTTGTTAACTATCTTGATTATTAGATAGGCATGTATCTACTTCGTCTATCTAGTAATCAAAATAGTTGACAACAACTATCTAGGCAGCGTATTCAAAAGTTGTATTCTACCCGTGTGTTTATATGTTACTCAGTTAGTAGATAGTGGGTGGATGATTGTAATTTATATTACCGATTATTTAGTTACTCTATACTCAGACTATAATATTGTGACTCACATATATTATTATCAGATGATGATTTCATTTATGCACGGGTGTAGCTCCTCGAAATTCAAAACACATTTTTGAAATGAAATTGGGCGGGAAATTTTGACCACTTCCACAACCAATGGTACCAATTTATTATTCTCGACTATTAATCAATCCCTACTGTATCAAAATTCAATGAAATACCTACATTCCGTTAAGGATTTAAGCGTGACTGAGTAATAAAATATCTAAACATCTTAACAAACTTTTACGTTTATAATATTAAGTAAGAAAACCAACTTCATAACTCACAACTATACTAAAATATACCAAAAATGATATCGGTGACAGTGTCATACTATCCATTTATTTTATTTAACCTGATCACATGACAGCTCATGGTAATAATGACAAAATGTCTTTAAAAGCATTTCATAGGCGACGCAATATTCATTATGTCACGCTCGCGGTTTGTCGCAGGCTAAGGTCATGAATTAAGGTGGCAGCCATTATGGCAGACAGGAAATTTGCACGCTACGCGTGTAGCTGCGTATTATACTATGTTACATACTACCAAATTAATAATAGGTAGGTATTATCTTATTATAATAAACAGACTTACCTATATACCTTACTTACCTTATTATTTAGTCTGGTACATTGACGTTGCGGATATGGCTTCCATTACGTGTACCTATACAGATTATTGTTCCAGATCAGAACCTTTTGAAATATTGAGTACTAAGTACTAAACTGAAGAGGTAATTTGCAAATATATAATAGGATTTTATATGTAAATTATAATTAGAAATAACTTAATTCTAATAATATAAATGTGTCCTTACCGCTAAAAATTTCAATTTTTGTAGTTACACTATAACAAAGTACACTATTTTTTTTTCTCCAAAAAATGGATTTTAAGATCTCTAGTGAAACTCGGTGCACTTAACAGAATGAAGTAGTACTTCACTGAGGAGAAGAGTCTACTTTTAGAAAACCGCAAGTTATACTTCGTATAAAGCACAGCTATCGTTAATGAGATATTTATACTTTCTAAGTTATTCTCCAGAAGACATTGTGCGTCTTTAGGATATTAATTTTTCATACCTACTTTGTAAAGTTCTTCTTCTTCTTCTTTTAATTAATGTCACATTGAATTTTTTTTGACATTTGAAATACAAACAAATGTTTTTTTATATCATTCAACAGTTTCCCATCTGTCATCAACACAATCAATGATACCTACCCCACAATTTTCGCTTCACACCTAATTTAAAAACGACTTAATTTAAATATAATATATGAAGCAAATGTTTTTGCTGCTTACGTTTTAACAAAGTTGAAACAACATAGCTGTTTTAGGGTTCGGTGTCATCTTAAATTAATAAGTCGCTACGGCAAATATTATTTTATTATCATATGGAAGTCGTTTGAACACTTTTCGCTGAAATTTTATATTAAAATATCTATTTATATAGGTACTCACCTAATGTCTGACGGAATTTTCTTTGATGATTTTTTGAATTGTGTATGTACGTCATGTTTTCTTAAATACGTAGGTATACAAATATTATGAGATATTTGGTTTCCTGCGTTCAAATTCCAAACAATGTTGACCTCTCTAATCTAGAATTAAATCACACTGGCTTAAATATTGAACAACTGTCACAACCAGCGATCCTTTTGTTACAAATTTCGATGCTGACGTGAAGTGATTTATGTATTTTATATTTGGATCTTGTTACCGCTTCCTTGTGAATATCATCATTAGCTATAATTATAGTAGACGGGGCTAAAGCAGCCTGAGGTCTGCTTTTCTGCCCTTTTGTGGGAGCGATTGGCGCCTAATCTCCCAATATCAAGAGGTAAGCCTGCTCGAGTGCTTCATCCGTTAATCAGGGGGTGTACCAGAATGCAGGTGAGACTGGCTTGGGCCCCAAAGCACGTGATGGAGCTCTGTACACCAAAGCAACAGACATCAATCTAAAGTAATGTATCAACAGGGTATGGCGTGTGAAACAAAACGCATGACCCAGACACTCTCTCTGTGGAGGCTCTTTGTAAAATGAAAATTATGTGAATTTGCTAATTAGTATGAAACAAATAAAAACCGTCTGGCTTCATTTTCAACATTTTACATTTACGTAATTTCTGTGGCATCCATAGTAGATATATATTATATTTATATCATAATTAAAATATGTGGTAAGCCCAGCCCGTCGCTTCAGTAGTGTGTTGTATTGTTAGTAAATTCATAATAATAATATGTCAGCCTCATCAAAAGTTCATACTAATTATATAACTATGGGGCAATGCTATTGCGTACAAATTTTATTTCGTAAAACAAAATCGTGTTAATATGTACGAATTTGCTTTGATCATGACGTACGCCTTATATCGCCTGCCTTTTTTGTATAATTCATGCTAAAATGTGTATGATGTCAGATGCTAACAGTATAAAATATAATCACACTGTCAATAAAGTCCAACTGATTCAAATTTCTCTGAAGTCTTAACTATTCAATATTTGCCCCTTAAGAAGAAAATACTTAAGGAAAATTCTATTGAAACATAAATAACGGTACCAATATAAATAAATTCAATCATTTGAAGCCAGTATATTAAATTCGCCCACTCGTTTCGTATTTAAGTATATGGCTTTATACATTTAGATATCTTCCAATATTGGTATCGATATTATGTTATTGTTACAAATAAAGACATCCATAATTCCATTCGTTTAGCAACTTATATTATGTTATACTTAAGTTGAAGTGAATGACTGCTTTTAATGAAGTTTTTATATCAATGGTTACTTTGCTGACTAGACCATAATATAATAACACTTAGTTAATAGAGGAGTCCTTCTCAATGGTACAATTGACTGCACTCGTGTCTAAAATTTATAGTGTGTAAAACTGCATTTGAAAGGGAACCATTCGTTTTATTAATTCATTTTAAAATAAATTAATGAAACCAATCTAACTCTATCTCTCTCTCTTTTAGAAGACATATTACAATAAAATAGAAAAATTAAATTAAAACAAAATTCATTTTTCTTCACCAAAAATGCAATCTTTCTTTTATGCGGCAGTTGCTTGAATGTGCTTGACTGGATATGTGATATTTTCGTTACTTCCTATTATTTTATTTTGAGAATGACACAAAATTAATTTCATTTCATCACTTGTATAACAATGGCGCGATTTCTACATTATGAACCTCTAATCTAGTTCATAAACGCGGCGTAGCATGCGTATACCTACGTGTACGCTACGCCGCGTCGCGCAATTCCTCATAAACTCTAGTGCGCCCTAGTGTTACAATCCTTTCCACACTTCCAGTTACGTTATTATGAATTTAAGCCTCCGGGTCTTTTTATGCCTTAATGTCGACCAAATCACTTGATTGAGTAAACAGTCAAAGTAGTTCTACCATATTCTACAAATGGGTAGGTTTGCAATAATCTCTTCTACCTTATGCCATCTCTTCTGCTTCTCTTCTCTCTTCTTATGACACAATAATATATAGGTTGTTATAGGTATATAGGTATCACCCATTGTTGGTAGTCCCATAAAACATTTGTGACAATAATAAATTGTCTTGTCGCTTTATCGGTAGTCATCTTGTAACTTCTTTTACTCTGTATAGAGGACACCGAAATTCCTCTAACATTATTTCTGTGAACTTCTAAAGTATTTAGTTTTTATTACTCACATAAGTACAGGTTGCTTGTCTGGTTAATTTTACCATGAGGACCTTTGAGGATTGTTTAACCCACTTTCGCGAGGGTCAGCTTGTGGTCGACACGTGTATAATATACATGCCAATATTCAGCCACAGTAGCCTTCTATTGTTTAAAAACTGTGTCATTTACGTTTAAAGAAACAAACACGCATGAAGTCAAAGGTTAATAAAAACTTAATCCCATCCTACTTTTTTTATACTGTAAAACTTAATGTTAAACGTAATTTGAATACATGTCAATCCAATAAAAAAGGATATAATATTAAATTAGTTGATACTACTTGTTTCTGTCAGATTTATTACAGATATGTAAAAAATACGTTTTAAAATATCTTTCACCACTACAGTTATATTCTCCCTTGTCATCTCGTCAGTGGCGGATTTACAAATTTGCCGCCAGTAGGCTATACAATTCTCCATGACTACCCCCCCCCCCCCCGTCGGCCATCGGGGGTGGTTAGGTCGGGATCGAACTGACTAAAACCGCAAGCAGTCTTGGGTCTTAATTACCGGGGTGTAAGGTTACCTAATAGGCATATCCCTCGCACCCCAGCTGAACCTGGGCCATCTACGGTTTTAAGATGGCCCCCTCGACCCCCCGATAGGGGGCTGGGCAAGCATCGTGCCACTTCGCCGACGGTGGGGTGTAGGGTGACAGGCGGCCGTCCTGTCAACCAACCGTTGGCTCGCGGACAATCAGCTCGCCCCGACACGTGGAGAGCCTCGGAGCTGCCCTCTAGAGAGCCACTCTCACCCCGGCCGGATTGGCCGACGCAGCAGCATCTCCCGTGGCCTCCGTTGCCCGGGTGCACCGCGTAGAGGTTCTGACTCGCACGCATCCACGGGTACCCCTCATCGAGACTAAACGGTGAGGTGGTTATGTCGTAATCGAACCGAATTAAACCACACTAGGTGTTTGCGTACCGTCTAGGGTACCTACAACGGGGAGAACTCGCGTGTACCCTAAGGAAGGAAATTCCCCAGAAACCCCACCAGGCATTGACCATCCATCATGCAACAGGCGGCCTCACCGTAAATGCAGGGAGACTAGAACTAGACTAAAACCGCAAGCAGTCTAGAGTCTTCTGACGCCAAGGTGTGAGGTGGCCCATAGAGCATTGCCCTCGCACCCCAGCTTGACCCGGGCCATTTCCGGATTCGAGATGGCCCCCTCGGGTTTGGGAACCACGGTATTCGCATTCGGGGGGGGATGTGCTTCTGCACGCTGCCGCCTTGGTCTGCTTCTGCTAGGGTGACAGACGGCTCCACCCGTCACCCCCAGGCCTGCGCTCGTAGAGGACGGAAGTCATCAGACCTCCGACGCCTGCGGCGTCTGCGCACGTCACCGTCCGGGTGAGCTCTGTGCAGCCTCCACCGAACCCATTCCGCCGCCTCCTTCTCGAGCATCACTTGCTCGCAGAATGAGGTGGCGGCCGACCACGCGTCGCAGTAGGAGGCGGCGACTGACCACGCGTAATTGTGACGTGCCCTAGTGAAGAGTATACCTGCTATTGAAGAGCTAAAAACAG
Source organism: Lithosia quadra (assembly GCA_963576445.1). Taxonomy (NCBI): domain Eukaryota; kingdom Metazoa; phylum Arthropoda; class Insecta; order Lepidoptera; family Erebidae; genus Lithosia; species Lithosia quadra. The sequence goes on along the minus strand of OY754880.1, from coordinate 11,206,065 downwards.
CAGCGCGTACTAATTAGAAGGTGGATTAAGATATGCCTCTCCAAGAAAACGCTCCCCAAAACTCGTTTGTGTATAAAATAAAGTTATTTTTTTTTTATGAAAGAAAAAAAAATTTGGCTCAAAATTGCCGCCCCCTAAAATCTGCCGCCCTAGGCTCCAGCCTACTCAGCCTACTGGTAAATCCGCCACTGCATCTCGTTTCTTTGTGAAATCTCTGAAACTTTTCACTTACTTCAAGCGACGTTGTGAACAAAATAATTCCAGAAAATTTACATGGTTGAGACTTGTTCACAAAGCTCTTGAAATTTGCCAATTCACAACATACACTGTATTAGAATACAGACCGCAGCATTCATCAGTTGTATCGAATCCTAAGATCGAATGTTTACTTTTAGAAAGAAAGTGAATTCATCTTCAATAACCTTTCTAAAATATCTATTCAGACGTTTGTTTGGATTTTCATCAGCAATTATCTTATCATAGTATATTATATTTACTCATACCTACCTATAATATAACCAAATTGAATGTTTTTCGAAATTCGCACAAGCTGCAAAACCGATTTGCAAAACCGCCAAATGACGTGTCATTCGATTTATCTCGACAGGATGTTAATTGGTATGCAATAAAAATCGAGTTTGAATTAAAAAAATAAAAGCATTTGAAATTGGAAATTTCAGTGACCCGACATTTAACCTTAATAATATTAAATGTAACATCCGCGTAACATGTTGTTATGAGTGTGGTATGAGTTGACTTGCTACACAAAAAAGGTTAATCTGTTTGATTTTTTTACGAAGTAAGTAACCACTTTTAGTTCTTTTGCACTAGGACTTTTAAGGTGTCTTATTCTTATAATTAGTTTTTTACTACAAAACGTGTAGGTACGTCGAAAAGAGTCCTTTAACGTTTCTACATTACACTTTTTGCGTGCGATGTGTCATACCATTGAATGAAACGCCCATTGACTTGATTGAAGTTTATAAACAAGTATAATGTAACTTCAAGCATTTACTAGATTATTATATTACTACCTGTATATACGTAGGTAGGTACTATTAAGAGATTCTTGGTAGACAAATACATATTAGTTAGAGGACTCGGGCTTCCCGGAAACAGGAAGTCGAATTACAAGGACGCTTCTTGGCTTCTTGAGCTATTGTTTTTCATATACCTACCTATATTATTCAAATATATTTTCCTATTGTTTTTCATATACCTACCTATATTATTCAAATATATTTTATAAACAGTTTTTGACGTGGTTTTGACTATCTCGCCATGACAAGCTACTACTAGCTACTTATTCAAAAAACTACTATTCCAAACGTGTACTATTAACTGTACTGTAGGTACTATTAACTAAAATGAAATAACGTTCATACTGAAATACAAAATCGAACATGATATCATAGACCATGTGCATGTATACACTTAAATAATGGCTAATAAGTTACCAGACGTGCATCAGTTCCAACAGTTGACAAGAAAAAAACGAACACAACACCTACATTTTTTTAATCAACTTAATGACATAACTTAATGATTCAATGCGAATCATTACACTTTTATTTTTTATTTTATGCTCATCTTTTAATACTAAAATAACCGGTTTATGATAAATAGTACATGCATCCTTTTTTCGTGGGACTAGAAATTAAATCAGGTGGCCCTACATTAGGAAAGATTTAATTAAAAGTAGATATATCAGCGTAGCAAAGATATTATATAAGTAAAAAGAGGCAGATATGTTATAAGAGCGCGCCTAGTGAAGACACGAAAACGTCCCAATTGGGACGTTTTGTGTTTAGTACATGTCTGGCAAACGCCAAGATGACACGCGTGTAATTGTGTAAAGCGCATAATAAAATTGCAACAAAAATGCCATCGTGTGTTTTAAAAACTGTACAAATTACGACACCATTATTAATAAAATACAAGGGATCTCCTATCACATGTAAGTACATACAATATTACCGATTTATTAGTGTATTTTAATTAAATTAGTTAAATAATATTTTTAAAATAATGGCGGCGGCAAAAAGAGATAAAAACGAGACAGAGATACTTTTTGATGTGACATGACAAAAGCGCAATCATCCGAATTATAGCTATCCTTTTTACTCACGTGCTTATCCCATCTTTCGTACTACTTATCGCTAATTGACAAGTATTGACAACTATTGTGCACTTTATAGTTATGTCATAGACAGCGGGATCAGATTTGAGGAGTCAGTTACTATGAACATAACATATCTTGTGTATAAAATATCATTGCAGCGTAGTAAATCTATATAATTTTGAACATATGTTTAGGCAACCTATAGGTATACCCACGACCTCAAGGTACACGTACTGACTGATCATCATCCTTGCATTAATCCCGGTCGCATCCAAGGTTCTTACCTCGGAGTCCGGGGTCCGCCTTCCGACTTTTACTTTTCCACTTGTCTTGAGCAAGTTCTCACTGACTATGGGAAGCAAACGCTTCAGCAAAATGAATATAACCACACTATTTTATTGTATGTTCTAGTTATGTGATCACCTAGGCCTTTTTTGTTAAACAATTATATAGAAAGGTTAACTTACCTAACCAACGTCACGGTACAAAAAATCTGCTGTAATTCTTTACGAGGGTAAGTTTAAACGGAAGTGCCTGCAACTTAATTAAAATAATTCTGAACTTAATCAAAAAGATCACTACGAAATTGAGAATTTATTTCTTTTTTATATGAATCTTCTGATTGAGTTTTTTATTGAAAAATGTACACATAATCCCAAACATTTGACGGAAACGCTATTTCATTTTTTGAAGTCGGTAAAAATAATACATCCCATTACTTTAACAAAGCTACGGCAAAAGTTGTTTTTTCCACAAGGGAAATGAAACTCTCTGATGTAAGTATTTATTATTCGAAAAAATACAAACTGAATATGTGTCCCATTTACAGGGAGGGTCTCGGAATAATTTATCGCTCCACCTGTAACCGGGTCTCGTAGAATTATGCCCGGCTTTAATAACTAATCGTTCGTGAAATTAATATGATAAGTTTGAGGAATAAAGTTCAGTTTATTATACGTAGTTAATTTGGTTTTGGTTGCTCATCTGTTAGTGATCTTATCGATGAAGTCGTTTGATTGGTTTTGCCTTTGACAATCATTTTTGTTAATACCATATTGAACTAAAAACGAAAATCAATGGAGGCACCGATAATGCCACTTGTGATTACGAAAAATCAAATCCACTGAAATATTATGATTTGAAGATGTAAGCAATTATTAAGCACACTCAACAATTATTGCTTCATCGGCTCCCAGTACCAAACCAAACAATTTGCATTCGCGCTGTTCCTGTGCATATAACAGTATACAATTCCTGTCATAACTGCACAATTTAAACTAATTTATATACAAAAACAGTCCCTATCAATGATATTTTATACACAAGATATGTTATGTTCATAGTAACTGACTCCTCAAATCTGATCCCGCTGTCTATGACATAACTATAAAGTGCACAATAGTTGTCAATTAGCGATAAGTAGTACGAAAGATGGGATAAGCACGTGAGTAAAAAGGATAGCTATAATTCGGATGATTGCGCTTTTGTCATGTCACATCAAAAAGTATCTCTGTCTCGTTTTTATCTCTTTTTGCCGCCGCCATTATTTTAAAAATATTATTTAATTAATTTAATTAAAATACACTAATAAATCGGTAATATTGTATGTACTTACATGTGATAAGAGATCCCTTGTATTTTATTAATATTAGTGTCGTAATTTGTACAGTTTTTAAAACACACGATGGCATTTTTGTTGCAATTTTATTATGCGCTTTACACAATTACACGCGTGTCATCTTGGCGTTTGCCAGACATGTACTAAACACAAAACGTCCCAATTGGGACGTTTTCGTGTCTTCACTAGGCGCGCTCTTATAACATATCTGCCTCTTTTTACTTATATAATGTCATTGGTCCCTATATAACAATGTTGCACAGTCCATAACAAAAGTCGCTTAACACATTCTAATTTAAACATTTAAGCTTGGTTAAGCTACTCAACTGTCAGTCGGCGTCAAAAGTAAATCGTTTTACGATTTTAAGAATCAGTTCCTGTGCAATTTATATTTCCCAATGAAAATGCTGTTTAACTACATACTTTGTAGGCTATTATTACTTTGATTCAAATAAGAGTATCTTTAATTAATTTATGACTATCAAACCATGATTATACCTAAAAGTTAACGGGATATTTGCCATGTTTTGTTTTTTTTTTTGTTTTGTTGTAATTTAAATGACCACATCATTCCATAATCTATTATTATTTTTTTATGTCGGCTTTTTTATTTTTAATAATCTGCTTTTCTGCAATATAGTGCAATCTTACACTTTTCCAATTTTTTTTTACTAAAATGACCAGCAGTAAATAGAATTACGAACAGCTCGTAAAAGATGTTGAAAGAAACTTAACTATTACGCCGATGGTACTCAACAATCTGGCAATTTGTCACTATATGTTGTATATTTTTGTCGTTACTTTGTCAGTTCGAGTTAGGAGTTCGGTTTAATTGGATGTTGTGGAAATGGGGTCGTCGTGCGGTGACACAGTAAAACTCCATTTACACAACACCTAGTACCTACAACGAATCAAGCCGCTTTTATTACGAGAAATGTCAAATATTATTGTCAAGGCAAAAATAATTGTGTTGAAATAATTTGATAAGCATGATTAATTGGTTATTTATTAAGAATTGTAAATGCAATATAATTATTGTAATATAATAATTAGTTATTATATATTCGAAAATTCTATTAATGCAGCAACATGATGTAAATTAAATGAAAGGGAGCTAGCAACTAATATTGACGATTTTTAATTCTTTCATTCTTCAGTTCTTTTCTTTTCTTCATACATTCAGGTATTGGGAAAAAAATTTAACAAATCAAATAATGTTATTCAATAGAGCATTGTCGGAAATCGATAATTAATATTAATTAAATCAAAATGGTGGAAGCCTAGTGGCTAAGTTATCGAACTTGTGATTGATTGATTTAGTATAATTTGTTTTCATACTTCCTTGTACAAGTTCCTACGCCAAGTTTTGATTTATTTCAGCCTTTCATAGAATCAATTGATAAAGCTAAGATCTTTAGATATTGAACCGCTAATCGTATTTGTTATCGAACTCCTTCCAAACGGCTTAACCTATTACTTATCATGATTTTTTTTTGTGTACCTACATTTAATTTTGATAGACCTCAAAATAGTTCTAGTATTATATACTTATATCGACGACGATCAGTACGATCTAGTATTATATATTTAATAAAAAGCATACAAATCTCTCCTTGATATCTATCAAGCTCTAAAATCACAGCTCAGATGTGCAAGGAGATTACATAAATTTTGTAGCACTACTTATTACCCAATTCCACGTCGTTAACTGTGCACTTATTTATACCGTCCCTGTACTTAATGGTATTGTAGCTGGGTTTCGTGAGCAAAAGGTTGTGATAAAACTATTACAAAATACATTTTATATGAGCTTATTTAACATGAGTATATGACTTATGCCTTTTCCCTCTGGGGTAGGCAGAGGGTACATGGGGCCCATTAAGATCTTTGGAGTCTAAGGTAACCTCACAAATAAACGACGTATTTGCTAATTAAAGGGTGAAGCCCTGGTGAAAGCTTTCCTCTCGGGAATGCGTTTCACCATTACTTCCATAAAAACCCAAAGAAACCAATAAAAGTAGGAGCAGTAGAGCGGACTTCATACTACAAAGTTCCAGTCGACTGGGATTAGCGTTCGGATGAAGAAAAGATAGAAATTCATTTCCTTGTTCAACGTTAAATAATTTTTATTTTACAGCATAAAACATTCTAAATATTATAATGAAATGAATAGAATGATTTGATTCATTCCAGATTAAATTCCATTGCACTCACTTTCATACACGTATCGGAAAATGTTCCTCCAATTCATGTCACGACTCGGACAGCCGTATCTGTTATCGAATACCTACCCGTAGTTAGACACCATTTTATTTTATTCGCTCTCAGAGCGGGAAAAGAATATTTTTACTCTTTGTCGTCAGTAATTGAATTTCGTGAGCACCTACTACAGTTTCGCGGTAAAATAAAGAGATTCTCTCGAATCTCTCTCGACCAAATCCGACGTTTAAAACAAGCTTTCTTAAACGATTGACGATTTTACGACGCAGCTTAGCATTGCGTGTTTTTATTTTATAAAATTTTAGGAACTCATTCTTTCTTCGCTTTATGGGTTATGCTTGTTGTTTAAGTGATCTAAAGTGATTTTAAAGCCAATGTTTAAAATGAAAGTTGTCTAAGGTAGGTACATACGTTGATTGTGGATATAAAGTAGAATAAATGTGATATATATCTAAGATGTGTCATGTTTAGTTAATAAGCTCTTACATTGATCTTTTAAATTTTAAAATACCGTCTCTAAATAAGATGTATTTCAGTAGGTATTTATTATTAATCTTCAAAAAAATTAAAGGGCCCCCGAAAGAAACTCAATTCAAGTTCTAAATGATAGTACCGTACTTTACGTAGCTTACCACAAAATATAGGTATTTTTTAAATAATAATAGGTACCACATCCTAGGCTATATACGTAACTTAGTAGGTACATACAAAGAAAAAAAGGGGAAATTCTGATGAAGCCCGGTTTGTCCATGAATATAAAATCGATATGAAAATAAACTCGAACAATCTATATTCCAAGACGCTAAGAAGACAAAACAAATAGCCCCCTAGGAATCAAACCAACAATCACCTTTTCCTGACATAAACGACCGTGCAATGAGAAATTGTGCAGAACTCGTGTGGAATACCGCAGAATTTTATGCGGTCGTCGAGAAACGTTGCATTTACATAAATATTCGTTTATCGGGACGAGTCTGTGATTTAAGTGAAAATCTTGTTCGGTTTGCGAAAAAAGAAAGGCAGACAATAAAGAAAAGGTTTAGGACGTCTGTCTAAAATGAAATAATGGAGGCATGGCTGCGATATATGAAGGTAAATGCGTCATAAAAGAAGGCTACAATTGTTGTGATGTGAAATTTTGATACACATGTTTATATTTTTTACGGTGATAATTCCTCTTCGTAAAAAACTTGACCTTTTATATTGCTCCTTAGTTTCGTCTTAACAGTGACGATAACCTTTGAACTAGGGTATCAAGTTTTCAATTTGAATATTGTTTTTAACCTCATTATCAAGTACCTAGTAGATAATATAGGTAGTCCAATTCTGAGAACTACAGTCTAACAAGATTAAACGACCCAATAAAAAATATCAAATGCGAAAATCTGAATTCCACGTACTTTAAATTTGATAATTGTTGTGTTGTGTGAACTGACTAAATACTTACAATGCTATGAAGCTAAAAATTGTTTGTATCAAAATATAATCATTAATATGTTGTTCTGATCGATAATTCTTGCAGATAAATTATAATAAAAAAATACCATTGTTTATTGTAACAATTAGAAAGAACTATACGAATTTGGCTGCATCATATTTTTTTATATATTGATACACGGCATTTCTGTAAAAAAGTGTTAGTGTAACTGTGTTTTACATTTAGTTATTGTATCTAAATCGTAAATATTACAAAAATGTCCCAATTAAAAACCTAGAAAAAATGCTCGAACTCGGGCATTAGACTAGTAACCATTCCACTATTCCCACGCTGGCCCCAACATTAGAGATGAAATCTCCTGTTTTAGTTGACTTATGACTATTACAGGCAAAAAAAGGACTGTAACCTCGTCTACCAATAACAATTCAGCATTAGAATTTAACGATCTTATAATAAACAAGGCAATACATTTTATACCTAGAAACGCCAACTTTTTATCACAATTTTCGTAGCCATCGGGAGTAAAAATATAAACATCACATCTATCTATATTTATAAGATATAAAAAGGAACATAATACTGCAAATCAACAGGCCTTACTACGTGACGTGAAAGCCGATCTCATTCAAACTTTATTGAGAGAGTAACTTGCTAGTTTAGTAGGTACATATCAGACGTACATTGTACACAAACCAGAAACAAATGTTATCTCGTTGCAGAGATTTCAGCTATTTTGTGAGTTATTTGAATAAAACGAATCTCACAAATATTTTGCAACAATAAAACAACTTTACTGGATTATTATGGTGATTTGTTAATTTTGTTATGCACTATTTTTATATTTAATTACTTTTACCATCGTAACGATGGTAAAACTAAGAGGGTCATTGATGTCCACGTAAACTACTTCAAGCTCAACAATGTAAGATTACTTGTTCTGTTTCATTTCAAACAACGCGTAAAGCTATTTTCCTATCGCCTTAATTATTGTTATTTTTTATTATAGTGCTGCTGTATTACATGCTGTTCCATTATCGCATGGTAGTTATGTGCCATCGTAAGTAGACATCTCGAAGGTTTGACCAATGTTTGAAAAACGTGCGGAATTCAAACAAATACAAATATGAATATTATCGACGCGTGATATAATCAACATATTTATGAATTTTCACGACATGCTTACATTCTAATGGCTGTTCTGTACGTGTTCAGTTTTAATCTGACGAGATTTTCAGTAAGCAACGGACAACTTCAATGATTACACAGGGGGTTTCAGAATATTCACTGGTTCTTAGTAAGGATTGAATAAGTACAGTAACTTTATGCTAGGTACTGTCAATAGACATACAGATAACTAAAAATTTAGGTATATTTTATCGACATCGTAGAGCCAATATCAAAATCATAGTAAATTTGTGTATGTACATCGTTTTCTATTTTGCTATGCTAAGTATACGTTTTCAAATAAATTTGTAAATTGAAACATAGTCACAATATTGTCAGTGGTATTTATATCACCAACGGAGTTGGCAATGCCATCAAAGGAGGCACTCAAACAATAGTTATCGACTTCAAAGCAGCAAGCGGGTTTCGGTCGCAATTCTCTGTAGCAAGTCACCGCATGACACACACATGACGAGATTTCACATATTGAACATCTACACCAAAACATAGGTACTTTATTAAATTGCTAAGTGTCAATAGATGAATAGTAGGGATCAATAATTCTGAACAGAATTTCTCGATTATGTATTCTCGATAGCTGATCTAGCTTTAATTTGAATTGAGAATCTGGAAAGATTGATAAAAAAGAGCATTACTTTGTAGAATTTACCCCCATGTACAATAAGTCATTAAGTGACTTGCTTGAAGTGGTTTTACTTCCAGCGTTCAAGACTACGCGCGTTTTTGACGTTTCTTTCTCGGAATGATTAATGACTCGATGTGGTATGTAATAGACCTGAGTGTCTTGAAAATTATTTAAAACTTTAGTAAGATAATCTTGATCAATGTATTTTTGAATGATTACATTATAATCGGCGTATATAGAAAGTATTATATTAGTATTAAGTAGCTAAGTAATTAAGGATTTAGAAAAACTTTTTCACAGGTTTCATCATCAAGACTAGATATTTTTAAGAATTTTTCACATTTCCAGAAAACGTTCCGTTAATTAATCGACTGAAGATTTACCTTTAATTAAGAATTAATAATGTTTGCAGATCGCTATTAATCTACGCGAGTTAAGTTATTTCTTCCTGGTTTATTGGAAAAAGTTTTTGCGCTTAGCTAATCTTACGAACATTATATCCAAGTATGGTTTTTATACCTTCGACTGAATATTTCAACAGTACGTACAGAATTTGCAAAATAAATTTGAGGCAAAAATAACTAGTTGGTCAAATAGTCTACTAGACCTTTAATTATGAGTGAGAGCTAAAATTGATCAAATCTATACCTAAAAAAAGAACTTTTTACAACTAAATACTATCTAATAATTTTTTCATTTTTATAGGCGATTTTATTCACCACAGGAATGATTAAGTATGTAGGTACCTACGTGAAACCGCAAATTTCAAAACAAAGTACCTACCAAGTTTTAGTTAGATTGGTAACATTAATTTTGAATACAAAACCACAGTTTTGATGTGAAACAAATAATTTGTAGACGCTTACAATAATTAATGAATCTTAAGAGGACATGAATTAGAAGTTACGTATGTATAATTCAATGTAAAATGAGTGTTATTATTTTATAACAACTACTACATTATTATACGTAAACGGGAATTAACGCGATCATGGTATAGGTATATACATACCTTTGGGATGCCTGACGTTTCGACCAGGTTACACCGGCCGTGGTCACAGGCTGACTGTCTCAGCCGCGCACGCCCTCCGTCGTCGAGTCCGTGAGGTAGCCGGTTCTTCATCTACCCGCACATTTTCGATTTAGGTACGTATAATAATCATGGAACGCGAAAGTTTAAAAGTTAATATAACTACTATTTTTTTTTTTCATTTTATGTAATAGGGAGCAAGTTTGTAACCAAAAGGCCCTAACTTACCCAACCTGCAGTTCGAACTTAGTGGCTGCACAACAGTCGCAATTACACGCATTTCATTAAGTCATTGTAGTAGCCCTTGAAGTGAATTTACCAATGACTTATCAATACTATCGAAATGTGCCTATCGAAGTACTGATAAACGTTTCAACTCCCCTATTAGTGTAGTTAACTACCGTCATCAATACATTATATAAAACTCAAAGTCCTGACTGACTGATTGACCTAGAGACAACGCACAGCCTAAACCGCTGGTCGTAGAGACTTGAAATTTGATGGGTGTGTTCGTTTTGATGCGTAGAGGTGTACTAAGAAACGATTTTTAAAAATTCAAACCCTAAAGCCCTAAAAAGGGTCCAAAAAGGTACTTTTGTTAGAACTCAAGAACGGCTGAACGGATTTTCATGATCTATGATTTATTGGATTTGTCTTCGCCGCGAATAGCATAAAAGAAAATTAAAAAGATATGATTAATTCAGGAAATAAAGAAATAATAAGAAAATTCGATGTTTGCAGACGTTTTTATCGCCATCTATAATTGTTGTCATGGCAACAGGAACTAAAAGTGACTCAGTCTAAATTTTAATCCTTTGTTTCTTTTTGCTCAAAGGCAAAGAGGATATATTTATTTTCAGGGTTCTGTGCCTTTTTTTTTTTCGTGCGGAAATCCTAATGGATACCCACCCCGCGGCCACCGGGGCAGGTTATGTCGGACTCTTACCGACTAAAACCGCACGCCATCTAGGGTCTTCTGACGCCAGGGTGTAAGGTGGCCCGAAGAGCATTTCCTCGCACCCCGGCTTGACCCGGGCCATCTCCGGATTCGAGATGCCCCCCTCGGGTTTGGGAGCCGCGTGGTTCCCGTCATACCCCCGGAATAGGAATAGAAAAGGCAAAGAGGATATATTTATTTTCAGGGTTCTGTGCCTCGATAGGAATAAACAAAACCCTTATTAGACCTCTTTCTTAGAAAAATGTAGAGGTATCAAGTTGAATTAGATCAAAGAAATGTTTCAAAATGATCAATGGCTTGGCATTACACGAAGCATAATATCCAGACTGTGGTCTCACTATCGACTAATAGGTGGCCTGACTTACTATCCCCAGGCCTGCGCTTATAGAGGACGGAGGTAGTTGGTTGACCTTCGGCCACGTGAGTGAGTCACCTGCATTGCATCTTATTTTTCGTGCGGATATCCCCATGGATCTCTCTCCTCACCAGGCCAGTAGGGACGTAATATTGAACTTGACCGACTAAAATCGCACTCCATTTTGGGTCTTCAGGGTTTAATGTGGCCCATGACCCTGAGCTGTCCAAGGCTTACTGATGGGCATGGCTGTTTTGGTGAGTTCCTGCATTGTGTAGACAGGGAGCTGACGCCCGAATGCTACCGTTGCTGGGGCTGCTCCGTAGACACTTCGCCGCTTCACACACTGGCAGAGTGTCCACAGTGGATAGAGTGCCGCCATGTCCTTGAAGCAGACGTTGGTGTGGAAAGCCTCATGCTGCGGGCTTTCCACATACTCTCTATGTAATGCTGACCATAGTCACCATAGAGAGTATGTGGAAAGCCACCGCTTTTTAGCGAGGCAGTAATGCGCGCAGAAATGGTGGTGGAAAAGCAACGGGAGAGATCTACACTCCCCCTTGCCGGTGAAGGCGCACCGAGCGGCGTATTTCGGAGAACCATATCCGTCCTCCATGAGTGCGGGCCTAGGGAACGGTCGGGGCTAACCGTCACCCTAGCAGAAGCAGGCCCAGGGTGGCAGGGCGTTATGTTTCCATACGCGCTTTTTTTTAGAGTAACGTCGAGGTCGCCAGTGGTGGCGGCCGGAGCCGGTCGAGGTTTCTAGAATATCCTTTCTAGGACACACCACCAGGATTCTTCGGTCACACAGACCGATGTGACGAAAGACCGTGCGATTTTAGTCAGTAGGAGTCTGATATACCAACCTCTTCGTTGGCTCCGTTGAAGTGAAGCCCGACGGGATTTTCGCACGAAAAAAAAGAAAAGGTACTTCCCTTTCTGCTAGAATCCAGATATTTTGCAGAAAGTAAAATCTTATAGCATAGTAAAGGTAAAAGTCCGGAAAGCGTAAATAATAACCACATTACCAAAAAAAATCTGTATGTCTGTCAGTCAAGACAAGAAAGCGCTGCAGCAAAGTTAAGTTCGCCCCTCAACCCCGTGTACCCAGCGAGCACGAGCCAAATTCGCACATGACCGTTGTACACAGTTATAAACTCTTTCTTTAGTTTCATGAACTTTTTGAATGTTAAATCAGGTTGTCAGATGTCAATGTCTGTGGCAAGATTTTAATCCGTTTTTAATCATAATAGAATCAGAGTTTTGGAAATAAATAATGTTTAACTAACTTGAAATAGTCTATCGAATGTGAAAGTACAATGCAACTATGGTGAAAAGGTTTATCAAAGGGCCTCTTCTTAGTCACACATACTTTGGCCAGAGCAGCTATCTAATCCCGATAAAATCTAGAAGACAATGAAAAAGGACAGTGATGGTAAATATACTGGCTTTGGCCGTGATACCTACACGGCACTGTACCTTGAAGGGTTTGATAGGATTCGAGATGAAATAAATACGTTTAGCTACAACCACTGTTTGCCAAGGAATACACATTGAAAGTTAGTACGGACAGTCCCTCAGCTTAAAAAAGACTTGATGGCGATAGCCAACATTCACGCGAGCGGAGCCGCGCGCGGGTAAGCTAGTAAATAAATATAAGCTCTTAATATCGCAATGGCTAATAATAAGCAATTACTTAATGCACTAAAAGCTCTTAACATACTTTATGGCACATTAAGAGGGTGAGTGAAACTTAAATTAACGGACGACTTCAAACGAGGCTTACTAAAAGCCTCGTCAGTTCCGGATCGTCTGTAATTTTGCTAATAGTGTTATGTGAACTAAGATTTTTATAAGTTGTTGACAAGTTTATGCTATCGTAATATTATTTCGCGAATGTTATAGTAGGTGAATTGAGTGTTCCAGGGACACTAACAGGTCAACCTACAATACAACAAACAAGGCTCTAGCGCTGACTTTCCTTTTGAGGTCGAGCTGTCAGACGGCAATCACTTTTGACTTTCATAATATATTATACCAAATCAAAAGATAAGAAAGAGTAGAAAAACTCTAGTAACTGGAGGCAACCGGGACATCGCTAGAGCAGCTAGGGTGAAGAAAGAGACATAGTAGAAGAATATTTAACACATTAAATAGCATTATTGAAACTTCATGACCTGCTTAAGTAATTCAAATTACTCAATTGGTGGAGGTTTATCAAATTGAAAAGACAATTTGAAAAACCTGCATCAATTGAGATTACCTATTCATTTCGATGAATACAAATGAAAGAAAACCTAGCAATTTGTTTACAATAAAAAATATTATAACTGGGTTTTAAGTAGATAAAAAGGAACATCAATCTGTAGAAATAAGTACAAGATAAAGAAAGTTCTGAAGAATATTCAACAAATAATACAAACATCCATTCAGAGAAATAAATGTAGCGATAATAAGGCTTTGTTTGCCCCGTCGAATAAGGACTGAATCACTGTTATTTGTATTCGTTCACGCGTGGTGATCCATCAAATTGAAGAGGTTATATTTAACACTTTGTATTAGTGAGACTATATTATTTTGTTTTTACTTACGTATGTACTAAACACAGAACAAAGAAAAATTAATGTTCTGTGGTACTAAATAATATATTTTGCTTTTTCTGAACGCGATTTATGGCTTTTCACAATTTCTTTATTTTATAATGATCATGTCAATATGAATTCATCTCGCCTGATGACTAAAATCTCAGGCCATTATGTAGAGGTTCGACGGCTTCATCAAATGCTTTTTCACAAGAAACACGGGATAGAGAATTACAAGTCTTTATCGTGCGGCAAAAAAAAACATTATAATGGTGTCCTTAACGTTTATGCAAAACTTTGTTACAGACCTATCCAATACTAATCAAAATCAAATTTAAGCCTTCCCATATACTTTGGTAATAATCCATGCTCCCCATAAATATTGCAGCTGAACGTAACGTTCATCTCTATTTACACGAAGATTTTATCACATATATTATATTACCACCAACGTTTGCCAAACATGTACCAAGTAGACATATCGTCTTGCAAAAATACCTTCATGTCTACCCGAATTTTGAAAACCAATAGATAAATGCCGTAAATCTTGACACATAGATACATTTTCCTTTTATATTTCTTCCTTTTCCATCGTATTAACAATCGGTAGAACTTTTGAAATCACTTAAGAATCACGAACACTTGCCTTTTCCATTGTTAGATAAAAAGGGGGCAATAAAGTAGATACCTACCTACCTGAAAATCCGATAATTTTCCTTTCCTAAATAACAGCTGTTGATCGCGGCTTCGCCTACGTAAGTCCTGATCCCGTGGGGATATCGGAATGGAGAAGTAGGCTGTGTTACTCGGGAATAATGTGATGTAAGATTCTGACGGTGAAAGAATTTTGGAAATCGGTTCAGTACTTTTAGAGTTTATCGATTACAAACATATAGATCTTTCCTCTGTATAATATTAATATAGAATACAGATAAAATGAATTCATTCAAATACAACTCGACAATTCCATTTGTCCACCTTATCGCAAATAGATATCTACAAATAAACTAAAATCTTTTTACAACACTCTCACTTAACTTACCTTAGCAGATGTCTCTACATTGGTAGGAACAAATAAAAATCCTTTATCCATACCTTGTCTGCCAATTTAAGAATCTCTAGAGACGTTACACTCTACTTAGAATAAAACTACTGCAGTGTTAAAGTGCTTTGTTTGCCGTGACCTAAGAGCTCTTGTTAACGACAACGGACAACGGCCCGATTTGTACAATGGGCGACGGGCCGACGCGCAGTGTTCAATAAGTTAGAATGAATGTTTGTTAACGCGACGGGCTCATACCCGTTGCAACGCGACTCAACGGATGCGCGCACGTTGCCCCTCGGCGCGACGGCGGACTGTCCGATGCAGTGAACTACGTCATTTCATAGAAGTGTGTTGACGACGACGGATGTGCGCACGTTTATATTTCTTTTCTAGTTCTAATAATTTGCGAAAACTTTCATGAGTCATTCGAAAGAAGTTATAGAACTTTCTTCCGTCTTTCTTTAAATCCTCCATCAGAGTATGGAATACTCCATAAGACTCTTTCTAATAAAATAGGATGCACCCACAGCTTTTTCCTTTTATTTTGTAGCTGCTGTTTTTTGTATAAATAGTAGGCTAGAATAAGCTTTTTCTTTGCACTCGACATAACGTACGTGCACTTCTTCGCCCTTCAAATATAGAACTGATATCGACAACAACGGACGCGTTCACGTTATATTTAGCGGATCGTGTACAAAGGTAACCGTTTCGCGTCGGCCCGTTACCCGTTGACAAAAACGTTCGTTAACAAGAGCGCTAACAGTAAATAAGGTTTCAGATGTCCCTTGTCTCTCATAATTTTGTGTAACTGTAGGTACAGTTAGGGTAATAAAAAAGACACTATTAAAATTAATCCAACAAGGTTTTTTGAATTGAATTTTGATAAATAAAACAGCACATTTATTTTGATTTGAAACGAACTAAAATGGAAAACTTGGAATGCACATAAGAAATATACAAACTTCTCATCAGAAAAATCTAAACACTTTAGTTTTTATGATATCTGAAAACAATACATACACAAATTATTTATTTTATGATCCTATTTGAATTTAGAACATTAAATTGTAATTTGAAAAGTTCAAAATGCCGAATTACAATGCAAAAACTACAATAAAATTCCAACCGCTACTTCACATATATTTCCTAGAACAGAAATACAAAAAGTAAGTGAACAATAATATTAAATGGAATAAGTACATACTTGGTTCAATTTAATGTTTTTGCTCACTTATTTCCTTTATTCACTATTTTACGCAGGAAGCCTAACTCAACAAAGGTATTCTACGTAAAATGGTCTGATTCAGAACCTCGTCACAATATTAACATGGTAACAGGTGATAATATTTATCTACAATTCTTGCTTTACCACAAGGTTTTCTAAGAATTATACATCTACATTTGATGTACTACAATTTTAACCATATTAGTAAACCTCAAATACGAACAATATATCTTAAGGTTGGTTTTAAAAACATAGAACGGTACAAACTACATAATAATTAAACATTCTATTACCTAGATCAGTTAATAACTTGGGACAATTGAAAACAACTTGTAACGATAATTAACGTATTAAAGATAAATAACGATTGTAGTTTTAATACTTAGTTTTAATATGATCTAACAGCAAAACAGCATTTCTAAATGTTAAATAATAACAATTACGAAAAATTTACATTTTAATTCATGTGATTCCATGTCTAGAAACTATTAAGCAACACAATTGAAGTTTAACGTTTGTCAACTACCACTATACGAATACGTACACCACACGGTAAATGATGTATCATTATTGGATATAATTACTTGGAAACTGTCTCAAGTATCTCAAAGTTCATAAACATTAAAACTATTTGTGTGTTACTGTCCGTCAGAGAAAATGAAGCGAGCGGTAACCTGTCGAGGTGACATTTAGTAATAGGGTAAATAACTTGAGTAGTTTCCGTAGCTCGAAGGTGAAGTGAAGTGACAAAGTTCCATATGATAAATTTGTACAGCAAATTATTACTGAAACTATCATACGCGCATTAAATGACCCAATTCTAATAATAATTTCAGGTTTTCGATGTAATTATGATATTACGAATGGCGATGGCCAGCCCTTGCACCAGTCTACGCCCCGACGCGCGAGTCACCCGACTTCTCTCTGAATCTACGCCCTATATCCTCCACAAAGCGTTTTACTTCCCCGATCCTACAGCCCATCGTCTCCACCGCGAAGGGAACGACTTGATACCGGGAAATTTCAATTAATAAGGTTTTCAATTAATAAGATAAAATTTAATCTAAGTCCTGTGTTTCTCACTACAGTTTGGCCGCTGAGACTATGCGTTCCTGACACATGTCAATTCTTCATGACTAGTTATGTACAATAAATAACTTGTACCTAGAACCGTTCTCTAAACCTGTTCCCGACTTACAATAACATAATAATAATCACAGTCAGCAATATTGTGACAACGTTATTTCATTTTAATTTTATTCTAATTTGGCTATCCTATCTGCCCTATTTGTTTTTCCAATTTTTAATTTTTAATTTTGTTTCATTCTTATTTATTTTTTTGTGATTATTAATAGTAATGATGGGTTATTACCTGAAATAAAAAAAAATCATATTCATTTCATTCATTATAAAAATATGATTCAATCTTTCTATTAGCTTGGGTAGGGGCTTATTACAAAATTACATTATTATAAAATTATAACGTTCTATTTATATTTTTCAACCAACAGATTATTATTATTAAGATTACTAAAATATGCGGTTACAATTGCCTTGTTATTTTGTCTCATCACTATGAAAGCGAACATTTGACATAACCTTGAAACAGCGCAGTTTGACGTGGTTGGACGTGGTATGACTATTAAAAACGATTGATTTTATATTTTTAATTAATTAATTGTTAATCATTTTAGCCCAAAATTAATCTGTGTATTGTAAATTGGCACAATAATTAATTTTTTAATGTTATCACTCGTTAATAAGGTCAATAAACGATATTTAAAATTTTGCCGTAAATTATACACCAGTTCAAAGTTGCATCGCCCTTTCGCTCACAATCTGTCAGGAACGCATTCTTTCAGCGATTCTATAATATATCTTTAAATGAAGGAGAACAAAGCGCCTAGCATTTCACGGTGAGGCTTTTTGCTCGAAGTTTTCTGCTTCGATTCGAAACGAAACGGTGACTCCGTTTTTATTCATTATTCCGAACGATTAGATGGAATGCACCATTTTTGAATAAGATCATACATGAATCCATCTCATTTCTCGTTATTTCTCCAGTACACTTAGTGTGTAGATACTCAACCCAAAACGTGGCCCACTCGCACCTTCCTAAAATTAACTAAAGTAACAATCTCATCGAAAAGAAGAGAGGAGTGGAGTGCAAAACTATTATATATTAATACAATTCATTTCAACCTGTGAAGCTACTATAGTGTCAATTTTAAAAATACAATATGTATTTGGTTGAGGAATCAAAATAACAGCGGTCTTACAGAAAATGATAAATCTTAACTGTGAAAAGATCTGTGTCAGAAACAGAAGTAGGAATATTTAAATTTGTGAACAAATTTCAAATATTTCACAGTTAATACCTACTTTAAAATACAGCTCCTATAATGAAATACCATTAAGTGAGAATCTGTGTAAACTTTCAGACGAACAAAATCACACGGAATAATTCATGTACACTAATTGACTAATTGGACAGAAAATTAAACTCTGCGGTCACGCGTTCATAACAGAACTGTAAATGAGAAAAAAATGTACATATTGATAAAGTATATTATAAAAGATTAAATTTACTAAAAAATATTAGTTAAATATGTACCTAGTAATTTTGTTGGTTCTGTTTTATAGATGATTCAAAGTAGAGCAAATATTACAAGATTTGTTTTGTCTTTAGAGCGTTGCAAGGCCGTAATCAACCCAAGGATTGAATGGCATTATAAGGTTATATAGATAAAACATGAATCCGATACCGAATCACAAAAGTCAACATTTTATTTATTTTTCTGAAACATTAATTTAAAACAATTATTAGGTACAGATACTGTTGTATAGATTGTTCAAAATAAATCATTGTAAGATTTGTTTGTAATCTTAGAGCGGTGCAAAGGCCGTAATCAAATCAAGGATTGAATGGCCCATTATAAGGTATACAGTTATATAGATAAAACATGAAGCCGATACTGGGTTATAAAAAGTCAACATTTTATTTATGAATTTTTTATCATATAAAAACCTGCACGTATAACGTCACCGAGGGCAAGGCATATAAGTCGCAGTCTTTTAGTTAATCTAGTCAGCTAATTGGATGCCTAAATCTTACAATAAACATCTACAGAATAACTCTTGGTGCTGTATCTAAACTAACCTAACTTATACTTAGCTGCGATATTTAACTTATTGCATTTTTACCCGGTAATTTTTACGTTAAATAACTAATACTAAATCTACATTATATTAGCCATAAATCACTCTAGTGTATTATGTCAGCATGCAACATACACTCTTTCACTTGGTACATCAATCATAAGTAACATAACCTGTGCACATACATTTTTGTAATATACACCTAGTTCGTGAGCTCGAATGGTCACAGTAAAATATAAAAGCAGAGCATCAACTTCAGGATATATTTTTTTTTAATAATTAGTGATGAATTCATCATCCGGGGCTTTCAAACAGAAGCTTGGAGTTACGTGTAGGATGCCTAGCTATGTTTTTTGCTCCACTTCACCCTTCTACTGTACTCCTGGTAGTGAGATTATTTGCACACACGTTATCTTTGCCATTTCTTGGGTCTACCCCCCCTGTCGGGCCTGATGCAAGTGGCATGGCCAGATCTTCGTTACTTAAGAAGCCAGAAGCAACCACAAAACGTGACCGCACCAATTAAGACTCATTTCCGGCAGTTTATATTGTTGCACACGTCCATAGGCCACGGTAACCGCTTTCCATCAGGTTGTCCGTATGCTTGTCTTCCACCTACGTGGTATGAAAAAAGAATATTACAGTTAAATCCATATTAAGCTCTTGTTCATATTACCTCAATTCATCGATATAACTTGATATCAAGCTACAAATCAAAGAAAGTAGTCATAAAATTGCTTTCATTGATATAAAACCTGCAAAAGGGTTACTCTACCGTTTCCGAATCCTCTACAACCCGGCGAGAGTTGGAGCAAACGCCCAATAAGACGGCCTTAATAAATCATCTTGACAGGTATTACTTCGCACCTCTAACGTTTGCGTAATTACGCCAGCTCACTTCAATATTCAAAATAAACAGATCGTTTGATGAAAATCATTCTGTATTGAAATAAAAGCTTTTCTCGTGAGTCGTGTGATTCTGCTTCTTTATCCGAAGTTATAATAAAATTTCTACTTTAGTTGACCCACTGATCAGATCGGTATTTAGATTAATGGATCAGCGGAAGCTTTTATTTCCGTTCGTTGGATAATTAAGGTTGACTAAAATACATAAATCAGTACAAAAAAGTATGCCTATAAGCTTTTGGATTATCACCATTAAAATTAGAGTATTGTAATCCACATAAACACGTAAAAACATAGCATCTCCCAGTGTACACCATAGCACCCAGTAATAGTTAATTGTCACATAATAATCACTATTTCATTTATCCATCCATTGATCTAGGCAAGCGTGCTCCACCGTCGACCACATCATCATTTACCAACAGGTGCGATCGTGGTCAAACGCGAGCCTATTACCAATAAAAAAAAATCTGTTTACATTTTATATTTACTGCATAATTTTTTTATACTTTCTAATGAACGTGTGGCATATAATACCTTTATTTCATCATCATCATCATGCCACCTGCCTTTGTCCTAATTATTTGGGATCGGCATATCTTTCTCCCTCATATATTCCTGTCAGATTCCATCTCCTCAGTCTGCCTCATCCATCCATCCATCTCCTCCATCAGTGTGGCTTATATGTATCAATAACTATTTATTCACGTACATACACTTATCCTAAGAGCATAATAAATGGTCGGTAAGCTTTTCTGTAAATATCAAGTGAACGAGAGCGTCCAAATATCAATTTTAAAGCTCCAGTTCATACGAAGGGTGCTTCAATGTTCAAGGTACATTATGAGTAAAAATTGCACTGGGAAAATGAGTTCTGTAACAAAATACGTAAAATGTAATAAAATGCTCTGAAATATTTGCGTGAATACATTTAATTATGTCGCTGGAAAACGTTTCTGATGGAACTTTATTAAGTACAGTATAATATTGTGGTGTTGTGTAACATACAAATAAAAGCAATAAGATGGTATAGTACCTATCAAAATATACATAATAACATCGCCCGTAAGTATTATTATTCTCTTATCCTCATTAAAATCGAAGTGTGTGAAAAGACAGAAATGTAATGTACAGCGTGGATCATTATTACAGTTTAAAACCAATTGTATCTGTATATAGAACCATACACTCATTCAATTCGAGCATTACAAATAGTGAGGGAGAAAAATTAAAAACACAGTGCGTGATATCTGTAATTACATATTTTGATACTACTTGTAACAACATGATAGATGTATTGTAGTTTATTGTTTCCAAACATCCTCCCTGCTTAAAACCTAAAGAGTAGGTAAGTACCACCAAAATTTTAGTGGCTTTGACACTGCGTTAATGAACAACAAGTCGCTTGGAACAAGTACTTGTAATCATAGAATTTTGTACCTATAAATTCATGTACAACATAATTTCACAACATAAACAAATATTTATATATTCCTCTGATCATTTCGAAGGACGATACAAGTAGATAAAGGAAACGTTTGACGTTCATCAAACCACGTAATTTAAAGGTTGGAAAGTAAATTAAAAAGAACGGATATTCTTTTGAACCCTTTTAATTTGTGCTATCGTTTATTTTGAGAACATGGGTTTGAACAAAATTATCTGAATTATTACTCTAAACGGAACTGCAAATTAAGTAAAGGCTTCCCCCTAAAAAATAGTATATTTTACGAATCATTATATACTTAACTGTCATGATTATTATATTTATTCTAAGCGAGTTAAGCTAAGTGCAAAGCTAACCTTATTACAGGTTTTCAGTACCTAGTTTTAACTTATTTGAGCTTACATCAACTATTCCGAATTTAGAAGTCGATAAAATTTTATTTGTTTCCTGGTTTCAAGCATGCATGTGCCTCGGTGGTTTTAAAATGACCTACAAAAAGCATTCTTATCAAGAGAAAGCAAAACAAAATACAACAAAACAGACACGCCGCATCATTGGATTCCCAATTTCGCTAAAAGAACCACAGTCATTTGTTTGCTTACGAAACGAGCTGAAACAAATTTCTGTGCGTTGCCATTCGCTTAACATTTTTCATGTAGCCTAATTTACAGCGGCTGAATACAAAACAAATTCGTTTCATTTTCCTTCTAACTGTAGCCTGCGACTTCGTTTGTGTAGAAAATCAAATTAAAATGTAAAAACACTGATCAGTAACAAATACAACAACATCAAAAACCACCATAGAGACAGTAACTCCAAGTAATTTGATTTTGAATTTATTGATGACAATTAAAATTTAGAATGGTAATTGCTAAGTACATCATGTCTAATTGCATTTTTTCTGGTTGTTGCATGTATCTATTCTACACAATAAATAATAATTGTTTGTGATGAATAAATAAAAATAAATTAATAATTGCTGATTAGATCACACTGTTAGTTAAAAAACTTAAATAGCAAGTTTGTTTTTTTAATTGGTCGACTCGTCTTGACGGCCTCATCAAATGCTTTTCACGCCCCGCTTAAACGACCCGGGACTGTAGGAGAAAGGAAACAAATGTGCGCTGGTAAAGAATTACAAGTCTTTATGGTGTGGCAAAGAAAAGGGACACTGAATCGCTTGGTTCTTGATGTAATTTTTGCTTCATTTGATGGTGATAGCTTGCACGTGTTGTTCTTTA
Organism: Lithosia quadra; assembly: GCA_963576445.1. Lineage (NCBI taxonomy): Eukaryota > Metazoa > Arthropoda > Insecta > Lepidoptera > Erebidae > Lithosia > Lithosia quadra. Next base: position 11,182,909 of record OY754880.1, on the reverse strand, counting down.
TAGGAAAAGTTAGGGACAATTGGAAGAGCTCATCAGATCACACGTCATGATGGAGACATGTAAGAAATCCAAAAAGATTTGAATAAATAGTGCTCTAAAATATGTTTCTGTAGACCTATTCTTATTCCGTTTACTAACAGTTACCGGGACTGAATAGTGTTTTAACGTCAATGTAAACTTGTTAATGGATGCCACTCGGCATTATGATGAAGTTGCGGACTTTGTGCCCCGGTTGCGTCCAACTTTGCCTACTTCTGGTGTCCTTAATGTTTTCCTACTATCGCTAACATTAAGAAAATTGCTTACAGTCAAGAATTGTTGGTAAACGTTAGCTTACTAACAATTTGTTCAGTAATATTGTTCTTTATATTCATTAATATACGTTGATCATGTGACAATGTGTATCGGTATAATTATACAAATTATCATATTATGTAATTTAATAAGGTAATAATAAGGTAATGAAAGAGGAAATTAAGGAAATACGAATAATAAGGTCTCTGCGTTTTGCGGAAACGAAGTTAGTGTAGGTATTACGTAGATGGAGTCGTGGGCAATAGCTAGTATACAAAAATGATATTCTACCTAATTACTTTAGGAAAAATACAACGTATTGTAATATAACATACAAATTACAAACATCTATCTTTGCATGATAAATTTACATGACAGGAATTAATGGAAGCAACAAAGAGCAATGGTTTTTCTTAAACTCTAATTATTTTTATGTTTCTTTAAAAAAATCTCGAAACCTTATTGTTGGTCGTTGTCACTCATCTTAGTAATAAGTGTCAAAATGATTTATTCCTTGCTTACTTATTGGGGTGGGAAACGTTTTCCATTTTATTTTCAACTGATATATTATTCTGTTTTAATGCTGTGTAATTTTCTTTTTCATTAATCGACTCAATATTAAGAGAATAGTCATAATTTCATCACCTCACTGGTCTACCGTTGTATTCGGGGCGCAAGCCAACTTCACCTGCAAGTTGGTACACCTGCTGATTGATAGACTTAATTTGATGGATGATTTAACTTGATTAACCAGGTAGTATTAATATTGAGCGGTAATTATGAATAACGACCAAGGGCATTATTCAAGTTTAAGTGATGATTAGTCCTGCAATTTGACTTATTCGCCCATGTGATACTGGTGCACTGTATACAGACCGGCCATTATTAATAGTGTCTAAACAAGTTGCCTATAGCCTCTATACTGAAGTATGAACCATAAACCAGTCTACAAAATCACGTCACATAAATAATGCTGCGTATAAAAGACGGCTAATTAAAATTATAGGATAATGTTCTACTAAGACTTCATTGAAGTAAACGAAGCCGTATTCAGTTTCCATATTCATTAAAATAAAAACCCAGATCTTAAAGAAATGTCAGTTCTTGTTCATGATAAAAAACTCAATTGTCTGGTTCAAAGAAATATTCTCTTCGGCAGAATATGAATAGATGTCATACAAATAACTATAATTAAGTAGTGATAACTACGAGTTACGAGTATATGAGTATGTACAATTGTAAAAATAGACAATGCACAACAAAATAGCTTTTGGCTTCAAGTACACTGCAGCGCCAAATAGCGATGGTACATTTTAGGTAAGTATCTATCGGAATAAAAGAGATAAAATAAAGTCTACCTTTACGTTATAGCCGACGTGCGTTGTATGCTTTGTGCAGACTAATGAACCTTTGAACTATTTAGCCAAATCGTGTTAGTTCGGTGACTTATCTTTTATTTGGTGAATTTTTCAAACAGCTGTGGCTCCCAAAAACTGTGAATTGATGGTAGATAGACATAATATGTCTATCTACCATCAATTCACATAATAGATTAAGTATTAGTAATAGAATACAGGGTGCTTAGTAGAAATTATATTTACGTGATTTTTAATACCTACCATGTTTTTTTTAATTAAATCCTTTATCAACCAAAGACTAAAGTTAATTCAAATCAAGATCTAACTCACACTATTCTAGGTGACTTTATAAAATAATTTAGCTATTTCAACTTTGATAATGGGTAAATTAGGTTATTATCCTCCTCCGTGATCATGGCATTGTAAATATACTATTGATTCTAATACTAATTCAAGTACCTACTAATTCATATAATCTTGAGGTAAACTCCGAGGGGTATAGCGTCAGATGCAACCAGGAACGAGGCTAAAATGAGGATGATAAGTCGTTTACCAGGCATAGTAATTTAAAAAAAAACTTAATATGCCTCTGTCCTATTCCTTCATTACAGTATGTAAATAACTAATCCTTTTCAATCAGACAGTTCAAAGATATGCTAATACCCATACTGTCATCGCATTAATTCCCGTTAACATAATCGGCAAGCGAAAGTTTGAAAGGTAATCTAAGTAAGTACATTGAGTTTCAAGAATATCATAATCTAAGGATCAAAATGCGAAGAGAACAAAGCCCTGTTAGGCATAACTGTAAATCATTTCATCTTTATATAATCTTTAGCATAGTAGGCACAACTAGGAAGCTCAGTGCATGGTAGCAGCTTCGTCTAAGCGTTTTAAGAGCTTAACCGTTCAGTAGCTAGCAGTAAAGACCAACTGTTACCCGGCATTTATCAAACGAAAACCACTCTTTTGGTTATAAATTTAAGACTTAATTGCCGTGAACTACTGTTTAATGCAATTGCGTTCCTTTAATCTAGACGCTATAAGAAATATTATAACGTTGCAATTTATTTCTTTTAGAGATTTTATTTATTTTCACAGCAACAGTTAGGTACAGGAAATGTACTAATGTGTATCTTGGTGTCTAATACATTTAAATAGGTACTAATGTATTTAAATTAGACACCAAGATATTTGGAACTTGAATTAACTTCACCTTATAACCGGTACCTCGGTGCACCCACGAGGTATACGGGGTCAGTTGATAGTTGTTCCCACAAAATTCGAACCCGGGAACTATGAATTGTAACATCGATTCCTCAACTTCTAAGCATCTGACCTTTACTTTGGCTGGTGTAGTTAAAAAAAAATTCTAAGTTAAGAAATAAGGAGACTCCTGTTATCTGTTAAACTCACCTATGTAATTCTCTCCTTCGATAATATAAAACCATTCAGTGTTGTGAGATATCAAAGGGTTAGATAGTAAAATGTTGAGTTAGTATATTCTATTAACTAGGCTAGAAAGCGAAGATGCGGGCTATAGTTTGTTTAAGTTATTCAAGATCTTGATAGTAGCGTACATGCGTATATTCTAAAATAGTCCACTAGAACTCAGTTGATAGCATTTATAATTATCGTTATAAAACAATTAGATAAATTTATTTTACCATACTTAAGTAGGTACTTATCCTAAAATATCTATACTTTTATTTACGTAACTCTGAAATTTATTTAACATGTGACATTTCTCGTACGATTCTAGGGTTCATGTGTCAAAGAAGCTTGATTCAACGAGCACGTAGGTCATTGTCCGAAGACACACCCATTATGACTACATCACTGTAGCTACACCCAGTATCAGAGCAATTACTTAGCGTACCTTTAACACGATCGTGTAGTTACGTCAGTTTACATAATGATATGTTATTTTGTATGAAACATTTTCACTTTAATCTCACAAAGATTAAAATCTTCCATTTATATCATATTACTACTAAATATATTAAATAGAATTCTCAGCCAGCTCAGTGTCATCTATTTTTAGAACCTTTGAGCAAGCTTTGAGCATTAAATTGATTTTACTAATTTAAGTTAGAAGTTTCAATTATTGCTATTTACGTGTTTTCTATTCATCTATTTGACGTAAATATTATAGGTACGCTGAGCTGAACAATGTATACACCGTGTATTTAATATCCTTTTATTTTTCGTTTTCAGCAAGATCGAGTGACACAGGGGAGCCGTCACTTTCAATTCTGGCCAGATCTACCGTCTACAACGTCAATGAAACTAAAGCTATATTCTGCGAAGGACATAATTTAGTTGAGGTATTTAAAGCTATTTATTTGAATATAATACATGTATACAAATAGACTGATAGATAGATAAATAGACAGATAATGCTTCATTTTGCACATCATTTTTGTTATGAAAACCGCATAAGTTTAACTTCTTAAGACGTTCTTTTGTAATGTCACCAATTCATTATAGTAATAATCTTTTAATAAATAATAGTAACTAATACACAGTTCTGCTGCGATGCCTCAGAGAGGATCTAGGCGTCGCCGTTGGCCCCGGTTGTCATGCAAAAACAACTAGTATAGTAGTAGTATATATTTATTGAAAACAGTCAGCTATGAACATACAAGTAATAGTATTATCTAAGTTCCCATACTTGTGAGAGATAAACCGTTTTCTAACAACTCTATTTAACTCCATTTCAGCCTATTCAATGGAATTCCCCCTCGGGCAAGCCAATTGAGGAGCGTTCTATCAAGAATAAAAGAGTATTCGTCGAAAGAAGAGAGAGAGATACTTTAGCAGTTCTCATTATACATAACATTAGAATTAGCGATGCAGGTAACTGGACGTGTAAATCTGGAGAACTTCAAGAGACTAGGGAGTTTATTGTAGGAGGTAAGATGTTTAAATATTTATTTAAATTATGCTATCAAATTTCACGCTATGTTGTGAAACGTGTAGGTCTTCAGCAATGTAAAATACAAGGACCATCTCATCACTTCTATTCTAATACGAGCAGTTGGAAAAGAGTGGTTATAATAATAGTTTCAGTAGTTTTGAAACTACTAAACGGATTTTGATGCGGCTTTTATTTCAGAAAGGTCTTGAGCAGACTTAAAATCTCACGTATGTTGCACACAATCGGTTGAGTAGAATCGGAGATATACTTATTATAGTCAAAACGTGAAAACCGACGTCCACGTGGGCAGAGCCGTGGTCAAAAGCTAGTTAATAATAAACAAATAAATATTCTACGACATTCTACACAGCGCTATTTAGACCAGCTTAAATTAATAAAGATAATATTTTGGTTTGATTACAGAAAAAGTAAATCTGCCTGTCAAAAACATCTCCACGGAAGGCGAGGAAACCAAGTCCATAAAATTAACTTGTGAAGCTGTCGGTTATCCTGCCCCAGTTGTAGTATGGTACAAAGGAAAGCAACCAATTTCAGGTAACTTTATCTAAATATGCGAATTGTGATGTGATAACATAAATAGGTATATAATCATACTAAACTATCTATATATAAGACTTCACGAGAGGGTGGAAGGCACGTTCATACGTCATATTCTTGAACTAGTGCTACTTGTAATGAGTGTAATATATTATAATGTTATTCATAGTTTGATTAGTATTAGAATTTTATCCTTCCTACCTCTTGATGTACAGGCTAACATAGTTTAAGAGGCATAAATATTTTAATATCAAAATTTTTGTAGCCGGCTATCATAACCCATCACTATTTTATTTTGTGTGTAAATTTTAAAATCACAGCAAACATTTGCGTAAATTTCAGATAAAGAACCACCCAAGAAATACGTGATCGGCGATGACCACTCATTAACTATCAAGAAACTGAATCACGCGGATGCAGGCCTTTACACGTGCAAAGTAAGGCAAAAGGTGCTCTCACATTATACGGAAAAGGCCGTTAAGCTTTATGTACAACGTAAGTAATAAGTTGATTTTTCCAGCTAGGTCAAAACTGAGTGTGAGTGAAATTCTTTTTGGTTCACCTTACACCCCGGCGTTTGAAGACCTAAGACGGTTTTTGTCAGTTCGAGACCGACATAACCGCCCCTGCGGTAGTATCCATGGGGATACCCGCAAAAAAAAAATTGGTCAAGACCGGGTATTTCAAAGTCTTACTATACATTGCACGAGTGCCTATATCGAAGGATCGAGTGTAACATTCCATCAGATCAAAGTCAATAATTTGATACGCATCGAATAGTTTCACAGCTTTCATGTATAAAGCGTCTAAAGTACCACTTCGTCGTGGGCACGACGCAACCCATTTATTGTAGTTGAACTGATTAAAACCATTTAATATGTCTGACGACTTTGTTATCAGATTTATCCGTAGTAGTTATTTCGGCAGGAGAAAACGTATCATTTTTTATACCACTTAGGTGGCAGACAAGCACAGGGTCCACCTGATGGGAAGTGGTCACCGTGGCCTATGGACGTGTGCAACACCAGGTGCGTCACACTCGCGCTGTCGACCCTGTGAAAACCTTCTAATGCCCTTCTTGAAGAACCCCATTATTATAACCACTAGGGAAAATCACGGCAGGGTGATCATTGCACAGCCTAAGCGTAAAATTTCTTTTATACCTTACAGTACATCATGTAAAGTAAACTACATAATCATTTTTTATGTAGTGATTGGAGATAATATGTATTATTGTTCTACGTTCAAATATAGAATTGTATTTATAGGTATTTCCCATTCCAAATACTTCGTATTACCACGGATTGCACTTTTGCCATGGGCGTGTAAATTAACTTTAAATAATAAGAGGCGTTTTCTACATCACTTCATCCAAATTCAACTTGTTACTAACAGAATTTAAGGTTTAAACACATATATTTGATTTATTCCAGATAAACCAATCATATACAGACAAAACGGAGATAACCAAATGATTTATCCTAACCAGAAATACAAGACTGAAGAAGTTTACGCCATTCTAAATGATACGTAAGTAATTATACTATAATTCCTAGGAACTACCTATGCTAAATGAAAAATTGCTATAAAGGTCGTAAACCAATGCTATAGTTTTATTTAAAACATCTTGCAATGTATTGACATCGCGAATGTCAATTAATAAATTATTTTCTTTTCATTAATCTTTCATAAAAGTGTTAATCTAAATTGATTATTCCTTATTAACGTTTATGGTGCAATTGTTCAAAATACCTAGCGTTTTACAATTTCCAATAATGTCATTTGGAATTAAATACTCTATTATGTTTGCAAAGCAAATAAAGGTTGATGATCATGTCAGGTTCTTATCTAAATATTACTTGTCATTCCAGCAAGAATATAACATGCAGCGCCATCGCACATCCTCCACCGGTGTTCGTATGGAACAGGAGACATGGAGGCTATGATGAAGCTCCAATCAACGATCCTGATACTGTAAGTACTACTACTATATAGTAGTACATATGTGTTGATTTAAAATTAACCTATTCTTAATTGCATGAAGTCGATCATTAATCGATTGGATGTTTTTGAAGCCCACCAAGATCTTCGTGGTCCAAGCTAACCCTAACTGCAAGCAGTCATACTTGCTGGTTGACAGACGAGACTCCAGATTTTCCTGTCTATAACGCTTTTTTTACATCTCCGAAGTCCTAAACAACCTCTTCTACCAGGTGATGGTAACTACGTCAGTTGACCAACGATCGAGACTTTGATGTAGGGTTCCTTCTTGGGGTTAGGAGATCACAAATCACTTCCGTGATTGATAAAATGGACCAAACTAAAGTGGATGGAGGCGGACTAATTTCTAGGGTCCATAATTGATTGGGCTATTTTAACCTACACGTATTTTGTCCACATGCTTGCTCCGGATACTTATAAAAACAAAAAAGCAGGTAATGTGATTATTTTTATGCGATATTAACTTTGTCATAATTCTTTGAATTACAGGTAATGACATCTGAAGATGGTTTAAGTTCAGTCTTCATCTTGAGACTTTACAATGATAGCTACTTCGGTGAATATAGGTGTTCGGCCACCAATAGCAAAGGCAGTGAATCCATCATCTTTCATGTCTCTCCAGGAACGAAACCCAATCCCCCGGATATCGTAAGTTTTGAAAGTTTTTTATCAAAAGTTGATGATATAGGTACCTAACTACCTACACATATTTCATACTTAAAAATTCGAATAAAAATTTGTGAAAAGTAAGTAGGTAATTCAGTAGGGTCCAGTTAGTAATTAAACAGTAAATGATCATCACTTTTGACGTTGACTAGATATCTAGTCAATGTCAAGTGATAGGTATGTATCTACTCAAATATACTTACATAATACGGGTGCTAGACATTATACAAATATTTGAACAATCCTCACATCCATTCGGCTCGATTAAGTGCATCTTGAAGATTTAAAATAATAAAAGAATGGCTTATTTACTCTGAACTTCACGAATTATATCACTAATCCGTTGGTAATTGCAGGTGTCTTTGGTCGAGGCCAATTACACGGAACTGACGTTCAACGTGTCTTGTTCGACGTGCGTCTACTTAAACCAAGAAGACTCAATGACTATGGATCCTACAGTGATTCTCGGTAAATATTTAATTAAGTAGGTTATGCCGCATACCATTTACTTAACTATTATAGGTACATCCACAATTCACCAGCTATATTTTTGTTCCCGCGTTACAGCGAACCTATTACCTTAATGTTCCAATAAAGCCTGTGGCCATAGCTTTACTTTACCCATGCCAAGGGTCGCGTAATAATTGATTTTGATCATCATGCAAACCATTAAAATTTTACTCCTTTAAAAATGTCTTTCCGAATTTTCAGGATACTCGTTCCAGTTCGTCGTAGCTAATAAAAGTTACGAACCCGACTGGACAGACAGTATCATGTACGAGGTCGATATTAACGGTGAAAACAGTGAGTACTTGTATTTATTTATTATAGTTTTGAAACTGATAATTAACAGTCCACTTTATAACTGCACCTATCAAGTCATGACAAACTCACAGATAAATATTAAACATCCACCTTCTCCAAGTTATAATATATATTATGTTTGATCCAACGTAATCAGTTACTGACAAGAGTAAAAACCTCCTCTAGCGGACACTTTTACCTCTCCGTAATCATGCTTAGGTAAACACTTCGTATACAGCAGCCGCTTTCTTTACCGCTGTGCCATTATGTCCGTCTGTTTGCATACGCATATTGACTTAGGCAATGCAGTCATGCCATATTCTTTACATCTACGTATTTATGAATGACAGCAACGCCTATCTCAAAGCAAGAAAGAGAAGCGTTATCTTTTTCATTGTCCAGGTTGTACAGGATTTCAGGATTCTAGCTGATAAGCATCACAACTAACAAAAACATCTATGATATACCAAATAGAAACAGTAGCTAAGAAAATAAGGAGTAGGAGATCCCAGACAAGTGCAAGCTATATATACCTACTAACGGAATTGGCATTCGGATGAAGAGAGACCTACTTTATATATACTACTATGCTTGATTTCTATCTGACGGTTTTATTTTTACAGGTACCCTCTACGTTGTGGGGCCATTAGACAATAGTACGACGTACCATGCGCAGGTCCGTACGCGTAACGCAGCTGGGTACTCCGAGTGGGTGGACGTCCCCGGTGAAGTAGCAACCTTAAACAGTGCTATCAAGCAAGCTGTTACAACATTATTGATCTGTGCTGCTATTATGTTTGTATGTCTCTTTTAAATTCCAGACTTCATTGTGACGTGGGGATATACTATTTTTTAACCCGACTTTTTGTCCGTTAAATCAAAGGTCGCAATGATTGTGATTATAATTTCTAAAAAAATGATTTAAATAAATTTCAGTAATTTGTGAAGAAAATCGTATTGTTACATCTTGTTCAGTGTTGTATACTAATTATAGTTTAAATGTAACCGATGCCAAATATTCAGCCAAATCATTCCATTTTGTATCTTTTTGAAAATAATTTTAAGATTCTTATCCCCATGACATTCCAAAATGAAATGTAGATAGATAATATTTAATTTAAACAAAATAATTGTCTATTAATGAAGTTTTGAACATTTAAGTGTTCCATTCTCAATGCAGTCTAAAGATAATACTTTTACTTAACTAACCATAATATAGTACGTATACTTAAATAATATTTATATGAATTTGGGTGGTAATTGTAGTAGAAGAATTCACGCATAGTATTTTTGTTTATTATGCATTATTCATGTATTTATTTCACTGATGGCGAGTTAGCTTTAAAACCATGTATTATATGGATACTAACAGGCACGAGCTTTGTTAACGACCTGTATGTGTTATCTTGTGAAAAAAAATATAATTACAAGAAAAAAACAATATTGAGATTGACGGATGAAGTGATCATCGAAATCAATCAGTGTGTATCAATTAATCAAATCAATTGTAATATATATCCGTCACTATATTAGGATTTAAATGAAAATACGTTACAGTTTTATATATAAGGGTAACAAAGTATAATAACGTCTTGCTTGTTTAATAACGTCTTGTAAGGCAAGGCTATACCTATTAAAATACGAATATCAACATGCATAATATTATGGAAAAAATCTTTGTCGTCAAATCTGAGTACAAGCTGTAGGTAACCTAGTACGAATACATAATGATCTTATTTTTATACCTGTACTCTAAACAAAAATATTAAAATTTGCTTTTTTTTTTCATTTATTGATTTTTTTACTTTTTACAGTAAAATATCGTTTCTCGTATAGTTTGAATTAAGCCTACATGAACGTCAAACGTTTGTATAAGACACAAATGTATAACATTTTATTATTCATATATACTTAATTCTGCTTACATTTAAAACAAAAATAAGAATAAATATATATTTATAGGTACATGTATATATAAGTATTGCAACGTTAGCGTTTATAATAATTTCAAATATTTCGTATTAAATTATTTACTTTACAATCAATAATCACTTGCAGTCAACTAAATACAACTTGTAAATATACCCGTATATTTTATAACTTTATATTACCTTATTATTAGTTTTAAGTTATTGAAATTAAAAAAGTTTTTGGAGTTACGAGATCAAGAAAAATTAGGTACCTAACTAGTACGTCTAATTTCATCAAATTCAAAGTAAACTAAACTAGGTCTGCACGTTTCATTGAATTTAACTTACTTATTAAATCGAGTTTAAGTTCATTTATGATCACATTTTTAATCATTGATGAAATCCGCTCTAAGATAATTATTGTACCCAAATTCCAAACCTTACAATTTTGTAGTAACACTTTCTTAACTGCGGTCCATTAATAGGTCCCTTTAAGCCTAAAATAAGTATACTCCAAAAGTATAGCCATGAATGTGTAGTTGGAACTGATATAATATTACACTATAATATGTATGTACCTATATGCGTAGATGAAAAGTGTTAAGTATAATTTTAAGTTATTGTCGTTGCGTTATAGAATTAGAATAATTTTGAATGTTTATAAAGTTGAGCTCTAAACATTATAAATATCTACATTTATACTGAAACTGTTTCACACTAAAGTCTTGATAAACTATGTCTTTCCATATTTGCATTATTTTTTTTTATACTTAGATCTGTGAAATATCATAATCGGTCAATTTTTAATGTCACGTATTGCCATGTTTTTTGCAGGAAGACTGATTATTCTATTGTATATTGTTTCCTTTTGTATCGCTTTGCTAGGTAAAACATAGATAGGTTAACCTTATATGGAACTAGAGGCGAACGATTGATTGTATCAAAAAATGCCAATATAAATTTGGCAAGTGCATTGACAATTATAACATAACTGAAATCATTGCTCCTAAATCGTCACTAATACGCAAAGTTGAATATTACTTGCAAAATTAGCTTAAGAAGCTTTTTACCACTGTTGTAAAGCGTGTGTTAACTTCGTCAGCGTATTCACCAACATGGAAAACCTTTTCATACACATTCATACAATTTATAAGTAGTTGAATAAAATAATTGTTTTATAAAATGTTTATTACCGTTTGTAACACTAATTGTATAATATCAGGTATTTCTATTGTGTACCAAAATAATATTGTCGGCTATTATGAGTTTAATATAGGTACACCTTGTTATGTTAACTACATTGGTATTTCTGCCTCAAATAAAAATGGTTTATAAACATTTCAAATAATTTTATTTCATCAAAATAAATAAAAGCAAATTAAAAGTAACACACGTTTATTCGGCATAAACAATAAGTTTTATTAAGACTTAGAGAAAAATTTAAAAACTTAACACTATTATCAGATACTATAACGAATGCTGTGTGTGCAGCCTGCAACCCAGTAAACCTGATCATTGACAGACGAGGCTAGGTTAGGATTAGGTGTAGGTGTAGGTCTCGGGATAAAGGGGTCAGAATGGAGTCACTTGATGATGCAATGATAAAATAAAGCAAATTAATATATATAGAGTGCAAGCTATGCATGCAACCAGGATTTGCGCTTCAAATGAAGATGAAGTACTTATTCAATAGATACAACAACAAATTAACAATAAATTTTAATTTTGCATAATTTGAACACATATTTTCATTACAAACTATGGATCATTTTCGATGAAAATATATTTCAGTTGGGGACATTTCTGTAAACGACACAAAGTTTTGAATGCCTAAAAATGATAAACTTGGACGTGAACCTCATAGTATTCGAAATATTGTTAGTTCGTCTCCTCTTTATTATTTCACCATTCTTATAGCGAACATACAAACAAATGATACCACCAAAATTCCACCCGCAAAAAATATACCATAAAAAGTAGAATTGTTCACGTTATCATCATTAGTCGAAGGTTCAGGTTCTACCGCTACTTCAGCTGTCGTTGTAATCTCTTCTTCTTCTTGAACTGTTGTTGAAATGAAGATTGGATCAGACCAAGGAGACACTCCAACTTCATTCGTAGCACGAAGACGCACCCAGTATGAAGTTTCTTCTTCTAAGCCCGTCAATGCGACTAAGAATCCTGTAAATGAAAAAGGTGGAATCAAGATCTTCAAGGCCCAAGTCAACCTCACTTGCTAGCCCATACACTTGCTGATTAATGGACGTGGATCTAACGCAGGCTTTCCTCTCAGAGCTAGGAGTTATTCTGTAAATACCAAAATAATCCAAATAAAGAGAAAAAGCAGGTATGCCAACTCTGGGCTTTTTAGGCACAATATTTCATTTAGTTTATAATCTCTGTTTTTGCAATGTTTGACGTACATGTTACGTAATACTTGCATTTACCGGCTGCGTCCCACTAAGTGTGTTCAACTAGCCCATTGAGAAGTTTCTCTCTTTGTGTGTAACATCACATTATACCCCGTCCCTAAACTGTGTATCATGTCCATTACATTCAGTTAAGTACGATATTACATAAATTTACCTCCTAATTCCGATTGCACTACATCATCTTGTTTTATTTCAGTTTGCTGGCTTCTCCTCCAAGCAGCCTCTTTTGAGTATGCTTTTTTCTTATCACCATTTGAATCCTGAATATACTGTACATCAAAGGCTGGAATAAAATTAATTGTTTAATTAATTTTATTTGTTCAATTTGTTAAAAAAATATCACTAGGAGCAAAAAATCATTGCATGTATTTACATACACTTTACAGTCCCCATTCCAAACTTGATCTTTTTGATCAAGTAAGGTCCACTGTTTTTATTCATTTCTAAGCCGTAAAATACGAAATTTGTAGCAGAGGTACCTAATTGACGTGAGTCGGTAAATAATTACAAGTCTTTACGATGTAGCAATGAAAAGAAGCATTTAAGCTTTGGGTTCAAAATGAAACTGATTGCACTGTAGGTATAGGACACCTCTGCCCTTTGGTAATAAGCAATTAATAAACTTACCAGTTACTGGAAACACAATTTCTTCATACCATGTCACATTAAACTGCACCACTTTACCGCTAACGTCCGATATTTCCACCTGAAACCAAAAAAATATTTGAAAAGAAGACTGCGATGAAAGAAAACAAATTAAATTTCAAATGTGCATAATTTTTGCACCCACGCCTGTAGCAAATAGATAAGCAATATCAATTTTGTGTAAATCACCATCGCCATCCATTCCCAGATGCGTTCAAAGTATGCACTTTGAAGTCCGTAGTCCGTAGTGTTTTTAATTTATTTGACGTTGACGATGTTTTGCAACAGCATAATATGAATGTAAATGTATTTTCATAGCAATAGTTGCATTGATACGTTGAAATAGTAGCTCATTTGTCGGGTAGTTATTTTCAAAAACCATTTATTGCCCGTGGTTCACCCGCATTAACTGAGTGAATGAGCTATATTGGTGGCAAAAAATTCAGAGTTGAAAGCTGGATTAGGATTGAAGATTAATCTCTTATATTTAGTGTATGTGTAACTCGTATATCAAATTATTGTGAATACTCTCTATTTAAAAGTTTCTACTTATACCTCATCAATTTTACTAGGTCTCTCAATCTTCAAAATAGTGAAATATTTTTCTGCACTGCCTTGATCGTTCGTTGCTACACATTTGAACCTGTGTTGCAGTGTCGTTGAATTTGCTATTACTGTGAGTACGGCTTCATTTTTATCTTCGGTATACTTGATTTGTTTCTGATTGAATTCGAGTAAGGAATCATCTGCTAATTCTTTAAACAACCTGTATGTGGGTGTAGGGAAACCTTCAGCTGAACAGACTATGTCAACTCTGAAATAAATAGTATGATTAGTTAAGAGTGTTATTATAATTATAAGTCAATAAAATTTCTAGAACTGCAGTACCGACTTACCGACGTTCTGATGAAATCAAGTTCAAAAGCAGTGTAAAAAAATAACTGCACTGACATTGATAGTTAGAAAAATAATTCATACATAGAAAGTACAAACTAGAATTAAGTTGTAGATTAATGTAATAACGTAATTTGGTGGAATTAAATCCAAGGTGAATTTAATAATGAGCAAATTTGATACTGTAGGAGAGTACCTATCTGTTGGAAAATTAGGCTAAACATAGGTACATGAAAAAATTTTGCTTATTTAGGTATTGTTTTTATTTACGTGGTTCATTTCATAATCATCTTAAAAGTAAAAGCTCGGAAATTGGTTTGGGAATATGAGATCGTTGATAAACATTAAATTTAAACTCACTCTTGATTAATCTTTGCATACACATTTGTTTCATTGCCACCTTCAAAAACTGGTTCATCTGTAATAGAATATAGTACTACTGTATAATAATTAAAATGCCAATATTATGTTTAACTTTACTATGTTATACGATGTCACAATCTCTCAGGACTACAACTACAAGTACAACACTGTACTACTAAATAAAGCGAAACCTTTGTAACATCTAGCTACCTATTTAGATTGCATAAGATGAGTGAGGAAGACATTAGTTATGTTTTTATATAGGAACTCTACTGCGCAAGTTTACTCAACGTGATGACATCAATATAAAGAATCCGGGTAAACGATAGACGTTTATGATATTATTGATGTAACTTGTTCAATCGAATTGAGAGCCTAAAAAATATTAAAACTTTTTCTAAATCAACTGCTGAATGTGAAGTATAATGTAAACCAAAACCTCTCCAATTTGAAACTGCCGGGTGTTGGCAACGTAGCTGAGTTACGACTAAATTGGTTGATGTTGGATACTTATCATCAAGGGAGGTACAGAGATCTGTGATACAGACGGAAATATCCTTAAGCCTTCGATAGGTTACTATGGCTGGTACCTCCGCCTTTTTAAAAGAGAGTGAACTCTCCTCCTTTCTAGAGAGCGTGTGCGAAACAAGAGAATGCAGCCTTTTCAGACATATTCTCGTAAAGAAAATTTTAAATTAGATTTTCTATTTCGCGGTTCAACACGGCATTTAAAAAAAAGAAGTTAACATAATTTATCTGTCTGCACTTATCCTAATTATTTATTTGGTGTTCTGAGCAACACATCATTGTGATCAATATATACCTGTCAAATGCCTTCTCCTCAGTCACTCTGTTCCTTGCCATATCCTCTTTCACAAAAAAGTATCCAGGTTTCTTTGTTGATAAATGACGGACCTATCGAAAAATACTTACAGTTAATATTCAAGGTAATATTGTGCATTTTCGTGTAACTGCAGTCTTCTACTTGTGTACTTTCTTGTATGCTGACGCAGGAGTATAAGCCACTATCTTCTGGCTCCAGAGATGTTATAGTGAGCAGACCTTCAAAACCCTGGATGTTGTACTTTGTCATTACCCTATACTTTGCTGAGCTATCATCATCTAGAAAAAAAAACATAAATAACTTATTTATTTAGCAAATTTAGCAATAAAAATAACCAGGTACAAACATACATATACGGCACGTCTTTTTCTCTCCATGGTAGGCAGAGATAACACCCCGCCATTTGCTTCTATACAGGTTTATACGTATGGACTAAGAGCCCATGAATCCCAGACCTTCGTTATTTTATAAAAGCTGAAAGTTTGTCAGCGCATGCTCCCAATACAGGTAAGAACGATGGCCCATTATGAAGTTCGGGTCATAGTGGCTTTGGCAGATAAACGGTACTAAAGTGTAGCAAGCGCAAGGCAGTGGGTGCAAGTGAGACGGCGAGTCAGGTTTATTGCGATCCCTCACTGCGCATGTATTGGCATTATATAAATGGAATTATAATTCTAATTGTATAATTCCAATACATGGGCTGTGAAGGATCGCAATAGACCTGACTCGCCATGTCACTCACACCCACTGCCTTGCGCTCGCTCCTACAGCTACCCTTTAGTACCGTGTATCTGCCAAAGCCACTATGACCCAAACTTCATAATGGGCCATCGTTCTTACCTGTGTTGGGAGCATGCGCTGACAAACTTTCAGCTTTTATAAAATAACGAAGGTCTGGGATTCACGGGCTCTTGCTCTAGTATAAATATACGTACATAGAAATAGTAAAATAAAAACAGTGCCTACATAATAAACAGCGCATTCCCGAGACCCACGAAAAACTATTTATTCTTCAATGTGGGTAGCCCATGTGCTATTCTAGACTATATTCTATATAGGTGCAAAATTTCATCAGTACATGGTCAGCTGTTCTCGCGTAATTGAGTAACAAATGTTCATCCTTACATCAAGGTTTCGCATCCTTAAAAGTAGTAAGTTGAGAAATAGTAACTGCAGCAGTACCTACATAGGATATGCATGCGGGAGTGCCAATGACATTCTAAAGACTGATCTTTAGGGACTGGACTGAATCGCCGAAGGACCCTGGTCGGACTGCACTTTTTGACTACTAATAGGTGCTTAAATTTTATCGTTATGCTGCTTAGGATAGTCAAATAAACTGTTTGCCAAAACAAATTCAAGAAATACTACCACTAATCCTAAGTTCTATTAGGTGTAGATACATTCATTTCTTCATTTACTTCTTTACGGATAGGAATCTTGGCTAACGTAGTACTTAACCCAACATAATATGTTCAACAACTAATTTCTTTGACTTTTTTAACGTTAATATGATAACAGAAGCACAACCAAAAGACATTTTCTATGGACCATACTGACCATTTGTATGTCGCATGTAACTCAAAAGTCTAAAGAAGCTACCTGTAATAGTTTCTCCATTTCTGTTCCATACAAGTCTTGGTTCAGGTTCTCCCTTGGCTTGACATGACAATGTAATAGACCGTCTAATATCTGCTGTCACTTCAGTTGCTATGTCCACGAATTCCGAAGGCTCTGTTGATAATGACTTTATGATAAATACAGGAATCAAATTATTAAGCTATTGTATAGCTTTTATTGCGGGCTTCGAGGGGACCGAGTCAAGAAATTCTGTAACAAAAATAAAAACCTAACACCTTCCATTGTCGCCCAAGTTTCACCCTTATTTCAAGTGTAGTAACAATCATAATTGAGTGACTTTTTGAATGATTGAACGGAAATGTGGCACGTTCAAAAAGTCACACAAACCTACCACTAGCGACGCAACGCACAGCGGCGAGTAGTGTCACTACAATAGTGAACCAACAATTTATTGAAACAATCGAAGTTACATTATAAGTCGATGCTACAACGAAACCAATACCTTGCAAAAAAATCGGCACAACGCCATCTATCGAGCACGCGTACAACTTTACAAATACATATATAGTTAGTATTTTATTTTATTATTTTATTTTAATTTATATCGCATACCTACTTAGAATAATTAAGGTATTGAACAGTTCTATGCGTATTGAATAAAATGGTGTACAATAGTTTTACCGCGGCAGTCTCCAAATGCCATACATTTTTTTTTTCCTGTATGAAAACCTAACCTAACTGCGTATACTGCTACTTTAGGTCAAAATTAAGTGAGAGGATGGTATTTTCAGGGCCGAACCAGCTCATTCGTGCCACGTACACTAAGGAAAGCGAGCGATAACCATCCATCTTTAGCACCTCAAAGAAATATCATTAAATTATAATTTTAGAGATTAAACTAGTTTAATAGTATTACAATATGTTACAGAGATTTTCTTGTTTGATCCATTGATTTTTATACGAAATAACGACCGCTGCCTGTTCCGAATAAGTCCACATGCTCTGACAACTTCTTCAGAATACATTTTTTGGATTACTATCCCCAAACAAGTTACAGCGAATAACATATTTTTTCAACCAAATTAATTATCGTGTAAATGCCATTGATTAAAAATAAATGGTGGTAAAACTAGCTAGTAGGTCATTGACCATAATTTACTAGACACGGCATTTGAATAATAATTATATTATTTTTCATAAAATGAATCTGTTCACATTACTTCCTAAAAAAATATCAAAATGCAGTGGATGTGGAAGTGATTGTTTTTTTTGAAATTTGGAGTAATAGTTTCGACCTTCCAACTGAGGATTCTGAACACAAGGGTTAAAAAAAACACCAAGTGTAACTTGACCTACTAAAAATTCAAGACTACTCCTAAGTCTAGCACTTAAAACGTATTCAAAGTTTTATTGTTTCCACGCTATGCACAGTCTGAATTTTAATAAAATATTATTACGAGTGTTATCTGTTTATCATAAAATCTCAATTAAATTACAATTTAAAGAAGTAGGTACCTATCAAAAACATGCTAAGTATACGATAATTGTTTTTTTTTATTTTCATTAGGTACCTACACTTTTAAATTGCATTGTTTTAAATATACTAATTAACTATTTTTCTAAAGATCATGCCAAATTTGAGTTTTTATGACATTAAAATTTTTGAGGTACCTAGATATATTTTACGTTGAAACAAAAAATGTGCGACGACACATGATAAGTGATTTTTAAAGATATACCTACCTACCTGTAAACTTAGCATAAATAGCACTGCAAACTTTTGATTTGTCTAAAGTTTAGATTCCCGTACTACGGTATTTTATATGGACTTAGATATATCGATATACTGTAAGTACATAACGAGTACATACCTATAACACACAAAGAGACATCTTTGGTATTATCGCCAGAACGACATTGGTACACGCCAGTATCTTGAACCTCAGCTTTTGTTATTGTCAAGACGAGGGCCGGAATTCGACCTCTGAACACTGGCACGAAGTGTTCTTGTGAAAAAATCCTGCTGCCTGGAATACGCTTGACAACACTTCCGTTCGGATAAATCCATTCAACCTGAAATAATAACAACTTTCAAAATACTGACAACTAATTACAAATAGAAACAAATTTTGGTCCTTACAGGAAATTATAAAATTAAAGTTTTCTTTTTGCTTACACTCTCATGGGATTTTTAAGTAGGTATGTCCTGTTTATTACGGTAATATCTGTTGGCCACGGCTCCGTTCGCGTGGACATCAGTTTTCGCGTTATTTGACTAAGATATCTCCGTTTAATCAACCGATTGTGATCAAATATGCGTTACATTTTGAGTCTACCCAGGACCTTTGTAATAAAAAAACCGCATCAAAATTCGTTCTGTGCTTTTTACGTTCATCGCGATAGCGATGGACGTCATGGGTTTAATTTTTATCTCAAAAGCGTAGTATCTTTCCCAAGTTTCTTTTTCCTTCTCACATATTTTTTATACCACTTAGATGGCAGTCGAGCACAGGGTCAAAGAGGAGGCGGCCTATGGCCAGACATGTGCAACATCAGGGGCGTCTTAAATATTTGCGTTGCCGACATTTTTGCCGCTAAAGTTGATGTTGTTGATATACCTGAAGATAATCAAACTGATACGGGATTGTTTCCAAGGTTTGCCACAACTGCAAATGCAGCCTGCAGCAGAAATTCGTATGTTAATAAGAAAATATAAAATCACGTGTCTCGGACATATTGCATTGTGTGTGCTGATTAGTGCAGTGGTACCTATCTAAGGGACAAAAATGAAAAGCAAAAACAATTCGATATTTTCCTCATCTGATGTCATCTATATTTATGATGAAACTATAAGAGGTTAAAATTGTGCTCATTGAATAAATTTACAAAATAACTATTTATACCTATATTAGAACATTCAACATTCATGCGTTGTACATGAGTAGAGTAAAATGTAGGTATATGTTAGGTAAACGCATACCCACACTAATATCCGCAAAATTTTAGGTTTTTTTATTAGAAAGCTTTTTACCTACTTAACTTATAGTCACAGTTGTGACGCTTGTAACAATGAAATTATGTGTGATATTTTCCAAAAATAAAAACAAAATACCTATTTATGTCTACTACAATGTAGCAGGAAATAATAATGCAAAAATCGCATGTGGCCACATGTCAATGGCTACTTTTGGCTGAGGGTTCCAGTAGGTACTGAATTAATTTCGTCTGTACACGTGTACAAGGAATGTATGATTTTATGTATATATATCTCTCTACATAGTCTCTCTATCTAAAGCGGGATCTTGTGCTAAACAACTTTTTTCTTTCTACTGCTAAATTACTGCTGCTTTGGCGCAGCGACCAGAAAAAGACCAGACTTATTTTTCTAATTACGTGCACATCAAAATTTTACCTAACTTTTTAGCATTTAAATCTTGGTATCTTAACAATGCTTGACTTTTATAGTATACTAGCTGATGCCCGGGGCTCCGCCTGCGTGGATGTCGGATATCTTTTTTTTATCAAATCTCCGGTTCTACTTAACCAATTGCCTTTGATTGCAATTACGGCAATTTTGAAGTCAGACTAAGAGACTTCTCCAATAGAAAAAACTGCATCGTAATTCGTTCAGCAGTTTTTGTATCCATTCCGAACAAACTGACAAGATTGCAAAAACTGTGTTCAGAGGCGTTCATTAAAAATTACCCGAGTGTTTTTAATGCACGAAAAATATGATGATCCTAAGTGTGTTCAGTAGTCATGGAGGATGAAGGCATACTGTTGGATAGTATCCTGAACATTTACCTAACTATATAATATAAAATTTCAACCAAAAAAACCGACGACAACGATTAAAAATGGACCTACACGGTAGCCCCAGTTTTCAAATGAAAAAAGAAATCAAAATCGGTTCACCCAGTTGAAAGTTCTGAGGCAATGAACATAAAAAATCTAGTAGAAATGAAAACCTCCTCCTGTCTTGCAGTCGCTTAAAATGGATAAAATAGAATGGTTATAATTATAAACCTTCAACTTACCTTTTGATTTCTATTGGAAGCTTTGCAGTTCAAAGTTTTGTGTTCCCCGGCTTTTAGGAAGCCTAAATCTCCGTAAGTTACGGGCTCTATTGTTAAGCCATGCTCCGGTTTGCCATATACTAGAGAAGAAAATAAACAATTAAGAAAATTTTATTCGGTAGCGGGGGCCGGGTCCTCCACGCGATGGTCGCCTCGGCCCTTTCCGGGGTCGAGCGGGGCATTTTAGCACAAGGTCAGCCAGGGTGCGAGATAACGTGCGGTTTTTAGTCGGTTCGAGTCTGACAGCTGCGGCAATCAGAATGCGGTAAAACAAAGAAAATTAAAAGGAAGATTTAAATTAATTTTTAAAAATGAAAAGTTTAGTTTTTAGTTTTTACAATGTATGTACTTAATATACCTAATTATGTGGTAGGTAAACTAAATTGTACCCAAATTATCTGTGGAGAATAGAACGTTGTGTTTTTCAAATTAATTAAAACATTAATTAACTTTAAAATATGGAAATAAAAATTATGTTTATTTTTATTTTCAAATTTACTTAATTGCACTAAAATCTTCTAAAGGTGGGTCCTACGCTAGGCGAGCCGAGCACGAGCGAAGCACAAGCGGAGCGAATTTTAATTGAAATTAAACCTCGTTCGAGGCTTGTAAGTCGGTCCACACTAGACGAATTTGTGTTCGGCTCGTGCTCGGCTCGCCTAGCGTAGACCCACCTTAAGGTTTTATTTGTGTAATAGGTGTTTAATTTTAATAATGTTTAAAACGCAAGCCAAATGATAAAGTTTGAAATTAAATTAAATTAGTGAGTTAAATAAAGAATGCATAAAATATAAATGCAGAAAAGAATTATGATAATGTAGGTACCTAATATTAAAAAATATAACCCAGGTATTTTTTAATATTAGGAAGTGCATACCTACATCACATCACATACCTGCTCTATAGAACATGTATACAAAAACTATCACATAGAATAACCACTTCATTTTAGTGCTTCGAAATTTAAATTTTGAACTATTAACACATTTATTTGATAAAAAAACACTAACAGGCCCTTTCGTCCCGCGACGCTGCTCGAAATGAAAGTGCGCTCGTGTAGTATGTATAAAAATTGTTTAATAGGAAGAATTAATTAATCCTAATGAACCTCACTGCGTGCAATGTCATTAGTGAGGAAGTGTCACTTACTGTAGTTACCGTGGAATATTAAAAAGGTCACTATATTATAGTATTAGGTAACAATATGCTCCAGAAAGCTAAACAGTATAAAGCCACAACTTGGGCCTATATTACATCGTGAAGCAGAAAGTCTGCTAGCCGAGATGCCTCTAAAGGACCTGGAAGCGAGAGCCCTTGCTCATTGTACCAATAGCGCCAGTTTGAGATCGGTCCAGATTGAGGGGCAGGTGCTCATGGAGGAGTGAAACGGACTACTTGGGTAACACAGCAATAGCGGTAAGACCTTTCGTGATGATGAACTTATGCGCAGATCAAGACCGCACAAAGTTGAGGAGGTAAAGCCGAAAAGTAGACCCTTCTTTTTTTATCGTGCGGAAATCCCCATGGATACCACCCCCGTCGGCCATCGGGGGTGGTTATGTCGGGATCGAACCGACTAAAACCGCACGCCGTCTCGGGCCTTAGTAACCGGGGTGTAAGGTTACCCAATAGGCCGTCCTGTCACCCAACCGTCGGCGCGCAGACAATCAGCTCGCCCCCCGCTCGCTCCCCACTGTGCCATCGGCCGGATTGGCCGCAGGCAGCAGCGTCTCCCGTGGCGAGTGGGAGGCGTTGCCCAGGTGCACCACGTGGAGGTTCCGGCCCGCACCCAGCCGAAAAGTAGACCCTAGGGTCCAAAACTCAGATGTTATCGGGACACAATACTGCACCTATGTCTTAAGATGTATATTTATATATCTCTCATTTTTACAAATGTGATAGTAAAACTCTTGTTTCAGTATTCCACATAGTTTTTGCGGTATACAACTTAAATTACCAAATTTGATCAAAAAAAAATGAATAGGAACACTACTTATTCCTATATTATGACATAATATACCATTTCATTTAATTCTTTCTCTTAAGTTTCTCACATTTGTAATAAAAATAAGCCCTATACATTTAACTTATTACACAAGAACATTCGATTTTAACGTCTCAAGAATACACTGTACGCTATGTTTACAATTGCACCTATCTTAATATATATAAATCTCGTGTCACAATGTTTGTCCTCAATGGACTCCTAAACCACTTAACCGATTATAATAAAATTCGCACACCATGTGCACTGTGCAGTTCGATCCAACTTGAGAGATAGGATAGTTTTTGAAACGGATTTCGACATCCACGCGGGCGGAGCCGCGGGCAACAGCTAGTAGAATATAAATATTTGATATCATAATTCTACTCTATAGCGTACAAAGTCCATTTAATAGAATGTCATGAATGTGAAGGAAGTTATATTCCTATTCGATACTGAATATCTAACAGTGGTAGTTACAATATTTATCATAACAATAATAATACTGTGCTTGACGTCTATCAGTTGCCTTCAGTCGATAAAATTTTACATCCGGATGGTTCAAAGTACATTCCCAATTGCAATTTATATTGATCGTAGTATTTTCCATTATTATGCGGTACCTACGCCGGAATTATATCTGTTATTATTTTTTTCTTAGTATACCTATTATATTCTTACATACAGAAAAATATATACCTACTTAAGTAAACTTTTGACCTGATCCATTATAAGGTGCAAAATTATATTTGCAGTACGTTATTCATTAAATTTTAATGTCTATTTAAAATTATGAACTATCCGTTGCGTCATAAGCATAAATCAACCCATGTGTACATCATAAATTATTCACGACACAACTAAGTAGATATCACTCATAAAATGTAGAAGTGTCGTATTAATCATCAATGTAATTAAAAGGCTGAGCGCTCATTAGAGATAAGACAGTCATAACACAACCTGGGGTTCTACAGAAACATACGAAAGTGCGCATTCTTAGAACAAAACAAATATGTCTACATGCCGTATACCGAAAAAAAAGCAGGTAGCTTTTTTTTCGGTATACGGTTCGGTAAAAGAAAAAAAAGAAAAAAAAAAAGAAAAAAAGAAAAAAAATCCGAGTAATTATTATTCCTCCATGCCTGGCGGATCCTCCACCAGCGCTTATCGGAACCGATCTGCGTGCGTAATTGGTGCAGGTAGTACCTAGGTCTCGAGCTTCTATATGATATGCCAAACTAGGACCTAAATTAATAGCAACCCATTAATGTCCCCACTAGGACTAACTAGGACCTTATTCAGTAAAATTACGTTTTTGAAACGCGTGATTTCATAGCTTACGAACACTTATAGATATTAATTTGTCAAAATTTAATTGAAAATGAATCGAAATATAAGTGATTATAGAGATAACATTTAAAACCTTGCGTGTGATTTAAATGTTATCATCATAAATCGAGGGACTCCAAGCAGCAGAACGGCCGGCATTTGCCGCAGGCGGCTGCATCTGCCCTACGAACGAGTGGTAAGCGCTGCCGTCTCCGTTGGCGGGTTACACCGCGTGGAAGTATCCGAAATTATCACCCCCGATGGCCGAGGGGAGTGGTATCTGCGGGGGTGTCTGTCCAAAAAAAAACATCTGTCTGTATGACTCATAACTGCATGTATAAAAATTCCATCATTTTTATCAACAGTACAAGTTACATTGATCTTTGGCTTTCCTTGAACGACAATATCAATTTAAGAGGTAGCAGACTGCTTTATATTTGAAGTATAAATATAGGCATATATACCCATATATTTAGTCTCAATTGCAGATGATAACCGGGTAACCTAGTAATCAATTTAGGCTAACTGAAATATTAACGCGATTTTAAAACAAAACTCGTATGACTATTGTTTATTTTGAACATGCAACACAATACGAGTAGGTATGTGTGCCAATTCTTGCTAAAAGAAGGAACATTTAGTACGAAGTAAGGAATAAAACTACATTGAAGAAACATAGTAATTATTAAGTCGGAAGTCACAATAATTTAGATCAGTGACACTGTACACTTATGTACTCACAAATGACGTGGCTTTCTATTGGTAAAAGAATTTTTACATTCTGTTCAGTAGATCCAGAGATTACCCCCTACAACTTCACAAACTCACAAACTTTACCTCTTTATAATATTAAGTAGGTATAGATTATATCTACATATCGTATCGTAACGACGAAAGTAATTGTTTGTACTTAATTGTGATTACTACTTATAACAGAAATTTGACGACAATAATAATGCCTAGTAAAACTCGAACGAGTTTATGTAGCATTATACTTACCTAAGGTCTAACTACTTTGTAAATTTCTGTTATAATAAATTTAAAAAAACATATATTATACGAATGAGGATACGAAATACATATTTAATAACGTTCCGTAAGCGACCGAAAACTAATGTTTATGATGATTAATTAGAGGCCATACATACTTTTCAACACAAAAACGAAGCTATGCTTTTGGATTATTATGATTTAACGACTATCAACAAGACTCATTAATTTTGTTATTTAAATTTAAAGGACTAACTGCCGCACTCAGAGACGTTTAACGGATACTTAAGTTGTTCCTTAGTAAAATTTGAAAAAAGTTACCACTCAGAGTCAGTTAAGGATTCATTAACACCCCTAATGACACTTTAAAGTTAAGTGATACAAAACCCTTACTTAACTTTTAAGGATTGATTTTTACATCTAAAAAACAGAATTATCGTGAGGAAATCCTCATGGATACCCACCTCGTGGCTAGCCGTGCCCCAATTAGGTCTTTACCTATGAAATTGCCGTTATGTACGAAAAAAATTAAACGATTTTATTTTCATGTATTTTTATTTGTATTAATCGAAGTAGTAATTACCCATACAATCAATGCATCTTTGCCAACGCAGCGGCAGTTTATTGATGCGGTGAGCTTCTAACCCCAGTTCTTGCAACTTGGAGACCGTCTGCTGTGCAGTATAAGGTCGCACATTGTCGTGTAGGAGCAGCGGAGACGAGCGATTGAATGCTAGTTGCAGATGTACCAGTTTCTTCATCATTGTGTTCAGTTCTTCACAGTATACATCTGCAGTAATGCTCACCCCGTTTGGTAAGAAGCTGTAATGAATCACACCGGGCGCTAGACCACCAAACAGTCACCATCACTTTTCTAGGGGTAAGTTTTCGTTTAGGGCATTGTTTAGGTGCTGAACTAGGATCCAACCAACTTGCTGAGCGCTTGCACAGCGCTTAAACAGAATTCTATTTCATCGCAACTAACAATATCGTTTTAAAATTCCTTTATTTCTGTGTCTGTTGAACAATGCACAATAATTTGACGTTGGCTATATTGACATTGGCAGTTGTCAGTGATGCCATAGAATAAAAGAGTCCAGATGTTTTATTATCAGTATATGAAAATAGGTATTTAATTTCATCTATATATAAAAACTAACAGTAAAAGAACGGATTGCAATTTATATTACTATAAATAAAAGTTTTTAATATGTTTAATATTATTTTTCTACTTTTTACTGTTAACGCTTTTTAGGTGTGGCTACACCGACGCCTTATCGATGCCCTATCGATACTGTGATTTTGTCACTGCACCGCTCTACAAAACTTAAAGTTGTGATTAACTAAAGTACCCTTAAATTATGACTCTGGGATGTTCCATCAATTAACAGATTTAATGATAATTAGTTAAGTATCATTTAGGACTAATTTAAGGAACCTTTCTGAGTGCGGCAGTAAAAGAATAATTGATTTAATGTTAGGTAGTACACTGCCCTTCAGAGATTACATTACACCCACCATTTTATAGAGTTCAATCACTCACACACTCAAACGGAATTTCAGAACCAAATAGGTACTACCACTCCAGACTAATCTTATTAAAATACTAGCGACCCGCCCCGGCTTCGCACGGGTGCAATGCTGATACTAAATTAGCCTTAGTATATGATGCATGTATTATACATATAAACCTTCCTCTTGAATCACTCTATCTATTGGAAAAAACCACATCAAAATCCGTTGCGTAGTTTTAAAGATTTAAGCGCACATAGGGATATAGGGACAGAAAAGGCGACTTTGTTTTATACTATGTAGTGATGAACAAAATGTAAAAACTTTGAAGATATAGGATAATACTAATCTATTTATTAATTGTATAGATTAAAGTGTCCGAAACACTTAAGCCTCCACAGATATATCTCCCAAGGATTTTTCTTAGTTCTGTGACTATAACTAATTATATTGATAATTGCACATTCAGTGACCACTAATAGGAAAATTTATTATTAAAATTACAAATACAATTGTTTTTACCCGCGAAGCAAAAGAGTGGTTTTAATTAATACTGTGTTGTCCAGCACAAAGGCATTTATGTTTAAGGTTTAATTTATTTTTAGCAAATGAACACCAGAAAAGTGAACTAAACTGTAATGTTAATCTAATAAAAAGTAAATTTATAAATCTATTACAAAGTTGTGGCATCATAGTCAAAAAATAAAATGATCTTATTTCTGGTGATAACATACAACGCATCACTTTTTGTTGCGGACGTTAATCATTCAGGCACTGAATAAGTGAAATACCTTTCCCTTTTTTTATATAGGATACGTCAATTTGACTTCACCTCGCCTGATGGTAAGCTGAAGGTAAAGCCTCAGGAAAGAGGGTCACCATTACATACACGTACCATGTTAAAAATGGTGGCACTCAGCTTGACGGCCTCATCAAAAGAGGATTGTCGTCGCAGCACCGCGTGACACCCACCGGTCCCACTAATGCTGCGACAACAATCCCCCCCGGCTATGCACTTGGTGACCCCTGAACGCAATCCAACCGAGATTGGATTACTATGGAAGGTTTTTCGCTTCTTTCTTTCTTCTTTCTTATCTCCATTATATTATATTTTTACTATTACCAGTATATCCAAGAGTAATAATATAGGTAAACCAGAATAAGATAGGTAGATACGCATTTAAAAAAATAATATAATGAGTAAGTATTTTACAAAATATAGTTAATTTTTGTTACCTGGTTAAATTTTGTTTCACTGCTTCATCGTAACTCTTCGGCCATTAGCATAGTTAGTATGGAGCACGTGGAGTCAATTTAATATACCGTAATTCTGTCAATTATATTGATGATATTTTTAAATACTGATCACGTCAATATGACTTCACTTCGCCTGATGGGAAGCTAAGAGAAAAGTCTCGGGAATGGAGAAAGGATGAATAAACGAATGGTCCAATCACCGAATCACAATATTGCAATATACGAGTATATTGGTTGTCTCCACAGACTGTAATAATGTATTTCGAAGTCGAAAATAGCGATGATACCCTAAAAGTGCGAAAATGTAGAAGTGTAAGTAAAAACAAAGGCATCCTATATACTACTTTATTACGGCGATGTTTACTGTAAAATTGACGATATATACAGTAAACATTTATAAAATATGGATTCGTCAATCGTCGATTCATAGTGGTTTAACCACAGTATCCATACTAAATATTATAAAAGCGAAAGTAACTCTGTCTGTCTGTCTGTCTGTTACGCTTTCACGCCTGAACCGCTGAACCGATTTTGATGAAATTTGGTATAAGAGTAGATTAGACCTCGAGAATGAACATAGGCTATGTTTGGTCGCGATAACCGACATCCACGCGGGTGGAGCCGCGGGCAACAGCTAGTGTAATATAACAGTACTGAGGTAGTTAAAATTCACATTTCTCTTCTTAATCAATCAATCAATCAATCTCAATAGAATTTATAAAACAGCTTTAAATCGTCCACTATCTGCAATAAACGTTAGATAAGAATTTTGGATTATTGTGATTTAAATAGTAGTTAAATCACAACGACAAGAAACATTAATTTAGTTGTTTAAATTAAAACTAATAGTTTAGTATTTAACTAAAATTTTATTGTTTTGTACATACCTACTCCTTCTTTTAATGTAAATAATTTATTTTCTTATTATTACTTAAGATAATATTTAATTCATAATTTAGTTAATTTACGGTAGTACTGCCCTTCAGAGACATCATTACAGCCACCATTATAGAGTTCAGTCACCGCCTTTATACTGCATTATGCATTATCTAAGAAACAATTATATACTACTAACTAATCGTTTTAAACTATTAATTAAATTCAAAAGATTTTCAAACTTATAAAAAATCCTTCTTTAGGGCCTCCCGTGACGAAACACTGACTGAAAGCACACCTTTCAGTCGGTCCTGTTCCGACAAAACCACCTCACCGTTTAGCCACAGAATACCTAATAGGCTTGGCCTCGGTATTTCCATACGTTAAAAATAAACGCTACAACTTATATACTTTAATGTGTAGCCATGACCTGGAGCCTGAAACCTTTAATTCACTGTAAAGCGATCGATTAGTATTCTCTTAGGGTACATTCTAGTGTCTCTTACATAGTTTTCATTGCACTGAATATTTACTGAAATAAGCCATACACCATTACTTTTTGGTATACGGGTATCCATTTGTTCAAGGGAAGCGGGAGCGGAGGTTAAGAAAAGATCATAACACAACGGAGCGCAACATAATAGATTTTAAAATATTTTTACCTCATAAAATTCATAGTGAATTTTTTTATCAGTCTCATCATTAACTGCCACTCTGTTAATTGATTTTTTTGCCGCTCGAGCACTCTGAACATTTTGGAGTTCTTAGTAATGCTATTCCAACGCGTACCTACCTAAATGCAAACTTGCTCACTATTCACCGATTGTGATCTTGTCAACCTACCTAAATAGAATAAATAATGCTACGTATGACGTATGCTCACTTTCTAAGAAGTATAGGGCAAAGTGCCAATATTTTATCGATTATTCAACCTTGAGTAAACCACGGACTTCCACGACCTCTGTAGCGCAGCGGTAAAGCGTTCGACTGCTAATGTAGAGGTAGCGGATTCGAATCCCGCTCAGTGCAAATATTTGTATTCATGAATATGAATATTTGCATTGTTCTGGGTGTTCCCATGTATACATAAAACACCTAGATAATGTAAGTACAATTTTTTAATTAAAAATTCTAGTAAAGAATAGTAATATCAATTCCAATACAAATTATAGGTAATACTATCATCTATTCACCGGATACAAGTCCGGGAGTTGGCATATGTGCTAGACTACCTCCGTGCCAAAGGTCATTTAGATCCGTTCAGCCATTCTAACGTGATTGAGAAACAAAAATCCACCCTTGCATAATTATATTCATACAAACTCACATTTTATTCTATAAAATAATAACCGCTGATTTCATATTACAATTTTGTTTTCCCATGTCTTAGGTAGGTAATGCAATGAATTGAACTAGTTAACACTCTATAGTTACGTTAACGCATGACGAAGTAGAAAGTGATAACTTCGGGCCGCATTGCTACGAGCGTAAACCATTCATGTTTGTATTCTAAGCTAACTCTCAAACTCTATCTTATAATCATAATTTGTAGGTAACATAGATGATCAATGTTATTAGTTCAATTTATATGGCATCCCTAAGTTAATTGATGTCCACTGTTCACCCGAAACACAAAAAATAGTAAGTGAATGTCGCCGCGTCGATCACGTTGTCGCTTGTCGCATCGCATAAGTTGTATTTTGTTTTGATGTAACTTGTAACCGCAGTTAGTTCCCCTCGACTCGCGTGGCAGCACGTTACGCGCCGCACTTAGTTATTGTCGACCTTCTCCCGACTCACAACGTAAATATTATCGGGTTCGATATTTATAAATGTATTCATTTAAATAGTGAATTTGCAGTGATTCAACGTTAACAGTTTATTTTTTTATTTTATTTGAAAAGCACGAAAATAAAGTTGGAAATTTGAAATTTCGGGTAAGCAGTTTTGATGATAGCATTCTAGTATCGAAATTATTGACGGTGATTCTTTTGTGTTTTATTGACATCGATACTACGACATTTTAGTGTCTGAATTTTATTATTAGCTAGTGTTATAATTGTGTAAAATATAGCCATTTTTTTCAATGCATCTACCTACTACAAACTTAAAGATTTTTTCTGACGCTCGTGCGTCTAAAAAGATTTTTTGTAACGCTCGCGCATCTTAAAAGAAGAATCATGTACCAATGTCATTACGTTTTGTTTTTCGTCGTTTTGAATTTCCCCGTATAATATTGTTCTCTTGATGTCCATTATAGTTCCCATACTTATCTTGTTAGGTACGTTAGTTATAATATAAACAACGATAATTATATGAATATTCAAACGAAATTATTGGCTAAAGATTGTGCATATCAGATTATCATATTTTAGGCCTTTCAAAAATAAAGGTAAGTACTAGGTAGTTAGGATACTATCAATTTGTGTGATAATAATCGCCACGGATATTAATAAAACTGAAACGATAAAGTTATCATTGTCCGTTTGAGACTGCAATTTATTTACTGCAATCTGCAATAGCCTGTCATTTGATCGAATTACGTTTAACGCTCAGAATACCTACAGGTTTAACGTTGCAATTCTGTATTATTAATGAGTTTTACAATGAATTATCTATGTCATGTCTACCAGATGAAGTTCTCATCTGGTAGATTTGGCAGAAATGGATTATGTTACAAATTCATTTCAATAATTTTTGCGTTATGGCTAGTACCTAACACTCGAGTTATTTTCTTGACTGATGATTGATTTATTTTCATAATGTCAAATTGTAATTTTAATAATGGAACTAAGTTATTACTATACTAATAATAGTTATAATTAATACTAATAATAGGTACCTATATCCTTATTCTTATTTAGGTATCCAGATCATACCTATGTCTTGAAGACTGCCTATTTTAGGCTGTCCGTGTCCGCTGTAGCGATAAAGTTGTACTATGAAAGGTGAAAGTATTTTTACATAATATCACACCTGTAAGAGGCGAGTAGATATATTGTCATTTACTAGGTACATACATTATTTCTTCATTTTGACAGCAAAAAAGCCGATATAACTTTGTTGACTCGGGCTTGATTTCTAGGTCATAAGATGATACCACAGCTGCTGGCTATAAGTACAAAGGGGAATTAAAATTTTATAATAGGTAGGTATACGATCAATGAAAAATCAATGAAATACCTATCCTCTGAAAAAATAACCTTGGCTCATGTAGATAACATGTATGAAACGGTTTGCATTTGTGTTCCAAGCTTCAAACCTGTAAATGTATACTTTGCTAGCAAGAACGCCAAGAACAGAGTTTAACGTGTTAGGTAGGTACCTTATCTTTTGACTTCAAATAAGTTATCTTTTTAAACTGCAATATAAACATACTGAAGTATATAATGATAAGGCAATTTCTTCTCTTTATCACTTACCTCACAGTAAGTGAAAGTTAAGAATCAATACAGTTAAGTCAGTTATTTGCGACTTTTGAGTGATTATTTGTTAGATGCTTGCGAGGTATGAAAGTTAATCTTCGAAGTAATAGGTAATGAAACACATGGTTGTTACTAATTGTATTCTGAGTTACATAGGTTATGCAGTAGTTAACTTAAATACACTATTAACTTAACTGCCTATAGGTACTAAGTATTACTGTTTTCTAAAGGTATTACAAGTAATTTCGCTGACAATAATATTTTATCGTCATAGAAACTCCAGACATAGGTCATTCCTTGGCCAGCTGTGTGTTTTTTAGTATCAGTCAGTCAATTAAGTTAATAAATATTTAATATTATAATAATTTCATGCTAAAAAAGGCACTATGCAACAAAGTTGAACAAGGAAAGAATACGATACGATTTACCTCGTTGAATAGCGAGAATACTAGGTATAAATTGCTATCTTAAGATAACGTAAGATCAAATCACTTAATTGTAGGCTAAGAGATCGATAGCGTGTACAAAACAATCATTGTCGACCTCAACCTTCAGTCAGAGACGAACAGCTGCATATAAATCAAACACGATAAGAAGAATGACACAACGTCTAAGAATCCCACATGTCCCAAGCACATGACTGTATGCGTCGTTTCTGATTCATAAGCATAAAATCAGTTCAGAATTAGGTATTTTCGGGAATCATTTTTGTGTTGGGCCAGTGGAAATATTATAGACGGCACAACAAATTTTGAATATATATGCTACTGGTAGGCATTGTCGTCGCTGCACAGGTGTAATAGACTACAACAAATTACTTTATTATAATTCATATACCTATAGTAAATTTTGTACATCTAACTCAAAAATATATTTAGGTCTACCAGTGTGATTTTAGGGCGGGACCGGTAATTTTTGAAACTAAAGCTTTAAGTGCAGGCCGGATAAGACCCAAACTCCTACATTGAAAAAATAAGTAAGTAATTAAAACTTGTAACGTGTACAAGTATCAATAATTAAATATTTTTTCAATTATTTAGATAATTAGACTCGTAAGAAAAAAAAATTACAGCACGGTTTAATCATAAATATTCATACAAAAAATTTCTCAATTTGGTACTTTTCAAATCAGCCGATACAGTAACTTTTTGGAAATGTTCAAGCTGACCTTCGCTCAACATCACACAACAAAATTCGATTAAATAAGTACAATAATTTACCTACTTAATAAAGTTTCATCGACTTTGATGAATAATAAGAATGAAAAAAATCTGAACCCGTACGATTATTTAAAGAGGTCATATAATCAATTTTTAGCAAAGTTCTAGAATAATGAAATATTTATCTTTTAATTGTTAAATATTATTATCTTGTCTGTTCACTCAAGGACGTAGAGATTAACCATTGACTAATAGGCAATAGCCCCAGCTTCTGTCAGCATATCTACCGTGCTCGTCATTGTACTGTTATGCAGGTTAACCCTAGATAGCTAACGTTCCTCGACTTCCATGAAAAGCTAACCATTCGACTTTTTGACGATGAATTTTATATGTGTACATTTTATTGCAATATAAGTATATTTAAATTACTTTTATTGTGTTTTAGGTTATTTGGGATGCATATGACATATAATGATAGAAAAAAATAACTTTTATTTTACTTATAATTAATAAAACATAATTATCACATGACACTTATATTTTTGAGATAATTTTGGTACTTAAACTTAAATGACTAAATTAAGAGCATTTAATTAGAAA
The DNA here is from genome assembly GCA_963576445.1 of Lithosia quadra. Taxonomy (NCBI): domain Eukaryota; kingdom Metazoa; phylum Arthropoda; class Insecta; order Lepidoptera; family Erebidae; genus Lithosia; species Lithosia quadra. The sequence goes on along the minus strand of OY754880.1, from coordinate 11,148,430 downwards.
AAAAAGTTTTTTTTCTTTGGCAAAGTAAAGAATAAACTCTAAAATTAAATAAAAAATAAAAAATATTTATATTTTCAAAGCGCATGTTGGCCAAAAGTCAACTGAATGTTCTCCACAAATTACAACCACAAAATAAATAACGCCTCACAACATAGCAGTTATTTTTTGTCATTCGTCTTTCTTGTAATTATTTTTATACCACGTAGGTAGCAGATAAGCACACGGCCCACCTGATGGTAAGCGGTCACCGTGGCCTATGGACGTGTGCAACACCAATGGCGTCACCCACGCGCTGCCAACCCTAAAGAGAAAAAAAAGCTGTAGTTTGTGTAATTCCATGTAAAGCTGTAGTCCATGGAGGTAGGACACGACGGTATCTCCACTCCGAAAAGAGCAGTCCGACTGGGGAAGTACCTTCGCCCTACAGAAAACCGAGGCCATAATAACCATCGTGTTGTGCCAGCGGTAAGTAGGGTAGCCAGAACTCATTGTACCCCTCCTCCCCCGCTCCTTCTTAGCCTCCCCACCCTTTCCTACTCCCGGGTAGGAAAGGGTGGGGAGGCTAGGAAGGGGCCAAGGTTTTTTCTGGTGCAGAAGGCTGGCTCATCATGATAGTCACTCTCCACATCATCAACCATTGATTCATCTTCATTTTCACTATCAGAAATGGTATTTCTTGCTCCTCTCTTCATTATCTTCTGCCTGAATAATTTCTTCATCTGTGAGAACCGAACCAGCTGTCATTCTTGACATTCAATGTAATAACTACATAAAATAAAGACAATATCAACGCATTAGAACAGTCACAAAAGTTACTTATAAGCTAACCATTCGTAAATATGACGAACACATAGTAGGTATCTCAAAAATGGAATTACTTACCAACTAAATACGACTGCCACTGAATGCAGTATAGCGGTCACTGAGTTGGCACGAAAGCGCGAGTGCGTGAGTGCAACGGTTGGAAAGAGACAGAGACTTAGATTTCAATGTTCGTAAATTTGACGAACGTTAGCTTTCTAGGGTTAAAACAAAAAACATGAGTGTATAAATAGATAGTGATAGATAGAACGTTACCTTCATGAGCAAGTTCCTAAACATTAGCAAAGAGCAGTTTAAAAGATGTGAAAGTTATGTTCCCGGGCCAAAACCCTTTAAGATAATGGCTTGGCGTAATACAATACAAAAGATAGTTGAAAAAGCCCTTATTTTTCATTAATTCTATTGTGTTGTGCCAATGCAAATATAGAGGCGGCACTACAAATTTAAAAGGTGAAAATACTCGTAGCTTACGCTGGCCATTGTGAACACTGAATACATTGAATCAACCACATTCAAAAGTATTTATAACTTATCATGCACAGTACCTATATTATGTGCTACATACTACAAAACCATTTGAATACCGAGACATTTATTCTATTTTTATTGAAAATAAAAATATTGTAGGTAAGAAGACATAGGCGCTTATGTAATGTAAAATAGCATAAGGCAAATAACGACTACGTGTATTTAATTATTATAATAGAATAAATATTATGAACTTTTGATCTCCCATTATAATAATATTAGTTCGTAGGAATAAGGAGATCATGAGGTAAAACAATATACCTAGAAGAAGGCTAGCGCATGTGAACGTAACGTGCTCGACACAATATTCTTTAGGAAAACCATAAAAAATATTGTCACCAAATACAAGGACAGTAAAACAACGTAAAAGGAAAATTAAAGGTAGAAATTCTGTCTTCAAAAAAGTAAGAGCGGCTTCATAAAATTTCCCACAAATTATAAATAATGAACTTCCTCCTTTGTTTCCTATGATTTGATCAATAAGATCAGTACCTACAAAGAACTTTTCTATAAAACGATGATTAACAAAAAATGATTTTCGAACGTGTGGTAGAAATTGACTCATTTAGGGAGGTAGCTTAGAATCATGAGATGGACATAGGATACTTTTATCCTTTTTTTAGTGGAGAGTGGAGTGGAGAGTGGAGCGGAGAGTGGAGTGGAGAGTGGAAGTAGAGAGTGGAGTAGTAAGTCGACTGTCGTTTTATTGTTGGCGATACCCACTTCCTGGACGAAGCCGCGGGCGAATGCTTGTATTAAATAAATATATCTTATCACTTAGTTGTAAGTCTTTGAAATAACAATCAGTCATCTTTGCTATCATTTTTAATCGTGTCCATTATTGCAAATCACGTTTTTACCTTCACAATTTTTCGGATTAACCTTGATAACGTGGAAAAATTATATTTTATATGTGTGTGAAAGTAAATAATAGTATGAAGATCTTGTTATTCATAAATGTTGATTTAATATTACTGAATCTCGTGGATTCCACTGTAATAATGTTCGGTTATGTCCGGGTAACATTATACGAGTACCTAAGTGGTACCTACTTTTAGCTGGTTAGTTTGTAAATGTTGTCCTTCTGTTGTACCTATTACATTAAACTTAATTTATTCCAACTAATAAATATCGACTTAAATAGAATTACTTATCTATTACTTTTTTTACTACACGTTCATAGGCTAGGATACATAGCAGTTATTTGTACTAATAAATCATCAAGAAATAAGAGTGCAAAGACACGACGGCGCCGCTAATCAGTTACCTACCATACAGTTTTCCGGTTGCCAGAAACGGTAAAATTATAAATAAACATGATTTTGTGACGTTACAATGTACGCACATTTCAACGGTATCATATTTTTTTGGTTTTCTTTGATAATATATGATGTAAGTTTCTTTATTAGATACATTTAGGGTGTTCATTAGAAGCATTCCTTTTCCTTGAGGCTGTAGTATATTTTCTATACGTTTTTAATTTCAAAAAACTTTAAAATTAGTTTTGCGTGACCAAATGACTAAGCACTATTGAAAGTAAAATTTCAATAGTAAATTTTACTTTCAATACTGTGTTTAGTCACACGTTATAACAAAAGGAGGTCGGTGATACATATAATTTACATAAACCATACCAACAGAGAACGTATCCACCACGAATATTTTAAGATACGTTGTGTTTTATCTGTGTTTCGCGTTTAATTTACGAATATAAAAATACGAGTAATATTATAATTATTTTTTGGTCATAATTATACGCTGCAAGTTCCTCTGATTAAATATAAAACAAGTAGGTATCTAACTGCAAAACAATCAAGGAGCATTCGAATTGACTTACTTTCTGTTATCTTCCTTTATTTTTTTAATGAGAACAGTCAGTTTGGTGACCCAAATGTAATTGTAGGTTTGTAATCTTACTTCAACATTGACTTACTGATCGTAATGTTCACATAACACAAGTAGTGATATACATGATTACATAGGTATTATACAATACCTATAATTGCTATTGATAGATTTGCAGTAAATTTTGCTTGTATTATTTGGTTTTAGTATCATTGTCATTATGCTTACTATCAATAATATCAATAATATAGGGAGTTTTTTCGAAAGGTGCCCTAATTTGCATAGGAGGTTCAAATCCGTTAGTATAATCAGTTGATAATAGTAGTTAGTATAATCAGTAATAAAAATAGACGAACCCCTTCAAAAATTGATCTGTACACAGGTCCTGCATAAAAATGTATTTTTAGGCATCTATAACACGCTTGGACATCACCAAATGCAGATACTTCATTAGGAGCCCTTTATACAAACTTAATTTTAATTTATTTTCATGCCCATATCGGAAGGTTACATAAAATTTAAGCATTGCATCAGAAAACTAATAATCCACCATCATAAAGTGCATGCAAAGTTATGACTGCAATAAACTAGTTCCAAGTGGTCGAAGAAATTAACATAAAATGAAAACATCGTATTTAACGATACAAGTTGTTCAAATGAAGTATGGACACGTAAGCAGTAAACTCCGCTGCGTATAATTTAACCTTATTATAGTTTTATTTCAATGCACCATATTAGCATACACTGCCGACAATATTATGGTCTATAAGAAACAATAAGATGCATGTGGTTCTACTGTGCCCTTTCATTTTGTATTGCTGATGTTTCACGCCTAATCTTAATAATCCTAATCCTAATAAATTTTCCATGAACATTTTTCAAACTACAGACAGATAACTCAGGAAGGAATTAATGTGCCTTAACCATTAACTATTAGTTAAGTAATCGTCAATGGTTAGTAGCTATGACGAATTAAAATGATAACAAATATCTTTTAGTAGTTATTATAAAATTTGTCGTACAATAGCGGAAGTGTCTACGTCCGATCAATTGATAATAAATAGATGAATAACCTAGAACGTACGCACTATATTATCGAGGTTAGAGGATAATGTGTAAATAAAATACTGATAAATGAAGTAATACAAATTATTCCATTGTCATTTAGAAGGCCATAATATAGGTACTAGTGATTTGATAGATTGATAGTTAATAAAAGTGCTTCATAATAAAAAATAATTTATATTAAAAGGTACTTCGATTCGTGACTGGTTCTGAAGGCGTAATTATGGTTATATTGTTAGAAATTATCAAGTACTTACGTAATAATTTAACTTACAGCCAATATCTAAGTACTAACTGAAACTGTATAAGAAAAAATCTTAATACGTAAGTTCAACAGTTAATTTAATATCCACTATTTGTATGTACCATATTGAGTCATGCTGCGAGTATAGGAAAATTATTTGAATAGGTATGTACATTGTGTATATTCAGCAATCCTTTACCAGTTTACCAAGTAATAATTTTTACTTCAGTAAATTATATTACGCATTATGTTTATCAAGTTTAAAACTTGCATTTTCTTGCAAGGCTAGGAGTTATTAACATCCTTTATCTTTATTTGTGAAGTATCTACGAATATGGTAGATACATTTCACAAATACCTACCAGCGTCTCAGAGGTAACTTCAAAGCTTTCCATTAGGCTATTGCAGTCCATTACTGGACATAGCCTCTCCCAATGTGCGCCACAGCACCGGATCCTCCGTTTTGCACATCCAGTCTATCCCAGCTACCTTCTTGTAGAGGAGCGTCCCACTTTCCGTTTGCCGATATACGTGATCTCCATTCTAGAACTCATTTGCTCCACTACCCAACGGCCTTTCAGCATGTGTGAATAACCCATTGAAAATACTTGAATGAAAGCTTATAATAAAATATTTGCACCTAATAAATATAATAACTACTGTGTTCATTAGTATTTCTTTCTTTCACAGTTGCCAATGGATCACTTCCGGTTTGCATTCAAATAACAAACGATTAAAAAGACTTCATTCATTCGCGAGAACCGATTGTGTGAGCGAGAAGATAAGACAGAAAGTGAAGACAATACTGGCTGCACTTTCACCAAATTGTGTGTTCAAACAGCAAGATGACGCCGGGTGCGGAAGATTTGACAATGTTAGGGACAAACAATAATGTTTTGCCTTTGATACCTCAGACTACAGTAGAACTTGAGTTCAAAAATATAACATGCAGTGTGAACACGTTCGTGATGAACAAACTACGTTTCGGTAAGTACCTCCTCTGAATCTCTTTTGAATCTACTTTATCTACCTGCGCTTATTTCGGTACCGAACACAACTCTGACCAATAAAATATTTATTGGTCTGAGTTGTGTTCGGTACCGAAGTAACTGTTTTTTCCTAAATGCTATAGTTAACTACATCGCATCGTTATTTGATCCTGGAGCGTCATGGATCAGTTTTTTTTATCAGTGACGAGCCATGACCGAGATTCATGCTGGCAGACCTTGACTCCAACAATAAAACAGATAGGAAAATAAAATCGTGATTCCTACTAAATAAGTACCTATTATGACGGCATAAAGTAGGTACTTAAATTATCTTCATTTAACGGAACCGCTCGCAATCTGTATAGCTGGACGCCACGCCAGTGCGCGAAATGCGACGCGCATTATGATACGATAAATGAATTTGCTGAATACGATTCATATAGCATAGAATACTAGTAGGACCGCAGCTGCAACTTGCGTTGGTCTTGTAATATAATACCCGTCGCATTAATTTACTGTCAGCACAGTCAGCGCTGTTAGTCTTTGCACCTACAGGCTACAGGTATGCATTTATTTAGTCAGAGGCACTAAAACAGTAACATGTTGTTTTTAGATGCATACCTACTTTACGTTTCTCATTTTCATCATACTTTACAGTTCCATTTTATAAGTAACAATATCTATGAAAAAGTAATTGTACCTACCTAGTAATAAGACCTATGAAAAAAATCTATATTATCGATATCAATATTAAAATAACAATGCGATTATCTCTTGCTCTCTGCCACTGCATCAGTCTTGTGACACATGACTATAATGGTATGAAATAAAAGTGTTTATTATACTGCATGGTCGGTAATTTTATTGATAGACGCCAACTGACGCCAACCTATTTAATGTGATACAGACATACGCCTCCTTCAGAGACACAATTATTGAATCGGTGCAGTTTGAAGACCTGTGTTTATATAAATTTTCAAGGAACCAATAAACGTTTTTACTATTGTTTCTTAGATAATAATATTTATCAAATTGTGTACTGCTGTGGTTTTTCTAAGCGACTACAATGTGGGGTTTTTCCAGAAGGGCATTAGAGGCTTTTACAGGGTCGGCAGCGGGTGTTGCACACATCCATAGGTCGCAGTAACCGCTTCTCATCACGTAAACCGTGTGCTTGTGTACCTCCTAAGTGATATAAAAAATAGGTACTAATCATTTTACATTCAATATGGGACTTCAACCTTATCTGAAAACTTTTGATGTTTTATAAAATCATGGCCACAGACCTGTACCTATTCTATCATAAATTTACATAATATTGTTACTATTTGTAGGTTAACCTATTAATGTCAAATTTAACATTTTAAGGCACTCAGAACTACTCGCTATAAGTATGTCAAGGGTTCAATAGTTAATGAGATAGGTGTGAAGTATACAGCTGATATGTATTGAAATTAACGTAAATTATGGTTTAAAGATGTGAGACTGTTTGAATTTATTGTAGGAAGTTATTATATCCTGCAGTAAGTTTCGTTATTGAATACACCCAAGTTTTTTTTTATAAAGGTTACGTCAATATGATTCACTTCGCCTGATGGTAAGCTAAACTTATATGAATGAGGGTCACCATTACAGACGCCGATAATGCTCAGCTTGACCTTATTAGTTATCAGCTAGATGCTAGACCATATCAGATGCTTTTTCTCGCCCCTACTTAAAGGATCTGGGACTGTAGGATGAAAAAATATTCAAAACATGTTAAAAGAAGCAGATTTCGTACCAGAGTGTAGTACTATTAGGTATTCTGTGCCAGAGCGTAGGTCTTTACGGTGTTACAATCAAAGGTGTAGGTAGATTAAGACTTAGATATTTACGCAATAAAATCCATTTTTGTTCATCAGCTGAACTCTGATAGTTCAGAAAGGTCTCTTTCGTAAATATACCGAGAAACTTATCCTGTTTATTTACGTTACAACAAAATACACTTTGTAACAATACTTAAACTAACGTGACTAATGTTATGACCTCTACACACACAACAAAATTAATCTGAATATACGAGTATATTACTGGAACATTACTTTAACATTCTACCATTTTCTTGCCCTACGTTTAAATTATTCTATACCGTTAGATAATTATCGGTATAAAGTACCGGACGTTGCATGTTATGTGAACTTATTTGGTACACCGCGATTTTACGTAAAGTATGCAATTTATGATTGTATTGTAGCGAATAATTCCTGTTTGAAATTTGTAATAATTACCTAATACGACGATATGAAAAGGAAGGGAGTGACTGAGGAGATGCTATCTTATAGGATTGTATGGAGGAGAATTACATGTTGCGCCGACCCTAAATAGTTGGGACAAGGGCAGTTAAATGATACTTACTATTATAAATATTTCACCACCGATTAGCTAAGAGCCCCTCTTGGCTGATAGATGGTTATACCCGCATTTTATGAAAGTATTTCCCTGCGGCTCCGCAGGCGTATACTACTAATCCCGCTACTGGCACCCAGGAACTTAACCTAAGCGCATACGCACGCCGATATGGTAGGACCTGAACAACGTGAGTGGTCAGATCCTGCCATATCAACGTCCGTCCTACTGGTTAACATATAGCTATCCATCAAAAGCTACGGTTCAAAACGTTCGAAGGCCTTTCGGATTGGTCTGTATTTGCCGTAGGTAATTGGCCGGATCCTACCATAATTATACTAATATTTGTTTACATTTAGGTACAAATCATAATAGTTGGTAATAAAAAAAATGTACTGAACGGGTTTTGATGGGGTTTTTTTATCAGAAAGGTCTTGGTTAGACTCAAAATCTTACGCATATTATTTTGATCACAATCGGCTGACTAGAACCGGCGATATATAATAAAAAAATTAAAAAACCCCCGACTCACAAAAAAGAACAATAAAAAACCTGTAAAAAGTAAAAAAAATAATAATAAAAAGCTATATTATTTTTACGTATTCATATTATTAACTAACAGTTTGTCTCGTCGGGGACCGCTCACCTAATCGTTCGTCTGTCTCGCAAGATGCTCAATTGTTTAGGTATATATATTCTTTTTTGTGAGACGGGGGTTTTGTAAATTTTTAATTTAATTTTTTATTTCATGTTTTTTATAGGGGTAACTTAAGTATAATAGCTAATTCATTATTTGATATCAACATACGTATAGTCTATCAACAATAAAATTATTCAGAGCTAATGCGAATTGGGCGGAGTGTGGTTACAGAATTAGAAATACATTCCACTCCTCATATCTTTCGAATGACTAAACCGATTTTCATAAAACTTGCGGTATCGTGATGAATAAGTTATGACCTTTCATTTGATATCCAACACGGGTATATTTGAACACATTAAATTTTTCATCACCACTTTCACCCCTCATATCTTCGAAATGGCTGAACCGATTTTTATGAAACATAACTAAGAACACTCTCCCCTAACTCATCTTTCAAACAAAACAAACAGAATCAAAATCGGTTTATCCGTTCGGGAGCTACGATGCCACAGACAGACTTACAAACACACACACACACACACGTCAAACTTATAACACCCCGTTCGGGTTTCCGTCGGGGGTTAAAAAAGGCGAAAATCGACGTCCACGCCGGCGGAGCCGCGGGCAACAGCTAGTGTATAATAATAATAATTAATAACTTGAAAATTATATAATAGTAAAGTATCTGCTATCATAGAAATAGATAACGTACATACGTATTCTTATCTCTATATTTTAATCATCTCAAGTGCGAGGTTTCAAGTAAATACCTATTCGTAAAATAGAACACAATGCAAAAAAAATAGATAAATTCACGAGTAAAATTAAAATAATATTATGTCATTTTTGTACCTAGTGTACTTACTATTATACCTACCTACTTGAGATATTTATTAGCCACACTTATCTTAATTAGGTATCAACATACTTTTTGTTACTAATCTAGCAACCTCTCGTAATGTACTTTTTTGTCCATTTATCTGATTCGCAGCAAATTTTTGAGATTCGATTTTGATTCAGGAATTAAAATTCTAATACCTACTACGAGATTTGCACTTACAAAATTATTATACAGTTATCATTTATTGTCCCACAATATTTAAAATTTTATACAATGAGTTAAGTGAACTAAGAGCTGCATGTACAATCTTGTTTCAAAATACCTAAGTACGCGTATTTAAGTTGGTACTGTTGGTAGTCAGTTACGCGTACCTATATTAGGATATGTAAGACGAGTACGAATTTCTTTCGAATATTAAGCATATCTTATTCGTAACGAGAGACTGTAGACAGGCAATTATAATTTAGGTATGGTGCTTACTATTCCAAAGAAATTTCGTGCTCGCCCTACAGCACGCGAATACAATTTTGCCACTTATATTACGCGTATACTTAAACGCCGCCAAGTCCGAGCATTAAGATGCGATGCAAAATAACTAGATAGTTGGTGTAGTGTAGAGGAAAATAAGACAAACTAATCCAAGTTGCTATGAACGAAGTAATAAAACAAGAAGTAAATTACAATATAAAATGCATAATTGATGTATGTAATTACTTGTATTAAGTACCATTTCAGTAGTAATGAATAACATAGGTACATACGATAACAACACTTGGAAGTTTTACGACCAAACGTATTTATATTACAAACTTTATTACTGTTGTTAATCGAACGGGTTTAATCTACGGACGAATCATTGACATTAAATTAAATCGGTTCTCCCAGGTGGACAAACTATTTTGTCAAACTGATTTAAATGTAATGTGATAAATATAATGCTGGTAAAGAGGTCATAACCCTAAGATGAAGAATCTTTTGCATGATGCATTATACATAAATAATATTTACGATGTTCAGAATGTATGTAGTGAATTTCCGATTACTTAGTCGATAATAATGATAATATAATGTAGGAACTATATGTGAAGGCATCAAGACATCCTAGTTTAATCAATCACATACCAACCTAGCAATAACTCAAAGCTTCACTGCTAGTAACATAACCCTACAATGCCAACTCTGAAATTACAAAATGAGAACTAATAAAAACTCAGCTTCTAGATTAAGTATTCCTTGTCTGGCACAATACCATTTAAAATGTAACCATAAAGTAGGTACACATTGGACCAATTGAACTAATGAAAATAAACCAATTCATGATGAGAACAAATTGCTTACACCAAGAACGTACTAAGTAAAATATTCCATGTTAATGTGTGGAGTAGGTACGTGAATGGAATACAGACAGTAACTTTCACTAAGGTAGATTTGAAAAGAAATCGCTATCTTTTTACTGAATCATTCTGTGCGGCTGTGGTTTAAACAGAATATAAAAATTCATTTTCAACATTCCTTTGTAAGTTAGGAGGCTTTACATTAAGTACATTTAGGTACATTTCCCGAGGGGACGCCACCGCGCCGGCAGCCGGACGGATGATCCACCCGCGATGCTTGCGAGCCACTTCCTCCATTTTCCCAGATCTCTCCTGTGGGAGAGTTTGGTCGATCCAGCACTCACGGCAACCCGTCGAATCTTCTAGGAGGCTTTAGTCAGTAGTAAAAATCAGGCGGCCTGAATGCCATTAGGTACATAATATGACTAAGAGAGATACCTACCAATGGTATTAAAAGCTAAATATGGAACTTAGGTATTTGATTCTAAGAATAAATAGATATTCCAATTAGGTGACCAGATTTATCAAAGTATTGATCATTTTACCTACTTAGAATTCCCAAGGATAACGACTAATTTTCTCTGAATCCAAGAAACGTGTGGCTTACACCATAATTATTTAGGTAGGTATGTACTTTAATCATTATTAGAGGTAAATGTTTGTATCTAATGGAAAAATAGATATGTATTCTGCATTCATAATTAAGAGTTTAAGAGTATTATAACAATTTATATTCGTTGATATTAAAAAAAACATCAACCAGGCAAGTCCGTATCCAATATCCGTAGGTATCCGTTATCTATAAAAAAATCATGTGTGTATTGTTTATTCCATTAATATGTAAGTAGTTATGTCTGTAATAAAAGGACGCTAATTTATCTATTCTTCATCTTGCAAGTTCTAGGTACTTTTTTGAGAAAGCAATATCATCTGTCTTTTGTTTTTGCGTATATTCGTATTATTCATGTAGTAATTCACCATATAAAAAGACAATTAGTTCGAATTGGGTGGTCTGCTGCTGTAGAGCACTGACCGATGTTTTACCAAACTGTTTTGTCTTTTTTACCCACATTTACCTAACATCATAGTGACGCAAGCGTGACTGGTGGTAACTATTGTCTTTTACTAAAGGAGAATCTAATCTGATGGTAAAACCCTCAACCAAGTAGATATCATAATTTTATACGATTTAATAGCTTTTGTGGTAGAATTCTGTTCTCGTCTGAAATAACACACAGGCTACTTTTTATTCCGAAATAGACTTCTGTGGCTCACAAGAACGGAACGGGATTAGTATAGTGTTCCAAACGAACAGAGCCGCGAACAACAACTAGACTTTCACAAAAGTTCATTTTAATACATTAAGTACATGTTTGTTTTATTTTATAACCATGTGAATTCTCGTGCCTTAACATACTATTAATAAACTACTAAGGATACCTTCTTGCTAATTCGAATAATAAATATTTTGTTCAATAGCGTGATTGCCCGTGACTTCAAGGTATATTGTAACAAAAAAGCAAATTGTATTTTTTTTGTCTTTCTATCTGAATGACTTAATCTGGAACGGCTGGGCTGATTTGAATAGGACTATCACGGGCAAATAGGTAATATTATGGGATGTAACCTAAATAAAAATGTCAAACCTTATAATGCTAAATTCATGCGGGAAAAGTCGCGGGCACAGCCAGTTGTATGAATAAAAAGTAAACGTCTTTCTAACACACAAATCCGAAATTAAAACTGCGCCAGTTTCTATATCTTGTAAGTATTAAGTAGGTAGTATAATTTGATCAAAACCTTGGCCCGTCGATTGAACCCATTTCCTGGTTCCTCTGTGAAGTATCTTATCATTAAGGACGACAACTACTTACTTTGAGCCAGATTAATAATTTGTTTTGTTTAGTACATTCAATGACAGTCGACATAAAAAACTATAGATTATTATGTAAACATCGAATGTTTTTTTTTCTGATAGCAAGAAAACAGCTAGTAACAATATAACCATACGGCCGTAAAATAAATCGATTATAAACGTGGAGTCACTACGCAAACTATTTCTCACCTACTTACATGTGCTGTATACCCATAGTCATGTAGGTACAATAGAGGAACAATAATGAGCCCCCAAGGTACTTACCTATTTTGTTATATTGATCCGCAATTTGTCTGCACCCCGTGTAATGGTAAAGTAAACTAATGTCATCATCTACCTGCCCTTGTCCCAATTATTTGGAGTCAGCGCAACATGTCATTCTCCTCCATATATTCCTGCCAGAGGTCTCCTCACTCACTCTTTCCTTGATATATCCTCTTTCACGCATTCCATCCATGTTTTCTTAGGCCTACTGGGCCTCGATTCTGCTAAAGACAAACCACTGATATACCACTGACACTCTAAAATGGAATGGAAAGCCTACTGCTCCACATTCTTAACTTTTTTAACAACATTACCTTCGTCTCTTTTCATAACATGTCCAAACCACGACAGTCGCTCGCTTTTCGATTCATTGCTGCAACTTTCAAACTTGCTCTAATATAGGTACTAAGGTAAATTAAAGTGCAGTCCAAAAATAAAATGCCCCAATTACAGATGCCGATAATTCACTTCAGATTCATGAAATCGGCGATCCTCAGCTTGTCGGTCTTGAGAGATACTTTTTCTAGAACCCGGGAATATAGGAAGGAAACACGTATAATTATACTATATATTTTATCTGGGTAAAACACAGATGCCTATACTCATGGGTAGGAAAGCGGAAAGTTCACTAACGAAATAGGTAGATAGTATTTTAATCTATGGTGATATGGACTTCCCCCGTCGAGCAACATCTAATCTATAAGGTAAAACTAAATTTGAAATACTCTGAGACCCAGTTGTAGCACCTTAAGATAAAATGTCAAATTATAAATTATTTCAAATAGCGTGATAACCGGGGAAGCTTCTTCGAAAAAATGCCATATTTCATGAACTTCAATGTCTCGTTTAATCGCATTATCAAAATTAACATATTATAATATCATTTTAGTTATTAGTATGCACTGCACACAAAAACTACAAAACCTATTAATTTAAAAATTCATAAACCACAGTGACTACTAATGTAAAAACTGGTATAGGTATCAAGACATAAATCATGCTATTACTGTACTTATGAATACATAAAATTAAATTGAAAATATCCAGTTAAAAAAGATACCACAAACTGCTTACATGTAAAAACCTATTGCAAGGTAATAAAGAGAATAATGAAAAAATGATACACTAAACCTTTGACATAATCTTAATAGCCTGCTATATGAGATAAGTCAGTTATTATTATACTTTCGCCTTTACTAGAATAATACTCTACGTAACCAGTTTTAATTAAACAGTAGGTATGAAAGTCGGGGTTAGAAAGGAAGAGCGAAATGTGAATACAAACAAACAAACAATAGAGCAAGATAAATAAAAGCCAATTAAGTAAAATGATATATTTAAGGGATAATAGTAGTCTATGTTTTATTCTAGACTATTATCTCCCAAAAATCCGTAGAGCCATTTGAGCGTGATTGATTTGAGCACTTACAATGCACATGCAATCTTCACAAACTTCTTCATTTATAATATTACTAGTAGTATAATATTACTAGTTTACAAATAAATCATACATACATACATACAAATATGCTCACGCCTTTTTCCCTCCGGGGTAGGCAGACAGACAAATAAATCACATAATCTATATTTTATCAAATAACTTCCATTACAATATCTTGATCATTTTACTATTTTACGCAGTAGATACAACCTAATAGACAAGTAAAACATAATTTTATATCTATACAATAACATTTTTTTATTAGATAAGGTTACATAATCGCATATGAGTGTTCTAAAGAAAGTTGGCAAACGGAAACGTGTCTACCAGTGCAGTGACGTAATATTATTTCTATGAGTAAGTTATATGGTGTGGACTTGACTAAGGCCTACTGACATCATTGACTGTATTCCAGTTTGAGAAGTATTACACTTATATAACCAATAATTCTAATCTGTGTTACATCGAATCGATTAGACAAGGCCAAGCAGTCATATTTCTTTTAAGCATAGGTGTCGAATATAATTTACCGTTAGGAATAAATGAACGTCTATTAATAAATATAGGTAGTCTTCTTTTCCTTAAACTTTTAAATACCTACTTTTTTATAATGTCATGATTCACCCACATGATTTGATTGTAGCAGCTACACCACCATCTAAACTAAAGAATGTATTTAAATATATTTCCATCATGCTTGGCAGAGATCGACAAGGGCGCTCATTCATGCATTCATGCTACTTTGACTTTACAGCTAAGTTTGCTGTACAATAAAGAGTTATCTATCTATCTATGCGCCTAAAAACCTAAGAATTCACTCTTTCCCCATACCACTAGCACATAAATATGTAGGTACTTTCTTCGACGCAGCGGTCTCTACACTACCGTAGAAAGTGCTAAATCGGCGGCGGCAGCCGAATATTGCTAGGCAAACCGTTAACCTTATCTATAATATTATATTAGAAATATACCTTCATTAATGAAAGTATTAAAGTAAGTTCTTCAAACCTTGTCCCAATTCAGTTGGGGTCGGCTTTTTATACATCTTCTAATCTTTTATACACCTCACATTATGTAACCGTCATCTGCTTCTGAGCTTACATATTTTAGTAACTTCCTCTACTGCCATTAGAATTTTCATACAAACTCGCTGGTTTCGAGTGCTGTCTCACAACTGGTCTAGTCAAATACACCATTTTAGCTTCCTATTCCATCGTGATGAATCCAAGAAACGATTTGTAAATATCATAACGTGACAAGGAGAAAAAATAACAGGTTGCACAATGACGTTACCGAATTTTTAAGTCTGAACGTTAAATTAGTATTTTCTAATAGAGTTATAGTAAAAAACTTCAGGGAGTTTGAATTTTATAATCACGATCTTTTAGGGGCTTTTGGGTTGGGCAATTAGTGCATAGGTATGTACGAATTAAATTGTCTGTTTATTTGTATTTGCTAAAAGATAATTGGAAATGTGATAAAAGAAGTCTCCCCAAATAACACCAATACTACTTAGATGGTAGGTGGTGTCACCACCTACCATCTAAGTAGTATAAAAAAATCCCTAAATGATGATTTTTATGGCTTTGGGTTAGATTAATTGCAATTTATGGGATTTCCAGTACCTAGAATGTATTAGAAATATACTTACACACGCTTACGGTCATACTTTTCTACCCCTGGGGTAGGCAGAGATCTCCGACTCACTTCATACACTTCACGCACATCCTCTAACTGTCGTTAAACCTTACACAAATGACACCTAAGTATTTAACTTTAATGATGATTATGATGACAGATTACAACATCGAGAAGTAAATACGTGTTTTAGGTATGTGGGTCGTGTTCAGAAGTTCGTCAGGTCATGCTCTTAGATTACATAACTTTGAGTTGCTTGTTGTGGCCAGAATTTTTTAAACGACTCCGAGCCGAAGTTCTCAATTCGACTATAAGTATTTTGTTTTTGTTTTTCTAACTTCCTTTTCTGGGTTATACCACTTAGGTGGCAGACAAAGCACACGGCCCACCTGATGGGATGCGGTCCCGTGGCCTATGGACATGTGCAACACCAAGGGCGTCACACTCGTGCTGCCGACCTGGAGGAGGAGGGAGGCGGAAGGGCCCCCAGTCCCTTCTTGACACTGGGTCTCACTGACCGCTACTCCAACATTTCACGCCCACACTAGACAGTGGTCTCCCCACTGACAGCACAGAATCTCTCCAGTGAGCTCTGACTACCCTACTTACCGTCGGGAACACAACATGATGATTATTATGACCACGGTCTTCAGTAGGGCAGAGCAGTCCCCAGTCGGACTACTCAATTCGCACGGGAGATACCGTCGTGTCCAACCAGATTTCAACCAGATCCGTTCATCCGTTAGAGCATGATTGAGTAACAACCAAATATCCAAAAAAATGTATGCAACTTTATTCTCAACTGTTACTAGAACTGCACTTTTTAATAGCACTTAGAATAACAGTTAGTTTTTATATATCACTGCCAGAATATAAAGAATGTCAATCTCTCTTTTGAAAAAGCACTTTCTAAGAACGTTTATAAAAATTCTATTATGAGACACAAAATAACTCCAGGTATTGGTACAAGACATCGCTTACGCCATTACCTCATTATCTTAGTAGGCATAATTATGAAAGCTAAAATTTGTGTTAGGACACTGAAGTAGATAAGAAAATTTGCCCGTATTAACCTTGAATCGAACGTTCAAGTGTATGAGGTAATCAAATGGATGACGTGATTTTTGATGGTGTGCAACACCATAGAATATATAATAATAGTTATCTGATTCTATGAGTAGGGCAACTGTTTCAAAAGGTCAGTGTAGAGCTAACTCTACACTGACCTTTTGAAACAAATTAGTTTAGTAGGTAACGGGACAATAAAAACCCCTAAAAATAATAAAGATTTTAAAAAATAACAAAATATTAAAAAGAGGCAAAATATTTTAATAAGCAATAAGTGGTCACAATCTCACTACAAAATTTACATGAATTTTATGAATGGCGACGCATTATGAAAATCAGGTTATTACAAACTCCGTTGAAAATGTTGAAACTGCCGAACTGGTTTACAGTGCTAGGTACAACGATGTCGTTCAACCTGACTCACCGGACATACTATGAATCACTTATTTATAAATACAAACGTTCAGATAACTTTCAAAGAACAAACAGTTTATACAGTACTTTTTTGTTTGAGTTTTAATTTACTCAGTTTCTTGTAATATTTAATTTAGTTTTACTTTGTAAAACTCCGTCAGCAAAATGGCAAAATGGACGAATTGCTACAATTGTAGCGACATTAACATGAACCTCGTAATATTAGCAAAGTGTAAAGAACAAGAGTTCGTTGGATTACGATATTAGTAACAGATGTAGAGTACGGTAGTAGAAGTATTTTACTAGAGCGATACTTTCAAGTGTTTCAAGGGTCCATAATAATACACAACTTGGTCAATTACAGAACTTCAGTACCGCCAGTGAATTCTGAATTGTAGAGGCCAGAGTCAATTCTCGTAATAAAAATATGTTCAAAATTCAGTCACTCTAGTTTCGATCTCATGTCAATCTCCCAAATATCAAAAATTCTTTAGGAATAGGTACCCTTTTTGACCTTTACATGTGGTGAATAATTCTTTCATACTGCCCACTTGAATCTGTTGGTACAATCCCACTACATAAAATTATTTATGGCAGTCGCTTCACGGATAATATTAATTGCCGCTTCGCAGTTACACTGAAAGCGGATCCCAACATTCCCAACTGAGTTGAAATAAGTCTCGGCAGATGATAGCACAGTATTTCCTTGTGTGTGTAGATTCGAAAGTCGCTGCTATTCCTTTACATTTACCTTATTGTTATTATAAATTAAGGAATTTCCAGTAATGAACTTGACTGTGTGTGTAAGTGACTAAATATAACAGTGTAGGTATGACGAGGTATGACGTAATACGTGTGTATAACTGGGTCGAGATCGAGAAACACATTTACGTCACACTTGTGTCTAAGACGACTTTACCCTCATTGTTAATACTCAAGTCTATTTCAAGTATTCTAACCTAGTATTTGTTTATGGTACTCATGGAGCGGTTGTTTAGATAAAACCACAAAGCAAGTGATGAACAAATATTATGTAAAAATATTAGGTATAATGACGTGTTAAAATGACAACATCAGATGACTTCAATTATCCTATCAACTACCTAATTGTAACTGGTTTTAGCAGGTAAGTAGGTATACAACGGATTTTGGTACATAAATTTTGGTATGACTTATTTTATAGGTTCTTCCGTATTGACAGGCGGATGGTAGTAAATATGCCTTCAACAGACAGCACACGTACACTGAGACGCCAACTGACACATTATAGTATTACCATTTTAGCACATTATAAATTATTTATCAGGAATCACTTCACGATTTTATTGGTTAACGCTTAACTGTTGACAGCCTTACTAGGTTGTCAATAACTAAGTTTATAGGCACAGTGTATTACATTGATTATTGGAATACCTACCTCGTTATTTTAAGTTCGCTTTAGTTATTTGGATGTCCCTATATATAATACCGGGTTCATTGAGCCAGACACAACAATATATTTTATCGCCCGCTAAACATTACCACCAAATAGATGATAATGATATAGGTATAGGTAGGTAGTAAGTACTGAATTCGATCCTGTAATTTTCTAAATTGTATATTAAATACCTACCCGTATATTTCGTAATACTAGGAGTTGTTAAGTCTTTGTCTATAACTTAATAAGTAACCGCACTGTCTCGGGGCGCAAGGGTCATTCATTACTTCATTAGAGTTGTTAGCAAGGTCACAGAGAATACATAATAGTATGACAAGGTCCTTAGTAAGCACTAAAACTATTCTTATTTACCTACTTAGTGTTTGAGTGTATACCTACCTATCATCATCATCTTCCTGCCCTTGTCCCAATTATTTGGGGTCGGCGCAACATGTCATTCTCCGCCATACATTCCTGTCCGATGTCATCTCCTCAGTCACTCCCTTCCTTTATTTATTTCCAAAGAAACTAGTAGATAATTGTTAAATTGCAGTGTTTATACCTACTGTTCCAATTCGTCCAAATATTATTTTATCAGATAAAAGTATCTAGGTACTGTACCTCTGTTCCTGTTCTTAATACACGGATATTTGTACGTACATTCGTGGAATTCGAAAGGGTGACGCTTCAGTGTTTGACGTACCTACCTAATTAACATAAATAGTCGGTTTTTTGTTTACTAGCATTGTATAGGTAGGTATTTAGATAAGTAAGTATTTATTAACTAGGTATATGATTTAGTCATAAGAAAATTATCGTCTTGGACCTAGCCTGTAAGGGCAATATACCTATTATAGGTATTAAATAAAAAAAAATACAAAATGAACATCTGGTTATTTAGGGTGTGGCGTGTTGTTTTGTTCTTAATTAAGTTTTCTCTCATTTCTCAAGTGTCGACATTCTGATAGTAATATTATTAGTAAAGTAGCCCTATAATATCAAAGACTTTCGTAAACGTTATTAAAATCAAACGCATCGAGTGTGTGCGATGCTATGACCGATACCGCCGACGACGGGTTACTACTAGTATAATTTTTTATGGTCGTACTGTCATGCAGTCGCGCATGGACGCACCGTGTAGGTGAATAGTGTAACAAGTAAGACAGGTCTGCTATACCATACGTATACCTATTGCATACATAATATATCCAGCCAATCTAGGTCTATGCCTAGGTCTTGTGTCAACACATTGGATGTGTCTATATAGAATTATTAAAAATGTGTAAGCATACATTTTAAATATTTTAGAATGAAAGAAAAGGTTTATTTATGTAAACTGTAACGTAAAAACCAAAATGTTACAATATGCAAACACTTTCAAATCTTACAATACAACTACAGACTAACTATTAGACTATCAATATTAGAACTGTATTTTTATTTATACATCTGGTAACACTTTACCTTCGTATTTTATTTTTAATCCATAAATTTATAAAACTTTATTATTAGCGACATAGTGACTATGGTCGGTTAACTTAAGATTAAAAACGTACACCTATATAATTAGTTTGCGTTACGTTATGTATTGCAGTTGCCAAAAATTGGCCACTCTCCGCTTAATGCTATGAATCACAGACTGTGATGCAGTGTTCCGTGAGTATCATCCTACACCTGCTGCATTTCGTTCACGGCCTTTTTTTATGACGCATCACGTAACTGCGTCGCATTCGGTGGATGAAGAAGCATCGCCGCGTATTTAAACACACTTCTAAACTAATAAACCTATAACTAATTACACAATACAAATACTTACATTATATCAGGCAGAATATGAAACAGTTCTGGACCAGAAATTTCATATGAGTTGCCTACTGATGATAAAATACAGTTGCTAATATACGACGTCTACAGGCTATAATATTATGACAGTTTTACCATCACTGACAAGCAATCTTATCATAAAAACAATAATTATCACAATAACAATAATGCAGTTTCTGTTATACGACGTCTACAGGTTATTTGATAGGTTCACTATCACCATCACACGCAATCTTACCATAAAAACAATAATTATCACAATAACAATAATGCAGTTTCTGTTATACGACGTCTACAGGTTATTTTGATAGGTTCACTATCACCATCACACGCAATCTTACCATAAAAACAATAATTAGCACAATAACAATAATGCAGTTTTACTAATATACGATGTTTTACAGGCTATAATATGATAAGTTCACTATCATCAGGATCACACGCAATCACCATAGTAACAATTTTATCACAATTATTTATTAGATGATATTAAGAGACGATAGATTAAATGATAAACAATCGGTCACGAAATAGGTAATAATCTATGTGCCTTCCATAAAAGTCGTAGAAGTTAAACCAAATGTAAGCGAAGGAGTACGCGGATACTGGCTTCCAAGGTGAAAGCCTTGGGTGCGACCAGGAACAATACTAGGATGTAATTGAAGAATAGCCCATTTCAATAAGTCTCTGAGCTTATAACTCGTATGGATATCCAGTAAACCCTGTCCGGCAACCTATAGAAACATAAGTAGCTTATCTGGACTAAGTATGAGGAAAAAAAATCCAAGAATTAGGTGCGCTCAAGTCTCACATACGTCTCTAGAAAAAGGTCAAGATCACCTTAAATATTACTGAACAGAAAATGAATGTTAGTACAAGAATGCTAATATTCTATGGTTTTATACCAGACTTGCCATAATCCCTTAGGCTTGTGCATACCTATCTACCTGCATTCTAATTAGAAACCTAACAATGGACTGTTCACATCAATTAATAATAATAAAAAATTCTGTACTGATAGCGTATAGAAAAGTCAAAATAATTGCATCGTCGCTTTACAAAGCCATGCATTTATGAATATATACTTATCTAGTAAATTGAAATAATTACCGAGTTATTAAAGATAATTAGTTTGTATTAATTATTCTTTTGTATCCTGGATCTAAAAGCAGTAAAGAGTTTTATAATGGTATTTCCTGCCGTCCTACTACCAGCTATATACTGCTAATATTATAAACGCGAAAGTTATGGATCGTTCATGTTTTAACGGGTATTTCAATATGACAATATTGCCTGCGACCGAAGACTGTGCGTGGGGGGAGGAGTAAAAACTGGAGAGTAGGTGAACCTCACATGCAACTGGGACCCAACTACGCTAAGATGATGATGCATTTTGTCTACCAGCCTCTAAAATGTGCACCCTTCATCAAAAGTTTATACCTAGTCTGCATTAAGGAGTCACTACACCAAACCCGCTGACACCCAGTGAATGATTCGTTGACTTTCCTGTTGGCGGGTTTGTCGACGACTTCACATCTCGTTCAAGTTGAAAATCTTTGTCGGCGGTACGATATCGGCAACTTTTTTGATAGCACATTCATAAACACGTCACGCTCGAGTTTCCGCGGGCAAATGAACGCATAGTGTGAACGGCGAACGCAAGTCACAGACATACCACCGACATGTTGCCATGAGTTAGCCGGTGACATGACATGTGCTTGTGCAACCACCTACATCAAGCCACCAAGCTCTACCGGCGGGTTTGGTGTGTAGCAAGAACATTAGAAATTTCCTTTTTTAATATTCTTGGTGTGTAGACTCCTCTAGCTAATATAATATTTCACCTTCTGTCTTACCTATTTGAAATCTGTCAGAAGTGGAATAAAACATTCAATACCTAGTAATTTTTTTGTTACAATTTAGTATTCGTATCTATGCATATATAATGAGTAGGTATATTTTATTCACGTTTTTCAAAGATTACACGTCGCAGGCTGCACGTGTAATATTGAAAAACATTGATCACATGGCGGTCATCCAACCATAATGCTTGTTCAATATACCTAATAACGTTTTTATAGTGTTACGTTACATAATAAAATTATGTTCACCAAAGCGTGTACGGATGCCTTGGTGACTCATTATTTTAGCGTTGCTCCCTGTTGCATCCGAGGCTCGCACTTGGGAACCTTGGGTCCGCTTCCTCCCACCTTTTGATTTGGCTTATACGACTTTCATGGGAATGACTGCTGTTGGCCATGCAATCACAAGCCCGAGTGGATAGTATGCCGCACTAAAAGGTGAGGTTTAGCAAACCAAGCTCACCTTTTAGATGCCTAAGATCTTGGTAGTACTATTCTAGACACCCTAGATTATCTTCGAGCTTATTTTGAGAAAGTGTTGTAGGTACATAATTTCACCCTTGTATTGAAATCGAAAAAAGAGAATCCAGGACCCGCGACCAGCCCATTACAGGGGGAATATTCTGACCAACAGACTTACCTGGACACATTCTAGTCTAGATACTTATTCGAAAACAGCATCTCGTTTAAGTCTATAGTATGCACGTTGAAAAAGGTAGGTGATAGGTATAACGTAAAAGTGCTAAATTAATAATTACCTATTATTCTGCTTGGAAATGGATTTCACTGTTTAATTGTTGGTCATAGCATGTAGCGTTTACATCTTTATTATGTTTTTTACTACACTCATGTGATAAAACCTCACAAACAAATTGAGTTGAATATTAATTTCATTTTTGAAGGAAGTTAGCTTTTTGACGTTATAATAGTAAGCCTTTCCTATCCACACCCTTTCCCTTCAGGGTCGGCAGTGCGTGGGTAATACAATCATATGCACAGCATACATCCATAGGTCACGGTGACCGCTTCCCATCAGGTATCTGCCACTGGATATAAAAAAACTAATCGAGCGTTTTAGAATTGAGATAATTAGATTAATGCAATGTGAATATAGGTAGGTACAAATTAAAAGATAATGACATTACCGATTTAAAATTTATGGCGCGTACCAGAACAAGGAAATTTCTAATTTTCTTGCGCGTACCTATTAATAGATGACACTTACCTCTGAGATATGGTCAAGTGTGTATTTGAGATAAGTCCCGTTTAAAAAAGTATCGATTTGATTGCTACGTCGTAAATAAGCATCTTATCATTTTACCCATCAGATACAATTTAAAAATAATATAATTCTACTTATAAGCAACCAACTTCGAAAAATCACAAACGTATGTTAATTATAAGATTAAACAAATATTTTTATTGTTTATTTGCTGTTGTTACGCAATGTAAACGGAAACAAAAATGAGTGTTTAATAAAATATGATGATCAAATTAATAAAAAATGAATTAAATTAAATTAATTTGTAAGTAATATTTTCTTTTTTTATTTGTCTCTTAGCATCGAAGTATACAAAACAGTAACATTCTATTTACTTATATTTGCAATTTTCACCTAGACTAAACAAATAAATTGGGTTAATTAACCCAAGCAACCAAAACATTCAGAATTTAGTTGGTATAATGTACTAACAGAAGGACCAATGAAGAAACACTTTTCTATAATTATTTTTAATAACGTATTTTTTCAAAAATAATTAAACTTCACAAACAGACTAATGTTTTTTTTTTACTTTATTTCTCGTGCAGAAATCAAAGCGGGGTGTTTAGTGTTTATGTCGGACTCGAACCGGCCCAATTCACACATGCAAAGCTACATACAGCATCAAAAGTAGATGATCAATTTAGTCTAAAATCTGCATGAAAATTATTCATTATATTTTAATCAGCATTTAAATAAAAAAATTATAGAGCCCACTGAGTAGTTTAACAGCAATTCCATTAAAAAATTTATTTTTTTTTCAAAAAGCAGTCTTGAAATACTGAAAATGATTATCAACTTTTGACGCTGACTATATCAGCTACTTCCCTTTTTTACTTCAATAAAAAATATAGAACAGAACATAATAATATAGGTACCATGCGATAGGTATGTTTAGTGAAACCTAAAAATAAATGCGCTTTCTAACCAAAAAGTGTTACTAACGAAAATATAGGTAACTAGCTTTCGCCTGCGGCTTCGCCCGCGTGGAGGTCGGCATTGCCACCAAGTTATTTCATGGCAAGTTTTTTCATACCTTGGTTTACATTATTGCAGTTTTAGTAGGGGTCCCTGTTATTTTTTAGTGAAATATTATAGCCTATGTTACTCACAGATAACGTGGCTTTCTATTGGTAAAAGAATTTTCACAATCGGTTCAGTAGATCCAAAGATTACCCCCTATAACCTCCAAACTCACAAACTTTACCTCTTTATAATATTAGTATAGATAAGAAGATAACTTCAGCATCGCTTCAACTTGTTAGCACAGATTACCTTTTGAATTAACCGTTTGGTTTCCTTATGAAGATACTAAAAGCAGAAAATCTGTAAGAAATAAGAAAAATAAACTAATGAAAAACAGGTTCGTCATCATTATATAAACACAACAAGTTGTGTAAACAGATCCCAAGGTTCATTAGCGCAGGTTTAATTAATTTATTAGACATTGATATTATGGCAAGCATTCAAGAACCAGGCACCTACTATACAAAGTCCACTTCTAATGTTAAACCAACTTTAAACTGCAATTGCATTGCCTACGGAGTCAAACACATAAATGGTATAAAAAATACGCTTAATACTTTTATGCCGTTTAAATGGAGTTAAAAATTATTAGATTGCAAGTTCTTTATGAAAGTCATTGTTGTAATTAATCTTATCGTAACTTTTAGATTATATCACAGATTGCACCGTAAACGACACAATTAAAAGTTAAGCAACGACTTTTACTATCTTTTTAATTGACTCTCATTTCGATGGTCTCGAAGACAACGTACCTACCTATTTACTAAGTGAAAAAAATTTCACGTTCAAATATGAACCTTAAATTAATAGCATAAAGGACAAACATAGTGCAAAGTTTGTCTGCTAGTCTAGACCATTCAAACTGCATTGGTTCTGTGGATATAAAGTAACTATTTTGTTGGACATTTTTTCTCAATTACACCTTATAGTCAGTAGTAAATGTACGAACTGAAGTATTATTCACTTGGCCCTAATAGGTACATCTTGTCGGAAGTTCACCACAATATCCGATAGGTACACATCGGAATAAAACAATTTTAACGACGATTTATTTGATGTATTACCCATTTATAATTTAATTTTGTTTATTTGTTTATAATTTGTTAGCAAATAACTATTACAAAGTATAACCACATTGTATAATAGGTATTTTTTTATAGGTACCATGAAGCATTGCTTTTAGCAATACCAAATAGGTATAATACCTATGGCCACATTAGCCACGTCATTGCTAGATTTTCACTGTTCGCAATTAGCACAGAATACAATAATAGTTCTATTAGGCAGCCTCAAACCTAAAGTAATGTTGTCACAATTAACACAGGATGATTTATTGCCACTTATAAAAAATTGAAGACACACAATGAGAAGCACGGTAGGTCTACGAGTATATAGGTATATATAAGATTTTGTCACAAAATTATTATTTTTTGATTTATGAACTGGTGCGGCGCGGCGATGGCGGCGTCAGGCTTTACGCGCATTTTAACGGTTTAACATACCTACCTAAGTACAAATATTTGCAGTCGTTGATTGTGGAATTTGTTGATAGTCTTAAATGGTTTATGGATGTGGTAAGATAGATAACATCTCTCACATGAGAAGCTTTTAACTTAACCAGTCGTTAGTTCTGTGACCACCAGTGTAGTCATGGCATAAAAAACAATGATAATTCTATGATGAATAGCTGAAACGTGACTAGCAACATTATGTATGTCTTCAAATACACTTAATATTCAATAAGCCACTTGATTGTTTTAGTTCGGTAATAAATCAGTACGAAGGTGTCACTGGTTTTAAGGCATAGCGATTCCTGCGAATCCGGAAAATCAATTTTTGAATTTTGTGATTGGGTTAAAATATTTTTATTGTTTATTAGAAATCTATCAAATTTAAAAAATCAAAGAATGGTAGCAATCAATTTTGTTTAAGTAGTAATATTATACAATTTGGGTGTATTACAGTTTCAAACGGATGTCGCGATAGCATCACGATTTTAGGATTTAATTTTTCAAAATTGCCTCGTGCGAAGCCGTAACGGTTCAGTTCAGGTAGTTAACAAAAAGTGAAATCACATCAAAAGATCAATAACGAATTCGTGAAATAATATTAATCAATTATTTTCTCATTATTCACTATTAACAAATAATATAATATTTATAAAGAATAGAATAAGAATAAATTTATTATAAGAATCGTAGTTTCCACCTTCATAGTCTGAAGTTAGTAATAGTCTATCGTTTCTGTAGGTATTACCTATTGTTCAATATTCACTGTCTCATTCACAATACAATACAGCAGTGTTTCCCGCATAAAGGGTCGCGACCCAGCTACTAGTCATGTAATAAAATCGGATCGCAGCACTCGCAGCATTGCCTCATTGTTTACGATCAATTTTATAGCTACTCTGAAATGATCAAGAGACGTACTTTTGAAATGTGTTAGTGGTGATTGTCACCTAGGAACTAGTCTTGCTCTTTTCCGAAAAGGTGGGATCGCCAGCAACAAACTCCCATCAAGACCTGCCGAGTGGTGGTGAGCATTCCGCTCAGCGGGTGAATCGCCTTATCACCCCAAGTACATCAAGAAACTGATTAGAAGTTCAAACAGATCATAGAATAAAGTTATCATTCTTTCTGATAAACTGAAGAGTTTATAAATAATAAAAAGAAAGAACTTCTTAAAACGTTAAATTATGATTGCTAGATAGGGACCGTTATTGAAAAATGTCTGCCATATTTTAGCACATGAACACTTGTTTATTGTTATAGAATTGAACAATCGAACGCTGTTATTTAATGTGTGTTAATACGCACATTAAAAGAACATTCGAACACTCAACGCATACAATTATCGCTGTAACAAAGCAATGATATCAGGTTCACCGAGTTCAATGTCATTGGCGCATTTTAACTTCGACATTTATCGTAGTATTTCGTGTTTCTGATTGGCCTCTGGATTCTGGACTTTTAAAGGTACCATTGGTCTTACTATCCGCAAAGTTTTTTTTTATATACAATGATTACAGAAATATAGCAATTAGGCCTATAAATACTGAAATTACCTAAGTTTCGAATGACAGAACATTCCGTTCATTAGGTTTAATTGTATCCTATTCCATACACAGGAAGTTATTGCACTATAATTAAATTTATAGATAAATATTTATTATTAGATTAACAATTTGGTCATATTACCAAAATAAAGGTTATGTATCTACTACGAAAAAAAATGATTAAAAAAGACTGTATAAATCTGAGGTGAATCATGTTAAGTTGTTGTCACAGGTGCCTATGGCATACCAGCAAATAAATATTACTCCGTTAAATCCGTTCTTCAGCCGTTTTTTGTCACTACCAGCTACATCTTCGGCCTTTTTTTAATAATAAATAAAAAACTGTCCTCTTTATAATCACACAACAAAAACTATTACTACGCAGGCATGTCGTTTGAAATCGAAAAGTTTTTGTCTCTCAATACAAAACATGCGTCATGAGTATATTTTTAATCTTTCTTCTTTTCGTAGCATTATGCGGTAGTTAAATTGTGTACCATACCTACCCACAAAAGACCCCAATTTTAGTAGAAAAGATGGTTGGAATGTACAAAATTCATTTTTGTGATCCAGATAATCGCTTACTTAACCCCAAGAAAAGCAAAACACAAAAGGATTCAAGACACTTTGACCTCATTCTACCAAACTAGTAACTAACACCAAAAGCGAAGTTCGGGTACTTTAATAAACGAACCTACCTCATAATAAACCGCGATAATCTGTTTGTTCCAATTTTTAAATTAATTAAATAATTGAATTAAAAGAATCTGAAGATTATGGTATTTACGCAGTTATGCGGTTTTCCTCTATTAGGGATAGGCATGATAACGAAAATGAATCCATTATATTTTTATACGAATTAAAGTTATCTGTCAACTCATCTAATGACTTTGTAAGTAGAGACTTCATCAACTTGTTCGTAGAAAATTGGATAATGACCATAAAAGAACTACGTTTTTCATACTAATTAGCCAGGGCAGTAGAGGATATCCCCGGGATCCAAACCGGCCTTGGTCGAAAACGTTGGTTGGCGAACGCGGCCTTGTCAGTAATCAAATTCGAACCGGCGCGCGGCGGCGGCGCAGATGCCGAGTTTGTTTGTGTTTAGCGCTGGTTTGGCACATTGCTGCACTGCATAGAAACTCGGCACTTACTATCTGCGCCGATTATGCACGCAGATTAGTTCTGATAAACGCTGGTAGATTGACGCAGGCTACCTACTTTAATGCCTTCCCCTATAAAGATGCTAGAAAAGTTGAAACTATGAATTCGAAAAAAAATTGATTTCTCCTTTACCCTATAGAGAAAGATGCTATAAGAGTTTGCGCAGTCATACATAATAGTGAATGTTTACTGCAATCTTAGATTACTCAAGATGAAATGGCGGATGACCGCATTACTATACATAATATCACCTTAAAGAGCCTTTGTACAGAAGGATAGGATACCACTTCAGAAGGATAGAATATCATTATTCATCTACCTGCCCTTACCCCAAGTATTTGGGGTCGACGCAACATGTCACTCTCCGCCATACATTCCACTGTCAGATGACGTCTCCTCACTGAGTGAGGTGCTTTCCTCTCTTCATCCTCTTTCACGCATTCCGCCCATACGCCTACCTTTACACCTAAAGCCCTCTACATTCATACTTTGAACCTTTTTAACAACACGACTTTCATCTCTTCTCATAACATGTCCATACCACGACAGTCGATCGTTAGAATAGCATAATTAGGGTTAATTCAATTAATAATTTGTGATTACTAGTTCAATGTATTAATTACTCTATAATTACTCTATTCGAAATCACTTCACCTGAATTTCAGCATACGCAATCCTGAGTAATTTCCTGTTACCTTGTATGTATTACTAATAATACTATGTTTCCTTTTTTATGAAAGACAAAATAAGGCGACCACATGCAACATACTAATAAGCTGTTATTTTCAAGGAAAGTGTTATATGGATACGACACATAACCTAACTTAATACGACAACATCTATTTTCTCTTTATCCGAGTGAGGACTTTGTCCATGAATTAGCAGGTGTGCATGTGAGGTTGGCTTGGGCCCCAAAAATCCTGATTGGACTCCATATAACCACTTCGTCACCATCCATTTCACCACCCAACCCCGAGAAGAAACCCTGCGCTAGAGCCTCGTCTGTTGTTTAGCAGGTGCACCGACTAACAGATGACGTGGGCTTGGGCTTTAAGGATGTTTGTAACGCTCTCTACACGTGGACAGACCCTCTACAATAACAATACAACAATTTGGTGAATAAAGATATTGTTTAATTGATGTAATAAACCAGCAAACATTAAAAACTCACGCTTATGCGCACGAAGCACTAACGACCTGTACATTTCTGCGAACAGTAGGTAATTTATGTATAAAGTCTGTTCTAAATGTAACGGCCTGCACTTGACCACTATAGAATGTGTACATTGACCTCGTTATTTTATATTCAAAACATAGTTTTTGCTCTTGTTTTATTTAGTAACGGTACGCTGATTTGGTCTACTACTTTAGATAATAAACAAGTAGGCCATACATATTTACTCAATTTTAAACGTTATTATCTGCCTATCAATTAAATATGTTTTATTTCATTTTAGCATAAAAATAACATTTTACTCATTCGTAAAGTGCATTGCATCAGTATTATGAACTACCTATAAAATTGACGTAATTCTTTTTTCTTTGCCTTCTTTTTTTATAGTCGATAGGCTCGTTTGACCACTATCTCACCTGTTGGTAAGTGACAATGTAGTCGACGATGGAGCACGCTTGCCTAAAGAAAGCGAATTATGAAACATCCAGTGCTCTAACAAACCGCAGATAATAAAGCATACTGTTAAATTAGATTTATGAGTTAGAAGTTGATAGTTTCTCAGTAGCAATCCTAGGTGAATCAATCATGGAATAAAGCACGGGTCCTAAAAAGTAACCGTGGAGTACCTAGGTGACCACTTAGGTTTCCATGAGTAAATTATATTGAAATCAGATTATAGCCGTTCATCATTAGTGTTTATAATTAAGCTTCATACGCTCAAAACAAAAATAAAATTAAATACATTCCGAAACGATAATTTTATCTGTATACAACACGATAAAAGATAAATAAAGACGTTTACATTAAGTAATCGTTTTTAATTAACTTAAGTAATAAACATTGTTACTTAATTTAAAAAACGTATTATTGACAATTAAACAACTAGCCTATGCTCGCGGCTCCGCCCGTTGTAAATGTCAATTTATCACAACTTTTGGTCATATCTCTGGTTTTACTCAACCAATTGCAATCAAACATAGATTTTAATTTTAATTCTGCAGACAAGAATTCCAAGAAAATATTTTTGTGTTCAAAGTCGTTGATATAACATACCCTATGTATTTTTTTTATATTTATCTCCAATGTATAGACACAGCCACTTTACAATTTTATAATAATATATCATTTATAATAATAGGTTGTATTTGAAATTATATTTGTTCAGAAATAAATTAAGTATTTGTTTTTAAGTTAAACGGTTTTAAATTGTATTGTCATCAAAACTAAAGATTTCTGTCAAATGTCAGACCAGTCCAACAACTGAAAGGGGGTCAAATTTCAATTACTAGATTTGACCCAAACAAACAGTTCAAGTTAAATAAAACCTTTTAATGAAATTAATAAATGGAATTGAATTGCGTGAAAAAGTACCAAATATACACTTAACATCCATACTCACAAACTTTCACGTTTATAATATTAGCAGAAAGTTGGATAATATTAGTGTATCTAACCAATTCTTATTTTATTTCAACTTCTAACACAAGGTTTCTTTTTTTTGCAGAACCAAAACATATCCTGAAAAGCGTATCTGGATGCTTCAAACCCGGATTAACTGCCATTATGGGCCCTTCAGGGGCCGGCAAGACAACACTCCTGAATATTCTCGCCGGATACTCGTAAGTGTTCAAAGTGACATATTAAAGTTTAAGACCTGGGGGCCTTACCATGACAATCAGTTCAACTTAGGAAGAGATTAAGCTATGCACCGTGTGTAGCCCCATCTCTCTTACGGTTAACAGCGGTTGCATTCCAAGGTTGCCGGATCCCGAAGAACGTTTTAGATTATTGTGTAGGAGAGCCTACACAATAAACTTATTCAAAACCTGATATTGTAGTATTTATGACTAGCAACCCGGGACTCGGCTTCGCCCGGGTGTAAATTCCAGTTTTCCAAAAAAAAATATCCTATGACACTCACGAATGACGTGGCTTTCTATTGGTGAAAGAATTTTTAAAATCGGTTCAGTAGATCCCGAGATTACCTTTTACAATTTAAGAAACATGCAAACTTTACCTCTTTATAATATTAGTATAGATATGTATTAAATTATACTTAAAAAAAGTTAATTTAATATTAGTTAATAATAAAACTGTAGTACCTAGGCTGCATTGTCAAAGAAAACCAATATGATAAGCAGATTAAACAGTAACCTACGAACAACTGGTACAAAAAATGTAATGTTACCGTGTTACATTAATTTATCACTTAGTGGTTATAGTGAACTCCAAATATGCTCTGATCCTCCACCATCCGCATTCAGTCAAAATAAAAATAATATTATTTTTTCAACCAAAAGTTGGATTGTATAACAAAATTGCATTGTAAGATTTCTAAAGATAATTATTATCAACAGAACGCGAGGCGCTAAAGGAGAGATCTCAGTGAACGGCATCTGCGCATGCGCCTCACAAGCGACAGGTCGCGGTGGTGCTCGTTATATTCGGCAAAGTGACGATCTGCGTGTACACCTGACTGTGTACGAAGCTATGTCTCTAGCTGCTGCACTCAAGCTGGCTGACTTTCAGGCTTATGACCGCAAAGAAAAGGTAAAAATACTTCATTACATTTATATTTGTCAGATATTTACTTATCTACTAAGACCTTCGGCGCCAGGTCAACCTCACCTACTGATTGACAGACGAGACTCTGATACGGGCTTTCCTCTCTTGGTTAGTAGATCAGATGGCAGTCGCTCCTATAAAATTCGTACTAGGCAAATAAAAAGACGAAGGAGTAAACGGACCACGGGCTCTGAAGTGAAAGTGTCATAAAGAAAGACAAGCTGATGATGATTATTATTACATTTACTATTGTCATAGTACGTGTATGCGTAGCCCGTCGCAGTCCATATTATCGTACAATCATTCTTTATGAAGGTATTCAGTTCTTACATTTTGTATAATCGATTCAACATTGACCTTGAGGTAAAGAAACGGTCACTATACACGCCAGATGGCAAGGGGCGCCAAAAGTCAAGCGAGATAACCTATTTCCATTTTTAAAAGTACGGTTAGTAAAGTGTTGTCGACCAGAATGTGCTCATAGATAATCTCGCTGTACCCTGATCAAGAATAGGATTGATTGATTGTACAAATATCATATTTCTAACTCCAATTTTCTTTTGGTTTCGATGTCGGTTCCAAGACAGCTTAACTTTCTCTACTGTTGGTCCTGGTGTAGAATAATTACAGCAGTGTGAATGTTGGTAGGGTTATTCCCTGTACGGCTGGTAGTATAGTTGAAAATACTAGGTAGGTTATCTGTAATAAGTAATATAATTGTGATATGTTTCGGAAGTTTCATTCATCACATGCTCAAATTTCTCCACCCATGTTTTCCCATCTCACGTAACTGGGGCTTATTGTCGTCAACTAGGCAATTGAAAAGGCCCTATTTTTTAGAATTCTAAAGGAAGTCTACCTATTAGATATATCTATAAATACCTTACGTTACCATTTGCCTTACGTTGGCTTTACGTGAATACTTCTTGACAGTGCGCATTTGCTATTATTTTCCTCCTCTAGTTATGTTAGTAATTTTTATTTTATAGCCATTCGTTTTTGCTACTGTCACTCACAACTTCTAGCCTTATTTCAACATTGACTATACCATAGGCATGCTTTTTTACAGGTTATTGAAGTTTTGGCACTACTAGGTTTAAGTGCGACTACACGAACTCTTTGCCGTGACTTGTCTGGGGGTCAAAAACGACGCTTAGCTGTAGCCTTGGAGTTGCTATCTGACCCTTCGCTCATGTTCCTGGACGAGCCTACCACGTACGTAACAATTTATTATTTATGTCACTACCTACTGACATCACTTTTGATCAGATAAAATGATAAGATAATGTAATTCTGAGTCATTTATTTTTTCAAACAATTGTGTATTGTTTGTCATTAACAATTACGTACATCATGCAAGAGTAGAATACGTTAAGCAAAATTTACATGTGTTTTATTCAAGACTCGCATCGTCACGCGGTTTCACCCGCGTAAGTCTTGATCCTCTGGAGACATAAAGTTAACAAGTAGCCTATGCTACTCAGTGGGAATGTAGCATCCTAATTGTGAAAAGTTTCAGTAACGGTTTGGTATTTTATCGATTACAAAATAAACAAATCTCTTTATATTAGTATAGATAGATAATGAGGATAGGTAAGTACAGGATAATCTATAGATGAGATTCAAGTTTACGTACCTAGGTTATATCTTTGACGTTTTCAAATGAACATCACAGTCGTCATAAGTGTATGACACAAGAAATATTACCTACGTGATTAAATTTTGTAATTTTGTTTGTCATTCTATCAAATAATGTTGTTAGCATTAGGTAAGTCGATGAATAGTTTTTACTTTGACCAAAGTGAGTCACCTATGATGGTGGTATAAAACATATCATAACACTTACAAGAAGCAACTTTGGATAAGTGGAGTTAAAAGATACAAAAAGTGTGTTAAATTAATATAAAAGAAACACGTGTCGAAATCTCATCAAATACTTCTTAAATGTACTCGTTTACATAAGTTTTTTCTGTAAAAAACTTATGTAAACGAGCTAGATAATCGTATAATAAATTTGTTGGTTTTTATACCTACTCGTACTATCGTTTTGACTAGTGATTTTTAAACAGATGCACATTAATATAGTACTTGATTCATATTGAGCGAGATTAATGATTCTAAATGAGCACCTACACATTTTATTTCTCGCTCATCAGTCAATCATGGTATGCTTATTATTGAAGCCATCAACTTATTAATAAACTAGCTGATAGGTATAAAGCTTGGAATAGCTAGCGCGTGCAATTCTCTTCCCGTTACCGCTTCCCATCAGCAACTATTCCAGCCTATTTGTTATATAGCCTAGAAACGGATTTCAGCCTCCATGATTGAATATCACACATGCAAAAATTCAGAAATACAAACTACCAAACATCTTCACAAACATGCACATTTGTAATATTAGTACTTAGGATAAGATTTAATGCTATTTTTCTATTTGGCGTCATACAATGTACTAGTCTATGCCGGCGACTCAGCCAACGTGAATGTCGGTTTTCGCATTTTTTGACTATGATTATCTTTGGTTTTACTCAGATTATGGCCAAAGATGCAAAACCGCAAAGACCGTAAGACTTTTAGTCTTACTAAGAGACTTTTCAAATAAAAAAACTGCATCAAAATCCATTGTCCGTTAAAATCCATCTGTAGTTTTTGCGTCCATCGCGAACAAATAGACAAGAATTCCAAAAAACATATTTTTATAGAATCGTTGATATAACATAATCCAAGATATTTTTTTTATATATCCAATGTATAGACTCAGCTGTTTTACAATTGTAAAATAGTTTAGATGCATATTTTCACTTTGGAGGTATAATAATACAGGTACATATGTTTTTTGCTGAAGAATATTTACAAAAAAAAATATAACACACATACTAACTTCGTACAAACCTATCATGACTTTATTTTCATCTATAAGTATATTATTGAAAACTATTACAAGGTAGACATGTCCACTATCTCTAAACTCGTTCCGCCCATAATGCTAAGTCTTGGAACGCAGTTTCTTATCGCGCGTTGCGAAAGGGGGCTAAACGGAAAAATTATAATACCAAAAGTTGTAACGACACTTTTTACCACTGTTGTGTTTACAAAGTCCCGCGCATCTATGACATTGCCGACGATAGAACACTCTTGCCTAGAAGCAGCTTATTCACTCTTGACTTAAAGACTCCCAGCTAATAGCTTTCCGGAAACACAGTTTCAAGCAGGGCATTCCACTCCTTGGGATTACGCATAATGATCGCATTACGCAAAATATCGTATTTATGTATTACACAATATTTTGCAGGTCGTCACAGAAATTTCCACTACTGCTGTGAATTCTTGTAAAAAGGTATTTATTTTACAGTGGCTTGGACTCATCAGCATCGGCATCTCTTATAACTCTACTAAACAACTTGGCTCGCGGTGGAAGAACTCTCGTAGCTACCATCCATCAACCTTCTGCCTTACTGTTTGAGAAAATTGACACGGTTTACTGTTTAGAAGAAGGAAGAACTTTGTACTCTGGCTCGAGAGTGAGTTTAGTACCAGCATTGGCCAGTGCCGGTCTGAAATGCCCATCTTACCATAACCCAGCAGATTTCTGTGAGTATACTTCACTATAGTTTTTTAAATAGCTAGTTAATTTTCCATCTTACAGCATATATATATTATGTCGTACAGGAATGTACAACTTCCTAGACTTATTTAATATACGTATGTGATGGTTCAACACAACTTCCTAGACTTATTTATAGACATAGGGCCTTTGCACACCACGTTTTTTTAATATGCTGAAGACGTGCGTAGATCGCAATCAGTACGCCCAGCAAACGCAAACCGTGGATCTGCTCTACGTGTACTATCTGATAATACGCATTGAAAACG
Source organism: Lithosia quadra (assembly GCA_963576445.1). Taxonomy (NCBI): domain Eukaryota; kingdom Metazoa; phylum Arthropoda; class Insecta; order Lepidoptera; family Erebidae; genus Lithosia; species Lithosia quadra. Next base: position 11,111,809 of record OY754880.1, on the reverse strand, counting down.
CACAGAGAATGAGCTCAAATCTTAAACGTGCGTCGTCAGAACGTTAAAAAACGTTGGGTATGGGCCCTTAATACTTTGTTGGTATCGTGTTGGTGATTGAGGTTAATGAAAGCGTGTTAAAATATGCTAAATTATTCAAATAATATACAGAGAAACATTTCCACTAAAATGTTTGTAGTCTATTTATGTCTAAGTCAAATGTTTCAATATCATTTAGATACTACAGCACAACGAAAGTATAATTTACTTTTAACCATTTTGGCGAATAATATTTTTTCCATGTCAAAAAATACTCAATAGAATAAACTGAAAATACAAATGAAATCAATATTGGTTTTACTAGCTGGTAGGATAAACAAATTTTTAGGATATTTGAGAGTTAATTTTCGATATGTTATCAACACAGAACAAAGAATAATGTTCTGTGGTTATCAACGATGATGACTGTCACAGATGTTCGTAACAGGCGTAGCCAAGCGATTTACGTTTTTTAATTATATTTAATCTGCTACATCAGTCTGAACGTTTGTGCTGTATTTTTTTACTGCCTGACGCAGTTCGTGCGTATAAGTGGAATATCATTCGATGCTGGAAAGGGCTTGGAGGAATCAGGTTATGCGACCTCTCTTGTTTCCAGTGGGACCCATCTCTAAAGAAATCATTTTCATTGTATATTTATCTAATGCACACAAATAGATCTAATGATAACAAAGTTAATGAAATAACTAAAATTAATATATTTTTAGTAATGGAAGTAGCATCGGGAGATTACAACGTGGATTTGGTAAAAGCAGCGCAGAAGATAGCCCAATTCAAACCAGTACCCGTCGCCAGTGAATGTTGGGACAGGCATATTCCTACGATACCGGCGTTGCCAAGCGCTTTAGGTATGAATTCTACTATATATTCGTATTGGGTAGAATTTAAGTGAATTTATTATATTTCTAACTCCTAAAATTTATTTCCTATTCATTTCGATCGGGATCATTGGGTTATGTTAAATAAATGTCCTTAAACAATTTTTTTTTGAATTCTTGTCTGTTTGTTCGTGATGAACGCAAAAACTGCTCAATGGATTTTGATGTAGTTTTTTCTATTAGAAAGGCCATAATCAGACTGCCGTTTGATTAAATTGGTTTGGTAGAACCGACCACAAGAATTCGAAAAAAAAATGTTTTAGAACGTTTATTTAACATAACCCAAATATCTACATTACAACTATTATTTACTTCTATAGATTTTACTAATAAAAGATGTTAAATGTCTGAAATTTATAATTATAAGTATTAAAATATTTTATAATGAATCTAAAATTTAAAAAAATACTGTATTTATTGTATTTGTATTAATTCTAATTAATTATTGCATCAATTAGTACTTTTTTAAATTAATAAGCTGTTTAAAAAAAAAAATTATTTTTTAAGGTTTGTTGCATGTTAATTTGCAAATATTTCATAATAAAAGAGGGTAGGTAATATAAGTATGATTTTCTACCATGACGCTAATGTAAATGTCTTGTTTTTACAGACATAGGGGCAGACTTGAAACGCAGTCCTAATTCCAAGCACAAAAGTGTTTCAAAGAACCATTACAGACAATCGGGCCTCCTACGACAAACCGGGATCTTACTCTACAGGAACTATTTAATGACGACGAGAAACTATGTAAGTACAATAACATATTACGAGTATATGTATTTTATTTAGGTTAGGTACCTAGAAATAAAAGATTTTGATGCATGATAATCAGCTAATAGTTTTTATGCCTAGCACTCCACAGAAAAAAAAGCAATAATGTTAAAAAAAAATCTTGCTTTTCAGTCTTTGTTTATGTACCGGGTTGCAGCACACGTAGTAATAGCTCTGGTCTTCGGCTACCTTTACCTCGGAGTTGGCAGCGAAGCAGACTCAGTACTCGGCAATTACGTATATTTGTATGGTTCAATGCTTCTCGTAGTCTACACTGGCAAGATGTCCGTCACGCTATCCTGTAAGTATCACACTGATATTTATTTATCTTTTAACTTAGAGTATAAGCTAGAATAAATAACATTTAATCCACACATTATGGTGACTTTTCAAATATTATACGGTTACGGGAAACTGAAACTAGCCTACTGAGTATCCGAAATTTCGGCGCTGTTGCAAGCGCCATGATCACGGATTTATTGGCTTAGGCACTAACCAGGCCGTATCGGTGTTACCCTCCTCCGCACTCGTTTGTGACGCTCGTCACCACTACTACTGTCCGCGTTCTCACTCCGCACTCGATCACGTTCGCGCCACACAGCACTCACCGTATCGACTAGCGCGCCGTTTTGACCATTCATTCTGAAATCCTATAGTAAACATTAATGGTAGAAATATTATGGTTTGTGATAACTTCACTCAGAATAATAACTTACAACAGCATCATAATCAGGCGCCTTACGTAGTGGTATATAAGGCGCCTGATTATCATGTTAGAGCAACATTTAACTATGAGCAAAGACGATTCTTTAATTTAAAGTATTCAATCTGTTGATCCTAGCATATTAGCGGCTCAATTTTCATAATAAAACTTGTTCGAAATTCAGCTCCGATCTCTCCTTCACAAACCCCATCACGAGAAGACTGGCAAGAAACTCAGTAGGCTGTTTTTTGGTCTATTTACAAAAATATATTACCGTCTGAATTTCTATGTAGGTGAAATAATATCTATACAAGCACAATAAGAAGCATTCATAATATATCAAAACAAATTTTCTTCAGAACTATCGTGAGTGCTTATAAATATCGTTTTTTTTTTGCTACTACAACAGTAGGTAACTCACTCATCAGTACACCAGTACATTAGTAATAAATTGCTTTGAAGGGTTTAATGAAATGTTTGTTTTTAGCGTTAAGTTGTTATAAAAAAATGGACAAGAGACAATAAACCTTATGACGCTTTAAAATCTCATGTACTTGTACAAAAACAGCACTACAAAAGCTACAAAAGTAAAATGTTATTGAAGACCTTTGTCCTTTTTTGTGAGATAATATATAAAAACATTACTATATTACCATTTTTTGTTAAATAAATAAATACACAAGAAATTGAAAAAAAAATTATAAGTCATTTGTAAATCAGTTAAATCTTATAATCAACAATAATATTTACAAAACCTTGGAATCGGTAAGGATAATAAATTGGTCATTCTCGTGAGTGCAAAAAAATTATGGAGTTTTAAGATGAATCGAATTATCCTTCACGCACATACCTGTAGTAGCCAATCGAAACAAAAATTTACTTCTGATGTAAATGAAAAATTGTTTAGACCTTTGCAGGGTTTTCAAGAGTAATTAGTACTTTTTGATTTAAAATTAACTACACCGACGTTATTGCATCAAAAGCGGCCATAGAACTGATATACTGCATCTCTACCTACGTCTGCGCGTACTACGCGTACGCGTCTTACGCGTCCCATGTAGCGCGTACTGTCTAACAAAAAACCAATTTTGCAACTCTGTCTTTAGACGGATTTGCAAAATTCTTATCCCTAATGTACAAAAATAAAATAAACATCCATTGAGAAATCTGTTAAAAATCAATGTATACTTAAGCTCTCATTTACTAATTGCAAGATTTTTTTTTTTTCAGTTCCGCTAGAAATGGATATACTGAAAGGGGAATACTTCAATCGATGGTACAACTTAGGTCCTTATATTGTGTCAATATTGGCCGTGGAGTTACCATTCCAAGTAAGTAATTACCAATAAATACCTATCATTAAATTTACTCTCACTACTTTACACTGATCTTTATCCATATGCACATAGTTTAAGACTATTAAGTAGGTTATTATTCTTGCACAGATATTATCTTGCTAAATGCAAGATAATATCTGTGCAAGAATAATCAAACTTAAAACTTAAAAAAACAAACTTAATACTTATTCTTGATGGTTTTTTTTTATATACATATCTACATGGGTAATTATAGTTTTGGTTTGTGTAACATAGGTTATCATTTTCTTCCACTCTTGCCTGTCGAATGACAGCTTAATTTGTATACTTACATGAAATTATAATCATTAATGTTATGGTTAATATACAATTTATTATTTAATGATTTTCGACATCTTTCTTCTTCATTCTTCTTTATTTATACCTTTCTTCTTCTTTCGTTCTTCATGACTAAGTATTTGAAACTAAAAATGTAATTTAAATTTCAGATGATATCATGCGTGTCGTATGTGGTACTGTCGTACTGGTTAACTGAAAACCCACTGGAGCCACCTCGAGCAACTTTGTTCCTAGCCACGATAGTTGCTACATCGTTGTGTGCCCAAGCCTGGGGTTATTTCATCGGCTCCACTACGCCTACCAGAGTAAGAATCATAATTCTGATCTAGCAATAGCTCTTAAATGAACATAATAATAATGCATATCCAAAAGGCAGATTTTGTTATTCTCCTGTACACCAGGATCAACAGTGAGCCAAGAACGAACCAAATAATGACATTCGGGGGAGTCCCAGGGAAAGTAAACTGTATCGGAATCCGCATTAAAATGAATTGTCAATTGGAGGAATTAGAAATACAACAAATTCGAAAAGGACAGCTTGTGGCGAGCTAAAGTCGATACTTATTCCTAAGAGCAATAATTTCTCGTCGACATCTGAAGTAATTACGCCCCTATGCTAGCGGAAGATAACATTGCAAATTTCTCAACATTGGCTTACTATAGTTATTGGATCAGAGGGACACAGTCAGAGCTTTATAAAATGTTAATAAAATTTGGAGCATTATTGCTAACTTTCCCTTTCTTCCATTCGTCCCGTCCTGGATATTTTTTTAGATTTAAATTACCTAGAGTTTATATAAATTTATAGTGTACCTAAATAATGACATTCGGAAATATTAACGGGCATAATTTTATTACGTAGATATCCTAAAGACTGTCATGTTTAAACCAACTGGGGAGACATTTTCGAATGCTACTAAAAAGATTTTATTCTCATCAACAACATGTTTTCTTTCAGATCGCAGTATTCATTGGGCCCGTTTTAGCATGTTTATTCTCCGTGTTCGGTTTCTGCCTCGCATTGGTTGATACTCCCTATTCGTTCCGTTGGTTGCATCACATTTCATACTTCAGGGCTGGTTTCCACGTCGCTGTGCATTCTGTGTATGGTCTCAACCGAACTAGAATGCATTGTTCTAAAGGTAAGATAGTTTTTGAACCATGAAAATATATTTTATTTAGAGACGATCCTAGGATAGGTATATCATGTAGCCAAGAGAGAAACTCTGGTCAGATCTCGAGACTTGTGTCACGGGTGTGGGTTTAAGGGGTCTCTTTTCGACGTACTCATCTTTATTACTCGTGTTTCTCTCCCTGATCAGATATAGTAATAATGAATATTACTAGTGCCTGATATTCTGCATCAAATGCTATATTACAAAAAGAATAGAACTATTGGTCTTAAAGAATATACTAAAATACTTCTGGAATAAAATAAACAGATATAATTAAGATCTATGTACATGAAAATATATTTGATATTATTTTTTCAGAATACTGTCACTACATAACACCAAAGACTTTTCTTAAGGAGATGGATATGGAGAACATAAACATTGGTGGCAACATGGCGCTGGTTCTGTCTACGGCACTACTGATGCACGTGCTCACTGCAATTGTTCTTTGGTATAGGCTCAATAAGAGATAAACGTGACAAAAAAAGTAGCAATAATTGAAAAAAAAATGAATGATATTGAATAGGAAGTATTATTTCGATATAACTTGCCGTTTAACCTATACTATTGAAGCTACAACCAAATCCATAGAGATTATTTTAAGTACCTACGAGTATATACAGAAGACATGCATTACTTTGTTATTAATATAACTAATACAGACAGACCTCACATGAGTATGATATTATTATTATCGTAATCTTTTTGACTAATGACTGGTTCATGCTTCTTTTATTTATAGAAGAATATGGTTCCTTATGGATAATTATCATGACTATACTATTGTTTATTCTTAATTCATGATAATTCTACAAACCTTCTTTGCCTATATCATTTATAAATCATTATTTATATTAGTATTATTAAGTAAATGTCAATCATGAATTATTTTATTATCATTAATGTTTAAGGTAGGTAAATTATTCTTACTATTATGTGATAAAATGTTGAAGGAAACTAATATAAGATTGAAATTATAATTTCAATGAGTAAGGCTACCTACTTATATTATATAGTTTTAAGGATACAGGGTATTTATGTAAAGAATAAGATCAAATAAGATAATTAATTCGACGATTGAAAGGCTACATGGCGTAGTTTGGGACATTAACAGTTGACAAGATAATCGCTTTTCATTAAAGGCTTAAAATGTCGTTTGAGATATGTGATCATTCGTTGTCGCTTGAACCATTTCACCTTTCAACCGTCGAATTATAATGTCTCTTAACAAGTTATACGTGGAATGGAAATATGGAAAGGTTAACCCAGATTACTTTGTAGCCTACACAGGACTTATAATAAGAGATTTCTTTCAGAACCGATGTCACCGCTTCTTTCCTTTTCCTTGCTATAATGCGCAAACGCAAAAACTTGAAACCCTAAGATTATACAATCAGTTACACATTACACATGTTATTTCTATACCTCTTGTTATTAGTTCTATGGGGGTCTATAATGGTTATTGTTAAACACACCTTAAGCCGATTTCCAAACTCATAAGAGGACTTTTAACGCATGGGAGGAGCATTATCTGGTATTTAATATTTGATTGACTTAACTTCAAACATGAAGAAGAAATCAACAAAACTTGCAGAAATAGGTACTTAATAGAGGTAAAAGATAACGCTTCGGACTATTTGTGATAAATCTCTTAATTTGGACTCACTCAGAGTCAGGACTCAAAAGTTTTGAGCCTTTACTCAGAACTAGAAGAGTCCTAAAAGTGATTCTTAAAACTTCTAAGTCAGAAGTATCATAACTTTTTAAGTGCGAGTATGTCTAAGAACATACCGACTACCGAGTCGTGATATATGAAATGGACTCTTATTTACTTACGCTTCTGATCATATTTACCCTCTTCATTCAGATGTTATTGAATAATTTTAATAATAAAGGTACTGTATATTAATTATTAATAATACAGGTGTATTTTATAGTGTGAATCTCAGCAATGTAACGGTTTAATCATACTTGACTGACTTACTGATGACGGTTGACTTACATTGATTTGAGTTTACCAAATAAACAAATAGCCAGTGATAATGAGTTTTAGTTACCAACCACCTGTTGTTTTATTTTATTCCCTTGGTTTTTAATAATTTGATAACTAATGCCGAGGTTACACAGTGCGAGCCGGCCTGGTAAATTACTGCAGTACAGCTGTAGGTACCTACTGCAGTAACTTACCAGTCCCAAGTGATCCCAAGAAGTCACAATCCGAGTAGCTACTCGGATTGTGACTTCTTGAGATTGCCAGATCCAATGACAGTCGCTAACATGAAACCGATTTAAGCCAGACCAAAGGTGGAGAAGGAGTAAAGAACCCCAAACTCCGAGGTGACAGGACGCAGCCGAGAACAGCTCGACGATATTAAAGATGATGATAACGATAAAATTGAATCATGATTTTAATTTCTATTAGTCTGCTAGATTAAGCCTTGAAATATTTTGATGAACGATATTAAGGTTCAAGGTCTGCTTATCTGTTGTATTATCTTAACATGAATGTAACATAATCAACTACTTAATTCTATAATGCAACAAAAGAAATAGGTAACAAAAACTGCTATGTCATTGTGTAGACTCTCTAAGTAGCTCTAAGTAGTCAAGTTATAAACTCTATGTCTACTAAGTAGCTTCAAATATGAATACCTTACTCAATGGTTGTATTTATTCATATCTCACTTGCTGTGCCCCGCGGCTTTGCCCGTGGCATACTTCGCTCTCGTAACACCCATTTATCCCAAACATACCTACCCCTAATTTATTAGCTCTATAATAATGTATGGAAATTATTCTAGATGCGCTAAATAATCTCAACCAAACAAACGAACAAACTCTTCAGCTCAGTTTACAGTACCTATAGATTATTATTGTTCTATGCTTTTTGTCTTTACACAAAGCACCTAGGTTTTTTTTTTATTATTCATGATAGGCTTACGTTTGACAACATGACATGATGGTAAGTGACGATGTGGTCTTTTTTTACTACTTTACGTTATTAATATTTTATAGTATCATAGATTAAATGGTCATTTTTATTAGAAATATGATTAATTGAGACAGTGTTTTCCAGTCTTCAGTCCGCTTTTACCCAGAAACTAGGTACTTTTTTGTTTGTATTTGCTATATATTTTGATTTTATTTACATTCCATCATCGTCGTTAGCCTTATCATGATAAATTGTGATCGGCGGAACATTCATTCATTAGGCGTCATCTCTTTAGTAATTGTTTTTTCATCCACCTTCTCTTCGGCCTAGATGCCTGAAAAAAGTTCATGATGAATCTAAAACTCCACGTTCAAACTGCATTATCTTTCAGATATGGGAAAGGCATAAGAATTTCATGCGGATGAAGCCAAGGGCAACATCTAGTTTATAATATTTACGGTGCCGGTGATGGCAAAACCAGCTCGTCGTTTTTTTTGCTTATCCCTAAGTCAGTAAGTTTATCCGCTACCGAATTGACATTTTTAGACTCTGTCAAAATGTCAACAGGCACCTAATATCGACAGCTAACTTTTCTTGCTAACACTAATTGAATAGGCGCTCTTAATTGATGCATTTTCGCTTACCTACTGGTTATTTAATTATTTTGAAATTTTTATGTGTTAATTTTTTCGTTCATGAGGTACATATTTTACTCATATCGTCAGGGCAACTGCATTTTTATTTTAATCCTACTATCCTAAAATTATATATGGTGTAAATAAATTCAGTGATGTCAGTCAGTTTTTACATTTAGATTTCTGTTTTTTTTTCGTAAATTCAATTAACTTTACATAGGTTGATACAATGTTATGGGTATCCAGTATCCTACTTCCTGCTGATGTGAAAGTTTGTGAAGATGTTCGGATGTTTGTTACTCAATCACGCTCTAACGGCTGAACGGATCTACATAGGGTAACCTTACACCCCGGTTACTAAGGCCCGAGACGGCGTGCGGTTTATATCGGTTCGATCCCGACATAACCACCCCCGATGGCCGACGGGGGTGGTATCCATGGGGATTTCCGCACGATAAAAAAAGGGATAGATTATACCTACACATAGGCTATTTCTTTTTGCGTACAGAAACAAAATTTCCCGAAGACGAAACCGCGGGCAACAGCCAATAATCTATCATTTTTATTTTGTGGGACAAATTTTATCTTCCATAAACTTCATGTTCTAGTTATAAAAATATTGTTTTATTACATTAAAGATAACGATCCGTACATACCTTTTTGTCAGTAGTGAGTAATATAAGTACCTACGTTGTCATAAAAAAATTAGTACCAATATTTAACGAAATCCAGTTGCAACTCTTCTATCTTTAGGCATGATAATATAATAATCCAAAGTTATCTAATTATTTCATTTATTAACTACCGGTAGAGTATGGTCTACGTCAAAAGTAGGTTAATAACTTCTTTTTTATTGATCGTCGTTATAGAGATAGGTTTGCATACAATGTTTTTTTAACGGGACTAACTCCACCCTCATTCCCACTAATGTAAGTAACTCCTATACACCAGTATCAACATTAGTTAGTAACCTGTGTTAGTAACCCACGGAGTCACCGAGTAATTACACTCGGACAGTCCCAGGGAAAGATAAAATGTCTTGGAACTCGCGTGGAAAATTAATCAGAAGTACCTAAATAATTCCAAATTTTATCTTAAAACGTGGGTTTTCAGAAATGCTCTTATGATACTGCTCTGCGTATCGACGCCCACTGTTCTGTAAGCTAACCACGCTGCGCAAACAATTCAGCTTTAGGCCTTGCAACTGAGGGAGAAAGATGAATGCATGGGTAATAATAATAATAATTTCATTCTTATTGTACACTAAGGATATAACAGTACTTAGTAACAGTAAGTGGTACATTTAGGTATAAACAATTGGCGGCCTTATTACTCCGTGGCAACCATTGGGTATTACCTATATTGTTAACGCTATAATATTTTAAATAAAAATTCTATAGATACGGAATCAGTCCATATAACCGGTTTTTATGAAGCACCACCACATCTTGACGGCATCGTCCTCCTAATCGCTCGGATAGGTCAAAATAGATGAGCGATGTTACGCTCGGATAGGTAGAGCAACCAGTGATAGGTTTATACTAACACTTCGGACACTTGTATTTATTACTTATTCCCCGATATATTAGTCGGATTGAATAAATGCCCGATTAAATGCCAAGGCATTATCCCATCACTGGTCACAATAATGTTCCAACATATAGGTGAGGACGAGCAAATCGTAGATGAATTGATTATTTATATATATTAAAAGAGAAAAAAACTATTCCATGGGGTAATATCATAATATTATATTATTAAGCATAATATGACCTGACTCCCGTGGAGTTAGTTTTGACGTTTTTATTTTAAAATGGATTTCTGTATCATTAAATTCATGTAATAAGTAGGTATCACTCGGCGTTGACATCGCGAACTATAAAATTCCAGTGGACATGCCTAAATAACGTATCTAGACGATTACGTTTCTATTTGATAACACGGGTAAATACGCTTGATAATGGTCCCTAGAATAGATGAATGTTTCTTCAGAGTAAATTATAATTTATACCTACCTCTAAAATGCAAAGTACTTTTAATGAAATCGAAAAAAGTAATTTTATGAATTTATTAATTTACTAGCTGTTGCCCGCGGCTCCGCCCGCGTGGATTTCGAATTCCGTTTCAAATTCCTTTTTTCGTGCGGAAGTTCCTTCGAATACCACCCCCATCGGCGTGCGTGAGACTTGAGACAGCGTGCGGTTTTTATGAGGTCCCAGTCAGCTCGGACCTTATAAAAATCGCATTTTAAGATGGGCCCTTGACCCCCCGAGCATCGCGCCACTTCACCGACGGTGGGTCGTAAGGTGACAGGCGGCTATCTTGTCACCCAACCATCGGCGCGTGGACAATCAGCTCGCCCCCCACTGTACCCTCTGCTAGTCAGAGGGACACATAGGAAGCTTCGGAGCAGCCCTCTAGAGGGCCATTCCCACCCCGGCCGGATTGGCTGCAGGCAGCAGCGTCTAGTGAACTCCACTGCGGGTGACGTAACCTACGACAAACTTATTATTTGCGGTTGGTACAGTAATCGGGTCTAGGGATCAAACCGCAAAATTAAGTTTGTTTTTTATTGTATGTTTTTCCCGGGATAAAAAGTAGCCAGTGTGCTGCCCAGGATATTGATGAATAATTATACCAAGTTTCATCATTATCGAACCGGTAGTTTTTGCGTGATGCCTGAACAAACAGACAGACAGACAGACAGACAGACAGACAGACAAAAATTTTTTTAATCACATTTTTGGGTTCGGTGTCGGTCTAGTAACACCCCCTGCCATTTATTTTTTTAATATTTTCAATGTACAGAATTTTCACTTCTACAGATTTATTATAAGTATAGACTAGCCGATTCCGTCCGCGTGAAGATCGGTTATAATTTTTTAGTCATAGCTCCAGGTTCTACTTAACCAATTGCAATCATACAGCAAATTTTAAGTCTGACCAAGATCTTACTAATAGAAAAAACGTGTCAAAATCTGTTAACAGAGGTTTTAGCGTTCATCGCGAACAAATAGACAGTCAAGAATTCCAAGAAAAATATATTCGTGTTCAGAATCGACAATTTAAAATTATTACGATGTAAACTGGACATTTGAATTGCAAATTAGTGTAGTGTAGTAATACTAATAAAATTATTATACAATATATTGATAAAATTTGTAAAAGTATATGCAGTTAGTTTGGAAATAATATCCTAAGCACAAGAAACGACACTGACGGCTTCGAGATTATGTAGTTCAATTATGCAGGCTAGCCTCGAATTTTATTGTTACAAAAAATTCCAAGATGGTGGTTTTAATAAAAGAAATACAAGAATGTATTTCTCATTCTTCAAAAAAAACCGCAGTTTACCTACGTCATGTCTGTAAACAGTTCACCTCTGACTTTCGTTGACAAGATACAGAATTGTTCTTATTTTGTCACTATATCTGAATATTATTAAAATACCTAATAAGGAGCTATCAGTAAACAATGTCACGGTTTAGTTTACGTCATGTTTCTCTATTGCGTTACAACACAATATTGATTTAATTACATATTTTATCTTTTGTGATTAGAATAGATAAAACATGGATAAAACGATTGGATTATTGATGACTGATGATTAAAAACCTTTTCAATGTTCCTACTTCAGAGCATTATCCATGCAATATTATATATAACCATAGGACTCTTAATAAAATTCGGTAGATACTATGAGTTCTATGCACATACTCGTAACGGTAGAGCCTACTTTAACCGTGTGATTTTATCATTTTCGCTTCCAAAAACGCTTCCAATGATGAGATAGAAATAGTCAAAGGTGACAATTGTACCTCAAGAGATCGAAGACAATATTATAATAATCGTTCAGTGTGTTGAAGGAGACAACAGATATAATTTATGGCAAGTTATATATTATGAACGTATGGACGATTGTATGTAATTTTTATAACTCATAATTTTATAGTTGTAGGTAATTTATGTAACCCGTGACGTGTAACAAAACTATACATGCTGAACGCTATAGATATTCATGTCAAATCTACTTGTAATTTTAATAAGAGAATTAAATAACATTCCAATTGTAATCTATCGTGTTTTATCTTTAATAATTTTCTCACCATCATTAACCGTATCGATATTTTTCCAAAGCGTTATTTGTTTCATCTTTAAACGATACAATTTTTCTATTTCAATTACAATTTGAATTGCTTCGAATAAATTACCACGGCATTTGCTAAAATTTGCGAGTTTGTCTGCACTAAAAAAAGCTATTAAAATACCCACTAAAATGGGTTAACTTAAACTATTCGTCAGTTTAATGATCAATGAACATTATCTAGGTATCACATTATGTATTTACCTATATGCACCAAACAAATACCAAGGTACAATCCTAGTAAGGTTTCTGAAACCACCCTTGACAAAAAACATCCATTGTTATTTGTTTTTCCAATTCAATTATTGCTCTCGCCTTCTCGTTTCTCTTCTTTTATAAAATAAAGAAAAGAAAAAATATTAGACTCAATCCGAAATTTGGATTTGCGTAAATATTCATGTTACCTTCCTGATTTGTGAACAAGATAATCTACTCAAGTTCACTGGTATCGAATATTTTGTTGTGGAGGTTGTGGTATTTTGATTGCATTAATATCCTATTGTTATCTTTACATGGTTCGTGTCCTAACTCTATTGTATTGTATATATGAAAATGTGATTTGCTCCTATCTTGTCACCACCACCTATACCTAGTTTATATGTAGATAATAAGCAATATTTATTATTGTAGATTTTAATAATTAGGTACATTATTTTTATAATAAAAGAACAACGGTGGATCTCGCTCAGTGAGAAGAACTCTACCTGTTACACGCGATAGTTCTTCAGCTGGTATAACGATTAGCGCAGTATCTGTCTTGTAGAGATAACAGAGAGTGACTATGACTAGTGCTGTGCTGTGCTGGTAGATAGGAAAGTGGGGGAACAGTCCGATAGGCGCAAGCGATAACCGCCGCGGAGTGTCGTTTACGCAAACAGTTCGCTTAGCACTGCTAGCGAGTTTGGGCGTCGGGCGCCACGCTACTGCTGTGCACTGGCTCTGTTTACATTCGCGTTTCTTTGTTCAAAATAGCGCGCGATGGAAACAGTGTATTTTATTGTGTTATAGTTATTTCAATTTGTGTGAGTGATATTAGTTCGTAAAAATGATCAGCGAAAATTCAGACTCACAGGAGACTAATTCCACTTCACTTGTGGAAGATAATGTGACCATATCTTTCAAAAATATTAGTTACTCTGTAGGATCGACATTGTGGTCACAAATCAATCCTAAAGGTAAGCTGCTTTTGCAATATGCCTATACTTTTAAAGCCAAGACATCGATTAATTATAATTCATATCTACTCGTTAAGAAATAGTACTATCTTATCTTAATTATTCTATTCAAGAATGAATTTACAATCTCATTACTTTGTATTACTATCTATTCCCTAGTTATAAAATCATAATTTCTTATATCTAAGTAAGTATTGGTTGTCACATTCTCAAATTAATATTAATGTTGCGTCGCTTTTATTTACACACAAATAGGTATATACGCACAAATGCAAATCTAGGAGTCGAGTCTACTATTCTGATTGTGTAAGAATGGGCACACAGTAACCAACTTACCAACAACGCATCTGTTGATTTTATAAACAAAGAAAAGAAAGAATCAAAGAACGTAAAATGCATGTTGTCATTGTGATAACATCATTACTTACAGTTAATATGGTACACTCAAATCATATTTTTATAACTGAAGTATAAACAAAAGTTAACTAAACTTTTGTTTACAATGTAGGTACTTACTATGTTGTAATGTCTGATACTACGCCCACGTGTCACACTTTCTGTATACGTTTGTTATCAGTTGTGGACAAAGGTTTTAGCTCATTGTCAACAATTAGTTTTCATACAATTTGGTCGCTCGATATTTTTCTTATAATAGCAAACAATCAAAATTTTCTAGTAAAGAATATGGTACATACCTGTATAAAACCCTAATAGTTACCATCAAGTATAAGTATTTATATTTTTGATAATGATAAAGTGAACTGTGATTAGATTACCTACACCTGCCTACTCTATTTGAAATACATAATTTATTATGCTACCAAAACATTTCTCTATACATTCTAAAGTACCTAACCATTTCGTGTAAAATGTCTCTACCTATTTGATCAATATTCATTGAGTCGACCAATTTATCAGAAGACTTTTATTAGTAGTTGCTTTTGGTTCTCGTTTTTAATATAAAAATGAAAAGGAGAAAGTCGTGACTGTATTTTATTGACATTACATATAAGGTATGTATGTAAGTTTGTAATGTTATCATGCAACTAATTATAGAGAAGCTTGAGTTTTCTATGAAAGCCGAAATTAAGTTCGTATCATGAAAACACGAAGATGCATTACTATGTACTTACTGTTTTAAATCACCAACTTCTACTATTTCCACTTAGTCAAAATTACTCTGTGACTGTGTCGAGTATTGTGGTTGCATTCCTTCATTTGAGACAGCTTTATTTAACACCAGACATGACTATAGATTTGTCCGACATCTGTGACCACTGTCTCAAAATGTGTTAAACCGTTCGGTTCAACTAAGGGTAACACCTCTGCAAGACCTGCATCTTTTGTTTTGCATAAGAAAGAGAAACTAGGATTAATTGTAAGAGTGTAAAAGAGATAAGATTTCAACTCAACATAAGCAGAAAAGCTCAACGATGTTAATGACCCGGCCTTGACCTGCTTGAAAGTAAGATGTCCATGATTTTATGTGGTTTAATTCATATGCAGAACAAAGATAGTGTGTGAACTGATTCCCGTTTGTGGTACACCATTTTTTTTCTTCGTGGGGAATGCTGTTATGCACGGTAACTCCAGCTACACTACGGACTGATAGCCGGAGATCATGTGCAAGAACTACACCCAATATCACGGTGCGGTGTGCCGTACTCTGCAACTTGTCGGGAGGAACAATCAATGCAAATAGACATATTCATGCATATAAAGATTAGCACTGAGCGGGAATCGATCCTGCGTCCCCCGACGTAGCAGTCGAATGCTCTACCACTACACCACGGAGGTCCTGTACGCATATTAAAAATAATTAAAGATTAATCTAGCGCAAAAGCTGTGTGTTGATTTTATGTATTCAACATTTTGCAGAGAGGGTACCGCTATAATTTTATAAGAGAAATCCTTTGGGTATTCAAATAGCTTAAAAATACCAATTAAACATTCAGATATCGTCCCTACGGATCATTCAACACTTGACTCGAATAATCAGAGTCGAGTTGCCTTGGAATCCCCTTTGTTGTAACAGTAACTTGGTTTGTAGAACTTGGCTCTACGAGTCATCGTTTGGCTCGATCAAATGAATATCCACTCTCAGAAACACTCGAAGAAAATTTGCTTATAGGTAGTAATCGAGGCAAAGCAAGTAACTGGGGCTTGTGACGACACCCCTTTTTTCGCGCAGAAGTCCTCACAAGTACCTGGCCGTTATATCGGTCTTGAAACGACTAAAACCGGACACCGTCTCGGGACTTCAAGCACCGGTGTCCAGGATGTAAGGTGACCCAAAACATATTTCCCCCTCGCACCCGAGATTCAGACAACGAGGCCCTGGGGAAGAATGATGCGGTTGTTAGTATGCTGAAACCATCCATTCTCCAACGATTTATGATGTAGGTATTATACAGGGTGAATTTTTCAAAAGGGTTTGGATGGCCAAATCCGAAAGGAATAGCGAAAAATGGTCAAAGGAGTCACGAGCCCGATTTTGATGAAACTTAAAACCTCATCATTAGATTGAGAATCGAACTCGTTGATTTTGAAAAAAAAAACACCCTTTATTATTACACCGTACGATAGTGTCGCTGTTAAGGAAAAAATTCTGCGAAGTAATGATATAATACGGCAAATTCAAGGAAAATTTGCAATTTAATAAAATTCATGTTTCATGTACCTATTTGTTTCGTTCAAAATTCCAGAGAAGATCATAACTATTCCGTGTTTTAAATTATACTCAGAATGATTATAATGATTGATGTTTTTTTAAACAAGATGGAGCTCCAGCCCATAATAGCTAATAAAAGAGATTTTGATTCAGCAGTTTGACGACAATTTTATTGCAAGGCATGGTCCTGTGCCTTGGCCAGCGATATCCCTGGATCTTACTCCCTTAGATTACTTTCTCTGGGGGTATGTCAAAAACGAAATTTACAAAGACATATTTATGATACAGAGATACAGTTGATGTTTTGAAACATTCTTTGGAGAATATTCTAAACGGAATCAGTAACATTCTAATATTGAATGCAGTACGATCCTCGAGGTCTCAAATCCAGCTATGTATTGAAAACAATGGACTACATTTTGAACAATTAATCAGTTAATGTAAGAAAAATAAAATGTATTTTGTCAAAGATGAGCTCTTTCCTTTAGTTTGCGGTATGTCATTACTTCCCAGAATAAGATCCTTAATAGCAACACTATCGTATGGTGTAATAATATAGTGTTTTTTTTTCAAAATCAACAGGTTCGATTCCTAGCTAGAATTATTGGTTTTTCAAAAATCTAATGATGAGGTTTTAAGTTTCATCAAAATCGGGCTCGTGACTCCTTTTGAGCATTTTTCACTATTCCTTATAGTTTCGGATTTGGCCATCCAAGCCCTTTTGAAAAATTCACCCTGTATTGGAGTATTCGTTGATTATTTTTTGATTGAAAATGGTGTGAAATATTTAATTGCGGATTCATCTTCTGAAAATTATATCTCTCCATGCTGTTGTCACACATGACTTCGTTTGGTTGTAAGCAGTGTAGGTACTTTACGTTTAAAATTGATTATTTTCTAAAGCTTTTATATTAAAAAAAAAAACAAATCACAGATTAACTTTACAGTCAAGGCGATAGCAAAAGTAAACTAAGTATGTGTAGCAATGTTAACCTTACTTCGAATTCTACAAATATAAATTTATTATTGTGTTTGACACATTGACTCAGAAAAAGTTCCAGCTGAAAAGTTTATCAATTTTTAACTACGGATAATGCAATATTTGCAAACTCGTACTAATTTATTAATTAGGAGGTAAGTAGTAAGTCTAAAAACATTTGTTAATTTTAAAGAGATAATAAACTAACAATTGTGTTGAAACTGCGACAAGCTGAGTTGTTTCGGAACGTTTATTTGCGAGTTTGGCAACGAGTGCGTCTGCACCAGAATTGTACTCATTGGCAAACGGTTGTGGTTATGGTTGACATAAAAACGTTCAACAAACATTGATATCTATATTACAATAGTAACATTGTGATTAGACGCTAGTAGAGAAGTAAGGTAGATATAGGTATGTTACCAATAACCCGTGTGACAAGGTTCATGCAATTTAACTACTTAAATAAAAATCGGAAAGTATGGTTATCAATTTTGTTTACCGCACCTGATAAAATTCTTTGAAAACAAAGTTAAAGTCAACATATCTGTGGGATTTTTCGGTAGGAAAGTACTTATAACTTTTTTTCGTGTGATTTTTATTAAACGTTTTTATTTAACTTGACATGTTTGTTTGAGCCATTATTCGACAGCCAGTCCAATTTTTCAATGAATCCCGACTGTTCAGTTGTTATGTTTCTAGACCACCGGACATCAAAGTGCTTGTTTTTTTCTTTTCAGTTTTTAGGCAGTCGGGTTTTTGAATTTTTAAATTTATTTTTTTTATTTTATACTTTTTAGTTATTTACATAGCTGCCCGGATAATAATGAAGTATAAAATTTATCTTTTATGGAGTTAATAATTTTCGTGTAGTGAAGGGATATCACCGAAATTCAACCTTAATTATTATATTTTTGCTCATATCTCCGGTTCTACTAAACCGATTGTAATCAAACAAACGTAAGATTTTAAGTCTGACCACGACCTTTTAAAAAATAAAACTGCATCGAAATTCGTTCAGCAGTTTTTGCGTCCATCGCAGTCAAATGTTTGTGGCGCCAAAAATCCGCCATTTTGATTTTCTAGAAATTTTAATAGGTATACCTGGTGTCACTCACAATCATGACGAATCAAACGACACCATGGTTGTCAAAATCCGTCCAGCATCCAGGCTGTAGAGCGTTTAAGACAAATTTTCAAGATTTTCATTTTGCCGCCAAAAATCCGCCATTTTCTAGAAATTTTAATATACCCAGTGTCACTCACACAATCATGACGAATAAAATGATACCTCGCATGTCAAAATCTGTCAAGCCGTTTAGGCTGTAGGCCGTGCCAAAGAAATGGACATACATACATACATAGTCTCAAAAAACATTACCCTCCTTTCTTCGGCGGTCGGGTAAAAACTGAGACTAGTTTACATACACAAAGATATTGTAGCAACGACACGACACGCACACATATATTTTTGTGTCTAAGTAGCAAGATTAAGGATAATTAGGAGTATCTACGTGGGGACTGTCAAATATTATATTTATTTTTTAAACAATGTACCTACAGGTTAATATTGGGCCACGTTACATGATGTTATTTCTAATAGCAAATAATAAAATTTTCAACAATCAGTGTACCTAAATAATAAAATAACATCAAATAATCGCTATAAAATCCATTAAAATAGTTTGAAATAGCACTTGAGTGGGAGCACCTATTGTCGCCTTTCCACAATTCTGATAAACTTTTATGTTCTAACGTAGGTACCTACTAATAAAATAATCAAACGATAAAGACGTGTAGTAAACCAGATAATCTCAAACTCATACTTAGTTCGCTATTTCTATTTCCGTGTCTGTTATAGGATCTGTTCCAATCGAGGTTAGGTCGCGACATATAATTTTATTGCCATCTTCTCTGTATACGACAAAGATTTTACTAGTATGTACCTAGTCTTTTTTCTTATACACGACAAGCACACGGCCCAGCTGATGGGAAGCGATCACCGTGGCCCAAAGACGTGTGTTGCACCAAGGGCGTCATACTCGCGCTGCCGACCCTGGAAGAGGGGGTTTGGGTGGGGAAATGGGAGGGGATGAGAGTTTCTATCCTGACTAAAATACTAAACCGAACTTCTAAATTTGATGCATATCATAGTGCTTGTCTGCCACGCGGTATAAAAAAAATATCATCTACTTACTGATCCCCGTGGCACAGAATATCTAATGGTACTGGTGGTACCACCCGCGTGGATGTCGGTTATAGCGACTCGGCGATATTTAATTATGTATAAACTTAAATAATTTACAATTTTATAATAGTAAGTAGTATAGATATAGACTCAAAACACGAACAAGTTAAGTGTTTATCAAAATTATTATAACATTAACAAAGAAATGATTCATACCTTCATAAATACAGTTTCGTGACACAACATAACACATCGACCCCGGAAATTTCAATTGTCGTAAAGGACATTTTGACGAAAATGAGTTATATATATATTCGGAATCAGCGTCGCGAGCTCTATCGAATGGTATACTTAAAGTCGTCCTATCTTCAAAAAAAAGTTCTTTACTACCTAGATTTTCAACGAGCTCTGGCTTGATTTTTCTTAATAATTGGGGTGTATCGTAAAAGTAATTTGCATCAGGAAGCGTAAAGTCATATTTTTATTATTTATAAGGTCGTAAATGTTTTATTTGATAATCGATACCCTTACGACCTAATCTACGCTTTGCTTTATTTTCTGTAATTACGGCGTAAAGGTCACACGGAGGTGCGCGGAAGCACGAAGCGTAGGGTACGAGGGGTGTAAGTAACGGGTACGGGAGGATCGTGACTCGTACGATCCATTTCGCAGCGCCATTCTGCGGGATTTCGTTGAAAGTACTGCTGCGGTCACCGGTGAGATCAGTTTAGGTATGGAATATTATGTCCCCTACACTGATGTCACCGGTACCTGCAGGGCGCGTCCTTGGTTTGGGCGCGAGTGCGCAGAGGCTGTTCACCAGAAGCAGCTAGCGTACCGCGCCTGGACCAGAGCATCCGCGCAACGCGATCCTAACGTAGGTCAGTTTAAAGCAGCGTACAACAAAGCCACAAAGGTATGCAAGAGGGCTTACATCAGAGCGGATGCCCAGCGCATTGCACGGCTTGGGCAGGAGCTTGTGGCGTATCTCACGGACAGCCGTGGCTACTGGCGCCTGGTCAAGGCCGTGCAATCAAACTTCTGCCAGCCTTCGCAGCCCGTTGCGAAACCCCGATGGATCACTGGCTCATGAGCCGCAAGAGAAAACCGACTTGCTGGCTAATTTCTTTGTGGCTAATTCCGGGATCGATGATTGCTGTATGCAACTGTGACCACGCAATACCTGATACCCTTATCAGGCAACGCCATGTTCGTGCAGTGCTGCAATCACTCAATGTCCGGAAAGCCAGTTGTCCCGATGGAATTCCAGCGGTGGTTCTACGTAAATGTGCAGCACCTCGGGTACAGCCTGGAAGGAAACGAATGTGCAGCCGATCCCCAAGAAAGGGGATTGGTCAGACCCGGGCAATTATCGACCCATAGCCGTCACCTCAATGCTGTGCAAGGTTTTTGAGCATATCATTAACGCACAGCTCATGCGTCACCTAGAGGATCACTCCCTAATTAATGATCGGCAATATGGCTTCAGGCCGAAACGGTCAACGGGTGATCTACTAGCATACGTCACCCATCTATGGGGTGAGGCTATGGACAAGCATGGTAGCGAGTCATTGGCTATCAGTCTTGACATTGCCAAAGTTTTCGATAGGGTCTGGCACAAGTCGCTCCTTTCCAAGCTGCCTGCTTTTGGTCAACCTCCCCTATTATGCAGTTGGATTGAGAATTTCCTGCAGGAGCGCCGCATTTGAGTGCTCTGTGATGGGTGGACATCGGCGTTCTTGCAGATTAATGTTGGTGTACCGCAGGGGTCCGTTTGGTCGCCTACTCTTTTTCTTCTGCATATCAATGACATGCTGTCAGTAGGCAGCATTCATTGCTATGCAGATGATAGCACCATACACGGACGATATCACGATCACCTTGCGGAAAAGCAGGCTGACGTAGGGCAAAAAGACAGCAACTTTTCACTGAGCTTGATCGGGTCCTGAGGCTCTGAGAACCTGGTCGAGTTCAATGCCAAGAAGACGCAAGCTCATGCGTTTACAGCAAAACTATCTCCTTTCCTTCCCCTCCCTACTCTTCGGGACACTCCACCACCACTTCAGGATAACCAAGAGATACTCGGCATGGATGTTTGCTGTAAACTGAATAATAAAAACTACATCGAGAGCATCATCAAAACGGCCTCTCGGAAACTCGGAGTCCTGAACAAGGTGAGATGGTTTTTCACGCCGGAGCAGCGGTGTCTATACAAAACACATCCGTTCCGGTGTGGAATATTGTTCTCATCTCTGTGATGGCTCTGCACAGTACCTCCTAGATGCTCTCGACAGGTTGCAACAGCGTGCAGGCCGTATTATTGGGAGTCCTGAAGTTACCAACGCTCTCAAACCGTTACAATTACGGCGAGACATGGCCTCTTTGGCAGTTTTTTACAACCTCTACCATGGTGATGATGAGTGTTCCGATGAGCTCCCCCAACTAGTTTCACCCTCTCCTTTCCTATATACAGAACAACACGTGCAAGGCTGAGATACCACCCTCATACCGTGCAAACAATTCCATCAAGAACTAAGCGCTTCGGTGCCTCTTTTTTTTGCCGCACCATAAAGATCTGGAATTCTTTGCCAGCCCACGTATTTCGTTACTCCTACAGTCCCGGGCCTTACAAGCGGGGCGTGAAAAAGCATTTGATAAGACCGTCAAGTTACAAAAATGTTAAATTTTTGTAACGTTTTTGACTGAATTTTTTGATTAAAAAATGCAAAGTATTAAAAATCCCTTTTATTTCACTTAGTTTTTTATTTCTTAACTAGATCTTTAGCTTCTTTTGTTCCTTGTACCCCCTTAGTCTCCGATTTAATTGACTCGTACGACCCATTGATGATCAAGATTAGTTCTTTACTACATATCTAATTTTATCACAACCAATTTTTTGTGGCTGTAAAGTACTTCAGTTCAAATTTTATGGGCCGTAACGGACACTCATTTTCGTCAATTATTAAGTTTGGTTTATTTTCTTAATTGCAACGGATAGAACACAAAAAAATAGTTAGGGTCTCCTTTGACATCATGAATATAGCACTTTCTTTAAAAAAGTTATAAGGAAAATAAAAATTTTTTTTTCGTTTTTTGGCTCTCCTGAAAAGTCGTGTTTTGTCCTTTACGACAATTGAAATTTCCGGTATCGACATGTTCTTAAGTAGGTAGTCAAAGAATTTTACTATTGCTTCGACACATTACCCACAGCAAACCAGTTATTGAAGGGCGCTCATGTATTACTTAATTTAAATAGTCATATTCATTTAATTACTTTTATCGGATTCGTCTCTTGCATTAGTCTAGTCACATAACATGACATAATACAAGAATTTAGGCGACTTAGATTTAGAATAGGTACTAAACTAGCTATGTTGCAAATTCGTCTGCGTGGTCGTAGATCTGGGTTTTATTTGGTTTACGAGTCATTAGCGTTTCCTTAATTCTTTTTTTTTAATAAATGTAGTCAAATTACGTCTGTAATAACAATCCCGCCAAAATCAGCCCAACCACTTCGGAGGTTACCTGCAACAAACAGACAAAAAGATAGACAGAAAAAAAGTAGTTATTTTGTTTTAAGTATCATTCATACACTCATAATTATGCATTTATTACCCGACTGCCGAAGAAAGGAGGGTAATGTTTTTCGAGACTATGTATGTATGTATGTCCATTTCTTTGGCACGGCCTACAGCCTAAACGGCTTGACGGATTTTGACATGCGAGGTATCATTTTATTCGTCATGATTGTGTGAGTGACACTGGGTATATTAAAATTTCTAGAAAATCAAAATGGCGGATTTTTGGCCGCAAAATGAAAGTCTTGAAAATTCGTCTTGCACGCTCTACAGCCTGAACTGCTTGACGGATTTTGACAAACAAGGTGTTGTTTGTCAAAATCCGTCAAGCATTGAAAAATTAGATTGGCTGTCGAATAAATATGGATCCCGACTGTTCAGTTGTTATGTTTCTAGACCACCGGACATCAATCTAAGTGCTTGTTTTTTTTCTTTTTAGTTTTTAGGCAGTCGGGTTTTTTGATTTTCTAAAATTTATTATTTTTATTAAAAAACTGTTAATGTTTTCAAATAAACACTATTTACGTCGCCTGGAGTCCCTAAATGCTTGTGTTAAGAACGCGTTTTACGTTAATACTGATGTTAGCGATTAAATTTTGTTTAACTATTGAAATACTTCGACATGTTTTATATACCTATTCACCTCAAAGCTATGCTAGGATAGAGAACAACGAGGTTAAGTATATTATACTGGAATGTAGGCAGTTCTGGTGCTATGTGGTGCTGAGCAAATTTATTCTTGTTCATCATACATAATCAAAACCGGTAATTCAAAGTGTAGCTCTACACTTGCGTTTGTACAGTACCTATACTTAAGCAGTCTGTAGTTATACTCATCTGCATACAATAGGCTAAGCAATTACATACAAAAGACCGAAGTGAATGGTCTCAGTCAGTCAAAAAGCAAAGAGAAGATAGTACCTTAAAGAATAGGTCCTTTCAGGAATACCTACCTACAAAATAGGTACCTACTACAACTTCATTTTTATGAAACTTTTTCACTATTCCATACTGGACTCAATCACGGATTAAACTGGGAATAAAATAAAATTAGACATTAATCAAGCGTTATCAAATACATGATTCGAAAGAGGCCATCATAAGGCAGCTCTAGCTGTGCGGTTTGATGTACCAAGAAGCCGTAGGTACCTATTCATATCAAGGACGGTGCCGAATTAAAATACTTAATTATTTATACTGTAGCACAGCTGCTGTGGGCATCTGTGCCTGCAAAAATAAAGAAAAGATCTAGAGAAATGTGGACGCATAAAGACAGACAAAGATGTTCTTCTGAGTATTTGCTCATAATATTATATTTATAAATTATTCTATGTTCATAGCACATGCCATTTATAAAAAGGGTTAGCGATTCATCTTCTTTCTGTTACGTAAAATAAACCTTTCTAAATAGACTCAATTTATTTATTACTGGTTGAGTTTACATGTTGTGTATTAAAAGTAAAAAAAAATGAATATTCTTAATTATTTTTTTAGGTTTTCAATCAATTGCTGAGCTAGGTCGTTGAAGGCCAGTTTTTCAGAAAGGCATGAATAATCTTTTCAAAGAGTTTACCTAATAGCTTTCTTATAGCCCTCTCATTAAAGATAGGTGTCAATTAAAACTATTCATCTGTTATAATTACCTCTATTCATCTGGCAGCGTCTCCAGTGTCTCCACTCGATACAAAGTAGATACGTAGGTAATTCACCTACACCATTTTCCTTTTACTATGCCAACACTGCCAGCTTTCACCAGACTGGGCTTTTTGAATTGTTAATAACTTGACCATAGTAGGTACGTATGTAGCAAGTATCCATCTGATTCTGATATCGCCTAATTTAGGCAAAACAAATAAAATAATATATTACAATGTATAATATGTACACTCTACATCTTCATTTAATCGTTTAGGTTATTTAATAGGTATAAAAGATCATGTTATCTAATTATTGGTTATAAAAATCAAGTGTAACTAGGAGATGTTAATTTTCTAATGGATTTACAAAACAACTGTCAACATCATCATAAAAGCGTTTTAATTCGACTACATCCCAGTCCCTCACCTCGGAGCCCGAGGCCCGACTAAAATATTTTATTTTTACTAGTTATCTGGAAAAGTAAGTAATTATAATGCTCTAAATACATTTAAAAAATGTTGTATAAAATCTATATTCTTCTGTTTTTCATGCTACATTTTTAATGCTACACTTCTGCACTTATTGGAAAAAAATCTTTTGAAACAGTTAGGTACACCGATAGATAATGATGACTTAAGTTAGAAAAAATATAAACCAAAGCGAAACCAGGGCGGGTTGCTAGTTATTAATACAGCTGTATAGACTTAGACTATGGCATGCTAAGGCATTTCGTAAAGTTAAGTAAGTAAAGTTTTTTACTAAAGCCATCGTATCCATCGGTGATAGTGTATGTTTCAAATGGTTGTCAAGCACATTGACCATGATTATAATCTTTCAAGGATAGCCCGCTATCAAGCAGTGCGGATATTTAGAGACACTATCACGTACGCACTTTGAACACTCGTTACATTATCTTTATTTCTGTCGGGTATCAATTAAGTACACCCACTAATAACCATACCGCTCGATAGCACACTTACTATGTGCTTACCCTTTGTTATTTGTATAGTATAGTTGACTGAGGCCTTTAGCAAAGAGTGGGTCAGCGAGTCGTCGATAGCTCATGTTATCATAACACATATTTAAAACATACAGAAATAATGAAGAGACAGAAGTTATAACAATTTTAAGTTTTTAGCCATCTTATTTAGTGGCCTTCTCATTTTTTTTATACAACGTAGATGGCAGACAAGCACTTGAGTTTTATCAAAATATTGATAGGCCCAATTCTGGTTAGTATTTGACCCTAATTGAGACTTAATTTTTAAGGACCTCTGCATGTTGAACATCGGCCCCCATGTAATATTGCACACGTCCGTAGCTTAATGTTTAAGGAATGGCCTCTCGATTACGTGCCATGCTCGAACTCCGGCCACTCTACCGACGTGAATCAACTATTAATACAAGTGATTTAGCTTAACTAGAGGGGTTAGGAGGAATACTAGTAATGTCGGTTACTATGTAATATTCCTAAAAAAACAAATATGTTAGTAAATTACCTAGTTAATCCTGAGTTAACGATATCATCAACCTATTCATTATTTTTAAATAACGTCCAATCAGTGCCGTAAAGATTAAAGTTCAATTATAATATTTATTGAAATACGAAAGAATTTTATCTGTGGCTTCCACGTGTGGTGTTAGTGTACGAAAATACTTGAGCTAATTATAACACTATTGACCACGTGGTTAAGGGCAATCAAACTACTTTCTTAAAACTAAGGCATCTTCGAGCGCTCTCCTATTATTAAAATAAAAAAAATCACTTTAAAAAGAAATACTTAATTTAAAATATTAATATTTTTGTTGAACTTTAAGTGGTACCACTTAAGTTTTTTTTAATATACGATGAGTTAAGTAGGTACCAACTAAATAATTTAATGTCATGGTAAAAGTGGTCCTACATCGTGAGTCCTGTTGCACTCAAGTTAAAATTGAGATACGGGTATTATGAATATCCCAGTTTTGAGTGACTGTTTTAAGCGCCAGTGCCGCATGTACCTCATTCAAGTAAAATATAATATATCTAGATAACCCTATGACTACAGGTATGATTATATTTTAATCTTGGTATATACGCTAACTATACTTGTAAATTAGTTGTATTTGTATTATGTACCTACATTGAATATATTTAAAAAAAACTTAGATTGTGTTAATATGAAAGATTCTGAACGCCAAAAAATTTTTTTCATTCTTTTCATTTGTTCGTGACGGACCCAAAAAACGACTGAACGGATTTTGATGTGGTTGTTTCCTATTAGAAAGGTCTTGGTCAAATTTAAAATCTGCCGTATGATTGATTGCAAATAGTTATGTAGAACTGGAGACATGACAAAAAACCATTACCGATCTCCGCGCGAGCGGACCTGCGGGTATTAGCTGGACTAGAACAATAAGTTTGCACTGCAAGTAATTATAAAACCACAAACCGTGGCGGTGGTTTTGATATCAATACTAGAAGTCAATAACATGATAATACATAGTACAAATGTCTGCATAGCTCATACTAAATGTACGATAGTGATGACTGCTTTTATCTTTGTGTGTGTACAAGCTACAACGTCACAAGTAATCTGGCGCTATAAAAGTCTGATGAAACCGATGTATCACATGGTGACTATCGACTTTATTTCGAGTTTACCACTCTCCTTGAACTCTGCTTCAAGAAACAAAATAATCTATGCTAAAATAATTCCAAGAATAAAATAAAATTAAAGTGACAACGGTAACATTTCTGTTGCGCTTTTCTAGGCTTTTCGATTCTCTCTTTAAATTAAGCTGTCTCTATATTTTTATTACCCGACTGCCAAGAAGGGTTATGTTTTTCGATGGCTATCAGGGTCATCAGGGGGTACCGCACGATCTCCTTCGAGGCGGCGAGTCTCCTTGCCGGGACTCCACCGTGGGACCTGGAGGCGAGAGCCCTTTCGCGCTTATACTGGTGGCGAAAGGAGGCGCAGGAGCGGGGACTGGACCCGGAGCCTCGAGTAATCGAGGCCGTCCACGCCCAGCTCCGCCGGGATACCGTGGTGGAGTGGAAGGACCGACTTGGGCAACCAAGCGCGGGGCACGCCGTTATAGCGGCGGTAAGACCCGTCATGGAGGACTGACTGGAGAGGCCTTACGGGGGCCTCTCGTACCGGCTGACGCAGGTGATCTCTGGTAAGGGGTGCTTCGGGGATCACTTGTGTCTGATTCGGAAGGAGCCAACGCCCGAGTGCCATCACTGCGATGCGGGCGAGGACTCAGGGCTGCACACGCTGGCCGAGTGTCCAGCGTGGGAGGTGCCGAGACAGGCCCTCCTGGCAGCCCTCGGGGTGGGAGTCCTCACACTGCCGGTGCTGATCGCAGCGATGGTGCAGAGTGCGGACGCGTGGTCGGCCGCCGCCTCCTTCTGCGAGCAAGTGATGCTTGAGAAGGAGGCGGCGGAAAGGGTTCGGGAATAGAGCTCTCCCGAACGACGGCGGGCGCGGACGCCCCGTCCTCCATGAGCGCTGGCCTGGGGGTGACGGGTGGAGCCGCCTGTCACCCTAGCAGAAGCAGGCCGAGGCGGCGGCGCGCGAAAGCGCGCCCCCCCCCCCCCCTATTCCGGGGGTATGACGGGAACCACCCGGTTCCCAAACCCGAGGGGGCCATCTTGAATCCGGAGATGGCCCGGGTCAAGCCGGGGTGCGAGGGAAATGCTCTTTGGGCCACCTTACACCCTGGCGTCAGAAGACCCTAGACGGCGTGCGGTTTTAGTCGGTAAGAGTCCGACATAACCTGCCCCGCTGGCCGCGGGGTGGGTATCCATGAGGATTTCCGCACGGAAAAAAAAAAAAAAAAAAAGTTTATGTTTTTCGCGCGTATCTTGTATGTAAATATGTATGTATGTATGTTTGTAAGATTCTTTATAACCTCATATCTTCCAAACTGCTGGTCGGATTTCGTTAATTAACATAATATTATCGTTAGATTCGTCTCGGTGACCTAAGTATTCTTAGATAGGTGATGCGAAAATAAAACCAACATGGCCGCTGTAATACGCTATAGTTTAAAGGGGAAAAAAATAAAATGAATTGTATACTGCAATATGGATATCAAATTAAAGGGCTTATCACGAGGACTTCAAAAAGGTATATCATGACTAAATTTTAATAAAAAATATGTAGATAATGTTTATCTATACAAGTCACACGCAGATTGAAGTTAGTGATGAATGTACTTACATGAAAACTAAAAAGTATAAAATAAATATAAAGTATTATAATTTATAAAATCAAAAAACCCGACTGCGTAAAAAACTAAAAAGAAAAAAAACAAGCACTTAGATGTCCTGTGGTCTAGAAATATAATAACTGTACAGTCGGAATCCATTATTCGACAGCCAATCTAATTTTTCAATGGATCCCGACTGTTAAGTTGTTATATTTCTAGACCACAGGTCGACATCAAAGTGCTTGTTTTTCTTTTTAGTTTTTTACACAGTCGGGTTTTTTGTTAATTCTGTTGCCATTCTAAAGTTGGTTCTATTTGGTAGCGGATCTAATTTAAACTTAAGCGCATAGAATCAAATTATGAATTTTCATAATTTTGATATACCTAATCAAAGTTTGTAGTTTACATCGCTTCAACTTTTAATAAGACTGGTACTACCTATCTATAAATTTAAAAAAAAATCAGTTTTGTTTAGTGAGTTTAACAGTAGAATCGGCACCACATCATGTGTCTTTCACAATCCAAAAGGATATGGCAAGCGGCTGTTGCCTGCGTGCAATAGTGATTCTATTTCCGTGTTCAAGGGATAAAAATATAGTCGTGTGTGCTATTCCTGACTATAACCTCTCTGTGTGCCAAATTCCATCCAGATACGTTCAGCCATTTCGGTGTGATTGAGTAACAAACATCTACCATTCAAACTTTCGCATTTATAATAGTACTCGTAGTAAGATTAATCTCAATATCATCGTCATTATGATGACTATTCTGGCACACACGCGCGTGGCAGTCGATGAAAAAGAGGTACCAACATTGTCTATTTATAACATACTAGCTGAACCCGGTGAAGTTTATTTGTAGCTAAAAATATAAAGATGTATTGGAAATTGTTCAAAATATTTTTCAAGCTCTTTATCTAAGTGTCAAATGTAGTAGTTGATGTACAAACCGTTATCAATATTGTCCCTCTATCCTTTTACAATATGTTTACAAATTCAAAGGTTGCCTGAAAGAGAGCCCGCCCATTGTAGAAATATATGCCTGTTTCAACAACGCATTACTCATTAGAATGGACAATAAAGACCATTTTATCTTATCAAAACCATTGATCTAAGAAGAATGGCATCAATTCAATGAAGATAAAGCTAGGCAGATACTTGTTCAAGATGAATGCATTTTATAAAATAATCATTTCGCAATACATACATACCTAATTAAATTGAAAAATTACTACTTACGAGTATATATATATACTAGCCTATGCCCGCGGCTCCACCCGCGAGGATGTCGGTCTTCACATTTTGCCTATACTACAGGTTCTACTTCAGGTGATCAAATGTGTATGTAACTCTGACCCTTAAAAACCATATTAAAATCTGTTGAGTAGTTTTTGCGTCCATCGCAAAGAAACAGACAAGGATTCCAATAAAAAAATGTTCATACGCGACGGGGTGGAGGCGCACCATAGATTATTCATAGATTATCATCATAGATTATTTAATACCTAGTCAAAACTGTTTAAAGGGCCCTTGTCATTGGTTTATTAATCCTCTTGTTATATAGTTTAATGATTGGCCAGTTAGTAACCATGCGCAAGATTCTTCGCGATATATTCAAATTAATATACCAATTATCTTAGTGGATAATTAAAGTTTGAATATTATACATAATATTGTATCGTATCGTACATGACTATCTCGGAAACCAGTGAAATCACCGCGTTCTAACAAATTTAATGAAAATTTGTATTTAACCAGATAAAGTTTTACTTCTTAAGTTTATCTAAGTATATATCTACCCTACGATGAAAAACGCTACTTTACACTCATTTTCTTCATACAATGCCATCTTGTCAATCTTTGTAATAGGTAGGTACTTAC
The DNA here is from genome assembly GCA_963576445.1 of Lithosia quadra. Taxonomy (NCBI): domain Eukaryota; kingdom Metazoa; phylum Arthropoda; class Insecta; order Lepidoptera; family Erebidae; genus Lithosia; species Lithosia quadra. Next base: position 11,080,571 of record OY754880.1, on the reverse strand, counting down.
TTACATTGATGATAATAATAAATGATAGTAATAAGGCTTTCCTCTGGGGATTAGGCGTTAAAACTTCAATAAGAGTCGTGGTCTCCAAAGCGCAAACTTTTGATCAACACAATCTTTAAATAATCTCTAAAAAAGGACATTATTATGATGAACTAGATCAAAACACTAATATTGTAAAAATAACAATAAAAGATTAAAAATATCTGGGGCAGTATTCATGCATTTTGTTGATAAACGCGCATGTAGGTACAGTTTATCGACTGAAACCAATTCTATGTTTATTACCTGTTATACAGAACCACTGTATGAAATGGCAGAATGGTAAATTCAAATTGGCAAATTAATAAAGGCGAGACAAAGAAATGTAAAGTTGGACTTGTGGTCAATGCAACAATCAACCCGGTATACTAACTGTCTGACTGTGAGACTTGTCAGTCTCCTTAATTCGATATTAAGAGGATAATTTCAGTCTTCCGCCTGCAATTTTCATTAAAAGGGGTGATATTATGAGGACAAGTGAGGTTCATCTAACTTATTGTGCAATTTACGTACAATTTTTTCATAAAGTAAATATAATCCTAAATAATCATATTGAAAATTCGTGAAGATGTTTGGATGTTTGCTACTCAATCACGCTGAACGAATCTGACTGAAATTTGGTACAGGGTTAGAGTGTAGACCAACACACACTACTTTCATCCCTAGAATAGGTTCCCATTAGAAGCGAGAACGGGCACAGAATTTCACGCAGGCGAAGCCGCAGGCAAAAGCTAGTATATAAATAGTAATCAATGGCATTTGAGGATAAAAAAAGCAGATCTAGAGAGGGATCTGTGCCCACCGCAACCACCAACCCAGTAGGTATACAAGAACTGAGACTGAATGCTTAATTTCTTTGTCACTCAGTCAGTACTATCAGTTTATGTGTAAATTATTTCATAAAATAGTAAGTAGGTATCTTATTAAATATATTACTATGTCAAATATATAAATAAATAAATAAATAAATATGTCAGTATAACGTATATGTTTAGTACGTTGTTATCCTCTTTGCTAAGTATATATAATTACCTATATATTAATATTTTATGTATTTTTATATTATCTTGTGAATCTTACAAAGTATATCAAATCTGTACCTACTTACTGCAAGGTTGACAGGTAAAATATAAATAAATAAATATTCGACAATAGATATAACGACGCTATGTAGACCCAAATTAAGCCTTGCTTGTTATATAGGTTATATACATATTATACATTTTTTTTTTCAAAATACAGATATTTTTAAATCATTAATGCTTACAAATATTTATACAGAGCGGAATAGAACCTACAACTCTAGTAGATTCCCATCAGAAGGGCCGTGTGCTTGTCAGCCACCTATGTAGTATTTTTTTAAATAGCTACTTGACCGTGTGAAATAGGATGCATCTACCAGACGAATAGAGAGAAAATTAAAATAAAATATTCCTCGTCTAAATAGATAATAACAACTACAAGTATTTATTAATTGATATTCTTCCAATGATGTCCTTAAGGTTAAGGAAAATATTAATTTACAGATTAAATGCGGTAAGTATGTATAGTATGCGTAGTCAGCAGCTATAGACACTTATTTGCCCAATTGTAGCAGCATGTAGGTAAATCTTCATGTTTTTGTACTCATAGAAAAATACCCGAATGCAAGTAAAGGGTTAGGTAGGTATGTTTTTCACGCATATTTTGGACGTATGTATCTAATATACTTTACTACAAACCGCTAAATCTTGTGTTGACATGTGGGTTGACTTCATTATGAGATATTGAATTTTATTGTTGTTTTGTAACGTTGCCGTTGTTTCGGTTTTGGTCCCGACTTCAAGAGAAAACAGTCTTTGTTCCTTCTTGCTTTTTGAAGTTGGTACTATTTTTTTAATTAAATATATTCGCACAACATCACAACAACAAGATCTATCTGAAACAGTAAATTTCTACCTATGTAATTATTCGTACCAAATCACTGCATAAAATATACCTATATACCTACCTATATTATTTTTAATAAATTATTATTATTTCATTCATTTATTGCGGATGAATTTTCAAAGGAAAAGGAAGAGTTCATTATTATTACTGTAAAATTTTGCCAATTCTTTTTTATACCACGTAGGTGGCAGACAAGCACACGGCCCACCAATCTACTAAAATTTTATAAGTAAGAAAATTTTAAGGCTTTATAACAATTTTTAATTGTAATTTACTCTTAATTACTAACCTCGGCAGCATTAGAACTTTTACGAGTTTTATTAGGTAGGTATATAATAAAAACATGGGTTATGCCACTTCCCCGAGTAATATAACGCTATCTATTAGTAGAAATCAGTCATTATCTTACTCTTCGCGTAAATCCTGGTCGCATCAGAGGCTCTCACCTCGAAGTCCAGGGTCAGCCTTCCGGCTTATGCACATCCACTGGACAACCATGTTAGAGAGATAGTACGCCTGTCAGTATATGACATTTCTTTTATTCATCATTATTTCTTTTCCAGGAAAGAAGACATGCAAGACAATCCTCGATGACGTGTCCGGAACTTTCAATGCTGGCGAATTGTCAGTTATAATGGGACCATCCGGAGCTGGCAAGAGCACTCTCATGGATGTTCTAGCTGGTTATACGTGAGTTTTATTTTACCGATTAAGACAACATTATGAATACAGTACCTTAACAATTAGTTAACAATACAATTAATGGAATTGTTTTGCCTAAAAGTAATTATCTAAACTCATTATGAAAGTTGTAATAGGTAGGTATTAGGTATCTACTTCAATTTATTAGTAGCTATGTATACAACAGACTTATTTGTTTTAAGTACCTACCGGTAAACATGTTGAACAAAAGTCGAAAATGTTCACGTATGTACTCGTAGGTACCTACCATCAGGCGAGATAGTGGTTAAACGCGAGCCTATCGACTACAGAAATAGACACGTTTAGGGGTAGACAAATTAAAAAAATCAAAGATCATGAATGTAGGTCCATCTCTTCTTGACTACAAATCTTCTGACAAACATGATTTTGACTTTATTTTATACATAGATATACAATAAGGTCAGTGCGGGGAAGTGTAGCTATGAGGCAAGTGTAACTGCCATTTATATTACGAAAACTATTAGAGCTTTTGATGAAAATGCCATCTGTTGTTGTGTGGAAACAAATATCTAGTTACATAATTTAAAATTAGATGGCATTGGTCAAGCATTTATGAAGTTATCGCCATTTTAAAATATGTCACATTTTGTAAGACGAATTAGAGTTCACATCACCCATTTGAATCCATAAAAATCTTGGTTTTTCGTGTAAATCAGTATATTTTGTACCCACAAGTAAACAATATACTAATTAAACTTATTATTACTCCTATAATATTGTTGGAATTGTTGAAAATGAGAGTATTATGTCCATTAAAAAAATCGAACCTCTAAATCAAGTGACTGGGAAAGTGTGTCTACTTTCCATGAGGCAAGTGTGTCTTTATGACACACTTGCCCCAAGTCAGAGGTTAAAAACATTGTGCATAGACAGTAATCTTAATTATTTATTTCGTTAACAATTTTATATAGTATTGGATTAATTATCTCTGGAAGGTTGTAGGTAACTGTACACATTAAAAGTGTTAGTCAGTAAGCAATATAGATATATCGAAATGCCATTTAAAATTTCAAATATGTTGATATTTTCTGTATGATTTTGTTACTTATTAGCTTTGTTTAATTTTTATGGAAGATACTTAAATTTATTTTATTGATGAAAAATAAATTTTCTTGTAGAAACAAAAAAAATGTCGTAGGAACAAGAAAATTTACCTTTATATTTCATTTGAATACCTACTTACCTTTCAATAAGTACCTTTTAATATTATTGATATTAATTTTATTAAACTCTAAATAAAAGTGAAGATTATCCATCAGCTATGACTTTTACCTAAAAATGTTTTCTATCCCTGCCCAACATAATATGACACACTTACCTCATAAATTTTACACCCTTGAAAGATTCATACACAGTATATTATGTAGTATTAACATCAATTGATTCGTTCACACGATCGAGTAGCTTAAACACTGCATTTCTAAATTAAAAATAACTGTCTATTGTAGACGAAAGACATAGTCACACTTGCCTCACTTTGTTGGGGAAGTGTGTCTACCATAGCAATTTACAATTAGACCTTAAAAACGAATTCCTAATGAATATTATTGACTAACTGCCGCACTCAGAAAGGTTCCTTAAATTAGTCCTAAATGATACTTAACTAATTATCATTAAATCTGTTAATTGATGGAACATCCCAGAGTCATAATTTAAGGGTACATTAGTTAATCACAACTTTAAGTTTTGTAGAGCGGTGCAGTGACAAAATCACAGTATCGATAGGGCATCGATAAGGCGTCGGTGTAGCCACACCTAAAAAGCGTTAACAGTAAAAAGTAGAAAAATAATATTAAACATATTCAAAACTTTTATTTATAGTAGTATAAATTACAATCCGTTCTTTTACTGTTAGTTTTTATATATAGATGAAATTAAATACCTATTTTCATATACTGATAATAAAACATCTGGACTCTTTTATTCTATGGCATCACTGACAACTGCCAATGTCAATATAGCCAACGTCAAATTATTGTGCATTGTTCAACAGACACAGAAATAAAGGAATTTTAAAATGATATTGTTAGTTGCGATGAAAAATGAATTCTGTTTAATAATCGCAAGCGCTCGGAAAGTTGGTTGGATCCTAGTTCAGCACCTAAACAATGCCCTAAACGAAAACTTACCCCTAGAAAAGTGATGGTGACTGTTTGGTGGTCTAGCGCCCGGTGTGATTCATTACTGCTTCTTACCAAACGGGGTGAGCATTACTGCAGATGTATGCTGTGAAGAACTGAACACAATGATGGAGAAACTAGCACATCTGCAACTAGCATTCAATCGCTCGTCTCCGTTGCTCCTACACGACAATGTGCGACCTTATACTGCACAGCAGACGGTCTCCAAGTTGCAAGAACTGGGGTTAGAAGCTCACCGCATCAATAAACTGCCGCTGCGTTGGCAAAGATGCATTGATTGTATGGGTAATTACTACTTCGATTAATACAAATAAAAATACATGAAAATAAAATCGTTTCATTTTTTTCGTACATAACGGCAATTTCATAGGTAAAGACCTAATTGGGGCACGGCTAGCCACGAGGTGGGTATCCATGAGGATTTCCTCACGATAATTCTATTTTTTTAGATGTAAAAATCAATCCTTAAAAGTTAAGTAAGGGTTTTGTATCACTTAACTTTAAAGTGTCAATAGGGGTGTTAATGAATCCTTAACTGACTCTGAGTGGTAACTTTTTTCAAATTTTACTAAGGAACAACTTAAGTATCCGTTAAACGTCTCTGAGTGCGGCAGTAAAACACTTTGTTTTCAGCCAATTATGAACCATATCATGTTTTGTTTGCACCGAGATTTAGAAATTATAACTAAAAATATGTGATTTTTATGTTCAAAGTAAACTTCGCAAAAAGTATGACACACTTCCCCGTACTGACCTTACATATATTATAACGTTATTTACATATGGAAGCTCGTACGCTATCGTAATTATGGCATGAGAAAAATTTTTCTATTAAAAATCCGAAACTTTAAACTTTGTAGTCACTCACCATTTTACAGCGCTTCATGTCAATAATTACAAATCTAGTTACTAAGTGCGACATGTAACACTGTAAATGATATAACCGATCATTATCGAGAATATAAAATATAATTTTATTATAGGTACTCAATAATGATGGGTTATACATATTATTTAAAAAGTACTTATATAAATCACATAAAACATTTTATGAAATAGTTACACTGATAGTAAAAAGAGTTACCTATCCATATTTAAAATCTAAACTAAACAACTCCAGAAAGCCTACTATAAAATTTTCAGCATTTAGTTTAAACTTATATATTCCATTGAATCATGGTGCTAACCACTCAAACCTGCTGTATGGAGGCTAAGGCGCAGGTTTTCCTCTCGGAGTTCCAAGGGATATTTAAAAGCCAAACCCAAAAGAAAAGGAGTAAGTGGAGTCTGGGCTCTGAGGTGTAAGCTTCAGATGTAACCAGCTAACATGATGAGGTTGGACATCGTGCAGTTTGTTATTTTAATCTTATACACGCCTTCACGCCTGAACATCTAATCAATCAATTAACAAGCATCAATGCAATGCAGGCGTAAACACCTTCCAATAACTTCACGTAAGTACATGTTTTTATATGGGGAAAGCGGTGCGTTAACATTGTTTCACACAATGTAGTGCAAACTAAATGTATTAATGAAAATAAATATTCATTAGCGTAGTGATTCATAGTGTGTACTTACGTGTAAGCCAATGAAAATATATGTATAGTACAGTATTATCAGTATTCTTCTTATTTCCTTGGGATAGCATGTTATGGCTGCTTCCAACTAATCTTCTGCCAGGGCAGGACCCATTCTATGGAGCAATTTGATTCCTCATCCCTATGATGACTATTGTTGAGAATCGTACATTTTCTAACAGTACGGAAATGATATATTCCTATGGCAAATACTTTTCAGTATGATAAAAATTCACTATATTATAGTCACGCAAAAACGCTCCATACAAGATCGTGCTTATATTAATGACGTCAAAACTAGTGATGCGTAGTACAAATGTATGGAGTGCACGAGGATACCACATTTATCTGAGTCCATTTGCGTTAGCACGAGTAGGTATAGTGCATAATAAAATTGATTTAGATTAGATTGATTTAATAAGGAATCAAAAAGGTATTAACTTTGACTTAATTTCTAAAAACTAAAAAAAAATAAACAATGTTTATTTTTTGACCCATTTTGCGAACTAAAAATACCTAATTAAAAATCATAGCTTCAGTTTAGTTAGTAATATAGGCAATATTTAATTTTATAATGAATATGAAATTTAAGGCACAAAGCAGAATTGGTAACAGGTAAAAAAAACGTGAGATTCTTACGTATACCGCTTAGTGTGACCATGTCATCAGCCCTATTGTGTATTTAGTCGTAGTAAGTTGGTGTACCTAAGCTGTTTTGGTAAACAATATCCTACTTCTATTGTATCAGGTTTAGCCTGTAATGATAATAGTAATCAACACCAAAGAAACCACCTTATGGAGTCTCCAAGACAATACCATTGTTTTGGATGCATCAACACAACAGATGTCTCTGTCTGTTCTTTAAGTTAGTCCAAGGTGAACAAATGCGACGTCATGTGTCGACTCATTTCACCTGGGAGATAAAGCGTAGGTGATTTGATTCGCAGGTGAAATGAGGACACCACAAAATCTACTTTGTTTGAGATATCACCTAGGTGAACAAAGTGGAATATACCATTCTTTATTGTACACAATAAAAAGGCCGAATGTATATATGGTATATTCCACTTTGTTCACCTAGGTGATATCACCCGGGTGAACAAAGTAGATTTTTTAGTGTCCTAATTTCACCTGCGAATCATATATCACCTACGCTATATCTCAGGTGAAATGAGTCGACACATGATGTCGCATTTGTTCACTTTGGACTTAGTTCACCCAGGTGAACAAACGCGACTTTTTCTATTCGTCTTGTGGACTTTTATCACCTGCTAATAAAAAACAGTTAAATAAAATAATGTTCATATTTTACATAGGCGAGCTTAACTCTATAAGAGCTCGCTACCAGCAAACCTTTGACCAGTAGAGATATAAAAGTTAGAGAGGGAAGCATAACCAATTGAGTTATTCTTATAATAGTTTTCCTATAGGTCTTCCTATAGTATTTGACTATTGAAATTTTTAAGGTGCAGCTTACGATATTACTTCTTCAAACTTAACCCTATAGTAAACTATAACTTCAGCACTATTTTCATAACTTTATATTATGATAAAGTGAGATCACTAGAACTCATCATGAAGGGAAATAATGAATTAGGTACTATTTGTTGATAGGTACATAATATATGTAGGCAATCGTGACGTCACTGAGACAGTGATGGAATATACGTCTACACGACCCAAAATTTATTGTTTCGTAGTACGTATCACATACGCTGAAGGTACTCAACACGTGCCCGTAAAATAGGTAGCTGTCGTTCGTCAGTACAAAGAATGGAATGCGTTCGTTTGGAGGGGATAGATAGCAGTTGTTGGTGTAAGTAAGCAGTTGCCGAACGACACAGATAAACTTCCGGAAAAATGGTTACATAGCAAGCTAATGTTGTCTTTACGAAGTTCAACATGTTGTGTTCAACAGACGTGAAGACTGAAGGTTAGCATAGGAATCAGGGTAATCATTCCCTATTTGACCCCTACAAAGGTTGAAATTGCAAATACGCTCTACACCATATTCATTTATTATCAAGCCTGTATTAATACAAAATTTCATGGCGATATATTGGAAACTGATGGACTCTTTTTGCGACCAAAAGTAGACATGTCCTGTCTCACGCTCTAGTACCTACCAAATTTCATCAAAATCGGTTCAATGGTTTAGGTGTAAAAGCTTGACAGACAGACAGACAGACAGAGGATTAAAGTTAGAAGTGGATTTCCAACTTAAATTTACAGTTCGTAGTATACTATCTAACACGTGCTTATCTTTGACATATTTGTTCAACTTTAATAATACCTATGACGACGTGTTGACATATTATGTTAAGCACTTTAGAAACCATGTCAATAAATAAAGGAAAATAAACTAATTTTTTGTCAATATAACGCTAATAGATTATTCTGTTTCTTTAGAATAATGATAGCACACAAATCATACAGGATTAGATCTTATCTTAGCATATTGATTAGAGTGTGGATAGTTTTAAACAGAAGTCAATTTCAGGATAATGTACAAACAGCTGTTGTTGGTCTTAGGGTGCTGATTAGCATATGCTTATCGGCACACCTGCCAAAAAACACGATCGCAGACGGAACGACGACGACGCTCTGGCGCAGGTTTTCCTCGTCGTAAAAATGTTATCTGCCTGTCTATCTTTTTGTTTACTTGAAAATTTAATCTCTGGAACGGCTGGACCGATTTTAGCGAGACTTTCACTAGCACATGGGCAAAATATTATGTGGTGTTACAAAGGCTACTTACTAGACTTACGGTTTTGAGATGGCCCCCTCGACCCCCCGTAGGGGGGGGGGGGGGCCCAAGCATCGCGCCACTTCGCCGACGGTGGGGTGTAGGGTGACAGGCGGCCGTCCTGTCACCCAACCGTCGGCGCGCGGACAATCAGCTCGCCCCCCGCTAGCTCCCCACTGTGCTCTCTGCTAGTCAAATTGACACGTGGTATACCTCGAAGCAGCCCTCTAGAGGCCCACTCCCACCCCGGCCGGATTGGCCTACATACTTGGTGTGTCAGTCACTCAGTAGAAATATATAACAGGAAATGTTTACATAGACATACGTTATTTATTTATATCAAAGTGGCAAGTATACATACACCTGCCTAATGGTAAATGATTACCAGTGTTTATGAACATTCGTAACTCTTGCGTGGTGTTTCTTGTAAGTACATGTACATACTGTATAAAGGATAAACAACACACATACTTTATATAGTGCACTAGAAATAACTGACGCTGTCGGCATTCTAAAACCAATAATTAGAATTTCTATTCCTATTTTTCATAGGATAAAAGTATTTCTCCAGTCCGTCCAAATTGAGCGGTCTGACTGGGGTAGTACCTCCGCCCTACAGAAGACCGCGGCCATGATAACCATTGTGTTGTGTTCCCAGCATTCCCTGCGTTGTCAGCACAGTAACTCTCTCTGAACCCTCAACTCCCTCAACCCTCCCCCAACTAAACTTTAAACTATTCATTAGTTTTAACGTGAACCCTTAACCGCTGACGTTCACTATACGATACTCAAACTTTAAAACTTTTTGTTCTCTACGCTTATAAACTTGATCCTCGTACCTTTCTAAGAGGCGGTGACGCGCACGCAACAGGAACTGGCAGATTACGAATATGGATGGTGCGCCTCTACTTGTAGCTAGCCATATATTGACCTCATTACGTTAGTAAGACGCAGTATCAAAGTTGAGGTAAGTCTAATGTACACATATGACTTTTAACTCCAAATAAATAGCACAAAATCAATATTTTTGAAATGTTTCTTACGCCTGACTTTATTTAAATGTCATGTAGGTATGTAGGCCTCTTGTCTCTTTGTATAAATTAGTTAGTACTTACGATTGTTTATTACTTACTGCCGCACTCAGAGACGTTTAACGGGTACTTAAGTTGTTCCTTAGTAAAATTTGAAAAAAGTTACCACTCAGAGTCAGTTAAGGATTCATTAACACCCCTAATGACACTTTAAAGTTAAGTGATACAAAGCCCTTACTTAACTTTTAAGGATTGATTTTTACATCTAAAAAAATAGAATTATCGTGAGGAAATCCTCATGGATACCCACCTCGTGGCTAGCCGTGCCCCAATTAGGTCTTTACCTATGAAATTGCCGTTATGTACGAAAAAAATGAAACGATTTTATTTTCATGTATTTTTATTTGTATTAATCGAAGTAGTAATTACCCATACAATCAATGCATCTTTGCCAACGCAGCGGCAGTTTATTGATGCGGTGAGCTTCTAACCCCAGTTCTTGCAACTTGGAGACCGTCTGCTGTGCAGTATAAGGTCGCACATTGTCGTGTAGGAGCAACGGAGACGAGCGATTGAATGCTAGTTGCAGATGTACAAGTTTCTCCATCATTGTGTTCAGTTCTTCACAGTATACATCTGCAGTAATGCTCACCCCGTTTGGTAAGAAGCAGTAATGAATCACACCGGGCGCTAGACCACCAAACAGTCACCATCACTTTTCTAGGGGTAAGTTTTCGTTTAGGGCATTGTTTAGGTGCTGAACTAGGATCCAACCAACTTTCCGAGCGCTTGCGATTATTAAACAGAATTCATTTTTCATCGCAACTAACAATATCATTTTAAAATTCCTTTATTTCTGTGTCTGTTGAACAATGCACAATAATTTGACGTTGGCTATATTGACATTGGCAGTTGCCAGTGATGCCATAGAATAAAAGAGTCCAGATGTTTTATTATCAGTATATGAAAATAGGTATTTAATTTCATATATAAAAACTAACAGTAAAAGAACGGATTGTAATTTATATTACTATAAATAAAAGTTTTTAATATGTTTAATATTATTTTTCTACTTTTTACTGTTAACGCTTTTTAGGTGTGGCTACACCGACGCCTTATCGATGCCCTATCGATACTGTGATTTTGTCACTGCACCGCTCTACAAAACTTAAAGTTGTGATTAACTAATGTACCCTTAAATTATGACTCTGGGATGTTCCATCAATTAACAGATTTAATGATAATTAGTTAAGTATCATTTAGGACTAATTTAAGGAACCTTTCTGAGTGCGGCTTACTGTTCTACAGATTTAAGATATTATATTACTTATATAAAGTTAGTGTACTTAAAGTAGGTATGTAGGAACACGATTACTTTCTTTTAATTTTTTGAATACCCTCTCAAAAGCTCTGAAGTAAATCTATCCGAAACTTTCCGAAGCTAGCCGAACCGGGAACAACTTTACTATAATGATGATGACTAAATGAAACATAACAATGAATCGTTTATAATACAGTATTCATATAAACTGTTGCTACGCAGTAGTTCTGTTCATATAAATATATCCATATCAGTCACCAGATAACATGCAGAAAAGTTCAGAAAACTATCACGATAGACTACGTACCTACCTACTGCGTAGATACCTACATATATGCATACGTACTATGTTTGTATGACTAACGGAACAATGCGTTATCTAACACTGTTGTCGTCACTTAAACATACTCGTTGTTCTAAACTGTTAAACAAAGGCGAAAGGCCGTTCTTCCAAAGGTTAATCCTATTTATCAAATAGAAGTACTCATTCTTATTAAAGGGCATGCACTCAATGTGTGTAGGCAATATAAGTTAAATTATTATGTCTTTAAGAAATATTTTAACCAAATACTGTAAGGCAGCTTAGCGTAAGTACCTAAATCTTTTGGTTAGGTGATATTATAAATCTACTCATATACAATAAATGTTTTACAGAATTAGGTATATTCATTAAGTACGTGTATTGCTATAGAGTGGAATATAGTGCTTATCTGTATTTTCGAAAAGCTATAATAATTTGAGGATCTGACAGTCAAGCGTGCTCCACCATGAGTTATATCATCGCTTACTAACAGATGAAATAAGGGCCAAACGCAAAACCGTTAGAATTAGAAGATGGTGATTAACACGTTAATTTTAACTTTCTATAATAATCTTATCATAAACTTTTTTGAGCCCTCAGCCTCGATGCCCTTTGCTAACTTACTTAAAAAGTCTGACACATTTTATTTATTAATAATTAATTTATGATACGGGTGAGACTCACCCATTTATAAATATATGTGGGTATTATAGTTATAAAACAAACTGCGCAAACTTGTGCATTGTTACGATATTCCTTGCGCTGCCATGGCTCGCAGCAATTCCAATTTTTTCAAGGTTGGTTATTTAAATATCGGCAAACCGTCGAATAAAGCTTCTAGTAATGTTCAGCCATACCTAAGTATCTAATAGTTTGAACAAACATATTAGATGAACGAAAGCTTCAGTATTATCATTATCATTCAGGAAGCGTAAATTTACAGAGAGAATGACGAATTCCTGTATCCTATGATAAGCATAGCAGTTGCTGTGGTTGTACCCCTCCTGTCCGCGGTGCACGGTTGGACCGCATACGATGAGTGATTATAGTTTTGTATTCTTATTCAAGTCATTTACTTTTTACCATCGCGTAGCATTTTAAGTTTGCACTTACCTACATTTGTGTGGGATTATGAGGTCCTGGATTCAATTGTCGAATCGAGCAAAGTGTTATTGGACTGATGGAACTTTATAAATTTGAATTAAATATTTCAACGTTGCTAAATTAGAAATTGGCTCAAAACTTTGAGACAATAATATTAACTGTTATGTTATTGTCACTGATAGTATAATCAATACGATAAGCATTGACCCAGTGTCATGGTGATACATACATGTCACTTCCAAGGATATTTTTCATTATATGCCTACCTAACACAGCTATATAAATAACATATATAATCATTGCTAAGTTAATCATTGTTGCTAAGCTCAAAACGAGAACGAATCCTAATTCAATGCAAATTGGTAATAACCTCTATGTGGATTTACATATCAATCCAGTTTTTTTTGTAAACAATTTCGTATATCCACGAAGTAGTAAGGAGAGCCGATAAATACAGATTTCGGTCCAACATGCTGCGTGAAGTTCATATTGAAGTCTATTACGTTATTACAGAGTTAGTACCGTAAATTCTTTAGTGGCGTACCTTACTGAGATTTTTTAAGGAAAAGCTACGTATTAAAATTTATCTAACTTGAGCACTGAAGACCTCAGGGCCCATACTATGAGCTCTTAATAGCAATTCAAATGCGATGCAGCTCAACTCAGGGAGAGAGATGGAGCTATGCATCGTATATAGCGCCATCTCTTTCCCTGAGTTTAGCTGCATCGCATTTGAATTGCTATAAGAGCTCATAGTAAGGCCGCAGGTACCTAATAGCCAAACTTCAACCAAAGAGAGACCAGACCACTGCAGTCGTTTGAGAGTGAGAGTGATTGAGTAACTAACGTAAAAAAAACATCTAAACATCTTCACATTCTTTCACATATTACTGAAATTAAAAGTGGACATCTGGTGAAACAGATAGAGCGTATGCGTAATTGTCCGTTGTAATACACATTAAAATAATTCGTAGTGTTGAAATTATACCCGCCTAGGGTATTACTCATCCATCCGGATTATACCACACATGTGCGAACTCCGAGTGTTGAACTTGGGATTCTCCCAAGTTGATAATTTCAAAACAACTGAAATAGAATAGATATTTAAACAAATTGTGTACAAAATTACTTCATCGCGAAATAGAACACCTATATAAATAAATTGTCTGTAAAATAACGTTGTCGTAAAACTTTTACGCAATAACGTTACAGAAAAAAATCATTTTAACAAACTATATTTTAACTTGCTCTGTTGTTTGTCAGTATTAGAACCTCTTTCTGACGTTGGATTGGGCTCAAATTTGTTATACTTGCGTATCTTCGTACTATGAAGCTGGTCTGATGATGGAGTCGGAATGTGTCCATAGGAATTTCTGAACTAAACGAGATAAGTCAACCGATTTAAGGCTCATTTTGTTTTGTCACATACTCTGATGCAACGTGATATACAATGTCTAAAGAGGGAGACGGTGAGTGGTCATAGGAGATTCTGAACTAACATGATGATATTTGGGCTCATTTGATTTATGTTAATTATGCACTTACCCGAAAGCTTTGTGTTAAAAGTCTTTTTAAAATTCAAACTTATTATTCTCGTCTCTGTTTCTGATGAAAAAGAAATAAGTAGGTAAATGAATAAAACTATAATTACTGTGAAATTGAAGACGAATTTATTGATTATTGTTATTTTTTCAAACGAATTTACACACTTTCACGACACGCTTAATTTAATAAGTATAAAATTTATGGCGATATGCATTTTTCAAATGCAAATAAAAAACTAAATTCAATATAAACTAGAATATTAGCACTACATTTATCATAACTTTATAAATATTTAGGTTTCCTCTGTTCAGACCATGACTGGTTCAGACAATAGTCATATACCTAGTCGCCAGTTTCTACAAATATAAGTACTTATTACGTGACAATGGTAACATATTAACCACCGTAATGAAAAATAATACTATTAAAGTTTTCAAAATATGCGTAAGTAATATAATAAACATACTTAATTGTTGACATTTTAGTGAAATACCTACCTAAAACTAAAGATGTCGCTATACGTATAGGTACAGTGCATAGCTCTATCTCTACTAACTTTTAAACTCTTGCGTTCTATGATATACTATAATGTTAACGGGGATTAACGCGATGATGGCATAGCTATATCCTGACGTTTCGACCAGGTTACACTGGCTGTGGTCACAGGGATGATCGCGTCTCCCTCCCTGAGTTGAACTGCATCGTATTTAAAATTACTATCAAAAGCAAGAGAGGTAAGGCCTCTTATTAACGAGATTCCAATGTAGACATTCAGAGTTGGAAGATCAAACACTCCTCTATTAGATCCCAGTAATCATAGGTCATCTAATCTTATATTCGTTTGTCTACTTACTATTTGTATTACATCTAGGGTTGCCAACCGTACTTTATAATAAAGTATTGTACTTTATTTACGGTAACTGTACTTTATACTTTATGAGAACAACACACTCATTTTCAACAATTTCTGAAAGCAACCTAACTTCAAATGTCAACGGTGCCAATTTGTATTGTCAGGTTCTTGTATTGTGCGAAACGGGAAGCGGGAATACGATATTGTGCTTTTTATCCGACTGTGCCAGCGAGGGTAATGTGATTCGCGCGTATGCATGTATGTAATTTCCTTTGTTCACCTCTATAGACCTAACGGCTGGACGGATATCGATGAATGAGGTCTCAAATGAAAGGTATGCATCTCCCAAGTGTCATAGGGTATATAAAATGTGAATAAAAACCAAAGTTTTGATTTCTGGTGCTAAAATGTAACTTGTGAAAAAAATTTTTTTACTCAACATTACCGAGTAGGGTATCAAAATGAATATAATGAAAAGAAGATTTCAAAAATATAATGGTTATATGTCATAACTACAAAGTATAAAGTAAAATAAATGATTTAAGAATAAAAAAAACCCGACCCATTCGCAAATCATATACGGAAAGAAAATTTATGGGTATGGTTATGCTATCAAACTTGTTTTGGTCTTTTTAACAGCAGTCGGGGTTTTTTTTATTTTTAATCATATATTTTATATTTGATTTTAAGAAAAGACGTATCATGGACCAGAATACACCTAAAACGTAATCTTGATCAATTAGGTACCTATATAAAGATGAAATAGATACAGATGTTGATGTCACACCGATTAGCGATTAATAATTACATCATATTTATCACACGTTGCCTCTACTAGAGTAGAGTCAATTAACTAAATGCTCTCATTACAGCATGCCTTTATTATGTGAAATATACCTAGTGCAACACTGCGCGTTCACCATAATACATTGTAATTTTTTTAATTTATAAAGAGTGACCGTGAGGTTCTATCAAGCGATTTTAGATCAGAACTTTTTCTAGTTCTCCGAGAAATCGAAGGGCCGGTATACCTCATTTGGCCATTGCTGATAATTTTGAAATATTACAAATATTTTTAAATGATAAGTACCCGATTTTCAGTAGGTACATAATATCTCATTATGAAGTCGATATAGTTTGGTAATCGAGTTTCTCCTTTCAATCAGCCACGCACCTGTGGGTACGTGTAACGTGATTCGTTTAGTAAATTGCTTTTGGATGAACAGTCCCAAACAATGTTGCTGACAAGTAACACTGATAACATGTAATCGGACATTTACTTAACACTAATACCTGGCAACAATGTAATTGTCAACTTATTATAATTATCGGTAATTATGTAGATCCTTGCGTTATCTACTACGTCACGTGTCTGTGGATATTGTGGCAGATACAAATATTTAATCAAATACATTTTTACGCAAAAATGTTTATTTGAGTTTGGAGAGTAGGTATAGGAAGGACCCCCATCAAGATCTTTAGAATCCAAACCAACGTTAGGTATCTGCAAGTCCTGTCAGCTGCTGATTAACGGGTGAGGCTCTGGCGCAGATTGTAATCGCTCCAGTAAAAGTTAGATAGGTAAGCCAAATTATGATAAAGAGTAGCAGAGTGAAGCCTGGGCTCTGAAGTGCAAGCATTGGTTGTAACGTGATGTTAATGATGACACAATAAAGGACATTTGTACGCGTCCGTATGGCGTCCGTCAATCATTCACCGCAGAACCAACAGCAAAGAAAAAGCGCTTACTACATTTGGAATCATTTGATGTATAGGTACCTACATGACAACTCTCTTTATATCTACAAACTTTATCTATTAGCACAAAAGACATGTTTAGATATTGACTGTTTTTTGTTCGTCTTTCTTCATTCCTTGATAATATAATTCAACCTTCTGGCCGTTCCAATTGAATACCACATTTCTAATACCATTGGTATACTGTATTATCTCTTTTTGAATGACTTTACTTAAGAGGTAGGTACCGTACGGTGGTGACGGAGCTTACGCTGACTGTCTCTCCTCATAAATAATTTCAAAATATAAAGTTTCCAGCAGAATTCTAGACTCGAAACGTAAAAACACTCAAGTCAATTTTTGTTTGATACAAAAAAAATTATGTGGTAAAGTTAGCTGTTTCTGGACGATTTCGACCTCCTAGAAACCCACCTGGTAAAATGTACAAAATCGTGCATACCTATTTATTATAAAATTTTGAGCAACAAATAGTGATTTAGGTTGTTTTGCCCGCTGGGTCTAGAAAATTCTTCTTATAACTTTGTAAACAAATATTATTATTGTTATTCAACTTTTGATCATTTGTTTCATATCTTATAGCGAATATTAATGAGCAGACTTTGATTTTTTATAGACCTTAAAAGATTCTTCCATAACCTCTAAACTTTGACAAGTATTCACTATCTAAAATTCCAAACCAATTAGGTTCTTTAAAATTAAAGTTATTCTTGACAACTCCTAAGTCTCGTCTCCCACTTAACTATACATATATGTACTATACGTAGATATATGTATATCTTATCTTGATAACTTGTGTAACAGTAACTCCCTTTATGATCAGATGATACTGAGAGTAAAACAGCTCTATTGTTATTTAATCTCTAAGGCTTAGCGTTCATTGAACTTCAATAACTGAATTTTTAAGTAAAAATATCCTTAAAGAACAAGGATCACTTCCCATTTCATTTGTCTGTCAGTGATTTTCTTTTGTTATTAGTAATATGAAATTACAGAAGTGATAATTAGTAATTAGAATTGATCATCATCATCATTCTCTGAACCTTTTCCCAACTCAGTTGGGGTCGGCTTTCCAGTCTAACTGTGATGCGGCTGAACTTCGATATTTTCCGTGGAGCGACTGCCATCTGACCTCCAGTAATTAGAATTGATAAGTAGGTAATATTCTTATTAGCAATCGCATTCTTGGGCTAGCCATTTGAGAGCTTGTAAGGGTCAATGGTTTCGTCTGGATAAACCATATCTGGAGCTATCACCGCTGTAGTGTACCTATGTTGTGAAATATATGTACCTATGATTCAGGAAATTGCTGAACGTACGTTTCTAATACTCCCACTTGGGGCTCGGAAACTTCCCATCCATTTGTGTTTAATTAAATTTAAATAATGCAGGAAAGTCGCAGATCAAGACTAAGCTTGATTATTATAATTATACGTAGGCATGTAGGTACATAAAACATAAACATAAAAACAATGACAGAGTGTGACATTGATGACATTCTCTGTCATTGTTTTTTATATTAACATTAAAAGAGTAGAACATATTCACATCTGGTGTATCATGAATGTCAATAATATTTATTCTATGTGCTAATTTATGCGGCTACAATATTAATAATTAACAGTTGAAAGGTCAATGAATATCCATCTTTTAATAATGTTTAATAAAATCAACAATTATTTAAAATTTAGACGATAAACAGCAAAAGCATACTTAAATAAATAAAATATAACCTCTATCAGCTCTATCGGAGCGTGTATAACCCCGATATGACACTATATCGGGGATATACCTACTCCGTTCACGTTTATAAATATAATTATTTAATCGGCATCATGGATTACCACTAGTTGTTACCCGCGTCTGGGTACTGTTCCCGTTCTTGCGATAAACAGGAACCTGTTCCGAGAATAAAAAGTACCACTGCTAAATGTCAATCATTACAGTCAAGCTCTGGCCCGATTAAGGCGTCTTCGAAATTACCTACGTTTTTATAACGCACGATCTCAAATAACCTCACGAAAGCATAGGTAAATTTATTTTGACGGTTCGTACCATATTTGGATATCCAGTTAAAGTCGGTTTTTTTTAAACGTAACGTGTACGTTTAATGTAAAACATCAATGCAATTTTATGAATAGTATATATACTTATATATTTATTTTTGCCCAAGCATCAATAGAAATACGTCCAGTGTCAAGGTCTCCATAATGCCTCTGTTTGATCGTGAAAAATTATCTTATTACACAATGAGCATCGCCGTCTTCTTTGTCTACTGCAAGTAATTTTATCGGTATAACTATTGTTCAATATATCGACTACAATTAATGTACCTGCAGTTGGCGTAATCTGGAAGCCATGACGCATTCCGGTAGTTACAGATAGGAAGGAGGAAACCAATTGTCTAACACGCTTTTATGTTCACAGAGCATTGGTTATGAATTGCAATACTTACTAAATTAATCGCTAGTTTTCTTAGACCATTTATTTCTCCTATAACTGGAGACTTTAGAGAGAAATTTGCTGAGGATTAGATTACTTTTGGAACTAAGTCATCATCCTACAAATCTTTTCCCAACTCACTTGGGTTCGGCTTGTTCGATCAAACTACGAAGCTGCCGAACTTCGATATTTTCCCATTTATCTAATTGGTGATTTAGTCGGTGGGTCAGCTGTTGTGAAACTTGTAAGTGCTCCAACTACTAATAGTCAGCCATCCTAAGATTGACCTGGCTGATATTGTTTAACCTGGCAGTACGTTAACCTACTCGATTTTCACTTAACCCCGAGCCTTATTGGAACTAATTACCGCACGCATATATGTTATTCACGGTTTATTATTCACATGCCCTCGCAGTATACCAATGACGCGTTCTCACGTCTGAAGTGCACGCGCCGAAGTCACTGCGCACAAATGAATCATTAATGTGCAGGAGCAATTGAGATCAAAACAAAACATTATAGAGTTCCATGACCAATCACTAAATACATTGTGTGCTGTAAGGCATGTACAACATTGTTGCAGGTACCTACTCACTTCGTTTACATTTCTGATCAATAACACATGCGTAAATATTACGTTCATTCATAGTACACTGAACTTGACATTACGAGTACATGCTTGACATATATATTATCATCATTAGTTAACCAGCTGTTGCTTTGTTCACGTATTTACTACACTCGAATGATTCGTTTATGAATTGTCCGCGGTTTTGCTCGAATAGAATTCTGTTCCCGTTCCCCCTTCCCATGGGAACCTACTCTATCCCAAACATGCTCTAACGAATCTGGCTAAAACATAGCACAAGGATAACTGGAATAACACATGGCTTTTTATCCTTGAAATAGGTTCCAATGGGAAGTGGGAATGGAAACAGAATTCCATGCGACCAAAGCCCACGCAACAGTTTTTGCACTGAATAAGTATATCAATGTTTTACTCTCAGACGCTAATGAGATAAAGAAAATAATAACAAAATCGTTAAAAACAATAAACAGACCCCTAACCCAAGGTGCAACTTTGGACGCAACGACGTAACATATCGCTTTGAGGATGACGATAAATATTAAATATACAAAGAGTTTTTCTAAAACAAGCTTTATAATAAGTACCTACATAACCAAACATATCAAATGAGCCCAAACATGACGGGTTTATCTTGTTTAGTTCAGAAGTAAGTACCTATTAGGTACCACTCACCGACTCCATCTTCAGGCTCTGGATATCACGTAGCAACAGAGTATTTGCAACGATAAAACAAATGAACCCAAAATCAATTGTTTTATCTTGCCATGTTCACGAGTTCCTATGGATATCTTCCGATTCCATCATCAGACCCGCTTCATAATACCATATTATCACATTGTCACCGAAGACACGCAAATATACCAAATT
Organism: Lithosia quadra; assembly: GCA_963576445.1. Taxonomy (NCBI): domain Eukaryota; kingdom Metazoa; phylum Arthropoda; class Insecta; order Lepidoptera; family Erebidae; genus Lithosia; species Lithosia quadra. The sequence goes on along the minus strand of OY754880.1, from coordinate 11,059,608 downwards.
TCAGTTTAATCTAACGTCAGAAGTGGTTCTAATTCTAATTAGGTTCAAACAAAAGAGCAAGTTAAATAAAAGCTTATAAAAAATAAGTAAGTAAGTAGGTACAATGGATATTATCACAAAAAGCATTAGGTGCTTTCTGTTTCTGGCATTGAATAATTTCAAGTCATACGTCATAGGTCAGTAAGTCATTTAAAATCACTGTTATGTCTTTACGTCTCGTATTTGCTTTGTTATGTTTGATCTTGAACGTCATACTTAAAACCTGCGGTAGTAATACTTCTTTGTTTCAACTTTGGTGCCGCACAATGCGCACATTGGTAGGTCTGTATAATAATTGTGGTTCTTGACTAACACTGTTTTACACCTTAACGATCCAACATCAACTCAACATTTAAATATGAGCTTACTTAAGCTCATGTTCAGCAGTGAATGTCCCAGTTGATATTATTTTTATGAGAAGGTAATATCTGTTGCTTCTAGAAAATATGCATGTTAAATTTATGTATGCATGCAATTGCATAACCTTATAGATCATGACCAATTACTTAGGTATGTGAAATAAATCATTTATGACGACTGCGGTACCGGTAACATAGTTTGACGACGATTTTTATATACCTACACACTTTTTATTATAATACCTAGGTGTCAGACAAGCACACGGCCCACCTAATGGGAAGTGGTCACCATAGCCTATGGACGTGTGCAACATCAGGGGCATCACACTGTTCAAATCGGGTCATGCTTATTTGTCGAACCACGGAAACTTACAAAATTGTAGGTGCTTATGATTCGATTAACGGAACCGCAAAAATTTACAGTTTCAGTGCTTATTGTTTAACAAAACAAAACAGTAACTAAAAGGGATGCCTCGTCCGGTAATGGTCTAGACAACAATGAATCTAATAACAAAATATAAATAGTTTTTATAATATATAAGTAGGTACCTAGGTCAAGTAATTATGAACATCAAGGTTCTACATTTACAACCAGATTCGCGAAACAAAGGATAAAGCCTGTTTGAAAAGAAATTGGTAATAAAAACCCCGGAATTAGGTGATAACCCCTTCGGAGTATTTTTTTTTATACTACGTAGGTGGCACACAAGCCACCCACGGTGGCATAATAAATAAGTAGAATAAAATCTCTTTTTGTTTCAGACTGCAATACAAAATGCCCATATCTTGTTCATAATTAATAACTGCCACTATAACTTACAACGGTATAAGACTTTCTAATAAAATATATTATAAACAATGATAATCACATTTTTAATGCAGGTCACATTTTTTATCAAGTTCGGATATGCATTCAGTATTTCAGTTCGGTTGGGATACAGATTTGGATATAAAAATAATTCTTGCAAAAAAAAAAACAACTTTAACTGGACCAAATTGAAGCACCTATCAAAACCATGGAAAGCGCTATCAAATAAAAGAAGGATCAGCCAAATCGGTTCACCCAGTCGAAAGTTCTGAGGTAACAAACAAAAAATACAGTAGAATTGGGAGCCTCCTCCTTTTTTTAAATTGGTTAACAAGTAACTATGAACAAAGTCAGACTAAACTGAACCATACCTATAGTTATCTATCGTCTTTGCTATAGGTAAGTAATGTCCTGTCATCGTAATAAAATTCAAATAATATTTCTTAATTGACAGTTCATGTTGGTTACGATGGTGACTAAATAATTATTAATTACAATATATAATAAATAATAATATAGAATCACAAGAAAATAAAAATATAGGTAGGTAGGTATGTATAGGCACCTACTAGCCACATTGACAAAATATATTGGTGGTTGTATACAAATATTTCAAACAAACTTGTATTCAACAAAATTCGATCAAGTAAAACGAGTTTCGACTTTGAATCGCAACGGAAATCCATAAATATGACTCTACTAATCGAGAAGTGGTGCGTGGTATTTAGATAAAAGACAAGCAATCTTGAATTGAAGTGATCACAAGTTACTGTGCATATAGGAGAAATTTTTTAGTACATTCGTGTTTAAATCTCGTAATAGTTCTTATGCTTTTTAAAATAACAGGCAATCAAAACTAAGTATACACAGTAGTGTATCGGCAACCTAATTAAATTTAGATACCTATAGTAAACTCTCCTCTTCAATGGGATAGATAGTAGTAACTTCTTGCCTGGTAACATTTACTAGTAGACAATATCCAGCATTCTTTTGTCTTCGTTAATATATATTTAGACTCTTATAAAATTATAAATTAGCGGTGTCTGTACATCGGGTTATGTAATGAACGTATCAAAATACCTACTTTTTTTTAAATCATGTCTGTTTGTCGGTTTGACTGTTTATTCGCAATGAACGCAAAAGCTACTGAACGGATTATGATTAGGTTTTTCTATAAGAAAGATCTTTATTTGTATATCACAAATAGATATCCCGAGGTCTACTGAGTAAAGTAACGGTAACTACAACTACAAAACCACGTCGTCCGCTTAGTAATACTGTTGACTATCTTACCATATATATCGAGCACCCGTCACTCGACTCAATCATTTGGTTTACAAATAGATTGGACAGACCCAGAGGTCAAGCGCCTTTGCCGCACTCTACAATCTACACCTCAGTTTTACTTCTGAGTATGCGCATTAATTCACCTAACAGTATCCTTCCAATTTTTGTATCAAAATTTAAACTTTTGATTGAACATATTGAATAACAGTTCCTACGTACTTACAGGTATTTACATTACCGAATTAAAAGGAGCGTCACTACATTTGTTAATCAGAGATTTTTTAGCTCGGTACTTGTGCCGGTACCCTAGGGATGCTACTGCACTATCCGAAACTTTGTACCCACACGAAAAACCACTACCCGTAGACTAAGCACGACGCACTTGTAACAATTCAATTTTGGGCAGTGGAGCTAATATAAAGGGAGAGAGACGGAACTATCCATAATGTATACCTATCTTATGCCGCGTATCTAAAAAAATCAATGTCCACGATCTGAATACTACTGCCTCCCAAAATACCTAGCCTATTAGCCTAGCTTGGAAATCAGTAGGTACTCATTATCTCGAGCAACGTTAGCAATGTTATCACACTTTGTGACAATAAGCCTTTCATTTATTTTATTTATTTATTCATCTCTCTCCCTCAAAGCCGCTGAATTAAACTGGATTGTTTAAGCGCATCGTGTGTGTGGAGCCACCAAGAAGTTACTTCGGTTTTCGTAATTTTTGAGAAATACATTGTAGTTAACTATTATTTATTACTTATTATGTATCAATCATAACCTCAAGATGCACAGAAGTAATACGTATTTGTGTTCATGTGACATGTTTACTTACGAACTATATTTATTGCTAAAATAATATCATCATCAAATCAGTATATGTATAAAGACATATTAATTTCATTATACTTAGGTACATTAAATTTGTCTATAATGATAATTACTAACAATAATTTATTATTGATAAATGTATAAAGTAATGATACATATCTGTTTCCATCATCTAAATCAGTACCTACACAGTCAATGTTTATCATCTTACTGACCAATAAACATAGTTTACTTCTAAATATATGAATAGATAAGTAAGCCATCGATATTAAATCATATCATAGATAAATATTTCCAGCCTACCATTTTAGTGGTAAATACCTAATAGGTAAATCTTTTATATTGGATGATACTACCGATACTATTAATAGTTTATTAATTAAGCTTCCGCCCCCGGCTTCGTTATCGCGACCAAACATAGCCTATGTTCATTCTCGAGGTCTAATCTATTCCTATACCAAATTTCATCAAAATCGGTTCAGCGGTTCAGGCGTGAAAGCGTAACAGACAGACAGAGTTACTTTCGCATTTATAATATTAGTATGGATAATTAGGTATATATAAATAAAATTATATTGATAAGTAAGTGTAGGTTTATATCTACTCGTATTTCGAATGTGATGAAATTATTTGCTAATTAGGTACCTACTATCGATTGTAAAATAGAATGTATCACAGCTAACAAGATACCATGTCAAAACAAAACCTCATAATTATTATATTAGTAAGTAATTGTAGTCTACTTCATTGTAGAGTGTATTCACATATGCAGGACCTAGGTATATTATTATTAAGTGATAAACATAATAGTACATTATGTGTACGTATGTACTTAATGAGTACCTATGTGTAAACTTGAACTGGCCAACAATGTTAAACAAATAGCCTGGCATAAATCTAACATCATAATTTACAAATTAACGCAACGCACTGTACTCGTAGTTGCAATAGCTGATAATGCCGAACTGAATAACTACAGTTAATAACGGACATCCCTCTATTACTAGTATTAAAGATCTAATTTGAGATTATGTGTTCAGTCAATCTAATAAGCCTGTAAGGATTATTATACATATTTAGCACGAATAGGTTATTAAGTCAACATTGTTAAACATTAGTTTTTATAGATAGGTAGTGTTTCGTTTAACAGGTAAAGACCGGAAAGATTAGAAATACATACAATACAAGATTAGACATATTGCACAGTGGAGTGATATCACGTGTCTCAATCGTATTGCTTCCACAAATCTAATTGGAATTTAACAATGTAATTGCAGTGCAAAAAAAAGATTCTAGAACCTTGCAGTGTAAAGTTGCACGACTTCAAAAGTTAAATCAGGCAGGGCTGACTGTTGTAGCCAGAGCTACAAGTGCTACAACACTTGCCCTATTCTGTTTTGCAGCCCTAATTTGCGACATGTGCGAGGAAAATGCCTTTTGGATCACTTGACCTGAAACGGCGTGCGGTTTTAGTCGGTTTAAGTTCACATTGCTGCCCCCGTAGGCCATCGGGGGCAGTTATGTCTGTTTCCGTGAGAATTTCCACCCAAAGTGTTGTAGTTGTTTATAGGTACATCCTGTAAGTCCATATCAAGCCATTCTACTCGTATTATAATGCTATCCATATATAGCAAATCGATTTATTCTCATTCGCACTGATTAGTAGATATTCTGTAGGTGAATTTCCCTATTTTTGAGTTATTGTTACTAAGCAGTAGTGCCATTTCTACCTGTTATTAATATAAGCAATATAATCATTGTTTACAAGCGGTTCGTACAAGCTCACCTCATGTGTGTGAATCCGGTTTACTACAGACTGCTATGAGAACTATCTAGGTATGTTATTCGTCAAAAACCAGTTCGGAACTGGCGCTAGAGAGGCTTTTACTTTGTCAAAGCTTTCTATTAAAAAAATATGACATGATATAAATGCAAAATATACTGTACTCTGTGTAAGTTAAATACTTAGAAGTATAAATCGGTAATGTACATCAACAAAAGGGAAAGGAAAAGATTGTTCGGGGCTTTGGAAATTAAAATCATTGGGGCCCAAGTCAATTAACCTCATCTGCAGCAGACTGCAATCAATCAGCTACTTAATGAACGAGACTACGATTATTTCTTTGATTTGATTGATAGTTAGTTACACCATATTTATTAACGTTTTTGTCTTTTAGGAAACCCACACGTGGCGATATTCTCATAAATAATCAACCACGGAATGAAAAGAAATTTCGACGCCGGTCTTGTTATATACTTCAAGATGATAAAATACAGGATATGCTTACGACACGAGAGTCCCTGAACTTCGCCGCTGACTTCAAATTAGGAACTCATATTAGCCAGGAACAGAAAAATCAAAGAGTAAGTATCCAATTTGTTAGTAATTAACAATATTTTATGTTATGGATTTCACTTTGCCTTTACTGTATTTTATTATTATGTTCCCGCAGGCAGACTTCAAAAGTCATACCAACTTGGTATGACTTTATAAACTACTTAATCACTAGTAGCCCTAGTAGGTACGTAACTAAACTAGCCGTTTAGAAATATAGTAAGGAAAATAATAAAAGCTGAGGTAGAGAGGAAGGGAGGAGGAAACGAGGAACTTAATTACTCTTGAATTGCTAACATTAATGGTGTATAGCTCCATGCCCCCTTCCTCAGCTGAACTGAATTCCTCTTGGAATTGCTACAGTAGCGTCGTGTTTAAAACCCTGTATAGACCTATTAAGAATGGAAATTTATGTGCAAATTCTGATAGTAATCTTTCTACAAGAATAAATCATCTCCGTGTTTATACACACATCATGTCCATATATCGTGGCGTATAACAAAACTAACGCCTATGCTCCCCTAACTTATAAAACGTTGTTTTTTCAGATAAATGAAATAATTGAAGCTTTAGGTTTAAAAGGAGTAGTTGATACAAAATCTGTAAATTTATCTGGAGGGCAAAGAAAACGACTGGCGATAGGCCTGGAACTAGTCAGCGACCCTCAAGTCATGTTCCTTGATGAACCTACCAGGTAAGTTCATCATTTTTACAAGCATTTATCAAATATATTCTTGCTCTCTTAGTTTATTAAAATGGGTCTAATCTTGGAAGCCCAATAAGAAGTACGTCCTGACGTTAGATTGGAATCAAAACGATTATACTAGCGTATCTTTTCGGTGGCAATGCGATAATATAGGACTATGAACCTGGTTTGACGATGAAGTCAGTAGGTGTCTATCTTGATCAAGATGAACATACGGTACCTATACCATGCATTGCCAATCTATACACCAGTATAACAATACATCCATAGGTATAACATGTTATACGAGGGAAGAAGAGTAAGAGTGCGACTAAAATCGACTTGCTTCAGTTTTGTAGCTCGGACATCATACATTTGACTGATGAAGCTGTATTCATAAGCTGTCCGATAGAGTGAGCACTTTACAAAACCGAAGGAAACCGATCTAAGGTGGACTCTCACTAACGATATGCTCGCAGCGAATGTTATATAGACGCTCCGTATCAAACACCATTGGTCAGTAGCAATCTTACGCTTCCACCAATTTAATACTTAACTCTGCTAGTTTGATGCAACTCCGTAATTTATCAATCAATACGCAGCAGCTCTACTACAGATGTGAAACAACGCTCGTGGTTGGTTTATTTGTAGAAGTTAACTAGCACACGTTGAATGTCATAAACGAACGAAATAACACTTCTCGTTAAATGGCCGAAATAAATTATTTTTGTGTTATTTATTTATTCTTGTTAACCTTTTGAATTACCACACAGAATTTTATTTTTCTGAATATTTTCTTCTTCGTCATCATCCTAATGTTGATTCCTCCTTCCTACTCTTTCTAACTATTCGGTGTATTGCCTATTACGAGAACGACCATCTGATTCTCAACCTCAAAAGGAAATTCTGTGATAGATTCTGCTCCGATATTCGGCAGGTCTATAGTCCATAATCTAGATTTATTAAAAGTATTTCTAACTCCTCCAATTTACTTCTGATTAATTCGATACGCATTCCCAGTAACCAAACTACCCGAGTGTTCGTAGGTCACTACTATCGATCCTGATGTACAGGTGTTCCAGTAGGTACCTACTGGGAATGTGGGTGCGATTAGTCCCAATAAAAAAAAAACAAATTAGCTGGCAGATGAAGTTGTCTTGATCCTTGAAGACCTACACATACACCGTTTACTTTTTTGCAATTATAATTACAAAAGACATTTTTTTTATTTCCAGTGGCCTGGATAGCTCAATGTCGAAGCAAATAATTCACATCCTTCACTTTTTAGCGCGGCAAGGGCGGACGGTGGTGGCGACAATGCACCAACCGTCCGCCTCATTGCTAAGAATGGTAGATAAGTTATATGCTATAGTGGGAGGAAAATGTGCGTATACCGGAGCAGAAACTCAACTTCGGCTGTTTCTAGAAGAAATAGGAGAAACATGCCCAGCATTCCACGATCCCGTAGATTACTGTAAGTAAATTGAAGTCATTATCTTAGTTATGTTTCGGGTTCCCTTCGAGTCTTTCCCCATTTTCATTAGGGGGTTCGCTTTAGATATTAGACTTATTTTGGATACTACGAGAGCAACTACCGTCTGACCACCCAACCAAGAGAGGAGCGGCTCTATCAGGTGAGTCTATAGATCCCTGTGTGAATAAAAGTAATCAGGATTTTATATTTGAAAACTATTAATTCTTCAACATTCATTACCTCATAAAGATGAATCTCTAATGACCGGTTACGTAGCTAAGAATTTCTGGAAGTTACCTATCGTACTTACCTAATTGTAAATGCATACAATTTGTTAACATTTTAACGGGATAGATTTCGATAAATGTTTAACTGAAAATTATGTATATTATTTCCAGAAATACGGATACAAAAAGCTGATACGTTAATTTAGTAAGTAGAGGATTTGAATCAGGTGATAGTATAGCAGTCAACAAACAAAATTAAATACCTAATGTTGTATGTCGATTATGATAACCAATTTTCGTTTATTCTTCCACATCCTATATTTAGAATAATTACTTATATTTTTCTAATCCAAAAATAAAAAAGAAATGGTAACGTAAATATTTTTTCATTTACGAATTTATAATATCAAGTAAAGTAACACGTATCGCGTATCAAACAAAAGATTCGACTACGGTAAATTATACAGCGTAGCACATTTTTTTTATTAATACCTCATTTAAGAATAAAACATAACTTGGATTCAATTTAGCAACTACCTTTATACACCGTGGATTAGTTTTAAACCATAACTTGACTTGTAACTGGCCCACTTTCAGACCAGTTCCATTTCAAAGTACCTACGATTTAGAATACAAGGCAGACTCTGAACCACATAGGTTTTTTTATTCAAATATCGTCTACAAAATAACAAACATATAAAATATGTGTAATGTCAAGGATTTTGTATAATAATAAAATGATAACTACGTTTAAAAAACCGACTTCACAAACTTAAATTTTTATTTTTTAGTGTACAAAAATAGAAAAGTACCTATTTTTGAGGTTTATTATGTACAAAGGCATCAAAAACAAAAATTTTGCTGTAAATTTAATGATTTTTCCTCGATTTTCTGATACCCTGGATATGGAACCACCTCAGAAGTAGCCTCTTTCAAACAAAAAAAAATTTCAAAATCCATCCATAATTGGCGCCGCAATAGCGTAACATACATACAAAAAAAACCAGCCCAGTGCGAGTCGGACTCGCCCATGAAGGGTTCCGTAGCAGCAAGTTACTATATACGAGCCCATATAGGCTTGTGATAGCTAAACAAGCTAATATTATAATACCAGTTTCAAAAGAAATATTTAAATCAAAAATATTGTCAATTAATTGCGGTTTATGACGTATTAAAAAGAAACTACTTAGTAGATCTGGCTCAAACCAATTTTCGGTGGTAGTTTGCATGGTAATGTGTGCTATATATTTTTTCTAGATTTATCATTCTCTTATTTTAGAAGTTAGAGGGGGGGGGGGGACACATTTTTCACTTTGGAAGTGTCTCTTGTGCAAACTGTTCTGTTTAGAGAAAAATGAGGTTACAAACCTCAATAGCATTTTTGATTACCTATCCACACGTATGGGTTTGATAAAAAAAAAGTTTCAGTTCTTAGTATGGGGACCCCCAAAATTTTATGCTTTTTTCCTATTTTTGTGTGAAATACTTAATGCGCTTTATTGAATACATCTACTTACCAAGTCGCAACAGCATAGGCCTTATAGTTTCGGAGAAAAGTGGCTGTGACATACGGACGGACAGATGGACTTGCTGCTACGGAACCCTTCATGGGCGAGTCCGACTCGCACTTGGCCGGTTTTTGAAGTCGGTTAAAAAAAATCAATCACATCTAAGTAAAATCTATAATAGTACCTATAAATATCTATAGCATAACAAGGAATAGTTATCAAATGAACTATTGACCTCACGCACAAATACATCACTATGTAGGTACTTATATCCTACCTTGATATTCCATATTCGTATGGTTGTGTATGAGGATAATAAAAACAACTCAGCTTACTAGTCTTATTACGAGCACTAGGTATAATATTTTCTATTATAAGTACTCGAATCCACAGCAATATCAATACGCGAATGCATTTTTACCTTCCGACTAAACGATGAAATTATGCATTCGACAAATCGTTGTTTTCGTATAACAATGACTAAGTAATACAAAAACATTGTACCTATATTATCATCGCGATAATGTATAAGGAACACTACGATACGCACCTAGTACCAACCGACCGGCGACTACAGCGACCCACTACGTATTAATATTATATAGGTATATTAATACATAGTGGGTCGCTGTAGTCGCCGGTCAATAGAATAAATAGATCGGAAGATGATGACACTTTCCAGGTCATTTGTACTAGTATGGCAACTCTTGATGAGTCTTAAGTACCTAATGACGAAAAGGATAAATATGGTCATAGAGCTAGTGATGGCGGCCCAATCGCATCGCAATAAAAAGAACTCATTTGCGGCGCGATGTCGACATGAATCGTTGGAAAAGTATGGCATGGTAATTTTCGTAAATATGATTCAACGATAATAAGCTACGAAAAAACTAAACTGGTATAAATGGTAACAATTTTACAGTTTATTTGTACCAATGTATCAATAGTGGGTACAAATGTCCTGGAAATTTGTGTCATTTTTCGGTCTAAAAGGTATAAGTTTCTCTATCCTCCTCATTGTTGTAGATTGTACAATACCGAAGAAAAAGGAATAAAATGATACGCTTACTGCCCAAATATTCATAACAACTTTAGCAGTGGTATTACCAAATGTTAACCAACCGCTTTATTTCTTTTCAGTTATAGAAATATCGGCAACAAAAGCCGGAGATCTTGAAAAACTATCAGAAAATGGAAAAAGTGTGCGATGGATATTCAACACTTCTCGTGCAAGTGATAGTAACATAACAGGCAAGTACCTATATTATTTAAACCTAAGTATAATAATCTTATAATATTTATCTAAATTTGGAGTGTGTTAGTGATTGCTTATTATCTTAATAACTTAGCATAAGCCGTTATGATAGCCAAGCTAAGATTCGATTATCAATAACTTGAGCACAGTGACACCTACCTTAATTCTCTTTATTTTATATTGAACATGAATTACATTTTAAAATATATATAAAAAAAAACAAATACATTTAAAAATATAATAAAAAGAATAAAAACAAGCACTCAGATGTCCGGTGGTCTAGAAACATAACAACTTAACAGTCGGGATCCACTATTCAACAGCCAATCTTATTTTTCAATGGATCCCGACTGTTAAGTTGTTATGTTTCTAGACCACCGGACATCTGAGTGCTTGTTTTTATTCTTTTTAGTTTTTTACGCAGTCGGGTTTTTTAATTTCTAAATTATATTTTTTTATTTTATACTTTTTAGTTATAAGTTTAGTGTCCTAGCCAGCTATTTACCCGATTGGACTTTCTACTGTCTAATAAAAACCTATGAATTGTTGTTACGCAACTTTAAATCGCTATAGATCCTAAATGGTCACTAGAATCGAAAAATGTTGAAAGGAAACTAAAAATGATTTTTAAATACCTATTAACGATACCCCACTTGACATAGTTTGCTGACTTTCATTTTTTTAATTTTCGCAATATGGCGGCCAGTAGTCGCTATATTGAATTTTCACTGACGTCATGTCTTTAGTGACACTCGCCGGACTAAGAGGAATCGATTGACGTGTGAATCATGAAAATCAGCCCAGGCGTTTGGTCTGTATAGTGCTTCAAAGGAACATACAAACATACATACATACATACATACATACATACATACATAGGCTGTTAAACACATTACCACTCCTTTGCATTGCGCACTCGGGTAAAAAATAGTACCCCGCCGGCGCGGTGGCGCCGGGTAAAGGGACCAAGCCACCGGTGGTTAGGGCTCCAGAGAGAGGAATCTCCTCACAATACGTGCCGTATCGAGCAGTACCGTCTTCTGCATTAAGCCCTTGACCCAACTGCCTCACGTGAGCCTCTTGAGATGTTGTTCGAGGCTCTTGGCAATCAGTCCGTGGACTGATACAACTATTGGCACAATAATTGCCGAATCCACACTCCACATGCCGACAACCTCGTAAGCCAAGTCCAAATATTTTTTTACTATTATTATTATAATTGAATTGATATGGATTTAAGTAATAGTTGAAAACATACCTAAATACATAATACTCACGCCTTTTTCCCTTCGAGGTAGGCATAGATGACAGCCCGCCATCTGCTTCTGTACTTACATCTTCTAATGTCATGCAACCCCGCCGGTTTCGAGGGCTTTTGACCTTTTTGCGGCTTTTGACCTGCCTTTTGTTTTGCGAGGTCGACCCCACCTCGTGACCCCACCCCAACTTACCCGCCCACTTGCATGTGCCTTACAAACTTGGTGTGTTATTCTATATGCCCAAAAGAGCAATATTTTAGTTATCGCTGCAACATAAGCACAATAGTTGAACACAAAATGTATAACATCTAGATGAGGGTAGTTTTTAAATATAGCTGATATAAAATCTGATTTAAAATCAGATTAATAAATTCTGAGACGTGTAAATCTCTATGAAACAGAACATTTACTTTAAAATAGTTATATCATGTAATCCAATGCAAATGAAATTATGGTGCTAAAGATGGAGACAGAAAGATAGACAGACAATTTTTTTTATCGTACCATACACTCATTATGCATTTATTTGAAACCTATTATTTTAATAGGTATTACAAACCGACACTTCAATTTTATTTCTCTGCATAGATAATACCACAGAACATTAAAAAACCATAGAAGTAGTAATTAAGTAAAAATACAAAGGAATAGCTGTCGCCAAAAATACACTCACACAGACTTCTAGGACGTCTTATTGGTTGCATACATTTTACCTTAAAATATAAGAAGAGCAGAACTACACACCTTATTTTACTGAGAATGAATTTAAAGTACGTTTTGACAAGGTATATACTTCAATTATGTTTACAGAGTACCATCAAATCTGCCCCCATTTTAACGGAATTACAACAGAATTATGTTTAAGGCACGTTGGAATAGAGCACAAATTTATTTATCACAATAATACCCCATCTAGCGGTCAATAGCAAAATCAATGTATATTATAGTTTTGCTATACACCAATAGATGTCTAAAATTATATTGTATTGCAAATCAGTCCTTAAATATAACAATGGTAAGGATGAAATTAACTTAACTCAAAATACGGACAACACTAGAATCAACCCCCATGGTGTCGATTCTGTTGTACATTTTCACAAACTTAACTAAAATGATAATTTTGACAGCTCTAAGTAGAGTACCCCATATAGTATAATCGTAAATGAATCTAATCGATTTTCGATTATCGTTCCCGTAGAATATGGAATCGATAGTTATAAAAACACAAAAGCGTTTGTTTTTTTATTATTTTAGGTAACTTATTTCAGGTCAAGGCTACGATATGTGACCCGCAGTTTCCCCTTAAGCTTAAGGGGAAAATTTATAAAATCATTATCAGACCTGCCGCCCTGTATGGGTCGTCATGGTTGGCTTTGAAAGCGAAGGAAGAAAGACAACTACATGTAGCGGAGATGCGAATGTTAAGATGGATGTGTGGTGTGACAAGAATGGACAGAATAAGGAATGAGTACATTAGAGGAAGTTTGAAAGTTGCACCAATAAATGAAAAATTGAAAAGCGAGCGACTGTCGTGGTATGGACATTATGAGAAGAGATGAAAGCAATGTTGTTAAAAAGGTTCTAAGTATGAATGTGGAGGGTTTTAAGGGTAGAGGTAGGCCTAAGAAAAGATGGATGGAGTGCGTGAAAGAGGATATGGCAAGGAAGGGGGTAACCGAAGAGATGACATCTGACAGGAATGAATGGAGGAAAAATACATGTTGCGCCGACCCCAAATAATTGGGACAAGGGCAGGTAGATGATGATGATTTCAGGATGATAAAAGAGAAGTTTTATGGTACAGTAATTATGTCTTGCATTATATTGCTATTACTTTTATTATTATGTTATATTATTATTAGCTATATTACAAATTGTAGAAGATAAGTACTTAAAAATTTCAATAAATTAATTTAAGTTCGATTCATTCGATTCCTTTGTGTCATAGTCAATTGTGCTGAATTCTTGCAAGACGCTTCACTACGAAAAGTGGGGGGTACTTGTCCATGTGCTACGATAATTTTAGAGGTATTATTTTGTATATAAAAATACGATACTTGATAGACGTGAACTGTCCACATTAGCATTTAGCATCCTGAATTGGACAGGTATAGAAACTTCTAGAATATTGAAGTAAATATTTCGTGAAAACTTATAGGAAAAGAAACCTTAAAATCAATTGCATAAACTTATTTTTTGATTAGAAGAAAGTATTTCTTTATATTTTAGCCTGCTTCATGCTTATACACAAGTGTATATGTGTGAGGTAAATGCAATTACACTTAGGTTTTTGGCGACACAAACACGCCCCCATACGATTTCTAGTCCTAAGGATTTTTCTATGTTCTGTGGATAATACTAACGTGGAATTTAATTCTAATTTCAGTTGAATACAAGCCAGGAGAAGAAGTGTCTCTCACGATGTTGCCAGCACCTACGGCAGATTCTACTAGAAAAACACTACTAGCACTAAAAAGTACATACGCCACATCTTATTGGAAGCAGTTTACAATTCTCACTCGAAGATCTCTTTGGGTAATTTATCAATTAGCTTACACTAGCTGTTGCCCGTGGCTCCACCCGCGGGGATATCGGACGCGACGCATGAGTCAAATTCAATGTCAGATAATTACGTTTTTATGTGTGATACGTGTGATTGCAAAACTTACGAAAAAGTATAGATATTATTCTTTCAAAATCTAATCGAAGTATATATCAAACTATGAGTGATTTTAAAGGTTTGATAACCTCACGAAAGAGTAGGTAGTTAGATTTTATTTTGACAGATCGTACCGAAGTTAAGTACGATCTACATTAAAATACCAAAGTTGTCAAGTCAAACTTGGCGTTACTGAAACGGGCGCCTGGGTTGATAACAATACTACACTACTAGTCACGAGTTCAAGTCCCGCCCATGATGATCACTTTTTTCGATCAAAAATCATTATAGGAATAATTAGCATATAATTGCTTCGGAATTTCATTGAATACTGCACTAATCGATAAACAATCTATATTTGTATAATTTTTTTTACAGTCAATTTGGCGAGACCCCTGGTTCACACTGAGGTTCCTATTTATTCACATTGCGATGGCCGGATTTGTAGGCCTCTTGTGGTATCAAGTCGGCAATGATGCATACCACGCACAAAATAACGTCAGATATTTACATTACTGCTTGTTATTCCTCATGTTTACGGCGTTTAGTGCTATTTGTATAAGATGTAAGTAGAGTATCACATTATACCACTAGGTTATTATTTTTACTTAATAACTTCAAAATAACTCACAGTTGAAAGCATTTTAATTCCATCCTAAGCTTCCCAACAGCCAACGGCGACCACCTGTGGGATTCGATTAACCGTGGCTGTTGGGAATAAGTTCTTATTTGTGGACTCTCTAGGTACTATTAACAATTACTATTACGTATTAAATAAAATATTTTGGTGTTTTTGGTCCCCACCAAGATCTCCGGGGTCCATCTTAACCTAACCTAACAAATTAACTGATGAGGCTCTGACGCAAGCTCTCCTCTCAAGGCTGAGAATTCAGACGGCCGGCAGCGGTTCTCGCGCGCTCCAATAAATGTAATAAAAGCCAAATAACCAAAATAAGCGAATTCCGGGCACTGAGGTGAAAGTCTTGAATTTAATAAGAAACAACGTTAAAATGATGATGAAGGGGAAACATGAATTCAAAAAACTAACGCCAACACTTCAATCGTCTTTTTTAAAATTAGCACTTTATTTTTTGCAGTTCCGGAAGAAATTCCGGTAATACGCCGCGAGCACTTCAATAGGTGGTACTCTACAGGGGCCTACTACCTGTCTACAGTAGTATCAATACTGCCATTGCAGACAATTTGTACGTTCGTTTTCACTGGAATTTCGTACTTATTAACTGGACAGCCTCTAGAATGGATAAGGTTCTTCGCATTCTTCTCCGTTTTGTTCATGGTGACCACTGTCGCGCTTTGCAAAGGGCTGTTAGTTGGATCTATCTTCAATGTCAAAGTTAGTATGAAGACCTTTTCCCCTTTAAACAAGAGCCTTGCTACGACGCGACGCGGTAAAGACTATTCCGTTTCAGGCCGCTCAGCGGAGGGAGAAAGATGGACCTATTTACCGTGTAGGAGGTATAGTAACATCTCTCTGCCTCAGTTGAGTGTCCCGAAACTTAATTGTTTTTAAACCCTCATAATGAGGCCTCTAACTATCCTCTTATGCGAATTGCTAAATGAAGTATGTATATAAAAAACTATTAATAGATAGCATGGCTTGACTACACTGAGCTAATGTAGTCAAGTCAAGCTGTGCCAGTTAATACGGGTGTACAAAATTAATATAATTTATTTAATTTCTTATTACAGAATGGAGTTATAATGGGCCCCTTCTTTATAATGCCTTTCATAATGTTCTCCGGCATCTTCATCGGAAAAGCAGATGTACCGTATCATTTTGCTAAGCTTTTTCAAATTTCATTCCTCAAGCACGGTTTCGTTGGTCTAATGTTATCAATATTCGGAAGAGATCGACCCAAACTCGTGTGTGATGATTCACATATATACTGTCATTGGAAAAATCCTATGACAATACTTAAGGAATATGGTACCGAAGGGGAAGATTATTTAACTTTAGTAATAGCACTACTTTCGATAGGAACTATAGTTGCACTGACAGCCTTTATAATATTAAAAATCAGATTAAGAAACAAATGGTGACGATAGATTTAGATGAGAGAAAGATGTTAAAATATATGATAAGATGACACATGATGTAAAGCTAGTCAGATCAGTGGATTTAGTACGTCATTCAATGTAACCTTCTATGAAAATAATAACAAATAAGTATGTGTTGATGAAATAAGACTTTTGTAATTATTATAAGAAAAAAACCATCATTGATGGAGGTAAATGTTTAGTGAAAGCAACAATAAATTGTAACGGGTATTCCAAAGTTTTTAATACATATTTTAATGTATATTGTGCGTTTTTTATTAATTTTGTGTTTCATTTTTACCTATGTATTGAGCTTGATATACAATTAGTTAATAATACGTAGTACCTATACTGTATTCTGTTCAGTGGTCATCAATAAGCAGAGATGTATAACCCACATACATATCACCAGCTACACGAAATAAGGGAAGACTCTATTGCCGTCAAACGGGCTCTCTTTTAAGACCTGCGTGTTTAATGTTGGATTGAGAGCTCTAGTTAATTCACAACAGTTGGTTCAAATTATTCCTTGTCTTCGTTTTGTTCAAAATCTGTAAAGGATTTTGTTTAAGTGCACGATATCCACATGTTTTTGTCAAACATGTCCATATCACTAGTTCTCAATGCATCCGAGTCAATATCGCTCATGGGGGTTTATAAAAAGCCTAGTTATTATATTTAAATAATATCGCCGAGAGACAATAGCAGACACATTAATAAAGTGGTCCAGCCGGCTACTATCAGACCACCAGGCTAATTTTTTACACTCCATCACATCTTGACTGAACAGAAAACTACGCCAGGGCATGTCCATGTCCACCGCTCGCGCGTACCCATCGACCTTATCGCGGTCTCTCGTCCAAAGTGTCTTCTGCTAATTAAAAAAACAAGCCAGGGTGCGAGGGAAATGCTCTTTGGGCCACCTTACACCCTGGCGTCAGAAGACCCTAGATGGCGTGCGGTTTTAGTCGGTAAGAGTCCGACATAAACTGCCCCGCTGGCCGCGGGGTGGGTATGCATGAGGATTTCCGCAAGGAAAAAAAAGGAGATTCAGAAGGACGCCACATAGAGAGTTTATACCTCTAGCAATATTTATTAACTTAAACAATCAGAAATTACAGTAAAACATTCCCACGTAATACTTCATAGGACCAACAAGAAGATGACTGAATGTGATTTATGCTCAATAAAAAAGTCTAACTGTTTTGAAGAGGCTTTACATGATACGCACGCTGGGCGACAGGCGACAGCGACAGTTGCGCCTAGGGTTAATTGTATGTTGTGAGAAATATATTGAAAAATCAAAAATGTAAATAAATGAAGATAATATTTTTTTATATTCTTGTGTAATGTAAATATAATGTAAAAGTTACAATCAATTAGAACCAAAGGGTCAGGGCATTATCATTTTGGTCAAGGTTACATTCAAAGGAGGGAGTTGGTTTGAATATAACTGCAATAGCCAAGTCACATTGATTATAAAATAAAACTTTATGTTCATTTTGGATATGAAATAGGTACTTCGCTAGTATTCCACACTCGTGTTTCAAGTTAGTGTAAATGTTTCGATTTGGTAATAAATATTTAAAAATAATCCTTCGGCGTATGGTCAAACAAGGGTCAAACTTTCGATAGAATTTAACGTGATAGGTGGGTATAAGGAAAGATATTAACAATTAGTCAAAAATATTGTAATTTTTTATCATTTTTTCCTTAAAATGATGGTAACAAAATATCTTCGTATTTAGAGATGGCCTTATAGATTTTTGTTACTTTATTTCCTCGTTATTTCTTTAATTTTCAAACTGTAATAATTAATACCGATGGTCGATGTGATTCAAATGTATATTTTCAATAGTGATACGTTTTATAATCGATATAAATTCACAATTAAGTACGTGACTCCGAATGTGCCATGAATAAGGTGTATTTTTGTTTGAGACGTCATTATTGTGAATATTATGACGCTAGTATAGGTACCTGCGATACTTTAGGAATTTAAATGTCGCAGACATTTAGTTCTATTAGGCAACGCCTAGGCCGTTTAATTAATGAAGGCTGGCATTTAGTGAACGGTCGTGGCTTTCAAATGGCTGCCTCATTTAATCACATGTGGTTGTTGTGGAAGAAGTAAGAATTCGCATTGGTCTATGATGCCTTACCAATGCCTCAGACACTATAGGAGCATATTCTATAACGAATTGAAAAGGTTACACACTTATGACGACCATATATACAGGGTGAATTTTTCAAAAGGGCTTGGATGGCCAAATCCGAAACTATAAGGAATCGCGAAAAATGCTCAAAGGAGTCACGAGCCCGATTTTGATGAAACTTAAAACCTCATCATTAGATTTTTGAAAAACCAATAATCCTAGCTAGGAATCGAACCTGTTGATTTTGAAAAAAAAAACACACCCTGTATTACTACACCATACGATAGTGTTGCTATTAAGGATCTTATTCTGGGAAGTAATGATATACCGCAAACTAAAGGAAAGAGCTCATCTTTAACAAAATACGTTTTATTTTTCTTAGGTACATTAACTGATTCATTGTTCAAAATGTAGACCATTGTTTTCAATACATAGCTGGATTTGAGACCTCAAGGATCGTACTGCATTCAATATTACAATGTTATTGATTCCGTTTTGAATATTTTCCAAAGAACGTTTCAAGTCATCAACAGACTGTATCTCTGTATCATATGTGTCTTTGTAAATTTCGGTTTTGACAAACCCTCAGAGAAAGTAATCTAAGGGCGTAAGATCCAGGGATCTCGCTGGTCAAGGCACAGGACCATGCCTTGCAATAAAATTGTCGTCAAACTGCTGAATCAAAATCTCTTTTACGGCTATTATGGGCTGGAGCTCCATCTTGTTTAAAAAAATCAATCATTATAATCATTCTGAGTATAATAATTTAAAACACGGAATAGTTACGATCTTTTCTGGGATTTCGAAGGAATGAAATATGAATTTTATTAAATTCCAAATTTTCCTTAAATTTGCCGTATATCATTACTTCGCAGAATTTGGTCCTTAACAGTGACACTATCGTATGGTGTAATAATAAAGGGTGTGTTTTTTTTTTCAAAATCAACAGGTTCGATTCCTAGCTAGGTTTATTGGTTTTTCAAAAATCTAATGATGAGGTTTTAAGTTTCATCAAAATCGGGCTCGTGACTCCTTTGAGCATTTTTCGCTATTCCTTATAGTTTCGGATTTGGCCATCCAAGCCCTTTTGAAAAATTCACCCTGTATACTTATAACATTTTATAAGTATGTCATGAGACATTTTTTTAAAACGTAGGTAGGTAGGTAATTGATGTACCTAATAGTAATATCAGGCTATTCTGTAAAAATGCGGAAAGTAGGTACTGTGTACTTAAGATCATAAATCTGTGATGTAGATAGAAAAGTACCTATATTGTATCTTATAAAAATGAAAATTGTAGATTATTGGTTTATTCTTTTGTTAACCTTACTTTAACACTTTTAACGATAATTTTTCAAGAATAGTACCTTTGTATAACTTATATTTAGCCTAAGTACAAAATATATCTAAAGTAACTATTTTAAGAAGAACTGTAATCAAATTAATATCTTTAGATCGTGTCTGATATATATTTATTTCCTTTTTTCTTATGTTGTATTCTGTTACGAATACCTATCCCTAGAGAAATCCGTATAACTATTTTAATGTTCCAATGTTTGTATCGGGAGCCGCCTGGGTCTGGGAATAGGTACTTATTCTAAGCTTCTTCGCAAATTATTTGATTTTTTCTCAAGTTACGCATGTTTTTCGTATTCGCTCAAAATTTCCACAACAATAAAATAATTTGATAACTAATGAATAGACATAAATAAATGATAAAAATAAATACAAAGTTGATCCCGGGTTCCGAGATGAAAGCAAAGACCCAAACTAAATGATGATCATTTGATAATAAACATTAACAAACCAAACACTCGAAATTGTATAACTACTATAGTGGAGTCAATTTAATAGGCCACATTTGACAATTCATCAAAATTCAACATCGCAACCTTGTAACGGTGCGCCGCGGTGGGCATCAAATTATATATTTTTCGTTTTGTTAGAACTGCACAATTGCTTAACTTTTTTCAATTACTATTACATATTTATTGTAATAATGACAGATACAAGTAATTTTACGTTTTGCTTTCACCAATAAGCCATTCTAAACATAATAAACAATTTCTGATTTATAGAACTGAACGTCATTACCTTGTCATTACAATGTTGTGTCAGTTAATTCTTTTTCTTTTTAAACATTAGGCATGTTACCTTAAAAATCGAAAGCTGATAAGTAGAATCGAATGCAATGATTACTTGTGAAGAAATATCATCATAAAATTAATAACCACGTTGTGACAAAAAAATTACTGATTGCATTTTTTGCATTAGTATCGATCACCAATCATCCCCCAATAGTTATTTTGTAAATATATTCAATGAACAGAATTGACCTCTCTACAGTTTTACTATAAGTACCTATAGATCATGTACTTGTCTTATTTTGCTCTTTAAATTTACGAAAGAAAAAATAATAATGAGACAGGGATTCACCTGAGGATTTTAAAAATTCACATTATCTTTCAAGTCCGTATCGATTCATTCGTTTTAATCGACCTTTTTTAACAGGTCACCTCATTATGAATATAAAACTGACAAACGTCAAATGTGGCCTATTAAATTGACTTAACTATAGGTACCTATAATTACCCATCTGTATAATTTTTCCATTTATACACTACATGGACGAAGTTCATCAATAATTTCCAAAAATATAAATAATCTTGTCTCTGAAATCTTGTCTTTTTGACTACCTACTTTGTTTGTCTTAGTTCATGTATCAATGCACTACGTTGTAGTTATATAATATACTATTTTGGTATGATATTCGTGACATGTTTGATATAAATTACAAAGAAATATTTTTTACCTAATACAAGTAAGTAGCCATATTTTATTACTAATGATGATTCTTTATTATATTCACATACTTGGTAGGTACCTACATAAGAAATATCTAAGCTAGCTAGAAAATTAATTTTAGGTAGAATTTTCCTGTGTAAATACATTTTTCTTATAATTTATTTTGATAGAAAATAAGTGTTTGTCCTATCAAAATACGAGTGAAAGGTGGTCTTTTTATTTCATACTTTGCTATTGCTTTGTGTACTCATAGCAAAGTAGAACAGTGCCAATATTCCAGACTGAAGGCCTGACTGAAGTACTATTTTGACTTTATCTAGGAATGTGGCTATGTGTATGTATTCTACAAATACCACTGTGTCCACGTTGGGAAATTCGACTTTTAGATACAACATTTGCATCTAATAATCGAATAAGGAAAGATAATCCGCTCAATTATTTAAATTCATACCAAAGTGTTGTTTGTGACAACAGCAGTGTTATATTTTATTTTATTTAAGGCTGTTATAATGTTGCATAGTGTAAAATACTATCAGAAATCCAATAGAATTAAATGTTACCTAAATTCAGAGCAACTGTCAAACATTAAGCGATATGTATCAAATAAAATTACTACACTAGATACCCATTCAATTTCACTTATCTATTATTTCATAGGCTTCGTTGTATTTCTGATAGACAGTAGGTACATTGTATAATATGAAAAGTATGTAACGTACGTTATAATGTTAACTGTGCCTGTACGAAAGAAATGCCTTGGAAATAAAAAAATATTAATTCTTATTAAGTTTCATTAATGTAATGTGCATTCCTACCACAGAAGTCCTAAGGATTTTTCTTTGTTCTGTGATTCCTACTAATATTATAAATTTGAAAGTAGAAATTATTTGGATGTACTTTTTATTGTGGTACACATGTTTGTAACTCAATCACGCATAAACGATAATAATTATAGACATCAATAACATAGGTATAGGCTACTTTTATCCCTAGAAATAGATTCTCGTGGGTTCGGGAACACAATCAGAATTCCGTGCAAGCCACAACTAGTTCTCTTCTTTATCGGAACGCCAATCCCAGTTACATCCAAAGCTTATATTTTTGAGCCCGGGGTCAGCGCTACGCCTCCTTTATTATTGACTTGTCTGGTTATAACTATATTTTTCAATAAGCCCTTTGGTTTTCAAATTAATAATTTTTTATATTATTGTTCTTTTTTGCCTTTCATTGAGGGCGGCTACCATCTGACTGGCAAACCCAACTGCGCACTGCATTTAACTATCACCCGACTGTCGATCGATTGTACGGTAAGTATACGCATCATAAGCTAAACAGTCAGTCGACTAGGTCAATCCTGTGCTATCGACGAGTAGATAGCGACTAAACTCTAGTGCTAATAAAACATATCTCTTTTTACAAGCTTTTATTTAGTTTCACCTGCCCCGTTGTCTGTAATCAAATCTTGCAAACCATTTGTTGGCATATCTATGTAAGTCCCATGACAATGCAATATTGTAAATAATAAAAGCTTGTTTTTAAAAATATTTTTTTAAACAGCAGCAGCTTGGTATACCAATGCTCGGTGACTCTTAAAGTCCGTATTAATAGTGATGCTCTACGAATTACGCCTCTGGCACAGAGCATCTTAAGTGCACGCTTGAGACATATCTCAGAGGTAAGTGTCATCTATTAATTAGGGCCTACACGTTTATCTCAGTACAAAGCAGCAGCATTCATCTTTTGCGCGTTTTTATGCCGTATATTCAGGTAGTCGATAACTACATAATGTAAAGTTGACGACCTCTAATGGCCAAGCGGTAGAACGTTTGACTGCTGAATCCAGAGGTCGCGGGTTCGATGCCCGCTAATTGCATGAATAATAATACAAATATTCAATTTGCATAGAGGTTAATATAAGATTAATAAGATTATAAAAATTAAAATTTCACTTCAGCTTGTAGCAAATGGCCAGGCAGCCATTTGCTACAAGCTGAAGTAGCAAAATATTAAGTTAGTAGGTACTCAATATTGGGGTGCGTGGATCGTAACCTTCACGCGGTGCACCCTGGGAAAATTAGAGGGCAGCGCCTCTCACGGACAGCCCTGTGGAGTGCTGTTCGGAGACTCTCCACATGTAGAGATGGGCCTGGGTCAGCCGGAGTGCGAGGGAAATACCTCATAGGCCACCTCATACTCCAGTTTTAGAAGACCCGTGGCGGCGTGCGGTTTTACTCGGTCCGAGTTCGAGATAAGCACCCCCAATGGCAAACGGGGGTGGTATCCGCGGGCATTTGCACACGAAAAAGAAACAGAAAGAAAAGGTAGGTAAGTACTGAATATTTAATAAAGTTATGAATCCTTTACATACTTACTTAACTTATTTTTTTTTCAAAAAGTTATTAAAACCATTTCGAAAAAAATTAACTGAAAATTAGGAAGTTATAATTAATTTTGTGAGGTCGGTGCCAGCAAGCGGGCTTCCTATCTTTCAAATGTTATAGGCATTATAATTTTATAAGGCAGTTGTATCGAAATAGTTGAAACAATAGTACTTATGCCAAAGATGTCGTGGCAAAGTAACTGCAGTGAATTAGCAAATAGTACTCTCCCTACCCCCGGAGAGGGCACTAAGATTCGAAAAACGCTTAGAGCTTGTCCAGAAAGGGCGAAATCGCCGCGTTTCCCTCGCGCGTGTCACGCGCGACCGTTGCGCCCAGAAAGAGCGTAAGAATGCGCGAGCATTTGGGGAAATTTTGGCGCTCCATTGCCCTGAATACGTGCATTCGCTCTGGAGTTCGCGCGTTAACTGGGCGCAACAAGGCGCCACTAGTATCTCGACTCGCGCGCTTTACGCGCCAATCGCGCGCGAGTCGAGAGTCTAGCGTAGTGCACGCGATTTACGCGCGTATTTTGAATTCGCGCGATGCTTATGGACGTGATGTATTCTGCCGCGCTAACGTTAAGAGCAGTAAGCCGTATTTTTTCAAAAATGAGTTAAGTACCATTCCTGAATCGCCATGTAATGCTCTATAATCTGATCTTACTCCCGTTTCTCTAGCTTCAATAGAACCTGAGATATAATTAAGCATAACAGCAACAAGTCAATGAAATTATTTTTTTTCTTAGCACAAAAGGAGGAAGTATACTTACATCGTGGTAATTAGTATACCTCTGACATCTTTATTCTATTTTGCTAATAATAAAAACCGTACGTATACATACTGCTGTGTAAATGAGCTTAATCAAAAACTTTTGACAATTGGATACTTACAATGTCAGCAGTAATCACACTTTCTGCTTTTTTCTCAATCATATTTTGCAAGATTATCTACTTTATCGCTAAGTATATAAGCAACAGTCCGACGTACTGCTATTACCATAAGCATATTCATACTAGTTTTTCACGATCTCACTAATAATATGAGCAGCAAGTATCTAGTGTAACTACGGTTACCAGCAAAGATAGTTAATTATTTCATTAATTGACATTACCATAATACTAAGAACTGATTCTGCTGCGCTCATATCAATAAATATCTACGGTAAGTTAAGCTCAATATTCATTTTTACATAGAAAATAGACGTTCGGGGGTGGTCTAGGATAGAGGGGAATGGCGCTCACGCAGGTATCGCTTTAAAGCTAGTCAGTGCGGTGAAACCTAGTGAGGGTGAGTTTGATCTTTGTAATTATATTTTCTTTTATTTATTACTCTTCGCTATTATTTCAAAACAAGTAGTACCTTATAAACATACCTCTAACTAACTCAGACAGTTTCACGTCATTTCAAACAGAAATAATAAATAAATAGAATCAGGTATAAAATATAGTGAGTTAAATACAAAACACTAAAATAAAAATACATACATATACAAATCATGCCTTTTTCCTATTGGGGTAGGCAGAGACAACAGCTTTCCACTTGCTACGATCTTGGCATACTCCTTTCACTTCTTCAACTTTCATAGCTGTTTTGCCAGTTGCAAGTACTCTTAACCTGACCTTTCTCCAAAACGTCCTGGATCTGATTAATATGTACGCCTAGGTCGGTCTTTACCGGGTTGCCCATTCACCCTCGCCTTATATATCTGTTTCGTCAATCTTCTCTCATCCATCCTCTCTACATGTCCGAACCATCTTAGCATCCCTTTCTCTTAGTCACTACATCTTGAACCATACTGCAATGTTCCCTTATCACACTGTTCCTCACTCGGTTCATGAACTTTACTCTAGCTATGCTTCACTTCTCATTTCTACAGCATTCAATCTATTTTCATACTTTTTCTGCCACATCCGACATTCACTACGATACATAAGTGTGGGAACGAGAACTCCTTCATGTACAGCCAGACGTGCCTATTTATACATGTTTTGACTGCTCATAAAATTATGCAGCGCCCATTCACTTGATTACCTGCCAAAACTCTTCGCTCAAAACGCAGTTATGTTTTCCGTGTTACCACTCTGTCATAGGCCTTTTCCAAGTCTACGAATATGTAGTAGACCTTTTGCCTCTAAGCCAAGAATTTTTGGCTATGCTTCGTAAGGAAAAGACCTGATCCATACATCCTCTTCCTTTCCTAAATCCTGCTTACACATCCCACACCTTTTCTTCAGTTTTATTCATCACTCTTAAATAAAAATGCCTGAGAAATCTACGGTATTCATTTTAATTACTTATATTTTCAGAGTCTTGTAGAAAAAAATGTATACGTAATTTACTATATTTTAAGGTATATAAAGATTCCTAAGTATACGATCTTTCAAATGATATATTATTTTTAATACTATTTCCCTAAAATCTCAGTTTTTTTTAACCATTAAGTGACACATCATTTCATACAAATTACTAGTATCGTATGTATGGAATGCTTAGCATTAAAGCAGTGACTAAGGTACTTAATACCGTTATTCTAAGCAATCAGTACATATAGCTTAAACTCATACTAAACATAACAGGAGTTTTCGTCAATTAAATATAGTAAAACAAATAAATAGCAATTAATAAGTATATATCATGAAAGAACTCCACTTAACCTACATATTGAAAAAATCAAACCTACCAAAAGTTATAACCTAAGGAAGTAGTAAGCAAAAATTCAATCGGCAACTTTGAACGCGATTATCTCAAAAACGTATTTTTCGACTTACTGCTCTTTAAATTAGCGCGGCAGTATTGGCGCCTAGTATCTCGATACGCCGCGAATGAATTCGCTCGAAATGATTCGCGGCGATTTCGCCCTTTCTAGACAAGCTCTTAACAATCTACGGACTCCATATTCGTAATACACCCATACATATCTACACAAGAAGTTGTTGTTTTTACAGCTTACAATGTAATAGATATCCAGATGATGATAAAATAATTAAAATAATTCATGGACTTAGTGTAGGACCTGCAATGTACCGGTTTTCCAGTTTACGGTTTTCCCGCTAAACTGCCGCTTTTGGCCGTCTTAAATTTACCCGTAAAATCAAAGTCAAGTCAAATTACCGGTGGACATAATAATGTTTATGACATTTTCCTTTTTCACTCTACCGCCAGCGAAAGCCCTATGACTGCAGTAAAGGCCCGGTGTTGAGGTCTCTTAAGTCAGGCTGGCCGCAAACGTATGCTGCGCCGCGCCGCGCCGAGCCCTCACTGTAGTTGTAGTGAAAAAAGTAGTTGTAGTTGTAGTGAAGGTCATGGTTTACCATCACGATTGTGCCTTCAAAAATTGATAAAAGTGCAATATGCCAATCTTTATGAATCCTTCGATGATGGAGTGTTGACCGTTTCGGCTTAAAGCTTTTTGCCATATTATTAACCAACCTTTCCATACGATAAATACGTAAAGTGTACGATTTACGTATTTATCGTATGCCTTGTTGTGAATTCAGGTAAAATTAAGACACAAATCAAGATAATTCCTAACTGTAAAGATAAATTATTTGTTGGGACTCCATATAAGTGGCCACTGGACTGGCTTCCACGAATTTCATATTTTATTTATAATACGATATACCTACCTATTATAATTATGATTCAACACAATATCAGAAATTCTGAACTACTGAACTACAAATAGTTCATTTCATTAGGTATAGTATGATTGTTCGAAGCTAATATTATATGATTTAAATTATAATTATGTTCTACGAGTATTACACAAACTTTGTACACTTTGGATTTGGACAAATTTGGATTAAATTAAATATACCTATCTGATATTGGTATTACCGGTTTACCGGTAAAAATAAATTACGATAATAACAGGCTTTAGGCTAGTGTAAGTAAATCCGGCTTAATCAACAATCTTAACAAATGCACTATCTACATGGTAATTACGAGATACAAGTAAATATCAAAAGATAGTACGATATGGAACTATTAAATTAAATAAATAAGTACAGAAGATCGGCACTATGCAACAAACAATAAGTATAACATTTTCACACAGAAGAAACTTGGATTGCGTCGATCTCATAACATATTTTTGATTACAGATTTATTATATGTACCTATAGATGATGACCCGCTCGACAATGTGGCTGATAGGACGATCTTATCCTAAGCATATATATATTAGATAGATACCAATAACACTATACCAAAAACCAGCTGCACTTTACCTACCCGATTCCAAATTGAAACCTAAGACCTCACGATCTCTAAGTGAAGGTCATGGTTTACCATCACGATTGTGCTTTCAAAAATTGATAAAAGTGCAATATGCCAAACTTCATGAATCCTTCGATGATGGTGTGTAACACGATCGCGTAAACATCAGCGTGACAAACATAAAATGCTGATAAAATGTCACGGGACCAATGAAGTTAAATTTCCCGTGGTAGGTAAACCTAGTTGAACCACGGGACACATTAGTCCGTTCAAATCCGACATAACCGCCCCCGCTGGCGAGCAGAGGTGGTATCCGTGGGAATTTCCGGACGATAAAAAGGGTATTAAGTAGGTATGAATAATATATGGATAAAATGTAGGTCTGCGTAATTATTAGTTTGTAACATGCTCTTAGGTGATAACCTTTTTGTTACTTATCTTATAATAAGTAGGTAGGTATACAAACGACCTGGATCGCGGCCCGGGAATAAAAATATCCATTTAGGTACTATCGGTACCTAATTGGATATTTTTCATTGGATCTTCTTCGAAGAAAAAAGTACAAAGAAATACCTACCATCTTTTAAGCGTGTTGTATATCGTGTCAAAATATGTGTACAATCGTGTCGAACGATATATTAACACATACCTACCGATAGAAGCGTAGGTACCTATCCGTGGTACCTACACAAGCCAACTTAAGGTACCTACCTACATAAATAAATTATCGATTTCTATAAGATCCCATCGTATCAAAAAGTTGAAAGTTCTAGCGGTTAAAGCAATAAAAGCTTTTACTAGTAGCGTTACATAAGCACAAGCACATAGTAAGAGTACATACATTCTGTTGTCTCTTTCCCTAGAACGGAGAGAGAAAGGTATTTACTAATGAACTGCCGTGCAAGGTAGTGCACATTATGGTGTTGTTGCGAAAGTCATGATATTGTCCCAAGTGAGACTTCTGTATCGCTTATTTTGTGCTAATAACAAAGTCGCTTAGGCCGGCTATATTATCTATATTTTCTGTATAATCGAGTGGCAGTCTTAACACCACTGAGCGCATGACTAGCCGTTACTCATGATGAATGCGTGAACCCGGTCTGTTCTGCACTTACGTCGACGTTCCCAATTTTTCAATTCCGCGCATAACATCGTAATCAGTGTCGTCCGTTCTTTAATAAATCAAGCATAATGGATGTGGAAACTTGGAAAGACGACGCCAGTTCTGAAGATGGACATTTAATTGTTTACACGGACCTATCGTATTCAGTTAAAGTGAAAAGTGAGTATTAAATTAATTCTAATTTTTAAATTACATTGGCTATTTTTTGTTTTAAAGCTTGTATCAAATATAAAAGGAATATTTTAGTACATCAACGACGCGACGGTTCCTAAGTTCGATCACTAAGTGGTAGATACGGAATTTGCAAGTTTTGTTATCATCAACTTGAGGATACCCTAATAACTATATTTAATGACTTTTTAAATTTGTAAAAAAACTAGTCTAAGTTACTAAACTTTAGCTACTTTCTTTAGGAACAATTTCAATGCATAACTAAAAAATGATAAATAATACAAAAGATATTACTTAAACTGCCTGTTGCTTATTTTGTTATAAAAATGTATCACATTACCAACTGTTATGCTTAATTTAATAAGCTTACGTAAAGTAGAACACAATCGTTTTAAAATGTAAAAAAATGGTTTAAAACTTTAAAGCGCTCTCCAGTAAAAAATATATTTTGTAATTAGGGGTTTGTTCGTAGGAACCGACGAGATAAGAGGCCAAGAGGCCAAGGCGGTCGGGTTCGAGTTCAAAACACATTATAGACCTTTCAATTAATGGCATTTTTAAATAAAATAAATCCAAAAGCATTCGAAACCGGTAAACTTGTAGGTATTCAAGTTTTGAATATCAGTTAAAGTACCTCATGGACAGAGTTATATATGGCGAACTGCTATCACTTCCTTCTCTGGAGGAAGAATTGCAGGAGTTGATCGATGATCTAGCTGAATCTTGATGAAGCCCAAGACACACATTCATAATAATGTCGTCAATAGTTCTGTTATACCTAATACGCGTACCTACGTATGGTGTGATGGATGTGAAGGCTATCAAGTTCTTACTGTTTGCACAAACTATTAAATACAATACAGTAAATATTTTGCAATACCTTTGCAGGCTAGTTAAAATTTTACCTACCTAGTCTTTACTCAGTACCAATACAATAAACTATTGAAATTTTATTTTGATATCTAGCGATTCAATTATCATTTTCATTTAAGTTCATTTACTTTTATAATTTCACTAGCCTATGACCGCGGCTCCGCCTGCGTCGATGTTGGTTTTCATGTTTTTTGACTATATCTCCGGTTCTACTCAACCGATTGTGATCAAACATACCTACGTAAGATTTTAAGTCCAACCTAGACCTACAACAAGTCACAGAGAAAGTTAAGCGGTCTTGGATCTAAAAGTTAAAACTAGCTGTACCTGCAACTTTGTCCGCGTGGTTTTGGTAAAGGTTTAAATGTGAAAGGCCCGTCAAAATTGGTCCAGCCATTTCAGAGATTAGCTGGAGCAAATAGACAGACAAAAATTGAAAAAAATGTTGTTTTGGTAGGTATATATGTACCGTGTATACATAAAAGTGCAGTTAATAAAAACCTAAGGGGATCAAAATGTTGTCCATCAATGTCTTACACATCAACTTGTAAGCAAGAAATTGTTGCTCAAGCGAAAATATTCAAGTATTATGTATTTAGGGTAAAATTATTCATTTATCGTGCTATTAATAAATAAAAAAAATTATAAACGGACACGCTTAATTGATGAAAATTGTATTCACTAGGTAGGTAGGTATAGACAGAATAATTGCAAAACATACCTGAACTGGCGTCATTGATGCATAGAAATGAATCTGAAGAAACAGGGCGTTCTTTTGTATATGTCCTGCTTTCACTATTTTTTTTGCTAGTTTAGTTAGGTAAGTAACTGTTTTTTACTCTTTGTCTTAGCTAAAAGAAGATTAGGTTTTTAATATCCTCTTATACGCAGGCCCGCGCCGCGCCCCCCGCCCCCGCCCCCGCCGCGCTGCCCTTGACTTCGGCAGCACGAAATACCAATAAAGTTTCTGCTGCCCACAGGAATATATTCCTGGGATTTAGATAGTATTTATTCCAGACTATAGATATAAGTGTATAAAACTTACTTACACCATGCATCTGTGTTCCAGTGCTACCATTTTAATTCCCCGAAATTCCCTACTTGTTGAGGGGGGAGGGGTTTGTTAGGGTGCAAAATTGATTTAAATAAGGTCAGAGTTGATTATTTTTCAATTTGTAAAAACACAACAGTGAAAAATTTTAGCCTAGATCACTCTTTTTACCCGACTGCCGAAGAAAGGAGGGTAATGTTTTTCGAGACTATGTATGTATGTATGTATGTATGTATGTATGTATGTATGTATGTCCATTTCTTTGGCACGGCCTACAGCCTAAACGGCTTGACGGATTTTGACATGCGAGTTATCATTTTATTCGTCATGATTGTGTGAGTGACACTGGGTATATTAAAATTTCTAGAAAATCAAAATGGCGGATATTTGGCGGCAAAATGAAAATCTTGAAAATTTGTCTTGCTCGCTCTACAGCCTGAACTGCTTGACGGATTTTGACAAACAAGGTGTTGTTTGATTCGTCATGATTGTGTGAGTGACACCAAGTATATTAAAATTTCTAGAAAATCAAAATGGCGGATTTTTGGCGCCACAAACATTTGACTGCGATGGACGCAAAAACTGCTGAACGAATTTCGATGCGGTTTTATTTGTTTAAAAGGTCTTGGTCAGACTTAAAATTTTACGTTTGTTTGATTACAATCGGTTTAGTAGAACTGGAGATATTAGCAAAAATATAATAATTAAGGTTGAATTTCGGTGATGTCCCTTCACTACACGAAAATTATTAACTTCATAAAAGATAGATTTTATACTTCATAATTATCCGGGCAGCAACCTATGTAAAACTAAAAAGTATAAAATAAAAAAAAAAAATTTAAAAATTCAAAAACCCGACTGCCTAAAAACTGAAAAGATAAAAACAAGCACTTAGATTGATGTCCGGTGGTCTAGAAACATAACAACTGAACAGTCGGGATCCATTGAAAAATTAGATTGTCGAATAATAGTTCCCGACTGTTCAGTTGTTATGTTTCTAGACCACCGGACATCAATCTAAGTGCTTGTTTTTATCTTTTCAGTTTTTAGGCAGTCGGGTTTTTGAATTTTTAAATTTATTTTTTTTTTCATAAATTTTGTTTGAAGATTTCAATCGTACGCACCAATTTAAAATTCGATAACCATAAATAATAGCTAATTAATGAATGTAAATCTTCGCAAACTATGTTGAAATGGATGCGTTCGAAATACAGTAATAGTGTAGAGTTTTAGCTGCCAAGTCTGAACGTGATTTTTTATAGGTACCTAATGGAAGTTTATGTTCTGTAATGTAAGTTTCTGTTCTGTTCGATAACGTAAATTGCGACAAACCAAAAGTGGATGATTGATTGGTGTTTTTTTTTTTTTTTTTTTTTTTAATTTATTTATTTACATTCACAACATACAGTTTTACTAATTAGATTATTATTATTATATTTTTATTTTATATTATTAATTATATTGTTTTATTATTTATTATATTAAATATATATATTTTTTATTATTTATTTAGATATTTATTATATTAAATATAAAAAATATATATATATTAAAATAATAATTAAATAAAAAAAAAATAATATAAAATATATTATAAATAGATAATAATTAGTTAGTAGGTATGTAATGATCGGATGGCTTGCTTGCTTAGATGGCCAATTTCCAGATATCGGGTAGTAAATAAAAATATCTCACGTAAATGATCATGCTATAAGTATTTTTATATATCGCCAGACGAACTTTTTCAAAAACTTTTCCATCCCCTAAATCATCTCCAATCATCCCCTAAACTCAATTTTAATGCCTCTTCGGGTAAACGCGCCTTATTATTCTGTGTTAGCTTTGAATAAAAATTAAGTATATAAACGCCTTATAATTCTAACTAACACAAAATAACAAGACGTTTGCCATTAAAATTACAACAACGTTAATAATGATATTTTACTAATTAAATTAAGTTTGAATCGTCTGTCTGTTAAAGGTTTTAATATAATCTGGCGCAAGTAGAATAAAAATGTAGCATCACCATACGTGAGATATTTTTTTTTACTACCTGATATTTGCGATCATAGTAGGTACATAGGTACTAGCACTGCTCAATCGTCCACATTCCGTTTATCACAAAATACATGACGTCTCGTGGCCCTGGGATCTTACTCTAATAGACTTGATCTCCAAAATTTAACAAAAGGTACCTATTCTTTTGTTAACAGGAATAGCTTTTTTACGTTTGGGAAATCGGCATGAGATCGAGACTAGACTGAGACTGAATTTTTTTTACGAGAATTAGTCCTCATTGCTGTAGTGTCGAGATATCTTATTTAAAAACATAAATACAACATTACAAAAATATTAACGTGACAATGACCAAAATATTGTGTACTCGCAAGAGTACAGAAACGGGTTATTATGATACAAACAAAAAACAGGTTATTTTGAATAATACCAAATCTAAAGATGAAGTACCTATTGCTCACGTTAATGTAACAGAGATTTAGGATTTAACAAATTAGTATGGCTGTTATAATTTTACCAAAGTTTTATGTATCTATGTTGAGCACCGAAAATAATATTTTATCTATGTTTATTATATTACCTACCTACTCAATTTTTTTTGGACGAATCAACGAATTTCAATAAAACTTATAGTAATGTAGACTCAGTAGGTACGTACGAACTCTTTTCTAAAATATACCTAGTAGCTACATGATATATTTCAATGGGTTTAAAAATTAGTATAAGAGATACAACTTAGTACGTAGGCTTACATAAGGATTTTTCTTTGTTCTGTGGCTTACATGTTATTCTTGTGTGGTTGGCTGACTCATCAAGATTATTTTATTTGTGCTCAAGGAATAAGTACGCGAAGGGAGGGGGATTCACAACTCAACTGTTGTATAGCTGCAGTATAGCTGTTACGGATCTAAGTTCTACAGCATATCAATAACATAAACCTGGATTTTAAATACCGGCGCAATATTGGTCTCATTAAACAAATTAAACTTGACGACTAAAATTGAGTTAACTGTGAAAAGGTGAAAAAGCACAAAAGACTGTACAGCATTGAAGACTGAAGTCCTAAAGATAATATAATATCACTATAATTATGATAGGATAAAAGTAAATGTAGGCGGCGCGGATATTTTATCATGTCAGTCAGACAGTCGCTTGCGCATGCCGTAAACGCGTTGCACTCGTATAACGGACACGCTAATATCGCGTTCGAATTTTTTTAAACTAAATATTCTGTGATTTCCATTTTTAAAATGGATACCGAAGCTGGATACAGTGATTTACAAAAGTTCAATAGTGATGTTTCTACTTTCATGGATGTGCGTTATAAGATACCCGACGGTGTGTATATTCTTCTAAGTGAAAGTTAAGAGAACCTAGAGTTAGCCGCATGATTTGACCTGATTGTCGATTGTTATAGCGGAGCCTCACTTTGCTATTCGCTATTCGCTGTTCGCCTACACTGTATTCGACGAAATTCTTATAGGCAACTAAGCCGTCCACAATTCGTCATAATAAGAGCGACTAAGGCGAATATTCGTGCAGATAAAGCAAATATACACGAATAGGCCCTACTTCGTTGCATACACGGGAATAAAGGTGAATAACGAATAGCGAATACCGAAGTGGGACACCAGTGCATAACCATTATGTTCTCACTAGCTTCATTGTATCACTATACTTAAAGTTATTTATATTTTAAGAATAAAATATGATTACCATAGTATAAAGCAATGTTCTTATTACACGAAAGAGCTAAACTTTGTGACCTAAAGCGCAGTTTGCAACTGTTTTGGACTAGTTTTTGTTCAGCCTTAAATTATAGAAGCCAAGTAATTTCGGGTATTCAAAAAACCTAGTCAGACTAGAAGTCAACTAGGTATGCTATACACAGTTAAAACGTTACAAAAACAGACTGTATAATCACAAATAGAACGACCAGTTTAACAGTAGTTTTAACTGGTACCTAATTATATTTTCGGAAAAAAACATAATTATTTTGTTGTTTCTAGAACATTTTCATTGACACACAAAAACAGTGAAACACGAGTAACAATATAATTAGGCGAAACTGCCAGACTAAATACCTACAAGCTATCGAGTTCTTGTGTACCTAGTACCTACTACCAGTTCTACCTAGTTTGTGTAGGTACCACTAGTATGATCAATTCCGAGGCCATTAACCATTACGGAGCTGTGCATAACAACTTATCAAATTTTAAATACTTTTCTATGCAATTTTCTTAATTCTTCTTTCCGTAGAATTTTCTACTGAGTATCAGAAAACTTTAAAAAAATATGCTTGAATTAGATAAACTCGTTTTGAAGTTACGACGTGACCGTCCGACTGGTAGCCGCTGCCCGCGGCTCGACCCATGTGGTATACTCACTGACCTGAAACAGGTCAGTGGGTATACTGGAATAATCGTTAAGTTTTCTGAAATTGGACAATGTTTTCTTAATTTTTGTCTCCGTAAGAACCTTCTGCAGACTAAGTATTAGAAGGTCCCAAAGTGATAGCTTTAGTTAGAGCCTTCCGGCACCGAGATTGGTGCTCAGATGATCATCATAATTAAGGTAGCAAGCAAGGTCACGACACACGTGTTAATATCCAGTAAGGATGAGTGCTCATTACATCAGTGCTCAGTACATTATTGTCTTATGACTGTCTAGACTTAAGACAGGTTTGTCATGACGTGACTTCTAGATTATGAGATAGCTTTGTTTTGTTTTGTTTTAAAATAATATACGCACTTTCATGTGTTTCTGTAGAGCAAAAGTCTGTATTTTCATCTTATACTATATAATTCAAAGTCCTGACTGACCTAGAGACAACGCACAGCCTAAACCGCTGGTCGTAGATACTTGAAATTTGCAGAATATGTGTGTTTTGATGCGTAGAGGTGTACTAAGAAAGGAATTTTCAAAATTCGAACCCTAAAGCCCTAAAAAGGGCTAAAAACGTGCTTTTGCCAGAATTCAAGAACGGCTGAACAGATTTTCATGATCTATGATTTTTTGGATTTGTCTCCGCCTCGAATAGCATATAACATAATTAAAAATATATGATTCATTCAGGAAATTTAGTAATAAAAAGAAAATTAGATGTTGCAAACGTTTTTATCGCCATCTATAATAGTTGTCATAGCAACAGGAACTAAAATTGACTTTGTCTAAATTTTCATAGAGTAGTATCCTTTACTTCTTTTTCCTCAAAAGTAAATAGAATGTATTAATTTTTAGGGTTCTGTGCCTGATTAGAAAAAAAAACCTTATCTCTTCGTTATCCGTCTGCCTGTCTGTCAAGACCTCTTTCATAAGAACACGTAGAGGCATCAAGTTGAATTAGATAAAAGGAATGTTACGGATAATGCTTGGCATTACACGAAGCGTAATATCCAAACTGTGGTCTCACTATCGACTAATAGGTGGCTTGACCTACCATCTCCTGGCCTGCACTCATGGAGGACGGAGGTCGTTTAGTTACCTTCGGCGACGTTAGTGAGTCACCTGCACCGCAATCGGAGAGTTTTAGGAAGCCGTACCTTATTTTTCGTGCGGAAATCCCCACGAATCTCTCCCCTCCTCTGGCCAGTAGGGACGTAATATCGGACTTGACCGACTAAAGTCGAACTCCATCTTGGGTCTACAGACGCTGAAGTTTAAGGTAACCCTTGACCCTGAGCTATCCAAGGCTTACTTATGGGCATGGCTGTTTTGGTGAGTTCCTGCATTGCGTAGGCAGGGTGCTGACGTTTGAATGCCACCATTGCCGGGGCTGATCCGTGGGCACACCACCTCTTCATACACTGGTAGAGTCTCCAGTGTGGATAGAGTGGCGCCATGTCCTAGAAGCAGATGTCGGTGGGGTAAGCCTCATGGTGAGGTCCCTGGTGCCGACCATGGTCACCATAGAGAGTATGTGGAACGCCACCACTTTTTTTGCGAGGCAGTAATGCGCGCAGAAGTGGTGGTGGAAAAGCTACGGGAGAGATCTAGCACTCCCGGAAAACTCCCTAGAAGACACACCGGGCGGCGTAGTTCACAGATCCATCTCCGTCCTCCATGAGTGAGGGCCTAGGGTGACGGTTGAGGCTAACCGTCACCCTAGCAGAAGCAGACCTAGGGTGGCAGGGTGTTATATTTCCACGTGCGCTTTTTTATAGAGATGGGGGATTTAGATTCCTAATAACACGTCGAAGTCGCCAGAGCTGGTGGCCGGAACCGGTTGGCGTTTCTGGGATATCCTTTCTAGGACACACCAGATTCCTCGATCACACAGGCATTGGTAGGACTCCGACATACCAACCTCTCCGTTGGCTCCGTAGAGGTGAAGCCCGACGGGGTTTTTGCGCACGAAAAAAAGGGGTATTTCCCTTTGGGCTAGAATCCAGATATTTTGCAGAAAGTAAAATCTTATAGCATAAGTATAGGGAAAAGTTCGGAAAGCATAAATATTACCTACTTCACCAAAAAAAAATTGGAACCCTGCGTGCACGAGCCCAATTTGCACTTGACCGGTATTTATTAGTATAAGTATCCTCTTTCTTTATTTCATGAACTTCTTGAATGTTAAATCAGGTTGTCAAATGTCAATGTCTGTAGCAAGATTTTAATAATAAAAAAATCAGATTTTCGGAAATAAATAATGTTCACTAATTTGAAATAGTGCATCGAATGTGAAAGTGCAATGCAACTATGATGAAAGGGTTTTTCAAAGGGCCTCTTCCGAGTCACGCATACTTTGACCAGAGCAGCTATCTAATCCCCATAAAATCTTGAAGACAATGAAAAAGGATAACGATGGTAAATAAACGGGCTTTGGCCGCGATGCATGTCACTGTGCTTTGAAGGGTTTGATAGAACTTGAGATGAAATGAATACGTTTAGCTGCAACCACTGATTGCGAAGGAATAGACATTGAAAGTTAGTACAGGCAGTCCCTCAGCTTAAAAAAGACTTGATGGCGATAGCCAACATTCACGCGGGCGGAGCCGCGCGCGGGTACGCTAGTG
This sequence comes from Lithosia quadra, assembly GCA_963576445.1. Classification (NCBI taxonomy): domain Eukaryota; kingdom Metazoa; phylum Arthropoda; class Insecta; order Lepidoptera; family Erebidae; genus Lithosia; species Lithosia quadra. The sequence goes on along the minus strand of OY754880.1, from coordinate 11,021,014 downwards.
TCTCTATATAAGCGCTCAGACTTATTGCGGCCAATGAATACCACCCCTTCGGCCGTCTAGGAAACCGTAGTTTCGTAACTTGTTTCGATGGAAAATACATGACGAATTTAAATAGAAAACTATCACAGCACAGCTAAGTAGACTTTACGACTTTGCGAGTCGGTCAACGGTCAACCAACTTAGGTATAAAATGTGTTTACGGCGGAAAGTAATTTTTTTTTACAAATTATAATGAAAATTACTTGTTTACCGCATAGGCACACGGTATTATTATGCAATTATTTGAAACCTGTTATTTTAAAGTTAGCAGCAGACACTTCATTTTATTTATTTGTACATATTTATTTTGTTTTTGTGGTTTTCACCGCTAGGCGGACATTACGAATATGAAACATAACATATAAGGTAATCGGTGATGTATGTACATAAGCCACTTTTCTTCAATACGAGTACATTTGATTATCCAGTTCATGGAGTTTGTACTGATAGTTAGAAAATGGTTATAGTACTCATCGAGTAAGTAAGTACTGACTGTGTAATGAATTGTAAAATCACAGATGGTACAGGCGGTTCGCAACTAATGAAAATTTTTATCCCAACGACCACCCAGTGGTGGCTTTAGCGTTAACAGTTGGGATTGGGAATAAGCCCCGAACTACCCAGTATCATACTCGATGTTAGATGGTAAGTATTAAAAAATAGGTTAACGTCTACATTAACCAATATTTTTTTGTGTTGAATATTCGGTGACTATTTTGTAGGAATACCTACTGGTATGTTAAGATAAAGAGCTGCGTGTCAAACAGATAACGATTTCATAAGGTCAGAGGACGTTATTTTGCGCCATTGCTGTAAATTACGATAATTTATAGAGTCAATGACTACACTAAATTATAACATAACATAACATAACATAAACTCACGCCTGTATCCCCGAAGGGGTAGGCAGAGGTGCTAGCACCCACATTTCGCCAGTTTATGTTTAGGTCCCAATGTAATAGGTGGCGAGGTTATTGCCATTAACCGGGCACTTATAAACCTGCGATAAATACACACATAACTTCGAAAAGCATCGAAAAGTCATTAGTGTGTGCCCTGGTGAACCTGGGATCGAACCCGAGACCTCGTCTCAGCAGACCACTAGGCTACCGCTAAATTATATTTAAGTAAAATAAGATCAAGGAATGATAATAATAGTTATACACGCTCAGTATATTAAGGGTGTTTTTGAGTTCCATCAAAATCTCCAGTGCTCAAGAACCCACCCTGCAAGTCGATACACCAGCTGATTGACGGATGAAGGTCTGGTGTTGGAGGGTCAAATAGAATGCGTATAATTTAATGAGTTAGTGGACCCCCAGACTTCGAAGCGAAAACCTCGAAAGCAACCAGGAACAAAGCTAAGATGGTGATGGTACCATGCTCAATATAAGTGCTACATCCTAGCGTTAGGTACACCCTTGTAGTTAACAAATTGGAATACATAGATAGATAGATTTCAGCTATCATATATATACCTACCTACGTTATAAATAGTATAATATTATTGAATGCTTAGTGTTATTTAACAATATAAATCAGTATCATTGAGATTTACCTTAAAAATACGCGGTATGGAAACTATCCATGTAATTTTTTGATGCACATAAGCTTAAAGTAGACAAGAAAGTTATTATTCAGTTTTTTAAGGGAAAGCGCATGTTCAGGGAGCAAATGAAGCATCAATATCCGTTAAAACAATCAAATAGGGAGCAATGAGTACCATGGTCACAGCGATTGTAGTCATTATCTTTGTGTCGTGTTCGATAACGGTATTAAAAATGTTTGGATTCAAACAAAACATTTATAAATACGAGTATCTCCGGTTCTACTCAACTGATTGTCTGAGAAGTCTGATCAAGAGCTTTTAAACAAAAAAAACCGCATCAAAATCCTAGAAGACAAGAATTCCTAAAAAAATTGTGTTCCTATATCATAACCTAGCAGAAAGTTGCTCACTAAATACCTACCTACTTTATTATTACTTGGTCAAGATTTGGACTTATTTCGTTTATTAGCTTCCAAAAAAGCAATTCCAAAACGAAGCAATTGCTAGGTATCTAAAATGATTTACGACAGTAGCTCATTTTAAAGTCATATCATCACAGATACTTACTTTAATTTACACTATCAATATTATAACTAGTTTTGAAACAAATCTTAACAAGATATTAAACAATCGGTAGGTCGAAAACAAAGATAAATTGTTTCATCGGCAAGTTCATAGTTATTTAACCATGTAGTTTAGCTATTATCATCCTCCTGCCCTTCGCCCATAGGTATTTACTTGGGGTCGGTGCTACATGTATGCTTCTTCCATTAATTTCAGCTTGGAGTCATCACAACATTCACTCCTCTCCATATCATCTTTCACTCAAGCCATCATCTCTTCTTAGATTCTACTCTCCCCTACTAACCGTCCAATTCTATACTACGACATTTTGCACGAAGTGGTTTATCATAATTATGTACAGTTTAAAAAAAATGGAACATTCTTATATAATGTGTGAACTGGTAAACATAAGTATTACAAAGAATAACAATTTAAAACAATGTTTGGCCTTACAACGTAGGTACATCACACAACACATTACAATGTAATAGTGCATTTAAAATGTTAATGAAATTACATAGAACAGCTTAATAATTGTCTACTTGTGTATAATGTGTAAACTGATAAACATAAACATTAGAATGACTAACTATTTAAAACAATGTTTGGCATTACAAGGTACATAACACTAGGTTGCAATGTAATATATAGTAATGTATAGTTTAAAGTGTTATCTAAATCTCATAAAATAACATAGATAATTAATTAATTATATACCATAATGGTGTAAACTGGTAAACATAAACATTACAATGAATAACGATTTAAAATACCTACTTATTGCAATATAATTTTGAAGCAATTACTTAGTTGGTATTTTTTGCCCCTCTTTTATACATTGTTAAACTTTGTACCTAGGTAATAGCGAAAATTAAGAGGATTAAGTTTATAAATATTTAATTTTAAAAACTAATAATAATTCGACTTTAGACTATGTTATACCTAGGTAGATAGGTATAATATAGTAAGCCGTCATAACACAACCAGGGTCTTATGCAAATTAAACTGCAACCAAAATAACAATCACAAAAGTAATCTCGCCAAATTTTACAGTGTGTACAGTCGCCATCGGTATTACACATTCTAAGTACCTAACTGACCACCAACCACAACTTTTGAGGGCAACTGTAATCACATGCATGTACATGCAGAGTAATCAGTTGTGTAATATATATCTATGCATTAGTCTGTACGAGAGTACCTATTTGTCTTCACCGAGTCAAAAGTTTTTAACAAACATTTCAAGAAACGCTTAAAAATACTGTTAAACCCATAGAGGGGAACAAAGGAAACTATACAAATGCAAACATGCTATAAACATTCAGGTAGATGTAAACAAACATAGGTACGCGCGTAAAAGAATTAGAGGAGGCTGTGGCGCAGTCGGATAAAAATAACAGGTTACTTTGTGAACTGTCACCAGGGAATCATTCCCGATACGCAAAGATTACATAAATATACTAGCACTGGCCCCAAGTGCAGAACAATCTATCTATGAACCACACAAAGGATTTTCCTCATAACGCAATAGAACCTAGTTTCATCAATAGAATAGGTACACAACAGTCCACACAGTGCCGGATAGCGAATCGAATCGTACAACTGCAATCTGTCTAGTCTGGTTATCATTATTGAACAAAAATAAATTTGCATAGAATAGGATACGATTGTGTGAATATGTGCGTGCATTTGTGTTCATACGCGAGTGAGAATTTGTACACTTAGAATAATAATTATTTTTAAGTAGCTTCCTTTTTAGTAGGTCTCGGGTTCGATCCCAGGCTCACCATGGCACACACCAATGACTTTTCGATGCTTTTCGAAGTTATGTGTGTATTTATTGCAGGTTTATTAGTGCCTCGGAGAGCACGTTAAGCCATCGGTCCCGGTTACCATACAAACATCTATGGCAGTCGTTACGGGTAGTTGGAGCCCACAAAAGTCCAACCAGTCTAACTTGGAACTTCGATATCGCCATTGGTCATAATGACCATTGGTTGTGGAGGTCAGATGGCAGTCGCTCCACGGAAAATATCGAAGTTCAGCCGCATCACAGTTAGACTGGAAAGCCGACCCCAACTGAGTTGGGAAAAGGTTCAGAGAATGATGAAGTAGCTTCCGCCCGCGGCTTCGCCCGCGTGGATGTCGGTTTTCGCGACCAAACATAGCCTATGTTCATTCTCGGTTCAGCGGTTCAGACGTGAAAGCGTAACAGGCAGACAGACTGAGTTACTTTCGCATTTATAATAATAGTATGGATGTGACATAGTAGTTTTAAGTAGAGATAGAGGCTGTATAAACTTAAATGGGCAAGACAACTTGAGTCTTGGCCGCTTCCTCGAACGTGAGACACTGATAAAGGTGTCATGAGTTGTAACTGTTTTCCATTCTCATGATATTTTGTTTGAAGCTATGTACCTACCACTGCGTTACTCGAATAATAGAGATTGCTAGAAAAGAAAGATTATAACAATAGCGCGCATTATATATACATTAACGATTTTTTTTCATATTCTAACATAGAAGGTAAGGCTCAGCGCAGAATGTCCACTTCTCAAAATATATCTTCTGCACACGTAAATATATATGAAAACTAAGTTTAACGCTGCAGAGGTCGTTTTTTTTGGATTCATAGTTATAGGTACACGTGTACAAGAAAAATAACGGCGTAAAAACGTAGTACCTATGCAGGTTGTTACCTACTATCAGGCAAACAATGGATAAGATGCGGGCCTTGCATGCAAATTATTCATTATCCTGACTTGATGACTACGTTAGCTGACAAAATGATTATTATAAACGAATATATAAAGACGTTGCAAATTTTTTGGTAAGTTTTTTCATATAGAAACATGGAGGAGCAGACCTAAGAAGTAGAGGCTTGTCGTCGTAGAAAATGAAATGCGTGCCATGGTCTCAGTATCATGGATGCCTAACTCCTTGCGAGGTGGAGAAATAAAAGTCTGAAAGTGGTTAAAAACTCGGTATGCTCCACATTGCATGGATATACTAAGATTATTATTTAAGTACAAGGATGAATTTTGACTGAATAAAATTCAGCAAAACACAAGAATTTTATTTCAAAAACTGCAGACATTGCACAGCTATTTCACTCACTGAAAAATCTTATTCATCTTATAATAATTAAGAACAAAATCTTTCAACCTAACTATAAAAATGCGCGAACTGTATCATAGCAACAGTGTAGGTCGTAATCAAGCCTACAGTAGTAACTATAAGAGTAAGATTTACGTTCATCAGTCGCCATATTGTGTACTCGAACGGGTGATATTTAAAGAACTTCACAGCATCTTTGATCTTGTCTCGTGACTTTGCTTCTGTAACATATAGAAATACAAAACTGTACCACCTAAATAATGTCCAGTAAAAAATATTTTTCTCCCAACTTATATAGGATTTTCTTCTCTCACCAACTCTGAAGACCTTTGATTTTTGGGTGGCTTGTGGTCAAACGAACAATGTATACTTCTACTGTGCTCTTGTAACAGTACTTAATAGATTAGATAATAGTAGATGTACCTAGTTATATGCTTAGATGTAATTATATGTATGGAAAAGACACTTTAGAAAAACGACGAAATTTTGTTTTTTATTGCATTCTCAAAAATATTCTTTATTCGTGTCAATAAATTTTGAGTATTTTATTTCCATAATTATTATGGTATTGGTGTGATTTCAGCATGAATAATTCTGACTCTGACTCGGTAGGTACTCCCCTTAATCTTGCATTTAACAGTTAATTGATTTAACAAAAACAAACACACAACACCAATAACATGTTTCCCATACGCAAAATACTAACTCTACTATAGTAGCTACCATATAACTTAACTAAGCCAGATTATTTTAACTTCCATACTGCTATTTTTTATTAAAGTATTGTACCTATTCGCGTATTATCAAGGTATCAAATAATCTTACAGTACAGCGCTCGTGGTTACCGTGGCACATGGGCGTCTGGACAGTCAAACTTTGGTTAAGTTTGACCACCATGCTCTACCATGTAAGTAATTATTGTAATAAGTTGACGGTGCATCGTCTACTCATGCCTTGTTATTTAAAATTATTCAAGTGAAATAATATTACCCTCAATGCGACTTAATAGGAGAAGTACCTAACGCTATTTGACGTAGATAACATAACATATTACGTATCACAATAGGAACTGATATCAGTGTCTATTTTTGTTACATTTTGAATTGTGTGTCGGTACAAAATTAGCAATTCTGTTCGATAATAGATTTGTTATTATGTATGTATTTCATGAAGTAAGTACAATAATACTTGTATTAAGACTAACATGGTGTCCATTTTATATAATTTGTAAATTGTTTTGTTTTCCATTGTTCACTTATCTTTATTCAAACAATTCGAAGTTTAAATGAGTTGCGATAAAGATGCCAAACAAATTAAGACAGAATTTATGTACTCACCTCTACACACCAACAACTGTTTTATAACACATAGCCTAATCTCATCTACCTCGCGGCTGACCAATTCGCATAAAATACTGGGCACAAAAGGCATGATCGATCCCATTATATTAGCTGCTAATGTTAGAGCGGGCTGCGGGAGTAAAAAATAATATCGTGTTACAAGGTATTCACTTTCAAAGTAGGTACGACCTTTTTTATACACCCCGTTTAAAGGGCCTGATAATGTAGAAATAAGAAAAAACGTGTGTGGAAGAAGCCTACGTAGGTATTTCGTTATCGTTGCGATAAAGTAAAATCTACTTACTCTCAGTTCTGAAAGTTTACCATGAGCTTTAATAGCAATTTAAATACATTTAGTTCAAGTCAGCGAGAGAGATGGCGCTGGTGGATGGAGATGGTGTATAACGCAATCTCCTTTAAAAAATATACTAAAAATACTTTAATTTATTTAAAAATCTCTCCCTGAGTTGAACTGCATCGCAATTGAATTGCTATTAGTTAGGACCTCATAGTTTTTTTTTTTTTTTTTTTTTTTATATAGGACACGTCAAAATGACTCCACCTCGCCTGATGATAAGCGAAAGGCAAGGTCTCAGGACTGGGGCCACCATCACATGCACCGGTAGTGCTACAGTGGCGGCCCTCAGCTTGACGGCCTCATCAAATGCTTTTTCACGCCCCGCTTAAAGGCCCCGGGACTATAGGAGGAAGGAAACACATGCGCTGGTAAAGAATTCCAAGCCTTTATGGTGCGGCAAATAAAAGAGGCACCGAACCGCTTGGTTCTTGATGGAATTGATGCCACCGTGTGCGGGTGATACCTCAGTCTGGCACGTGTAGTTCTGTGTAGGAAAGGAGAGGGTGGGATTAATTGGAAGAGCTCATCGGAACACTCGCCATGGTAGAGACGGTAAAAAACTGCCAAACACGCTATATCTCTACGTAGCTGTAGAGGCTCGAGGGTGTTCGTGATTTCTGGACTCCCAATAATGCGGACTGCACGTCGCTGCAATCTGTCGAGAGCATCTAATAAGTACTGTGCAGAGCCATCCCAGAGATGAGAACAGTATTCCACCCCGGAACGGATTTGTGTCTTGTACAAAAGACACCGCTGTTCCGGCGTGAAAAACCGCCTCACCCTGTTCAGGACTCCGAGTTTACGCGAGACCGTTTTAATGATGCTCTCGATGTAGTTTTTGTTGTTGTGTAGTAAAGCCCCTATTAATCTAGACTAGACGTAGCTTGTTATTAGTGTGAAGAAATGCTGTAAATGGTTAGTTTACATGAAAAAATCAAATAGTTTGTTATACGTACGCTTGCTAAACTGATGAATGCATAAATAATTATCAGGTACCTAGGTACAACAAACAAGATATCCAGAAAAATCTGAAAATAAAGTTAAGTACATTACAGAGGGCCAATTCTTTTAATTACATTTCCAAATTCAGGCTCAGTCTAGTCTCGACCTCAGGTCTCAAAATAATATTTTTTTACATATCACTAGATATATTATTATAATATAATAAAAAACGACATGAAATTGAGACTAGACTGAAACTGAATTTGGACCTCAGGCGTGTTATATAAAAACATTCTTAAAGTGAAGAATGAATAAATGGACTATGAACTTACCAGTGACTTCATTGGTGTGTCGGTTTCATGCACCGTGTCCAATAAGTCCTTGTAAATAACCATACATCTTTTTAAGTTTTGTGTCAATATTTCTTCCCCTTCTTCAAATCGGCGAGCGGCTGACAAATCCCGTTCAAATCTTTGTCGAAGTACCTTTACTCGTTGATAAAGCGCTTCAAACATTATTAATCTTGTAAAATTACTCAAAGCAATTTCTGATGATAACAACAGGTTTGAAGTATATTTTAAAAAGGAAGTTGTTTCTTTAAAATATCTTGCACTAAATATAATAACTTTATGTGATAATACAAAAATAAATATAATCCTAGATATTGGTATTTCATCACAAATTACGACTCCCAGTGTATCGTCTATTTTTCTTATTTTATTTATGAATTTAGTAAGATTTTCTCCTTCGAATATCAAATTGATGATTATTGTTGATGTATATGCAACTATTGCACCGAGACGTCCAATACTACTTGCTCCCGTAGTAAATATTATTGATAAGAAGCTTTGTTGAAGAACTATTGTTGCAGATAACACGCAATACAGTTTTGCAGCGAGTCTTATTACTATATTTGAATCAACATTATAATACAGTCCGACAAGAAGTCGAGTAAACATTATAGTTTGTATCGTCAACAGTGTTCGTAAACTCGTCTCTACGTATTTCAAATATTTGTAACCTATGAATACCATGATGAACTTAAACTGCGATATAGTGTACTTATACAGTTAGACAGTGTAAATATGATACAACAATCTATATAAGAATGTGAAGAACAAGCAAGTCCATCAATATATTTTAATCCATAATGCCCATTTATTATTTATTTTAATAGTACCTACGTGTATTTTCAATTACATTAAATTAATTGTCGTTTTCCTATTACTCGAAATTAGTTTCATTAAAACTGAACAGAAACTAATTTGGAGTAATATGAAAACGACATCAATTTACTAGATATTTTTATTGATTGTTTCTTTAACCTATAATAAAGGCCTTTACAACTTAAAGTTCTTCATTTTTAACACTTTTTTTACGGAAGTCAAACACGGGGTGCTGGACTAAAAGGCTTCAACGTGGTGCACCCTGAGCAACAGCCGCAGCGTCTCTCTACGTTTCTCAGGGGACACATTGCAGCTACCGACTAATAATAACTGATAACGCGGGCGGCGGGAGTGGCCCATGTTTTATGTTACTCGATTTTGTAACGTTCGGTCATTATTATGTGGTTTCGGGTAGGTTAAGTTTTATATTTAATAAACCAGTCTGTCGCTAACCCGGTGTTTTACTGACGTCTCACTGGCGACGAGGATTGGTTTAATTCTTTTTCATTGGTAAAGTGTGAGAAATCGTTTAAGATGCCTTTCGGTAAACTTGAACCATTTAACCTGAACTCTAAACAGTGGTCAGTGGCTTAGCGTTTGTCCCAGATTGGGCGGAAGAGGAGACGAATTCACCGTAATTGCATTGTTAAGGTGTGGTGAACATCCCAGCCGTCTTTCAAACCGTAACCCCAAATTTCGTTTATTGTGCCTTCTTGCACTGATGAACAAGGTTCATGGCTTAACTTGGCTTAACGCCCAAACACCTACCTCGTCTGATGTGTATTATTATTTTATTATCGCAGGAAAACTATGGAGCAAACGGAGCAAAACACTGGACGATTCAAATGTTATACTTCGCGGTGCATCCGGAGCACTCAGGCCAGGACGAATGACCTTCATTCTAGGACCTTCGGGAGCCGGCAAAACTACACTACTCAAAATATTGGCGGGCAGAAAGTAAGTCATATTTTTGAATAATTTGTAAAATTATATGAGACTGTTAACTTGAAATGAGCCTACAACGGATATGACGGGATCCAACCAATTTCGAACGTCGAATACCGACAAATCCCACCAATCCGAAGAACCGACGAACATTTTGGCCAGCAGTTAAGTATTTTCATTGTCCATCATTATAATGATCGTTGGTGTAGGCGTGAAAGCGTAATAAACTCACAAACAAGTTTACTTCTGTATATAGTCATAATGTTAGTTAAGATATAAGAAGAAAGAAAAATAATATTTATATTATTATTACTTTAATCAGAAACAATGGTAATAGAAATCACTTGTTACAGGAAAACAGGGGTTACAGGCTATTTGAGCGGTGTAGGTCGGACCTCTGTGTTAGTTCCTCAGGATACAACCCTCATTGACACCCTCACCGCAGGAGAGACTCTGAAGTTTGCTGCCAGACTTAAGCTGCCAGAAATGACACAAAGAGAACGGAACAATGTAGTAAGTTGGTATGGATTTGTTTTACACACCATGCCGTATGTACCTACCTAATAAGTGAAATATTCTTTTGAGTGATATAAACAACTACCTAGAGCCAGCCACATATCAGATTTGCAAATAAACAAAACTAAATGCATTGACCAAAATATTAAGTTCTCCAATATTGGTAAGTAACAAAAATATTAATACGTTGCTAGCATCCCGCCCTTGCTACGCTTTGGTTTATGTGAGTTTCTTTTTCACATTTGAGCCATCAAAATTACACATTTTACCTAAATACAAGTAGTATAATTTTATTATGTCCATCAGGGGTAGATTGGGGACCTTTCAAATGGAGAAAAAGATTTTCAAATAAATTCAGTGGTACCGAAAATTATCCCAAACATGAATTACCTACCTAGCTCACGAAATTCGGCCTTTTAAATTAAATAGTTAGGTCATTATATTATTATTATTTTACAGATTAGTACTGTAACGAAACAACTCGGCATCAACGAGATATTAAATACCAGAGCAGGCCGCCTGTCTGGTGGAGAACGGAAGAGGCTGATAGTCGCTTGTGAATTATTGACAGACCCAACAATCATGTTATTAGATGAACCAACAAGGTAATTTAAAAATCGTAATTATTAGTCTTGGAAATCTGGTCTAGGAAATCGAGAAGAAGAAGCAAATTTTCACAATTTGCTTCTTTTTCACGTAAAAATTAATGAACGAATCGAGACGAAATTCGGTAAAGACATGGATAGAGATAGATATAGTCTGGATGTATAGGCCCGCCAAGAATTTCGGTTTTATAATTGCAGGTCTCTTTCGTTTTCAGTGGTTTGGATGCAGTCTCTTCACTATCTGTAGCACAAGCTCTAGTCACTGTGGCTCGTAGCGGTCGCACTATAGCTTGTGTGGTCCACCAACCGTCATCACAACTTTTTGCCTTGGCCGACGACGTCATCGTACTCGCCAATGGTAGAACATTATACGCAGGAGCAACAGTGGACGTTCCAGGTGCCTTAGCCAGAGCCGGTTTCATCTGTCCTCAATATTATAATGTAGCTGATTATTGTGAGTAGACAATTTTCGTAATTCTTCTGTCTTTATTAATACTGTAATTGCCCTCGTAATTTGTTCATCCAATCTTTACAAAACAAGGATTAAAGGGAACCTTCTGGAATCAAGCCAACCTGACCTGCTAGCCAATATACCTACTAATTAACCGACGAGGATCTGGCGGTAGCTTTAGTTTCGGGAGTTGCGGGGTAAGGCGGCAGTTGCTGCTAAGAAGTCCAAAATAAGCAAAATCAGTAATATAGGAGAAGTATAAGAGCGAACTTCAAGCTCCATAGTGCAAACGATAGATGCAACCGGAATTGAAACTGATAATGATGAATTGATACAGAACAAAGGTTACATAGATACAAACACACTACTAAATTAGTCATTGCATGCCCGTTTACGGACAATGTGAACAAACGCATAAACAAAACTTATGCACCGTAGCAAATAAAATGTTTTTCTGTGTTGTACCTAATGTGTAACCTACCAAATTATATTTATGACAAAAAGAAATACCTATTACCTATGTTTAACGACTTCTATAACCTTTGTAACGTAGGAATATTTATAGTGATAGAGCGTTCAACTGCCTTTAGAGGTCGCGGGTTACATGCCCGCTCAGTGTCCGTAAGTATTCGTAACTAGAACCTTATATACACTCGAGAGCAATGAATCCGGGTCACTTAAAGAATCCTAAAAATCTCGGAAACTAAAAATGCTAGGTTAATGCAATAAATTGTATTTAATAGACAATGTATCCTCCTTAAATGAAGGTATTAAAACTTCTTAGTTATTGTAAAGTTATATCATAAAAAAATCAAATTTGAAAAAGGGCCACTTTCGAAGATGGAACTACGAAATTACAGCATTTGGTTTTGCTTTTGTTTGTAATCTGTCATTTATGTGGGTACATAAACCATGTTGATAGTGCTCTATATTCATTATTCAAGCTGAAATTATGTCGCTTACGCCTGAAGAATGCACCAGAATACTTACAATGCTGGAAACCGGCCGGAGTCAGCGCGATACAGCCAGGACTGTCGGTGTGTCGCTGTCAACAGTACAAAGAGTTCTTCGACGTTACGAAGAAACTGGTTCTAACCTACGCAGACCAGGAACGGGCAGAACCAGGTGTACCACAGCACGAGAAGACCGATACTTGGTGAACACCATGCTTCGAAATCGCTTTCTCACAGGAACTGAACTCACCAATCAGTTTCGACGCCTCGGAGGAAGTAACCCAAGTGCATGGACAGTAAGACGTCGGCTTGCTGAATCTAACTTAAAACCCCTTAGACCTGCAAACGGCCCTAAACTGGAGCGTGGGCATCGTATTTCGAGACTAAGATATGCCCAGAGCCACGTAAATTGGAGTATTGAAGATTGGTCAAAAGTTATGTTCTCCGACGAATCAAAATTTATGCTCTACAAGCACGATGGAAGACACAGAGTGTATCGAAGACCAGGGGAAAGATTCAAGCAAGCATGCATCGAAGAAAAAGTAGCCTACGGTGGTGGGTCTGTACTTGTGTGGGCCGGAATTTCTTCTGAAAGTCGCACAGAGCTGGTGATCATAGAAAACGGCTCTTTAACTAGCGTAAGATATGTGGAAGAAATCCTCAATGATCACGTTGGTCCATTTATGGTCAATTTAGGTGAGGATGCTATATTTATGCATGACAATGCCCGACCTCATACAGGTAGGATTGTGAATGACTACCTTCAAGAGATGAACATTACTCGTATGGAGTGGCCAGCGCGCAGCCCGGATATCAACCCGATCGAGCATGCTTGGGACGAGCTAGGCAGATGCGTAAAACAACGAAACCCTCCCCCAATCACGCTTCGTGAGCTCAAAATTGCTCTCACAGAGGAATGGGAGAATATTCCCCAAAATCGTATAAGGAACTTGGTGTACAGCATGCCAAACCGCGTAAACGCAGTAATGGAAGCACGAGGAGGCAATACGAAGTATTAAAATTCAAGAAAATCGTAATAAAGTTCAAAAATTTCATGTTTCCTATTTTTGTTTTAAGGAGAGATCAGCAGTTTTTTTCTTTATGTAATTTTGTGTTAATAAAATGTATGGTGACTCATATTTTTTTTACTTTCATTTAAGGAGTATTACATTGTCTATTAAATACAATTTATTGCATTAACCTATCATTTTTTGTTTCCGAGATTTTTAACATTCTTTAAGTGACCCGGATTCATTGCTCTCGAGTGTATTACAATAATAAAATTATAAACTTATATCTCTTGATGACACTGTATAAATTATGTCCTAGAATAATTTATTTACCATTATTCAATTACTTTCCAGTGCTGGAGATAGCAAGTGATGGACACCAAGGTAACAAGAATCTCTTAGAGAATGAATCTAATAGTTATGCAAAAGAATTGAGTAAGATTACCAAGAAATATGTCCAGAATGGAAAAGCAAGTGGTTAGTTTTATTCTCATTAAATGCATCAACAATATTATGGTTTACGTAACTGAGTCGCCTGCGCCTGTTGTGGGCTTAGTGGCCCAGGGGATTCTGAGGAATCTCTCACGGATCTGTTCCGCCACCTCCTTCTCGAACATTACTTGCTCGCAGAAGGAGGCGAGCGGCAGCCCTCGCAGACGCTCTCTGCAACATCGCTGTGAGTTTTGTCTACCACAGATTAATAGTTATGTACTACGTTTGTCTCCCGCTGTGCTCGTTAACAATGGATTTTTTTTTAATTGTCTTTTGGCATATCTGTACGCCACTTTCTGCCTTATTTTTGAAAAAGTAACACAGTACATTTTGAGATTGTGTAGTATATTTTTGTAGCTGTTAATTATTTAGCTTTATTATGGCATTATGGAGTTGTTATGCTCTTGTGGTCAAAAACTCCTTCATTTTCAAAATAAAAAAACATCTAAGATTTGAAACCACAATACCGTCTGCGCTATTACACAATTTTTTCTATTTTATAGAGCTATCACCTGAATCTGAAGCCTTACTAAGTCTAAGCAGTCAGAATCCTAATTCTGTCGACGGCTACGCGGCAACTGTATGTCAGCAGCTTAGCGCTTTGTTATGGAGATGTTGTATTGGAGTCCTCCGAGATGTTTACTTGACTCAGGTATGTACTTGTCTAAATGCGTGTTAAGTCAAACAAGAAAAATTAAATAAGTCTCTGTCATAATATCAATCTGCAAATAAAATAAAAACGTGGATAAATGTAGCGGGGTACGAGCCGGAACCGAGCAGTGCACTCGGGCAACGGAGGCAAGCAGTACTCCGAGGCTCTCCACGTATCCCCCTGACTAGCAGAGGGCACTGTGGAGAGTGTACCTTCGCGTCGTCGGCGAGATGGCGCGATGCTCGCCATCATGTTTCAGACGGTTTTACTTTCGCATTTGTAATAACTATTACATAGTATCTATGAATATACTTATTAAAAAAATAATCCCTCGTAGGTACTTACCTATCCATACGCAATCTCTGTACCTACTGAATATGTATCTTAGTTGAGGAATATTAAAAACCATTCATTCTTTCCAGATTCGATTAGTGTGCCATTTTGTAGTGGCTTTATTATTGGGTGCTCTATACAACGGCGCAGGTGAAGATGCTGGTAGAATGATATCGAACACTGGATGTCTTTTCTTCTTTCTACTGTTTCTTTTCTTCTCAAATGCCATGCCAACTATACATACATGTAAGTAAAAGAAATCAATATAGGTATGTAGTTAGATTAGATAGTCATTTTCGTTATAAGCAGTACTTACCTACCAAAGTAATTTACAATATTTAATGAATGCCGAATTCATAGCCAGACTAATAGTAATAGAGCTAATAGCACAAGACACTTTACCTACACGTAACTGGTGAAGCGATTAAAGATAGTTGAGACCTTCGCGAGTAGATTTGCCTCAATATGTGCGTTGTTTTCGCTCATTGTACGAAGTTATCTTCTCACCATCGTGTCGTCCTCATCCTAGCCGAATGTATAGTATAGTATCTGTTACATTTTGGTTCACCGTTTCTAAATTCCATATTTCCATAAGCACATACCTACATATCTACATAAAATAGTCAAGCTGTTCTGACTAACGTAACCTAGCTGGCCACAGTCAATTGGGTTAGCCACAATAAATTATATTTAAGCCTGTGATTAAGCCTACGAAGATGAAAGTTCCTGCATGTCTTACTTTCTTTTTATCCGTTCATTCTTCACTAAAGTAGATCGCTATGTAAAATTTTAATCTATTGTTGTTACAGTCCCAATGGAAGCAAAGGTGGTCTTACATGAACATCTTAATAAGTGGTACTCCCTACCAGTTTACTGTGCGTCCAAAATCATCGTGGATTTACCCATACAGGTAACAGACATTATATACCTAACTCTACCTAACTATTTAATAAGAATATTTTTCAAATTGAGGTAACGAGATAATTCAATATTACTACTCTGACCAACTGACCAACCTGTCATCAACAATATTATTATACTTAGGGGAGAAGAGGGTAATGGGAGCCATCGGGTAATTGGAGCGGTGCGGCTAGAGACAAAACTACAGCTCGTATTGACTCGGTTGCCACTCAGGCGCCTTCGGCACGCTGCGTTCGCGTTTCCCTGCGGGCGCTAGACTCGCCAGTGCCACATGTTATGTGACCACGGACGCTTGTCCATTTTGTAGTCTGCGCTTGCAAAAAATACGAAATTTCATCGGCCAGTTATGTATGAAGTTATACGTTTGGTACAATCAAACATGTTTTATTCTATAGCTAATGTTATCAGTTTTGAGTATCTGTGCGTACAGTTTCGTTACAAGCTAGATTTAGTAAATAATTTTATTTATTCCAAAATGGTGATAGTCGGATAATCAGAGCTTAGTAGGCTCTGATTACTCTTTGTAGCTCCAATTGCCCATATGATTTTTAGTATGTTTTATTTCTAGGAATATGGTGAAAATTACATCCTACGATATAGTAGTATTGTTCAACAAAGCTTATGCCAGGGTAGCAAGCTTAGACAAAGCGATCTCTGGCTTCAAAGCCACGGGATTTTTTCCCATGAATTCTGTATTTTCAGAAGATGATTTATTGCTGTGGATGAAGATCAAGAATTTTTGATCAAGAAAAACCGCGGTAGCCTAGTGGTTTGGGTAATGGACTGCTGAGACGAGGTGTACATAGTTGGAGCCCACAAAAGTCCAACCAATCTAACTTGGAACTTCGATATCGCCATTGGTCATCATGTCCATTGGTTGTGGAGGTCAGATGGCAGTCGCTCCACGGAAAATATCGAAGTTCAGCCGCATCACAGTTAGACTGGAAAGCCGACCCCAACTGAGTTGGAAAAAAGGTTCAGAGAATGATGAATGATGATGATGAAGATCAAGAATTTGTTAACTAGAGCAGCCTAATATTGATCATACTATAAGGCCATCTATGTAAAGTGAGCTACAAGAGGAGGCATCTACAGCAAATAATACACCAAACTTGTCGCCTAATAAAGTCCCGTTTAAGTTGAATTATAAAACAGTTCCGGAGCCAGCTACTGCCAATCCTTCCACGACCTCATCCACAACAAACGACGTTCAAGAACAGTCACTCTACACAGACCCAACCATATCAAATGGTTTCGCGAAAGTTCTATCAGTTGTGAGTTCACTACGTACCATAACTAATAAAAATAAGACTTCTAGATAAAAACAACATTTAGCAATTTTATCTAGCACACCAATGAAAAAATTTGAAGAAAAGGAGAAGAAACCTTTGAAGAGAGAGAAAGGAGAGAAACGTGAAAAATGAAAGCATTACAAAGAAGAAGGGAGAAACCAGCCACAAAGAAAGACAATGTTAAAAAATGAATGAAGGCTAATAACGAGATTGATTTAATAATTAAGTAGCTCCCATTACACATATGGGAATTTATAGGCTCTCATTGCCCGCAAAGTCGGGTAATGAGAGCGATTCTGTTTTTTGCTTTAAAGTTTATTTATGGTCAAATGCCTGATTATGTTACGTTAACGATATGATTAAATGATAGTCAAATGACTAAGGATTTAGTTTCTAATAAGTAGTTCCTGAAGTATTCATAAATTTGACTTTTATTGAACTTTTTCCTTAGTAGGCTCCAATTCCCCTCTTCTCCCCTACCTACTTAATTTAGTTTAACCAATTGAATAATTTGCTACCAGGACCTGTAGATACCTGCATTTGGACTAAACCAATTATAAAGTAGATTTTTATTTTATTTCAGTTACTATGTGCGACTGTGTTCTTATTCCCTGCGTGGTACCTAACATCTCAGCCGTTGGACCCAACTCGCATGGGATTGGCTTGGTTAACCTGCGCACTCGTTACCATACTCGCACAAACTTTCGGGTTTGTTATAGGTGCTGCTTGCGGAATGAAGGTAATAACATTTTTTGTAGAAAACTTCGTTCCTACCTATATAAATAAGTACCAAACGAATAAACATATCTAGATCATTGATAAGTAAAGTAGTAGGTACTCGTAGTAGGCGATCAACCACTAGAATTGATGATGACCGGCATGGATTCTATGTGAGAAAAAACATTAGATAATTGGGGTAACGGACTCCCAGTGTAGAAGTTAATAAAATTGAGGTCCACGATTGTGAATCTCATTCAAGCAAGTTGTGACCTTAATTTTGACTTCCTGTTACTGGAATAACCTAAAACTGACACGGATGATTGCCTGAAAAACTCAGTTCTTACACTTCTTACCTAAAAACATAAAATGCGGTACTTACACGAACGTGATGAATTTACGAGAATACTATAGGTACGTGGTAAGAGGAAAGGGGGTCCCAAAACCGACAACATATTAAGTGGTCTACGAGACAAAAAGGTACACCAATCTTTACGAATACAAATCTAGAGCCAGGCTCTTGTGAACTTTAAAGCGGGACTTCTGCAGACTTGTAAAGCTTGCAGAGGTTGTGTGTGGGTTATGGAGCATACCAACAACGTTGTTATAGTTATGAATTTTATAGAATGGAGAAAAATGGATATTCGAGTATTCCTTAATAATAATTGCAGTGTGTTACACCTGCAAAATGTTATTTTCTTAGAGAATTTTAGCAGGTAGGTACTAAAGTTCTTAAATTGTTCCCTTTTACCGCTTTATAGTTACTGCAGCAAATATGTGGATATACTTACCTAGAGTAACCAGAAAGAAAGAAAGATTCATGTATGATCCATCCATTCAAGTAAATAATAACTACAGCAAACCCTTATTTAGTTCACAGTAACCGACTAACATGTAGCAGTCTAGTTTATCATTACTTATTGCGTTTGGTCCATTATTTTTGTCCCTTTAGATGTTATCAAAGCAAGCATAGAAAGCATTACCTTCTTGCACTACCACGTTAAAAGTAATGTTCCTTCTGCATTGTATGGTAGGTAGGTAGGTACCTTATACTTACTTTATATGATTCATAATTTTCTATATTCTTTTTTTTTCTAGCTGGGGCTGTTCGTGATACCGGCTGCCAATATACCCATGCTGATGTTCTCCGAATTCTTCATTCCCTACAACGAGATACCTATATACCTTCGACCATTTGCATTAATCTCCTACTTTCGTTACGCGTTCTCCGCTTTCCTTGAAACAGTCTACGGTTTTGGGCGAGGAAAATTGCCATGTAGCAAGATATTTTGTATGTTTAAGAATCCTGAAAGTTACTTGAAACATTTACAACTTTCAGGTAACCTGACTAGGGATTTTCTTGCTTTATTTTTATGGACAGTTTGCTTACAAATCGCTCTCATAATAGTTTTAAAATTCAGAGTATATAGAGCATGTAGATGAGTTTAAAGATGGAAAAAGCAAGAACCAATTTGAGACTATAATTAAATATTTTAGGTCCCTATAAGTTATATCTAAGTCAAGGAAGTTTTCTGATTAGAATATCGAAAATAAGGCTGAATGTTAAATGGAAGGACGAAAAAATAGTTCTGGATCTGAGAACATTTTGTAGGTATACCTAAATATTCTTAAGTGAAAGTTTACGTTGTAGGCATTGGTGAAATCTATAAGAAAATTATTAGATGATGGTGATACTAATAATATTAATCAGACCTATGGCTTTTGCGCCTTTTGCCCGCGGCTTATAGTACTTATGCATTATAGTGATGTTAAAATGTACCTACGGCTGCCGTCACCTACTTTTTTATAAGTGTAATAAAATAATAAAGCTTTTGAACACAAAAAGTTTCATTTATTCGTATTAACAAGCTAAATCTTTTACTAGTATGTTTAACAAAAAGAATCGATATATTTATGTGGTAAGTACTTAGATATTATTATATTAAGTATAGTATACCTATATATAAAATTGCTATAAAAATAGACCCTACATCTCCAGTTTGCTAAACATGAACTTATGACGGGATGCAAACTTGCAATATTCTTTCATTTTGGGGTCTGCCTTACCATCTTCAACACAGCAATAATCCGTATCAGTAGGTAGGTACAACAACAACATTACACAAAGTCATAATAAATAATGACATAATTAGACAGGAACTTAATTTTCTTTTTATTTCTTTCTAGAAAAGCAATTATTCGCGTAATTATTCAACTTTAATCTATACTAATAGATATTATAAAGCTGGAGAGTTTGTTTATTTGTTTGTTTGTTTGAACGCGCTAATCTCAGGAACTACTGCTACTAAGGCTATAGGCTATAGGCTATATATCATCACGCTAATAATGTAACTGCCAGGGATGGGGCAGAACGTAAGAGGTGTCAACGAAAATTTATAAAAGTGAGGAATGTCTCAAGGTAAAATATTTGGGACTTCTTCAGGCCACAAAACCCTTGAGAAACTCACCACACCGAGAGGAAAGCCTGTCAGTCGCTTCCGTAAAAGCAAAGATCAACTCGAGAAAAGGAGAAGTAAGAGAGCGGACGCCCGCCGGTCTCAAAACAATAGTGTTTGAACAATTTACTGAAGTATGTTGTTAAGAAATAAATGATTATAAATTGTGTCAACAGCCTGTTATCATAATTAAACAAAGGACTATTACTTTATTCATTTATAACTTGTAACAAAGTGCTTAGTGACGAATACCTACCTAGGTACTTAACTGAAGTTCAATGTTCAAGTGCTAATAATAATGAAATGATAAAAAAATTAAACTTAAACCTACTTGTTAGTCGTCTAATCCGTACCAAGTACCTACATTGAATGGATTGAGTTTCATATTCATATATTGAAAATAGATTTTAAGAGAAAGATGTAAATGTTTACTCTTAAATTATGTAAACAGATATTTTTCAAATACGAGGCCGATGGGAAAGTTCTCGTGAAGAACTGCCACATTTGCGGCATACTTCATGTCTGTGTCATCGCAGATTAAATGCAGGAGAGTCCCCTTCGCGTATCCGCTGGTGTACCTTCGTTTTGTAGCAATCACCTGGCTACTAGAGGAACATATGCGTTGTAAAATAAAACGATAACTATAAGTAATTTCGACTTGTTTTAATGACATATAACTTTACAAGTAACTAGTCTTACAAATCACTTGAGTTTGTATCTTAGCACGAACTTGAAGCAGCTACTCTAACATATACCTACTAGGTAATATAAATAATGTCTTATTACAAAAATACTGTCTGGACTAGACATCAATCAGACTAAGATATATTATGAACAAATATATTAATATATACCAAAATAATACGATCATTTTATGAAGAATATTAATTTAGAATAATCACACATATAAACCATCGTGAAATATTATTATTATATTTTAAATAGATACATCTGTATCTAACAGATAGTTAAGATCTCTTCATGAAGTGATCGTACTTATTTATCATTTAGTAAAAACCGAAATCGGAATTATAATTTTGTAGGTGTACCTACTCATTAATATAGGTGATGCACATGAAAACAGAAATCGAAGCGAAACATTAGTATTATATGCTAGATAGATACTATTCCTTGATCAGAATTTAATTACTTCATCCAATTGGATTCAGTTTAGTTAATGTGGCATTATAACCTGTTCGCCATGCCACCACCACTTCATTGCAATATTATTTTCTCAATTCTATTTCTCTTTGACAGTAGTGTTCTCTAGGTGCAAGAACATTTGCTACACTTGGCAAATATCAAATACCATTTTGTTTGCTTTCATAGATATCTATGCTTTAATAGAATACATGAATGCATGGCCATCCCTATCAACCCGATCATGTACACACAACTTAAACAAGTTTGATTCGCTTGAATACCACAAGTGTAGCACTTTTAGTAACATATTAAACAACGGTTTAAAGAGATCAGAAATAAGTGTGCACGTTAGATACACTCACAGCCGCGTGAGACTAAGTGATAGAATAATGATATTATTAAAATAATATTTATATACCTAAGTGGTAAATATGTGCATAGACATAATTAGACTACAATTATATTGTACGCAGGATTGTAATTATCAAAGTGTAATTATGAAAGTATCAATATATTCTTTTACAATATTTTATTGCATCTGAATATTTCCTGTATACCATAGGTAAGCACCATTTGTTTATTCAAATTTACATTATTAATATTCAAATAATTCCTAATTAGTAGGTACAGATAACAAATTATGTGAGTTTTATAGTCATTTAAGTAAAATCGGTTGATTAATAATTTTGTTTAATCATTACACAACTATTTTGTTCTAAAATAGGAAATACTTTTGACATTCATATTTTTATTAGTGATACCGATAAAACAGAAATACGATTAGGTGTACATGTATATATATTTTGTTCAGTTTTGAAAATAACATTATTAAAATAAACAGAAAACAGCCCCTCTTTTTAAGATTCAAAATTATAAGCGTAGATAAAATAACGTACCCCAACAGCGCTAAAACACTTCACATAAAATAATAAATAGCCGCAATTTAGCTTAGCTGGAGGGGTAACTAGAATACTAGCACTTTTAGTTACTAGTACTCTTAAAAAGATGACAATTGTCAAAAGGTAGAATTCTTAATTGGTCAAAAGGTATAATCCTAATTTTAAAAAATCACGCTTTCCAGTATATGTGCTAAAATAGTACAGATCTATTCTTTAGTGAGTCAGGAGAGTTATCTATATCACTAAAATATAAATTATCAGAGAAAAATATGTGGTCTTGCAGTATATTTTCATACTATAATAAAATTAATGCATTCATGTGTAAAGTGCCGATAAAAAAAAATTCTTTATGCTTCGTATGGACACAACACAACTTTTGGACAAAATTTCGATCGCCATTCATTACTATATCATGCCTCTTAAGCACATCAGTTGAACCAAAAAAACCCAGGTCTCCCCGGCTAGTCAACTTATTATCTATACAAACTCAAGACTCGTTAGTTTTCGTGATGTGACGAGGTCTTTCAAAGTTCTCGATTTGGTCAAACTCTTCATAGATGCTCATAATTCGGGCATTAGGTAGGTATCACATAACTTTACAAATACTACTAATAACATAGGTGATGGCTGATACGTATTTTAAGTAGATGTTTGACACCTAATAAGATTTATCACAATTACAGTTTTCAAAAATTAATCAGGGTGTATATTAAGCGATCGTAAGAATTGGACACAAAATTACCAATGGACATAGAATTACAGCAAATCTATTCTACGATGCATATTATGTTTAAAATATTGTTAATTAAATTTTATTTATAAGAAATTACATAAGTTTAAGTCAACAAATATCTCCTTCAAGATAGACATTATATTAAAAATATTCAGAACGATAAAATAATAAGTACCTACCGTAGTGATAAAACATTGAGTGAAATAGGTAGCTCAGAACGTTTGCGTTCATTGCTCTAATAGTGCGTCATCAAAATTAATTAGAATTAACTATCAAACAATATAAGTTAACTTTGAACATGCTAAATACACCATGCTGTACATAACATTTCGTTTTTTTGAATTAATTTGGAATGCCTAAACTTTAAAATCTTTGGTGCAAACAAATATTTAAATAATACATTATACTTGGAGTCGCTTTATATAATATCGTCCTCGTGTTAAAATGTCCATATCACGCCCGTCTCAGCATATTTGGCAGCTGTTACTTTCAAATCATATCACAAGGTGCTGTACAAATCATTCAGAATGTATGCTTCTGGGCCAGCTGACAATACTATGAAGGTAATTCGTTTAACTTTATCAGTTTTCTGGAAAAAAAAGTTTCAACGTTAGACGACATTTAGATAACTCACCTTAGGTAGTGCACTTCTTTGAAATTATTTACAAATAACAAGAATAATAATTGGTAGTACCTGCATTGTTCTGGGGGCAAACTCAATGTTTTATACCACAGTAATACGCTTAAAGCGATACTCCATGTTCTAAGTGGCCCAAACATGAGCGACTTTGTTCCATATTCCAACCAAAAAAAGTAAGCCAATAACAACTGTATTGACAACAGAGAAACAAACGGCAAATTTATAATTAGCCGCCGTATTCCTCGTATATGGCTTCTAAAGAGACGGTTCTCTAAACAATGGGCCAATACGAATATCAAAGGTATCTGTACAAACATTAATTGTACACTACCATACATGTATGTAAAAGGTTCTGGTAAAAATGCATTTTTTATCAATATACCCCAGGCGAAAATGGCACCTGTATAGCCGTCAATAAGTTCTCCAATTGCCCATGGCCCAATTGGTATATATACTGCATATAATACAAGAGGATAAAAAACTCGATCGAGTTTTGTCAGCAGCCAAAGGCGTCTCAAAATAATCCGTCCAAATCTTCTTCGATACTTTGGTGGCGATTTCTGAAGCCTCAAAATGACTAGAGGTAGCACATTTATCAATAGAAGTGTGCCAAATATTGTCTGGAACTGTCACAAAAAAAATTAATTAGTATGGTTTAAGAAATGCATTATATTAAAAATAAAAGAAAGATAATTGATTTCCTCACCACAGCACCTGCATTCAACATAAGCAAAATCCTTCCCGTAATGTCAAAACTCATCAAACTGCCATCAAATGTAAATGGGTGTTCAACTGCAACCTCTCTATCTAACTCATCTTTAACTTTTACGTAAACCTTATGCAAACCAGTTCTAAACAGGTGAGGTAGCCATCGGCAAGCATGCAGAGGTCCTTTGATGTGTTTACACGTCATCCAACTAACTTGATCAAACGTTACTTGTACACTAACAATATTTACATCACTAAATGCAAGTATTCTTATATGAGTTGACTCAGGAATTAAATGCAACGGTTCTCTTCCAGGTATCTCGTACCTTGCATGTTTAGGATTTGTGACAAGTACAAGAGGCCATACATTATGTTTTTGATCAACAAATGAAAAATGTCCATGATCTATAGCTGCTAATCTGTACATTCTATTGTCTTTCCAGTCTCCTAACTCAAGTTCTAAGTATCCTTTTTTCTGCTTTGTATACATCTTAGTTACTAAACCACCCATGGAATGTAGATGACCACAGAGATAAACTTGTGACGCATGACTGGAGCCAATGAATTCACGCAAATTAAAACTTTTAGAATCTTTCTGAAGAGATAATATACACGAAGTAGGATAGTGTCCAAACCAAACGATATGATCAGCCTTGGTATCAGCCTCTGCTTTAAGCCTTTGAATATTTGCCTGCTCTTGTATATCCAAAATTCCAATAAAATTAAAAGGTCGTCTGAGTCCTGGGTCGGGACAGGCATCAATACCCAGAAATGCTACATTTACACCATTCTTCTGTTCATAATGTACATAAGACTTAATATGATGTTGTCCTTGAACTGAGTAATTTCTAAAGTAGTTCTCTTGAGAATTAAGTGTTCCAATATTAAAGTTATCTGTGAAATAACATCATAAAAACATCAAAAACAATATAGTATAGTAAATATCGGCTCGTAATTTAAGTAGGTATCTAGCTCTCTCTGTAAATCGCTTATTATTTTGCGAATTATATCATGTCTATGCCTAGAAAAAAATATACTAAACCACCTTTTTATTTATTGGTAGGGCTAAGTTAGCCCTACCGTTAGTGAAGTACAGTATTAATAAGTATGAAAAAAATCTAGCGGTATTTATCTTTACTAGGCATTTCGAGGTCAAATAGGATTAATACAACAGCTAAATTCACAAGTCAGTGAAGGCTACGACCACAGGCACTATTTTTCGTCAGTAATATAGGTACAACTTCCACTTTGGGCACGAGGGCCACTTTTCTACTTCTTCTAACCATTTCCATATATATGTAAGTATATATTTTAAAAACCTATGTGTAATGTACAGACACAGCTACTTTGCAATTTTATAATAGAACAGATCCCATCCTACACGGGATCTGTTCCTATCATAAAATTGCAAAGTATGGTTGGCAAAAAATCACATTAATTTATTACTCAATTCTATTCTATTAAGTAGGTACTTAATACGTTGATACTAATAATGATAGCGTATACTAACTCGTGATGTGTGACGTCTTATTGGCCGAATATTTACACTCTTTTATGGTAAGTGAAAGCAATATCATCATGTTTGTACCTTGTGTGTAGGCATGTTTAAATACCAAAGTGGAGATTGAAGAAACACATTACATAATTTATGCACAATTTTTTGACAATGGATGTAGCTATACTGTTAGCAGGCTAATCTTTCCCACTAGGCACTTTGGGCGGCCTACGGGACTCCCTAATCCGAGGCAGATAACCTTCAATATTTTAATGTTCCGAAAATCAAATGGCCAATTACTGAGTATCAAATATTTAGAGTAGCAAATATTGGCACTTTAGACTGGCTGCCGGATGTTTTCGTACTGAATGTTAATTGCGGCACAAACTACCTTTTTTTCCATGCGGAAATCCTCATGGATACCCACCCCGTGGCCTGCTGCGGGGCAGGTTATGACGGACTTTTACCGTCTAAAACCGCACGCCGTCAAGAGTCTTCTGACGCCAGGGGACCAAACCCGTTCTCCTCCTTTTTTTTATCATCGTGCGGAAATCCCCATGGATACCACCCCCGTCGGCCATCGGGGGTGGTTATGTCGGGATAGAACCGACTAAAACCGCACGCCGTCGGTCTTTAATTACCGGGGTGTAAGGTTACCCAATAGGCATATCCCTCGCACCCCAGCTGACCCCGGGCCATCTACGGTGTTAAGATGGCCCCCTCGGAGGGTCGAGGGGAAAGCAGAAAGGGGGTGTGGGGCGAGCATCACGCCACTTCACCGACGGTGGGGTGTAGGGTGACATGTCATGGCCGTCCTGTCACCCAACCGTCGCCGCGCAGACAATCAGCTCGCCCCCCGCTCGCTCCCCACTGTGCCCTCTGCTAGTCAGAGGGACACGTGGAGAGCCTTGGAGCAGCCCTCTAGAGGGCCACTCCCACCCCGGCCGGATTGGCCGCAGGCAGCAGCGTCTCCCTTGGCGAGTGGAACGCGCTGCTCGCCTCCGTTGCCCGGGTGCACCACGTGGAGAATCCAGCCTGCACCCCGCGCGCGACTCCCCTAGCTTGTCGTCGCGACTCGGCGTCTCTAACGCTAAGTGTGCGGAGCTTAAAATAAAATATATGAAATTCTCGGCCGCAGCCTGCCACCGCGTTTTGACACCGAGCTGTCGCTGTCGCCTGTCGCCCAGTGTGCGCCTAGGATAGGTATGTATCCCCTTCATTAGGCATACGTAACTGGTAGTATACCAGTTACAGTACAAGTTGAGTAGGTACTCAACTTAATTATGTAACTTTCATTTAAATTGCGTATAGGGTAAGTTCGCCTGTTCGCGTCCATCGCCCAATTCGCGTCCATTTTACGGATCTCCCTTTGAAAACTCTCGAAATTAAGTATACTAACACACCAATAAGTCGAAAAGTCATTACCACCAATACCTCATTGTATAAGAGCCACGTACGCATAGGCAAAAGTTCTGTGCGCCCAACCAATCCTGTGTAAAAAAATAGTTAATGACGGCTGTTCAACGAGAGAGCGCGAATCCGCGAAATTTTGAGAAAAATGGTAGTAGGCAGCGGTGCGTTTGAAGGCAAGTCTTTTATTGTTTTATGTGTATTTTGGATACATAGCTATTTCTAGACGTCGATAATGATAAAAGGAATTATGTTCACTATGAATTTGCTATTTTTTTTGATAATAACCAGTTAAAATAAGGTGGACGCGAATTACTACACCGAATTTATAGAACTTGCAGATTGCGTCCGCAATGGACGCAAACTATACCTACAGGGAATAATGACAAAAACAAATCGCGCCCATAACCTGCGCTAGTGAGAACAGGTGCTTCGGGGATCACTTGTGTCTGATCAGGAAGGCGCCAACGGCTGAATGCCATCACTGTGATCCAAGTGAGGACTCAGGGCTACACACATTGGCAGAATGCAGGGCGTAGGAGGTGCCGAGGTGAGCCCTCGTGGCAGCCCTTGGAGTGGGAGTCCTCTCACTGAGAGTCTTACTCACAGCGATGATGCAGAGCGGGCGGGCGGTGCCGCCGCCTCATTTCGCGAGTAAGTCATGCTCGAGAAGGAGGCGACGGCAAAGGTCCGGGCGAGGCGGCCACAACAGACGCAGGCGACTTAAGCGTCAGAGGTCTTTCAACTAACTTCCTCCATGAGTGGAGGGCTGGGGATGACGCGTAGTGCCGCCTGTCAACCTAGCAGAAGCAGGCTGAGGTGGCGGTGGCGACACCCTGGCGTTAGAAAACCCAAGATGGTGCACGGTTTTAATCAGTTCGATTCCAACACATCCGCGGAGATTTACGCATGAAATATAGGAGTAGATGGTGAAAAACAAGGTTGTTAAATGGCTACTCAACATTTTCACATGTGAATTTCCAGTGAAAAATTCAAATTTCTTGTGAAAAATTCAAATTTCCAGTGGACGCAAAGTGGTCCAGCAGGTGGACGCAAATTGGATTTTATGGACGCGAACTGGGTAAATCGCCTATTTCTGAAGTTTGTATTTTTAGAAAAAAAACTACAAAATATTTCGAATAAAACTAAATTTTAGTATAGATACTACTACTACTAAACTATTATACTACTCAGCTAAACTATCTTCATTATATACATTTACGATAGATAAATAAACCAAAATGTTATACTCTAATAAATGAATGAGTCATTACATACACTAACAGTAAGCAACAAAGCTATATTATTTCATCATCCAGAATATTGGAAACTGAGTGCTTTTTTTTATCTTGGCTGCCTTATTGCCATAGATAAAGAGACACAAGACTCATAGCTTGATAATATATTTATATGTAAAGTTACCATTGAATTTGTTTATAGAACAAGGAATAAACTTCAGTACTATAATAAAATTTAAAATAAATTTATGAAACATACATTTATGAATGTATTATAATTTTTTTGTGTATAGTATATTACATTAGTATGATGTCTACTGATTTACAACATTTGATTTTATTTTTTAATTACAGACTGTCTACTACAGTGTAATTATGTACACTTTGATCTTCACTCAAAGGTTTGCTGGCAGAGAATTCTTGTAATTCAGCTCACCTACATAATTTTATTTTGTATGTTATCTATTGCATAAGATTTCAACACTTCTGATATTTTTTTATACAATAAAGAATTAATAATTACATATACTATAATTATTAAGGTTTCAAATAGAGCTATACATTTCATATAGTGTGACAAAAAAGTATAACAGAAGACTCATTTTACTTTCTTATTTCCATCTTAAGTAGTACAAGTCCACAAGTATAATGTAAACAAAGTACAAGTTAAATTATCTTGTTATACTGTTGGTTTTTTTTCCATCTCATGCAAGCAGCTGTGTTATATTGCAATGAACATGTTAACAGCTCTTACATACATATAATCATACGTGTTTTATATATAAGCAGATACAATCATGCAACTTAATATGATCCTAGCATACACCTATGCTTTATTTTATGGATATATGCATAAAAGTCGCCGGTAGTCTATAGACCTGACCTTTCCTTAAAACATCCTCGAACTGATAGAGATAAGTATGCCTGAGTCAACATTTACTGTTAATAGTTTTTACCCTAATAAACAATGATTCTCTAGACTCCAAATAGTCATAGTGCATTTACAATGAAAAATATTAAGTAGTTTCTAAACAACTTAGTTGATGTACAGTGCAGAGAATTCCTTACAGTAGATCTACAATATCATTTCATAGTCATTTAAGTTCTAGGTAGAGCAAGACTTATTAAAAAGCATGATAACATCTAGCCAAACTTTCTCCTTTTGAATAAATTCATAGCATAGATAGTTTAGTAAGTACATTTTACTTACCATGATTTCCTCTTATGTCTAACCAGACAGTATTTTCAGTCACACCTGACTCTTTTATAACATTGTGGTAGTAAACCCATTCTGTCTTAACTTGGGAACTCCCCAAGTTATCTTTGGCTTTTGCATCAGTGAGATCTCCACTGGCCAGAACCAGAAGTGGATTAATGCTCTTCACTGTACTATCACAAAACTGTTGAAATTGTGATATTCTGCCAGGGTCCCGGAATATGCTAATATGAATATCTGAAATCTATGAAAGCATTACTTTACTTATTACATCATTTTCATCATCCTTGTTTGCACTAAACACTTAAAAACATAACGAGCAAAGCGTTACAATGATTGTATCCTCCTACAATGTGTCTTTATGAGAACGGATAAAAATATTATTTAAATTTACGAGTCTTTGTTCTGAAAATAACATCGCGAAATATTATGTAAATAAACTTCTTTCGTGAGATATCGAGTAAAATACTACTCACCTGGAGAAACCACACTAAGTTCTCACTAGTATCTGTTATTTTCACATATTTTTTACCTAAATAATTAGTATGATTAACTCCTTCCTTCTTGTTTTCCAAATAAAAATTATGATCTGTTGCGATTAAATTCAGTAAATTCGCCATAAATATTGCAGCCAGTAATAAGACACACAACAACCAAACGACACCCTTTGAAAAAATCATTTCTGTATTTTGTTTTCTATTTTAAGTAACAAAATTTATAAAAATTTCATGATGTTAAATCTGAAAAAATACACTTGATGTCATTCAATCAAGTGAAATGAAACTGAACGTAGCTCAGTGACGGACACGGACTGACACTGACATGACATGAGTGACATGACATGACACCTGTCAAGTATCACACAACCGTAGACAGAGCCATGAAGCTATAGATAAACATGGAGGCCTCACTTCCAATACCTACTTGATGCTCAGTCTGTATTTATCGTAGAGGGAGAATACCTAGAGAGGACACTAAATAATCTTGGTAATGAGTGAAAGCGACACACATATAATATTCAAACAAGAGTGAGCGAGACAGACGCCATCTTTTTTGTCTCATCTGCCGTATGCGGTTTGGTTTGTTTGGAACCTCTTTCACTGGGTGTGGGTACAAACAAACATCTTGTGATAGTATTTTGTCGAAAAACTGGTGATTGTGACTTATTTGTGTAATTAGAAGTTGTTTAGATATCTCCTGTGCGTAAACCATACCCTAATAATGGGGCGTTGTTCTGTAATATCGTGTAAAAATCGTCCAGAACGGAAAAAACCGAACATAACCTTTCATCGGTAAGTAAGCCGATTTAATGTTGTTTTATATGTATTTACTTATATAATTTATTTCGTAGATTAGTATTCACTATCTTTGCGCCCTGATTTACATACTTTGGTGTAAATTTAAAGTATAATTCTCGAATTTAATTTTTGTATTATCCGACTGATTTATGTAGCACTGTTTACATTATGACGGCCATGTTGTTTAGGGGACCATCCTCAATGTCAGTATATTCAGGGCAGTGTTACCAGTGTTTGGTAAATTGTACCCAAATATATTCTAGCTGTTAATTATAGCTATGGTTTTATTTAATTTCAGGTGTCCACAGGAACTAACTTTGAGACAACAGAGCAACATGCAGAAAAAACCGTGACGTTTTGTAAGTGCCATCTAATGGTCTATACAGAATAAATGATTTTTAATTTTAACTTTGACTTTGATTTTGACCTAGGCCTAGAGCTATATAAATATAATACCTGGGGCGGCAGTCTGTACATGAATCGCTACGAGTTTGCTACCGAATTCGTAAGATAACATACCGACAAAATTCGGTTGCAGAAACGACGCTTGCGACAGACGGTAGTCTGCTCAATTGAGATACCGACGAAAATTGTTAAAATGTGTGCTTTACGATGACAGTTAGCATAACGAAATTCGTATTCATAGTCTGGTACATTTGAGCATAAAATGTTGACGTGTAATAACATTTTCAGTCAGTGGGGAATATTTGTTACATACTTATTCATGATATTAATAGTTTTAACGGAAAAGTTTTACAGAAACTATGTATTTTAACTTTGTGACATTACCTGCTAATCAAATTGTTTAAGTTACTCAAACCATTTTAAAGGATTTAATTATTTTGTAAAATATGAAAGGAAATTAAGGTTTACCTCCTTGCAACATTTTTGAATGTCAAACAGAATAATAAAAAAAAACATGTCAGCTGTCAGCTTAAATAAACTTAATAAATTGTGAAATTGTTGGATACTTTACGAATTTAAAAATGTAAACTGTGAACTGCAATAAATTATAATAATGTCAACCACAAATCAATCCGGATCCAACAATCCGGATTTTTATATCAAAGCACGTTGGCTCCCGTCCGACGTGAATCAAGTAAGTAGGTATAGATTACAATCTTATTTTCAAATCCAATTTGTTAAACGTACTTGAAAGTATTAATATTAATATTTTATGATTTAAATTTATAGATTCACTGCAGACGTTCCACTGCATAGCAGCACCTAGCACATTTTGGAATTGGCTGATGAAAGGTTGCTACTGATTGGCAAGAAAAATGGAGAAAACTTCTCACCTAAAAGTAACACTGGCATCAATATTGAAGAGGTAATGGATATCAAGGCAAGGTATCGTTTCTTTTAATTCACTCTTAATCAGAAGAGTACTATATACTTGTAACTAAATATTATGACCTATTGCAATACAGTAGCATCAAGGCTGTATCAAAAAAATGTTTTAACGAATGCTAGTTAAAACATAATCCAGATTGAAATAGTTTAATCTCATTGACACAATAGACCCAAAGCAATCTATTCCTTGGGGACTAGTACTAGGTGGGAACGGTTGAAGTGCTCCGTAAATTTATATAGCTTAGACTTGCCTTGTTTCTTTCTGTTGTGCTTTCTTCCTCTTCAAATTTGTTATGCAAGTAATATTTATTTATATATATTTATGTACACACACACAACTAGATAAAAGTACATAATAAGAAAAAGATGTACAGCAACAGACCTGCGGGAGGAGACTTTGAAAAGTGGAAAATAAGTGAATAGTGTGTATAGAAGATAAGAGACAGTATATAATATATATAGATAATAATAGATATGTTATGTATTATATAATAAAATTTGTCTTATCTTTATGTTAAATCTTGTCACTGATCTTTTTCTTATAATTGTAATAATTATTGTACCTTCCTTATTAGCTGTAAGTTTTATATAGTAAAATAAAAATACTCTTTCATTACAGATGCCAGCAGCTGCTCCCCAAGCCCATGTAGTTAGTGGGTACCAAGATGTAGGCTGAGGTATCTAGCCCAAGTGAAGAGTGAGAAGTTCTTATTGTCTGCGAAGGCTCCATATAAAGAAAATGACATAACTTTTATTTTGAAATAAAATAAGCATAATTATGATGTGTATACTAGTTTTATTTAATTCATGGAATAGCTATATAACACTAGGTACTACCTATATTTGTTTACAATCAGCAGTCACTGATTTTATGCTAGTAACTAGCCCTATAACAAAAACATGACAATTTAACATTTGTCTGATATTTTTATTAATGAAACTAACGGTGTGATCTAAGCAGACCCTGGCACCTAGATGTAGGCTACAGATGCAATTGGGATCCAACGCTAAGATGATGAAACATTGTGATATAGCATAACACTTATTACCTAATGGAAAATAATCTTCTAAAGACAGACTGTCAGAAATACTTGAATTTGTATGGATGGATGTATTTTTACTGAATGAACCTGTGGTACTAGATAGATTATAGTTTGAAATAGCACACAGATTACTTTAATCCCTAAAATAGGTGCCTGTGTATTGTGTAACCCACAGAAACCTATTTGGAGTTCCGTATACGTTATACCGGGCTCTAAAGTGCCAGCAAGTAGTAGTTAAATAATGTGATGATGATAGTAACGCGCCTGCGTTGAAGCACAATGAAATCCTGTACCAAATACATTTCCATTATGATTATATTGTTCAATTTCCATATTTAATAACCTAAAAATAACAACAAATTACATAGTTAACGATCGTAAAGCACTTTGCGGGCTGTCAAAAATGCTCGCAAAGAGTTAACGATGAATTGTTAAGTTTGCGATGAAATTTGTAAACTTAACGACAAAAATTGATAAGTTTGACAGTCGCGACTTGCAAATATTGATAAGTTTACGTCGCTACGAATTTAACGACCGAATTTCATCGCAAAGTCCTTAACGATCTGTCGAGACTTCCGCCCCTGCAGTTCTACCGGTAAGTGTGAAATAAATAGATCTTAGTCTATGTTTGAGCATAACTTTGCGGAAATTCTATTTCTGAATGGTTTTAAAGAAATAACCACGAAGGCTCATGCGGTAGCTTAGCTCCGCTCCACTCCTGCTTAGTCCTGCTTTAGCCTTAACCTAACCTTCTAACCCTTTTTTAAGTAGGTAGTAAAAAAAAGATAGCCATATTCCGTTTATTAGCTTCCTACTGCAAAAGTAGCATAAGATGCCTTAGGTGGGTGTTAGCTACATCTATACCAAATTTTTATCTGGTATTGAATTTACCGAATTCTCAGGTAAAATCATTTGGCGTGAGTTGGTAACACCGATGTCATATTAGCGCTATCTCATAGGGTATACGCCAATGACTTCTCTAGGTATATTCTCCCTCTACGGTATTTATTTACTATCTTGCTCTCTGTGGGCCGACTTCTCTTTCTAAGTATGATAACCTTCTAAGCAAGAAATCACCATTTAAACAAGTTTAAACACTTACGCGTGGAATTTTATATCACATCCTTGACGCCACGTATTACCGCAACCACGCACTATACAATTTTGCACCATTTTTTGAGTTTATACTTATAATTAACTTTAAATTTGTTCAAAACCAAAACAATAATAAACAACCGCCATATTGTTTATTGATAGTTGACATGTAGTACCAATGTTGCCACATTACGTACTGAATCCATAGACAATGGGAATTTAATTCACTGATTTCCTGATTCAACAACCCAATCATGCATAATAAATGGCATATAATTTTTCAATTTCCACATTAATAATCGTAGTCGAACTATTGAGTTATTTATAAATCATTTTACTTGCATTTTTGGTTAGTATGGTCTATTTCTATAATTTACTAGGAGATATTAATAAGAAGATAGCAACATTGTATAAATACACGAAAGAGAAGTCGGCCCACAGAGAGTGAGATACAGACATGTAGGTATTTGGATCAAGCTGTTCTTCCCGGTTTGGCCTCCATGTTTATCTATAGCTTCATGGACAGAGCCATGAAGCTATAGATAATGATAATACTGGGTACTACACATAGACTTAGGAAAAGTATGGACGGAGTGCCTAGAGTAACTAGCCTGTGTCAAAAAATGGCGGGCATCAATCATTGTGTGAGTAAATTGTAGGGATGCGAGGTTTTACCTAAATTTCCCCATTTTTTATTATTTTAGTTGAGGAATAGGGAGAATTATTTGGTAAATTTTAAAATATATAAATGAACAATCATTAAAGGTGATTCGTGCATTATTATTAAAAATATTATTTTATCATAAATTAATGAAAAAATATTTTAGTTATTTTTTACATTATTTTTTTCATTATACCTATATAAAAAAAAACTTACATGGATGGTAACCGTGGGGAATATTCACACGATTAAACTAGGTACCTAATTAACAAAAAAAGTTAAAAAATTCATATTAGTTACAATTTGTATTTTTGCGATTCCTAATCCCATGTATTTATAAAAAAGAAGTTAAATCACTACGGTTATCACTACTAATAAATAGTTTATGCTATTTCATCATAAAGTCACACAATTTACAGATTTCCCCAAAATATGGGGAAATTGGCACACTTTTATGTTGGGATCACTGGTTTTGTACCGAACAAATGAAATTTGTTTGGAAATATTGAATGAACATTTATGTATAATTATTAGATAAACATTAAGTGATTGAAATATTGATTAACCTGTGAAATGTGATCCCTGGATTTATTTTCTTCCTGTCACTACGGTTTTTACACCATTTCACTGCACAAGACATGTTGTATTTGATTTTTTTTTCTTCCCGCTTAAACTGACAGATCGACCAATTCGGCCGACGTTTGCCGCGAAGTGGCTGACTATGATGTGAGAGTGTGCGTGGCGACTGTATACGTATACGAAAGTTGGCTGACTATGCAGCGTCACTTTTTTGTTCCCATGGCTCCGTCCATAGTTATTCCTAGGTCCATGGTACTACATGTCAACTATCAACCAACAATATGGTGGTTGTTTATGTTTGTTTCGGTTTTTAACATATTTAAAGATAATTATAAGTATAAACTCAAAAATGGTGCAAAATTGTATAGTGCGTGGTTGCGGTAGTACGTGGCGTCTAGGAGGTGATATAAAATTCCACGCGTAAGTGTTTAAACTTGTTTAAATGGTTATTTCTTGCTTAGAAGGTTACCATACTTAGAAAGAGAAGTCAGCCCACACAGAGCAAGATAGTAAATACAGACTGTGCTTCAAGTAGCTGTTCTTCCCGGTTTGGCCTCCATGTTTATCTATAGCTTTATGGACAGAGCCTTCTCTCGTTCTCTGTCTCATAACAGTGACCAATGACAGCTCTAAGTAGGGTAGCCCCTGTAGCCCATAATATAGTATAATCAAAAATGAATCTGTCGATTTTCGATTATCGTTCCCGTAGAATATGGAATCGATATTTACAAAAACACAAAAATTTTATATTTTCTATTATTTTAGGTAACTTACTTCAGGATGACAAAAGAGAAGTTTTATGGCTTAGTATTTATGTTTCGTATCATATTTAGCTAATTATATCACAAAAATATTAGTACCGAGTATAAGTACAGATACCGGCACGTAAATTGGCCAGACGCGTCATATGCGCAAAGGTCGTTTTTTAGGTCCCCTTCTAGGTATGAGCGGGTCGCGGGGGACGCGGTTGCGTCCCGCGATCAGATGTCTCCGAGAGACATCTTGTGCATGAAGCTATAGATAAACATAGAGGCATAACTGGGAAGAACAGCTTGAGTCAAATACCTACATGTCTCTATCTCACTCTCTGTGGGCCAACTTCTCTTTCATTGTTTTCTTGCTTAAGGCGGAAACACACATAATATATGTGTCGTGTTGTATCGTGATGCTTACTGTCGTAACGTTGTGTGTGCATACTAACGTGTCGTGTCGTGGCGTACTCTGGCGTTATTTCTGAACAGTACATAATTCTTCTGATTCGTAATACTGATTTTGATAAAGACCTTCAATTTCTCTTAGCAATGAACCTTTTTAAGAGCAAAAAAAGAAAAGAAGATACTGGGTTCACCCTATAAACAGGGAGACAAGACAAAGGTGAATTTCATCATCTCGTTAAAGAATTAGAGAGCGACGAAGAGAAATTTCATCAGTACTTTTTTATTGACTGAAAAATACAATACTTGAAATATTATTTTATTGATTTATATTCTTTCAAAATTTCTGCGATTTCTTCCCAAGTAGCATTTCTGATCAAAATGATCCATGTACTCTTTACACTTTGAGTAATATTATAACTTTTCGTCAACGTAGAAGTTCATTAAGATCGTCAGTAATTTTGCTGCAAATATAATAAATGTAAAAGTCCCGCAATAGCCACGCGCCGGTCTAGAGACACATTTACCTGTTTTGTCGTCTCGCATCATAGCCCCCACCACCACTCTGGCGCAATCGGTGGCAAGCAGTCGGCGCCACGACAGAACGCGTTGTGACACAACACACGACATGCAAATATTATATCCCTAACCATAATCAATGTATGAAAGCGATAGGCATGCTTCGGCGCGTCACGACACGCCACGACACATAAGTGTGTTTACGCCTATAGAAGGTTACCATACTTAGAAAGAGAAGTCAGCCCACACAGAGCAAGATAGTAAATACAGACCGTGCTTCAAGTAGGTATTGGAAGTGTGGCCTCCATGTTTATCTATAGCTTCATGGTTTGTGGCCATGAAGCTATAGATAAACATGGAGGCCAAACCGGGAAGTGAACAGCTTGATCCAAATACCTACATGTCTGTATCTCACTCTCTGTGGACCAACTTCTCTTTCGTGTATTTGTACAATGTTGCTATCTTCTTATTAGTATCTCCTAGTAAATTATAGAAATAGACCATACTAACCAAAAATGCAAGTAAAATGATTTATAAATAACTCCATAGTTCGACTACGATTATTAATGTGGAAATAGAAAAATTACATGCCATTTATTATGCATGATTGGGTTGTTGAATCAGGAAATCAGTGAATTAAATTCCCATTGTCTATGGATTCAGTACGTAATGTGGCAACATTGGTACTACATGTCAACTATCAATAAACAATATGGCGGTTGTTTATTATTGTTTTGGTTTTTAACATATTTAAAGTTAATTATAAGTATAATCTCAAAAAATGGTGCAAAATTGTATAGTGCGTGGTTGCGGTAGTACGTGGCCACAAGGATGTGTTATAAAATTCCACGCGTAATAGACCAGTGCCGATAGCTATGAAAATGGTAAAAAGTAAAAGAAATTTATAGTAGGATGAAACCTGTTGTAAAAGGAAGAGAATATAATAAAAATGATAGGAAAAATAAATTACGGGCGATCTGAGGTCGGGAAGTGGGGAGGGGGGTGAGTTTTAAGGGTAAAAACGGTTTATCTCGATTTCCGGCAAAACTACAAGTCCTATGGGAAAAAGTTAAATGACAAAGTTGTAGGTAATAAAGAGACCTACAACTTTTCATTTACACTTTTTTCACATAACCTCAAAATGTATGTGAAAAATTCAAATAATCAAGTTTTTGGTTTTTTATTTTTATCTTAAGCAGAACAAATTTGTTTTCCACGAAATTTGGTGAAAACTTAGCTTTTTATGTCCTACAGACACTGTATTTTTTTTTATTTGAAATACTCTTTTTTTCAGCTTATTTTGACTAAATATCGGAAAACCACCCTAATTTTCAATCGAAAATTCTCACGTCAAAATATCAGCTTTTTAAAAAAAGTCAGAGAGTTTTTTGTTCTCTGAAATCTCTTCTTTCTGATAATGTAAAAATACATCGCACACCCCGTACAACAAAGGCGTATCTGGAAAACACCAACTTTACAGGAGAGCCAAAAAACAGTTTGTTTCTGGAATATTGCCTGAACTAATAATGATAGTACTTTGTATCATATATCATAAGAAGCCTCAAAATGAGCTCTTTAATATGTATTTACTGAAATCAAAGATAGATTTACTATTTTCATACTACAGGGAAAATTAACAATTACCTATTTATTGTATTAGGGTTTTTCTTAAGTAACTGTTGGTAAATAAACATACACCTTTTTTGCTGTTTAGGTATAAACAAAACATGGATCTTATGTGTACATACGCTTTTATTGCTTATTTTTCCTCGTGATATAACCTCGGAGCTTTTAGTTTTAAGTACTTATAGCACGTTTATTTTTGAAAATAAATAATGAGTAAGTTTATATAAGTGTATATTGCAGTGATAATTTATTAATGTTTTTTAATGTATGTGACACACTCATTTATTGCACGAAGAAATATTTTACAGAGTAATACATATTTTCTTATATTTTCATAATAACAAAAAATAACTTTACATTTTAATTTAAGAATTGTGGGTATCTAATTTGTTATGATTTTACAACTACTGTACAATATATCAAAAAGAGTTTGGTGATTAATTGCAGGAATACAACGAGATTATAAATTTATATTACTAGAGACCCGAGACCCGGCTTCGCTCGGGTGTAAATTCCAGTTTTCCAATAAAATATAGACTCTGACACTCACGAATGACGTGGCTTTCTATTAGTGAAAGAATTTTTAAAATCGGTTCAGTAGATCCCGAGATATCCCTTTACAATTTAACAAATATACAAACACACAAACTTTACCTCTTTATAATATACTAGCGACCCGGGACCCGACTTCGCTGGGTGTAAATTCCAGTTTTCCAATAAAATATATAGCCAACGACACTCACGAATGACGTGGCTTTCTATTGGTGAAAGAATTTTTAAAATCGGTTCAGTAGATCCCGAGATTACCCCTTACAATTTAAGAAACACACAAACTTTACCTCTTTATAATATTAGTACAGAAGTATAGATATTTTTTAATAATTCTTTATTTTGTACTTATTTTGCTAACTATAAGTAATTTCTTACATCTATGAAAGTTACAAACCGAAAAATATGAATTCTTATTATTATATTTTCACAACCATAGCTATATTTAAACAATAACAAAATCAGAATGGCACGCAACGGTCTTTAAAACTGTGGTAAGTAACTTTTACATAATAATTATACTATAGCACGTCAATTAATCAGGTACCTACAATAATCAATACATTTTATAGATACCTAAAACCAATATCATTGCCTAAAACTCAAAGTCCTGACTGTCTGATTGACCTAGAGACAACGCACAGCCTAAACCGCTGGTCGTAGAGACATTAAAATTAGCAGAATGTCTGTGTTTTGATGCGTATGGGTGTACTAAGAAAGGGTTTTTTGAAATTCAAACCCTAAAGCCTTCAAACCCTGAAGATATATTATGTTAGAAGACGATACTATATAAGGAATTAAATGCATCTAAAGAGTACTTTCCGTTGATATAAAATCATCTAATTTGGTGTAAAGCAAGGTATAGTACAAATGTAGAAAAAAATCTATAATACCTGAGTATGTAGTTAGCCACCACACAAAAATATATCATTATGTAGATAGGCGTGGAGAAATTAAGTCGCTACTACTACTACTAGCATGAAATATTTAGGTCTGCACGTCTTGAAGCTATGAAAAAATCAAATCAATGCAAGCAAATTTAAAAATTCAGGCAGCATATTTCGACATTATTTACAGGATACTTCCTGTGCATAAAGGTTTGAGGTCTGCCACAAGAGAAATCGAGGTGCAGCGATCCCAATTCCGTTAGATGGAATGGAAAGAACGACTTGGGTAATCAAGCGTAGGGCAGGCCACGATTGTGGTGGTAAGACCGTTTATGAAGAAATTATCGGTGGGGCGAAACGATAGCCCCTTCTGTCAGGTGAGGCAGGTGCTCGCTGAGCATGGCTGTTCTGGTGAGTTCCTGTACTATATGGGAAAGGAGCTGACGTCCGAGCGTCACTGTTGGGGCTGCTCCGTGGACACATCGCCAATTCACACACTGGCAAAGTACCCAGGGTAGATGGATGAAATATCTTTGAAGCAGATTTAGATTTCTAATAACATGTCGGTGTCGGCAGTGCTGGCGGCTGGAACCGGTCGGGGTCTCTGGGATATTCTTACTACTTAGGACACACCAGATTCCTTGACCACACAGGCCAATATTGCGATAGACCTTGTGATTTTAATCGGTTAAAGTCCGACATGCCTACCTCAACGTTGGCTCCGGTGAAGTGAAGCCCGAGGGAGTTTTCGCTCGAAAAAAGAAAGAGCATATTCCCGTTGGCACAACTTTTTTTTATACTACGTAGGTGGCAGACAAGCACACGGCCCACCTGATGGAGGATGGTACTCAGTTGGACTGCTCATTTCGGACGGGAGATACCGTCGTGTTCTACCTCCTTTGCGAAAGGAAAAGTGCAGAGACCGTACCTTTACCCACATCACCAAAAAACGACGAAAACGACTTTCTGTCGCGATGCACGGAACTGTAAGGAACTTTGAAGGGTTTGACAGAACTACCTACTACCTACCACTGTTTACCAAGGAATAGACATTGAAAGTCAGTACGGGCAGCCCCTCGGCTTAAAAAGACTTGGTGGCGAAAGCCAACATCCACGCGGGCGGAGCCGCGCGCGGGTAAGCTAGTCATCACTACATAGTATAAAACAAAGTCGCCTTTTCTGTCCCTATATCCCTATGTGCGCTTAAATCTTTAAAACTACGCAACGGATTTTGATGCGGTTTTTTCCAATAGATAGAGTGATTCAAGAGGAAGGTTTATATGTATAATACATGCATCATTTAATTTAGTATCAGCATTGCACCCGTGCGAAGCCGGAGCGGGTCGCTAGTAATCTATAAAATTATAAAGGATTGAGTACACATACGTTTCAGAATAAGTTTAACAGTGACGCTTAAGTGAAGTTACGAAAAATTTATTCAAAAATATATCGTGCAATAAAGGAGTAAGTAAACTTACGAGTGCACATCTTTTAATTTGGCCTGAGCAATAAAGACAGGATTGCGATTACGTACATATTGTTAATGGTTTGAATAAATTATGCATCGAGCAATTATATTTACGTTTTTTTTGCCAGTTAATTATGATATTTCTTAAGGAAGTGCTTTTGTGTTTTTTCTTAACCATTTTCTTAGTTTTGTAAGGAAAATTACGAAAAAAATATAGAACATGTGTCGAAGTATTTTACATCGATTGGCGAAATAAAAAAAAAATTGCATATGTGTATATACTCCTTTGTTGTACGGGGTGTGCGACATATACATTGCTACGGTAAATTTTCTCAGAAAATGCAAAGAAGAAAAACCCGAATTCGAAATTAATATTTTTGTATTTAGTCATTTCCTCGCTGAGGTGGGATGAAAAGTTACATGTTGCACTATAACTTGATGGTTGCACACGAGTGCAAAGATTTTTCACCTTGTGCACTTTTGATTCCCTCGCTAAAGCTCAGGGTTCTATTTTCACTTTTCACTTCCCGACCTCAGATCGCCCGTAATTTATTTTTCCTATCATTTTTATTATATTCTCTTCCTTTTACAACAGGTTTCATCCTACTATAAATTTATTTTGTCTCAAAGTCTATCGGCACTGGTCTATAAGTGTTTAAACTTGTTTAGTGATTTCTTGCTTAGAAGGTTATCATACTTAGAAAGAGAAGTCGGCCCACAGAGAGCAAGATAGTAAATACAGACTGAGCTTCAAGTAGGTATTGGAAGTGAGGCCTCCATGTTTATCTGTGCTTCATGATTGTACAGTCAAAGGCAAAAATATGTACCTACCTTTACACTCCACTACCTCATAAAATGTCACCCTCAATAAAATTATTAATATGGATTCATCTAAGAGTTCATAAATATGTACACAATGTTTGGTAGTAAGTATGTATACAATAGTAAACAATAACAATTTGGGAACATCCTTTGTTAATATTTACCTATCCATAGTTATAATCAATAATATAACATGTAAACACATGACAAATCTGATTTTAGAGATCATGTATGTTTCCGCCACTCAATACTAAAGAGTACCTACTTATGTATGAAAAATTCATTTTAATATTTCTAGTTAAAGTATATTTTTGAGTAACACTATTTTTGTAAGAAATTATAATGTCAGATCATTTTGTCTCCATTTTTCTTGAGCGTCTGTCTCTTTCATTTCTTGCGTGACGTCATTGACTGCTCTTTTGTTTCCGAATCAGGCATAATTATGAAAAAAATGGTTCTCAGTACGTTCTCAGCCATATCCAACAAACTAAGGTTGGTTGGTTTGTGTCTTAGAGTATTTTTTTATTCATGATGGGCTCACGTTTGTGCTCTATCTCACCGTCAAATGCACTATTAGCTAACTTGTTGTCTTCAGATGCATAACATGTTTATGTACCAGAAGCGATTAACGCCGAATTTTCTGTTCAATTGCTCGTTCTGTTCGCTTAAATTCATTTCGAGTTCGCATGCATTGAACCTGTAGTCCCTTCGTTGACTATTTGACTATCGCATTGCGTCAAGTCGTCATCTTTTGCTTTTGCTTTTGCTTTTGTTTTTGCCTAATAAAATTACTTCGTAATCGTACTTACGTTTTGAAGCCATTTATTTAATTTCGTGAATGAAACAATAATGTAATAGGTATACCTACCTATTACCTAGGTACCCTACCTATAATGACTATTCAAAACGGAAAGATACATGACATGACAAATGTCAATAAACTATCGTTCGTAGTTTTAATCTTTGTATAAACAAACGGTATGTCTATTCTTGTATACATATTTATGTGTTCAATAATGTGTATAGGTATATTTTAAAGTGTTATGGCGTGTACAAGTCAGTGATGCTTTTGAAGGATATATAATTTGATTAGTATTACATGTAGGTAAACATGTTTTTGCCCATGACAAAGTAGACATACTTATAAATATTTGGATGTACCTATACAATTAATGCCTGTGTAGTTGAATACCAAATTTTGTAAAGTGTACGTGTATACATGTTTTTGCCCTTGACTGTACCTAAATGGCAGATCCTTTGAATTATTTTAATCAAATCAATAATTTAATGTTTTTTCAACCATTGGGTACCTATTTTATAGTTAATTCAATGTTGCTTCTACTTACGTGTCAACTACTAGCCCGTCAGTAGATATAATATACCATTACCAAGACCCATGACCATGACTACTTAGTTACAGGAAAACCCTTCGAGCGGACACTCCTGAAACGTTCTTTCTAGCTTTCTCTCAAAACACTGAGTCTGAGTAAGAAGTTAAGCTTCAAATGTGCGCTCTAGCAACGCAAGACATTTCTCATGGCAATGATGGCACAGACATAATAATGAAGAGAAGGCTCATGGGCATAAAATCTAGGAACGCGCTAGAACAGAAGAGTTCACAGTTGAGTTGAGGTTCGAGCCCGAGCGAGTGCCACTAACCGAACCACTCGCTAGTAAACACGTGTTTTTAACTGAAACGAAAACAGCATTCCACGTGGGCGATCCGCGGAAAAAAGTTGTTAAAGAAATACCAAATTCCAGAAAATTGATACGATATTTTATTTATAATATAAGTACCTATTAGATGGCTAATAAGCAGGTATAATATTCTGATAGAGTAGCCTATTCAGACCACTATTACGGGCAGTAGGTGTAAGAAATGTAGAAACC
This sequence comes from Lithosia quadra, assembly GCA_963576445.1. NCBI lineage: Eukaryota > Metazoa > Arthropoda > Insecta > Lepidoptera > Erebidae > Lithosia > Lithosia quadra. The sequence continues at coordinate 10,976,170 of OY754880.1, read as the reverse complement.
TATAGGTTCCTTTAACCCTTAGGAAATCCATAGAATCTATACGACCTAAAGGTAATTTACCTATCTAGGTATAATTTAGTAAAGTGGGCACAGTATGGCCCCAGATGTGGAATTAACTGTAAGCCAAATAAAAGTTATGAGGTGTTCATAGGCAGGTCACCGGGGCCACGGCCTCAAAGTGTTTGGAAATGCTATTTATTTTAATGGCCAGAGATTGACCACGCGCATTCCGTCTACAAGACGCCGCTGAGTCGCGCCGCACACTATACCCACACGGAGGCTCTAGCCTACAGTGAACCTCGGCTGGTACCCGCGCGCCACTATCTTGCCGCATTCCACTGATCCGAAGTCGCGGCGTCGGCGGCGCGCCCCGCGCGTGCCTTCGCCGTCGACCCACGCGACCGCTTCGCTTCACTCAGTCGTACTAGAGCGCCCATGGACTTAGTGCGCTTCGACGTCAGTCGTTGCTGTATTCAACTTACGATATCGCGCAACATTTAAGTGCAGTGTAGTGCCAATGGATGCGGTTTAGCAAGGAATATAGTGACTTTAGGAGCACGCTACTTTGGATTTATTTATTCATGGTGAGTGAGGTTGAGTTAGACGGCACCATGGACAGCCGTAGTGGATGCGCGCGCTTTCACGATGCGGCCACTTTCATTTCATACGCATAGCTCGAATTCCGCGCGCCCGCGCCGACCGCACTGCGGCCGCTGACCCTACGCTCGCGCGCCCTTCCTCGATACCACCACAGCAGCAATACCAACTAAATATGCTCAATGTGCGAAGATATCAAAGTAAGGTAGAGTAACCAACGTGTTTTATTAGCCCAGACAACACTAAAAGCTTCAAGTACCAACGTTATCGCACAGGACACATATCAAATAACATTTTTTTATTTAATATTTACATAATGTTACATCCAGCAATCCATACCCTATCTTAAATAACTGAAATTAATTAATATAAATTCGAATGAAGTAATCCTTGGCACAGAGATAGGTATAGGAGGTATGCGCCAGAGGTATATACGGATATTAGATACCTACCTAACTAGGTACTGAAAAATTAACACGACGATAATATTAATTTAGTCTTAATTAAGTAACCCCTTCTCTAAATACCTAAATCGTATCAAACACACCTACTTTAGACTAAAAGACCAAAAAGTTAATGTAATTAATTATCGTAGGGTCGTACGTACGTACGTAGGTACCAACGTAGCAACTGACTTCCGTTCCAAGTTCACAACTAAATACATGATCAATTTGCATGGATATTTCATAATTGATTTTTACGATATTATACCTACAAGGAATGTTAAGATCACTCATGCTTACCTTTATAAGTAGGTACATACCTACATGTACATATTATTATTTTGCAATAATATGATTATCATAATTAATACAATTACATAGTAGGTATCTATTTGGCTATTTGGAAATTGATAATCTTCTTTGATTTCTAATACAATCATCTACAGTTTGATAATTTTAATTTTTTTAGTGTTCAGATATTTCTGTGGGCGACTGTACCTAGGAGTACGTAAGGAATTGACACTTATATTATTTTCTGTTCCTTCTCTTATTTTTTGGTGTTCTCTTTACTTATATAGATTTCTTCTACAACTTCAGAAATACGTAAGAAGAAGTAGGTAAGAAGGAACTTGATACACTCTTGAGCCAAATGCAAAATTTGCTTAGCAGTCAGTATAACTTTAAACGAACATTTACCGAAATCAAATCAATGGAACGTCTCATAATCGTAAAAAAGCGTCCTTTTGCGATAAATTCCGTTCTGATTAAGTGTATTGGTAGGTATTTCAAGAATCTGTAAGTACTTTTCCTGACCTACTAGTAATTAACTAACTCAAGCCACTCAAGCTTATACAGTATGAATTTGGTGTCATGCAGATTACGGCATTCTTTCTTTTCCGTTAGATAGGTACCTACGTGTGTGATAAATATAGCTAGATCAGAATATAGCACCCTGTAAACTTTATGATAATACGGTAATTATTAATAATTAGTAGGTATTCTAAGTCATCACTCCATCACCGTGATTGATAAAGTTGATGATTCATCAGCGCGTAATAAACGACTAACATAGCGACCGCATTCCTTTCCTTTGATAGCAAAGCGAGTAGGTAAATAAGAGTTAATTTAACCAATGACAAAGTGTTGTAGGTACAAACTGTACCTACATAACATTTTTGGACATGGTTTTTCGCCATAAACGAACAGGTATTTCGTTTCATTATTTTTCGTTAGTTGACGCGTTAGAATAAATGTCTCAAGATAAAAACATTATGTTAGGTAGGTACCAATGCTATGCTACCCACTGAACTTAAATATGGTACCTAATACCTAATTAGTAATAATATAGGTAAATATGTATTTTGTTTTGAATAGGTAGGTAACGTGTCTTCGCACAACAATAGATATAGTGTTCAACTGTCAATACTTACTTGATTATGAAAGACAGGGTGTAAGTAGATATGGGAGAACACCGATCTAATGATGATAAACAGTTACCATAACCACTATGTAGGTAACCTTTACCTATCTGGGCATGGCCACTGGCCACTCAAGTTTTACATACCACAACGGTCCCTTATCCTGTACCTATATAACCTGGACTGCAAAAAATAACAACCATAGAGAGTTTAACAACTGCCCGGAAGCTGGAATTCACAGAGTACAGAAAGTCATGATGTAAATGCCATGCTGATTCAATGGTGACCGTGCCGAAGCAAGGCTGTGAGGCTAGGGGCAAGGCGAGTTCTTCGCCGGATGGCTGCTGAATAAGACTAGGCTAGGCTCTATTAGGGTGAGCTTCTTGTGGGAACGCAATGGACAACATAAACTATGATTTCGGAAATGGCGGCGACACGACGACGAGGTTCGCAACCCGTCACTCTCGTTTCCGGAGGCGGCGAAAAGTCAAAAGTGGGCTACAGATAGCCACGATACCACTCTAATTTAATAGCTTTTCCTGCTACTATTCAAACATTCAATCGTTTCAATCAATTCTAAGTAGGATGTTAGTACATAGGCCGGTGGCTTAATGCTAATGGGCAAGCATGGCTCTACTACGCTACGAGTACTAGTTGAAAAGTCTTATGTAGCTCAAACCTTTCGATAAAACGGGCGACCTAAATCAAAAGTTCTCAATGTTAATAAGTTCACATATTTTTACTATTTTACATCCAGATCATTTATCTTAATACTAGCGTACCCGCGCGCGGCTCCGCTCGCGTGAATGTTGGCTATCGCCACCAAGTCTTTTTTAAGCTGAGGGACTGCACGTACTAACTTTCAATGTCTATTCCTTCGCAATCAGTGGTTGCAGCTAAACGTATTCATTTTATCTCAAGTTCTATCAAACCCTTCAAAGTACAGTGCCATCGCGGCCAAAGCTCGTTTATTTACCATCATTTTCCTTTTTCATTGTCTTCTGGATTTTATGTGGATTAGATAGCTGCTCTGGCCAAAGTATGTGTGACTCGGAAGAGGCCCTTTGAAAAACCCTTTCATCATAGTTGCATTGTACTTTCACATTCGATGCACTATTTCAAATTAATGAACATTATTTATTTCCGAAAATCTGATTTTTTTATTATTAAAATCTTGCTGACATTGACATTTGACAACCTGATTTAACATTCAAGAAGTTCATGAAAGTAAAGAAAGAGGATATACTAATAAATACCGGTCAAGTGCGAATTGGGCTCGTGCACGCAGGGTTCCGTCCAAAATTGGGTTGAGGGGGATTTCCGCACGACAAAAAAAGGAGGCGAACTTAACTTTGTTGCAGTGCTTCTTGTCTTGAATGACAGACATTTTTTTTTTTGGTGAAGTAGGTAATATTTACGCTTTCCGGACTTTTCCCTGTACTTATGCTATAAGATTTTACTTTCTGCAAAATATCTTGATTCTAGCCCAAAGGGAAATCCCCTTTTTTTTCGTGCGCAAAAACCCCGTCGGGTTTCACCTAAACGGAGACAACGGAGAGGTTGGTATGTCGGAGTCCTTTTGCCTGTGTCTGTGCCTGTGCCTAATGCCTGTGTGATCGAGGAATCTGGTGTGTCCTAGAAAGGATATCCCAGAAACCCCAACCGGTTCCGGCCACCTGCACTGGTGACCTCGACGTGTTATTAGGAATCCAAATCCCCCATCTCTATAAAAAAGCGCGCGTGGAAATATAACACCCTGCCACCCTGGGTCTGCTTCTGCTAGGGTGACGGTTAGCCTCGACCGTCACCCTAGGCCTGCACTCATGGGGAACGGATATGTTTCTGCGAACTACGCCGCCCGGTGCGCCTTAATCGGCACGGGGGCGTGCTAGACCTCTCCCGTAGCTTTTCCACCACCACTTCTGCGCGCATTACCGCCTCGCAAAAAAACGGTGGCGTTCCACATACTCTCTATGGTGACCATGGTCGGCGCCAGGGACCTCACCATGAGGTTTACCCCACCGACGTCTGCTTCTAGGACATGGCGCCACTCTGTCCACTCTGGAGACTCTACCAGTGTATGAAGAGGTGGTTCAAACGTCAGCACCCTGCCTACGCTATGCAGGAACTCACGAAAACAGCCATGCCCATCAGTAAGCCTTGGATAGCTCAGGGTCAAGGATTACCTCAAACTTCGGCGCCTGTAGACCCAAGATGGAGTTCGACTTTAGTCGGTCAAGTCCGATATTATGTCCCTAATGGCCAGAAAAGGGGAGAGATTCGTGGGGATTTCCGCACGAAAAATAAGTTACGGCTTCCTAAAACTCTCCGATTCCGGTGCAGGTGACTCACTAACGTCGCCGAAGGTAACTTAACGACCTCCGTCCTCCATGAGTGCAGGCCAGGAGATGGTAGGTCAAGCCACCTATTAGTCGATAGTGAGACCACAGTTTGGATATTACGCTTCGTGTAATGCCAAGCATTATCCGCAACATTCCTTTTATCTAATTCAACTTGATGCCTCTACGTGTTCTTAAGAAAGAGGTCTTGACAGACAGACAGACGGATAACGAAGAGATAAGGTTTTTTTCCTAATCAGGCACAGAACCCTAAAAATTAATACATTCTATTTACTTTTGAGGAAAAAGAAGTAAAGGATATTACTCTATGAAAATTTAGACAAAGTCAATTTTAGTTCCTGTTGCTATGACAACTATTATAGATGGCGATAAAAACGTTTGCAACATCTAATTTTCTTTTTGTTACTAAATTTCCTGAATGAATCATATATTTTTTATCATGTTATATGCTATTCGAGGCGGAGACAAATCCAAAAAATCATAGATCATGAAAATCTGTTCAGCCGGTCTTGAGTTCTGGTAAAAGCACGTTTTTAGCCCTTTTTAGGGCTTTAGGGTTCGAATTTTAAAAAATCCTTTCTTAGTACACCTCTACGCATCAAAACACACATATTCTGCAAATTTCAAGTCTCTACGACCAGCGGTTTGGGCTGTGCGTTGTCTCTATGTCAGTCAGTCAGGACTTTGAATTATATAGTATAAGATAACTTAGTACCTACCTACCTAATGTCATGCATTTAAAAACTAAGTTTATGGTTCAGTTATATACTTACATTTGTGTAACGTCGATTCGTAGGCCTACCATGAAACGTACAACGGGTACAACCGAAGACAGACCGAAGATTGAGGCAATCAGTAGGTACCATGAAATTCCTATATCCCACAATCGGGCCTGAAGTCGGATCGTGAGACGTGACCGGTGACCCTTCGTTCGGCGTAAACCCTACCGAAAGACATACATCGCTTCGTGGTAGCCCAACACGTAGGTACGTAGGTACTACACACACTTGAGAAGTAAATTACAATTATTTATGAAAAAAGTTATCTTTTCACACGAGTTAGATCATTAACTTCTTAGATCAAACTTTAGACCAGCTATAACTTTAATCCAATAGCTTGTGTGTAGTTGTAGGTACACCTACTTAGTGTTATAATTTAGTCAATAGTGTTTCTACAACTTTAGTGGCAACATTGGCGCATGTTTTTAAAAATATAGCCTATTGAATTATGTCGTTTTGTTTGGCAACACGTCTGTACAGTCGCAGAGTGTATGAGGCCCTGTCAAGATCTTTGGGATCCGAATAAACAATAGGATGATGATGATGATGCTAAATTACATTTAAACGTATTTAGTCTCTATCGAAATAGATTTAATGATACCAGGACTGTAACCTAAGATGCAACACATCATCATGTCAGGTGCATAATACTTTGTACCGCTTATACCTACCTAAATATAGGTATATACTTAAATACGGGATGCGCTTGCAGTGGGTAGGTAGTATTAGTAATAAACTGTGTTGCGCATAGCCGATATCAATGGAAAGGAAACTTCAACATTCCTCCAAGCTGCTTAAGTTTCCTCTTGCTGTTATATTGTTTTTCACGCATACTCAATACTCATATCCAATTTACAAATCCGGTTCCTTTAATGAAAGACTACCTACTAGCGGTATATTCCGGCGGTGCTTAACCGTCACGTGTATCTTCTAGCGAGAACATCGTAATATTTTATATTAAATTCTGTTCGGGTCCGTTTCTATTTCTATCAACTTCGCTTTTAAAAACTTCATCATCATCACAGAGTTAGTGCCATTCTGTGGTCCGCTCTCCTACTCTCTTTAATTGGCTTATCTCTTTTTTATGGGAGCGACTGGCATCTGAGTCAGAGCCTCATCCTGTAACCGCCTTCAGTTGCAGTTCGGCTGCGAGCACATCGGAATTAATATTTAGCCTAGGAAAGTGATTCAGTTACTTATATTGTATTTCCGGCAAATCGTGTTCCACTCTAATCCAATCGGTGGATTTGTTTTTCCATTTTCGTTCCACTCTGATCCATCGATGCATTTGTTTCCGCTTTGATCCATCGATGTATTTATTTCCACTCTGATGATAAGACGGTATGGTATCACCGCGGTGTGTTTTTTCACTTGGGCAATGCCAAGATTATGTTCAATTCACCGAGACTGTTTGACGTCGAAGGGTCGACACCGAAGGAGTTCAAGAATATCTATATAATAATCTACCTTAGGCGCGTTGTCCATCTCAGTTCCAGAAAAAAGTCACCAGACGGATTCGATTGGGTTGGGCAACATATGGTTTCTCCTCACCCTTATTGCAATGCCCCAAAAAGGGGATCTTATACTGGTGTGTCCTGCCTCTTATGATATACGAGTGCCGTAACTTGAACAATGACAACAAGGTGGGACGCCGCCGCCCAGTCAGATGGACTGAAGACCTGAAAAACATAGCTGGGATAGACTTCACTCCTCCTCCTTATGTGGCTTTCATGGAGACTGACTGCCACACATGAAAGCTGTAGCCCCGACTTCGAGAGGAAAGCCTACACCCATAGAACTTATTAAGACCTGGCCTAGCAAGTGGCCAGAGAAAAAAAAACTACTAATATACAAGAAATACAGCCTAAAAAAAGGAAATTACGACAAATATGTAAGTTGCAAAAGAAATGAATGGACCAATTGCTGAACCGTAGAAAGATTGAATTATTGAAGAAAAGCATAGATGCTTTAATCAAAGCATAGATGTTTTGGAGAGTTCAGCTCCTAACTCTACACTCTCTAGGTAAAAAAAATTAATTAATTAATCTCTAAAAATCTACACCTCACTCAGAAGGGGTGGCTTGGTGGTTTTGTCAATTAAGGTACTTAATACTCGTATATTGGCATAAAATTGTCAGTGTAAATGACTGATGATAGATTAATTTCTGTTCATGGGCCCGTAGGAGTTTCTACGACTATCGTAAGCTTTTAACATAAGCTTCACGTTATCTCTTTAGTTAGTCAAAATGTGTGACTTACCCCGTTTCGTTACTCAAGGACATGAATAATGACTTTCTTTAGATAAGGTCCATAGGAGTGCCTACCTCACTCTTTGTGGGCCAGGCACCCACAAATTTTGGCTGAGGTGTAGTGTTAGTAGAGTTAGGCACTGGAGTTTCCATAAGACCTGATAACGTAGGTTTATACGGTGCAAGTCATCCATCTTATGGACCTACTACGAGTAGTCTAGGCGTATACTGTACACACTAGGTACACTATTACACACTGGCTGTTAGATTCCCGTCAATCCAGTCACTGTTTTACTCGGTATTTATAATAATTTTGCTACAAGTGGCAGATCTTATTAATAAAGTAAAGTACTTCAATATAGGTATTGAAGAAGTGAATGACTTAGTAGGAATCTACCATGTGTATTTCAAATAGGTAGGAACTTCGATTCCGGTCCACCACGGTCTACGTCGAAACACAGACGATAGAAGACCCAGCCCAAAATTCTTCCATTATCGTCCTTACACATTTTCTGAGTGTCAAAATTGGTGGCGAGATGTCGAAAAGTGGAGGCAGCGACGGCCTTAGGTATGCGAGGACGCAAGATGCGGCTGGCGTAGGGGGAGGGGCGCTCGGCATCTGAAGGTCGTCCGCATTCCTCGCGTCGCCGTCCGCTGCTACCGCGCTTACGTAGCGCCCCCCTCTCGCCCTCCGTGCCCGCGCCCCATCCGCCGCCCGTACTCGCCTGCGCCGACCGGTCTGCCCCCGCCCCGCAGCGCCTGACCGCCATCACAAACTATCGCGCATTTACTAAAACAAAAAACATGTTCTTATGGCTATCAAGAGCTGAAGAGCCGAGCAGAGGTACCGGATGGGATAAAATTTATTCGCGTCTAGTTTTTTTTAATGTGATCTTGTGGTTCTACATTCCAATAAACATTTTATAATACGTAGATACTTACCTACATGTCATAGTGAAATATCACTGATATCGCGTTGGTTTGCTTGGACCATAGTTCGGTCTGTCTAGGACTCATGTCTTATTTACAGAATTACGAAGATTTAAACATTTTAAACGTAGGTAAGTATTTATAATCAATAGAACAATTGCCTAGATACTTACTTAAGTACCTACCTATTATGAATCTATACTCAAACTCAATTAGTATTACCCTCTACCTACTGGGCCGACAAACGAGCCCACGGTTCACCTAACGGAAAATGGTTATCGGATCCAATAAAGGATCATAATTCACAAATACTTAAAGAGCCCTTCTCGTGTTATCGAAGGGTGATTGCCTTCGAGTAGTAAAAGGCTTTGTATGCATTTCGTACGGTTTGCGAGAATACCAGGATCCCTCTAACCCCCCTGCAGGTTGCAACGGGCCAGTTACACTGCTGGTCTTAGTATTATTAAGTGTTCATAGACCACAGTAACCACTCACCATCGCGTACATCGTAAGCACGTTTGTTCACTACTTTAGTAGCAAAAAAAAACAATCTAAAGGGCCCTGCCATCACTATCAAAAATATCAGCTTTAGATAGTGATGACTAGGGGTCCTGCAGTAGTGATGCACACTTTCAGTAAGGACGGGAGATACGTCCTACTTCCTCAGAAATTCCGTTAACCTTCTTCCATTTAATATGGTTATTAACCTGTTAGTTCATTCATATTTTACTGGATTTGCATTCCCACACCTGTTGTTAATGTGCCTCAGAAATCTTACTGATCCCTTAAAGCGGTTATACTCGGAAAACAGCCCTAAAATGTTTAAACGACTTGAGCTAATCCTACTATTGTTATAAATTATTATAAGTATAGATGATAAAGTACCTGTGTATGTTTGTTATTCTTTGGCGTGGATACGTCGACCAAGTACCTACTTGTCGAAGTTACTTGGTTGAAAAGTGGCAAAGTTTCATATCCTGGAATTGAAAACAGAATTTTTTATACGTAGGTAGTACTGAAAAATAGAATCACGGAGTGCAACTGGAGACACAGGGTTAAAGGTTCACAAAAGCGCATTACTTTTAGCTAGGTAGGTACCTATCTGTTTACTAAATTAGTTAGGATAAGTTATTGAGAGCATTTTTGTATACATAGGTATAAACATTAAACATGTAACCGCTTTCCATCAGTGCATGTCTGCCACCTAAGTGGTATAAAAAAACAAAAACAAGTATTTTACTCAGTAGAAAACGTTAGTTAAGCCTATAGTCAGGCTTGGCACTATACTTCCCCTTTACGAGGACTGGCAGGGCCCCTTAAAGTCCTGATAGAGAGGTACATAATAGATACATAATATGCGAAATAGAATGAGATCAGTTTTTGATTCTAAAGAGGCACAGTAGCTACCTATTTAAAATTAAAAATTACTTAGATAATTGCTTCTTGTAGGGTTAATAATAATACCTATCTAATAGTAAACACGTTTACGAGAACCTATATTACAAGCTATGCTTAGTTTGAGTCTATAGACTGGTGCTTTGTTATGTCCTTTTTTGTTTCCTGCTCCATAGCAATCTGTTCTAGGAACAGTAAATCACTCGTTTGTCTGCGTGCTAGTGTTAGTATGTAGTCGCCCTTAATTTTTAGAGGCCATCCTCTACAATGGTTAATTTCGTGCTCTCATTATCTCGTATTCACATTTTTATTTCTTTATCTTTGATAGTAAGGTTCAAAAAATAATGCATTAATCTACAAGTTTAGTCTCGTACGTCTAAATATTCTCCAAATATAATCCACAAGTAAACGTTACAATGTGCGGATTCATGCGCGCCACAAAAAGAGCAGGTAGCAAAAAGGAGATCGTGTATGTAAAAAAAGTAATGGAATGCACAGATGGCTCAGATCCGACATTCCATCGCCCAACTTTTGGTGAATAGGAAACATTCTTGTAGCACATTACCTATATGAATATTAATAAAAGTTCGTTTTAAAGTGATAATAATCTACGATAATGGACCTAAACATGGTTTAGTTTAAGGGTTCTACTATACGAATAAACATACTTACCTTATAGTAATCGGTGCTTATACTTACTTTTTTTTTTAAATATAGGTATCAGTGCAAATAGAAATATTCATGCATACGAATATCATTAGGTACTGAGCGGGAATCAAACCTGCGACCTAACTGCGAAATCACTCTATAATTTAGGTTTGTGCAATTGATTTGCAATTCTTATCTACTTGTCTGTTTGTTCAGGATGGGCGCAAAAACTACAGAACGAATTTTGATGCGGTTTTTTTGTTTAAAAGGTCTTGGTCATAAGTACTTAAACTCTTACGTATGTTTGATCACAATCGTTTTAGTAAAACTACGCGGGCGGAGCCGTGGACATTGGTTAGCAGATACAATTTTAAAACTAATTTATTCCTTTTTAGGGGTGAAAGTAGGTACATAATCAAGTCTGTAGCCTCAAATTTTAGGCTCTTTCCTTACTATCTCAATTCTCAAATAACCAACAGTTTTCCAAATTACCCTCCTGTCCTTTTCTTGATTAACTGCGACTCATTAGGCGTTAAGAAGACGGAGGCGCGGGGCGGTCAAAATGACCGCGACGCACTCTTATTATTAGTAACATTAGATCGCATTTAGCCTGCGTTTATCTGACAAGCGACATCAGCTATTGCGCGGACAAATGCAACCTCATAATCGTACAATAATAGTACGTCGCGGTCATTTTGACCGCTCGGCCGGTTCCCACGCCGTCGGTCGGCTTATCGCCTTAAAGGTCTGCCTAAGCTGTCTGATATCCTTAGTTACTTAATATACTTATGTGCCTATATGAAATTTTCTAACCCCTTTCACATTCCATAGTACATAGGTAAATACTTTGCCAGCCATCTAAAAACATGCATTGATAAACATATAAGTGTACCAGCCGGCATGTATGGTTAGTATTACATAACATTAGTGACAGCGGCTATAGACGCCGCTCTGTCGCTACATACTTCACACGTTCTAGGTATGGTAGGGTACAGCCAGCATAAAAATTGGTTGATAATTTAAAGAAAAAATCAGAATGAAAATGGTTAATTGTGTATTAATCAAAATTTAAGAATATTTTAATAGCGCACACTAAGTAAGTAGTTAAATTAAACGGCATTTTCATTATGAAATACAATTTCATTACGAATTACTTTTTCTCAAAACTTGTTTTTAAGTTCGGAAAATGTTCCCTATACATATATGGACTATAAAGTATCTATTTTGCGTTATTTTAAATAGTAGGTATAGGTACCATTTTATGTGCTATATTGTAGGGTAGGTCCGTCATAAAATGGACTTCTTATTAAGTATTTATATTATTATATTTAGTAAGTAGGTACCTTTTTTAGACAGTTTTATACCGTACAACTTGGCAATTTAGGCTTTTTTTCGCGCGGAAATTCCCATGAATACCACCCCCGTCGGGCACAAACGGCCGGCCATTAGGGGTGGCTAGGTCAGATTCAAACCCGCTAAAACCGCACACCGTCACCGCACCGGTGTAAGGTTACCCAATACTTTGGCTACCCAATATATTTTTTTTTGAGGAGAGATGAGCTCACTGGCTTCCCTACTTACCGCCGCGCCGGGAACACAACACGATGGTTATTATGGTTATGATGTAAGTAAGTAGCTTACTACTTACTAACATCATTTCTATATAAATGCTCAAGCCTTTTTCTCTCCAGGGTAGGCAGAGACAACAGCCCGCCATCTGCTTCTGTCCTTACAGATGGCGGGCAGTCGTCTCTGCCTACCCCAGAGGGAAAAGTACCTACGTATAATCGGTGCCATCCACCAGAACGTATCTACTCGTACTTCACATGTTATTATATAATAGGTATATTTATAGTTGATAATATTATATTTGTTTGTTTTAGTGTGAGTAACAGTGGTCTCGAGATGCGACATGCGTGCTCTGTGTTCGGTTCGCGGGCCGTTGGGCGGCGACACGCGCGCTCTCGGCGCGGGCGCGCGGTTCCTGTCCCTGCGCATGCCCGGACAGCCCCAACCCCTCCACTTCGTGGTCGAGGCCAAAGCGAGGGCCAAAGAATTGAAATGCTTGGCCAATGCTCACACACAACTACAAGGCATGACCGATATCGATCTCTTCGGATTAGCAGTTTTACAAAGTGAGTATCATATCATTCACCATAAATTTACATAAGTACATTTCGTACCTAACTTAATTTCTCAATATTCACATAGTGATTTCACAAAGCAAAATAATTGTGTATTCAAGGCGTCACGCATTCCACCTCGTAAGTATTCACAACCTAACTATGCAAACAAATGTATACTTAGTTGGGTAATCAATGTGATGTGATATATTTGTACGGGCATCACAATGTCACATTACAAAGAGATGACTACCACTGCCTATCTGAAATAAAAATAGTATCTACAAGTGATTTTTACTATAATACAGCAGTATGTAAATACTTCTGTAAGTTCTTTACCTTCGACTTTGTGTAAAGTGATAATATCATGTACCTACCTATATTGTGATTACTTACCGTAATATGAAGTAGCACAAACGTGGGTATCTACTCGTAAAGCCTAAATAATCATTATGTATTCTTAATATGTGCCCACGTTCTTGCAAATAACACTTCCTCTAACTTCATCCTAAATTTTCTATGGTTTAAGTGAATAGTTAGAATGCTAATTCATTATTGCTATTAGACTTTCTACCTATTAATCATATTCATAAACATCTTTTCAGATGGAGAGTATTTGTTTATTGACTTAGAAAGCAAATTATCAAAATATGCGCCAAAGAGTTGGAGATCATCACATACCCATGTGAGTAATAAATAGTTAATGTACTGACAATAATAATAATCTAATGTACCTACCTAATATTGGAAATGGCGAACATGGCAAATTCCTATTTACCATCAACTTTTTTATATGCCTACTGTGTAGGTATACCATACTATATCAAGTATTTCCTGTTCACAGGGTTTGGACGCTAACGGGAAACCGCTCCTAGAATTGCACCTGGTCGTGCAGTTTCACGTTGAGAGCCCACTCCTGTTGCACGATGAAGTCGGTCGACATTTGTACTTCCTGCAGCTGCGACAAAATATGCGATCGCGGGACGCGCTCCCAGCCGAAATACTTTTATTGCTCACCGGGCTAGCTTTACAAGCTGAATATGGTGATGCAGATAGTTATGAAGATAGAGACTATTTTAAAGTTGAGGATTATGCTCCAGCATCTCTTACCGGCGATTGGGTTTCGGCGGCGATGCGTGCTTGTCATCGAGAACACAGAGGTCTCACAAAATCGGACGCTGAAATCAGATTCATACGGGAAGTCTGTCTTTTACCTGATACCATAAACTCACATAGATACCGCCTAAAACAATCTAAAACAGAACCCGAACCTGGAACAGTGTGGCTTCTCGTTACAGCGAAAGGTATCAAAATTTTGCCTGATAATGGATCACTTTCGAATTTTATCTGGAGCGCAATTGGTAAATTAAGCTTTGATAGAAAAAAATTTGAAATCAGGACAGAAGAAGGAAAAATTACGCTGTTTTCGTCGAGTGAAGAAAAATGTAAATATCTTTTTGCTCTTTGTAAAGAGACGCACCAATTTTCAATGAAAATTGCTCCAAAATTTAATGAAATTCTCAGAAAGGAGGAAGAGGAGCGAAAGGTTTGTTTCGGATATTCAAAGTCGTTAAATTTACAGTACAACCAAAATAAAAGTGAACAGAGAATATCAGTCATATCTTCTACCAGCTCCAATACAACGTCTGGAATCGTTAGCGACAGAGTACAATCAGAGGATGAATTGGAAATTATGATTGATTCACCCCCAGCTCCATCTACTGAGAGTTTAGCTTTTGCTCATTTACTAGATAGTTCTCAATCATACTTGATTCGTCCCATGCCTAAAGAAAACAACCAACCACTAAACAAAACATCATCTTTACAATTACAAAGATCGAAAGTACGTGCAAAAAAGAATAAAGAAGATGGTGATTCTGCTAGTAGAAACGAACTTCCGGTATCAGAATCACATTGTATAAATCAATTAGAAGAAACAGCCTCTTTACCTGATCAAAGCATTACAGAAACTTTAACAGATAGTCCAAGATCAAACAAATTAAAATGTACCGGATCGCAGTGTTCTTCGTCGTGCAGTACAGTTATAATGGCCAGAGCGGGTTTAAGTACACTAAGCAGAACATCTAACGCTAGCAGCTTAGAATTGGGGTACAGCCACACAGCTCAAAATTCTATGATAAGTGACAATAGTACAGTAGGAATAGATGTTGAATATTCTCAAGATGCTGCATCAGCTTTATACGATGGTTTAGGTCAACCAGTTACTGTAGCTGCTTCGAGCGAAACCAGTGGTGTTTATACCATGAGCAGTTCTGAGCTTACTGCACGCTCTAAAATGGATACATTATTCGAAGGTAATAGGACAGATTACGGGAGTTCACATTATGACAGTTATAAACCTTCGAAAGTAAATGATCTTGCTGACTTCGACAGTGTCTCATCAATACTAAAAAATAAATCAAAGAGAACTGGTCACTCGACCAGCACATTAAGACTACAAGCTTCTCAATCTAGTTCTGATTGTGTCGATGGCGCTGGAAAATTTATAAATCAAGAACAACACAATAATAAAGAAAACATATTCCGAGAAAGAACGAATTCAAATGTTAGTACAATTTCATTTCACGGTGATGGAAGCGATCCAACAGATAATAAACATAACTTACTTACTGCCAGTGAACTCAGTGATTTAATTGTAGGCAGAGGTGTGTATCCTAAAAGTCAATCTGTTAGTGATACTCTAGACTCGGTATCCGATTACGTCAGATTGCCACTACCTTTTTCTGGTGACAGTTACCTACAGGGGCATGAAGACACTGCTCCTTCAGATGATCACTATCCCAATAACTCCTTCTTTGACAGCCCACCGACTCCTCCAACTAGAATTGATAGCCGTAAATCACTTAACTTATCATTGCCAAATATATTTGATATCAATGATGATACGCCTACCAGGCCATCGTTTCCAAACAAACCACCACCTCCATATGAATATAATCACAAGACTGTTTCATCATACGTACCGCCTCCTAATAAAGCACCGCCTGCTTACCCAGGTACAACATTGTCATCACCATTGTCTTTAAAACAGTTAAACGAGAAAGAAGAAGTCGCAGCTAGGGTCGTAACATCTAAACCGATGATAACAATTCTAAAAGCAGAAGCAGGTGAAGTCAATGCGTCCAGTGAAAGGACGTTTGCAAGCCCCATGGTTTTGGAACATAAATTTCAGAAGTTTAAGCGTCACCAAGCTTCTAGTCGGAGAGCAGAAAGATCGAAATTAGCTCAAGGTATCAATGGTAGTCTTTCACCGTCACGAGAGATTCCACCGCATGGTGTTGATTCCAATGTGCTGGTCGCAATGATGAAACTACCGCCACCTCCACCGCCACCGAGGCGCGCGCGACTACCTCCACCACCACCTGTAACACGTATGCCACCCCCACCTCCGCCGCACAACTCTATGTTCCATCAACAATTATACAGTGATGTTGATTACGTTTACTATCCAATGCAAGATCCAGCTGTCTCCCAACAGAATTACCTTGATCACAAACTAACGGAAGCCCGAGTTTCGAATATGCACAAAAGTGGTCTCCAATATAGAAGCACGCCTTATCTGTCGACATCCATGTCTGCATCGTCCATGTATGGTTCGATACAAAATCTCTCAGATTCTTATGTCCAGTTACCAGGAACACGGACTAGTTGGTACTCGTTAACGAGCAGGACATCGCTGAGCAATCACTCCATAAACCTTGAACGGCCAATTCTGTCTGCACGAGTACCAGATACGCATTTTTTACGAACGAAATCAGATGAAAATGTATTGAATGCAAAAGATCCGCCCCCAGTTAAAATGAGACGAATGCCTCCGCCACCTCCTCCGCCTTATGAATATAAGAAAAAGCTTTTTGCGCATTCGAGAGAAGTCAAAGTACCACCCAGCAACTTAAATGTGAATAGTGACGCGAGTGTTAATAAAGTGAAAGACTCAAATTGTGATCTAGACATTAAAACTCTTAGAGAGAAAAGTAAAAACCTCGACTTGCCTCTAATAGCAGCATTGTGTAACGATCGCTCATTGTTAAAACAAACTAAAGCTTTTGGTGCTCCAAAGTTAAGTAAACATACAGGCAGTGACTGTGAAAGTGAACGAAAGTGTGTAAAATCTGTTCTAAACACCACCGATAACATAGACCTTAAGAATAAACAAGAATGTAATGCTAAGAAGGTAAATACAGGGTCTCAGAAAAAAATATTAATACGAAACCCTACTGATAAACTTCCAGCATTACCCGTTACTGAAACTCATACGCCAAGAGCCATGTCCAATACATATGTCATGCATCCAACCGTAGTTAAAAATAAAAAGTCCCAACCAAATTCATGACAGTATGATATCTTACCTACTGCTTGTGAATCCTTCCAGTGCTATGATCTTTCATCCACCGATATAAAGACTGAACTAATGCCTCCAAGACTTAGATTGGAATCACACCTCAATTTGTAAGGCTAAGCCCGCATAGCGAAATTTCACTGCGCCGTAAATTTTAGTGGTGGTTTATAATCACGCACGGCGAATAAAATGCCGCGCTATTTTTGCCAGTATTCTAGTAACTAATACCAAATACCTACCTCTTTATTGTTGCACATAAAATTCCCGCGAATTTAAAATCTACCTCAAAGCGGGGGAATATGTGGTAAGACATATATATTTGGTAGTGGAATTATCATCGCGTGGTTTTTGACAAGTATTGCCATACAACAACACACAACTTCCATGTGCTGCAGGTAGAACCCTGCAGGATTAATCACGCAATGAAGTATCGATATGCGGCCTAAGAGGAAAAACTGTTAATAAAAAATGAACGAGTACTTATATATTGCCGAATGATCCAAGTTTATAAGTACCTACTACCTCCATACTTTATAAACATTAATTTAATACCTATACCTACCTGCTTCTTAAAATGTCACACGACTTGCATGTAAATTTTATTTATGTACCTACCTACCTATTAGATCGAAAATATTTATACGCAATATGCAAGGACATGTTAATAATCTAAGATGCAAGGTTAGTAGGTATTTGTTTTGTAATATCAGGGTCTACCATTTCGGTTACTCTTATTTAGACAAATAGGTTTAAATAAAAGTAATCGAAGGTAACTGTAGGTAACATGAATTGCTCAATAGTATAATGGAAAGCCATTTTGCATGTTAAAGATACTGTAATTATTTTACCCATACAATCTTCACACAATGACATTAAATTGCCGTCGCACAGTGAGAGATTGACCATAAGGCATAAATATATTATACTATAATGTATACCTATACATCAATAAAGTTCAAGAATTTGAGAGGGGCAAACAATTTTAGGAAATTGTTAACACTGCCACGAACTTTGGCCCAACTTTTGTTCTAAATGCTAGTCTAATAGAAGTCTTTGAATTCTACTATAACAGCGCGTTACAAAAGTTGGATTGGAAGGTGTTGATCTTTCGATCGAGAGGTAAAGAACTTCAGAGGTTCCTTATTCCATAACATAAAAAATACTAAGATTTAATCTGGAATAATACATACAACTCTGCATTGATATTATTTCAGATTCAAATATCCCTGGACTTTGTTGGTGTATTTCCTCTTTAAAACCTTGTAGTATAATTTGAAGTCGCAGAATAGATAATATTAAAACTAACAAATATGTGATACTAAATGTGCCTTTCCAATGATTTCTATTCAAAGTATGGAAACTATAATTCCATAGAATTACTAAGACAAACTTTTGCATTCACAAATAAATATATTTTTGTAGTAAATCGTTCTGCTTCACCATTATAGATTTCACTATTAATAGTAAAGCGTTATAAAAATATATATTTGTAATGAAATACTCGCTGTTTGAAATATTATCTGTTATATTATGCGCAAAATGACTTGTAATCTTAGTAAATGAAAGTATAATAATTTCGACAACTATTTATTTACTTAAAAATATAATGTGTACATATTAATAAATATACTAAGTACATAATATTTGTTTTGAATATGTACAAATGTATATTACATTTTTGTAACTGTGTTTTAATCTTTTATTTGAAGTAAGTTCATACCTACAAACATTAAATTATAAATAATTAACAATGTTATAACATAAAATAATAAGTCTCTTTCAGAGTGATACAATATAATAGAGGTATATTTACTTCTGACTACCCATTAAAAATAATAAACATAATATTAATTATGTAAGTACATACTTAATACGTAGGCATACCTACAACAACGTTGTTTTGAGATTTCGCACAGAGGCAATATTATAAATTTTTGGTATTCACTCACAGTTATATTTACTACACACTAACACACTAGAGAAGGTACGATCTCAAAATGAAACTCGTGCCCCATTTTGCTAAGAGTTATTATTACCAATATTATTAGTAATAAGCACACCAGCATGTCTTGTGTCCTGTGTCTTAGAGGTAACGAGAGTCAACGTTCATTAGTATAACAATAATAAATTTTAATAAGTAATATAAAAGAAAGACGTTTTACATTTATAAAATAAATAACTGAAGAACTAAAACGCAACTTAGAAATAAACTTGCTATTACAGCACATTTTAAAAAGTTAGAAATATGGCTATCAAAATATATTAAAAATACTTCAGAACTGGAGATTCATTAGTTTTTAATTCGAAAGCCTTTAAAAGGTGCACCAGCACCTAATAAGGTGTGCTTTGAACATCACACAAAAGAAGATAATTAGATTACTTACATGATTAAAAGGAATATTGAAATTCTTGCAATTCACGAATATTTGTTTTTTTTACTAAACTTAGCTAGCAAGATTGCCGCATATTCAAAAAGTAAAATACCTACAGCCATAGGTATGTATATTTTCTTTAAATATGAAACTGTCCGTCCTGGCTACTATATATTCAACTTTGGTAGCAGTAGTAGACTTACCTACATCATGAAAATCGGAATTTGCAGCAGGCCTCAACTTTAGTGACTAAACGATACAAATCAAATGATGAGATTCTGAATCAGATTCTAATGAAAATTTGACTCTGCATGACAATCGAAACGTAAGTAGGTACATCACATTAACTGATCGATGCACTAGTCGAGAAAAGGCTTCAAAGCCTTGCCGATCGACGCAAAGTTGCAGGTCTCTCGGTGTTCTATCGGATACATTTCGGGGAGTGCGCTCTGGAATTGCACAACCTGATACCTCCAAGTCCTTTCCATCAACGAACGACCAGACGAACAGCGTCACGCCACCGCTATATGGTCGATATTCCACTCATACGCACAAAGCGCTTTGCTGACACGTTCATCGTGCGTACAGCTAAGGAGTGGAATTCCTTGCCTGAGTCTGTGTTTCCGGAAAGCTATAACCTGGGAGTTTTCAAGTCACGAGTGAATAGGTTCCTTCTAGGCAAGCGTGATTCAACGTAGACCATATCGTCACTTACCATCAGGTGAGATTGAGGTCAAACGTAAGCCTATCATGAATAAAAAAAAAACTGAATACAGGGATTCAGCCATGCCATGTTACATACGCAAATTCGAGTCAAAAGTAGCTCTTCACAAGAAGTGTATATTATTATGCGACCAAAGACTCCTAAGAGTAATCTAGGCTTTGCCTGTGCGAATATGGACTCTATGTGGACTTGTGAACCGACGCCCGCATAAGCTTCTATAGACCTGGACTGCCATGATCTACAATAAAGCATCTTAATTGATGATAGACAAGTTTAGAAACAACCGAAATTTTTTAATTGCTCTAGTCTTCAATTTCTTCACGACAACGCTCTGCCCCGCATCCAAGACGGAACATCTTAAACTCTCAAAAGCTAAGACTGGAAACTGTTCGTCACCTATTTTGTACTCACTACTTTCACTAGGCTTAGTTACAATAGAATAATACTTTTCGAAGTCTGGATAACTTTTTACTGGCCGTTACAGAAGTTCATCATCCCATTCTCCAGAATTTAAATTAACTTCTAATCCTTCCTAATCCTAAAATTACAAATACGTATTTACTTTTCCAACTTTAATACTATAGCAGAATTAGCAGGAAACGTTACGTTTTCAAAATATAACATCTGGCCAACTAGAGAGGCGTTTGTACCGGCTATAACAGTACCGCCATAAAACATTGAGGACAAATCGGTAGTAATGGAGTTATTACCTAAGTTACCAACAAACACACATGTATTCCTACGAGGGAACCATCGCTCAATAACTACAAGATTACCCTCATACTTACGAAGTTCTATATTTTTTTGTACACTACCATCCTTATAAATTGCATTCAAATATATAGTTGGCGTATTCAATCGCACCTTTGAGATTGCTTTAATGGCTTCAAGAATATTATAGTTTGGATCTAAAGAAGATTTTCCATTCCAGGGTAAAATACCTGCTGTCGATTTTTCATTATCAGAAAAAGACATCTGCACTACATTATGAACATCTTTATGTTCATGAAAATCACCCTCAATATTTTCGAGACCCCCTAGTCCGATCTCATCACCATAGAAAATACTAACAGTTCCAGGCAGTACAAGTTCAAGGGCAGTCAAAGCTAAAGTATTGTTGACATATTTTGCAGATATTCTTTCATTATGAATGCTACCAATATTCCAATGTACCCAGGGATAATGAGGTTTACCCCATAATATACCATCAATTATTTTATCAATACGACTTTTTAAACCACTAATGCCTTTTTCTAAATCTAAATGTATATCAATAAGGTCAATCCTAGACAACAATACATTCAGAGAATCACCTTTAGCTTTATCCAAAGCATTTTCACTGGCAATAAATATTTTGTCACTACCAATGATTTCTTTCCATAATTGAAGTGTTCTACCAAATTTCAAGTCATCAACAAAATTATCTAAGTCTTTTAAATAAAATCCATCAACACCTTCGTTTTTCCAAAATATTAGAGCTGCTGATGTAGGATCAACATAAGTTGTTCCCATTTCATCCGAAACTAACAAAGTATCAGTGGAATTTCCAGTTGAGGATACAAGTTTAGCCAAGGAGACCACGGGTAAGTCAAGAATTATCGACATATTTCGGTTATGCATTTCAACCACCAAATCCTTGAAATCTTTAAGAACACCTAGGCTTCTATCAATTTTTACTAAAGAAGTAATATTGTAGTATTGTTCAGGATATTTCTGAGCTTCATAAATGTAATTTAATCTGATAGCAGATGCACCTAAATCTTGTATGTAATCGAGCTTCTTTATAAGTCCTTTCAAATCACCTATTCCATCATGATTAGAATCTTTAAAACTAGCTGGAAAAACTTCATAAAAGACTTTACCTTGATGCCAGGGCAGGTTAGGGTTACATTCTTTAGGTATTGTTACAACTAATGCTATAATTGCAGCCAGACAGGCCACAAGACAAGAACAAACTATCCAAAGAAGTACTTTCCTTATGACATTCCAGTTCCAGTTAACAAAGTTTGGTAATTTTCTGTTATTTGCTACATGATTCCCATTGAGCTTACAGTCTTCAGCCTGAAAAAGTATACAATTTATTAATTGAGACTACTGATTTCAATTGATATAAATTGGGATCAATTCTTTATATTGTGATCCATTAATAGCTATTGGCAATCAACCTATACTAGGCCTGCTTGTGAGTAGGTGGTTGTGACAACAATTTGGTCACATTATGCCTTTGCTTTATAGGGTTCCATAGCCAAATGGCAAAAAACGGAACCCTCGGTCTGTCCATCCGTATGTCACAACCACTTTTCTCCGAAACTATAAGGCCTATGCTGAAACTTGGTAAGTAGACGTATTCTGTGAACCGCATTAACTTCTAAAATAAGAGAATGATACATCTAAAAAGAATATAATATATGATGTACATGCAAAATGCATGTGTGTGTATCTGTATACCTATCCCAAGAACAATAAAAGCTATGAGATGTGTAATTATTTTTTTAAATAAACAAATAGAATAAAACAGACTTTTAGTAGAATATAAAATGTTGTATGGGAGTCTTTGTTAAATATTTTAACAAAGACGCCCATACAACATGTTTCTTTTTTCGTTTTGCTGTATAATGGCACAGTGGGTAGGCACTTTGTTCTACACATTCATCTTTAATCATAACATAACATTCAGTCATTTCTTTATCCTTCCTAAAATTAGTTGCCAGTTCCAGCTTGGACTATTTCTCAATAAGGATAGAAACTTTATGCAATACTGAAGCATGTCTAAATGGTGTTAAAGCTAAGCTATACATGATAATTATAACAACAATATTAAATTTACTCACCTGTCCCATTATAAGATCTCCATTTTTACTAAGGGTTTGGTAGTCTAGCATACTAATGTTGTTTATCAGCTGAGCGCTGACTGGATCTTGCACCACTGAATTTGATGAACTGTCACCTGATGAACTGGAATCTCCTGCCACATCTAAAATTAAGTATACTAGTAAGTAATCATTCTTAATAGCAATAAAAATTTCTGCATATTTATGCCAATATCCGTGGAAGCTATACCAAATCACTTGTCTACCTTTAATATTGGTAGCAAGTTAACATCAGTTTCATACTATTCCTTCTATAAATGAGAATGGAAGTCTATATGTCTGCATGAAATACCTATATTGATGAACTAACTTTATTCAAATAAAGAAAAGGGCTCAGCTTTAGATTAGCCTACCACAAGTTTGGAGTCCACATGCGTTTTTACACAAAACTAATGTTATTAGAAGCTTCCATGTAAAGTTAAGTGCGGAATTCAATTTTTAGAAGCCTCCACATAAATGAGTTTAAAACCTGAAGAATAACTTAAGACGAGTAGGTACCATTTATTTTTATTTTTAAATTATCTGCAAATGAGATGAAAACCATATAAAATAATAGAATATGTATTAGAATAAAACATTAGAATAATACCTACAAAGAATGTGTCTAGTTTTACAAACATGGTCCTGTAGGTAATGTAAACATTTATTATTATGAGATAATGTACCTACCTAAATTGACTAATCACTTACCGGTCTGAATGTTAACCATATTCGAATCATCATTTAATGTTAAAAACGGACGATCACTCATTTCTTCTGAAAGAGGATGCTTGAAATCAAGAGGTGTAGGGCTCGGTGTCGTCGGCAATAATAGGCACGTTGATGATTTTACACCCCGTAAATAATCCAAGGCCTCTAAATCATTAGTGCCAGAGTTGTTACTATTTTCCGATGGTTCGTTCATATTTTCAGACTCCAGGGACGTATTTATTTAAATCATTCAAAATTCCACACCACTATAATAACATAAGCTAATATTAATAGTCGCTAAATATTTAATATAAACTAAGTACTAGACTAGAATAGAATATTGAAAAAATTAAAGCATTTTTAATTTATAATATATATTTTAAAGCAACCACAAGGAAATTTCTAATGTTCTTGTAGCAACCTTTCTATAGTAAAAGCGCAAATATCTGCACCTCTGCGTTGTGTTATTTTTAGCCGTTTGGCGTTTAGCTCAATGAAACGAAACCACCGATTGCGTTGAGTTTTATTTTATTATTTTGTAAAATACGTAGGTAGTAGGTATGCGGTGCAGTTATGGTGGGGTGGGTTATGTCATCATTGTCATCACTGTCATGGTCATTATGGCAAAGATAAACTGTGAAGTCAGTGTCGCCAACTCTGTAATGGGTGGTAGAATTCTTCTAAAAATACGGTAGATTTTCTGAAATTACGTTGTAAATTTATATTTTAACTAGCGACCCGCCCCGGCTTCGCACGGGTGCAATGCTGATACTAAATTAAATACACTACAGAAAAACTATAGTTGTATATAAAAACATAGCGGCCTCCCCGCACTGCCCCGTCCGACCGGTACCGCCCGCCGCAAACGCAAATTTTAAATTTGTAATATCTCCGAAAATATTTGTTTAATTTACATGCTGTAAGGAATCATATTGATCTATATTAATTGCACACTGTATTTAAGGTACTTAATTCGATAAGGATTAATGCCGTATTGCTTAAAATAGCTTCGTAAATAAGCCATATTTTCACGTAAAAAGTAAACAATAAAAATAGTTAATGTGGGTTATCCCTAAAAGATAAACATATACCATCGCGGACTTTTTTGTAGACCTTTTTATGGTGTACAATACTGTAGTACATTAATTTGATCTAACTCGTAGGGTTTAGGCAGCGTTTTTGCTAAATTGCTAAATAAGCCCAAAAAAATAGGTTAATTTACGACATCACGTTAGAAACCTCTAAAATTAGCAATTTTGCCTTAGTATATGATGCATGTATTATACATATAAACCTTCCTCTTGAATCACTCTATCTATTGGAAAAAACCGCATCAAAATCCGTTGCGTAGTTTTAAAGATTTAAGCGCACATAGGGATATAGGGACAGAAAAGGCGACTTTGTTTTATACTATGTAGTGATAGTGATGACTAGTGATTTATACTATGTAGTGATGATGATGATTACGGTAGAATTACCTTGTTTATTTTAAGAGTCAAAGTTCACCTCTCTATACTACTCACTAGTTTAGTTCCTACTTTATGACGTTTTATTACGCTTATTTTGGCACTGAAAGATGTGTTGCAAACATTGCCTTTGATAAGTCCCTGTTATTTTTTCTTAGCCAATCACTATATTCTTTATTCAGCAACCATTCTTCTTGAAACTTCTCCTTATAGCGCTTTCTTTTAGCTGGTACTTGTGCTAAGCTATTTTTGAAGTGAAAACTTCTTTAGCGGCGCTGAGCACTTTTTTTTGTATGGGTAAAAACTTTCAAACTCGCGTCAGGGTCACGTGATGCTGATCGAAAAAGCGTAAGATCGAGGGGAAGGGAGAGGAACTAGTATCTCCCACTCTTTCTACCGTGCCTGAGTGTGCTGCTCTGTTTAGGCGGCACAGGGCGCTTGCGCGAATGACCGTGTGTGTTTATGTACAGCGTCCCACGCGTATCCAAGGATGGTGACAGCTGATTGCTTGACTGTTGTGTAGTAAATACACTGTTGTGTATTCGTAAATGTGAATAAATAACAACATATAAATTGTCATATTTGTGTACGATAGCGCAATAAATAAACATTGTATTCTACCTCATAAATGATAGTACTTTTATACTTATAATTAAACACAACGTTAATATTGAAGTTTTCACTTCTGCCGGCACTCCCGGAGTGCTATTTTTTTTTTGATCAGTATCGCTGTCGCTATTAGGTACTCTCCATCACTATATTATACCTATCACCAATTTAAAAGTCAACACAACACTAATGAACTCTAACGTAGTGCTATGCAGTTATGCATAATATGCAGGAATGAAATGTTATTCGATTTCGACTTAGGGACAAATTAAAAAGATCTAAGTATTCATTTAAATTCAAAAACATATAGGTCTATCGAATAGGTTATTTGACAATATTGAAAATATACTACAAATTATGATCATCCTATCAGAAAATAACGTAAAAAGCCTCATGAGACTTTAATTTACACTCAAATATGCATATTTATTAAGAATTTCAACTAGAAAAATGTATATAAATATTTTAGATTCATTGTCTGTGGTGAAAACGCTCTGTGTTTGGTGACAGTGCTGGTGACGTCATTTGCTGGTAAACACTACTTACATGAACAGACACAGATACTTTTTCTGGGATTTATATACAGACTAGCTGTTGCCCGCGACTCCGCCCACGTGGATGTCGAAATCCGTTTCAAAAACTATCCTATCTCTCAAGTTGGATCGAACTGCACATGGTGTGCGAATTTTATTATAATCGGTTAAGTGGTTTAGGAGTCCATTGAGGACAAACATTGTGACACGAGATTTATATATAATTAAGATATTTATACAGTACACTTTATACATCATTTGGCCCACTAATATGTTGAAATTACTTCTTTTAGCAATCAATTTTCACTATTGTTTACAAACGTCTCTTGGCCAGTAACGTCACGTACGCCATTTTTTCTAGAATAGCGTTTTGCCCGTACTTTTGATAATTTAAACTTTATCATTGATTTTTCAACATAATGGATTGTTTTTTATTATTCTAGTTAACTTACTTCAGGATGACAAAAGAGAAGTTTTATGGTATAGTATTTATGTTTCGTATCATATTTTAGCTAATTATATCACAAAAATTTTAGTAGTATAACTACTTCATAATTTCAATAAATTATTTTAAATTCGATTCATTCGATTCATTTGTGTAGAGTCAATAGGCTATTTGACAACATTAAAAATATACTACAAATTATGATCATCCTATCAGAAAATAACGTAACAAGCCTCATGAGACTATAATTTACACTCAAATATGATCAAATTTCAACTAGAAAGATGTAATATATTTTTGATTTAATGTCTGTGGTGAAAACGCTCTGTGTTTGGTGACAACGCTGTTGACGTCATGTGTACGTAAACACGACTTACATGAACAGACACAAATACGTTTTCTGGGATTTATATACAGATATTTATACAGTGTGACACTTTATACATCACTTGGCTCACTAAAATATTGAATATACTTTTTTAAGCAATCAAATTCAGTATTGTTTACAATCGTCACCTAGCCAAGTGACGTCACGTACGCCATTTTTTCGAGAATGGCGTTTTGCCCGCACTTTTGATAATTTAAATGTAATATTAATTTATAACAATCCATTATGCATTGTTTTTTAACTGAAATATTAATGTGTTATTAGACGCTCTCGACAGATTGCAGCGACGTGCCATCCGTATAATTGATAGTCCCGAGGTAACCAACACTCTAGAGCCTCTCCAATTGCGTAGAGATATTGCCTCTCTAGCGGTATTTTACCGCCTCTACCACGGTGAATGTTCTGAGGAGCTATTCCAACTAATCCCACCGTCTCTCTTCCGATCCAGAACAACACGTGCGGGGCTGAGGTGCCACCCGCACACAGTCGAGACCATTAGGTCTCGAACCAAGCGGTTCGGTGCTTCCTTTCTATGTCGCTCAATTAAAAACTGGAATGCACTTCCTGCACACGTGTTTCCTTCTTCCTTCAATCCCGGGTTCTTTAAGCGGGGCGTGAAAAGGCATCTGTCTAGGCCGTCAAGGTAGGGGCCGCCATTTTGAGACGAATGGTGTCTGGAATGGCGGCCCGTACCCTCTGGACTTTGCCCTTGCTTCTTACCATCCAGCGGGGTTAAGTCAATAGACGGACTGAATATAAAAAAAAAAAAAAAATGTGGTATGTTTATAATGTTATAAGGAATCATTTTAAGTAGTTTTATAAAATTAGTCAAATAGCCTATTGTGCTATATTCTTGCAAGACGCTTCACTATGACAAGTGGGCGGGGCTTGTCTATGTATTACCATAATTTTAGGGGGATAATTTCGTATAAAAAAATACGATACTTCATAGACATGAACTGTCATTTTTATCATCCTAAACTAGACAGAGTATAGTGACGTTAGTATAGAACTAGATACCTAATCATAATACAAGACAAGATTTAATAAAACACAATCTTCATTGGGTATTACGGTGACTACCATGAAGCTATAGATAAACATGGAGGCCTCACTTCCAATACCTACTTGATGCTCAGTCTGTATTTACTATCCTGCTCTCTGTGGGCCGACTTCTCTTTCTAAGTATGATAACCTTCTAAGAAAGAAATCACCATTTAAACAAGTTTAAACACTTACGCGTGGAATTTTATATCACATCCTTGACGCCACGTATTACCGCAACCACGCACTATACAATTTTGCACCATTTTTTGAGTTTATACTTATAATTAACTTTAAATATGTTAAAAACCAAAACAATAATAAACAACCGCCATATTGTTTATTGATAGTTGACATGTAGTACCAATGTTGCCACATTACGTACTGAATCCATAGACAATGGGAATTTAATTCACTGATTTCCTGATTCAACAACCCAATTATGCATAATAAATGGCATATAATTTTTCAATTTCCACATTAATAATCGTAGTCGAACTATGGAGTTATTTATAAATCATTTTACTTGCATTTTTGGTTAGTATGGTCTATTTCTATAATTCACTAGGAGATACTAATAATAATACATTGTACAAATACACGAAAGAGAAGTCGGCCCACAGAGAGTGAGATACAGACATGTAGGTATTTGGATCAAGCTGTTCTTCCGGGTTTGACCTCCATGTTTATCTATAGCTTCATGGTGACTACAGTGTATTTTGCTACTGTAATTATAATCCTACGGTAGGTGGTAAAGCCTTGCCGATTACGGTGTTTTTACCGTAATTACGGTACAGTTGGCAAAACTGGGTGAAGTTGAAGTCAGTGAAGTGTGACTGGAACTTCCATTCCAACTATTCCAAGTCAACATGCCTATGTCATTTATGTCATGTCAAGTGTCAAAGTCAATTATAAAATGCATTCGTTTTATTTACGACATTATAACTTGGCGTTAATATAATGAAAGTTTATGTAAAATCTTTTCTTATGTTATAAATTGTGAAATAACTGCTTATTCAACTTGTGACAATTATTTGAGACCAGATGCTATTCATTAATAGAAAAACTAAGATGATTGGTACTTATAAATTGTTGTCCACAAATAACACTGTATACCAAAAGTTTATTTATCACAGAAACTTATCAAAGAAAAGTATCAGAGATGCTAATTATCAATATTTACAAAGAAGTAAAGTACCAACAATGCATTTTCAGAAATCATTACCCCGATTACCCGTACCGGAGTTATCAAAAACTGGAGAACGTTATTTGAATGCGGTACGACCTTTATTGAATAATGATCAGTACAATACAGCTGAACGGCGAACGCTTAACTTTCTTAATAAAGAAGGTAAAATACTACAAGAAAAACTTGTAGCCAAAGATAAGAGAAATAAGCATACAAGTTATATATCGGAATACTGGTTTGATTTATACTTACGTGACCGTGTAGCATTACCTATAAACTACAACCCACTAATCGCCTTTGTAAACGATATCAGGCCAGAGTACAATGATCAATTAATAAAATCTACTAACATGTTAATTAGTGCAGTTAGATTCATGCTATCGTTACGAGAACAAATTTTGGAGCCAGAAGTGTATCATTTAAATCCTAAATCAAGCAACACACCATTATTCAGAACAGTTACAGGAATGTTACCTGAAGCACTCTCATGGTTTGTGAAAAGTGAATTTTTATTCACTTTCTTATTTTTACATACTTGTTTCTTAAATTGATTAGCATTTTATATAGGCAGGAATGATTATTTTCATATTTTTAATGTAAATTAATTATACACCAATATAAATGTTCACTTAGTTAAATGCAAGTTTAACACAACTCAGGTTAAAATAAAACCAATTACAATGAATATCGGAGTGAATCATCAAATCAAAGTCCAAGTTTTGAATGCAATCTGCATAAGCATGATGATCAAATTTGTTTAACATAAAAATGCAAGTCTAAGCAAATTTTTACTGTACAGCTTTAATAATGTAGACTTATTTTTTAAAACAGACCTTTTATAACTAGAATGAACACTAATCAACAAAGTATAAGGAAATTATACCTGCCCTTTTAGGATGGTACTGCACTGCACACTAATGTCACTTGAGTCATCTCTATCTAATGGAATTGCAGACAAATCTTCCAAGTGATCTAAACAACTGTTTAATGGGCAAATACAGGGATGGAAAATGAGTCTCCAGTTGTGTACTACTGAGGCCAAAATAATAAAATTATAGCTTTTCTAATTGAATATGACTGACCTATTTTGAATACTGTTAGAAATGTTCTGTCTATGGGTTCAGTTCACATAGCATTATCTATACTTCCTAATGTTATAAAGGTGAAAGGGGAAGATGTTGTTTTGTTTGTTTGATTGAATTCATAAACTTGGGGAGTACTGGTTTGGATTGATAATTATGTTATTATGCTCTTATCCAACTTCTTTGCTCTCAGCTACTTGAGCAACTTTACAGTTACAAAAGATCTATTTTATCAGGTGCATGTCCTATACAGAACATATGCACGGCCATTGCCCTTGCATGCATTGCAAGCATTTGCAGGAGAGACTGCCATCTGATTTATCAAGTCTCAGAGAAATGCTTGTATCAGAAGGCTCTAATGCAAGTCCATTAATCAGCAGATATATTGGCTCGCAGGTGAGGTGCGCGCCCTAAAGATCATGGTGGGGGTCTCCACCAGTGTGTGGGCCGGAAACACACATTGCACCCAGGTAATGGAGGGAGCAGACCTGGGTTCCCAATGAGGATCAGTCACTTTTTTAGCTGAGTATGCAGTTTTATAGACCTAAAAAAACAATAAATTCTGTAAAAAAATTATTTGAATCGGATCAAAAATGACGGAGTTATAGCCATTTTAGTGCGGTAGTCTCAAAAACGCTCGCCACCGCGTAGAAATACCCTGTGACGTCATCGCTCACCTCGTCGCGCGACGCCACCCGCCGCCCCGCGCCGCTATGGAGAATATAGGGCTATTCGGATAAAACATTTCATGAATTTTTTTTTAAATTATAGAATTAAGTATTTTTTCTTTTTTTTATACTATGTAGGTGGCAGACAAGCACACGGCCCACCTGATGGGAAGCTGTCATCGTGGCCTATTGGACGTGTGCAACACTAGGGGTGTCACACGTGGTGTCACCAGGGGTTCTGCCTACCCTGAAGGGAAGGGGGGGGGCTAGGAAGGGGTGGAGAGGCGAGGAAGAGGGGGGGAGGAGGGGTACAGTGAGCTCTGGCTACCCTACTTACCTTGGGGAACACAACACTATGGTTATTACAGCTGCGGTGTTCTGTTGGGCGGAGGTACTACCTCAGTCAGCCGGACTGCTCAGTTCGGATGGGAGATACCGTCGGGTCCCACCTATTATTAGATGTATTAAGAATATATGAAATTTTTATTCTTTCATTTGTAGTGGTTCGATAGCATTTTAAGGCATACATGTTGGAAATCAAGTACTTATATAACCCGTGCGGAAATCCCCAAGGATATCATCCCTGTCGGCCATCGGAGATAAAGATAAAGATAAAGATAAAGATAAAGATAAAGATAAAGATAAAGATAAAGATAAAGATAAAGATAAAGATAAAGATAAAGATAAAGATAAAGATAAAGATAAAGATAAAGATAAAGATAAAGATAAAGATAAAGATAAAGATAAAGATAAAGATAAAGATAAAGATAAAGATAAAGATAAAGATAAAGATAAAGATAAAGATAAAGATAAAGATAAAGATAAAGATAAAGATAAAGATAAAGATAAAGATAAAGATAAAGATAAAGATAAAGATAAAGATAAAGATAAAGATAAAGATAAAGATAAAGATAAAGATAAAGATAAAGATAAAGATAAAGATAAAGATAAAGATAAAGATAAAGATAAAGATAAAGATAAAGATAAAGATAAAGATAAAGATAAAGATAAAGATAAAGATAAAGATAAAGATAAAGATAAAGATAAAGATAAAGATAAAGATAAAGATAAAGATAAAGATAAAGATAAAGATAAAGATAAAGATAAAGATAAAGATAAAGATAAAGATAAAGATAAAGATAAAGATAAAGATAAAGATAAAGATAAAGATAAAGATAAAGATAAAGATAAAGATAAAGATAAAGATAAAGATAAAGATAAAGATAAAGATAAAGATAAAGATAAAGATAAAGATAAAGATAAAGATAAAGATAAAGATAAAGATAAAGATAAAGATAAAGATAAAGATAAAGATAAAGATAAAGATAAAGATAAAGATAAAGATAAAGATAAAGATAAAGATAAAGATAAAGATAAAGATAAAGATAAAGATAAAGATAAAGATAAAGATAAAGATAAAGATAAAGATAAAGATAAAGATAAAGATAAAGATAAAGATAAAGATAAAGATAAAGATAAGAGCAAGAAGAGGACACCGTGGCTCGCAAACCCGAGGGGACATCTTGAAGCCGGAGAGGGTACGGGTCAGCCGGGATGCGAGGGACATACCTTTTGGGCAACCTTATACCTCGGCGCTAGAAAACCCGAGACGGCATGCGGTTTTAATCAGTTCAATTCAAACATAAAACGCCCCGGTTGGGGGTGTTTTTATATTTGTCAGTCCGCCGAATTGACTGCACCCCGCCTGATGGTAAGCTGAGGTGCAGTCCTAAAGTAATGGACATCATTTCATCGAAACTTGAACACTTTCCCAAATAACGGATGTCTAGGTATACAACCACTCTACCCTTATTTGCCCCCTTAGGGGTGGATTTTTGAAAAACCGCGATTCCGGGGTACGTTTATGTTTAACCAGAAGCAGCTGTATCAAATTTCGTGCTTCTTACTTTCAAAATAACGGACTTTCATGCAACCAGCCATCGCCTATTTTACGCCTTTAGTAGTGAAATTTTGAAAACGCTGGTATACATGTATATTTATTTCTAATCAGAAGTAGGTAGGTATATGATATATTAATGCGTCTAACATTGAAAATGAAGAACTTCCATATAAATGTTTATGCCTTATTTTGCCACCTTAGGAGTAAAAATTCTAAAAATCCGTTCTTAGTGGATTCCTACAACATAAAAAGCATCTACTGTCAAAATTTCAAGTTTGTAGGTCCAGCGGTTTAGGCTCTGCGTTGACGTATCGGCCTGTTTATCATAGGGCATCGCACACGAGGCGAGCTATGACGTCATCGACAAAAATCCAGCGAGAGTGTGCGTTTTAAAATAGCTGATTTTAAATCTTCGATAACTTCGTCATTTCTCGTCGGATTTTAATCATTTAAAAAACAAAATGCTTAGAAATTTGTAACGCATACGTTTCATTAATTAAAAATTAAAAGTTCTGTTATGTGACTGATCCTCATTGAGACCCAAGACGGTGGTTTTAGTCGTTTGATTCCGACATAACTACCCCCGACGGCGGATAGGGAGGTATCTGTGGGGATTGCCGCACGATAAAAAAATGATTTTAAGGGCGTATTAGCAGGGCTGATCTACAAATCCCCCTCGTTTTTGTTGGTGTGTGCCCGGTGCAATAGAACCAATAGTGCAACTTGTGACTAATCTATACTCTTCCAGGTATGGTGCCTATTTATTTAAGGCTTTTCCTCTAGATATGAGTCAATTTGTTGGACTATTTGGAGCTACTCGAATTCCCCGTCTTACGAAAGATGAAATCTTCAGGGATCCCAAGAGCAAACATGTGGTTGTGCAGAAGAATGGAAACTTTTATATATTCAATGTGTTAGATAATAATGGTAATTGTGTGTTTATTATAATAATGTTTACTGGAATAATTTTCAGAAAACGATAATATAGATTTCCCGAATTTGCACCACACCTAATCATATCTTCAAGGAGGTAGGACACGACGGTATCTTCCGTCCGAAATGAGCTGTCTGACTGGGGTAGTACCTCCGCCCTACAGAACGCTGCGGCCATAATCACCATCGCGTTGTGTTCTCACTGGTAAGTAGAGTAGCCAGAGCTCACTGTACCCCTCCTCCCCCCACCCCTTCCTAGCCTCC
The DNA here is from genome assembly GCA_963576445.1 of Lithosia quadra. Taxonomy (NCBI): domain Eukaryota; kingdom Metazoa; phylum Arthropoda; class Insecta; order Lepidoptera; family Erebidae; genus Lithosia; species Lithosia quadra. The sequence goes on along the minus strand of OY754880.1, from coordinate 10,941,691 downwards.
CCGCCCCTTCCCAGCCCTCTCCCCTTCCCTTCAGGGTACGTTCATAGGCCACGGTGACCGCTTTCCATCAGGTGGGCCGTGTGCTTGTCTGCCACCTACATAGTATAAAAAGAAAAAAAAATTACATTTATGTAATAAGCACAATGTCTTACTAAATAAGGCTCAAATATAGGGTTGTACAGTAGCTTTGTAGCTTACTTGATTGATTTTAGGTAATCTTCTATCACCTTCGGAAATGCTTGGGAACTTAAGTAATATATTTAATGACAATACACCAATGCCGGAGCATCCTCTAGGTATATTAACTACACAGAATAGGGATGCTTGGGCCAAACAACGGGAACATTTGGAAGCTACAGGGAACAGTGAAGTGTTAAATAAAATAGACTCAGCAATATTCAATTTGGTACTAGATCATGATGAGCTCAAAGACGACAAGCATAAAATCCTGAGAAAATATCTGCATGATGATGGACTGAATAGGTAAGTGTCACTTTTATCAATGTAATTTTTATTTCTACTTAAGGCCTTTGTTTGCTTTTGAAATCAAAAATTGAAACAGTCAGTGTAGGCTTCCCTGTGGTCAATTATGGATCCAAATTTTTAAGTACTCAACATTTTTGCTAGGGATAAAAATTCATATTAATTATAAATGCGTAAGTACCTTCTGTAATATAACTGTATCTGTCTGTCTGTCTATCTTGTGCTGTTGTCACTTATCTGTCTGCCTACACGCCTTAAATTTCACTAAAAGTTGGTTCCTACTGAAGCAATTTTTGGGTAAATTTGATACAGAAACGGACTAGAGTTTGGGTAAGGCCATAGTTGCTTGCGATAACCGACATCCACGCGGGTGAAGCCGCGGGCAGCAGCTAGTAAATAAAATATCAAAGAAGCGTTTTCTAGACTATTCCCCACTGACCAATTATAAAAAAAACAGTCAACATTCAAAATGACAATCACTACATAGTATAAAACAAAGTCGCCTTTTCTTTCCCTATATCCCTATGTGCGCTTAAATCTTTAAAACTACGCAACGGATTTTGATGCGGTTTTTTCCAATAGATAGAGTGATTCAAGAGGAAGGTTTATATGTATAATACATGCATCATATACTAAGGCAACATTGCTAATTTTAGAGGTTTCTAACGTGATGTCGTAAATTAACCTATTTTTTTGGGCTTATTTAGCAATTTAGCAAAAACGCTGCCTAAACCCTACGAGTTAGATCAAATTAATGTACTACAGTATTGTACACCATAAAAAGGTCTACAAAAAAGTCCGCGATGGTATATGTTTATCTTTTAGGGATAACCCACATTAACCATTTTTATTGTTTACTTTTTACGTGAAAAAATGGCTTATTTACGAAGCTATTTTAAGCAATACGGCATTAATCCTTATCGAATTAAGTACCTTAAATACAGTGTGCAATTAATATAGATCAATATGGTTCCTTACAGCATGTAAATTAAACAAATATTTTCGGAGATATTACAAATTTAAAATTTGCGTTTGCGGCGGGCGGTACCGGTCGGACGGGGCAGTGCGGGGAGGCCGCTATGTTTTTATATACAACGTTCATAGTTTTTCTGTAGTGTATTTAATTTAGTATCAGCATTGCACCCGTGCGAAGCCGGGGCGGGTCGCTAGTAATTTATAAAAGAAAAACCAAACAATACGGCCGAAAGCAGACGGCGGCGGCGTAGGGCGGTCTAAATGACCTCGACGCACTTTTATATGTACCTACGATGATAATGATAAGGTTGCATTTGTCAGCGCAATAGCTCCTGTCGCTTGTCAGACATACATGGGCTAAATGCGATCTATTTTTAGTAGGTAATATAATAAGAGTACGTCGCGGTCATTTTGACCGCCCCGCGCCTCCATCTGTTTATCGCCCAAATGTTTTCAGTTTTCGTTCCAATTGCAAAAAGATATCTAAATAACACGACTTAAATTAGAACACGAAATTTACAGATGGTTTGACAAGTCTTTCAGTCTAATTGTGACAAAAGACGGGGTCGCGGGAATCAACTTCGAGCACTCATGGGGAGATGGAGTAGCAGTGCTCAGATTTTTCCAAGATGTTTATGCTGAAACAACGAAAAAGCCCTACATCCATCCAGATTCTAAACCTACCAACAGTAATATTACTGTTAGGAAACTAGGTAAGTTAGGATGACTTAAAAAATATTGTATGGAGCAATGGAGAGAACTATTTTGGCGAGGTTTAGTAAAACATATGAGAGGTGACGCAGAGCATACAATGTGAAAGTTTGAAGATGTTTGGATATTTGTAACTCAATCACGCTCTAACAGCTGAACAGATCTGGCTGAAATTTGGTACGGGGATAAAATAGTCTGGATAACACATAGGCTACTATATGTATTTATCAATGGAATAGGTTCCCATAGGAAGCAAGAACGGAAACAGAATGCCGCGCTCGCACGGCCAACAGCTAGTATTATTAAAAAGTAATTAAGTATATATATATTTATTATGCTCACGCCTTTTTTCCTCCTCCGGGGTAGGCAGAGACAACAGATCACCATCTGCCTTTGTCCTGACATACTTCACGCGCTTCCTCTACAGTCATCAGATTAATAGTTATGTACTACGTACGTGGTCATTAAGCCTTTCATGCAAGCCCGCCGTTTTCGAGTGCGAAGTGCGAATAGTAATTATTGTTTGTCTTTCTGTTTGAGTAGATATTATTATTAGGTAAAATGATTTTTTAAGCTCCTGAGTGGTTTTGTCTCTTTTTCTTACAGAATTCAAGTTGGATGATAAAATAAAGCAATGTATAGACAACGCTAAGAAAGAATACAAAGCATGGTGTGATTCACTTAGTATTGATTACATTTTGTACGAAGGTCTAAATAAAGGAGATTGTAAGAAGCACAAAGTTAGCCCTGACTGTATCATGCAACTTGGATTTCAGGTACGCAAATAATTATATTTATTTTTTATATTTTTTATATTTTTATTAGGCTCGTCAATATCATCATCGTCAATGTCATCATGATCAGCATGCTGCACGGTTTCCAAAGTAACAAGTACCTACCTATTCTATGATTTTTTTTCATGGTTTATATTTATACCTTTTTCAATGATATTAAGTCAGTATAATTAACCACTCACTTTGGTTTCAGGCAGCTCACCATCTGCTAAGAAATTCTTTTGTCGGTACATATGAATCTTGCAGCACCTCTGCCTTCAAACATGGCCGAACAGAAACAATGCGACCATGCACAGACAAAACTAAGGTAATATATTTCTTCTAATCTATCCATTTGTGGTTTGCTGGCTGGTTTACCAAACAAAGTAAAGCTCGGCCGTATAATTCTGTACAGCCTAGCTTTACTTTGACATACCTATTTAAAAAAACACATGTTTTTACATTGTTTCTGCTCTCCTGTAAAATTTAGGTTTATTGTAAAGTAGCTGTCTGTACATTGGAGGTATTAAAAAATACTTGGGTTATTGAAAGAAAACTATTTTTAAGGATTCTATCGCGATTATTTTGGTGTTATTATAATTTACATTGAATAGCAAGCACCCCTTGTATCAGGTGCTTTTCAGCAGCCATGATCACAGGGAGACTAAACTAGGGTTTTGTCTTCTCTATTGTTTAGTTTTTCGCAGCATTTAAAGGTTAAAATTTAGTCTGCTACTTTTGCGTAGACATAGACACGAGGGCATAGTTAGGTACGGTACGTCAGTACGTGTTTCAATAAAATTATCTTATCATGAACACAATGAAATTGTTATGTAAATAATACACACAAAAATGACACGTTAAATGTTGAATGTTAATCTCTGATAAATTTATTGATCTATTACTTTTTAATCTCCATCTACAACCTACAACCAATTATTAAATTAAGAATTCGAATGTTTCTTCATCTTTCAGGCATTCTGCGAAGCCCTGCACTCAAACAAATCGTCAATGGAAGAGCTACGTGGTTTAATGCGAGAATGTTCCTCTCATCATACCGAACTGGTGAAACAAGCAGCTATGGGTCAAGGGTTCGACCGTCATATGTTTGCTCTTATGAAAATCGCAGAAGAAAGCAATATGTCAAAACCTGAAATTTTTGACTCGTATGAGTATAAGTACTTGAATAAGTCTATTCTCAGTACAAGCACGTTGTCTTCGCCCAGTGTATTGGCGGGAGCTTTTGGGCCGGTTGCTAAAGAAGGATTTGGTATTGGGTTAGTGAAATTCACTTTTGTATGAAGTCTATAGTAATAAAATATAGCTCGCATCCATAAAAGTGCTATAATATAAGTAAGATTTTAACTTGCTTTTTACTGGATTTATTTTTAAATTTATGTTTACGTAGGAATTCAAGTAGGTTAAATTAATTTACTTATTGCTGTATAAGGACACAGGGCAGTAGCTGCTTTCGGCTAGTGTCCAAATGAGCCGAAGTAAACCATACTTTAAGTACCTCGATTTCTTCGCGTGTCTGTAATTAGCATAATTAAATTTATAGGAAGTAATTAAAATACAAATACCATACCTACATATTTCATTACAATTTTTGTATTATAACCAAATTTCAATATTGCAGGTATTCCGCTTTCTCCGACAAGCTGGGCGCGGCTGTAACTAGCTACAAACCTCACAACGATAGCTCTCAATTTATCGAAGCACTTCACAAATCCTTTATAGACATCACTAAAATACTGTCTAGTTAAGTAATTTTTATTTATGTTTTTAACTTCTCATTTTTTATTGAAATTTAAGGGGTAAGAAGATTTATTACAAATAATTATATTCTCGTAATATGTACATAATATATTACCGCTTGGGGAAAAATATTTTTAAGTTTTTTTTTTTTTTTTTTTTTTTTTTTTTTTTTTTTTTTTTTTTTTTTTTTCCTCTTCGATCTGCAATCAGCCAAGCGGCTTTAATCAGATGATTTGGTGAGTCTTATTTTGATGCTTGGAGAGTGCACATCCTCTGATGTGTCATCTCATATTCTTTTCATTCCTCAGATTGAGGCTAGTCGTAATCTTTTCAGCCGATATATGTAGGTATCAGCATCCAGAAGTTTTGCAGCCAGATGATTTCTGTGGTGTTCAAGTCTCTGCCTGTAGGCCGCAGCAGATCTTTCTATTTCTTCCTTGATCGTCGGTATTTCGAGATATTGATGGACTTCTGTGCTTCTTATAAACCATGGTGCATTGCTCAAAGCTTTTAATACCTTATTTTGGAAGCGTTGTAAAATTTCTATATTTGAGTGGCTTGCTGACCCCCAGAGTTGTATGCCGTAGGTCCAAATTGGCTTCAATATTGACTTGTATATGACGAGCTTGTTTTCTAAGCTTAGTGCTGAATTTCTTCCTAGCAGCCAATACATATCTTTAAATTTTTGATCTGCCTGTTTCTTTTTGGCCTTTATGTGATCTCGCCAGGTCAGTCTCCTGTCTAGGTGCATGCCTAAGTATTTAGCTGTAGTATGATGTGTAAGAATAGCTCCGTCAAGTGACACCGGTGTGCAGTCCCCTCTGTTTAAGGTGAAAGTTACATGAAGTGACTTAGCTGGGCTTGCCCGGATTCTCCACTTTTTCAGCCATAGCCCGATTTTATCTAGGCATTCCTGAAGCCTTGCGGAAGCCACTTTTGGGTCTTTGTTACAGGAGAGAGCTGCAGTGTCATCGGCATAGGTTGCTGTCACCACTGCTTCTGAGATGGGTAGGTCGGCAGTGAAGATCGTATATAAAAGTGGCCCCAGCACAGAGCCCTGAGGCACGCCGGCTTTTATTTCGTAGATGGGTGAGAAGCAGTCTTCACATTTAACTTGGAATGTTCTGTTTTGAAGATATGACCTCAGGAGCATGTATGCATTGTTTGGCAGGTGTTGTTTTAGCTTGCACAGAAGGCCCTTATGCCACACTCGGTCAAAAGCCTGCTGTATGTCAAGAAACACAGCCGAACAGTATTCCTTCCTCTCCATCGCTTGCCGTATTGTATGAGCCACTCGATGTATCTGTTCCGTCGTTCCGTGATGTGGACGAAAGCCAAACTGATGGTCTGGTATAACTTTTTGTTCTTCAAGGACTGGAAGAAGACGCTTTAGGACTAGTTTTTCGCAGACCTTTGATAGTAATGGCAGAAGACTTATGGGCCTGTATGATGTGACCTCTGTTGAGGGCTTTCCCGGTTTGGCAACCATGTTCACCACAGATACCTTCCATAACCTTGGAAAATATTGTAGCCTCAATATTGCATTGAAGAGGATTGTTAGTAGAACAATGCCTTTTTTAGGTAGTTCTTTCAGAACTTCTGCCGTGATGAGATCAAATCCTGGTGCCTTTTTTTGTTTTAAATTGTTTATAGTTATTTTGACTTCAGCCGGTGTAACAGGTCTCAGTGGCATAGACAATTGTTGGTCTCTATTCAGGATTTCATCAATTTCTTCCTCTGTGTGATTAATATCTGGCTCATTCGGTTTGAACGTGTCTTTTAGGAAGTCGGCGAACAACTGAGCTTTATCCTTAGGTGTTCGTAACCAGTTGCCAGTAGCTCCTCTTAGAGGAGGCATGTGTTCTTGTGGTCTTTTTAACGCTTTGGTCATTTTCCAGAGCGAATAGTCTTCTGCTTTGTATGGAGACAATGATTTTAATTTGTCTTGCAAGGTACTATTCTCATTTTCTCTTAGTTTTTCTTTTAAAACCTTTTGAGCTCTGTTGAGTGCTTTTTTGTCTTGTCTGTTTCTATAGGTCTGCCAGTTACGTCTCAGTCTTCTCTTCACAGCTATCAACTCCTTTATTTCGAGGCAAATGTCATTTTTTTGTGTTTTAGAGTTCAAGTAGGGTGTTGATAGCCATGCTGCTTTTTGTATTATATTGGTGGTATACAGCACAGTATCTTCTATATCCTCCTCTGATTTGAGTGGTATGCATAAGTTGACATTTTCGTCTATATAATCTCGAAAAGCCTCCCAATCTGTTTTTTGATTACATAGGTTCTGACGTGGTTCTTTCCAGATCACTGTCGAACTTAGGGTACATATCAAAGGTGTGTGGTCTGAAGAGCCATCAAGACATGATTCCACTCTTGTGTATAGTCCCGAGATTCCCTTAGTGATAAAGAAATCGATGACATCCGGAATTTTGCTACGATCTACTGGCCAGTGTGTTGGTTCCCCTGTAGATATTATGTTGAGATTGTATCTATCAATGGTCTTTTTTAACTCCCGACCCCTTGTTGTAGTTAGCCGAGAGCCCCAGAATGTATTTTTTGAGTTCCAATCACCGCCTGTTATGTATCTGTTTTCTAATGTGTCAAAGAATTCACTAAACATTTGCTCACTTATTCGATGCCGTGGAGGACAGTAGACTGAAGCCACATTTAGCGAGCCATGCCAGTCATCTATTGATATTATAGCCGCTTGTAGGTGTGCCTGTCTAAAATTCGGTAGGATGTGGTGTCGAATGTTTTCCTTTACTATGACAGCAGACCCAGCATGTGATGTCCCATCTGGATGGTTCGCATAGTATATGTTGTATCCCTTAATTTTAATTATTCTTTGGTCTTTCATGTGTGTTTCAGTGACTAATAGGATATCTATTTTGTGGAGGATTAAAAATACTTCTATTTCTTGCTTATTTGAGGATAGGCCACTTACGTTCCATGTTGCCACGCGCAAGAATTTCATTTTTTCTGCTGGGCTATGAGCGACGTTAGGAGGCCCATTAGGGTTCCTATTTGTTGGATTAGGGTATCTATCTTTTCAGATTGTTTGATTATAATTTGCTCTAATGAGCTAGTTGACTGAGACTGGGTGATCTCTGTTTTTCTATTCCAATAGCTAGTATTTGAAGTACTAGGCATATTTTCAAGCGTGTGTTCCGTGCTTCTCATCTGGTTGTTTGCTGACTGCTGAATATTTTTAAGTAATTACATAATATTTTATTTTATAAGAGATACATTTTATACACACATTTACTCATTTCATCAAAATCATATATTTTTATAGAAAATATTCAAGTTAACGTATTAGGTACCATTTGCAGTCCTATTATATTATTAAACATTCTGTTATTTGTAAGATGATAGATTTTGAAAGTGGCCTTTATTTCGCCGAGGACACGTGGTTCGATCGCATAGTCTTATGGACCGTTTTATCTATGAAGACGATAACAATTTTTAACAGAAAAATCTACAAACATACATACAAAGCTATTAAAAGAATAGCTTTGTATGTATGTTTGTAGATTTTATGTAATGGAAACTTTGAAGTCTATTTTGGAGCACTTCAAAATGTTAGATTGATTTGAAATTTTGCACACTTATCAAGGACCGAAGACAGATATAGATGCAATTAATAATTAGAAAGTCAACCACACAATAATAGCAGGTATCTTCTTCTACATATATATAAAAAAATTAAGCATTTATTTATCAAATTTATAAGATTGAAATGGTCATTAACATTTGAATTATTATTAAAACAGGACATTTACACTGTTTGTGTATTTTTTCGTGACTATTTATTTACATCTAGTAGCATCTAGTATTCTAAAAGTAGGTATTACCTATTTATATATTTCTAAAAGTTTCCAATGTGTAAGTTTACTAGTCCGGGTGGTCTACGAACGAACCGCGTGACCACGACTCTATTATAAGTCAATAAAAAATTGTGCTAACGCCGTGCAATGTATTAGGTGCCTTCGCATAAATTAGAATAAGAATAAAAACTTTATTTATTTTATATTGTGTATTAAAAAGAGTATAAAAATAAAAGCAACAAAGTACATTCTAATTGTTTAGTATGATGTTACATTTGTTTTTGTTCTTGCTAGTCCTATGTATATCTAATCATCCGATTGCCAATCCGGGTTGCATCCAAAGCTTTCAATTTGGCGAGCAATGCGCTTTCCTATATACAACACTTTACCTTATATAAACTACTTAAATATCAGTCTAAGCCTGCAGTCAAAAGTACTTTGGACCTTAATTTTCAGACAAGACTCAGACTGAAAATTAAGCGAAAGTTTTGACCATAAAAGTTTAGATCACCGACATAATATTGTAACATATAGATGATCATGACCATTATAATGTCAGGTAATCTTTTGACCAAGAACATTAGAAATTTCCTTGTTTTGCCTGTGATGTGACATTTTATATTTGTCTCTATGGTAAGTTGTTAATTCCCCAAAAGGATTTTAAGCAGGGAATCCTAATTGACATACTTACTCATAAAAAGAAATCAAGCTGTAAGCAAGTAAGGCTTTACATAACCGAAGCATGCCGATTTAGCTGGACTCAGGAACTGAGCTGAGTCGTGCGTTAGTGTATCACGTCGTGCAAACCATATTTAATATTTGTGCACAACAAAACAAACCGCGGTAGCCTAGTGGTTTGGGTAATGAACTGCTGAGACGAGGTCTCGGGTTCGATCCCATGTTACCATGGTAACCATCGAAAGTTATGTGTGTATTTATCGTAGGTTTATAAGTGCCCGGTTAATGGCAATAGGCTCGCCGCCTATTACATTGGGACCTAAACATAAACTGGCGAAATGTGGGTTTTAGCACCTCTGCCTACCCCTTCGGGGATATAGGCGTGAGTTTATGTTATGTTAATTTTGTGCAAATTAGCTGCACGAAATTTCTTAAATTCGAGTAATTGGGTACTTGAACACCACTGTATTGCCTATATGGACTGAGCACGTAAACCTCAGACCTTCGTTATTTTATAAAAGCTGAAAGTTTGTCAGCGCATGCTTCCAACCCAGGTGCGAACGATGGCCCATTATGAAGTTTGGGTCATCGTGGCTTTGTCAGATAAACGGTACTAAAGGGTAGCGAGCGCAAGGCAGTGGGTGCGAGTGAGACGGCAAGTCAGGTCTATTGCGACCCTTCACTGCGCATATTTTGGAATTATAAAATTGGAATTCTAATTTCAATTTTACGTCTATTGCGATCCCTTATTGCGCATGTATTGGAATTATAATTCCAATACATGGTCAGTGAAGGATCGTAATAGACCTGACTCGCCGTCTTACTCGCACCCACTGCCTTGCGATCGCTCCTACAGTTACCCTTTAGCACAAAGCCAGGATGACCCGAACTTCATAATGGGCCATCATTCTTACCTGTGTTGGGAGCATGCGCTGGCAAACTTTCAGCTTTTATAAAATAACGAAGGTCTGGGGTTCACGGGCTCTTGCTCTAATAGATATGAAAATAGAATTAACAGGCTTCGTACAAGGATTCTGCTTGTACTGAGTTTAACCTATGTTATATACACGCCTATTACATTTGCGCAATGTTACGGCTTCAGATAAATAATCTTATTACCTATACTTACCTACCTACGTATACCAAGACGAATACCCATTGTAGTCTATACTAGAAACTGGGTTCCATTTCAAAAAATAGATTTATATTTTTATTCTTAGGTTCTTCTAGAACGATGCAGAATGCAGACCAGCCTAATTACATACCTACCTGCTGATTGACGGACGATACTCTGGTGCAGGTATTCGGTTCTCACCTTGCAAAGTTAAGCAATCCTACTCTAGCCAGGCCAGTATTACCACTCATCTTGGGTGACCATTCCTAACAGATTGAGTGCCTCGGTGAGCACGTTAAGACGTTGTCCTGGCGGCCATGCGAACATAGTTATAGTTTAAGCCGTAAAATATCCGACAACTAGTCGCTCACTGTGATATCGCGTGTGTAGTCTGTAGAGGTCACATGGCAGTCGCTTCACGGAAAATAATGTAAGTTTGGCCGCTTCATACCCAGGTAATTAGTTACACTATAAAGTCAAACCAACCTGAGTTGATATCTATAAATTATCAATAGCTATCTATAGTTCGCGATAAGTTGATATGGCAATCGGGGAAGTTTCACCCCTCCACATCTCATCTTATACCAGCTATAGGTATCCATATACCTACATACCTATGACCGATAAAAAGGTAATGACAAAGGAACTGTATCTTTCAGATAAGTAGGTAACTACCTAACCCTTATATTATGTTTAAACGAGCTAAAGAAATAAAATATGCGATAACAATAGCAACTTACTTGTATAATTAACGTTATTAAGAAAGTATCCAGTATTTATGGAATAAATATAGGTATGCACTACAGTGAGTAGATCTGACAGCCAAAGTGGCAAAGTCTGGTAGGTATCGGACTTTAGTATGATGAAATCATATTAGATAGGTATGAAAATAGTGCCAGCGCAGCGTTACTTAGTACACAAACTTGTAACTTTGCTAACTAAAGCTGATGCATTTCCTCGACGAGTGCATCGTCGTTGACGAGCCTCGGGGCTCATCTCTTCATCGTCTCCAGCGCTTCAAGATGACATTTAGCTGAGGAGAGCCGTACCGTACACCGCTGTAACAGTCACCTTTTTGGAGTCATATAATTTTTACGGGACATTTTAAATTCCATCAACTTCTGGCTATCTTACTACCTTATAAGGCAAATACCTACCTAGGTAGGGTAGTAGTAAGTACATAGAACTACACAATCCTGTCCTGTCTGAGTCTTGTCAATCAACTATAGGTACTTACTCACATATGGATTGTCTGTGATATGACTACCGATACCGCCGACTTCGTGCTATCATGGGGATACGAACTCGAGGTTAAAGGTACGCTTCTAAAGGTATCTTTTATAGATGCCTTTTTTACCCGACTGCGCAACGCAAAGGAGTGGTAATGTGTTTAACAGCCTATGTATGTATGTTTGTATGTTCCTTTGAAGCACTATACAGACCAAACGCCTGGGCCGATTTTCATGATTCACACGTCAATCGATTCCTCTTAGTCCGGCGAGTGTCACTAAAGACATGACGTCAGTGAAAATTCAATATGGCGAGTACTGGCCGCCATAAATTGTGAAAATTAAAAAAATTAAAATCAGCAAATTATGTCAAGTGGGGTATCGTTGAATAGGTATTTAAAAATCATTTTTAGTTTCCTTTCAAAATTTTTCGATTCCATTGACCATTTAGGATCTATAGCGATTTAAAGTTGCGTAACAACAATTCATAGGTTTTTATTGGACAGTAGAAAGGCCAATCGGGTAAATAGCTGGCTAAGACACTTATAACTAAAAAGTATAAAATAAAAAAATATAATTTAGAAATTAAAAAACCCGACTACGTAAAAAACTAAAAAGATAAAAAACAAGCACTCAGATGTCCGGTGGTCTAGAAACATAACAACTTAACAGTCGGGATCCATTGAAAAATAAGATTGGCTGTTGAATAGTGGATCCCGACTGTTAAGTTGTTATGTTTCTAGACCACCGGACATCTGAGTGCTTGTTTTTTATCTTTTTAGTTTTATACGCAGTCGGGTTTTTTAATTTCTAAATTATTTTTCATGCGGAAATCCTTATCGATATTCGATACCTACAACTCAGACTAAAGAATTCTTTAGTCTGAGACCTACAAATAAATAGACCCTGCAACTGAAGCGTTTGTTTGTAAACTTAAAAGCAGCAACACCTTTTCAGTAAGTGCCTATCCAGAAAAGGCGAATTCGCCGCGAAACGTTTTGCGCAAAATCATTCACGCGTTGTTGAGTTATTAGGTACCAATACATCGCATTCACAAGCATAGCGCGAGAACAAAATACGGTCCGCGTAAATCGCGTGCACTACGCTAGACACTCGACTCGCGCGTGGCTCACGCGAGTCGTGATTCTAGGGAGGGCTTGTTGCGCCCAGTTAAATGGTTAAAGGGCGAACTCCAGAGCGAGAGCACACGTGTATCCAGGGAAATGGAGCGCCAAAATTTATATATTTATACGGAATGTTTCGTATGATGACTAAAATGTTCACGCGTAGCAACGGTCGAACGTGATACGCCAACCGCACAAGAGAATCGCGGCGAATTCGCCCTTCTGGACAAGTTAAAAAATTAAAAGTTTTAATTTTTTGGATTGGATGGAACCCTAGTCCATGTCACATGTGCCTTGTAGCATTACTTATCTTCCAGTGGAAGTACCATCATTATCGGCTTAGTTGTTCTAACCTAATTCAAACGACAGGAGACATGAATTTTAATTTCGCTTTTGATATACCTACGTGAATCTATTATAAAAAATATAAACATCCTCCTTTTTCATAATTGAAAATTGAAAACAGAAAACCTCCTTTTTCGAACCGCTTAAAAAATTCTACCCCCGATTGTAGGTAAAGTACCTTGGTAAGTACCTACCTATCAGGCAGGTACCTACACTTATCGCATTATTATTATTAATTAGCAAAGACTGCTGCAAATTATTATTTCATTCGTCAAATTTGTTTAGATAAGATTGCCTAGGAAAAGATTACTTCTAGTAAAAAATATGTACCAAGTGTAGATTACTACTAGCAAGCGCTTTAATTCTGCGACGGTTGCTATCGATTTTCACATAGTCCGTCTAGTAAAAAAGGGATTCATTCATAGTCATTGTTAGGCTCACCACCTATTATATTGGGACCTAAACACAAACTGGTGAAATGTGGGTGCTAGCACCTCTGCCTACCCCTTCGGGGATATAGGCGTGAGTTTATATTATATGTATGTATGTAAATTATCCTAATATTTTGTTACCAAATTCAAATTACTTTGATTTACGCTATTCAAACCGATCAAATATATATTATAATCTTAAAAATGAAGCTATTCTAAAATATTGAATTCCAAAATTAGGTATAAAAACGTAACTAAAATAACACTGTGGTGTCAGAGTTCTCTATGTTTATCAGTCTGCGTTATCTAATAGCTTCATGGTCTGTACCTATCAATTTCATTGTATTTTTTTCGTAGGCTGAGTTATATAGGTACCTATAACGCGTGCGCTATAAGTAGAGATTTGGGCTCTCCGCCTACTTCCCCCTGCATGGCCCTCAGTCGCCCGTGATGTACTGTTCGCAAAAAAATAGGTAGACAGGTAGGTAACGTCTCGGGCGGAAGCTTGTTTACGATAATTTTTTGTGCGCTGTACAAACACGCGCCGGTGACGTCTAGCGGTCAGGTCTCAACTTATAGCGCACTTGTAGTATAGACGGCAGAATTATATGGCCAAACCATTTTTTAGGGAATCGTTGACACAAAAGAAGAAGACAAAAACTGTATTAAAAGGGAGAGTTGCATTGCAAATAATGAATTTAGATTCTGATTTTAGAATACATTTCGCATGGACGGACGATGTCCTGAAAAATGTAGACTGGATGCCCAAGTCGAAGGAGCGGGTGCTATGGCGTAGGTACATTAGGCCTATGAAAAAAGGCCTTGCTTTAATTATGAGAATTTTTATTTTTAGAGTCAAGAGTTAAGAGTTGTATTTCATTCGCTGTTAAAAAAGCTGTGTAATAAAATCAGTAAAATTTATATTGCGGGACTATGAATACGACCTCATCGTACCTACGCAGAATCAACAGCGTTCCAATCTACGATCGAGCATATAGCTACATGCTCGTAGTTTATTATACAAAGTATATTTATTTACATTATGAAGAGAAGATAATACAGTTTTGTTGGTAAAATGGTGTCGTGTAAGGTGTGAATTGTGTTATGTGGGTTTAGAAGTTTATTCAACCAATTTATACGTATGCACTGTAAAAAATGTTATACCTAACCAGTATGCCATTGTGAGCCGACGAGATGGTGTGTTTTATCTGAAAAGGAATGGCAGTTAGGCCATATTGACATTACGGTCGCAAAAATGTCAAAGTTCATCCGTACACCCGTGTCTGGGATGTGTTTTATTGCAAAAAGAACTTAATTTAGTATAAAAGATGTACCTATTATAATGTTATGTGAAAACTCATCCCCCTTGACGCTACAAGGTAATTATTTGAAAGTGATATTGGTATCTATAATGTATTACCACCTTGTTTATTTGTGAAAATAAAAAAGATAAACGCTTCGTCTTGCACTTTCTTTATAACTGTATGCTATAATTAGAAGTACCTATGCATGACTAGCACATTCGATTTTATTCAAGTGTTTTTAAGTTATTTTTCTTTATCACTTAACAATAACACCTTGCGACGTTATTCGTATTTTTGGCTAAGAAAGAACTTAAGTAATCACTGTAAGTACCTACATAATATATGTTTCAGCAAACATTAATTAGCTTACATATATTATCAATTATAGTACTTGTACTACTGTGGTGCTTGATTCTAATAAGAACAAGTTACTCTAGTACATCATTGTAATGTGTAATGGCATATTGGTGAGTACAGTCTAAAGGCAGGCGAAAAATATTCCATTTTTCGCCTGCCTATAATATATTTATGTTACATGTGCATATTTGTTACAATTTTGATTGTATACATAAATATTATTTTCTGTAAAAAATGTATTCGTATCAAATTCTGGCACTTATGTAAAAATGTAAAATCAACAATTACATTAAAATAAATTTTGTAGTCATTATTACAATCTATTTTTTATGTTTGTAGTGGATTTATTATATTTCTATCTCCTTTATTTCACTTATGATTAATGTTGATGAGGATTCCAAGACAATTTTCCCCTTGGACTTCCCGAGTGTCATTACTCATGGTGTACATGGGTCAGCACATGAGTTATCATAGTATATAAGTGTTACAGTATTGAGAATGAGGATGAGATTAGTCCCAAAAAAAAAGCTGCAACTAGGTCTTGGAATAATTGAATTTCAGCAGAGCCATCCTTAAAGAAATTTTGGCCTGCTATCATGGTATGGTTATGGTTTGAACCTTGCTGTTTTATAAGTATTTAGAACTTGGTGACAATATTTCATGATACAATTGGTATCAATCAATAAAAAATATTGATGTTATGAAGTGTCCCGTCAATCAAATAACCCATTGGTCTCGGATGATTTGACATTGTAAAAAGGACTTACTAAAAACGTCTTTTAAAATTAAGTAGTAAGTTACTAGAATTTTTTGCTGATCCCAAGATATATCGTTGGTAAAAAAAAAGTTACTAGAATGATAGAAGTATTATCATATAAAGTTTCATACCTGAATCTCAAATCATCCAAAAACAATTAGTTTTGGTTTCCAATTAAATAGATTGTAATTCGATCCCCTCCCCCCTTTTTTATCGTGCGATCGGGGGTGGTTATGTCTGAATGGAACCAACTGAAACCGTATGCCATCTCGAGTCTGAATTACCAGGGTGTTAGGCCTATTCCTCGCACCCCAGTTCGGGTCATCTACGGTTTCAAATTAAGTATAAAAAATTTGTTGTTGTGATTTTTGCCAACTCGGAACATATTACATTCATTTTACAGCATTGTTATGAAACATAACTCCCTGGAAAAAGGAGCTTTTACTGTATTTACTAATGCTCATTGTACTATTCAACAATATAAATATTTTGTAAATGTATATCAGTTTCTTAATCTCTTTGTTTCAGGTATGTTTAATCACTCCAAAAATATAAATTGAAGTGCCAGTATGCTGATCAAAGAGTATAGAATCCCTCTACCTCTTACGGTAGAGGAGTACAGGATTGCACAGCTGTATATGATAGCTAAGAAAAGTAGAGAAGAAAGTTCGGGTGAAGGAAGTGGAGTAGAAATTCTTGTTAATGAGCCATATGATGATGGCCCTGGTGGACAAGGTCAGTACACTCAAAAAATCTACCATGTTGGAAGTCATTTACCAGGTTGGTTTAAAAGCTTACTTCCCAAATCTGCCTTAACAGTATCTGAAGAAGCTTGGAATGCTTATCCTTATACTAAAACTAGGTACACTTGTCCATTTGTTGAAAAGTTTTCATTAGAAATAGAAACTTATTATTATGCTGACAATGGCCACCAAGAAAATGTCTTCAATCTAACTGGAAGTGATTTAAAGAGTAGAATAATTGATGTTATTGATGTTTGCAAAGACCAGCTGTATGGTGCTGATTACATAAAAGAGGAAGATCCAAAATTATTTGTATCACAAAAATGTAATAGAGGTCCTCTATCTGATAGTTGGCTTGATGAGTATTGGCAGGAAGTACAGGGCAAAACTCAACCACTACCTAATGGAAAATCTCTAATGTGCGCCTATAAACTCTGTAGGGTAGAATTCAGATATTGGGGCATGCAAACTAAGTTAGAAAAATTTATCCATGATGTTGCTTTACGAAAAACGATGTTAAGGGCTCATCGGCAAGCTTGGGCATGGCAGGATGAATGGTATGGTCTTACAATGGAAGATATTCGAGAAATAGAAAAGCAGACTCAATTAGCTTTGCAAAAAAAGATGGCAGGCGATACAAGTGATGAACTAGACGTATCTGAAGAAAATTCTAAATCGCTTGCAGCTACAATGAGTAGCTTAGAAAAAAATGAAGAAGTACCAACGCCTTTAGTCACAAAGAAAAACACGGATAAAAGAGTACAAAAACATTTGACTCCAGAGGGTACACCGCCTTTAGAACATAAAACCTCTTCTAAGACAAATCTTAGATCTTCATCCTCAGGTTCCATCAAGAGCTTGCAAGCACACGCAGCTAATTGGAGGATGGAGACTCTTGTCAGAGAGTCAGAGACAGAGACCGGTTCAGAAGACGAATTTTACGATTGTGAGACCACATTTAACAAATGGTCTTCAATGTGCTCTCTTGATGAAGGTGACATTGATATTTCACCTACCCCGGGCGATCAGTGCCAAGAGGATAGTATATTTAATCCTAGTTTCTTAAAAAGAGTTACCTCGGAAAGAGGCTCGCGAAGGATACCAAATTTACAGAGCCACCATAGTATTGATGGATGTCCTGAAACTCCTGTTCATAGCTCTTGTCCCACTACCGTTTTGATATTAGTATTTCATGCTGGTAGTGTCCTTGATGCAAATGTTGACATGACGGCAAAAAAATCGGATGTTACCACTTTCAAAGGAGCTTTTGAATCCGTGATGCGCCAACACTATCCAACACTTATAGGGCACATTACAATAAAATTAGTTTCATGTCCATCCATATGCACAGAAGCTCTTGGAGTTTTATCAACTTTAAGCCCTTACAGTTTTGACTGTTCACCTTCAACTATTGAAACACCTTCTTTAACCAATGATCTAATACCTATTGGTGCTATACCTTTAATCGCGACTACGTCGCCTGATTATCCAGAATCGGTCACGAAAACAATTAATTCGGCTAATACTGTTTATAATGAATTTATAAAATCTGAAGATGGAAAAGGATTTAATGGGCAAGTCTGTGTAGTCGGTGATAGCATGGGGTCAGTTTTAGCGTACGACGCTCTCGTTCGAACGTTACAATATCAATCACGACATGATAGTGAAAATAGCATATTGGACACAGAAATCACTATTCCAAATGATCCACTAGAATCTCATTATTTAAACAAGTCGCATTTACAAGCTCCAACGCCAAGAAGACGATCATCCTCTACAAGCGAAAACCATGTAAAATTTGAATTTGAAGTAAGCGATTTTTTCACTTTTGGCAGTCCATTGTCCCTTATTTTAGCTTCAAGAAAAATTTCAGACGATAAAGCCCGTGACATCACGAAACCACCCGTGCAACAAGTGTACAATTTATTTCATCCAACAGACCCTGTTGGATCCAGATTAGAACCATTATTATCAGCACGATTCACAAATTTACCACCTATAAATGTTGCCAGGTATACAAAATATCCGTTAGGTAATGGTCAACCATATCATCTCCTGGAACTAATACAGAGTCATCCGCAACTTTTTGGAGATCAATTACAAATGCCGGCAACTCCTATTCTGAGAAGACTTTCCGAAGCATCAGTACAAAGTACAGTTAGTGGGTTAGTCGATAACATTCCTTTAATAACAATGAACGCTTTGCAACAAAAATGGTGGGGGTCTAAAAGACTCGATTATGCCTTGTACTGTCCAGAGGGACTGACAAATTTTCCTACTAATGCATTACCTCACTTATTCCATGCCAGTTATTGGGAAAGTTCTGATGTAATAGCTTTCATATTAAGACAAATAGGACATTTCGACCTGGCCTTATATGGACACTCTGATGATAAAGAGTGCCCTATGTTTAAACCTGGACAGGAAAGAGAAAAGTGGATGAGAAAAAGAACTTCAGTTAAACTTAAAAATGTAGCTGCAAATCATAGAGCTAATGACGTTGTTGTCAAAGAAGGATGTCCGCAAACATTTATTGCTCGGTTCATGTACGGACCATTGGATATGATCACTTTAACTGGTGAAAAAGTCGACATTTATATGATGAAAGATCCTCCAGCAGGCGAATGGACTATACTGTCCACAGTAGTAACCGATAAAACTGGAAGAATTTCATATACATTAACGGAACGACAAAGTTTAGGTTGTGGTATTTTTCCAGTTAGACTTGTTGTTCGAGGCGACCATACCAGTTGTAATTTCCACCTTGCGGTTGTGCCACCTCAAACGGAGTGCATCGTTTTCAGTATTGATGGATCCTTTACTGCTAGTGTTTCGGTTACCGGTAGAGACCCTAAAGTACGAGCGGGCGCCGTTGATGTCGTGCGTTTCTGGCAAGATCTTGGATACCTTATTCTGTATATAACAGGAAGACCTGATATGCAGCAAAGAAAAGTTATATCCTGGCTGGCTGAACATAACTTTCCGCATGGCTTGGTTTTCTTTTCAGATGGATTCTCAACAGATCCATTAGGACATAAGTCAGCTCATTTAAATAATCTTATAAATGAGCATGGCATCATTTTGCACTCCGCATACGGATCGGGAAAAGATATAAATGTGTATCATAATTGCGGTTTAGGTCCAAGGCAAATATATGCTATTGGCCGTATAAGTAAGAAGTACTTCAACATGGCGACTACTTTAAATGATGGCTACGCTTCTCATTTAGCTGATTTAAAACAACCTGGCGCTTCCAGACCTGCTAGGGGAAACGCTCGTCTGTTGGTACCAAGGCGACTGCTAGCTCCTGTTTGTGGCCCGTCCACAACACGGAATCGTCGTTAATTGGAATCCTATCTTATGGCTACTTTTTGTAATCCTTTATACGCTTCATATCTTCCTGGGATTAGAAGGAGTTGTACAATTGATTGTCGTATGTAAAATGTCTTGTAGTCTAGGTTCTTTTGATCTAAGTATATAGCTATTGTTTAGGCAAACTCAATTTATATGCACATAGCTTTATTGTCAGATTTTCATTAGTTTTTTTTAAATTATGGAATAGAGATTTGATCTAAAGATTGAATATAAGTTATATGTGGCAGAGAAACCTATCTGCGGATAGCCTTGGTGTGTTCCATCACCTTAACTGTGAAAAAAAACTTGTTTTAATGTAGATGGTGGTGGTCAGATAGTGCAAATAATTTATAAAGCTGATTGTGCGGCGATTTAATGTTGGAGGATGAAAATCTCTAAATAGAATTCCACTTGCAAGCTGTTGTAGTTTATCCGCCGTGAGAAGATTAGGTATGCTTGCAATTGTTATTTTGCTGCTGGCGATGACGAAACAGTTCCCAATGTAGTTATAATTTTTCGACTTGTCGGTCTCTGGACTCAAAACTGCTTGAGTCTTTTTAACTTCAATAGGTATACATTTGATAAGAAATTGATAATGTATATTAAAATAGAAACAACGTGATAACAGAAAATTTTATTCCTTCATTCATAGGACTTACATATTTTTTAAGTTAGTCACAAATTGTTTGTATTCTTAAGTACACACTCTTAATGTACATAGATTAAGACGTTGCAACTTTGTTACATGTTACCTACGTGATATTGCTGTATCTTGTTATTTATTTGTATGTGGCACAGTTTTGAAGTAAAAATGTATACATAATAATCTGACTACACTGTTAGTTATACTGTTATTGTCAGAGTAATTTATGATAAACATTGTGTGCAACACCGGCCATGTGGTGTGGGATCGAAATGAACGGTAGCTGTAGGCGCCAGATAGGTAACAAGTGGTACCACAAAGGTAAATGTCAAATATAATTTCTATTGTTTAAAATTTTGATGGGATTTTTAATTTTTGAGAGGTGCGGGGAGTAATACCGACTCGTCGACGGTGTAATACAATCTCGCTCTCGGATCGGCACTGATTGTAATTGCAATAATAATGTACCTATTTTAGTCACAGGGGAATCTCATATATCTTTAGAAAATATTTTTTTTTAATTGACGTAGTAAAACTATTTTAGAATTGATATTCTATTTATCTAAGTCTGGGTCTGGTCAAAGTTGATTTTAGTAAATATTGTTATGTTATGATAGTTTGGACGTTAATGCTATAATTATAACTCGTATGTAATGTGCTTAAATTTTATGGAAATAAGACATTAAATTAATTAAATTTTGTATTACACGAGATCTAATATTTTGTATCACTTCCAGGCCAAGCTAATGTGCCAGTTGTAAATAACTGTGTAGCTTAATAAATATCACATGATCATCTAATTGCGTAATATTTTACCAAAAATATTTATAAAAATAAATTACTTACAAATAGGTGAAAAATAAAAATGGTAATATGGTTGTTCAAATTGATAATTGAAATTATATACCTATTGTTGATATTAAAAACGGATAATAAAATTTATTTTTCTAGCTCACCATTTGAGTTCTTAATGAACATAAATAAGTAAGTAAATTATATTAATTGAATTATTATATTAAAATATAAATGTAATACAATACAATGTACAATCTTGTATGGACATTCCAGTTTGAGAGATTTTCTATTGTTATGAAGATTTATGAAACTACTCGTATTTATTTACTTATTAATATAATGTAAACATAAAATATTTATAATATTTCCTATCCACTGATATATTTATTTCTTTTAAGATTCCATATATTATTATGTGTAAAGCCTTGTGTTTTATAAATTATATTGTATGTGTATAACATCAGCACTACTAGGGTAAAACTAAATGATTACTCACTTGTGTAATTTCAAAATAAATTTATATTTAGTCAGTATATAATATACAAAAATGTAATATGTGCTAGTAAAAAGTATAAATCTTAAGTCTATGTATGGCATTATAATCTCAAAAGCAATATCTAGGTACATACCGCACCTAAATGGAATTTTATGCAATAAAACAAGGCTAAGTAATAAGTAATCTGGTTCAATAATTTTTAAAGATGTATTTTTCTTAGCCTTTATAGTTAATCAATTCGCGTCACATAACTACCTGTTTACTTAGTATAAGAATTTTACCTCATAAAATTATTTGCGTGGTGATAAGTTAGTATTGGATGTAAGTGCAACATGTAGTTAGTACCTACACTGACTTGTACGGCTTCACGCGAGCGAGGCCGACCATTCCCTGCGAATCTAAAATTAGCCATTTGGTATAAAATCGAAGCCCCGAGCGTCTTTGTAATATGGAGATGAGTAGGGTATCGTATTATGTGATGTTTATGATCTAAATTCTATAAACGTTGTACCTACGCACGCTTCCCGTGGTAGGTACAATATGTACCTAGAGCAATGAAATTAAACGTAAAATCGCGTATCGATAATATCTAGCTATATTCAACCAACAATAGATATTCTTTGCCTGCAGACGTGATATTACAGAGCGATACATAGGTAGGTATTTGTTTCCATGCTAGGTTTGAAGAATAATAAATGTTCTATAGGAGGGTCTCGTGACTAGAGATTGCAATCCAGCGAAGTAGGATCCCGCTATCCAGCATGATTTTAGACCCTGAGGGATCCCTCAATATCTTGCGTATCCGCAACCAGAAGTGACTGATTATTTTATTATTTTATACTTCTAAATTCTAATGTAACGTACAATTAATTGTTAATGAGCCTCTTGGCTCGTCTTTCAATAGACTTCAGCGCTTGAAGATGGTGTTTAGCTGAGCCGTTACGAAGGTGCGAACAGTACTCCATGCACGAGCAAACTTGCGTTTGATATAAATTGAGAGCTGTGCCGGTGTGAAATACTGTCGCATCTTAAACAAAATAACTTTTTAGCAGCTACTTGAGCCTTCGCCTCGACGTATAGGCCAAAATTAAGAGCAGAAGTAAGCGATACGCTCATACGCCAAGATAATCACGAAAACCGATAAAAACGAAATAGATAGATAACGAAGTCAATTCAGCAAAAATCCCGCGGGATTGCAATCCCTACTCGTGACTAAGTCGTTACCGAGTAGATTGCTAGGTTGAGCAGTATTAGCCGGATCACTCTTGGCATGTAAATACATAGTCCCCTCCATGCCTCGGAGACCACTTTAATTTGTGGCATTATGGGTATTTAAAGCCCGAAAAGTCCGTCAACTGTTTACCTACAGAACTTCGATACCGCTAATGGGTGTGGAGGTGGTAGTCTGCAGAAAATATATAGAAGTTTGATCGCTTCGTTCAGACTGAAAGACAACTGAGTTGAGAAAAGGCTCGGAGAATGATGACTTATAATAAACCTATACAAAATTGAAGCACTTACTAGCAATATTTTTACGATAGGGTACCTACTAAAATGGTTATTAATAAAAACTGTACAAGCACTCAGCATCGGCGTCATGGAATATTTATACATTGTTAAAGTTGCAAAGTATGAATTAGGTAATTGTGTTACAATGTCGGTGGACTGCTACCTTCCTATATTCAGGTCAGCTGTTCCAGTTTTACGTTTCATTGATCAGCTATATTTATCGGTTATACTCCCTACATTGCCTGTACCTATGTATTTTTTTAAATTCTTGCCTTAATGAGCATTTAAAATCTTCTCTATTGATTATGTTTTTGAATGTTAGGACATTTTTTATGCCTCATAAGAGCCTATAAGAGGTACCTAATCGAAACTATTAGTAGTCTACCATCTCTTCGAAATATTACGATTCGTCTGTTCTCTCAACAATTTGTAAAAGATCGAAGCCACAATTTGGTAATTTGTCCCGTGCATACGCTCACGTAAGTCAGTACCTATGGTATTCAGTGTAGAGGTAGGTATTATAGGTATTTGGGTCAGTTTAATTAAGGTGCAAAATGGAATACATTCATTATAGCATGTTATAATATTTCTATACCTATTATTTATCGGATATAGATCAGGTATTAGTTAGGTATAGCTTGAGGCAAAAATCTTGAACAAACGTGAAAATCTAAATTCGCGCATGTGTACCTAGGTATGTACCGAAAAAATCAATAAAAAGACTGATCAACAAGTGAAATGAACCCTTTGAGCCCGTATTAGTTTTAAATAAATATGATTGGTTAATTGACGCATCTCCGCTGTCGTCGCTTCGCGCTTACCACCAGAGATTAAATAATTTGCTCTGCGCAAGATTTTTGCCCCTAAGTATGACCAATTCAATCAGTATTTTGAATTGAACATGTAACACACAGAATTTCTATAAGTGAAAACTGAAATGGTGATTAACCTCTTTAATTTTTAAACGACTTCAAAAGGAGGTTCAAATTATGGCGTAAAGTTATACAAATTAACCCTTTAAGTAGGCATCTGTTATTATCCAGTTGTGGCAGTTGTTTAATTGAAACAAGTCACAATGATGACGCGAGGGTTATTTACTGCCAACGACAAAATATGCTAAACTTTCAAGTAAATAGGTACGTCAAACCTTTTTTTTTTCGTATGGTAATCCTCATCAGTCGCGACTCTTAACAACTAAAACCGCACGCCGCGCCGTCTAGGGTCTTCTCCGCATTCGAGATGGCCCCCTCGGGTTTGGGATGCACGGTGTTCCCGTCATGCCCCGGAATAAGGGGGGAACGGAGGTCGTTAGACCTGCGACGCCTGCGGCGTCTGCACCCGTCGCACTCCGGGAGAGCTCTGTGCAGCCTCTCCCGGAATATTTTACATTGGACTACTACGTATCTAGGTACCTTATTTAGTTACATAATCCTCAGAGGACATAGTTATGTCATATGTTGTTTAGAATATGTTAAGCTAATTTTGTCGTTGACTGTAACATACATTACGTACCTATGCTAAGGACAGTGTTGTGTTAGTGTTGTGTTAAATGTTATAAAATAAAGTAACTATCTATAAATGTAAAGAACCAGGTTGTTATTATCCAAATAAACGTTTATCGTATAATGATAATAACACTAATGGTTTATTTAACAGATCTCGATTGAGTAGGAGACAGGAATTGTTTACCTAATGGTCTCTTCACACCAGGGATTGTAAGCACTGTGCTATGACATTCTTGGAGTATTCATCTATAAATGTACAAAAATTCAAATATAAAAGTTTTTATTACCTACTTTTATTTGCCTGGGCCCTCAGTATTAATGCAGTGTAATTAATATGATAAGTAACAATTATTTATGTGTATTTGGTCTCTCTAAACCTATGCAGTTAGGAACTGAATTTAAATGTTATATTTACCTGTTATATATAATTTATTTCTCCTTACATTTTTCTAGCTTAAAATACTTTTATGATGTATACTTTAGTGTGTGGGAAAATAAATTATTGTTGTTGGCAATGGTTGTTAATTTTTTATTACAATGTACCAACGTGATAAATAAATTGCTGATCACGGGCTCTTGGTCTAATGGGTGAAACAAGTCCATTGGGTCGTGTGAGAAAACTTTGAGAGGCCGAAATCAATCTCCTACAAGGTTTTCAATGGGCCGCACCGGCTGTAACGACGATAATAATAATAAATAATAAATATTCTACGACATTCTACACATCGCTCCCTAGACCCAAAGTAAGCTTAGTTTAACTAGCTTGTGTTATGGGTTCTAGAATGCTGATAAACATACTTATATACTTTTTTTTGTAAATACATACTTATTATACATAGAAACACCCAGACCAATGCAAATTGACATATTCATGCATACAAATATTTGCACTTAGCGGGAATCGAACCCGAATCGATACATAACTATATGCCGTAGTGTAGTGCCCAGTGTAGATACAAAATGTATACGTAATGTATATACAATTGTAAAATAGTAGGTATAAAATGAAAGAGTGACTTGCAAAACAATAAAACAAGTATATGTATACATAAGAAAGTTTATTTACATTTAATTTTTACACCCACATAGGAGTTAACGACTTTACTACGTATAAAAGTGGAGATAACACTAAATTAAAATGTGTTGTACTGTGAAATAATATTTAAAACAATACTTTTAGATCAACACATTTAGCAGTGTATATAAAAATACACTTACTACAAAGACCGAATACTTTAAAAGACTTCTCTATGCTTTTTATAACACGAAATAATAATTTTAAGTGTGGACAGATTAACATATTTTGCAGCGTTGCGTGTCAAAGTTAATGTGATCACTCAATTTGCCACCTGTACGCGTAAACAACATAGGTACCTACCTAGATTACGCGTACATTGTAACGCTTAGTCCGTACAGGGCTTAATGCTTTTCAGCTTACAAGCGTGCCTGCCTACTACACAATACATATATATATATATATATAATTTCTTTATACGCGCTACTAAAAAGTTAATTTGTAACCAGACTCAAAATACATTGCGTTTTACCGTCATCCATTATTGCCTGTCATCCTGAATTTCGAAGTTAAAAATAGCGATGAACTGTAGCCCT
Source organism: Lithosia quadra (assembly GCA_963576445.1). Classification (NCBI taxonomy): domain Eukaryota; kingdom Metazoa; phylum Arthropoda; class Insecta; order Lepidoptera; family Erebidae; genus Lithosia; species Lithosia quadra. Next base: position 10,915,169 of record OY754880.1, on the reverse strand, counting down.
AAAGTACCGAAACGCGACCCACGGTAGTGCGGAAGTGCGCCACATCGATACCCATGATTTCGAATGTTTTCCACCGCGAAGCACGGGAGTGTGAAAGTATTCCATATCTATTTTGAAAAAAAAAAAACAAGATTCCAACTTTTGTAGGTTAGGTTAGGTTAGAACTCTGACTACAACAACGCACGAGCCGAGCGAGCGAAGCGAGCGTGCCGCGGCGGCGGCCGGCGAAGTGCCACATCCAAATTATACTTTCACGTGCTTCGTGGTGGAGAGCATTCGAAATTATGGGTATCGGATGTGGCGCACTTTCGCACTACCGTGAGTCGCGTTTCGGTACTTTAGGGCTACAGTTCATCGCTATTTTAAACTTCGAAATGACAGTCTACATTATTCGAAAAAATTAAAGGCTTGTTACTGCTAGCATGATATTATGGTTATGTTACTAGGTATAAACTATAATAAAAAGAGTAAGAAAAACCGACTTGTTTTGAATGCAATGTTGAAATATTATCATTAATTTTTGATTTGGCAACTATTATAATATATCTCAAAAAAGGAAAGGTGAATCTATCACCAAATGACAAACATATTGATTAAGAATATTTTCTTTTTCTTTGCCACATTGACTACATTAACAAAATGCCAAACTCAAAACATCATTAATCAAAAAAATAATTTGCTCGTTGTGTTTTTGAGGTAGTCAATAAAAAATAATATTAATTTTGAGCTAAGTAAGTCTATAATACATATAGATTTAGATCAGAAAAAGAGGGCATGCAGGATGGCGGGACTTGAACCCGCAACCAGTTACTAGCTTTAAAATTTCATTGAAGTACATAGTTAGTTTATAATAATAATTATAGTTTATAATAAACTATAATTATTAACCGTATGTTCACTTTAAAAAACCTTATACCTTATTCGATCTAAAAGTAAATATTTTACGCGTCTATATTTCTTAATGATTCGCGAAATTAACAAATTTAAAATGTATTAAAAAGAAATTTATAGTTTTGGTAACATTGTTCACTTAATTTTTACAAATTAAACCAATCAGTTAATTAAAAGGCGCCGCCTTAATTAAAAAGTTAATTAGGGCGATAACATACAAGATATCGAACTAATACTTTTTAAATAAATAATTGTACTACATACTTCAACCTTATATAAAATGTTTCATAATCTTGAGGTTCATGTAATATTATTAAATAAACATTACTGCCACTGAAGAACTAGCCAAAACTGATCAAATAATAAAATTTTGATCATACAAAACGCTTATATACAAATAACATTTGTGAATATAAACATCTATTCACTGGAAACCGAACAATGTACTGAAATTTCTAAACTTTACACTACATTTACACGATGTTTTCTTGACTTGAAAAACAGGAATTTTGAAGTGTTCATTAATTTGTATTGTTTTACTTAAAACTGTAAGTATATATGATAATGTCAAGTTCAGATCTTGTTGTACTTTGATCATTTTAAAAGTCACGAATACAACTAAATTAATTACAATCCAAAAATGGGTACAAAACTAGGTATCAACGCCCCGTGGTTTTCGCCGCTTAATTTTTTGTTATAAAAGTGTATGCATAAAAATATTTGTTTAGAAAAAAAACCCTTGTACTAACATTCAAGGTGTTTATCAAACCGAGTTCATTTATTTCATATTTATTATAAGATACCTACCAACATCCGTAACATAGATAAATATACTAACGTAAAAGTCGTTGTGTTACTTTAGATCAAGGTGCAAATTGCAATGAAGAAATTGAATATTTAAAAAAATGTCCAAACATATTTGATTTAAAACATATGAAAATCTGTTAAATGTTTATAATAATAATAAGTACCTATCCAAAAACGTAGTAGGCAGTTCGCAGAAACTAAAAACTGCCTACTACTACTACTAGTACAGTTAACCAGGTATCTCTTAAGTCGCAAGTCTGACACAAAGACGTTAGCCTAAGACCTTGTCGTCATGTTTTTCTATAATTTTTCTATGAAAGATCATTAAATGGATGCCATGTCTGAGTTTTACGTCCGTTGCGTTAGACTTACGCTTAAAGAATGGGGATTACCCTATATCTTAAACATAACAAAAATACTTTATCTAATACATATTCCACATAACAAAAATCTTTAATAGTAGGTATTGACAAAAATAGAGTGTGGTTAATAATTTGATATAAGCTATTTGTGGCGGTAGCTGCCCTATTATGTGCTAAGATAACAGTGGGGTAAACATAATATGTCTGAATAATTTTAAATACAATATAGCACAGAACCACAGAACACACTGCGCAGACAGTACCGCATCATATTATGTTTCTATTTACAGTTTACTTTAAAAAAAAACCTAAATAGAGCCTGTAGACAACGTGACATTCTATTAGTGGAATCGCTTCGAAGCGAATTAAAAAAAATCCGAAATGTATGGGAGCGGCATTGTTTGTCGACCTGACGCGTGTGATAAATAATGTCAGTCTCATACATTTCGATTTATGATAAAGCTTCGAAGCTATTCCACTAGCAGAATAAATTCCGTATGAAAGACGCCGAACACTAAACTTCTAGTTAAACATTCGGTTTTCTGAACTATGCTACTTGGTAAATTCAGACATTTTCACAACAACACACTGATTATGAATACACTTAATTACAGGCATCATACAATAATTTCATTTTAGATTATTACAAAATAGTTCGTTTAAACGTTGGCACATTTACTTGTATTCCTCTTTTTAGTTAGACTAAAGTGAGTCATCACCAGAAAATCAAAATTTCTTAATAATTGACACATAAATAATGGTCATTTCGATATCCCATCGACTAGTAATTTAAGACAGCCTCAAGATAATATTTTCTTTAATGGTTGAATATTTACTACAGTGAACTAAATATTAATGCACTACACAATACCCGGCTTTAGATTTGGCACATCGTAGAAGCCACGTTCACACGGCAATAATTTTTCCATAGCGTATAAGTCACAGAGAATGCGGCATCTCGAAACGATTTTATCAAATACGACACGCAGTGGAGTTTATGTTCATGTTATCTCGTTCACACGACTCGCCCATTCTAGACTCGCTCGCAGACTCGCCCATTGACTCGCACGCACTCACGCCCGTGCCCGCAGTTTCCTTGTGCGTTTCGGTTGTCAAACAAGAGGGCAGTTTTTCAATATCAACCGAGGATTGTATTTCCTCGATTGAAGGTCAACTGATATGGTAAAACACAAATATTACCGTACATTTTTAACTACTTTATTAAGGTATCAAACTGTTAGGTTAGTCAGATATGCGCTATAGAGAATGTTCTACAAAACAGAAGACAGTTGGACCCTCACTCTTCTCAACGATGCGTGCCAAATCAAAAGTAGGACAAGGCCTACTATCATCTCTTATAGCAATATTATTTCAACGTTACTTTATTTTTCATAGTGTGAATCGAACTCCGACAGTCGTATATTTCGTCTTGTAAATTTAACAAAATAAATATTATTTTCTTCGCAGATTCTACGATATGAGATAGTATTAATTTGAACAATACTAGTATGCCACCGGTTCAATTTACACTATGAAAATCACAAAGTAAAATGGGAATATTTTTTGTAGATGGTAGTAGCCCTCTGTACTTACCAAAGTCAATCAATTAAGAAATTATATATACGATTTCGAGTTTTTGTATCTACTTAATAAAAATTATTTCTAGGAATCTTATTCTATTCTCACCAATACAACAAATATATTAATATATACAATAAACATACAGAAAAGATTGAAAATAACTCTACTAAAACTAAACTCTCATAATCTCACAATAAATATTAGAAAATAACATACTAATAGACCAGTGCCGATAGACTTTGAGACAAAATAAATTTATAGTAGGATGAAACCTGTTGTAAAAGGAAGAGAATATAATAAAAATGATAGGAAAAATAAATTACGGGCGATCTGAGCTCGGGAAGGGGGGAGGGGGGTGAGTTTTAAGGGTAAAAACGGTTTATCTCGATTTCCGGCAAAACTACAAGTCCTATGGAAAAAAGTTAAATGACAAAGTTGTAGGTAATAAAGAGACCTACAACTTTTCTATTTATACTTTTTTCACATAACCTCAAAAAGTATGTGAAAAATTCAAATAATCAAGTTTTTGGTTTTTTATTTTTATCTTAAGCAAAATAAATTTGTTTTCCACGAAATTTGGTGAAAACTTAGCTTTTTATGTCCCAAAGACACTGTAATTTTTTTTGATTTGAAATACTCTTTTTTTCAGCTTATTTTGACGAAATATCGAAAAACCACCCCAATTTTCAATCGAAAAATCTCACGTCAAAATATCAGCTTTTTTAAAAAAGTCAAAGAGTTTTTTGTTCTCTGAAATCTCTTCTTTCTGATAATGTAAAAATATATATACATTGCTATGGTAAATGTTCTCAGAAAATGCAAAGAAGAAAAACTCGAATTCGAAATTAACATTTTTGTATTTAGTCATTTCCTCGTTGAGGTGGGATGAAAAGTTACATGTTGCACTATAACTTCATGGTTGCACTCGAGTGCAAAGATTTTTCACCTTGTGCTCTTTTGATTCCCTCGCTAAAGCTCAGGGTTCTATTTTGTGAATCACTCGCTGCGCTCGTGATTCAAATTATGAACCCTTCGCTTGCTCGGTCATCAAAACTGAGCACGCGAAGGGTTCTAAAAATTGAACCCAGATCTTTAACGAGGGAATCAAAAGTGCGCAAGGTGAAAAATCTTTGCACTTGAGTGTAACTATGAAGCTATAGTGCAACACGTAACTTTTCATCCCACCTCAGCGAGGAAATGACTAAATACAATAATCACAAAATAGAACCCTGAGCTTTAGCGAGGGAATCAAAAGAGCACAAGGTGAAAAATCTTTGCACTCGAGTGCAACCATGAAGTTATAGTGCAACATGTAACTTTTCATCCCACCTCAACGAGGAAATGACTAAATAGAAAAATGTTAATTTCGAATTCGAGTTTTTCTTCTTTGCATTTTCTGAGAATATTTACCATAGCAATGTATATATATTTTTACATTATCAGAAAGAAGAGATTTCAGAGAACAAAAAACTCTTTGACTTTTTTTAAAAAGCTGATATTTTGACGTGAGATTTTTCGATTGAAAATTGGGGTGGTTTTTCGATATTTAGTCAAAATAAGCTGAAAAAAAGAGTATTTCAAATCAAAAAAATTACAGTATCTTTGGGACATAAAAAGCTAAGTTTTCACCAAATTTCGTGGAAAACAAATTTGTTTTGCTTAAGATAAAAATAAAAAACCAAAAACTTGATTATTTGAATTTTTCACATACTTTTTGAGGTTATGTGAAAAAAGTGTAAATAGAAAAGTTGTAGGTCTCTTTATTACCTACAACTTTGTCATTTAACTTTTTTCCATAGGACTTGTAGTTTTGCCGGAAATCGAGATAAACCGTTTTTACCCTTAAAACTCACCCCCCTCCCCCCTTCCCGAGCTCAGATCGCCCGTAATTTATTTTTCCTATCATTTTTATTATATTCTCTTCCTTTTACAACAGGTTTCATCCTACTATAAATTTCTTTTACTTTTTACCATTTTCATAGCTATCTGCACTGGTCTATAAGGCCCGTATTCTAGATAATATGTATGATAGATACTCATTCATGCATGACTGCATTAGTCAAATGCAACTAGTGGTGTGGCGATTTTATGAACGTAATTCACCTGAGCGGTCATAAAATCTTCACTCAATTTTAGTTCTACCATAGTACAGGGTTAACTAGGCTCAAGTTCTAGAATACAGAGCTAAGTCAACAAAATTAATAAGATATTTATAGAATGAGATATAGGTGAAAATATTAATCGTATTAAATTCATAATCTCTGGGAGGGGTTTCAGAGAGCCCTTGCAAATTTCTCGAAACACTCAAGTTACATGTTCACATTGCTATGAGTATACCGTGCCATTCTTGTGCGCCGCTCGACTGAAGATCACATCCTCTTCGTCAGCATTGATGCATTCTGCAGTAGTGAGTGCAACAGTATCGCTATGTACTACATGAGGTGACTCATTGAACTCGTCTAGCTCTTCTATGCCCGCTGCAAACAGAAGAGGGTACAATCTATAATCACGATACGTGTAATCGAACCTTATGTGCCTTATTCCGCGAATGATCAAGCCAACTGATTCTCGTACAAAGCATCACGAAAAATAATATCAAAAACAAATTAAAACTTCATTTCTTGAGATGCGTCTCATAAAACCGTTTCATTACCAGCGCTCGGGCATCATAGACGTGGTCGCGCGAAGCAATAGGTAAGTTGTTTATTATTTACTAGCGGCCCGCGACCCGGCTTCGCCCGGGCATAGATCCTTAAGAAAATCCTATAACCCTATTGCAAAAACACCTACCGGGTCTTAATATAATAATATATTGAATTTCATGCGTCTTACTTCAAAACTTCCATAAAATCGCTTAACCCTTATTTGCCCTCTCAGGGGTGAAATGTTGAAAAACACTGATATACGCTTTCATTTATTTCTATTCAGAAGTAGGTATATGAAATTTCATGGGTCTAGCTTTAAAAATGACTGACTTTCCATACAACCTGTCATCGCCTATTTTACCCCTTTAGTAGTAAAATTAAAAAAAAAACGCTGATACACGTGTACATTTATTTCTAACTAAAAATCGTTATGTAAATTTTCAAGCTTCCATCTTGAAAACTGACGAACTTCCCATATAAACTTTCAACCCCTATTTCACCCCCTGGGGGGTAAAATTTGGAAAAACGCTGATACCCTGTTCATTTATTTTTAACCAGAAATAGGTGTACGAAATGTCATGCGTCTAACCCTGAAAATGACGGACTTTCATACAAACGTTTATCGCTTATTTTGCCACCTTAGAAGTGGAATTTCTAAAAATCCTTTCTTAGTGGATGTCTATAATATAAGATGCATCTACTGTCAAAATTTCAAGTTTGTAAATCCAGCGGTTTAGGCTCTGCGTTGATGAATCAGTCAGTCTGTCAGTCAGTCATATGTGTACTCTTTGATATATTTTAAATTTTAGGTAATTCTATCGACTGTGTGATAAATGTTGAGTGAAGCGCCTTGTTTTTGCGGCGTCACTTGAAATAGGTAAAAATTACCTACTAGTTTGGGTGATGTTGGGAATCTGGGTTGCTTTATTCAACAGGTAATAAAAATCTATTTATATAATGCAGCATGTTTGGCGCCCCGCACAAACCCTTCGTGGTTTTTGGGAGTGCTAATTTATACTGTTTTGTTATTTTTGTAAATAAATAAATAATTAATTAAAAAGGATGAATTTTGAAGTACAATCGCGCTCATATTTGCATTGCCACATCCAAGGTCAAAATGGTTTGGCGTGTTTTGAGTTTACATTTAAAATGTGAGTAGTTCGTGCTAGACAAAGATAAAGATATAATAATTGTTCGTTTGCATAACTGTATTATTCTTTACAACTGCTCTGCTATACAGCGACGGAGGCCTGTGAGTCATTACTTCATTAGATACTTATACAGTAATTTACCAACGTAGTGAATTAACTGATAGCTAAGTGGCTGAAGCAAGATACTATTGATTCACAGTGATTAGAGATATGCGTGGTTCGATTCCAGCTTATAACGATTTTTTATATTTATGCCAAAAATATAATTTTTAATATTGATAAAGTAATTTTGCATGAAGTTGGCATTATTTTTATTATTTATGTGATTAATTATGGGGTTATGAAAAGAAATGATATAAAATGGTTGATTCGTAACTAAATTATACATATTTCATTTTTACTAAGTACCTACGTTATTTTAATTATAATTATAATTTCTCTAAGCCAGTGATTTTTCCATTTTATTTCAAATCTACCTTAATACCTTTTCCATTTTATGTTGATCTTTGTTAAATAATAAATTCTATTTAAGAAACATATTATTTTTTTCATCAACCTGATATTAATGTATAAATGAAACACAAAAAGTGTTCTTGCAAGATCGTAGGATTCGAACCATCAACCTTTGCATTTCCATGAACCTCATGCTAGAACAACTCGGCCACAGGTTGCTTTAGTAGTAACAACGAAATTATCGATAATATTCCTACGGAAGAACAATTTATGTGTGTGTGTAAATTGTCTTAAAAGAAAAAAGTCACTAGTGCTATAATGTTGATGCTAAAGTTACGTAGGATTGCTACTGCATTATTGTGCGTTATAGTAAATTTGATGGTACATTTTCAGTGAGTGAAATCTTTAGCGAAACATTTTAGGGTTACGTAGAGTAAGATTATGAGGGCGTGTGTGATCCTATTAACATCTTCGGGGCCCAAACTAAGAGCTGGTACACCTACCGATTAGCGGATGAGGCTTTAGCGCAGGCTTTCCTCTCAAGATTGGAAGGTGCCCGTGGTAGCCAAAATAAGCCAAACATAAAATAAAAAGCAGACCCTAGGAAGCCTCTGATGCAAACGGGATTATTTTGATGACGAGAGTAAAACTAGGCGTTAGTTACCTGTGTAATCAGAGGGGGCTAGAAGTAAGTACTGCTCCGAGCGCGTCGGCCAGAGTAAATGCGCCATCACACAGAAGGCGAGGCAGTCTGCTGAGTAAGTAATACCTGGAAACAATAATGTTTGATAATCTTAAGTATTAAGTAATAAACTATATTAGAATTGAAAATTTCTTCTTGCTGATATAAATATGATGCTTTAGTTAACTAGAACTGGTTCACAATGACTCACTTTATTATTAACCTACAATCAATCAACTGATGCTAGTACACTACACTTATAACATTAATTAATTTATTCATAACATCCGTTATCAAATTGCTGCACGCATTAACTATAACGTATAGATTAAAAATTTGCATTCATAATCAGTTTATGCAGCTGTTTGTAGGTCTCATTAAAACAGTAAGTATTAATCTATTTTCCGGTAGTACTATTATCTTTTTTCTATACAATGTACCTACGTGTGCAGCCCTGAGTCCTCGCCCGGATCGCAGTGATGGCACTAGGGCGTCGGCTCCTTCCGGATCAGACACAAGTGATCCCCGAAGCACCCCTTACCAGAGATGTCAGCCGGTACGAGAGGCCCCCGTGAGGCCTCTCCAGCCAGTCCTCCATGACGGGTCTTACCGCCGCTATAACGGCGTGCCCGTAAATTTAGATGCCTACTACAAATAATGAAACCGAAACTAGAAATTTTCCTTCCAGTAGCAAACGGGGACATTAACATTACATTACCGGCCAAGAAAACAAACTAACAGATCGATCTGTCCACGCACTTGTAAGTCAGTGTAGTTAGCCTTAATAGGCGTGTTGATTTTTAGGAACGTTTAATGCTCATAACTACCACCGTTAGCATGTTATTTATAGCATTGAAATTTTTCACTGAAACCAATAAGTAACATCAAAGTTAAAGGTAAGGTATTGTTTTCTCTCTTAAAAACCCCACATACAAATTGGACCGCTATAGTATTTATTCTGTCCTTGAGGACGAATTATAGTAAGTATTCCGGTCTGTATACTGATGCCAGGTTTGCGACGGTTACCAAAGAAAAACTTAAAACAAACCCCACGATTGATCATGACTCAGCTTGGCATGTTCATTAAGAAAAAATGAATTCCAAGTAGAATCCGTTCTTCAGTGGTTAAAGTAATACACAGAAACAACAGAAATCTCGTTGCGATGCTTTTATAAAACTTATATTTTTTTATCTACCATCCATTAATATATTCCACTTCGTGTTAACTGATACCTATCACATATTAATTGTGTACCTACTTAACTGAAAGCTAGGTAGATATCTAAAACTATCTTAGACGTGACTTTATTACATAATCAGTAGGTATCAGTATGTTGGTAGCTTACGAAAAATAACTACATTCACTTTTCAAACTCATTTCTCAAAACCATTACGGTTGTGTAAAATTATTCGCGGTCGCTTACATAACTTAAAACTGTAACACTTACCCAAGATAAATTTAAACCTCCATAAAGGGCTTATTTGTAGCGCAATTAGCGCAATAATCGGCAAGTACACGAACCAGACTAGACTCGATGCGCCGAAGTGCAGTAAGAAATTGAGCTTCGGCATGTTATGTTCATACATCATTGTGTTACGTAATTCTAGCACGAACCACGTCATTATAGCTACGCGAAGTGCCAGTATCAACCACCCTGGCCACGTCTGGTATTCGTCAATTTCTTCTATGATATCCACTTCCGTCTACAATAAGAGTTACAATCAGTAGGTACAGATGTAAGATACCAATGTCAAAAATCATAAGATCCACGTTAACATTATAACTATAATGCGACCGTCCGTCTGACTCCTCATCATCACAGCGTTTGTCTCGGTTGCATCCAAAGCTTGTACTTCGGAGCTTCTTTCAATTTGGCATATCCTGACTTGCCGTCTGACCTCCTAACTCCCGAGATGAAAGGCTGCGCTAGAGCCTCGTTCATCAGCAGGTTTACCGGCTAGCAAGTGAGGTTGGCTTGAGTACCTATGTGTCTCCTGTCTGTTATATTCCAAGTCTTATATTAAATCAGCCAATAATTTGGTTTACCTATGTTATGGCAACATAAGGACAAATTTGTACTTATTCAGGATAATAATATAATGATGTCATCAGTTTTAATAGGAAAATGAAGTGTATATTTAACACTTACTGTATTCCACACATATAGTAGAATGTGTACGACTCCGTAAGCAAGCCACACTCCGAATACCAGTGGTTTGTATGTTAGCTCCAGTCTAGTTACTGCCCATCCTTTTGCTAGCAAAAGCAAGAGCAGCATGAACAGTGTCTGTAAATCATATTATATTAATATCAGATACATATTTGAGTTAAAGATTGGCACTAAACAAAAGAAACAATACTAAGTAAATTGAGATGATATCCGAACCAGAAAGTAGGTCAGAGGTTATGGTAATGCTTGGTTTATAAAAGAAACGTGAACACTGACAATCTAAATTCACATTTTCAAATTAATAATAGCAATAACAATGAAGAATTCATTGTCCCTAAACTCTTATTTATAAAGTAGGTAGTGGAATCCAATTTAAAAAGTCACCGTGGTATACTTTATAGGTGTATTAGAAATGGTCAAACAATCGCACTGACTACCGGATGGTACGTCATTACCGTGAACTACTAAAGTTTCACTTTCGCATTAAAGGATGGCGAAAATGAGAGGCAGTACACATCTCCATTCAATAAACTCCCACAGTCCCACACCGCCCGATAACGATAACGCCCACTGGACCGCCAACCGTTTACACAATACGATCGAAACACAACAACTGATAAGGAGGGATTAGACTAGTTAATAAATACCGCGACCCAATATAGTGATCCGGCGTCAATAAAGGTACGAATCGCGTTTGCACATAAAATAAATACATCGGTATTCTACAACATTCCACATAACGCTCTCTAGACCCAAAGCAAGCATAGTGTAACTAGCTTGTGTTATGGGTTCTACAATGCGGTTAAATATACCTACTTATTTTTCTTAGTTACCTACTTAGCAAACCCCAGACCACAATGCAAATATTCATACTCATGCATGTACACAAATATTTGCACTGAGCAGGAGTCGAACCCGCGACTAAGGCCAGAGAGGGTGTCAAAACATCAATAATAATACAAACATAATAATAAGTGGTAGGATCGCCAAGTTCTTACCAATATGTTCGTGATATATATATATATATGTATATATATATATAAATCGGTAAATATATCAGCTCTGGCATTTTTTTATACCACTTAGGTGGCAGACAAGCATACGGCCCACATGATGGGAAGTGGTCACCGTGGCCTACAGACGCGTGCAACACCGGGGGCATCACACTCGCGCTGCCGACCCCTTATGTATTTTATGTATGTTACAAAATAATGACAAGCCCAGGTCCAGTCATTAAAAAAAACAGTATATGTAGCTAAGCACAATTGTACTGAATATTGTGGCACATTCACAACATGAAACAATTTACTGTTCAGAAATTATATAAATATACAGTTGGTTGAAACCTTCCAACAGTAAGAACTTCAAATAAATTTTGTTTTAAAGCATAAAGGTATACTCACTCTGCTCATAATATCCAATATATCCCCAGCTGCAGCTAGACTTGCGAACCCTACTCCATCTGCTGCAAATTTAACTGTATGCAACACATTGAAACAGAGTGCAACAAACTCAAGTACTAAACTGAATGTAAACAGCTTAGTTACTGGATGCTTCTGTGTCCTGTAAAATATTTACCATTATATCTGAAAACTTAACTAACAACATGATGAGTCAGATTATCATGACTGAAGCTTACAGTTGGTTTGATTCCATTCAATCTTCAACAAATGAATACAAAACAAAAACATTACACATATATCAAATTTCCTCTTGAATTACTCTGTTTATTGATGAAAACTACATTGAAAGATGTTGCATAGTTTAAAAGATCTAACATACAAAAGGTGGGCAGTAACTTTGTTTTAGGTGGAAATATTATACTCAGATCCGCTACTTAAGGCAAAACAATAAGATCTATTTCAGAGGTTCTATTGGTAATAGAAGCAAGATAGCAATGCTGATAAAGAAAATAATTTTATCTTACCTGACTGCATATATCTGTACTGGTAGTAAAATGATATAGCAGAGCCAAAACACAAGATATAATTCAAGGGTATTCTGTCTATCAAATGAGAACTGATATAACAGTGTGTTGTAAAATGATAAGTTAGGATTTCCATTCACCAGCCAGAAATCATACTGGACAGTATGGGGTTTGTTGCTTAAACTTGTATTCTCCTTCAAAGAGGCTCCTTTATAGTGATGCCAAGTACATGTTACTTCATTTAAATAACATGATACCATAGAGACATACCAGAACCTGGGGAATAAATTTTTAAAATGTACTAAATTGATTACATTAAATATTAGGTATATGGCATTGATAAATCTCAACTGACATCATTAGATTTTAATTATTGTATGGTAAATAAATTATCGATAAGACATGACAATCAGTATATTAATTTTATTTATTATTTGCAAGGTTTAACAGAAGGTATATCTTGTAAATGGCCTTCAGCTACCTATATATATTTTATTAATATAAACTGTTTTAGCCGTAAGTTTTCCAAATAAAATAAAATAAAAATAAAAAAATAAAATATAATACATTTAACCCATTGCTTAAGGTTCCACATAAAATACTGGAGTAAAATCTGAAGCCTAATGCACAGTAGCACAGCAAGTTTTAATTGTTTTAAATACTGTATATATGTATACAATAGTATCTATATATTAAAACAAACCTCAGAGAGTTATGGGGAGACTATAATCCCAATAATTTGTTTCATAAAAATAAAATTTACTCAGATAGATTTATTATATAGATTAGATTAGGTGATGGTTAGGAAAACAAAGACGTGTAAACAATATAGGTAACTGGCATAAGTCAAAGAAGTTGGTTAAAAAGTTCTCCATAAAACATTGAAGTATCTACCTTGGTTGTCCAGAGTTTTGGATAACATATGTAAACTGGTTCTTCTTTATAACGTTCCATGGTGTATCCTCATCTACACAGAGACTGCCATTTACACATGGGATTCTTCTAAACAGGTCTTGTCCATAGGCGTTACATTTTGGATGATAGGCAGTTCTGTTTAAATTTTCAAACATAACCTGGCATGCCACTTCTTTGTCAACAATATCACGATTTTTATAATAGTGTAAAAAATGCACTCTGTCTAATACAGCAAATGTTATAGGATATTTGAAGTTAACATTCGATGTTATGTTCCCGAAAATATAGCCATATGTTTCCTTTTGATAATGAATATCAGTTTTTTGGAAACCAAATTTCACCAGGAACTTGAAAAAATCGTCCGTAGAAAATTCACCCTCTATGTGTGTGGATGATACAAATAAAAATAATGAGCAAAATAATAATATAATGCCTGTTTTATTACACATTTTGAGACTCTGTTACAGAAAAATAACATTTACTTAAGAATGAGACACAATCTTTCTTGATATTTATACTATTACTACCGCATTTTTATTAAACTATTTAGTTCATTTTTATGTTGTTTATTTATTTCTTGTCACAAAGGAATAAAAACATTTTATAAACATTTTTGATTTGACGCGCACAGACTGTAGACATCACGCACGCCACCTTGGTTTACATTTTTTTTTACTCATACAGATAAAAGAAAAAATTCCCTTTTTTTTTCGGAATTTTATGACCTGGTAGCTAAGACCTTTAGGTAAGTCCTATTTTTTATTTATTTACATCACGTTAGGCCGTCGGTCCCGGTTGCCATACAAACATCTATGGCAGTCGTTACGGGTAGTTGGAGCCCTCAAAAGTCCAACCAGTCTAACTTGGAACTTCGATATCGCCATTGGTTTTGGAGGTCAGATGGCAGTCGCTCCACGTAAAATATCGAAGTTCAGCCGCATCACAGTCAGACTGGAAAGCCGACCCCAACTGAGTTGGGAAAAGGTTCAGAGAATGATGAGAGGTAGTTCTACTAACTTCATTAATTTTAGCGACTTTGAATATTTATTCTCATCACATAAGGGTATTTTTGTTTTATGCGTTGAGAAATCCCAAGGTAAATTCTACTTATTAAAATATAAATATTTATTAAAATATTATTAACAATTTTCTTCTTTTTTTTAGTTTTAATACTTATAAAAATACAATGAAAATTAAATAATATTGACAACAATAAAAACTAAAAACTAAACAAAATAAATATTTACATGGCGTCAAAAAATTCCTAAAAATAAATATTACAAGATTACAACGTAATTTCAGAAAATCTACCGTATTTTTAGAAGAATTCTACCGCCCATCAGTTCCAGAGTTGGCAACACTGATTGGATGAGTGATTTTGAATGAAGGATTGAAGATTGAAGTGAAGTTGAACTTGTTGGTGCTTGGTGCTGTGCTCTCCTCACTCACTCAGCTCTTCAGTGCTCTGTGCTCTAGATAGTGTTCTGTGATAATTTAACTACTATTCTAAAAAATGCATGAACAAGTTAAAATTTCCACTTTAGATTGATTTATCATGAAGTCAAATATATATTTTTAGTTCATCTTTAAAATGAAACATCGAACAGCCTGATACGTGAATAAATAGGGAAGTTTAAGTGCCATAGCAACTAACATCATTCTCTTGCCCATTTCCTTTGTGATCTAGATACCTCTTTTTGAGAGAACTGTGCATAGTTTACTGGGTTTTGACTGATTGTGTATATAGGAATTTAATTAACTAGTGTTAGTTATTAAAAAAGAGTTTCAAAAGTAATGTATGTAGTTGGTTATTCTCTTCGTAACCTCGAACGCGGAAGTCTGTGATCTAGCCGCTTTGATTAAAAGTGCTATCGGCAGAAGTATCGTGGTAACGTGTGTTAAGTTCTTCGTAGTTAATGAACAACTATTGTAGTGCATTATGCAGAAGCTTTAAGTATTGATGATGAAATAATGGTTGAAATAGGCGCACCTCAACAGTCTGCCGAAGAGAGTTTGGAGAATGTCGAATGGTATTGGGGTGATATCACACGGTAAGTACAATTTTGTAATAGTAACGATTTTCAGATCCTAATGAATGTATTCAAATTCATTGCAAAAAATATTTTAAGCATTGCATTTGAAGTACGTAAATAAATAACCAAAGGTTTTTGAAAAATGAATATCTTAAAGTTCTAATTTGTTTCCAATAAGCCACTAGGCTTATTGGTCTGTTTCCAATAAGCCACTAGGCTTATTGGAAACAGACCATTTTTTAACTTGCTATGTGACAAACTGCATGTTACACAGAATATACAGTAAATCAACCAATCACTAAGTCTGAATGAAGACAATATTAATAGAGTGAATCAAGATCTTACTTCTTCTGAATTTATTGTAATATTGCTGTTGAAATCTGGTCAATTCTCCAACTGTGTTCTCTGGAGTGTCTAACCAAATACCCAAATTTGAGATGATGAAATCTTGTAGGATCCAGCATAAAACTCAAGTATTGCACAAGCCTATTCATATCAATTTATCAGCTGTATTGTTACCTTGTGAGTCATTGTAAGGTAACTTTATTCTGTTTTCATAGGTCTGGTAGGGCCTTGTGACTTTGATAAGTTCTGGTTTAATTATATGATGCTCTGGGTTTGTAGTACGTATGAACTATCAGAGCATAGTCTGATGTAGCTGGTTTCAAATACCTTAGGTAGTGTTAATTGAAATTTGTATTACATACCAAAGCATTCTGTTTAAATAACAGTCCTGTGTTTACCCATGTCAGTAGTGATTTCACAAACTTTTTATATTCAGGTCCTTAGGGAAGAACTTGACTTCAGTACCTGATTTTATTTCTATTGCATAGGAGATCAGATAATATGAAACATGAACTTCATTGAAACTTCATCATTGATTGCCCTGAGAATCTGAGAAGAATACAACGAAAGTGGCCATTTATAGCAACACTCGGATAAAACTGAAAGTAGAGATGACATAAATAATAGTACTTAGTTGCTTTTGTGATTATTTTGTCATTTTGCCTGAGAAATCCTACTGAAATAGTGGGTCAAAGGACAAGAATGCTTTTGAGACTGAATGCATGGTTGTTTGAAGTAGTTTACTGCTCTTACTAGGCATAATATCCCAGAGTCAGTTTACGAGTTCTGGATGAAAATCGAAGTGGAGATTAACAATACCATATTACTCTTCTCAAACATATCTATACTACATCTACTCTTCTCAAAGATATCTGCTCATTTACAGTATTACCTATTTTTAGTGAATGTACTTTGTAGTCCATTATATAGGACCGTTAAAATAATAGTAAAAAAGGCTAACCTGCTACTATGTGAGACCAAAAATATAATGGGTGTAACTTTAACTTTGCCCATAATTGTGAAATTGGTTACAATCATTTGCTGAATTTATTAAATGATCAAGCTTCTAACATTATCTTTTTTGTATTGCAGAGATGAAGCTATTGAAAAGCTGCGCGATACATGCGATGGAACCTTCTTGGTACGTAATGCCTCAAACAAAGATAGTGGTTATACCCTGACAGTGAGAAAAGGGGGCATGAACAAACTCATTAAGATATATAATCATGATGGCCACTATGGATTCTGTGAACCATTTGACTTCAAATCCGTTGTGGATCTTGTTACATTTTATAAAGAATACTCACTGGCCCATTGCAATAGCAGTCTTGATATTAAGCTTATGTACCCCCTGTCAAGACGTCAAGAAAAGGAAGGCGGGGAGAAGATGAGTGATGACACATTAGAAAACAAATTTAAAGAAACTCACAAGAAGTATGTATTAAAAACAAAGGATTTTGAAGTTCGATCTAACAAATACACACGGTTAAGAGAAGAGGTACATATGAGAAAACAAGCACTAGATGCTTTTAAAGAAACTGTTAAAATATGTGAAGAGCATCTAAAATTACAAGAGAAGATGCAAGAAGAAGCGCAGCCTCATGAAAAAAATCTTGTCATAGAAAATAATAGGCAACTAATACAAAGAGTTCAAAGTTTAAAACAAGCCAAATCAGAACTAAATGATATTTTAAGAAAAACAGTTGACAATCAACGGCTGCTTGAGAGAGAAATAGCCAAACTTAAGTCGGATGTTACAGAACTCTATAAAGTAAAGGATCGCTATAAAATGTAAGCAAACCATCATTTTCAATAATGTTTTGTATTTGTACTACATTTATATTATATTTAAACTAGGCCAACTCCTCCCTTTATCCTAAATTTATTGGAAGACTGCAAAATGGGTGCTTTCGCCAATTTCTCTACATTCATGAAATATTCAGTCTCTTCCTGGCCATGTCATCTTACATACAGTTCATCCATCCCCTCTTATAGGTCTTTCTCTCGCCTTGTATCCATATCGCATTATCGCCTCGCTTCGCTTTGTATGAAGTCCAATATTGCTCCAAGTAAAAATGCCTTTTTTATACTCAATGAATGTTTACCTTGTCACAATTTTATTATGTCTATATATAGATCATAAATACACAAACAAATATGCACAGTGTTACATATATTATTATATATGATCATATTATTGTTTTCCTGATACTATTTCAAACATCTCTATTGCAAAATGCGCAATCCCCATTTAAATGATTAAGCTAAGAGCTTGCGGCAAGTAGGTTTATTGCAGGTTTATAGTCAGATGTATTCTATTAATAAAAAGAAATCAATTGTCGGCGATATCGAGTATCGAAAATTGCCGTTAATTTCTTTTATTATATTGGACGCGTCAACATGACTTCATCTCGCCTGATGGTAAACTAAAGGTCCTCAGGAGTTGACTTCTTTTGCGCGTCATACTCAATATGGGCCAAACGTGAATTTATGTTTGAGTTTGCGTAAGGACGTTCACTAAATTAGTATTTATTGCATGTTAAATAATAGTCAGCCTGACTATATAGAATGCACCTGATTATGTCACTATGCCAGGTGCATTCTATATTGGGTGCGGGCCGGAACCTCCACGCGGTGCACCCGGGCAACAGAGGCGCCTCCCACTCGCGGGAGGTGCTGCTGCCTGCGACCAATCCGGCCGAGGTGGGAGTGGTCCTCTAGAGGGCTGCTCCGAGGCTCTCCACGTGTCCCTCTGACTAGCAGAGAGCACAGTGGGGAACCTCGGAGCAGCCCTCCAGTGACAGGACGGTCGCCTGTCACCCTACCTACACTTCACCGTCGGCGAAGGGGACCAACTTAAAACCGTAGATGGCCCGGAGTCAGCTGGGGTGCGAGGGATATGCCTATTGGGTAACCTTACGCCCCGGTAATTAAGACCCGAGACGGCGTGCAGTTTTAATCGGTTCGATCCCGACATAACCACCCCCGTTAGCCTACGGGGGTGGTATCAATGGGGATTTCCGCACGATAAAAAAAAGGTGCATTCTATATTTTTATATTTAATTTTAATTAGTTAATAAGGGCACACATTGTTCTCGTCAAAAAATACAGCTAATTACATGTATACGTCATACCCAAACCCCCCATAAAGAGACTATAGAATTAATAAAAAGAAATCAACTGTCGGCGATATCGAGAATCGAAAATTGCCGTTAATTTCCTTTATTATATTGGACGCGTCAACATGACTTCATAATGCCTGATGGTAAACTAAAGGTAAAGCCTCAAGAGTTGACTTCTTTTGCGCGTCATACTCACTTAATATGGGTCAAACGAGAATTTGTTTGAATTTGCGTAAGGACAATCACTAAACTGATAATGTCTAACCCCTATTTGAAAGAATTTGAATAAGGGACCCATAGGCCATGCGCGAAAAAATCTTTCAAATAGAATCCCAATATGCTGACAGTGTTGTTATACATGTCGTCATTCGGTTGGCCGAGGTGGTTCGGGTGCCTCTCACATATCCAGTACCATATCGACCTCAAACACTTTATAGATACCTTAATTCACCATAGGATCCCAAGAGCTCAGATATCCAGTTGTCACTTAGTTATACTGAATATATGTACTTTTCAGATGGTTACAAGGGCGAGGGAAAACAGATGAATACTTACACTTCCTAGAAGATGATAATATACACAAACTTGAAGAATTGTATGCTCACAGGGAAATGATTAGTTGGAAAGTCAATTGCACTCGAGAAACGGCAGAAAAACTGCTTGCAGGAAAGCCCCAGGGCACATTTTTAATTCGGCCTAATTCAACTGGTCAACTAGCGCTATCTATTTGTTGTAACAACTTAGTATATCACTGTATTATTTTTAAGACTGAACGAGGTTATGGATTTGCTGAACCCTATAATGTTTACGAGTAAGTATTTATATTTATCTATATAATATCGTTATAATATTCAATTACATTTGTTACACTTAAATGAATTCGATTTCTAATTATCATTTTGTAATGAGTTTAATTAATATTTGCTTTATTTATCAACTACATACCTAATTGAATGAAATTTTAAGCAATTGCATGCTAACTATTTCCAATGGACCTACCTAATTATTTAATGTATGAACTCCATTCGGGTAAAAGCCTTCCCCAAGGAATGCCATCCTTTTCTGTCATTAGCTTGGTCCAGCCAACTTACACCCGCGCAGGCTACGATTTCGTCTGCCTATCTGGCCTTTGGTCGACCTCTTGATCTGGTGCCTTTTGGCCCAGAGCACTTTACTGACCATAGAGTCCATCTATCGTCCTTGTAGCGAGCTACGTAACCCGCCCACTTACATTTAGCCTTCATTGCAAAAGTTAAGACATTGCGTACTTTCGTCTTCTTTCGAATGTCAGCGTTCTTTACCTTATCCTTCAATTTTATACCTAGGCAATTTCTTTCTATTCTTCTCTGGGTAGTCTGAATTTTCTTCCTGGTTTTGAGATCGAAAGTCCAAGTCTGCACAGCATCGTGTTCCCTGGGAGAGCGGCGCTGCCGCCTCCGTTACCCAAAGTGGATCGCATGGACGTTCTGGACCACCAACTTACATCCCGTTACCGCTGCATCTTCTATTCAGCTGACTCGGCTTCGGTCGTGACATACCTACTTCGAACCCCCGTTGCACCTTTCACCCATGCTCTTGATTTAAAGTTCTCAAATTAATGTGTAGGTATCTACAGAAATTATTGACATTTATAATTTCCTAATATCTTTTGACTAGACCTTCGGTTTTAATAACTCAAAAAGTAATCAAAAGGTATTGAAACAGTATTCAATAAGAAATACTTAATTTATTTAGATGGAAATACTAATAAGATATTATAGGTAGGTACCTCAGGCAACATAACTTGGGACATAATTCGAGAGATTATCGACGTCCTGGCGCGAGTGGATTGTTTTGCCATAATCTATGATTGATTGATGAATTTGAGCTCGTGCAGCGCCGTAGCACCCGTGCTATCCTCAAAAGACACCTAAGAAACTTGCACTACGTGTAAAGCACATATTGAGCTCATTTTAGGTATAATATATGTCCCGAAGTAATTGGTCTGATTTACGTCCGAATTTCTACTTGCATTTAGCTCGCCGCGCATTATTTTTTCATATTGCGATAGTTCTTAAACTAAGTACCTATCTATTGTAATTATAGTGTGAATGGCAATTTTGATTCACATTTAATGTACAACGTGTCTAACATATTCAATTGGATAAGGAATAACACTGTATTGTTAAAAATAGCTTCGAAAATGACACATGAATTTTTACACTGAAAATTACAATAAAAATGGTTACTGTGTGTACTTCGATACTTATTAGATAGACATATATGCTATCGCGGACTTTTATGTAGACCTTTTTAAGTTATACATTTCCACAGTAAATTATTTTGTTCTATCTTCAATAGTTTTCACAGCGCACGCGATGTGAGGAATTTTTTAGGTCATTTTTTTACACCTTGGGTTACATTATTGAAGTTTTAGTAAGGATCCCACATTTTTTGAAAATTAATTTTAGCATATGTTACTCCTAGATATTGTAGCATTCTATGGGTGAAAGAATTATTGAAATCATACCAGTAGTTATTCCTATATATTTATATAAAAAGAATAATATGAGACTGAGACTCAATTAGGCAGTTCGTGCCATTTATTGTTTAGGAAAGAGAGAATCTCTTAGGGAACGATTTAAAACGGTAAATATTTTAACTGTAGCTTCCCAATATATATTCGAGAACATACTGTATGTCAGGAAAAATATATCCAATTTTACAAAAGTAAGTGACATTACAGTCAGAAATCTGCGCAATAAAAATAAACTAATCCTTCCTTGTTATCGGCTTAGCAAAGTTAGTGGTTCTTTTAGGGGGGAGGGTATACGTTTTTACAATAAATTGCCTGAATCGGTCCTTGGTATGCCTGACAATAAATTTAAAACATTTGTTAAGGCCACCTTATGCAAAAAAGCATACTATAGGACTGCTGATTACCTTGAAGACAAAAATGTCTGGCTTGAGCATGGTGCAGGCCCCTCCTAGAATGCTAAAGTGCTACAACTACATAATGCTGTAGTTGTGGCATTTGCCTACTACAATATATTGATATTGTGGTAGGCACGCGACCTTTTTTGCTATTTTTTTTTGACATTAGTATATTTTTGACATTTTCAATTATTTTATTGTTTAACTTCGGTTAAAATTTATTATATTTTTTTTTTTATATACCTTTATTTATATTGACACGAGACAAAATGTACATTCGTCCATATTTAGTCTTAAGATATCTATGTATAACCTGACGTCTTAAAATGCAGCAGTGGAGTTTGTTGCGCCGTTTCTTCTCCACTAGCGCCTAGGAAGCGGTGGTAAACTTAGTATTAAGTAGTTTTTGACGTCAAAAAGATAGTAATTACGTTACACTATTTTGAAAAATAAAGAAATTGAAATTGAAATTAACATTTTGTAGTGTGTAAAAAAAAGTTAAGTCTCTGTTTTAAACATTACGATTATTATTTTTAAATACATGAAAATAGAAGTAAAATTTTATTAATAACTAGCTGTTACCCGCGACTCCGCCCACGTGGAATTCTGTTCCCGGTCCCGATTCCCGTGGGAACCTATACCAGAGATAAAAAGGAACCGATGTATTATTGTAGCATATTCCAGACTATAATCCGTTTTAATCCGAATTATTTTTAGCCGTTTGCGTTAGTGTGATTAAGTAACTATCATTTAAACATCTTCACAAACTTACACATTAATAATATTAAGTAGGATTTTTGTATTTTGTTGAATTTGATTAAGATTGCTTACTAAAACTGATCTTATTTTTCAGGACTTTGAATGAACTTGTAATCCATTATGCTACAAATTCATTAGAAGAACATAATGAACAGTTAAGGACTGAATTGAAATATCCCGTGAATGCTCATTTAGTCAAGAAACCTGAAAAGAAGCAGTAATTGTAACCAGCATGGGAGACTGAACTACATACTGCTAATGATAAGTCTTGCCTAATATTTGGAAAGACATCAAGAGTCAGGACGGATATGGTTAAGAACATTTCAACATGGTCTTAAAATCATAAAAAATGTAAATAAATGAAAAGTTTCATCATGATTTACTTTGATAATAATATAAATTATAATAGTTGTGTACAAAGTATAACAGGCAAATCCTGATATTTATTGGGATATCTCTACCACTCTGAGGGAACATAATAATACCTACGACAAAAAAGTATTCATGCAGGTACAGGAATGTAATTTAAGATACAATTTCTGTAGTTTATAGCTTTATAGTGTTGTTATATTGTCAAATATAATCATACAAATGAATGCTTTGGTACTCATGTACTCTGTACCGTTTTATTTAAATTAGGTTTTATATATTTCTGTTCATTTCCGTAGCTGTTTCTTCAATGAAACCATGAACAGTTTCGGAACCCGGTTGTTGCCCAAAAATATTGATTAGAATTATTAGAATTATATTCAGGAGCTTTAATAAAAAGGATGAAAATCCCTTTGCACATAATTTTTATATTCGATAAAATATAATTTAGAGTTATTTGTGTAATTGATTGGGGCCTTTACGAAATACTGAAGTTAAGATGTGAGTGTTATAATTGAGTGACTGTTCGGAACAAAGTTAGGACAAAGTGTTCTATTAGCTCTCAATTCGATATATATTGATATATCCATAATGTCCTTAGAAGCACCTACCAGGCAACAGGGATCTAATTTGAATATGAAAAAATATTCGTAACTTATGTACCTATATAAAACAAAAAATGGAAGGTGTGTATGGCCTAAAATATTAATTTTTTTTATTATAAAATATAAAATAGTGATGGGAAAAGATGAATATTCTACAGTCTGTCTCATGTTTTAATGAATGCAGGCTTTAGCAAACGCTAAGTTCTCGTAGAGATATGTATAATGTATGTGATAGTATTTTAAGATTTGCATATATGTGTATATTAGGTATATGATTGATTTTGTTATATGTCTGAATGTGTTAGTATGAGGTAGGCTGGGCAAATGACCCTAATTTTTATTTCTATACATGTATTGCATTATTGATCTTTCTTCATATTGCATCTGGAGATATTATTTGTATGAAGTTTGTCATTACTTGCGTTAATCTTTACGATGAACTTGTTTGTTGATAATGGTCTCTCTTTTCTTTGCATTGACGATCCAATGCATATCGGCACCACGCTGCCACCACTTAACCTAACGAAACTGAGATATGATTGAACATGGGAGCACCATCTACTTATTTTCACCACCATTCTCCAATATCTGGGACTTGTATACAAACTCGTTTTAGATAGGTATAAGAGATACAGCCATATCATATTTTGATTTATATACATTCCCAAAAGTATGTATATTTTTACTTTGAAAAACAAATGTAAGAAAATTCGTCACTTTTGTTGTACATAGATTTCCACTAAATTCAACAGAGACCGAATACATAATAGTGTCTCTAGGTTCGATTGGGATAAAATTTTTTCTTTGTATTTAGTTACAGTAGCATTCTTTTTCTTAAAAAGGTACCCATATTTCATCACTTATCCACCGTATTAAGTTAACTTTTATATAGTCATTGAAAATAAATTGAAAAATTCAAAATAAATTTCATGCTAATATTTTTAAAGATTGGCAGAGGCCAAGGCCAAGCGCGAATACATTATACGCTAATACAAGAACTCACGTATTATACATATTAATTTGTTCAGTATGTGTATAAAATACAATCGGCTTGTTGAATAAGATTTTTGTCATACCGTATTTCCAGTAGATTTAAAGTAATGATTTCACAAATGCTCGACTTCATATTCGTATTGTATTGTATCCTATACTGAATGGTAATTAATTAGGGTTCCTACGATTGTTTCTGGTTCATTTAATTTTAATTTTATTGATTAATGTAATTATTGAAAAAAAATTAATAAAAGAAGCAGTTTATAATTTCAAGAAACAGTAAACTGTTTCTAGCTAAAGCTAAGGGTATATTTTTTGCATGATTTCAGCATATAAAATTGCATGGAAATATGTTTAAGCCTACCTGGGATATGAACTATCTGCATAAATTGTATAGATCTCAATTACTATTGTCCCAATTGCAGGATTTTCTAATAGATATTTCCACAATTTTTAAACTAAAATTATGCAAATAGGCCTGATGATAATTCAGTCAGTATGTTTAATTGATCATTACTAAAACGGTATTTAATATTTTGTAGTAATTATTATTCGAAATAGCTAAAATCTTCATTACAAAATGTAAACCTATTATAGTATGTATTAAATTATAGATATTTTATGATTTCAGATGTACAATTACTGTCACTTTCTATGGAATTATGTTAATTTGTATACAGTAGTGTGTGTCTCGTCAATTAATTGTTCATCGGGTTTATTTGCTATGTACCAACATGAATATTATTATTATTATAATATATATATTAAGAAAGGATATGATGAAACTATGTATTGTTCGTAGTTAGGTCATAAGTAGGACTAACAAATTGGTGAAAAAAAAATGATGACGTTTGATACTGAAAAAGTGCATTGAACTAAGTACCTACACAATAAAGATTTCTTACATACGTAGCCATAATTTGATGTCTAGTTTATTTAATGAATGAATGTGAATCCAATGAGGATCAGTCACTTTTTTAGCTGAGTATGCAGTTTTATAGACCTAAATAAAACAATAAATTCTGTAAAAAAATTATTTGTATCGGATCAAAAATGACGAAGTTATAGCCATTTTAGTGCGGTAATCTCAAAAACGCTCGCAACCGCGTAGAAATACCCTGTGACGTCATCGCTCACATCGTCGCGCGTCGCCGCCCGCCGCGCCGCCCCGCCATGGAGAATATAGGCCTATTCGGATAAAACATTTCATGATTTTTTTTTTAAATTATAGAATTAAGTATTTTTTCTTTTTTGTATACTACGTAGGTGGCAGACAAGCACACGGCCCACCTGATGGGAAGCTGTCATGGTGGCCTATGGACGTGTGCAACACCAGGGGTGTCACACAGGGGTTCTGCCTACCCTGAAGGGAAGGGGTGGAGAGGCTAGGAAGAGGGGGGGAGGGGGGGTACAGTGAGCTCTGCTCTCTCTCTGACCCTACTTACCTTGGGGAACACAACACTATGGTTATTACAGCCGCGGTGTTCTGTAGGGCGGAGGTACTACCTCAGTCGGACTGCCCAGTTCGGACGGGAGATATCGTCAGGTCCCACCTATTATTAGAGTATTAAGTATAGTATGTAAGTATAGTATAAGATAAAGATAAAGATAGGAGGAGGACCACCACAGGAGGTGGTTATGTCACACTCGAACCGACGAAAACCGCACTTGCTCGCGTAAGGTTACCCAATAAAGAATTTCGCTTGCACACCGGTGACCTTGGGCCATATACGATTTTGAAATAGCCTCATCGATCCCTTCCCCCCTCTTTCCAGGAGCAAGAAGAGGACACCGTGGCTCACTAACCCGAGGGTCATCTTAAAGCCGGAGGGTCAGCCGGGGTGCGAGGGACATACCTTTTGGGCAACCTTATACCTCGGCGCTAGAAAACCCGAGACGGCGTGCGGTTTTAATCAGTTCGATTCAAACATAAAACGCCCTGGTTGGGGGTGTTTTTATTTTAGTCAGTCCGCCGAATTGACTGCACCCCGCATGATGGTAAGCTGAGGTGCAGTCCTAAAAGTAATTGAACACTTTTCCAAATAACGGATGTCTCCCCACTCTACCCTTATTTGCCCCCTTAGGGGTGGATTTTTGAAAAACCACGATTCACGGGGTACGTTTATTTTTAACCAGAAGCAGCTTCTTACTTTCAAAATAACGGACTTTCCATGCAACCAACCATCGCCTATTTTACGCCTTTAGTAGTGAAATTTTGAAAACGCTGGTATACATGTATATTTAATTCTAATCAGAAGTAGGTATATGAAATTTAATGCGTCTAACATTGAAAATGAAGAACTTTCATATAAATGTTAATGCCCTATTTTGCCACCTTAGGAGTAAAAATTCTAAAGATCCGTTCTTAGTGGATTCCTACAACATAAAAAGCATCTACTGTCAAAATTTCAAGTTTGTAGGTCCAGCGGTTTAGGCTCTTCGTTGACGTATCGGCCTGTTTATCATAGGGCATCGCACACGAGGTGAGCTATGACGTCATCGACAAAAATCCAGCGAGTGTGCGTTTTAAAATAGCCGATTTTAAATCTTCGATAACTTCGTCATTTCTTGTCGGATTTTAATCATTTAAAAAACAAAATGCTTAGAAATTTGTAGCGCATACGTTTCATTAATTAAAAATTAAAAGTTCTGTTATGTGACTGATCCTCATTGCCTACATCAGTGAACTAATGTAAATACTTCTTAAATACAAATCAGTTTCATAAAAATAACAGCAATGCATTGAATAATTGAAAAACAATGATCAATAACATTATATCACTCTCTGTTATCAATTAATTATTGTTGTCTAGCTAAACGGTAAAATAATACCTACAATAAATACAAAGAGTCTAATAATGCTACACAGGAAAAATGCACATTCAGGGAAGGTTCAAATTTATAGGGGACTATAATATAACGGACATTTGTTGATAACTTCAATAAATGTATGTAATTTAAAGTTTTATTTTCAATACCTTTAAATTTCTTCATCGAATTTTTTTATAAATAATTATTTGAAATTAAATAGTTTAAAAATAGTGTTTTAAGTTTTAGGCTGATTTAAGTCATTTTAGTTTTGATTTTAATACAAACGTATTTAGCGCGAGTTCAATTTATCATCAGAAAGTTATATAATGATAAGAACTCTAAATGAACTTACAGCGCCGATCGGATCTTAATAAAATAATCAACCATGACTTAATAATAACACACGGGACTTGTTTTCGAGAATCACATTGAAATTTACTTGATTTGCTTTTTATTGAACGGTTTTATTTAACTTGAACTGTTTGTTTGGGTCAAATCTAGTAATTGAAAATTTACCCCCTTTCAGATTTCTGATTGGTCTGATATTTGGCAGAAGTCTTTAGTTCTGATGACAATACAATACTACTGACTATGTAAATTATAATGCCGACGGTTTTAGAGCCATGTCACATACTTCTTTTTGAATTCAGAAAATATTTGTTTGGTATTATTTTACATAGCAACACAAATCGTAGATAATTCAAGTGGCTATGCAAAAAAAATAGTTTCAGCAGATGAATAATATTATAATTTAGATCATAAATACATTCATAATATATTATCTATTTACTTGTAAGTTAAATGATTATATAAGTGAGATTATTGATCGCGTTATTTTTGTATTCAAGCCAATGATAACATAGGTATGTTATTATAATTTAATCCAAAATATTCTGTTGCAATTTTAATAACAAATGTCATGAAATGATCTCAAGATTCAAGTATAAATTTAAGCTTATTCAAAGATTTATTTTATAGGTTTTGACACCATATATTTTGATTTAGTTAACAAAATATTAATAGCAGCCAAATTTGGAATACTTCATACAATAGTTATTCAATGGATGTATTAATTACTTACTCATTATCGAAATAGATTACATGTAAAAGATATTTCTAAAACGCTGATTAATAAAAGAGCTATTTAGACGATGGACCATTTTATTGGATGCCACTTATTCAAAGGTCAAATAATAACATAGAGTATCTTAATGTGGATCTTAATATATAATATGATTCTATAACCTTTAGTATTCTTAAAAGTATGATACTTATACGTATCACCATCAGGATTCAGGTGGATCAGCCTGGCTCGGATAGGTCAAGTTAGTTAGATAAGGTTATGGTTATTTGATATTTAATTACTCCAGAAGCACGAACCCTGCGACGACGCGGAGTTCAAGTTCAATATTTTTTTAAATTAAATTGAATACTCTAGGAAACTCTAGGTACTCTAAAAAATATCTGAGCTTTGAACATGTGTCATTAATTAAAAATAACGATAAATCGGTAAAATGGATTCGTACCAGTGACCACTGACCACTCGATGAAATAAGTCATAAATAATTAATAGCTCTTTGATATTTTGACTTCGATGATGAGTACTAAACTCTAACGCAATCGCCATTATTAAGTATAATAGTAGAACGTTTTAATAAGTGTTAATAAACAAACTGTCAATGAAACAGCATTCCAATTTTATTTATCGTACCACCAAAACGTTAGTTCAACCAGTTGTTTACAACTTAGACTAAACTTTCAATGTGAGGTTTAAAAGTAAATCACCTATTTTTGCAACTTGCTGTAGGCAGCACGCATTTTTTATATTTTAAAAAAATATGATGTTACCACAGCACTATCGTCTACAATTTGACAGGGGTCTCGGCTTTACCATGACTTTTACACGGTAGTAGAATACCAGACCTACAGTAGGTAATGTATTTTTCAAAACAGCCAACCATAAATATTTTAAAACCAGACAGTTTTCGACTGTCGTGTATCAAAACGAATACGATCGTAGTATGTAACATGACAGTTTGGCCTAGCGCATACCGCTGGAAGCGCGGCGAAGAGCATTTTTAGTCAACAATTTAATATGAACGTTATTTCTTGATGTACGGTCAATAATTGTATAATCAAGAACGACTGCTTACCTAATTCATCGGACGACGTGAACTTTTCTGTTATACTTTATACCAGTACTATCTGAGAACTTGGTCCTGCTTTCAATGAATTTTTAACATACTCAACTTTACAATATTTTCCAACCCTTAATGCGATGGGTTAATGGGTGTCATTCTTAGGTCGGACCTCCTACCATGGAAGGCCCACGCCCCGTTTCGCAGAGTCCCGACCCATATAAGGTAAGTACAAAAAAAATTGCAATTTTTCAATCATTCATTTATTGATAAGTCATTAATATTCTTTAAACTTACAGTCAATATGTTGGTTTAGGAATGACTCTTAAAATTGTCAAATTTAAAGATGTTAGTACCTTATTTTACATTTGTTATTTAAATTAAGGTGGTAAAATAGGAAAACTAAATTACCTAATTCAAATGTGCAGATTGCAATCTGTAAGTTTAGTTAGATTTCTTGGAATCTTTAGATGGCGATCGTGATCTTGAACGCGACATGGATCGTGCCTTGGAGCGCGAGCGGGAGCGGCTGCGGCTGCGGGAGCGCGAGCCAGAGCGCGGCGAGCGGGATCGGCTGCGGCGGCGGGACCTCGACCGGCTGTCAAATGTACACATCTTCTATTAGAGCATATCTTAACACATCTTTTAAATTGTGTTCAACCTCGTTTGGCATTTTATATAAAATCGTGATTTGTTACAACTTGTAAGTTGAAAAAAATATTTAAGTAGTTGTATTTATTTGAAAATATTTCGCCAAACCAGACTACACACAATACTAAACACATGTGTTAATAAACAGGTTTTAAAATAAATCTTACGTAGCTCAATGGTGTCGATTCTCTGGTCACAAAACTTAACTAATCACTCTGGGTGACTAAAATGCATCCCTATCTCATTTTCTCTGAAGAACAATGGGAATACATTTCAGTCCTTTCAAACTCACTTAGTTATGTTTTGGTCACAAGAGAATTGTTGACCAATGTCAGTTCTGTTTATTAGCCATTGTGTTTGCCTGAATTTGATTTGTGCCAAAGCATTGGTTTTCTTAGGCTGCTTTAGTACAATTAAACCCATTACAAGAGAAAATAATACAGCACTATTACCTCATGTAATGAGTTCATATTTTACACCTGTAAGATAACAGTTTGGGTCTTCAATATTAGCCTCTTGTGTTCTATTTCTTGAAAACAGAGGGCCGGCTTTCATAGAATACTAGCATTTTCTAAAAATACTACCTTCGCTAAGAACTAAGTTTCATTGATAAAATCAGCACGGGCCTTCTTAGAACACAAAAATGGGATAATAATGTGTAACTCACTGAGTGCAGGCAGTGATTACATTAGACGCGCGTTGCGACGCGTAGAACGAACATTACTCTTAATGAAGTTCTCGACAAGTGGAGGGTGCACGTAGGCTGTAGCTACGTAGTTCGCAGAGCGAAGTTACCGAAGCGACCAACTCAATCGGAGTACACGCAGCGGTGAGAAAGCTACGTAGCGCAGACAATAAGAAGTGCAGGCACTGAAGAGTTCGTTCTCGGCGCACAGGCCAATGATAACCTATAACATAGTTATCATTGGTATAAGTGGGTCTAATACAATGGAATGGAATCTTCACTATGTCAAAAATCTTACACTATAAAAACATATTTAAGACAATTTGACACTATACCTAATACATATTTGATACTTACAGATTCCATGCCAATGTTAAGTGCCTTAACATGTTAACCAAAAGATGAGTTTAAAATGTTACCTGCGACGTCGGCGGCGTGTACAATCACGAGCATAGTGTCCTCTGTCTCCACAATCATAGCAGCGGTCGTCATAAGGACGCGGCGGCAAACGAGATCTGGGTGGTGGTCCTCGCCCACCGTGTCCTCGACTTCCATTAGACATTTCGACGCGAGCACGACGTCCACATATCGTACGGCCGTCTAAACCACGTACCTATAAAGATATATTTTTCTTATCATGACTATTTCACTATTTCAATGTACTAGTAAATACACAGTACCAGTTTTTAGGTCTGTTTAGTGAAAAGCGAGGTCTTGACAGCGGAGGCGCGGCAATCAACGAATCAAACACAAAAACTAATTACAGGCTCAAAGGGTTTGCATCATAGCCTGAACAGACCATATTTCTATTGGTTCTTTGATTGGTCAGTTAGTGCACATGTGCAAACTTTTTGATGTTTGTTCAGGATATTTGCTTGAAGGTATACAAGGAGCCTTTTAACCTCAACAGTATGTAAACTGGTGTCATCAAAAATTCACACAACAGTAAACAGAGACATTTATAACTAGTATAGGTATTTCATTCTCGTATAGTATACTTGTGGCAACCATTGAATAATGCCTGTAATTTATTAGTTTTACTATCTATCTACATATCTATATCTATATATAACAGAAAGTCGTGTTAGTTACACTATTTATAACTCATGAACGGCTGAACCGATTTGGCTGAAAATTGGTAAGGAGGTGGCTTAGTACCAGGAGACGGAAATAGGATACTTTTTATCCTTTATTTTTTGAGTGGAGAGTGGAGTGTAGTGGAGAGTGGAGTGCAGTGGAGAGTAGAGTGTAGTGGAGAGTGGAAGTGGAGTGGAGAGTCGTTTAATTGGTGGCGATGCCGACTTCCACGCAGGTGAAGCCACGAGCGAAAGCTAGTAATGTATAAAACTATGTACTAATTCCTGAGATTAGCAAGTTTAACCAAACAAATACTTCAGCCTCATAATATTAGTATAGATTTGTAACAGATAAAAAGATTAGTACTGATCAGGTAGGGCTAGACAAACAGAAATAAATTCACTGGTACGGCTATATGAGTGGTAATTTTTTTTAGAAAAATATGATATTGGATAATATTTGGGTTTATTCAGTGTGTGTAGATGCTTCCTTGAGTGCTCACATAACAATAACATTACCACAATAATTTTTGCCTTTGATATAACACAAAGCAATACAGTGAGTTAAATACTTCAGATGGTGATGATGAAGTTCCAGTGTGACATATAAAGAGTGTTTAGTAAGTATATTCTATTTTACAGCCAGCCTGTTAACGTTATGATAATACAATTTAAGTTTCTATGACAGGTTGGCACCTAATAAGTATAATAATGACCTTTTGGTATCATTACTAGCACTACCTATCTAATGGCACATTAGATGGTGGTCAAATGCAAGCATTTTGACTAAACAAAAAAAAAAGATATGTATGGTTACACTACAACCATTGTTTGCTTACATAAATAAGTACACATGTATTGTTTTCTTTCTTTGAAAAACAACATGTGCAATTTCAAAAAGCTGTATTACACTGGGTTATCACCCAGTTCTTGGGGAAGGTTATAAACTAAGCTAGTGACATGAAAGAAATGTGTATGGCGGGAAAACGAAGGGTACAGCTAGTAACTCAAATAACTAGATATTTATTGTGCCAATAAAACGATAGCATCGTACATCGTAGGTCCTTACATTAAAATCTTTGGCCGACAAATACTATGGATCTTCGATATCGCCATTGGTTCAGATGACTGGCGCCTCATAGAAAATATCGAAGTACGCCGTTTCGTATAGTGTACGGCATCTAACTCAGCAAGATTTTGGAGTAGTGTGGGCCCCACTACTCCAAAACCTTGCCAAGATAGATGCCGTGCACTATTAGTTAGATTGTAAAGCCGACTCTGAGTTGAGAACTCGAAGGATGATAATTTTGAAATACATTGAAACTAACCTCACATTTTTGGAAGTGTAATGAATGATATCGTGATCACTTGTTTCTTTCTGAAAAATTGGTATGATAAAATACCTCGCAAGCATATAATTATAACTTACAGCATCTTCAGCGTCACGAGGATCTTCAAACTCCACAAATGCGAAGCCGGGCGGGTTTCTGGCCACCCAAACATTTCTTAACGGTCCATAATATGAAAATGCATCTTCAAGTTCAGGTTTACTAGCGTTACTACCTAAATCTCCCACGTACACTTTGCAGTCACCATATCGGGACATTTTAGCCTAAAAAAAAAAACAGTATGAAATAACTGATAAGACATTTTAGTTGTAATGTTCACTATATATTAATACTCAGAGGTTACTTTAATAGAATTTTGTAATTACCTATACACGACACAACTTTGTACATCAATATGCCCATTCAATTTTAAGAACGCACAGTAATTATAAAGCTTAAAACTAGAACAACAATGAACTTCTACGCTTCGCTATACGGTACGGATGCCAGAACAAAATGGCTGCTGGAACCGAAAACCAACCAAAAACCGAAGCCTGACAAAACGATTTTTTTTTTTTATTTCACTTACGCGCGGCCATGGATATTTATACATATACTATTCTCTGTCTACGTTTATACATATTTTTGATCTGAGACAATCTTAAAATTAAAAATGCCTTAAATGGCTTTTTAATTTCATGGAACGCGTGCGCACGTGCGTCATGTGTCCAATATAAACCATCTAAAAATCTAAAATACAATATTATCAGTTTGCTTTTTAAGTCTGCAAATACTGTAATGTATGATGGAACAAAACTGGTCTTAGAATACTCAATCCTGTGATCCTGTGTGCAGATGATGTAAACATTAGGAACAAACTGTTGACGACCTTAGTTACCATTTGATCTCCATGTATTAAATGTTTTAGTCTAATGAACCTGATGGAACCCTAAAACCCCCTTGAATGTCATTTTTTGTTTTACAAAATTGTCTATGAATTGTGACAAAACCGAAAATAAGCAAATTTATATGGTAACATTGAAAAAAAAAAGTAAAAGCAATGTAGCGGACCATAGCGGACGGACGTCGTTGCGACTTTTCTTTCCGTCATGCAATAATTTTGTCACTCATGAATTCGTCGATAAAAAATATTTTAGATGGTGTCACATACGTGAGCGATAGTTGAAGTATAGTGTTAATGATGTGTTAGTATTTCATTTCGCATAGTTCATCTTCATAGTTATATATGATAGGTGTGTGACAAGTAAAGTTCGGTAATGGTGGCCATGTCATGAAAATCCCCACAGCCATGGATGATAGCTCCGTATCTCATCACAACGGAGGGCAAGTGGGATCTCAAATCGGAGTTAGTGTAAATAACAAACAAAATGACGAACCTAGTCAAAGTGCCCAGTATTCAATACCGGGGATTTTGCATTTTATTCAACATGAATGGGCGAGATTCGAGCTGGAGAGATCACAATGGGAGGTGGACAGAGCAGAGTTTAAGGTGATTTTTTATTTTTTTTTAAATATACTGCGTGTAAAACAACATTCGTAACAGTATTTATTAACTGCAATTTACAATATTTATCTTAGATTCTGATGTTGAGTTTCTGTTATTTGTACGTATTTTTACATGTTCAATAAAATTATTTCATGACGTTTTATTTATTGGTTACCTTAAAACATGATAATGAAGTACGTTTTAGCGTTAGTATGTTTAATTATTGTATTATTAGTGTAGTTGTGCTTAGTAACAGAGGTAAGCTTTTTTTGGAATGTAATGTTACAAATTTGTGTATGATTGTGTTGTCACACACTGAATAACAAAGTACTTAAATTATTGTGCTAAACCTTGCAATGACTATTCAATAATCCAAATAAACACTGTTGTAACATTTTATGCTAAAATGTGTTTCATGGTTTGTTATTTTTGAAATATTTGTATTGTTACTTTCATTTTTTACAACTCCCATCTGTTGTCTTATTTTGTTTTATTGTCAAGTTTTGTTGTCAAAATTCTCTTGCAGATTGCCAGTTAAAAGTTTTATTTATTTACATTGCTAAGTTAAAATCAAAAAATAAACTAAATTAATAACTAAACAAAATAAATATTTACATGGCGTCATAAAATTCCTCCGCCTCATCACTGACTGATGATGTGCCCAGTTGATGCAAATATAAAATTCAACTTTTGCATAGACTTTGAAGCTTGAACTCTTGAGATCTTTGAACTATTTTTTAAGTAGTTTTTAAGTTTTTTTTAGCTTATATTTGGATTATAATTTATTAAATTATATTATTCATATAATACTTTGAGTGATAGTATTGTTCATCACTTATCTGTCTTAAAATGACTATAAGGGTAATTATATAGTCTTAATATTTACCTACCTAGATGTACCTATGATCAGTGTATTGATATGAATAAACTATATAATATATAGTATAGATGATGTTCTTTCCCTGAGTACTTTTGGTTATAGGAGGAGGTAGTAAATGTATGTTTTATTTCATGGTGGTGTTGAGAATAGCAGAGAATATGCAGTATTTCATGCATTTGGAGATCTTTGCATCACTAAGTTTGAATTTCACCTATGCATGAGAATGCTTAAAAAAGTGCACTAGGGCAATTTTTTAAGCTTGCCTCCAATTATATGGGGCTGGAAAATGCTTACCAAAATGTGATTGTTAATTTATCTCTTTAAGCTTACTGCTCTAAACATCTTGTTATTAATATCTAAGTAAAATGGAATAGGTACTCAGTCAGTATAATGTCAATTCAACACTTTTTAATTTCATTTACAAATTAGGCAGTTAAGCTTCATGTTTGACAGTTACTTTGATGAAAATAAGGAATCCATGTAAACTTTTTTTTGTCTAACAGTATCGAAGTGATATTTTAAATAATCTAAAGATTGTAATTACACACACAATATACATACATTACTTCTTATCTTTTTTGTTCAGAATAAAAACTTGTTATCTAAATTGATTTCAACATTTCCTATACCAAGTATAATAATGAATAGCTATTGATCACAAACTTGTGTATATAGTAGGTATAACTATCATCTTATAACAATGTGTGTGCAAAATTTCACACCCAGTAATTATGTACTTACCTACCTATCAATCAAAAATTCTTTTTTACCACCTTTATTGAGGATGAATTAAAAATATTACTTTCATGAGCCCAGAAATTGTTGATGTCATAACAGGACTATAGTAGACTCAGTAATCTCTTTAAAATTTGATTTGAAGCCCTTTTTAACAGACTCACAAAAAGGAGGAAGGTTCTCAATTCTTCAAAACCTTTTAAATTTTCATTTCCTCAGGGAAACTAGGATAAAAAGTATTCTGTGTTCTTCTTGATTATATTGCAGTCCACTGTTGGACATAAACCTCTTCCAATGTGCACTAAGCTCCTTTTATTTTTCTTTAGGAATATTGTTGCTGCAAAACAACAAACAGTAGATCCAATATTATTGAAATCAAAATATAGCATAAGTTGGTCATATCATTGTTTAACGTAAATCTTGACCCAATCTAAAATCAATAATTGGTATTTCTATGACTCTAGATATTATTATGATTGTTAATTAAATGCATTATTATAAATTGATCATACTAGAAGGGGGGGACTGAATGACTGATTTCTTTTTCTGTTTACTGTATATGTAATAAGGAGAGTTAATTAAAACAATTTACATAATCACAGTTTACATAGCTAGTCTGAATAAGTTACTGTTTCTAGGTGGGTTTGGTAATCCAAATATTAAACAAATATGTGGCAACCTGTGTAATATGCTTCATATAGCAATTAGTTCTGCAATATTTTACTGATTTATATAATTTCCTTATTGTATGAATAATATTATAATTTATTAATTGATGACTAGTTGCTGAAAGGTAATAACCTCTGCTTCGCTACACAAACCATAAAACCTTGAGGAAATATTCTTATTATTAACTGGTGATAGTGGTACAAAATTAAAATTATAAACTTGAACATGTATCTAAACAAAACCTTAGGGTACAATTACTGTAAGTTTGATTGCAATGCAATGTTATTTTATAAACTGATTTAATGACAGGCACGGATCGCCTTCCTCGAAGGTGAGAGGAAGGGGCAAGAGAATCTGAAGAATGACCTTGTAAGGCGGATTAAAATGCTTGAATACGCACTAAAGCAGGAAAGAGCAAAGTTCCATAAGCTCAAATATGGTGTGGAGCTACAACAAGGTGATGTGCGTCCACCACCTGAGGAGCCACCCGCGGAGCCGGAGCCTGCTGAGCGTGCACAGTGGAAGCAGGGCCGCCAGCTCATTAAACAGTACCTTCAGGTATATCTTCATTTGTAATATCATCCCCATCTTTCCA
The DNA here is from genome assembly GCA_963576445.1 of Lithosia quadra. Lineage (NCBI taxonomy): Eukaryota > Metazoa > Arthropoda > Insecta > Lepidoptera > Erebidae > Lithosia > Lithosia quadra. The sequence goes on along the minus strand of OY754880.1, from coordinate 10,877,370 downwards.
ACCTTTTCCCAACTCAGAGGGCGACTTTTTAGTCGAACTATGAACCGGCGATTTCGATATCTTCTATTTATTGCGACTGCCACCTGACCTCCACAATTTTATTCATTGGCGATAACGAAGTTCTGTAGTTAGATCAGTTGTTGGACTTTTTAGGACTCCCCAACTATCGGTAACGACTGCCAGATATGTTCATTTGGCAACCAGAACTGACTGCTTAACACCGGAACACCTAGACCAGGGTAGGCGAACCTTTATACATCAACGTGCCATTTTTTTCTAAAACATGCTTTATGGGGTCACTGGCGTGCCATCGAAACTTTTTTTTATATCACTTAGGTGGCAGACAAGCACACGGCCCACCTGATGGGAAGCGGTCACCGTCACCCTCGCGCTGCCGACCCCGCAAAAACCTTCTACTTTCAAACCTCACACTTTTTATGAAATAATGTAAACAAAAGAGATTTTTAAAATGTTTTTATTACATGCATAATAGTACATTAGGATACCAGGGAGGTAAGTTAAAAATTCCGGCATAGGCGATATTGCTAGCCCGACCCATAGGCGAGGGTTATAAGAAGCCGAGGATAAGTAATTTTCATACCTCACGTGTGTCATACGACGTTTTATAACATATTTGAACACTCCGTAGCATAGGATCATTCTCGTTAGATCGTCATAAAATACCTAAGCACATTTTTTACACAAGTTTTTATGATCGGCGACGTGCCCAAAATATTGTGCCGCGTGCCACCAATGGCACGCGTGCCATTGGTTCGCCTACCCTGACCTAGACCAATGCAAATAGACATAAATATTATCCATGTATACAAATATTTGCACTGAGCGGGAACCGAACCCGCGTCCTCCGTCGTAGCAGTTGAATGGTCTACAGCCACGCAACAGAGGTCGTCATCTCCATTTGTAAAATTGTTGTTGTTGTTTTTCGCTTACGATTATCGTTTCATTTACCTAGGTAGGTACCTACTTTCATTCCTGTATCTATTCATCAAAGCAAGGCATGCTTTAAGCTCTGGTCTCCTATGCTTACCAGTTGTCTCTGTCTGTCTCTGCTATGTTACCACTTCGGAACTCCTATTTCAACTTACTCAAATTTTTGGCTATCTTCTCCAGCTACGCGAGTCTATCTTTAAATATTTCTTTGTTGCGATTGCAGGCGGCTGCAGTAAAATTGACGGAATAACTAATAAAAAAACACAGTCTTATTTAAACCACTAGCCTCAAAATATAATTCCCATTGCCCCTGTCGAGACAATAATATTTTATAAAAAAGCTTCAAGATACTTTGAGCTTGTTCTGAATAAATAGGTAGTAACACCAATAAATTAAACAAAGTTCGGATAGTTTGAGATAACTTTACAAGAGATGAGACCGCCACCAAATGTCACTATATTAGCCTCCCTAATAGGCTGACCAACTGAGTTGGGAAAAAGGTTCAGAGAATGACATTGTATATTTAGTATTTTTTTTATAGTATAAATCTAATATTATATTTTGTTGATTCACAGGAAATAGGTTACACAGATACAATTCTCGATGTTCGTTCAAATAGAGTGCGAGCGTTACTTGGCTTGAACAATGAGGAAGTCGAGAATCCAAACTACAGAAACTATGACAAGCAACAACACGACAGATGTGATTATCACATGGTTCGGAAATATGATTATGGTATGTACATTAAAGCTAAAATGAGAAGAATCTTCTCCTAATTTTTTTTTCTGGTGGATAGCATTAATGTCAACTTCTCAAGGTATTTTAAGCAATACCACAGATTACCTAATAGTGAATTATATAAGTAGGTATTATTTGCGTCGATGTCCGTTACATTAGATAGAATTAGGACATTTGATGAGGCCGTCAAGCTGAGAGCCACCACTGTGTAGCACTATCGGTGTGTGTAGTGGTGACCCCCGATCCAGAGACTTTGCCTTTAGCTTTCCATCAGGCGACGTGAAGTCATGTTAACGTTTCCAATAAAAAAAAATATCACCAGCTAATGATATTAGCTATTTACGTCACGTGTACATCATGCAGCCGTAATAGATACGCATGCCATAATTTCACTCATTTGAAGCTATACATAAAATACTTCACCTGTAACACAATACACAGAGTCGATAAGAAAATAACGGTTTTTACAGGCGTTCAAATACTGATCCCAGATTTCCACCTCTGTAATTCCTGTACATTAGGATCAACAGTAGCGACCCACAATAATCCCGAGTAATTCAATTAAGGGCCCTAAGTCATATTAGGTGATTCCAATAATATCTATGGCAGAACCGCTTAAATGCGCGGAAAAATTTACTTACATTACATACTTTTTAATTTACAATAGAGGCAAATAAAAAGACATAAGTCCTCTCAAAGGCATACTATAATGAAAACATTTACTTGGTAATATAGTACCTACATGATACAGCATATTTCAGAAGTTATTGCACGAATTCGGGTTTGGTCTACCGTTAATAAAAGCGACACCCATCTTGCAGATTGCTTTATCATTTTGAAAAGGCGGTAGTTTAAATTTAGTAAAATATAAGAAACTCGATCAGTTGAGACATGCATAGCGTCAGCTAGTTCATATACTTTCACTCGATGGTATTTCAAAACAATCGAGAATGCGAGAATTTTGTTAACCATAGCCTCAATAGGGAAGGATCGCACTCGACCATCCAGGGTATCACTTCACAACGAAATACAATAAACCATTATCTTAGGTATTTTTATGAGACAGTGTAAAATTTTCATAATAATTGTTCCATGTCTTTATTTTTGTACACAGTAAAACTACTGCGTAAACAAAATAAGTTTAACATTCAAAATTAGATTTGTTACTATTAGCAATTTGTTTTACGCAATAAGGGAAAAGGAAATAATAGAAAAGGGATTAAAGTCGCAGAATTTCGAAACCGGCATTGTAATTTGCTGTAATCGGTTTATATTTAATTATCGGTTTATTATCGGTTTATATCGGTTTATTTATTATCGGTTTATATTACATGTACAGGTGGCAAAGAAGCGCGTAAGAGTGCAGGTGGAGGGGGATATAACGAGGAAGGTCTCTCTGTTCAAGAAACAGCGGCAGTATTCGCCAATTTTGAGTTTCTTACGAATCAAGAGATGGATATGGACGAGATAGACGATCTTGATGCCAAACAATCGCACCATGCTTCTTGTAAACAAGGTAGAAATATTTATATTTCCACTTTTGAAACATCAAAAGAAACATAGTAATGAAGTCATAAAATGTAGGTAACAATAAGAAAATCGCGGTAATATGTAATTACAAAGTAGGTACCTCAAATACCTGCTTATGGTATTACGTATGGAATCGGATTACCGAAGTTACACATTTATTCAGTAACTTATGAAAGTGATAATTTCTCCTCGATGTGGGTAGGATTACCTTAATATTTCCAAATGTAATGAAAGCTTGTGTATCCTTTAAAATTACAGGTGAGGAGATTGACCTTGAAGCCGAGGAGGTTCTGAATGAGCTGAGTTTGCTCACTGAGAGAGAGGCTGACGGTGGAGGCCAAGGCGACGAGTATCCTGTTGGTTAGTTCATATTTCAATAATACTATAATCAACAAACGAAAGGTTTTCGAAAGCTCAACAAAAAAAAATTGCTGCAAGTACGTAATTAATAGATAGGCATTTTGCATTTGCTGCTAAGTGAAATACCTGGATTAATAAATAAATAAGTGGCTAGGGCGAAACAATGATACATATATGTATAACTAGCTTCCGCCCGCGGCTTCGCCCGCGTGGAATTCGGTATTGCCACCAAGTCTATTTGAATGAAACGACTCTACACTCGACTTTCCACTCCGCTGTTCACTCCACTCTCCACTCCACACTCCATTCCACTGTTCACTCCACTCTCCACTCCACACTCCACTCCACTCTCCACCTCCACTCTACTGTCCAATCCCCTCTCCCGACTCCACCCTACATTCCACTCTCCACTTCAATCCCACTCCACTCCACTTTCCACTCCACTCTTCACACCACTCCCCTCTCCACACCACTCCCCACTCCACTCTCCACACCACTCCCCACTCCGCTCCACTCTCCACTCCACTGGTCTCCACTCGTCTAGCCAAAACCTTTCGGATAAAAAGTACTAAGCGGATTTTAGTGCGAAGTTTTCTTGGTCAGACCTAAAATTTGGAGATATGACAAAAAGTTTCTTTTTCCTTATTTATTGGTTTCACCTTACACCATCTTTACAGAGTTCACCTAAGGCGACAGTGTGGACATCATATCCCTTTATAACAGTACTTTTAATTGTAATAATCGATATTTGAAAAAAAAAAAAGACTTGGTTATGTTGACCACACATATCTATTTTTTTGCAATCCTTGTCTGTTTGTTCGTGATGGACGCAAAAACTGCTGAACAAATTTTGATGCCGCCTTTTCATTAGAAAAGTCTTGGTTTTACATAAAATCTGCCGTATGTTTGATTGCATTTGGTTAAGTAGAACCGGGGATATGACCAAAAAACAATTACCAACCAATCGACTCCCACGGGCAGAGCCGCGGGTATTAGCTTGTATAAAAAGTAGCCTATATATTACTCCAGACTATAATCTATCTCTGTACCAAATTTCAAAACCCGATCTATTCAGCCGTTTTTACGTGAAAGAGTAACAAACATACATCCAGATATCCCGACTGATCAACTCCATGGGCGAAGCCACGGGTAGTAGCTTGTATAAAAATTAACCTATTATGTTATTTCACACTACACTCTATCTCAGTACCAAATTTCAGCCAGATCCATTCAGCCGTTTTTACGTGAAATAGCAACAAACATAATATTTGGACATCCCGACCGATCGACTTTGCGAGCGGAGCCGCGGTATTAGCTTATATAAAAAGTAGCCTATATGTTATTCTAGACTATAATCTATCTCTGTACCAAATTTCAACCCGATCTATTCAGCCGTTTTTACGTGAAAGAGTAACAAACATACATCCAGACATCCCGACTGATCTACTCCGTGGGTCGACTGATCGACTCCGTGAGCGGAGTCGCAGGTATTAGCTTGTATAAAAAGTAGCCTATATGTTATTCTACACTTTAATCTATCTGGTTACCAAATTTCAGTCAGATCTATTCAGCCGTTTTTACGTGAAAGGGTAACAAAGATATATCTAGAAATCCCGAACGATCGACTTTGCGAGCGGAGCCGCGGTATTAGCTTGTATAAAAAGTAGCCTATATGTTATTCCAGACTATAATCTATCTCTGTACCAAATTTTAGCCAGATCCATTAAGCCGTTTTTGTGTGGCAGAGTAACAAACATACATCCAGACATCCAGACATCCAGACATCCAGACATCCAGACATACATTCTTACAAACTTTCGCGTTTATAATATTAGTAGGATATAGATATTGTAGTACAGGAATTGACCACATTATGGTGTGCCCTCCCACAGGCGGCGGGGCTAGCGGTGCGGCCGCGGGCGGGGCGGGCACGGGCGCGGGTGCGGGCGCGGGCGAGGCGGACGAAGAGCCGCTGGCGCTGGGCGAGCTGGCGCAGCTCACCGTCAGCAACGAACCGGAAGCCTACGACGTCGCCAGCGCTAACAAGGAGTCCTTCCGCAAAACATGGAATGCCAAATACACACTGCGCTCGCACTTCGACGGAGTTAGTATATCATATTGTCAGAAGTTTACGTCACTATTATAAATAAATAATAAACATTCTACACAGCGCCATCTAGACATGCATTTAACTAGCTTGTTACAGATACCGGTACGTTACTGGGCCAGGTTTGGGGTAAGTTCGCGCATCGTGCATTTTGAGCCAATCAAATGATTCAAAGTACGAACGAACGGAACATTGATTCGCTACAAGACGTCTCTTGGAGACATCTGATTAGTCCGTCAAGTGACGGACCAATCATATGTCCGCGACGGCGCAACCGCGTCTCCCGCCACCCGCTCATACCTCAAAGGGGACCTAAAAATCGACCTTTGCGCACATGACGCGTCTGGTCAATTCACGTGCTTAGTTTTGTTTTTTTTTGTATTCAGTGCCTACTCTTGCAAACTATGCCTGTAAGAATAATTGTAACTATGGATAGTTATATAAGTAATAAATATCGTACATAGAAGCATCCAGATCAAGGCAAATAAACATGCATGCATACAAATATATGAACTGAGCGGGCATCGAACCTGCAACCTCTGACTTAGCAGTCTAACGCTCTACCGCTATGGACGTCGGCGCTAGTTTAAAATATGTGACAATGCACAAAATTTTCTAAAATCGGAATCAATCCTTTCATTATAATCCAGGCAGGTTGTATTAACTTGTATCAGAATAGCTTAATAAGATATTGGTGTCTGCGATTCCAGGTACGAGCTCTGGCTTTCCACCCCACCGAGGCGGCCCTGGTCACGGCGTCCGAGGATCACACGTTGAAGTTGTGGAACCTCCAACGCACCGTACCTGCCAAGAAGTCAGCCGGGCTCGACGTGGAACCGCTGTACACGTTCCGCGCCCACACCGCTCCCGTACTGTGTCTTGCTATGGGAGCCCCGCGCTCTGAGGAGTGCTTCTCTGGCGGACTCGACGGCACCATCCGTGTATGGAACTTGCCGCCGCCCACCGCCGATCCCTACGATCCGTACGATCCTGCTGTCCAGGTGCGATATTTTGTCTGACTTTCGAAAGTGTGTAACATTTCTACACTGCAACCATTTTTGTTAGAGATGTAATCCCTGTAATTTACTTTATTCATTGAGCCATGAAAGTACCGAATATTAATTACAGGCGATTACCGACAGTGTCAAGTGAGTTTTTGAAAGTCTTTAAATGCAGATTTGTTTTTATTTATAAAGAAGAGGAATGTTTCCTTGAGTAAAATGTGCAGTGGGTGGTGCGGTGGTGCGGTGGTGCTAAGCTCGGCGTGGGTGGGTTGTGGTGGTTGCAGGGCGCGGTGCTGCGCGAGCACACGGACGCGGTGTGGTCGCTGGCGGCGGCGCACGGGCGGCTGCTGTCGGCGTCGGGCGACGGCACGGTGCGGCTGTGGGCGCCGCGCGCGCAGCGGCCGCTGCTGGCCACGCTGCGCGCCGACGACTCGCCCGCCGCGCCCGCGCCCGCCGCCGCCGACTTCGCCGACGCGGCCGCGCGCGCCGCCGTCGTCTACCGCGACGGCTCGCTGCTGCTCTACGACCTGGAGACGGGACAGGTGACCTATGTCTACTATATCTGTCTATTCGGTATCGTTTTCCTTGCCTTGTCCGATCTCAAAGTACCTCAAAGTAAGGATGACTGCGCCCCTTATTTCATAAATTCCAGCGATTTCGCCAGTCATCTATTAGGTCATCATATACGTCTTCCTGCTGGTTGAACAGATTATCGATTCTATAACATCTCTTTCTGGCAAGAAGGTAGTCATCGATGCTGTTTAACCTTCCTAAGATTGGCCAATAGCACAACTGCAATAAATGTTTCCGTGCTAATTCTCCTATAAACCTTGCACAAGAACATCAATGTAAGACGTCGACTTTGCCACATTTTTAACCGCGCTGCCCCAATAGTATGTTCATGGCCCCAAGTGGGCGCTCTGTACGCTCTGTACGCTCTGTACGCAAGCCGGGCCTGACGTGTGTGTGACGGTGGCAGGCGGTGCTGCGCGCGGGCTGCGAGGCGGGCGCGACGCGCGTGCGCGCGCACCCGACGCTGCCGCTGCTGGTGACGGCGCACGAGGACCGGCACATCCGCTTCTGGGACGCCGTGTCGGGGCGCTGCGCGCACGCCATGGTGGCGCACCTGGACGCGGTGACGGGGCTGGCGCTGGACCCCAACGGGCTGTTCCTGCTGTCGGGCTCGCACGACTGCTCCGTGCGCCTGTGGAACCTGGACACCAAGACGTGCGTGCAGGAGATCACGGCGCACCGCAAGAAGTTCGACGAGAGCATCCTCGACGTGGCCTTCCACCCGCTGCGGCCCTACATCGCCAGCGCGGGCGCCGACGGGCTCGCCAAGGTGTTCGTCTGAGCCGCGTACTATATATACTATATATATTACATGTAATTTTACTTTCGATACGAACTTTATGTAACGCAATAGCGAGTCGCGTCGTCGTAGAGGAGCGACCGGTACTCTTGGGTTATGTGTCTAGTCCCTTCGGTACGGTTACGAGTAGCGACGTATCTGCGATTCGACGACGGCCGTGTGTACGGACGGCGCGCCGGTTCGTTTTATCGTATTTAAATATTGTAACGTAATGAACGCGCGCTCGACGCTCGTTATAAGCGCGTAGTGAACACTCATCTATGTATAGACTTGAAATTTATTATAATATATTTTTAGACTTTCAGTATGTGGATTTTAGGTTTTTATCGCGACTTTTTCACCGATTTTACTATACGCAGTGAAAATATTGTTCGTTTCTATGCATCTGTAAGCGAGACCTTATAATAAATATCATATGGACACCGACGATGTTTCCTTGATATGTTCGTTATGTTTATGTGTCGGTACAGTTGCAATGTTATGCAGGATTTGCTAATGTTTTGCAGAGAACGGATGGTGTTTCTTAGCTAGATTATTTTTATTTAAATCGATTGGATTTCTATAGATAATTCTTTTTTGTTTTGTGACATGTAAAACATTAACATGCTCTCATATATCTTAAGCAAGTGATGAGCTCTCGAACAAAAATAATGATTGAGTAGAGGTACTATATCGAAAATAACATAAGTAATGTTTGGTCGTAATGAGTACTGCAATGTAGAGTATATATATTATGAAACATTACATTTTCCTTTATTTTCCTCGAATTCATACTTGTACACATACATCCAAAATTGATAGTAAAAAGCAACATAACCGAATTGCATGTTGTTTTTTTTAATCTTGTTTTAATTTCCCTTCATCGTCATTTGATTAATGTAGTAGATAAGATTTTTATTGACTGAATAACCTAACGGAAATAACGTTTTGGGAGATGATCATACCAATCCTATAAATACTCAGATCGTGGTACATAATCTCATTTGTTTCATAATGTACATAATTTAGTAAATAACAATTAAAGTCGGTTCATTGCTTTGCGAGTTTTAATGATGAACATAACACATTTACATATTGATAAAATAATTATTTTAATTTTCTGTTTACTCCTACTTTATATTTTTTAATTTTCAAATTATTCATTCTATCAAAATATCCTTCTAATGATAGAAAAAATAAGGTTTATTTCGAAACCAAGTTTAACTCGACGTTATGATCGAGCAAGTCGTCAATGTTGAAAAGATTATACTATCGTTTGAATATTTAGTTCTAAAAAATAATTCATCTGAGCAATTTTATTCTGATTCTGGTTTCCGGTTGCGTTCGAGGCTTTCACTCTGGAGCCAGAGTTCCACTTAGCTCGGATTCCTTGTACCCCTCCTCCGTTTGGCATAGTTTATACAGCTTTTATAGAAGGGGCGGCTGACGTTGACCTTTTTAATTAAAATAGGAAAGTCTGCACTAGACCATCTTTTGTCAGTCAGTAGGTATATCGGTTTGCAGGTGAGGTCGGCGGTGTCCTGGTCCTTGTAACAATAGACCAGTGCCGATAGACTTTGAGACAAAATAAATTTATAGTAGGATGAAACCTGTTGGAAAAGGATTAGAATGTAACAAAAATTAAAGGAAAAATAAATTACGGGCGATCTGAGGTCGGGAAGGGGGGAGGGGGGTGAGTTTTAAGGGTAAAAACGGTTTATCTCGATTTCCGGCAAAACTACTAGTCCTATGAAAAAAAGTTAAATGACAAAGTTGTAGGTAATAAAGAGACCTACAACTTTTCTATTTACACTTTTTTCACATAACCTCAAAATATATGTGAAAAATTCAAATAATAACTTTTAAACTTTCGCGTTCCATGACTATTATACGTAAACGGCGATGTAAAGCGATAACGCGAGGGAATCAAAAGTGCACAAGGTGAAAAATCTTTGCACTCGAGTGCAACCATGAAGTTATAGTGCAACATGTAACTTTTCATCCCACCTCAGCGAGGAAATGACTAAATACAAAAATGTTAATTTCGAATTCGAGTTTTTCTTCTTTGCATTTTCTGAGAACATTTATCATAGCAATGTATATATATTTTTACATTATCAGAAAGAAGAGATTTCAAAGAACAAAAAACTCTTTGACTTTTTTTAAAAAGCTGATATTTTGACGTGAGATTTTTCGATTGAAAATGAGGATCAGTCACATAACAGAACTTTTAGTTTTTAATTAATGAAACGTATGCGCTACAAATTTCTAAGCATTTTGTTTTTTAAATGATTAAAATCCGACAAGAAATGACGAAGTTATCGAAGATTTAAAAACGGCTATTTTAAAACGCACACTCGCTGGATTCTTTTCGATGACGTCATAGCTCACATCGTGTGCGATGCCCTTTGATAAATAGACCGATACATCAACGAAGAGCCTAAACCGCTGGACCTACAAACTTGAAATTCTGACAGTAGATGCTTTGGCTTTTTATGTTGTAGGAATCCACTAAGAACGGATTTTTAGAACTTTTACTCCTAAGGTGGCAAAACAAGGCATAAACATTTATATGAAAGTTCTTCATTTTCAATGTTAGACGCATTAAATTTCATATATACCTACTTCTGATTAGAAATAAATGTACACGTATATCAGCGTTTTCAAAATTTCACTACTAAAGGCGTAAAATAGGTGATGGCTGGTTGCATGGAAAGTCCGTTATTTTGAAAGTAAGAAGCACGAAATTCGATACAGCTGCTTCTGGTTAAAAATAAACGTACCCCGTGAATCGCGGTTTTTCAAAAATCCACCCCTAAGGGGCAAATAAGAGTAGAGTGGTTGTATACCTAGACATCCGTTATTTGGGAAAGTGTTCAAGTTTTGATGGAATGATGTCCATTACTTTTAGGACTGCACCTCAGCTTACCATCAGGCGGGGTGCAGTCAATTCGGCGGACTGACAAAAATAAAAACACCCCCAACCGGAGCGTTTTATGTTTGAATCGAACTGATTAAAACCGCAGGTATAAGGTTGCCCAAAAGGTATGTCCCTCGCACCCCGGCCCGACCCGTACCATCTCCGGCTTCAAGATGACCCCTCGGGTTTGCGAGCCACGGTGTCCTCTTCTTGCTCCTGGAAAGGAGGGGGGGGGGGAGGGGTCGATGAGGCCATTTCAAAATCGTATATGGCCCAAGGTCACCGGTGTACAAGCGAAACTCTTTATTGGGTAACCTTACGCGAGCAAGTGCGGTTTTGGTCGGTTCGAGTGTGACATAACCACCTCCTTTGGTGGTCCTCCTCCTATCTTTATCTTTATCTTTATCTCCGATGGCCGACAGGGGTGATATCCGTGGGGATTTCCGCACTGGTTATATAAGTATTTGATTTCCAACATGCCTTAAAATGCTATCGAACCACTACAAATGAAAGAATAAATATTTCATATTCTTAATACTTAATACTATAATAATAGGTGGAACCCGACGGTATCTTCCGTCCGAACTGAGCAGTCCGACAGGGTTAGTACCTCCGCCCTACAGAACACCGCGGCTATAATAACCATAGTGTTGTGTTCCCCAAGGTAAGTAGGGTAGCCAGAGCTCACTGTACCCCTCCTCCCCCCCCTCTTCCTAGCCTCTCCACCCCTTCCTAGCCGCCCCCCCCCCCCCCCCCCCTTTCCTTCAGGGTAGGCAGAACCCCTGGTGACACCCCTGGTGTTGCACACGTCCATAGGCCATGATGACAGCTTCCCATCGTCCATAGTCCATGATGACAGCTTCCCATCAGGTGAGAAGTGTGCTTGTCTGCAACCTACATAGTATAAAATAAAAATAAAAACTTAATTCTGTAATTTAAAAAAAAATCATGAAATGTTTTATCCGATTAGCCCTATAATTTCTCCATAGCGGCGCGGCGGCGACGCGCGACGATGTGAGCTATGACGTCACAGGGTATTTCTACGCGGTGGCGAGCGTTTTTGAGATTACCGTACTAAAATGGCTATAACTTCGTCATTTTTGATCCGATTCAAATAATTTTTTTACAGAATTTATTGTTTTTTTTAGGTTTATAAAACTGCATACTCAGCTAAAAAAGTGACTGATCCTCAATATATTTAGTCAAAATAAGCTGAAAAAAAGAGTATTTCAAATCAAAAAAATTACAGTGTCTTTGGGACATAAAATAGCTTTTTATGTCCCAAAGACACTGTAATTTTTTTCTGCACTGTAGTTTTCACCAAATTTCGTGGAAAACAAATTTGTTTTGCTTAAGATAAAAATAAAAACCAAAAACTTGATTATTTGAATTTTTCACATACTTTTTGAGGTTATGTGAAAAAAGTGTAAATACAAAAGTTGTAGGTCTCTTTATTACCTACAACTTTGTCATTTAACTTTTTTCCATAGGACTTGTAGTTTTGCCGGAAATCGAGATAAACCGTTTTTACCCTTAAAACTCACCCCCCTCCCCCCTTCCCGAGCTCAGATCGCCCGTAATTTATTTTTCCTATCATTTTTATTATATTCTCTTCCTTTTACAACAGGTTTCATCCTACTATAAATTTCTTTTACTTTTTACCATTTTCTTAGCTATCGGCACTGGTCTACAACTGCGTGAACTTACTCCTAACACAAGCGCATTAGCGTAGCTGGAGATGTTAACAGGAATACTAGTAATTTCGGTTACTAGTAGGTACTCTGTGAGTTACTAGTTATGCCGAAGTATTAGGTTAGTTGTGCGGTTGTACCAAATTATTAAGGCATAACAAGCTATGTGAATCAACGGGATGCCATGCTCATTTTTTAACACGCATATACATACCTAGTTGGAGCTTTGTGCTGTATCGGTGTACATGCACGTCGACGCGTACAATAGTGATATGATGTATCTTGTATTGTGTACAAAGAAGGAACTTTGGAAATCTCAACCCTGAAGTCAAGGGATGAGCCACGGAATAAAGAATACCTACTACAATGGAAGTGTGATACTACTTATTCATAAGGGGAACCGCTGTCGCCAAACTCACACATACTTACAACCAGTCGCATATCTTCCATACCAAATGAACCTAAATTATGCATACTGCGAAACGAAAATACACCTTACTAGTTCGTGTTAGAGATTTCTTTACTATAGATAAAAAAAATATTTACGGCGATTCGTATTTTGAATCAAACAAACTTTGACTTAAGAAAAACTTGACAAGTGACACGCGTGCCACGCCCACTTACCACTTCTACTTACTTCTCTTTTCTGTGGGATGAGCGGTTGTATGGAAGTACATTTCATACTTATATATCTGCTTCTAGTTAGACAGAATTTCCCATTCGTTCGGGAAGTTCGTCGTTTTGAAAGGAAAAGCATGAAATTGTATATTAAGGCGGATGAAATATGGTTTGAATGGTTCCCTGGATGGTTAACAATCGAACCAGTTAGGTGGCGCTGCAATCGGGACATAGAATGAAAGTGGGACACCGGGACAGGCCGCTAACAATGTTTCGATCAAGTGTTACCATCGGCAGTGTTAATTTTATTAGAGTAGAAAATAAAAAAGTCTTAATAAATTGTACGTTTTTACTAAGAAATATCCATGGTTACCAGTGGCAGCTTATGCTACATATGACGAGAATCGCCTAATTTCACCCAGGAATAAACCACGCATGTAAGTATAAAACAACACGTTTATAACAAACGTAGCGCTTGAACGTAGCGCTTGCCATCAGGATAGCCGTGTACTAAACTACTAAATCGGTTCTACTGAACCGATTTTGATACAACATGCTTAAAAATTTAAGTCTGACCATGACCTTTCAAACAAAAAACCGCATCAAAATCCGTTCGGTAGTTTTTGCGTTCATCGCGCTCAGACAAATTTTGTTCAGAATATGCATAATTAAAATTATATAACAAACATAGGTACCTTCATAATTGCGCAAGGTCGATTTTTAGGTCCCCTTTGAGGTATGAGCGGGTCGCGGGAGACGCGGTTGCGCCGTCGCGTCGCGGACATTATGATTGGTCCGTCACTTGACGGACCAATCAGATGTCTCCGAAAGACGTCTTGTAGCGAATCAACGTTTCGTTCGTTCGTATTTTGAATCAATTGATTGGCTCAAAATGCACGATGCGCGAACTTACCCCAAACCTGACCAAGTTACGTGCCTGTATCTGTACAACAGACACAGCTACTTCACAATTTTATAATAGTATAAAATGAATTTTTAAGGAGGTAGGACACGACGGTATCTCCTGTCCGACTGGAGTAGTACCTATCACTGCCCTACATACAGAACACCGCGGCGCCGGCGGCGCAATTAGGGTAGCCAGAGCTCACTGTACCCCTCCTCTCTCACCCCCCGTCCTCCCGTCCCTTTCCTAACCCTCCCTCCTTCCCTTCAGGGTAGGCAGCGCGTGTGTGATACCCTTAGTGTTGCACTCGTCCATAGGCCACGGTGACTGCTTGCCATCAAGTGGGCCGTGTGCTTGTCTGCCACCTACGTAGTATAAAAAAAGGAATATCACCTATGAGTAAAAGATGTTTCATTTTGGGCCCCTATTGTACATGGTATAAAAAAAGAGAAAAGTGCCGGTTATTGGGTTAGGTACATATACAGTTGGATAAGTAGGTATATCAAAGTAGGTACTTTCTCTTACGGGTAAGGTTCAAAAATTCCATCCTGTAATATACCTATTCAAACCTGCATTTTAGGTGCAGTGCTTAAAATGAACTTACTAATGTTTTGTTTATTAGGAAATTTATATTGGTTAGGGACGTGAATAAAACGCACGAAAACAAGGGACATGGGTAAAACTACGTTGGAGTTTGGAACCAGATTGGCTCTATATTAGTTTTGTAAAAGTTACCTGGATAGCCTGGCGGAAGCGAGTCAGGTCAGTCCTAACGATCAAAAAATCAGGGTCAAAGAGGGTAAAGTCGGGTGCTAAAAAGGAGGATCTTTGAAAATAACAGATACTGGCGAATTGTGAATTTTTGGAAGTCGGTCCAAAAACATTCAATTTGCAAGAAATGAAATCATGCACAGTTATTTTCACTTAGATAGGTATGCTTAATATGCTTTTGAGGATATTGAACAATACAAGAATTGTTTACTATAAGGGTAATTGCACATTTATTTTAGTTCTTGTGCGATCGTTAGCTACTTTTATTGCAAACGTCCGTTATCGGGTGGTGGGGCGTGTGCTTGTCTGCCACCTTAGTGGTATAAAAAAAGATAGTGATGATGATTGCCGTTCGACAACTCAAAAGAGGGGCACTTACGCCAGAGAATCGTTCGCCAATAAGCAGCTGGTATACCGGTAGTCAGCAGGCCAGGGCGGTAGCGTGGGGAGCGCTTCCCCGTGGTTCCCACACACAATCTAGAAGCCTTAGATGGCCTAGGGCATTCAGAGTGCGAGGGAAATGCCTCATTATTCTCTACTCCTTCGAGTCTGTAGAACCCAAGACGGCGTACGGTTTTAGTTGGTTCAAGTCCGACATAACCGCCCCCGCTCGCCAACGATGGGCGGGGTATCCATGGAGATTTCCAGATTTCCACTCGAAAAAAATGGAATAGGTATCGGCTTACAGGTGACGTTGGCTTGGGCCCCGTAGATCTTGATTGGTTAAAAGTTATCCTGATTTATGTGGCGTGTAGTTTTTATTGAGCTATAAGTAGACAAAATTTTACTACAACAAAGGATATATTTTTACATCTTATTTGAACCTATAAACCTAAACGTAGCATTCACTGTAGTGCAAGTTTTATTATTGAAGAATTTTGTTTATTCAATTTAGTTAGGTAGTAGGGTGAAATACTTAACATATGGCTAGGTACATATATTGGGTTTCTCATCACAGAATTCTTAATCTCAAGAATATATTGAAACCTAGCAATGGATCCTATTTTGTGAGTACCCACCCATACATTTTACTGCGTCTACTTGGATTGTTGTTTTATTTCCTGAGAGGTTTTATTTTTCATTTTGACGAGGACTATTTTCAGACCTCATTAATATTTATTTCTGTAGGTAAGTACTTACTTGGTACTTAAGTTACAAACTGTAAAAGCGGTTATCGTAACTTTATAGGTAGGTACAGTCAGCGTCAAAGGTCTATGATAATTTTCAGATTTGAACAGTAGTTTTGAGCATAAATATCTTATGGCTCTTAATGAAAATTATGTTTAATTACTTAGTTGGTTCTATTGAACTACCTTTAAACTTTTATTATAATATAATGAACCATTTTCATACGAATTTTTAAGTTTGATATTATCTGTACGATCATTATAGACTTTAGCCGCTGATTGTACCTAGTCAAAGAAAGGAACTCTGCTAAAAATAATACCTAACAATTATAACTGTCCCATGTTAATCTATCATACTAGCTGTTGCCCGCGGCTCCGCTCGCGTGAATTTCGAATTCCGTTTCAAATTCCTTTTTTCGTGCGGAAGTTCCTTCGGATACCACACTCATCAGTCATCGGTAGTTAAGTCTGACTCGGTCCTGATAAAAACCGCCGTCTCAAGTCCTCAGTTGTAAGATTACTAACATATCCCGCGCTCCCCAGTTGACCCTAGGCCATCTGCGGTTTTAAGATGGCCCCCTTGACACCGCAAAGGGGGGTGGGGTGAGCATCGCGCCACTTCACCGACGGTGGGGTGTAGGGTTATAGATGGCCGTCACCCAACCATCGGCGCGTGGACAATCAGCTCACCCTCCGCTCGCTCCCCACTGTGCCCTCTGCTAGTCAGAGGGATACATGGGGAGCCTTGGAGCAGCCCTCTAGAGGGCTACTCCCACCCCGGCCGAATTGGCCCCAGTCAGCAGCGTCTAGTGAACTCCACTGCGGGTGACGTAACCTTACGACAAACTAATTATTTGCAGTTGGTACAGTAATCGGGTCTAGGGATCGAACCGCAAAATTAAGTTTGTTTTTTATTGTATGTACTTTTCCGGGATAAAAGTACCCAGTGTGGTGCCCAGGATATTAAAGTTTCATCGTTATCGAACCGGTAGTTTTAGCTTGATGCCTGAACAAACAGACAGACAGACAAAAAAATATTTAGTCACATTTTTAGGTTCGGTGTCGGTCTAGTAACACCCCTTTTTTCCGTGCGGAAATTCTCATGGATACACCCGCTTTTTTTTTTTTATCGTGCGGAAATCCCCATGGATACCACCCCCGTCGGCCAGCGGGGCAGGTTATGTCGGAGTTTTACCGACTAAAAGGCCCCCTCGGGTTTGGGAACCACGGTGTTCCCGTCGTATTAGGTATATCGCGACGACCTCCGAGGCGTGGGTTCGATTCCCACTTAGTGCAAATATTCATATGCATGAATATGAATATTTGCATTGGCTTGCGTGTTTCAGTGCCTTGGAGAGCACGTTGAGCCATCGGTCCCTTTTACCATATGAGCGTCTACTTATAGCATGGTAGTTGGAGCCCTAAAATGTCAAACAACTACAGTTCCCGTACCACGACCCTCTTATAGCAATTTAAATGCCATACGGTTCAACTCAGATAGAGAGATGGAGCTATGCACCGTGTATTTGGTGTATTAGCTCTATCTCTCTCCCTGAGGTGAACTGCATTTTTTTTTTTTTTTTTTTTATTGGTAAGGCCGTTTGACCACGATCTCACGTGTTGGTAAGTGATGATGTGGTCGACGGTGGAGCACGCTTGCCTAGAAGTACCTTACCTATTCACTCTAGACTTGAAGACTCCTAGGATTTTAATGAGTGTATCACATTTGGATTATTTTAAGAGCGTCGTGGTAAGGCCCAGAACCACAGAATACCTAATAGTACTCCAGAACTTCGATATCGCCCATGGGTTATACCTAGGGGTTAGATGGCAATTGGTTCACGGAAAAAACGCTGCTTCGTTGTTAGACTGAAAAACCGATTACGACTGAGTTCGGAAAAGGCTCCAAGGATGATTAGGTATATCACATTCACAGACATCATACTGAACCAGAACCGCTCTATTGCGCACACCACCAGGGCCTCGATTCTGCTAAAAACAAACCACTGACATACCACTGACACTCTAAAAAATGCCATTTAATTGTAGACTTTATTGTTATCATGTTAAAGTCTAAAGTCAAATGATATTTTGTAAAGCAAGAGTGCCAGTGGTATTACCTACAGTGGTTTGCCTTTAGCAGAATCGAGGCCCTGGTGGTGTGGCCTGATGATAAAGATTTCTGAAATTTTATTTCCCAGATTTTCAACTACAACTCTCGGTACATGGTTCTTAATATGGCTTCTGAACGAGTTTAACAAATTCCCGAGTCCGCCTACAGACCCACCAATTACTACGACGACGGAATGGAACCGTTGGGTAATGCCAACTATTCCTATGCAAGGATAAGTGTACTACAACATACAATGTACTATGTAGGTACCTACCTACCAAATTAATATTTTCATAAGTGTGGTTTTAACTTAAAGTAAACTACTTACGTAGGTACTTTAATAAAGAGTAGTTAGATTTGTATTGGATTTATAAATAAGATTTTGCAGGAATTAATATTATATTTAAATAGTTAATAATACCTAATATGACATAGAAGATCATCATAACTCGAAGGCGAAGAAAACTAATCAGCGTAGGTATCACAGAATAATAAATATTATGGAAAACATTTGTGAAAGAAAGAAAGAAGGCATGATATTTATTTTTATTGTTGCGTTGAAATCTATGCAGGAATGAATACTCTTGCTATGGCCAAGAAGTTATATGGTTTCATGTCGAGATAGTTGGATAAGGTACCTATTTAACTTACATCCTAATTGCCGCTCAAAGGCTGGGGTCAGCTAGCTAGATTTCACCAACGATTCCAACCCAGATCACATCTTACACAATGAACTTTATTGAGTAAAACTATTAGGTAATCGGTGGTAAAACTTAGTACGTAAGTAATTATCTCTGAAATGGCTAGACCGATTTTGACGAGACTTTTACTAGAAGATAGCTGATGTAACAAGGAGTACCTTAGGCTAATTTGATTTTGGGGAAAGAATAAGGGTTCCGAGTAGAAAATTAAAAACTTAAAAATTAAAACCACGCGGACGAAATCGCGGGTAGGTACAGTTAGTTTTAAATTTTTTTTTTCGAGCAAATACAGCTATGTATACTGTAATATCAGTCAAATAATATCGATCATTTCTTTAGGTAAGTAAAATGGTGTTCGTTGTGCACCTACATCATCATTCAGAAATCAAGATCATTCATGGAGTGATTACTCAATCCACATATATCAAATAGTTTTTCAAACAATATACCTAAATTATAGTAACCAAAATTAGGTGCTAGTATTTTCCAGTGAAGCTAATTATTATTTGTGATAGGATAGGTTCGCGTCGGTAGTAGGTATACCTATTGGCCAGTATTCAAACCCGGGACTTCTTGGCCGACTTCATAACCACTAAGCTACCAACGACAGAAATAATAACCTAATCTAACAGGTAGGTACTCTTAGCTCTGTACTTATTACATTTTATGGAGCAAGGCTTGTATTAAATGTGTTTCTTTACTTGCCACATCCATCTACCTACATTTCATACATCGATGATCTAAGGGATTTTCTATATATTCTCAACCACTCATATAACCATTCCTAGTATTCAATTGGATTTCTTAGTGATTGGAAAGATGGTTTTAGTGTAAGTACTTATACCTATCTGACTTTTGTAATTATACCGTTAAACCAGGAATAAGATAATTCATTACCGAATTAAAAATAACGCAGGGCTGGAAGCAGTAGGTAGGTAAATTTGCTGTTATTTTATATATTACTAGCTACCCGGGACCCGGCTTCGCCCGGGTGTAAATTCCAGTTTTCCAATAAAATATACATAGCCTATGACACTCACGAATGATGTGGCTTTCTATTGGTGAAATAATTATTTTTAAAATCGGTTCAGTAGAGCCCGAGATTACCCCTTACAATTTAACAAACACACAAACTTTACCTCTTTATAATATTAGTATAGAAGTATAGACTAGCTTCCACCCGCGTGGAGGTCAGCATCGCCTCCAAGTCTATTTTAATAAAAATGACTCACTCCACTCTCCACTCCACTCTGCCCTCCACTCTGCACTCCACTCTTCACTCTCCACTCCACTCCAATCTTCACTTATTCAGTATTCTTATATTCATTTTTATTATTTTGTTTGCTATCCGCAAACTGTGTCTTTCTCTTTATTTTATGTTTTATTTTTTACAATTTATATTAAATTCTCAAAGATTTTAATATGTACAGTCTCTTAATTTTAATCTACACGCAAATATCTCAAAAATACCTATTTGTCCTAGATTATTTCATACTGTTTCTTTTATTTACAATTTTGACTATGTTCCTTAGACATTAGCAACGGCAGGTTATTTAGTTAAGTACATTGATTTTAATATTAGCTTTTTGCTTCTCTAACATGTTGAAAGTAATACAGTTTTACCTACCTGTTTCAGGTTTTTTACCACCACGTTGGCTGCGGCGTCAATTTTGTATACTATAGGCTGGGCGACCAAGCACTTAATTGAATTAATTCCAGATCCGGTTATTGAAACGCCTACAGTCTTGGTGCCTTACGAAGTGGTGTATCACAAAAATTTCTTGGTTACAAGGCATGTACCACTCCAGGGTTAATCGAAAAATATGATAAAGAATTTTTACCTTATAGCAATTCGGTAGCGAAATGTAATTCCATTCATTTCGTGATGTAGGTTTATTTCTATAATTAGACTTAACGTAACAAAAATATTGTGATTAAAAATTAGATAGACTCTTACGTGTTATTTTTATTTATCATTAAGTACCTAGGTACTGATAATTGATAATCAATTCCACGTCGGCGAAGCCGCGGGTCTAAGCGAATATAATTAGGTTGAAGGAGGAGTTTTAATTAGGATATTACATATTACAATAACACAGTTTATTTATTTTATTTTAAAATTTATTCTAACATTTATTTAGCAGGATTATTCACATTTTATTTTAAAGCCCTTATTCTGTAGAAGATTTTATACTGAAGGGGTTATTGAACTTCTTTTTTTTCATAAATCTCTCATCCCTGAAGTGGTACGTGTGTAATAAGGCGATGTCGGTCAAACAAAGTCGTCTTAGTTGGGTCAGTTGGTGGCGGATCTGTTGGTGGTGAGGGCAGCTCGTTTAATTTCTTTGTTAGCCAGAGCATGACGTACACGAATATGCTCAGTCCAGATAGTCTGAAAAATACGTTACAGATTATTTACAATACTTACCTTGATCACAGCATGGTGATATGGTGAATATAATGGGATATAATTATATGAATAGTGTTATAATAAAATTATAACACTATTCACCTCTCTTTTTTATCGTGTGGAAATCCTCATGGATACCACCCCCGTCGGCCATCGGGGGTGGTTATGTCGGGATCGAACCGACAAAAACCGCACGCCGTCTTGGGTCTAAATTACCGGGGTGTAAGGTTACCCGTAACCGGTTAGGAGGTCACAGAGGTATGTGCTCACAGTAAAAACTCACAACTAATAGATATCAGAAGCATTACCTACCCTCCTGATGAGGATGAGGTGACTTATTTCTATATTTGATATTAATGTGCTTCATCTCTCTCAGAATGCAGAGAGGATTTGATTCTTAGTAAAAAAGAAAGTGCTTTTAATAAAATTGAGTATTAGTAACTACACATAAGCAATATTAGGTAGGTATAAGTTTAACGTGGGTGCTAGCACTTCTGCCTACCCCTTCGGGGATATAGGCGTGAGTTTATGTTATAAGTTTAACTTACGCGCCGAACATGCTGTATCACTAGACTATTTAAAATTTAGATATCAAACGATTTTGTAGAACGACGTGACGAACAAAGGACAAATAGTAGGTATACTGGTATACAAGCGTTACTTGCTCTATGAGTGTAACAAACTAATTGAAAAATTTTGATTTATAGCTTACCTTTTTTAAGAATGAGCAATAAGCTTGAAGTGCACTGCAGTGCTATGCTATAATATTACATTGTGTCAATGTGCAGTACGAAACTTTGAGGCATATTATCTCATCTAGGCTAGGCAACGCTTTTGTTATTGTTCTTCAAAGCGTAGGTACCTATTTGCTACTTTGCGCTCGGCAGCCACTCTCGGAAAAGCTGACATACGTAGGTAGGTACCAATCAAAGGCAATAAGCGGACCTCGGGCTCCGGAGTACCTACAACCTTTTGACACAACTGGGGAATCGATATGAGGATAATGATGATGACAGATCCAGCGATCTTTCAACTTGAACCGCTGTCAGTTCCACAAGGAGGCACTTATGATGCTCCTCTACGAGAAAGAAAACTATTAGGTACCTACATAGGTATATTAACTTCAATCAAGGTGCCACGGAGACGAATAGAAAGGAAAAAAAGCGAGAAATTATTCCACTAATTAAATCGGCTTCCTGTCCTTAGTGGATTACAAGTTTTAACATAAACAAGAACGATTGTTTGTCTGTCAACACAAACAAACAAATAGCAACAACAGAAAATGAGCTAATACTTGACTAATTACGAAATGAATGGTTAGAGAATATTATCAGTTTTAAACGTTAGATATGCCTAGAGACAACAAAATGGTTCAAAGTACCTACACGTTCTATTATACCAGGTATGTACCTACTAATAAAAATCTCCCCCTAACGTTAAGAGCAGTGCTTTGTCGGTGGAGTTATCGCTACCCTACATTTTCTTCTGCCAGGGGCGGTAGTCTCGACAGTTATCGCTGACTTAGCTACCGAACTCAGTCGCTAACTTAACGATATTTGGTAGTCTGTAGGTCTCTCCTTTCCAAGCTAAAGATTTCTTAGCTCGCGATTTCAGTAGCAAAGCCGTAGCGATACGTTGTCGAGTTATTGTCTTTCACCTTGTTACGACTTTACGACCCGACTTGTACCTCTAGGCTCTACCTATACCTAATTCTCCTTGGTTTTTCTTTGAATTTTCATCTTTTATTAAAATATTAGTTAACTAGCTGTTGTCCGCGGCTCCGCCCGCGTGGACGTCGATTTTCCCTTTTTGAAGTGAAAACTTCTTTAGCGGCGCTGAGCACTTTTTTTTGTATGGGTAAAAACTTTCAAACTCGCGTCAGGGTCACGTGATGCTGATCGAAAAAGCGTAAGATCGAGGGGAAGGGAGAGGAACTAGTATCTCCCACTCTTTCTACCGTGCCTGAGTGTGCTGCTCTGTTTAGGCGGCACAGGGCGCTTGCGCGAATGACCGTGTGTGTTTATGTACAGCGTCCCACGCCTATCCAAGGATGGTGACAGCTGATTGCTTGACTGTTGTGTAGTAAATACACTGTTGTGTATTCGTAAATGTGAATAAATAACAACATATAAATTGTCATATTTGTGTACGATAGCGCAATAAATAAACATTGTATTCTACCTCATAAATGATAGTAGGTAATAGTGGTAAGGGTGAATATTTCATTTCGTGCAGATTACACGGCCGGCGATAAAGAATACCTTAAACGTTAACGAATTCTTTACCTGATATTGTTTTCATTTAGTTAACGTTGCATTCTATTAGGCGCAACAGTGAAAACCCCTTGTATTTTATTAGAAATGCTCCAAATTTCAAAAACCAACCCGAAAATCTAATTACCATAGGTGTCCCTTTCTCCAGATTTTAATACATTAGTACATCTTGGTAAAAAATCTCTTGGAAGAACGATTTATTAAATACATCTTCGGTTAATAGAATAACTAATCTATATTGTAAGTAAATATTGTGTGCGAAAGAACAAATTTAAGTAGTTTAATACGACTTTGAAAAATGTCCCTGACCTGACCCATAATTACCATTCGACGATGTTTCAGATCCGATATTTTCGTATTTATGCGTAACTGTGCTCTAGACTGACCATAGATTAAACGGCGGTAGTCAACACTATACTACAGAGCCGAAGACATGCGTCAAAGACCAAGTATAGCTATGTAATTTAAGTTCTCCTGTTCGAAAAGTGATGTGGTCCAGAATATTTCTATATACCATTCGCATTTTCATAGGTAATCAAATTATTACTTCTGTATAATTATTTGTCAGGTGTATCCAATATAAGATCTTCTACACGCTGGTAAAATCATCAGGTCTTTATCTATTAAAAACTGGACTATTTCAATAAAAATACTTGCAAATCTAATTACTGTTCGTCTAATTACCATTATTTACCATTCTTTTTAACTCGAATGGTAATTAGAAATAACGAATGGTAATGATTTTTCCTTCTTCATCACCAGCTTTTCTTCATCACTGGCAGTAAGTAGGTACATATTTAGAGATGATGATCCACAAGTTTAAAACCAGCAGCGATCACAGACTTGTCCGAGGCTCTCTAAACCCCAACTTCAAGGCTGAAATGTTCCGTATGATAAAGTTAACTCTCCGACCTACAGCACGGCGCTCCAAGCAGCCCTGGGGTCCGAACAGTTCCAACTGGAACTTCAAAATCGTTTCGCAATATTGGAAACCACTGGCACTGTTGATGAGAAGACCGATACAGTGGTCAAAACGCTGTAAGAAGTATCTCGGCAGTTGTTTCCTGGAAAATGCAAACAGCTAGAATCCAAACTCTCACCCGAGACTCTCGAACTCATGAGGAGGAGGCGTGATCAGCCCTCCACTCAGTCATCTTCGTCAAATGGAAGATCCCTCAGCCACCTTATTAAAAAACTGATACGACGCGACCTCCGACACTACAACAGTTGCCAAATAGAGGCAGCAATCGGGGGTCGAATATTTCGCTCAGCAGTTTGGGAGGCCCCATTTGACGAAACTTAAAACTGGATGGCAACACCATTACCTCAAAGTTCAAGATTCTCGAAGAGGTAGAGGAATTTTACGGACAGCTGTATGCATCACGCATGATTAAACCAACGAGACACAGTGATGAAGACCACAGAGCCCCATTCATGCGCCACTACACCGAGGAGATATCCGATGTCAAGCCGTGCGAGATAGAGACGGCTCTGAAGCAGTTCAAGAACAACAAGTACCCTGGCGATGACGGAATAACTAAGGAGCTCCTAAAAGCAGGCGGAACCCAAATCCTGAAGGAGCTAGCGAGTCTCTTTAATTCCGTTATCCAGGGCATAACACCTAAGGCATAGAGCGGAAGTGCGGTGGTGGTACTATTTTTCAAAAAAGGCGACAAGGCCTTACTGAAGAACTACAGATCCATCTCACTCCAGAGCCATATTTACAAGTTGTTCTCGAGAGTCATCACAAACCGCTTCGCTAGTAAGCTCGATGAGTTCCAGCCACCAGAGTAAGCCGGGTTTCGAAAATGCTATAGCAACGAAGACCATATCCATACTGTTCGGTAGATTGTGCAGAAAACCGAGGAGTACAATCAGCCGCTGCTGTGTATGGCTTTTGTGGATTACAAGAAAGCCTTCGACTCCATCGAGACCTGGGCAGTTATGGATGCTCCGCTTCGGTGTCGTGTCGATTGGATATATCGAGGTAATGAGATGTTTATATGACACTGCCACCATGTCCGTCCAGCTCCAGCTACAAGACCAGAAGACGAACCCCAAAACTCTACAGCGGGAGTAAGACAATGGGATGTCATATCCCCTAAATTGTTCACTAACGCACTGGAGGACGTCTTTAAGACGCTGGATTGGACTGGACGAGGACTCAACATAATCGGCGAATACACCGTCGGTTCGCTGACGACGCGTTGCGGAGTCACTGGAGCCAGATCGGCTTTGCAGCATCTCGCGAGATGCTGCAAAGCCTAATTGGGACCTCTCGACGTGTCGATCTCGGCAAAAACTTGGACAAAACCAAAATTATATTCAATGAACACGTCGCACTGAGACCAATTTGACGTCGAAGGGTAGACCCTCGAAGTTGTTCAGGAATATGTATACCTTGGGCAGCTCATCCAGTTTGGCAGAAACAACTTCGAGAAAGAAGTCGCCCGAAGGATTCAGTTAGGTTGGGTAGCATTATTTTGACAAACTACTTCAGGTTTCCATCTCACCCTTACCGCAATTCCTCAAAACGAAGGTCTTCGACCAACGCGTCCTACCAGTCATGACTTACGTTCTCAATAAAAGGCTGATTTGTCAAACATTTGTTTTGTTTCTAATTACCATTATAATTTAACTCACTACCGTAGCCTGAGATCTAATTACCGTACTTGCACGTCTCACTACCGTTTTCGCAAAAAACAGAAACGTCCATTACTCAAAGGATAAAAGAGGTATTGCTGTCCCTTCAATATGATTCAGAAGCTACTATTAAATACTTTACAAAAACTACATAAAGAACATATTTTGGCGCAAATTTTTATTTTTTTTTCAAAACAGCAAATCTGCATGGAATGAAATATTCACCCGTAAATATAATTAAACACAACGTTAATATTGAAGTTTTCACTTCTGCCGGCACTCCCGGAGTGCTATTTTTTTTACTACACACCTTACAGCCGATTGTGATCGAATATAATATATTCGATCACAATCGGCTGTAAGGTGTGTAAGATTTTGAGTCTAACCAAGTCCTTTCTAACAAAAAAAACCGCATCAGAACCAGTTAACGAACTAAAAATTTACTGTATGTTTAGTTGTATGTACCTAATTGGTTAAGTAGAACCGGAGATATGAATGATATGATATGAGATATGAAAGCCACGGGTATCAGCTTGTATAAAAAGTAGCCGGTACCAAGTTCAATCAAAACCCCATTGTGTTTTTGATCCCAGCGTGCACAAAAATTTGGTGTGGACAGAGAAACAGACAAACAGACTAAAATTCTAAAAATCATTGTTTTGGCATCTGTTACATCCATAAAGTCCCCTAATATTTTTTTTCTCATATTAGGTGTGTCTTCCATGTACCTACCTACATACCTACAGACACCGATCAGTTACAGATTTATTATATGTACTTATAAGATCTCCTACGAAAGAAATAGGTAGGTACGCTTGAAATAAATAATAATAATTAAGTAACATTATAATTATTTATTAGTAATCATATTATAATAGTAATCTTGTTACAATCGTAGGCGCTCACATAAACGACAGCGACATTCGGTGATGGCTATCCCCAGTCGGTAACACGATGATTGTCGCGAGTCTGCGTCTGTTTCCACATGATCCTTGATCAATGGGTAACCGCACTGAAAAAATTCCATAATGGTTACGAAAAGTTCTAGATTCGTTCTAGATTCACCTGGGTATAAAAAAAATACATAGGTACCTACCTAAGTTTATAAGTCTATAGTCCGGTTATTATTACGGCACAGAGCTAGTGTCATCATCATCATCCTAGCGTGTGCGTCCCGATTGCATACTAGGCGGCACCTGGAGCCCAAGGTTCGCTTTCCTAAGTCGGGGTGCGAGGGAAATGCTCTATGGGCTACCTTACACCCTGGCGTCAGAAGACCCTAGACGGCGTGCGGTTTTAGTCGGTAAGAGTCCGACATAACCTGCCCTGCTGGCCGCAGGGTGGGTATCCATGAGGATTTCCGCACGGAAAAAAGGTCCGCTTTCCTGCTTTTTCTTCCCCACTTCGCACGATCTTGGGCATCCATGGCACATGTATGTAATTGTATTCATAAACTTTTAACAATATTCACGAAGCCAGTCGCGTAGGTAACTTATGGGTCTTCCCTTCATTCGATGATTTTGATGAAGATAATTAAAGATAGGTACTCTTTCTGCAATATTAGGATAGATACATAACGTAAAAATTTACATAACGTTTTAAAGTACTGACCAGGGACGCCATTTTAGTGCAGTAATGTCGCCTGGAACTCGGCTTTA
Organism: Lithosia quadra; assembly: GCA_963576445.1. NCBI lineage: Eukaryota > Metazoa > Arthropoda > Insecta > Lepidoptera > Erebidae > Lithosia > Lithosia quadra. The sequence continues at coordinate 10,849,500 of OY754880.1, read as the reverse complement.
CGTTATTCGCTAGGAAGGCCCAGGCACTGCCAGCCAGTCTGTCCCATTTCAGTGCTTGTACCGCACAAGCGATCGAGCTAGCACTAGGGCCAGATGAGGGCTTTTCGCTTTTATCATTATCTTCGCGTTTGTCTATGATCTGTGAAAAAAAGGCCGTTTTTGGATGGGCAAGTACCATAATCATGCCATCGTATTACCTACTTCACACTTTTAAGGATACCTACCAAAATCTTTAAAGTTCGAGCCAAACCTCACCTACAAGCTGGTACCGCACCCGCAGTAACTGACTGACGGAGGAGAGTTAGGCTTTTAGAGAATTTGCCATTTTGAAAATTAGTCCTTTTGCCATTCTGTTGACATTTTAAGAATTACCTACAGTATTCTATAAATATATCATTTGCTTTAGTTTTATAATAAGTAGGTAGGTACATGCATAGATAAGGTGTTGATAGGTTTTGCAAATAATAGTAGCATAATTATTTAGTACCTACCGTAGTGCAGCTATCAGCTAGCGCCATCCATGCGTAAGCGCAGGGGTGTCGACGAACGAGGTCCCAAAGAACCGCACGACGTTGAATTGGATCCGTATAAATCGGAAGCATCATCAGCACACTATAAAAGCCAAAAATCCTGAACATTACATAATAGTTCGACTTTGAATGCTATGCAATCAGCCTACAGTTAGGTGAGAATAATGTTGGGAGCTTAGACTATGGTTGGGAGTTAGGAGTTAAAAACTAAAACTGTTACGAACGTCAGCAGCCGTCACGAAAACCGCTGTCGTTGGTAAGGTGGAACTCTTCTCGTATACGTTTTAGTACCTATTAAAACTGTTTTATTAAAATAGTTTTCATACGTGTGTGGCCATCTACTGCTGTTGCATTTTTCGTAAGACGCCATCGAATCCGGAATATTACCAAGCATATGATAACAATCCGCTTCTAAACTCTTCAAATAACTGACCTAAAAAATTAAAGTAGGGCCAATTATTTTGTGATTTATTCATAAATTAACTACATTGTTACTAAATGTAATTATTATCGATTAAATAAATCTTACCTCGCCAAATTTGCTGATGCCGATCTGAAGGTGGCACAGAGCGTCTTTGTATTCTCCCCGTAAGCGACAACATAGGGCAATAAGGTGATAATACACAGAGGATTCACCCACTTGACACAACGCGCGGGCCAAGCATAATTCTGCCAACTAAAAGTATACTAGGAAGTTAGATTAAATACATCCTATTGAAATGTAGTGTTTTAAGTAGTGGTTTAGGTATATATTAGGTACGACTTTTCTCAATCAAATGTTGCTAACTCTCTAGCGTACAATAACGACATACTACATAAGATTGTGAAATTCTGCTATATCTGTTAATAATTTAATGAAAAAATATACATTAGGTAAGTATATCTAAGTAGGTATTCACATAATTCTTAGTTTTGTTTTTCATGTGAAAATCTCTGTATAATTTAACTTGCTCTGTTCGTATGTTCAATAAGTAGGTACCTACCTGAGTTGTCCGCCAAGATTTGCAAACAATTTTTTGACAAAATATAGTTCGAAATCAAATGATAAATTAATCACAGCTTCTAATTGAATTCCAGAGAGAATGACAGAAGTTTACTAACAGTTATACATCTTAGCCTAAGTAATACATCAGCGGCATCGTAGAAGCGACTCATTCCTGGCAGCAGCTGTGTAGAGTCCCACCAGTCACCAAGTTCGCGCTCCCATCCACGGGCATAAGGAATCTCCTCTGTTTGCCCTTCTCGCTGACTTCTATTTAAGATCATAGATGGTATTGTAAAATTAGTAAATTGATATGGACTAGTAATAATGAGTGCGATGCCTGTGAGGTCTAAGATTTGATTTTCAGATTGGGAAAAGTTTTACTAGATTTTTCTGTAAAGAAATTTTTACTATGTAAGTGTAATTTTTTTTACTATGTAAGTGCCTGATTGATAAGTATAGGCTCCCCTATGACGTGGGACCAAAAAAAATCGTTGACGTAATGTGTATGTAAATATACCTACCTAATACTTTTTCGGACATAATAAATTTAATGAACACCCAACGCCGTTACGCTCAGTCGATTGTACATCGACTACTGAGTAAACAGGCAATTACGAAGGCTAGTAAGTACAGAGACGATGATATAAAATAAAATAAGTAGACGTGGGGCTGGGGAAGGTACCTGGGGCCTTACTCAATCCGGTAGTATTACATTTAACCGACGACATAAGCCTACTCCTTCGTAAGCTGAAGGAGGGGTTAACGGGAATACTTACAAGTAATTTCGTTTGTAAGTAGGTACCTACCATTTTTTTTTCAAAAGTTCCTATTTCACACACAATGACCGCCTAAACTTCTAGGCTATATTCCTTTACTTTATTTATTGGAAGTATTGCAGAGTGAATAATAGGTAGGTACTCGTATTATGGTTGATCCAATGATAATGTATTAACAAAGTATCCTGTCTTATATGTAGGGTAATTATTGTTTTTATTAATTATGTAGTGGGGGAATGGAATCGGGTCCTAGCGGCCAGGGACACTGGCAGAATAAAGAGATAAAAGTCATGAAAAAGAAGAGGACATCGACATAACTTACTTCTGAATAATTTTCATAATGATATCGAAGAGCAAGTACTGCTGTCTATCATAGTAATAAACACTTGCAATAACCAAGCCCATTCCCCAAAATGGATAGAAAGATAAAAGAGCTTCGAAAAACTGCTCAGCAGCAGCCGGGTCCTCTTCAAATACCATACCGCATGCAGAAAGAAGTCTGTGGATTAGAAAATTACATCGCTTTTCAATCTTCACAGAGACGGCGGATTAGAAGAAAAAGAAGAAAAATAGGTAGATATTTGAATAAAAAATTAAATTTCATCCGGTTGGCAGTGATAATTTGGTATAATTACTTTTCACTGATGAAATCCAATAACAAATCGTATAAGTATTTAGTAAGAATTCATATTATGGATGTTATGCTTACGTAAGTGGGTGCCGTGGATTAAGCACAACAGCATGATTGAGGCTGACTTTGGCCCAGTCTCTATCGATATCTTTTAGGCAAGTGGATAGTTCTCGCCAAATGTTTGAATCTCGTGGTTTGTTGACGCTTACCTGAAAATACACATCGATATATCTACCTATATATATAGAAAAATGAATCCCTATTTCCTTGGTCACGGCGTCACGCGTCAACGGCTGAACCGATTTGACTGAAAATTGATGGGGAGGTAGCTTAGCTAGGAGACGAACGGGGTCGAAGTATGCCACGGGCGAAGCCGCGGGACACAGCTAGTCTAATAATAAAAAAATGCATCCTGACGTGCGTAATTGCAAAATAAATAAATCTACTGCATGCAGTTCATGCATTGTATTTGTATTGCTATTAAGAGCTTACGGTAGCGCCCCAGCCCGTGAGGTTTATCTAAAGTAAATAGCTTGGGTGTATCCTTCACTTGCCTGCAAATAAAGGTCCATAGCATGGTGGTTATCTCGCAGCTGTCTCGCCTGTCTAGCTGCCCTTAGTACAGGATCGACATCTTTTTCCTCTTGATTACTTTCTAGAAGATTATCACATGCAAGCCGTACGAGACAAGCATGGGTCATCATCACCATTTCCTAAACAAAATGTTTGCTTTTTTATTTATGATCGTAAAATAACAACTGATCAGTACCATAATACCTATAAGTTATTAAGTATTTATATTACTTCAAATATTTCATCAGAATGCAAATACTGCTGCACAACAAAGTTATTGTTAACAAAAAGGGCACCATCTTGCCAGCATGTTGTAGTAAGTTCTACCCGAGTTTTGGTCTCGCTCAGTTGCCGGACGAATACAGAGAATTCTGTGGTTCCTGTAAAACATAATCGAATTACAATGTCATAAATGAAGGAAATTGAAAGGAAATATCATATTACCTCCTGTGTAGACACTTTAAAGGGTAAATGGATGCAGCCTGATAAGGTGTAGTCTAATAATAAAAATAATAATCCGTAGGATACCAAAATATGGCACTCGTCGTAAAGCAGTTGCAGCAAGTTGGACTGAGGATTGCCAGTTCTGGGCAAATGCAACTCGTCCGATACAGCGACGCTTAGCTGGTCCCACATTTTCCGATGCTTTCAACATTGCATCTATCTCAGTTCTGCAATTACATATTTGTGAATAAGATAATGCGAATATTTATATTCATTATTAGCTGCCTTGTACTATATTTATGTTATTCTTCGAGAGTCATAATCATAACATCAAAAGTATTATAATTGTATTGATTATTTAAGTTGGTCACGGTTTTATAATTGGAAACATAACGTCCATCAGGTTCACTATTTTTTAATCAGTTTTATCGATTAATACTTGGTAACTTAGGTATTATTCTAGTCTGGCCTTATTCTAGTCTACTGCTGGATAAGAGGCCCCTGCCGATGTGAGCCATAGCACTACTTGTTCCTCCGCCTTCTAGCTACCTTTCTTACTAACAGATATGTTAACCGGAATTAACGCAATTATGGTAGGTAGGTATAGGTTTTATAACCTATGGATACCTATGATACCTATACCATGAATGCGTTAATTCATATTAACATTAATCATGGAATGCACAGTGGCGGATTTACAAATTTGCCGCCAGTAGGCTATACAATTCTCCATGACTTCCACCCCCCCCCCCCCCCCCCCGTTGGCCACAAGTTTCGGGCCTTAATTACCGGGGTGTAACGTTACCTATTATTATTTATTTTTTTTATGAAAGAAAAAAATTTAGCTCAAAATTGCCGCCCCCTAAAATCTGCCGCCCTAGGCTCCAGCCTACTCAGCCTACTGGTAAATCCGCCACTGGGAATGCATAAGATTTTTTTTTATACCACTTACTATTGGCTATTGGCTATGTGCCGTGCACGTTTATATTGTGCCAGGCTTCGACTTTTACTCATAAAGTTATGTATTTACCTACCTAAACAAAGCTACTCAGTAAGACTGTAAGACATATATGAGTTATTTCTAACGTCTTTCGAAGTTAAATCAACAACCACATACCTAGATAGTACCTAATCTTAAAGTTTCTTTAAACTATTAACAATGTAATGCTATGCACAATGAACTAACTTCATAATACGTGTCGGTATGACGACTTCATGCAAGGGTCTTGCCAGTTTAACTTCAACGATGACAAAGGCTGGATTCTCGTCGGCACCGGTGTTGTTTAGAACCGGTGAAGTGAACTCAGTGCTCTCGGTCGACTCTGCTATAGTCCTAAAAATTTTAATAAATAAATAAATCACATTCTACAAAAATTGAGTTGTAAATATGAGAGGAATAGGTACTCCTCAACAATCTTCAACCTAGCGTTAATCCCAGTCGCATCCAAAGCTTTCACCTCGGAGTCTGGGGTCCGCTTTACCAGTCTTAACTGCGGATTTGGCTGTGGACCTCTATATTTTCCGTGAAGCGACTGCCATCTGACCTTCACAACCCAATGGTGACGTTAGGCGATATCGAACCATTGCATTGGAGCCTCTAACTACCCGTAACGACTGCTATAGAGATGTTTGTATGGCAACCGGGGCCGACGGCTTAACGTGCTCTCCGAGGCACGACCAGACCAATGCAAATACCCATATTCATGCATAAAAATAATTATTTGCACTGGGCGGGAATAAAGTAAGTAAAAAAAAACCGACACTTAACAGTCGGGATCCATTAAAAAAATAAATTGGGTGTCGAATAATAGATCCCGACTGTTCAGTTGTTATGTTTCTAGACCACCGGACATCTGAGTGCTTGTTTTTTTCTTTTTAGTTTTTACGCAGTCGGGTTTTTTAGTTTTTGTGCACGTGTCAAAGCAAAACCCGGTTACTGTATTTATCTATCTATAGATACGTGTCTAGTAACATTGAATTACTGTACTGTACTGTACTGTAACGCGAAAGTTTAAAAGTTAACATTGAATTGTTTTATCAAACTTATTAACTGACCTTTCAGGTTTCACTACTGTGGCAGTAGAAGACGGTGGTATATTGCCCCCTAGCAATGGCGAACAGTTACACTCCTGCATCATAGTTGTCGCGTGTAACCATAGCAGAGGCACCGCAAGGCGAACTGTTTTTTCTAAACCATTGAAAACATTATTGTACACTAACCTAAACGGTTGTGACCAGGGGTAATAGTTAATATGTAACGTATCGCGGTTTAGCATAAAAAGTAAGTAATATTCGAACTGCAACCTGCATTGACTCCACAGGGCATTTCGCCTTTGCTACCTTAGCCTTTAAAAAAGTCGGAAAAACAAACTCACCACAGAAGACGCATCTGCCCAAGATTCGACGTCCGAAAATACAAAATCAGTCAGACATTCATTTCCAACTTGTATCTCAACCAATGGCGAATCTAAATGTTTAATAATTCACAGCGCCTCCCATTCGCCACGGGAGCCGCTGCTGCCTGCAGCCAATCCGGCCGGGCTGGGAGTGGCCCTCTAGAGGGCTGCTTCGAGGCTCTCTACGTGTCACTCTGACTAGCAAAGGGCACAGTGGGGAGCGAGCGGGGGGTGAGCTGATTGTCTGCGCGCCGACGCACACTGTGAGATTTTCCTAATCTATCTCGATTTAATTATTTATTATGACAAACTAACGATTTAACAAATGTTTTAGTTATATAAGATGAATGAAACATTAAATTCGTGAAATAAAAGATATTTACTAGATTTAAATATTTTTACTCGAAACTGAAAACAAGATTTTGAAAAAAATTAATAAAACGCTACAGAATTTTTTTAAAATATTTTATTAATTACTAGCTGTCGGCTGTGGAAGGGAATCATTCAATTGACCTACTTGTATTTACACCGTACATCAAAACATTCTGTTCTTGTTATTTGTACAGCCGTTTTTTTTTGCGCAACTATGCGCAATAAATTCTAAACGAATGCAAAAGCTCAGGGTTCTGGCTAAATTATTAAATAGTTAAGAGAGGTGAATAACCCTGACTAACAATTTTTTTTATCCAATTTACTTTGACGATTTTTTATGAAAATGCCCTTATTTTATCATGACCAATAAGATATTAAATGCAGTTAAAACAATTATCCTTTTAACGTAATATGTCGCACATACCTTTAAGTATCCAATAACAGAAGTTTTGTAACAATAACATTAATGAGGATATTTATTTTGACTCAACAACTATCATCTAGTGAACACGTATTACTAAGAACAATAAAATGTACTGAGTTTAGGAGTGTGTTATTTATTTTCCTGACTATCCAGCATAAAAAATAAATTAGTGTCTTTACGAAGAACTTATCTGCTGTATAATATAAATTTTTTACGGAAATTGGAGCAAGTAGACATTATCAATTAAATCGAGCTAGATTAGGAAAATCTCACAGTGTGCGACGGTTGGGTGACAGCCGTGACAGGACGGCCGCCTGTCACCCTACACCCCACCGCCTTCGGCGAAGTGGCGCGATGCTTGTCCCACCCCCCTTTTGGAGGGTCGAGGGGGCCATCTTAAAACCGTAGATGACCCTTAAGACCCGAGACGGCGTGCGGTTTTAGTAGGTTCGATCCCGACATAACCATCCCCAATGGCCGACGGGGGTGGTACCCTTGGGGATTTCCGCACGATTAAAAATAAAAAAGGGGCATTATTCTGTTTGACATCGAGTTCTAATTACCTACAGTCGAAACGTGAGAAGTCGGTCGATTTCAATGGTATGGTAACCCACATAGATGAACTAAAGAAGCGGTGTAAAACGAAACCACCTAAATGTGTCGGCTAGGCTAATACGAACGTAGGTAGTTACGGTACGATTTTTCAAACAGAATAAGGGGTAAGGACACTTCTAACTTAAAAATTTATGGTATCTACACATATCGAGTATTTTTATTAGAGAGATCGGAGCCGGCGGCAATAAAACCACCGATTGTACCTATATAACTTTCATGTAGGCAGTAGGTATCATTCTTGAATAGGTATACCCTGTGTTTGGTGTAGGTACAATAAAATAAAGAGTAGGTAGGTATAATATTTAGTGGTTCCCCAACGACGGTCGGATGACTATGTCAGATTCGAACTGCCTGAACCCCTGCCCCACAGCTATTCAACATAGAGAGGTACATGCATGACACGTTGCCCCACCGCGGCACCTTACCTACATCTACCGGTATACTTTGATTAGGTAGGTATATTGAAGTTCGGAGATCGTCTGGGCATTCGTTGTGACTTCCGGTAAACGGCAAAGAACTGGCACTTTCTCGATCTTTTCTGCCACCACTTTATTATTTAGAATGTTAGACCCGAAAAAGCATGATAGAGCAAGAGCCCATGAACGCCAGACCTTCGTTATTTTATAAAAGCTGAAAGTTTGTCAGCGCATGCTCCCAATACAGATAAGAACGATGGCCCATTATGAAGTTCGGGTCATGGTGGCTTTGGCAGATACACGGTATTAAAGGGTAGCTGTAGGAGCGAGCGCAGGGCAGTGGGTGTGAGTGACATGGCGAATCAGGTCTATTGCGATCCTTCACAGCCCATGTATTGGAATTACACAATTCGAATTATAACTCCATTTATATAATGCCAATACATGCGCAGTGAGGGATCGTAAAAACCTAAAATTGGAATTAGAATTCCAATTTTATAATTCCATAATATGCGCAGTGAGGGTCGTAATAGACCTGACTTGCCGTCTCACTCGCACCCACTGCCTTGCGCTTGCTACACTTTAGTACCGTTTATCTGCCAAAGCCACTATGACCCGAACTTCATAATGGGCCATCGTTCTTACCTGTATTGGAAGCATGCGCTGACAAACTTTCAGCTTTTATAAAATAACGAAGGTCTGGCGTTCATGGGCTCTTAGTCCATGAAGTACCTAATTGTATATTTAGTTAAATAATGTCGTACAGTGTTACAGCCTACTTCCTATAAAAATTATCTAAATAAGGTAGGTAGGTATATAATTACCTCCTGGATAAAGTAACTGAAACAAGTCCAAAAGCGCCATGAAACTATAAGTGTTACTCGTATCTTGAGAATTATTAATGTGTATTTCTAGTGGCCATTTATATTGTTGAATTTGTTTGGCGAACCACTGTTCCGATGATTTTTCTATCAGCAAGCTACGATGAAACGAAGCCCATACGATTGTGTCTGTAATAAATAAGGTTATTAGCAAAGAAAAGGTTTTTAGTAGATAAATTTGAAATTCAACAGGTCTTGAATGGTAATAAACATTTCATAATTTACCTAAGCCAAAGGGCAATATTATTACGATAATGCCCAACGGTTTCGTTCATTTTAAGTTTGATTTGTTATAATAATCAAACTATAATTAGGTATACTTATAACTTACACAAACTTACTGTTCTGTGGCATTTGGAACAGGTAACGACGTAGATCTATATTATCTTTATTTCGTATGTCCCCCAAATTGCATATGAATTTTGCGTCTCCTTTTGTAAATATATTCTCACCAACACTTAAGCTCTCCCATTTTACATTAAAGTTTAGGGGGTTGAATCTTTTAGGGACTCTAGAACCTTCGTTGAACTGAGCAAGGCCTGTATTCTAGAAAGTTATAGAATTATTAACTAATCGGCGCTGGACTTGCAATTAACCGTGGCGATGGTGCTACTGGAGGGTAATAAAATAGATACAAGCCTAAGCTTAAAACCTATCAATCATACACAAAAAATAATATGATAAGAATTGATCAAGCAGTTCAGGAGGACTTCGATAACATGCACTGTGACCAACTGTGACACGATATTTTATATATATATTACCTACTCAGATTTTGATAACATCTTACATATTCACAATAGAGGGGTGTTTTTGTTATTGCTGTATATACGAGTTCGTCTTCGAAGGGCATAATCATGTTGTAGGATGCCACTAGTGTTAACTTCATCCAGTTGGCTTCTTTTAGGTGTTTATGATGTACAGCGTTATCTTTGTGCCGAGCGGCACAGAGCTCCATCGTCAGTAGTGGCAAGCAATCCCAGCTTTTGCATTGCAGAACGGACGGCTTAATCATAGGCTCCAAACGTTTTTTTATGCATATTTCTGTAGTCTCTGGAGTGAAATTAATGTAAATAAGAAAGAAAGACAAAGCATTTTATTTTGGACTAGCTGTTGCCCGCGGCTCCGCCCGCATGGACGTCGATTTTCGCGTTTTTTTACTAGGTATATCGCCGGTTCTAATCAGCCGATTATGATCAAATATGCGTAAGATTTTGAGTTTAACCATAGCGATGGACGTGAAACATACCGATGCGTTTTTGATGCGTTTTTTTATTAGAAAGGTCTTGTTAGACTAAAAAATTACCGTATGATTGATTGTAATTGGTTAAGTAGAACCGGAGATATAACCAAAAACGACCTGAAAACGGAGCGCGGGTGTAGCCATGGGTATCAGCTTGTAAAAAAGGAGCCTATTATGTTACCCAGAGCTATGAACTATTATCGTACCAAGTTTGATCAAAATCCCTCCAGTAGTTTTTGATCCAACCGCGCACAAATGCCGGTGCGGTCGGACAAACAGACAAACAGACAAAACTTCTAAAAATCATTGTTTTGGCATCTATTACATTCATAAAGTCCCCTAATAATTTTTTTCTCATATATCTCCTATGTACAGACATCGATCAGATTTATTATACGTATGTAGGTATATGGATAGGTTCAAAGCCTAAACTTGCAGGTTACAGCTTCACTAAGGAACCTGTAGATATTAGAATTTTTTATTAATTAAGTGTTAACTTTTACTATCCATAATAGTATTTTTTCTGTATGGAAAATGGCCATATGGTGAAGCCGTTCATTTATAGTGATAGGATAGCAGATACTAGTCGTAGAACACTGCTGAGAACACGCTGCCCGAGATTTAGATACTCAAATAAATTGAGATACTTTATGAACTTAGGTTGTCTTGCTGAAGACATTGAAGCTGATTTAAAGCTCAGTACTTAATATTAGTAGACAGTGTTCTACTCTGCATATATAAATATTTTTATTAAGAACGTGGGTTTATGAAAGGTGAATAAGAAAAATAAATAGTCACCTTCATCTCCTAAAAAAATGGACAAAATATCGACGTTGCAACATGAGATATCCGTAGCTTTTACTACAGTGGCAGACTTGCTAGACTCTGATCTTGTACGGTTGGTGGTACTTTGAGACCTGCTCATAGTTAGCTCAGATTCCAATGACTCGAGCATTGTTGGAGGGTTGATATTCACTATAATGCAAAATTAAAATCACTGCATAGGTATTAAATGATTGCAATATGAAAATTAAGCGATTAGGTCTTTCGGTTGGTGCGGGCATTTTTTCATTAAGTAAGTAGGTAGTACCTACTTGCAATTCGGTGATAGCGGAAGACTCAGCTCTCTTGGACTCTCGATGGCGACGCGACGCGCGACGCTACGTACGCGGATGTGAATAAACACACAAAGTAATTTCACTTTATTGAAGATTAGGTACTATGATGTAAGTGTAAAGCAAGGTTCTGCAGAGATTAAGAATGCAGACACATCTACTTGATTAACAACATTCTACAAAAGAATCTTAGGAACTAAAGTGAGAAGGTGAGTAACTACTAGATAATAGATGGGTGTTACTTTAACAAAAAAGTAGGTACTACCCTATAACAAAAAAGTATTGTAACTAAGTAGGTAGATAAAAGAACTTCACATCATACCTACCAACTAGTGGGCAATCTGAAAATAGACACATTTTTTCATAATCAGATGGATCATAGCTCATTGTTCCCTGAGCTAACACTGTAGTTTGCTCCTTATCTTTGGCTCCTATGGATTTGATTATACCGGACACTATTAATTGGTCAAAATAAGTCACTTTAATTGCAAAATGTTTGGGATCTTCGTCAGGAAGCCGCAGACTACGGATCTTAATGGTCAAGGAGTCAAGTGGGGTTTCATTAACTTCTTGTAAGCTATTAAGTGCCCCCGTGGACAAAGTACTTGTGGAGCGGATCTAAAACGAAAAAAGGTTCAATTACTATGCTTTGTTTCAGCTCTTTTCTGAGATTCCAATTCAGCACAATCACAGGGTGTACCTACTTAATTGAAATACACAACTTACAGATTTCTTAGACATTTTTTAGATTATTTATTATAAATCCGTTTTAAACTAAGTATTATTTTGATCTGTCTGTAATATATAATATATGACCGACTTAGATATTTATAAATATCTTTGTGGATCAGTGTATCAAGAAAATTGTCACAATGTCTTCATAATGTCACACATTTGCATTGACCAAAGAGAATACAATACTATGACGACAGATCGTTGAGAATTGCTTTATAGGTACCTACTTGTTACTTTTTGATTCTATAATAAAGTTCGTTCAACGATTTAGAGCAAGAGCCCATGAACCCCAGACCTTCGTTATTTTATAAAAGCTGAAAGTTTGTCAGCGCATGCTCCCAATACAGATAAGAACGATATGGCCCATTATGAAGTTCGGGTCATAGTGGCTTTGGCAGATACACAATACCTAAGGGTAGCTGTAGGAGCGAGCGCAGGGCAGTGGGTGTAAGTGACATGGCGAGTCAGGTCTATTGCGATCCTTCGCAGCCCATGTATTGGAATTACACAATTGGAATTATAATTCCATTTATATAATGCCAATACATGCGCAGTGAGGGATCGCAATAAACCAAAAATAGGAATTAGAATTCCAATTTTATAATTCCATAATATGCGCAGTGAGGGGTCGCAATAGACCTGACTTGCCGTCTTACTCGCACCCACTGCCTTGCGCTTGCTACACTTTAATACCGTTTATCTGCCAAAGCCACTATGACCCGAACTTCATAATGGGCCATCGTTCTTACCTGTATTGGGAGCATGCGCTGACAAACTTTCAGCTTTTATAAAATAACGAAAGTCTGGGATTCACGGGCTCTTAGTCCAATAGACCTTGTTCGTCCAATAACTTAAATGATGTGGTGTTGTCATTTATGATTTCCATTGTTTGCTTTCGAAGTCGATGTCTGGTTCAGTCTAAAATGTCTGCGACCATAGTTATATCACTTATAGGATTGACATCGTTTGTAGACCGGAAGATAATGACCTCATGACATGGTCATTTGTACCAGCATGGGGAATTTGAGGAGTCTGATTACCTATGACGAAAAGGAAAAAGATGGTCATAACATTTTTTCCGGCAGTTGATGACAGTGAAGTCTGATGATATTATTATATTCTTACAACTTTTTACATTTTTACATTGAAAAAAAAATATAACAAATTAGTTAAACAAAAGACGATAGGTACTACTTAGTAGTAGAAGATGATAGAGTAGGTAGATAGGCGATAGCGTAGGTAGTGCCATTGTGCCATTAGGTACTTATCAGGCGTGACCGACATGTCATCTACCTACCCTACCAGGCGAATAATACCTATAGCACAACTTGGCACAGCTAATCATCGTTGCGTACCTAGGTATTTACGAAAATCACCATGCAATACTTTTCCGACAATCCCAAATGGCCGTCATACCGCCGTATAGGAGTACTTATATTTTTTTATGTAGGTAGTTTCAGTGTACTTAGATCTTTTTATTTTCTGTATATGTGCAACATGTAGGTACGTACTCAAGCAACAACAATGTAACTAAATATAAACCACTTATGAAACAATGATGTAATTCAAGGGATACAGCATAATTCATACTCCGACGGAATTAGATTTTTTATTTAGGAGTTGTGTTTTAGTAAGTTTTAGTTGAACGATTGATGTGTAAACGTTTTGTCGATAGGTAAAAGTATCCACTTAGTAACACGCACCTGCATTCAGCTCGTGATTATCATAAGACTGCTTCGATATCGCCAATGGATTGTGGAGGTCAGACTGCAGTCGCTTGACGGAAAATATGAATGAATATAATATATAAGTCCGGCCGCTTCGTACCTACTTATATTAAAAAGGCGACCCCGTAGGTATCACTATGGTGGTAAAAATAGAAACATCGATCAAGTTCCTTTTCACGAGGTCCTTTTCCTGTAGGTCTAAAAATTAAGGCTGTGGACTTCTTAGACCCGCAGGAAAATTTAGATTGGCTGTCATTGGCTGTCGAATAACGGATTCCGAACTGTTCAGACCGTATCTCTACACCAGATGAAATGTTATGCCTGAGATTTATAAAGTCATCATCATCACTTAGAAACGAGTTTAAACCACAATCGTATTAAGGCAGTTGTTGTTCCTAGACCACAGGACATCAAAGTGCTTGTTTTTTTATTTTTTACGCAGTCGGGTTTATTAATTTTTTAATTTACCCATTATTTTTTATTTTATACTTTTAAGTTTTCGTGTAACTACCTACATTCATCACTAACTAATCACTGAGTTCACAAACCTAAATCTGCGTGTAACTTGTATAGCTAAAAATTTAATATTTTTATTTCAAGTTTGGTCATGATTACCTTTTTGAAGTCCTCGTGATAAGCCCTTAAATTTGATACCCATATTGCAGTATACAATTTATTTTTATTTTTTTCTCCCTTAAATTATAGCGTTTTACAGCGGCCAAGTTGTTTTTTTTTTTCGCGTCACCTATTTAAGAACACCGGGTTACCGGTGCTCATTGGGCCACCTTACACCCTGGCGCCAGAAGACCTTAGACGGCGTGCGGGTTTAGTCGGTAAGAGTCCGACATAACCTGCCCCGCTGGCCGCGGAGTGGGTATCCATAAGGATTTCCGCACGGAAAAAAAAGGATTGAGTGTTTAAAAAAAAACCTTTATAAAATCTGAACACAAAATTTATTTTTTTGAAATTCATATCTGCGAAGGACACAAAAACTAATAGGTACATACTGCAAGATGACTTCATTTGATTTTAAAAATAATTGTATCATCATTTAAAGATCATTAAAGATTTTCGATTTAATAAGCGAAGCGATTCACTTGCGAGTTGCGACACTTCAAAATAAAATCTTGTAATAAAATTGTCCGTCTTAATCTATCTAGGTATATGGCATCACTGGGTATACAGGGTATATCTGTAGGTATAGGTATATTGAAACATCATTTTATAGAACCATTTTTGGTAGGTACAAGCATTGATCACTGATCGCCTCTTACTTACCTAATGTTAAGTAAGAATTATTGTAATTTATCTTATTAAGTAAACATCAGTTTCTACTAAAGTTTTGTATTCTAGTTTTGTATCCTCCGGCTTCACCCTTCGTAATTAGCGTATGATTATTTGTAGACTATAACTAGTTACGAGTACTTCTTCTCTTTACTTATTTAGGGCCTGCTATCTCCTAATTATTATAAATAGTACAAGACATTTGATTTGACATTTTTTTTATTAAGTACTTGAGAATCTATCTGCGAAACATATTGAACTTTAATTTATTCAATTGACACCCTATTTTATTGTAATTGTAACTTACCATGTTTCGAGCAATAATTGGTTTATTTGTTATATTATATTATTATTATTAAATGTAATTATTACTTAATATTACTATTACATTACCCGACGCCGGTGGAGCACTATTTTTATATTTTTAAATGTATTTTATTTTTCTTTTAATTTTTATTGAAATAAAGAGAATTATTAATATTGTCTTTGAGATTGTATAGAGTAGTGATTGTTGTATTAGTTGTATAGTGAGAGTCTGTCAGTGGCTCGGTTTTTGTATTTCTCTCAGCTCTCTATTGTATAGTACAGTCAGCGTCAAAAGTAGATAGCCTACCTATCTACTTTTGACGTTAATCATTTTCTGATTTTAAGTTGAAAAATATAATAACTAGGTAGGTACTTAATAGAAATAATTTGCATGAAAATTATTAAGCATTTCATTATATTTTATAGTAAGTAGTTAAACAGCATTTTCATTAAGAAATATAAATTAGGTACTTTGCTCAAAAATTAGACTTGAAAAAATGATCATCTACTTTTGACGGTGACTATACCTCGACGGTTAGTTTTATACCTACTTTTATATACCTAGTACCTAGAAAAAGGAAAATCATTGTTTATCATTTTCTTTAATAAATTGGGGAAAAATATTTTAAAAGTTAAACGGTTTTAAAATTGTATTGTCATCAGAACTAAAGACTTCTGCCAAATATCAGACCAATCAGACAACTGAAAGGGGGTCAATTTTCAATTACTAAGTAGATTATTTGACCCAAGCAAACAGGTTTAAGTTAAATAAAACCGTTTAAAAAATCATAGGAAGGCAATCTTAGCCAGACTTCCACTATTAACGTGACGTACCTACCTAACCTAACCAAAAAAGCCGAGTACCTAGATACCTACTGCATACCTACCTACAATTTGTAAGAAAACTAGTATCAGATCCATAATTAAAACACTTGCTAATAAGCCGTTATACAGACGGGGGCGGGCAGGTCTTTTTGACAGCGAAGTCATAAACCGCGTCTGCCCGTCGTCGATGCCCACGACTGCCCTCACCCTCACCACAAAAACAAGGCCATGCCGCGTAGTCCGACCGCGTTGTCCGACTGATCGGACGACACGGAAGTTTTTCCAGTTGGTACCCCCGATCGGACGATGCGGAATCTTGCCTGCTGATCCAACTGATCGGACGACGCGGGCGACGCGGAATCGTTTGTTTCCCTGTCGCATGTCGGTCCGCCTTGCCTTATGGTCTAAGAAATAGCATTTTAAATAATTTTATTATTCTCATTGATATGTAGTTTTAATATCATAATACCTAACTAATATGGATATGCTAGGTGCCCCTCCTATTAGTCCGACACTGGGTTTGTTACGAATACTTTAATATCTATTCGACCCAAAGCCATATTTCGTTGTCTTTGGTTTGCGACCATGTATTATAACTGATGTATAACAAAGCGTAACATCTTTCGGTGGCTTGTTGTTATTATGTTTATTACTCTGAACTTCATTCAACACTTGGATATAATCCTCCATAAAGTCATCGTACTTTTCTTGCGGTACCTCGAATGGATTGAGGGCCGTCAACAGTTCTGAAAGATTTAAATGTTAGAACAAGGTTGGTACAATATTGAAGAGCAGTCAACTTGGAGTAAATTAATAGGTATCTCACTATCTAATCTAATCCGTAATTTTCAGGTTATTTTTATATTTTAGTTTTATAGTTAGCTGTATGGTTTAGTTAGACACAACATGCAATTCAGCTCCAAATTTAAAAAACGGATTAGATTCAGATAAAAGATAAGAATTCCGTGAAGAGTAAGTACAAATTATGAACGTAGAGGACTTCAGGAACTTCTGATGTAGGTATGGAAGACGATTATGATGCTGCGTCGACCCAAATAAAATGATTTGAAGTTAGTTTCAAGTAGGGTTACCATCCGTCCGGATTAATCCGGACATGTCCGGACTTTTAGGCACTTGTCCGGACTTTTAGGCACTTGTCCGGAATTTGTCCGGATTTTTTAAATTAGATGGTATATTATATCTTCTTCTATACTTAGGTATAATAAACCCGTAGAAAGGTCAATTCTGTACATTGAACATATCTACATATTATTGGGGGATGATTGGTGATCGATACTAATGTAAAAAATAAAATCAGTAAATTGTTTGTCTTTTTATCTATCTGTATGTGCACGCATGAATCAGAAACCCAGTAGGAGGGATCTTGATCAAACTTGGTACGCTTATAGTTCATACTTCTGGGCAACATATAGGCTATTTTTTATACAAGCTTATACCCGTGACTTCGCCCGCGCTTCGTTTTTAGGTAGTTTTTGGTATCTCTGGTTCTATTTAACCAATTACAATCAAACATACGTTACAACTCACCAAGTTTTAACAGCATGGGCCTTATAATTTCGGAGAAAAGTGGCTGTGACATACAGACGGACAGGCAGACAGACAGACAGACATGATGAATCTATAGGGGTTCCGTTTTTGCCATTTGGCTACGGAACCCTAAAAAGCGCACCAAAATCCGTTCGGTACTTTTAACAACTAGTTAGTAAAAACAACTGTTAGAATCGCGATATTTCAGGAATAATAACTCTTAGGAAAAAACCATGGAGACTATTTTTGTAGTTAGGTACCTGTACCTTAATTTTGGTCTGAGGTTTTTTTATAAAACTTAAGTTTTCAAAATTCAATAAACCTCGCATAGTGCCGCTGCATAGAAGTGTCCGGATTTTTATCGCAATGTCCGGCTTTTTGTCAGGACTTATCAAATTCCTAAATGGTAACCCTAGTTTCAAGTCATAGTTATAAACAATTTAAAAAAAAATCAAACCGACTTTAAATTATTTTATTCGTGCTGGTGCAGCATATAGTAGGTAAGTATATAACATGATATGGCATGTCAGTAAATATTTAGTTGATAAGCTGATTTTATTGGCGTTGAAACAGTCTGGTTCCAAATCAGCACTCATGAGTCAGATACCTACTTACTCAGATCAGATCCCATTCCGTATCAGTCCGTACCCTTAGGGTTCCGTACCTTAAAGGAAAAAACGGTATCTTTCTTCTTTTGGTAATGCGTTGTGGACGTTGATAAAAATAAACATACTTACTTTTCAAAGTATTTTTATTATCGAACTGATACCTCAAGTCCTTACACTCCCCTTTAATGTTGACGAATCCAATATTTCTCATCAGTTTTATAATGTCTTTATCTGGCTCCTGAAAAACATAAAACAACCTTAAGTATTCAATTATTAATTTATGATAGGTATGACAAATCGTAAAAATAATTGAGTTTCATTGCAACGTTGCGAGTTCGATGCTCACCAACATTAGGTACCTGTTGTGTTTTGAACAAAGTACCTCTACGAGTACGTAAGTAAATTTTTTAAGGCCATAGGTAGAGAATGAATAAAAAATGTTATATTGTTAGAATTATTATTTAATGATGTGTGTAGCGTTCGATTACCACTGTATACCTATAAGATCCACTCATCCATAGAATTTATGCGCTCATCCACACATTGTTCTGAATTATAATTATATCTACCTATTATTGGATAAAGCCCTTAACTATGTTTCCATCCGTCGCTTTGTGAAAAATCATGAAATACCTTTGAGTCATGGTATGGTGAAATGTATCGGTCAATATCATGTACCCAAGTATTCCATTTTCTGTTCTGTGTAAGGGTGCGGTAGACGTCGAAAACTGTATTGTTAGCCACCAAAACTATGACACACTCGCCGTCTTCTTCCAGTAGATCGTATATATTTTCGAAAGCTCGTCTGAAAGACAAAAAACATTCAAGGTGTAGAGCAGAAACAAGCCGTCCTTTTGCTAGAGGCAAGACGGGGACGTGGTTACTAAATTTGAGGGGGCCATTTCAAGCCGGAGATGGCCCTGGGTCAGCCGGGGTGCGAGGAAAATGCCTTTTGGGTCATTGGGTCAAAAATCTATTCAGATTCCAATTGAACCCGGCAGGTGGAGCTGCAAGCGGGTTTTTAGTAGGATTATTACTATGTACAGATTAGGTACATAATCAGGAAATCCTATTGTGGGATCTAGGGAGCCAGTAACATATTATTATTTGAAAACTAGTAGTGGCCCGCGGTTATGAAATAAACTTATTGTTGCCATCTAATGAGATTGATTCTATCTCGATTTAATTGTTGATTTTTTTATTTGATTTTAGGTAATTATTAATGTTATTATTATTTACATTGAGGCCGACGAGCGACAGTTTGAAGTAGGTATATAGGTATTAAGTTATCTTAAAGTACCCTAACTAACTAGCATTTTGTCATGAAAATGAGCAAGATGGCAAAACACGTTTTCAATTAGAAGTAAAAATGGAATAGGTGCCACCATGAACGTGCCACCTAGTCTCGGGAAATACCTACCTAGTCTTCAGACCTATTCTATTAGGTATGCCTATAAATAATTGATGGTGTTACTATTTAAGCAGAATGAGCAGAATTGTATTTTGCTTTTTCTTGGATTTAGGTAATTTTAAGTTATTAACTGGGTTTTAGACCCAGTCATTCACTTGATGGTGGTACATTTAAATTGATATCATCTTCCTTTTAAAAAATTTACTTAGGATATTTTCTAATTAGGTAGGTACCTACCTAATCTGCCCGCCTCCCCGTGATCATGGTTGCTGAAAAGCATCCGAAACGTTGTATTTCAATGTAAATAATAATAATACCAAATGAATCGCGTTAGAATCCGTGGAAAATAGTTCTACTAAAGTGACGTTCGCGTAAAATTCCGACAATATCAAATATCATGTGCCCCCCGCAGCTTCGTCCGTTTTATATTTCGCCCCCGTGGCACCCACTAATCGCCTACATATAGCTTGTCTATTTAGTCGTGAAAAGAATGTTTGAGGAACTAACATTAAACATGTGAGTGGCAACACCAAACATAAGTACGTCAGTTGTCAACACTATCGTCGAATATCGTATAGTGGACCAGTTTTCTTCTCGTATTTTTTATTGTTTTCATTAAACTGCAATACATTGAGACCAAACTACGCATGAAAGGTTGAGAAATGAGTAAAGTAAATCAGAGTGGTGCATGGGAAGTGATTTTTAAAGTTTTCCAGCGATGAATCACGGACTACTAAGCTGGACAATTTTATGGGATTTGGAGGACGTTTATGGGCGAACAGCATCTTTGATGGGTATGTAATCGTGTTATTATTTGTTTTGAATGTATCGGAACTTACAAATCTACTGAATTTACGATTTGAAGGCAAAAAACGCATTGTTTACATTCAATATTTTTAGGTTAGAAAAATATTTTATAGTAGGTCATTTTTATAGTACGATCTAAATTTTTGATATTATGATGGTACAAGTCGTTCAATCTGTTATTGTACCAATTTTTTTATTTGAACAATTGCTTCAAGTCAATAACTTGTTGCCATTCAGTAATTAATTTTATTAAATGATTATTTTTACTCTTTACAAGAAAATCAGAGAGTACAGTTGGCGGATAGTTAACGAAGGTTTTAAGAATGATGGAAAGTTTGAAACTCCTGGGAAACATATGAAAGGTCGGCCGAAGAAAGAAATGGATAACTTGAACATTTGTGGTGACAGTGGTGACTGTACTGCTGAAAGTGGCAACGAAAAGCAATTCAATATTTAATATTTGGAATCCGGAGTGATTATTCTTTGTAACTGATTGAATTTAATAAATGATTAAGTTTGAGTTTGAACTAACTTTATTCTGGATCTGGTTCAATAACTTTATTCTAGATCTGGGTCAAAACTTTATACTGCACCGGTTTAATAAATAAAACAGAAACAATATTATGACTGCATAATGTGTTTTATTTTAGTAACTCATTTTACTAGGAACGAACTTCTAGTATCAAGATCATTTTAGTCGCACTATATAGGGTTGCTACATGAAGTTCAGCAGCGCCCTCATTTAATTTCACGACTTTATAGACAAGCTATAGGTACACATAAAATTTATTAGTTCTACACTTAAATTTGACCGATTTGTGGGCATTTTTATGATAACTGCTCCGCTCGTCTAGGCAGTAACGTGATGATATATAAATTTATAAACTTCCTCGATGCATGGGTTATCCAACACAAAACATTCTTTTTAGTAGTGGGTCAACTGAACAAACAAATAAACGCTACAGCTTTATAGAGTTTATATGTAGGTATCGTCGAATTTTCTTAGCATTCACTTAAAACCACCACCAATGTTGCAATGGTAAAATAGTTTAAATAAATGAATACTAACTTTTGGTCTATGACCCAGTTAATAGCATAGAATGAGAACACGTGGTCGAAATTTCCCCTCATCTTTTCTGGCAGATCAGCTGCGATGTCGAGCACGGTGAAAGAAGTCTGCTCGTGAGTGTAATGCTCAGCCGCGTACTCGACCATTTCCTCACTTATATCACAGCCCAGTAAAGTGAAGTCCTTGGGAAGAAATTTTTCCAATAAACTTGTGACGCTGCCATCCCCGCATCCTATATCCATGACTCTATTATTATTCTTCCATTTCAATTTCGGTGCGATTTTTCCTAAATATGTGGTCATATCTCTTCTGTGTATGAAGTTACTTTCTTGATAAAGTTCGGGATTATGCATGTTTTTGCTTGCTAACTTGTAAAATATCGCTGAATTATATTCTTTGTTAACAACGCGCAGTATTTAAGTAGTTGGCGTTTGGGACTAGTTTTGACGCGCGACTAAGAGATATGCTCAATTTACTCCTTCTTAAATTAGTAAATTTCAGACGAGTTGCCGTGTTAGCATAAAGGTGGGTTATTACAGATATTGAATTTTGTCGATATCAGCTAATTTTAATATATTATTCTATGTGATTATTATCTTATCAAATAAGTACTTGAATATTAGTAATATTTTATTAATAATATTTTATGACTAATAAAATATTACTAATAAAATACGACGTGCTACTGCAATACGACTACTGCACGACTAATGCAATAATAGGTATAACAGCGATAGGGGCGTCCATAAATTACGTGATGTTTTTTTAAATTTTCTGTCCTTCCCTCCCCCCTGTCGAGAGATGTTGTGAGGTTTTATTCAACCCCCTCCCCCGTCCTTCAATCTCATGTGAGATTTTTCAAAATGTGGGTTTCTTACGTAAACGCGTTGGATTGTTATTGTATAAAAAAATTACTCCGTGCTTTTATTTACGAGTTAAGACTAGTAATCAATATTGCTGAGAGTTAAATTATAAGTGTAATAAAAAATTAACAATAGAATAAGTACTTACCAAATTTGTTACTACTGTGAAAATAAAGAATGTCTTCTCTAATTCAGTCCATGGAGAATCATGCGCAGTCTCAAGAGAGACTATTGGAACCAAAATGTTAATTTCAGTAAAATCATCTGTTCCTTCAACTTTGTTCCGATTTAGCCACTCTA
This sequence comes from Lithosia quadra, assembly GCA_963576445.1. NCBI lineage: Eukaryota > Metazoa > Arthropoda > Insecta > Lepidoptera > Erebidae > Lithosia > Lithosia quadra. Next base: position 10,826,616 of record OY754880.1, on the reverse strand, counting down.
GGCCGTTGGCTTTGATTACATAGTTGGCACTGGCGCACAGTACCTAAATCATTAACTCGTCTTGTCACAATCCGTGAGGGTTGAGCTTTCGAAGTATGAATGAAATTATTTTCTTTCGAACGAATTAGCTGATAATCTTAATCGTATTACAATTACGCTTAAGATTTAACCTTAAGCATGTACAATGTGAATTGAATGGACCAAAATAGTATTGTTTTTTGTTTCAATCAGAAAAAAAAATTACGTGATATTTCAATTTCAATTTCAATTAGGCCCCCTTAAGCAACTCACGTAATTTATGGACACCCCTAAATACATTTTAACATTGTGCGGATAGATACCTACGTTCTTGTACTAAATAGATTAGTTAATATTGTTAGCAAAATTTTAAAATAGATTACTCTATCACTATTTAGAATTGTAAAGTAGCTAGCTGTAGTAGTATGTATGCTGTCTATACTAGCTAGCTAGCTAATATACACAGCATACATATTAGGTAGGTACATATAGGTACATAGACATACATATACATATTGGAGATACCTATTTCTTCTTTCAATAAAACTGTCTATCTATACCTACACAAACTGCTTTGTCCCGAATGACTGATTGATTGACTAATTTGACTGACTGACGTACGGATCATCGTAGAGATATGTAACTTGGATGGTTTCATGAGGGTTTCATCTTGAGGAAACTACCATATCAGTCATATCACCGACTTTTATTCGATGTTTATTTAAGTTAAAGTAGGTAGGTACTTAGTTTTAAATACGGCTTACCTTCATTTTGGCTACTAACCACAACATATTAAAAAAGTTTATATATTACTAGCTGTCTCGGCGAACTTCGTACCGCCATATTTTCCACCCGCGTGCAATTCCGTTCCCATTCCTGTTCCCGTTCCCATTCCCATTACTATTCCCATTCCTATTCCTATTCTCATTCCCATTCCCATTCCTACTACTACCTACTACTACTAAATACTAATCCCGTAACGTACACATAAACTTCTCTCACATAATAGAAAAAGTTTGTATGAGAAAAAGAAAAGTTACTTTCTGAAATTTTCTGTACAACTGTTTTATTATTTTTTTTCGTAAGAACCTTCTCCTGATAATAACAAACACAACAAAAAAAGAATTAGTGAAATCAGTAGAGCCGTTGGTGAGTTATGCGCTTACCAACACATTTTGCGATTCATTTTTATATTATAGGGGTCATTCTCAGCCGGCTCAAATAGGCGAGTCCGCGTCGAAAACCAATACTTGGAGATTACTTATCAATATGATTATATTTTTTATAAAATGTACGGTCAAAAATAGTAGGGGGGGCCTGTGGTATTTTTTAGATAAATTACGTAGAAGTTAGTTTAAAAAAATTAAAACTACGAAAATATTGACCTCGGTGTCGCGTCCGGTCCTGTCCTTGCAGCAAAAAATATTTTTTATCTTTTTTTCTCCAATAAAGGTGTTATATGTACATATATTCACAAACAACTTGATAACTATTTACTTAATTTATAACATTACTAAGCCATTATAGGCATTACTAGACAAGTTACAACTGGTTGTCTTTACGTCCGACGTTCAGAGTTGACTTCAGTGGCGCGCACGGATTCATTCATTACTCTGTACTCTAGCGACTGCGAGAATAGAGGTTCGAGTAGTGCAAACTATCAGTTACACCGCACCGGTGGTAAGGACAAGACGTCTGTATGTTATCGCCCCACTGTTTTATTAAGTTATGTAAGCATTTTCGGTGGCTTGGTATACACCTAAAACTGATTTCGGTGAATCCATTTTATCCTCAATTATTTGAACTAATAATGTAAAGCTATATTAAAAGTGTGTCTTTTATGTATTAGATTTCAATAAAAAACATAAGCATTCATAATACAGATTACTTTTAAAAATATATAGGATTTTGCTAAATATTTTGATTTCAGTGCCCTTGATTCCGGTGTATTCGGTGGGTCTGGAAGTCAAAATGTATGACTGCCGCATGGAATTCAGTATCGCCACCAAGTCTATTTTAATAAAACGACTCTCCACTCGACTTTCCACTCCGCTGTTCACTCCACTCTCCACTCCACACTCCACTCCACTGTTCACTCCACTCTCCACCTCCACTCTACTTTCCAATCCTCTCTACCGACTCCACTCTACATTCCACTCTCCACTTCAATGTCCAATCCACTCCACTCCACTCTCTACACCACGCCCCACTCCCCACTCCACTCTCCACACCACTCCCCACTACGCTCCACTCTCCACTCCACTGGTTTCCACTCGTCTAGCCGAAACCTTTCGGATAAAAAGTACTAAACGCATTTTAGTACTTACGGTCTTCTTAGTCAGACTTAAAATTTGGAGATATGACCAATAAGTTTTTTTTAAATTTATTCATTGGTTTCACCCCACACCATCTTTACAGGGCTCACCTAAGGCGACAGTGTGGACATCATATCCCTATATAACAGTACTTTTAGTTGTAATAATCAATATTCACGCGGGCGGCGCTACGGGCGTCAGCTAGTAACTACTACTAACTATAGAATTGTAAATTACTTGGCCCGATACAACTACACATATCGTTGGAGACGACGATATGTGTAGATATAAAGATATAAAAGACTTGGTTATGTTGACCACAAAAAATATCTAAGTATTTTTTGGAATCCTTGTCTGTCCAAGGTCTTGGTTTTACATAAAATCTGCCGTATGTTTGATTGCATTTGGTTTAGTAGAACCGGGGAATTGACCAATAAACGATTACGAACCAATCGACTCCCACGGGCAGAGCCGCGGGTATTAGCTTGTATAAAAAGTAGCCTATACTAGTACTACTTAGTAGTACTAATCCAGACTATAATCTATCTCTGTACCAAATTTCAGCCATATCCATTCAGCCGTTTTTACATGAAAGACTAACAAACATACATCCAGATATCCCGACTGATTGACTCCGTGGGTCGAGTGATCGACTTCGTGAGCGGAGTCGCGGGTATTAGCTTGTATAAAAAGTAGCCTATATGTTATTTCATACTTTAATCTATCTCGTTACCAAATTTCAGTCAGATCTATTCAGCCGTTTTTACGTGAAAGAGAAACAAACATATATCTAGAAATCCCGACGACCGACATAAGCCGTTTTTATGTGGCAGAGTAACAAACATACATCCAGACATACATTCTTACAAACTTTTGCGTTTATAATATCAAGTAGGAAGTAGAATAGGATAGGATTTTATATATTTGATTTCGGTGATAAAAATGTTGATTTCGGTGGACACTATTAAAAAAAAGTGAAATATCTTCATAACCATTCAGTCTATACAGTTCCCTCAACTACTGAAATGTTTTAAATTAACACTAGATTTGATATTTCATGTAAGTAAAACCTTAATTGAAAGAAAAAAATTGGACACCGAAGTCAACCAAATAATGAGCCGCCTGAGAAAGACCCATAGATACCTTAGCACAGACCTACCTATAGTTTTAGGTACGACCGCCAATATACCTATGACTGTTATGACTTCTTGTCTGCATTACCTTCTGATGCCATATTCTTATAGTCCACTGTATAATAAATTAATAAGTACATGAGACCCTGGTGGAATTAAAAGGAAATATAGGGGAAAATAACGGAAAAAAATAATTAAACCGCGATTGTTAAGTTGCTGGGCCCTGGTATCTCCAAATCCTTGTCCGCATTTTTTTTTTCATATACAGGACACGTCAACTCGACTTCACCTCGCCTGATGGCAAGCCGAAGGCAAAGTCCAAGGAAAGAGGGTCACCATTACATACACGTACCATGTTAACAATGGCGGCACCCAGCTTGACGGCCTCATCAAAAGAGGATTGCCATCTGAAGCCGTAGGTATTCTTATAATCCACTGCAGAGACACGGCCCACCAGGCCCCCCTCTAGATACGCGCATGACGGTGGGCATCATGTGGAACATGTCTGTTTAATTTTCTTGGTTGATAAATTATCTTATTAAGTACATACTTCTTTAGTTTTGTTGCCGTACGGTTTAGTTTATTCGGTTATTTTATTTGGTGCGACCTCCAAGTTTTGATCCCATCTAAAAATATGCCCGTTCTACCAATCGCCCCTATATTGACATATATCTAAGTACACAAACATAACTTAACGCCCATTGAAAGATTGAAACTACCTAGTACTAGCGGACCGCGGAGCATGATCGCGCACGCCCGATGCCACCAGATAAGTAGGTACCTGTAACAAAGCTAAGAAAGAATTTCGAAGATCGATTTGGGTATTTGTAGACCTAGTAAAAGTGTGTGGGCTAGCCTATTACACATTATACCTAAGAACTAGCCCTTGCGGTGGTTATAGAAGGTTAAACATTATCGCTAAGCCAGATAGACACCCAGTACCGAGGCTACAATTTTTGAGCTTAGGTTAGGTATCTAATCTTCATAATTATACAGGTGAATTTTTCAAAAGGGATCGGATGGCCAAATCCGAAACTATAAGGAATAGCGAAAAATACTCAAAGGAGTCACGAGCCCGATTTTGATGAAACTTAAAACCATCATTAGATTTGTGAAAAACCAATAATCCTAGCTGGGAATCGAACCCCTTGATTTATAAAAAAAAACACATCCTTTATTATTAGGTAGGTAGGTACACCATATACCGATAGCACATGACAGTACCATAGCTATTCATGTGCCGATAGTGTCGCTTTTAAGGATCAAATTCTGCGAAGATTTGGAATTTTCATACTTATTCATATTTAATGTTTGTCAATTCATAATTTGTTTCGTTCCAAATCACAGAAAAGATTGTAATTATTCCGTGTTTTAAATTATGCTCAATGATTCTGGTAGGCTGGTACAGTTTGAAAGTAGAGAATATAATCTCGCTTTTTTCTTAAATTGTCGCAAAACTAACAGTTTGGCGACAATTTTATTGCAACGCCTCGCCTGCGAGATCCCCGGATCTTACCCCCTTATATAGATTACTTTCTCTGGGGGTATGTCAAAAACATACAAAGACACGTGTGGTACAGTTGATGACTTGAAACGTTCTTTGGAGAATACCTATTCTAACCGGAATCAATAACATCGTAATATTGAATGTAGTACGATCCTTGAGGTCTCGAATCTAGGGGGCGCATTTTCTTACATAACTTTTCAACTCCTATCATCGGATGTCTGAAAATATTTCTCAATATACCTACCATTTGAAATCATAATGATCATTCTTCATAAAAAATTAACAAATACCATATTAAAATATACCTAATCATTGAAATTCATAATGTCACTTATTTATTATACACTTGTTATTACCTACTAAGTAATATTTGTTTTATATATGTTTCTATACTAATGGTTGAAACTCATAATCATTCCAATAAATAATTTTTATATTCATAAATGCGTTTTATTCTAATATTCATTTTTGTACATTTCTTAAATCATAAGTGCTTTCCACATAATTACACTCGATGCGCTTATTTTTGGTCGAAGGTTAAAATAAAAAACACCAGGATTCCAACTTCTGTAGGTTTGGTTATGTTAGAACTGTGAGTACAACAACGCACGAGCCGAGCGAGCGAAGCGAGCGTGCCGCGGCAGCGGCCGGCGAAGTGCCACATCCAAATTTCATACAACAATCTACTAAAAAATTTACAAGGCAATCGTTGGGCCATGAGTTAAAATATTTCTTGGTATTGCCTTTATAAGTACAAAAATTAAGATAATTGTCTATTATACAGTAACAAATTCATTAATTACCTAAAGCAATATAAAATTATTTAACATTGAATGTTATGAAGAAAAAAGTTCTGAATTAAATAAAAAAATAATTTCAAATTATTCTTGCTAGTATTATTATTTACTTTTGGGAAGCCCGTTTGCCGGACGGGTGATCAGCCTCACCTTTGTTGGCCATTTCACCCATTTCCCTAGGGATGAGGGACTATCCGGCAATCACGGAAGCTCCCCGAACCTACCTGTTTCCTTGCACAGTCTTACTACCTGGTCCACCTTTAGATATTCCAGGTCCTCTTCGGTCAGTGCGTCTGTCCCCATAGTCTCCCATCGTGTCATCGAGTACATGGGGCACTCGGCAAGCAGGTGGAAGCTCGTCTCTTCTTTGTCCATGCACTCCGGGCATTTGGGGTCATTCTTCACTCCTATTAGTGTCAGGTGCCTGTTCAGACGGCAGTGCCCTGTTAACACTTCTATGACGAGCCTCATGTTGCCTCTAGAGAGTTTCATCAGTTGGCTCGTTTTTCTTCTGTCTACTCCTTTAATGAAGATCTTCGATTGTCTCATCCCTGCTGAAGATCTCCATCTCTGATTGGTTTCTTCGGTTATACTTCGGCTGATTACTCCCTTGGTTATTTTATGGGCGATTGGTAGCCTTGGCTCCGGCCCTACCTGATTTTCATCAGCTCCTTTTCTGGCCAGTTCATCCGCCGTTTCGTTGCCCTTATTTCCCGCATGTCCGGGTACCCAGGCAATCGTCACGTCTTTTGTTCTGGTCAGATTTTCCAATGACTTCTTGCATTCTTTGACAATTGCAGATGTGGTTTCTACTCTGTCAAGTGCCTTGAGCGCTGCCTGGCTGTCACTGTATATAGTGACCTTCCCTGTGGTCAGGTTGCCTGCTATATCTGCGCATTCTTTTATGGCAAATATCTCCGCTTGGAAGACACTTGCGTACTTTCCCAAGGGTATCGATACGTTTATCTCCATCCCGTCTTCGCACTTTATGTGCACTCCTGAGCCTGAGAGCTTCGTCGACTCCTTTCTGGAGCCGTCCGTGTAGCAGGTGGTACCAATGGTTTCCATCTGCCAGTCCTCTCTCGGTCCTATGTGTATTCTATATTTCTTGTCGAATGTCCTTTCTTTCTTGATCAAATCATTATTCGAAAGTATCATTGACAGTTTTTCTTCGTAGCCTTGGCTGATCCTGGAGTGGCCCTCATCTGTTGGGTTGCCTTTCCATAGACCGATGCTTCTTAGTTTAAACCATTGTTCGATGGCTTTCCTTTTGGCTTCTATGTCCAGTGGATTCAAACCCGCGATGATTTCGAGCGCGGCCGTGGGTGTTGTTTTCATCGCGCCGGTTATCATCAGGGTTGCCAACCTTTGTACTTTATCCAGCTCTTGCTTATTACTCCCTAGTTGCGCCTTATGCCACCATACTAGGGCACCATGTAGGATTCTTGGCATAATTATTGCCGTGTAAATCCATAGTACTTTTGCTGGTTTTATTCCCCAGCTTCTTCCTATTGCACTTTTACATTGCATCATGGCCATCTTCGCCTTTTTGCAGGTGTTGCTTATGTGGGTCTTGAAGGTCAGTTTGCTGTCCAGGGTGACTCCCAGGTACTTGACTTCGTCGACTACTTCCAAGTCCTGGTTGTCTAATTTTACTGGTTCAGCCCGTCCCAGCTTCCTTTTCCTAGTGAAAAGGACCAGTTTAGTCTTATCAGGGTTTAGGTTAAGGCCCTTGCTCCTGCACCAAGCTAGTGCTTCTTTTAGGCCCCTGCTCATGATTTCGTGTATTACACTCAGGACCTTTCCTGTGATCAGGAGCACGCCGTCGTCAGAATACACCTGCGTGTATATGTGCATCCTGTTCAGCTTGAGAACTAATTCATCTATTAGCAGGCACCAGAGTAGTGGTGATAGGCATCCTCCTTGAGGGAAGCCTCTCTTTGCCACTACTGTGTGTCTTGATCCTGCCAGCTCTGCATGGATTATCCGATGTTTCAACATGGTCTTCACCCATTCTGATATGCCTTTATCTATGCCTTCACGGTTTAGGGTTTCTTCTATTGAGGCGGGGGTTGCTTTATCAAAAGCGCCTTCGACGTCAAAGAAGCATCCCAGCGCATAGTCTTTATTGCTTAAGGATCTCTGTACTTTGTTAACCAAATTATGGAGCGCCGTCTCTGTTGACTTTCCATCCATATATGCGTGTTGGTTCATGTGTAGGGGAGATCCGCTTTTGGCGATTTGTTCTCTGATGATTCTGTCCAGTATCTTTTCTAGAGTTTTGAGTAAGAATGACGACAGGCTTATGCATCGGAAGGCTTTAGCCTCCTGATATGTTGCCTTGCCGGGTTTCGGTAGGAATACCGCTCTTACGTTTCTCCATTTCTTCGGTATGTACTTGCTTCTGATGCTACTGTTGTATAGAGCCAGAAGATCATTGCTTATGTACTTGATTGCTGTCTGTAGCATTTTGGGAAATATTTCTTGCTAGTAACAATAATACAAAAAATATTATGATCACTTGAGGTTATGAGCTGCGTTAGTTGGTAGTAACAAAAATGTATGAATAAAAAAATTATGAAAATAAAAATTATGAAGAGTTATTATTATGAGCACAAATCGGTAGTACCTAAGGCAAAGAATAGGATTTAGAATTGTATGTAGGTAAGTCAATATGGACCCCGAATCTAGCTATGTATTGAAAACAATGGTCCACATTTTGAACTATTAATCAGTTAACGTAAGGAAAATTTATACCACGTAGGTGGCAGACAAGCACACGGCCCACCTAATGGGAAGCGGTAGCGTCACCGTGGCCTATGGACGTGCGCAACACCAAGGGCGTCACCCACGCGATGGCGACCCTGAAGGGAAGAGGCGAGGGTAGGAAAGGGTGGGGAGGCTAGGAAGGAGTGGGGGAAGGAGGGGTACAGTGAGCTCTGGCTACCCTACTTACCGCCGAGAACACAACACGATGGTTATTATGGCCGATGTCTTCGTAGGGCGGAGGTACTACCCCAGTCGGACAGCTCATTTAGGACGGGCGATACCGTCGTGTCCTACCTCCATTATAAATTATATTACATACTAGCGTACCCGCGCGCGGCTCCGCTCGCGTGGATGTTGGCTATCGCCACCAAGTCTTTTTTAAACTGAGGGACTGCCCATACCTACTAACTTTCAATGTCTATTCCTTGGCAAACAGTAGTAGTAAGTATTCATTTCATCCCGAGTTCCGTGCATCGCGACAGAAAGTCGATAATTTACATACTATCATTGTCCCTCAGACCAACAAAAAAGCATTGTCCTTTTTCATTGTCTTCAGAATTTTATCTGGATTAGATAGCCACTATGGCCAAAGTACCTATGTGTGATTCGAAGTTGCCCTTTGAGAAACATGATTCTCATAAACCCTTTCAGTTAATCATTACGTAGCATTACGTATTTATTTCTGAAAAACTGATTTTATTATTGAAATAATTGCTGCAGACATTGACATTTGACAATAGATATAAAATTGACATAAAGAGTATGTTGTAAGAGGTTGTAAGGTTGTAATAATAAAAAACTGGTCAAGTGCGAATTGAATTCGTGCACGGAGGGTTTCGTACAAAACTGGACTGAGGAAGGAACTAAACGCTGCTGCAGAGCTTCTAGTCTTGACAGATAGAGATACAGACTTTTATGGTTATGTGGGTAATATTTAAGTACTACGGTCTTCGGGCTTTTCCCTTTACTTATGCCAAAGGGATTGTGCTCTTTCTTTTCTCCGTACGAAAACCCCCTCAGACTTCACTTCACCGGAGCCAACGTTACCTCAACGTTGGCTCCGGTGAAGTAATCAGGCATCAAAAAATAAAAAATAAATAAACTTTGCCAGTGTGTGAATCCACGGAGCAACCCCAACATGACGCTTAGACGTCAGCTCCCAGCCCATACAAAGCAGGAACTCAACAAAACAGCCATGTTCAGCGAGTACCTGCGTCACGTGGCAGGTGATTACCCAAGTCGTTTATAAATCCATTCCACGTAGCGGAATTGGGATCGCTGCCCCTCGATTTCTGTTGTGGCAGGCCTCAAACCTTTATGTCCTGGAGGTATTGTCTAAACATACCTATTGCCCAAACGGCAGCATCTTTTGCATTGACGTTTGATTTTCTTATAGCTTCAAGACATCCAGACCTAAATACTTATTGCATATTTGTTTCGACTTAATCTCCCCGTATTACTGAGAAAAAGGTCTTGACAAAGAGACATAAAATAATATATATTTTTGTGTGGGAGCCAACTTTGTGCTATAAGACCTTGCTTTTTACCAAATTTCATGATTTCATTTCATCACGGACAGCAAAGAGATCCTATAAGAGTTGTTTTTTCCTAATAAGGTACAGAACCTTAAAAATATATAAATTCTCTTTGTCTTTGTGCAATAAGAAGCAAAACGAAAGCAAAGGATTTTTATTACTCTATGAAAATTTAGACAAAGCGAGACAAAGTCACTTTTAGTTCCTGTTGCCATAACAACTATTATAGATGGCGATAAAAACGTCTGCAACATCTAATTTTCTTTTTATTACTAAATTTCCTAAATGAATCATACATTTTTAATTATGTTATATGCTATTCGAGGCTAAGACAAATCCAAAAAATCATAGATCATGAAAATCTGTTCAGCCGTTCTTGAGTTCTGGCAAAAGCACGTTTTTAGCCCTTTTTAGGGCTTTAGGGTTCGAATTTCAAAAAATCCTTTCTTAGTACACCTCTACGCATCAAGACAAACACTCTCTACAAATTTCAAGTCTCTACAACCAGCGGTTTAGGCTGTGCGTTGTATCTAAGTCAGTCAGTCAATCAGCCTGTCAGGACATTGAATTATATAGTATACTATAGTATAGATATAATCGGGTGTCGTATGTTGTTCCGAACGCCGCTGTGGCGACACACGCTGTTGCGAATTATTTTTCCACTGCCTCACAGGTTCGAAAGCTCATGGACTCGAATGAAATAGTCGCGAAATACGCTGTTTCGAAAAACATCTTCACTGCCTCATACGCTCGAAGGCTTGTGATTTCGATTTATTTAGTCATAAAGTGTACCTATAGAAAAATATTATTTTTACGTTTGTTGTTAGTTGTTATATTAACATCTTCCACTGCAGACCGAGGGAGGTTAGCCCGGCCCGTGTAAAATGCGTCCCCAGTACTGTCGTCTGCATAGTAATGAATAGAGTCATCAGACACCATGTCATTAATATGCAGAAGAAACAGAGTTGGGGACAGCACGGAGCCTTGTGGAACACCAGCATTTATGTCCATGCGGTCCGAGCAGCTGCCGTCGAAAGCCTTCATTATATCGAGGCGCTAGTGGTCAGCCTCGATATATCTAGCGAAGTCTTTCGACCGGGTCTGGCACAGAGGTCTTCTTGCGAAGTTGCCATCCTATGGACTGTCCGAGGGACTTTGCGAGTAGATTGCTAGCTTTTTGTCCTACAGAAGCATTCAAGCCGTCGTTGACGGCAGCTGCTCAGACCGCATGGACATAAATGCTGGTGTTCCACATGGCTCCGTGCTGTCCCCGACACTGTTTCTTCTGCATATTAATGACATGATGTCTGATGACTCCATTCATTGATATGCAGACGACAGTACCGGAGACGCATTTTACATGGGCCGGGCTAACCTCCCTCGGTCTGCCGTGGAAGATGTTAATATAACAACTAACAACAAACGTAAAAATAATATTTTTCTATAGGTACACTTTATGACTAAATAAATCGAAATCACAAGCCTTCGAGCGTATGAGGCAGTGAAGATGTTTTTCGAAACAGCGTCTTTCGCGACTATTTCATTCGAGTCCATGAGCTTTCGAACCTGTGAGGCAGTGGAAAAATAATTCGCAACAGCGTGTGTCGCCACAGCGGCGTTCGGAACAACATACGACACCCGATATAATCATATATGTATTATAATATAAAATTGTTACAATACCTACCTACTACAGAAACACAATGATTACAGTTGCGTAAACACGAATTATGTTGGTAGATACCTTAGTCCTTTACTATGTAACTAGGTAGATAATTAGTAACTACGTAACTAATTACTGGAACGTTTATTAACTACAACTGAGTAATCATTGGCTGCCAATGTATCAGCCACCAATACAATGTTTAGAATATCTCCTTCAGAAAAATCGAACGTAAGTTACCAGCGGGCCCAAGGGCAATGACATACAATGAGCAGATAGCACCAAGAAGGTTAGGAAAGAAACCTAGTAACAAATACACTACAACTACGTCTACCTTTTTTTACACTCTTTAGGGCGACAGATGTGAAATATCCTCGTCCTTCATGACATACCTACACCGGGTTTGAGTCAACTCTGGAGTCAACTGCCTTCATCGGTACGGACACTTGGGTCTTATTTGGCAGCCTGGGACCGATTGTGTCGGATTAAGAATTTCCCGATTAGGTAGGTACAGTTAGCACCGACTAGGTGCTATTGTTTGGGTGAACGCCAAAGTAGATAGTCATGATCACATAATAATCCAACACCAGCGAATAAGCATTTGCTGCGGTCATTTTCAAAAATGGCGATGTGAATTTTATTGTCGATCATTTGTAGTAAAGCTCGCGGAGCACCCTTTAAAACCACCAGAACCAACCTCCATAGCTCATTTAGAGTTTTAGGCCGCATTGATGACTGAGATATCACATAGCTTAATAGTTGTAACCTACTGTGACTCCGTCTCCGTGTGGAATACTAATCGCTTTCCTAACCCCTAGGTTGCAGGAACGCGATGAGGACCACACGGAGTCGCGTGTAATAATAAAAATAAATGATTCAAAAATAAAAAAAACCGACTGCTGTTGAAAAGCCTGAAACAAGTATGATAGCAGCAGGCGTTTCAAGGGCCTTACTTTGAAAATCGAACATGAACGTTTTGGATCGAAACGAACGGTTTGTCTAGTCGACAAGTTGAAAATGGTACAAAATAGAGATATTGCTCTTAAAATTATGTGCGATAGCTCATTGGGTCCGGAATGACGCCTAGAAAAATTTGCTAAAAGCGTGTATTGGCACTTAAAAAATTGCAAAAGTTATAAACAATTAAAGATGACAAAAAAATGGTATTTCGTTTTCTGCCTATATTTCACAAAATTTTAATATTTATGACATTTCGAAAAAAAAATCTGAAAGAGGAGGAAATTTCTAACAAGAAACTCCAACTCTCGGAACTCTATCGCCATTATTTATCATTTTAATTTAACGCTGAAAATAGGTCTGCGCGCAACATTTTTACGTTGCGCGCGTGGCGTCAAAAGCGAGTTCCGCACATTAATTAATTTATTTAAGGTATTGAATACTTTTTTTAAATTTAAAAAACTTATGGTGTGTTCTGAACACTATTAATAATTTATTCCCGTTGGAAATTTTACTTAAAGTTAATTTTCCAACAAGTTGTTAATTAACAAATCTTTTTCGAACTACCGTCTTAATTGTAAGTGAAAAAAAATGTTTAATGGTCGTAAAAATTTTTCGCTTCTTACAGCCTTTCTTACATAGGTACATACTTAACAAGATTATGCCATAAAAGTTAAAAAAATATTTATACTTTGTTTATAAACAAAGTGCAGAACTTGCACAGGTCGATAGCAACTAAAGCAATATTTATTAAATACGGCCTCCTTAGATTATTAAACGGCCTCTGATAGTTTTCTCATTAAACGAAAGCCGGGCCGTAATACGACATATTACTAGATCAGTGGGCCGGGCGCAATACAACTGTTGCATCGATCGACTAAACTGTTTCATCGAGTTGTGTATTGTTCGTGATTTCTACTCAAGTAAACAGTTTATAGTCAATCCACTCCTTATCTTTGCGTTTGACATTTCAATTTTCTGTCAAATAGTTATGTCCAAATGCGTAACCTGACCGATTTCAAACAATAATCGACATTATCTCTGAAGAAGTTGCAATCGATTTCAAACTTCGATATTTTATTTCTGCTCGATGTTTTATATTTTTTTATATACTTCTTTTGAGTGCCAGATGTGTAACTGACTAAAATAATTCGCAATAAAATCTGTTAAAAATAGTTTTATTTTTATTATCATGATAATATTAAATAATGACTATTATTTTGATCTTCCAACAAAATTTTATGTTTTGTAATAAACATTCTTTTTTCGTGTACAATGCATTGATTATTCGGCGACATTTATAGGCTTTTCATATCTGTTATGGGTTTACGCCAATAAGATAAACCTATTGAGTTTAGGCTCATTTCTTTTGTCATGGTAAAAACTCTTTGCTGAATTACTGGGTCACCCGCCGTATAGCCCTGACCTCACACCTTGCGATTTTTATTTTTTTCCGAAAAGTAAGAAAACACCGAGATAAACGTTTTATGAATGCCGAGGAAGCTGTGGCTGCGTTTTAAAAGGCCGTCGAAGACGAGTGGGCTCAGTGCTTTTCGTACGTATAATATGATGAAAACTTTTATCCCTACACTTCAATATTTTGATGAGATGATTAGCCATTGAAAACACGTACAAGAAGTCATAATACACTATAAAAACAAAGCTTACATGTTACAACAACTTTTATGTTGACGTAAATGTAAGTAAATGTGAACGATTATTTTGGGTTCGTAATTTGCAGCGATTTCATTCAATCCCAACACTAGATATGGTAGAGTGTAGCCGTTTTCATTGAGTGAGCAAATAATCGTAAAAATTAAATCAACCGAAACAAATAAAGCATTTTCATTTTGGTAATGAGTTATAAATAGGGTAGATACATATGATACGCCAGTTTATATAATTTCTTAGTCACGCATTTCCAAGTTTACTTGTACGATTAATGCAATAGTTACATTCTAAAACTGCTGTCAAACGCAAAAATAAGGAGTGGAATGACTATTATATAGTTGATGGAAGTGTGCATACAATCGATTTTTTATCTCCTCAAATCGACGAGTCTTTATTCAGAAATTTTAAGATAGGTAAAAAAGAAGATACTAATGTACATCCTGTACTCAGTTATGGATTAATTTATTTAGAAATAAAAGTACTTAGCTATCTACCTATTATAGTTTAACTGGTATTTTTAAAGAATTGTATTGCGCTTTATTTGGTGTTATTCTTATTTATATTTTGATTTCTTTATTAAATACGGCTTCGCCCGTGGCGTATTTCGAACCCCGATGCACTCTTTTTAACTCACTTAATTATGCTCATAATTTATCAGTTTTCCTAAAATTTATGGGAATCTACCGGAATTGTTCATATTAATGATTTTTGCTCCACTCCCTTGGGCAGTAGCGTGATGACATTCACGGATAATGTGGCTTTCTATTGGTGAAAGAATGTTTAAAGTCAGTTCAGTAGATCCCGAGATTACCCCTTACAATTTACCTAACAAATATACAAACACACAAATTTTAGTCTATACTATCTTTATAATTTTAGTCTATACTATCCTTTACCCACAACTTCGCCTGCGTGGGAGTTTGATACTGTGGGAATATCGGGGGAAAAGGTAGTAGGTAGGTTTATTCATGTTGAAATCCCCACGAATACCACCCCCGTTGGCCATCGGGGATGGTTATGTCGGAATCGAACCGACTAAAACCGCAGATGTAGTAGAGATATAGACTAAGACTAGCTGTTGCCTGCATGAAAATATAATCCCTTTCCCGCTACTCTTTGGAATATATATATTTCAGGGACAAAATGTGGCCTATGAACGTGTGCAAGACATTAATTTGTCTGTATTATTCCAGACTAAAAACTATCTTCAAGCGGGCTTATAATAATCAGAAGAAAGTCATTTATTAGATTTTTTTATTAATTATAATCAAAATTAGATTCCAAATATTCTTCACCATCATCATAAATATTGTCGAAAAGTACAAATATCTAATACAAAAGCCAATATTTTTGGATATCGTATACGTATACAAAGCATCAAAATCATAATGTTAGCGCGCAATCACAGAGAAATGACAGGAGAGTACATTTATAAACTATTAATCTTCTGTGGACAGGAGGTGTCATTTATAGTGGTGTTGCAAATAAATAAATGTCGTGGTTCAGCTTTCATTAGACAGAGTCTACTAACCGATTAATGTCACTTTGTTGTGTAAACACTCCATTTTTTGTTCGAATAAGGCTTGTTTCTCCTCTTCTTTGTATTCATGTTTACTGATCATGGTAAATAGGAGCTCCCTCACATTATTTCTAATTGTTTGGTTGATGATTCAGTTACATATCTTGATAAATCACACTGGGAATATTACGATAAGTACCGCGCATTATCTATAGCTTCATGGCATTGTACAGAGAAATGACAGGGCAGGAGCATGAAGCTATAGATGGGCAGGAGGTGTCATTTGTCATTCATTTATAGTGGTGTTTTTTTTCCTACCTACTTTGGCAAATATTGTATGAATGCCAGTGTCAAGTAAATTGATAAATCAAGTTATAAATAATTACGAATGCTATAAGTTGCAGCGCTATTCGTCATTTAGTCATAGTCAAGGTCAGTCAATAGTCAAATCAGTCATAGTCTTACCCCAGTAAAATAGTGAAGACTTTACTAAAAGCTCCTACAATGGAGTTTAGGAATCAACGTTGAAAAGCACAATTCACGGTAATATACTACTTTCCCTCGTGCACGTTGCCAAAGAAGTTATGTTTAAAAATCCACCGTTTTTACACGTAATAACTACATTTTACACTAATTTTAGAAAATGATACAATGCCCCGACCCGATCCCGATGTGTCTTTTTCAGCGTTGGCGCCAAAGCTCCTATAGTGATTAGTGGTATTGCAAATTAACAAAATAAAAATGTCAGGGTTCAGCTTTCGTTAGACAGAGTCTATCGATTAACTATCAATAGTCGACTATCTATCTTATCAGCAACACTATTATTGATAGTATCGATACTTTAAATAGTGCTACTACTCTATATTTCTCATCATAATAATCACAATGGTAATTTGAATTATATTTTATTTATTTTATACGGAGTATTATGTTGATGACTGTGTTGTAGGTCCGAATGTAGATCAATAAGAAAGACAGTACTATCGTCTGGAAGTTCTACAGTTTTGAATCTATTTTGCTGTCGATCCCGATATGTTTTATGTAGATTGTTTACAAAGCAGTGAGTAGGAATATAGATAGTTGATACTATAGTGACTGCTGCGGTACTTGAAATGTAATGGGGTGTTTACAAAGTAAAGGGGAGACTTCCGATCTGCATCCTAATGTGTTTCGTGTCACAAACATAGATGGAAATGGTGGAAACTTGTGTTCCGGCCAGTTGGAGCTTACAGAAACTGATTTAATACTGTATCGTGATGGAAGAGAGTCCACTGTCTGGCCATTACATTCTCTTAGAAGATATGGATTTGAATCGAATACATTCAGCTTTGAATCAGGTAATCTCTTTGTTTAATTCTATTTATTAAATTCATTTTAGGTAATAAAAGGGACTATGATATATGACTGTTAACTATTAACATACGTAACACTTGTGCACAGGTAACCCTTGCACAAGAATTATGAAGATGGTTCCTGAATTTATTATATGGTTTTCAGAAACCTCTCCTCCATGTCTTCCTGATGTACTACAAGGTCTCTAATGTTAGGGTTGTTCTCTATCCAATAGCAAACATACAGCATTTAAAAAAGGTGCCTGATCAATAGGGAAAGGCTCACCCCCCACTATGTGGGACTGACAAAACAAAGTCGTACCTTTGGGTATTTACCCACGGGAGTGAGGACATTGTATGCAGAAAATACATTATCACATGTTAAATAACAATTATACCACAAAAGTTGCACAACTTTTATTAGGTAGGTATTTATTATATTGGTACTTATTGATTCTGATTAAGGTGCGTGTCTGATAAGAGATAGGATACTTTTTGTTGCACACTAAATTTAGTGAAAGTTACATTTTGATGAAACAGACTAAAGTCCAATCAGATAAACTGAATTAATGACCTAATTTAAAGGACTACAATTATCTTAAATTACCAACTTAATTACAAAACTTACATACCATATGAAAATATAAATGAGTGATACTAATATGACACTACTAGTAACCTATTCCTAGGTTAAAGTAGTCAATGTATTTTAGACTTAGACAGAATAAAGAAAACATCCAAAATGGGACTTGAACCCATGACCAGTCCATTATAGGGGCATACTCTGACCATTAGAGTTACCTGGACACATCCATCTACCATAATTCTTACATTTGTTTGTAGAACAACTGACCAGATTTTTAATCCAGATCTGATCAGATGTTTTTTAATAATTCAAGTAATTGATATTAAAGTAAGTAAAATTAACCAAAAGAATCCCTTAATTAATGTATGGTATTGGGATTTCTTTTAGACAATGTACTGGTATAGTCAATAAATTAATCCTGAACCATAATCAAAGTTACTTTGTGCTAATTAACTGTATTTTTGGCTGCTATTCCTTAACTTCCTAACTCTAACCTGACATTTTGAACCCGAAATATTATTTTTTGATTGTATTGTTTGTAATTTTGTTGGGTATTTTTGTATGAATAACCTCAAAAGACACAACAGATGGCTTACCTTTCACAGTTGTTATTGTAGGGACAAACCAAAGTTGAGTGGTGGTTCCTTTACTCAATTACTTCTTATTTTATAATAGCTGTTGAGGTACTTGATAGGTTTATTGATTGCTACTGTCAAATTTAAACTCTTCTTTCTTGTGTTAATAACACAAACTCAACATAAAATGTTAATTTACAGGTAGAAGGTGTGAGACTGGGGAAGGAATATATGCATTCAAATGTAGCAGAGCATCACTCTTATTCCGTAACCTACAACAACAAATTCTTGTAAGAAATGCAATGATTTTAAATCCATCAAGATTATCACCATCATCACAAGGTAGGCAAACACTTCAAGCCAGTGTCGTGCATCGTTCGTCAATAGATAATGGCCAACCTATTAATTTGAGACCAGTGAATAACAGCAATCTTCCAAATATAATATCAGATACAGTAGTACCAAGAAATGTAACTCAATCACCAAGATCACCCTCTAGTGCAGATATATTAGAAGTAATGCCATTGTACCCCAGACCTCAAAACTCGGTCCATCAAGTCACAAATGTTTATCAGCTGCGGCACTTTAAAAGAGAACATAACAATAATCATAGTGAAGCACCTCTAGACACCCATCACGTCTACTCTAATGATTTGAGCAGGGATTTAGCTATGTTGAGGAATACATTGCGCCAAGAATCTGCTTTAAATACTATGAGAGATATAGAAGATGAAACTAGATTTCTTGAAAGCAGGTACATAAATGAGACGGTTGCAAGTAATCCAACAAGTACTGACCCCCTATCACCTACTCTGAGTACACTCAGTGATAATTACACCCAGCTGAGTGAGCTAGAGCTACAGCAGTTACAACAAGAAGATAATCAGCAACAACAGACACAACTACCTCAACAACAGAAAGTACCTTCTAGATTATATATGAATATTGCACCTAGTGAGGCTAGTATACCAGAAGCTAGTAAAAGTGACATTGTCCCAACAACTCCTTTAAACCTTAAACCAATTGAATACTGTAATTTAAATATAGGCAATAAGCCTGAAGTTAACACATATGCTAATTTGTCACTGGGTGAACTAGGAGACAGTATCAAAACTGCAAAACAGATACTAGGTTTCTCATCATCAGAATATAAACAAAAAGTTTCTGAATTTGAAACTAATGGTTCTATGTCACCTGTGGAAGAAATTGAAGTTAGTTATGCAGTGCTTGATATTGATTCAAAAAAAGAAGTGTGTAAGACAACAAAAGACTCAACATTTGCTGACAATACAACCACTATAAATGGAAGTGTACATCAGTCCCGCGGGCGACTTGTGTCTCAGGCTAGCGTGGATAAATCAAATAGTGTCAATGCACCATCTGTGGCCCCTGCTGCTGTTGGGTACACAACTATAGACTTTGATAAAACTGTTGCTTTAACATCAGTAGCTGCTGGAGAAGAGGTTGGTGTTGGTTTAGAAGGATGTCGCAAAACGCGGCACAATTCATGTAACATTATTATTAATGGTACTGGCAATCCCGCTAATGACAAAGTAAAATGAATATACAACTATTATTCTTAGGACTTATACCCAATGTTGACATACAAGTCAACATTGGGGATAGTAAGCCTTAAACTTATACTTGGCAGCTACCCACTGAAGGGACTATTCCTAAATTCCTTCTTTTTTTACCAGACCACGCCACGCGCGCGTCCGTAGTCTAGCTAGAGTGAGTTTGCCTATGGCAATTTTTCGTGTTTACGTATGTTCCACTGTTTAGCTCCTAAAATACTGAAATCAATTTAAAATACTTATAGCGCCATCTATCGGCCGAGAGCTGGGACTATATTTTACTATTCTTTTCAAAATCAACCGTTCACGTCTAAGAAAATTAAAAGTTAAATTGTGTGTTGCGATTTACTGCAGTGGTGAGACAGATTTTTGTTATATTTACTATTTTTCAGTGAATAGAAATTATGCTAGCAATAGCGCTATTAGTAGTATCGAACCAACATAATACCTATTTGGTGTTTTTTCTTTGTGTAAAGAGTGTCGTCAATAAATGTCATAGTGATAACTATTTTGACCTCTGCATAGTGTGGTTACAGTTTTATAAACTGTATAGCTTGTTCCTCTTGAGCTAGTAATGCGTAGATTTTCTACGAATTGCGTATGTAGGCATCTAATGAGAGTAAGACTTAAGAGATATACGCAGATGGAAACTTTTTGTATTATGTATTTATACATATTGATTTGCACTGATTTTTTTATCTTAAGTAAATGTTTTTGTTGTAGCAGTAAGAATAGCGGATGTAAGGTATGCAATACAATTCAATATCATATCAAAATTAATATAAAATAAATGTACTAAATAATTTACTGTAACCAACTATTGGTACCTACCTATAGTTTGTTACCATTTGGAAATCAAACATGACATCCAGTTGAATGATACTGTTTATTTGTAGTTCCTGAATTCCTGAAGGATATGCGTATGCCAGTGTCTTTTTATTGAATATCAAAATCATAATGACAACAAGGCATGACGTCGTATATTATAACCCTAGGCGCATACTTGGCGGCAGGCGACAGCGACAGCTCGGCGTCTAGACGCAACGACAGGCTGCGGCCGACATTTCATAGCGCCATGAGACGCGGCGACTCCCCTAGCTTGTCGTCGCTACTTGGCGTCTCTGACGCCAAGTGTGCGGAGCTTGGAACAAAATATATGAAATTCTCGGACGCAGCCTGTCGTTTTGCTAGACGCCAAGCTTTCGCTGTCGCCTGTCGCCCAGTGTGAATACCTACCATGTCATGTATTGTTAGTAAGTATTTAAATAATAACAGAAGTAAATTTCGAATTCTTAGCGTTGGTATAGAAAACTTTGTTGAATAATTCATTTTGACTATAGAAAACTATTGCATACCTACTGTTGCCAAAGTAGTGATATTAGCAAAATTACAATTCGTGCCTCAGAGTGCCTATTCTGAGTTTTTGCGTTTGCCATTTCACACTCGCTAGTGAGAGCGCGTAAACGCTTTGTATGGGATTGGATTAGCGCCGCCTGGTGGCAAACGTGGGAATCATTTTTCGATGAGCAAGTTAGTATCCTAACGAGACACTCCGATTCACTTACTCAGTGACAACTTCTGTCAATTTTTTTTTTGCGCAACTCAGTATAGGCACTCAGTGAGCACGTTAAGTCATCGGTCCTGGTTGCCATACGAATATTTATGGCAGTCTTTACGGGTAGTTGGAACTTGGAACCCTAAAACACTGGTCTAACTACAAAATGAATGCCAATGGATTGTGGAGGTCAGATGGCCGATTCACGAGAAATGTCGAAGTACGCCACTTCATAGTTAGACTGAAAAGCCCATCCCAACTGAGTTGGAAAAAGTACAATTAAATAGGGTCATCTGGCATTGTTTTCAAAGATATCGTTTCATATTATAAAGAAAAACTACAAATATTAAATTTTATCTAATAGGTACCTACTATAATAACAAATAAACCAAAAACTAAAAATACAGAAGATTCACGCTAGGGTTTAGACTACAAGGAAAAATCACTTTTAAAATATTTTTTTTTATTTTACGACAATTTATCCACATTTATTGCGGTAAGTGTTATAAATGCAGAATAAAATTAATCTTGCCCTAAACGTTTGCCAATTTTATGTATGACAGTAATTAATTTGATCTCTGCAATGTTATTATAAATATACAACAGTTCTTTATAATTACTTAAAATATGGGTAACAATTAACTTGTTATACCTATTTTATTTATTATATTTTAAATAATTGTAATATATTAATGTTACGTGTTGTAGAATTTTTGAGTTTACGGCTTTGCTTGACGAATTTACCAACGCAACGACTCAAATAATTTGACCAACACGTTTGACCAAAAAGCTAGCTAAATTCTTTGGAATTTTGGATCGTTTATATTTACATTACTGTAAATTACGTTGAGGCTGTGGTTTTATCATAATTATATAAAAAGTTAGTTTTACGTTTGAAATGGAACATCACCACCAAACCATACACCAAATAGAACTCCATTGACTTCAGTAATGAGCCAAACATAATTATTTAACTGTATTTTATTACGTAAATAGGATTAATACATTTTCTTTTTAATCATAGTAAAATATTAATTGATATTTATGAATGTTTTGTTAAAGTAAGTTTTATTGATATTTTTACTCAACTGTTGAAGTAATAAATTATTTATTACCTATCAAATTTTTAGTACATTTAATCAATCAAAACCTATTTTCGTAGTTGAATCAACAACAGCAATTTAAAAAGATTATGGATTATTATGAATTTTAATTCATTTGAAAATATGGATAGGATTCGTCATGATTTGCTTAATGCTGGGTAACATACCAACCAAATAAACGCAAATGAGTGGGATTTCCGATTATGACCGTACGCTGGCCAGCGTGTGGTCAATTGATCTTGAATCCGACTCTCCTATTTTCATCCACACAGGTTCTCGTTCATTCGTTTTCGTTTGTGGGCCTTGGATGGCCTACATTTGCTTGATGTGTACTGATCTATCGATACTTTAATGATCATAATAATAAATAAAAAATTACTAACTTATCGGGTCAATGGTTATCTTACCTATTTTATTTATCATCTCATTTCATTTTGTTGTCATTTATGATTAAATCATTGAAAGCTATGCGTCTGTGACGATGTAATAATTAATTAAGTGTAATTTATAGAGGCTAAGTAGACATAGTTTGTGAAATTTTAGCAAGCATGCTTTTAGAATAAGTGTTTTTCCATAATTTAGAAGAAGAGAGAACCAAAGATCCTAATTTTTAACTTTAGATTATTCAATAATACCAATAATCGGAATATTTTCCGTATTTTTATTATTACAAATAACGATATCATCACATTATTATGATGTAATCTTTGTATTGCCATCATTAGAATTCTTAACACATTTTAGTATTTATGTTTGAGAATTCATTTACCCATTTTTATGAATTCATAAAATGCGAGAGGCTTTTATAAAATGTTAAATAATTTAAAGAGGTGCCATTTATAGACAGGTCGAGCACTGAGCTGAACTACACTGCAGCGGAACAACGCGGTTATTTTATTATAACATCAAACTTGGATATTGACTTCAACTGACATCAGTCGCATTGCACATTCCATATTTTATACAACGTTTTATATAAAGTCGTGCACCGCCGTGCGCCGTTGCTCTAGTACAGTGCAGTTCCTCTCAGTGCGGTGTTACCACAAGAGTGTTTACATACAGAAACAGGTTTCCTGTACGGGGCGATCGGTGCAGGTATTAATTTCTATGTTGACTTATGCACTCACTTGTAAGCCGACTACCTGCACCAAATCATAAGAGTTTAATTGTACACGGTGTCGGTTGTCTGTGTGTTTATAATAATGGAAATGAATAACGAAGTTTTAACAGCTTTGGTATTTGATATACAACTTCTATGGGATAAACGAAATAAGTTCATTTCTCAAATAATTTAGAAATTAAAAAACCCGACTGCGTAAAAAACTAAAAAGAAAAAAAACAAGCACTCAGATGTCCGGTGGTCTAGAAACATAACAACTTAACAGTCGGGATCCACTATTCAACACAGCCAATCTTATTTTTCAATGGATCCCGACTGTTAAGTTGTTATGTTTCTAGACCACCGGACATCTGAGTGCTTGTTTTTTTTCTTTTTAGTTTTTTACGCAGTCGGGTTTTTTAATTTCTAAATTATATTTTTTTATTTTATACTTTTTAGTTATAAGTGTCCTAGTCAGCTATTTACCCGATTGGACTTTCTACTGTCTAATAAAAACCTATGAATTGTTGTTACGCAACTTTAAATCGCTATAGATCCTAAATGGTCAATGGAATCGAAAAATGTTGAAAGGAAACTAAAAATGATTTTTAAATACCTATTCAACGATACCCCACTTGACATAGTTTGCTGACTTTCATTTTTTTAATTTTCACAATATGGCGGCCAGTAGTCGCCATATTGAATTTTCACTGACGTCATGTCTTTAGTGACACTCGCCGGACTAAAAGGAATCGATTGACGTGTGAATCATGAAAATCGGCCCAGGCGTTTGGTCTGTATAGTGCTTCAAAGGAACATACAAACATACATACATAGGCTGTTAAACACATTACCACTCCTTTGCGTTGCGCAGTCGGGTAAAAATAGAAAATCTTCGTCCGATGAAGTGGGGAAAATGTTGGCAATAACGGACAGGTTTACCTGTTGTATGTTAAACCAAATGTATGTAAGTTAAACCAAATTTGTCTGTACCGGAAACCTGCTTCTTTATGTTAGCACCCTAAGAATGTTTTGTAACTATGTAAATAATTTATTTTAATTATCTATAATATAAATTAAAATACAATGCTGGAATTTATAAACTAAAAACTGTTGTTGCAACATGGTGTAAGCTACATATGTAGTACAATTACAATATGTATACTTAAAATCGTGAATGTTTTTAATTGTCTCCTAACCCTCGATAACATTATATGATAATCCCACTTCAATGCAGGGTACCGGACTATTCCTATCAAAATAGAACTGAAATTAGTTCCTTTAATACTGTTTCATGTCCCGTAGAACTCGGGGGAGATAGCACTTCTTATCAAATGGTGCGGATAGCACGCCGCTGTTATTTGTCGAGAGCGTCTAGTAGGTACTGTAGCCATTTCAGGATATGGGTTTATGAGCGTTCCAATCATGAAGGTGTATTTTTTTTTATACCACTTAGGTGGCAGACAAGCACACGGCCCACCTGATGGGAAGCGGTCACCGTGACCAACGGACGCGTGCAACAACAGATTAACAAGAAGAAACAAAGAAAGAAGAAAAGAAAACAGAAAAATAGAAAACAAGAAAAAAAACAAAAAAAGGGGGAAATGGAGCGAGGACCTAAAATTCATTTTACTAAATTTATTTAACATAATTATGTTTACCTTGTGGCCACACGCTGTGCATCTGCTGGAGAATCATGAGTTTCCACTGTGAAATCTCGTTCCAAATTCTGTCGCCATCTTTAAATTTCAATGTCAAAATCGACAAATTTCATAACACCCCGTAGACAGAAATTAGCACCCACTCCGACCCACTTTTGAAAATGGGTCATTGTGAGCTTGACATGAGAATGACGTCATTAGTGGCGTTTTGGCCATGACCACAACGACCATGGACGTCATGTGCATCGCCCAAGTTAATATTTCTTTTCACGTATTTTTTCATTTAAATTTATTTTAACCCCTGAGAAGACAGATTTCCAAAAATTCTAACTTAGTGGCAGCTTACAACATAACGAGGCATTAATGTTCAGCATCTGTCTACTTCTGGTAAGAAATAAATGTACACGCATAACGGCGTTTTTTAAAAATTTCCCCTTAAATACCCTTAATAAATACAGATCAATTATATCCTGCAAGAATGTTCGTCAAACGTATTGAAAGTGGGTCTGCTGGGTAGCAGAACTCGGTAGGTGGCGCTGACATCAGCTTATAGGATAATTTTGTCACAAATTTATTCCCGTGGTAAGCCGAGACCCAGTATAAGATGTTAATCAAACTGGTGGGATATAAGGATTTATTGTAATAGTGTTGATAACAAAACCATTTTATTAGTAACAGTAGTATTGGTTTATAGTGTAGGTAAAATTGAAATAATACTTAGAGGTAATTGCTAGAATAAAGCTTATCAAAATTAATACTTAGTTCAACAATAACATAACATATAGTTACATAATTAGTATCACAATATAGAAGTTTAAAGTGAGGGTAAGAGATGCGTGAGCACAGCTGCAATCGTGAGAAGAATCCAAGAGCTGTGTAGTCGTACGCCGTCGTCCCCTGTAATATAAGTTCTACTTTAGGTGTTTTTTAAATATAATATAAGGAGCATAATAATACATTATTACTCGTAGTACAGATGTGATGGCGCCGATAACGCAGCAGGCCGGGACGGGGCGATGCGGTAAATTTTGCCGTTGATGACTGTGACTGCCGTCTCCGGCGACCTGATCGCCAAATTACACAGTAACGCTGAGCCGTTCTCTACTATGAACCTAATTAGTTCGGCAAAATTGACTGCGCCGACCTGACCTGGCCCACCCCAATGCGCATCTGCGCAGGCGCCTAATGATGCGCGCTAAAGGATATAAAATAAGTACCTATTTTATTTAGGTATGTACTTATTTGCCGAGTGTAGATATTTAGCATTATTTCACGTGTCTAGCTATATGCTATAGGTAGGTACTTAGCGGCTTCAACGCTTTTTCAATAGGTTCAATATGGTAGGTAGATACTACATATTTTAGATCTTATTAGTAAAACATAAAGCGATAGTAAAGCCAATTTTACAACTTAGCTACTTGTTGTTAGCATTACACAATATTGTTAGATGATGTTATGTTCAATTGTCAACAACATAAAGTAATACTTAAATTAATCTTTAGTAAACCAAAAATCTTTATATTTTTCGCCTAGCCCACTAAGAAGTACCCATTTTGATACAAAAGATTCGTATTATTTATTATTCTAATGGTAGGTAGGTACATGGACGTGGCCAGGATATCCGGGTACGTACATAAAATAGAAAATATACATATCAAACAATATATAGTATCAAATGCAATTTATACCTAAATACATTAAAATAAAAATATTCAAGTATATTTAATAAAATTATAATTTTAAGGTTCAGTATAAATATATTTAGATAAGCAAAAAGTTATAATCAAATAAGTAGGTAGGTATATAGTATTATATTGATGTAAAAGTGAATAGTTCGTTGTGTGGGTATTTAGGTAGGTAGGTACCTAGTTTTTGCTATGACTTACTGGAAATTGGCAAAGACCCTGGCGTAGATTCCGGCTCTGTTGTATCCTCGGGCATCCCTGTGGTAGACTGCGTGTCATAGCCTGGCGTCGACCATGACCAAACCAGTGCGTTAGTATACAGACAACACAAACTCAATAACGCACACACTACCTAAAGCTGTGAGCATAATCACATCGACTCAATCAATAGAATAAGGAAACCCGTACCCGTACTTATCTAAATAACAATGGAAAAAAGTGTTTGGAATTCGGAATCTAATTTACATAGTTACCCTGTTACATTGTTACATTACATAGGTACTTACATGGTGTATTTCAATCATTTTAGGGAAGCTTTCGATTTTGGTTTATTTTTTACAATGATGGGGGAATAGGTGCTATTGTGGTGGGGGTTGGTGCTTGCTAAGCTAATTCATAAATAAACTAAATTTTGAAACTAGTCAGTGTTTTTTTTTCAGTCTATCTATCTAATCTTCCTCAAATTATGGTAAGTTCAGTTTCGGTTTTTTAAACTCTAATAGTTTAAAAACCCTAAGAGCTTAAGAAAATAAGTAATAGTTTAATGAATTTTTTTTAATGAATATTCTGTATGATACCAATCAAATTTTGAGTTTGTGATTGACACACAATAATATCTTTTTGATTTTAATTTTTATGTAGACACAGATAATTAGAACCTTTAAAGAAATTGTTTTGATTTGGTATAAAGGTTTTCGTTTGTTTGAAAATTTGGGACTACACATTTACAAGCAAAATGCTGTTACTTTTTCATGCTCGGATCTTTGGTGTAAGATGGGAAAGTGTAAAGGTAAGACCATACTGCAGCGGAGCGACGCGACGCGACCAAAATCAAATTCAATATAGTGCATTGAAATTATAGAGCACACTACGCGCTAACAGGATTACGCAGCAAAATTGATTAACAGACTGTGTCGCATCCCGTATTTACTCGTACCTACATTGCCTCTAGAGCGTTATAGCAAGCGGTAAGTAGGTAATGGAAGATTTTTTTCTAGATCTTTTGTCTTACTCAGAGATTACCTAAGGCTGCGCGCTGCCTCGCGCTGTTTCTGTATACCTAAGCAATATGCACAAAACTCTTGCAATTTTTTTTATACTATTTGTATGAAGTGTTGTTCACAACGTCAGTCCGCTGCAGTTGAGTGCCGCTCAATGGAGTCGAACCTTTGTTGTTTGTTTAGTTTAGATGATTCAATGAATTAGCAATTAAAGTGCAACGGATGATTGTTTTGACAGTTCCATCTGTAACAGCTCATAAAATTAGACTAACAACGTGAAGACGTTCCAAAGACAACACTTTGTGTGCTTAAGCAAGTCAATGCATAAGAATTTACCATACATTCAACACTGTTCAGTAAAGGAGTAGATTTACTCCTAAAAATAATGCTGCTAATTATATACTTAACTCTCACACAGCCCGAGAAATTGTTCTTTGCTGTCGTGTAAAGACATGCTTATGATGAGCATTTGTCCAGTTTATGAACTAAGCAGCAAATTGAATACCTTTCCAAAATTCTCCATTCCCTTTTAACGATGGCATTTTGATAGAAACGCAGATAAGAAAAAATAAACATTTTAAATGTTCTCAGTAGGTAGGTGCCAGACATGGGCGCTTATACCTCAGAACTTTAGCAGGCGTATGGATAGGTCGTATGGGAGTGCCCTAAAATATAATATTTCTTGCAATCACATCTACTTTTTAATATAGGAAGTAAAATCTCATACCTGTGGGTGTAAACGTCTTGCTATCAACGTACGCAGGATGTGCAATGTCAGAATCTGTGTAAAAGATCTCACAGCGTACCTCACTCTCATCAGTCATGCCTTCAGTGCTGAGAGTGGCGTTAGCGTATACTGTGTAAAGACCATTGCTGTCTACATCTTCTATGACTGCAGTCGTATTGATTTCATGCCTGTAATATAATAAACGATCTTTCGTACACAAAAACCGCCTTAGGTTCACTTATATGATTAAGATTTCCTAAAATTCAATTGGGCCCATAACCTATGAATTGACCCTGGTGTGGGTTTTTTTGGTGCAGGTGCCTGCGACACACTGCGGACACGCATTAGAGAAGCCATAAAGTATTCTTGTATAGTTTCAGGACCTCCCGACAAGGCGCAGAGTATTGCACACCGCAGGGGTTTTTGTGTGTGAAAGCCCCACATACGCGCGCGGCCTCTCACCGTCGCGCGGTATGCCGTAGGACATTACCCCTGATGAAATAAAAAAAAAACAAAAAAGGAACCATCTAATTTAATCTAGCAGGTAATTAGAATTTCACTCGGGCAATGCCGCGGTTCACAATTAGGTAGTAGGTGACAGCGAGATACTGACCCATCAATGGTGACACTTAGAATAGGTTTCGGTGCAACTTCATCAGCTTGACATTCTATTAGCAGAAGCTTGTGTTTGTTCTTGTTATCCGTACTATCCTCTACTTCAGTGAAATTAACTGTAGGGCCAGTTCCCATATCTGAAATAATTTTTAAGCAAATTTACATTATACTGGCTGTTTATAACATTGAGGCAGATAGGTTCTTGGAGGAGGCCATTTGAAGGTTTTCGCAGGATCAGCAGTACGAGTGTGAAGCTCTTCGGGTTGCTCACGTCGATAGGCTACAGTAACCACTTCCTATCAAGTGGGCCGTATGCTTGTCTGCCACCTAAGGGGTGGAAATACAGTGTTTTTGACGTGACGGACGTGCCAAATCAAAAGCAGGGTACTACATCTAATTATTAATCTGTACTTTTGCCTTGAAGATCTAATAGACTAAGTAGTCGTAGAAATCGCGAATCCTAAGAAAATGCGTGTACGAAATATATACGTAGGAAATACCTACTGTGACCATCATCATTATCCTCCGAGCCTTTTCCCGACTCAGTAGGGTTCGGCTTTTCAATCTAACTAAGACCTTTACTTATCGACTTGCTACCAAATAAAGGACTAAACGTACTTAGTGTGATATTTCTCTCAAATCAATACATTTATATTACAAAAAAAATGAAAAATAAAAACAATAAAGCAAGATTTGCGGTACTTTGAGTGTTAACACTTTAGATTGATTACTGTGCCAAGTATGTGCAATTTATGTGAATTTAAAGCGCAGTCATATTCACATAAAATTTAGTATTAACCTTGAGTAGGTTAACACTAATTCCTAGTAGGTATATGAATTTATTAATACCTATGTAGCGAGTATAAACCTAAGCGTGTATTCGAATGCGCGGATTAGAGTAGGTAACCAACTCGCCTCCGCCACGCCTCAGACGGCCAAGTCGAGAACAAACTCGCGAGTCGCCGCGAGACACGTTTGCAACCAAAACTGTGTTCCTGGGACAATTTTGTAATATTAATCTATTCTGTGTATTTCCCGTTTGTCTGTACTTCTTTTGCCACGTAATATATTGTTTGATCGTGCACCGGACCTTTTTCTACGAACCCTGAGAACATTTAAACCAACTAACTTAACTTCTCCATATCTATTATTTTAATACTAACACTAAAGCTGTATAGGTTACTAAACAGAAAATAATGAAAGAAAATCGGTTGACCAAACAGTAAAAAGGAGACTCCCGTACGGTTCGTATGGTTTTAGTACATCGTACGGTTTTAGTCGGTTCAATTCTGACATATTCACATCACCGCTAGCTCCGCTGAAGTGGTGCCCGTTGCGATTTTCCGCACGTCAAATTTCGAAGGCATTTGTTGGGATGGTCAGATAGCAGTCCCTCCCATAAAAGCCTCGAGGACCTTGAGCTCTAAACTGCAAGTGTAATTTGCAGCAATTTGGGCTCTAAATTGCATTTCCAATTTAGAACCCTATCGTCTTCATCCAAATGCCAATCTGTACCTTAAGGTGCAAGTGTTATTTAGTCTAAGGGACACAGCTAAATGTTAATTTATAAATTGATTAATATTTTTAACCCAAATTTTGTCTTATATTACATAATTGTAAACTTTAAACTTTTGGAGTAATAAGAGATTATTATTATTATAAATCCCGGCTGCATACTAAGCTATTTGATGGAACCGGCATTGGCGCATCGACGCAGACATTTTACACAATTAATATTTACAAAATGCAGGTGACACTTACAGAATACTGCCAATTTCCCGTGCTGTCGTATTTCCTTGATGTCTGATACTTCACACTCATACGTTCCCGAATCCACAGGAGTAACGTTTGTCAGTACAATGGTATCATTGTCTTTTATATCTGAAAGGCGGATAAACTTTTCACGTTATAACCATGTAGATTACATTCAATAACGAAATAGTTAAAGTTTTGACTAGGTACCTATTTTACTAAAATTACTATGATTAATAGATTGCGCAGGACGCCCAGCTATTCTCTGGTAGATTGGTTTCCGTTCATCCTTTGTTGAAGACTCTGGCCTCCACCACCATTTCACAAAAAGTTCAGCCTCTGTATCGTTTGCATCTAACTCGTATTGACACCGTAGTTCAGCATCCTTTCCTAATTCAATCGCTTTCGGTACGGCAAATTCTTTTATTGATAGTTGCCAACTGCCTGTGAATCATTTAAGTTAACGTTAATTAAAAAACACACTGTGCGAGAACCCGTGATACTCGTACGGTCTACATCCCTCAGTCATACAAGTCAAAGATTTAAATAATGTATACTATGTACTCCCTTCGGCTATGTAGATAATCATAATATTTTTTAAACAGTTTTATTTAACTTGACCTGTTTGTTTGGGTCAAATCTAGTAATTGAAATTTGAACCCCTTTCAGTTGTCTGATTTGTCTGATATTTGGCAGAAGTCTTTAGTTCTGATGACAATACAATTTAAAACTGTTTAACTTAAGAAGATTTTTTCATAACTTATATTTTTTATGAAATTCATCGGCATAAATCTGTGAACTACTTTATAAAAATCGTTTTTATTATTAGATAAGTGTTACAATTTTGAAATGCCTTTAACCAATATTACCTACCTAGTATACCCGTTAACCTCTCCAGGTCAGGCAAATTGCTTGTGATTGGTAAAAGGAGTCGGTTCACAATCACAGGCAGAATTCGACTTCGGGAACTCTCGATCATAAGGCCGACTTGTTAACTACCAAGCTAGGTACCGATGGTTATAGATATAATATTTTTCACTTGTTATTGCATGAGCTAATAATAGCTTGGTAAAAACTGTGTTACATCAATTCTTAACAGTTTATTGTCTTAACATAACATGTGTGTAGATTGTGTTCATGAAGAAATGGAATCTACCACACAATTTCATCAAATAATATTTTATTAGGTGATTATTCTGTTTGGTCGGTCATTGGGAGCTCCAATATTCAATAGGTACTATGTACAGACAGTGATGGGTTTAACCCATAACCATTAAGGGAACCCCTCACTGTGTACTTTATGAATATGTTGATTGATACCTATATATTTTATGAAAGGGTTTATATCAGAGCAAGGCCGTGTGCTTGTTTGTCACCTAAGTGTTATAAAAAAAGGCCATCACTAATCTGTAATACCTATGTTAAGCTACTTTGGCTCCGACTGTAGGCACTTTTTACCTTTGCCACGGGCAATACATCTGTTAACTATCAGTCGTTAACATTGGGTGACAACAAATAAAGTTCACAAACATTCTCTGTATATATTTACCGTTAGGTACTCAACTTGGCTAGTGTTCAACAGCGCGTAATGTCTGATAGTAACACACTGGTGAACCTCCCCCTGAACACATTACCAAGAGGTTAATATCAGAGTAGTCCTACCGGGGTAGAATGATATTTGACTAATCGGTGTAAAAAGCCCACAGAAAGTAGCACAGTAGGTATACCTTTTGTGCTGCCAGACAATCAAAGCGGCATGCTAAGAAACCGAGTAACCCTAACACTCCTCCTAACGTGGCAGAATATTACCTAACACTGGAAGTAGGTAGTAAAACCTTCCCAAAAAAGAGAGAGGTGACCTATTACAAGTAGGTTTTCTATTCCAAAACTAAACTGTTGCGTTATAAAATATCTCGAGAGAAAAGTAAATCTTAATTACTTCAGATTTATGATGCGATGTTAGATTACTCAACAGAGCACTTTACTATTGCACATACATATAGTCAACCCCTGTTCTCAATTTTTTAATCGCTGTGCTGGCCCCTAAACCCGCCTTCGCACGCGTAGATTAAGATTTAGATTTTTAAGGTAGATATTTTTTTTTTTCGCGGCACACAATTTTTTTTTTTTTCGAAATTAAAAAGCCTATGTTGCGTCTAATAATATTTATTATCTGTAAAAGAATACAATGCAATGAAATGTACTGTGTACGCAAAATCAATTTGTAAACAATTTGTACGGTTGCACTGCATCTTATCATTCCCTACTTTACTTTGATTTTAGTGTACCTAACTAACGACGAGATATAACGCCTCAACGAGAGATTTACTACCTAATCTAAGTTTAAACATTCTATAGCTTCAATATTTTAATGATATCTCAAGTTGCTATAAATAGGCAATATGTTATAAGAAATTAGGTCATATCCCGATGAATAAGCGACTATCTTGGCTAACCTTGAGGCGGTCCGGGAATGTTAAAAATACCACCCGCGACCAGAGCACACGCGGTGTGTGTCGACGCTATTTGGACTATTCGATAAAATACCTATTACACAAGCAACAATAAGACGAGGACATCAGCTATTGTGACCATAACCATGCTTTACTTCCTGCAACTCTTGGCCTCTATCAAACAAACACTAGATAGATAAACATGATCTATTGAACTATTAGGTGCGGATTATAGCGCGCACTAAAGCAAATTGCATATAAAAGTTTGTCTTCCTGTGATGTTATGATTGAATGAGTCATGTGAAGTAGAACAGGAATTCGAACATCCTATTGTATTGAATTTAGAAGAACCCTATTTACTAGTTGTTACATGTATGTACAGTGTAATTTGCTTAACTACCCCATTTTATACCTTATTACATTGAAAACTAGATCCATTGTTTACGGCATTATTGTTTACTGTTTTACGACATAGTGAAATATTAGAGATAGAATTATGAATATTGTAAATTGAAATAAGCACAAGCATTTCGTTGTTTCTGTAATATTTATAAATATAGATGACGACGAAAGTTAGTACATCTTTTGGTAATAGGTATCTAGTATTAAAAGGAAGGACTAATCTTACCAAAAGTTTTAACTTCTACCGAACGAAATGTAAATAATTAAAAAAACTAATCAAAACAAAAAATCACTACTGAACTTGTTTCAATTATTATCAGAATACAGGAAAATAGAAAACATATTAATTTGATGAACAATATTTCACATTAAGGTATATGTATTCGGCACTGCGGAACACAAGACACGAGGTCGCATGGAACACGTCGGCTGGAGCTCGAGCTCACCTGCGAGACACAGGAGCAAGGAGCATGCGCGCAGCAGCGCGGTGTGTGAGGCCGACATCGCGAGTGGCGTGAGCCGTGAGCCGTGAGCGAGGCGCGTGAGATGCGACTGAACGCCGCGCGCTCTCGCCGCCCGCCCTTCGAACCATCAATTGGCCTTGAGTCGGTGCGAGGTAACCACGCTAAATTGTACCCAATGATACTTGTGCCTCGACGTGAACAAGCATAGCGCTGGTCAGCTCATTGTTGTGTCAACTATGCGCGACACCAGCCGCCACTAACATACCTAAGTACACAAGTCGCAATAATCATACATGGAATGTTTATCGGCGAGACCTCACACAATAACTAATAACAGTATTTAGCTTGTTAAAAAAACTTAACACACCTTTTGTGAGGGGAATTCCCGTCAGACATAACATCGAATTGATAACTGGTACATTATTTATTTATATTAGTATGACATTGAAGGATAATACAGTCTTACTGCATTAAATTGCATCAAGGTAAGACTCTTGATGCAATTTACTGCACTAGAGATTTGATTAGTTGTGTAGTTAAAGTAATAGACACTACATCACAACACAGCTGCACAGTATGTAGCAAGGACGTATATCAAAGTCAATGGTGTTATAAATGGTCGATTATGATGCGGTATTTATTTGTGTTTTATATAGCTTTAACATCATGGTAAGGACCATTCAGATTTTCCAATAACCAATATATGCCTAAATTAGGAATAATTACAACAAATATTGTTCTCCTGCAAGCCGATACATCGGATATACTCGTATATGGCTGACGGACGAGACACTGTCTCAGACTTTCCTCTCAAGTCGAGGGGTATATTGGAACATAAATTCTTCAAAGTATCTACTTTCTTAAATTAAGTAAAATACCAAATTGTGTAATAAAAATATGTAATTACAACGTATAATTATAATAAAATATTTTTACAATAACTATGTAGTACTTAATCTACTTTTATCTTAATCTACAACTAAGGCTAGATTTCACTGACAACAATTCAACGTAACAAACTTCTCATAATTTATGCAATTAAATTCGCTGAGTAAAATGTACTCGTAGTAACGCGGTTTAGCTTGTGATGGCAGTTGTTCGTATCGCTGGTGAAATCCGGCCTAAGTTAGATTTATGCTTAGGTATGTTGAATTAATATAGAATACATACATCAATAACTAGGAAATAACATTACTTATATATACATAATTATATTATGATACAAATTATCAAATGTGTGATATAAAATTTAAGTAGGTATTACGAGTAAAGTGCAGTACCTACTGTTGGAATTCTGAATGTTATTCAAAACTCGGCTATATAATTTCCATAAGGTCAGGGCAAGGGTATGTCGCGTACCATCTGATGATAAGCAACAAAGTTCACAATAACGAAGAAGCCCTTTAGCAAAACTAAATTTCAATACACCAGTGCAAAATAACAAGTAGAGAGTTTGCTATACTGGATTATAATACAATGTGTTGATTTGCATTTGTGATTTGAGCATACTTCACTGGGGGCTAGAGCTACTTATAGTCATCAAAAATTCACTAGTGCATTGAATATTAGGATTTCATTCATGTAATTCAATAATAACATTGATCAGCTGACGCTTTTATGAATTGACCTACTTTTACCTTAGACGCACACTTGGCGACAGCGACAGCTCGGCGTCTAGACGCGACGACAGGCTGCGGCGACAGCGACAGTTCGGTGGCTAGACGCGACGACAGTGAATCCCCGTCTCTGATGCCAAGTGTGCTAAGCTTAGAACAAAATATATGAAATTCTCGGCCGCAGCCTGACGTCGCGTCTAGTCGCCGAGATGTCGCTGTCGCTCAGTGTGCGCCTAGTGTTATGGACTTAGGACCGGTAGAATACCTTAGAAGGCTTAGTAACTAGTAGATAAGTAGGTAAAGTCAACTGATAATGGAAATATCGCCTGGAAATTGAATTTATTAAAAAAATTAGAATCAGCTTATTTACCGTAAAAAATAACACTTTGTTGTCATGAAATTTTGAAGCGTATAAGTAGCTCAGGCCTACTGTGAAGGATGCTCAAATGCAAAGGCAAAAACCTTCCGAGTCTAGAATTGTGATTGTTGTTACAAATTGAAATGTGATAAAAGTCTTTCACTGAAAGTGATATGCTTGAAGAGCGAGGGGTGCGAGTTGGCGCGCGCGGGCGGGCGCGAGGCGAGCGCGATGGCCACGGTGTCCCTGAGGCGCGCGCGCGGCACGTCCCCGCGCAGCCACACCAGCCGCCACAGCTGCTCCTCGCTCATGTCGGGGCACTTGGCCACCACGCTGTGGAGGTCCAGCGACAGCATCTCGATATCTTGACACCGCAGCACCTGGTTTGGAGTTTCTCGTTACTGTACTTAGACAGCATTACCATCTATCTATCTATGAGTATAATAATAAGTATTGTAAAGTTAGGCAATACTTATTATTATACTCGTAATATACATCGTATGGGAGATATTAAAAAAAAATTAACACGTACATATTTTATACCGCCACCTATTACATTGGGACCTAAACATAAACTGGCGAAATGTGGGTGCTAGCACCTCTGCCTACCCCTTCAGGGATATAGGCGTGAGTTTATGTTATGTTATGTTATGTTATATTTTTATTGGAATTCATGTCTGTTTGTTTGTGCGCAATAGACGCAAAAACTAGTGAACGGATTTTGATGTGATTTTTTTGTTTGAAAGGTCTTGGTCAGACATAAAATCTTATGCACGTTTGATGGCAATCGGGTGAGTAGAACCGGAGACATGGTCAAATAACGGCAAAACCTAAAATTGTAAATTGTTCGTCAGGCACAACAAGTTTACCTACAATTTCATAAAAGTATTACATTGGTGATATTAAAAAAAATGGGGTTATGATAAATGAACGATTCTGAATACTAATTTTTTTTTTTTGGAATTCTATTCTATTTCGCGATAGACGAAAAGAGTAACTACTTGCCTGTTTGTTTAGTTGAACGCACTAATCTCAAAAGCTTTTTTATTCAAGCCATAACCAGTTCGGCTAGTTATAAT
This sequence comes from Lithosia quadra, assembly GCA_963576445.1. Taxonomy (NCBI): domain Eukaryota; kingdom Metazoa; phylum Arthropoda; class Insecta; order Lepidoptera; family Erebidae; genus Lithosia; species Lithosia quadra. Next base: position 10,788,877 of record OY754880.1, on the reverse strand, counting down.
ATATCATCACGAGCGAAGCGGGAGAACGGAGCAGTAATCATAAATGTCAACAAATCGAGCAAATATTCCATACATTATTGTCAATTATTGAACTAATAAATTATTGTGATAAATGTAAACCACGGGGGCGAAGAATGCCACGGATTAAGCCGCGGGGCACAGTTAGTTATTTATAAAGTTAATCACTACTAATGGCTTTATTCAGAATGACTACACAACGTACAAAAGCTTCTTACCTCTGCTAATGTATTGATGACTTCAAATGGCCAATCCACATTAACTCCTGCGGGCGCAATTTTTCTGAAGAACGATCTTATTTGATTCGCCTCTTTTACGATTTTAGTCGCAGCAAGCTGGGCTTCCTCCACATTTTTGAAAGCCACCTTCTTTGATAACATTGCCGTAATATACTTCTTATAAACCAAATTTTGAGCTTCGTTTATAACATACTCGAAGTTTTTGTCCCTTAAATGGTTATAATCTTGGAAGTAATCGTCAAGCGTTATACAAATAGTATCGACTGGTATGGTTGAAGGCAGCCATTTTGACGTAAAGAGATCTTCGAAGTGAATTTCTAGATCTAAGAAAGCTTCCTCTAGGAGGAACTTTGCTGCTTCGTCTCGTAGACTCTAAAAAGAACAAAACCTTTAGTTCGCTATAACAGTTATTGAATCTACAAAGTGGTTTTCTAATTTTGAGAGCGAAGAGCTCAAGAGATTAGTAGCATAGAGCTAGTATGTTGACCTAACATAAATGACATCCCCAGTACTGGAACAGTAATGAGCACAAAAATATAAAATCAAGGGAACTTTTTGCTGAAATTATCTCGGATACACCTCTGCCGTTCAGCAAAAAAAAAGGAGCGGTTATTTCGGACCGAACCGACTAAAACCGCACGCCGTCTCGGGTCTTCAGATGCCAGAATATAAGGTGATCCATGAGGCCTTTCCTTCGCAGCCTGGCTGATCTCCGGTTTCGAGATGTCCGTGTCCCCCTCGGGTTTGGGAAGTACGATGTCACCGTCTTGCCCCCGGTAAAAGGGGGACAGGGGCTTTTCAACGTTTCGTTCAACCGAAAAAAAAAACAATCCTAAAGGTTTGTTTTTTTTTAATTTTTCATCCAAAAAAAGCTTTCCTTTCAGGGTAACCAGCGCGTGTGTGGCACCCTTAGTGTTGCACACGTCCATAGGCCACGGTGACCGCTTCCCATCAGGCAGGCTTTGTGCTTGTCTGCCACCTACGCAGTATAAAAAAAAATATGACGCGATGACTGCGGGTTACTTTCTCGCCATTTGAGTCTATTATTCCTTGTTATAGATGGGAGTCGATGATAATCTCACCTGGAAAGTGTTGAGCATCTTGTCGAACTTGGCTTCGGCCGGCGGGTCGTGACGGGCCGGCGGCCAGTGGCGCGTCTGCGTCTGCTGCGCGAGACGTACCATCTGTTCGCTGTTGTTCACGATCGTGATCATGTGGTGCGTGAAGTAAGCCACGCGCGAACGATCCGCAAAGTGAGCGTTCTACACAAAATAAAAGTTGTCTATGTATTATTCCGACTATCCTCATACCAGAGCTCACTCAGAGATTCTGTGCTGTCCAAAATCTCCTGTGATGTCAACACAGAATCTCTCGTAACCCCCCCCCCCCCCCCTCCCATTTCCTCTCCTCAATCCACCCTAACCCATCTTCCACGGTCGGCAGCGCAAGCGTGACGTTCCTAGTGTAGCACACGTCCATAAGCCACGATGACCGTTTCCCATCAGGTGGACCGTGTGCTTGACTGCCAATCATTAATTTACTTATAATAATAATCATTAATTTTGTGTACAACGGAACGAAGGATATGTGAGTCCGAGTCATAGCTTTTATAACTGATTGTCTACCTATGTGGGAGGCACCTTAACTACACCAATAAGTATCATTGTATAGGAGCGCCCAGCTCTATCAATGTCACGTCTCCTGATGTGGGAGGTAGTAAACAATCTAAGTTCATAATAATCATTCTGATATTTCAACTGTGACCTTTGAAACTTAAAATGATCATCTGTCATTAGGAATATCACAAACATAGATTTTATCGTGTGAAAGTGTCATTCCTTAGATTTATATAGTAATACAATTATTCATTTTCATTTTCTTCACTTCACTTCATTTAAGTTCTCTTACATGCTGCTTACATACTTGGTATATCATTTGCTCAGTAGTATAACAAATTACTGAGGTGTATTAATCCATACTAATATTATAAATGCGAAAGTAACTCTGTCTGTCTGTCTGTTACGCTTTCACGCCTGAACCGCTGAACCGATTTTGTTGAAATTTGGTATAGGGGTAGATTAGACCTCGAGACATAGGCTATGTTTGGTAGCGATAACCAACATCCACGCGGGCGAAGCCGCGGGCAAAAGCTAGTCTGCTATTTACATTCACACCTTTTTAACCTTTAACCTTTTTTCTCACGCAGAGACAACATCTTTCTATTTGCTAGGATTTTTTGGCATTTTGGCATACGCTTTTATTAGCTTCTTCAAGTTATAACTGTTTTCAGACATACACGCCGGTTGCGGATTCTCTTCACCTGGCCATTCTTTAAATACCTCGATCTGGTTAAAATACGTACGTTGGCTGGAATAATGTACTTACTTTAAACTGTATCACTCCATCTCTATACATATTCCCGTAACGCGTCACCTGTTCAATACTAAGCAGCAACGCTTTGAAAGTTATCTCCTTGCTTATTGTTTCAGTGACCTAAAACGAAAACTATGTTTAAATTTTTACACAAATGAAATTATTTACCTACTGCTCGTGACTTCGCCCGCATTATTTTCTTCTGTACATACAAATTGTTGAGACCTGACCGCTACGACGACACCGGTGCATGTTTGTACAGCGCACAAAAACATATCGTAAACAAGCTTTCGCCCGAGAAGTTACCTACCTGTCTACCTATTTTTTTGTGAACAGTACGTCACGGGCGACTGAGGGGTAGTGCAGGGGGAAGTGGACGGAGAGTCCAAGTATCAACTTATAGCGCACGTGTTATATACAAAAAACCAGAAATATTCATGAATATTAAAACTGAGCGGGGAATCAGCCTAGCAGTCGAGCGCTGAACCGCCACGCTCTAATGCTGTAAACCTATTTACCTGCAAGTTTTGGTCGATCATTTGGAAGATGATGACGGGCGCGTGCGTGTGGTACGCATTAGAGTGCGGCTCCACGTCGGGCGCGCGCTGGCCCGCCCACTCAGCGCGTTCCGACTCCAATGTTTTCTCCATCCACTCCATGTAATTCGATTCCATTTTCTAAGATAGAAAAGGGGTTTGTTGAAACAATTTACGTAAGAATGTCTTCAAAAGATAATGTACTTAGTTATTTTTAATCATAATTCCAAAAGTTATGATTTGAGATGTTACGTCTTTTTCAAATGACTTCAAAAGGCATCTGTTTGACGATTGTCCTAAATTATTAGTTTATACTCGTAAAAAATACGTGATTAAGACTTTACCATGTAACTGTCCTGGTCCCAAATAAATAAATAAATGGAATTCTGACATTTATTGCACCAATAAAACAATTGCTTTTACTTTTAAAAATTTACCTGTAAGTATTCATCTTGCAGTTTTTGCATCATTTCTTTACTAAGCAGTGGTGGTAAGGTCGATACGTCAATATTCAACTCTGTACTGCCCATTAACTCATTACCGGGGTATGTATTCAAAATCCAAGACAACAATGTGACGTATTCATTGCCTTCTATCCCATTAGTTACTACATCTTGAAGCTGGAACATATACACAGATGAATTAATTGGCTTCTACACAAGCATGACTACAATAAATTTGAGTTCTTGAAATTACCATTACCATTATGCGTAATAAAGAATTCTTTACTTACACTTGCAGATAAACAAATATGATACATATTGACATATTTGTTGACAATATCGTAGTGCGGCGGGAAGCAAGGTACACACAGGGTCTTGACAACTCGCAAATCCTCTAAAATAAGTTGTCTCGTAAGTTCCAAGTAGCGTACAAGCCATAACTTGTTATCTTCGCGCTCGTCAACACGTGTGCCCTCTATACGCTGTGCGACTGCGCACTCCAATACTTCAAATGCCTTAGCGCGCCAAGTTTTCGGACGACCAGGAGGCATGAAACCAGTTTGGCTTTGTTGCTGTTAAGATATCACAATTCTTGAATAAAAATTATTTATTTATTTTTCACAAGTCATAGAATTTACTAAATATTTTATTCTGCTTCTTAAGGGATAAGGAAGATGAGAGTAAACACTGTTCCATCCGCTTACTGTCACACTCAAGGCAGCATGAGCAACTGCGTTTTGAATTTTCTATCACTGCGGACCATGGATGGTCAGTAGCGAGAGATGCACCAAAGGGGCATTTGCTAGAACTTGCAGGAGCGGCTGTGCCCAGCACGGCACCTAAATCAGTCGGAAGGAAAGGATACCACGCTGCCTAACCATCTCCTTGCCCAGACCAACATATTAGTAAAAACCCAAGGTTATGGTTCCTATATTTACTACATAGATACATCTACTGTTATTGATTACTAGAAATTATTACCTGCAATGCCATCTGATCTCTTTTTTCTTCCCTTTCTATGATTCTTAGTGCTGTGACGATGACAGTGGGCTCTTTACGGACAGTATTTAATGTTCTTGCCAAGATCAGTTTGATTTGTTTCTCAAGAAGGTTAGACACCATCTCTACATCTTCAAAATAAGCTTTCAGCATGATTTTATCATGCGAAGACTGGTTGGGTAATCTATGTAGCTCATATAATAAGTCATCTCTTGAGTTTTCTAAATCATTCAGACACTGAAAATTGAAGAATTCTAGAATTTGAAGTCTCTAATGTTATGTATGCAGTAGTAGCTCTGTGAACTCTAATAATATGGATCAATGTTCAATGACCAATTTACTCATTTCTTAATGGATACACAAAATATACATACTTGGTGAGCATGCAGTAATTTGCCCTCTCCTATCCACTGTTTGGTTTTGGCTACACTTTCTGGCACTGTAAATATATGCTTAAGACTGTCCATAGCAGTGACATACTGAGAGTGTCGAGAATCTTCTTCTCTCACAGCTTGTAGGGATGCTACCAAAGGTGGAACACTCTTCAATAACTCTTCCAAGTCATCCATTCTGTTGAATCCAGAATTCATGTTAATAAAAACAAATTAAACAAGAAATTGTTTTTATTTTTATTAGCAATATCTGCCTATGAAAAGGCTAATCAAATCAAATCAAATCAAATCAAATCATTTATTTGTGTAAACACGAGTCAATATACATATATTATGCATGCAAGATGGTAAGTGATTTAGTTAATGTCCAGCGTGCTTAGCCGTAGTCATGCCGGTGTACAAATGTTTCAGTAATAATGTTAATTTATATAAAAAAGTCAAGTACCGAAAAACAAACAAAAAAAGAAAAATCAATTACATGAGTTATTAGAATGTCAAACTATAACATCTATACTTATAATTATAATAAATCTGTAGAAGTGAAAATTCTGTACATTGAAAATAAAAAAATAAAAAATAGCAGGTGGTGTTACTAGACCAACACCGATCCCAAAGATGTGATTAAAAAAAATTTTGTCTGTCTGTCTGTCTGTCTGTCTGTTTGTTCAGGCATCACGCAAAAACTACCGGTTCGATTACGATGAAACTTGGTATAATTATTCTTCAATGTCCTGGGCAGCACACTGGATACTTTTTATCCCGGAAAAGTACATAAAATAAAAGACAAATTTAATTTTGCGGTTCAATTCCTAGACCCGATTACTGTACCAACCGCAAATAATAAGTTTGTCTAAGGTACGTCACCTACAGTTCAAAATTCAAAATTCAAAATTTAAAGGTCAGATAGAAAATGTTGTCAATTACATAAAAGTCCGTAGCATGTCTGATAAGACGTACTACACGTGCGCTATAAGTTGAGACCTGACTGCTATAACGCGTCATAGCGGTCAGGTCTCAACTTATAGCGCACGTGTTATACAATAGTATAATCATATGAACCACATCACCCTAGGTACAAATTAAATTGCGAAATATAATAATAATTGTACCTACTATTCTTTCCACCTTCCATTTTCTTTACTAATTAACATTGTGTGTGCATAAATATTAAATAAATAAATAATTTAGATGAAATTATGTTTTTTTTATGAGTAGGTTAATTATGAGTGGCGTTCAAGTAAGATTAGTGGATACTGGTGTTATTAGTTTTTAGGGATTTTGAGTTTTTTTTTGTATTTAAGTATTAAGAAAAAATTATATTTTTTAAGTTTAGATTAGTTATCATCAGAAATAGGTTTATGGGAATGGGAGTGGGAGTGTGCGTGGGATTGGGAGTGGGAGTGGGGGTGGGAGTGTGCGTGGGGGCGGGAGTGTGAGTGAGAGTGGGGGTGGGAGTGTGAGTAGGAGTGAGAGTGGGGGTGGGAGTGTGAGTGGGAGCGGGAGCGTGGGTAGGAGTGGGAGTGGGAGTGGTAGTGGGGGTGTGCGTGGGGGTGTGCGTGGGGGTGGGGGTGGGAGTTTGATTGGGAGTGGGGGTGGAAGTGTGAGTGGAAGCGTGAGCAGGGGTGCGAGTGGGAGTGGGAGTGTGGGTGGGAGTGGGAGTGTGGATGGAAGTGTGCGTGGAGTGGGAGTGTGCGTGGCAGTGGGAGTGGGAGCAGTGTGCGTGGGGGTGGGCGTGGGAGTTGGGGTGGGAGTGTGAGTGGGAGCGGGAGCGGGGGTGGGAGTGGGAGTGAGAGTAGGAGCTGGAGCAGGAGTGGGAGTGGATGCAATAAGCGACTTCCACGCGAGCGGAGCCGCGGGCAACAGCTAGTAGTCAAATAAAAATATAGCAAATATAATGTCAAAAAAAGAAGTACTATTAATATAAACTAATGTCATAGGTATAATCTAATTTAATAATGTCAATAGTAATTTGTTAGTCAATCTTATCATTTAAATAGTCAGCAACACTGTAATACGCCTTTTTAATTAACAGTCTCTTTAGTACTAATTTCAACTCGCTGCAGCTCATCTCCTTCCAATCTCTAGGCAATTTATTATATATTATTGGCGCCATACAGATGACGCTCCTGCGCATAAGGGCCGTCTTTGCCCTGTGCAAACGAAGTTTGCCGTTATCCCGCCTGTTTCGCGGCACTGTTGCTTCTAGAGTCGGAAATAAATGAGGGTTACATTTGACAAACATTGCAACTTCGAAAATGTACAAACTTGGTAGTGTCAAAATTTTGTACTCCTGGAAGTAGGTCCTGCAGCTATCTGTGGTTTTTAATTTAAACATAGACCTGATGCATCTTTTTTGTGCCTTGAATACATCATCTTTATTTGTTGCGTTGCCCCAGAAAATAACTCCGTACCGTAACAGAGGTGCAGCCAAACCGTGATAGGCTATTATTAGAGCATCTTTATTAACAATGCTGGACAGCGTATGTAAAGCATAGGCAGAACTAGAAATTCTTTTACAGAGCTGCTCTATATGTGATTTCCAGTTAATCTGTTCATCAATTGTTATCCCAAGAAATTTTGTCGTACTAACATTTTCAATTACATTGTTCTGATAGTCTATATCTATTCCATGTGATTTTACTCGTTGGCTAAAATGCATTATTTTCGTTTTTTTAATGTTAATTTTTAAATTATTAATGTCCAACCATTGAATTATAGATGTCAAAGAGTTATATATGTCAGTTTTATATTTAATTATGTCATTGTTATCATCAGAAATTGTCAAAGTGCTGTCATCTGCAAATAATGTCATGTGATGTCTGGTTGTTTTCGGTAAGTCGTTTATATAGAGTGTAAAGAGTAACGGGCCTAGTACACTGCCCTGAGGAACGCCATAAATGACATTTCTCTGTTCAGACTGATGAATTTCTTCATGTTTTGTCACTGTATTTATACTAACGATCTCCGTGTACTGTTTTCTGTTATTAAGATATGATTTCAACAGCTCGAAAACATTACCTCTTACACCATATGCCTCAAGTTTTTTAAGTAAAATATTATGTTTAACATAGTCAAAAGCCTGCGTCATGTCGCAGTAGATTGCACATACAGGTGTTCTTTTATCGACATTTATCATTACTTCATACAAAAACTCATAAATTGCCAGATTAATTGTTTTATTTTCGCGAAATCCTTTTTGTTCACTACATATAATACTATTTCTTTCCACATAGTTATATAGTTCTTTCTGGATATATTTTTCGAAGATCTTGGCAATAACAGGTATTAGTGATATTGGTCTATAATACTCCATGACTTCTCTACAGAAAAGTTTTAATTTTAATAATAAAATCAGTAGTTTCTTGGTCAACCTTGATTATCATCCTGTTATACATTGGTTTCCAAAAATGTTGTGCAATTATCTGTAACACAATAATGCAAGGGAAGTATAACATACTTTAAGCTCACTTGTTGAACATCTTCCAAGCATTCCTGCAACTGTTTCAAACCCACACTCACTCCATCTAATTTGCCTTGAACTGCAGATTTGAGTTGAGCTTCTATAGAGGCCTTCTTGTGTGTTATTCTTTTCTTATAATGTTCAACCTGCAAAATAAAGTAAATTTGGGAATTCTCATATAAAGGGGAGTGTAAGTTTGCTTACTACCTTAGTTTAGTATAAAAACATATAATAATTAAAATAGTTTAAAGTTACCTAATATAATATATATGCTGTGCCCTGCGGCTTCGCCCATTGCAGACTTCGTCCCCATGGCAGGATTAACAGTATCCTATGTCTCTCTCCTAATTCTAAGTTATCCCTCTCCCCCCCCCCCCCCCCCACCAATTTTCAGCCAAATTGGTTCAGACAATTTCAAACAAATTAAACTAACAACAACTTTCTTTTATATATATAGAAGATATCTTTGAAGGTACAGGTATTCAAATACCCATATTTCATTGATAAGTTTTATTGGCAAACAATCATCAAATTTGAGTAGGAATATAGTTAAAGCCTGACACTATAAGATTACTTTTCCAATATCAATCAAAAATTACTCAGTGAGAATAAAACACAATAGCAAAAATGGGCGTAACCCACATACATTACAAAGTTGAAAGTTTACAAACATAATAAGTAAAGACAAATGCTACTGCAAGTTCTAAGATTAATTAATCTTTAATGTAGGTAACAACAATGTTAACGAAACAATATAGCTAAGACATGTTGAATTGGGTACTTGTAATATGTTCAAGATAATTTTATGATGCCTATCAGGCTTCATGTAAGTACTTAGTTCACAGGTCAATTTCAGAGTAGTGGTATTTTTATGTCTACCATATTATTATACTGAACATGAATGACCTAAGAGTTTAGTGTCCTCACAAGCCTTAAGTTGTAATATAATTAAATCCAAGTTTCTGGCGAAAATAACTGTTATTACTATCATGCTAAGTATATGAATAACAACATAATATATTTTCAACCTTTTCTAATTGACCCGGTCTCTGCATCATATTCATGACCATTTTCTCAGCAGCCGCTTTCGCTTCTTCTTCTATTTCGTCCATAGTACTCATTTTGAAAAGTAAAATGAATTACAGATACAGATACACTACAACTGTATGTATTTTTGGGTTTTATAATTTGCTGGATTGTGTAGCTGAAGATTGCATTCCTCCTACAATACTTTCCGCGTCAGGAACTCTGATCCGCTGTAGTACGGTTGAAATATCAAATTTTCAAATCGTGTATGAAATTAATGAAATAAAATAAAGGTAAAGAATAGTACAATCTCAGAGCAATAAAAAAGTACAATCAAGAACATTAGAAATTTCCTGAGTACAATATTTTGAAACATGAAATGAAATGAAACATGCCAAAAGCCAAAAGTGAAGTCAAATCTATCAAATGAATGTCAAAATTTAGAGCTGCCCGTAACCGTAATGCACTCCGTAATGCCATTGAACCAAATGTTCATTATTGTAATTTTCCGGTTAATAAATATTTCACAAAAGACAAATAATATGTCAATACATTTACGATACTACATATTTGCAACTCTTGGAAGTAGGGATGATTAAGGAACTCGGAACTTCCTTTTCTGAAAGTCCTCTCTCGTCCCTTCAAGCTCTACAGCTTGCTCCTCGAACGAACCTTGACCTTCCAAAATTGTTGTGTTGTGTTTGTCAAGTGTTGATGTGGTCATGTTGTCAAGTCAAATGTCAATTTGTTGTATTTGTTTAAGACCGATACAGGTTATATTTTGTCTGTAATAAATTTAATAATTTGCAAATGACGACACGATAAAAATGTGGGAAATACTGATATTATTAATACTATCTGCACTCGCCTACAAAATAACAGATGGACTTATACCGAACCTTAAAGATCTATTTGTTAAAGCCGGTCTGTACGGTGTCGACTTATGTAAAATAAATAAGAATAAAATGTAAGTTTTGTAACACGGTTAAATTTTATTTAAATTTTAATATTTAAACTTTAATATTTAAATTTTATTTCAGTCCAGAAGCAATAGGTGTCGTGTCTGGATGTGTGTTCTTAATAACTAGCTTCTTATACATACCTATTGTTTTCGGAAATGGATTGATGGACAGACAACATTTTCCTCACAATGAAGTAAGTTTAACTATTTGAATGTGACGTAAAATAATGCTTCATAACAGAATAATAAAATTGGTGTAATGGCTTGCCATACACCAATTTTATTATTCTTTTATGAAGCAATGATTTGTCATTCATGCTTATCCTATAGGTATTATACGCTAGTGATTATGATTAAGATGAACATGTGTATTTTGTTCTCAGTTTGCAGAGTTGTTGGCTGGACTCCTATCAATATGCTGCATGTTGCTCTTAGGGTTTGCAGATGATGTTTTAGACTTGAGATGGAGGTACAAATTACTGCTACCTACAGTGGCATCTCTGCCTTTACTAGTAGTTTATTTTGTTAATTTCAACTCTACTACTTTTGTAGTCCCCATACCATTGAGATATTGGTTGGGTGTTTCAATTAATATTGGTAAGTACCAAAATACAGGAGCTAAATTAAAATTAATTGTCAATAGCTGACTTTTATCCTGAAATTCCACAAAATATATACATAATAATTGGAAGAGATTTCTTAATTTTGCTTTCGGCAACTGTTTTGAATCACACCATTAAAACTGCTTCATACCAACTAATCTGATCACTAATAATGCTTTTTCAGGCTTCCTTTACTACATCTATATGGGAATGCTAGCAGTATTTTGCACAAATGCAATCAATATATTAGCTGGCATCAATGGCCTGGAAGTGGGACAGTCTGTTGTCATAGCTTTATCTATTATTGTTTTCGACATAATTGAATTGAGAGGAGAACAATACAAAGCACACATATTTTCCCTTCATATTATGATACCATATCTTGCAACAACACTGGCATTATTAAAGCACAATTGGTAAGCTAACACTAGTATTTACTCAAATCTGGTTCATTAGAGAATATTATATGCAATAATAATATCTGGTCATCATAAATGGTACTGCTTCATTTCTATTTGTCAGAGATTTTAATGCTTCTGGCTGAAAACCATTTTTCTCAAACAGCTCGGAACAGTGCTGTCTTAGTTTCGACCACTATGCCATTATGTGAATGGGCAGTTCCAAGCTGCAAATGTCAACCATTAATGTTGACATTTGCAGCTTGGAACTTGTGTTAATAAAGTACCTGAACAGGGCAGAGAGCAAAATGACAATGGTTTAATTTACACTTTTACAATACCACAACTTTTGGTGATTTTGTAATTCACAAGACAAATCTGTCTAGCCCCTCCTCCCTTATTCTGCGCCACTCACTGAATAGTTGTAAATACCTTATCCACTACATTATGGTTTTAACTAAACCAACTACTAATCTATTATTTTTACTTCTGTTGCAGGTATCCATCAAAAGTTTTTGTTGGGGATACATTCTGTTATGTATCAGGAATGACATTTGCTGTTGTGGCTATTTTGAGTCATTTTAGTAAAACAGTTTTACTGTTTTTCTTACCACAAATAATTAATTTTCTTTATTCAGTGCCTCAACTATTTCACATAATTCCTTGTCCTAGACATCGTTTGCCCAAATATAGTGCTGAAACAGATTTACTCCAAGCAAGTAGAACTATGATAGCCAAAAAAAATCTCACTTTCTTATCGAAATTCATTCTTCAAGTCTTATCAATTATGCATTTGATTGATAAAAAGGAAGATAACGAAAGTATAACCATTAACAACATGACTTTGATAAATTTATTTTTAATTAAATTAGGACCGCATTCTGAGGTACAGTTGACCACAAAACTAATGTGTTTTCAAGTTCTTTGTAGTTGCATAGCTTTCGTTATAAGATATCCATTAGCGTCATATTTTTATGACAAATTAGAATAAGTAAATTTTATAATATCAGAAGATTAATAATTTATCACCATTAGGAAATTTGCTTATAAAAAGGTAATGAAAAGGAATCGCCAAAGAGGAACTTGTGATAAAAACATGGATATTATATGTGTATGTGTCATTGGCATTACTTCATTAACATTACTTTATGTTTTTCCATTTTATACCTATTGTTAAGAGTATCTTAGTTATAATAAAATTGTTATTTGATGTAAATAAGTAACTTATTTCATTGTATCGTAAAACCCTTTGAAGCTCTACCTAGGCGAAATTTTGCAGGTAACTTATAAAGCTGATAAAACACTTTAACAGGGCACTTCGAGTTCCGACCCTGTAAAAACATTCTAATACCCTCCTTGATGAACCGTAAGAAAGATTATTGTGTAGCCAAAAAGTTATATTATTTAGACTTAGAGCATAATCCGAGCTACTTTGGACACTGTCCCTGGCATAAATTCTAGCGTTAGGGAGTGACATTGCAAGGTCATTGACGTAAAGGAACAAAGTTGGGCCAAGTATGCTTCCCTGCGGGACACCGTACGTACGTATGTTACAGATTTGTCATCTGTAAGGAATTCACCAACATTACACCGTTTTCTAGTTATGTTGTCTAAATACGAACACAATGTTAACGTAATGTTATTATTACCAGAACCAAAGAAGTTAATATGCTAATAAAAGTGAGTTCGAGCACGTAGGTACATACCTATGAATTTGCAACCTATTTTATCTTTTTGACATGACGATTAAGGCGAAACTAATGGGCCATACTTCCTTACACACGTCGAAGAGTGATAATAATCACACTTACCCTGAGTGGAATTTACCAATATACAAATCATACCTATACCTATTGCCTTGTCCGGCCATTATCTATCCAAGTATGTAGGTATATGGAAGAAGAAACGTAAATAAAGAATAGGTAGTTATATACCCCTTTTTTCAAACAATAAGGTGGCAAATAATATAATCTTCCTTCCGGATAGTAAACGGTCACCGTAGCCTTTGGACTTGCGCGTCGCTATCTCTATTGACCCGGCACTTCACATTTGCAGGTGCCATAAAATAGGTACTTACATTATATCGTGGTGTATCTACATACAACCCCACTTTACCTCCACTACTGATCATCGGTGCACCTCGCTATGGCGCAGGCCTTCCTCTTAGAGTTGGGAGGTTAGACGGCAGTCGTTTCCATAAAAGCAGCATAAGCTAAATATATACATAGTAGGTTAAAGGGCATCGAAGTTCTTTTTTTGCAATTGGGAACTACATCAAGTTAATGATAAAATTCTCTTGATAATTTTATCATCATGCAACGTGTAGGTTCACAATGCAAATTTCAATGACAGTATTATTAAATTATTATTATTACCCATATCCAACTTGTTACAAAGATATATTATATAGATTCTAGGTATATAGGGTAAGTAATAAAATAACATTTGTATTGCAGTGCATAATATAATTTCGCAACTTCGTTACCAAATTGGTTTACCACCAATGTCTGGTTATAGTCTCTTAAAATAGTTATAATATAGGTACAATCACTATAAATACACATATATGTAACAGAAACAAGGCTTATTATTTGTATAAATTCATCCACTATCTTAATAATCTGCTCTATTTACACAACTGTTATTTTATATTACATTTTTCTTTGGCCAAGTTGAATTTATGCCAAAAATATAAAATATGTGTATACATTTATTAATGATCATAAATAGATGGTACTTGGAACGTATAAGTATTTTCATACAAAAATGGCTACACAATGATGTATTATGTCTTATAATAATAAACTTAATTCAACCAAATATCATACAATATATTGTCCTCTGCATCATTATCATTTATAACCCGCAGTGTCTTAAGGGTCTGCAGGTAAAATGTTAATTCAGATGTAACTACACCGTGTTGAGGACTACCATTAGCTACTATATTCATTTTTAATAACTGCTCTCTAAGTTTGTCTTTAAAATTATCATGAACTCTTTTATAGATGGTCCTTATTTGTTCATTGGGTAAGATATCAATAAGTGCTTCATGCAATTTAACTAAGTGTTTAGAAATATTTCGGAATGTCTGAGATGGAACAGGTGGTTTAGCATCCCAACCAGTTAGCTGAGATGCAAGCATGTTACTGACTATGAGACAAATTTTATTTTCTATTTCCTGCTTATGGCTTGTTATATCATTTTCTATATTATTAAACCCATTGAGTGATATTTCTTGTGAATGTTGCTTCTCAAGCAGTCCTCTAATTTTAGGTAAAATCCACATGACAACTTGTAGAGATCTGGAGACTAATGCGAGGTTGGATGTAGATATAGTTTTTAACCCAGCACTTTGAATTGCACCAGCACCTAGTACCAATTGGCAGCACCGAGAATTGAACAGTTGGATTAGTTCTAACATACAGTGGACTAAGTACTGAACAATGACAGGCGACTGTTTTGTCGCATCACAATATTCGAGTAAAATTTTAATCAGGAGTTGAACTGTGGCTACAACAGCATAACTCTCTTTATTTATAAGTAAATATTTTCCATCAGGTTTACTAGACTCGTAATTTTGAGAACTTGGTATTTCTCCTGTTTCATTTATTGTGTTTATTGCACCTTGTAATTCACATGGGACATCTGCAGCTTTCCATCTTTCAGTGTTCAGAGCAGAGGTCAATTGAACTCGTCTTTCAGTATGCAAACATTGTATGTATTTCATAGCATAACTTCTTAATGCTAATTTCATGGCATTACTACAATGTCCTGTAATTTCTTCACATTCATTGCAAAAATGTTCAATCAGTTTAGACAAAATTGATAGTTGAGACATATCAGAAAAGACATAATCTTTATCAGTTTTCGTGACTATGAGATTAGCACATCTTTCATTACAGTAATCTGACAGTGAAGCAATCATTTTTCTTAACTTTTCTTCGACAGAAAGTAGTTCATCATCGGTCCACATATCTTCACTGTCACTCCCTGTTACATCATCCATTTGAGTAATTTCCAATATCAAATTGTTAAGTGCTATTATTCTTTTAAATAAGGTCATCAAATTTGGTGTAGCTTTTTGCAGAAATGTAATCCCCTCATTGCATAGTAATCTGGCATTGTCTGCATTTGATCCTCTTAACACAATTTCTGTGCTTCCATCTCTCTCTGATATAATCTCTATAACACACTGTTTGATTGAAGCTTGAATAGTAGTCATTGCTTCAACTTTGAATGTATCTATAAAGTCAAATTCCTTTAGACGAAGGATGCCAGATACAATAGATACAATTTTTTCTCTTTCAGGTATTTCTGTGTCATCTTGTGGTGGTCTATTCAAATCTGTTACAACAAATCTCATAAATTCATTACTTAACATTTTGTGTATCAATCTCTTCATCTCAGTCAATTGTGGGGATAAATGTCGAAATGCCTGTATGCCCGATAATCGTGTGGATAATACTTTTTGTGTAGAGCTAATAAGATCTAATGCAGCAACATAATCTGAAGTACTTAAAAGCAGCTGTATCATCGGTTGTGTTTGTTGCACTGTGCCCATTAGTTTCAGAAGCTCATGAACATTATTTAAATTGTGGTTTATTTTTGTTAGACTAGCAAGCTTCAATGGACATTCTGTAAGATTTCCTTTCACATTGGTAATGTTTTGTCTTGTCTTTCTAACTGTGTTTACTGCTCTTGCCATCTGTTCCATAATGGTGTCATGAGATAGCATGGCATGGAAGAATGCATCAGATTTTTGAGCTACTTGTTTGGATATTTTCATCTCTATAACATCTAGGTATGTACTTAAGGTTTCTTGAAGTGATCTTATTGCAATACTTGGATCTTCGGAGTCACACAGACTAGGGAATACTTTACTAAATACATCAGGGTTACTCAATGGCAATGATTGTTCATAAAATATGCTAGGTACCTCAACAATGTTTTCAACTATTGGTGTTTTTGTTTTAACTGGAACACCTTCTTTAAGTCTACAATGTCGGCGATACTTTTTAGTTATTCTTTTACAGTAGGATTCAAAATGTGCTAATGTAATTTCGGGTAAATATGGACTAGGATATATATCTATCTTATCAATGAAACTGTCTCCCCATGTTTTAGTGAAAAAATTACTCTGTTTGCCCCTGTTTGGATCATTTAATACTGCTGGAAGGTTTTGTGATGAAGAATAGAAAGTCCAGTCCTCATTAGAGTCTTTTACGTACAGGTGATACTCCCGTACGTGATATTTGAAACCTGCTTTTCGTAAATCACCAAATTGTAAGGCTGAACACATTCCGTTTTGTCCATATTGACAAAGAATTATGGAGCCCTCCTTTAAACTGTGTTTATCTTGAACATGCCTGTAAAGAGACAGAGGGGTAACTACAAACACTTAATTAGCATTGTTTTAATTTCAGAAGTATATACAGATTATGTGTATAACCTTTCAAATTCCGTGGCAGAAGTAAAAAGTAGTCTCGGACAGTGAACACAGTTTTGCCATGTTGGCTTATTAGATGATGTAGAGTTGTCCTCCATACCATCTTTGTCTTTATACACGAGGATAACTAATTATATGTTCAAGGTAATTCCATTAATGTAAAAGATTTAATAAATTCACCCGAAAAGCTTATGACATAGTAAATAAAAAGTGACTTAACATGACAGCTGACACGACTCGACTGACGTTGACATTTTGACAAGAGGTAAATACGTCACCATAGGGTTGTACTCGTAATCAAACGTTTTTAGTTTACTACACCATAAATTAGATCAAGCCTTATTGAGCCATGATGAGAAGCTGGAGCTATTATTTCTTCATCGGTTGTCTCGGTTTTTTTACCTATTGATGTTAACTATCTCCCTTGCACACTGCTAAAAAATTGCCATGATATTAAGTAAAAATTCCCAATCCAAATGTAAAGGTGCGGAGCCTCATCCCGCACACGCCCTTTAACAAAATTATATAGTTACCTACAAAGATATTATATATGTAGTGTATAAAATATCATTGGTTACCTACATCAAATTAATAAATTATTGATACGCATATAAACTTAATACTCGTAACGTTATATTTAAATTTTTCTGACTACCTAAGTATACGAGACTCGTGTCGTTAACAGTTAACCTGAGACCCGAGACGGCGTGCAGTTTTAGTCGGTTCGAATCCAACATAACCACCCCCGATGACCGACGGGGATGGCATCCACCGGGAATTCAGTACGAAAAAAAGGGAAACGCATCTGCAAATGAAGACAGGTCATAGTACCTACTTCTTCTTCTTTATGTGTCTCTTTGCGAAGCTTGACCGCTAGCTTCCTGTATTGCTCACTGTCTACACACAACGAACAGAAGATCTGCTTAAGTAGGTATATCATTTACTGAAGATAAATTACATTTTGTGTGATCTTCTGGCCACCTCTGGTTTTGAGATGGCCTCTCGGGTTTGGAACCCCGGCCACCCCGGCATGTTTTTGCTGGGTAACAGGTGGCCTCACATGCCCCCCTTAGGCCTTCGCCT
Organism: Lithosia quadra; assembly: GCA_963576445.1. NCBI lineage: Eukaryota > Metazoa > Arthropoda > Insecta > Lepidoptera > Erebidae > Lithosia > Lithosia quadra. The sequence continues at coordinate 10,770,901 of OY754880.1, read as the reverse complement.
ATTGTAAGACGGAGGTTAAACTTATAGGTATCTCATTAATAAATAGGACACAATGCATCATAGTTGGATATGTTTATTTGTTCTTACATTCAAGTAGAATAACTAGATCATAAAATGTTGCAAGCTACATTAAAAATGTTATCATCACTTCTGTTTCATAATTTTTTGTTTATTTTTTTGTAATATTTTTGATTGACACAATCGCACTTAAATACTCGTAGTCTGCCTATATCCTGATTACTCTTTCTGGCAGTGGTAACACGCACATGATACTGCTGATTTAAATATCAAATTTCTTTCTCCATCTAAGCATAACACTTTCACAGGTACCTAGAAGAATAGATAAGGTAAAATTTAATGTTAAAACTGTGTACATTATTATTAGGATTTATTAGGTATTTACGGAGTTGGATTAAATAGGTAAATAAAACGGGGCATAAGGAACCCACCAAAATCATCGGGAAGCCGAAGAAAATGGTTTACCGAAATTTACTTACATCTTCAGATTCGATTATATTGCAGCACTGTCCCAAAGAAGTGACAGGGTGCCGCTTGAACCCCAGCATTATGCTTGGCAAAGACCAAGACTCACAAAATCCACGGCAGGCGTTTGTAGTTATTTTAAATTCTACGCAATCTGGTATGCTTATATTTCTGGAGTGTCCTGTAAAGTGATATAGATAAACTTACTGTAAGGTAGGTACATTATGTTTACACATAGGTACATAATGTACCTACCTTACAGTAAGTTTCAAGTACCTATCTATCTACATAACGATATTTTTTCTAAATTTAGACAGAAACGACGGAAAAGTCGATAGACATAGATATATAAAACAATAGATACAGACTAACATAGAACTTCCCCCTTTTCAAAGTTGGTTAATAAAAAAAATAGCACCAACCTATCCGGTGGCATCCAGGCTTTCTCCATGATTCTACGGTGAATACGCTACCGAATGACATAAGTAATAGTAAGCTCCCTAGAAGCATTTTGTGTTTGGTGAGCTCAAACTACAGTTCAGAAATGATATATTTTTTACGAGGTCGCCCTTATATAGGTATTGAACTTTCAACATTAAACCTTTTCAGAGATCGTCATTTTTATTATACACACTGAATAATTTTTGCCGGGGTAGTTACGCAGTACAAGGTATTAAAATTCTTTGGTATTAAAGATAATACGTTAAAAATGGCAATGGATGTGTGCAATGCAACAGACATTCGTTTAAAGTACCTAGCACTCGATCATAATGTACCTACCTATTTTTCATATTATTATTGTTTGCACTGCAAAATGACGCAAGTTTTGTTTATTTTTTACTTCAGGGTCCATAGATAAATGTCAGTGTATTCCGTAGCGTAAATCGTTATCGAATAGAAACGGTTAGGTCGACCAATCACATCCAAGCTCGTCGCCGGCGTACGATGCGCGCGCCGCGGCGGAATCACGAGCTGGAATGTGATTGGTCGACCTAAACTATTCTATTCGTTCGATACGATACAATAGCGATTTAGACTTTTGCCACTTAGCTACGGGCACAGATATGTCACCTGCACTGCCGGCTGCTGTCTCTAATTTTGCTGTATGCAATTTCATTCCACGAACGCTTAGGCTGTGGAATGATCTTCCTGCTGTGATTTCCCTAGCTACTACAATATGGGGTTCTTTAAAAAGGGCATTATAGAAGGTTTTTACAGGGTTGGCTTGGCAGCACGAGTGAGTGTGGTGCACACGTCCATAGGCCACAGTGACCGCTTCCCATCAGGTGGGCCGCGGCCGTGAGCTTATTTTGGTACCTAAGTGATACTAAATACGTGCTTACTTGACTACCATACTACTTTTCCACTTAACTCCCAATGTACCTACCTACTTATATAATCAATCAACAATAGAGCGAGTTGTTAGTAGGTATACTAGACGCATTCGGCATCAGTAATTTATTGAAAAACAAACATAGGTCACATATATCAATATCAATGTAATCGAACATAAGGATTTAGGACCCAATCCTTTCGTTGTTAACGAAATTAGATATCTACCCCGTTACTGTACCTACCTAAACACAGGGAATACACCACTTTATCAAATAAGAAAAATGTTGACAACATCAGATTTTTAAGTATTATGAAAATAGAGTATTGTTTTCACTTCATAAATTTCTTTGACGTCGGACCTTCGTAGGACATTAAATCGTTATGGAGCGCATAGCGAGCGAGTAAACGTACTGTGATAATGGTCTACCTAATGGCACTGTATACATATATAGTACCTATCATCCGCTGAATCACACGCCCTATTGTTGATTGAGTTGGTTGCTAGGCAATTAATGCATCAACTTACATATAAGTTATTAGTCGTAAAATATTGTACGCAGATTGTACGCTACAACTACTTGCAATGGAAATTGAGTATAGAATATTAAATCTTTATAAAACAAAACAATACGACGAATGCCTGAATTTGTGTGCGATAGCCTTACAAGACAGAAGTGACAAAATGATAGAATTTATTCGAATGCGTGCATTAACTATACAGGCGAAAGTAGTTGGTAATGGTTATGAGGAGGTTCAATATTATCCTGTGCAAGACGAACTAATCTCTACAGCAGTCGCAAAAACTCCAAGGCCTGGAACTTCTTTTCAACGTGATATTAATAAAGCGCGTAACGGAACTACACAGGTTCAGGTGAAGTTATAAATATTATCTAAGGGTGACCACCGTGTGTGTGTTTGTCGTTATTTACTCTCATAATAAAAACGCGTAAATTTTCATTAAAGAGAAGAACTACGGCAACAGTACGTTCAAGAGCTGGTACGAATGCTTCCTGCGCTCGTACTTCGAGAACGGCTCTACATACTGCGTCTCGGATGTCTCGGGCTGCAACAGCACTTGCGGCAGGCGGTCCCATTACTGCTGGAACCCCTTTATCACTAAGATTTCTTTCCAAAGAGGATAAACTATTCGTTCCAGCTGCTAAAACTCTGTTTGAATATGTTTACTACTGCGAAGGAGATGTTCGGAAGGTAGGTAATTAAAAAAAGAAGACATTTATTTATTGGATTTTTGAATTGGTTTTAAGCAGGTATTAAAAGTTACTTATCGTTTGTTCTACAGGCCATGGAAGTTGCATTTCAAGCTCAAAAGATAGATGACAAAATGGATTGGTGGTGGAATTTCTCATTAGCTCGGTGTTATTATGCACTTGGAATGTATCGAAATACTGAAGACTGCTTACGTCAAGCACTAAAGCAAAACAAACACATCTCAATTTATCTTCGCCTGGTTGCAATGTACGTGGGATTGAATCAACCAATTTCTGCCCTCGAAGTTTGTAAACAAGGTTTATCAATTTTTCACGAATATTCGCCGTTATTAATAGAGCAAGCAAGGATCCATGACCAAATGGGTAATGCTGCGTTAGCCGTTAAAGAATATCGGATGGTTGCGTTAGAAGACCCCTCAAATATGGAAGCTATAGCTAATATTGCTATGTACAATTTTTACAACGATCAGCCAGAAATTGCATTGCGATATTATAGGTAGGTACTGCAATTAAACTTTTTCAAATATTCTAGTCTACTTAATGAAATTATATGAATTGATCATAACCTGTTTAATACTTTTTCCAGGAGGTTATTAGCAACCAACCCCGCTGGGCCAGAGCTTTACAATAATCTGGGACTATGTTGTTTGTATTGTAATCAATGGGATCTAATACTGCCATGTTTTAGGCAAGCCATCTATTTTTCATCAGATTCAGAAACCCGATCGAATATCTGGTTCAATCTAGCACATGTTGCTTTGGTATGTATTTTCTTAAGATACCTACGTGTAGACAAGAAGTTAATATCATGAGATTAAATAACAGTTATACCTAAAATCCATACGAATTTCATAAATGCGAAAATGTCTGTCTGCTATAATGTCGGCTTTCCTGCCTAAACCACTGAATCGATTTTAATTGAATTTATTATACCTACGAGTAGAGATGGACTAATTTTTGGGAAAAGAGATGTTGTTCCCTTTTATCACGAAAAAAAGGCTTGAAACAGATGAAATGGTATAAAAGTTCATAATTTTCAAAGATATTTCCATAGTAGGTATACTACCTATGTAGCGATGTCTTTGAAGATAGTTTTTTTTATTCGGAAAAGCTTGTACCTATATATAACTTGGCATTATTATAGGCGCTTGATAATAAATAAATATGCTATAGTGGGTTTTTGAAATGTCGACCAATGTGGGGATGGTATTTAATAAGGGATGGCAGTTCGCATGGGTGCCCACTTGCGATAACCGACATCCCCGCGGGTACCTAGAGCCGCGGGCAACAGCCAATTTAAGCAATAAGTATAATACATTTTAAAAATTTATTCCAGTCTACTGGTGATGTGACGTTAGCATATAGATGCTTACAAGTAAGCCTTGCGGTGGATTCTAAGAATGAGGCTTCACAACACGCTTTACAAGCTCTAGATCTTAGATTGCGTGCAAGAAAAACGGCTTTAAAATAGACATTCATCAAATAAACTTATATAGGTACCTACCTATCATCGAAGGATGTATAAAGTATTTTTTTATTAAACCCATTCACACTGTTTTTTACTTTATTCGCCTAGGGTGAATAAAGTGGAAAAAAAACCTAGGAGATAATACTAATAACATCTCCTAGTGAAAAAATGGAATTGTAGTGTCGTAACATCACCTGGGATTGATTTCATGGATCTACGGTTTATTTCACAGGTGCAAAAAACGATACTATGGAGGCGGCAGTGCCTCCCACTCGTAAGGGAGACCCTACCGCCTGCAGCTAATTACGGCCGAGGCGAGAGTGGCCCTGTAGAGGGCTGCTCGGAGGCTCTCCGTGTCTCCTTCTGAACAGTAGAGGGCATACCGAGTGGAGTGCAGGCAAGGGGCGGGCTGGTTTTTCGTCAGCAGGGAAGGAATGGGTGGCAGGGCAGCCCCCTGTCACCCTAGTACCGAACCCGACGCGGCGGCGGCGGTTGGTACGAATCTTACATAACCACCACCGATGGCCAACAAACAGGCATGGTTTCCGTGGGAATTTCCATACAAAAAAAGACGACACGAACGATAAATACTATACCTACCTACCAATAGGCGGAAACAATCTAAAAAATCTAAAATCATGACAATCGTCCCACAAGTTGTCGAGTTACCTATCTAATTTCTGATGCTTTTAGAGGTATAGGTACTTAAGTAGATTATATACGTGAGTATTTAAGTACTTAGATGATAAATTGGATTCTGCAAAAACTTTTATCATCGAGGTGACCATACACTCCACTCCACACAGCGGCATTTTTTTGGATACCTAAGTAAAAACTATCATATACATATTATTATATAATATTATTCATATTACCCTGATTACCATGTAAGGCATGTAACACTAGAATGTTTGCCATTCTTTAGTTTAGGAATTCCTATCGCCACCTTCCTACTCCATCGTGACCTGCATTGTCATCCAAACTCTAAGTGCGTGCAAAATTTCATTTCAATCGGTATGTTGAAATTCAGTAGCAAGATTGACCCAAACAAACCTACATTATACCCACACTACATGCAGAGGTATTAGATACTGGTGCTATAGGTAGGTACTTTGTAAGTTAAATAAAAGCTGGCTTTAATACATCAAATTCATATTTTTGTAATGTTTATTTTTTTACTGTGTACCTATGTATTTACAATAACAAAATGAAGTATTATTTTATTCACTAGTAAATAATAAATGATCTATAGAAACATCCAATGCTTCCATATTTCGCAGTGCATTATATTGAGCAGCGATTAGTGCATCCAGGGAGGGCTCAGGATGAGCATGTTTCTGAGTCGTTACAGAAGTGTTAGAGATGACTGTCCCACTGGATGGTATTCGTGTTAAGTGACGCAACTTGACCTGTAACATATTTTAATTAAATAAAAGTGACACACGTAGGGTAGCTACCTACAATAGTCAATTGTGTGTAAGTGCATCACTTTATTCAACTAATTAGGTACCTACTGTAATTATATCATTTAATTGATTTTCTGTCTTATCATGTTCTTACGTTGGTTAGTGCCTACTTAAAATGAAGTGCGTTACGAATGGCAAAGCCCATTTTTTGTTTTCATTATGGATTTGAATATATCGACGATATATCAGAACCCTATGTGTAGTATAAATGTGGCCGATTTTTTACATTTGTGCCTATGCCCTATCTATACTAGGTGATAGGTACTAGGTATAACCGCCCATCATCAGTTGGGCGAAAGTTACCAAAGAATGTTCTGAGCCAAAGAACTAGTATAACCAGTACCTACGCTGCCTCTATGCGTGCCTCGCATGAGGCAGCACGTTTTTGTTTTTATATTATTGGACTTTACTTCCTTGAATGGTAGGTAAAATTGATAATTTTCGTGTAGGTACTGAAGGTTGGCACCTAGCTCAACTTTAACAAGGCTCACCTGTTCCATAGTTGAAGGAGGAACTCCAATGCTTTCCCAAGTATCTGAGTCTTTGGGCACTAATAGGGGCTTTGCGAAATTAATATTTTTCTCCCTAAAAGATATACCATTACCAAAACCCATATTGTTCAGCATCTCCTTAGCCCGTTTTAGTAGTTGAGGCTCTTTTGACGAATAGAACAATAAATGTGCGTTTTTCAGCAACGCAAAACTTCTCAGTGTTATGCAGACGATTTTCTTAATCTCACTATCTAAAAAGAATAATAATATATAACTGAATTTTTATATTGAAGTAGGTAACTGATGGCCAGTCAGATGTGGTCAGATGAGACGCTTATGTTCCATTTTTGCCTAAATGTTTAAGAACTCACCACAATTTTTAAAAATATCGTATTTCCCTCCAATTATTATCAATTCTGCTTGCTGATTTTTTGCTGCGTAAGCTTCACTCATTGTCTGAACACAGGTTTCTAAAATCTCCCATATATTTTTTATTTTACTTAAGTCTATCATAATGCAGAAAAATAACTTTCCACGAACTGGAATGTATTCCAACGCATTTTTTAATGTTTCCAATTTGCCACCGTATTCCCAAATATGGCATGAAGTTTTATCGTTTCCATGGTTTTGATTTGGTTTCCTTCCAAATGAATATTCTGCCACCGTCGTTTCTCTAGGTGCACCGTTTTTATTGAGAAAAGAATACAACAAAGTAGATTTACCCTTAAACAAAAAAAAAGATTAGCTAGGTAGGTACTTACCTAAAGGTACCATGCAACTTGAACAAGTACTTTAGATCTAGTAGACCTAGATTTTTAGTATCTTGTTTCTTTGACGGTAAGCGTGGTGCATTATAGGCTCTTTCATTGTCATGTGTGCTTGCGTGCGGGCCAGGCACGCATGCATGCCGCCCGCAACCTATCGTATCATACATGGTTGTTTTGTCATGCGCGCCACATGCTGCACATGCATGCGGTACACGGGCAAGCAAATTATTATTTACTCTACGTGCTGCCCGCCCGCAGCAAACATGGATGCCCGGCCCGCACGCGGGCGCAAACACGCATGACAATGAAAGAGCCCAACGAAACTAATGGCGAGCGCATAGGTTTGCGTGACTGGTTGATCAGGAGGACGTTTGCATCTTTTAATGTCAAACTGCGTTACGTTCGCATTAGTTCCCATTATACTAGCGCGCCATAGCACCACTACATTGTGATTTTTTTACATACCTACATACACATACATACAATAGGTATGCTTTCCGGAGGGAAAAAGGCGTGAGCAAAAAATTACACGTAGTTTTATATTTTTCTCGGGAGTGCTGTGCACAGTACGCAAGCGTGAACTTTCTCCCTCCACGCAGACCTTGGGTCAAGTTGCTTGGCACGACTTATAGCCGCCGCCATTGTTATGACCAGTGATGGGTTTATGCCTTATAAACAGTATGTTGGGCATTTAATCAGCTGTTTATTCAATCCGCGCAAAATGCCCGGCCATACATTTCTTATGAGGATAAACCCCTCTTAGGAAATAGCATTTTGAGCATAAATAATAAACGCCCGAAGTGTCAGGGCAAATACTCGTACCTACACTACCTACTCATCACTGGTTGTGTGAGTTTGTGAGTGACATAATTTTGTTTTAGAGAGTCCCCTTCTGTCTTTTTTTCTACGTTCAAGGCCAAATAGTCAAAAATAATAATATGACTAATTTCTACTGTTTAGCTCTACAAGTGGCACAAGCGTGAATCGCAAGCGAAAGGAATAGAATAGGTCAACCAATCACGGCAATCACACCCAAGCTCGTGATCCCGCCGCGGCGCGCGCGTCTTACGCCGGTGACGAGCTTGGAATGTGGTTGGTTGACCTATTCTATTCCTTTCGCTTGCGATTTACTCTTATGCCTATTGTCTACATGCTCGATCTTTTTTCTTTCAGTGCAATAAGATGATCCTCAATAGAACTCATTTCGATAATCTTCTTCTTCTTCTTCTATCGTATCGATGGCATTTTCGATATTAATAAGTCAATATATCAATATATTATTTACGCTTGATTGACCAACATTAAGTAGTCGTACCTATAGCTTTTTTACAAAAACGAGGAATTGGGTCTTCAGACAGGTTCCTTGCAATATAATACATCGCTTATGGTTTCGGGTCTCCCCATAATTTCCCAATTAAAAATGACACCTGTACCTATAAACGGTTATGTATGGTGGGACTTGGGAGCTTAGTGGGAGTATTTACCTATATGAGTGCGAGGTTTCCTCCGAAAATCCGAAAACTTTGGCATAAATATTTGATATAATTATTATGCCAAGGAAGGGATATTGAAGGGTAAAAAGTAATGTGAATAAAGACTATCTTACCACAGATTTACTTCCGACTAGGAATATTGTTCTTGAGTTACTCTCATTGACATTTGAGGTTTTTTCAATCAACTGCGTAGCTAATTCTGGGATCGATGACATATTTTACTGATTATTTACCGTTATTTACACCCTCCGAGCAATTAATATTTTTATGTAGGTATTATAGTCTCATGCCATTATTGTATTACAATAAAATGTACCTACAAGATAATTTATTTGAAACCAATTCTGCAATGCAAGTCACTTTACGTACCTACCTATTTATACCGATTAACGATTCAAACGTTATTTTACTTTACGCACGTTTTACGCTATTGATTTTAGCATTACGTTACCTGGCAACGAGCACCAAGCTTACAGAGTACCTACTTTATAACGTGCGCTTTGAGAATAGAGATGTCAATAGACTTCCACCAGCTTCCACCACTGACTTCCACTAAACCCGATTAAACTGCACTAAACAGAAGTGCTTCCATTCCACTCCCCTTTGATTCCGTCTTATCGACATCTATGGCATTATAATACCTATTATTGTATATGAGTATACCTTCACAGTCCTATTATAATTTTTAACTACTAACCAAACTACTAATTAATTCAACTCCTATAGTCCCGGGTCCTTTATAGATTTTTTAAGCTATTGTATAGCTTTTATCGCGGGCTTTGAGGGGACCGAGTCAAGAAATTCCGTAACGAAAATAAAAACCTAACACCTCCCATTGTCGCCCAAGTTTCAACCATGAAGCTATAGATAAACATGGAGGCCTCACTTCCAATACCTACTTGATGCTCAGTCTGTATTTACTATCTTGCTCTCTGTGGGCCGACTTCTCTTTCTAAGTATGATAACCTTCTAAGCAAGAAATCACCATTTAAACAAGTTTAAACACTTACGCGTGGAATTTTATATCACATCCTTGACGCCACGTAATACCGCAACCACGCACTTTTTTTGAGTTTATACTTATAATTAACTTTAAATATGTTAAAAACCAAAACAATAATAAACAACCGCCATATTGTTTATTGATAGTTGACATGTAGTACCAATGTTGCCACATTACGTACTGAATCCATAGACAATGGGAATTTAATTCACTGATTTCCTGATTCAACAACCCAATCATGCATAATAAATGGCATATAATTTTTCAATTTCCACATTAATAATCGTAGTCGAACTATAGAGTTATTTATAAATCATTTTACTTACATTTTTGGTTAGTATGGTCTATTTCTATAATTTACTAGGAGATACTAATAAGAAGATAGCAACATTGTACAAATACACGAAAGAGAAGTCGGCTCACAGAGAGTGAGATACAGACATGTAGGTATTTGGATCAAGCTGTTCTTCCCGGTTTGGCCTCCATGTTTATCTATAGCTTCATGGTTTCAACCTTAATATTCAAGCTTGGTAACATTCTTTGTGAGTGACTTTTTGAATTATTGAACGGAAATGTAGCACGTGTCACGTGCCAATATTCCTTTCAACCATGTTTCAACCCAACCGCTTTTTTCAACAAACCACTGCAGTTGACTGCAGTGCACTGAGTGCACAGTCTCAAACTCTCAAACACACCACTACCACTAGCGACGCGGTGACGAGTAGTGTCCACATCCCCCATATTTGAGAGTATGCATATTTTACTATTACATTTAATAAATCTGTAACTGATCGGTGTCTGTCAGTGTCTGTACATGGAAAATATGTGAGAAAAAAAATTATAAGGGGGAGGGGGGGGACATCAAAAATTTACGCACGTATAACAAAAATAAATGCCGATCATAAAATCCTATGTAAGTATATAATAACAAAATAAATTATTGAGATTAAATGAAGGATTATAATTATATTTATTTATTTCATACATAATATGGTGTCATTACAGGCAAACCCAATGCGACAGAGTAGCAACAAAAGGGTGTTTCCTAGTGGCCAAACTAGAGTGCCAAACTGATTTGGCCACGAGGAATGATTATAATATCCTTGTAGCTAAACTACTTGTCATTAAACTTTTGAGTCACCCTGGTATACAGTAAGTTTATACTACTAAGTAGGTATGTACAGCCGTGAACAAAAAAAGTGTAGGTAGTAGCTTTTTAGAAACGATAACTTAATACCTACTTGAGTAGGTATAAGTTATTTCTAGAAAGCAATAACTAATAAGCGTCAAAGTTGAAATTATATACCTATTATGGCTAGCTTCCAACCATGGCTTCGCCCGCTTGGAGGTCGGTACCGCCAAGTTATTAAAAAAATGACTCACCACTCCACTCTTACTCCACTCTTCACACTACTGGTCTCAACTCGTCTAAGAACCAAAACTTTTTAGCGATCGACGTAAAAGTACCTACTGAACGAATTTTTATGCAGTTTTTTTATTAGAAAGGTCTACTTAGACTCAAAATTTACCATATGTTTGGTTGCAATTGGTTAAGTACCACCGGAGATATGACCAAAAACGACCTAAAAACGAAGCGCGGGTGAAGCCGTGGGTATCAACTTGTATATAAAAAGTAGCCTATAATGTGGCCCAGAAGTATGAACAAAATCGTATCAAGTTTGATCAAAATCCCTTCAGTAGTTTTTGATCCATGCGTGCACTGTATACAGACAGACAGACAGAAAGACAAAAAAAATACTACCTAATAGCATTTTTTGCATTAGTATCGATCACCATTTTTTCCCCAATAATAATATGTACCTACTTATTTTCTAAATATATTCAATGTACAGAATTGACCTCTACAGTTAATTATTATAATATACTAGCTGTTGCCCGCGGCTCCGCCCGCGTGGATGTCGAAATCCGTTTCAAAAACTATCCTATCTCTCAAATTGGATCGAACTGCACATGGTGTGCGAATTTTATTATAATCGGTTAAGTGGTTTAGGAGTCCATTGAGGACAAACATTGTGACACGAGATTTATATAAATTAAGAAGATTATGATGGATATTGTAAAAGTGCGGAAAGCATTTAACGTTTTATGGGATTATGTGATTAATGAGTAAAGCCATTATAATATTATTTATTATATTTGTTCTTGATGATGACCAACAAATTCGTTTTCAATATATTATATAATACGGTATAATATGAGCCTACTCTTACAACTACAAGCCACAATAGACCATGAAGCTATGGGTTAGACCTTGTGCATAAAGGTCAAGTGTGGTGTGTATAATACCATGAAGCTATAGATAGTGATAGTGTGTACCCAGCATTAGTTTTCAGTTTACGGCACCGGCACCGGTGGCGGCGCGCATGAAGCTATAGATAAACATGGAGGCCTCACTTCCAATACCTACTTGATGCTCCGTCTGTATTTACTATCTTGCTCTCTGTGGGCCGACTTCTCTTTCTAAGTATGATAACCTTCTAAGCAAGAAATCACCATTTAAACAAGTTTAAACACTTACGCGTGGAATTTTATATCACATCCTTGACGCCACGTAATACCGCAACCACGCACTATACAATTTTGCACCATTTTTTGAGTTTATACTTATAGTTAACTTTAAATATGTTAAAAACCAAAACAATAATAAACAACCGCCATATTGTTTATTGATAGTTGACATGTAGTACCAATGTTGCCACATTACGTACTGAATCCATAGACAATGGGAATTTAATTCACTGATTTCCTGATTCAACAACCCAATCATGCATAATAAATGGCATATAATTTTTCAATTTCCACATTAATAATCGTAGTCGAACTATAGAGTTATTTATAAATCATTTTACTTGCATTTTTGGTTAGTATGGTCTATTTCTATAATTTACTAGGAGATACTAATAAGAAGATAGCAACATTGTACAAATACACGAAAGAGAAGTCGGCCCACAGAGAGTGAGATACAGACATGTAGGTATTTGGATCAAGCTGTTCTTCCCGGTTTGGCCTCCATGTTTATCTATAGCTTCATGGCGGCGCGGCGGCACGGCCTATAGTTTATTTCGTACGTATAGCTTGTCTATAAAGTCGTGAAATTAAATGAGGGCGCTGCTAAACTTCATGTAGCAACCCTATATAGTGCGACTAAAATGATCTTGATACTAGAAGTTCGTTCCTAGTAAAATGAGTTAATAAAATAAAACACATTATGCAGTCATAATATTGTTTCTGTTTTATTTAAAGTTATTGAACCAGATCCAGAATAAAGTTAGTTGAAACTCAAACTTAATCATTTAATAAATTCAATCAGTTACAAAGAATAATCACTCCGGATTTTAAATATTAAATATTGAAATGCGTTTCATCGCCACTTTCAGCAGTACAGTCACCACTGTCACCACAAATATTAAAGTTATCCATTTCTTTCTTCGGCCGACCTTTCATGTGTTTCCCAGGAGGTTCAAACTTTCCATCATTCTTAAAACCTTCGTTAACTATCCGCCAACTATACTCTGATTTTCCTGTAAAGAGTAAAAATAATAATTTAATAATTAATTACTGAATGGCAACAAGTTATTGACTTGAAGCAATTAATTCAAATAAAAAATTGGTATAGATTGAACGAGCTGTACCATCATATCAAAAATTTTGATCGCACTATAAAAATGACCTACTGACGGTTTTTAATCTAACCTAAAATTTGCAATGTAAACAATGCCTTTTTTGCCTTCAAATCGTAAATTCAGTAAATTTGTAAGCTCAGACAGATTCAAAACAAATAATAACATGATTACATACCCATCAAAGATGCTGTTCGCTCATTAACGTCCTCCAAATCCCATAAAATTGTCCAGCTTAGTAATCCGTGATTCATTGCTGGAAAACTTTGTAAATCACTTCCCACGCACCACTCTGATTTCCTTTACTCATTTCTCAGCCTTTTATACGTAGTTTGGTCTCAATGTATTGCAGTTTAATGAAAACAATTAAAAATAAGAGAAGAAAACTATAACTCGACGATAGTACTGACAACTAACGTACTTATGTTTGGTGTTGCCACTCACATGTTTAATGTTAGTTCCTCAAACATTCTTTTCACGACTAAATAGACAAGCTTTTTTTTTTTTATAGTAAATATAATTTTTTATAGTACATCAAGAATATTAGAACCAATGGATACTGCAAGGACGTACATTGCAGTGTCTCCATCTAGTTGGTTGGGTTGCGTACCTTTCTTTGCGGTGACCATGTTTAATTGCAAGGTTGGGATATATGATGTAGTTTACGTCTATGCTCATGAAAATAAATGGTATAGTCTACGTTTCCATATTTACTAATACTATAAAGAGAGGCCAAATTCATTGAAAAGGTTATTTTACTATAATACATTTAAAAGCTATTGAAGATGAAAACAGTAATTTTGTAACTTATTTATTTATTAATTGAGACTTGAGGCGTCTAGTTTCAAAGTCCGCTATAATCAGATACTAAAATTTTAGGGAATACGTGAAAAACGCTTTTTTGGTTTAATTTGCCCACTAAGGCATGAAAATACTAACATGTTTTGTGAAATGTTATCTGGTAATACCGGAAATACCTTTAATACTTCGATATGCATGTGTTATTTTAAAATATAACGTAAACTATTTTCATTATAGCGTATTTTGCTGTGAACAATGAATTTTAACGGAGTTTGAAACAAACGTCCAGAATTTTAGAGGGATTTGTTGCAAACAGAGTCTAGCAATTTAAAAGCGTTATGCAACAACAGTTAATGAATTTCGGTTTAAAAACTGAAATTAAACTCATAGGTATATAATCAAAACATGCAAGTTTTATTTATTACTATCAAGTTTAAAAAAAAAATAAAAAAATTAGCAAATTAAATGGTAAGAGCATGAAGGTGAATGGATTATGTCAGATAGCACCTTATTAGGTTTTATTGTATTGTTTAAAAATATCAGATTATGTTTTTAAAAGACTAGACCATTATGAGTAAAGAATATGCATATTATCCTAATGAAGAAAAATTATCGTATCGTATCTCTTCGTTCAATTTTTGTCGGCTTAAAAGGTAATTTTGAATTATAATTTATTAAATTCAATTTGACTAAATATTGTATACCTAGCAATATTATATCTACCTTTAATTTCTAAATGTAGTTACTGAAAAAGTAATTTACCTTTAATAACTACACTAATGACTCATTTTGCATAACACCATCAAAGTTACTTCACAAGTAATTTTGAAGTACTTTTGTACCCACCGTTTAATTGTTTCTTGTACGCTTTTCCACGAAAATTTGTCGCGTGGTTTCTTCCGTGCTTCTCTGGGATCACATTTTTGCACAAACTGAGTTATATCATTCATGTTTTCTTATTAAAAACAATAAAAAACCGCGGCAAACTTTCATCTGTTAAGAAATTATCGCCATACATTTTGAATGTCACGTGATCACAATACCGCGCTGTCATTGGTTGATTTCCTTTAAGCGGATTTTGAGGCAAACTAGACGTATTTTAGCGGGTTTTGCAACGGAGATCAATTTTCCAGTGCTATTTTTCAGGGTTTTATTGGGTTTTGATGAAAACTGATAATGACATGTTCTGAAGAATACATACTGGCATCATTTTAAACTATTAACTCAGTTTTTATCTAAAAGCATTTTAGCGGGTTTTGAAACTAGACGCCTCACTTCCTTATGTAAGCATGTAATAACAAAATAAATTATTTACATTAAATGAAGGATTATGTATTTATTTATTTTATACATACGGTGTCATTACAGGCAAACCCAATGCGATAGAGTAGCAACAAAAGGGTGTTTCCTATAGTAGCGTCACATTAATAGGTAACATTTGACGTTTGTCAGTTTTATATTCATAATGAGGTGACCTGTTAAAAAAAGGTCGATTAAAACGAATGAATCGATACGGACTTGAAAGATAATGTGAATTTTAAAAATCGTCAGGTGAATCCCTGTCCCATTATTATACTTTCTTTCGTAAATTTAAGGAACAAAATAAGACAAATACATGATCTATACTTATAATAAAACTGTAGAGAGGTCAATTCTGTTCATTGCATATATTTACAAAATAACTATTGGGGGATGATTGGTGATCGATACTAATGCAAAAAATGCAAACAGTAAATTTTTTGTCTTTCTATCTGTCTGTATGTGAAGAATAATAAATATATAATAATATTTTGAGTCAACCTGTATACAGTAAGTTTATACTACCGTGGTCTAAGTATGTACAGTCGTGAACAAATAAAAAAGTGTAGTGGTTTTTAGAAACGATAACTTAATACCTAGGTACTTGAGTAGGTATAGGTTATGTCTAGAAAGCAATAAATAATAAGCGTCAAAGTTGAAATTAAATACTTATTATGACCAGCTTCCTAGCAATGGACGTAAAAAGTACTGAACGAATTTTGATGCGGCTTTTTTATTAGAAAGGTCTTACTTAGACTCAAAATTTATCGTATGTTTGCTTGCAATTGGTTAAGTACAACCGGAGATATGACCAAAAGCGACCTAAAAACGAAGCGCGGGTGAAGCCATGGGTATATCAGCTTGTATAAAAAGTAGCCTATATGTTGCCCAGAAGTATGAACTATAATCGTATCAAGTTTGATCGAAATCCCTACAGTAGTTTTGATCCATGCGTGCACATACAGATAGACAGACAGAAAGACAAAAAAAATACTGATTGCATTTTTTGCATTAGTATCGATCACCAATTATTTCCCAATATGTAGTTATTTTTTAAATATATTCAACTAGCTGTTGCCCGCGGCTCCACCCACGTGGATGTCGGTTATCGCAACCAAACATAGCCTATGTTCATTATCTAGGTCTAATCTACTCCTATACCAAGTTTCATCAAAATAAGTTTAGCGGTTCAGGCGTGAAAGCGTAACAGACAGACAGACCGAGTTACTTTCGCATTTATAATAATTTAGTATGGATGTATAGAATTGACCTCTCTACAGTTAATATTGTAATATATTATGATGGATATTGTAAACGTGCGGAAAGCATTTGACGTTTTGTGGGACTATGCTATGTATTTATTGCAATGCAGGAGCTTCTAGTAGGAGACTATCCCGCAAAATACGGATGGTTGGTCACCTTACGAATTTTTGGTAAACAGTGTTGCTTCTTTATTAAAATGGCTGTCACCCACAATCTAAGAAGCGAATATGTGTCAATTTTTTTATTAATTTCTATAAATATTACTCAATTAATAATAATTGATATGCACGGTGTTCTGTGAATTTTCATAAAGCTCAACTAGAATCAAAATGAAGCTCCGAAGAACTCAGCCTTTGCGTAAATTTGACTTTGACAGGTTTGGATTGGGAAATTTTAACGTATCATGGCAATTTTAAGCAGTGTGCGAGAGAGATGACCTCCGGCCGAGATTCAAAAATCCTGGAGACAACCGCTCGTTCGAAATGAATCGTCCAGCTAAGTACAAGGAAATTTCTAATGTTCTTGTAGTACATATAACTATTAATCTGTGGTTTATTTTATTTTATCTGTGGCAATGGCGATTGATGATTTTGATGTCAAGAAGATTCTCTAAAATCTTGTGCGAACAAATTGCGTTCTATTCCAGAAATATTGATAATTCTCAGTTGTAAAAATCTATTTTCTTGCACTAGTTTGAAGTGGATTTTATAAGACATCGATGATTAGTTAGAACTGATTGCGAGTGGTAAGTTAATTGTCACCTTCACTCTTGTCCTATAAACTTATTTATTTATTTATTAAGCTTATTTATTTTTAGGTATTGTTTATTTTTAATTACAATTGAGTAATAATTGCAAATGTTTTTTTGTTATTCCTGGGACTATGTTCGTCATTGCTAAAACTACTGTTACGAAAGAGAAAGGCCCATTCTGCACATTATTCACATAGTCTTATGCCGTAACCTACATAAAATTATAAATAAATCGGCTGCTATTGTGTTTTAGGAAACGATTAGATATTATTTTTACTGTTCTTAATTTGACAAGTATTTATTGAAACAAAGTGTGCATGGGCACCTCTGATGTGTAAAAATAGTATAAATTAAGTTCATTGAACTAGTTTCACAGTTTCGACATTTATCATTTACATGTGGTATTTTTTTGAACATTTTTTTTGTATGTTTGTGGATAAACTCACTAGTTGCTTCACTATATTCCATGTTCTGAACATCAGTATTAAATTTGTTTCAGGTGATCTGGGCCACTAAGTCGACAAGGTATTAATATTCCAAATACTTATCATGAATGTAACCTTACACCTGGAAGGTCACATCCATTGAAGTTTTACGATAATGAGTGATGTGGAAGTGTGCGATATCAACAATTGTAATTAGTTTGTTTGTTATACAGATGGCAGAAGTGGATCCAGAAACATTGTTGGAGTGGTTGCTTACGGGACAGGGTGATGAGCGGGATATGCAGCTCATTGCCCTTGAGCAGCTTTGTATGTTGCTTCTTATGTCTGACAATGTTGACAGATGCTTTGAAAGGTATGAAAAGTGACATTATTAAATTTTAACTTTCAGCGGTACTTCTTCAATAGCAATACATATCAAGGCACTAACACCATATATTCAAAGTTATGTGAACACTTAACTATGCTAGCGTTAGCTTAGCTTGAAGCTATTCTAGGAAAGAGTGATTAGAACTGATAAATTGTATGACTATAATAAAACTTTGTCTTTAAACAAAGGAAAAGTCATAAATGTTCAGGTATTTTTCAGGTGTTTCATTATATTGTTACTGTATCATACTTGGCATATAGTAAGTGTTAAAAAAAAACCATTATGGTATTTCCTGAAACCCGTAAGGGCAAAAATACCTTGAGATTTGAAAAATCAATTGTGACTGTAAACCATGTTTTGATATTGCTATAAAGACATTGTATGTGTTGTCCCAGTGATGCAAGTGGTATCCACAAATACGTTGTATATGTGGATACCACTTGCATCACTGGGACAACACATTCTAGGCCAAAATGAATGAGTCCTAATATTCTATGTTTAATTTACAATAACTGTTGAAATTTACACTTTTTGTGTTTTAATTAACAACAATATATAATTTGTATTTCAGCTGCCCACCTAGGACATTTCTTCCAGCCTTGTGCAAAATATTTTTAGATGAATGTGCACCTGACAATGTTTTGGAGGTTACTGCTAGGGCTATAACATACTACTTGGATGTATCTGGTGAGTATAAATACTCTTAACAATGGTTCTTGTTAAATGGACACCCTATTAGTTTAGAGTAGTGACTTTACCTTACAGTTAGATATGGTATGGTTTTAATTGGATATGACCATGTCAATGAACTCTAGTAATATACATTTCAACATAATTTTAGATCAGAAAAAGTTTTTTTCTGGTTTTTGTCTGGTCTGTAAGATCAGAAATATTGAATACATAAACATACTGATTAGATGCTTAAATAAAAGGAACAATCCCTTTAGCTGATGAACAATGCTTACATTATTAATAAAAAAAATATTAGCTATTTGTATGTTTTCATTATAAATAGTGTGATTACAGCATGTTTTGACTAGTTTATCTGTTATTTCTAGCTGAATGTACAAGAAGGATTGTTGCTATTGAAGGGGCTGTGAAAGCTATATGCAGCAGGTTGCTAACAGTTGATCCCAACAATCGTACTAGCAAGGATCTTGCCGAGCAGTGTATTAAAGTAAGTTTAAACAAAAACTTTTTCACTTACTACCTACACAGTATAATCATTGTTATATACTGTATACTATATTAGCAAAATATTTGTGTTTGTCTAGGTGTTAGAACTTGTTTGTACAAGAGAAGCTGGTGCTGTGTGGGAAGGAGGAGGTCTCCCTGCAGTGCTACATTTTATTACACATCATGGCACCTCTGTTCATAAAGATACACTTCACTCTGCTATGGCTGTTGTTTCAAGGTATTTAAAGATTACGAATTTTTATTCTTTCTTGCATTATATATTTTGTGAGTTTTCTATCTATATAATCATAATTATGATAGTGATGGTAGTGTAGAAATATTAATTACAATATTTTTTACAGAGTTTGTGGTAAAATGGAGCCCGGTGATGCCCGTGTGGGAGATGCGGTATCATCTCTGTCAGCTTTGTTACGTCATAATGACACCCGCGTGGCGGATGCGGCCTTACGATGCTTCGCATCGCTCGCCGATCGCTTCGCAAGGGCACACGCTGATCCTGCTCCTTTAGCAGAACATGGTATGTTTCATGATAGAAGTTAGAAATACAATTACCTATCTTAAGTAATGAGATATTATATAATATGTTTATTCAATCATATTGTATAATGATGATTTATTGCATAGTAAGTGACCTGTGGAACCAATAACCAAGATCTAATATTAGAAGTAAAACTTTATTCTTTTATTCTTTCATTCAGTAGTCACTGTGCGTGTGGGAAATACCCACTGCTATTGGATTAATGATCCATCTGTGACATAATGCCACTTCATCTATTACATGATATTTGGCATTCTGACTATATTTTTCTTTGTACAATTTTAGGATCTAGATCCCGTGGATTCGACCCCATGATTGTCGACCCACGTAGCCTGGCGGTCGCCGCAGAATGCGGCTGTCTATTTTCTACTATAATAATTCGACTAACTTTAATCTTACATCGTGATTTTTAATGTTAAAGGATTGATAGAGGAACTCGTCCGTCGTTTGGGTAGTGCAGAAAGTGGCGATGATAAGTGTTCTGCTCCATCTGTATCTACAACAGTCAGTCTGCTTTCAACATTATGCCGAGGATCTGCACAAATTACACATGTAAGTAGATCTTGCTTTAGCTATTTAAATATGCTTGAAAATTAATTACTTAACAAGCATCACCCTTTACTTACCATCCTTGATATTTTAATCAGTTTTGGTTTTTGTGTAGGATCTTGTAAGGCTAGAGCTGTGCTCAGCGGTCGAGGCTGCAGTGCAGGCTGATGAGCGTTGGTGCCTCGAGTGCATGCGGCTTGTTGACCTACTACTTGTTCTATTGTGCGAGGGGCGACACGCTATACAGAAGTAAGTGACTGTCCTACAAATATCTCGTTATTTGTGATAACCCCAAGTGTTACTGTGTAAGACGAATGTGGGTTTTTTACGCTTTCACGCAATAATGGCTGGATAGAATTGGTTGAAGATTGCATACAGGTTTATCAGGCACCTAGCATAAAATGTAACCTACAAGTTATTCCAGACTTATAGTCTATCTCTGTGCAATATTCATCTAGATCCAGCCTTTCTAGCGTGCTGGTCATATTTACAGATATAATATGTTTATGAATACAATGTTTATTAATTAGTGATTCAAACCATTATGGAGGTTTAACAAGTGTAGGACACTGTTAATAAAATGTATACCTGTTTTTCATATTAGTGGTTCAAGTCGCAATGGAGGTTCAACGTCGGGTAGCAGTGCTGGAGGCGCGAGCGCAGCGAGCGGGGCGAGCGGTGAAGGCTCGAGTGGTGGCAGCGGCAGCAGCGGACCGCGTGGAGATAAGTCCCACCGACAGCTGATAGACTGCATCCGCGGGAAAGACACCGACGCACTCCTCGCCGCTGTGTCCAGCGGGGCTGTCGATGTTAATTTCACTGACGATGTTGGACAAACACTCTTAAATTGGGCCTCAGCATTTGGAACTCGGGAAATGGTCGAATTCCTTTGCGATAAGGGTAAGTAGTTTTCTTGGTTCTATTATGATTGTTTTGTTGGGCACTATAAAAATTTAATGCTATTGTATTAAAATTCTAAATAAAAAGGTTGTATAATTAAATATTTAATTTGACATTGAACTAGAGAAGTTGGTATTGCAATGCATTTGAACATTCTGTATGTATACTTTTGCCTTTATTTGGTATGTTGTTAATTTTTTTGTGATAAATTGTAATAATATTCTGGTCAAATTACTCGTATTTCAATTTCAATGTGCAATATTTGCAAAGATGAAAAATTATTATTCACAAATTGTTTTAGGTGCTGATGTGAATCGCGGTCAACGCAGTTCATCTCTACATTACGCTGCATGTTTTGGACGCCCTGCAATCGCGAAAGTGCTCCTTCGCTACGGTGCTAACGCTGATTTAAGAGATGAGGATGGAAAAACTCCTCTGGACAAAGCCCGAGAGCGACATGATCAAGGTAAATACTTAATGAAATACCAAGTTACTGTCTATAATACCTAGTCAATTTTGCATTAGGTTTTATAATGCACCACATAGCCCTAACGTAATCTTTTGTGGTTGCCATTCGATACCTAATCACTAAGCACTTGCCTGTCGCTATTTTTTGTTAAAACTAATGACATTAATGAATTTAATGAGCTCCTTAGGCCCACAACGCCAACGCCTGTTTGTCGATTTATCTGTTTGTGTGCGATGGACGCAAAAACTACTGAACGGATTTTGATGCAGTTTTTTTTGCTTGAAAGTTCTTGGTCAAACATAAAATCTAACGCGTTTGATCACAATCGGTTAGGTAGAACTGGAGATGTAGTGAAAAATAAGCATAACACATTTTAAATAAGCTTTTTTTTCAGACTTTAAGAACAGAGATATGTTTTAACAAAACATATTTTTTTCAACAATTTAATATGGATTAAAAGAATCTTCAATTATAATTAGTGCATCTTATGAAAATATTCACCCTAGTATATGTATAACTGTTTCTTATACACTCTGCTATGGGGATCTAAGTTTTAATACTTTCGAAAAAAGTTTTTCCTGACTGCGGCGAAATAATAGAGTTTAGGTACATAGTTTTATTTAGGTTAAATTAATTGTTGTAGGTCATAGGGAAGTGGCAGCGATTCTTCAGTGTCCTGGGGAGTGGCTCGTGGTTGGTAGCCATGATTCACCTTCGCCCTCCAACGATGACGACTTTCCTGAAACTGGTGATAAGGAAATGGCTGCAGTTTATCTTGAGTAAGTGTTATATCATATAGCTATTGTTATATATACATATATTGTCCGAGTAGATGGTATGTGGTTTGTAAAAGACATTTTACGTCTCAAGGATTGGACTGCATTTAACATTATTATAATTGATTCAAAAATCCAATGATGCCATTTTAGTTTTTATCTAAGTCGGCCCCGAGACTTCTTAGACTACTTTAGAGCATATTTCGCGAGTTTCTGATTGGGCTCACATTATAGCTTGAAACATGTACTGTAAGTACAGTTAGCAGTAAGCAAGCATGTTTGTGGCAGGCGGCTGGTTCCTGTGTTCTGCGCGCGGTACTTGGGCGCGGGAGGAGCCGGTGTGAGGCGCGCTTGCCTATCGCTGGTTCGCAAGATGGTGCACTACGCGCCGGCGCGCCTGTTGCGCTCCGTGTCGGTGCGACGAGACCCGCACACTGCCGCGCTCATCACCCAACTCGTCGCCGCCGTACTCGATAACGCTGTGAGTAACCACATCTGTCCACACACTCACATGCACATACATGTCTACACACACAACCGTTATCATCAAGTACTGACTTTCATTTATTTAAATAATAGAATTCTCTGCAGAGACTTTACAAACATAGTACTAGTACATTATTTTCGCAAATAATACCATCGACGCGTCGACTGTTGTTGCCGAGATGTCTAATAATTATTAATTTATTTATTATTTTTTATTTAATTAATTAATAATAACTTTGATTGCATCTTCATAAACGTACATTACAAACGTAAATTCGTTCTTGCTTAGTCAATGTTTTGATAGGTATAATTAAACTAATTATATTTATAATTAAATGACAGGAAACATTATTTGGTACGTGATAAAATAACAGATAAATAAAATAACCACTTTACACCACGTCTCAGTACCACTTTACAATTTTTTCGACATACTTAAAGCTAATTTATATGTCAAATCTGAGTTACCGCAGTATACAAGTTGATCAGTACTTGATTATAAAGGTGAGTGTACGCTGTGTGTGGCAGGCCGAGCCGGCGCCTCACCGCGCCCCGCCGCGGTACCTGCGCAGCCGTTATATCCGCGCGCCGGCGGTAATGTTCCGATGGTGTGATGCTCCCCTCCTTCCCCTAGCGGCTCTAAAACTGATGCCTTCATATAGACTCAATTTTCGCTCACTTGTCTTCTGAGTTCGGCGACCTGTATTGAATTTCGATCTCTGAACTGGATTGTCCTATTTGGATTGAAGTGTCCTATTTTAAAAATGAATCTGACACAACCGTGACACTCGACAAGTACAGCTCGTACAGCTTTGTCCAGTAAGCACAAGAAAATTGAATCTGGTTCTAGCTTACTTCAGTCTCGTGTAATTACTTTGGAGTCTGCTTATCCGTTTTAGGGCCGTAACATAATCATTGCCTGAGACACCGTTGCACGGATTTGTGTTACCATTGACACTCACCGCGGAGCCTGAGTTCGTCCGAATTTGCCGTCCATTGTGCTCGGCTTAAATAGCTAAACAAATAATGATCTTCAGTAGCTATAATCATCAGCATTAAAATACTAATTTCAGTAATACACTGAGGTGATATTATATATTGTTGCTCACCCTTTCATTTATTTTTCAACGCATCCACATTTATGTAAAGACATCACACCATCGAAATTTACTTGCATTATAATCCTATTCTATTCGTTTTTGTTTTTATTTTTCTGTGTTTAATATATCCTGTTGATTGTTGTATTTCATGTTAAATCTTTGGTAAGTATATAATCAAACGGTAAATTAAGATTAATGGGATTAATCAAATTTCTGATTCTATTTCTATTTTATACTATCCATAAACTCATACAATAAAATCTGTGTGTCAGAAATACTTGTAACATATACATATACTAAACCCTCGTCAGTCGATGCAGTGACAACCTTAAAGCAGCCTACATTAAACTGATAATTTTATAAAACAAGGAATTTGTAAAATATAAAAATAAAGAAACCGATAAATTAACCTATTGCAGTCCACTGAAGGCCATATTCCTCTCCTAATGTGCGCAATATACCATATTATTTAAATTATTGGTGGTAACAAAGTATTATTATTTCGGTATAGGACGATGACGACGGCCACCTTATTGTACTGGGTATCGCGGAGGAACTGATGGTGAAAGCTTCGGACATATACTTAGAACAGTTTGCTCGACTCGGCGTATTCAGCAAGGTGGAGAACTTGGCAGCTGCTCCTGCGACGTTTTCTTCGGATAGCGAAAATTCAAGTATACCAGGTAAAGAAACAACTTGCAAGATTTTTAAGACGTATAATTGCATCATTATTTATTTTAATATGATTTTGGGGCTTCATTGACAGTAATTCACCATTCTTTTTATATCTCTACTTCAGAGAATCATATCTGCGTGCTCATCGATGATATAATTAAAGCCCCAGTCTTAAACAATTTCATTTATAATTTCCTGATACTAACCGTGGACTAACTTGACTTATCTGTAAATATTGGCGTAAACTGAGTCACCGTAGTAAAGGTATCTTAGGTGCTTTTGGTCTCAGAAATATATAGAAAATAATTAAGTGACCGGTGTAAAGCAAGTAAAGTAAATTAAAAGGTAAAGTCAAGGTGAAGTACGTCTGGACCATTCCATTTACCATGATTGGTTCATATCTTTAGACATTTTCAAAGTACTAGCGAAGTGTATTTGTGTGCAGGATGTAGCGAGGACGCGTCATGCCTGTCCAACGGCGTGGCGTATTCGTGGGGCGAGTGGTCGTTATGCCGCGGTCGGGACGCGCTCTACGTGTGGAGCGACGCGGCCGCTCTTGAGCTCAGCACGGGCAGCAATGGCTGGTTTCGCTTTTTACTCGACGGCAAGCTCGCCACCATGTATTCTAGTGGCAGTCCGGAACATCAAACTGACAATACCGGTAACTATTAACATTGCTTCACAAGCAAGTTCAAAAGCTAGGTAATATCTCGCTAGGAATATTCCCGCTTGGGCAAGTAACCCTACGAATCTGGGGCTACTACTGAACCAGGCTAACTTTGTTACTCCTATCAAATATTAACAAAAAACAATTGATCGAGCTGCTTTAGAGAATTTACGCCACAATCACCGTGGTACGAGACTTAAGTGCGATATTATTCAATCAAACCTTGTGAAAAATGATGGAACTATGATCAGCTTCTTATCAAATTACAGAAAACCGAGGTGAATTCATCGATAAACTGCAGAGAGCGCGAGCTTCAGTAAAGAATTTAGTTCCACAACCGATTTTGTCTAAATCTGGATCAGCTAAACTTATAATCGGAAATTGGGCATTGTCATGTAAAAAGTAAGCAGTATTTACATTATAATAGTTATCATACCATCATTATCATTGTTAGTACGATATCCTGATTTTTTTTTCATTTTTAAGGGAAAAAGAACTTCACATACACAATACAGATGGCCAACAGCAGACAACTGTGCTGAAAGAAGATTTGGCGGGTTTCATTTTCGAGTCAAATAGGGGTACTAAACATTCGTTCACGGCTGAAACATTCTTAGGTAAGTGTAAAACTCCTTTGTGTTTAGCTAAATTTTCAGACTAATAAATTGTTTACTAAATACAATTGAAGTTTTATAACAATGTTTCTTTTTGTAGAATTAATTAAAATAATATTTTTAGGTCCCGAATTAGCTAGCGGATGGACAGACCGTAGGCCCGCAGCACCTAATAATGCCGCACCTAATCAGAGTAGGTCACGACTTTCTGCGAAAACAGAAGCATTGAAAGCACAGGTTGGTAACAATATAGTCGATGCGATGTACTTATAATGTACATTTTGTTATGCAATAATATGGAAGTAAAATAGTGCTTATTCACACAATGCAAAGGCTTATTCCGAATATCTCCCACTGGCTTTGTAGTGGAGACTAGTGAAACTGATATTCATTTGATTGACTGATTTTGATTAAACGGTCCAATTGCCCCCCCTCCTCCCCCCCGGGTGGTTACAGGAGAAGTTGGTGGGGTATAGTGGGAATAACCGAATGCAAACTGCTAATAAAATTGTTTTTACCATATACATAATAATGTATGAAACTACACAATATGGACAATGTTATACTATGATCTTAGTGATGGTATATTTTTCTGTAGGTATGTGAACGTGCTCGTGCGTTGTACTCGCGTCACCTAGCCAACGCCGCTACGCGCCAGCCCCGGCCGCCAGTCGCGAGATTGCGGGCTCTATTGGCTCGCATGCAGCGCCTCGCAACACAATCTACTGGTTTGTTATTACTTCTGGTTATGTATTATTTTTAGATATTTTTATATTTTTGCTACATTTTTTTTGTATTATTGCAGAAGATTGGCAAAACGAGCTCACGGAATCCCTGGAGCAATTGAGTGAATTATTGTGTGGAGAAGAATTACTTTCTGCTTATGAGTTACAGTCCTCAGGCCTTGCTCCTTCTTTGCTGCAAGTGTTGTCTCCGCAAGCGAATGGTATGAGACAATCTTAAATGTTTGTTTTGTTTGGACTGACATAACAGTTTATTTTTATCACGTGAAAATTACTATACTTCTTCATAATATTATTCTTTTTTTAATGACTATACTTATTACACTTCAAAATTACTATACTCAACACAAAATAAAAGGCCCGTTTTGACGTTTGTCCTCGTGGCGTAACTAGTTATGTACCTATACGATTCGGTATTCGATACTCAGGATGAATCGAATCCAGTTTGTATGGCGATTTAATCGATTTGAATATGTATGTAAACTGCATTGGATTAAAGTTCTGATTAGAAAAATTAGCTTAACCTTTGATATTGTAGGTATTTTAAAACAATACAATGTTTAAAAGGTCAATTTACTTATATTTAATATTTTTTTTTACAATAACATTCACTCAATCACAAAAACAACAAGAAAAATTAAATCAGTCTTCAGAATCTAAGCACAAGTATTAAAATAAATAAAAATAAAAGTGCGCGTCGGGCTTGAAAAAAAATATCTCACTCGATATTTTCTTTCCTTAACTGATTATTAATAGTCTGTGGACTACAAGAAAAAATCGTTATGCACAGCACTTAGCCGAGTGGGCGGTACCTGTCAATGAAAAATGTAATTACCTTTAGAAAATTTGAATTGATAAAAAAATAAGAACTTCATGGGCACGAACTGTCAAAGTGGGCCTTTTATTTTGTGATAACTATATACTTCTTCATAGTAGTTTTTTCTGACAATGCCATTTTATACCTATGTTCTTTTTTCATCAAAGGACAAGAATTAAAGAGTAAATGTTTGTCCATCATTGACAAAAAATAGACAAATAGCTTTATCGGCTGTCAATGCAACATTGGCGTGTTGGTAGAATGTTGGGCTGTCGCGTCAGTTGTTGCGGGTTTGATTCCTGTTCAGCGCAAGTAAATGTATGTTTATCCGGAAGACGTGCGACCTTTTTTGGCTTTTGTTAGTTTGTAATGTTTATTACGCTATGCACAATTGCGTTCGCTTCCATTCCGTTCCATGGCAATATAAAGAGCCATTTTGAAACGTATATTGAGTGGTATGTGACGTTTGACAGACGTTGCAGGCCAGGCCGCCGAGCGTTCGCGCATCGTCCGCGAGTGGGTGACGCGCAGCGGGGACGGCGCGGGCGGCGCGGGGGGCGTGCTGGCGTCGCGCCTGGTGGCCGTGCTGGAGAGCGTGGAGCGCCTGCCCGTGCACGCGCCCGCCGGCGACGCGCCGCCGCCCGCCGCTGGCATGCTGCACCACCTCACCAAGAGAATCAGGTACCGCCGCACTAACTTCTACACACAGATATAGATGTTCTATTTCACGAAGGCGGTTTAGCTGTCATTGTAGTAAAACATAATACTTATACAGATTGCTTTTAAAAATGAATTACTTGCGATGCTACATCAATTTCTTTTGACGTGACATGAACTTTCGCACACACATGCACGCGTATTTACAAGACAGGTACTACTATTTAATTGTTCACCCGCCTTCGTGAGATAGAATATCTATACCAGTCTACATCTTCAACAAAAGCCCGTGGATTCCGGTTCACCATCATGTCTTTCTCTTTTTATACGGCATGCTTAGATATCGATTTGACTAGTATTTGAGCGTTTTGTACTCCAAGCGTACAAAACGCTCAAATATTAGCGAATAGCTCTGAAGATATTTCAACAGTCTTCATAAATTACAAGAGCATAATATTTTCAGGCTACGTGTCGAGCGTGCGCAAGAAGAAACCGCCGAAGAAACAACCACGAATAATGGAAATAACGCAGCTCGAAACCTTAAGGTGGAGGCGTTGACGACTGTGCGACAGCTAGAGAGGTTCCTCGCCAAGTCCGTAGCTCGCCAGTGGTATGACATGGAGCGCTCCACTTTTAACTTCATACAGAAGATAAAGGCTGAAGCGCCCGTTGTTTTTACGTACGATGTAAGTTTTAATGGATTTGATTGTAGTGAAAAAGTTAGTTAGAAAGTAACAACAGAGATGTTATGTATTAATAGAAAGCCCTGGTTCACTATTTTTCTTGGTTTATCTAAGAGTGATTACTGGTAACGTGAATAAAATTGCTTTTTTTTAATTACTTAGAAGGTTTCGTTGCTTTGAAGTCAAACTTCTCAGCTACCGATTTTATTACGATCGCGATCTCCAACAAAAAACTTACTTCTTTTATTGAATTTTTGTCTTTAAAATTATAAATTAACATCTATTATTTGTTTTCAGCACGACTTCGACGAAAATGGTATTCTTTATTTTATCGGCACTAACGGGGGTACTTGTGAATGGGTTAACCCTGGAGCACATGGACTTGTTAGTGTTTGGTCTTCCGATGGCAGACAGTTGCCTTACGGACGGGCCGAGGATGCTCTTTCGAGGTCCCCAGAGCCATTAAACGTGCACACAAATGATGATAGAAGGGCTTTCATAGCAGTTGATCTTGGCTTGAATGTTATACCTTCAGCTTATACATTACGCCACGCTCGCGGATATGGACGATCCGCGCTAAGGAATTGGTTGTTTCAAGTAAGTGAATTATAGAGGTGTTTAACTTTAGGGATGGAATATTAAGCATCGATTCGTAATCTCGAAATATCTCGAAAAGATAAATATTTGATAAACTTGTATCTACCGCTATGTCGTTAAACTTCACAGTAAGATTTGAAATTGCACAGCCGTTTTGCACGTTACATTCTCTCAAATATAATATAATATTTATATTTCTTTTGATAAATATCATTTACCTCAGATTAAATAATAATATTCATTTACGTAGGTGTCGGTTGATGGCGTGACTTGGAATACTTTGCTGGTGCACAGTGACGAACAAGCTCTACAAGAGCCGGGAAGTACAGCCACGTGGCGCGTTAGGGGTGATACCGCCTATCGTTACCTACGGATTCAGCAAAATGGCAAAAACGCAAGTGGTCAGAGCCACTATTTGTCGCTTTCTGGCCTCGAAGTCTATGGCAAGGTTAGTTCAACTTCATCATTGCAATCATTTGGGTAACACTGATATCTTGGTTAACTGAAAATTGGTTTGGTAAATCCAGGGATTACTCCTTACACCTCGTAAACTTTACCTCTTTACTGACCAAGAACTAACAAACAAAAAAACTACATACATCAAAATCCGTTCAGTAGTTTTTGCATCACGTGAACAGACAGACACGAATAAACAAAAAATAAAAATGTTGAAAATACTTCATATAAGATAATCTAAG
Organism: Lithosia quadra; assembly: GCA_963576445.1. Taxonomy (NCBI): domain Eukaryota; kingdom Metazoa; phylum Arthropoda; class Insecta; order Lepidoptera; family Erebidae; genus Lithosia; species Lithosia quadra. The sequence continues at coordinate 10,740,432 of OY754880.1, read as the reverse complement.
TTTATATATATATCTCCAATACTCTGTGTATTGGAGATATATACGGCTACCTTAAAATTTTACAATAGTAGGTATAAAATTCCTTTGTTTTACATAGGTGGTAAGCGTTTGCGAGCACGCACCGCGTCAGAGCGGTAGTTCCAACGGTAATGCAAGCGCTGTGGCAAGCGGTGCGGGGGCAGGCGGCGGGGGCGGTGGGGCCCGCGCTCGCCGCTGGGCGCGCGGGGCTCGCGGCGTTTGTGCAGGCGCACGGGTCTTACGCGGCCCCGACTGGAAGTGGCGCGACCAGGACGGACCGCACCCCGCACTTGGCACCGTCACCTCCGACCTACACAATGGATGGGTCGATGTCAGGTCAGTCTTACATCTAAGCTTTTCTAATGTTTTATTGGCTCGCGTATGCCCACAATTTCACCTATGGGTAAGTGATGATGTGGTCGACGTTGGAGCACGTAGATATCCTTGAAATTGCGTAAATATTTTTTCTGTACCTTCTTAGATAAGTTTAACAGCATCTATTTAATTTAGGTGGGATCATGGCGGTCGCAACTCTTACCGCATGGGTGCTGAAGGAAAGTTTGATCTGAAAGTGGTGAGCGGTGGCACTACCAGCGGCGAAGCTAAACAAGGCCGCAAGAGTCATTCCACGCCAAGTCTTCCTGATGCCACTGCGGTAGATCATCAGGTGAACACATATTATTTTTTTAAATTATGTTACTGATTATAGACAATTTGGATGAGCATGTCATTCCCGAGCCTCAGAGACCATGTTAACCCATTGGTCTCGGTTGCCATATGATTAGTTGGTTTTTCGTTTGTCGAGGTCTAACTACAGAACTTTGATAATGTCATGGGTTACGGAGGTCTGACAGTCAGTCGCTTCATGTAATATATCGCAGTTTGGTCGTTTCGTAGTTAGACTGGAAACCGACCCTAACCTAGTTGGGAAAAAGCTCGAAAGGCGATCAAATATGTCATCCCTGTAAGCTCTGAAGTTGTTAAAACTAAGTTGTTTGTGTATATACAGGTGTCGGTGGCGTCAACCGAGCAAGCATCATCCGCAGATAACATATCAAGTGAAGAGATGGCAAGCAATATGTCGCGTCCCCGGACCCACGCCACTGATCTCTCAGCTATTAATAATTCTACTCATCATATCAACACAGGTGAGTTACCATTACTGTTATTTGTACGTTAAGTTACCTAAGGCAACTCTTACATATCGCTGCACCGTGTGCTTATAAAAATTTGAATAATAAAAATGAGAGGGGATAATAAAAATGTAATGATTTTGTAATATGGTAATAATAAATAATAATAATAAAAAAAGCAGCTGTTTGCTTTAATTTTCGTCAACATATGTCTTAGGGTTTTTCAACATACTTTCTAGATGTTGTTGTACTCCAAATTTAATATTGTATAAGAAAGTAACCATAATTTATGTAATTGCTTCAAATTTATTTTAATTAAACTTATAAATTCTTAAAAAGTATTTGCCATCCTAGACGACGATACATTAATTTAACACCATTTGAATGATCTAGTCATAGAGCCAGGATTCTGAGACTCTTCAACTAGTAATACCCATTGAATTACTATTGTTTATTTAACGAGTCCCAGGCACTACATTTGCTAACAAGAGTGAGTTGAGTTCTTAAACTAAAATGATTATAATATTATTTAAATGTCTTTTTAGATCTCGCAACAATAGTTGAATCACTAACACTAGGAGCGGAGAGCAATAATTGCATGACTGATTTGGGCAACACTTCATTCACAAATATGGAAATGGGCCCAACAAGCATCACTGATATTACCAAACCTTATCCAGCTAAAGAGCCAGTACCGGAAGCTACCAGCCAAGAGGTTAGTACCACAATAAGAAAAGACAAAATTGTTCCTATTCAATAATTTCTTGCTTACAAATATACAGCAATATGGACAGCTAGTAGCTATAAATATCCTTGTTGACTGCCTAATCCTTGCATACAAGCACACATTACATATTGAACAGAGTGCACTATAGGTTGCGACTACAATTTATTTATTTTCGGGGTATATTTGTTTCCTTAGAGGGTAAGGAAACAAATATTGAATTAATTCAACCTTTTTGAATGAGGTCAAAAAGGTTGAATTAATTCAATGGGGTGGGGAATCATTAAGTACAGTCAGTCGGGTTGATAGGTTCAGTCGGATTGGGGAGAGTGTATTCAGCCAGATCGGGTCGGGTCAGGTCGGGTGTGCGTGTGTGCGTGTGTGCGTGTGCTGACGCGCGGTACTGCACAGGCTCGGTCGGCGCGGCGCGGCGGGGACGCAGCACGCAACAGCGCCAACGCGCTGCTGTCCAGCGAACTGCTCGCTCTGCCCGCGTCGCTGCTGCACTCGCTGCGGAACAATGCCAACCGCCTGCATATACAGGTATCGCGCACCGCACATCACGACACCTCGCCACTTCGCCACTACATACTTGCCATCACATTATATTATCTACTATTTTATTTTGTAGATATTATAAGGAAAGATTTAGTAACGTTATCTATCGAAGAGTTTTATGTAAGTGTAGGGCATCTGAGGTCGTCCACTGTCTCAGGCGGTCGCTCGCTCGTAGTGTAAATCGTATGTATTGTTTGCACGACTTTTGTGCAATATATTTGAATGAAATTCATATTATTTGCACGAAATAGGCAACGGACGGCCTTTTAGTCAGTCAGTTTAGTTACGCTTTTCTCCGCTCGAATAAGTCGGTTCGACTTGGAATGTATCACGATCTCTCTTTTAATATCGACACTGAGGAGCTGTATACTATATTCATAAGGTTCTTTGGCCTTTTGTCTTGTTCTTATTCAAATCTTTCTTTATCTAATGTATTATCGTAATAACAAAATTTATAACTACGATTAAATTGCATACTTCGTGACTATTGTCTCCAGTGCGAGGACAACGATGGCGCCGAAAGTCAGTACGGTGATCACAAGAAGGACAATCAGTCCGGAGGCTCTAACGCGATGAGTGCTAGTGAACCAGATTTGACGCAACAGGTATCCCTCATTCCTTACAATTTATTTGAATATCAAAAAAAAAAGAAATACATAAAGCAATTTTTATCCGACTGCGCCAGCGATTGTAATGTGTTTCTTAATATAATTGATTCTTAACTATTCAGACTCATACTATCAAATTCAAAAATATGGACGCAAATTTAGTAAAATGCTATTATTACAAAGGTAAACTTTGACAAACGGACCTCAAAAACATTTCAACTTACAATAATAAGAAACACGGTCACATTTCGACTGCCTGTGCTCAAATTTATATTTCTAATGAATTTTAAGAACCCGTAAGTTTTTGAATAACAAATCCACAATTCTCTCTTTACGTCACTTCAGTAGTAAGTAGTGAATTAAAATTACTGTTAGCATTACTAATATAGATGTTTGTGTATTAAGCAGGGTGCGGCACGGTTACTGGAGACATTAGGAGTGGGACGAGGCGCGGGTCGTGGCAGCAATCCACAGCGTGCTCCACGAACTAACCATTCAACAAGTCTATTTCCTAGGTTGGTTTTAAATAGAATACTAAGAGATAATGTTTCTTTTCTAAACAGAAAGAAACACTAGTTGGAAAAAGGTAATTTAATGTAACTCAATATGAAGCATTGTTTATTATAATAATGCTTCATATTAAGTTACCTGTTTTCAACTTGTATTTCTTGGGTGCGACAATAGATTGTCTCCAAGTAGCGCTATGGTTTTAAATAATTTTGTTTTTTTTTTCATTTACAGTTTAGTGCGATTAGCTCTATCAAGCAACTTCCCCGGTGGACTATTGTCTGCGGCACAAAGTTACCCCTCGCTTGTTCCAAATGCACAAAATGCACTTACGTTGTCACTGACATCTACATCTAGTGAAAGTGAACAAGTAAGTATTGCCATGTTAAAGTTTACTTTAACTAACTTCAAAATATGTCGTTCATTATTTAAAGACTGTATTGTCACAACTAGTGGTTGGTTTATGCCCTGTCAGTTTGCATTAATCAGGCATTTATTCCGTCTATTCCCACCTGTTCAATCCGCCCGATTAATGCCTGGCATAAACCCATCTATGTGGATGGGTTTATGCCCAAAATGTCAGGAATAGAAACCCATCACTGGTCACATCTTAACTTTGCTATCGTTTAAAGGTGTCCTTAGAAGACTTCCTGGAGTCTTGCCGCGCTCCGGCATTACTGACTGAACTCGAGGACGATGATGACGGTGACGATGCGCTCGACAGCGACAAGGAAAACGAATCCACGTACCAGGAGGTAGTGAGTATGCTTTCGGTAATTAGACTCAGTTACACAATTATAGTTTTTTATGTTTATTTGCCCCTTGTATTCGTTCGCATAAATCGCCTTATCCTTGTATGGTTTGCTTTTTCGCTTGAATATGTCTATAAGGTTCTGCCGAGTTGTAGTTATTTATGCTCCTTCTTTGTTTATTATTCTAGATCTTTTGTTTTGCTATTTAAATAATAACTTCTCAGCAGTGAAAATGATCTAAATGCTCCTAATGTTCTGTTTATTTGTATTGTATATGTTGTTATGTTAAATTAAATTAGGTAGTTGTTATATTAAATTAGGTGGTTGGTAAATTGAATTACGTAATTGTAAAACTAAAATATAGGTGTGCTTTCTTATAAATATGAATACTATCATCATACGTACTGATTACGCGTTTACGCGTGTACACTCCTTTCAATAAGTACCCATTAAATGCACATTGGAATTAAATAATAAAAACTAACCCACTGTGATAAAGTAGCTGGTGGTTTGTGCATCAGGCACAAAAACCTTTCAATACAACATGTCAAGTAAAAATAAACCTGAGTTCTGAGTCAAACTATTGATTAATAGTGTTTATATAGTGTGTAGTTGGGAATTTTTGTTGATATTCTTAATATTATGTTTCATAGGTGTCAAGAAATCTCCTTTCTCTTATGGAGGAAGAAGCTTTGGAGGCAGTGCGTGTTAGCACTGGTGGAGGGCAGGGTCGTCAACGAAAACCGTGGGACGATGACTTTGTACTTAAACGACAGTTCTCTGCACTCATACCAGCCTTTGACCCGCGACCGGGAAGGACCAATTTGAACCAAACAGTTGGTAAGTAAACAATGAGAGGCCACTGGCAATTTGTAAAATAACTGCTAGATTATTTTTTGTAAATTTTCATTAGAATTGGAGCTTAAAAATTAATACTGAACACGTATTTCAGATCTGGAAATACCGCTGAATGAATCATCAGATGGCGAGGATGCTAATACTTCGGAAAACGCGGAAAACGCAACTGGTGCCACTAGTACAAGTGCTGTAAACGCTTTGAACGCTGCGAATGCTGCTAATGCCAATTCTTCAATGAACGTTGGCAACAGTAATGGTCGTTTGCCGGCCTTGCGCCTAGTGTTGAGTGCGGCGGGCGCGTCCCTGGCGCTAGAACGTCCGTCGTGGACTTTGTACCGCGCGGTGCTCGCGCTTAACGCTCGTCTACCCGCACACGACACGCATCGAGATACTACTTATACGTAAGCTATGTTTATGTATTAATTTTAATTTTATTAAAGTAACTGTTGCTCGCCGGGGGTGGATGAGTCTTCTTCACAGAACTCGGGGCCTAAGTCAACCGCATCTGCTAGCCAGTACACCTGCTGATTGACGGATGAGGTTTAGCCGCAGGCTTTCCTATCAGGGTTGGGAGGTCAGACGACAGTAGCTCGTATTAAAGCCGTATAAGCCAAATCAAAAGGAGGAGTAAGCTAAACACAGGCTCCAAGGTGAAAATATCGGATGGCACTAAGATGATGATGAGATGGTACCGGTCACGAAGCAATCAACGAGTTTTTTAATATCAATTATTTCAGTCATAGCGTTCAAGGTAAATATCTCTTACGTTGTATACTTTTTTTTTATCAGATTGACATACAAAGAAATCGAGGGTATGGAGACGTTCGCCTCCTCCAGCGATAGCGAGGACGATGAGCCCTGTGATCCAGGTATTTTTATTTTGTTCTATTTGTACTAATATTTTAAAACGCAAGCTGCATAGCTCCACTTACGGTCAAATGGAATTACAAGGTTTGCTCAATGCCACCTTATTTATGCTCGCACAATAGACATGAGATTAGAATATGAATGCAAGTACTTAATAAAATGTTTTCTGTTGTGTGTTATAGTTAGCGTTAAAAGTGAATAATCATTTTCAGATTTTAAAAATAATTATCAGAAACTTCTTGAAATACATTAAAACTTTCATTACAACATAACAAAAAAAAATCTATTATCATCAACTTTTGCCGCTGACAGGACCACAAGTAATTTTTCTTTGCAATTTTTCTCCATTTGAATGTAAGGGGTATAGTTATGACGTTTGTATATCAAGGTGCAAATATTACAATTATGCCTGTCAATGATCGTTGTTAAAATAATTATTGTTGTTATGTTAGAGCGCGGTCTGGCGGGCGCCGAGGGTGCGGAGGGCGCGATGGCGACATGCTGTGTTCGCGTGTTGCGGCGGCTGCGCCTGGCGGCCCCGGCGCTGGCGCCCGACGCCTTTGTGTCCACGCGCCTCACCAACAAGCTGCACCAGCAGCTGCAGGAGCCGCTCACGCTGGCCGCCGCCGCCACGCCGCTCTGGTACGTACGCACACATGCCGGTGGAACATCTAGTGCGCTCTATAAGGGCTTCTTTTGTGTGCGGAAATCCCCACAGAGCAACAGGGGTGGTCCTTGCTGAGCCAGCCGGGGTGTTTATGTCGTACTCTAACTGACTAATAATGCACACAGTTTTCTCGTGTGTCGTGCGTTTAATGGCCATCTCTGGCTTCAAGTCGGCCGCCTTGGGTTCGGAGACCACGGCGCCATCGTCGTGTCCCGATAGGGGAAGGGGGGGAGTTAATTTTTATTATCAACAGTCAGACTATTGCTCTATACAATTATCCGAAAGTGCTTCCACTTAGAACAAAACAAAGCTGTTAATTACCTACAAATCATGTCGAGACTCGACTATCTAAAGACTAGTGTAATGTGTGGTAGTCCTAATTTCGTTTTCGGTACGAAAATAAAACGCGCAGTAAAAAAGCATTTTGCATAACCACCCGACACACATTATGGATAATTTTTTTTTAAATTGTTCTTTGTTAGAAGTATCGTACTTACTATATTCAAATGCGATTTTATTTTATTATGGGGGATGTAATTAATTTTTTTTATGTTTCAGGTGTCAACAACTTAACGATTGGTGTCCATTCCTATTCCCTCTTGAGACCCGCCAGATGTTCTTCGCATGTACTGCTTTTGGCACCTCTCGTACAATCGTCTGGTTACAAGCTCAGAGGGACCGTGCACTCGACAGACAAAGGTATGCAACTAAACGAAAACTCATCAATATATTCAGCAGTTATACATTGTTTTTTTTGTCAATATGTAACGATGTAGTGATATTTCATATATCTCAATTCTGAAACGAGTGCTGTGTGAGGTTAAGAGTTCGAGTCCCAGGTTGAGTAGAATATTATTGCGTTTTTTTTTCATAATTTTCAGCAGCAGAATAGTACATAAAATCTCTGTACAAACCTTGCACATGTAACGGAGCGCTAAATCAGTTTCACAAACTTCTAGAGCTTATTCAAAAACACCTACATATTTCCTAGAACATCTTTTATAGAATTACTTTCTTTTATTATAGGTCTGGTAACACAGTATCGCCAAGGCGTGCAGAGCTAGAAGCTACAGAGTTCCGTATGGGACGCTTACGTCACGAGCGCGTAAGGATACCGCGCCAACCGAACCTACTGCATTCTGCCATGCAGGTATTGTACCGCTCATTGTTCACCAAAATGTTGTTACGAATCCATCCGTTCTGTGAGATGTGGGAACAGCTAGCATCTTAACTTCAATACTCTGGTCTCACTACTACAATATTTTTTGTAGTTTTTGTAAAGGCTTCGAGTTCAAATCGAAATTTTCTATTCTTTAAGAATGCTTCCTTCCTCCTTTCCTCTTCTCACTCTTCTCTCCTCCTCCTTCGTTATTCCTCTCCTCTAATCCTCCTCCACCCTCTTTTCCTTTCTTCTTCCTTCTTCTTCTCCTTGTTCTTCTCCTCCTTTCACCTATTCCTCCTCCTTTACTCCTTTGCCTCCGACTCTTCACATCTTTTAAATTATTTGTTACAAAATTTCCAAACTAAATGAGTACTTTCGCAGGTGATGCGTGTTCACGCGGGTCGTAAATCAGTCCTCGAGGTGGAATTCGCCGGTGAAGAGGGCACGGGGCTGGGCCCGACGCTCGAGTTCTACGCGTTGGTCGCGGCGGAGCTTCAGCGCGCCGACCTGTACATGTGGCTCAACGACCACGCCTCGCAAGTCAATGACGACGATAACGCGCCTCACCATCTTGTGCTGCCTTTAGGTACGGACACGACACATTTTTTTTATACTACGTAAATGGCAAACAAGTACACGGCCCACCTGATGGGATGCGTCACTGTGGCCTATTTTTTTTTATGCATGATAGGCTTACGTTTGACCTCAATCTCACCTGATGGTAAGTGACGATGTGGTCTACGATGAATCACGCTTGCCTAGAAGGAACCTATTCACTCGTGTGCTATGCCTATGGACGTGTGCGACACTAAGGGTATCACATACGCGCTGCCTACCCTGAAGGGAAGGGAGAGGGCTTGGAAGGGGTGGCACATACATTTTTGATCACATAATTAGATTTTTAGTTGCCCAGTTATTGAAATGAGTGTTAATTTTGTCTTTTTTTTCTAAATAAATCGGTAATACCATGCTTGCGAATAACAGGACCTTCCAAGGCTCTGGCATTGGTTGTGTGTCTGGCATTGGTGGGGTTGGGTTCAGACGCTGGTTGTTCTCGGGGTTGGGAGTTCGGACGGCAGTTGCTCCCGTCAAAGCAAATGTATACCAAACCAGAAGTAGGAGGGCGTACTCCAAACTTCCAAATTGCAAGATTTGGATGCAACCGGGCGAATGATAATATGTTGTAAATTCGAGATCTTGCAAGAGTGCTAAAAAGAACTCAACATACTACTACGTCTTGTTGAGGCGGCTAAATTACACAGTTATGTGGCATTATGTTTGTTCGTCACACCTAGTAAAGATGATAAATGTTTAATAATTTTGTTCACAGAGAAACCACCCGGTTACTATGTGACTCGTGCTGGAGGCTTGTTCCCGGCGCCACTACCCCAGGACGCCCCCATCTGTGATAAAGTTTGCAAATATTTCTGGTTCCTGGGTGTATTCTTAGCTAAGGTATACAACCTTGTTTAGTATTTTACTATAGTGAATTCTATTATTTTATAATTAATATAGTGAATTATAGTGAATCCAATTAATTATCATATACATATAATTTTACAGCTTTATTTCAATTGACCTTGTTTCATGAAAGAAAGAATGAGTTTATTGATGCACACTCATCTGATGATGACTGATGAACACTATCGTATTGTGTAATAATAAAGGGTGTTTTTTTTCAAAATCAACGGGTTCGATTCTCAGATTATTGGTTTTTCAAAAAACTAATGATGAGGTTTTAAGTTTCATCGAAATCGGACTCGTGATTCCTTTGACCATTTTTCGCTATTCCTTATAGTTTCGGATTTGTCATCCAATCACTTTTGAAAAATTCACCCTGTCTATAATAAAGGTCTAGTTTTACTATGTTACTAAATATTGCGACCTAAACCCCGTTTCATTCTAGTGTTATCGTCGCTTGACCTATTTTAGTTTTAATCTATAGGCTTGATTTGTTAAGAGAATATACATAAATATACCACGATGTCGTTATTTTCAATAACATGATGTCATTTTATTGTACAGGTATTGCAAGACGGTCGGCTGGTCGATCTGCCGTTGTCGGAACCTTTCTTACGGATCATGTGCGGCGAAGAGCTAACTAACGATTGTCTTGAAGACATCGATCCTATTCGACACAGGTAAGGAGTTACTATTGCTTCAATATGATATAACGCTATTGGTACAGAATTTGATAACAAAGAACCAACGAGATATGATAAGTTATTTATAAACCGCTATCCTTTTACTACGATAGGTTACGATAGCGAGTGATATGAATGTATATCCTAGATCCTTTTCTTTCATGCGCAATAATATAAGACTAATACCACCGCTAATACGCCCATTAGTTGAAACGTGTAACCAGTTAATACCTTCTCAGTAATCATAGGTTTTATGTTGACTTAATCTTAACCACGATTCAAAAACCTTATATATTTATTTATGTTCGCTTTATTCGTTATTATTTTGTTTAGTTGTAACACTAAATTATAACAAAATTCTATTGTGTTTGTAGATTCTTGCAGAACGTGTTAACAGCGGCAGAGGCGTATGAAAAGTTATCGCGAGATCCCAGCTTAGATTCGGATACGCGTAACCGACTCGCGAGTGAGCTGACGGTAGAAGGTGCGAGCTTCGAACAGTTGGCGCTGACCATGACGCACGTGGCCGCACACCCCGACGTCGCAGTCGCCGTGCAACCGCTCTGTGATAGCGGCGAGAATATCGAGGTGCGTGATACATCATTTAGGAATATTTTTCATGTAATTCGAGATCATGAGATAGGGCATTTACTCGGTTCTCGGTTAGCGCTCTATATCGCATCTGCGATGAATGCAAAAAACTACTGAACGGATTTTGATGCGACTTTTTTTTTGTTTGAAAGATCTTCTTCTTCGTTCGTTCGTTGAAAGAAAGGCTATACTTAAAATCTTACGTATGTTTGATCCCAATCTTCAGTAGAACAGGAAATATAACCAAAAGATGCGATAACTGACATTCCTGCGGGCGGAGTTGCGGGTATACGCTAGTTGAATAATCTAAAACTTGGTATTGCGGGGTATAGGCTAGTTGAATAATATAAAACTTGGTTTTGTAAACAGGTGGGCGGACACAACGCCCGCGCGTACGCCGAGGCGAGCGCGCGCTGGATGGTGCGTGAGGGCGTGCGGCGGCAGACCAACGCGTTCCGGCGCGGCTTCGGCGCAGTGTTCCCGCCGCGCCGCCTGCGCGCCTTCTCCGCCGCAGAGCTGCGCCTGCTACTGTGCGGCGAGCGCGGGCCCGTCTGGACTCGCGACCACCTGCTGCAGTACACCGAGCCCAAGCTCGGCTACACCCGCGACAGGTACACACTCTATATTATTGTATTACTACACGTGCGCTATAAGTTGAGACCTGACCGCTATGACGTGTCATGGTGGTCAGGTCTCAACTTCACGGGTTCATGCCTTGTCACTTTGGGCATTAATCGGACATCAATTCAATCCACACGATTAATGCGTGCGTTTTGAGCATAAATAATAAATACCCGAAGTGTCAGGACATAAATCCATTACTGGTCTTGACTATGCACTTTTGTCTGGTGGTAATGTGGAACGCAACGGCTGAGGCGCGCCAATCTATCAATCATAAATTATATCTTACACCAATCACAGGCTCAAAGGGTTCGCGTCATTGGTTGATCAGTCCTTCTATTGGCTTTTGGTTGGGATGTATAGTGCGCATGCGCGAACTTTTTGATGTTCGCCGGAAATTTATCTACTATATAAAAATAAGTCAGGTTTTCCTTCTTGACGATATAACTCCAGAACGCATGAACCGATTTCCACGGTTTTGCATTCGTTGGAAAGGTCTCGGGCTCCGTGAGGTTTATAGCAAAGAAAATTCAGGAAAAATTTTCGACGTCCACGCGGGCGGAGCCCGCGGTTCCGCCCGCGTGGACGTCTACTATATAGTAATAATACGGGACAGCTAGTACTATATAATAATAATAATTTACTACTGATTTTTACAATTTAAATTTACCATTTTACTTGTAGTTATTTTACAATACGTAATATTGACGTGTTTTTTTCAGCCCTGGATTCCTTCGACTAGTAGATGTGCTAGTGGAGATGTCTCTTCGAGAACGAAAGGCATTCCTACAGTTTGCGACTGGATGCAGCAGCCTGCCGCCCGGCGGCCTCGCGAATCTGCACCCCAGGCTCACTGTTGTGCGAAAGGTATATTCATTCACAATTATTTATATCATGAACCGTAAAATTAAGAAAACAGCTATGTAACTTAAAATTAATTAGTCCTGTGCATTTTTGGTACACTTTACTCTGTTTTATTTTATTTTTACTATTTTTCTCTATAAATAACTCAAAGCCTTGCTGGTAGAAAACTCATATTGAGTTAAACTCGCCTTTGTACATCATTTTTGTATATATCTAAACTTTAGTGATATATTGTTTGGTGTACAATAAAGAAAAAAATGTAGTAATACTGCTGTTGATGTTTTTATGAATGATACCCTAAATGGCTACCATTTTGGTCACGGTTTAATACTACTAATGGTCTTATAATTTTAAATAATCAATCGTTGTGATATTTTGTAGGTTGACGCCGGCGATGGATCATATCCATCAGTAAACACGTGTGTTCACTACTTGAAGTTGCCAGAGTATTCGTGCAAAGAAGTTCTGCGAGAGAGGTTGCTCGCGGCGACGAACGAGCGAGGTTTCCATCTCAACTAATTTCACCAATTGCCGTTGTCCGCATGATAGTTAGTGCCTAGACGCATAGAATTATGTTGAAAACTTTAAACTATTGTTAGTTATGCACTTACCTCTAACAATATGTGGATTTAGTGTAAAAATAGTTATTGTCTTTGTGATAAGCAATATTAAATATCAGTAGCCTTTATTCCAGACAACCAAATGATAAATGATTCGAACTATATAGAGCTCTTCAAACATATAAGAAGTTAGTTATTGTTAACATAGATAGTATTATAATATTATGCGCCAGCTTACAATTCTAAACTGATCTCTTGAACCATATTTTTTCAAGATATTGAACTAATATGTAACCTGTGACATTGGTGCCCATTTTGTTGTCACAAATTTCTAAACTTGATTAAAAATCACAAAAAAAATTAAAATGACGCAAACATCAAAATATATATATATTTCTTTTACATTCTTTTTCTTTCTTTCTTTCATTCAAGTTCTGTATATTTTGAGTCGGTACTTTCCACAATCTCTAAACGTATACTCAACACAAAATAAAAGGCCCGTTTTGACGTTTGTTCTCGTGGCGTAACTAGTTTTGTACCTATACGATTCGGTATTCGATACTAAGGATGAATCGAATCCAGTTTGCATGGGGATTTAATCGATTTGAATATGTATGTAAACTGCATTGGATTAAAGTTCTGATTAGAAAAAATCGCTTAACCTTTGATTTTCTAAGTATTTTAAAACAATACAATTTTATTAAAGGTCAATGTACTTATATTTAATATTTTTTTACAATAACATTCACTCAATCACAAAAGCAACAAGAATAATTAAATCAGTCTTCAGAATCTAAACACAAGTATTAAAATAAATAAAAATAAAAGTGCGCGTCGGGCTTGAAAAAAAATATCTCACTCGATATTTTCTTTCTTTAACTGATTATTAATAGTCTGTGGACTACATGAAAAAATCGTTATGCACAGCACTTAGCCGAGTGGGCGGTACCTGTCAATGAAATATGTAATTATCTTTAGAACATTTCAATTGATAAAAAATTAAGAACTTCATGGGCACGAACTGTCAAAGTGGGCCTTTTATTTTGTGACAACTATAATAAAAGAAAATATATATAACATTTTACTTTACTGATGTGTATCAGAATTGGCACCATTGTCTTGTACTAAAATATTTATACATAATATAATCATCATGATATTATGTACAGTATGTACATGTTCACATATAAATATTTTATCATATTATTAGTTACTGCTCTCAATTTCTGAAAAAATGTGTCGTAAGTGGTAATTTTGTTGACAATTATAATATATTTTAACATTGTGAAAACAATTTGCAATCTGTTTATAACACTATAAAGAATAGCGTTTTGTGAAAATAAGAGGCTGCTTATTGTATCATATTAATTTAGCATTGGAAATTAATGGCATCATGAAGTATGCATAGAAATAAATCACAAATTTAAATGTTGACCTTAAAATATACATTATAATCAGCAGTACTATTCGCAAATGTATTTTTGGATATAGATATAATTAGAAATAAGTGATTTTTACTCGAAATTTACTTCACTTTAATAACTTTTCACTACACCAAAAGTGTAAAGTAGATTTGTTTTAAATATATTAGCGTGTGTTTGAGATATGTATTAATAAAAGACTAGGCAGGTAGGGTCATCAAAATAACGTTAGAAAAATTATTGCGCAGTGATTATATTTAATTTTTATTTCCTGAAATTGCAAATTTATGTTAGTATAATCGATATTTACGATAATCTGTCAGCAACAATGGTTTCAAAAATAATCTCAGATCTATTTCTGAGTATGTGCTTCCACTTATAAATCGCTGGTATTGATCTCTTGGCTTGAAAAAAAAAACTTTCTAGAACATTATTTTTTTTACAAACGGAATATTTTATCTACATACATAACAAACAGTAAATTCAACGTTTTTCAGTTAATATTTTACACATTTGTATGTAACGGCAAAACTATGTGAAATGATGTGCGACACAGGGGAACAACGCTGAGTGATGCCGCTGCATTCAATGGTGTACGTGATACCATAATTAGGACTGAAACGATAAAATAATCTAACTTTAAGGTGTGAAACACTAATTGTGGGTTTCTACGAAAGATATTTAGATATGTTCCTTTAGTTAAATAATTTGGTCAACTGAAAGTTGATATATATTGTGATTTATCATTATAAAAGTAATTTACGAATTAAAATATATTTAGTTTAAATTTAATAGGTATTTAGATTAAAATTTTAACCATATGGCATGATGTAGTGCTCATTTAATTGTTGTTGAGGATTGTATCAATAAATTAAGCAAAAATCATCAGATCTTGTTTTATTTGTTTGAAGTCGGTCCTTGATCATGTAAATTACATAAAAACTGCAGTATCCGTGTCGTAAGTAGTAAAGAAAACTGAGAAAAACAAGTGTAAGTATAACATAAACTTCAGTATAAAAGTATTGAATATTATACAGTACAATTGAGAAATATTTATTTTTTGATTGAAGATCAAACATTACCATGACATCTTAAACTTATAAACAGTAACAGTATCCAACTCATTCAAACTACCTTCCTGTCGCCCCGCTGCCCCCCGCGCCCCTTACCTGCTCCCCTTTGTGCCCTCTGCAAGTCAGAGGTAGGTACACGTGACCCCGGAATCAAAACTGCGGGCTCTGGATGCGATTAAAGAACGAAGACAGGCACTTACCACAGCCTGCAAATCTTGTCTCTTGGTGCTTTTGTAAATTATGATTCTTTTTATTGCATATTTCGTTTATTTATATACACACGGGGGTGATATGGCCAGGCATTTTGTACCTACCCATGTTGGCGGGTGGTTACCGCAAAACGCTTCTGCTGTCTGCTTCATCGAAGGCGATTTTCCTGCTTCTAGCTGCTATGTCACGGGCATATTTATCACAGCGTATTCATCTCTGTGACACCTATATAGCTTAACTATTAATTGTGTCGCTCTGGCAACGGCCACGCTTCACGGCCGAAAGGACGGGCCTAGTGATGGTTGATCTTCAATCTAATTTTGCCACCTTACGCCACTTGGCCCAGGCCGTAGTGATGTTCCCTTAGGCGTAATTCCGTACACTAGACCATTTGAATCTATGTCTATAGTTAAACGGCAAGTAGGTACCTACTCGAAGAAGCCGTTCTCAAGTGTCTCCTATCTCACCTGCCGATAAGTGATGTAGTTGTGTACGACGATGATATACCTACTTTCACATCTTCATATGTTGCATTAAACGACTACCAGGGTTGTGTGTGAAATTTTTACACGACTGCCCACTTCTAGTGCTCTTTCACGGGTGGTCGTATGAAAATTAATGTTTTTTGTAGGTATCATGTCTCTTTTGTGCACTCCTATGTGATGCGTGCATTTCTCTGGCGAACTAAGTATTAGCCAAAAATAGATTCTGTAGATAACGCTACTATAAAATTATACAGAAGTGGGTATTTTCAATCATCAAGAAGTCTTAAATAGGGAGAGTACCTAGTACCTACCTGCTTAGGTAGGTACTTATATTGTTTTCTTAGTAAAAGAGTTTAACATGATATAATTGGTGTTTACGCAAATATTATGTAGGTACCTACGCCAGGGTGCGGGCAGGAACCCTCACGCGGTGCACCGGACAACGGAGATGGCAGCGGCGCCTCTCACTCGCAGGGGAGTCGCTGTTGCTTGTAGTAAATGCCGGCCAAGGCGGGGGGCTTCTCAGAGGCTCTTCACGTATCCCTCTGACTAGGAGAGGGCACAGTGGGGAGCAGGTTGGTTCCTCGAGGAAGGTGACAGGACGGCCGCCTATCACCCTACACCCAACGGCGAGGCGGTGTGATGCTCGCCCCACCCCCTTTCTGGGGGTCTAGGCCTCGAGGGGGCATCTAAACACCGTAGCCCGGAGTAAGTTGAGGTGCGATGTGACGGATGTGCCTTTTGGGAAATCTTACACCACGGTAATTATTGTGAACTGAGACGGTGTGCGGTTTTAGTCGGTTCGAATCCGACGTAACCACCCCGATGGCCTACTCGCCTACGGTCTATAAAAGGATAGAACTACCTACTCGCTTTTAATTTTTCTGTTCATGTTTTTCCAACCAATAAGAAAAGCATATGAATTGCTTCAGAATTTCATTAAATCAAGTAGGTTGGTAAATATTACTCGTAGGTATCTACTATTTTTGTAATCTTTAAACAAGTCTATGTAAGTAATTAAAAATAAACAAAACATACGTAGGTTATAATAGATCTACGATCATCGGATAAATTGGAGATAGGTACTTTTGACGGTGACTGTAGAATTGGAGGGAATTGTACCTAAAATTAGTCTTCTGATTCTGATGAAAGGCGATATACATAACTATAACTAGTTATGTATATCGTCTTTGATTCTGATCAATTATCAGTAGATACTTCAAAAATCAAATTAGAACAATTACTTATCTTTCAAAATTTCGCCTGGCATCATGAACCACTATATATGTAAAATTCTTGGTAGGTTAATTCAAACATTCATGTTGAGACACCTACCTTCTGGTGACACTGCGCAACGCTCCCGTTCTACGCCTTCGCTACATAGTTGCAACCTTGGTGCTTTACACAATTTTCATACAATAACAACAAATCGGGCTACCACTGTTACCAGTATAAAACCTTAACAATTGCAACTGCAACCATCAGTCAACTGTTTCGATCACATCGGTACACTGGAGTTCAATCATGAGGAGCTTACTAGTGTGTTGCATCGCGTTTGCGGCGCTAGCGTACGTTAGCTGCAGAAACACACGTGAAAAACGCGATGCTGATCTTGAGGTAGCAGCCAGCGGCGGCCATGGGGGCGGCCATGGTGGCGGTGGTGGCGGCGGCGGCGGTGGGAAGTGGGACAAGGGTGGAGGCCATGAACATCACGCGGATCACCACCATGACCACGGTGAGAAGGGCCACAAAGGATACAAAGGACATCACCACCATGAACACGGCAAAAAGGGCCACCACCATCACGAAGGTCATAAGGGACACCATGATGAACATGGTGGTCATAAGAAGCATCATCACCACGACGATGGACATCATCATGAACATCATCATGGAGAAAAAGGTCATAAGGGTCATGGTCACCATGAGGAAGGGCATTACCATAAGGGACACTCTACTAAGGGACATCATGGTGTTCACAAACACGACGAGTTTAAAAAGGAAAAGCACTTCCATGACCATCATCATGACGGCGGACACCACGAGCATCATGGAGGACATCACGAAGAACATGGACATAAGAAAGGAGGCGGCTTCCACAAGGGTCACAAGCATGGTGGACATCATCACCATGATCATGGCAAGAAGGGACACCATGAGAAGGGAGGACATCACCATGACCATAAAGGACATCATGAGGAAGGTGGCCATCATGAACATCATCATCATCATCATGATCATGGAAAGAAAGGCGGTCACGAAGACCATAAGCACTGGGGCCACAAGAAAGGACACTAAATGTTCATTCCAGGCCGTTCCCAATCGATGTGAAATAATTAAGCCTCTGTTTAGGATTATCTAATTAAGCTTTCGTAATGTTAAGATTTGTTGACTGTGATTTGTTGTTGTTTTTATTAAACATTTTATAATTAATTTTCTTTTTATCTATATACTGCAGTGTTTGCGGACAAATCTAATTGCAATATTGGCATATACAATTGAAGTCGACTTTGTCTTTTTGCTGTAAAAAAATGCATTATGTTTGCAATTTGACAAAAACAAACTTATCAATTTCACAGCACGTTTCGACAATAAAGTTACATAAAATAGTTGGCGTTGGTCCGTTGGCAACGGCTCCCGACGAGATAAGTAACTCTAGTTGAGAAACTAGAGCGGTGCCCGAGATTGGCCTACATTTTACTGGGCAGTGAATTAGTCGTGGTTGCAACCAATCTTTTCCTATAGAAGAAAACACTTGCAGCAGCTGAAATTGATAAGATTTCTCAACAGCCTGTCAACCCAGTATGTTCAAGGAGAGAAGTAGATAAAACGATTTGAGCTGTGCTAGAGACGTATTAGTTCATTTCATATCTGGAGTTTTCATGCCAATTTTCTTTTGATATACCTACAGTATTTAGCCGATCATTTTTGGATCAAACGTCGGGCTATTTTTCAACGTTTCATGGTTTATTGCACACGTAAAGTGGGCATGGAGCTCTATTTGTGTTACAAATTCTGTTTGAACGAAAAACGAGCAAAGACACATAACGCAATGTTTTTGTTGCAAGCTTGACAGGTCAAGGTCCATCGATTTTCTATTAAAATAAGTAGATAATTCGATTTATTACGTCTTTCAAGCCTTTATTATGAGTAATTATATTGAGGTTTGTAGTCCGAGGTGTAATTTAAAAGGTTAATTGTGTTATAATTTTATAATAACTGATTGCATTATTATTGTTAGATTTTATACATTTTGGGGGTGCCTAGGTCAGTTAGGTAGTCTTTATTATATCTACCTATTTACTTACAGAAAAAGATAATCGCAAAGATATTTTGATGCACAAATGGCAGTCTTATCACTGATAGTTATTCTTTACCAGATATCCTAAATGGCGTTGTGATTGTCTATTTGCTTCTGTGGACGGTAACGATAACAATATCACCTTAGGTACCTATGTACCTACTCTGATCTCTGCAGTGTCAATCGGTGGGTACTAAGGCTTAGTACCCACCGATTGATAGTACCCACCGATTGACACTATTAAGAATAATATAAGAATGGCCCAAGCCAACCTCACCTGCAAGCTTGCACATACCTGGTTGTAATTACACATACCTACACCATAGGATAAACAATAAATAAATCAAACATTAATAAAAAACCATAGAAACAAGCGGACATAGAACCTCCTCATTTTAAGTCAACTAAAAACAATAACAACCTGCCTCTGAGGCGTAGCGGTAGCGCATTCGACTGCTAAGGCAGAGGATGAAGATTTGATTCCTGCTCAGTACAATAATATAAGCATGTTTAGATATTGTATTTTATACCTATCCATAACACAAGCTAGTTAAGCTAACACTATGCTTAGGTACTTTGGGTCTAGGTAGCTCTGTGTAGAATGTCGTAGGATACTCTTATAATCTAGCTACCCTGATCTGAGCCGGCGGTGCTGCATATACCTACATGTTTTTACCTACTGGCATTTTTTATTGTGGGCATCTGCACAAGGTCTATGACCTAAGCACCACACACAAAATATTTACTAGGATTTTTTATTTTTCAGAAAAAATCATAGTTGTATAAGCGAATAATAAAAGCCTAAGTAGTTTATGCATGACACCGAATTCCAAAGGCCAATACCTACAGTAAACAAAATTAGTGTTCTTATTTCGTTTTTCAGTCGAATCTATCGAGGGTTATGTACTCATGTGATGACATCAATTTATCAACTTAAATATTTACAAGTTAGTCACAGTCACAGCGGAGGTAGAGTACAAAGTATGTTAAGAGCTGCAGGAACGCAAATGTAAGGTTTCTCATTTCATACCTATCCCGAATATACACGTACACTGCACTGTGTATGTAAATATAAATATTCCGCTAGTTCTATTTATGAAATTATAGTATATTCATTTCTATATTATAAAAAATCTAAAAACTTTTATGATAATCATTTTCCACTTTGCGTGATATTGTACGTCACCGGTTGTTAGTGACAAGAAATGCAGTTAGCACTTGGCACTTTGCCATTATGAGTACGGGCCAAGCGGATGAGTTTTGTTTCAGCTGTCTTTTAGTTCACAGATTAGTAGTAGTGCAAACTGATGTTATTTTTGCAATATTATTTTTAAGTGTATACCTAAGTAGGTAAAATGCGAAAGTGTGACATATATTATTTTACTCTAACACTCCAGAACTATCTTGATGGAATTCAGTACAGAAATAGATTAGTAGTCTTCTTTATACCACTTAGGTGGCAGATCAGCATACGGCCCACCTGATGGGAAGCTATGGACGTCACCGTGAGCTATGGACGTGTGCAACACCAGGGGCGTCACACTCGCGCTGCCGCCACGCTCTGGACTGGAATAGGTCGCGGGAGAGGGGACAATATTCTGCGCAGGCAGGGCTGGACAACAGCTAGTTTTATATACTTTGTGACTATGTATGATAGAATACTCAGCCTTTTAAGCAACAAGTGGTTGAATCAGGCTGGCGGTCTACCACCGTATCGATTATAATACATAACTAATGTATCACACGGTTAAAAACTGAAAAGCACTAAGCCTTTTAGTAAATGTATGTGTTTCATCTCATTTCATGCATACTTTTTCATTTCATAAGTGCCCGGTTAATGACAATAGGCTCGCCACCTATTACAAATTGGGACCTAAACATAAACTGGCGAAATGTGGGTGCTAGCACCTCTGCCTACCCCTTTTTTTTTTTTTTTTATCGTGTGGAATTCCCCATGGATACCACCCCCGTCGGCCATCGGGGGTGGTTATGTCGGGATCGAACCGACTAAAACCGCACGCCGTCTCGGGCCTTAGTAACCGGGGTGTAAGGTTACCCAATGGGCATATCCCTCGCACCCCAGCTGACCCCGGGCCATCTACGGTTTTAAGATGGCCCCCTCGACCCCCCGAAAGGGGGGGTGGGGCGAGCATCGCGCCACTTCGCTGACGGTGGGGTGTAGGGTGACAGGAGGCCGTCCTGTCACCCAACCGTCGGCGCGCAGACAATCAGCTCGCCCCCCGCTCGCTCCCCACTGTGCCATCTGCTAGTCAGAGGGACACGTGGAGAGCCTCGGAGCAGCCCTCTAGAGGGCCACTCCCACCCCGGCCGGATTGGCCGCAGGCAGCAGCGTCTCCCGTGGCGACCTTTGGGGACATAGGCGTGAGTTTATGTTATGTTATGTTCATTATGAATTTTATTTATTCTAGTTTACCTACTTTTAAATAATAAATTACTAATAACGTACTGTATCGAGTTTCTAGTTTTAAATGAATTTAATAAATATCAATTTGATATACGCACAAAGGTGACGCTGTTTGTTATTAAAAATTTTAATAGGGTTGTTTTGGCCATAATTGTGTTTTCTGAGGAGCGCTTGCGCCAACTCTCGACACCGAGACTATCGCGCGACGCGTCGATTAGCACAGCTTACACAATTACTTATATAAAACTGCTGCACCATCATTGATGTTGTCAATAATAGAAGTAAAGTAGACTGCAACAGAACCGCGTATTATTGTGTCCCGCAATATGAGAGGGGTGATCGTTTTAGGTTTTTTGACCCTGTTAGCAATCGCACAAACGCGCCGTTTGTCTGCAAGGAAAGTAGAACATTCCAAACAAGAGATCGCGGACAAGGATCAGGAACCTGCCGCGTCAGGGCACAAAAGTGAAGCTCCCCAGAGTCATGAATACAAAAAAGGGGGCGGGAAGGATCACCATGCAGAGCATCATCATGATCACGATGAGAAAGGCGTAAAGGGATACAAGGGACACCATCATCATGAAAAGGGTGCCAAAGGTCACCACGACAAGGAACAGCATAAGGGCGAATACGATGACCACAGCGGAAATAAAAAACAGCACCATCATGAAGATGGTCATTATGATGAACACCATGAAGGTGAAAAAGGCGAAAAAGGTCATAAATACGCCGAAAAAGGTCATTACAACAAGGGCCATTCAACGAAAGGACATCACGAAATCCATAAACTGGATGAATTCAAAAAGGATAAAACTTTCTTTGACGAAGATGGAGATTCTGGTCATGAAGAAAAACATGGAGGGTTCCATGAAGAGCACGGCCATAAGAAAGGCGGTCACTACGCTAAAGGTCACCATCACGGAGGTCATCATGAGCATGAGCATGGTGAGAAAGGATTTCACGAAAAAGGCGGCCATCATCACGAACACAAGGGACACAAGGAGGCCGGTGGACATGACTCTCATCACCAGCATCATCATGATCACGGCAAGAAAGGTGACCACGCTCATCACAAGAAGTACGGATACAAGAAAGGCCACTGAGGAACCTTGCATATTATTAATGAGACTTGCTAGTGACTTATTTATTTATTTGGCAATTGTATATACTTTCATTGAATGTTGCAGCAGCGGTCGAGGTGGCTGAAAAGATAGAATAATTGAACTATTAAATTATTTTTTTACTTTAAGACTAAAGTCATTAAATAAAAATATGTGAAGCACTGTAATTCTTATTTGCTTTGAGTACCTACCTGTCTTTCATTAAAGTATTATATTAGTTTTTTTATTAGGTACTCAGGCTTTTCATTATAGTAAAAACTTTTATTTGGTACATGCCAGTTATTACGAGTTTCTTTTTAGTTCGTATTACAATCAACATAATGAATGCATAATACCCGAGGGGCTACTATGGAATGCATATATCTGAAACTTCGGTTCTGCATATTACATTTTATTATAGTATCCTGCATAATTAGTAGGTACTTACTGGCAGTGAAATGAGGTAATGATTTACTGTCATGAATTTGTTATGAAGAGATCGTCTATGTTGTTCAATTTTAAATCAGTAATCGAATGATAACTGTCCATCTGGCGCGACACACGCCTCCCAATAAGTTATTAGGTAATGCAAGTTCAGTTTGTGTATCACTCAGAGTCAATCATTCCAACAATAAGTCTGATCTAATTTAGATATTTGTCATTATCAAATATAATTAAGTTCGTTAATTTTAGTTGTTTCATTAAATATGTTAGGCGCAGCCAGTGGAGTTGATTTGGGACTTCATCCTCCCACGTAATTAAAAAAATGGCCTTACTGTTACTTTTCAGCTGAATATTAGTTATTTCATGCATTTTTTTTTGTTTTGTTGTTGCGAAATAGTTTTACATTAAGATTATTAGTTTAGCTACTGAGCCACTTGACGACCTTTTTGGCGTAGCAGTTTTAGAGCGTTAGACCACAGGGTAGTAGTTAGACTATTTACTCGTAGGTATGTCAGAGATCGCGGGTTTGTTTCCCTCGCTGTACAAATATGTTACGTATGAATATGTATATTCTTATATCTTATATCTATCTCTCTATGTATAACATGTATATTTGTAAACAGAAGTATGTAAGTATACTACTGGCTAGTTAAGCTACTTTTACTTTGGTTCTAGACAGTGTTGTGTAGAATGTCCCAGGATATTATTAATTATTCATTTACCTATACTTAAACAAACTTTACAATGAAAATGAACTCTTCAGTTCAGTTTCGACTTCACTTAATCATTTATTTTAGAAAAGTTTTCCTCTTCATTATTTCGTAATGTAACGCACTAGCCTAGCTAGCCTACTTATACTCTAACATATAAATATATTTAACTATATACTCTATAGATAGCATACATCACTCGCGTACATCTCATCCACCCATCAACATTCGTTCACACATCATCATACACCTCATATACATTCATACCTTACGCATACATCCTCTCATACTTACATTCCTACCTACACTGCAACGGTTCGTGTGTTAGCTTCCCCTCTAGAACGCACAAGTACCCTGCCTATAACCTCTCTTCATCTACCTATGAATAAATTACAACTAATCGTCTACCGTTAAACTACTAGTTTGGCCATGTGATCGTTTAGCGGTATACAGAACCCAATTATGATCCGAAGTCTCCCTGACTCTATAAGATCTCTGGAATAGTTGGTTCCTACCCTCAACTACTTAAATCTGACGCCTAGCAACAAGCTATTAATCTAGTTAACCTATCTATATTCCTACTACCTTACATTTCACATTCCGCAAACCTCTACAAACCTACTCTACTGTTCATTTTTATAACCTATGACCTTCCGTATTAACAGTCGATCTCGTCAAAGTTACCCACACAATATCTCTCACTACCCAAACTATGTTTAAGACGAGCGTCCTTAGAAATAAATACTTAGTTTTAATATTAGTTATTATAAAATATCAGTTGCTAAACATTCTTATAAGATATTTGATTAAGTTATTTGTTTCCCCTTTTGCGTGTATCATTATATACGCCTACCTACTCTTTTATATTGCTTTGATTCCCCTTTTGGCGTATAGTTGTATGAGTATACTTTACAATATTTGTGTTCCCCTTTTGGCGTACAATTATATAAGTTTACTTTAGACATTATTTGTTCCTCCTTTTGGGCGAATAATTAGGTAGGTATATAAGGTTTACTCTTTACAATATTGGTGTTCCCCCTTTTGGCGAAGGCTCCAACTCACGCCTATCGCGATGAGATACAACACATGATGGAAATATCTCCCTCCTGTCTTTAGCGAATTACATTCTAGTTATACAACTAGATATGCAAGGGTCGCACAGAACCGAGACAGCCGGAAATCCCATCCCAGTGTTCACATAATCTTTATGTTTAGAACACATAGTGTTACAATTGTAGGTATTATTAATCTCACTTTCTAACTAGATACGATAGACTCGTGTAAGGGTACACTGAATATTTAGTTCTACATGAAACTAAGTCCAATGACCAATCCATCAAACGGATAGTATTTGTGTAGGTATTTTGCCTTAAGTAAGGACTTTAGATCGCTCCAATACTTGACACGTATGAGGCAGAATTCTACAGTATCCCTGGTTTAGAAGATATCTGTACAGGTGGGTAACCTGAAGCCAATAGATTTCGATGCAGTTCTCAGATTTGAGAGGTCTCAGCTAAACGTGAGGGTTGATCTAGATCTAGTTGACCCATTCTAACTATTACGATACAAGTAATGCAGAATAGCAAGTTTGATTAATGATTGATTCAAACGTCCAATCGATCGGTCACCAGATAATAGGTACTTAAGTCTTTCGGAACAAACTCAATACAATTACAAACTTAATGTAAGTAATGTTAGGTATATCAAATAATATTGATTTAGTTAAACAAGGTAAGCCCTTACAGATTCTGTCGCAAATAACTAACTCTTAATGAGTAGCCAATGGTATTTATAGACATTAACTACGTCCAACAAACAATATTTCATGACAACACATCATACTAGTAATTGAAACGTAATAAAACATTAACCTTCAGTACCGTGAACATACCTCCCAGCACTAGAAGTCACCTCTAACACTCTCACTGCCTAGTCTTGATAAAGACTTAGGTATAGTAACCAACAGTCCGCACCATTTATACCTCCACTGACACAACTAGATAAGTTTATTATTGAACACTTGTTTATTAGAAACACAATGATTATAGTTTTCACTAACGAATAACCTCCCTAATGATTTAAGAATGAGTACCTAACCTACCTTCAATAAAGATTATTATGTAAAGCAAGTTGGGAGAACGCCTCCATATTTGAATTAAACGTGTGGTGTGTGATGTACCCTGACTACGCTGTAAAAATGCAAGCTGGTCAGGCTTGGCTTGAACCTAGTAACGACCGTGTGCTTGCCCATATCCACCAGCTGACGCTGAGGTTGTGAATATGAACCAACTAACTACTATTTTAGTGTATATATACATAGATACATAGAAGGCCAGACTGAACGTCTGAAGGTAAGGGCACTCCCTTCAGATACATCCATCTGGAGAGCTCTCCGACCCTGTAAACAGGAAAAGTCGAAGTCCGACCCGCTCTAGAGGGATCTCGGAACCCTAGCTATAAAAGATGGATATGGCTTGTGTTGCCACCGTTAGGTTTCCGCCACAACCCAATACCATGACTGGGGTTTTCCTATTTGGTCATCCCTAGTCTATTTCGGCAGCCGCAGCCCCTATTTCTAACCTACAACTATTCCCCACCTACTCTCGGCAAAAGACAGATTTTTATTGATCGCAGAACTGCCAGGCTCAGCAGCCCTGCAAGAGTACAAATGCTACTACATTCACATTAGTCCTCCCGCAACTAAAGGTGTCTTGGTTACGATCAATCCCTACCCCACTTCCCTTGCGCGCCTCAACTCTTTGAAACCACAAAACAATTTATTAATGCAACCCTCTTTTAATCTAATAGCAATTACAACCCGCACAACTTTACAATATATTGGATGTACTCACATCCCGCGTGATAGAACATCCCACCCAAACTCGAACTTTTAAAAGAAATTACATGTAATCTACAACAAGTTTCGTATCTATTACCCCGTTAATATGACAGAATTAACCCATCGCAATACAAATTTAGAATTAACACTATAAATTACAACTCAACAGTACTTACAAAATGGCTGTCTAAACCTATCTTAGAGATATGTTCGACTTTCTTCAGCTGGAGCCCGATGCCGAATGAACGAGAATTTCCACCGTTTCAACTACGATCCTATTTACCCCTTATACACTCTGCTCTCCTCCTATTGGTCCCCCCAACGCATCTCAACCACTTCCACTTATTCGAATAATACCTTTATTTGATAACTTTTAATCCGTTGTTTCAATAAAGTGTAATCCAATAAAAAAATTACTCAATTAATTATTTATGACGTAACCTAGTCCTATATTTCCCTATTTCTTAATATTTAAGGAAATCACATTAATTCATGCTATTATGATTACACATTTTCGTCCAATTTACCAAGCCACGCCATTATCAACTTGATATTTCTTTTAGCTATACATATCTCATTCACGCAATATAGTTCTATTAAAAGAAGTGGAAATTTCCTATTTCATTATTTAACTAATATTACTGTTCAATTTCATTATATTTATACTCAATTATTATTATCTAATTAATAAATCGAGTCACTTCCTCTCGAGACAATTCATTTTTTTTACATTTCGAAGCTACGACAACTAACTTTTAATCAGTGATCAGAAACGCCTTTATTATAAATAGATTTTTAAGGTAACACAATATTAGTCTAAGGTAACATGCCTATATACGGTAATTATTACTCAATTAATAAATTACTTTAAACTTAGCCATCACCATCATGTGCTATAGTATCGCCATCTATGTATAACGGCTAGAACTTCCTAAAGAAACCCAATGCAGTCATATCGATTTATTATTTCACCGATAGATGGCGGTTGTACATATTTATATCGTACTACTTTCTATCAAAATAAATATCAAAATTTTCACGCAAATAAGTAACAGAAACTCTGGTCTGTTACATCCGACCCCCGAATCTTTATAAAGGTACTTTTATTTAATAAAATGGCCGGAATAAAGATTCTACTAAAATTCCGAACAATTTCATTTAAAACACTTGTGGAGGAGAAAACGCTGATTATGTATCTCCATTTCCCCATCACACAATAACCTGGTACAGTCAGAATCCAACCATCCACACATAATATGTGGTGTGTAAATTTTAACCACCTCAAATTTATAACTCTCCGATCACGGTACAATGCTAATTAACGACCTCGTAGCAGATCACTATTTCTTCAAACCAGGATATGAAAATCCAAAGTGAGGAAAACCCGTTTGTGAGACAAGTTCGTCCTAATGACTCAGAATAAATGTATGAAAGAGGAACCTACATTACGTTCTCTGGCATCCAAATATTACATCCTCCATATAGAAGCTCATCCCTTATATGGCCATCAGACATAGTGAATGCGACCAGTTCATCTCACACATAGCCGAAATCAAACAGCAATAGAACTTGAAATGGCGCATGTAGAGTGTGCCTCATTTTAACCTATGGTGTATAGTTGAAGTAATATGAAGGTACCTTAACGGCGACATGCTTCAACCTCGAGCATATACGAGTATGTCTCGAGTTTGACCTTTATCCTAACACCTTGCATGCCTTCATAGAACTAATTGTGGTGCATGTAGAATGGTTAGACTATGACCAGACCCCGCGATATTTAAAACAGTGCTGGTTGGAACGACCCCTCCAATCTGAGTTTAATATTACATCCTTTCACCACACAACCATCTCCAACCAACTATCCACTCTTACTTTAATATGACGAACGCTCTTACATAGCAAACTTTCATTGCCATTCAGTCGACCAACCAATCAGCACTTGATTCAACGAGCTTGGCTATTGTTTAACAAATAACATTACTACCCAATTTACATATGTCAATACGTCAAAACCCCTAGCATAACCTCCTCCAATTGACAGAAATAAACTACGTGGCTTTAAATATACACGTAACCCCTTTTTTCTCTTAATTCCTTTACTAACAAGACCGATCTACTCTGTCAGATGGTAGAACCCCCTGACGGAATGAAATTATTATATTTTTTTTTTTTTATTATTATTATTATAGGTATACTATTATTATTCTAACTATTTGCCATTCATGTTTTCATCGTAGATACAACTAAATCTTACTTTTAAACCTTACTAACTTAACCTTACACTACTAACCATACCTACTTTAAATAAATGTCATAATTATATAACCGATCAACAATACGGAACATGGTCCACGTATTTTTAAATTCTCCTATCAGTCTCAAGTAGTCTCAACCCTAGCCTAACTCATATAATATTTAGATAAACGTATGGTAATAACCCCCCCCTTGGATTTCCTAACCTAATCTAACATAATGCAACCGTTTCGATGTGAAACCTGTCAATATGTCTGGTGTATCTAGACAAGCTCTAGTTTTACGCTAGATCTATTTAGTTTACTAAATCACCAACTCTCATACTCAATCAATCAATATTTACGATCAACTTTAATTGACATTTACGCCTATATTACGCTTATGCCACTACACTTTTAGTTTACGCTAAATTTATTTAATTTACTAGATTACTAACTCTCTTATTCAGTCAATCAACATTTACCATCAAATTCGATTGATACTTACGCCTATATTACGCTAATGCCATTACACTTTTACACCCACGCAATTCCGCTTTTGAACAACCCAACTTATGCTTTCATTACGCTTATTTTACGCTAATGCTCTTATGTCTGTATAACTCCACTTTTGAATACAACACGATTTACGCTTATGTTATGCTTATTTTACGCTAATGCAAATTAACACGATTACGCTTATGCAAAAACAATTAGGCTCCTTTGCAATAAAATCCAGTTTTGAACCCAACTCAAGAATGTAATTTGTAGACAATTTGTTGAAACAAATTGTCTAATATTATATTTCAATATCTCTAATGTTATTATTGATTAGTCATGTAAATAACTAATGCACAACTTTATAATTCTATATCCTAACTATAACCATAGCCCTACTAAACTTAGTCTTGTTTGTTTTGTTTTTTTTTTTTTTTTTTTGTTTTCAATCCCTACGATTGTTCATGAACGCCTTCAAAATAGGGCATAGCAACACAAAGCTATATTTATTTTCTATTTTTTTTTTTTATTAAGTTCAGGTTAACATAAATATTATCCTACTTATTCTATGTCGAAATTAAAGTATTGTACAGTATAATTAGTAAATTCATTGTTTAAATCGAACACCCGAATTACCCCGTTACAACGGTATACGTCATAGGCGAATGACTTCCCATAAAGCTAATCCTAAATACCTTTCAATACTTTGTGTTATAGATATTTGAAAATACGCAATATTCCAAACTCTCACACATAAATACTCAACCCTATGTCTGAAATACACTCATAACAATAATTTATAGTGATGGTAACTCCGTTCCACCACCAAATGTTTGCTTAAGTACCTAGCATCTAGAACACTATTCGAACTGTTTCTCTTAATGCTAAATGTTATTACATATAATGCCATGGGTGAATTTTTGAATGGGAATGATAATGAATATCAAGTTATAATCTTCTGGTTATCAGTTATTTCATTTACATTGTATTGTTTAAATTGACATGGATGTATTTTAACTTGACATATCTTTTTATTTAGACTTGACATTTCTTTTTATATTTCACTTGACATAACCTATGATATGGCTTTTCCCTGTTTTCGTATAAGTACCTACGTTTTATGATAATTTGACATTTTTATTGATTAGCATGTACCTATTTCTTGTAGATTATATTTAAAAATTTCAACACAAATTATGTTTGTTCAGAAATAAATTGAATTGAATTGAATTGAATTGAAAGGTCAGTTACAATATTATGTAATATCAGACTTTCTATTTATACCTAACTCTCCCGTCTGCTCCGGTTCTAGCACAACCTAGATACGAACATTGACCTTCAGACCTATCAACTCTAACCTAGGCCGCTACATCTGTACCTTCCCTTATTATTATTGAATTGTTGACTTTTACGAGAGTGACTGCTTCCTTTTCTGTCTCTAGGATCTCTAGATTGCACTGACTCTACGAGAGCAACTGACTCCTTGCTTTACATTAATTTGAAACTAAACTTATTTTGGCTTTTACGTGAGCAACTTCTTCCTTACATTAATTTTGAACTAAATCTATTTTGACTTTTACGTGAGCAACTACTTCCTTACATTAATTTTGAACTAAATCTATTTTGACTTTTACGTGAGCAACTACTTCCTTACATTAATTTTGAAACTAAATCTATTTTGACTTTTACCTGAGCAACTACTTCACGTTCTAGTAATCCAACTAAGTCTCGACCTACAGATGCTATTATTCTCCGTGATCTGAATTCAACTAACCCTTTAAATAACTCCCCTATTTGATAAATATCTCATTCATCTTAGCAAACCTAACCCTAAAATTAAAGAATTAACTAATCTCATGCTACTCTAAGCTTCCGTCTAAAACATCCAACTCCAAAGATAACACAACTGACTTCCAATTCTCATCACTATTATGTACCTAGTGACTCCAAACATTCTCTAACGTCCATAGCTATCTGTTACTATTGCAACTTGCAAACAGTCAAGCCCTACGTATAATTTCGTACGTCATGATCATGCATACCTCACGCAGATCGAACACAATCTTTCATTTCCTATTTTTATATTATACAGTAATTAATTTTTAAATATATTAGTTTATTGTATAATCTATAGCCTCAAACATTTTGAAAGTCACTATGACCTTGTCATGACCTTAAAGGCAACTAGTAAAATTAAGTCTATCACATGCACAACGTTGCACCAACTGATCCAAACTCATAATAGCAAACATGCCCCAGTATCTTTTAAATAGAATTCCTTTCATCGTACTCAAATCTCCTTTCATTCAACTATACTTATAATGGTAAGATCTACCCAATTTGATAACTCTGGTTGTCAACTAAACCACTTCTATTATTAACCTATCTCCATATATAACTTTACGTTTTAACAATCCAAACATAACCCAACTTCTACATATATTTTAACAAACAGATAGGTCTGAACATGATTCAGATTCGAACTGAATTCAAACCGACTTCAAACTGAACTTAAACTAAACCCAATCTGAACTAGACTATAACTGAATCGACTCTGGATTGAGTTTCAACAGAACCTGAATAAATCTATCTTAATCCCTTTCGTACACAGTGTCTTAATATAACCCGAATTCCTCTCACCCGATGGTAAATCAATGGTGTCATATTTCTTCTATTCACATTTCCTATCTACGTCACTATTAACATTGCAACCCGAACCTTCAGTTATTACTGAACTAGCTTCCGCCCGCGGCTTCGCCCGCGTGGAGGTCGGTATCGCCACCAAGTCTATTTTAATAAAACATCTCTCCACGCCACTCACTCCTCTAGTCTCCACTCTCCACTCTACTCTTCACTCCACTGGTCTCCACTCGTCTAACCCAAACCTTCCTAATAAGAAGACCCCATCAAAAGCCGATAATCGCGATGGACATAAAAACTACTAAACATATTTTGATGAGGTTTCTTTTTATTAGAAAGGTCTTGCTTAGACTTAAAATTTACCTATGTTTGGTTGTAATTGGCTAAGTAGAACTGGAGATATAACCAAAAAATTATGACCTACCTTAAACCTTGACGCGCGGGCGGAGTCGCGGGTATCAGCTTATATAAAAAATAGCCTTTTTTCCGTGCGGAAATCCTTATGGATACCTACCCTGCGGCCAGCGGGGCAGGTTATGTCGGACTCTTACGGACTAAAACCGCACGCCGTCTAGGGTCTAGGGTGTAAGGGGGCCAACGCTCTGGCGCGGCTGTTGCCCAACATGAGGGGGCCGGATGACTTCCGCAGGAGGCTCTACGCGGGGATCGTGCGGTCAATGGCCGTTACGGCGGCGTGCCCGATCTGGGCGGAGGCCCTGAATAGCCGTAACAGGTGTATGTACATACATTGGGAGCGCAGCCGCGCGTTATGCCTATATTGGTGGCGAAAGGAGGCGCGGGAGCGGAGACTGGACCCGGAGCTTCGAGTAATCGAGGCCATCCACGCCCAGCTCCGCCAGGATACCTACCGTGGTGGAGTGGAAGGACCGACTTGGGTAAACGCGAGCCTATCGACTATAAAAAAAAACCAAACGCGGGGCACGCCATCATAGCGGCGGTAAGGCCCGTCATGGAGGCCTCACGGGGGCCTCTCGTACAGGCTGACGCAGGTGATCTCTGGTAAAGGGTGCTTCGGGGATCACTTGTGTCTGATTCGGAAGGAGCCGACGCCCGAGTGCCATCACTGCGATGCGGGTGACGACTCAGGGTTGCACACGCTGGTCAAGTGTCCGGCGTGGGAGGTGCCGAGACAGGCCCTCCTGGCAGCCCTCGGGGTGGCAGTCCTCACACTGCCGGTGTTGATCGCAGCGATGGTGCAAAAGGGGGCCTATTAGAGCATTTCCCTCGCACCCCGGCTTTGTATAAAAAGTAGCCTATATGTTGTCCTGTAAGTGATGGTAGCTGAATGGATAGGACGCGGCCTCTGCTCAGAGGTATCGAGTTCGAATCCGGCCGGATAGTACCAATGTGAATTTCAAATTGTGGAATTTATATGTGCTAATCACATGATTTACCATCTGCTGACGGTGAAGGAAAAACATCGTGAGGAAACCCACATGTCCTAGAAGAAATTCTAAGGACATGTTCGATCCACCAAACCCCATTAGGCCAGTGTGTGCGGATTAAGGTCTAAACCCTCTCAGCTCTGTCGTTATAGGAGAGGAGACCCGTGCCCAGCAGTGGGACATAAATGGGTTGATATTATTATGTTGTCCAGAAGTATGAACTATAATAAATCGTACCAAGTTTGATCAAAATCCCTCCAGTAGTTTTTTATCCATGCGTGCACAGATAGACAGACAGACAGAAAGACAAAAAAATACTGATTGCATTTTTATCATTGGTATTGATCACTAATCATCCCCGAATAGTTATTTTGTAAATATTTCAATGTACAGAATTTACTTCTCTACAGTTTTATTGACGTTACCTACAACTTAACGTTTGTGACGTTACCGACAAACTTATTATTTGCGGTTGGTGCAGTAATCGAGTCTACGGATCGAACCGCAAAATTAAGTTTGTTTTTTATTGTATAATTTATCGGTCAAGTTACTTATAGTGTGAAGCTAGCTTATAGCATGTTTAACATAATAACAACATTCAAATATGCGTGTTTAGATTACACGTTGTTACAGAATGCATTGAAGATATAAACGTTCACTGCTCGTTCCCCGTAGGTGAGAGCGTGATAATAAGTAGCCTATGTGTTGACCCGACTTCCTAATAATATTCTTGCCAAATTTGAAATAAATCCGTGCAGTACTTTTAGAGTTTATCCCGGACATACATACAGACAAACAGACAAACAGACAAACAGACAAACAGACAAACAGACAAAAATTCTAAAAACTATATTTTTGGCTTCGGTATCGATTGTAGATCACACCCCAAGTATTCTTTTAAAAAAATATTCCATGTACAGTTTTGACTTTCCTACCATTTTATTATATGTATAGATACACCAACAACACTCCGCCTGATGGTAAGTCGACGTAGTCATATATCTCAATATTCCTCTTTATTCCAACAATAATCTTGGAACTCGTAATCTATCACGCATAGATTAGAGTAAACTAATCCATTCATCCATAAAATCATATTAGACTTAGAAACAACCAAACTTACAGAACAATAAACCAACATTTAGATCACAACAAATAAATAGGTATCAACTTTCTTTCGTTGACAACAACATTTACGAAATAAATTCGCAACCACCATGCCAGCGTGTCTGAGGTGACGTCACTAAGGCGAGATAAGGACCTCATAAATACAAAGCAATATACGCTTTAATCCAATTGATTTAGGACCAAATTCTAGTATGCAAGATTGTTTCCTTTATTTTTTTATTTTATTTAGGAAATCAACCAATCATACCTATAGTTTTGAACACACTAACGCCTCACTACTGTTCGAAATTGAACCCTATTAGCACTTATCATTTAGTTTATGCCACTCACGTAGCAAACAAGCACGCACCCACCCGATGGTAAACAGTCACGGTTTAGTACGATACATAACCGTTTATATGTACCTACGGTCAGCGGCAGACGTAGTTAACTACTACCCGAACTATTAGGTAATCGGTGCTACTACCCAGGTGCTACTAAAGTTATGGGACTAATAAATCGAATTAAAATTGATTATTTTCTCCAACCCAACAAACATTCCCATACCTAAATATCATTCAAACATATTTTAATTTGAACAAACTAATTCCTGTGTTGTGTTTGTATTATCAAGAATGCAACATTGTACGGCACTGATGCAACCCAACAGACAGGCAAGTAGGTAACCCCTGTTGGCACCAGAAGTAGGTAAACGATACCCACTAGGACTTTTGAATCTACTAAACTAATTGAATATTTTTTTTTTTTTTTTTTTTTTTTAATTTTACCACCTTTAACCATCTTTTAAAGCGGTAACCATTACCTTAGTACACTCAAAATGAATGGACATTAATAGGTACGTAGGTATTAACATTATGTTAACACGGTTCCTGCAACGATAGCCTATAACTAATGGAGCAACCCTAAGAAACAAATTCTAAGTAGGTAGATCAAAATAATTTTAGTAATTAAAATAACCTTCTACTACTCGAACCTCAACTGAACTCTAAACCTTTTGTACTGTCAACCCCCCCCTTGATTTCAACCAAAACCCACCCTAGCGACCCCCATTATTTACTATTCTAACGACTAACCTCACGAAATTACATTCAACCCAACACATCCAGAGTAATCTTTACCTTCAAATACGGCAACAAATTGTACGGTATTCGACATACCGTACTCCTAACGCAAACTAACACAACCCCACACGAAGCCGTAGCAATCTAGGATCTCAGTCTTCCACCCTGAAACGAACCAAAATCTCCTATACGACCATAGTATTTAAACTACCCATCCTGGTCGCTTGGGCAGCAATATTGCACCGTAAAATCCTGGTCACGGCACCAAATTGTAACGCACTAGCCTAGCTAGCCTACTTATACTCTAACATATAAATATATTTAACTATATACTCTATAGATAGCATACATCACTCGCGTACATCTCATCCACCCATCAACATTCGTTCACACATCATCATACACCTCATATACATTCATACCTTACGCATACATCCTCTCATACTTACATTCCTACCTACACTGCAACGGTTCGTGTGTTAGCTTCCCCTCTAGAACGCACAAGTACCCTGCCTATAACCTCTCTTCATCTACCTATGAATAAATTACAACTAATCGTCTACCGTTAAACTACTAGTTTGGCCATGTGATCGTTTAGCGGTATACAGAACCCAATTATGATCCGAAGTCTCCCTGACTCTATAAGATCTCTGGAATAGTTGGTTCCTACCCTCAACTACTTAAATCTGACGCCTAGCAACAAGCTATTAATCTAGTTCAATCAATCAATTAGCCTGTCGACGTCCACTGCTGGACATAGGCCTCTCCCAATGTACGCCATACCACCCGATTTTCCGCCTTTCGCATCCAGTCCATCCCAGCTACCTTTTTCAGGTCATCGGTCCATCTGGCTGAGGGGCGTCCCACCTTCCGTTTGCCGACTCGTGGTCTCCACTCTAGGACTCGTTTGCTCCAACGGCCATCGGTCCTTCGACAGATGTGGCCAGCCCATTGCCATTTCAGCTTGCTTATTCGGCGAGCTATGTCGGTAACTTTGGTTCTTTGACGGATGACCTCGTTGCGAATTTTGTCCTTCAAAGAAACTCCAAGCATAGCTCGCTCCATGGCCCGCTGCGCGACTTTAAATTTGTGGACTAGCCCCACAGTCAGTGTCCACGTTTCGGCACCGTAGGTCATGACTGGTAGGACGCACTGGTCGAAGACCCTCGATTTCAGGCATTGCGGTAAGGGGGAGGAGAAAACCCGACGCAGTTTGCCAAATGCTGCCCAACCCAACTGAATCCTTCGGGCGACTTCTTTCTCGAAGTTGTTTCTACCAAGCTTGATGATCTGCCCAAGGTAGACATATTCCTGAACAACTTCGAGTGTCGACCCTTCGACGTCGATCGGTCCCGGCCTGATATGTTCGTTGAACATAATCTTGGTTTTGTCCAAGTTCATGCCGAGACCGACACGTCGAGAGGCTCCATTTAGGCTGTGCAGCATCTTGCCCAGCTGTTCCAGCGACTCCGCAACTATGACAATGTCGTCGGCGAACCGAAGGTGTGAAATGCGTTCGCCGTTTATGTTAATTCCCCGTCCAGTCCAATCCAGTGTCTTAAAGACGTCCTCCAGTGCGTTCGTGAATAGTTTAGGGGATATAACATCCCCCTGTCGTACTCCACGCTGTAGTGTAATGGGGTTCGTTTTCCGGTCTTGGAGCTGGACGGACATGGTGGCAGTGTCATACAGACATCTCATCACCTCGATATAACGCCAGTCGACGCGGCACCGTTGCAGAGCATCCAGAACTGCCCAGGTCTCGATGGAGTCGAAGGCTTTCTCGTAGTCCACAAAAGCCATACACAGCGGCTGATTGTACTCCTCGGTCTTTTGCACAATCTGCCGAACAGTATGGATGTGGTCCACGGTGCTGTAGCCTTTTCGAAACCCGGCTTGCTCTGGTGGCTGGAACTCATCGAGCTTACTCGCGAGGCGATTTGTGACGACTCTCGAGAACAACTTGTAGATATGACTCAGGAGTGAGATGGGTCTGTAGTTCTTCAGCAAAGCCTTGTCGCCTTTTTTGAAGAACAGCACCACCGCACTCCCGCTCCATGCCCTAGGTGTTAAGCCCTGCTGGATGACGGAATTAAAGAGACTCGCTAGCTCCTTCAGGATTGGGGTCCCGCCTGCTTTTAGGAGCTCCGTAGTTATTCCGTCATCGCCAGGGCATCTGTTGTTCTTTAGCTGCTCGAGAGCCGCCTCTACCTCACACAGCTCGACGTCGGGTATCTCCTCGGTGAAGTGGCGCGTGAGGGGGGCTCTGTGGTCATCATCGCTGTGTCTCGTCGGTTTTATCATCCGTGATGCATACAGCTGTCCGTAGAATTTCTCTACCTCTTGGAGAATCTCGAACTTTGAGGTAATAGTTCTGCCATCCGCAGTTTTAAGTTTCGTCAGATGGGACCTCCCCAACTGCTGAGCGAACACTTTCGACCCCCGATTTTGCTCGATTGCTGCCTCTATTTGGCGAGTATTGTAGCGTCGGAGGTCGCGTCGTATCAGCTTTTTAATAAGTTGGTTTAGGGATCTTTCATCTGACGAAGATGACTGAGTGGAGGGCTGATCTCGCCTCCTCCTCATAAGTTCGAGAGTCTCGGGTGAGAGTTTGGACTCTAGCCGTTTGCTTTTGCCGGGAAACAACTTCCGAGACACTTCTTGAAGCGTTTTGACCACTGTATCGGTTCTCTCATCAATGGTGCCAGTGGTTTCCAATATTGCGAAACGATTTTGAAGTTCCAATTGGAGCTGTTCAGACCCCAGGGCTGCTTGGAGCGCCGTAGGTCGGAGAGTCGACTTTATCATACGGAACCTTTCAGCTTTGAAGTTGATATTTAGAGAGCCTCGGACAAGTCTGTGATCACTGTTGGTTTTAAATTTGTGGATCACGGAGACATCTCTAAATATGTGCTTTAATCTAGTTAACCTATCTATATTCCTACTACCTTACATTTCACATTCCGCAAACCTCTACAAACCTACTCTACTGTTCATTTTTATAACCTATGACCTTCCGTATTAACAGTCGATCTCGTCAAAGTTACCCACACAATATCTCTCACTACCCAAACTATGTTTAAGACGAGCGTCCTTAGAAATAAATACTTAGTTTTAATATTAGTTATTATAAAATATCAGTTGCTAAACATTCTTATAAGATATTTGATTAAGTTATTTGTTTCCCCTTTTGCGTGTATCATTATATACGCCTACCTACTCTTTTATATTGCTTTGATTCCCCTTTTGGCGTATAGTTGTATGAGTATACTTTACAATATTTGTGTTCCCCTTTTGGCGTACAATTATATAAGTTTACTTTAGACATTATTTGTTCCTCCTTTTGGGCGAATAATTAGGTAGGTATATAAGGTTTACTCTTTACAATATTGGTGTTCCCCCTTTTGGCGAAGGCTCCAACTCACGCCTATCGCGATGAGATACAACACATGATGGAAATATCTCCCTCCTGTCTTTAGCGAATTACATTCTAGTTATACAACTAGATATGCAAGGGTCGCACAGAACCGAGACAGCCGGAAATCCCATCCCAGTGTTCACATAATCTTTATGTTTAGAACACATAGTGTTACAATTGTAGGTATTATTAATCTCACTTTCTAACTAGATACGATAGACTCGTGTAAGGGTACACTGAATATTTAGTTCTACATGAAACTAAGTCCAATGACCAATCCATCAAACGGATAGTATTTGTGTAGGTATTTTGCCTTAAGTAAGGACTTTAGATCGCTCCAATACTTGACACGTATGAGGCAGAATTCTACAGTATCCCTGGTTTAGAAGATATCTGTACAGGTGGGTAACCTGAAGCCAATAGATTTCGATGCAGTTCTCAGATTTGAGAGGTCTCAGCTAAACGTGAGGGTTGATCTAGATCTAGTTGACCCATTCTAACTATTACGATACAAGTAATGCAGAATAGCAAGTTTGATTAATGATTGATTCAAACGTCCAATCGATCGGTCACCAGATAATAGGTACTTAAGTCTTTCGGAACAAACTCAATACAATTACAAACTTAATGTAAGTAATGTTAGGTATATCAAATAATATTGATTTAGTTAAACAAGGTAAGCCCTTACAGATTCTGTCGCAAATAACTAACTCTTAATGAGTAGCCAATGGTATTTATAGACATTAACTACGTCCAACAAACAATATTTCATGACAACACATCATACTAGTAATTGAAACGTAATAAAACATTAACCTTCAGTACCGTGAACATACCTCCCAGCACTAGAAGTCACCTCTAACACTCTCACTGCCTAGTCTTGATAAAGACTTAGGTATAGTAACCAACAGTCCGCACCATTTATACCTCCACTGACACAACTAGATAAGTTTATTATTGAACACTTGTTTATTAGAAACACAATGATTATAGTTTTCACTAACGAATAACCTCCCTAATGATTTAAGAATGAGTACCTAACCTACCTTCAATAAAGATTATTATGTAAAGCAAGTTGGGAGAACGCCTCCATATTTGAATTAAACGTGTGGTGTGTGATGTACCCTGACTACGCTGTAAAAATGCAAGCTGGTCAGGCTTGGCTTGAACCTAGTAACGACCGTGTGCTTGCCCATATCCACCAGCTGACGCTGAGGTTGTGAATATGAACCAACTAACTACTATTTTAGTGTATATATACATAGATACATAGAAGGCCAGACTGAACGTCTGAAGGTAAGGGCACTCCCTTCAGATACATCCATCTGGAGAGCTCTCCGACCCTGTAAACAGGAAAAGTCGAAGTCCGACCCGCTCTAGAGGGATCTCGGAACCCTAGCTATAAAAGATGGATATGGCTTGTGTTGCCACCGTTAGGTTTCCGCCACAACCCAATACCATGACTGGGGTTTTCCTATTTGGTCATCCCTAGTCTATTTCGGCAGCCGCAGCCCCTATTTCTAACCTACAACTATTCCCCACCTACTCTCGGCAAAAGACAGATTTTTATTGATCGCAGAACTGCCAGGCTCAGCAGCCCTGCAAGAGTACAAATGCTACTACATTCACATTAGTCCTCCCGCAACTAAAGGTGTCTTGGTTACGATCAATCCCTACCCCACTTCCCTTGCGCGCCTCAACTCTTTGAAACCACAAAACAATTTATTAATGCAACCCTCTTTTAATCTAATAGCAATTACAACCCGCACAACTTTACAATATATTGGATGTACTCACATCCCGCGTGATAGAACATCCCACCCAAACTCGAACTTTTAAAAGAAATTACATGTAATCTACAACAAGTTTCGTATCTATTACCCCGTTAATATGACAGAATTAACCCATCGCAATACAAATTTAGAATTAACACTATAAATTACAACTCAACAGTACTTACAAAATGGCTGTCTAAACCTATCTTAGAGATATGTTCGACTTTCTTCAGCTGGAGCCCGATGCCGAATGAACGAGAATTTCCACCGTTTCAACTACGATCCTATTTACCCCTTATACACTCTGCTCTCCTCCTATTGGTCCCCCCAACGCATCTCAACCACTTCCACTTATTCGAATAATACCTTTATTTGATAACTTTTAATCCGTTGTTTCAATAAAGTGTAATCCAATAAAAAAATTACTCAATTAATTATTTATGACGTAACCTAGTCCTATATTTCCCTATTTCTTAATATTTAAGGAAATCACATTAATTCATGCTATTATGATTACACATTTTCGTCCAATTTACCAAGCCACGCCATTATCAACTTGATATTTCTTTTAGCTATACATATCTCATTCACGCAATATAGTTCTATTAAAAGAAGTGGAAATTTCCTATTTCATTATTTAACTAATATTACTGTTCAATTTCATTATATTTATACTCAATTATTATTATCTAATTAATAAATCGAGTCACTTCCTCTCGAGACAATTCATTTTTTTTACATTTCGAAGCTACGACAACTAACTTTTAATCAGTGATCAGAAACGCCTTTATTATAAATAGATTTTTAAGGTAACACAATATTAGTCTAAGGTAACATGCCTATATACGGTAATTATTACTCAATTAATAAATTACTTTAAACTTAGCCATCACCATCATGTGCTATAGTATCGCCATCTATGTATAACGGCTAGAACTTCCTAAAGAAACCCAATGCAGTCATATCGATTTATTATTTCACCGATAGATGGCGGTTGTACATATTTATATCGTACTACTTTCTATCAAAATAAATATCAAAATTTTCACGCAAATAAGTAACAGAAACTCTGGTCTGTTACAGTAAACATCTCACGTAGATACTAATTAAAGTACCTACCTATTGGAACGGCATTCGTTTAATTCAGTGGTAACAGACTGCGGTCTATCTAATTATTTGCTAATTTCAGAGGCTGGCACAACTTCGTTTGTATATTTATGTTACAACATGTATATTACCTACGTTGAAACCAATTGCCCTACTAATAACTTTATCTTGATGTCAACAGTTTAGTATACCTACCTACTAATAACTTTTGTAAACTAATCAAAACAATTTGATAATTATGGATAAACTGGGGTACAGTTTATGAAATAGATGCTACGGCAGTTTTGGTAGCCATCAGCTCGTAGTACCTATGTGCGTAATATATTATATCTACGTATTGCTGACACTCGATGGGATATATCATATTTAATTAGTGAGGTCGACCGTACAGGCGACCACCCTCTCCCTCATGTACTCCTAGCACGAGAAGCGGTTGATTGACATCACAAAAGGACGATCGTTGCTCACTACTTATCGAGACTATAATAATAAGCCTTCAGCTGATTTATATTTAAAAGTAATCCATTTTGGTTATTTGATCGTACTCAATGCATTGAACAGTAGGTACCTAGAGAGTAAATAGACCCAAGTCATTCAATCACGTTAAAATTTTCATAGCAAACAAGATTTATCGATTAAAATCACAACATTAAACATTTACCTACTCTGTACATGAAAGAGTCTCGGCGCCGAGTGTTTTATTATGCTTCATGGTTTTATTCAAACAGTTGATCGATAATATTGTAATTTGAGTACCATATTCTTGTAACCAACCGTTCTTGAAATGAACTTACGATTCTGTGGAATTATTTATAAGTATATACCTAATTACTGTAATTAAAATGAAAATGGAATATGAAAACATATTAATAGACAGGTTATATATGTAGATATAGATATTGAATTCTCTTTTGAAGCAAAAGATGTGAAAGGCATATGCCTGGATTGTAGCAAATGGATGGTTTGTTACTGCATACCTCAATGAAAAGAGGCGTGGCTATATGCTTTTATTTTCATTTATTATTTTCTTGCTATTCCTAAGTAAATTGGAATTACTTCCTATTAGGTCCAGTTTAATATAGTTTTAAAATAAGATAGTGATAATATATTTTGTTTCCTTTAAACGTACCAAAGTAGCAGAACTTGCGCGTGGTAATAATTAACGTTTATAGCTATAACTAATTGCAATAAGTGTGATTAGTGGCGTTTTAACTCTACGAATACATTGTGTTAATTCAGCCTGTTGTTTGGTGCTGTCTATAAAAAATACCGAAAAAAGAAAAGTTTAAGCCTTGCTTTGTCTCCTGCGTTGTCAGCACATAAATTCTTTTAACATTCCCTCCCCACTTCAAGATCGGCAGCGCGGGTGTAGCGCCCCTTATGTTGCACATATCCATAGGCCACGGTGACCGCTAACCATCAGTTGGGCCGTGTGCACTGTGCATGTCTGCCACCTATCTAGTATAAAAATATTAAAAAACAGTTGAAGTTCATCGTAAATAACGAATCGGCGATATCACAGAAGGTTCTGAGTTTAAAACATTAGCAATATCCTCCTTGCTCTTTACAGGACGGTCGGTACCAACGAAAAGGTTAGTAAACTTTTTTTTTAAACTTTGCCAGCGGAGCATTTGGCGCCGACGCTGGACCACGCAACCTTGACCTACTTTAAATTAAAATCCTCTTTATTTTATGTTAAGTACCTACTGCAGAGTAGCGTGTTATGAGTTTAGTATACAAGGTTAATTCTGACCTATTTATATTATACTAGATACGCCCCGCAGTTTCACCCGCTGCACTCGGTTCTATAAGGGCGGGCGGGCGCCTAAACGCGTCCCATCGTATCGCCGCCCGTATCTTTTTTATTGCTTGGCTTCTAAGAGTCGTAGCCCGATGTCGAATAGCCTATAACCTCTCCCAGGAGCTGGGCTATCAAATGTAAAAGATTTGCATGTGTGGTTCCAGAGATTGTTTTTTTTTAAATTAAATTATACTTTTTTTAGAGTTATCTGTAATTATTTTAATGTTAAAAAATATACTAGTTCAGCCTTGAGAATTTAAAAGAAATAAGGAACGTAAGCTACCATAATCTGAATGATTAAATTGATTAATGCAAAAAAATTATATTCAATTTGCTCATTCCTATGGATATTGATATCTCAGAGTAAATAAACAGTAGGTAAGTAATTTTTGTTGTGTTAAAGTATATCAAAATACAAATAAGTACTAATATCTTCCACCTTCACTTAGATGTATTCATTGGGTATTTAACTAATCCGATAAATTTCGTGAATTGAAAAATAAAGAAATACTTAAATATATTTTTATGAATCGTGACGGCTATCACATGTTTGGAGTAAACTTATAAAATTTCAAACAGTTCTTGTAACAGGTGTGTCTAATAGCCGTTGTAAAAACTTTATAATAACTTTTTATGGTGTTACCATATTTCACTTTCGAACTGAAGTGAATAATTACATTATAATGTATATTAAGCAATACCTAAATACTACTCAGAATCTTAACTTTAATTATTCAATAGAAGTCATATTGGTATTACGAGTACATATTTATGAAAAATATATTTGAATTATATCTAAGTATTTTACTAGATAAACTATTCAATTTTTGATTTTGCTATAACCAGGCTATAACTAAACATTTCTTAAAAATATAGTATTCGATTATTAAATTCCAATTCATTGAATTTCTTTTTCATACTTTTTTCATACTCATTCCATGCTTTTTT
Organism: Lithosia quadra; assembly: GCA_963576445.1. NCBI lineage: Eukaryota > Metazoa > Arthropoda > Insecta > Lepidoptera > Erebidae > Lithosia > Lithosia quadra. Next base: position 10,695,777 of record OY754880.1, on the reverse strand, counting down.
CAAATTCAAATTCAAATTCAAATTCAAATTCAAATTCAAATTCAAATTCAAATTCAAATTCAAATTCAAATTCAAATTCAAATTCAAATTCAAATTCAAATTCAAATTCAAATTCAAATTCAAATTCAAATTCAAATTCAAATTCAAATTCAAATTCAAATTCAAATTCAAATTCAAATTCAAATTCAAATTCAAATTCAAATTCAAATTCAAATTCAAATTCAAATTCAAATTCAAATTCAAATTCAAATTCAAATTCAAATTCAAATTCAAATTCAAATTCAAATTCAAATTCAAATTCAAATTCAAATTCAAATTCAAATTCAAATTCAAATTCAAATTCAAATTCAAATTCAAATTCAAATTCAAATTCAAATTCAAATTCAAATTCAAATTCAAATTCAAATTCAAATTCAAATTCAAATTCAAATTCAAATTCAAATTCAAATTCAAATTCAAATTCAAATTCAAATTCAAATTCAAATTCAAATTCAAATTCAAATTCAAATTCAAATTCAAATTCAAATTCAAATTCAAATTCAAATTCAAATTCAAATTCAAATTCAAATTCAAATTCAAATTCAAATTCAAATTCAAATTCAAATTCAAATTCAAATTCAAATTCAAATTCAAATTCAAATTCAAATTCAAATTCAAATTCAAATTCAAATTCAAATTCAAATTCAAATTCAAATTCATTTAATTATTGTTTGTCACAGGTAGATAGAAGATGTTGTCAATTACATAAAAGTATCACCGTAGAATGTCTTGATGTTACTTACGATCTTAGTTTCTGCAAAAAATGTTTGTTTCGCAAACTCAGGCAAAACTTTATAGATTCGTGAGCTTGCATTACTTTACTTTTAACCGTACATTCTGTTGTCCTAATTATATAAGACACCCTTGAAAGAAAAAAGAAGAAATAAAGAAAAAAAATGTTTATTTGTTGCACGTGGGTCACTTTCAACAACGTTTTTTATATTATGTGCTTCGCGAAGGCATCCCCCTTGATCTTCTTCAACCTTGACTACACACTACTTGACACTCAAAAGTAAAATAGAGATTTCATATTCGATATTTGTTGGCACACTAAAGTACTAATCTTATATCATAATCTTTATTAAGTATGATAAAAATACAATGAAAATTAAATAATATTTACTCCAACTTAGTTGGTGATTAGGTACATTTTTGAGCCGTTTGGGGTTGAGACGCTGGGGTCATGGGGTCCAAGTGCCCGCCTTGTCTACAAAGACTTGGCGAAGCGGCTGATCGACGCCACAGGTGACCAGAAGGCTGGACTCTATCTTGCACAGAGAATCAGCATTGCCATTCAGCGTGGCAATGCGGCCAGCCTTCTGGGCACATTACCAGTCAGCGATGATGCGGAGGAATTTTTTGACGCCATGTAAATATTTATTTTGTTTAGTTTTTAGTTTTTATTTTAATGTAAATATCATAATTATGTAAATAATAATTCTTTGAATGTACCTATAATTTAATATGAGTAATACTACAAACATTTTATTTATACTCTTGCTAAGTTCTTAAGCTCTAGAGGGCATAGTAGATGTGTACTATCGTAAACCACATACAAAATGTCATCAGGGAATGGAACCCAAAACCATCTACCATTGATAAATTATTAATAGCTTTATATGACGCGTGTAAGTATTTATAGCTCTGCCTTTTTTATCGTAAAAACAACTCCCACAGTAGAGAGTGTACAGCACAATATTCACAAAAGCACACACAGACGTGGAAGAAAGTTAGTCAATAATGATTAATTCATGTAAGTTGATAAGTAACAGTTATAATGAAGGTCAGAAGCTATTTATTATCCAAGTGGTTTCTCTTTACAATTTTAATGATTAAGTATTTTAAAACTGTCAGACATTGTAGTCTTAGGTGAAGTTTTGCATATTATTTGACGATTATTTCTTACCTTCTTTGATCCAAGCTTGTAATCCATATAAAGCTTGAATTTGGAATCCGGGGTCTGTCCTTCTACTCTTTCTTTCCATCACTTGGTTAGTGTTTACGGCTTGGCCCCTGAAACCCATAAGGTAAAGAGTCTAGGCTTGAACCACGTTTGTTATTAGTAGCCTGGTATCGTCTGAGGTTGGCTTTGGGCCCGAAGATCTTGGTAGACCCCACCCCATACACTACGTGAAAGATTTATCAATGTTAAAATTTATTTATATTATGTAGTTACTCGTAATTGAGTGCCTATAATTTTAAAACTTTGTGGTATCGAGAGCTTATGTTAAGTTTGTTAGCTTAATACCTAATTAGAATATCTTGCAACAAGAGTTGAAAAGATTCTGAAGAATTTATTCCTTACCATTGATATTTACATATAGTGCAAGGCTGCAATTTCAAATGTAGAGCCAGCGGGAAAAGAACAAATATTTTTATCACAATATTACTATTCCTTGCGTAACCCATATTATTGGTAATACTGCTGTCAGAATACTCCATGGCATAGTCGATGTTCATATGGAACTATTCCTAGCTATTTAACCAATGGGTTATTTTTAATCGATAAGTCGTTTTATACTATTTTTGACTACGAGTATACCTACTAAAGCTGCTTGTAGTTTTTTTATAGTAGCTATCTTACGATCTTTTGAATAACTGGAAGTAGGTAAGAAGTTTGCACATTTAGATTTCGCTATAGGAGTTGAAACTTTTTGTTTTATTTGACTTAATTATATTTACTAAACTTTTGTGATAGTGATCAGTTTCCTAATGTAGGTCATTAGGAAACTGATCACTATCACAAAAGTTTAGGAATAATTATATAAATATACCTACAGTTACTTTTCGCCAAGAAAATTCATAGAGTAATTTTTTTCAGGAGAGATTCTTTATAAACACAGAATTTGTATTGTTCTTGGTGCTCGTAATTTAAAACAAAATCCTTCATTGTCAAATAAAACTATAATTGTCAATTTTGTTCTTCTGTAACGAAGTATTGAAATTGAATATAACTGTTTTTTATACACCTACCTACTATTAAGATTATAAAACAACACAATCCGCCTAATGCTAAGAAGTTATTGATACGCTCGTAAAATTAAAGGTGTCATACAAATGTTGACGACCTCGACCTTATTCACCAACACAAATAAAAAAATATAAAGTAGAGTAGAGGTACTCTCCCCGTCTAGTGGTTAAACTAAAATAAATATTAACCTAAGTGATGTAGGTACGTTCTACTTCGAGTGGTTGAGTAAAAACATACCTACAACATGGGCCTTTTATTATTTTTATTATATAAACGAACAGAGGTCACTATGATTAGTCGTATGAGATACGAGTAAAGTCCTGTTATACGGTATACCATTCCAAATGGTAAAGTAGCGAACAAACAAGAAAAATATAGAGCTATTTATTTCCTTTTCACTTCAATAGCACTCTTACTATATAAGACTATATCGTAGCTTAGAATTAATCGCACCCTTCACAATTATGGACCCCGTCGGGCACAAGTCAATAGATTGTATAATCATAATATAAAAATTGGGTTCACAGAACTTTCCTTTGTACACGTCCATAGGGCATGGTGACCGCTTCGTATAAGGTGGGCCATGTGCTTGTCTGCCACCCAAGTGGTATAAAAAAACCAGATCTAGATAAGGATTAAATAAAGTAACCATCAAATTCCTTTGGTTTTACAGGTGAAAATGTTGGTTAAAATTTTATTATAGTTATACCAATAATTTTGTCAAATTTCTCTATCCTTATTGAAAAAAACTTATCATCATTTAATCGTAGTCAAATAATAAATCTGTGGAAGAAAGTTGCCAAGAATCGCGTCTATGGACCGTCTGCCAATTATTTATAAGGAAAATTTATACCTTATCGTTCCATTTTTAAAGCACATATTAAAATAGACAATCTAACTTTCGCGATACCCATGTTATTATAAAAATATCCCAAAACCCTTTATGGGTGTTAATCTGCGAACGCGAAGAAGATTTGTGAGCATTTATCCACATATTTTAGAATTTACGAGGATACAGTCTACGGGTAGGGATGTAATCCGTTGATAACGCTTTTACACTAATTAGTGAGTAAGTATGGAGCTTAGGACGTCACACCTCGTACTAGATTTATGGGTGCAGTCGCTGTCACACGTAATCCTAACCAAATGAGGAGGAGCTGACGCGCCGTTCGCTTTGCCAATGTTCAATACTTCCCTGCTATTACTGCAGCTTACATTAACTGCGCTGTTTACATCTCTTTAACATTAGATGCATCATCTGAAGCTACGACCACATTTGCCGTTTTTCGGATTGTGCATACATACTTGTATACACCTACATGTCCTACACTGTTGACTTGCTGGCTCATTATAAATACTCCTAAGTAAAGTAAATAAATAATAGTAGTAAGCAATATCTACGTACAAAGAAAACAAGAGTGGGCTTCTTTATACATAGGCATGGAAGTTAGAGAAATGAACTAAAATGAAATTAATCAAAAGTTTAATTAAAATTAAACTTTGCTAGAAGGGCAGCATAAAATTAAAGAATAATAATTAAGATGGCAAGCAAGCTTAAAAATTTGAGAGGCTAGTCAAACATTATAATTAAATAATTTCCGTAGCGTAGCGATAGAGCGTATGACTCCTATGTCAAATGTCGGGGGTGCGATTCCCGCTCAGTGCAAATATTTGTAAACATGAATAATGATATACCTACCTATGTATGTTGATATACATCTTTGCCTATCTCTTTTGGAATTACCTTTACTTTCTTAATACGTGTGGTATAAGCGCCATTTTATTTATATTATGTGAAGAAAATCATACCTGCCTATAGCAATACAATGTATTACGAAAACGGTTCATATTCAACGGAAGAATATATTTTACCATACTTACATACCTATTCTATATTAAGCTGAATCCTCGTAGATATGTGAATAGGTACGCCCGTGTAGAGATTATTTCAGATGGCTGGACACCATCCACATCAGTGTCCATTTGCATCCTGATCAATGAGATCGTGAGAATATACATTCTGTTATCAGTAAAACATACCTGCTCTCGTTATGAATAAACTTTAGAGAATAAAGTCCTTTGTTAGCTTAGCACCTGACTTTGCAGACCTTTTGTATGATACTTTTGTCTTTTGTATGAAATCTGTAAATTCAGTTATTGTTTTTGTTTATTGCCTCTTTTTGTTTTTGAAATCAGTTTTATTTTTTTTGTTAAATTTTATTTATTTTTGCCATATTAGCATTATCTAAATATAATCGGTTCGATTGGTGAATTGTTTTTATATGTGCCACTAGGTACTCGTAGTGGCAGGGTGTGGTAGGTATGTACCTACGACCAAAAAACAAAATGTCATTGCCGCAGCGAAGGGTGTTAAATTTAAAATGTCACTTTGTCCTCTAGGATCGATCGATAGCAGTTGTTACAAGAAATATAGGACAGCGAGTTGGCATAGTGCTTGAGTATAAATATGGTGCTTTAGTTGTACCCTGTTGAACCTAAAATTAAGATAAACAAAATGAATAATAACCATAATGCTGGTACAAAAACGCACTGGCGCTTACTGAGTTCTCTTTCTTAACGCCTACTTAATCTTAAAGGCACAAAGTGCGTTTTATCATTTTGCGGCAATATTTAACAAGTGATATTATAAAATAAACTATGAACTCTGGTAGATTTAAATATATATATATATATAATTTTATATTCATTCTGTAACTGTTTCATGTGTTCATTTTGTAAGTGTGCATTGCAGGTAGGTATACAATTCAGGGATATGCAATGTTAACATTTAAAAAGTACGTTACATACCTATATACGTTGGATAATACCTACCTACCACACATTTTCATAGAATTCTACGTCTAGTCTACGTCTATGAGCATAAGGCAAAAACGGCAGGACTATGGCTGGCTTGGGGCAACACTATGATGAGGTTTCGGTGACGTCGCTAAGTCTCCATCTCCACCAAGCTCTGTTAATTCTACTTACAAAATAATGTGCCTTAGAAAGACATCAAAGCATGGGTAATAAATACGTAAGTTTATTTGTTGTGCGCTCAGGCAAAATTTTTGTATTGTTTGTGTCCCTTCTTCGGGCTGCATTGGGTTTCATATCTTTCTACATAATAGGTATAACACGCACTTGTGATACAAAAAGTACTTATATACAATCCACTATATTGTCAATCGAAGAGCACAGTACTTCAAGCGATCCAACTTCTCTCGTAATGTCGTAATCTTTACTCAGTACCTACTTTAATTAATTACTTAGGATATCTGCTTGCTTAATACAATTTGCAGTTTTCTAGCTCTTAGCATGATTACAAAAGCTTGGCTTTCGTGGTTATTAGCCGCGGTAATCCTCTCAATAAATACTGCTTTTGTTCGTTTTATGCTGTTCAAAGGAATTTGATTTTATGGTTTAAATCGCTAGGGATTTTCATTTAGGTACTTTGATATTCAATTAATTATTTACTTTGTTGAGATAATCTTACCCGCATAGCTGTGACTCTGGTACAAAAACCAGTTTGGTGAGTGTATGTTGGGATCCATCAAGATCGTCGGCGATCCACCTCAATCTTTTCTATTGGCCAGTTGGTCTACTGTTTATGGGTGAATTTACCGGGACCAAGAATTGCCTGGCATCGATGAAATCGGCACTAATCACTTAGGTAGCAGACTAGCACACATATGCTTAAAGTAAAGTAAAAAATAGCGTTATGATAATATTCTGGGTAATATCTGTTTAGTTCTGTTCTGTAATACGCAAATTTAGCATAGGACCTTTTTTTCCGTGCGGAAATCCTCATGGATACCCACCCCGCGAACTACGCATAGGACCTGTTGTGTGTTGTAGGTTCCATACTTTAACAGTGGGATAAACATACTTTAACACCCAGACCGATGAGTGTAGAAATATTCATGCATAAAAATATTTGCACTGAGCGCTCATCGAACCCGTGGCCCTTGACGTAGCAATGCGTTACCGCCACAACACAGAGATTATCATTGTTGAAACGTAGATAACAATGAACTACGTCAGCCCCGCTGGGACTTTGAACTTTGAGTTTTGGCAGGTTTTATGATTAAATCCTTACCTTACTACTTAAAATTGGAAATTTTAAGTAGTAAGGTAGTAAAATAAGGATGAACGGTGGGTTGTGTGCACAGAACATTAAAATCTTTGTTCTGTGGTTGTGTGGCAGTTCATCATCTTTAGTGTAACAATTGATCAAATCAACAGTAGTGCCTAATCGGATTATACGATATTGTTGAAGCTTAATATTCCCTTTATTTACTCATTTTTTTAACTAATTGCACCGATCTTTATACATAACTAGCTGTTGCACACAGCTCCCCCCGCGTGGATGTCGGTTATCGCTTGGATGTCGGTTATCGCGACCAAACATAGCCTATGTTCATTCTCGAAGTCTAATCTACTCCTATACCAAATTTCTTCAAAATCGGTTCAGCGGTTCAGGCGGGAAAGCGTAACAGACAGACAGACAGACAGAGTTACTTTCGCATTTATAATATTAGTATGGATGTACAGGGTGGATTTATCGAAAGCCTAGCGGTACTAGTTTCAACAACCATAAGCGATTGGTTTTCATGAAGTTATTAATCTGAGCTGCTTGACTGTTCAACCAGCACTATTTAGGTATGATGTATAGGTACATAGGTGTGTGAATGATAACATCGTTGGAATATATCAATCCAAAGATTATGTGTAGTATTTTTTTTTACAAACGACTGGACATAACACTGTTGTGTTATGTCCAGTCGTTTGTAAAAAAAAATACTACACATAATCCAGCACATACACAGCCATACACAGCCTCAGGTGTTTCATTTAATAGTTTCATGATTTTGAGAGCAGCATGCTGTACTTGTTATAACTACTGGGGTTCTCGTCTTGTCAATTTTCGAGATCCAATTCTAAGTGCGACCATACTGCCGATCATAATACTCAGGAAGTTAAAGTCTTATTTGCTTATTTTGTCTCCCGCGTTGCTAATGAAAACAGTAGATTTACTGTTTCCAACTCCTGCACATATTTTTCAGTTTCAAGATACCTACTTTTGAGTTGAACTCGCCGATAGGCATCTATAGCTTGCACTTTGGAAGTATGTAACGAACATTAAATCTGAGTCAATAATTGAAAGGTTTTTTTTACAAAATGGTGTCTATTTACATCTTTGTGATAATAACAAATACAACAAAATAATAAATTAAACCTACATTAGTAAAAAGTCTGAAGACATTAGTGTCCTTTTTTGAAACCCCAGTGCTTATGGTCTTCATGACCACCTTTTTTGCCATGACCATGGTGGTGATGGTGATGCTCGTGATGACTGCCCTCATCGTGATGTCCTTTGTGGTCATGATGATGTCCTCCCTTTTCATGGAAGCCCTTCTTGCCATGATGATGTTCGTGATGACCATGGTGTTTGTGTCCATGGTCAAAGTGGCCACCCTTCTTGTGTCCATGCTCATCATGATGTCCACCATACCCTTCATGGAATCCAGATTCTCCATGTTTATCGTGGAAGTGTTTATTCTTCTTGAACTCGTCTACCTTGTGGACTCCATGATGTCCTTTGGTAGAATGCCCTTTATGATAGTGTCCTTTTTCTTCGAAACCATGACCCTTTTCGCCTTTCTCACCGTGGTGATGTTCGTGGTGGTGGCCATCGTCGTGGTGGTGGTGCTTCTTGTGCCCACTGTGATCATCGTGATGTCCTTTATGGCCCTCGTGGAGGTGGTGGCCTTTGTGGCCATGTTCGTGGTGGTGATGCCCTTTGTAGCCCTTGTGTCCTTTACCGCCGTGGTCGTGATGATGATGGTGGTGATGTTCTTTACCACCGCCGCTTGAGTGATGGTGGCCAGAGGCGGCGGGCTCGAGGTCAGCATGTCGTCGCTCTCGTACGTTCCTAGCATGTGCAAGCGCAAGTAGCGCTACTGCAATGCTACTCAGTACGAGAGCCGTCCTCATTTTGATGTATTCGTGGACGGATCGTGATGAGATATGGTGTTTATTATTGTTTACGACAACGTTTTATAGACACTGTGTCTCCAGTTTTCTCGGACCTGCATTGAGCAACTATTGCAGCCGGCTCGGGTGCTTGCACTTACTTTATTGCCAAGGTCATGTCAGGTTAAATATTGATTAGAGTTTTATTAGGAACAACGGTAATTTGGTTTGACTGTGGTCAGCAAAATTGTAAAGCTTGCGGTTGTTACAATAGTACTAGCTATCGCTTCTGGTATGCATTATTGATATGTATACCGATGTTATTGACTTAGATGTCTATTTGTCTGATGTAGGAGGTACCGAGCTTATATATAAATTATGCTTAAATACAGAAGTCCATGATGTTCGAAGTGAATATGGACATGGACAATAACAAATATGATTAAAGTAGGTGCCTAAAAAGTATGGGATTGACAGTACTCACGTATTCCACAATATTCTGGGACAAATAGGTTGTACTGCTGTTAGTACACTGCCTTTATCCATAAGATATACACAATTACTGACCATCTTCGAAAGAATACCTTCAATTTCATTTTTCAATATGTTTGTCATTGGGACCTAAACAGCACCTCTGCCTACTCCTTCGGGGATATAGGCGTTATGTTATGTTGTCATTTAATTTGTCGTGTATCGATCTTAAGTTAAGATTTTGACAGACGTACTTAGTACCTATAGGTATTGAAATTAAATAGTTCTGTGTATGCATGTGTATGCTTTGATAAGAGTATAAGATTCTTGGGTTAGACTAACTATGCACGTGTAGTATTTGAGATGACGTTTCATTTATGTTATACGACAGACGACAGATCTTCGGCTCAGGCTAACCTCACCAGCCAAATCTACCTACAAATTGATGGACGAACTAGTGGTACCGTTTCATTCTCGGCATTGGGAGGTCGGTCAGATGCTCCTAAAAACACCCTGGCTCCGAAGTGTGAGTTGGATGGGAATGGATTGGCATTCGGATGACGAAAAGTAATACTCAAGTCCATCCTGCCTTCCATTTTTTTTAGCGATTTTTGTATTTTTTTCCTTTTCTATTTTATTATTTTGTACACTGATGACTGATCGTCAATACACGGGGTTTCTGCAGGGTTACCAAGAAGAAACTTTTCTAAAAATCCGGCTTGAACCTTTCTTGTATTTTCAGAGTTTGTTACCGTTACCAAGAAATATCGTTGCATTTATTGGGGACCCTAATAAGATCTTTAGGGCCCAAACCGTGGGCGTTTTACTTTCGAATCCTACTAATATTATAAAATGTGATATTGTATGCAGATTTTTTTATATTTGAATGTTTGTTACTCAATCACGTTCACATCCTAATGGTTCAACAGAAATTTGTCTCGCTGAAATTTGGCAGTGATAGATTGTAATGATTTTTATCCCTGGAATTGAACAGAATTCCACGCGGACGAAGTCGCGGGCAAGAGCTTGTATAATATAAGTATTTTTTACTCATATCATTAATAACGGAGTTCTATGGAACTGTATGTCTGCCACCTGAGTGGTATAAAAAAAAAAAAAAAAGAATGCTCAAAGATACTGCGAAACGTGTAAATTGGTGCCTTACCCTAGGCGCACACTTGGCGACAGGCAACAGATAGCTCGGCGTCTAGACGCGACTACATGGTGTGGCCGACAATTTCATAGCGCCAATAGACGCAGCGACTCCCCTAGCTTGTCGTCGCGACTCGGCGTCTCTGACGCCAAGTGTACTAAGTGTAGCTTATACCAAAATATAATGTACACAGTGTAGGTAACACTGTGTACATTACATGAAAGTACTTACGTTATGATTGGGTATATGAGATAGGATTTTAATCTCGAGAAAGCTTCCTTTTGGTCATAGTAACTTAATTAGTATTCCACGGGAGTGTGTTGTGGGCATAAGTTAGTACTAATATAAAACGGTAAACGTCACTTTGTTTGCGTATTTTTCTGAAGGGTGTTAGTTGGTTACACTATGATAAAGATTCAGTAGCTTTATAAATATTAATATTATCATGTCATTAATTTCAGACAAATCCAATGTGAGAGGTTTGGATGTGTGCGAAGATGATGATAGTTATCATTATATTATGCGATATTCATTTTATTTTTTTGTATTACTAAAGAAAATGGTTTTTATTCGGGTATAGTCTAGCTCTACGTCCAGCAATAGACAAACCAACTAAAAAACTTTCACATTTAAAGGGCATACGGAGATGACGTCACAGATATGTAATTTCACACATGAAACATAAACTACAAGGTATTATTATTATTATTTTGTATTAAATTTATTTGTTTCAAGTATTAACATAATAAAAACACTCTGCATGAACATATAATTAGTTAACAATTCAGGTACATTCAACAACAACTTAGCCCTTGTGGTGCCAAGACTTATGGCCTTCGTGACCACCCTTGTGTCCGTGGTCATGATGACCATGGTGGTGTTCATGGTGGCCACCCTCACCGTGGTGACCTTTGTGGTGATGGTGGTGACCTCCGTGTTCATGATGTCCCTTTTTGCCATGGTGATGCTCGTGGTGTCCCCCATGTTTGTGTCCATGGTGGAAGTGACCGCCCTTCTTGTGTCCACCCTCGTGATGATGACCACCATAGTGTTCATGATGGCCCTTGTCACCATGATGATCGTGGAAATGCTTGTCCTTTTTGAATTCATCATGTTTCTCAACGCCATGATGTCCTTTCGTGTCGTGACCTTTATGCCAGTGTCCATGTTCATCATGACCATGACCGTGGTCACCTTTCTCGCCGTGATGGTGATGATGATGATAGCCGTCATCGTGATGGTGATGTTTCTTATGTCCACCATGTTCACCGTGATGTCCTTTGTGTCCTTCGTGGTGATGATGGCCATGTTCGCCGTGATGGTGTTCATGATGTCCTTTGTGTCCTTTATGGTGTTCACCACCATGGTCATGATGATGATGTCCATGGTGCTCATGGCCACCACCCTTGTCCCAGTGTCCTCCACCTCCACCTCCTCCACCTCCTTTGTGATGAGATGCTGCGGTTTCGAGATCAGCATCCCGTTTTTGCCGCAGCTCCCTAGCTGAGCTGAGGACCACGAAGGCCAACAGGCCTAGCGCTATTAGACTAGTCCTCATGATTGATGCGATATGCCACTAACTTCGTCAGTTAAAACGTTTTATAGTAATTGTTTCTGTTTTCTCGTACTGCGTTAAGCAATGTTCGAGCCGGGTGCTTGCTCTTACTTTATTGTCAAGGTTAAATGCATTAACGTTGGCCTAAAATTCATTGAAATTTTATTCACTCCAGCTTCCGTTGCTTCCGCTAACAAAGTTTGTTTGTGACTACTAACGCGCATCTGCAAAATCTTAATGTAATTTTTGGAAGCTTATGCTAATTTTTAATTTCTTGTATAACTTCTAGTACTATTAGGTACATATTTTGTGTGTATTTCTTCGATAATTAGACAACATAGCAATAAATAATGAGTACTTTGGTGGGAGCGTGTGAATCCCACCTGGATTTTGGTGGCACAAGGTAACGTCACCTACTAGCTAACCGGAGACAGCAATAAATAATGAGGAATTAAGTGGGACTAACACTGTTAAGATGATATTCTATAAAAAAAATATATTTGAGCATAATGCCTAGAAAGATAAACAAGCATACCTATTAGAAAGAAACCACAATTTGAAATGTGCGCGTATTCACATAAATTTCCCTCGCACATGTGAAAAAGACAGCTAGTTTATAATTAACTTTTTAGACGCGCCTGCCCGGACACTCTCGACGTAAAAAGCCAATTCAAACTAAAATAGATTCGAATGAATGGATTATAAGTTCCTTCATTATGTATGTTAGTACTCGTAATTGGTTTTTAAATCATGTAAATTTAAACATTTGGTATGTTAATATAATAATATGTATGTGTATTTAGGATTGTTTAGTGCAAAGTATACAATATATGTACATGTATTAATATTCAACGATAAACTACACTGCGTTATTTAAACCTGAAGTAAACATAACGAAATAAGCTTGTTGTATGGGTTCTAGAATCTGGATTAACATATTCAGACACATTTTCATCATGCATACAAACACTTAGGTCGATGCAAATAAACAAATTCATGCATACAAGTATTTGCACTGAGCGGGAATCGAACCGGTACAGCTATAGAGCGGTCGACTGCTAAGTCGGAGGTCACCAACGCGACGCACCAGTCGAATGTTCTACCGCCACACCACAGAAGATTAATTTTCGCCTTTTTTCTAGATAGGCAAATGTCAATGGTTATAGTACCCTCACAGCACAGTTAATAAAATGAATGGTGCGTAGAAACGGTGGTATTATGACATTGACCGACCCTGCGCTAGGGCGTAAGACGGCATTCGGGATTCGTCTACCAACTCAGCGATATTTAAGCACAAACGGGTATCATCCTTTCACGGAAGCTCTTCCGCAACCGGAGAACAAATTCTAGATACGCAGCATGAAGCTCAGAAACGCGTGCCTGCTCCCTCATCGAGGGTTTGTCCTTTTTTTTTATTAATAAATAAATATTCTACGACATTCTACACATCGCTATCTAGACCCAAAGTAAGCTTAGTTTAACTAGCTTTTGTTATGGGTTCTAGAATGCTGAATCGCTAACTTTTGCGACCGTTGTCGCTGATACCGCTGCAAATTCATGTCACCTTATCTTCTGACTCCATTATTACTTAAATAATATTCCCAATTTTTAATAGCGTGCACGCTATTCATCAACCGAAGTAACTATTAATGGTTATAGTAAACGTCAGTTATTATTGTTTCAAGTTAATTATCATGTTCAAATGACTGTATCTGTTGTTGATGTAGATTGTCGATAATTTTATTCGATTATGTTGGGTTTTTCCGAGCGTCTAACAACTTACAGACGGATGCTATTTTGTATTTGAGCCGTCCGGTTGTGTTTGAATGTTTGCCAAAGCTGTTGGTAGGTACTAAAATCCGTTTATTTCTTTACCATCAGGTGTAATTTAATCAAAGAAATACGTGTGGGGCGAAGTTCGAAACATGAATCAATGTAGAACAATAGTTAGAAGCAACAAAGCCTTCCCAGAGCAAAGAAAGGGAGCCACTTCTATTTCTCAACATGCAGCACGTGGAGGTTTTCTAGCCCAACGCTCCAAAATAATAATACGACTGCCGTTCTATCGGTTAAGGGTTGAGACTGTGAGATTACAATAGCTATACGTATCTACGTGTCTCAGATAAAACAATAGCTTTAGTTCCTTGCGGGAAACCATGTAGCCCGTAATATTTGGCAAACTGTTATAGTGCTGTGTTAACTTTAAGAACTAAGCCATTTATGCAGACGAAATCTAACTAGATTTTCTCTCATAGTGGCCATTCATGAAGCTAATCAGGTACCTACCTACAGTATGATAGAGTTAGAAAACTCTCACTTATTTTGATGTACAATAACGAACTATATCATTCTATTAAGATGATGATTTAAGGTAAAAATAGTTTATTTTAAATAAAGTATATTCCTTTGCAATAGAAATATAACAAAAATACTCGTTAAGGACATAATAACAAATAACAATTCAAATTCAGTCAACAATAACTTAGCCCTTGTGGTGCCAAGACTTATGGCCTTCGTGACCACCCTTGTGCCCGTGTTCATGATGACCATGATGGTGTTCGTGGTGGCCGCCCTCGCCGTGGTGACCTTTGTGGTCATGGTGGTGACCTCCGTGTTCATGGTGGCCCCCCTTGCCATGGTGATGGTCATGGTGTCCCCCATGCTTGTGTCCATGGTGGAAGTGACCACCTTTCTTATGTCCACCCTCATGGTGATGACCACCGTAATGTTCATGGAAGCCTTTTTTACCATGATGGTCATGGAAGTGCTTGTCTTTTTTAAACTCATCGTGTTTTTCAATGCCATGATGTCCTTTCGTGTCGTGACCTTTATGCCAGTGTCCATGTTCGTCGTGACCATGACCATGGTCACCTTTCTCGCCGTGATGATGATGGTGATGATAGCCTTCATCATGATGATGATGTTTTTTGTGTCCACCATGTTCACCGTGATGTCCTTTGTGTCCTCCGTGGTGATGATGTCCATGTTTACCATGATGGTCTTCATGATGTCCTTTGTGTTCGTCATGATGTCCACCATCGTGACCATGGCCGTGATGTCCATGGTGCTCATGGCCTCCACCCTTGCCCCAGTGCCCGCCTCCACCTCCTCCTCCTCCTCCACCACCCTTATGATGAGATGCTGCGGTTTCAAGATCAGCATCTCGTTTTACCCGAAGCTCCCAGGCGGAGCCGAGGTTAACTATGGCCAAAAGGCCAAGCACAAGTAAACTTGTCTTCATGGTTGATGACACTATGCCACTAGCTTCGTCAATGTAAAGATTTTATAGATGCTGCGTCTGTTTATCTGCACTTGCTCTTACTTTATTGTCAAGGTTAAATTTCAGTAAACTTAGCACTTGTCTAATATTAATTGAAGCTCTATTGACTAATTCGTTGTCAACTCTTTCGGAATTTTCTTAGATAAGAATAGGTATTTCAGCAATATTTTTACAACTTAGGTTGTAGACGGCTAGTCTATTATTTTCAAAATTTGTCGACCCAAAAAGGTTGTAGATAAGCACACGGCTTATCTAATGAAAAGCGGTTACCGCATTATATGGCAACACCAGGGCCCGTCAAACTCACAGGCCTGGGGGTGACGGGTGGAGCCGCCTGTCACCCTAGCAGAAGCAGGCAAAGGCGGCGCGCGGCGGCCTCCCCCTATTCCGGGCAATGACGGAAATACCGTGGTTCCCAAACTCGAGGGGACCATCTCGAATCCGGAGATGGCCCGGGTCAAGCCGGGGTGCGAGGGAAATGGTCTATGGGCCACCTTACACCCTGACGTCAGAAGACCTTAGACGGCGTGAGTTTTTAGTCGGTAAGAGTCCGACATAACCTGCCCCGCTGGCGGCGGGGTAGGTATCCATGAGGATTTCCGCACTTAATAAAAGGGCCCGTCAAATTTGTGGAAATACCACTTAAAATTAGTTAGCAAATATTATGTGTATGCCTGAATTATTATGTCTATTTGCATGAGACTGGGTACCCATTTCTGGGTTCTTCCAGGTGGACAAACTATTTTGTCAAACTGATTTGACCACGAGGAAAAAAATTCCTGTTGGTCAAACTTCTTGGATTGAGTCCACGTGATCAAACTATTTTGTCTAATTGATTTGACCACGGGGAATAGTTCTTCCTCGTGGTAAAACTTGTTAAAGGAAAGTACAGTCATTTTGAAAATAGCAACAATATTCCCTTTTTTTTCTCCGTTATTAGAATTCAAAAACTGAACAAACTAGTCACAAACACCTTTTCAAAATAATGTCTATTCTATAATTAATTATATTCTATCACGAGGAAGAACTAATTCCCTGTGGTCAAATCAGTTAGACAAAATAGTTTGATCACGTGGACTCAATCCAAGAAGTTTGACCAACAGGAATTTTTTTCCTCGTGGTCAAATCAGTTTGACAAAATAGTTTGTCCACCTAGAAGAACCCGTATTTGGGTCTAAGTAACGAAGTATGTACCTATAGCCGCAATAATTTTCTTGAATGTTTTAAAGCAATTGCATGCTAACTGTTTCCAATGATTTTCTAATCGGAAAAAGTGATCATCCAGGACGGGACTTGAACCGGTGACTGTATAGTTGCTTAGTTTGAATCTTGTAAAAAGGAATATTCATGTTACTGATAATGTTGATTGAATTTGCCATCCATGTTGAATCGCTTACTGTTCCACAATATTTATTACCTACATTAAGACCACCCTGACCGGTTCGCCTCACCGCATTTTCAAGCATTCTGGATGACAGCTGTTACTACTCGTATTCGTCTTCAAGGCTTTCCGTACGTACTAGGTATTTTAGCTTCACGTAGGTATAGAAATACTTTAAATATTGAAATTACAAAACATCAAGTGTCAAATTAGAAGATGACAAGAAGTGAACATATCAAAACCATTTTTTTATAGGATACGCTAAAATGACTTCATCTCACCTGATGGTAAGCTAAAGGTAAAGTCTCAGGACCGGAGTCACCACTACACACCGATAGTGCCACAGTGGCGGCCCTCAGCTTGACGCCCTCATCAAATGCTTTTTCAAGCCCACATCAAAATTGAATTACATTTTAATGCCATACAATAGTTGTGTTGTTTGTTTACTCGTGCATCTTTGTGGTCAAGCCAACCTGACCAGCAAACCTACTGATTGACGGACGAGGTTCTGGCACAAGCTTTCCTCCTTTTGGGTTGGGAGGTCAGACGGCAGTCGTTGCAATAAAAGCCTCAAGAGCTAAATCAAAAGGATGAAGATCTCGCAACTGAATCTTGAGACAGTTATTGGCCTCTGTAGCGTAGCGGTAGTGCTACGACAGGGGGTGCGGGTTCGATTACCGCTCAGTGTAAATATGTCTATTTGCATTGCTCTGGGTGTTACTATGTATAATATAATTTGTATGTATTGACAAAAAAAATATAACACAAGCTAGGTAAACTATATTTTACTTGGGCTCTAGAGAGTGCTATGTAGAACGTTTTAGAATATTTATTTTATTTATTGATTCTCAACCGATTGAGATGAAATTTTGCATACACGATTAATAAAATTGTTTAATTTAGATGGCAATATTTATTACTAAGGTGGCCATAGGAACTTGTTCTGGATAAGAAAATAGAGGGTGGAATTGATTTGAAGAGATCATTGGAACATTCGTTACAATAAACCCTCCGGCCTAAAGGAGGTAAAGTACTTACTAAAGGAGTAATGTCGCTACGCTATTGCAAAAAATTGAGGGTTCAATGAAATAAGAACAAAAAATGCTGAGAATGTGACTCATTTGGATCAAAGTTAAAGACTAAAAATGGTAAAAGGTTACTGCGAACATCATTTCGAACTATTCTTTACATCACAGACTTTTGTTGAATTGATTTGTTAAGGATTTTTCTTTGTTCTGTGATTTGTACTAACAAATAATTGCTGTAAATTTCTTTGAAATTTCATTACAGGATAAGAATTGTCCTGCGAAAGTATCAGACCGTGAAAATACTCTTACTCTATTTATTTCACTATTGTAGTTAATAGGACATATTATTTGTCAACTTTTTCGAAGCCTTCTTACTAGTTACTATACTACTAAGCAGTAAAAGGATATCAACCGATTTAGATGAAATTTTGCATGCACGTTTAGTTTGCATGTGTGTCGAGTCTGAAATAACATATAGGCTAGGCATTACATCCCTAGATTAGGTGCCCATGGGAAACAGGTACGGGAACAGAATCCTATGCGGCTCAAACCGCGGGCAAAAGCAATTAAAAATATAAATCCAATTAAGGATTATTTTGAATAATGATTTTTTGAAATATTTTTAAATTGAAGCGAGTACAGATTTTGAAACCTTAGTTTTGCGCATGTTGCCCTTTTGCTCTAATAACCAGACTTGGGACGCGCGGACGCGTGCCGTAGTCTGCTAAAAGCCAACGATTCTACAAGTTCCGAAGTATCAACGACGAACTATGTGTGATCATCCGTCAGCTTTATATAAATATTCCCATACTGACTGCACCAATACGTACTCACTTTAGGTTTCATTTCATAATGTTGCTATAATTTTCTTGTTCGCAGAAGTATCCTAATATAGGTGAAGACTAATTAACTAATCTTCGAAGATAATTATTTTCAGTAGCCAACTAATTGGAAACTGGATATATTATGTAATCAGATTTTGCTAATATCTGTTATTAATATTATACATCTAGTATTGTATAAAAAATCAATGTTTGTGCGTTTCTATTTTATGTTATGTTGTGCGATAAAACGATGCCCAACTTATAGTTTGCCGGACTTTTTTGAACCTGGTACTGCAATCGGCTCATCTTCTTCTTTCGATCTTTCTTCTCGAATTTTTTTTCATGAAATTCTCCCATGCGAAGTCAGGACAGGTAGGCTAGTTCTTAATAATTTAAAATGCAATTTCCAAAAAAAAAAATTATCTGCAACTACATGAAAGACTAAGGAAAAATATCGTAAAGGCTAAAGCGAATTATTCTGTACAAAGTTTATTTCTTTGAAATATAAACATAACAAAAAAATACGTTAATGATATTATAAAAAATAATAATTGAGATTCAGTCAACAACAACTTAGCCCTTGTGGTGCCAAGATTTATGGTCTTCGTGACCACCCTTGTGTCCATGGTCATGATGACCATGGTGGTGTTCATGGTGGCCATCCTCACCGTGGTGGCCTTTGTGGTGATGGTGGTGACCTCCGTGTTCATGATGGCCCTTCTTGCCATGGTGGTGCTCGTGGTGTCCTCCGTGTTTGTGTCCATGATGGAAATGACCGCCCTTCTTGTGTCCGCCCTCGTGATGATGACCACCATAGTGTTCATGATGACCTTTCTCACCATGATGATCGTGGAAGTGCTTGTCCTTTTTGAATTCATCATGTTTCTCAATGCCATGATGTCCTTTCGTGTCATGACCTTTGTGCCAGTGTCCATGTTCGTCATGACCATGACCGTGGTCACCCTTCTCGCCATGATGATGATGATGATGATAGCCATCATCATGATGGTGATGTTTTTTGTGTCCACCATGTTCACCGTGATGTCCTTTGTGTCCTTCATGGTGATGATGGCCATGTTTGCCGTGATGGTGTTCATGGTGTCCTTTGTGTCCTTTATGATCTTCACCACCGTGGCCATGATGGTGATGTCCATGGTGCTCATGGCCACCACCCTTGTCCCAGTGTCCTCCACCTCCACCTCCTCCGCCTCCACCTCCTTTGTGATGAGATGCTGCGGTTTCGAGATCAGCGTCCCGCTTTTCCCGAAGCTCCCTGGCGGAGCTAAGGGCAGCGATGGCCAAGAGGCCAAATGCCACCAGGAGATAATTTCTCATGATTGATTACGCCTGTTGTTGTGTTGAATGATTTTAGATCATCGGCAACAATGATTTTATATACCGACCGGTAGCAACTGTTAGGTAAGCAAGCGTAGTGTCAAGGTTGTTGATACTAACTAGCGGCAGAGATTTCCACTTCCTTCCAGGTTGGAAATATTCACTTAGCAACATAATGACATTATTAGTAATTAATATTCTACTAACCACAGATGTTTTATAATGGCACATAGTCATTGATGTCTGTAAAGATGTAACACAAAAACCCTCTAAACGGGGTTATCGGTGAGGTGGCTATGTCAGAATCGAGTCGGACAAAACCACATGGGGTTCCGTCACGGTAGTCTGGTGCGAGGGATCCTTGGCGGTATGCTTTAGAAAAAATGTCCCCAGAAACTTTGGAGGGCATTGACTTCTTAATTTATTACGAAACTAGCGACCCGCCCCGGCTTCGCACGGGTGCAATGCTGATACTAAATTAAATACACTACAGAAAAACTATGAACGTTGTATATAAAAACATAGCGGCCCGCTCCGACTTTGCACGGGCATAAAATATATATGCCTATGCCCCCCGCACTGCCCCGTCCGACCGGTACCGCCCGCCGCAAACGCAAATTTTAAATTTGTAATATCTCCGAAAATATTTGTTTAATTTACATGCTGTAAGGAACCATATTGATCTTTATTAATTGCACACTGTATTTAAGGTACTTAATTCGATAAGGATTAATGCCGTATTGCTTAAAATAGCTTCGTAAATAAGGCATTTTTTCACGTAAAAAGTAAACAATAAAAATGGTTAATGTGGGTTATCCCTAAAAGATAAACATATACCATCGCGGACTTTTTTGTAGACCTTTTTATGGTGTACAATACTGTAGTACATCAATTTGATCTAACTCGTAGGGTTTAGGCAGCGTTTTTGCTAAACTGCTAAAAAAATAGGTTAATTTACGACATCACGTTAGAAACCTCTAAAATTAGCAATGTTGCCTTAGTATATGATGCATGTATTATACATATAAACCTTCCTCTTGAATCACTCTATCTATTGGAAAAAACCGCATCAAAATCCGTTGCGTAGTTTTAAAGATTTAAGCGCACATAGGGATATAGGGAAAGAAAAGGCGACTTTGTTTTATACTATGTAGTGATGATGATACTCATCTATTTTCGTTTTACAAGCGAATAGCGGTGGCAATAGAAGCACATGAGTAAAGATAAGTAAGCTATTCATGTGGTAGAAGTAAATAAGTTTATGAAAAGTTCTAACTTTGTATTCGAATGATGCCTGAAAGGAACTTTGAACTTAACGCCGAATAATGAATCAGCTTTAATTTAACAGAAAATTTTGGAATTATAACTGTGAAAGTTAGTTTAACACTTCTGCTGTGCATTTCTGCTTCAGTAGTGGGTAGATTTTAGACCGGAAGATGATGACACAAGTTTCCAGGTTTCCAGGTATCAGTATAGCGACTCTTGAGGAGTCTAATTACCTATGGCGAAAAGGAAAAGATGGTCACAGAGCTGGTACTATTGTCTAGTTGGGGCGTATACAGTTATTTGCATGCACCGTTGTTTCCAATAAATATATTTTTATTTTATTTATAGTTGTAAATGCACTGAGTGTATTTGATGTTTTTGCAAAATGGTGGACGTCCACTTTCATAAACATGAATCATTGAAACCATAAAACAGAATGAATATTTTAAATTTGATTGGGTTTACCTGTCTACAAACATGTTTGACTTTCAACTATTGAATCATTTGTTGCAGTCCAATTTTGATATACTGGCTTGAATCAATATTGATATTAAAAATTAAAGACTGTAGTGTATACTTAGTTATTACTACAGTTATCAACACAGATCCACATATTTGTATGGTTCAAGAAAAAAGTAATATTGTCATTTTCGGTAGATCGTTGCTAGATTTTCAATCAGGAGATTATGTTGCTGGGTTGTATGTAGTTTAAATTTAGAATTACTTATCAAAAAACAAGTAGTACCTTTAATACCATCTTGTCACATTTGCCAAATAACGTTTATTTTTAGACGAAATGACAAATGATTCTGATTCGTCTTTATGTTTTGGCGGTTCCTTTAACGCGTTTCCATGATTTATCTTTGTTTTGTGGTCTTTTGCAGAGGTTTTATCATCATTAAGGACAATTTTGTGAGAGGACTGACAGCTTTAGAATGAATTATATTATAGCAAGATACGCTGCTATCTATGCAGGTAACTTTTTATTCGCATTATGATTCCTATAAAGCCATAGATTTAGAGAAGATTTCCAATAGTCCATCAATGACTTAACATATTAGCTTTTCCTTTCATTAGTAAAATAAATTCAGTAACTAGGTATTCGTATTTTATGCTGATAATGCGCAGGGTTAAACTTGTTTACTGGTAAATTTGCAGGTCATTATGGACCTTGACAGAGACCATTAAACTTAACGGCGCATAGATAAATTATAAATAGCTTAGCGTGTATAGCATTACGTTGCCGGTCATTGCAACTGCTACGTAGTCATCGCGACGTTCGACAGTTTTTCAATTCTCAGGCGGCAAGACTAGTACTGGTCATCGAACTTTGACCGTTATTCACAAATTTGGTTTTTTAAATTCTAATTTTACATTTGTGATTACATTCATTTGTGATACGTACCTACAATAGTAACACTGTCATCATCATCAGCTTTGTTCCTGGTTGTATCCAAGGCTTTCACGTTAGGTTAAGTATATACTTATGATAGCGAAATAGGGCCTCTGTCAATATCGTGATGTAATGAATGCTCATTGCGAATCACTTGTAACTCTAATTAGTATTTTCAAGTTGCCCTTTTCAATATTTGTATTCGCCCACAGTCTTTCACCCACTCAGTATTTTAGTAAGTATGTGATATTTAGTGACTTATGATTATGATGTAAATTTAGATAGGTATATTAGTTAAAATCATTTATTTAAGCTATTTTCGTACCAAAAAATCAACATTATAAGAAACACTGGCAATAAAATACATGTATGTTAAGTAATCAACTAATCATCATAAACATCCTCACAACTCACAAAGCTATTGTAATAATAGCGTTGTGTGTTGTGGGGAAATTAATAGTAATCCTTCAGTTGTTTATACAAAAAATATTTTTTCAAACCCCCCACATGAAAAGGGCGTTTTTGTGGCGTAAAAGCTTAGAAAAAACTAACTTTGCTGCAAATTTTAAACATTTTCTTAATTACTTTTCACAATGTTTCACCATAAGAGTAAACATTTTTATGTTGAAAAATAACTTAGCTCACTAGTTGAATAATTAATTATTGGACACTACCGTTTGCTTTATAACTTTATTTACTTTACAATACAGATATTACACGAAACTAACTAATAATCGTTGTGTGAGTGTTCCTCCATGTACTTTTAATTAATATCAATTTTCCGAGCGATGTGTAGCTTGCTGTGCAACAGGCAATACCGTGGATATAGATAGGTATAATGTACAATGCTTGATGTACAATGCATGATGTACAATGCACGATCGGTATATAGGCTATTCATATTATTCGCTTGCACTGATATATTCTATATGGAACGTATAGTTTGCAGCTTAGCGAACCAATAGAACACAATGAACGTGGATATGTAATACGATCCCAGACTCGGATCGCTATTCATTTAGCTCATACGAGGCTTAGGCTTAACCTTTTGTACGTTCCTAAGACGAATAATGTTTTGTTATTCCATCAAATTTTGTTTTTAATTAACAATAGAGCAATATGAATAATAAAAACAGACTAAGTAAGACGGGTTCTGGGGTATTGGTTTCAGATGCGACCAAGTCATCGCGCGAATGAACATAGTAATTAAAAACAGTTATGCTTTACAATATAATATTGTTAAAAAGTACTTATTCAATTTCTTAATCTCGAGAGAGTTCGGATATAAATCCAATAGCTAGCTGAATTATTCCATGGCACAAGATTGGAAGGGTACCATTAGTTTTTTAGTAGTAGCAGAGAGCACAGTAAGGAATTCTGAGTGCTACCTCACTGCTTAATAGAGTAGAGACGATTCAGCATCGTAACAACGAGGAAACGCGGCGATGGAAAATATCAGTAGGTTTGAATAACATATTCTTTTGTGATAATGCTGAAAGAAAGATGAAGTGAAGTTAGTAACTTTTGAACAGATTTATACACTCTTAAACTATTTCCAGTTTTGTATCCACGATGTTGGCTAAATGTATTATTACAGCTAAGTTTTACGAACCGACAGCGGAGTTTATAAATGATTAACATTAAAACTAAATGCTTAAAATTATTTCTACTCTATTCAATCTAGTTACTTCTTATTTTGTTTTTAAGGTACTTTGCCTATAAATATTCCGAAAATAATTCTTACTGTGAACCTTCTGAAATCAATTTAAATAAAAATAGTAATGTAGCTAAGAAACTACAGATTCATTTCTCGCATGCCTATTCACAAGAATGCCTTTCTCGGCCCGTTCAGATCGCCAGGGGCCGGCAAGATAATGACATTCCTCACTATAACCCCTCACATTGCTATCATTTCATAACGAATATTGATATCCATACCAGACATCGTTTCATCTCTTTATTTTCTCAGTTATAATATTTTTAAGCATTTAATAAGAGTCAGAGAGTTAATCCTGAATTTCTAGCTAGGTATTTACTCCGTCGTTGGCCGACCATCCGTACGGATTTCCGCACGAAAAAAAGGTATTTACAGATATTAAAATGTGGAAAAGTACTATATATATAGAGTCAAAAATTTACCTTACATCTCATGTCGGCGAATAACGTGTAGTGGGCACGTTAATTTATAGTATTGAGTATGTTCAATAACAATGTTCGATCCTATGTAAGGAAAGGGCCACCCTAGAAATTACGTATGAAGGTCAAGCAGCAAATAAAGAACAACAACTTCGCTATAGGTTGGCGACACAGAACAAAGAAAAATTAATGTTCTGTGGTTGGCGATGACGGTGCAAACATTGTCATTTAATAAATGTAATGGAATAATTTCAACCGTGAAACCATATTTAAAAATTGTAAAAGCAATGAATGTTTAACGTTGAAAACCTCTTTTAAAATTTACCAGGCAATGGTTTCCATGAAAAGCTAACGATTACAACTAACGGAGTAAGTTTATTTTTTGCACTGCCAATTCGGCTACTGCTACTAACTATTGACATAATTGAAAAAAAAAAACAGCTTGAAAAACAAAAAAACCAGATCCTAATAGATATCATAATTATATCATTTTCTAATTTCATGCTCTATTCCTCTCGAGATAACATATCAATAATGTACCTACACAAAAACCTTTCGGCTTTCGTATTTTAGAAATCTTCCCTAAATCATATATATTTGGTTTTAAAAGCTGTGAAGCGTACGTTAGAGTGTGAAATTTGTTTCGAAAGTCATTTAGATAATAAATGAAAGTGAAATGGCAAAAAACGTCAGCTGTTTAAAAGGAATATATTAACAGAACCATAGAGCAAAGATTCAGCGAACACCGCTGCTGGTTAAATCTGCAACGGCTATGTAGGTAGGTAGTTATGGTAGGTTGAGTCAATAAAATAGTATTTTTCATTGAAATTACTATTTTATTGACTCAACTGTTTTTATAAAACAAACATTATTTTCTGTTATTTGATACTTTTATTTTTATTTCTTACCAGTATTTTGCCATAAAAAGATACCAAATAATAATAATAATCTAAATTTTAAAGATTTTTTGAGCTTTTTACGACTATGATGAGTTCATGAGCTCTGGTTCATGTCTGTCAGTTTTCCATAAAAAATACCAATACACATCCAATAAAAGGTGCACAAGTTTATTGTATATGCAGCATACATCAGCTGGCATATAGCTGGCTGTAGCCAGATTTAGGCTACCAGAAATGAGATGTCATTTCAAGCTTTTTGATTTTTTAAACATTTCAGTAATTCCATGAATTTCTTATTTTCTTTAAAGATTGGTTCAAGATTTTATTATCCTGTCAAATAGATATAAAATAAACTGTGTTACTAACTTGAAACATTTGATAAATGAATCAAGTAAACGTTTTCATTTGATGAGATTTCTACTAAAAGCAATTAATCAAAATAAACAATTACTTTCACTGACTGTAAGGGGTGCTACTTTGGGGCATACGCATAAGTCAACCTCATCTGAAGTTGGTAACAAACACCGCACACGTTGATCTAAGAGTATCAGATGCAGGCTTTCCTTTTAGGTGTTGAAAACAGTCGCTCTCGTAATAGCTAAAATAAGACAAATGTAAAATGAGAAGTGAACCCCTATTTTATTTGTTGGATTTTTTCTGTGCGGCAATGCCCAGTGATACCACCCCCGTTGGCCATCAGGGGTGGTTATGTCGGACGGACGACTAAAACAGCAGGCCGCGCCGTCTAAGGTTTTCAGACGCCGCGCGCCGGCTAACCTAAGTGATATTTCCTCCCGCCCTGGCTGACCAATCTCAGGGCCAATCTCCGGTTTCGAGATAGCCCCTCGCGTTGAGGTTTCGGCCTACAGCCATAAACGAACCCCGAGTGTCGAAGTGAGAGCCTTGAATGCAACAGCTGATGATGAATGGGGTTATCGCTGAGATGATGGTGATAAAACCGACTGCTAAGCCGATAAACAATCTCATCAAAAACCATATAGTATATCAAGCATATGCTTATGAATTTTTGATGAGATTGTTTATCGGCATAATTTATAATATAAAATTAATGATAACTAGTTTATACCGTAAGTCCTTAAACATGCTTAACGTGAAAAACACCATGTTTAATGTAAAATGTGTTTTTGCTGTTGTAAATTATCGTGTCACGACTCGTGTTGTATATGTGCACTTGGATCGCTATAATGCATCGACCTTTAAAGCATTGTAATTTCTCATTTCATTTATGCTCAGTCTGGGTAATTCTCTGATTATAGGTTTAATCAAATCTAAAGCTATTATAACGTTTTAACTTGCATATAAACTAAGCTTATTTTACAAAGATAAAATACAAGCTTTATAAGCAAGCTAATAATATATAGTAATTTTTTTCAAGAATAATATAATGTAAAGTAATTTATTATTGTTATTATACATTATGGATATGGATGCAGCTTCGCTAGCGTGGTTCATCTATATCTATATCTATCTATCTATACTTATAATAAATCTGTAACTGATCGGTGTCTGTACATGGCAGATATATAAGAAAAAAATTATCAGGGGACTATATGAATGTAATAGATGCTAAAACTATGATTTTTAGAATTTTTGTCTGTTTGTCTGTTTGTCTGTTTGTCTGTGCATCTGTTTGTCCGCACTAAATTTCTGTTCACGCTAAAATCAGAAACTACTGTAGGGATTTTGATCAAACTTGGTACGATTTTAGTTCATAGTTCTGGGTAACATATAGGCTACTTTTTATTCAAGCTGATACCCGTGGCTTCGACCGCGCTTCGTTTTTAGGTCGTTTTTGGTCATATCTCCGGTTCTGCTTAACCAATTACAACCAAACATACGGTAAATTTTTAGTCTAAGCAAGACCTTTCTAATAAAAAAGACCGCATCAAAATCCGTTTGGTATTTTTACGCCATCGGTTTTGATGCGGCTTTTTTTATTAGAAAGGTCTTGGTTAGACTCAAAATCTTATGCATATTTGATCGCAAGCGGCTATTAAAACCGGCGATATAGTAAAAAAAACGCGAAAATCGACGTCCACGTGAGCGGAGCTGCGGGCAACAGCTATCCATAATATGTATTTTAGTATGAATATCTGTAAACGTGACGTATTCGCAACACTTTTTTAATTGGTGCTAAAAGGAACAGTGCAGGGATTACCATAGTTGACATTTCAAGCTGTTGTAAAGTCACCATTAGTAAAGAGAATCACGAAATTTATCTAAATATAGTATAGCTAATAGTTATGTATCTAATATGATAACTGTTCATAAATATTTTTTCTAAAAAACTAAACATTTCGTTCTATCAAGTATTTATACCCGTTTGATGCTAAGGCCTTCCATAGGATATCTTTATTTAGTGAATGTGTGGGGTCTAACAAAGATCTTCAGGGACCGAGGCAATTCATCTGCTAGGCAGTAAGCAGACCGAAGGTCTGGTACTGACTTCTTTCCTACAGCTACCTGCGGTGATCAGACGGTAGATACCAAGATAAACCAAATTCAAAGCGCAAGCTTCGGATACAACCGAAATTAACACTGGGACGGGGATGATGCACCCCGTCGTAGTGCATGCAGTGTTTAAAATTTTATCATAAGACAAGCTAACTTGCGAATTCACCTACGTTAATAAAACAGGCAACTATATACTTTTCCAGACTACAATCTATTTCAGTGCAGTACTGAATCCTGATTCGTTCAGCCATTCTGGTGTGACAAACATACATGAAAGGTTTTTAACAAGTTAGGGAAGATCAAATTATTTATAAAATTTTCGTGGGTATGCTACATGAATTAGGAAGAATTTTAAAATTTTCTTTTCAGATATTGTGATAATGACTTCCTCTTAAACGTAAATCTAATGAAAATTTAAGCAGCAGTAATCTCTGTTTACTGTTGCGTAGCAGAGAATGGTTAATTAATTAAGGCAAACTCAGAAAAAGTATATTTTCTTGTCCTTTGTCGTTCTCGTAATGTTTAATTAGAGAAAATTTTGTAATGAGAAGCTCAGTAGCTTAATTAAATAAATATATTTATTAGCGTATCACAAAGTAGTAACAATAACAAAAAATAATCTTACATTCAGCATTGAAGCAACTCATTTATGGCCTTTGTGCCATCCCCAACCTTTGTGACCTTCAGCACCGCCTTTACTGCCATGTCCTTCGTCGTGTCCCCAGTACTCATGGCCGGCGCCTTCGTCGTGATGCCCTTTATGATCGCTATGGTGTCCACCCTTTTCAAAGGAGCCCTTTTGGCCATGTTCGTGTTCGTGGTACCCGCCATCCTTGTGTCCTTTGTCAAAGTGACCACCTTTTTCGTAACCTCCTTCTTGGTGATGACCACCATATCCTTCTTCGAAGCCTGATTCACCATGCTTGTCGTGGAAATGCTTATCCTTTTTGAACTCATCTATTTTGTGAATACCATGGTGTCCTTTGGTGGAATGACCTTTATGGTAGTGTCCCTTTTCTTCGAAACCTTGCCCCTTTTCACCTTTTTCACCTTCGTGGTGTTCATCATAGTAGCCATCGTCATGATGATGGTGCTTTTTGTGGCCGCCCTGGTCATCGTAGTGGCCTTTATGTCCTTCATGGTTGGAGTGACCTTTTTTGCCATGCTCATGACTATGGAATCCTTTGTATCCCTTTTCTCCGTCTCCACTGTGTTCGGTATGATGGTCCAAATGATGGCTTGCACCGTCGCCCTTTTCCCATGCATGAGAGGCAGCTGTCACTAGGTCGATATCTCTCCTTTGGCGAATTTCTCTGCCGTATACAGAGACACTTAGTGTCACCATGCAAACTGCGATGAATACTCTCATCGTGTGCGTTTCTGTTCCGGTTCTAGGTTGAATTTGTTGAGCAATGATTGCCAAATGATGCCTGTTACAGATTTCTCTTAGCTTATATAGTATTGCCAATAATAGTGTAGTTTTTGTTTTTAATGTCAGGGTAAAGTGTGAGGGTCACAGGTACGCCAGTGACCTGAATTGATATTTTAAACAATATACTACTCTGTATTGAGACCAGCGTTACATAATGGCAATCTATCTATGTAAATAATTTAATCAAAAAGGTTTTGCCTGAGCCTTTTAATAGAGTTGAAACTAAATGATGCAAGTAAGTTAAATTGTGTAGCTACGGTGAACAAAACATTTAATATTGAGTTACTTTTCTAATCGTGTCTAGACCATCTCATTTGTAATGGACTCAAGGGTTATTTAGAGAATAATAATAAGAGATTTAGGTTTATTGCAATCTAATTCTCTAAACAGATCCACATCAAATGTGTTTAATTTTGAATTTTTGATGATTGCCTGTGCTATGTATAATTTTTTATAAGTTTGTACGGAATTGTTTGTGATTTTATTTTATTTTTATTAGATCGATTTTAGGGTTCCGTAACCAAAGGATAAAAAATGGAACCCGTCTCTATGTCACTAAACCGTATCTTATGATCGTAACAGTTGAAATTTTCACAGATGTATTTTTGCTCTATATAGACGCTTGTTATATTCACAGAATATTTAGTTGAATATTCAATTTAAAAATAAATAATTGAATTAAAATAAGTATTCAAGGGCAACATTGATTTTTTGCCGTTTTGCTATAGGTATGGTACGGAACCGAACCCTTCAGCGTGGGTTCTACTGGCACTTGACCGGTTTTTAAAAATAAAGTTCAAAAATTAAAAGTTTTTGTTCAATTTGGTACGAAAATATATTTCGAAGCTGACTGTGCCGTAATTATTTTTGTAAGTACCTACCTAGCTATGATATCAGATTGGAATAAATATTTAAATTTAATTTCTTCCTCGATCCGATACTTCGAGCACAGAGCAGGAGGATCTACCGGATTAACCCCATATCCGGGGATTAGCAAGACCTTTTATGAATAACAACGTGTTTAATGGTGCCCGTCGCGTCGCAAAGAAAAAGCTATATAAATAAGCCACAAGAAGTTAGTTGGTAACTTTATTTCTTTTATGTTTCGTCGGTTTAGTGAGTACATTCCTTTCCTTTACGTTCCTTTCATTTTTGACTTTCCTCGAATAATATTACCACTTTATAAAGAAGGATTAAGAAATAGTAATAAACTAGATATAAAATATGCGAATAACTCGGTACATTTCCGCTATTGCATTCTCATAGCTGTCATCATTCGTCTCTATAAAATAATACAGTATTTTTCTTACCGTACCCCTGTACGGTAGTGCCCCCGTCAAGATGAGAAAGCGGAAGTACAAGGCACTGCCAAATTTTTTGATGCATCTCGCCGTATTTTTCTAACCTTATAGATTCGGTCTCGACAGTAATAGAAAGACTAAGTTCTCAGGATGTGATATTATAAATATAGTACTTACTTATTAAACGCGCTAAGTTTGAAATGAACAAGTGTTTTTTTTGAATGAATTTAAAATATAAAACCCGTCAAGCATTCTTCAAAGCGCGCTCCGTATATATTTGTATCAAATCCAGATGAATTAAGGGTCAAACTTAAGTTTGTTTTTCGATAAGGATTCAGTTTTTCTTGTGATTAACAGTCCTGGTAACGTGTAGCGGTCTTCGTAAATCCTAGTTTTAAATTCTCTACAAATCTTACATCTTAGTCAAAATATAATATGGCTTGGCCTTTTCCTTTACTCAATAAATATTATAGTTATCAATAATGATTTTTAGGTAACCCGGATATCAGCTGACGATTAAAGTCCAGTAATAGCAATAGAAAACAAAATTTGTATAAAACTGGTTCACCATCCACCTAAATACCTAATTGCAATGTCGTTAGCATTTATGCTTTTTTTTTACTGTAGCTCCTCGGCATCGACGATAAATTTACAGTTAAACGTCTAATTTAATGATTACGAGATAGTTCCGGTGGTCAGTGGCCGCAGGAGCACTTTTTGAAAAAACTACTAACAAATTAATTGAGTTCTTAAAGGATAAAGTAAATGATTATTCTGGCTCTTTATTCTGTATGACCTTTTACCTAATATAAAAGTTTGGTACAGTACTCACCCGGTTTTTTATATGGCACACATGGAATTAGAGGTATAGTACGGTTCTGATTCGTTTGTTTCAGTTTTGTAGAGCATTCTCTACACAGCACAGTATAATTGTAATATTTGATGCAAACAAATAAAGGTTTGATTGATTGAAGTGCAGATAGTTATAGATAGAAAGCTTTAGAAAACAAACAGACAGAACTTATTGGATTTATTACCATCATAACTCACAGCAAACTGAAGTGACAATGGGTTGAACGAAACCTAGAGTGGATACAAGGAATTAGTTAACAGTAAATGGGATACTGCCTTTTTTCATGCGGAAATCCCCACGGATATCACACGCCGTTTTGGGTCCCAATTACCGGGGTATACGGTAGTACGGTACTGTTACCCAATGAGGAATTTCATCCCGACTGATCTTGAGCCATCTATGGTTTTAAGATAGCCCCATCGAATCCCGGAAAGAGACATCGGTAGTGATCTTTAATGTTACATTTTAAAGCGCAGATGAGCTGTCAGAAGTTGAGATCGTTTTCACTAGAGTCAAGGGCGTGGGCAGTCAAGGCCACGTTGCGAAGCACTTGCCCCCATTTTTTTACCTTTTGTCTCATAAATTTCTTCTATTCGATATCTTTCGTCATCGTTTCCGATCGGCTGCGCACGAGTCTCGCCCGCTCTGTACTCACAAATCGTGTTACACAGTCGATCAATTGACGTCTGCGACATTGAGGAAATATTAATTAAATTTAAATAAATCCATTTCATCCGATACACAGGTTTGTAACATGAGGCAAGATGAGTTTTTGTGTTCATTGGTTTATTGCCTTGCCTACATTAATTGATACCTTTTCAAGAATTTAACTGTAGCAAATTGAAAATCAAGCATAAACAGTTTACAAAATTCTCATTATTGCTTTTTTATTATATTTCGTTCATGATATGTTTTGTGTTATGAATTCACGCCCCGCTTGAAGGATCATTTGAGTGTTATTTTAAATTCGATAGAGTACACTTTGTAAATATTATAATATGTAAAATCTATACCTTTTTTTTCAAGTTATCTGCGACATGGAATCCAGTGATAAAAAACTTGCTACCTCGCTTTTTTGCGCGGTAGCGAGTTTTTATACCATGATCGCGTTAATTCCCGTTTACATATTAAAATCATGGAACGCGAAAGTTTAAAAAAAAAAAACTTTGTACAATTGCGATAATTGTAACTTAATAGGTATTTAAAATATCAACTGTCAACTCCAAGGTTTGAGATAATAATATATGGCTCCTTTGTCGGCGACATGATTACTCGCTGTATAAATTGAGGGTTTCTTATTCTGGATTATATTTGATAAACCTATATTACACAGATTTTTTAAAATAAAAACTTTTATTTTCTTCACGCGCAGCCGTAGCTCTTAAAACAATTAATTATACCATATTTTATTTCTAAAATCTGGAAATGGGTTCTTAATTGAAGTTTCAGCTTCTCAAAACATCTCTATAGTCGTTAGAGTCAGTACTTTCTGGTTAATTGTTCCAAATTCGAGTAGAATTAATGTTACTGGTTCACAAATGAAGTTAATCTCGTAACATTCCTTTTGCACGATCCAACGGTCTCTATAGAAACAAAACAAAATAGAAGAAATTTACTACGGAATCGTGTCCAGAATCTGAATCAGGATATAAGTGTCAAGTT
Organism: Lithosia quadra; assembly: GCA_963576445.1. Taxonomy (NCBI): domain Eukaryota; kingdom Metazoa; phylum Arthropoda; class Insecta; order Lepidoptera; family Erebidae; genus Lithosia; species Lithosia quadra. Next base: position 10,662,350 of record OY754880.1, on the reverse strand, counting down.
ACACAGTGGGTGTCAATATTATAGAGGCTCAAATATTATAGCGTATAGTGTTCTACGTGAATCCTAGAAATAATTTTTCTAAATGTATGGCTTGACAATTTCGTTATTTCAGGATTTGTTGGCAAAATTAACATCTAATTAGTGAATTACTTTTTGTTCATAAACCATTTCATTAACCCATTTTTCTTACAGTGTAAGTAATATGAACTCGTTTTGGCGTTATTTCACATGATAAATGAATCAAAGGATGTAATCCTCACAAACTTTCACATTTATTATATAAATAGGAAGTAAGATAGTAGAATTAGTAAAAATTATGTAATAAGTATTTTGACTAATCCTTCGATGTAAGTCCATCCTCACAAGCATTTTTAATATTAGTAGAAAGTAGGATAGTAGGATTAGTAAAAAGTGCGTAGTATATTTACCTAACAGTAAGACCGATATAATAATTACCACTCTATCCGGGTTTCATAAAATTATAATATACATACATACAAATTACGCCTTTTTGCGACGGCCTAAGTGGCGTAGTGGTACTGCATGCGACTGCTACGCAGGAGGCGCGGGTTCGATTCCCGCTCAGTGCAAATATTTGTATGTATGAATATGAATATGTCTATTTGCATTGGTCTGGGTGTCTCTATGTATAATAAATATGTATTTACAAAAAAAAGTATATAAGTATGTTTATCAGCATTCTAGAATAACACAAGCTAGTTAAACTAAGCTTACTTTGGGTCTAGGAAGCGATGTGTAGAATGTTGTTGAATATTTATTTATTATTATTATTTCCCATTGGGGAAATTATAAATTTAGTTATTTAATTAAAGCTCATTTGATCCTAATAATATTAAAGGAAGCAACTAATTGTACTTATATACGGTTTGCGTGGCACGTAACATCGAAACTAAGTAATTACAGTATAGTCCCAGTAATCCGAGTGTGCGCTAAACTAAGCCCGGCACGGTATTAATCCCCACTGCTGATACACTCCAATGTGTCGGACGGCAACAGGCGGCTGACGGGCCCTACTTTATTACCCCACACAAGCTCTTATGTCTATTCAAAAACTGCAGTCACATGCTGCAGTGAACTGCTCATATTATGAAATGAACAGTTTATGAAGAAATGAAGATGTTTCTTGCCTCAATTACAGGTACAGAGATAGATTATTAGACATAATTTGGATAATATAGGCTATTTTTTATCCTGAGGTAGGTTGCCTTGATCCCCAATCATAATTTGTAATGAGTGGAGTCACGAGCATTAGCTAGTACATCTTAATTGAATAGATACACTAACTGGGGAAGGGGGGGGAGGGGTGTAGACCTCCCGAGTTGCCGATTTTTCGTCGCTTTTATCAAATAAAACTAAAACCAGTTTAATTGTGATTATTTATTCTTGTTCAATGTTCTAGGACTAATGTGACTAAAGCTGCGGGTAGATAAAAATATCCTAATTAAAAAAAAAATGTCAGTTAAGTGCTATTTAATCAATGAAAATGGTGCAATACAATTCATCGAACTGCGGTTACAGCACACAGCTTCATCAAAAGCGAATCAATTAATAAAATATTTCTTCAGTTCCTTCATTATTTTAACAAAAAGTTACACAATCCTGTAACGGCAACGAAGCAAAAGTATTCTGTAAGTTGGTATTAAATTGAACGTGAAACAATATCTATTGACTCGCTTTACAGCAATCGTTTATTTAATTTGTACTTTGGATATGAACTTTAATTGAAATGGAATTTATCGAATAATTGAAGTATCATATTCTCGCAATATTTTGAAAGTTTCATGATTAAAACAATCTTTAAATCCATGGATATAAAACATTCCTATTGAAATGGGTGCATTTTAGTGCCCGGAATTTAAATATAAACCTGTGGAAATCGGTTCAACTGATAATATTCACCAGGATTTATCGTAATAGGATATAGAATATAATATTTAGTGTACCTATCATATACATAAAATAAAATGAACCGATATGATAGTGCTATTATTGCGTGAACACTAAAAAGCGTAGTTAAAATCTGAAAATTGAAAATTAGCTGTCTGTACTACAGACAGCTAATTTTCAATTTTATAATAGTTATTATAGATGCGTTTTTATAACTCTTATGTAACATATATTTTTTGATAATAAACGTTCGCAACATTTCATTTTTACGATTTTAACTACGCTTTGTCTGTACCTTAGAGATTACCTATTAAAAAACATGGGTTATGTTAAATGAAAGATTCTGAACACAAAAATATATTTTTATTAAATAGGTTTAATAGGTACCGTGTGGTGTTGGTTACTTTACTAGTCCTGGAGACAGGGTTACCTGACTAGAGCATGTCAAAGAATTTAAACAAGCTGAAGCACTCCGACATGTTAGTGGAACGATCCTAGGTCGCCCAAAATTCTTTGAATAAAGTAAAAAAAGATACAATATTCACCTAGCTCTAAACTGAAAATTGACACGCGACTTAACCTCGTTAGCAAATACACTTGCACCTGCACAGTGCAATGTTTGTTGCAGAAACTATGTAACTTGCAGTTAATTAACATCTCATATCTGAACCAAGTACCTACGTCTGATAGAAGATGCGCTTCAGTTCTCGTACGAATGTTAACAATATTCAGCATGCTTATACTTTTGTACTGTAATGTAAGTTCATTCGAAATTGAGTGTTGTTGAAGATTGGTTCCTAATTCTTAATTTTCCACATGTGTAATTTTACGAATTATTATCGGGACGAATTCTTCTTTATAAAAATTCTTAATTTTACCAATTCTTATTTTTACGAATGCTTCATCTTACAAACGCCCAACAAAATATAAGTCATCGAAATATTTGTCACGCTTGTAGACTTTAACATTTGCCTTCACTATTTTATCCCAATCAATGTATTTACGTTTCATAAACTAGACAATCTGTTTAAAAAGTCTTCAATATAGATTCTGCTGAATTCGTGTTCAAAATTGTAAACCAGGCAGTCGGACACAACGTTAATTGGTGACGGAATCGCAATCACGGTAGACATGTCATGTGAAGTCATGTCACTCGTAGCTAACGTCCCGCCGCGTACGTAAGGTTACGGATAGACGGCGACGACTAATTCAATTCCACAGCAGCGAACTGAATGCTAACGACCGGCTTAAAATGAACACGTATACTGAAATAACACATGCGAGAACATACTCTATTCACTAATAATATATTCTCTGAACCTTTTCCCAACTCAGTTGGGGTCGGCTTTCCAGTCTAACTGTGATGCGGCTGAACTTCGATATTTTCGATAACTCTATTCACTAATAATACGCACCAGATATAAAGCCTCAGATATCAACCGGCGCTGACGTAACCATGCTTTCAATTATTATACTATAAGCGGTACGGATTTCACAATTATGATTTTAATAAAACTCGTCTTACAAGGCTCTACTCGTTTTTTTGAGATGTCTATCTGGTCGGATATAATTTTTCAAAGCTTGTGATTTTCGTGCTCACCTTTTTTAAAGGTTTTACGTTTTTGGTAATACAATTTATTAAAACAGTCTTCATCTCACGTTTAATCAAGTGTCCTCTAGGCTCATTAATGGACAATTCAAACCGCTGTTTAATTACGCTGACTCACAATTTTTAAAGAAAATTTTCTCGCCCTCGCTACATAGAAAAGTCTAAATAAAAAGTCAGGGCCGTGTTCGGTGTACAGTACACAGAACACGCTTCAGCAAATAGATGACGTAACGTGTACATGTGTAAAGGACGTGTGAAAGTAATATTTTTATTGTATTTTGAGCATGAAAACTTTTTATCGCAGTGCGTCGTCTCCAGCGCCCAACCAGTCCGCTGTCGGCAAGTAAGTATTGTGGAATGATTAATTGTTCTGTAAATTGAATTCACCGTGATAAATGAAATATCCGCACAATAGGTAATAAATTACGCTGACCCGTTTGGGCGTAAGATGAAACGGTCTGAAAGTAGGTACGGACGGATGTAACAGGATAATAGGTATAAAACACAACACACGTAAAACACCTGCCCGAAGGTATTGTTGGGATTTTAATTCGCATGGGGCACGGAACGGCTTTGTTAAACGTACCCGTACCACTTGCTTTCACACCGATACTACGTATGTATTTATGTTGTTCCCCATCCCTATCTCGTTTGTTTTTATTTTGATGAAGATATTTTATTACGCGTATATGTATACCTACTGGTAATGATATCATTATGTTTTGTTTTTATTTGTACAGCCACGTCGAATTATAATCTCGTTTCCGTTGCCCATGGGAACCTATTCCAGGAATAAAAAGTAGTCTACAAACCATTTTGTCACCAAAAAACTTTTATTTCTACGGGATTCTCCCAAATGCGTAACAAGTCTCTTTTCATATTTTGCAGAGGCAGGAGGAACTTGACGATGAAGAGGACGTCAAAGGAAGCTACAAGTGCCTATCAAAGACTGCCCCCTAATTCCCAACATGAGATCAGAAAGATAAGTCAGATGTCAAACCACTATGGTATTGGGTTAAATGGGCCCATGGTTATTTAAGTAATTTGAAATTTCATCCCAATATAATTTTATTTTTATATATTTTGACAAATAGCAAATAGTTACTATTAAAAGGTTTTATCTATTTGTTTGGATCAAATTTAGTAATTGAAATTTGACCCACTTCCAGTTGTTGGATTGGTCTGATATTTGGCAGGAATCTATAGTTCTGATGACAATACGATTTAAAACCGTTTAACATAAAAAAACTTTTTACTTAATTTATTTGGGTACTATGCGATTCAAGTAAGAAGATAATCGCGTTCGCGGCAACTTCATTCCGTACTCATCAAAATTGTACAGCTAGCAACAAAATTTTCACGGCGCGTCGGATAGGTTCATACCAGTAATGGTAACAACGACTTAATTTTTATTTTCTTTTCTTAAATACGTAACATATTTTCTTAGAAACAGTTTAATAATAATAGTTCATAATTGATGTGAGTGTTACCGCCCGATTAAAAATAAAAAAATATAAAAAAGAACCGATAGTTTATTTCGTAATATCATTGTATGTACTTATCTCAGATGGAATAGTGATGTAAAAAAATGTATTTGTTGACCTTACTTTATGCAATGAAGTAAGCAACGGGTATCAAAATGTCATTATGACAGTTATCAACTTACGTGAATCGCATAGTACCTACTTAAAAATAGTTACTATTGCTGGTATTTGTCTTTCAGAAAACAGATAAACTTGCTTAATATATTTTTTTGTGTAAATACATCGGTTTGTATTAAACAAAGTTCATGGATACAAATATTTGCAATAAGCTGGTTTTCAACCCGCGACCTCTGACGTAGCAGTGGCACATTCCTAAACTAATACTTAGGTAATAAACTCATAATATACACTTTCGCCTTGTTATGACACTCATGGCACATTCATATATTTAGGGTGAAGTTTACTATTTAGATTATTATTGATCTTCGAAGACCCACCAAGATCTTCGAGGCCCAAATCAGCAAGACCGTCAAGCTGGGTACACCTGCTGATTGATGGATAAGGCTCTGACGCACCCGGTTGGGAGGTCAGACGGTAGTCACCCCCATAAAAGCCGTATAAATCAACAAGAGCAGAGGAAATAAGCAGACCCTGAGTTTCAAGGTCAAAACCTCGAATGTAACCCTGAACAACGCTAAGATGATGACGTTGACACGACATATTTTGAAATCAAAGAATTACAGCTAAACCTGGAAATTTTCATATTCATTAAAACTCTAATTATGAGAGAGAAAGAGAGACAAATTATTAATTAACTGCCCGTTGAAAGAAAACTCCAGTCCCGTTGATTAGACCCAATTTAAAATTCCAGTCTATTAAATATTTACGAGCCTAATATCAGTGTTGATTTTGTTTCAGCTAGTACACGAAATACATTATTGCGTTAAAAATCTGAAATGTAACTCATTAACTTTGCGTTATGTCTATTAAATGACAAATTAACTTTTTGGCGTTCCTATTGTTTCCTAAATATAACAAAAAACTAAGTACCTATTCCTTTAAAAGAAAGCCGGCAGAAATCGTCGGACCTTCCCGGCTACTATAAAGTACCTATATTATAGTCAATTAGTTGCAGCCCCAACTGTATTACAGTAAATTGGTTGCAGTCAATTCTTTATATACTTACGGTAGTTGCTAGCGGTTGCGTTTCCCGATGGAGTAAAATACTGGGGTCAGCCCTTCACGTGGATCGCGTATAAGGTGACTATGAGATCAGACTTAGAAATACACTGTCAAATGCGGAACGCGCATCTGATACTATGTATATCAATATTATGTATAAAAAAGGTGTGAGTCAAGATAAACTGTCCAGTAAACGGCAATAGGCTTACCCCTCATTTTTTTTATTTATTTATTAGGCACATGAAGATTATGTAGGTATATTACATTACAATAAACTTTCAGTTCCTTTTAGATTAGCGCGTCCTTCGCGATCAACCAAACAAACAAACAAACTCTTCAGATTTATAATATTAGTATAGCTAAGTACAGATTTCTTTGCAAATACATATAACACATAGAAGCACTAGAAATAAAATTACGTACAAGTAAAACGATACCTACGTTAAAGTTGATTAAAGCGTTACCGCGTAGATATATTTAATCTGTAGTAAGTACACAGTTTAAGTATTCTTAAGACGTAATTATGACTGTAATATGGAGCTAACATCGTGAAAAAGGCACTAGGGGCGTACATTTATTGAACAAAGTGGCAAGAAAAACGACGGCAACAAGCGGCACCGGCTGGTCTAAATTGCCAACACTTCTGAGCCGAGGGCGCTGCTCGAGTTCACTTCACTTCATTATTCGTTACATTGCATCGATCTGGGATGTTATACTACACTACCTGTTCCATATATACTGCATACTATGGAATAAGTACTATTTGTTTCCGTACTTTATTACATATCATGCAGTTTTGTTAAATAGTTCATTCTTGTTTCGTTTCACTCTTGATTTAAAGCTGAGCGTCAACTTTAAGTTTGACTAAGACCTTTCAAACAAAAAAAAACCGCATCAGCCAAAATCCGTTGAGTTGTTTTTGTGTCTAACAGAACGAGAATTCCACAAAAAAATGTGTTCAGATTCGTTCAAATATCATGCTCCAAGTTTTTTTTAAATATTTTCAATGTACAGGCACACCTACAAATATTATAGTAGGTATAGATATTAGTAAATATTAATTTACTATGTAGCCAAAATGACTCGGGGGAGGTTGATCATGACAGGATTTCTCGATTGAATTTGGAGTTAACAAAACCCAAAAGTATCTCTACCGTAGACAATATAGCTAAACTATATTAGTGGTGCGTGCTTCGTGGGGAGTTGAGTTACCGGAATCTTCGTATAATATTCTTACGAATAAACGCTAAGATTTTTTTTTCACTCACTTAAATTATGCCAAATTCACATATTCGTAGTGATAGAAAGACATTTAGTTATAAGGGTTAAGGTATATAGAATAAACAATTTTATTCGCCTACTTTCATGAATTCTGAAAATGACTACCATCGCGTCGATTAGATTAGGACATTACACTTTGAGGAATGACTTGATAATATCCATAGCAGATGTTTTAATGCACAAAATACGTTAGTGCGTCAAACCAGACGGCCGACCAGTGAGCGTAACTTTTTAAAATTCCAACTCGGTAAAGTAATTAGAATTTTTCCAGCGGCCCCATTGTGCTACGAACTCTGCTCACGCAAACTTTTAATGCGACTTAAATTCAAATGCTATTTTACGGTTTCTCTTTTGTGAAGTTGATTTTAATGAAATATTGATTACTGAGACATTGATTGTCCGATTTTATTTAATTTCTCATAAGTCCTTTATCGCGTTATTCGAGGATTCTGAGATTGATTCCCTTACTCGACCTCTTTAAATTACGAGTGAGATTAATATTTGTATCTTATACCACTATTTAATAATATCATAAATAAAGCTCCATTGACGGTCTATGTGGAAGGGTGAGGCACAGTTAATATTTTTTGTTATTCTAGGATGGTGGCATCACTTAACTAGACAATCAGTGAAAAGACATTTATACTATTATAGTTGTGTGTTGTACATTGCATGTATTAAAAAAACTTGGCTTATGTTATATGGATGATTTTGAATATACACATATTTTTAAATTCTTGACTGTTTGTGCGCCATGGACTACTACAACTAAAACTAAAACTACTGTACGGATTTCGATGCGGTTTTCTTTGTTTGAAAGATCTTGATCAGACTTAGAATCCTGTGCATGTTGTTCACAATCGGCTTAGTAGAACCAGAGATAATAGTCAAAACGCAAAAACCCACTACCACGCGAGCGGAGCCGCGGGCATAGACTAGTGTTAAATATAAACAAATTCACAAACTATCTTTACATTCATAGATCACATCAATAGATTACAATTATTGATATACCTGTTGTTTCGTTGTTTTATGGAAAGTTGTAGAGCTAGGCTGATCTGTAAATTGCAACATTTTAATATTCTCTTGTTGTATTCACCCTTTTGCCACCCCACGCTATCTCTCAAGAAACTTGCGTGACCGCATTCACCAAATTTTATCGGCAAATCTGTACATCCTTCAAACTTGTCACAGCCGTGAAACAAGGGTATCATTTTTATTATCCCTTATAGGTAAGTACATTTTTCTTGCACGTTTTGCCGTCATACGACCTAAGAAAATGAGATCTATACAAAATAGGTAACACACGTGCAAACCCGAAAGTACGACAATTTTTCAGTTCGCCACACTAAAGGCAAACTTGAAAGTCATTCAACGAACTCCGCGCAAATAGAAGTCATCAATCGAAAAGGCTTTCGATCAAAGACAAGGGACAAAGGGACATCGCGGAGCAAAGGCTGATATGCGGAAGAATTATTACTAAAGCGGATGTCTCTTATGTTTGAGTAGAACGTATTTATTTAGCGAACAAGACAAAAGCTACTCAGCGAAATTCTTTTTTAATTCAATTTATATTATCTTGTGTCTGATTTTTATGATTCATTAACTAATGGCCGGTTTCTGAAATGAGATATAAAGGTTGAGTTTCATCAACGCCTACTTACGCACTGTGCTCCGTACTTCAGAGAATGTACATTCGTGGTCATTCATTCCATTCATATGAAAACATGTGTGTAAGGGGTATCACTAAGGTAAGCGACCTCACCTGCAAGTTATATATGCTAATTGACGGATGAGGATCTGACTCAGGCGATCCTTTTGAGGGGAGCCAGTCGGCGATAGCACTTTTAAAACTGACCTAACCAAATCATAGAAAGGAAAAGTAAAAGAGTGGATCCCATGCCCCAAAGTGCAAGTTGAATGTCATTAGGAGCGATGAAGAGAACATTAAAAATTTATAGAGGTAAACACGAAGTTAATCCCACAATAACTCGTTATAATTACTCAATGGTTTTGTTAGCGCATTAGCTTGCTTTCAGCATCCAGTCTAATTCAGCTACTTTTTTCAGGTCCTCAGTTTATCTGGCAGGAGGGCGTCCCACCAACCGATTACAGATTCGCGGTTTCCGCTCTAGGACTCGGTTGCGGATTGCGGCCATCGGGCCTTCGGAAGATGTGGCCAGCCCAGTGTCACTTCAGTTTGTCGTGAGTTATATTGGTAACTCCAGTTTGAATAAAGCTGCTAAATTTGTCCCTTATTCCAGTTATGTATGGAACCTTCAGTGTGCGAGTTCGACTCGCACGTGGTCGATTTTGATCTTCTCAGAATACTTCCCAATTTCATCTATTTTGAAAAACTTTACGTAAGTCATACACAAGTCAGCATGTAAACATTTTGTTCGGAAACCATAAATTTAACTGCGGTAATTCTTATTGTCTTTCATTTAATCTTCTATGTAAGGATTCCCATACATGATGAATGTAAGATTTAGATAAAGTTTGTTGAACACATTTCAACGAAATGTACACAAAGTTTCAGTACTTGGTAAATGACACTTGTTTTAGTAGCGACTTACAGCTAAGATATGTTTAGTATTATTTCGGCTGTTACTCTCAATTACAGGGGATTTTAAGGTTTTAGAAAGAAAAATATATTTCACATATCTTACGCACTTTATGTTAGTAGTATAGAATCAAAATATATAATATTAACAAAGATTTCAAGGATCAACTTGTATTTGTTTTATTTGGATAATAAAACTGACATAAGAACATATTGATCATGACATGACCTATGTTTATAGAATACATATTATCTACTAGAATTGTTTCTGTTGTTCTTACAAAAATTTCAATTAGTTCCAGTGCGCTTGCATAACTGCAACTCGTTTCCCCTGCCTCCCGTTAGTTAATGCGTGTTGGCATGTTATTATCCTTGTAAATTATTATGCTTGCTTGGGGCCCAGCTAAACACAAGTCGCGCCCCGTGGGTATTATAAAGAGTAATTTCTACCCCCTACGTGAAAATCTTTTGTGAGAAATTGCACGAGATGTATTATGTTCAAAAGTAATTTACAAAAACTTTGTAAGTGTAATCAACTTCTCATAACTTTTAAGGTTGGGAGGCGAAAATGGCAAAATGGAACTCTCGTAATTTCATGCTATGTGTCTGGTTGTCTATCCGTCTATGCTATGCCCGCTGGGGAGGAAAGGTTTTTGAGTAGCGGTACGAGTGAAAAGTTCCCTCACTGTATCTGTCACTGACTGGATGCCAAAGTGGCAGTGTACTATAGGTGTAGATGGCGTAAGATTAATCGTTGTAAGTCTTTTGCAAATAAGTTGAAATATCCTATGGAAGGTAGATAGGTACATATTATAATGAGTGAATTAAAAAAAAAGTTTAGTTTAGTTGTAGGTATATATTTTTAAAGTAGTTATTGCATTAACAATAGATGGTGGGTGAATGGTCAGTGTAGAGCTCTACAAACATGTTTGAAGCCCAATTCAACGTCAACCTCTGTAAGTCAGTGCACCTGCTAAACAACGGATGAGGCTACATTGCCGGTTTTTCTCTGGGGGTTACGATGTAAGACGAAAACAAAATGCAAACTTTGGACACAACTGCGAAATGATTAATGAATTATAATACGAGTAATTCACACTAGAATAAGCGCGGGGGCATCATCTGTCCATCAGAAATTCACATTCATTTTGAAAAATAATATATATTTTTAGCCACGTTACTGAACTGATCGCTCAGATGTTTATTTTCGATCAACCTTACTGCAAATTTTAGTCTAAAATTATCATCACTACCTTAATTGAAGCATGTATAGGAGCCATGGCCCCCTTTGTCTCCGCCCGTGAAACCGCGGCTGTTTACACTTTGAGGCTCGTCACGGCCCCGCTATAATATAGGCATAATTTATGTAGTTATAGGTTAGTAGTAGTTCCCATTCAAAACGGAATATCCAGGTAAAGCAGAGTCAACGTGAAAAATCTTTCATTCTATATAGAACCCAATATAAATGGCACTTACAAAACGTCAAAGTAAAAATAAAATATAAGACTAAATACATCTTTATCAAACTGACCACTGAATCATTACGCAGTCTGGTCCTGAGAAGACTCCGACAAGAAACTCAGCGGACTTCTTTTGTCTGTTTACCTACTTGATTTAATTACAACGTTTTGTTTGTGTAGCCTATAAGTAAACAGTTTCATTTCTAAGCTTATTTGTCATCAACATCAAATTAATATACCATTGTCTGTTTACCATGATATCAGCAATGAATAGACGTATGGTACCACATAAGTTGATTCGAAAAATAATAAAGATTCCGCGATGTGAAGCAAGATTCCGACTGCAATCATCTAGATAACACTTGAGGGATTTATCCAAAATAACATTTCGCCTGAGCAAAGTTCTTAATGAAATAAGTTAGTAATCCTTGGGTAATTCGTTAAATGTTTGTGCCATAGATACTAGTTTCGAAGCTCTCCCCGAGTGGCTGTTTCATGCTTTGATTACAGTACGCCGCACCGCTGTGATATCAATGATTCACATTTACGTGCTTCATAAGTTTACCTATCATTTACATTGTTATCTTTTCTTGAATTATTTCTTAGAGAATATACATGTAACGTCTGATATGGAAAAGATCGTAAGTTGAAAATATACCTAATAACCGCCGGATAATCGCTCATTATATTTTCTGTGTTCATGCAGTGAAATGAAAACCAGAGTAGGTACAGCGTTTGATCATTAACATTTTTTTATTATAAACATTATCAACTCATTATTTGTTTGTCTTGTTTAGTCGGTGATAATTAAGATAATCGTGATAAAAGATCTATCATCCAGACGTGTACAGTAATCCAAAATGGCCATTAAACTCTGTGATATATATTGGAAACTTTGTTTTAATTTTAATCTAAATAATCCTAAACTCACAATAGTAGCAATTTCAACCGAAACGCCATTTAATCTCACCCGTTGAAATTTTACGTAACCATTTAAAAACCCGAATTTGTATCGTAGCAATAAAAAATTCAAACGTAATTAGTCCTTTACGTAGGTAGGTACTTAATAATTCTTAGATGTTTGGCTTTGACAGGTTGGGTAAAAATGGCGTTTCTTATCAGAAAAAATCTCGGTTATAGACCTGGACTACAAATGAGATTGTAAGAGTACCCAATAAATCACGATAGGCTTTTGCCTTTATCAGATTGTAATCTAATATTGTTATCGGGTTGTTTTTTGTAAGAAAATTCTTTTTGAACTTTCGTTTTGGCCTTAAGGCTTTGTTGTTTCTCTATACCTATCCGTATTTTATGACTTCTATGTAAAATCAATTTTCAACTCAATTACCTAATATAATAAGAAAAATATGTAGTAATACAATTAAGTCGTATAGAAATAATAGTTATCATAGAATGAAGACACCGGCTATTCTACTTATCATTAAATTTATCCTGGTTTACACTGAGGTACACGTTTATACTAACTACCTCATAAAATAATTTACATGAAATATACTTTAACTGACTTTTTTTAAAGTCAATTGATATTCAAAAAAAAATAACAATGCAGAAGATGGTTGGACGGCACCAACAGCTTGCTATTCAGTTATTTACTATTTTACTACCCCTTAAACTGAAAAAAATAGTCGACGAAAACAACCTTAGGAGATCAAAATTACCTCATTTAAGTAAACTATTGAACATAGTTTTCTTTTCTTTGCATTTATTATTAGATTATTTTCAGAAATGTAACATTAATTCGATGCTGAATAACAAATTCACTTAGAGGTCATCGACAAGCCAAAGTTGGGCAGTACTAAGTCCTGAGGAATAAAAAAGTCCCATAAAATAAAGCTAAAACTAACCGTCGGTCGGTCGGCGGGCACAGGTTATTTATATAAGTCATGTCAGACAACGCTTCTGGCCTGAAAGTTCACTCATATTTTTTGTTTGACAAATTGCCGCGGTAACGGGACTTGGCTAAAGTTTCACCTCCATTTAAGCGTCCATTAATACCTACCCGGTGGCCGTGACTCTCTTTACATTTTATGAAATATTGAGTAGCGACCTACCTATTATAAAAAAGTAGGGTTGAGCCCTCGTCATAGTTTGGTTATCGACAAGAAAAGACACCTGCTTCTATGTGAGATATTTTACTAATGTTATAATCAAGTAACTATAACTAGTAATGAAACTGAAGAGTTTTTTGCACTAGCCGACGGCATCACGGCTTAGCCCTCGTTGAGTTCTGATTCCATTCTTGCAACCTATAGAAACCTATTCCAGGGATGAAAAATTGCCTATGTATAATTCCAGACTATAATCTACCTCTGTACAAAATATATACCTATTCAGCCGTTAGATTGTGAGTATAATATTGAATGATCATTCAAAATGACTATTTATTTCAGGCTAATGCTAAAATTAATTAAACTAAAATGTATTTTTATCATTATAAAATTCACTATCTGGAATCTAGTAGGTGAAAAAACTAAAATAAATAAATAAAAATAAATAAATAAAATACCACAAATAAAAAAACCTAATAAAAACAAATAGTATGATTAATAAGCAAATAACAACAAGATAAAACCAATAATTAAAAAATATTGGTAAGATTTTAGAAAGATTTAGAAATATTAGCAAGATATTAGTAAGATAAGATAAGATAAGATTTGATAAAAAAATATTGGTAAAAAATCCAAGGTACTGCTATATAATATATATATATATTATATTTATAGTTTTTATATGAAATCGCAAACATCACTTAAATATTTAAAATATGTAAGGAACATGTTATAACACTTAACAAATCGGCACGCTTAAAAGCCTACGAATGTCTACGTGTCGTAGACATGAGCTACGAACGCTACATATTATATCGAACAATAATCATGACAACCTCATAATAATTAATATCAAGTCACACATGCGCAATTCTAAGAAAAATATGAACGAGGAATGAAATGTATGACACAAAGGCCTTATAAGGGCCCCTACACCCTACCAAGGCCATTGTAACCCTATAATCATAATAACTGTTTAATAGTACAATTAATATATCAACCATAAGAAAGATATTAATATACATGGGTGTTGAAGATAATGATACCATAATTTAAGTCTCCACTGTTAATGTAGTACGAGTATTCACTGCATAGAAAATAGAAGAAAAGGTCAATTGAGGGTTGGGCTCGCGCACTGAGAGTTCCGTACAAAACGGGAATGAAGAGAGATACAAGACTTACAACAGCATACTTGCAACAGGCTACAATTGATTGATTGAAATAAGTTTTCAATCTAATTTTTTTCTGATGTGTGTAACTTACTATTTACGTTTGTTATATTTTAGTTTTTTTAAATGCATGTCATGTTAACTATGTCAATAAAGTTTTATTTATTTTATTATTTATTTTTACGATAGCCCTGTACTTGTGCTATAAGATCTTCTTACCAAATTTGAAGGTTCTAGCACAACGAGAAGAGTACTTTAGGTTTTGATTCTCTTGCTATTTTTGATGCGATACTGTAGGTATCTTTTGATTGCATTGAATTAGAAGTCTATTTTTTATAGTAAGGGTTTGGCAGACCAGAGTTTCAGACATTAGTAATTTAAATTTGAATAGCTTCACGCGTTCTAAACAAAAAGGTATCGACAAACAGAAAGATAAACAGATGGCCAGATAGAAAGACAGACGGAAAACAAAGAGATCCTGTAAAGTTTCCATTTTTGAACTACGGAACCTTAAAAATGAGGGCAAGAGCAGTACGTGACTAAAATGAAGACTGAATGAAATTCATTTTGTTAAGTTATGAATAATAGATGCCACCAAATGATTCAGACGTACCTGTACCTAACAATTTAATATTAAAAGTGAGCCTAGTTTATCTAGATGCGCATGGCGGAGGACTGGGTGTTGTGGCATACATTGAGGAGATCGCTGACCAGTACTAGTTTACAAATACAACCATAAGCTAATTAATTGATGATTTTAATCAGAAAAGTGTACCTACGTCGAGTAAAAATTGAGCCCGTTAATTAATAGACGTGTAGCAACAGAGAAAAGATACTTGAATCACATGAATAGCTTGCTTGAATAGTCGTGCCTGTTATTATATCCCTATATCTATAATTTAAATAATATAATCGACAATCAATCTGTACCTACCCCATCTCATATTATTTTAAAACATACCGGCTTACCCTTGTAGGTGGGCCCGTATGATTTTTTCTGATTGTGGTTCACCACGATAGGTAAATAAATTAAAACATGTGAGAAAATCAAGGTATTTATTTATATCTGAATATGAGACATGTTCATTGGTTTATCAAATGAACGAATCCTCTAACAATCGTTTCTAGCCGAAAGATCAAACTTTTTATTGAAATTCAAGCTTCGTTAGCATGCCAACCGCAATACCGAAATCAATTAAATATACATTCCAGGTCAGCGAACTGAGAAATGCATGGGTGGTGCTCGCACGGCGTGGGGCACAGGGCATACGCGCTCCGAACTGAGTTCTCAGTCCTCCCTCGCGCCCGCCCGGCTGGTTCGACATGCCCGTTGCGCATTCTAATCGCTTTTAACTACACTTCTTCCCATTCAGTATGCATCAATTGATCGATTAGAATTCTCAAAATCTATGTGGTAGAAAACCAATCTTAATATACCTATAGTCAGTACTGCATCTGCAAATCTATTCAGAGGATAATTGATGGCATATATCAACTAACGAAGTCCTTCAATTTACAAGGGTAGTGAGGTCTAAAGCTATGAAGTTCTTGGGGTACATTTACCAACCCTATAATCTTGGTGAATTTTTAGTCATCGAGACCAATGCGACCTCTGAAATAAAATTTGCAAAGTATGTACTAATATACAACAAGTGAAATATCAGCTTGCTCTTATCCCAAACTAAACTTTAATAAAAGATAAGCCAGAACTTTCATAGCATATTAAGCTTAAAAGCCTCGATAGGCATTAGTTGAGCGTATCACGACTAGGTCCGGAAACGGTGCGATTAAAGAAAGCAAATTGTTGCATAACTCTACGAAAAAACTGGAAGTGAGCAGCGTCGCTCGTATCCGAAATTGTCAACTTATGTAAATTCGGTGGGGAACTTGCGCTTCGCCAGACGCGCTCGCGCCGCCGTGCTGCGATCCCCTCCTAAACTCAATACATGTCACCTCAATAATTCATTACTATATTCACTTTTCGTAACTTTAGCCCTCTATAGGAACTTTTATTGCTACGCGCTGACGATAAACAATTTATCACTTGTCGAGTTTTATTATCTTGTATCCGCCCTTTTCTTTTCCTTAATTTGTGCCGATACCAAAGTGGCCACACAAACAGATGTTTACTCCTATTGAAATTAAAATAAGGACAAATATTTTTTTACGTTTATTAACGCACTAGCTTCCGCCCGCGGCTTCGCCCGCGTGGAATTCGGTATTGCCACCAAGTCTATTTGAATGAAACGACTCTCCACTCGACTTTCCACTCCGTTGTTCACTCCACTCTCCACTCCACACTCCACTCTCCACACCACTCCCCACTCCGCTCCACTCCACTGGTCTCCACTCGTCTAGCCAAAACCTTTCGGATAAAAAGTACTAAACGGATTTTAGTGCGGTTTTCTTGGTCAGATCTAAAATTTGGAGATAAGACCAAAAGTTATTTTTCCTTATTTATTGGTTTCACCTTACACCATATTTACAGGATTCACCTAAGGCGACAGTGTGGACATCATATATTATCCCTTTATAACAGTAGGGACTTTTAATTGTAATAATCGATATTTGAAAAAAAACTTGGTTATATTGACCACAAATATCTATTTTTTTGCAATCCTTGTCTGTTTGTTCGTGATGGACGCAAAAACTGCTGAACAAATTTTGATCTCGCCTTTTCATTAGAAAGGTCTTGGTTTTACATAAAATCTGCCGTATGTTTGATTGCATTTGGTTAAGTAGAACCGGGGATATGACCAAAAAACGATTACCAACCAATCGACTCCCACGGGCAGAGCCGCGGGTATTAGCTTGTATAAAAAGTAGCCTATATATTACTCCAGACTATAATCTATCTCTGTACCAAATTTCAACCCGATCTATTGAGCCGTTTTTACGTGAAAGAGTAACAAACATACATCCAGATATCCCGACTGATCGACTCCATGGGCGAAGCCGCGGGTATTAGCTTGTATAAAAATTAGCCTATATGTTATTTCACACTACACTCTATCTCGGTACCAAATTTCAGCCAGATCCATTCAGCCGTTTTTACGTGAAATAGCAACAAACATAATATTTGGACATCCCGACCGATCGACTTTGCGAGCGGAGCCGCGGTATTAGCTTGTATTAAAAGTAGCCTATATGTTATTCCAGACTATAATCTATCTCTGTACCAAATTTCAACCCGATCTATTCAGCCGTTTTTGCGTGAAAGAGTAACAAACATACATCCAGACAACCCGACTGATCTACTCCGTGTGGCGACTGATCGACTCCGTGAGCAGAGTCGCGGGTATTAGTTTGTATAAAAAGTAGCCTATATGTTATTCCACACTTTAGTCTATCTCGTTACCAAATTTCAGTCAGATCTATTCAGCCGTTTTTACGTGAAAGAGTAACAAAGATATATCTAGAAATCCCGACTAATCGACTTTGCGAGCGGAGCCGCGGTATTAGCTTGTATAAAAAGTAGCCTATATGTTATTCCAGACTATAATCTATCTCTGTACCAAATTTTAGCCAGATCCATCAAGCCGTTTTTGTGTGGCAGAGTAACAAACATACATCCAGACATCCAGACATCCAGACATCCAGACATCCAGACATCCAGACATCCAGACATCCAGACATCCAGACATACATTCTTACAAACTTTCGCGTTTATAATATTAGTAGGATGCATATTACTGAATGGCAGGGGGTGCAATAAATGCTCAGAGAAATCTTCTACCCACGTATAGAAACCCACGCCGTTATTTGATATTCTTGAGTTCATCTCTATATGAAAAAAAAGTCTCTAAAACAAAAACATAATAAAAGTATACAAGAAAGCACTAATATATTGAAATGTTAGTAACATTACTCTGAATCGTTCCACTTTCAAATGTTCAGTAAATGAAGGCAAAGCTAGATTTCTCCAACAGCATAACTCTCAAGAGAAAGCCAAGTAAATTAAAAACTGAAATGGATTTAAAAAGAATATCAAAGGAGGATAGCGAGATATTTTAACCTTTGGCGGCGTCTAGAATGAGATGATAACAAGGCATTTAGTATTCCAGTCATGAAAGGTCGATCCACCTGCTTTTCATATCACGACAATTGCCGACCCCGAGGAATCGGCTCTCTAGTGGAATGACAATTCTTGTCTATGAAAATCAATTGGGGAGAACGAGGAGCTCTGGGGCCGGCGACAATTCCAATTTCATTAATAGCTTCCGTCGCAGCGTAGGGATGCCGCTGCGTCCACGACATAGATGTAGGGATACACTAGATTGGAATACTTATAGGCTCAACTACAGACCTATCATACTGTACCTAATATCCTATTATTATTCTACCATAATGTAATAATGTAAATAAATGTAATGAATAAATATAACAAGAGATTTGATGGCATCGTGTAAAAAATTGTTTAGCATAGCACATTGCATCTTATCATACTAAGAAAGAATTGCAGAACTCAAGTCAAGAATAGTTTAGTATTCTGCAATGAAATATATTCATTAAATTTAAACGCTTGACTATGAAACAAAGGAAATTGGCATATAATTTGAATTGGAATAATACACTTAAAGCGATACTTGGGTAGTACACAACTATCCTTTTACGGCGAGATTATTTAATGTTAAGTTTTCTTCAAGCAAGTATTTGAATCACAGAGAAGAATAAAATAAAATAACAATAAGTGACTGCTATAAAGAAAAATAATGAGAAGCACCGTCCAGATCCAGTGAGTTTATACCATGTACGTGTACGTAACATGTTTATGAACGTAGTGTCCTTCCGCTGGGCACTGATCGCCTCCACATAACCGCCTTTATTGACGTAGTAGTGCGGTTATTCCCAAATATTTGAGAACTTTACGTAGATTTCAATTCCTAATATGCATAATGAACTTCGAAAAGCCAGAATTGCGTTAATTGAAATACAACTTGTGCTGATGAGATCTTATATGCAGCAGTTTTGTGTATTGGTGTTGAAGAAAAGATAGCCGTTGATTGCTAAAACTCTTTCAGTTTGTCAAGAAGTGATTATTATGAGTGGTTTTCATATCTAGTGGGTAATGTCTTTGGTCCTTACACCATTCACCGCTCGCATTCGAAATGCCTCAGTCTCTTTTGTTTACGCCGCTCTGCAGTGATGCTGTAACGAGTGTAATTAACAAACGATTAAGTAAGCCAACGGACGATCTTTCAGCGCAATGTCATCCGACAATCCAGACACTCCACGTTTGTTTAAACTTATCAAATACTGGTTATGCACGCAATATTATCTGGGTAGATTTAGATCTGGTTTTAATTTGTTTTACGTGGAACCTTACTTAGGTACCTTAGTCTTTTAGCCTAACCGCTTCCTGGAGATTATTAGAAACAGACAGATAGACACAAATTTATTATTTTGTTTTATTTTTTTGTTAAAATTCGTACATACAGTTCCTTCAATTTTTTTTATACCACGTAGTTGGCAGACATTATTTATTTGTATACTTACATAGATGAAATCGTATTGTAATGCATTTTGCATACATTACACATATCCATACTTAAATCTACTGAGAGTCTAAATAGCGCTATGTAGTATTTCCTAGTCATACATACGAACCGTTTTGCCGACACATTTATCATGCGTACAGCTTAAAGGGTGAAATTCACTGCCTGAGTCTGAGTTTTCGGCAAGCTATAACCAGAGAGTCCTCAAGTTTCGATTGAACAGGTTCCTTCTAAGCAAACGTGATTCATCGTAGACCTCATCGTCACTTAGCACCAGCCCTCGTAGATAAGTGGCACAGCGTAAATCGCTAAGGAATTGAATAGATTAGGTCGACCAATCACATCCAAGCTCGTCGCCGGCGTACGATGCACGCGCCGCGGCGGGATCACGAGCTGGAGTGTGATTGGTCGACCTAATCTATTCGTTTCCTTAGCGATCGTTAGCGATTTAGACTTTTGACACTTGTCTACAGGGGCTGGTAGGATAATGGTCAAACGTTAGTCCATCATTAATTTGAAAAAAGGCTTGTGATGTAATGTTAGTAATCTAGTAAGTACCTAGTAGTAGTAGTGTATCAGATAGTAACCGCAGACTGTTGATGAGTAGTATTTTATTTTTAACCCCCGACAGAAACCCGAACGGGGTGTTATAAGGTTGACGTGTGTGTGTGTGTGTGTGTGTGTGTGTGTGTGTGTGTGTGTGTGTGTGTGTGTGTTTGTAAGTCTGTCTGTGGCATCGTAGCTCCCAAACGGATGAACCGATTTTGATTCTGTTTCTTTTGTTTGAAAGATGGGTTGGGGGAGAGTGTTTTTAGCTATGTTTTATGAAAATCGATTGAGCCATTTCAAAGATATGAGGGGTGAAAGTGGTGATGAAAAATTTAATGTGTTCAAATATACCCGTGTTTGGTATCAAATGAAAGGTCATAACTTATACATCA
This sequence comes from Lithosia quadra, assembly GCA_963576445.1. Taxonomy (NCBI): domain Eukaryota; kingdom Metazoa; phylum Arthropoda; class Insecta; order Lepidoptera; family Erebidae; genus Lithosia; species Lithosia quadra. The sequence continues at coordinate 10,641,189 of OY754880.1, read as the reverse complement.
CGATACCGCAAGTTTTATGAAAATCAGTTTAGCCATTCGAAAGATATGAGGAGTGGAATGTATTTCTATATCCTGACCCCACTCCGCACAATGCGCATTAGCTCTGAATAGTTGTTGATAGACTATACGTATGTTGATATTAAATAATGAATTAGCTATTATACTTAAGTTACCCCTATAAAAAGCATGAAATAAAAAATTAAATTAAACATTTAAAAAGCCCCCGACTCACAAAAAAGAACCTGCAAAAAATAAAAAATAACTATTACATTATGACCTATTTACCCTAAGTATTGAACCTTTAGTATTATTATAGGTAGCTATATTATTTACGTGTTCATATTTTTAACTAACAGTTTGTCTCGTCGGGGGGACCGCTCTAGATCTTGCGAGACAAATCGTTGCATCGATTAGGTTATGATTAGGTGAGCGGTCCCCGACGAGACAAACTGTTAGTTAAAAATGAGTACGTAAATAATATAGCTACCTAAAATAATAATAAAGGTTCAATACTTAGGGTAGATAGGTCATAATGTAATAGTTATTTTTTACTTTTTGCAGGTTCTTTTTTGTGAGTCGGGGGTTTTTTAAATTTTTATATACAATCAGCTTCGTTAAAATAAAATGAGGTTGGGATTAATTTAGTATAGGGTTTTTATTTTGGATTCTCTATTTGGACAAAGTGTTTGAACATTAAAAGAAATATATTTGATTGATCAGGATAGTTTTTGGCTCGCGCTTTGTGTGGTTAGCTTTACGCTCGAAGTTTTTTTTAGCATACCCTCATTATTGAGGACATTCACATTTAACTTACTATCAGACAAGGAAGTTATATTGAGTGTAAAAAATGTACGTACTTTACATATTTTATGGCTACTCAAAAAGTATAAAATTTTTTTTTTAAGTATCATTAAAAAATCCTTTTTGGCTTTATAAATTGAAATATAGTAATTTGAACGCACATTCGAAGTCAATAGCTTCTAAAGTTATAGACGTTGGTTTGAAATTGAAAAATACAAACGTAATAAGGCAGCGTATAAATTGAAATCCACTCACAATCCACATTTAAGATAGTTAAAATTAGGTTACTCTCATTTTGTTCGTCAATATCTTAAAATTGAGATGGCCAAATTTGTTTTTCTTAAATCTATTGTAATTATAAAAGGATCTTTTGAGATCCTTTCCCCATTGAAGAATCGTGTTTGATTAAAATGATCAAGTTCTTTAGACTGCTGCCGTTTGTTTCGTGGCACAATTTCATAACCATAGCTACCAACTACTTAACCTGAAATATAAAATTCCAATACCAAAAATATTTGTAGTGTTTTATGAACAATTTTTTTATTAAAATTCTGTAAATTTAGGTATTTAATGCGTAAAAGTAGAACAAGAATAATGTTAAAGCCTAGAATTAAGCCTGTATTAAAATATCTGCGACAGAATAACAATTAAAAATATTTTTATCAAACTCAGTGATCGCATGAATAAAGAAGTACCTACGTTTTGCGGTCTTTTTCTTAATGCAGTCATCCGGAAACTACGAACCGAGGGCAAGTGGCGAATTTCGTAAATCAATGTAACAAAATCAGATTTCAGTAATATACGAGTACTCTACGGCAGGAATTGGTAGACGTGATCGGAATAACTAAAATTGTAACCGGTTTAATACAGACTTAGTATATGAACAAAGCGGTCAATATCGGAATTTTGACTAGTTACTTTATTTTGTTCTTATTTGTTGTTTGAATTGTATGGATATAATTATCAGTATCTTTAAGGTGTAAGGTTAGATGTATTTTTGTTAAAAATTACAATAATATACATCCCGTTCTAGAACGGGATATATATATATATATATCCCGTTCTAGAACTTTGAAGTCTCCAGCGTATAGGGAACTTAGTGATGGGTTATCGCGATGGAGCCCATATCGCGGGTGGACGTGATGACGACGCCGATAAAAAAAGTGAGAAAACAGGTGAGATTGTGGTCAAACGCGAGCATATTACGAATAAAAAAAAGTCACCTTACCAACTCAAACTCTAATTTATTTACCTCATTTATATCTTAACGAATTAAATTTACGAAGATTAAACTAGCTTTTTACATACCTAAATCACTTTTCTATTGCCATTACCCACTTAGACTCAGTTACAAGTGCGTTACCGTGGTCTATAAACAAAATAACATTAAAGACGTTTCTCGCTCTATGCGTAAAGGGATGAAAATAGGAGGGGGAGAATTGTAAAAAGAAACTACAGAAAACATTTTGCGTAATTAAGAAGGTACGGTCTCACAATTTGTAATACATATATTTTTTTAATTTTTACACCAGTCATAAAAGTTATAGAATTCATACATTTAATAACAATATTCTAACGATGACATATTTTGTCTCATGATAAAATCTTCCGAAGAGTAGCAAAGCTACTGCATAGACTTTTGAACATGAGATCATAAATAGTACGTAGATAACCAAGATCTGGACGTTCCTGACATCCTATATTTTAAAGTATCAATCTCGTCAGAATTATTTCGGTGGCAGACAGACAGACGACGTATCTGTTAAGTTAAAATTCCAAGCTGTACAATACTATATTTCAGAGATGTAATAAGAACGCCATAATGCATTATGGTTAGTTACCAAGTACAGGGTTATTGACCTTGTATCCTAAACCCTGTTTACGTAGGTAACTGGGTAATCTTTGACCACAAGAGGCGTACACCGCAGGTGTCTACAGGCCCGGGGCTTAAAGCTTTCTCGTATTTAGTTATCATATTATGAGATATGTTAATGGGCTAGCCTAAAGTTTAGGGACACGGAGGAAACTTTAAGTTAAACAAGTAGTTGTACATACTTATCTAGAACGTTTGAGGAATATCAGCGTGATAAACACGTGTTATGTGGGAGTTGCTATTAAATGTTTGGTCACGTTCGGTCCAGTGTGTTTGGGTATAGAATTTTTACCATCCATATGTCTTTACTGCAATATATTTAGATTATAATACTTGCATAGTAAAATGCTCGTATTGAATTTTTATGTAACAAAATTGACCAAAACAGTTATTGCAGTTTTGCAATTATAAATTTGTACTCAACTAAGAGATATCATTATACTTTTGTGCTTTCCAAAACGACCAGTTAGGTACTTGAATAACAACAGTTGTACTAGGTAGATTTTTTTATTTTCATTGTGACTTGTACCTAGCTGATATTTGAAGACATTGGTTGAAGGAATGCCTGAACTCCTCAAAAATTAAGGGTTTGAACGGCTAGTGTTCCGACTTTTACAAAAGTTGTTGTTGCCTAACACTCGTACTAATAAGAGCATACAAACACTGTTCAAAACAGTAACGCATAATAGTTTCAGCCAAAGATATAAACCAAACTTTAGAGGGCCGGCGTTTTTGCAGACTTCTCTGCATTGAAGTGCAAAAATAGCACTCATGAAATATTATCGACAAACTACTACAAAGGCCTTTATCGCTATCCTCGATCATAGACCGAACTATTGAAAATTCCAACTTGCTTTCGCTAATAGGAAATTGAATAGAACTGTCACGAAGTTCGACCCTCTCGCGGAACTTAAACGGAATTGTGGAAGTAAGAAATACAAAGGAATAGGATTGTCGAGTTTGTGATTTCTCGCGGATTTGAAATAAAAAATTAAAATATACTCTTCAAATCACACAAACCGCACATATTCAGATATAAGTTGTTGACCCCGGCTGTACCCACGTGGAATTTTGTATCCTTGGAAGAGATAAAAAGCCGAGTAACAAATATCTAAGAGAAGAAGTAGGCTGATATAAAGTTATTGAATTTTTACATATTATTGTACACTGAAAATACTGGAAAAGATTGTATTATATTTAAAGTGAAAACTATGTTAGAGATCGCGCGACCTAAGCCCGTTAAGAAAATATATGCTAAAATGGTGCAATGTTTGCTGTGGTATTATACACTATGTCGGTAATTATGTCGCTTGCAGTTAATTGAATTTCATTGTTAGTAAACAGTTCTATTATTAGTAGGTATACAAACGAACGACCAGACGAATAACGACACGCCACTGTGTTGCTATATGGTGGATATTCCACTCATACGCATGTAACGCTTTGCCAAAATATTTAGGTATTATGCGTATAGTTAAGGAGTGGAATTCTGTACTTCAGTTTGTATTTCCGGAAAGCTATGAACTGGAAATTATCAAGTCACGTAACAGGTTCCTTCTAAGCAAATGTAATTCATCATAGACCATATTGTTACTTACCGTCGTCGGTGAGATAGAGGACAAACGTAGGCCCTTTTTTGAATAAAAAAAAAAGATTTAATTTTTATTTTATTTCATAATAATATAATTATCAGAATAGTGCACAACATTGCCGATATTACTAACAAGTCGGTTTTAAATATAAGTTAGATAAAAAAACATTGATAATTCTTAATGAATTCATTATTATACCCTTATTTTTATCATTTCCTTCCGTATTTGCTTAATTATAAGCATGAAATTCCTTCATTTTCTGTCATTCATTTCAAAATAGCAAGTTACCTTTTCAAACTTTGATTTCTTCTACCCTGTAAAAGCCTTTAATTTTTAACTTTTAATTGTTAAGGAAAGCAACTTTATAGAGATGTACTTAATAAGTTACGTTTACATCAGCATTAATTTTCAGTATATTTGATAAAGCAGAATTATCAAATACAAACGAACAAACAAACAAACAAAAAAACAATCAAATCTTTCCTCTTTATATTATTAGTGTAAATACTGAAACTTCATGTTGTGAGTTCTGAAATCTATAAGTAGGGTGAATCATTCATGACCTGCCTATTACTGTAACCTGTGTTTTCAGTAGGTGAACTGATAGCCCATGATTACAACTCCATTCACAAATATATTATGCTCTATCATACCAGTTCTATCTCTCATATCTTTTCACTGATAATGTAAGTAAGTAATATCTACGTGTTTCAGTATCCATCCCTAAAATTAATTAATGCAAATGCATTAATAGAAACATAAGTACTTAGTTAAAAAAAATCGAATTCTCAGACAAATTGGCTACGTCTCCAACATCAGGTACTATTGTGTGATTTTTGCCGAATTGGTGCAAATAAAGTTCATGCTAATATCATAAGTATATATGTTTTCAAATAAAACATGATTTACAGAACAGTATTAAAATCGAATGTCTACACTCGTTATTCAGTCCATCACATGTAGCTGTTACACTGGCTTAACCATTTTAAGTTAAGTGCAAACGTGTTTGTGCATCTATACCCAAGAGGAATCTTGCTGTCGACATGCAGCTGCAACTTTAAGATCTCGAGAACTATCTAGGGTGACATTTTCTTTGGTTTGTCACTGGCTAGTGTAATAAATTCATTTATGTAATCTATTAACGTATGTAAAGTAAAGGCTTCCGTAAGTTTGATAATTAGGTCAGTAGGTCTGCCTCTACACCCTTGTTTTGATTGATCATGTCGTCCGCTTCTAACCTACATTTTCGGAAACAGATTTTATTAGATAAATCTAGGGTATACTTATTTCCATAAGATATGGTGTCAATTCCGTTAAAAATTCGATTGTTTACACACATGTCTACATAATTTTTTGAATCCATCACTTATCGTTTGTGTATAATTTTAAACTATTTTGATTCATAATTTATTCTATTGTCTGTACATTTAAACTTGAATTTACCGTATATTTGATTGCAATTGACTGAGTAGCAATATCCAAAATTTTGAGTATTTCATTGGCATGAATTGAATTTGAATAATCAAACATGATAATCTATTCTAATAAAATCACAGTTTATAATAATTTAACCTTGGTTACGTTTATTCTTCAATATACCAAAATTAATAACCTTTTGAGATAGCAAAATAGAACCCAATATGTAATTAATGAAACGCTTGTCACTGCGGTCTTCGTTTATTTCACAATATTGGTCGATGAGCGGGTATCCGTTATTAGAAAGACAAATATTATTTCCGTAAGTATTTCAGGGCGGATAAGACAAACAAACAATAGAAGTCAAGATGTTTCTATTTAACTTTGCTAATTGAATCACAGCTTATCCGAGAATTTTGTTCCTAATAAAACAGGACTTTCACTGCAATATAAGGACACAACATTTTTATTATACTTAGAGAAAACATTGTGTAAAATTTTATTAAATTTTGACCCTGTGAGTTTAGCACCCATGATGAATTTAAAGTGATTACAATGACCGACGAGAAAATACTAAATACTTTTCCTAACGCAAATCCTAACAACAGATTCTGTCTTCAAACTCCAGATCTTAACCACAGTGAATCCACTTCTCACGCAAGTTCGTATATAGTCTTTTTCAAAAACAACACAAGGTTTACAAAAGTTTACACAGTTTGTATGTTATAAAACCTTAATTACAAAAGGCAGTAAATTATGCAGGTAGTTAATTTCAGCCGTTTACTGTCGTATCAAATTATAAAGTCTGTGGATCGTCAGACAAGTAAATTTCTTAAAACAGATGTAGTTTCTTTTGTGTTGGAACCAATCTTTTGTGTTTACTGAATTTATTTCAGTGTTGGTGAAGTTGAGATTTTTATTTCTTATTAGATTAAGTAATGTGAGGATTTTTCTAACGTCAAAATTCTTTTGTTTAGCTTTAGCAGCAAAGCATACATTATATTATGTGTGTCACTATTGAAAATCCGTAATCCGTAAACTGAATAAAAGATATGGGGATCGATCCCACCGCATTAATTTTGCAGTACTTATGAGTTATGAAAGCTTTGTGTGATTTGTGAGTATGTTTTACTATTTAACTTTATATTAGTAAAAAATAGAAGGCAAGATGACTGATTAAATGTAGTTAGATGCGAAGAATCTATTTTAATCGCATCACACTGCTCTGCAACTAGTACCCAGTAATAGTGCCGTGTCCTGTACTGTGTATAGCTTGATATCTCGCAGTAATTCGATAGGTATGATATTCATTGCTGGCGATGTATGTACTAATACCTCACAGGGTAGGATAAAGTAAAAAATTGTGACAATGAAGCGAGGTGTGGTAGCTACGTGGCGAGGTGAGTATAATCGCGACAAGTCATCGTTCCAATTTACTACGACGACACCGACGAAAGTAACATCTATATGCGTATCGTATATTATTTCAACAAGTACCTATGTATATTTTGTTTTGGTGTAACAAAATGGGGGGTATTACCGATACACATACTACAACACATTTTGAGCACTGTATGTTTACCTATTGTCGGATAAAGAGCCTGTATCCTTTAATCGCCTAGTACGACACATGCGAAAAAACCGCTTGGTAAAAGCTAAATGGCAGATGACTCTCGTATTTTATTAAACTGTAATTAACAAATATTACAGGTTTCGTAACAAAAAAGCGTTCTAATATTAGTTAGACAACAGATTCAGGGAGCCTCAATCGCTGGTACGGTCTGGCGTTCTTTAGTTTTGTTTTGTAAAAACAAAGCAGGGAAATAAATTGTTTGTCACGTCACTACAACCGTACATTTGGTGAGCAGATATAGGTTATTTAACAAAGCTATTCAAATACAAACGGCGGGTGGTAGCGGCGGAGAGACTGCCTGCGTCAACCAGAAGTGTCGTTAAGTGCTGGGGCCGCGCCGCCTCTGACAATTACCGCTACGAGCCTGTAATGACCCAGAGAGACCCTTATTAAAACTTGCTTCACCCTACTTCCACCGAGTAAAGTTTAAAGTAACGATGCATATTAATTGAAATATCGATACCGTGGTACGTAGTTTGTGGACACAAAATTAATATGAAACGGCTACTCAAATTGCTTAGTAATTGGTTATTCTGGTGCTTTTAACATGTAGGTAGTTTAACATTATAGGGTAAAAGAAAAATATTATTCCGATCTAATTGTCGTCGGCGGTTTCGCCCGCGTGTAATTTTGATCCCGCTACTGGTAACCTTTTTTAGTGGTAAAATATTATAGTCTCTCATTATACCAGACTATGATTCATCCCTGTACCAAATTTGCGCCATATATGTGCAGTGCAGTCTTTGGAGCATATAAATGACTAGCAAAAAAAAATAGCAAAAAAAAGCAAAAAAAAAAAAACTAAAAAAAATTGGCGTGTGATAATATGAATTGTATTTTAATACAAAGAAATGGAACGGCTAAACTTCAAGTTACCTTGGTGTATGAAATAAATAACTTTAACTGCACTTGCTGTATCGATTTCTATAGGCGTTCGTAATGAAATTAGTTTATAATAAATTATGAAATTTAGGAAAGTACGCAGACAGTAATGAGTTAAATCGATTAGTTGACATAACTCGTCTTCATTGAATATTTTATTTTCATTTTTAGTTCTTACCAAGAGAGATTCACTTGCTTCAAGAATCTAATCAACAACAACGATCAATATTTTAGTCTGAACAGTTAGGTCGTCATGCCCTATCTAACTAATGTTTTTATTGATCTATTAAATGCTAACAACTACCTGTCTCAATCTAGCACTAGCAAATGGTCTGTACTATCTCTATTGTGTAACTGTAAACTAGCCGTATCTGTACAGTGGAGATAATAAAAAAACTTGATTCCGAACACAAACATTATTTTCTATGGAATCCTTGTTTGTTTGTTCGTGAAGTACACAACGGCTATTGATGCGGTCTCCGTAAGACTTAAAATCTATCGTATGTTTGATGGCTATTAGTTAAGTAAAATCAGAGATATGACCAAAAGAATTATAACCCGACCTCGGAGCCGCGGGCATTTAGCTAACTTTTAAAATAATTCAAATGTCACCCGATGTTATGTGAACCGTAGTAATTTTCTGCACTCATAGGCGTGTCTACCATCATTCGTCTACCATGAACTAAATGCGAGTTAACTTAATTAGTACCCATAATTCTTGGTCCGCGGTCCTCTGTTTTTATTGTAGACCATTTACCTATTTTATCACCCGCTTTGTACCGAACTGGATGTATACATTTCCATGTCCTGTAATTTACTACAAATTTAAAGTCGTTTTGAGTTCAAATACGGCTTAAGTTTTCCTGAAACTCACCAAGTGTCATGTTCGGATTTTATTGCTATGAGGTAGCTAGGCGATATGTGAGGATAAAATCACACTAATAGCGTTAGTTCACTTTACTAGCTTAACTAGCTCAGCTATCCTTGACGCTATTGATGGAGTTTCTCACACACTGGCAATCTGGTAAATCTTGGGTGTAAATACAGCATTATGCTGTTCCTGATTTTTTAAGAGTGTGGGTCTAGCAGAGCAGTGTTATTTTAAGTGAAAATTCGTGTGGTGTATGTTTAATCTGAAATTACGCTAGTTCAATCAGGAGTGACACCTGTTTTGTTACTTTTATCATTGACGTAAGCTTATTCAAAGATACGGTATCGCAATAAATGAGGACAGGATGAACTGAATTAACAACTGAACTTAATTGAATGTGGAGTTAGTGAATGTTAACGAAATACTGAAGTTCACATAATAATATTTGCCGTAAAAATATCGTAAAAAGGTTTTAACTTATTCTACTGTTAGCGCTCTGCTACACTACTGATTCTTAGCACATACATAATGCAGTTCTGCTTAGTGTGTGCTGCCAGTCGCCAATCGGTTGTTACCGTCTCGCGCCTTCGCAAACTTTTTAGCGCCTTTTATGTTTTATTTATATGACCTGTATCCTTTTATTAAACATAAACTCTTACCCACAGCTTTGACGGGTGGAATTTTGATCTCGTTCTCGCAATCCTTGGTAAAGAACTTACTACAGGAATAATAGGTAACCTACGTGTTACTATATCCAGATTGGTGCAACAAAAATGCAGACATCTTAAAATTTCCAAATCGTTAATATTAGTAGGAGCAGAATTTTGTTGCCACACGTAAGGTGCTATTAATGAAATAAATAAAATATTTCATAGCTTAGAATTTATGGGCGTATTGGTTGTTAAATTGATATAATGTTCGTGACAAGATTAAATACTATTAAACAAGATTCATTTAATACAACACATGAATACAAATATTATTTTATTGTATATGCTATAAAATAAAAACTTCTTAAGCATATAAATTGGGAGTACGACATAAACAGAGCGAATAGGTGCTGCGCCCAGTTTTATATGTGTCATCGAATTGTATGATCGTAAGCGCCGTGTTTTATTGCATCTACTGCTTATTATTATCCACTTTTATTGCCACCTCGATCCCATATTATTTTGGGCTCTTCGAACGGGATAAAGTTTGATCGAGCTTTACTTTCCACTAACACCTTTCGCGTGAAATCAATAATGCACAGTGCCTACTAAACTTAATAAAGTCTATTAAAGAATATTCGTGTTAATTTTTCAAGCTTAAATCAATCAATCTATCAATTAGCCTATTAGTCGACTGCTGGATATAGACCTCTCCATTGGGAAACTACGTTTTAGAACACAATCCTCCACTTTACTCTTCCAGTCTATTTCAGTGGTAACGGTTTAGGTTCAGGTTACCCGTTTAAGTTTAAATGCTAATAAGAATTGATGTATGACGATGCTTGGTGTGTCTATTGCGGGACAGCAGAGAACTCGCCTAATTACCTTCCGTTTATTTATCTTATTTAACATTTTTTGTTGTATTTACTCCATTATTTTAATTTTATTGTCATATATAATAAAGTTATGCCAAATCGGCGGGTTTGTATGATTAATCAAGAAGTAAATACACCAAAGAATAAAATAAATAAAAGAAAGGGCTTGCATTTGGAGGTAGAGGAAGACCAAAAGCAGATGGTAGGCTGTTGTCTCTACCTAGCGAGCAGTAAAAATGCCTGAGTATGTGTAAAGGTATTATTCAATTTATCTGGGATAACTACATAGGTACTTAGGATTTGTTAATACCTTTATCTGATCTGAAAAAAGTTATTAGTTTGAAATGGATTTATTTTGAAAACAAACTTTCTAGAAAGTACTTAACCAGATAATTCAAGTGAGTACAAATACGTACGGCCTGTTTATCTTGTTTAGTTCAAAAGTTCTCTTGACCACGTACCGTCTCTATCTGCAGACTCTTGATACCAAATACTTAAAAGCCAGGGAAAGTATTATTTGTAATTTGTATGATAAATAAAGGACTATTTATAAAAATACTGATTCATTGACTTCACGAAATAAAAGTGTTCAATTTTTCATAGCATGTTATGATTTATTTACTTACTTCAGTTCCAAAACTTCTAGTTTGTCAACTACGAAATGGCCACATAACATTTTGTGAAATGTCCAATATGACAGAAAATACAACATTTTCTTATACAAGAATCATTTCACCGTGCCTTCACGGTGAAATAATTTTCGTGTAATGAAATTATGCTTATTGAAAGTAAATTTGCGTGATGTTCAGGCTGCCGGAAATTTCACATGGATACGAGTCGTACGTATGTGGACTTCTAATTTTAGTATCATATTTTTGTTACATTTCGAAGATTTATGCTGATTTCAAAACAGCTCCGGATGGGTGTAATTTTTTTTCAAAAATCCTTTCCTTTTTGGGTTCGATTCCCGCTCTGTGCAAATATATTTGTATGCATGCAGTCTGGATGTCTCGGAAAGCACGTCAAGCCGTTGGCCCCGATTGCCATACAAATGTGTATGGCAGTCGTTACGGATAAATTGGAACCCTAAAAAGTCAGATAACTGGTTCTAACTACAGAACTACGATATTGCCAACAGGTTGCGGAGGTCAGATGGCAGTCACTTCTTGGAAAATATCGAAGTGCGGCCCTTCATAGTTTACAACCCCCTAAATAACAATTCAATTAAATGGACGTAAAAAGAACGCGTGTGAGTTTTCACGTACGTTACCTCGTCGTAGTCCTCGTTTGTATTTCCTAGTACAAACGGGACTGCATTCGGGTTTACATTGAAATATCTAGACAGATTAACTTGCCTTCAACGCGTCCAAACGTTCGTACATACACGTTAAACTTTCGATCAAGTTTCCTACTTTTGGAACCGTATTTTTAAATTTCATATGAAAATTCAAGCTTATAAAAAGGAATTTGTTAAGGAGGATATTGTAAGGAAAAGAGTGACTGAGGAAATATCGTTTGACATATTGTTTGAAGGAGAATGACTTGTTGCGCTGACTCCAAGTAGAAAACCCCAAGAGCTGGCAGATGGTGATAAATAAGTATTATTATTTATTTGAGTGTACAAATCTATTACACGTAATGAAAAAAATATATAGAGAAAACGATGTGGCTTGAATGTTACTTTAGTTAGTGGCTAGTTTACATCACTATTATTATTATATCTTAAAAAAGGAGTAACATTTCTCGGATACAAAGCGAGAATCCTCCAACCGGCTAATGGAAGACTGTAAACTTCGCTTTGATATTATTTTTTGTATTTCAGCATGCCCCAGAAACAATAATTGTTTAAAATCTGTTTTAAGTACGTTAGTAGGTACTATTATTTCTATGGTACTAGTCTGAAAGCTTGGTAATTCTGACAGTAAAACCAACCAATATGAATCTGCTCTCCTAACTCAGAAAGCAGATTAAATCGCTACTTTAATAATATCAATTTCAAGAATTTGAAATCTGCATTTCGTACGGTTTATTAGGACTACAGGGCCTAACCTCCCTTTCTTCATTTGCTGCTCCTTTTCTCATGCCTTATTTATACAGGCGATTACTCATAAGTAGCATTATATCTTAGCGGGGGCCTCTGTGGCGTAGCTGTAGTAGGTACATTCGACTGCTACGAGAGGAGGCGCGGGTTCGATTCCCGCTCGGTGCAAATATTTGTATGCATGAATAATGTTTTGCATTGTTCTGGGTGTTTCTATGTATAATATGTATGTATTTATAAAAAAAGGATATAAGCATGTTTATCTACAATCCATAACACAAGCTAGTTAAAGCAGCAGGTTTTCTTCTCGGGGTTGAGGTGTTAGATAGCAGTCGCTCTCGAAAAGTCAACAGACGAGTCAAAAATAATAAGTGGACCCCTAGTTCAGAAGTATATACTACGCACCTACTTTTGATGCAACCGGGGATCACTAGCAAGAATATTAAAAGTAATGGATACTGCAAGGCCATACATTGCAGTGTCTCCATCTAGTTGGTTGGGTTGCGTACCTTTCTTTGCGGTGACCATGTTTAATTGCAAGGTTGGGATATATGATGTAGTTTACGTCTATGCTCATGAAAATAAATGGTATTTTGTAACAGTAATTTTGTAACTTATTTATTTATTAATTGAGACTTACTTATGTAAGCATGTAATAACAAAATAAATTATTGACATTAAATGAAGGATTATGTATTTATTTATTTTATACATACAGTGTCATTACAGGCAAACCCAATGCGACAGAGTAGCAACAAAAGGGTGTTTCCTATAGTAGCGTCACATTAATAGGTAACATTTGACGTTTGTCAGTTTTATATTCATAATGAGGTGACCTGTTAAAAAAGGTCGATTAAAACGAATGAATCGATACGGACTTGAAAGATAATGTGAATTTTAAAAATCGTCAGGTGAATCCCTGTCCCATTATTATACTTTCTTTCGTAAATTTAAGGAACAAAATAAGACAAATACATGATCTATACTTATAATAAAACTGTAGAGAGGTCAATTCTGTTCTTTGCATATATAAATTTACAAAATAGCTATTGGGGGATGATTGGTGATCGATACTAATGCAAAAAATGCAAACAGTAAATTTTTTGTCTTTCTATCTGTCTGTATGTGAAGAATAATAAATATATAATAATATTTTGAGTCAACCTGTATACAGTAAGTTTATACTACCGTGGTCTAAGTATGTACAGTCGTGAACAAATAAAAAAGTGTAGTGGTTTTTAGAAACGATAACTTAATACCTACTTGAGTAGGTATAGGTTATGTCTAGAAAGCAATAAATAATAAGCGTCAAAGTTGAAATTATATACTTAATATGACCAGCTTCCTAGCAATGGACGTAAAAAGTACTGAACGAATTTTTATTAGAAAGGTCTTACTTAGACTCAAAATTTATCGTATGTTTGCTTGCAATTGGTTAAGTACAACCGGAGATATGACCAAAAACGACCTAAAAACGAAGCGCGGGTGAAGCCATGGGTATATCAGCTTGTATAAAAAGTAGCCTATATGTTGCCCAGAAGTATGAACTATAATCGTATCAAGTTTGATCAAAATCCCTCCAGTAGTTTTTCATCCATGCGTGCACATACAGATAGACAGACAGAAAGACAAAAAAATACTGATTGCATTTTTTGCATTAGTATCGATCACTAATTATTTCCCAATATGTAGTTATTTTTTAAATATATTCAACTAGCTGCTGCCCGCGGCTCCGCCCACGTGGATGTCGGTTATCGCAACCAAACATAGCCTATGTTCATTATCTAGGTCTAATCTACTCCTATACCAAGTTTCATCAAAATCAGTTTAGCGGTTCAGGCGTGAAAGCGTAACAGACAGACAGACCGAGTTACTTTCGCATTTATAATAATTTAGTATGGATGTATAGAATTGACCTCTCTACAGTTAATATTGTAATATATTATGATGGATATTGTAAACGTGCGGAAAGCATTTGACGTTTTGTGGGACTATGCTATGTATTTATTGCAATGCAGGAGCTTCTAGTAGGAGACTATCCCGCAAAATACGGATGGTTGGTCACCTTACGAATTTTTGGTAAACAGTGTTGCTTCTTTATTAAAATGGCTGTCACCCACAATCTAAGAAGCGAATATGTGTCAATTTTTTTATTAATTTCTATAAATATTACTCAATTAATAATAATTGATATGTACGGTGTTCTGTGAATTTTCATAAAGCTCAACTAGAATCAAAATGAAGCTCCGAAGAACTCAGCCTTTGCGTAAATTTGACTTTGACAGGTTTGGATTGGGAAATTTTAACGTATCATGGCAATTTTAGGCAGTGTGCGAGAGAGATGACCGCCGGCCGAGATTCAAAAATCCTGGAGACAACCGCTCGTTCGAAATGAAACGTCCAGCTAAGTACAAGGAAATTTCTAATGTTCTTGATCACTAGACAGATGATGACGTAGCATAGAAGTCTTTCAACCAAGAATTTAATACTGGCAGACTTTGACGGTTATGACATGACTGTCATAACCGTCAAAGTGATACTTAATATTATTAAAAGAAAAATGTAATATTTTTGAACAGCTCCTTTAAAAGGAAGATAAGGAATGGTCATCAAAAGCGTAATATTTGTTTATTAACCGTAAAGCTGCGTGAAATATGTGATATTTCGCGTAGTTTTGTATTCTCTTTCTGAGATATACTTGTACTTAATCCGCTAAGCTCTACGTTTATATAAACCGTAGAATCAGTTTCTAGTTTATAAATCGTATCTATATATGTATTACTATAAAAAAACCTATTTTTTACGAGCAAGCGTTTGCCGGCTATCCACCGCTATTGTTCAATGATTAATTGCCGGGAAAATTGAATCACCGTGATAAATGAAATATCAACACAATATGTAACAAATCGCTACAGTCACCGTCCTTCGATCACCGGCCAGCGATTGTTTGATCACGAACAACTGAAAGGAGCAAATTAATGGATGTCCGTCCAACGACACTTTGCTTTGAATAATTTAGATTAAATATGTGTTTCTATTAAGCAGATTGTTAATCAATCTAATACACATACGTTGGATTCATCACGATTTTTAATAGAATAGAATTCGTTATAATACTTAGTTTAATTTCATCGTATCCGACTAATATTATAAACGTTAAAGTTTGTGAATATGCATGGATGTATGTATCGATGTTTATTATTCTTTTGTAAAACAGCTGAACGGATTTGGATGAAGTGTGGTCCAGAGATAAATTATGGTCTTGAATAACACGTAATCTACATTTTAGCCCGGGAATAGGTTTCTGTAGGTCACCGACACGGGATCATGCGGACGGAGCCGCGGGCACATGCTAGTGTGTAATATTGGGGTGTAAACTGACAACAATATCACCTAATTTACCTAACATTTTATAGATGTTAAAAGTCACGTTTAAGACAAACTCCATTGTGTAATTGACACAGTCAACTGTCCGTCAGTCGTACATTCTATGCAAGAATATTAGAACCAATGGATACTGCAAGGACATAGGTACATTGCAGTGTCTCCATCTAGTTGGTTGGGTTGCGTACCTTTCTTTGCGGTGACCATGTTTAATATTGCAAGGTTGGGATATATGATGTAGTTTACGTCTATGCTCATGAAAATAAATGGTATAGTCTAAGTTTCCATATTTACTAATATTATAAAGAGAGGCCAAATTCATTGAAAAGGTTATTTTACTATAATATATTTAAAAGCTATTAAAGATGAAAACAGTAATTTTGGAACTTATTTATTTATTAATTGAGACTTACTTATGTAAGCATGTAATAACAAAATAAATTATTGACATTAAATGAAGGATTATGTATTTATTTATTTTATACATACGGTGTCACTACAGGCAAACCCAATGCGACAGAGTAGCAACAAAAGGGTGTATCCTATAGTAGCGTCAGATTAATAGGTAACATTTGACGTTTGTCAGTTTTATATTCATAATGAGGTGACCTGTTAAAAAAGGTCGATTAAAACGAATGAATCGATACGGACTTGAAAGATAATGTGAATTTTAAAAATCGTCAGGTGAATCCCTGTCCCATTATTATACTTTCTTTCGTAAATTTAAGGAACATAAATAAGACAAATACATGATCTATACTTATAATAAAACTGTAGAGAGGTCAATTCTGTTCATTGCATATATTTACAAAATAACTATTGGGGGATGATTGGTGATCGATACTAATGCAAAAAATGCAAACAGTAAATTTTTTGTCTTTCTATCTGTCAGTATGTGAAGAATAATAAATATATAATAATATTTTGAGTCAACCTGTATACAGTAAGTTTATACTACCGTGGTCTAAGTATGTACAGTCGTGAACAAATAAAAAAGTGTAGTGGTTTTTAGAAACGATAACTTAATACCTACTTGAGTAGGTATAGGTTATGTCTAGAAAGCAATAAATAATAAGCGTCAAAGTTGAAATTATATACTTATTATGACCAGCTTCCTAGCAATGGACGTAAAAAGTACTGAACGAATTTTGATGCGGCTTTTTTATTAGAAAGGTCTTACTTAGACTCAAAATTTATCGTATGTTTATATTGCCCAGAAGTATGAACTATAATCGTATCAAGTTTGATCAAAATCCCTCCAGTAGTTTTTGATCCATGCGTGCACATACAGATAGACAGACAGAAAGACAAAAAAAATACTGATTGCATTTTTTGCATTAGTATCGATCACTAATTATTTCCCAATATGTAGTTATTTTTTAAATATATTCAACTAGCTGTTGCCCGCGGCTCCGCCAACGTGGATGTCGGTTATCGCAACCAAACATAGCCTATGTTCATTATCTAGGTCTAATCTACTCCTATACCAAGTTTCATCAAAATCAGTTTAGCGGTTCAGGCGTGAAAGCGTAACAGACCGACAGACCGAGTTACTTTCGCATTTATAATAATTTAGTATGGATGTTATAGAATTGACCTCTCTACAGTTAATATTGTAATATATTATGATGGATATTGTAAACGTGCGGAAAGCATTTGACGTTTTGTGGGACTATGCTATGTATTTATTACAATGCAGGAGCTTCTAGTAGGAGACTATCCCGCAAAATACGGATGGTTGGTCACCTTACGAATTTTTGGTAAACAGTGTTGCTTCTTTATTAAAATGGCTGTCACCCACAATTTAAGAAGCGAATATGTGTCAATTTTTTTATTAATTTCTATAAATATTACTCAATTAATAATAATTGATATGTACGGTGTTCTGTGATTTTCATAAAGCTCAACTAGAATCAAAATGAAGCTCCGAAGAACTCAGCCTTTGCGTAAATTTGACTTTGACAGGTTTGGATTGGGAAATTTTAACGTATCATGGCAATTTTAGGCAGTGTGCGAGAGAGATGACCTCCGGCCGAGATTCAAAAATCTTGGAGACAACCGCTGAAGGCCAATGAATCGTCCAGCTAAGTACAAGGAAATTTCTAATGTTCTTGATTCTATGGCTTGCACGAGCACGTGTCAGTTATAATGACCTACTTTTGTGGGCTGTCAAAGCATTCCATTGCACACCGCAACTAGCTTGTGTGGTCAATTGTGAAAATTGAATATCAATTAGGCCTTCAAATTATATAAAGCTAGCTAAATTATAGGCTCGTCAAAAAGCTAGCTACACCACTGAACCAATTATAGAGACGCACATAAGTTTTTATTGCAAAAAACAGGTTTTGAGGGGGGGGGGGGTTCATATAGGGGATGAAATTTTTATGTAAGTTCATCATTTTTGAAGGTATTGCCATGAAATTTTGCATTATTATAGGGACTTGATAATAAACAAAGATGCTATAGCGGTTTTTTAATTTCGACCTTTGGGGATAATACACATACGACGCACATACACGCTATATTACCTATCTAGTCATTCTGTGGCAATAGTTTAGTAATTGATGAGTTGTTGAAACCAATTTCGTATATTTTAATTGCGAAGTAAGTACACCTATATACTCTACTGCGGAACAAAAATTAATGGTGAACAGAATCATATTGAAATACAAACATGTTAATACTCTTTACATTTGTTCAGTTTTATCCACTTTCATTTTTAGCAACATGGTAACGACCCTTACAGAGCTCGAGATTAAGCTCAATACAAAATAATTTTCGCCGGACTCTGTTTATAAAGGAAAATAAATTAATTTTTGAAGCGTTATGTATACTTTACAATTTCATCGGATGAAGTTGGATACCTACTCAAAAGCTTTTTGTGTATGTATATAATATTGTGTAGTTCATGTTTTTGTCCCTTAAGTGCCAAAGTTCGAGCCATTGGAAGTGCGATTATAAGAAAAGTTATATATACTGTAAGTGAGTTGGATTTAAATGTCATAGAACATTTTAGCGTAATATTCTTAAGTATTCTTCCGTACTGTTTCTTTTCATTTCTTTAACTGCGATTTCTTTTTACTGGAGAATATTTTGGTTAGAGTTTTCTTATTATGATTATTAGGTATCTGTTTTGTCTTATGTTACCGATAGTACTATGGACTATGGAATCCCAAGTCTCGCTGTCAGATATATTCAGACCTCACCAAATTTACGTAGGTATAGTATAATATATTATAGTTTGTAGTTATTCATACTTGAATGTATTATGGGAACGTTGCAAGATAATACGCGGTTACGGTCGATGTATTTCGATTAGCAAGTTCGGTGCGTTAAGGTTACTAAAATTTAAGGTATCTGTGTATATTATAACTTATTTTTGATATTGGTTTATTAGCCGTAAGGCCAGAAACCTAAAATAAGTCGTAGTATAAGTAAGTTGGCATAGTTCTAGTAACATATACATGTTACCTACCAACCAAACTAGTTGTGTTAAACGGAGTGAGCTAGGTAGAGCAGAATTGATTCTAAAATCTCCAGTGGTTGCATTTTATTATGTAGCTTTCACCTAGGGAATCGAATTCCTTGAGTTGAATTAAGTTACTAGAACTCCAACTGTTCAGAGAAGCACTCGAAAAAAGGACCATAATTTTATCAATTGTGATTTGAAATATAAACAAAACCAGGCCACCAGTTTTGATTACTGAATAACCCTACCAAACCTGCACGCCGCGAACCCCACGGCACTTCTCCAATATTTTCATTAATTTAACAATCACTTAGTACCATAAATAATTGCACAAAACAGACAACAAAGACGAATATCATCACTATTTTTTTTTTAAAAGTGAGTGTAGAGATTATGGTGTTATTTTCCATGTGAAAACTTTTTTCAAAGTATTATTACGTGGTGGATTGTCATACGCCAAGAGTCGTATTTTAATAAAGAATGGGTCATGCTTAAAGTCGTTATATTTAGGCAATTGTGCCATCAAAGGCGTATAGCGAGTAGCGAATTTGGTGAAAAAAATTAGCATCAAGAACTCCCTTGGTAACAATGACGCGTAGTGCCTTAAGCGTCAGTAGTGATGACCGGTATTTAGGACAACACTTTTACGATTAGTACTATACATTGTTTTAAAGTTAAATGTGGTATATTTTCAATTTCTCTTAATTTAGATACTACTAACAAAAATAGATGTTAATTACTTTACAATCAATGAAATTATTTTTTTTAATCATAGAAAACGAATACAATAGTCCTTACATTTGATTTTCTGCTTGTGGGGCTGGGGTTGTTTTGTGACAGAATTTATATTTTTGTTCCCAACAAAATTAGGAAATTTTAGAAACAGAAAATATGTGCAGATACGTCCATGGTCTGTTTTTTTATAAACTCGGATCGCACCTGGAAATTTAGCTGAGACGTTCACTACCTGCATATTTATTTCACGAATTAAACTGTAGTGCGAATGTTTCGATGATTAAATCGATAAATTTATACATATAAAAACATTTATTATATTTATGACAAAAACATTCAATTAACAGTCGCTTCCGAGTCAACTGTGGGGCAAGTCCTTTATTAGTTAGCCGGCAGTGGGGTCGCGGCCGGCTCGCCACAAGCCTACCGCCTGCTCCAACCGCCCGGCCTTCTACGCCCGGCTTGGCCCCGGACACCTTGATTATAGCATAATTGAGTGCTTCCGGTGAACCAGCGAATCTCTTTCAAGTTTATAGAAGAATCACAAGACATAGGAAATTGAAACCTACAGCTTGTATCATGGTAAATTTGCCAGGATAAATTAAGAAAATCATAACTTTTGTATAAGGTCTTTCAAAATGGACGGGTCGATGTTAAAATTGAATAAAACAAGATGTGTGTGAGATATTAACTAAATAATACGGCCGCCACAAGTTATTAAAATCGACCCGCTCAATTTGAAAGACCCTAAGAAAAGTTAGTGACCGCGAAAAGTGTCTCCGTTCCATGTGAGCGAATTTGCTTCTGTAGTCTGGCTATAGGTACTCATATACAAGTCCTTTTCTCCAATTAATCGTTCCGCACCTCGCCGTCATTTACGAGTATTAGATCAATTTTGACGAAAATAATATTTGGTACAGAATTTTAAGCAACATTTTATTGTTTTTGTAAATGTTGTAACGAAACATATAATATAATAACATGTTATACCAATGTTTGTGAATATAAAATGTAATAAAAAGATCAAGAAGTGAACAAATCTGATAATATTTCTAAAAGAATATTAGATGTTCGATTCGATATAGAATGTTGTAAAAATGTGTTTATTAAGTGGAGCCACAAAAAAAGAGAGAAGTTCGAAACAAAATAAGCCAAATGTGGATGTATAAATGTCATTTAATCGTTTACTGACCGACTAGAGAAATATGCTCCCACCTCCCACCTACATTTTTCAGAATATACAGCCACGAACCCTATTTGGATAGAATTGTACCTACCTATTCAGATAATTAAGCATATTCGTACGATCACCAATAAAAGTTACTGATTTTTTTCATAAAATCATGTACGAATTGTTTGTGTAATATTTTATAGAATATTGGATTATATACTAAGCTACTTTTTTGCTGATTGTACGTATAATGTTATAGGAAAGAAGTCTTAAATACAAGAATATACCTACTAAAATATTTAAAATGATTCTAAATGATCCAAAGCTAAGTCTTGTGAGACTTATTATGATAGCAAGCTAGGTATTAACAATATTACTTACTTTTTGACCATGGGTAGGTACATAAAATTTACCTAGTCGCAAATGATTGTTGTATGGGCTCCTACTAAAATCTTCGAGGCTTAAGAGAATCTCACCTGCCGATCAACGAATGAGTCTATGGCGCAAACTTTTCGATTTCATACAACCACGTAACAACACGAACGACGAAGAAATGGGGTGGCCCTCTTATCCTACTAACTCTACTAAACAAATAATACAAAAGCATTTTACGTTTTGATAAGGCTAGCAGGTCTTAGTCTGTCTATGAAAACAAATTCATCTAAGTTGCTTATACTGAACCGAATCAAATATGCTTGGAAGTTATAATAAGAACATTTATAATTTTCGAATTTGCTGTAACAAGCTCAAAGTACGAGAAAAATCTACAATTCAATTCGTGAGATTGGAAGCGTGCCCATATTTACGTACAACATACCTAACAGTTGAAAAAGTAAATAAGGTTCGTACTTCTTTTATCAAACAAATTGACGTTACTAACAAGATATCTGAAGAAGAAGAAATTTTAAAAATATACTTTGATGATAGTTTATCCCAAGGAACTTTTTGATTTTTTTATTTCTGTGTGGAAATGAAAAAGTTTTGCGAGTAGCAGCGCCTCGCAACTCCCCGCCACCCACTGCCTTGAGCAATATCCGTTTTTAAAAATTCTTTAGCTCAGGCTGGATCATATTTTTGGCTGGTTAAATTTGTGGCAATGAATCTCTTCAAAGTTTTGATTGTACACATTCGTTACCTTCTACCATTCGTCAACGCTAAAGAGCTCCATATAACTTTGCGGTCCAAAGAGTTAAGCTCCAAAGTATTTCGGAATTGAAATTCGTAATGGAATTAAAGTGTCTTAGAAATTTTACATAAAAATGTTTCAAACGTCTAACATTTTCAAACTCATTTGTTCGTGTAATATTTTACTGCACGTCGAAGTTATGGGCTGAGAAAAAATTTTATAAGCTCAAATCTTGTTACACTTGAAGTTTTTGAGGTTCTTTAGATTGGAATAAATGTGAATATGTAGAAAATAGGAAAATCTCTGGCTAAGTGACTAACATTCAGAGTACACAATTAGTTAAATGCTCCTCACCAAGCGCTGAAAACGAGACGAATACCTACTCTTTATGGCAATTAAATAACTTTAAAGTTTTTCGGGGAAGCTTCTATTTTTTGGCTAGAAACAAATTGTTACCCTTATGTAAGTTTGCATTATTATATAGATACGTAGGTAATTGTGATGTACCTATATGAATCACTAATATCTCCGTATTATAATTTGAATATAATATTATGATACAGGTACATATCTTAAACCTTGAAACTGTATTTGTTAAGTATATTTAGAATAGAATAGAATAATATTTATATGTTTAAAAATGTGTATATACATTTGCATGCAAGATGTAAGTCAATAATTATGTCCAACATGTACAGCCGTTTTTTTTGGGCGTTTTTATTTAAGTAATTAATACCTGAATACCTTTTACTATTTAGGAAACGTTATGAAACGTATAAATAGGTACTTGTACCTAAGTAACATAAAGAAAAGTATAAGTAAGGTAAAAGTAACTAATATATTATTATTTAAGAACTTCTTCTACATAATTGATATACATAATCTATACTTATAATAAATCTGTAGAAGTGAAAATTCTGTACATTGAAAATAAAAAAATAAAAAATAGCAGGGGATGTTACTAGACTGACAACAAACCCAAATATGTGATTAAAAAAATTTTTGTCTGTCTGTCTGTCTGTCTGTCTGTTTGTTCAGGCATCACGCAAAAACTACCGGTTCGATTACGATGAAACTTAGTATAATTAGTCTTAAATATCCTGGGCAGCACACTGGATACTTTTTATCCCGGAAAAGTACATACAATAAAAGACAAATTTAATTTTGCTGTTCAATTCCTAGACCCGATTACTGTACCAACCGCAAATAATATGTTTGTCGTAGGTTACGTCACCCACAGTTCAAAATTCAAAATTCATTTAAAGGTCACAGTGACGTACAATAGTATAATCATATGAACCACATTACACTATAGTAGCAGCACGATATGATGGCCGGTTTGACACATTACAATAGTGATGGAAATGTCAATTTACTCTCGATAAAAATTTAATCAAATCTAATAAGTTTTTATTGCAAGCAGTACTTACCTTGTACCTGATTCAAAAACTTTAGTAAAAAAATATAAATTTTTACCTACTTAATACATTTGAACGAACTGAACATTGGAATTAGGAATGAAAATGAGTATATATTAATCCAGCTTCCTTCAGTGATTGCACTAGCTTTTTTCTTGTTGGGTACTCCTTCCGTAAATAGTAGCTACACACATGTCTTCGACTGGTTTTGCTCGTTTTTTTCTGTGTGTGTGAAGTTTATTTTCTTCTGTGCCAGTCTCGCCAGATTTTTCTTTAGTTATCTATTCGTCTAACAGTTATAGGTAAAATTGACCTTCCATTTTGAGATTCACGATCGAAATGTTACGAAGGCGTACCTATAACGAACACACGTGCCTGACTGTTTAGAACTCAGCTCTGCGTATGTTCGGCCATATCGACGAAATCCACAACAAAAGGCGTAAACAGAGTAAGTTGAGGGCTACCATTATAATTATCACTGTTAGTGTATGTAATGGGGGGGGGGGGGGGGTCCCCATTACATACACTGAAGAC
The DNA here is from genome assembly GCA_963576445.1 of Lithosia quadra. Classification (NCBI taxonomy): domain Eukaryota; kingdom Metazoa; phylum Arthropoda; class Insecta; order Lepidoptera; family Erebidae; genus Lithosia; species Lithosia quadra. The sequence goes on along the minus strand of OY754880.1, from coordinate 10,616,718 downwards.
TTGACTTTACCATCAGGTGAGATTTACCATTTAGCTTACCATCAGGCGAGGAGGTCTAAACTATATCGCAATCGCACTGTACTCCTAGTTTGTACTTTTCGAAGCAACGTCAAGTCGAAAATGCTTTGTTTTGACGTAAGTTTGCCGGTGGTATTATTGGGCTTGCCAGTGGTCCTAGTGTCGATTATATAGATTTTATTTAAAAAATTGAATTTCGAAAAACAAATACCGAGTTGTGTGAAATAAGTACACCAATAGGTAATTATAATCTTATAAAAAAAAATGATCGTGGGACACTAATATACATTATATAATTCAGAAATCAATGTAATAAATAAATATTGTGTCCTAAAATTATACCTACATTCGATCAAATTTTATGAATTACTGTACGTCACTATTGACAATAAAGAACAGCAATTTGCTCTTTCAAAATGTCACAATAATTAATACGAAACTTCATGAGCGGACAAACGTTAAACCGGCCATTATATCGTGCCGCAGGTATAAGTACAAATTAAATTGTGAAATATATAATAATTGTACTATTCTTTCCAACTTCCTTTTCTTTACAAATTAACATTGTGTGTGCATAAATATTAAATAAATAAATAAATTACATATTTAGATGAAATTATGTTTTTTTAGATTAATATGAGTGGGGTTCAAGTAAGATTAGTGGATAGTGGTGTTATTAGTTTTTAGGGATTTTGATTTGAGTGGGAGTGGGAGTAGGAGTGTGCGTGGGAGTGAGAATATGCGTGGGAGTGGGAGTTGGAGTGTGCGTGGGAGCGGGAGTGTGAGTGAGAGTGTGAGTGGGAGTGTGAGTGGGAGCGGGAGCGGGGGTGGGAGTGGGAGTGGGAGTAGGAACTGGAGCAGAAGTGAGAGCAGGAGTGGGAGTGGATGCAATAAGCGACTTCCACGCGAGCGGAGCCGCGGGCAACAGCTAGTTGAAAATATAATAATGAAATAACAAAAAACATGCTTGGTTCGAAACTCCAGAAGCAAACATACCTTGATTTATTTCGAATTTAACACAGTCGCAGTCGCAGGCAACAGCTAGTTAAGTAATAAAAATACGTAGTAAAAATCTTTTAGGAAACAAAAAGAGCTAAAATATCATGAATTTGTTCAACAGTGAAGCTAATGAATACTTTCTGATTAGCGAAGTAAGCGACGTCATTAAATAGCTACTCAAGTAGATGAGCCTAAATGTTGTACAACTTTGCGAAAGTTAAATTCGCTCTACAATCATGATTTATATTTCTTTAAAGAGGTACCTATTAAAACTTTTTTTCAGATTGCAACTCCTTTAACACTTTCAATTCCAAGTGCAATAAATCAGAGCTAACCGCGGCTGCTTTCACGTTATGACTTCCTCGTAAAATTTACATTTAAAAGTTAATTTTCTCGCTCCCCAGCTTAGGCAATTGTTAATCTTGGATTCTCGTATTGCCCTTGGTGTAAAAATTATGAACATTTCTCTGAAATTGCATCAGGCTTTATGGCGATACGCTTTGCAACGCTCATATACTACGATTATAACCCGAAGTGGCGGCGCCAAGCGAAGCGCTGATACGGTACATATGTTTATCTTGTTTGTTTATTTTTGAGACTGTTTCAGCATAAAGTGAACATTAAACGGGTTCATGAAAATAGCTACATGAGGGTCGTCCAAACTTTATAATGAAATCTAAGATATCTCGCGTAGCATCAAATCTTGTATATTTGAAACTAGTACGTATTGTTACAAAGATTCTCTGAAATTTTGTTAAAGTTCGGAAAATGTATTGTTCTAAAGTGATTTTTGATGCTTGTGCCAGTTTAGATACATTTTCAAGAATCAAGATTTTGCTTACTATACAAAGGCATATATTTGGAAAAATATCACTTGTGAAAATGTTATAACATTTCCTAAATAGAGTTCGTACTAACGAGCCTATATTTGACGATCAGTTTTCGACCGTGACTTGTTCCATCTGCATTTTAACGCAAATACGGTTATGGGTTCGAGCTGCCTTATCCCTCCTACCTACACTACCTACTTAGCTTACCTGGTTGAAAGTTATTATTGCTATTATCGGTTGCTTGTATCTCTAGGAGTGAAACTCGTAGCCGGCTCTGGGTCTATCTAAAAGGTAAAAAAAGTAATTTTCTACCATGTACTGACAGATAAGTTCAACATTATAAGAATTACTTAAATGTAAGCAATAAAAAGGTATCTAACCAACACACCAAAGGTTTAAGAGATAGTTGCAAGCACGAAAAATTGTGTGACCGAACTGCATAAATATGCAGAATCTGGGTCGTTAACCGAGAAATCCGGTTACACAAAGGACTTGGTTGAGTGCAGAGTATTTCGTAGTCCGCAAACGAATTGCAAATGCGGCTAGAGCGCGAGTTTGTTCAGTGAGTCGCCAAACACTACTCGCCAGCTCTCCGCCCCGTTAGAATCAAAGCATTCATAATATTTGTCATGTGTCACACTAACACTGACAAAATTCATAATACTAAGACCATGGTTAGTTAGGTTTATTACCACTCGGGGACAAGGTAGGTACATTACTGTGGTTAAGAACGTGCTGAAAATGTTCAGGCCGACTACGATAAACTCATTAATGAAGCCCAGCATGAATGGCTATTTTAAGTTAAAGTATCATTCATACAAGGTAACTACCATGGTCGCAGACGTGCTGAACTGGGCTGGACTTTGACTACGAAGACAGACAATGGAACTCTATAACGAAAAACATTATGAATATCCCGTTTAAGGTATTAAAGGAATTATACAGGTACTTTATTATAAAACTAAACATTACACAGAATTCACTTTTATTATTTATACCGATATAAGTGTGAAAAATTATAAAATCATTAAACAAGTCCTTATTTTATGCCTCACGCGTTAGTATAAAATTCATCTGCAACGACTATTTAATAAGTTGTGCACAAAATAGTAATGTTGCGCTAAATTCAAACAATGATCTTAGATTAAAAAGTGAACATGTATTAATCACTAAGCGCGTATGAGATCAACCGATGGCTTCTCACACAACGCGGTAGATTGATCACGATAGTATTGAGATAACATAATAGCTAATTCATTCTACAACAGCATCATGACGCTAAGCTTCTACATTAATGACCTTTATTAGATATGATCTGTGTACTATTAGGTATATCAGAAGATCTCGCGCTATAACTAGACAAAGGAAATAAGAATCTGAATACGGTTTTAGTCGATATAGTGGTGGTGTTTGTTATTCATTTTTCCTGTGACGTGTGTTGAGGACCAATAAAAAGCGCCTGAATAAATTCTAAGACATTGAGTACAGTCTGTAGTCACTTTCTATCTCTTACATTATATTAAGGCACTTCTTTTCTACATGGCTGGGTTTGGATAGGTTAGTTTGATTTAAAAAGGAAAAATACTACAATATTTTTTGATATATTATTCTGACTTGATATTTGATGATTATCTTACAAATCGTAGGGTGCTTACAAATCAAGTAGGTATCCCACGCTTTTTCCCAATAAAATAAATCTCAAAGTGATTGACAATTAAGTATTTCTTACTTTTCAGTTTGGTTTTACTACTATTGAAACACACTTTGTTTTCATCTAATTAACTATTATTTTTCGCTAATTTTTGCCCGTGGCTTCGCCTGCGTGGAGGTCTGTTTCCATTGCCGCTTCTCATGAGAACATTATTTCAGGGATAATATCTATCCCTGTACCAAATTAGAGCCAGACCCATTCAGTCATTAGAGCGTGATTAGGTAAGTAACAAACATTCAAACATCTTTACAAACTCTCACATTCATAATATTAGTAGCACCCATTATTTCGTCATCAGTAGATAATTAAAATAGAAACGAATTTAAATGTTATCTATATACCTATATCTAGCGTTAACGGTATTATGATACATTTTACATGTAATACAAGTATATAAATGACAATATGCCTAAAGGGCAAACAGTAGCAAAAGTTGATGTAATAAAATTATAGTGCAAATTGGCGTTTAGCGCTGTTGTCCAACTCACTCTACCGTTGTTAACTGTGTAACTAGGGAAATGCATCGTACACAAATAGTAGCTTTAGAATTTCACAAATAGTTGGATAAATGCCACGGTTACCGAAATGTTGGTTCAGCCGAGTATCTATATAGATAAAGATAGATCTTCTAGTCTTGTGTTTTTAGTATATAACAACACGTTCAATTTCACTGCACCTGTGTATAATATGGGTATTTATGGATTGTGAAAAACTTGAGTTAAACGTAATTTTAGGTACACCACAGTATATAAAGCATATACATACCTACGCTAAGCGGACCGGCGCGGCGGCGGCGATGGGGCGGGGTGCACCTGACCCTATTCCGGGGCAAGGTAGGAACATCGTAGTTCCCACACCTAAGGGGGCTATTAGGAAGCCGTAGATAGCCCAGGGTCAGTCAGGGTGTGAGGGAAGTGCCTTATGGGGCCACTTTACACCCCGCGTCGGTAGACCCAAGACAGTGTGCGTTTTTAGTCGGTTCAAGTCTGACATTACACTTATAATAACGGATACCATCCGCTTGTCAGCGCGGGGTATCCGATATTTATATTCATCTGATGAATCCAGTGTTAGTGCTCACTTAGGTATCTACGTTATACCTTTTAATGACCTTTTCGGGAAAATGAAGAATAGTTGGCATACACCACTGTCTCACTTAATAAGTTTGCTCTTCTCTGGTCCATTGAAAGCACTGTAGTCTCCAGCGAGAGGCTGCCCACTGCTATTTTTTTTTACCTATAAGGTGTAGGTTGGTACAAAATTACCTATTTATCCCACACATGCCCAATTTGTTGACGTATATAAATACTGCTATGCTCTTCTGGGTATTAGTGTGATCTATCCTATAACTAAGAGCTTTGATAATTATACCTACCCTATAGCCTAGCTCGATAGATGAGCTATCCGACACAGAAAGAATTTTTCAATTCGAACCAGAAGTGCTTGAGATTAGCACGTTCAACTAACCAGACAAATTAACTCTTCAGTTTTAAATTATAGAATATAGATTTTATGCAATACTTTTAGAATACAAAATATATCATTTATTAATATTGGTCTCAGCATAAGGCCAGTGAGCCTGCGACAGTTGCGATGTGCGGCGGTGACTGTCACCATAACTGTGCCGAGCTAACCGCCTCTCCGAGAGTAATTACACTGAACTTCATTTAACTTCCGCAGCTCAGTCCAAATACCAGTACCACTAAGCACTGTACTTACTTTACTTAGCCCGTAACAAAACGATGCAATTTTAAGTAACGGTCCAGCGGGATAAGTCGGAGCGTGTACTTATGAAAGTAAACTTTGGCATGGAACTGTTACGTTCTTACTAAATAGTTTGGTGAAATGGTTCGCTTTATATCTTCCTTTGATGTCACATGGAAAGGCTAGCAAATTTAGCTATTGTAAAACCTTAAGCTGATTACCGAGAATGGTAAACGAAAATAGTAGGTATTTTCAACATGAAATCCAGTTTCCGTTTCCGGCCTGACTTAATAATATACCAGAAAATACTGAACTTCATTTTACCTGATTATCAAGCCAAGCCCAGTCAAGTCCTTCAAAATAATGTTATTTGTCAAGATTAAAATATATGAAACTTAATTTATAACTTCCATAAACGATACATTGAATTGATTTGGTACTTAGCTGTGAAAATGGGTTCTTAGAAACCTTTCTAAGTGCAATTTGGCTCTGTATTTGCGATCAGTTAGAATTTAATATGGAGCTTATCATTTTACCATTTGTATAATACATCTCTGTAAAAAGCTGACGTGACATGAAACTGACCAAGGTGTGGTTTCACAATTACGGCGTACTGTGGCATTATGTGTAATTGTGAGTTGGTGTGAAATTAATATTTGGAAAATTACAGTAAAATTGATGGCTGTATGTCAGGGAAGCGATAAAAGCACTAAACAGGGCTAAATTACAGACCAGCATAGCTTGGGAAGTACCTCATGTTTCAAAATAATTAGGTAGTCGTATTTTAAAATTTCTATGTAGTATAAAAATCAATCACCCTCTGCCAAAGCGATCGTGAGGGTTTCTTTATAGAAGTGAAGAATAAAATTAACATTATAATCAGCAGTTCATAATTTAAAACTTTATTTTATCTAATTGACTCCAGTGAAGTAACTACGATCGATACATTTTAATACTGAACTTTTTTTCCGAAAGTAGCGTTTCTTTACTTGATGAAATAGCGGTTGATTCATATTTGAAAGCCTTTCTTTGTATAAGCACATAATATAGGCAGCAATTATCCTTATGATACAGTTCAGCTCTGTAGGTAGCTGTAGGTAGGGCGTATAATTAGCTTGACTGTAGGTAGGTACTATGCTGATGCACCTATTACATTATCTTTGAACATATCTATGATATTAACTTCAAAATGGAGGTCGTCTTTCTCCTCGTTTTCATCGTTTCTATGCAAGATATAGGGGCTGGTAAATCGGAGGAATAATTTCAGAAAAGGTATGTAAGGTACCTACGTCTGTACTTGCGTTGCCCTTAATTTGGCGAGTGATGGATTTGCTCCCAGATCAACGAACTGAATAAGTGCACGAACTAAGTTGCATATTTTTATCATTCACTGCAGTTGATTCTGGTGAATTTAAATTACAAGTGGTGGTACTAAACGTGGTTTTTGGTAGTTATACTTTCCTATAAAAATAAATAAAAGAATCGGAGTAACTGCACTGGAAACCCAAATATTGTACACGTACACAGTACTATTATTATATCGAACTTAAAACGGAATAGACCAATTAATTAATCTAGATTAAGTTTTAAATCAGCACTTAATAATTGGGAAGATAATGACTAATAATGCGCTATTCACATTGTGCTAGTAATTTCCCATGTATAAAAAATGAATAAAACTTTCTCGTATTATTATAAACTAGATGTTGCCCGCAGCTCTGCAGTGTTGTAAATTTTAAATCCTTACTTTTCACCCTAGGGAGTAATTACTTTGAAACGCTGAAAAACTCGCTGCGCCATCTTTTCGCTATAATAATCCACTTTTAAAATTTGTGTATTAACGTAATAGCTTCAAATGCGATAAGACAATAAACAACGTTAATGCAATAAGATACGTGCGCAAAATAGTGAATGATTTCAATCCAAGCAAAGCTATTGTAAGCCAGCGTCGTCAAGATTTTTATGTCCCATCCCAACAGAAGAAATCGTATTGATTTAAAAATATACCATTGTATCGACAACAAATTAAAGAAACAATAAAAGTGTGTAAGTAGGTACTACAAGCATAGCCAAGAGTCTTGCTCTGGAAATAATGCTAGTGTTGAACTAATTAATTGAGGTAAAGCAATGATGTTTTAATCAATCAATTAGGCTATAACCTACACTACCTTGTTGGACATAGGCTTTTCCCAATGTGTGGCATACTACCCGATAGACTTTAATACTTAAAACTCTCGTATTAAAGAAGTATACTATAGCTACGATTGAATTCTACTAGCAATTGATGCTCCAGTTGCGTTACCATATGAATACGTTACTCGTTATCCCGTGTCGTTATATATGAATGGCATGGATCGGTAACATTATATTGCTATCTAGTATCTAGCTAGATGATATCGTTTTCGCGTGATCATGCGAAGAAAGGGGCTGGCGTTGATGAACAAATAACAAAAGAAGAATCGGTAACTTGTCAACGAGCTTGACCAAACCTTGAATCGCGACCGAAACTCTAAAATTGAGGATAATACTTTAAGGACAACAGCATGCACGTTTACAACCAAGGTCTTCTTTACTTCCTTACTCTTCCCGATACAATAACACTACCAATGCAGGACAATGTCAATTATACTCAGTAGGTACACCTACCTAAATGTTCACTGCGATCTGAATAATAAAAGCTACATCTAGAGCGCTACCTTGATAACCTCACGTAATCTTGGAGTCTTTGACAAGGTATAACGCTTAAGCTCTCTGACGCAGGGTCTTTTGTATACCATTCCTCGTTGGAAAGAATCTTCTTATTTTACTATGATGAGTATTCTAATGAGCTCTTCAATATGATGATGACCGATCCTCCTTTAATTTCAGGTTTTTTCGTTGGCATCTATGTATAATGATGTCCTTCTTTAGACTTCATACACAGCTTATCATAAGGCGGGTAGATATTATATTGATTGAGATGAATAAAAAAGTGACCGTGACGAGATGTCTGAGATATATGAAATGTCCAAAATATCAGCATGAAGGCATTCATCCAAAGAATATCTACGTGCGGATATCGGTATTATCGATTTCACACCAAGTTAAGAGGATTAGCGAAATATACGAATTTCAGTAGTAAAGTAATCTTGCCTCTAAAATATTAATAATGGTGATACGCGCACTTGAGTAATGCCTAACAGTTTTGTTACGCAGAACGTGCTCCGCGTCTTTCACAAACATTCACAGGTCGTATTAATCCCCTAATCTGAACTTATGCCTCGAGGCCCTATTAGCTTATATCGTCACGCAGTTCATCACTGTTCTGGCGGCGTGTTAACTCGTTAATATTGTATAGCACGGCCTGTGTAGTATAATTAAACGCACATCTGCAGTAGGCGCGCCGCCTTCAATTATTTGAAATATTAAGGGTGCCAACACAGCCTCTAGGTTTCAACACAAATGGATGACATAAAATTTAAACGTAGGAAGATCATTCTTGTTTTATTTTTCATTTAAACTGTATTTTTGATTGAGTTATTATCTTGAATTCATGAAATATTAACTTTAGATATTGTGAGTTAGAGAAACGTAGCAACGTAAAAAATTCGTACCTACGCTTCATTCCAGTGTATCCTAACCCTGCACCATGGCGCCCGGGATCCATTTTTCTACTCCTCGTTGCCATGGTTTGACTTAAACAGGACAGAAGAGGAAAAGTTGACTGGGACCCTGAAGTTCTTAGTGAGGCCCCATACACTTTAAACGATACGTTTACTATCATTCAAAATAAAATATACCTATATGTATACTGCATACATATATATGCATACTGGATTTTATTATTACATAATCTATTTTGTCCAAATGGCGAAAATGTCAATTTCTAAAAACACTCAAGGATCACTGTGTACCAGTTTTCGTTGAGTACACTGAAGTTTTGTTCAACGTAGCGAAACTTTGATGTTTCATAACGTACGCAGGTATTAGGTTCTTTGAGTACCACGGATATTGGGAAACGCTTATAGGATGAGTGGATTGTTGTTCACAATATTATAGTCTGCTATGTTTATATTATGTGTACGTTTTGTGGTAAACAGAAGTCAACTGAAGTTAATATGCCTTTGTGTACCTAGATACATAATATATGTATACATACTATTATAAAATAAAATCGAAATATAACTCATTTTATATTACACAATTATAACAGGTATTGTACTTAATATAGTATTATTTGATGTTTATAACTATATTTTAGTGTGAAGTTACCACATTGTTCCTGATAAAGTAAATAAAATAAAATAATATCTCTTACCACGTGAGTCGTACATAAAGAGATAGGGATTTTCTCCAGTACAGGTATTGTATAGGGTATTGGACGTATTGGTATTAGAATCACGCTTCCCATCTCCACTAATAAGCCCATTACCATCTAACCGCTGTCCCTTGTTGTCAAGACTTTCACTTTGGAGTCCGGAGTCGCTTACTCCTGCCGCCTAATATCCCAACTCCATGAGGAAAGACAACACCAGAACTTCGTAAGTCAATCAGCAGGTGTCTCGATAGACCAGTGTGTCAAGCACATCGAGTCGCATAGGGTCGTAGACATTCCTCTCCAGTAATATGTATTTCATGACGAATATTATAGGTTCGACTATAGCCGTTATAAAACAATTGTGCAGTCGAAATTCCTTTAACCATTTTTAGCCTTCCTTCACTAACAAAACCAAGTCTCTTTAAATCCAATATATATACCTAATATGTAACTACGACAGTATTAGGTGCACAGCATACCTAATCCACCAACTTACACACTTAGTCTGACCGAATGTGTCGTACGCAATGTCCTTGTGTAAATCAGGCTTAAACTTTATTACCGCTCTGTACAAGATTTAGTCAGAGAAACGCTCGCGAAGTTCCCAATTTACTTCAATACTTACATTACATCCGACTGAGTGCTCGCAAATATAAAGTGATGTCGAAATACGTTCATTCCAACATATTTAGACACGGAATTGATGTAATCTGACGTTGAAATCAGTTGAAACAAAATGTAAGAAGCATCGTATCAATACGATTTGCTTTACCATGCCCTTATTCCGTAAGCATGGAATAAGTCTCCCAAGCTCTGAGAGCTCTGATGAATTGCCCCATAAATTGTAGCTTACGCTATCCTTCGTGCGAGACGCAAGTGGCCAACTTCGCTCATGCCTCAGAACATTTGGTACCAGTAAAGATGCTTTATTTTCTGTATAAAAATTCCTTGTTAGAATGGAATAAAATTTATTATTGAGTCTGAATATTTGATACTTTGAAGATTTCCCTTTTATTTTCTTTGGGGAATCATAGCACAATGAAATGCCTACTCTTACATATTGACTGGGGTAGACACCCCACAAAAAAGCCTCACAATATTATTCGCGCTCCTACACATAAAAATTCCACAAGCGCCCTTCAAATGTGTTACTGAGCAAGAGTCTAGTTCAATTTACAAACTATTAACTTTATTAAATGGTTTTTCATTCGAAGGTTACTTTTGAGTCTTTCACAGCAGTCTTAGTATCAAATCTATATGACTTTTCTTCTTAATTGAATAAATTGAGTGGCATTGTTGCTGGTTTTCTATTGTGTGAAAGTTTTCTATCTAATATTGTATTTACATTATTGTCAGTCGGCCTGTATTAAGTACTTGTCAGTTTCGTTGATAAATTATGCAGATACACTTTCGATATAGATGCCTTCGAAGGACTGAAAGTTGTTAAAATACAATAACAAAAAAAGTTCGATATTGTATTCCATTCTAATATACAAAGCAAACTCAACATGAATTTCACATTTTTTTGACTTGTCATAAGTAACATCTACGAGTTACGACCCACGTAGTAGACAGACTGACTGTAGGAGAAATGACTGCTGCAATTTTTGCAAAAAATATACACTTATTCATAAAAAATTAAACCGACTACAAAACTAAAAAGGCAATTAAAAGGTTTAATTATAGATAAAAACGTATCTAAGACTGTTGAAGTTTGTGCTCCCTTGAGTCCCAGACTCCAATGTGCAAGTTAACTACACTAACTTTGTGATTATTATAGAATTATATTAAAAAGGGCAGTATCTACATAAAAGAGGAGATTAAAAGAATAATTTTAAAGCTACAATAATGGGCAATAGATCTAATAAAAAATATTCGATAATCTAACTAGGGAACATTGTGAAGTATACATAAAATACAAAAAGTTGTTTTATTTTCTATTATAATCACAATTAGCACAATTTATTCATACGTTTATTTAAAATGGTTACAGATATTATTTTAGAATACAGTACACTAGGATTAGTACATAATATAATATCAAAAGAGAATGGAAACGTAGCGGAGCCTACGAGAGCGGCAGTAAGTGATAAATATACATGAAATAGCATTTTTTCTTTATCGCTTTATTACGGGACCTTATTTTATCATAATGTTGTTTTCAATGCGCGGATGTTATTCTATCAGCGTTTGCGTTTTCATTAAGATTTGTAATTTCCCGGCAGGGAAATTACGGATCCGTCGGGCTGACGCGATGGCGGGGCGGATTGCGCTGCAGACGTAACGTCACAAGCAAGCGGATGGAACATGAGGGTGAGGGAGGGGGTAAATACCTGAGTGCCTACTATTTGTTCATTAGCTGTATCTGTGAATAGTAATCTATTTTTTATGTTATAATATGTGCGAAGTTGATAAAAAGCCGCTTAGCATCGTTTCAACGAAAAGTCGCTTTTGTTACGTAAAAACTCACAACAATTTTTTTTTTGCTAATAGCGTTTGTAAAAGTGTTTCAAGTTTCGAACACCACTTTTGAAATTACTGAGCGCTGATGGTTCTTTTAGAAACTAATTTTGGTCTGGAAATTAACTCATACGCATAATAATTTCAAAACAGGTAAATAGGTACCTACCTACGAAGACAAAATTGAGTTTCTGTTTTTATTTTGTCTCCTGAGGAGAGCATACCTAATTATGATAGCAGTAATTTGACTTTCAACTCTTAATTTTGTTTAGTGAGGGTTTGTTGGCGGTAAATGATTACTTTAATTATTTTGTCACATTAGGTGGAAAGTTAAATATTCCACGCAACACACATATAAGTCTCGCGTCTTTAAATCAATATCTGTAGCATAAAAAATATTTTCATTGCATGTCATGTATTTTTTTTTTTTTATACCACTTAGGTGGCAGACAAGCACACGGCCCACCTAATGGGAAGCGGTCACCGTGGCCTAGGGACGCGTGCAACACCAGGGGCATCACACTCGCGCTGCCGACCCCGCAAAAACCTTCTAATGCCCTTCTTGAAGAACCCCATATTGTAGTCGCTATGTAATTTAGCATCGAGAAAATGTCATGAACAGACTATTTCCATTTACTGCTCTACTCATTTCTCTTCTCTCATAAAGTTTTGCAATTCTTTACTAATACACGTATTGGTGTAAAATAAAGTTCCCAGGTGAAAAAGATCTACAGTCGGACAGCTCATTTCGGACGGGACATACCGTGTGTCCTGCCTCCATCAAGTATCCGATGAAGTCGTCAAGTTGACAGGCACCTCTCTCTCACTTGTGAGGCTTCTCTTTTAGCTCACCATCAGACGAAGTGAAGTCAATAAGACGTGGCGTGTATAAAAAAAAAATGTTGTCGGTATTGACTCCTTAGTGACCAAATTATTTTAATAAATACAGTTTACTGTAAGTTATCATGTGTGCCACACATGATCTGTGACTCAGTAATTCACCTTCTGCCATGTTCTCGACAAGTATTCGTGGACGGATGGCGAGAATTGGTCCTAAGTGGCGCCCTTTAGGTGATAGGTACTTACACACAAGCGACGGACATGCTAGTACGTCTGCCTTGTGAGTATTTGTCAGTATGTGAGGCACTATGATATAATTATAGAACCCAGATTAATAGGCTGCATATAGTAATTAGCATAGATCGATGTGTAAACATTACTAAAATTTGTCACAATTACATTTTGTGACCAATCCTCGTAAAAATATAGATAACAATGAATAAATGTTGTAATCAGAAAATAAATCTCAAAAGTAGGTAAGTATATTTTAATTATTTCATAGTAACCAATATTTATTTATTGGTTATTACAACTTTTCCATTAAGTATTTTCTCCTAATATTTCTTTGTTATTAACGAAACAATCAATTGAAATTTAACTAAAGTCGTATCCAAATGAACTTTGTTTCTTAATTGCCCAAAGCACAATAGAAAATTTTAATACAATATTACCATATAACAATATTATTTCCTTGAACATTTCAAATTAAGTTAAGCAATGAATCTATAGCTGGAATTAACAATGTAACGATTGTTTTAGCAATAATACAGTTTTTGTTGAATTTGTATTGCGCCAATATTAATCTAGGCAGGCATAAAATAATACTTACCGCAGCATTTGCCTCGCAACCAGTAGATTGCTGAGGTACATAATACGTTAGTATACTATTGATCATACCGCACACAAATTTAGCTTAGCTTGGAGTGTAAACATGAATCTAATTGGCGTACAACTTTTGATCTATTTAGGTACTTACCCGAGCGGGGAAGTACTTCCATCCTGGAGAAAACCACACTCAAACAAAACTGCTCGAGGTCAGTCATTGAGGTTAATGCTTTAACATGCAATACCTACCTATTTACTAGACTACTTGACTAGATTCTTTGATAAAAGATATTGAGGCTTAGTGCTATGTTTTCCATCCTGTCTTATATAATCAAAGTAATTCTATAACCAAAATATTAAGTATACATACCTATTTATATTTATTAAGAACCATCCAAATTTGATTTAAGACATAGTACCTACTAGTGTAGGGACCTAACTGAAATTACTAGTATTCCCGTTAAACCCTCCAGCTAAGCTAAATTGGTTGCCACTTGAGAGTTTGAGAGGCATCATAGGCACCACAACGATAAACTACCACGCTTTGTGTATAAAAATAAAAGTAATAGGTAACTGCAGGAGTAGGTACTTACATTTATTTTATTAGTACCTTTTCAATTGATTATTTTTATTTTGACCTTGAGTCGACAATAATCAACACACTAAGAACTAATGGTGTAAAATAAAGTTCCCAGGTGAAAAAGATCTACAGTCGGACAGCTCATTTCGGACGGGAATACCGTGTGTCCTGCCTCCATCAAGTATCCGATGAAGTCGTTAAATCCCCAAATACTTAGGTTAAGTTGTGCCAGTTTTGCGTTTATAACTTAGCGATTGTGTATGTATGCATGTATGTATGCTTGTATATACATAATTTTGATTTATGGTGCTAAAATGTAGGTATGTTGTCAATAATATTATTACCCAAACTTATTAAGTAGGGCATTTAAATAAAGGAAATCAGAAGATTTCAAAAATTATAATGGTTATTATGTCGTAACTACAAAGTAAAAAATTAAATAAATTATTAAAAAATAAAAGAAGCCCCATTGCTGTTGAAAAGACCGAAACAAGTTTGATATTCGTAGCAGTCGGTACCCATTCGCAAATGTATAAAATGAAAGAAAATAAATAGGTAGTTACCGCCTGCTATCAAACTTGTTTCGGTCTTTTCAACACAGCAGTCGAGGTATTTTTTATTTTGTAAATATCTACTATTATTTAGTGTATATTCTCAATAATGCAACATATTATTATTATTATGTTTTTCAGACCTGGTAGCTATTATATTAACGAGTCGGGCGTTTTCATACCAATTATTCGCTCGTCGGCCATTGTAATCACTTTAAGAACAGTTTCAATAAACGAATATAATAGGTATAATATTAAAAAGGAAACGATCACATGGTTTCCTTTTCTATAAAGTACTATTGTATTTAATTATATTTTATTTTAGAATTTATTCTTTACATTAAAGAGAACATTCATGATTAAACTTAGTTAAACTTAGTTAGATTAAGTTAGTTAATAATACCTATATAATGACCTTATAACTTTCTGTGTAGAAATTATTATTTTCAGCCTGTACTGAGAATAGATAGGTTTCGGTTTTAATTATAAAATGTCACTCCAAAAACTTTGTCAACGTGTACGAAAGCGAAGATTGTTTCAGCGGAGTAAAATTAATTAGCAATATAAGTGAGTGAGAGTACCTATATTTAAATGTAGACGTAGGCGTTGTTAAAATGTATTATGTATGTTAATGTTTTGAAGTTACTTTGTTGGAAAAGTCATTCATATACAGTTAATGTGAGGCGGTAGATCACAGCAAATTGATTAGATTACAGACTGGAGAAATACACACACATACAAAAAGGTAATACAAGTTTAGACAAGTAATGAAAGATTACGCCGGATACACTTTATTTTATGGGAAATTTTCTGCTCAAAACTACGAGAAGAGCAGTGAATAAGATTGTCTTTTAAGCAACTAGTAATGGAGTTGAATAAGGATGGAAGCAGATGGCGAGCTGTTGTCCCTACCTAAGCCGAAGGGAAATAGGTGTGAGTATATTATATGTGTGATATAAAGAAATTGCTTCTGACCTTTCTGCAAATATTGAACTGTTAACAGAGGAACCGTCGCATGCTATTGCGTCGCTATTGCACATTTTTACATTCTTTTAGAATTTAGGACGTGTATGTAGTTAGGTATGCATAGGCTGCGGTCCACTGATCATCAGCT
The DNA here is from genome assembly GCA_963576445.1 of Lithosia quadra. Taxonomy (NCBI): domain Eukaryota; kingdom Metazoa; phylum Arthropoda; class Insecta; order Lepidoptera; family Erebidae; genus Lithosia; species Lithosia quadra. The sequence goes on along the minus strand of OY754880.1, from coordinate 10,600,789 downwards.
GCAGCCGTGCGTCTGTTGATTTGTTACATCCTTGGTTCATTTTAACCACCAGGTGGTATAAATATACGGGGTCAAGCCGGGGTGCGAGGGGAATGCTCTATGGGATATCTTATAGCCTGGCGTTAGAAGACCCTGAACGGCGCGATCTGGATCTGGACACACCAGATTCCCCGTCCAAACAGGCCGATGTAACTAGATACCGTGCAGTTTTAGTGGGTGCCCGGCGGAGGGGTATCCTAGGACATTTTTGCACTATAAAAAAGGGATCCAATGTCTTGCTTTAATGTCACATACATACTCGCACCAAAACTACTGAATTCATAAGTGGAATATAAATAAAACAGTCTGTGACCCGTATTCACGAATATCAAATATTCAAGTATTTGCGTTGACAAATGATATTTGCAGAGTATTGGTGAAATGCTGGAACAAGTAGATACATATTTATGCAAATTATAATGCATTTACAAATAGAATCATAGTTGTTACACAAAAGCAACTTGCTTAAAACATCGATTTGAAAATTTGAATTAATTCCGTGCAAATGAAAAATGAAAATAATTAAACGAAATACGGATACCTACTACACACTTCATGACAAACCTGAGACGACCATCGGGATAATCCCGTTTATATTTTCACTCCTGAAAATCCTGTACACCAAGTTCAACTATACCCACAAAAACACCGAGTACCTAGCGACACGCGGATATTCCAGTGAAAGTTAAATTGTGTACTTGTGTCCAGATTACGATGTGTCCTGGAATTACCTGACATAGTTTAGTCAAAAGCGACATAATATTCGTATAGACTCAGAAAAAATCGGGTTTATATTGTTTTATAGTAATAATTCTAACAAATATAAAATACTCAGCTCTAGCGCATAGCGTCCAGCCGTAACTTACTGTGAAGACAGAAGACGAAACTGTACAATAAATTGTCTGAAGTGTCAATGTAACAAATATTCCAAAAAGAAGCCAAGCCAGGCATAGGATTGCGCCCTTCTTCTTCTTCTTCAACCTAGTGTTAATCCCAGTCGTATCCAAAGCTTTCACCAGTCTTAACTGCGGATTTGGCTGAACCTCGATATTTTCCGTGAAGCGACTGGCACAGGATTACGCCCAACCTCCATTTTTATAATTTTGGTCTGCCCGGGAGTTTATGCTGTCTATCTATGTTTACACATCATAAAAAACTACTGCACGAATTTTAATGAACCTTGAAACAAATCTACGAGATGTAGATTGCGAATATTCCCCCTAACCCTTAAAGTTAAGCAGTGTAATGGCCAGGATTCGAACCCCTAACCTCTTGTTCGTAAGGCACAACTCCTTAACCACTAAGCAACCGATGTTTCTAGTGTTTTGTTTGATAATGCTACCAGTGCTTTAAGAATTTACGATTACAGCTAAAACGTATTGGAGTTGGAGGTCAAACGGCGGTTTGAGTATGAATGAGGTGAGGTTATAGAAACTTGATGGGAATGACAAGATCGAACCATAAACAAAAACCGAAGCTTCCACGTACATATACTTTAAAAGCGGGATATTTCATAATATATGGCCCTAATTATCTTTAGGCGGGTGGTGCCAAAGATATTTTGGTTATAAATTAGCGGATACCCTTTATATAGAACGGGCAGCTTCGGGACTTTGGTCGGCGAGCGATAAATAGGGTCCCTGTCATCATGTGTGTACCTTTATGCGTTATTACCTGTTGAACATTTGGTTTATAAAACAATTTCAGTGTTCTACAAATACTTAAACTAGTTAAAACTATCTTAACGCACGAGATTTATGAAACGGTCATCTTGAATATTTTTATGACTGAAACGGTACGGTAAGGCCATTATAAAGGCTAAGGATTACAAGGATGTGTATTGGCTGTGTAAAAAAATCAGTATTTGTTATCGAAATCCTCCGAAACAACTTTATCGATTCTTAGATTCTTTTATGTAGGTATATTTATTTGATGGGTCTGAGAATAGATCGTAGGATATTTTTTATACCTACTCTTAGGTGAACGGGATAAGAATATTACGCTGGTGAAGCCGCAACAGCTAGTAAGTCAAATGCACAGATTACACAGGCCTTAATACCTAATATAAAGTTCTGTGGCACAAACAGAAACGAAAAATTATCTCAACATTGTACAGACCTACCTATAAAATATGAGCATCAAATCATTATTGTTCAACCATTTATAAATCTCAATGCATTTAACTTTTATTTTGTGACTCGTATAATGATGTAGTCTACGTAGCTAAGCTCGATGTTGAGTTTATACGGGAAAGATTTTGAATTATAAGAATTCAAACGAATGCGGAGATCTGAGTTTCTTGATATTCGTATGATACATTTTAATGATGGATTTAGAATCTTATATACCTACTTATTGTTGTTCTGAATGCTTTCAGAACTGTAAATCACGAAAAATATGGACTTAAAAGTGGTGGATCAACCTTTAAAACTTACAACAACTCGCACTACATTAAACATAAAATTGATAAATAATTACCTACGATGTTCTAGGAGTGAAAGGTTGTACGAGTAGTAAAGCAGATATTTTCTAACTGTTCTATCAATTATGTATCAATTATAATCTTTGTAAATATGTGAAATCAAGTTCTAATCTAAGTTGAAACGTAAGAAGTCGGAGGACTTCAATGGTTAACATAGAAGAAAGATTGTTGTCAATCTGAATAAGGTGTCGATGATAGTTAAGCTCTTCCACTGCAGCTAACAATTTATAATTTGTTTTATTTTAAAGGACATTTGTTAGTCTTTTATTATATAAGTATACTAGCTGTTGCCCGCGGCTCCGCCCGCGTGGATGTCGAAATCCGTTTCAAAAACTATCCTATCTCTCAAGTTGGATCGAACTGCACATGGTGTGCGAATTTTATTATAATCGGTTAAGTGGTTTAGGAGTCCATTGAGGACAAACATTGTGACACGAGATTTATATATATTAAGATAATCAAAGTTGTTAGTATGCGTGATTTTTCAAAAATAATTTAGTGTCATAGATTTACTTTTTTCATAGATTTTTAGATGTGAAGTTGCAAGTTAAACGAGTAACTGGGAAAACGGAATAAAAGTGAAGGTATAAAATGTATTAACAGGGTTAAATAAGATTTTATACTGGTTAAAAACTCCCGTCCAGCACGACGAAGGTAGGTCGGTTAGTACCTATCTACGGCGAGCGGTTTGTTTGCGAATGTGGTCGCCTATTGTTCGGGATGTCAACAATACAACATCAGGCAATCAACATCGGTAAATGAAGATTTCCTGTTTTTGTGAGGTCTTGTGTTGGTCATATGAGGCTGACATCATTCTACGCGTTCGTCATATTTACCTTCAATGTTTTCCTTACAAAGAACCAAATATGAGAATAACCTTTAAATACCGATGTTTATCCTCCTTTGCTCCTGGAAATATTTTATTTTCATTGTTTCAACTGTTTTATAAGTCAATAATGAAAAGTGACTAGGTATTTGTTATGCTCGTAAATAAGCTGTATCAATAAACATATGAGTACCTAACCCTAAAATATAAAATTAGAACATTATTGTACGATTTTGATCGGAAAAAGTGAATATTGGGGACGGGACTTCAACCCGCGACCAGTTCCAATCTAAACCATTAAGAATAGTTGTGTACTAATTTCTTCCAATTTCATTTACTGTAAGTATGTTAATTTAATAGTAATTAATTGTGTTATTATACTGAACTTATCATCGACTATCCTCCATCCGACTTTTGTTGAACGTTTGAAAGCGGTTTGAGAACGTAACTATTGCACTATTCGTAAAAATAAACTGCGAAATGCATCGTAAAAGGTCTATATATACTACCTAACTATCATTTATATCTACCCTTTCTAAAATCCATTAAAAACATCAGAATGCTTTAAATATCTCGGTTGAATTAAAATTTGTAATATTTTACTTATGGAATGCAATCAGTTTCACTTTACCGTATCTAGTATTGGGATCGAATGAATTCGATGCAAATGAATAATTTGCAAATAATATTATAGTCGTTCACACTTGCTTATTATACTCGTTTATAATTATAACGTTTATAATAAAAGAACCGCATCAAAATCCGTTCAGTAGTTTTTACATCCATCGCTGTCACGAACTTTTTTCAGTTCTGAAAATTACTAAATATTGCTGCTTCTGTATTTTAATTAGACCTAAAGAAGTGAAGTCCTGTCCTGTCTTCATCGTCTTCTCAGACCTAATCGGTAGACTATGTCCAAAGGAGTCCAAATACAGTAAACTCATTTGCGGTTTATTTACCTACTAGGAAGGATAGATCGGAGTTGTGACGTGAAACAAATGACCATACGATCAGACTACTAGTTTACTAAAGTATTAGCTAAAAGCCGCAACGTCCTCCTCAAAGAAAAAAAAAGAATTTGGAAAAATTTCCGTTACCACATTTTCTAGCCAAGCACCTTACGAACGATTAGACGTTAGCGTTGGGCATTAAAAATGTTGAAATTACTTTTAATTGGACCGGAAACCGAGTGTACCATTGTACATAATTAGCAAAAGGTCTCTAAAATTAACATATTAATTATAATTTAAGTTAATTTTAGGAACCTTATACTGAACCTTTTTATATATATGAATTAGGAGCTTCTTTTATTTAGTTATTTATTTACTTTTATTTATTACCTTACAATTATCTACGCAAATAATATTATGATTTAGAGTTCTAAGTACGTTATGTACCTATTTATTTGTCTAAAAAAACCTTAGAGTTAGGTTAGATTAGATTCATTTTATTTTAGGAAAGGTAGCTAGAAGCAGGAAAGTAGGTCTTCATAATATCCAGTAATTCAATAAACATTTAACAAAAATTAATTGTTATAAACTCAACTAGAATGCAATACAATAACTGTACCTACATATTTTAAATCGGTAACAGTCAATAACTAAAACGCGAAAACGGGACTCGCACTTGCGACATTGACATCCTAGATACTTAACTGAAATTCTCTTCTGCTGTAGTATATTAGAATTTTTGTCCATAGTCTCATCGTCAGTCGTCCAGAGTCATAGTCCAAGTTATCCTGTACCAATTTGGGGCCGATCAAGTATCTACAACACAAAAATCCATGGTTATGCTTATTGTCGAATTCTCAGTTTTACTTAAATTGAACAACGTCTATTTAAGGGTTGACAGCATGGGTGATAATCTAGCTTTTTCTTTTATTTAAATACACAGCTTTATAACAAGGCGGAGTATAGATCTTAATATATATAAATCTCGTGTCACAATGTTTGTCCTCAATGGACTCCTAAACCACTTAACCGATTATAATAAAATTCGCACACCATGTGCAGTTCGATCCAACTTGAGAGATAGGATAGTTTTTGAAACGGATTTCGACATCCACGCGGGCGGAGCCGCGGGCAACAGCTAGTTGTTATATAATATAATAATTATTATAAGATAATTTATTTCTCGGAAGCTCTAGGAGGTTATCTTCATTGTTCAACAAAAATCTACATAAACATAATGTAATATTATAGCTCTTTTATACTCATACATAAGACACGCAATTCCAGTAAGTATTAATTGTAGCAATGTATACTTTGGATTGTTATTCAAATTTTGTTCATTTCGCCTGACATTTTGAAGTAGGTATAAATCTCCAATTTTAAATCTTAATTAGTTGAAACGAATATTAAAATTGTAATAATATTTTTTCATAGTCGGAAGCAATAACTTGTAATAATAATAAATATAACCTAACCCAAGTTTAATTTCAATTTTAATTTTATAATTATATAGTAGATCTAAACGCAAGCGAATTCACTGTAAACTCACGGTAGACACCCAGGTTCATAGATAGGTAGTTACTGTAAATGATCCATAAAGTTTTATTTTATCTTAAGTATAAAACATAATTTATACTTCTTTTGAGTCTATATCGGCACGGCGATGAACATAGGTAAACTATTTGTTTGATTGTTTATTGGAAATGCCTGTGGCCTGTTACGTGAGAAACGTAGCAAATGTGGCTTTTTAATGGAGGTTATCCTCATTTATTATCATAATGGGTTCCTAGGACTTCTTTAAGCATTATTCATTCAATGTCACAATTTTGTTCCAGATGCAGAGTTAGTCTAAGCTTGTACCTACCTAATTCGTGAAATGTCACACACGAAAAAACAGATAGGAAAATGTATAAATATATGAGAAATGGGCTTTTAGAGATTGGAAACAAACATAAATAAAACAATAAATTTAATGTTATCTTGATTATTTTATTAGCATTAATATTTTTACATTTATAATTTGTTTCATTTCAAATTATATAATTTTTCTTTTAATGTTTAAATGTACTTAAAAATAGATGAAAGATTCACAGTTCATTAGTCTTTGGTCAATTAAACGTATACTTCGACTTGGTAGTTGAGTCCTGATCCTCTTTCACTCTTTAGCCTCACATTAGCGTATGAGAATCCCACGCCTCCTGCGGTGATGCTGGGGATGGCTTCTGTGTGGTCCAAATCACGGAGTATTATACCCTGGAAAAATAAAAACATAAATTTTATTCAATGGAATTTAGATGCAATTAATACCTTTGCTAACTTTTCTTATTAGCTTTAGTTTGCGGGTTCAAGCTCCGTCCTGCCTTTTCACTTTTGCCTTAGTTCGGCATAAGTTCTATTGTTTTGAAATGGATATTACATAGGTATATATTATGATGTTATTAGTCACTCTGTCATTTATATTCTGCGTGTCGTATGTAATCTTTATTTTAAAACAGAAGGTCTTCATCCTAATTAATAATTATTACTGGTCATGGTCACTTTAAGAACAAGGTGTATTTGTTTAACAACCGTTTGTGAATTTATGCTATAGTTGTGTACGCTCTTGTTTTTCTTTGTTAATATTTAAAGTAAAAATATTAATTTGAATTGAAATATATGTAGTTTTCTTAGTAAAATACTACCGGAGATATTTTGGTAGAAGGATTTCTTTACACTACTCGACTCTAAATGGTAGAAAAGGACCCAACACATCGATGGTTTGGATGTTCTCGTTAGGAAACTCACATGTTTTAGAAGAAATTCTAAGGGCATGTCCGATCCACCAAGTCGGATTAGGCCAGCATGAGTGTATTAAGGTCTAAACCCTCTCAGCTCTCTAGTTAGAGGAGATACGTAGTACTATTATGTATTCTGTGGAAGAGAGGAGACCCGTGCCTAGCAGTGGGACATAAATGGGTTGCTATCTATCTAGTATCTAATTTATTACTACAAGAAGATTGACGGATGAATTTAGAGAGTATATAATAGTCACGTACAAAAGGATTTTTACTTAGTTTTAACCACAACGTATTTTTGAGAGTTAGCGCTGGGTTTATTAGAATGTTGCCCTTGACGCCAAAGCGCTCTTTAATAAGAACGCAAGGTCAGAGGACTGCGGGCACTACCAAATTCAAGCAAGTTCAAGAAACTATGTAATTTTTTCTTTGTTTTGTTCTTTTCGTCTCGTTCGTACTCATTGATTTATACATCTATATTGTTGGACTCCTGCTTAGATAGGTGAGTTTGGGTGATCGTTTATAAGCGTCAGTGACACGTATCTGGACGTATTTTATGCAATGATCATACATTATAAAAGTTAGTTTACATAATGTAAGATTATTGCATAAAACCCGAATATTTAGTGCCTGTTTTTGCTTTGGTTTTAAAGTGTCATTTATAACTATTCCTGTTGGCCCACGTTTTGAGTAATGATCTTTTTAAATTAAGTAATACTTATTGTATTTATGGATTAAGCACCTTTACGGTTGTTTTCATTATGAAAAGTATGCTACGGACAATAAAGCCATGAAAGTATTTCTCAATTTTTATTTATTAGTTCACTGAAAAGGCTTATTAGTTCGAGGGGTAATATACGTTTTGAGAAACCACACGAGTATAACACGCCAGTAGATAAAATCATTGTTTATCGTGGCATTAAGTATTTTTTGAGTCGTTATCTTTGTTTTCATTAAAACATAATTATCACTAGGTACCTACTTGATATGCTACATTATTCACGAGTAGGTATGTAAGTGGTGAATACCAAATTACGTTAAGCTTTTAATTACAGTGTAGTAGCCATGATGTTCATAATTATGTAATTGTTGTGTAGTCTAAAGTCCCTGTGGTTATGTAAGAGGCTGAGTAACGTTTTAATTACACGAGAACAGTTTCTTGATGTAAGTCCCCTACAATGAGTATTGTCTGATTATTATTATCTTGTAATAAACCGTTGTTTGGTTAACTAACTGTGACTGGCGGTGTCATTTTATAATAACCAGCTTCACGGTTTCTTAGGAAACTTCCCGCTCCAGATTATGTAATCCGTTCGGTTCTAAATCCACATTGTCATATTGGTCTTAAAATACTTTGTATAGAACTTGTCTATAATTAGGTAGGTACCTATATCAGATTCTAGCTTCGACCAATACTATTACATGGCCGAAGGATTCTAGCATATTTTATTAGTCATTGTCTTGACCAAGTTAATATAATTAGCCAACTAAGTACCTACATAATTTTATTATGACCTTAATCAGTTGTTGCGCGATCATAACTGGCATTTTTACCAATAATTTATGAATACAATGTATTGGTTGTTTGTCTTGTTAAAAACTTGCCACATTTTGTCATTAAGTAGGTACTTATTCACGTAGCTTCTTCAAAATAATGATATTCTAGTAGCTATCTAATGTTTGGAGCAATTTTGCCTTCCTATCAGGGGAGCGGGCTGCGCCGCATAGTATAGGTACTTTCTGATTAGCAACCATCATCGACCCAGTTTGGTATTTGTTTATGTTGTTCTTGTTCAATAAAGTTTATTATTACTACACAATCTACCACACGTGACAGCTTCAACCTACTCTCTCTAGTTCAACATAAGTTTATCATAGCATCGATTTGTAATTCTTGTGAATTGTGAAACTTATTAATATTATTATTAATGTGTGTGAAGATATTCAGACGTTTATTATTCAATATAGCCGAAATTTCTTACAGAGATATAGTATATTATGTATAATAATTCATAGGCTTCTTTTATCCCTGGAATAGGTTTCTATGGGTTGCAGGAATGAGAACCGGTTTCCAAACGTCTGGGCTCAACAGCTAGTTTTAAAATGAATAATATTTTATGACTAAACTCAAATCTACGCTACAATAGTCATTTGATCGACATGCTTTAAAAAATAGGTGCGCAATGAGTTCCTTTTATGTAGTGCATGAGTTCATTCAATGACATCAGCAGACTAGCCTAGATTACTTTTATCAGTCCTCACTGTCATCGTTCTCAGTTATACCAATAGTATAGCAATACAAATAAGTTGTGATCTAAAAATGCCACAGTGGATTTATGATATTTTTGCTTGTATTTGTGTGTAATGTATATTACTCTAGCTGACTAAAATCTTACGGGGCAACCAGATCAAACCTACTTCCTCCGCAAGCCAACTTCTTCTGAAAGCTGATACGGTACAACTTCTGAATGACGGACGGGACTCTGATGCAGGCTTTCCTCCTGGGTTTGAGTGGTCAGACGATAGTTACTCCCATAAACCTCATACCTAAGCCAGCTCACAAGGGGGAGAAAGTGTAAGGGGATTCCGGACTCAGGTGAAAACCTCGGATGCAATCGGGAATTACGCAAAGGCAATGAATAATATTGTTTGAGAAATCGGTGTTTGTATGGAACCTTTACCTGTATCGTGTATAAAACTACCCAATGTTACGACTTGTGAATACTTCTTTACGATGTGGTGATAAGATTCAAATTAGCATCGCGTCCAGTCATTACGTTAAAATATTCCACTGATAGGCTTTTGTGTTGATATATTCTAGTTTATATCAAAAGAGTTTATCTTAGTCGCGCGGTCCGGAACGAAATAGCACGGTACTGTCGTGAAAAAATATCGTGGCGTTGTGTTTGAACTATATAATATAGACCTAACAAAACAATATATGGCGAAGAGCAGAAAATATTTTCACGTGTAAAACCATAAAAACTTGTACGCACAAAGGTAACTAGCGTTTGTTGCGGGTTTTTAGAAAATCCTTTTCTAGGAGTCAAATTTACAATCTAGCAGCTATAATGCTGAGATTTGGTAAAAATATTGGTAGGTACTGTTGTGCATTTATGTTCTTAAGCCTACAATTTTAAATTACTTACGTATTCAAAAATCTAACACTGTTTCTCTTTCTTCGAATAAGGTACCGGTTATCAACTACAAACTATGTGCTGATTTACAATCTACAATGGATTTTGAATAAAAACTACCATGAATAATGGACAATGCCAGTTAAGACTATTATCTCTTTTTTGTGATTTTACACTTACATAGAATAAAATGTCAACTGGGTGCAGAAACTTGTCAGCTTCGTTTATTTTTTTATACTTAGATATAATAATAGTAGGTACCTTTGTTTATGAACACTAACTTGTTTTATTTTTTGTTATAGATAAATTTTGGGCGTAGCGATAAAACTGCGACTTGAGAATGATGTTAACTGCGTCGATATATTATTTCAAATTATTTAACATTTTTGTTTTTATAAACCTACCAACATTCTAAGTATCATTACTGTTACCTACAACTTTTTCCATATGAAAAATTCAGTTAAGATCCTAAATCCTTGTTATATTATTCTTCAGCATTATTTACGAATCTTCGACCTTAAACAATTCACAATATTTTACCGCTGTTCACTATATTTACATCATTATATTTACAGACAGACCTGTTTACGAAAATTCGGGCACTTATTTCTATGGGTCTACAAATCGTTTTACAAGGAAAATTTATTTCTTGAATTGAAGCTGATTTCTTTTGTAATAAATATAACTAAAAATGTAATAAATAATCGGTCTTTTCTATCGGTATAACAATGTAAAAAGGTGGTAAGAATATTTTATTTGTTTCATTAACACTTGACGCCTACTTTCTACCTATAGGTAGGGATATTCTATCTCACGAAGGCGGGTGAACAATTATTAAATAGTAGTACCTGTGTCATGTAAATACGCGCAGGTACATGTGAGTGCAAAAGTTCATATCACGTCAAAAGAATTTCCTGTAGCAGTTAGTAGAACAATAATTGCATTGCAAGTATTTCATTTTAAAAGCAATGTGTATATACTTAATAAGTTTTACCTACTACAATGACAGCTAAACTGCCTTCGTGAAATAGAACGTCTAGGACTAGGTAAAGGTACCTACTTACATACAAATAAATAAAATTGAAGTGTCTGTTCGTAATATTAAAATAACCGCTTTTATTTAAGTATATTTGGATGTATACACGGTACAAATACCAAAACGATATTTTTTTTAAATTTTGTCTGTCTGTTTGTGCCGCGTGTCAAACTAATAATATTTATAATTTATAAAGCATACATCATCGTAATGTGATTATAAATCTTCATTTAAATTCAGACTTCTGTGAAATTATTTAATAACAAATACTTCCAGTTAAGTAGGTACTGTTTAGGTTTTGTATGGCCAACCAGCTGAGCGGACAGTTTGTAAACTAACGAACAACAAGTTACGTAAATAATAAACAAATATCTATGATCTACTATTATATTCTTGAAGCAGTCACGTTTAATTCCAAGAAACCTGACCGAGGCCTTTACTTACAATCAAATCAGTTCACTGAATACATTATCTGCGTTGGAAATGTTAGCTTTGCAAATTGTTGTTCATCACATTTGGCTGCCTTGTGTTCATTTGCCTCCATCGGTTACAATGCAAATTGTTTTATTATATAATTCGTTTTACAAAATAATGTTGGCTTTTATTTCAATGAATTGGAATAAATGTTTTCATTCGCGCATCATTTGAATCAAATCTTTTCTACCTTAGTTACTACCCTTACCTCGCAAGTATGAAATTCTCCGCCACGAAATGGCTACGTCTAAACTCAAAACATCCGTCGTCGCCGTCGGTGAATCAAGTAATTGTTCCACATAAGGAAGTTACTCACTCACAACACTTCACCTACTGGCGTGATCTGAATACTTCGTAGTCAACTCTTACATCAACATTATCCTTCATTCTTTATTAAAATTCCAAACTTATCTCTGTACTCATTCTACTTTTCACCTCCTTTTAACATCTTCTAAATCGAATTATATTTATATTTAAAACTCTCAGTCTACTTAATATGTATTACTTTCACACATATCTACCTACATTGTACTTACTTACTGTCTTTTCAAATATTTATGCCTTCATTCTTAGAAATACTTTAAGCGTCATAAAATATTACAGAAGTTATGATCCAAACTCCTATTGCAAAAGAAGAAGATAGAGGTTGTATTAAATAATTGTAACTTTAACAGTAGATATGTTCCGTTGCCGTTGGTATAATAATTTCGTTATTTTTAAAGATATTGCAAAACTGATATATAATCTCTATCGCTGAATGCATATAATTAGAATATCATTTTAAATAAAAAATAAAAAGAAAAATTATAGGAACCGTGCCTCGCGGACATTTTGACCGGCTCGCGCCTCCGTCTTCTTATCGCCTAAAAGGTTCTTCAAGTCTACCTCTATACACAACTAAAAGTGTTCCATTGTTTACCCTAACCAAAAATAAATTATCAAACAACCTTGAGTAGACTTAATCTAATTCACAGAATAGATAAATATAATAGTAGTGACGTATCTAATTAGCAAACAAGGGAAAAACTGTATCATAAAAAATGTACTTATGCACAAAAGTGTCTATAAACTGTAAACACAACATGATAATATTTTGTAAAAACAGTTTTTTTTATAAATCATAATTATAACAACATACCTACGTCTATTTGATTTTGATTAGGTAAAAGTAATTACGAAGACAAAAAGAAAAGCAATAAACCTTAAATCACTTTCTGTGTTGTTACCACTTATTTAACATTAGAATTAGAATAATTACGTATAGGCTGTTGTCCAATGCGCAATAGCTTTTTGATTGCTTGAAATTGTCCATCAAATTTTTTCACTGAGGATGACGTAATGTTGAAAAAAAAAACAATCAAAGACTCATGTAGAAATGGTTTTGAAATAAAATCATGTTAATTTTCTTTTTTTATATAATTAGTCCATCAGATTGACGGCACCTTGCCTGATCTGATAGTAAGCTGAGGTCAAGTCCAAAAAGTAGTGGCCACTATTTTCAGTTATTGCCTCTACCCATGTAGGCCCATGCTCACATAGACAGCCTCAACAGATGCTTTAAAACACTATAAAATAATCATAATCAAATCATTTAAATATGTAGTTTTAGTAGTTGATTTAGTAACAAAAAAAAGTTATTAATATTTAAAGCTTTATCCAGTTTCAATTACCTTTATTCAATAAAATCTGTTAAACGATTTTCAATATACGAGTAGGTACGTCAGTACTATTTATACATATTCTGTGGTATAGGGCTTTACGCAATGATTACATAGGTAATTATAATAATTGCCTACACATTTTTTCACATGTATAATTAAATATTAATAGGATGATACGAATTATTAAAATAATCGAGAAAAAGCCAAATCTATACACAATACAGCGAGTAAGGACCTTTGTCAACAGCGTAACTACATTGCCAAGTTAAGTAAATTTCTGCATTCCGCTGAGTATAGGAAATTGAGTCTGTTACAAATTGCAAAATGATGTATTTTTTCCAGGTATTGCAGAACTTATAGGAAATGTGTGTTGGTTTAGAAACTAATTGATCTTATCCTGCTGTATTAAGACGTAAGTAGGTATATTAACTTTCTGATTAATTGCATTAAAATATTTCGGTTATTTACTGACTAATTATTATTTTTAAATTTTTTGCTAAAACGAAATAAAATGTGACATATTAATCTAATTGTATCATACCTTAATGATTTGTTGTCCTGGATCAGAGAAGAACACTTCTTTCACTCGTTTCTTGAGTGGGATGGCATTGTACTCAGCTTTCTGTTGCCATATCAATCTGTTGTTGAAACTTGAGCCCACAATCAGATCTTTACAATAGCTCGAACAAACGAATGACAATAGCACAACGAGTAATATCGGTGCGATCTTCATGTTGAATTTGAGGTAGCTTGTGTATAACGTGTTAGGTAATGCGACGCGGTCAGTGGATGTCGGCCGACTGGTTGGTTAGCCTACACGCCACCGTTGATAAAAAACACGTTAACCTCAAGCATGAGTAATGAAACCAATGCTTGTGCGTGATTATGAGCTGTCCACATACAAACTTACCTACACTACAAATAATATTGATTTTCCTTAAGTTGCTTTTACTATATGTTTCATGTTTGATAACTAAGAACTAAGATGTTATGAATCATTTATAAGGCCGTCCGTTCAATGTAATACATAAATAACAATATTTTATGACTTAGAATTAAATTAGAAACGAAGAAATAATATTTAAGTGTCTTGATGTCAACATGAACTTACCCCTGGCAAGGTCACACATTAACAGTATTCCTGTTGACCTCTCCAATTTGTTGCGGGTATAAAGAGCAGCGAATCAATCCGTCATAATATACGGCCTTTATCATAATTTTTACCACTTCGGTGGCAGACAAGCACTCGGCCTACCTGATGGGAAACTGAAATTACATTAATGCGTTAATTTTTATGTATTGTAAGTAGGTAATGTACATAACATTACCCAACAACTGCGATACAAATATTAAATTCATTCGTCCTTCAGCTGTATCAGAGGCCAATAAAATTTTCTAAAACATTATATTTTGAAAATATATACCTATATCACAGAATATAATGGTATTAACGTACTTATGTGTAACATAAGTGACATACCTAATCATTTCATCCTATAATATTTTTCATTAGACACGAATTAATAAATAAGACAATGTTCCATAATCTTTTTAATTTTTCTGGTAAAAACGACCCCGCGTATCCCAAAAGATACGTTATTCTATTAATTTATACTATACTCCAGTAATATTTTTAATAAATGTAACATACTTACGTAAGTACTTGACGTATTATCGTTATCAGAGTAAAAGCCCCGATCCCAATGACCTCTACGAAGTCTATCAACCTAACGGTTGATTATAGTGAAAGATATTTCAAATATAATTCTGTGTATTACTTACATTACGTAGAATGGATATTATTATTACTTTTTCAATTAATATAGTGAGATAAGGTTGCCCAAACGTTGGCTTAAGCCAAACTTATGCTGTAGCATACCAACTTTTCAACGGATGATGCATGGACCATTGCCATGGACGAATAAAACCAATGGACGGAATGCGTCGAAGAAGCATACTTTGCATAGATTTTTGACTGACAGTACACCGCACAGACCATCTCTATATATTTCCCAGGCATAACTACCTTAGATACATTTCATATACCTACTACCTACATATTCATGGAGCTATCATGAATAACATAATACACACTCATCATATACTTTTGGATTATTAAAAGGGTCATCTATTCAGTAGGTTTGTGTGTTGTTCAAACTATATTCTTGTTCAGTTCTATAGAAGTTAGGAAATATTTCTGAGTAGATACAAAGTATCATATAGACATAAACTTGCTATTGTTTATTATCAGGCGAACCGAAGTAATAAAAATGTAGATTGGATATAAGTACCTGAGGTTTTGTTTTCGAAGATATTATATGTTTAATGTTGATGTTAATATTTGTAGTACGTATATCTTGCAAAAGATGGAAAATTATTTTCCTACTGTTTGCTGGGACATTTTATTAGCTAGGTACCTACTAAAAACAGCAATTGATATTTTAAGAAGGCAAACTATTTTTAAATATATTCAGCTCGTCAATGACTTTACCCCGCTGGCTGGATGGTAAGAAGCTATGGTAAAGTCGTACCATAGCTTATAGCATACAGTATGCATAGCATACGGGCCACCATTACATACACCATTCGTCTCAAAATGTACGGAATTCATGAAATATGAATTATTAAGTTCAATAAGCATAACATGATTAATAGTAACATGTCAAAATCTATCGCCAGTGATCAAATTACGATTAGCTTACAACACAATCTTACAATCTTTATATAAATAAAACTAAAACTATTATAAATGGACACTTCACTTCATCTATTTGAAAAACTAAAATGATAGGATTATGAGAGTACCTACCTATGTACCTACCTACTATATGTATAAAACAAAAGAACATTTTTTTGGTCTTTCTGTATGTCTGTTTGAATTAACTAATCTCTCGAACGGCTATATTATAAATGGGCAATATCATAAAGTGTAATATAGGCTACTTTTATTTTAGACAAATAATTAGGGTTCTGCCCGATTTTTTTTGAGATTGTTAATCCGCGAGAACTACCTACACCACGTAGTCGCGGGTGCCGCTAGTTTTAACATTGAATTAATTGAGATTCAAAATTAAAGCTCCTACAAAGCGTTAGAAGAAGTAAATTAATTTGGAATAACAATCCAAACTCTAGGTATCTTGTTACAATTAGTACTTTGTGGAACAGAACTGCTTGGCTTCTGTATAAAAGTGCTATAATACTAAATTATGTTTACGTAGATTTCTGTTGAAGATTGGAGATTACCTCCTAGAGCTTTCGAGAAATAAATTAATTTTGAACAACAATCTAAACTCCACCTTGTTAGAAAGTAGCGTATTTTAATTAAAAAGCTAGATTATCGCTACAGGCCCTAAAATACACCTACATTGTTCAATCTGAGTAAAACGAGTTATTAACAGTGTTGCATTATAATTATATACCTATAATACTTGTCCCGACTAACTGACTGAAATACGCATACAATAATAAAATAAGTAGGTACTGTTAATAATGTAATTAAAAAAATAAACCGACTTAAACGAATGGACATAGAATCGAATAAAATATACTGCATAGGTCTTTGAGCCTACTTAGCGCGTACAGGTGTGAAGTTATATAACAACGCCTATATAATTGCAGTAATCGCGGATGATTTGAAGAGTTCCATTGTCTCTCACCGAAAGTTATCATTAGATCAGTTAGGTACTTACGCAATTTAAATGGGACCATTTGAATTTGTAACAAAATAATTTCACAATTCTGTACATGTGACAGAGTTAGGTATGCCCGAAAATTCCTAGAGTCATTCTAGAGCAGAAGCTTCCTCGAGCAGAAAATCCGATCAATGAGATTTTATAAAACTACTAGCAGGGTCATAATTCTAAGCACGCAGTAGAAGTTATTTTTGTTGTATTTCCCTAGGCGGGCAAATTGAGAAATTAAATACTTCCATGAGATATTCCGGGTGGAATCGTTAAGTGTGTTCAGAAAATTATTTTTAGATTAATACAGAAAACATTTTTAAAGACATTGCAAATCTTTTTCCTTTCCACTAAACTGATAAGTAGAAACATTTTACGGTTTCTATACATTTACTATGGTAAATTGCGAACATAGTAACAATACATAGGATAGAACATAGGATAAGTGCACAAAGTGTTGGCTGTGTTTGGTAGCTTCTAGGGATGATAGAAACAATGATATCAGGCCACGGCGACCACTTGCCATCAGGTGGGCCGTGTGCTTGTTTGTCACCTAATTGGTATAAAAAAACTAGCCATAAATGTTTATTTGATGATTTTATTAGTACCTATGCATATTTTTGCCAAATACCTTGGTAACATTCGTTTCCTTTCAAAATACTACTATCTATCCTTTAACCCTTAACCATTTACCAACTATTTCCATCACTTAACTACCTATTTGCGGTCCTAGTGACCAATCAAATATTCGATAGAAACAGAAGTTCGATTTTATGCGATATTAATTATAATAAACGAGTGGAAAACTTAAGTGGGTGTGTTCAATTTTTTTCAATGGTTTCTTTGTCACATATCTAATTATATTGCAAATACATTCATTTCCATTGATTTAAAACAAGTTAATTTTATATTGTAAACAGACCTCTCAATTTTATTCACAATAATAATTCAAAGACTTATTGTGGTCTCTGAGACCGTTGGTTGGTGGTCAATTAGTCTTTAGTTAATCACTACATAGTATAAAACAAAGTCGCCTTTTCTGTCCCTATATCCCTATGTGCGCTTAAATCTTTAAAACTACGCAACGGATTTTGATGCGGTTTTTTCCAATAGATAGAGTGATTCAAGAGGAAGGTTTATATGTATAATACATGCATCATATACTAAGGCTAATTTAGTATCAGCATTGCACCCGTGTGAAGCCGGGGCGGGTCGCTAGTTAAGCATAAATTTCGACTTGGTAGTTTAATCCGGATCCTCTCTCACTCACTAGCCGCAAATGGACGGATGAGAAGCCCACGCCTCCATCTAGGATGCTGGGGATAGCTTTAGTGTTATCCAAATCACGGACTACTATAGCCTGGAACAATGAAGAAAATATAATAAGCAGGTTGAAGCAGGTATACTGTTTGTGAGGATGAACTTGAAGAGTTAATTTATTTCAATGACATATTTATCATCATCACAGGGTCCCGGTGGTATCTGAAGCTTAATTTTGCGAATTTTTTTATCTTTTTTCGCTTTTGTCTCCCTAAAACTCCTCACTCTGAAGAAAAATGCCTCCGTTCATTTTAATAAAATAAGTATTTTTTTAAACATGCTTTTATCTTTTATTCAATGTATTGTCAACCAAACTTTCAGTTCAATCGGATGCCATAATATAATCGTCAAAAAATTTTGACGGGTAACTCACAAATGAGCAATGCAAAAGTACAAGGAAATTTCTAATGTTCTTGTGCAAGATTAATAAAAGCTTTATTTTATACTACGTAGATGGCAGACAAGTACACGGCGGAGGTTACCCCAAGTCAGACAGCTCATTTCGGATGAGAGATACCGGCGTGTCCTTCCTCCTTTCGAGCTTGTGAAATAGAATCACAATACGAGTTATGTTCTTGAACATCGTGTATATGACGCTTTAAACGTTTAGTTGAGAACATTTTCATTCCACAACCTCGGAAAGAGTAATATTGCTCTTCGATTTCTGAGTGCAAAAGTCGTTTGAATATAGAACATCATGTCAAAGTAAATTCTGACTCAGTACCTCCTTGGTTTTAAAAAAACTATGAGACGGTGTTAACTATAATGACCATTTTTTTATATTATTAAACGAAAAAATAATTCTACTGTTTGATAAGGTAACAAAAAAAAACAAAAATGTGATTAAAAATCCACTAAATTGTGTTTCTGTGAAATATGTTTCATTCTAGTAAATGTCTTTGAAATAATAATATCTATTCGAAATAAAAATTCAAGGACCAAATAAATATTAAATGACACATTTTCTTAGAAACAAATATCGAAGTTCAGCCGCATCACAGTTAGACTGGAAAGCCGACCCCAACTGAGTTGGGAAAAAGGTTCAGAGAATGATGACATTTTCTGAGAAACGAAATTCTATGAAATATCTGTCTGTGAAACATGGGGCTCCATTTAAAACCTCACTAAACATTAAACTTGAAAACTGAGCACACGGTTAAAAGCAACTTTGCACTGTTGTATAACAAAATAAATAACTATTAAAGCGTACAAGCGGGTGGAAATAAGTCAATTGATGTATTTTAGATTAATTTTCAATGTTTCAGGCTTAGCGCACCTACCTACGTTATTCAGAGGCAGCAATTTGGATATTTATTTAACAAAAACATACCTTTCCATGAGCGCATTCACGTTCTAGTTGTTTAATAAAAACATAACTAAATTAATTAAAAAGTTTTAGTGAATGTTCTAACACAATAACAATAAACTTGATTTGAAATAGTTAAGAGTGTAAATAACTTCCAGATGTGGCGGCTGGAATTTTTGAAACGGAGAACAGAATGTCACTAATGCGAAGCTAAAATTTGAATTGCCTTCGACACGACAGAAGAAGAAGAATGCGGAGCTAGCGGTTATCGTGACGAGGACTGCGTGGATAGAGACAAGCCTAATTGTTAAGGACATAATAATATTATGCCTTGGGACTTCTAGCCTAAATCAAACATGCGGTAATCCATCTCAGTGGACCACATTGTTCTCTATGTGGTTGTAAAGTTAAGTGATGGTAACGGAAAAAGTATATCGAAAATATGTTTGGAAAGGATTCTTGTAACACGCACAATATCTGACCTCAAAAAAAAACAAGATAGAGAAAGGAATGGGGAGATGTTGTCTATAGATACCTGTCTTAAACGGAAAGAGGCGTGACTATATTTATGTATGTGCAATGTGCAGTATGTATCTTACAATTAGTATCACCACATCTTCTGTAAAACTTAATAAAATGTGATGAATTAATCTTTTCGGATCGTACCTTAATGATTTGCTTATCTGGATCAGCGAAGGACACTTCCCTAATTTGTTTCTTTAGAATATTACCAATAACCGTGATCTCTTTCTGCCATATCAATTTGTTGTTGAGATGTGAGCCAACAATCAGATCTTTGCAATAGCTCGAACAAAGGAATGATAATAGAACACAGAGTAATATCGGTGCGATCTTCATGATTAACTTGTATATAACGTGTCAGGTCAAGCAGCCCTGGTCAGTTGATGTCAGTCGACTGATTACTTTGCCTTTACGCTGTTGATAAATATATCGTTTTTCCCAAGCAAGAATAAAAAAAGCAGTACTGCCATCCATATGCAAAATATGGTTTACTTATTTTGCTTTAGCTGTTTCATGTTTGATAAATAAGTACTGAGAGGATATGAATCATTGATAAGACCGTCTTTTCAATGTCATACACAAATTTTTTACCAGTGAAAATCCGTTTAACTAAATTTGGCTCTCATTTATACACAATAAAATGTGGTAGCTTAATTTAGTTTCCTTTAATCACAGTTTCTATCATTGGTGAAATTCACTCCTCATTATCTTGGCGATGATGAACTTTTACCTTGGAGCCTGGGTTCCACTTTTTATTTTTGGCTTATTTTGGCTATTGCAGACGCTCTAGCGTCTAACACCAAGCTTTCCCCAACTCCAAGAGGAAAGTTTGCCTTAGAGTCCATAGACAGTTCCTGGTGAGGTTGGTTTGCAACGACTTCGGTTTGCTGTAACTACAACGGTTAAGGTACTACTACCTTACTGCCCCGTTTCAAAAACACACCCTGTATATACTTTTTGTACGATAACCCCATGATCTACGATGATATCGTCATAGTATAAAATCATCGTGGTGGCAAGGTGTAACCTGGGAGTTTTCAAGTCACGAGTGAATAGGTTCCTTCTAGGCAAGCGTGATTCATCGTAGACCACATCGTTACTTACCATCAGGTGAGATTGAGGTCAAACGTAAGCCTATCATGAATAAAAAAAAAAGGTGTAAGTATTAAATGAGATAACTTGGAAATCTGTTGGTAGGTTAGGACGTTTTTTCGCATAGTCCTTTAAAAAGTTAAATAAAAAAAATACAAATGCATAAAATAAAACTTAAGATAACCTGACTATTTATTTATTATCTTAAGTTTTATATTATGCAGTCTCGTTTTTATCACATTTTTGCTCAATAATATTTAAGTGACCGCTGTTGCAATGTTTGGCTTGGACCCCGAAGAGCGTGACGGGATCATATTCTTTTTTTCTTCTGTCTTATGGTAGAAACGATCTTGCCAGAACAAGAAAACGCCTAAAGACGCAGGCTGGACATAAAAAATGACGTGGCGATCTCACTGCTACGGATGGATGATCTCGTGAACTGGATGAGTAAATGCTTGAAAGTGAACCCCGGATGCAAGGTCGCCGTGATACTTTATCAGCTGCAACCGGAATAACGCTAAGAAACAAAACTTTAATGAAGTTGTAATGTAGAAGTAATGTCACAAACTTGCCATTGTATATCATCAGGCGCACCAAAGTAATAATAATGTAGATTGGATTTACTTGAAGCTTTACCTTCGGTGATAGGTATATGATATGATTATTGTTGATGTAGCTAAATTATGTTTGTAGGTATATTTTTGTAGTAGAAATACAAAACATAAATTAACAAAATTATTACAAAATAAATTCGATTCATACAAATGGTATTCTTTTCTTACCTTACCTTTTCAACATAAACTTAATTTTTCCGTTCTTTTCAACCAACAAAATGCCCAATTGGCAGTTACATATACTCCTCTAAGTATTAATTCAGCAGAATAAGAAGGTGTATACACTTACCTATATAAAACCGTGTCCCCAAAATACATACATAACGCAAACTCAAATTCAAATTATACGTCAACCTATTACTTTGTATGCAGAAGCATGCTTCAACTACACAAAACGAAAAGTGATTACTCAGCATATTGTTGTGGCAGAAGCATTGCTCCAGACACACAAAGTTGATTTTCAGTATCCATAAATTATTACAAACATTTGACAGAATGAACCAAGTAAACTACTGTAGAATTAATTTATTTTATGACGTGTATGCTGTCCTGAGAAAACTACCTTTATACGTGAACTAAGTCAACACTCTTATCCAGTGTGTACAAACTACAAACTACAAACTACTAAAATAAGAGGGTAGCTTATCTGTTTGTAAATTTCGTGTAGAGCATAGCCGTCCAACCTTCCACCAGCCATCGTACTAAGCATAGGTAATTTATTTCCTGCAAAGAAGCAAAGTATGCCAGTGAAGCCGAGCGTTTGTACACATTAACGCGGCACACCTCATGAAAAATCGCTTAGGAGATGCCAGAGTTTACGGTAGGTACATCTACGCTATATTACAAAGAATGGTTTTTATTCCTTTTTCTTCGGATCCGTTTAAACTGTATTTTGTTCCGTAGTTGTTCTTCTCGTAAGTAATGGAATCAATTTGACGTAATTTTATTCGCACATGAAAGTTTTCTTTTTTTAACACACATGTCTTTGTTTATAATTATATATTAATAAACTGTACATTTTAGATTAGTTTTAGGCTCTAAACCATAAACAGTGCAGTATGCATGGCGCCACAGATAATAAAATATACTAAACTTAAAATGTCGAAGTTTAGCCGCTTCGTAGTTAGACTGAAGCAGTCGACTCCAACTGAATCGGGGAAAAGGTGCGGACAATGACTAAACATAATAGTGCGTGCACTAAATAACTTTCATTCCCTAAAATATTTAGGTAGTTATTTCAATGAAAGCAATAATAGACAATTTTGAAATAACTTTTATTTATTACTGATGATGATGTAGACATAAATTGTTTATTCCCTTCGTGAAACGTAGATTCATCAATATACCCTTGACAAAATTCGCAAGTCGCGTATGTGAAAAATTATCTTTCCCGTCAACGAAGATATCTAAAGTGTATAAGCACCCGTCAGCAGGAGCATGACATGGCATCTTCTGTTATGGATCTTTTTTGTTTTTCATTGGTTTATTTATCAATAGAATGGTTCTCCAAATTGTTTCTTTATTTGACTCCGCGTGAAATTCGGACGGCAGTCGCACCAGTAAAACCAACATAAGTCACATCAGGAGGAGATTCATATTTGATTGTACATGCACTTGAATTCCTTAACGCTAATCTTTTTAGGCTTTAACACTCTTACAACGTTGTGACTACAATTATAGACAGTAGGCACAGTTTAAAAAATGCATTCTGCAATTGCTCCTGGATAATTTCTACATTTGTAACCCAGATTTAACCGAAATTTGCATAATGCTTTAACTTGTCACATAACAGCATAGGAACAGTGGCTATACTGAGTTTAAATTGCATTTTGGGAGTTTCGCAATGTTGTGGCTGCATGTGCGTGTCAGCTTTGTAACAATAAAATATATTACCAACGAATTAACTTAATCTGACAATAATATTACAACTGTTTTGATATAAAATCGTATGAAATAAATATATCTGATATAAAATCTCGACTTGCTGAGTGCCCAGGAATTGTTGGAATCTAAGTACTATTTTAACATTCCAGTCAGTCATAACGATCCTCATAGCGATTTTTTCTATTCATACCCACCTGGTAAGTGATTACCGTGGCCTATGGTCCTATGTAATATCAGGGCCGTGATACTCTCGCTGTCGACCCCGTAAAACCTTTTGATGTCCTTCTTGAAGAACTCAATATTTATCTTAATATATAATAATAAAAATATTATATTTACAAAAATACAATATTCATATTTATCATAGTCGCATGAGAAAACCACAGCAGGTAGATAATTCCACAGCATGAGGGTACGCGGAATGAAGTTAACAACTCAAAGCGAATTTCCAATTGTGTCAAATTTTGCACCCTGGAGCCCGAGGTCTGCTTGTTGCCTTAGATTGGTGTGTCGGTTCTTAGAAAGTAGCGATAGAAAAAACGTCAGTTGTAGTGTTTATGCGGGTAGAATGACATAATTCTACCCACAGAGTGACATCTCTATGTCATATTAGTTGCTAGACGGTGCGGATAGCGAGTGAACGTCCTCGCCAGAGAGATAAAGTACCTAGTCAAGTCTTGCGTATGTTAAAGACAGGTGTAAGCGTGCATAAAGTGTGTGATGTTAACAGAATTAAGGTCATATATGGTCATGATATGACGATAACAGTTTATATCAGCTTGGCTTAAACTTAAAATCATACGATTTTGCAAGTAAAATTATTCTCAGTTGATCCCGTAACCCTGATAGTTACAATGATTAGTATAAGCAGGAGGGCACGATTATTATTCGTCTCGTGGCACGCCGTCACTCACTGAATAATCAGATTTTCCGCGTGGGTCGAGGTGACTCCTTCGAGATGTTATTAGGATGAGAAGTGGCACTCACTTACATTAGTATTATATGATTATATAGAGGGTAGGTAAGGTGATAAAATATTAGATTATGTATTTCGTGCTTCTATTAATGTCAATTTATAAACGTCAAGTAAATAACATTGATGATTAAATATTACCAACAATGAAGTGATATTGTAATCAGTATTATGTATAATGATTGATTATGGTCAGGTGGCGACGGTTAAACTTATATTAAATCGTAATTGATCGTATACAAATGGGGTGTAGGAGGAGCATTAATAACCTATAGGTTGACTTGCTCTAAGGATGGATTTCAGCAGTGTAAATCCTCAAAAGTAAGCTGTGGTTCTTACTAACTGATTCAGTTACATTCACTACTCGCAGTTTGCAGGCCGGGATACTCTCTCCTTTCCTTATGTAATAGGTGTAAATCTGATAGCGGTAACCACTCAATTCGTGCAAGAATTTCTAGTCTTAAGAGAATTAAGAAGAATACAAAGGTCCCAACTATATTCGTGGGAATTGGGGTCCGATTAATAAAATTTGATTTTTAAAATGTGTGATTTCCAAACTTACGAAAGTTCGTAAAATTAAAATTTCTGAGCTAATGTCATCAATTTAAAATAATAATTTTCAATTCGTTTCAATAATGGATCCATGGTTTAGAAAGGGTCCATTGGTTAAATTACATTAAGTGCCTATTACCTAAAATTCACCGCGTGTACATTTTTGTAATGTGGTGGTTACGTGGTTACAATTCTTTCAGTTACATCGAAATTTAAAAAGATTATTACTTCTATATTTTTCGTTTCATTTATTCTGGGGTGATGCTGTAGAATTAACAAGGATACCATAATTTATTCGAAAATACTTTGACCCTGAAATTGATGTACCAACTTGAGGGGGCCGGCTCGTCGCAAGCAGGCAGAGGGCGGCGGCGAATCTCTGCGAAGCCGCTGGGATTAGCGTCAAACGAAGAAAAAGAGAGGCGGGAAATAAGCCGTAATCCATGAGACGTGACCTAAATTCTTCCTTAAACATCGACGATTTGATATCCTCGTGAAAACAATTTGATTTTTCCCTTTCTTTTCGAACTGCGCCCTTTGACAGTAAATTGGATTGATTCGTGTTTTACGCATGAGTTTTTGCATAATTTATCAACATATTCAACAGTATTTTTTTCAACTTATAGTACTAAATACGTTCTTACTTTGAATCATCTATAATCTAGAATCGATAAAATTACTGCAATATTTTTATGTAATTGTTAGATACAATTTAAACCCAGGCGGTAAAACATTAGAAAAAATAATTGCTTATATTTTCAATTACAGAAAGTGGCCAGTTCGACAAGTTGAGGAAAATGTAAAAAGAAAATTGTGGAAGTTCTTTCACACAATTAATTACTTATGTTTATGAAGATTATTTTTTCTCTGTTATATCAGTCAGAAATAAATGAAATTTTATAGCAAATAAGTAGTATGCTAACTTTTCCTAGTAGGTAGGAAAAACAGAGAAGATACAGTACGGGACTTGAACCCGCGACCAGTCTCTTACAGGGGGAATACTCTGACCTGGATATTCGAAATTCGTGTAGTTGATTTATCGGTTACGCTTGCCTAGGAGCAACTTCTCGTGACTTGAAAATTCCTAGTATAATTTCCCGGAAACACAGACTTGGACATGATTTGGGTTCTAATTTGTAGATGAGGTGGGAGGTTGAAAGTAGGAGAATGTGAAAAGGGAAACAAAGTAAGTTTGTTTGTGAGATTGGGAATCTTCAAATATTCCCGTAAACCATTGGACATGTAGTTATCTATTACATAAGTTACTAAACGGAGTAACTAATTAGTACTTTCCCGGTCAAACCGACACTTTCGTATTGAGAAGGTTCTGTCATCAACTAAATTATGTTCTCTGAATCTGCTATGTGAATAACCCTATTTGTTTGTTCAGCTTCCTTCAGATATATGTGACAAGATTCTCTTACAAGTCTTGACTTTATTTTGTAAATCATATTGTTTTGTTCAGTCTTAGAAGATTGAATCAACGAAATGTGCAAAAACAAACATGCCAGACTGCTTCAGCGTAAACATAGCAATCTGAAAGTGGTATTGTTTATAAACGACTTCAAAAAGAAGGAGGTTTTTCGTACCATCTTTGTATTTTTTTTAAGTAGACCGTCACCGATATTTCTATAATATATGGATTGATTTCATCTAAGCATTATTATTAATACCTACTGTCACTAAGGGAAGGCATTATGATAAGTAGGTAACTATCTACTCATTACTACAAAAGCCTACTGAGTTTCTTATCAAAACATTCTCAGGGCCATATTATTATGGACCGGTGCACCAGTCTGTTTGTTACATTAAAATAACAGAATTTTTAATTCATGCATATGAATGTTTACACAGTGCTTGCAACAAAAACCATATTTTTAATTATTGTCTGTCTGTCTTTCTGTTTAACTTGTCTAATCTCAGAAAAGGCCAGGCAAGTTTAACAAGATGTTCACTAGCGGATAGCTGTTGTTATAAAGCGTAACTTGGCTACTTTTATTTTAGATAAAGATAAAGAAAGAAAAATCGTGGTATAAAAAAGAATTGGGATTCGGCATATAAAAAATTGAAACCCAGATCTAACACAAAAGAAATTAAAATTTAGATCTAAAACACATATTAGCTGGTACAGTATTATAATATAATTAATAATTTTTGACTTTAATTTCAATATTAACGCACTTTGACTTCGAATCATACCGATAAATCTATTTACATAAATGCGCTGGATAATTTTAAATCCACCTATTTTAATACAAACTGATGACCGAGGTAAGAAAGACCTGCATCACACAGGCATTATTCAACTTAACAGCTGGCACTACTAGGAGGTAGCGCTATCGCAAGAGGGATTGGCCACGTCCTACAACCCTTATTCACTTCTGACACATGTTATATTTAAAGTGAATTATTGTTTCCATTTGCGACTACGAGTATGTACCTATCCACCAACAATACTACGTCGCGGCACGGTCAATGCTTTTAAGTATAAACCAGTGTATGACACCGCACCAAGATTATATATATTATGGGTCCAGGTCGACCTCACCCGTTAGCTGTTATAGATATCTGCTAATTAACGGACGGTGGTCGTTCGTCCCCATGAATCAAGTGAAATATTTGACAGCGAAAAAGTTATTATGTATTATGAAAATACTGCTCAAAATAGTCACATCATAGCTGGGAAGCGGTCACCGTAGCCTATGGACGTGTGCAACACTGAAGGTGTTTACACACGCGCTGCCTACCCTGAAGGGAAGGGAGGAGGGCTAGGATAGGGCGGGGAGTCTAGGAAGGGGTGGAGGGAGGAGGGGTACAGTGAGCTCTGGCTTGGCTACCCTACTTACCGGCGGAACACAACACGATGGATAATTATGAGGGTGAATTACGGAGGTACTACCCCAGTCGAACATTCTACGAACTTCTCGACGAATGAACGAAATATTTTCTATAAATGATGTTTTCACAGAAAATATTTTCAACAAGTTGTAATACGACTAAAATATCAAATTTTCCCAATATATTATTAATTTTAAATAGACTTTTTTATATATAATCTTTTTTGTAAGTACATAACCAGACAAATCAAATGAGTCAAAACATGACGGGTTTGCGGTAAGTGGTCATAGGCGCTTCCGACCTAATTAAGGTTCTGAAGTGCCTATTACTATATACCGTCTCCACTTTCAGACCCAGAATATCATGTAGCATCAAACAAAACAAATGAACCTAAACTCAATAGTTTTATCTTATTTAGTTTGTCCTATGCTATGTGAACACGTTACATCCTGATGATGGCATCAGGCCAGCTTCATAGTACATATCATTATAATAATAATAATAATAATGTTTATTGTCACAAAAAACAGGTTATATGGTACAGATGTAAAAAATTACACATTACTATCTTATTGTCATCGAAAATAAGCAAGTATAATAAATTTGAGTTCAATCCAATGTCAGAAAGTAGTTTCAATTGGGTTTCCAAGATTTGACCCATACAAGCCAACAAACAACAGAGCCTCTGTTTGTTTGCCACCCTTAGTAAAAAAAAAATGATGTAACTTTTAAAATTGAATGGCTAGTATTTTCATGGTTTCACAAAATAAAAGATGTCTCTCTAGATGTAATCGAGCTAAATGTTAAAGAGCAACCATTTAAGTTAACCGCTTTTGTGAAACAAATGAAAACTACGCTCAGGGGTGGCGTTTCTCAGTAAAATTATTCTTTGCTTTTTGTTACAGCTTTCTATGATTGGGGTTCCGTACATTTGATACAAAAATGTAACTTTTACCAAAGTTTGCTTGTTTATCACTAGCCTGTTATTTCTTATTTAATATCAAATAATAAGTTTTACTAGAATAACACATTTACTGCGTTACTGCAAGTATATTGCCATATTTCACAGTGTGACAGCTCATTGACCTTGTCTTACGCTCGATGCAGGGTTGATTTGACTATGTTCCTGTGTGTGTAAATAATCTTCTCAATATTGTGTATTTAGATATGATAATTATGGTATCCTTATTACGTTATATAATATGGCAACAATCTTTCCGTACCCCCTCAACCCCGAATTTGTCTTGGTTTGCTACAGAGCCGTAAATGAAACATATTCTGCTCGATATTTTTTGTGTGAAAAACTAAGTAACAATAAGTCGTCGTTCACGAAATAACTTGACATAAGTAAAACTATGTGTTTAAATTGCTATCATAAATTGCATTATAAATGATACAAAAGTCTTAAAAGAAAATTTACATTAATTTTTAATAACGGAAGTATTGCCAAAGAAAATGTATAAGATACACATCTTGCGTAGGCTCTATCTGCATTTGACTTAGGTTTGCTAGTCTTTTTCTCATACTCACGCTTCTATAGCCCTTTCTACGTAACTTATTCATCTGCATATAAAAAGAATTTACCAATGACAAGTTTATCACATAACTCAATCACTTCCAAGCACTTTTAGTACAAGTAAATATCAGGGTTTAAAGAGAGACATGTATCTCGACTGGAATCAAGTAATCAAACATGAATTCGGTGTCAAAGAGAAACCGAAAACCCCGATCAAAGCTGTATTTGTAATGTGAGAAAATAAATTTTAGTTCCATATAAAGTGGCACCAATCCGGCTATCGCATATTTAATAGAAATAACTTTTGGAACGCTTCCTCAATTATTGGAAAGGGTCGCAAAGATTATTAGAGATTACGTACGTATATGTGAACAAGCCGATATAATTCGTCCACACTCTACGCTATGTTTCAATAACCAATATCGTAGATTAAAGGGTTTTGGTTTGCGCATAATCCTTTCTTATTCCTTCGTAAATGGATATTGAAAAAATTTGATGGGCGCCTTTTTATCGGAAACTCTTTTTAGAAGTGCTCTATTTTGCCTCTTAGAATGACGTCGATTTAAGGTGAATGAACGAGCGAAATCCCTCTACATGGAAGAGGCGGTCCTGAAGAGGTGATGAGTTTATACAGTACCATTTAGTCGACGGCGCACCTTTGAACCAATAAATTGGCGTCAAGAATAAGCTTACTTACTTTTCAGCAATCTTTTATGTTCAAGTCACTTTCGTGCACGTAAAGGGGTGTCGTTTGCCTTCAGCCATGGAACAAATCCTTAGTATAAGTGGATCCACATTCAATTCCTTACATTTTTGTTCAATAACGTTTTGATAGCGGTGCTTTCTTTAACGTAATGTTTTTGCAGATGTTCACTTGCGACGGAATTTTTATTCACTGAGTAATGCGATAATATTACATGATTAGATTAAACAAAAAAGTCATTTAAACCTGAATAATATTTAAATAGTTTATTTTTTAGCTGCTTTAGAGATTGACATTGAATATTAGGGTTCAAAATATAAATAAATCTGTGCGATAGTATGGTAGGCAAACACCGACTACTGTGTCTAGAATTTCATTTAACGATCCCAGCTCGACAATAACCGTCCGTGGAATTTAATGGTTCGTAAAGCGGTTTCGATTAAAACTGCCGTCTGTATGGATAAGGTCAGTCGTTTTAGTATATGGAGGCAACTTTTAATGAGTTTATGAGCGCTCCTGATGATGTTCTCCTCATATAGGTAAAATACCCGCTCTACTATAACTTATTCCCCAGTATCACATTATTAGTTTACCCTTGACTCTGACATTTTGAGCGACAACCTCTACTTTCGAGCAATTTTGTTTGACGTATTGATTAAAGTACTACTCTGTGCGATTATCACCAACGATTTGTAATTACTTAAGTACACATTACATTTATCTATATTTATATATAGAAGTAGTCACTGCTTACATTCATTTTGTTAATGAATAAAGGCCAAATATAAGTTTAACAAAGCAAGCAATCTCAGTACCTAAATACCCTCACATTAAACGAGAATATAACATGAGCTGCCGCAGGAGTTTCTCGTTCCTTAGTCTATATATTTAAGACGTCATGTACAAATGTTGCAGGAACAAGGTGCAGAAAGTTGGACAGCAAAAGGGACATAAATCAGGGCGTAGAGTGCGCCAGCTGGCAGCTCGTGAATAGTTCTGTCGGGTAGCGACCGCGTATGACATTCGATTACCCTTGTGCCAAGATGACGTCTAACATATATACGACTCGACGCGACGATACATTGGAAAATTAAAGTCTTTACGGACGACCGTTGGAAAGAAATTATTTTCAAGACATAATTATACGTTTGCAGTAATTGCTACTAGCACGCATAGACTTATTTTAACATAATAATTATACTAGTACTTAGAAAGCACGGTTGGAAGAAACTTTTGACAAGTCTACCTACACATTTTTTAAGTAATTTCTATTCAGGAAATGTTACATACTGGCTAGAATTTTTATTTTATTTTGTTATTTGTTACTCATGGTGATGTCACAAAACCTGACCGCACCAGCGAAGGTGACACCGCTGCATTTTATCAGCGATGTCACCGACATGGAGGCTGTCGCATATGTGGGAGTTCCTTACGCGATATTCATGCGTGACTTGAACTTGTGGACGGGTATGGAAATTATTTTAACGCCAAGTACTTAGTCTTCGCCACATTAACCTTCAGACCTGGACCTTGATGGAGGTAGGACACGCGGCGGTATCTCCCGTCCGAAATGAGCTGTCCGACTAGGGAAGTACCTCCCCCCGCCCCTTCCTATCCTCCCCACCCTTTCCTACTCCCGCCCTTTCCTTTCAGGGTTGACGCCCTTGGTGTTGCACACGTCCACGGTGACCGCTTCCCATCAGGTGGGCCGTGTGCTTGTCTGCCACCTACGTGGTATAAAAAAGACCTCTGTTGTTTCTTTCTACGAGTTCACACGTTGCACTAAACTACCCCTGTCAGAGGCACCAATACAACTTCCAATACTTTTTGTGTGTACAATAATATCTTGTATTTTTAATGGAATATTTTGTATTATGGAAAGCTGCTATTAAAATGCTGCGTACGTACATCATATTCAAACTTCGTTATAACTACAACCATTTTTACTAACGAAGCTTTTTACGAGAGTAATAAAACTCAGAAATTGTGGAGAATTAAAAGTGCCTACGCCAAATTTACTACCCGTATTGTAAAAGCGTGTTGGTATTCTATTTTGGAAACTGTATAACCGAAATCATTCCAGTACTGTTTGCATAAAATGTAATGGGAGATTGCGGCCGTGCCGGGAAGTAGGTACTACCAGCAATTCGCATTGTGCCATCTGCTCACATTTAGATCCCTTATAAAATGTTACTGCGCATTATCACACGTGGATATGGTCCCGGCCTTGCGGTTATTTCGAAATGTTACCTTTTTATGACACTAATGGAAAATACTGTTTGGCTTCAGACTCATATTTATTTAACGCACTCCGCGTGAGATACTTGGATTTGGTTCAATGGCTATTTTTATTATTTCTGGTTTGTAAAACGATCAATCACAGACCGCGATATATTCACTGCGGGGATGTCGGGCCGCTTTGCCTGCCTTTATTTATATTTTTGTAATACATTGATTGTAAAGTAAGTTACAAGGCTCGTGACGGAGTAGCGGTTGATGGATCTGAGTCGTGAAACAATGTTGACTTACTCAAATATAAAGAGGGATGTCCCATGAAGAGGAATTTACATTCAAACATGTATCTAAGTCGTTTTAGTCCACTAGTCGTTTCGCGAAATTAATGTCATATCTTCTATCTATACATATAATAAATCTGTAACTGATCGATGTCTGTACATGGAAGATATATGAGAAAAAAATTATCAGGGGACTTTATGAATGTAATAGATGCCAAAACTATGATTTTTAGAATTTTAGTCTGTTTGTCTGTTTGTCTGTTTGTCTGTTTGTCTGTGCCTCTGTTTGTCCGCACTAAATTTTTGTTCACGCTAAAACCAGAAACTACTGGAGGGATTTTGATCAAACTTTGGTACGATTATAGTTTATAGTTCTGGGTAACATATAGGCTACTTTTTATAGAAGCTGATACCCGTAGCTTTGCCCGCGCTTGGTTTTTAGGTCGTTTTTGGCCATATCTCTGGTTCTACTTAACCAATTACAACCAAACATACGGTAAATTTTTAGTCTAGTCAAAATCCTTTTGGTATTTTTACGTAGACGTAAAAAGTACTGAACGGGTTTTGATGCGGTTTTTTTCATTAGAAAGTCTTGGTTAGACTCAAAATCTTATGCATATTTGATCGCAAGCGGCTATTAGAACCAGCGATATAGTAAAAAAAACGCGAAAATCGACGTCCACGCGGGCGGAGCCGCGGGCAACAGCTAGTATTGTAATATGTATGTATATTTATTGTTTCAGAATTGTGGAAATAGTAAACTTTTTCAAGTAGGTTCACCAAGTACCAGTAAATAATCTAAATTTTACCCTATATGAAAATATTAACTAACAAAGATTGCAAGCACTGGATTCATCCGATCTAAATTGGCCTTATCCAAGAGTATCGTGACGACGATACTCTTTTAACAAATATTTATTAAAATTAAATATTAGGAACAAATCTCAATAAGTACTGAGTTTCGAACAGTACAAATATAATTTTAACGAAAATCAACACTGAGATGTGCCCATAATGATTCTCTTAATTCAGTACCACAATCAAGTGCCAGGAGACCATCGGAATCACTAGTGAATCTTTTACAAGATTTTAAATAAAATATTAAGACGATGGGGAAAGTGCGTAAAATTGCATGGGGGAACCATGGGTATGGGCACGTTTTGGTACACGCTTCTGTGTTTCAACCATTTTTGCAACATTATGATGCATGATTGCTTGCTAACTAAAAATATTAGCGAACACAAAATCAAACACACATGTGACGTGTAAGGTTGTGCAAATGACCATATAAATCATACTGAGTGACGTAAAATTGACATATCGAAGTCATAAATCAAAGGGGATACCATAAGAGAAGAAGTTTTGACAAGGCACTTAACTCAGCTTGGGACAAAAGTTGGTTTTCGGTAAAATTTACCTACTTTGCTACTCGCAGACGTTTGTCGACACCCATATTAAGCTCTCTATTATAGCCTATATCACAAGAAGGTGGTATGTTAGTATCGGCGGGTTTAATATCGTTTTTATTACCTATACTTACCTAGATGTACCTACTAACCCACATAGTAAGTTACATAACTTAAAAGTCACCTTGTTGAATAACTTTGTTGGTTCTTTAGAATATATTGAAAATATAACTATTCACGTGAAGTAGCTATAAATAATAATCATTATCATCATCCGAGCGACATTCAAAGTTTGTACTTAGAAACTCGGGGTCCGCTCTCTTGATCCCCCCTTTATGATTGGTCTAATATAATAGTTGACTTCCCTTATTATTGGCCTCAGACCCAGAGACTGCCGTCAGACCCAGACTAAAGGCGGAGTACCTATCACTCTTCAATCAGTAGGTGCGGCTTGCAGAGTTGGGATGACCCCCTCTAGAGTTAATCTATATTTATTGAAATGATAAATGGACCAATTTTATCATATTGATGCAATTTGTGTCATTAACATAGGTACCGAAATGGGAGAGTAATTTGTTTTATTTGTGTGGTTAAATATTGGATTATCAGTATGCTCGCTCCAATTATCACGAGTACATTATTTCGTTATGTAATTATGGATTGTAGCGATCTTTTACGTTGATATTAATTAGCACTGACAATACACGTGAAAATCCATCTTTAACTAATTAACTAAGAAATTCAAATAATAAGCATCCCAGCCACTCAAATTACCTTTTTGAGGGTGAAATTGTGTACCTAGTTACTTAAATTCGGTTGTAATTCAAACTCCAAATTTAATTCTGATATTTTACCGACCTTTTCTTTTCTTTCACTATTTCGCCTTTTGATATTGCACGTCGTCGAGTAGAAGAGTGAGAGTTAAGACACTTTTACACTTTTCAAATTATAGGTAGGTACATTAAATATCTACCTATCTAATGGCACCAGAAAATGAAATTACATTTAAATAATTATGAAAATGATCATTAAACCAGACTGCAAAAGAGTCGATATTATTTAAACAGGACCAAAACAAGCTTGGTAGTAGACGTGACCTCTTTTTGTTGACTGAACCTCTCTTGTTTTTTTAACCTGCAGTTGAATGTATTTTTTACCATTTAAACGCACATTCGTATACTTATTTGTTAATTTTATTTTATTGCAGCTTAGTAATGCCCCGTTACAAATGCCCCACCTGTCTACACCTAAAAATCAATCATTAAATAAATTGATATTAAAACATTAGACCTGTCTGTGCGTTTTAAATAAATCGAAATACTGCCAAGTGTGAAATTAGTTTCTACGTGGTTGTCAGTACCAGCTTAATTTTATTTTACGCATTCGTTGCTTAATAAATTGAACTTCAGTTTATAGTAAACTAGCGTACCCGCGCGCGGCTCCGCCCGCGTGAATGTTGGCTATCGCCACTAAGTCTTTTTAAGCTGAGGAACTGCCAGGAGGGCAGTTTCAATATCTATTCCTTCGCAATCAGTGGTTGCAGCTCAACGTATTCATTTATCAAACCCTTCAAAGTACAGTGCCATGCATCGCGGCCAAAGCCCGTTTATTTACCATCATTATCCTTTTTCATTGTCTTCCAGATTTTATGGGGATTAGATAGCTGCTCTGGCCAAAGTATGTGTGACTCGGAAGAGGCCCTTTGAAAAACCCTTTCATCATAGTTGCATTGCACTTTCACATTCGATGCACTATTTCAAATTAGTGAACATTATTTATTTCCTTATTGCCGAAAATCTGATTTTTTTATTATTAAAATCTTGCTACAGACATTGACATTTGACAACCTGATTTAACATTCAAGAAGTTCATGAAAGTAAAGAAAGAGGATATACTAATAAATACCGGTCAAGTGCAAATTGGGCTCGTGCACGCAGGGTTCCGTACAAAATTGGGTTGAGGGGGATTTCCGCACGACAAAAAAAGGGGGGTGAACTTAACTTTGTTGCAGTGCTTCTTGTCTTGAATGACAGACTTTTTTTTTTGGTGAAGTAGGATATATTTATGCTTTCCGGACTTTTCCCTGTACTTATGCTATAAGATTTTACTTTCTGCAAAATATCTGGATTCTAGCCTTTGGGCTAGAATCCAGATATTTTACGGAAATACCCCTTTTTTTCGTGCGCAAAACCCCGTCGGGCTTCACCTCAACGGAGCCAACGGAGTGGTTGGTATGTCGGAGTCCTACCAATGCCTGTGTGATCGAGAAATCTGGTGTGTCCTAAAAAGGATATCCCAGAAACCCCAACCGGTTCCTGCCACCAGCACTGGCGACCACGACGTGTTATTAGAAATCTAAATCCCCCATCTCTATAAAAAAGCGCGCGTGGAAATATAACACCTTGCCACCCTGGGTCTGCTTCTGCTAGGGTGACGGTTAGCCTCGACCGTCACCCTAGGCCCGCACTCATGGAGGACGGAGATGGTTCTGCGAACTACGCCGCCCGGTGCGCCTTCATCAGCGCGGGGGAGTACTTGATCTCTCCCGTAGCTTTTCCACCACCACTTTTGCGCGCATTACTGCCTCGCAAAAAAAGCAGTGGCGTTCCACATACTCTCTATGGTGACCATGGTCGGCACCAGGGACCTCACCATGAGGCTTACCCCACCGACGTCTGTTTCTAGGACATGGCGCCACTCTATCAACTCTGGAGACTCTACCAGTGTATGAAGAGGTGGTGTGCCCACGGATCAGCCCCGGCAATGGTGGTATTCAAACGTCAGCACCCTGCCTACGCAATGCAGGAACTCACCAAAACAGCCATGCCCATCAGTAAGCCTTGGATAGCTCAGGGTCAAGAGTTACCTTAAACTTCGGCGTCTGTAGACCCAAGATGGAGTTCGACTTGAGTCGGTCAAGTCCGATATTACGTCCCTACTGGCCAGAGGAGGGGAGAGATTCGTGGGGATTTCCGCACGAAAAATAAGTTACGGCTTCCTAAAACTCTTCGATTGCGGTGCAGGTGACTTACTAACGTCGCCGAAGGTAACTTAACGACCTCCGTCCTCCATGAGTGCAGGCCAGGAGATGGTAGGTCAAGCCACCTATTAGTCGATAGTGAGACCACAGTTTGGATATTACGCTTCGTGTTATGCCAAGCAATATCCGCAACATTCCTTTCATCTAATTCAACTTGATGCCTCTACGTGTTCTTAAGAAAGAGGTCTTGACAGACAGACAGACGGATAACGAAGAGATAAGGTTTTTTTTCCTAATCAGGCACAGAACCCTAAAAATTAATGCATTCTATTTACTTTTGAGGAAAAAGAAGTAAAGGATATTACTCTATGAAAATTTAGACAAAGTCAATTTTAGTTCCTGTTGCTATGACAACTATTATAGATGGCGATAAAAACGTTTGCAACATCTAATTTTCTTTTTATTACTAAATTTCCTGAATGAATCATATATTTTTAATTATGTTATATGCTATTCGAGGCGGAGACAAATCCAAAAAATCATAGATCATGAAAATCTGTTCAGCTGTTCTTGAGTTCTGGCAAAAGCACGTTTTTAGCCCTTTTTAGGGCTTTAGGGTTCGAATTTTAAAAAATCCTTTCTTAGTACACCTCTACGCATCAAAACACACATATTCTGCAAATTTCAAGTCTCTATGACCAGCGGTTTAGGCTGTGCGTTGTCTCTAGGTCAGTCAGGACTTTGAATTATATAGTATAAGATGTACAAGCTTTTACCTATTGAGTAGAAATATTAAACTTTTCAAATTGATAATCTTAATCTAAAACTTATCAGAGTTAAATAGAATAATACAATATAAAAGAATAGGATAACGCATATTGCAATGTTCCTGTGAGAATTTCACTTTGGTACCTAATATTGAGAAACTTAAAAAAATTAAGATAAACGATACTAAAGTATTTGTATGGAGCCCCTACAAGATCTTCGATGTCCGAGCCTACTTATCTGCAAGCCGGTAAACTGGCACTCTTTTCTATCGGTGTTGAGGGGCTGATGGTAATCATTTTAGTAGGTAATCATTTCAATGTAATTAATAATAACACCATTTGGTGATATTATTATTTACATTGAACCGGTTGTTTCGGGTACTTTGCAGCAGCCCTGGTCACGGAGAGACCAAAGATGGTTATTATAAACATCTCAAAATATGCGAACTACGTTGAATTGCCGGTGTTACTATTTACGTAGAATGAGTTCACAGTGCCAAGAAGTCTTATTGTATTTAGCTTTTTCTTGGATTTAGTTTTAAATTTTACCATTTGCTATTACCATTGAAAGGAACTAAAACTCAAGTTCTTTCTCTTGTGAAGTTGTTAAAAAAAGTAACTGCTAATTATATTTAAAATAGGCAGGTACTACCAAAGTCAACCTAAAGTAAACCTTAACAGTGGTCTATTTTGCAACGAGAGAAATCCTGAAAAGATTACAGCAGTATCTCTCTACTTTGATATGTCGGTTGTTAGAATAAAAGAAAGGAATTCTCATGAACTTTTTATAACTAATGTGAGTAGCGATTATACTTTAGACTGCCTTTTTATGACGGTTGAAGCTTTTACATAATTTTCAAAATTATTGAAGTTGGCTAAGTGTTCTACTTACTCCTAGAATATGAATATGGAATAGCTTGGTGGGATTTTTGCATCTCTAAAAATATTGCTTCAAGCATAAAGAAATAAAAATGATTTGTGGTTTATTCCGAACGTTACGAATCTTAAGCACAAAGTAGTCTGTGTTTCCGGCAATCTATAAACTGAGAGTCTTCATGTTAGGAGTGAATAAATTGCTTCGATACAAGCGGGCTGTATCGTCAACCACATCGTCACTTACCAATAGGTGGGATAGTTGTGTCAAACACAGGCCGGTCGAATACAAAAATAAAAGTTACATTTTACTGTGTTCATCTTATTAAATTTTAAAGAAAGTACTATCAACTGCAACGCAATCAAGGCGGAGGTTTAGATTGTATGGCGTAGGTACATTAGGCTGCAATCCATACTATCAATAGCAAACAGGCAAGTTGATTGATTGAGCCATTAAGTCATAATGTTATTCGTTTTCATGTAAATTGGCTAATTGTAGTTTATACTATATAGATACATCAAAGGTCTATTTACTATCATATATTACCATGTTCTCAGGCACTGATCAAGTCTGTTGGCGTCATACAGATATTTTTATGGGCTGTCAAGGAAACAGATTAGTCAAAGTCCTGTCCTTTAGTCACATTGTACGACTCCCAAGTGTAATGCTGAATAGCCGTAGTATTTATACTTTGTCGTTTCAAATTAAGTCAACGAAATTAACTACCATAAATGTGTATAATACTACAAGCAAAATGCGTGGAATTAAAGATAATAAAATGAGTTTAAAGTGGGACATTGGGGACACTCAGCAGTAGCGAGGCTTGTTTTCATTTACATTCCTGAGCATACGGCACATCAGAGTAGCTAAGCATGCGTGAATAGAATATTCATATTCGTAAACGACAGTAGTGTAACTTCTCGTTAATGGTAGAAGCTGGACAGCTGGGCTGTTACGCTTCCAGTTAATTTTCCTTTTTCTCATATCTTTCGGTCTTCTCCCTATAATGTTGGGTTACTAATTAAAAATCCAAAATTTAAAGTCGAATTGTAGCTCCTCTTCAACAAAGTCAATTTTATGAATATTGTAGCTAGAAAATCTGATACAGCTTCTACAGTTATCGAATAGTCAGTAGGTATAGTTAGCAATAAAAATTGTATATTTAATTAATCCATTGTAATATCACAGTGGAACTAAAGACAGAGTTCGTTCATCTGGTAATATTATAAATACCTTCGTAAGTGACTCTGTCTATCAGTCTGTCTGATACGACTTCACGCCTAGACTGTCTTCGTCCTAATTGAATTAAAAATTGGCATAGGTGGAGAAAATACACAACGAGAGTACAGAAGACTCCTATTATATTATTTTATTTTGGGAAATAGAAAATCAGCGCAATAAAAGCTAGAATTATGATAATTACTGTATATGTATTATTGTAACGCATTGCTGAACTTTATACTAGTAAACTATGAATACTTACACATATACTGCAGCTTGGAGTCCCCGATTCACTGCGCGTTACAGATCTATACTTTAGAATACATTTTGAGCCTCAAATTGAAGACGGCTAATTATACCTACTTATAGCAATGTAAGTACGCAACTTCTTAATAATTTTGATATCTATTTGTTGTGAAACTAATATGAACAAGAAAATGTATTAGAAGAAATACGAAACTTAGCAAAAAACGAACATCGGAACGTGATAACGTCTAACGACCTGTTTCATTATAAGTTAGTATTGACTGTTTTTGTTCATGAGACAAATCTGTCGTAATAATATCTGTTTGCTAACTAATGATTCTAGACTGAAACATAATCTTTGAAGAATTTGTACTTTATTTTCGACAGGTACGTTCTTTATTTTTCCTAATTGAACGTCAACGAATAGCGATGCTTAAAATAAAAGAAGGTAGGCAGAGAAGGCTGAAAAATATCAATCGTCAAGTCAATGGCAACAATTTTACATCTTTTCTTTTTTATTACTAAACATACTAGGTAACTAATAACTACTACTAAAACTAAATAGTAATAAAATATTAAGTTTTATTTCCCAGTATTAATTAATTGCCCAGCCTGGTGTCCGTTTCTAAAATTACGTTTATTACTGAGTGTTGTAGTTTGTTGTGAGGCATTCAGTTCATATTTATGCTAAGTTGATTAGAAAAGATTTTAATTTATTTTTAAACAGTTTTATTTAACTCGAACTGTTTGTTTGGGTCAAATCTAGTACCTAATTGGAAATTTGAACCCCTTTCAGTTGTCTGATTTGTCTGATATTTGGCAGAAGTCTTTTAGTTCCTGATGACAATACCTACAATTTAAAACTGTTTAACTTAAAAAAGATTTTTTCATAATTTATTTGAATGAAGAATAAGATGATGTTGATTTAAGATAATAGTAAGTAAAGTAAATACTAAAAACTTAGGTACATGTACTATGTAGATTTGTAAATATTATTACAATTTTATAAATATTTAAAAGTAACTGAGCTCTAAATTGTTTTAACCTAAAGGGCTCTAACCTAAAAAAATTCGAAACGTTCTCATGACTCGGATATATCCTTACGAATACCACGCCACCGGCTAGCAGGGGCAATTACGCCGAATTTGAATCGACTAAAACCACGCGCTGTCTCGAGTCTTCAAGCACCGCTGTGTAAGGTGACCTAACCCCATGTGGACGAGACGAGCTGCATGTAGAGTTCAAACTGAGTTTAACTTCATCAACTTCAGGTGAATTTGAGTGGTTATTTTTCTGATCTCGTTCTGTTGCCCTCGCATGTCGTACACAGTTGTGACTAATGTAAGTAACCCGTGTCAATCGTTGACGAAGGTGAAGGCACCAGGTGTACGCCACTGGCGTTAGAATTGACACGCCTTTTACGCAATTTCTATTGCAATAAATTCAAAATCAACGGTGTGATAATATCGGTCGCACCCGCCGTTTCTCATTTCGAAACATCACAACGTGCCTTCCTCCAAAATAAATTGACTATTGAATGACAATTTATTCGGCGTGGTGTTTTCAACATTTTCCTATTACAATACTGCTACAAACAGATACACAACGTCTTAGTAACATGTGATGTATTTGATATTAACAGCTTTGTTTAGTGTCTGTGTACGACTTTACTATTCCATTTGTTTGTAAAGAAATTTATCATTAATAGAAATATCTATTCATTTTGAAGTAAAGATTATACTTAGTAGAATAACTAAACAATCAATAACCAAAAAATAGATATAATCAATTTAGATAATCACAAATTTTATTTTAATTCATTCTGTTTATGGGACAAATCTGTTAGATTAGAACCATTTCCTGAAGTTAGATTGAAGTCAAATTTGGTGTACAGTCAGCGGCAAGAGTAGATGATCATTATTTTTAAGATTTTAAAAAGAAGTTTTTGTGCAAAATAATTTCAATTTCTTAATGAGACTGCTGATAAAATAGTAAGTGAGTTTTATTGAAATAGGTTTAAACTTGATTAAAATATAATAAACGATTTTCATTCGGATATTTCAGTTTGAAATCTGTCCAATCATCATCAACTTTTGCCGCTGACTGTACCTACTTGTGATAACATGGTAGGTACTATGAAGCTGATCTGATGATGGAGTCGAAAGGCTTCGATAAGAACTTCTGAACTAAACAAAAAAACAATCGAGTTTGGGTTAATTTGTTTTGTCGAAGCCAATACTTTAATGCTACATGATTTTCTGGGTCTGAAGACGGAGACGGCAAGTGCTTACAGGGACCTCTAAACTAAAAAAGATAAACCTATCATGTTTATTCAATTTGTCTAGCTTGTTTTTAAAAACTAAAATAAATTATTCTCCAATATTAATTTAAGTAGAGTGGTGTAATTATTGATAATTATTAGCTAGCTGTTAAACTTCGGTCACACACCTTTGACTTTCCGAAATTCAAATAGTAATAAGTTAGACTACGAGTTATATCCTGCCAGAAAAGACCTCAATAATAGTGCCTACAATAGTTTATGTAGAACACAATACACATTCA
Organism: Lithosia quadra; assembly: GCA_963576445.1. Lineage (NCBI taxonomy): Eukaryota > Metazoa > Arthropoda > Insecta > Lepidoptera > Erebidae > Lithosia > Lithosia quadra. Next base: position 10,557,838 of record OY754880.1, on the reverse strand, counting down.
GGCACTCATAGTCGAACGGTCCATATTGGACCGCTTTAGTCATCGCTATTTTGAACTATTTAACTTTCTCAGTTTAATATGACTAAGTACTTCCTGTTCCCCGCACCCTCCACCTCGCACTTCATCTGAAACTAGTATACATGTATGAAAAGTTTAAGAAAGTGAAGTGCATGCATGAAATAATTAAGAAAGTGAAGAAATTGTAGCAGGTCAAAACATGTTGTCTCTGCCTAACCCAACGGGAAAAATGGCGTGATTTTATGTATGTATGTACTTCCTGTTCTGAGACTGAGTGTTTTTACTAAAGAGGTGATTTAACTTTAAAAATAGAAATTCTTATTTTAAGAGGAAAAAGGCCCTAACGAGGTCGTCCCTTAGAATTTAGGACACGAGACGTCTTAAACGAGCAAGAAGTCTGTACAAACGATCCTGAGATGTCTCCATTTAGACGTCTCGTTCGCGGTCCTCTTGCACTAGAATTAATTTAAATGAAATCATCACGGTTTATTCTACTGTAATGGCGAAACGGGCGTTCAACCGACAAGTAAGCGCCGCAAAACTCATTTATTATTCCAATTAAGGGCAATCCTCATTTACTTTTTTGTCCTGTTGAAGTAACGAGTCCTAGCAGGCCTTCGTAATATACGACTTTAACCACTTTCGGATATTTTTTGTCTGGCCACTTCGATTTTGATTTAGAGTTAAAAAAAACTGTTTTGAAAAGAAAGATTCTCAATAATTGCATTAATTAGTTATTATTTTTAATGGAGTTCAACTGAGAAGGATTATTGGAGCTGCACCATATTGACAGACATATTTATTTCACAATCTTCCCAGAATAGAATATTTTTTTATATAAGTGTGTTTTTTTACATTTTTTCCAAAACTATTCGTTGTATTGCGACTAGTTGTATTTTTTACTGGCTTACATTCACGTTAACTTACGTAACAATGCAAATTTTATCTGAAACGTTAGGCATCTGATGTTCCGGTTCGTAAGTGTTTACCTGCACCTACCCAATAATGCTCATAATATCTAATAATGATTTTCTAGTACAAGTAATAATTACAAAAATTACGAATTTACTGTAACTAAAAAAAATTACTGTAACAATTATTACGAAGTTTTCCAAAGTGCAGACTTTATACTTGGACTGCAGGCTGTAGAAGAAGGTATCTAAAATCTTATAAATCGTAAATTTTCACAATTGTTCAATTTTTAATCGAAAAAACATACGAGTTTTGCTACTAAAAGTATTTTATTTGCGAATATCAATCCAACGATGCGAATGTAGCTGGAATCACAGCAGACGAGTGGAGCTACGGGATTTTCTTAAAGACTTCGGGCGCTTCCAATAGATACCGGTATTTGCTGAATCCTCGATTGCGAGCTTAGACATTCAATTTAAGTTACTGTACGCTAACGGAGATTTGTGATAGCGTCGTACACGGACTTAGTGAAAAGTAATTTATTATTGTCGTGAATGAAACACTCGTACGCACACCAACTTCAATAATATTACGTAAATAAACTTTTATCTGTTAGATTCACAACTTTAATTTCAGTTTTGTATTACGTCTGTTTTGTTTGTTGTAAGCGTTAAGGTTTTCCTAGAAACACGTTCGGGTAATAACCAACCTTGCCTGTTAATAAATTTGGCACACCTGCCGATCAATAGACGAGGTTCTGGCTTCTGCTTTGCTGTAGGGGTCAGGGGTACAGCAGTCACTCCTGTAATAGCCATAATTGGATAGAAGTTTAACAAAAAATCGACTTCAAATGAAAATAAATTGAAATAGGACCACATGGAAAGCACTAACCAGCTTCAAATAAAGAATAATAATTAAAATTGGTTCACCCAATTAAATTAAAGACCTTTTCCCATTTTGAAGTCGGTTAAAATAGAAAGAATATGGATCAGTTGACTCCGAGCTAGAATTTCACCTCCGAGTCTAGTGTCAGCTGATTCTTTTTTTGGCCTCTGTTGCAACTGAGATATTTTCCGCAACAGTAAGAATAAAATCAATTGTCATAAGAGCTTTATGGATTTGCATCATTTTTCAACTTATTTTCGCCCTTCCTTTCCCTTTTATTTAAAAACAACATAATCCTAACAAAATTTAAGTGACGGTTGGTCAGCACTCACAGAAAAAACATCTTTTCTCACCAGTTCAATAATGAACTATTCAGTATAGATACACAGATACACATAATAGACAAACCTCTCTTATTTTGCGTCAGACATTAACAACATACGGTACATCAATTTACATTACAATATCTAAACCACCAGTCACTCCAAACAATTCATACATCAATGTATCAATATTTTACAGCGATCCGTTTTGCTACTGGTCTCTCGAACAAATTATGATGTTCGTGTATACATTCATGTCAAACATCAGTTACAAGTGTTGGTGTATTTGCGTTATATACAGTTTTGAACAACGGTTTTTGAGAGCTTTTTAATATAACGCCTGGTAAACGTAAAACTTTGTGATATCAAAATACAAAATGTTGACTGTATTTTTAATCTCTATCTGTTGATGGGTAAATCGTAAGTTATAGTTTTTATAGTATCATCAGGTATGCTGATTACCTAACTCAAGTTGATTAAATAGCAGAAATATGTTCAAGAATCAACTTGAATAATATGTGCAGTTTCACTAACTTACTGTACATTATAATATTGTTGACATAGGGATTCCCTTCGGGAGCGCGTCATTTACCTAACTTATAAAACCTAGTTACTTTTCATTACGAAACTTAACTGAGCTTTCAACGGTATTAAACGAATATAACCGAGAAAAATCAATAGTTTAATTAACTTCTCTCCTATACTTCTCGATCGGATGTCATCTCCTTTGTTATTTATCTATATCCTTGCTATGTCCTCATTCACACAATCCATGCGTGATTATTTTCTTAACTTTCTTTTGCTTTCACCCTATATAACAACATAACTCTCATCTCTTCTCATACTATGTACACACCTTAAGAAATATATTAAAAGTAAACGAAGGCTTTGGATATCTTACTTTATATAAATTACTTTTATCGCATTTTCAAATTAATTCATAAATAAATTTATATTTCATTGAAATTGGATGTTAAAAGTTTGCCGCGACCGCAGGTGCGGGTGTCACCTCAGCTCGTATGAAACATTTCTCTCTCGTAACTTGAATTCATATTTTCTAAAACAGATGGCTGTATTTATAACTTTGAAAAGTTTCCAATTGGAAATTCATTATTGATCTACGAAATTTTATGCGTGGAGTGCAAAAACCACGATCAAAGTGAATAAAGTACCTACTTAATTAAATTAAATTTATTACCAGACTAGTCTGAAAAACTTTTATTTTAGGTTGTTTGTAGTTAGTATGGTTATATTTTTATTAACCATGCTATATCATAATAATATAAATATGCAACATGAGCTACATGTGTCCATAGCATCACAATGAGTAAAACCAAAATAATTATGGACATTGTTATAAATTGGATGTACTTATAGATACCTGTGATCTTCGAGGCCTAAGCCAACCTCATCTGCGAGCAGAAGTGATACCTGCTAATTAAGGGATGAGTTTAGGGTGCAGGCTTTCCTATCCTATCAGGGTTTTTTTTTTTTTTTTTTTTTATAATTCTAGCATCTTTGACATTGTCAAAGGCCTACTTTCTTTAGTTTTTTAATGCCTGTCTAGTCTCTATAAGTTTTAAAGTGTAACCCACTCAGGGTTTTCTATATTTAACTATTATAATAATAACTGTTCTCGCTTTCATTCCGTCCTCTAGTACCATACAAGTTCTCGCTTTTATTCTTCTCGCACTTTCATTCCATTCCTTTCTTACTTGGGATATAACTTGGGACTTGGGGTTGCTTTTTTCCTTTATTTATTGATCGTTTTCAATTTTTATTTCTTAACATAAGTACATTCTTATTATCTAATCTTATTTTCTAATTTAATTTACAGTATGTCTCTTATATTTATACTAACAAAAAGTGGATTATGCTGGCACGGTATCACACGATACTTGCCGCTACTCCTTAAACACTATTTCTTTTAATAACAATATTTATTATTTGTACAGCATACTTCATAAAGTCTGTCCTGTGTTCACGTATGAACACAGGTAAATTATTTTTAGTGACTTTCATGTTTGTTCTATGCTCTAGGTGGTATCTGGATCTGGCATGAATGGGGCAGTCCACGATTAAATGTGCGACTGTCTCCTCGACGCCGGGCTCGCAGGCGCATGATGGGTTCTCCTTACACTTGAACCGAGCCAAGTATTCGGAGAACCCACCATGCCCCGTTAGCAACTGCGTCGTTGTGCCGGCGATCTCCATTTTGCGGACGATCCTGTACGCAGCCACCGCGCTTGGGAAGAAGAGCTTGGTCCCAGAAGCAGTTTCACCCGCCCTGTACCTTTCGTCCCATTTGTCAAGCGTGACCTGCCTCAGGCCTCGCTTGACGAATGAGACTGGGCACAGGTCGTAGTGTGGAGCCCTCTTCGACCTCAGAGCCGCCTCCTTCGCCAGATCGTCGGCGCGCTCATTTCCCTCCAACCCTGCATGGGCCTTGATCCAGAACAAGGATATTTCCTTGCCCTGGATCAAGCCCCTTTTGATGTTAAGCCTGGCCTCAACTGCCAGAGGGTGGAGGGCATGACGGTTTGTGACCGTCTGGAGTGCGGCTCTGCTATCGCTGAGGATCCCGAGCTGAGGATCCTATCAGGGTTGGGTTCCTCTTGTCCTTTTAAATATTTGCTTTCCTACTGTGATGTACGTATGTGTGCCACATGCGTACAACATCATAGTGGGAAATACAATTTCAATGTGGCAAAATATTATATAATGATTCTACACTTCTGCATTTAAACTATAACTAGGTAAACCAAATCTCACAAGCCTACGTGCGTGCGATAATCCTTAAAAGGTATCGAATATTTTCATTTCCTGCCTCCGCATTCCTGCCTCTGCATTCCTGCCTTCCTCATATATTATAGATTAGATAATATGGATTCGCATAGAACATTCGTACACCTAGTCCAAAGCATATGTTCACTACACGTTTAAATACATTTAAATACCTGAACAAAACCTCACTGCGGTAAGAAATACCTACTCGTAAAATATATTCAGACCTGAATGCGTGAATGTGAGACTCGAAGTATTCGAGTTAACTGAATTCAACAGAGGTTACGAATTTCAAACATAAACTAAACCAATCGTAAATTCCAAAGTAGGTAGCCTGCCTTGTAGATTTTAAGTCTACTAAAGTATTATAGGTATTCAAAAATACAAGAAAAGTAAAGAAACGAAATTAAGGAATAATCTTGCTTTCAACTTTCTACTAATATTATAAATGTGAAAGTTTATGAAGTTATTCGAATGTTGGAATATCTAGATGTTTGTTACTCAATCACGCTCTAACGGCTGAAAGGGTCTGGTTGTTTGTTACATACAAGGACAGATTATTGTCTGGAATGAACAAAAAACAAATCTGTGATGTACAGGAACTCATAGATATACCTTCTTTTTATGCCTGAATTAAGTAGTTTTCCATGAATGACGGACACGAGAACAGAATTCTACGCGGGTGAAGCCGTGGGAAATATCTAGTAACAAATACATAAAATTAACATATTTTAGCACATATAGGTAGGTATAACACAGCGCCATCTAAATACAAACTTAGCATACCTTTTAGTATGTGCTCCAGAATGCGGATAAACATAAAACTTAGGCACCTAGGTATCATTACTTTTTTTTGGGAATTCATCAAGGTATACCCAGACCAATGTCCTACCTACCTAAGAACCTGCGAATTCTGATTTTGAATTACTTCTTGTAGGTGATAAGTTATGATTTTTAACATAATTCTTAATTCTTAGATATTGATACATTTATAATATATATAAATGTACCAATATCTAGTAGGTTCTGAACCACTAATATCGATGGACAGTGCATTCTTTAGGTAAACTGGTTTTACACTGAATAAAGAAACTTATAGAACCAAATACTTTTTCTATCATAAGTAGCAGTAGTGGGACCAAATAAAGCAGCACCCGATAATACTATGAACATTCCTGTGACGCCGAATTGAAGCCACTTGAGTCCGTTACGAAAATCAGATACGTGATCATATTTACGTACACCAAATATAAATCTCATGCAAATATTTTCAAGACGCTCCAGCTTATCAAGTTGCTCCTTAGTGACATCAAGATACATATACATAAATTTTGCATTACGAAGCTTCTCATTTTGAACTTGAATGTACAATGTTTCAGCTTTATAATATTGTCACAAGAAACACTTTATTTAGTAGGTAAGGAAATAATAAATAAGTAAATTGAATCCATGTTCAACAGGTAATAAGATACGATGACAAGGATCGCATTATCGCGTACAAGGCAAAATCCCGAAAGTGGGTTGATTTATTGCTCGAAATATCCTTGACGCAGCTCGCAGGGAATTATGTGTAGCCAGGTATGAGCCCTTCTCCAAATATAGGTCTGGCTTATTTTCCCCAGGAATCCCATTTTATGAGACCTTTAACTGTAACAACCGCTCCGTGAAATTTATTAGCAATTAAAAATAATATAGCTTAATTTTAGTCACAACAGAAACTGTTTATTTGAATTATAGATTTTTGTTTTAGAATTTGTTATTCTTTTTCAGAATTCGAAGCTGAAAAACGTTTTACAATAGTGTGCCGGTTCTCTCTTCAACAAGCTTTAACTGGGTAAGTTGCGGATTTTTTTCCGATTAGTAGGTAAAATTTAGTGAATGCGGTAACAGTAGTAAAGTATATAAATAATATACCTATGTAGTTTTTGTTTCCGATTCTTGTTGTAGCTGTTTTTTAAAGTTATCTAGTACACTCATCCACTCAAATAATACTCTTGCGTTTATACTTACAGAAGTTGCTTTGCCTCCTACTAAGTACTGCAGGTTCTCGATCATGTCTAAAGAAGTGTTTAGTGCTTTGGTCGGATCTGGCTTTGGTCAAAAGGTCTCAAATTCATATTCAAATCCGCCGTAATTAATTTAAAATGAAAATGCTGGTAGACTACTATTCTTTTGAAAGATTTTACCGTGATTGTTTTTTGAACTTTCAGATAACTATATGCATTTTTAAATATACATTTACAAAATAATTCATGAACAAGCTGCCCAGCGGCTCTTGGCAGGTCCTGGTCACCATTGTTGGTTGACACCAGTTGACAGTTTCCCATATAGGCCAAGTAAAGAATAAAAAATAAATCATGTATTTTCTACATTGTAACCAAACCTATACATTACAAACAATGTCAATATTTATTTTCCTGGCTTATTTCTGACTGTCCCTATTGATTTATTTTTTTCTTTTACCTGCCTTCAAATCTAGTTAGGTGTAAGTTGTCTTATTCGTGAATTTTCAGCTCTACTAAAATGATATAGGTCTGGCGGTTTTGGGATTTCCTCTACATGAAAAATCCCAGGGGTGCTATTTTTATAAGCCCACGGTAGAATATGTATATTAGAATATAAATCTTCTACGATAAAGCAAAATATTCCTTTCTATCTGCTAATTGCGATTCGGACTAGTTTTATCTTTATGATAACTGGCAAACCGCTTACCAAGCAATTGCGTAAGCAAGTGTCACGAAACTCACATACTGAAAATGGAAATAGTATGAGTGCACATTACAATGAATTGGTTGATCCTGACTTTCAACAAATAACAATAATATATTCTCTAGAATTTGTGTGTGCAGCCAATCGCGATAGAGTACCTACGTGTTGGAGATAAATTTGGATTATACTGAGCATCTGTTCATGATATCTGCGGTGCATAAATTCTTGATTGTAAATATATTCCTCTCTTTCTAATCAAATTTGTGCAGGATAACATTGATGAAATGTATACCTACTAGTTGTCATCATCGTAAAGTTTGTCCCGGTCGCATCCGAGGTCTTTATTTTGGAGCCCGGACTCCAAAAAGTTCGCCAAGAAATGTATACTAATTGAAAGTATTGGGTGGTGTTGCAGGCGTCCATAGGCCACGGTAACCGCTTTCCATCAGTGTGGGCCGTGTGCTTGTCTGCCACCTAAGTGGTATAAAAAAAGTGTTATAAATACAATAAAATAGGTGACTTTGGCTCCGGATTTTATCTGGTGCAAAGGTGTAAAGGCAATGTAGTCAGCATAATGTGTACCTTTGCACCAGGTTAATAGATTAGACCTTGACATTATGCATAATTTGTTTTGACTGATATGACAGTGAGATAGAATGAATAAATAAAATAATCCTAATCTACTACTAAGAAAAATTTAAATTTGGTAAAGTTGTTTGGATGTTGATATTTAATCAAGCTCTAACGGCTTAACGGATCTGCCTGAAATCTAGTACAGGGATGCTTGGGATTCTAGTCTTGAGTAACACCTTTCATTCATGGAATAAGTTCCCATAGGCAAACACATTGGAAGCAGAATTCCACGAGAATGAAGCCGCGGGTGACAGCCAGTAAGTCAATATATATTATATTTGACTTCTATTATGTATATCAACAACAATCTCGTTTTAATGTTATCTGTATAAGTCTATTATTGTACGGTTGGAATTTACTTACCAATATACTCGTCATCCGTTGAATCTCGTCTAAGTAATTCGCTGAAAGGGTGTTTGGATGAATAGCCATCACTCAGAGTAGGGCCGTCGGCTTAATTTTACACCCAACATTATATAATGACAACTGCGGTGTGGCGCAGTATGTCATTCGTTTTGTGATGCGCACAATAGACTTAATCGTAATTTAGATAAGTAAAATAAATTTCGCACAAGGAATATACGGTATAATGTATAGGTAGCTCAGTAGCGTAGTGTTAGGTAATAGAGAGGCCAGTGCTGTATAGGTATAAGGTCCTTTTGATGTTCGGTTTGGTAAAGTTCTTATTAGGTATTCTATGTGGCGGGTGCGGGCCGGAACCTCCACGTGGTGCACCCGGGCAACGGAGACGAGCAGCGCCTCCCACTCACCGCGGGACACGCTGCTGCCTGCGGCCAATCCAGCCAGGGTGGCAGTGGTCCTCTAGAGGGCTACTCCGAAGCTCTTCAAGTGTCCCTCTGACTAACAGAGGGCACAGTGTGGAGCGAGCGGGAGGCGAGCTGATTGCCCGTGCGCTGACGTGCCAGTTCACCCTACACCCCACCGTCGGTGAAGTGGCGCGATGCTCGCCCTATCCCCCCTATCGGGGGATGGAGGGGGCCACCTTAAAACCATAGATAGGCTAGGGTCAGCAGCCCGGTAATTAAGACCCGAGACGACATGCGGTTTTAGTCGGTTCGATCCCGACATAACCACCCCTGTCGGCCAACGGAGGTGGGATCCATGGGGATTTCCGCACGATAAAAAAAGGTGTTCTATGTAGCAATTGGCATGATTGTGATTGTGTGTATTTTTCACCATAAAGTTGATAAAAATACCTAAAATGTGTAATGGTCGTGCCAGAAAGGTAGTACAGGGCACCTACGTTATATCAGCGAATATATCAGAGTACATTTATTTTATTCTATGGTACAAAAAATAAATCTACATTTTTTTTCATGAATTTGTACTATCTACATGAAAATTAAGATAATCATCCGGGGTCGTGCTAGGTAGAATAACACCTTTTATGTAGGTAGTCTTAAAATAGGTCAAAATAAGTTTTAAAAAAATTTTAATATCATGTTAAAAAATTATGAAGTTAATTGTGTTAAATTCTATAATGAAATAAACAATCATTTCAAAAAGTCCCATAAACTTTGGCCTTAGTCTGCAGGAACAACTCATGACATACGAGCGCAAAGGGCTTATTCTATCTTATCTCAAACCCAGTAAACTTGCTTTGAAAACTCTACTGGGAATACACTTGTTTGAACGCGGCAAAGACAAATGGAATCGTCCGCGACACTTGAAAGCGATAACTGCGAAAAAATATGTTTTTACACAGATTATAAATCTAATTTTTTTTAAATTTACTTTATTGTTACGTTTCTTTTAGCTTCACATTTACCTATTACTTTTCAGACTAAATATTTTTCTTTTTCTATTAAATATTCAGTCGGAAAAGTAATAAATGTGAAGCTAAAAGAAACGTAGAAATGATACCATTATGATAATTTGTGTAGTTACTTCATAATAATTATTGTATATTTATATTTTGGGTAATGTTAGATTAGATTGTATAAGGTACCTATGTACTTAACTTAACAAATAACAAGAGTGCCTAATTTGTTATGTACTTACAATACAGCATAAACGAAAATAATTCTTACATTTTTTTATAATCTTCATATAAATTAAATGATTTTGAATGGCCGCTTCTCGAATGAGGCAGCGACGGCGACGCGCGACGTGACAACGGCCGGTCGAAACGGGAGATGAGTGACAACGGTGACAACTTATTATTAATTGATGACGCTTACAAAATATTTGAACCGCAAAATATGTTATAAGAATTTTATTATAAACTAGCTGTGTTCGTGACTTCGCTCGCATGGATTTAGATTCATAAAGTTTTTTTTTTGCGCGGCACCCTTATTATATTTCTAAAAGTAAAGTAGCTATATTACGCCTAAAGACAAACACACAGACAAAAATAAAAATAAAAAGGTTTTTAGGTATTTGTATCGTTTTGAAATCACATTAAGTATAACGAAATCACACCAATCTACTCGACCAATCTACGATAGATAGAACGTATTAAAAAACCGAAGCAAGTCGATATGAACCGGATTTTCACTTTACTAATAGGTATACCTATTAAATAATAAAGAGTCTCAATCTACACACACATTACTATGCATATCATATGAAATTAAATGCCGGATACTGTACCTACAATTATCAAAGCTGTCATAACACAAACCTTTGCCTTAACGTAGTCGTGTGAAAACCTTTTAATGGATGGGATTGTCTGATTTCGAATACATTATTAAGTAGGCCACATTACGAAAGAGCATTGTTTTACGCATTGCATTAATAATTACGATGTCTCATGTCATAAATTATTTCCTACGGATACCAATGTATTATGTGCAATTCTCTTATCTCTATACGTACAATCAGCGTCAAAAGTATGATGATTGTACAGATTTCAGAAGATGAATTTAAGAATGAAAACAATATTTTAATGAAAATTTAAAATTCTTTTAAAGTACCCCACTAAGTAATTAAACAGCATTTTCATTAGAAACATAAAATAATTACTGTACTTAAAAACTAATTTATAAAAACTAAAATGATCATCTCATTTTGAGGTTGATATCGCGTAAAAAATATCAGTTAAGATAATAATTATTATTAGATAATTGAAGTGTAGACATTTTTTCAAATTAAATACGCTTAATTCGGGGCCTACAATTTTTTTGGCTCCCTGAACATTAACAAACTTGTGCTACGGGTAGTAGGTACCTTTTAAACAAATCACTTAGGTATGCGATTTTGTTCTCTAGTCTTACTACTCCAGTTTCTTATAGGTACCTAGTAGGTACTTACACTCTAGTATTTGTTGACTGTGTATTTGTTTAGACTTGTAATAGTATCTAATACTGTTGATCATACTGTAATATTATAGGCATATTTGTTATTAGTCTGTAAACCTGCCTGAAAGAAATAAATATTATTACTTTTATTGTTTTGTTTTTGATGATGAGACACGTTTTTATAAAAAGACTTAAAAGTAGTTTTTACAGTGCAAACATAATAGTGTCTACACGTCATGGCGTTACCTTATATTTTTTTTGTGATATGATATAATTATTCAGGCATTATGATCATTCATTCTCAGGTGTCATTTGGCCGGGTAATCTTCGATAAATATTGTCTGGCTTGTATTATGATATAATTCATTAATCGCTTCTTACGACACTCTTGGGAGTTGCCAGGATACATTCTGTATAGTTGAAATGATTTTGTACTTAGTTTTATGATTGTTCAATTTCTGCAGCATATTTGTGGGTGTTTTATTTATTGTGAATTAAAATTTATTTTAATATCGTTTATAACTTGCGAAACTGAATATTGAAATGTTTATGGGGAAAGGGAGTGAGATTATCATCCCTTTGAGACATAAGCTGGCAGGTAATATTTTAGTTATAGATGACTGTAGGTAGGTACATAAACACGTTGTTGAGCACATGGAAGTTGTGCATTACATAATACTAGAAAAAGGACAAAAAACAATGGGTATAATTTTCATTGAAGGTTAAACAATGCATATTGTAGTGTTAATACAGTAGAACAATATCACAAATGGTGGCTATTTAGAATAATTTAATTGCAGCGAAACAATTAGCTTGGGTGTAATGAATTAATGGCCATATTTTATACGGAGGCAGGAGAATTGTCTACCATTTATTCAAATGGATTCACTCGTACGGTTAGCGAAGGCCCATACAACTGAAATGAGAACTCTGGGAATCTGAATACATAAATTGAAATTTGGGAGAAATCTAAATTTGTTTCAGTGCCAACGAAACAAGACATTTAAGAGTATTGTTTGTAAAACTAAGTCAATACTTGGCCGACTGATGGTATATGGATATCGGCATTCACTTATGAATTTGGGATATTAGAGGTTAGAGGTAACTACAAAAGCGCATCTGTCCCAAATATCTTTCTCGCTGGTAGAAAATATATTATTCGTATCTTGGAATATTGTATTATATACCTACTTACTGGATAATCATCACGAGGACATTAATTGCACAATACAGGGTCAGTAGTTCTGGTTAAGTTCGGATTGTAGGTACTGATAGCTATAGCACAACCCCTTGAATATTATATTTCGTATCTATTATATTCTTGCGGGTAGTAAGGTCCTTAAATCTCCTTAACTGATCTATACTGATTCTGACAATAGGGGTATTATCTTTTTAATTTCACATTAATAAAGCAAGAAAGTTACATATTGTTTAGGAACGTAACTTTTTAGACACGTATTCACTGGATTTTATATAACAAAAGTTCTCATATTATTGCTTACCTAGCTATTTTCTGGTGCCCATATGGAATTCTTATTCAATTCCCGCAACTCATAGAAACTTATTCCAGGAATAAAAAACCATAATCTGTCCCGTAGCTTCGGTCTGTTCCGTTCATCCGTTTGAGGCTGATTGAATAGGTAACAAATATCGAAAACACTCAAACATTTTCACGAACTTTCACAGTCATAATATTAGTAGCATACATGTATGTCAGGTTTAACGTTTTTTAAATGATCAGGTTTAAACATATCAGCGTCTGATAGAACTATGAACTACGAAAATGTATTTAATTTAATTGTCTTCGTGTCTTAATCATGCCTTCTCTTAACCGTTCGATAAGTGGTAATGAAAGTAAAGATTTGCAGATCATAAATCGAACTCACATTTTGTCATAACTCAAAATAGAATAATTTTGTGAAACACGTGATGCTTAGTGACACGTATCGTAATATTTGATTAAACACATTCTATGTGTTTTGTGGTTCGTTAACCACAGAATATATGGAATACGCAATTGTGAGTACCTATAATTTTCGCGACGAATGTTTTGTGGTATAACTGCGAGATATGAAAAGGTTAATATCGCATACCTAATACATGGTAGAATATGTATGATGTGACGTTGTATTTCTATTTTTGGAGAATAGATCGACCACAAATAGTTATGTGCAGTACTTATAGTAGAAAAAATTATTTAATAAAAAAAAAAGCCAAGAACTAGACTAAAAACAAAAATCTTTCTAGTAAGTGCATAACAAGACAAATAAAATGAGCCCAAACATGATGAGTATAAAGTGTTTAGTTTAGGAGTTTCAATGGACACCTACCGACTTATTGCATTGTCACTTAAATTGAGATGTTAATTGGGAAAATAGTATCTAAATAACATCACGTTTAGCCCAAAAGACACAAATGAGGGACAAACAAACCGACAATAATTATGGTCCCCCTTACTATAAGTATTATTGTAAGCGAAGGTGAAGGTACTTATAAAATAAAATTGAACTATATTCGACAATGGCTTAGTTACCGGTTGCTATAAGGTATATTGTAATCAATCCATGTGCTATGTCATAACCAGATGGTGATTTCCCACATTTTTTAGAACAATAGAAACTTTCAGTTATAGCTATAACTATTTTAAATAAATGATTACTTGTAATAGGAGAACGCCTATTTCAAAAAACTCCCGAGGAATAAAGTTCAACCTGTTACCTAGAGAGTGGACAGCAACACGAATGGTCAATTCTCACATAGGTCAAGTGTGTGAACCATAAAAAACTGTTCGAATATGTTCCCAGTAGAGACATTATCAAAATTTGTGTGTGAAAAGTTGTAGGCACCCATGTGCAGTTATACTCAACCTTATTTGAAAAGGTCGCTGTGTACCTATGTCAGCAATGTGTGCAAAACCTTTTCAAATTAAAAGTAAGAATTTTTATTCAAAAAAATATTGAAGTAATGAGGACGCAGATTTTGAAAACTCAACATGCGGTAAATCGTTACATGTGCACTCCCTATTTTGTGAGCTCAAGCAACTAATTTCTTCACTAATTACCCATCTTTACAGTCTATTAGCGCCAGCAATAAATACTTTTACCATTAACCAGCTAACCTTTTTATCTAGCGAAATAAATTAAATTTTATTTTCATAGTAGGTGGTACACAAATTCACTTGATTCGGCCGTTCTACCATATTCAAAGAATGAGGGCTCTCTAACAGCCGGACTCGTTCGCACTCATGTCAGAATTTAATTGAATCCGATTGAATCCGATTCCCCTTGACATATGACATGCGCCGTACAACGTACTAATTACGGGTATCATAGCTGCCAGCCACCTATAGACTAACTGACGTCTAGTGGGCACGAGTGATTGCTGGTATTATATGGATGCAGTAAAAAAAAACTGCAAATTTCTGTATTTTAGGTGCTGGACGAAAATTACTGAGGTTAGCCTCAGTAATTTTCGATCAGTATATCGATTTTGATCCTTGGTTTATCAAGACAATGATTGGTTTATTATGTCAGGAGTCAGTTGGTAAAGAAATCTCAATAACAGAGTGAGCTTGGAGGAGTGTAAGGTGATGGCAATAAGCTCTATTAGGTGCGGTCCAAAACATAATAATGAATTACGCCACACTCACATTAAATCGAAGCATACGATAACGAAATATTGTCGCTTCAAGTATTTATATTTCTTTCACTTTGAAGTGAATTGAGAGTCATCATCATCCGCTGAGCTTTTTTGAATCGGCTTTCAATCTAACTACGAAACGGCTGAACTTGTAACTTACCACAGTACAATATGACCGCCAATTGTATTTACCCACGTAATCTAATATTGTTATTCAAATTATTTTATTCTTGGTGCACATTATAGAGACAGGTACTTACTACCTACTGCTTGTAGCAATTATTGCTACAACACACTGCCACTGGTGACATTATAGTTCTATAGCTACACCCGATTGTGGGATTTTTAGGGCTTCAACTACCTGTAACGAATGCCACAGATGTTTGTATGACAACCGGGACCGAAGATTTAATGTGTTAAGGTTATTTTGGGGATATTTTAATTCAACGACAGCTGCCAGGGCATTTGTGATGACCCTCACGGGCATTCAAAAGTACCTAATTGGATTATTCTATAATAAAGATAACGCCAGAATTTTTATTACGTCCGCATTATACTCCATATCGTGAACGGGTAGCCACTCGAAATGTCCAAATGATATCATTAGGTTTGCGCTTGAGAACGGTTGAGTTTCACAAAATATTGAGATAAAGAGCGACTGGCTTTGCTTTGTGCGATTTATGTGCTATATTAAGAGTACTTATTGACAATAATGAAGGAAATATTAAGTAATTTTCTGTGATTGGTATAAATAATTATTAACGTACCTACCCAGTTATCAAATAAATGCTCCTCGATTTGTTAATTCTAGATCAATATCCTATATCGGATTTAGTGTGTCTGTGTAAGTATATCAAGGGAAAATTGTGAATAATTACCGTTTTTTTTCTATAATATCTAAGTAAATAAATATAAATTGTCAGCATACTGCCAACAAAAGGAGCTAACAATTGGAACCTTGATGGTCAAAATTGCACGCATTATAAAAGGAATACTCGTAAATCTAAATACCTACTAAAAAGACAAAGGGATGAAATAAATAATTATCCTATTATTTATATAAATATCACTGAAATTAGTGTATTAAGTAGGTAAGTTAATTAATTAAAAACTGTTACTAGTTTTTATCTGACAAATAATCCTCTTGACTATCTACCTATATGTCGATATGTTAGAATACTTTTTTGGCGTAAAGCAGTTTTGAATCTATGAATTAATTCATGTAATCTACTATTTTTTTCCAACTTATTTTGCAGGTATTATCTCCATTTTAAAAAAGTTTTAATAATTAGCAGAAATTAATTAATATATGAATAAAATTTAAGTTGTCGCGGGATTTAAAATAAACGATAGCGCAGAGAGATTCGCAGGAGACGCTAGTTTATTCCTAAGAAATCTGGATTTATTAGATAGTAATACGCTTAGGGTTCTTCGAGGGCAGATTTCTTTTCGATTCGTGCATTTAGTATTACAAGCTTCATTTCACCCGATTGGTAGCAATTGAAAGAAAATTGCATTTCACAGTCTATAAAGTACCTATCTGTTTGTCCCGGAAAAGTTTGATAAATTCAATTTTCAACTGGGTAACTTTCGTGTCTGGGTGGTTCACGCTTGATACTTTTTGAATAAATTGGCCTCGAGCCGAATCGATAGTAGTATAGAAAACTCGGAAGTTATCGAGAGGCAACATAACTTTCGGTAGAATATTGAATCAGTAATATCCGTATTTCTGAGCTTGTTTGTGGTCGATGAACGCTTCGGACGCCCCTCACATCTATCAAGAAAAATATTATTTTTCGAAGCAGGCGCGAAATCCACCGGAAATTTGACTTCCTCCGTTTTGTTATACCTAAATAAGTATGCCATCATTCTATTTAGCTTTTATTGAATGAATATTTACAGAACAATAACGAAATATGAGATAAGTAAGATCTGTATCTAAAGATTTGTGTAGACGGAATAAAAAAAATACAAAAAATATCGCTTTTTCAAAACTTGATAACTGCTACAAGTTTACCTATTTACCATTTCATTTTCACTATACTTATTTTGATGAGTACCTATCTATCTATAATAACACTATATACTTACTATAAATTGACCAGCTCTTGGAATATGTGAGTTCCTAAAAATCTGTAATATCTCTATAAATAATGTTTACGCACGCTGCTTAGGCGTAAAAGTTAATTGGTGGAATCAATTTGTTTTTAAATGGCACGATTGAATAATCCGTAGAACAGCCGCAGGGCTAGGCCCAAAAATAATTCAAATAGGATTCTCAATGAAGGATTAGTTTATGCGGTGAACCCATACCCTTTAAATCTGATGCAGGGTGGAGACCAGGACTAATCAGCGCGGATTGTTGCCCTTCCGCCACTCTACGCCCTGATTCAAGTAAATGAGAAAACTTTCTAATTGGAATTTCAAATAGGCCTCCGTTTATCCAGACGAGAGCTGTTCGCGGTTCGACGCCAACATGCTGGGCCGCATTATAATTCTCTTTGGTCTGGATAATTGATATGGGTTTTATAAATTTAACATCGTAGTAGCTTCCATTGTCAACAGATCATTTGTTACGTTAATAAATGCAGTTGTGTGATAACTTTTAGGGTGTCATAACAATGACGTGTGATATTTTGGTTAGCGTGTATTATCTACTTCCTAAAACATTCCTTGAGTTTATTCTAATTTGTGGTTATATTTTAATATTTCATGCTACTTATTTATACTCTTGGAGTTTGTTTTTGGGATTAAGTTTCTACGTTATGTTTTTAAGTTAGGTATCTGGCTTAACATGCGCATAGATTCTTCATTTTTATATTAGGGTTTTTACTTTTACACTAACTGGTTGTAGTTTGAGTCAGGGTTGAACTGGGTTTGCGTGTATAATCCCACATACACTAAAACCAAATCGATCCCCCACCGAGATCTCAGGATCCAAGCCAATAATTTGATAAAAGGAGGCGGCTTCCTTGCGGTGAAGATCGGACCCCGGACTCTAAAGTGCGAACTTTGAATCTCTTGATTACAAATCTGATGCTTTCTCCATTAGGATGTTACCGTTTCAAAAATCGTTCGTGCAGTACCAATTTGAAGCTGCAAACTACATATTATACTCAGCTATCAAGAGGTTTCTGTACAAAAAGCACAACGCAAAAGTATTTATCGTCGGTATCATGGCCCAAAGCGCGTGTACATGAAGGTTCAACGCATGATATTGTGTAAATAGTATAGTTAGAAAAGAATTCGAACACGCTCCAAGTTATTGCCTACCTTTTCCTATATTTCATAGGAGGAAGAAAATACTTTGTGGAAGTAAAACATGTACAAAATAAGGTGCGTATTTTCTTTGATTTTTCCTAGTAACATAAAACCTTCACAAGCTTTATAATAAGATGTCAGAACGAACGAATAAAATGACCTTATAATATTTATTTGGTACTGCACGATTTTATAACGTTCAAAATGTTAGTAAGTACCTAACGGTGACAAAAAGCTTAGGTATATAAATCGAATATTAGCAATGTAGTAAATAGTATTATTATAAATTTACTAGCTATTAGCTATAATTGCAGTTGCGGCACCACCCAAATGAAACACGAATCGTATTGCTGCAAAGAACAAAACCTAAACCCGGGATAGTAATACCTAAGCGTATTATAACTAATTCAGACTATAATCGATTTCTATATCAAATGCTATCCAAATAATATCCATCTATTCAAATTTCTGTAGTTGTAAGATAAAATAAAGAAACATCTCAAAGTCTACTAACTACATCAAATAAATTGTAACGCCACTATACTTACGACTTCAAATTCTGACAACAATGCATGTTAGAACCACAACAATGAGAATAATATAAGGGGAATACACGAGTTGAATTAAATCAGTTTGTATGTATTGGAATTCTGAAACTGCTTGCAATTCCTTTAACCTATTTAGCTGACTTTGTTAAACGCTTTTATGCTATATAAATATGCTTGATGCTATAATACATTACATATTTAAGTATACTCACACCTTTTCCCTCCGGGGTAAGGCAGATGCAACAGCCCAGTTTAGGCTTGTATTATAATATTATGTGTTTATTCGTCTTATTATGGTTAAAATACTCCGTTTCTCCTTTGAGTGAGACTTACAACCGAACACTGAGGAATCAAGACTTAAAATATGGCTTTGCAAATAATCCAGGTCTCTTGAAACTGCTGCTGAAAAGTTAATTAAAACAACTATATTTCTTAAATTTCAGATTTCATTTCTCTATTTTTTATTCTAGTACCGGTATAGTCAAATTTTGTGAGTTTGTTTATGGATCAAGTAAACGGTCAAATTTTGATTTATTCGAAACAGTTCTGTTCTACCTAAAGGGCACCTACATTATCTCCGATGGACATGGGCTTAGGTAGTGTGCATTATACTATATTCACGGATCATTTTGTTAATTTCAATGTTGGACGATGTTTAACGACGAACATTGAACCTCATTAAAGTTATACCTACACTTATCAGAACACATAATTTATCTATATTATTATTTACTTTAATCCACTCTGTGGCGTAGCGGTAGTGAACGCGGGCGCGGCGCAGGAGGCGCGGGTTCGATTCCCGCTCAGTGCAAATATTTGTATGCATAATTTAAAATAAAATTAATTTAAAATAAATTTATATAAATTAAAATATAAAACCCTGACATAGCTCCCGACTACTTCACCCTTTAAACATTCTGCCGCCAACATCGGACTATCAAAGAGAGATGGATACAGTTGTGACACATTTCGGTAGCTTTCAGCTGCACTTTTGAGTTTAATAGGGTTGAAAGGACTGGTACTTTGCATTAAAATTCAATTAATTATATAAAAATAATATAATAAATTATATATAATTATTATCAAAACTTATCAGATAGATAGGTCCAAAAAACAAGCAAACTAAGTAGGTAGTTAAAGTAGGCCTGCCATGAAACATTGGCCGCAAAAATCGCAAAAATCGTTTAAATTAGAGGCAGTGCTGTTTTCGAATCATAGAGATTCGAAAACATAACAATAACTATACATGCTATTTAATGTAAAATTCGTATAGTATCACCACTATTGTCAAATGTCTTACGTAACCAATCCAAAGGATTAAACAAGGAAAGTAGGTACAGTACTAATGATGATTCAGCAAATGAATTGCGCATGTATTAAAGAGTTTCATCAGAGCATTCCCGTTACATCAGAGACGTTGTAAAACTTGTTCGGCCGTTGGTCGAGTAAGCTTGGAACGAAATTGCCAATCCTCTTTCACAATGGACCGTAAAATGGTTTTCCGTTTTTGCCCGACCGAGCGGAGCGCTACTCGTTGATTCACCGGACACGTCGCTTGGTGGGCTATCACTAGTTGGGGGAATTTGTGAAAATAACTCTTCATATACCTGGATAACGCGTTCGCTCCGGGAAAAAAACTGTCACAAGGGCTTTCAGTCAAATGCCAACTTTTAGATTAGAACAAAATTATGAACTGTTATTTATACGGTGCCCTTGTTTTATTTTAGTATTTATCGTTTGAAAAATCTTACTCCTTTCATTCTGGTATAACCATTTCCCGTTCAATTCTTATTTAGTGTCATAAAACTTAAACATAATAAAAATAAACCCAGATTTATGTCACGTAAAATACCCCACCCACGATCATGGATCAAGCTACCGGTAGTTAGGACTCTAGAGAGAAGATTCTGACTATAAAATATGTGCCTTGTCAAGGAGTCTTCCCTTCTGCATCAAGGCCTTGACTAAACGATTCCTCGAACGTCTAACTCGAATCTCTAGAAATGTTGGTCAAGGCTCTTGGCTTGATTTAGTCCGCATCCCAAATGTTAACAATCTCATGAGTCAAGTTTTTTTTTTCAGAATGATGGTGATGTCAATAATTATTTCGAGGTGCTCTAGTCGATCAATCACCATTCACCACTCAGGCTTACTGGTTGCAATAGTTTTGTCAGTGATGATGAATTGATCGATATACAATACGACACGACCATCGTCAAGAACTGGGTCGGGATTTCATCTGTAATACAGTACCCCCGAATCTACAACATTGTACTTCAGCGGAAGTTGCTGATGAACAATTCAGCCATTTGGTTGTATCTATGTGAATACTCACTGTTGACAAGGTGAGAACAATTGGATAATTTATATTAAGTACCTATATAAATATATATTTCCAATTGTATTCTGCAGTTATATTATAGTTTTAATAACTGCATCTGTACACAGACAAAATGTAATTAGGCATATTTACCAGATCTTTTTACACCAGTTGAATTTTAATTATTGGAAATGAATGAATTCAGATGAAAATACTTTGATAAGAAAGACTTTTAATTAAAATATATATTATACTTAGGGCTTGTCTCACCAATTACTGATAATTTAATATTATTTAGAATCAAAAATCCTACATACGAAATACTAGTCCCCTAGTAACCCTGTGTTCATGTGAATGCTGAGCCAGTTAAGAGTGCCTCATGTCTCACGAAATTAGATAATTTCGTTCCCTTTCGATGTTCTTATTTTTTTGCCAATATCCAATGCAATGTAAGTATGTTATGCCTTTTAGTTGACTTTCTGGTTATCGATTATAGACCTCAATGATCTAACTCTTTTTGCCGTTCATAATTAGTGCGTCAATCTTAGTAATCTTCAGAGATGGCTGCGAGTCGTCTAAGCCGACAGATTGAGGCACTCATCAAGTCACCGTCGTCGTAACTAATATCGTTACCACTCGCTCCGTCTATGTAACAGTCGAGATGCTCTCTGCTAAGTGACTAAATCAGTTCATTAGCATATATGTTAAAGAGTGTTGGAGAACTCAACCCCACCTATCTCACCCCACACTCCATTATGTACGCACTCGTTAAGTGTACCTGACTCCCTCATCCCTCCTTCATAGCAATTTTAATAATATTAATTACGTCATTGTTTATCATTTGGAGTATTTAGACCAAGATTTTACACGATGCCTTTGCCCAGCAATGCGAGAAAATAGGCTAGATAAACAAAGAATAAATATTATCTCATTAGCTATTAAGGTACTCTTATTTAAATTGTAGTCGAAATGGTTTAATTTGTACTAAAAGGACTTTTCGACGTGGACCAAGTGTTTAGCTGGACAAAATAAACAACTGATATTTTATAAAACAACGAGGCTTCAGTGTAAGTTTTTTTCTCAGGGTTATGGTTTTAGACGATAGTCACTCTCGTAAAATAAAATAAAATAGTAGAAAGGAAAATGAAAAAAGTATGCAACCGGTACTAAAGAAAAGTCGTATATAAAAGATACAACAGTAGCTATGATTCTAATTTTGAGCAGTTTTTCATAATCTTATCTTGCAGGTCTCTGTACCGTTCACTATAACGACTGCTTTGAGACCAATTTTCTAAAATAGGGATGCAGCATGTGTTCTATAAAAATGTTTTAAAATAAGAAAGAGCAAATGCTGCAATCTTATCTATGAGTGTTTTACACAAAGGATTTTTCTTTGTTCTGTGGTTTTACATCTCAATTTTTTTTACTGCTGGATACTATTGCCAATTTTCACACACAGTACAGTAAAGACGTCAGTTACTCATGAGAGTGTTTTATTGCGTGTATATCTAGCCAAATTAGCGGGCATACCATGACGTGCATTAAGCAATTTAGTTTTGAGGGAAAGCTCAGAAAGAGAGAGATAGAGCCATTCAACGTGTTTAGCTGTTCAATGGCCCGCTTTTCTAAGGATACGTCGAAATGATGATAAAACTAGCAGAATGTCCGAACTCCAAAATTGTATAGATTTTTAATATGATGAAGTGATGATTTTGATTTTAAACCATTTAAGAACTTTGATAAATCACAATACAAATACACAATTCATTTATTTAAGACAAGTTCAGTAACATGCGTAAAGTTTTTATATATAAAGTTACATAATACCATTTTGATTTTATTTATAACTAGACCTCTTAATACATACTTTTTCTGACAAAATCACTTATAAACCTTTATGTGAACCGCTAGACTTGAAACAAACCGCAATAACACAAAATACTGCACGCGCCACATATTCATACATAAACATGAAGCCAAAAAGCGGTTGGGTAAATAAAGAAAGCATAATAATACAGATAACAAGTATAGGAACACGTCCCCGCTCGGTCTCTGGAGTACAGTCACTAACGGAAGTACCTCAATACATTCCAATTTACAGACCATTTTAACTATAAAAACTTTCATCCAGTACTAAACAAAACATGAAGTAAAATACCTCATTCCATAAACATTAATTCATTTATTTATGTTTCAGTATTAAGACCATTCGTAATTTCTTAGGGATTATCTTATTTCGTGGTTGAGTGTACAATGCGGCGGACGACACAAGTGTATAAGCCAGTTGAAACTACTGGCGGTGACAGCTACAGGCAATATCTTTGCTCCACCAGACCAATATCTGTAGTGCTGCAAAAATAATGACACTCGTGGAGAAGTTCTAGAATTATCTACTCTCTCGTTGTTATAAGCATTAAATTGTTTGTTTCTACTCGTTTCTGTGAACCAAAACAAAATTTCGTCCAAGGACAATTTGAAGATTTTTTCCTCGTTTCTTAATTAAGAAAATATACCCTCATCTCTGTAATCATATTGTGTCCTCAAGGCATTAAGTATAATCAAAATGTTTCTTTGTTTGGATATAATGAATAAACTACGTATTAGCTATCAAATTCATTTGCTAAAAGAATATGGACCAAGAGCCCATGACTGCCAGACATTCGTAATTTTATAAAAGCTGATAGTTCTTCTATGTGTGTACCTAGTACAGGTAAGAATGATCCCCACCCATGAAGCTAAGGCAGCGGTGGCTTTGGCAGATAACGGGTGACAAAGGTGTGTAAAATTCCATCTCAAATTCGTCATAGTATAAAACTTAATTTTTTTATATTTTGATTCATATTAATATCAAAACTCGCGTTGCTCATTGCCAGACAGTTAGTATGGTTCCAACCCTCTGCCAGACACCCCTAAACTTTTATAATTTATAATTATACTTACGTTATATTATAACATCTAAATTTTATATATAATTTTTTGGGAGCCTATTAAACTATGTTTACATAGTAGCCGGACAGTTTCGAAGGTTCTATCATCTTGCCAGACGCATTCAAAGTGAGCAGTAGTCGGGAGAGCAAGGAGCGTATGAGTAACTATAGTCGAATTTTTAATTAAACGATATCAATTGACTGTACCTAGCTAATGTCACTTCGTCAAACAATGTTGCTATATTCAGTAATAGTGATGCAACTGATGCATTCAGTTCCCGTTCGACCTTATGAAATGAATGATGAGGGATCGTTAATCTTTTCTTACTATACTTTACTACTCCCACTCCCACTCCCACTTCCACTCCCACTCCCACGCCCACTCCCACTCCCACGCACACTCCCACTCCCACTTCCATAAACCTATTCCTGATGATAACTAATCTAAACTCAAAATGTAATAATTATGTTCATAAATACAAAAAAAAACTCAAAATCCCTAAAACTAATAACACCACTATCCACTAATCTTGAACACTACTGCGGATGACGTAACCTATGACAAACTTATTATTTGCGGTTGGTATAGTAATCGAATCTAGGAATTGAACCGCAAAATTAAATTTGTCTTTTATTGTATGTACTTTTCCGGAATAAAAAGTATCCAGTGTGCTGCCCAGGATATTGAAGAATAATTATACCAAGTTTTATCGTAATCGAACCGGTAGTTTTTGCGTGATGCCTGAACAAACAGACAGACAGACAGACAAAATTTTTTTTAATCACATATTTGGGTCGGTGTCGGTCTAGTAACACCACCTGCTATTATTTTTTTTTGATATTTTCAATGTACAGAATTTTCACTTCTACAGATTTATTATAAGTAAGTATAGAAGACAGTAATTATACGTAGGTATTGTAAAGTAGTAGTAGCAGTTCTTTTTAAGTAAGAAAAGTATAGTAAGAAAAGATTAACGATCCCTCATCATTCATTTCATAAGGTCGAACGGGAACTGAATGCATCAGTTGCATCACTATTACTGAATATAGCAACATTGTTTGACGAAATGACATTAGCTAGGTACAGTCAATTGATATCGTTTAATTAAAAATTCGACTATAGTTACTCATACGCTCCTTGCTCTCCCGACTACTGCTCACTTTGAATGCGTCTGGCAAGATGATAGAACCTTCGAAACTGTCCGGCTACTATGTAAACATAGTTTAATAGGCCCCCAAAAAATTATATATAAAATTTAGATGTTATAATATAACGTAAGTATAATCATAAATTATAAAAGTTTAGGGGTGTCTGGCAGAGGGTTGGAACCATACTAACTGTCTGGCAATGAGCAACGCGAGTTTTGATATTAATATGAATCAAAATATAAAAAAATTAAGTTTTATACTATGACGAATTTGAGATGGAATTTTACACACCTTTGTCACCCGTTATCTGCCAAAGCCACCGCTGCCTTAGCTTCATGGGTGGGGATCATTTTTACCTGTACTAGGGACACACATAGAAGAACTATCAGCTTTTATAAAATTACGAATGTCTGGCAGTCATGGGCTCTTGCTCTAATACATAAAACGGTATTCGCATATTTATTTAGGATCGTCTCAATCATGTTTGTATAAAGTTATTTACGTAAATAATTCATCGTATAATTTATCATCTTTCAAGATATTCTATCTTCATATATCGTTTTAAATTTATAGCTTCAGCTTAATTATATTTCTGTTTATTTTCTGTAGAAAATCAGTTATGGAAATGCCGAGTTGAGTGCATTATACATCGCGAGAATGCGACAGTTAATGAGAGCGAGTGCCAATTATTTCAGCATGTATTCAATGACTACAGTTGTAATAAAACTTGTTAACTGGCATTATGCAGAATTTCTGAGTCATATGTGTAAAAGAATTGAAATTCATGTTAATAAGTGAACTATCTCAATAAGAGAAGTGAATTCCTAGCCGCATTAAGTTTCGCGTCATCACCTAATTTTTGTTTACTAATAGAGCCATATATTAAAATGTTTATTTTATAATCTCTGGCACATCACAAGTTTAGTCGCTACCATAATCAATGTTTGCGAATGTATTTTATTAATCCTAAACAAAAACATTTGTCTACGGGGCCAGGTCTGTTAAGGGTAGCGTCAAGATCGTAGTCTTTATAGTAAGTAGCATATTTACTTCATTTCGTATGAATAGTCAGCGGGCAATTCGTAACACCATGAGTGGCTGGATTGTCTTATCCAGTGTAAGTCCAGGAGTGGTAGGATTATCTAGATGGATTTATCTACATAATCGACCCACAAATATAAATTAATTATTACCCGCGACTTCGTGCACGTGCTCACAGATTTTTAAGGTTTTGTTTGTATAAGTACCTACTCAGAACCCTAATTCTTTTTCCAAAATTAAAGTAGCCTAAGTCACTCCTTGCTACATCAGCTTCCTGCCTGTGAATATCAGTCCCGTCGATATCAGTTTTGCCATTTCAAATACTAGCCGAAACAAATATACGGGCAGACAAAAATTGTTTGCTTTAGTAAAAAGCATTTATTTTAAAATTACAATTTTTTATATATAGGTATAGTTATATAAAGTGTAAAGATTCTTATAGTTTACTTTCATATTATTTATTGAACTCAAATGTGATAATCGATTTGATAAGTATGTGGAATAATACCATTATTTTGTGATCAGGTTTAGTCACAGCTGCTGCAAACTATAAGTCTACGTTAAAAGACGTTAAAATAACATGGATGCTATTGAGAATGAAATATTACAACGTAATGGCAATAATAGAGTCTCTATAATTTAGTTTTGTTTCATTCCAAATGTTAAAGGAATATTTTACGACATTTTCACTGCGACCTGCGTTAAAAATTGAAAATGACTTAATTATAATTAATATGACTTATAACATTTCTTGATAAAAATTATAAAGTAGTAAATTACTGGTTTAAAGCTTTATAAATAAGAATGTTTCAATCCCCATTCAGTAGTGAATCTAAAGATGATAAATCAAAAAAACATTTAAACTAATAATTTTCTGAAACTCTTTTTCTACAATTTACATTGTACAAGGATAAAAAGGGTTCGCGACAGATATCTGAAGAGCACGTTCCGTTTTGGCCAGTAAAACATTAAAAAGAACATAAAGTTTCCGGAGCTATCTCAACAAACTAACGTTAGGGGAATCTCTCCCTGCTAGTGGGGTCAGGTATTGTGAAAAAACCAGCGGCGATATCACAACAAACCTCTAGGTGCTCGGGCATCGTTGCCGTTGTTAGGTGGACGTGACCCGAATGCCCATGCTTGAATGTTCAGGGATACCTCACAAATGTTTCCGTTACGATACGCGATCTTTTCCTTTACTGAATGCGTACTAAACACGTAAATAGCTATATGATCACCTTAACTTCGTCGTTTAGATATATTTATACATGGCTACGATCTTAGAGGATCTACTTTATTTTTATGCGGGAGCTTTGACTCTTTTATTATACCTATCGTATACAGTTTAATCAAAAGTAAAAGAGCCCTAACAGAATGAACTTCGTAAGAAATTTTAATCACGTTTCTGGGTCGTTTTCTTAATTATACTCACGTTTCAATAAATTTGTGGGTTATTTCTAGGTATGAAGTTATAGGATTCAAAGTTTTTATTACTTTTCAAGGGAAGTAGGTACCTACATAGTAGTTATCATCAACAATATCAACGTAATGGATAAATAGGACAATTTCCATTGGTGAGGTAGGATTGCTGTCTAGATACACCTCGATCTTGTTTCGTGTTCATTGAGTCTGGGGTTTCTTATACTACTAAGTAATTACTGTGCTGGATTCCAAAGTAATTCATGTTAGAATTAGACGGCTTTCGAACTCGCCAAAACGCGACGTCATAAAGCTACCGCAACTTCATCATCTAAATAAAATAATTCGGCGTTATTTTGATTATAATTATAAAATTGTAATATTCGCGGTGGTATTATTTTGGCGCAAAATTAAGAAACATGGAATTCGTTTTAACGCTCCCTTAGTATCACTTGCCACATTCCCCCGGCACCGCCGCGCGCCGCTCGACGTCGACGTAACAAGCCGCAGGCTCAAAGTGATTAGCTAATTCATCTGGCGTCACGTGATTGATATCTTTGAACTGATAGGTAAAATAGGTTTATTTAAATCACTTTTAAAAATTTTAGAGGAGATTGGACGTCACGGATTTACCTTTCAGATTTGAAAGTAACTGCATCCAACAGAAAACTGCAGTTTCTTACTTAGTGAGAGCTAAATGCTTCAAGTAAACTGGGTTCTTACTTTTTTCTGAATGACCAAAATGTGAAAATGGAAAAATTGGCCTAATTATAGCAGGTAGGGTTCATTACTTTATTAAAAGACAACTACGCGCTTGTATCGCCGCGCCTTTATCAAGTTAGACCAAGAGACCTCTTAAGAAATAGGACCACTAAAAACTTTGGCCTGTTAAGTGAAATGCCTTCCAGATTCTGAGTTTGGAAGCCCATTTCCAATGAAATGGGCTTCCAAATAAAAAAGAGACAATCCTCTTCCAGGAACAGGTCTGCTATCGAGGTTAAATAGTTTGACTTCGATAAACTGCTTCACCGTGCAGTAGATCATTATTTATTTTATGGTCCTTGGAGGCACACGAAGAATAGGTTAGAAGAGTAGCATTAAAATTACTTAAATGTCACTTAGATATTTTTCATTAGAATACATTGAAAATAGAAATTCAATGACTATGTTATGACTATTTACTAAGTATGAATAATGTAATCAAAGTCACTATAAAAGCAAGGATAGTACTTTGCATAGCCCCAATACCTACGTGTGCAAACTTCGAGTGAGTTCACACCAAATCCATAGGGAATAAAGTGTACAAGACTTTTTCAGCCGCAACGATTCCACAATTCCGATGCATGTACAGCTATTGAGCAAAGCTTCGAACTACGTATTTCAAGAATGTGTTAACATGAAGTGCTGGTTTATTTTATCGTACTGTTCGGCTCAACAAAAGCATTGATGTGCTTCTCCATACAAAATTTATTGTGTTTTTAAATAAAGTGCTTCGATTTTGAACTTGTGCCATATTGTGATTCATAATAGTACCTATACTATTATTTTTATGTATCGCCGTTTATTAGAAAATAAGACACACATTGATAGGTGATGTAAAACATAAACTTTAAAAAAATATCGAGTAACGATATCGAATTAAACAGAAAATATGAGCTAGTTTTGTGGAAGGAGGAGTCTAGAACTGGATTTTAATTTTTTTACATGACACTTAACTGCAAACACAACTGACGTTATTTTGTTTGGCATTCGTACTCACCCTAATGATAATACGAACTTATATAATATCATTGAATAAGAACATAAATATTGATCCATTATTATTATCTTATAACTGTGGGAGTCCACCGTTTTGAGATAAACATCTGTCGGTTAAACTTTATGATCATTTTGTATCGAGAAAATATTATTCTATTGTGTTTTGGATGGATTCAATCCTTGGTATTACAATCTTTTTTCCTTAGAATAAAGTTATGAGAAACGTATTAAATCTAATATAAATTTGTTAAAGACTCTCGTAGAGAGAGAGCAATACAATTTTTGTGAATGAGGTAAAATATAGTTTCATTTTTAGTATGTGTGTAATTAAATTTGGCAAATACAGTTTTTTTTTATTTACCATAACATAACTACCATTTAAGTTAATACGTTAGGTTGAAATAAAAGTATGTTTAACGGATTTCGTCGCGATTTATTACCTATGTAGCGTAGCGATAGAGCGATCGACTGATAAGTCAGAGTTAACGGATTCGATTCCTGCTCCGTGCATATATTTGCATGCATGAATACTAATATTTGTGTTTATTTGGCTATATTTATTTATGTATAATATGTATTTACAATCAAAGTCTAGTTACTAGACTTTGATTTTGATTTTGATTGACTTTGTAGCTAATATCTATGCATGTATGTAGGTATAGCTGCATTCTACAACCCATAATACAAGCTAGTTAAGCTGTGCTTACTTTGGGAGTAACCAACCCAATCTGAGCTTTGGGTCCAATTAGCGTTGCGTAGCATGTCGCAAAACATAACAATATAGATATTATCCTAATAAAAAATACGTAACGAATAAACTTAATAGTCTCGTTAACTTTCAATAATATCAAATAGGTACCTACGTCGAATTTGAATCGTAAGCATCGTTAATCGTGTACTATGAATGTTATTATTATTCTTTCATACTAAGCGCTTGACTGGATTTTGTTATAATTTGAAACAGACATACCTATTGGTTTAACATTATTATAGGCTTTTCATCGTGAAAATTATACTACGGGGCGCTATCACGCTTATCACGCGCAAAGGTTAGCTATCACGCTTCGTTGTTATCAGACAAGCACTGCCCGCTCTGAATTCAGGCTTAGAAACATCAACAGGGTACTTTTTCATGAGCTGATGAAACAGCTCAAAAGTTAGATTTTCATATACTAATTTCATGTATTTAATTTCCTTGATATCATATATATACCTACATCAAAGCGTCACTTTTACATAAACAAGCTTAGCAAGCAATTTGCAAAGCGACCTGAAATACACTCGAGAGCAATGAATCCGGGTCACTTAAACGAAGAAACTGGTTCTAACCTACGCAGACCAGGAACGGGCAGAACCAGGTGTACCACAGCACGAGAAGACCGATACTTGGTGAACACCATGCTTCGAAATCGCTTTCTCACAGGAACTGAACTCACCAATCAGTTTCGACGCCTCGGAGGAAGTAACCCAAGTGCATGGACAGTAAGACGTCGGCTTGCTGAATCTAACTTAAAACCCCTTAGACCTGCAAACGGCCCTAAACTGGAGCGTGGGCATCGTATTTCGAGACTAAGATATGCCCTGTTTCCTATTTTTGTTTTAAGGAGAGATCAGCAGTTTTTTTCTTTATGTAATTTTGTGTTAATAAAATGTATGGTGACTCATATTTTTTTTACTTTCATTTAAGGAGTATTACATTGTCTATTAAATACAATTTATTGCATTAACCTATCATTTTTAGTTTCCGAGATTTTTAACATTCTTTAAGTGACCCGGATTCATTGCTCTCGAGTGTATTAGCAATTTGCATTATATCTATACTAAGTATAATAAATTATTTGTGTCTGTAAATTGCAGATATTAAAAAAATACGATTCTGAATAAGATATTTGTTGAATTCTTTTCAGTTTGTCTGTTTGCTCGTGATGGGACTGTTTGTCTGCCACCTACGTAGTATAAAAAAACTACTGAATGAATTTCGATGCGGTTTTTTCTATCAGAAAGGTCTTTGTCAGACTTCAAATCTGCCGTATATTTATTTGTTGCAATTGGTTAAGTAAAATCGAAAATATGGCCAGACCTCCCTGCGGGCGGAACTGCGGGCACCAGCTAGTAGGTAGGTACATTCTATAAAAAAAATTTAAACAGATTTCGAACAGGATTTTCCGAAAAACATTCAATGGTGGACCATTTTCATGATAAAAGTTTACTAACTTTATCAATAGGCGGCGATGCCATCGCTAGCATGTTTTTTTTTAATATTTACCTAACAGAAATTCTCCTATTCGTACCGTACCGGCCAGTGCCTGTACAAATATCCAGTGGTTTGTTTAAACTAGATACTTTTTATGTGGGGCACGTCAATATGAATTTACCTCGCTTAATGGTAAACTGAAGTAGAATTCTCAGGAATGAGAGTTACCATTACAGATGCCATGGTGATACAATGGTAGTATTCAGCTTAGCGGCTTCATCGGCTATTTATTACATCCTGCTTTAAGGACACGTATTGGTAGGCAGAAGAATAATTATATGTTTATACGACAGACATCCTTGAAAATTACCTATTTATGATACACCTACTCTAGTATTATTTTATCTTTTTATTATCTTTGACGATTTGTAGGTTATTAAAATTAAAATTAAAAATCTTTATTTGGAACATAAACAATAAAGAACAAAAACAAAATTGGATCGATGATAGCTGTAAAAGTGATACACTGTGGCACAGCTATCAACGCCACTCTCCTTATGAGTATGAGACATGTTCCCGACTTACTCACTAGTGCTTATAAAACTAACTAAAACCAAAATTAACCAACACAGGAAACCAAGATCAACCAAAAGCAACGATCCAATACAAAAATAATTTGGTTAAATTGTTCAAAATTGGCCAAATTCATGCAAAGTGGTGTGTGTGTGTGTGTGTGTGTGTGTGTGTGTGTGTGTGTGTGTGTGTGTGTGTGTGTGTGTGTGTGATGTGTGTGTGTGTGCGTGTGTGTGTGTATGTGTGGGTGGGTGTGTGGGTGTGTGTGTGCGTGTGTGCTTCCAAATCACAGTTACACAAGTTCTTCAGTTGCGTCATAAGAAAGAGTCTTTAACCACTGGTCAAGATCACACTTCAATCTACTTCTTGTCATGGTATAGATGTTTCTTAATCTATTTATGCTATTATATACTTTTGAACTTATATGTTTAAAATGACGGCTTGCCGCTGAGGTTCTAGGTATAAATGCATAGGTATGTATTTTATTGCTGTGTATGAATTGTTCAGAAAGATTAAAAAACAATACATAAAAAAATAACGATCAAATTGTTTTTTACTGCTAAATGGAAAAGCAAACCTATATTCGTTAGTGGAAAGGATACTTCTAAGCACACTACAAGTTACTCACGCAATGACGACTGCTCCCTAGCAGGTTTGGTGACCCTACTAAACCTCAGAAATATAAATCTAAGCGAGTTATATTATTTAGCCCCGGTTCTGTCCACCTCCCCATCACGTGCCTACAAATTTGAACAGGAAATTCCGTTATGCCCCATCTCCTTTATTGGTGAACAGCCCACTAAATCAGTTGACCGCACACGAAATTTGGATTGTAAAGCACGGCGCCTGTGACATACAGGTTAGAGTTATATTCTATAGACAGGTAGTTATTTTTCTCGTGTTATTGTATGTGAGATGAATAAAGAGGGTAGTATCGATATGTAATTATAGCTGCACAGCACACTCGTGTATCAAACATAAAAACATTGGATAACTGAAACTATATACAGACCCTTCCATTTGAACAGATAGAAATCACGGATACATAAATCAAACTAGAAAAGATTTTTACTCCTATATTATAAAAAGTAAATAATGTGAAGTACTTACGTGAAATTGTACAAAGAGTATAATAATATAATGATGTAACAGTACAAAATGTACTAGTTTATTTACGAACGATCAAGTATAGGTACCTACAAAGAGATGTTCAAAGCAAAATTGTGTCTTTACAGAACACTCGATATAAAGGTACAACTGGCGCTTGGGGTTCCGTAATAAATGAGCATATTATATAACCTGCCCTTTTGTGTACCTAACATTAGCAATGTACCTTTAATACGATATGTTTATTCAATACCAATAAATATCTACCTACCCTTATTCATTGACAATGTCAAATTGGTTGGTGGATAAAGATCATTATCAACAATATAATTTTGAGTAGAGGTCAGGTAAAAACAAGTACACCTAGAGCACCTCAGACTCTCTAAATAGTACCTGCGCGGATAGCACCTATCCTGGTCCGCACAGAGCATCTATTGATACCCGTAATAGGCGTACAGGTTCGAAAATAAATTGAAAGTAGAAAACTCGAGGGGCGTGTGAGAGAACCATAGCGGGTGGAAAAATTTAGTCTCTATCTACCCCAGTGGGAAAAAGATGTGTGATTGTGACTGCGTGTGTGTGATTTTGAAATTTATAAAATGATAATGATCCCCTTTTCTTTGATGAACGTGTTGTTGCTTCGGGTTCATAATATAGGTACTTTAGGAGGAACGGAGTGCAGTTCAGTTCTGCACAATACATGTCGACCTGATTATTATTAGAATCTAAATTATTTAGAAACGGTGGACGTAGTTTGGTGCTTGTCATTTAACTTTTCAACCCTGAGAGGCAGGCTGGCAGGCACCTTATAATATGCCTATATGCCACACGTCATTCAGTAGGTATCCTTTCCGAAGCACTCTAGCGACCATATCTACTTACTGGCAGTTTTCTGTAAGATAATAAAATATTAATAAAAAGAGTTTAGTACGTGCAAACTATAGCACAAAACTATAATAATAAAATGCATTTGAAATTGGGATATGAAAGGGTGTGCACTGTGATCGTAAAACTAATACGGTGATTCTTACGTAGTTCCGTCACTTTATACAGCGAACAGAGAAAGTTATATCGTTTTTCGAATTCCTATAGCTATAAAAGAATATTTGAAGAAACGAGGTTATTTGATAAAATACTCTCTGTTCTATAGATACATCAAGACACTCTAAGCACACTGAATGATTAATATGTTGTATCAGCACACTGAATTATACTTGGTCATAAACATATTCATTTTACATTACATCTTTAGATTTTGATAATTAGCCTACCTAGGGATTACAACACAGAACAAAGAATAATCCTGGATTACAATAATATATGAGGTTAACTGTAACATAATGATTACACAATTGTCATTATATTTTTATATACCTAGGTACGTATAGTTGAATACATTAATTCACGAGTAGATACATAACTTGTAAGTATGCATATAATTATGTTCGTGTATTTTCATCCTTGAGATTACACACTAATTTATCTGGCATCTGAAGTAATCACGCAAGATAGCTTAAATAGAAAATGTATAAGTGTGGCGGAATTCCTATTATTCTGTATATCTTTAATGACTGACATTCCTAGTATAAACGCCAGAATACTGCCGGGTGTCCCATGGCGATTGCAAATGGAGGGAAAGAATTTTACTGACTTCAATTTTATATACATACGCAATATAAAACTGCATTCATAAAGAAACCAAACACTTGCAACAGTTGGTAATCGAACCGGTGAAAATCCGAAAAGTAACGTCCTGTATTTTTATAGCATCAATCATAAGCATCAAATCTTCTAACAAACATGTTAAATTAAATAAAGGAAAATCTATGAAGCCTTCTCTCAATAAAATTTCCTACCTAAATTATGTAAGATACTTCCTCTCCATGTGGCATCGCCGTGGGACACCGGTATAGTAATAATTCTCTACCAATAATTCTAATCGTTAACCACTTTCCTTGAAAGGTATCCTGAATATTTAATATCAGTTTCAACATGTTTACGTCTTCGCTTATACGGAACATTTAGTAAATACGAGTCGTCAGCCTTGACATTTTTTTCAGAGGGGAAAAGAGCTCGTATATGAGAAATATTAAGGTTTAGCGATCGCCACCAGCTGTCGCGAGCCACGCGTGACTCAGACGAAAATGTACCACCCGTATGACCTTCTTCACCTTGAGAATTTATTTGTACATTAAAACAACGAACCGCGAGATGTAAACTTTGCTTTTGCATCTTGCTCTAGTTAACATGCTCACTTTATAATTAAAAATAAAACTACGTAACACACGTCGTAAAATGAGTTTACTGTGTCTGCCTAATGGCAAGAGGTTACCGCCTCAGTTACTCTAAGACTTTGAAAAGGTGTATTTCATAATAGTACCTATTACAGAAGTAGTCACACAAATACCTAAATTAAATTAACTTGTGTCAAGTCTCTATTATTCACTATTCTGCTTTTATTACAGTAACTTGAACAATGAATGTACTAACTATAAATAAGTTTAACACAAACAGGCGTTGATAAGTCCATTGTAATCACTATTTCTTATCAGAAATTTCAGTTTGTTGTATGCCATAAACTCATTGTCTTGAGCGTATATCCTTTCTAACAATAGAAGCCGTAAATGAATAAATAATCTAATCATACCTAGCTGTCGTTATGTTTCACTGCGGCCATTCGACTGTCGTTAAAATACTCGTTACTCAGCATGGTTAGCTTTTAATATAATCGGTTTGAAATAAAAGCACAGATAAATTGAAAAAAATATTTAAAAAAGGAATGTTAATTTGATTAATGTTCTGCTCAACTTCAGTTAAGACGGACAGCGACATGATTCACTCATTTCTGTGACATTGAAACAGTTGAGACTGCTGAGAGAGAGAGACGTTTTAGCTATGTTCAACTTTTGGCGAAAAAATATCCAGTGTCGCGACTGTGCTCGTTTGTCAAAGCGGGCGCGGCCTGTGCCTTCAGCAATCTGTTTGTCCAGCTGCCACCTTCCTCCTTTAACAAGAGCTTTGCTGGATATCCAGAAATTTATTTTTCTTACAATTTATCGCGACGTACCGCTGCTTTCGGCCGCGACTACGATTTATGAGAACATGTTTCTCGTCACAAACATTGTTCCTAGAAGCACGTTGATTAAACTGCCTATCAATCTCCTCAGCTGAAAGCCGCAATCATAAATAAATGCATGTTGTGTTAGTCTATAGTGTCTAAACCTTTGAAAAACAAAAACAGGTAAGATTTTTATGTTCAATCTGAATAGGTACTTGTAGAGATAGCGAGACTAGAATCACTAATATTAGAGCTTGGTATTGTTACATATTTTATTATGACTCTGAAGTAAATTTAGGTATCTATAAACGAAAAAGCACTTTTTCATTTGTTTTCTATGAGAAAATTTTACTGTGATGATTTTATTATTTTTATTTATTACCTACCTGTATAAAATTCGTTTGTTTATTATTTTTTACATTATAATTGTTTGGGCAATAAACTTATAATCTAGAATGTACGAATCATCAACCTCAATATTGTATCAGGTTCGATCGAAACGCACACACCTTTGACCTTTCAACTTCATGTTCTTAGTAGTAATTCAATATCGCTGGCTGTAACAGTAAATTAATATAGCATCATGAAACCTACACACGAGCCTTTTATTATGGACATTGAAAGCGTATACCCGATATGACAGCAAACCAAATCTTGAAGTCATATTTTATAGTGGATGACTTTACACTATAACGTACGTAACCTTTTTTTATAATTACTGAGAAGTTACTAATTTGAACCTGACATATTTTTTTTAATGATTGATATAAAGTAAAACAAAAGAAAATGTTCGGATATCTGGAATTAATGATATAATATTCAAAACATTTGTAACTATTGAAATCTGACCGATATCCACTGTTGAAGTTGTTTGGTAGTATCCAGGGAACATCTGGTAGGGTGCGGGCCGGAACCTCCACGTGGTGCATCTGGGCAACGGAGGCGAGCAGCGCCTCCCACTCGCCACGGGAGACGCTGCTGCCTGCGGCCAATCCGGCTGGGGTGGGAGTGGCCCTCTAGAGGGCTGCTCCGAGGCTCTCCACGTGTCCCTCTGACTAGCAGATGGCACAGTGGGGAGCGAGCGGGGGGCGAGCTGATTGTCTGCGCGCCGACGGTTGGGTGACAGGACGGCCTCCTGTCACCCTACACCCCACCGTCGGCGAAGTGGCGCGATGCTCGCCCCACCCCCCTTTTCGGGGGGTCGAGGGGGCCATCTTAAAACCGTAGATGACCCGGGGTCAGCTGGGGTGCGAGGGATATGCCCATTGGGTAACCTTACACCCCGGTTACTAAGGCCCGAGACGGCGTGCGGTTTTAGTCGGTTCGATCCCGACATAACCACCCCCGATGGCCGACGGGGGTGGTATCCATGGGGATTTCCGCACGATAAAAAAAAGGGAACCTCTGGTAGTTTCTCCCGCAAAAGCCCACCAAAAGAAAGAGAAGAAGTAAGCGGACCCCTGGCTCTGTAGTGAAAGCCTCGGATGTGATCGGGACGTCGGGTCCAACGCTAAGATGTACATCATGATGAAGGTAACACAATCAATAAATTAGCCTATCGACGTCCACTGCTGAACATAGGCCCCTCTCAATGTGCGCCATACCTATCATTCAATTCTCCGGTGAATGTAATTCATATCAACAGATAATAAATTTTATTGTGGTAAATAGAAACCATTAAAGTATATTATTGCTAAGCAGAACTAAGCCGGTCTCAGTTATGTCCCGCATTAAAACTTCTGCGCATTGCAAAAAAAAAAAATTAACGAATTGAGAATTTAATTCAATCCTTTTTTGGAGTCGGTTAAGAAGAGAAGAAAATAAAGGAGGAAAACCCTCCATCAGTCCCACTATATGAATGTAGGATAATTCTACTAAACGTCGATATTAAGTGAGAGGGTGGTAGATACGTCTCCAGCCCTACCTGCGTGGCTACCCACGATTCTGCGGTAAACTAATAGTCCACTTTTTTACTAAAAGGTAATATAAACGTTAGAACGTAAAAAAGTATAAGCCCTGAAGCAATCACAAAAAACTACGATCAAATAGACATGAAACATGCTATTCAGAGTTTCCCTTACGGAGTATACGCAACATTTTAGTGGCCACGTCCCTAGTACGTGCAGACAGAGATTGACCCCTCATCAAATCTACGGTTATCCACGTCTGAAGGAAGTTTGACAACTGTATAGTTACAAGTGCAGGCTTTACGAGCTCACGAATCATTATCTCATTGTTCCGACGAAACTCAAAACACGTCGTTCACGCGAGGGCATTGTTCTTGAAAATTATGATCGTCCCCTCGGTTATCCTGAGTCATTAGTAACATTATGTCCTTGGGTATTAGCTGGTTATACGCCTGATATCTCATGTATGATTTAGCCGACAGTGCGTGCGACGTGCCCACACACACATCTGAACATCCTCGCGCATAAGTGAACACATTCTTATTGACAGGCGACTAATATTATTTTATAAATGATGTACTATCACGAAAAATATGATCATTACCTATTTTGATATTTTATTCAACAGTAATGATATCGATTGCCTCTTTCTGTTACGTAAATCTTTGGTTCGTTTATTTACTTTGGAGCAGTTGTTAGCTTTAGCGTTAGTTATGAATATGTGTTAGTGATAAATATCGATAGGTACTACCGTTAAACTGTCTTCGACTGAGTGATTTTGACGTTGAAATAATGGAACTGGTATTTGGAAGTAACCACAACTTATATTTGACCTACCTCATGTTGGG
This sequence comes from Lithosia quadra, assembly GCA_963576445.1. NCBI lineage: Eukaryota > Metazoa > Arthropoda > Insecta > Lepidoptera > Erebidae > Lithosia > Lithosia quadra. The sequence goes on along the minus strand of OY754880.1, from coordinate 10,518,565 downwards.
TAAAATTTCCTAGAATAATAGATATAATAGGTATTATAGTCATAAGACACATGAAATCTGTATTATGTTAGTTCAGTACCTAATAAAAAATAACGTGACCACACATACTTCCGCGCAGCTTTATTGAAGGAGTAAAAGCTTTGAAATATACCAGCGCAGCACTTACATTAACATACGCTCTATTTCTCATGTCGTATCATTTGTTAGGTGCGCCAGTATTAAGCGAATGTTTGTTTACATAATACATGTAGTAGGTAGCCGGCGGTCATCTGGACGCCTCGCGCCGCACGAACGGCTGGTAATCCTCCAGTGCATCCATCATTCCGTAATCCCGGCTCTAGCTCACCACCGCTCAAAACGGCTATAAAGGGGCTTTCACCGATTATGTGCGTAAACGCCTCTTATTCGCCGTCCAATGTTCATTAAAACTGATAATTAAAAAATGTAAGCATCCTATATCCGAGTACGACTGCTACATCAAAGTGGATATTTTTTTATAATGTCACTACTGATATAATTAGTGCGTATTTAATTTTGTATTAAGTTTGTTCTACATATACCTATACCTAGATATTTTTGCTACGTTTGTGGATGAATGATTGGATGGCTGGTTCGCGCATAATCTTCAAATGAGAACCCTAATTTGTGAATTATTATCGAGATGATTGAAGATTTAACGTTTAGAAATTTGAAATACAACTATTTTGAATAAATATTTTGTTATTTACACTATAATAATCATTATCCTGAAATTTGTCCTGGACTCATCAGAGGTTTTGACCTCGGAGTCTGGGATCTCCTTGCCGACTTGTACTTTTCACTTCGCACGCCTTTGGGCATTCATGGTAGTGAAACCATTATTCACACTGATCCTTTTTTTTATTCCTCTAAATGTCGGGACCAATATAAAAAAGTAAATAAAACAAATCGCCAAAACAAAATTAGGTAAAAATGAATCGTGGATGATTGGATACCGCTTTTTTGCAGTCTCCGTAAGCAAATCAAAAGCAGTCATAAAAGCGCGAATACATTTATGCACAACAGAAAGCACAAATATTATTTTTAATAAGGACAGTCACACATAGATATTGTAAAAGCAATGACAAGTATTTTCGAGGAGTATGAATAACTAAAGATTCTCTCCCGCAACTCCAGCTTTACTACAAACTTCTTAAGATTACGAAATGACGGTTTAACGAAGTCTGAACCCAGGGGAGAAACAGCGTCAAGTCGAACATGAAAGGGCCGCGCCTAAGGTAATCTTTACTCAAACGTTTCGGTGTAAGTATTTTGAACGTATATAACTTCAGGCTAAATATGACTTCCGAGTTCAAACTTTACATAATAGTCTAGCATTCGGTAGCATAAGATTTCACAAGTCACTATTGAGTTGGTCTATTAGATATAATTTACAATAATTATGTAGTTAGGCAGCGAGGGACGGGTTAATAGGTTAAACCTTGACCTTAAATGTGTAATTGGTCTTGACATGAATAAATCATTATGTGGTTATTAGTTATAATGGCAAATGATAATTTTTTCATTTCCAAATATCTACGTAACCAGTAACCTTTTTCATATCTTACTAAAGTGGAACTACGTTAAATAAATCTTAAAACTGTCTCTTTATTATGAAATTACCTTTCCAAAGTAGAACAGCGAAAATTGTAAAGTTAGTCGTTATATTTCATAATGAGAAAGTTGCCCTCTCTTTGGGAAGTAATAGTTTAAATTGTAGTATTATTGTCTTTGACTATGCAAATTACTTACTTCAACTTCATAAATGCCAGTATGAAATGAAATTTCATTACCTACTTTTGTCGTGCGAAATTCAATTATTGTCATCAACATAGATTAGAAGATCTGTCTGATCTGTAATTCTTATTTTAGCGTTGTTCCCGGTTGCATTTAAAAAATTCACCTCGGCATTTTGGAACCCATTTAATACTATTAATAAAGATAATAATGGGATATAAAATAATGTAAAAGTAGTTAAGTTATTAGCAAACGTATCTTAAAATTGTATTACATAATATTTCTTTAAACTGAAACTGCTACGAGCACAAACAGCTAGCCAATTTACATTTTTTGAGTATCAGTCACTCACGATATATTTCGTTTGAGTAAACGATCAAAATATTATTTAAAGAGTCGAAGAACTTAATAACGATAAAATTTACAGACAGTGTTCTGTTGTGTAGGTATATTGTTGGGTTCAGGAGGCATAAATCTACCATGGCAATGACGTATCTGATTTATGCACTCTATGATAACAGAAGAACTGCCCTCTGCCCTAGTCAGCACGCGTACGCCACGTGATTACGGTTTTGGATTATTATTCTAATGTAACTTAGTATATAATTGATTTCTTTGTTATTTGGTTGTTTATTTTTTCAGTTTCTTGATTCACAATAACGACTGCTGTTATTCTCAGCTAAAAACGTTTATTCCAACTGTCCTACTAACAGTTTGATGATCAGATTCTTGGTATAAAAATATTCCAACTAAGTGCCTCTCTACAGATAATATAATTGAACATGACTATTAGTATGGTAGCTCAAAACATCAAGAAAATGTAATAATGTGACGTTTGGCTTCAATCATCGATCAATTGACAGATTAAACCAGTGGATTAAACCTAGCCAGGCCGACAGTATAGGTCGAGAGGCTCCTTAAAATACCTTTTCTTATTTAAACAAAACCCTTTTGTCTTGACTTGAAATTTGTCCTCGTGATAATTTATTATTTACTAAGCTTTTTGAAATACTGATTTCGTTCCTTGCGATCTACAGGAACCAATTTTTAAGATAAAACCTACATATTATTTTCGGTTGTAACGCACTAGCCTAGCTAGCCTACTTATACTCTATAGATAGCATACATCACTCGCGCACATCTCATCCACCCACCAACATTCGCTCACACATCATCATACACCTCATATACATTCATACCTTACGCATACATCCTCTCATACTTACATTCCTACCTACACCGCAACGGTTCGTGTGTTAGCTTCCCCTCTAGAACGCACAAGTACCCCGCCTATAACCTCCCTTCATCTACCTATGAATAAATTACAACTAATCGTCTACCGTTAAACTACTAGTTTGGCCATGTGATCGTTTAGCGGTATACAGAACCCAATTATGATCCGAAGTCTCCCTGACTCTATAAGATCTCTGGAATAGTCGGTTCCTACCCTCAACTACTTAAATCTGACGCCTAGCAACAAGCTATTAATCTAGTTAACCTACCTATATTCCTACTACCTTTCATTTCACATTCCGCAAACCTCAACAAACCTACCCTACTGTTAATTTTTATAATCTATGACCTTCCGTATTAACAGTCGATCTCGTCAAAGTTACCCACACAATATCTTTCACTACCCAAACTATGTTTAAGACGAGCGTCCTTAGAAATAAATACTTAGTTTTAATATTAGTTATTATAAAATATCAGTTGCTAAACATTCTTATAAGATATTTGATTAAGTTATTTGTTTCCCCTTTTGCGTGTATCATTATATACGTCTACCTACTCTTTTATATTGCTTTGATTCCCCTTTTGGCGTATAGTTGTATGAGTATACTTTACAATATTTGTGTTCCCCTTTTGGCGAAGGCTCCAAACCACGCCTATCGCGATGAGATACAACACATGATGGAAATATCTCCCCCCTGTCTTTAGCGAATTACATTCTAGTTATACAACTAGATATGCAAGGGTCGCACAGAACCGAGACAGCCGGAAATCCCATCCCAGTGTTCACATAATCTTTATGTTTAGAACACATAGTGTTACAATTGTAGGTATTATTAATCTCACTTTCTAACTAGATACGATAGACTCGTGTAAGGGTACACTGAATATTTAGTTCTACATGAAACTAAGTCCAATGACCAATCCATCAAACGGATAGTATTTGTGTAGGTATTTTGCCTTAAGTAAGGACTTTTAGATCGCTCCAATACTTGACACGTATGAGGCAGAATTCTACAGTATCCCTGGTTTAGAAGATATCTGTACAGGTGGGTAACCTGAAGCCAATAGATTTCGATGCAGTTCTCAGATTTGAGAGGTCTCAGCTAAACGTGAGGGTTGATCTAGATCTAGTTGACCCATTCTAACTATTACGATACAAGTAATGCAGAATAGCAAGTTTGATTAATGATTGATTCAAACGTCCAATCGATCGGTCACCAGATAATAGGTACTTAAGTCTTTCGGAACAAACTCAGTACAATTACAAACTTAATGTAAATAATGTTAGGTATATCAAATAATATTGATTTAGTTAAACAAGGTAAGCCCTTACAGATTCTGTCGCATATAACTAACTCTTAATGAGTAGTCAATGGTATTTATAGACATTAACTACGTCCAACAAACAATATTTCATGACAACACATCATACTAGTAATTGAAACGTAATAAAACATTAACCTTCAGTACCGTGAACATACCTCCCAGCACTAGAAGTCACCTCTAACACTCTCACTGCCTAGTCTTGATAAAGACTTAGGTATAGTAACCAACAGTCCGCACCATTTATACATCCACTGACACAACTAGATAAGTTTATTATTGAACACTTGTTTATTAGAAACACAATGATTATAGTTTTCACTAACGAATAACCTCCCTAATAATCTAAGAATGAGTACCTAACCTACCTTCAATAAGATTATTATGTAAAGCAAGTTGGGAGAACGCCTCCATATTTGAATTAAACGTGTGGTGTGTGATGTACCCTGACTACGCTGTAAAAATGCAAGCTGGTCAGGCTTGGCTTGAACCTAGTAACGACCGTGTGCTTGCCCATATCCACCAGCTGACGCTGAGGTTGTGAATATGAACCAACTAACTACTATTTTAGTGTATATATACATAGATACATAGAAGGCCAGACTGAACGTCTGAAGGTAAGGGCACTCCCTTCAGATACATCCATCTGGAGAGCTCTCCGACCCTGTAAACAGGAAAAGTCGAAGTCCGACCCGCTCTAGAGGGATCTCGGAACCCTAGCTATAAAAGATGGATATGGCTTGTGTTGCCACCGTTAGGTTTCCGCCACAACCCAATACCATGACTGGGGTTTTCCTATTTGGTCATCCCTAGTCTATTTCGGCAGCCGCAGCCCCTATTTCTATCCTACAACTATTCCCCACCTACTCTCGGCAAAAGACAGATTTTTATTGATCGCAGAACTGCCAGGCTCAGCAGCCCTGCAAGAGTACAAATGCTACTACATTCACATTAGTCCTCCCGCAACTAAAGGTGTCTTGGTTACGATCAATCCCTACCCCACTTCCCTTACGCGCCTCAACTCTTTGAAAACACAAAACAATTTATTAATGCAACTCCCTATTAATTTAATAGCAATTATAACCCGCACAACTTTACAATATATTGGATGTACTCACATCCCACGTGATAGAACATCCCACCCAAACTCGAACTTTAAAAGAAATTACATGTAATCTACAACAAGTGTCGTATCTATTACCCCGTTAATATGACAGAATTAACCCATCGCAATACAAATTTAGAATTAACACTATAAATTACAACTCAACAGTACTTACAAAATGGCTGTCTAAACCTATCTTAGAGATATGTTCGACTTTCTTCAGCTGGAGCCCGATGCCGAATGAACGAGAATTTCCACCGTTTCAACTACGATCCTATTTTACCCCTTATACACTCTGCTCTCCTCCTATTGGTCCCCCCAACGCATCTCAACCACTTCCACTTATTCGAATAATACCTTTATTTGATAACTTTTAATCCGTTGTTTCAATAAAGTGTAATCCAATAAAAAAATTACTCAATTAATTATTTATGACGTAATCTAGTCCTATATTTCCCTATTTCTTAATATTTAAGGAAATCACATTAATTCATGCTATTATGATTACACATTTTCGTCCAATTTACCAAGCCACGCCATTATCAACTTGATATTTCTTTTAGCTATACATATCTCATTCACGCAATATAGTTCTATTAAAAGAAGTGGAAATTTCCTATTTCATTATTTAACTAATATTACTGTTCAATTTCATTATATTTATACTCAATTATTATTATCTAATTAATAAATCGAGTCACTTCCTCTCGAGACAATTCATTTTTTTTACATTTCGAAGCTACGACAACTAACTTTTAATCAGTGATCAGAAACGCCTTTATTATAAATAGATTTTTAAGGTAACACAATATTAGTCTAAGGTAACATGCCTATATACGGTAATTATTACTCAATTAATAAATTACTTTAAACTTAGCCATCACCATCATGTGCTATAGTATCGCCATCTATGTATAACGGCTAGAACTTCCTAAAGAAACCCAATGCAGTCATATCGATTTATTATTTCACCGATAGATGGCGGTTGTACATATTTATATCGTACTACTTTCTATCAAAATAAATATCAAAATTTTCACGCAAATAAGTAACAGAAACTCTGGTCTGTTACATCCGACCCCCGAATCTTTATAAAGGTACTTTTATTTAATAAAATGCCGGAATAAAGATTCTACTAAAATTCCGAACAATTTCATTTAAAACACTTGTGGAGGAGAAAACGCTGATTATGTACCTCCATTTCCCCATCACACAATAACCTGGTACAGTCAGAATCCAACCATCCACACATAATATGTGGTGTGTAAATTTTAACCACCTCAAATTTATAACTCTCCGATCACGGTACAATGCTAATTAACGACCTCGTAACAGATCACTATTTCTTTAAACCAGGATATGAAAATCCAAAGTGAGGAAAACCCGTTTGTGAGACAAGTTCGTCCTAATGACTCAGAATAAATGTATGAAAGAGGGACCTACATTACGTTCTCTGGCATCCAAATATTCCATCCTCCATATAGAAGCTCATCCCTTATATGGCCATCAGACATAGTGAATGCGACCAGTTCATCTCACACATAGCCGAAATCAAACAGCAATAGAACTTGAAATGGCGCATGTAGAGTGTGCCTCATTTTAACCTATGGTGTATAGTTGAAGTAATATGAAGGTACCTTAACGGCGACATGCTTCAACCTCGAGCATATACGAGTATGTCTCGAGTTTGACCTTTATCCTAACACCTTGCATGCCTTCATAGAACTAATTGTGGTGCATGTAGAATGGTTAGACTATGACCAGACCCCGCGATATTTAAAACAGTGCTGGTTGGAACGACCCCTCCAATCTGAGTTTAATATTACATCCTTTCACCACACAACCATCTCCAACCAACTATTCATTCTTACTTTAATATAACAAACACCCTTACATAGCTTACTTTCACAGCCATTCAAACAGCCAACCGATCAGCACTTGGTTCAACGAGTTTAGTTATTGTCTAGCAAATAACGTTACTACTTATATATCAAGACCCCAGCATAACCTCCTCCAACTAGTTCAGCAACACCGTTTTTTTTTTTTTTTTTTTAGATAAAGCCACCCTACGCCCCACCATCTGATGGTAAGAAGACAATTGTTCTTAGTCAATCAGTAGTAATTATAGTTTATCATATAAAAAAATCCTCTTTATTTTAACCAAATCTCTCATACTCATCAGATGGGCTTTATCCCAAACCTCCGAATCAATTTATTTTTATTCTCGATTAGTTTAAACAAATAAACTCCGCTTTACATCAATAGTTTTCATTACTGACTATACAATAGCACATGTATGTTCATTCAACAGTATTTATTGAATTTAAATAGATCATACCCATATAGGTCGCTAACCTTAGTAGTGCTCCACCAAACAACAAAACCAACTACAAGTAGATACATTACTAACTCTATCTCACGTCGTACAGAATTTAATACAAAACAATAACGAATTTTAGCATGAGTCCACTATATATTAATTCGTCTCCCCCCCCTATATTCGCCTCCTTCTAACGTTTAACCATATAATTCAATCTCACACACAATGAGAATTTTACATATGACATTATGTCAAATTCAAAATTTTCTGACCCGACATCTCAACTGTTGTATAATTAACTTATATTATAACTAACTCAACCATTCCTTTTTACTAATGGTAGTTATTGTAGCGACCCGCTCTGCAATATTCAATACCGTCCCTTAGAACCCACAACGTCCGCTACAATAACGCCTACAAATCCTTCCATTCCTCACTACTCACTATACATCTCGCTTCCATACTCATTCATCTCATTTTGTCCACTAATCCTACTAACTAGCTATACAAACATAATAGCCTCACTTAGTTTGCCTCTATACTTCGTTCTCCAATCCAGTCTTGGCCAACTTAACTAAATATAGTACCTTGACAAATGTATCGCATTAAATTTTCCCCGCAATTCCTTAGTTTGAGGATCCATTAGAATATACACATTTTGATAAGGAATGCCAATTACTACATATGGTCCTTCATACAATGCTTCAAATTTCTTTGTTTGTTTAAGTCTGGCACTGGACTTATTTAATCTTTTGATTTTAACTAAATCCCCAATCTGATACTCAACTAACCTATACTTGCCATTAAATTTTGCCCTTCGTTTCTCCCCAGCTGTTCGTAAATTATTTCGTGCAATCTCTCTAATTTCCGATACATTCGATATTAGATTATCCTTGCCAATAACATTATCAAAAGACAACATTGTAGATTTACCATACATTATTTCACAGGGAGTAAATCCGGTACTTTCATGATAAGTATTATTATATAACCTTTCCAACTTAGGAAGAGTACTCACCCACCCCTTGTGGTTGGTCCGATTGTAAGTTCTAAATAAACGACCCAATTCTCTATTGACACGCTCTACAGTATTTGGACGTGGGTTTCTAACCGTGGTATATACTGACTTAACCCCCAAAGTTACCATCCCCTCCTTCCATACTCTACTAGTGAACTGAGAACCATTATCTGACATAATTACCTTCGGCTTTATTATTTTGAAAAACCCCTTTACCTTATTAAATACTGCCGATGAAGTGGCCCTTCTTAGCTCATAAAATTTTACAAATTTACTAAAAGAATCTTGTAAGATTAGTACATAACTCATTCCAAATTTACCCGTTGGTAAAGGACCATAAATGTCCACCATCACTAGATCCCCTATCTCTTCAGTAATTATAGAACAACAAGGTCCTACTTTGTTAATATTGGCACCTTTAGTAATCTGACATTCGTTACACACCCTTACAAATTGCTTAACATCCCTAGTCAATCCCTTCCAATAAAACCGATCTCTAATGTATTTTAGCATTTTATAACCCCCCTGATGTCCCATTTCCAAATGTATCTGATTTATTACCTTTTCTCTAATACACACGGGCAAATAAATAACTCGCTCCCTATTTTCCCCCCTGTCTACGTACAATATGTCATCTATTAGCTTACATCTGCTCAATAACCCTCTTGCTTGGTTTTGCGTGTTTCCTATTCTAGCTAACTGAATAATTACTTTATTTATTTCCTCATCATTCCTTTGTAACAAGGGTAACTGTTTAAATTGTTGTAACAACTCTACATTCCGTCGGGTCTCCATATAAAGAATACTAGGCAATCTTGACTTTTCTGTTTGCAACAAATCACCCTTAGGTGGATATCGTGATAACACATCAGCAGCTATATTATCTTTCCCTTTAATGTGGTGAACTTCATAATGGAAATTCTCTAAATAATTTATCCACCGAGTAATCTTTGCATTATACAATCTCCACGTCTTAACGAACGACAACGCCTTATGGTCTGTTTTAATAATTACTCTAACCCCTCTCAAATATGTCTCAAACTTTTTTAGGCAACAAATAACCGAATAAAACTCCTGTTCTGTAACTGTCCAATTTAACTGAGCTCCCCTTAACGCTTTACTATAGAATCCCAAAATCCTCTGTTGACCCGTTTCATCCAATTGATATAGAACTCCTGCTAGCCCTACGCTTGAACAATCTGTTTGCAAGTAAAATGGCTTAGAGAAATCTGGATGGTGCAATAAAATAGTGCCTATGAACAAAGCTTTGATCTTATCAAAAGTTTCCTGCTCTCTTGGACTCCAGGTCCAAGCCCTCCCCTTCTTTAATAGATCATACAAAGGTTGTGCATTAGTATTAAAGTTAGGTATAAACCTTCTATAAAAATTACACAAACCCAAAAATGCTCTTACATTTTTTATTCTTTTTGGTACAGGGAAATCTTGTATGGCCTTAACCTTGTCAGGATCCGTTTGCAGCCCTTGTGTCGAAATAATATACCCCAACATTTTTACTTCTTTACAACAAAGTTCACACTTCTTTAAATTGCAAGTTAACCCGGCAGTTTGTAATTTTCCTAACACTATATCTAAATGCTCTATATGTCGTTTAAATGTCCCTGTAGTTATTATTGCCAAATCATCTAAGTAATTCACGCAAAATTCCCTGACCTCATGTCCTAAAATTTTATCCATAGCTCGGCTAAAACTTCCTACAGATGTCTTCAAACCTTGCGGTAGTACATTATAAACAAATGATTTTCCATTGAAAGTGAAACCCGTATACTTTTTACTATCCTGAGTTATAGGTATTTGAAAATAAGCATTATTTAAATCTAGTACGCTTATATAATTAGCTCCGTGGAAAGAATTCATAACATCGATTTGCAACGGCGGTTTCTCTGTTTCCGCCACCATATACTTGTTAATCTCTCTAGCATCTAATAAAACTCTAATGGAATTATCTCTTTTTATGGTAAACGTCAATGGACTACAATACGGGGTAGAAGCGCGACTTATTATACCTAACCTTTCCATTTCTAACAATTTATTCTCAACTCGCTCTCTATACGCGTAAGGCACAGGGTAATTTTTCTTTACAATAGGTACATCTGATCGCATCACTATCTCATGCTGGTAACAATTGGCCCTACCCAATCGAAGTGTGAATATGTCCCTATACTTAAACAGTAACCTTGTCAACTCACTCTTTTGTTCAGTTTCTAGAATTGTACCTGTGTCAATTTTTGACCAATCTATCCTTTCTGGCTGTCCTGATCCTAACATTAGCTCACTAGCCTCCATTAACTCTACTCCAGATGTTGGTTCTAAAAATGGCACCACACGTCTTTGTTTATCTTTTCCTAATACTAGCCCCCTTTCTAATCCTCCCGTATTAATAGTTATTTCATTCATTTTTAGCCAGTCAAATCCCAAAATTAATGGATTCACTAAACCTGGCACCACTATAAACCCTACATTCTGATCGAAATCACCAATTTCCAACGGTAGTAGCACTACCCTACTAATCTCCCCGCTCTTATGCCCTACTGCTGTTTTGACATTGAAAGGTTTAATGGGCAACCAAGGGATATCAAGACTCTTATCCGACTTAAGTTCGTCCCAGAATTCCCCGGAAATGCTAGTTATCTCACACCCCGTATCAATCAATCCCACTACATCCCGACCATACACTCGAACCATTATCTCTGAATTAAAATCCCCTTTTTCATTATCAATTTTTCTCTCATCAAAAACCACATCTATAAATTTAAAGTTTACCAAATTTAATAAAGTTTGTTCTACTTTTAACTTAATGACATCTACTACCTGTCTATCAATATACAATTCCTTCCGTTCTAATGCTCTATATCCTAATCCCTCCCGTAAACCACGAGTGTAAACTTCAGTTTTCAACGGTGTTATAATGCCTTCCCCCCGTTTCCCCCAACGCTAACATTGGATTCCAACCCATTCTCAACATCATTTCTTGTACTACATTCCCTGTGACCGAGACTGGATCGGGAACGAAGCTTCCAGTCCTCCTCAGTTTAAATCCACCGTTGACTCCATCTCGCCCTGCAACACCGCAGCCTTTGGTTCATTGGTTACGTGAAGTTTGTTCGGTTTCTGCCAATTATTATAGCCTCGACGTACTTCCTTAATCTTGTTTGTGGGTTCTCTCTTCTTTGTTAAAGTAGATTGTACAAAGTCAAGGTCTTGTCGTGCAATGTCATCCATTCCCCTTAAAAACTCTGCGGTCCCGATTACATCTCCTAATTTGGAAGTGTACCAACCTTGTTGTACGTACTTAGGAAACTGCCTAATTATGTCGCCAATCATTTGTTTTTCAGAAAATTTATAAGTTAACATTGACGCCTTTCCGGTTAATTTTAAAAAGTGGCTTAGCATAGTAGATGATTCCTCACGATTCCAACTCCCATGTACTATCGATCGGCGTATCTCGTTCTGCTCGCTTTCTCCCCAAAAGGTCGCTAAAAAGTCAATCTTAAAATCTTGCATTGTCTTCCAACGACATCTATAGACTCGGGCCCAATCACGTGCCTCTCCAAATAAACATTCCTGTATTAAATCCAAGTGGTTACCATCTTTGCCGGTTTTGCTTAAGTAAGACGAAATATCTTCCAAGAACGTCACCGGGTGCGCAGCAACAGCATCCCCGAACCTTGGTCGCTCGATTGCCAAATTACGAATATGATAGTTTACATTTTTAACCAATTCCGAATTAGTACCGTCACGACTCGTACTAGCTTCTCCTATTATATTTTGATCGTTATCTTCTTGTTGTTGGCTTACGCCGTCACTAATTAATTCCCCTCGCACAGGAATTTCTTCCGGAACCGTAGGCTCCCAAACTCGACTTCTTCCATCCCTTTCCATCAACGATGCCTTTGTCTCCGCCAGTTCGGTTCTCAGCATATTTAATTTAGAAGTTAACTCCCCTATCGTACGATTCAATTTCCGATATCGAAGATTCGCTAATGTTGTCTTCTCCCTGTCAATCCTTTCCGTGGATTGGCTAACCAATCCCCTTTGTCCCCTTAATCGTTTAGGTGCAGTAGCTTCTGATCCATGGTCCTCACTTCTTCGGGTCCCAGGAGTACTTAATTCTTGAACATTCTCCTCTCCTCCCTCATATCGGACAGGAGCTCGCCTCTTCCGGTTTGGTTTACTCATTCTTATTATTGTCCTTTCCCGTTAAAATGAAAAATGACCGGATAGCTAATATCAACAAAATGGCCGACTAAACCTATTTTAATGTTGCGTCACCATCATTATGTTCCGAACTCGTAATTCCAATTAACAACAAGAGCAATACCGTAACAATGAGATGCTACATTGTAACACAATGACACATCCCAATTCACAATTGTCCCGAATTATGACTACCGTGTTTTAACGTATCCTATTTATATCTATCTATCTGACAACGAATTAAACAACTACTTCCTTGAAATAACTATCCCTAGCTTTTACGTGATCAATTGGTCCCTCACTTTATTATAATTCGAGGCTGCGTCCTTTCGACCCTTTACGTGAACAACTACTTCTTTACATTAATTTTGAAACTAAATCTGTTTTAACCTTTAAGTTGGGCAACTACTCCACGTTCTAGTAATCCAACTAAGTCTCGACCTACAGATGCTATTATTCTCTGTGATCTGAATTCAACTAACCCTTTAAATAATTCCCCTATTTGATAAATATCTCATTCATCTTAGCAAACCTAACTCTAAAATTAAAGAATTAACTAATCTCATGCTACTCTAAGCTCCCGTCTAAAACATCCAACTCCAAAGATAACACAACTGACTTCCAATTCTCATCACTATTATGTACCTAGTGACTCCAAACATTCTCTAACGTCCATAGTTATCTGTTACTATTGCAACTTGCAAACAGTCAAGCCCTACGTGCAATTTCGTACGTCATGATCATGCATACCTCACGCAGATCGAACACAATCTTTCATTTCCTATTTTTATATTATACAGTAATTAATTATTTAGATATAATCACTAGTTCATTATATAATCTATATTTTGTTATGACCTTAAAGGCAACTAGTAAAATTAAGTCTATCACATGCGCAACGTTGCATCAACTGATCCAAACTCATAATAGCAAACATGCCCCCGTATCTTTTAAATAGAATTCCTTTCATCGTACTCAAATCTCCTTTCATTCAATTATACTTATAATGATAAGATCATCCCGATTTGATAACTCTGGTTGTCAACCAAACCACTTCTATTATTAATCCATCTCCATATATAACTTTACGTTTTAACAATCCAAACATAACCCAACTTCTATATTTTAACAAACAAATAGGTTTGAACACGATTCAGATTCGAACTGAATTCAAACCGACTTCAAACTGAACTTAAACTAAACCCAATCTGAACTAGACTATAACTGAATCGACTCTGGATTGAGTTTCAACAGAACCTGAATAAATCTATCTTAATCCCTTTCGTACACAGTGTCTTAATATAACCCGAATTCCTCTCACCCGATGGTAAATCAATGGTGTCATATTTCTTCTATTCACATTTCCTATCTACGTCACTATTAACATTGCAACCCGAACCTTCAGTTATTATTGAATACACCAACAACACTCCGCCTGATGGTAAGTCGACGTAGTCATATATCTCAATATTCCTCTTTATTCCAACAATAATCTTGGAACTCGTAATCTATCACGTTTAAGTTAGAGTAAACGAACACATTCATTCATTGAATACACCAACACGACTCCTTCCCACTTGATGGTAAGCCGATGACGCACTATTTCAATTTCCTACCTATTACAACGATAACCTTGGAACCCGCAGTCTATTACGCATAGATTAGAGTAAACTAATCCATTCATCCATAAAATCATATTAGACTTAGAAACAACCAAACTTACAGAACAATAAACCAACATTTAGATCACAACAAATAAATAGGTATCAACTTTCTTTCGTTGACAACAACATTTACGAAATAAATTCGCAACCACCATGCCAGCGTGTCTGAGGTGACGTCACTAAGGCGAGATAAGGACCTCATAAATACAAAGCAATATACGCTTTAATCCAATTGATTTAGGACCAAATTCTAGTATGCAAGATTGTTTCCTTTATTTTTTTATTCTATTTAGGAAATCAACCAATCATACCTATAGTTTTGAACACACTAACGCCTCACTACTGTTCGAAATTGAACCCTATTAGCACTTATTATTTAGTTTATGCCACTCACGTAGCAAACAAGCACGCACCCACCCGATGGTAAACAGTCACGGTTTAGTACGATACATAACCGTTTATATGTACCTACGGTCAGCGGCAGACGTAGTTAACTACTACCCGAACTATTAGGTAATCGGTGCTACTACCCAGGTGCTACTAAAGTTATGGGACTAATAAATTGAATTAAAATTGATTATTTTCTCCAACCCAACAAACATTCCCATACCTAAATATCATTCAAACATATTTTAATTTGAACAAACTAATTCCTGTGTTGTGTTTGTATTATCAAGAATGCAACATTGTACGGCACTGATGCAACCCAACAGACAGGCAAGTAGGTAACCCCTGTTGGCACCAGAAGTAGGTAAACGATACCCACTAGGACTTTTGAATCTACTAAACTAATTGAATATTTTTTTTTTTTTTTTTTTTTTTTTTTTAATTTTACCACCTTTAACCATCTTTTAAAGCGGTAACCATTACCTTAGTACACTCAAAATGAATGGACATTAATAGGTACGTAGGTATTAACATTATGTTAACACGGTTCCTGCAACGATAGCCTATAACTAATGGAGCAACCCTAAGAAACAAATTCTAAGTAGGTAGATCAAAATAATTTTAGTATTTAAAATAACCTTCTACTACTCGAACCTCAACTGAACTCTAAACCTTTTGTACTGTCAACCCTCCCCTCGATTTCAACCAAACCCACCCTAGCGACCCCCATTATTTACTATTCTAACGACTAACCTCACGAAATTACATTCAACCCAACACATCCAGAGTAATCTTTACCTTCAAATACGGCAACAAATTGTACGGTATTCGACATACCGTACTCCTAACGCAAACTAACACAACCCCACACGAAGCCGTAGCAATCTAGGATCTCAGTCTTCCACCCTGAAACGAACCAAAATCTCCTATACGACCATAGTATTTAAACTACCCATCGTGGTCGCTTGGGCAGCAATATTGCACCGTAAAATCCTGGTCACTTGGCACCAAATTGTAACGCACTAGCCTAGCTAGCCTACTTATACTCTATAGATAGCATACATCACTCGCGCACATCTCATCCACCCACCAACATTCGCTCACACATCATCATACACCTCATATACATTCATACCTTACGCATACATCCTCTCATACTTACATTCCTACCTACACCGCAACGGTTCGTGTGTTAGCTTCCCCTCTAGAACGCACAAGTACCCCGCCTATAACCTCCCTTCATCTACCTATGAATAAATTACAACTAATCGTCTACCGTTAAACTACTAGTTTGGCCATGTGATCGTTTAGCGGTATACAGAACCCAATTATGATCCGAAGTCTCCCTGACTCTATAAGATCTCTGGAATAGTCGGTTCCTACCCTCAACTACTTAAATCTGACGCCTAGCAACAAGCTATTAATCTAGTTAACCTACCTATATTCCTACTACCTTTCATTTCACATTCCGCAAACCTCAACAAACCTACCCTACTGTTAATTTTTATAATCTATGACCTTCCGTATTAACAGTCGATCTCGTCAAAGTTACCCACACAATATCTTTCACTACCCAAACTATGTTTAAGACGAGCGTCCTTAGAAATAAATACTTAGTTTTAATATTAGTTATTATAAAATATCAGTTGCTAAACATTCTTATAAGATATTTGATTAAGTTATTTGTTTCCCCTTTTGCGTGTATCATTATATACGTCTACCTACTCTTTTATATTGCTTTGATTCCCCTTTTGGCGTATAGTTGTATGAGTATACTTTACAATATTTGTGTTCCCCTTTTGGCGAAGGCTCCAAACCACGCCTATCGCGATGAGATACAACACATGATGGAAATATCTCCCCCCTGTCTTTAGCGAATTACATTCTAGTTATACAACTAGATATGCAAGGGTCGCACAGAACCGAGACAGCCGGAAATCCCATCCCAGTGTTCACATAATCTTTATGTTTAGAACACATAGTGTTACAATTGTAGGTATTATTAATCTCACTTTCTAACTAGATACGATAGACTCGTGTAAGGGTACACTGAATATTTAGTTCTACATGAAACTAAGTCCAATGACCAATCCATCAAACGGATAGTATTTGTGTAGGTATTTTGCCTTAAGTAAGGACTTTTAGATCGCTCCAATACTTGACACGTATGAGGCAGAATTCTACAGTATCCCTGGTTTAGAAGATATCTGTACAGGTGGGTAACCTGAAGCCAATAGATTTCGATGCAGTTCTCAGATTTGAGAGGTCTCAGCTAAACGTGAGGGTTGATCTAGATCTAGTTGACCCATTCTAACTATTACGATACAAGTAATGCAGAATAGCAAGTTTGATTAATGATTGATTCAAACGTCCAATCGATCGGTCACCAGATAATAGGTACTTAAGTCTTTCGGAACAAACTCAGTACAATTACAAACTTAATGTAAATAATGTTAGGTATATCAAATAATATTGATTTAGTTAAACAAGGTAAGCCCTTACAGATTCTGTCGCATATAACTAACTCTTAATGAGTAGTCAATGGTATTTATAGACATTAACTACGTCCAACAAACAATATTTCATGACAACACATCATACTAGTAATTGAAACGTAATAAAACATTAACCTTCAGTACCGTGAACATACCTCCCAGCACTAGAAGTCACCTCTAACACTCTCACTGCCTAGTCTTGATAAAGACTTAGGTATAGTAACCAACAGTCCGCACCATTTATACATCCACTGACACAACTAGATAAGTTTATTATTGAACACTTGTTTATTAGAAACACAATGATTATAGTTTTCACTAACGAATAACCTCCCTAATAATCTAAGAATGAGTACCTAACCTACCTTCAATAAGATTATTATGTAAAGCAAGTTGGGAGAACGCCTCCATATTTGAATTAAACGTGTGGTGTGTGATGTACCCTGACTACGCTGTAAAAATGCAAGCTGGTCAGGCTTGGCTTGAACCTAGTAACGACCGTGTGCTTGCCCATATCCACCAGCTGACGCTGAGGTTGTGAATATGAACCAACTAACTACTATTTTAGTGTATATATACATAGATACATAGAAGGCCAGACTGAACGTCTGAAGGTAAGGGCACTCCCTTCAGATACATCCATCTGGAGAGCTCTCCGACCCTGTAAACAGGAAAAGTCGAAGTCCGACCCGCTCTAGAGGGATCTCGGAACCCTAGCTATAAAAGATGGATATGGCTTGTGTTGCCACCGTTAGGTTTCCGCCACAACCCAATACCATGACTGGGGTTTTCCTATTTGGTCATCCCTAGTCTATTTCGGCAGCCGCAGCCCCTATTTCTATCCTACAACTATTCCCCACCTACTCTCGGCAAAAGACAGATTTTTATTGATCGCAGAACTGCCAGGCTCAGCAGCCCTGCAAGAGTACAAATGCTACTACATTCACATTAGTCCTCCCGCAACTAAAGGTGTCTTGGTTACGATCAATCCCTACCCCACTTCCCTTACGCGCCTCAACTCTTTGAAAACACAAAACAATTTATTAATGCAACTCCCTATTAATTTAATAGCAATTATAACCCGCACAACTTTACAATATATTGGATGTACTCACATCCCACGTGATAGAACATCCCACCCAAACTCGAACTTTAAAAGAAATTACATGTAATCTACAACAAGTGTCGTATCTATTACCCCGTTAATATGACAGAATTAACCCATCGCAATACAAATTTAGAATTAACACTATAAATTACAACTCAACAGTACTTACAAAATGGCTGTCTAAACCTATCTTAGAGATATGTTCGACTTTCTTCAGCTGGAGCCCGATGCCGAATGAACGAGAATTTCCACCGTTTCAACTACGATCCTATTTTACCCCTTATACACTCTGCTCTCCTCCTATTGGTCCCCCCAACGCATCTCAACCACTTCCACTTATTCGAATAATACCTTTATTTGATAACTTTTAATCCGTTGTTTCAATAAAGTGTAATCCAATAAAAAAATTACTCAATTAATTATTTATGACGTAATCTAGTCCTATATTTCCCTATTTCTTAATATTTAAGGAAATCACATTAATTCATGCTATTATGATTACACATTTTCGTCCAATTTACCAAGCCACGCCATTATCAACTTGATATTTCTTTTAGCTATACATATCTCATTCACGCAATATAGTTCTATTAAAAGAAGTGGAAATTTCCTATTTCATTATTTAACTAATATTACTGTTCAATTTCATTATATTTATACTCAATTATTATTATCTAATTAATAAATCGAGTCACTTCCTCTCGAGACAATTCATTTTTTTTACATTTCGAAGCTACGACAACTAACTTTTAATCAGTGATCAGAAACGCCTTTATTATAAATAGATTTTTAAGGTAACACAATATTAGTCTAAGGTAACATGCCTATATACGGTAATTATTACTCAATTAATAAATTACTTTAAACTTAGCCATCACCATCATGTGCTATAGTATCGCCATCTATGTATAACGGCTAGAACTTCCTAAAGAAACCCAATGCAGTCATATCGATTTATTATTTCACCGATAGATGGCGGTTGTACATATTTATATCGTACTACTTTCTATCAAAATAAATATCAAAATTTTCACGCAAATAAGTAACAGAAACTCTGGTCTGTTACACGGTTATATACTTTCCCTGTTTGCGAAACTTTAAACTAATTTACAAAGTTATTTTTGCACGATGAAATGTACTTATAATCACATCACTCACTTTTGTACTTATAATTAATATTATAAATAGCTAATGCTAGCATTTTTAGAAGTCAATCGGAAAGTTGGTTTGATAAGACGACGGATAAAAGAAGGTTGCATGTAGCCGAGATGCGAATTATGTGATGTGACAAGAATGGAAAGATCAAAAATGTGTAGCTACAATAGAGGAAGTTTGAAAGTTGCGCTAATCACGGCAAAGTTACGAGGAAATCGCTAGTTTTAGTTCGGACATGTGATACGAATGTAACAAACTAATGTATATAGGCTTCAAATATAAATGTGAACGTTTACAGGGGGAGAGGAAGACCTAAGAGAAGAAGGATGGACTGAGTAAAAGATGATATTATGGCCTGAAGTTTGTTTGTCGAGATAACTATAAGCAGAGATGATGGTACAGGAATGGGATAGTTATAATTTTGTTTGTTTTGATTTATATTGCGAAAGCGTTCGATAAAAATGGATGAGTCACCGCCCAAATAGAACAGAATACAGCAAAAACAATCGCAAGCCATCGTTAGTATAGGTACATACCTACCTACTGGTATAATTCGAAAATAATTCCGTATAAATTATTCATACGTCTTTTAACAAGTTTACGCTTATATTCGTATTAACTCTGCGATCTGAAGGCGTCTTTGAAATTATAATTTTGTCATCTCACATCTCATGTTATCTTTACAAATCGTCTCTGAGCATGCAATAAGGCGAATGTACTTTTTTTAGTATCTTTGCGACAGCTAATGTTTCTTATTCAACTTAAACCGCTCTTGAGTGTATTGTTTTGTAAAGTGTTCATACCTAGCTTTGTTATACAGCATTATTTTTATAATTTAAATAATACTGATTGTGGTAACAAGCCGGTACGGATATCATAACCTAGTCGGCAGCATTGACTGTCCTTGGAATCGTACAGCGAACCGCTCGCCTCACATGGACACTATAGCACTACCCATAACCTTGAACCTGAGCAAACAAATACTAATGGCGTTATTTTCGGTGATCTGGAGAAATACAATTTTAAAAAAATATCACGCTAGATAGTGATAGATTATAACGGGGTTCCATAGCATTGCGTTGCAATTTTTTCTCCTTTTAAAATTACTCATATGAGCTGATGGTGGACAATTAGTAGCTTTAAAAACTCACACAGTTTCCATCCTTGCATTTCCTTTAAAATGATGATGTCAAACATTCAATATAATTGAACTAATTAACTTTGTACTCCATTTAATTTGAGAGACGAACTACTAAAAAAGAAAACAAAACTAAACATATTTCTAATGTCAAACGAGCCTTAAACCTTCTACGTTTTAATGTATAATACACGTATAACTATAGCCTAAATCTGGTACCCCTTTATGACACAGTTACATACAATTCCAACCACGAGTGCTCATATAATGAAGACTGGTAACATAGGGTTAGTCGTTAGACAGTTTCAAGCGCCGACTGTGGCCAGTAACTGGTGTAACAGGTGTTCGCTTAAGCAGACAAGTTTGATCAAGAGTCTAGCGATCTATATGACTGTTAGCCATTAACAAACCGAGTAGATTTTTAATTTTAAATTCATCCTCACCCCCCGAGCCTTTTCCTAATTCAGTTGGGTTAGTTTTTCTGTCTAACTGCGAAGCGGCGTACTTCGATATTTTCCTTGAAGCGACTGCCATCTGACCTCCACAGCCCATTGGTGAAATCGAAAAATAAGGCATTTCAGTATTGGACTTAAGATTTAATTTGCCGTGTAGGGACTGTCGTTTGAACGCAGAGTAGTTATTTTCGGTTTTAAGAATATAGCAGGGTGTGAGACCTACTTCTACAACAAGTTTGAAGTGGATAAAATAGTAGGAAAGCAAGCTTCAGGCTCCGCGATAGAAACTGTGGATGCAAGTAGATCAGTAAGGATGATGATAAGTACAATCCATCATAGTTAGACCGTTCGAAGGCATAGTATTAAAATACTTAAAAGTCACTGACCTGAATGAATCTGAAAGATTCCGTTGCCTAACTTTATGTGATCATTATTCAAAATGTGGTCTGCGGAGCTGTGAAGATCTTAACAAACTTTAGAACAAAATTTCCAACCTGGTAAAACAAGAATAAACTCTTCAGTTCAATAAGTGAAAATAGGTTACAACTACGAATTTAGCTCAACGATAAAACAAAATGTTAACTGTAGTACGACGCGACGGTACTTGCTGCCGGGTCCAAGAAAAGTTTCATCTTTTATTCTCTTCAAACTAGGCAAGAAGTTATTTGTCACAGAATTGATTTCACCGTCACATTTAGGGTGTCAATTGTACTCGAAGAGTAGCGCAAATTAAACAGAAGTGACAGCTAATAAATTGACAGAATTCAGTGAAGTAACCCTCTTTTCGGCTTGTGGAAATCACAAATGAATATTCAAATTTTGCATTGACTAGCTTACGAGCTTTAATTTATAATTGAAAGTGTTGCTTTTCCTGACATTTTCACGATTCGGAGGCGGTTAATTGCAATTCAGAATGGAACTTTGAGTTGGGACTTAAACTGGTTATAATGTCCGTCGTACGCTGGTCACGTAACGCTTAAGCCCTAGGGTTGCGCCTTCTACTCCATCTATTTTGTTGTTGACTGTTTTTGACATTTCACAGTTTCTAAACTGGCTTATAACATTTCATTAATATTTAGACCATGACATTGCAGGTGAATTTGTAAATGGTTATGATTTGTACAATTGAACATAGGTAAACTTTTGATGAGTAGGTATATTGATCGTAAGTATTTTTATAGATTTTGTTACCCAACAATAATTAATAAACTAATAATTTACTGTTTAAACTAAGTATATAAAATACTATCGAAAATTCTATACCATTAACAAATTTATTCATAGATAGAATATTACATGAACAATAAACCCGTCATGGGTTTAAGTAACGTCCCGTCAAACAACCCACCCCGTATCGTTCCCGGTGCAAAGGTGCCCATAATGCTAGCTGCATTACCTCGCTGTATAGCGATGGCCATCCTTTGAACGAACCGGAGCGAGAGTCACTACCTTTCTCCTGTATGCGGCGACCTATTTCCGTGATTAGGCGCCTCCTGTCCCCAACTGCCCAGAGTCTCCACCGCAATGGGCACAAAGTGGTATTGTATCTCCATTGCGGCGTATTTGACCTTTTTTTTGCTCGCAGCATCCTCAGCGGCCGCCGCAAGTGCACTGGTGGTGAGACTCAGGTGCGTGAATTGGTTTAGGACAACGTTAGAGTTAATATATATGTACCTATATTATATTAAGTCTATGTTAGTAGCATATTTTCAGCAAAAGTTTTTGGGGATGAATGTATGTTTGTAAATATGGATTTTTGTTAAATACATTATATCCTACTAATATTATAAACGCGAAAGTTTGTAAGAATGTATGTCTGGATGTCTGGATGTCTGGATGTATGGATGTATGTTTGTTACTCTGCCACACAAAAACGGCTTAATGGATCTGGCTAAAATTCGGTACAGAGATAGATTATAGTCTGGAATAACATATAGGCTACTTTTTATACAAGCTAATGCCGCGGCTCCGCTCGCAAAGTCGATCGGTCGGGATTTCTAGATATATCTTTGTTACTCTTTCACGTAAAAACGGCTGAATAGATCTGACTGAAATTTGGTAACGAAATAGATTAAAGTGTGGAATAACACATAGGCTACTTTTTATACAAGCTAATACCCGCGACTCCGCTTACGGAGTCGATCAGTCAACCCACGGAGTAGATCAGTCGGGATTTCTGGATGTATGTTTGTTACTCTTTCACGCAAAAACCGCTGAATAGATCGGGTTGAAATTTGGTATAGAGATAGATTATAGTCTGAAATAACATAGGTTACTTTTTATACAAGCTAATACTCGCGGCTCCGCTCGCGAAGTAGATCGATCGGGATGTCCAAATATTACTTTTGTTGCTATTTCACGTAAAAACGGCTGAATGGATCTGGCTGAAATTTGCTACCGAGATAGAGTATAGTGTGAAATAACATATAGGCTAATTTTTATACAAGCTAATACCCGCGGCTT
Organism: Lithosia quadra; assembly: GCA_963576445.1. Lineage (NCBI taxonomy): Eukaryota > Metazoa > Arthropoda > Insecta > Lepidoptera > Erebidae > Lithosia > Lithosia quadra. Next base: position 10,494,731 of record OY754880.1, on the reverse strand, counting down.
CGCCCATGGAGTTGATCAGTCGGTATATCTGGATGTATGTTTGTTACTCTTTCACGTGAAAACGGCTGAATAGATCAGGTTGAAATTTGGTACAGAGATAGATTATAGTCTGGAATAACATATAGGCTACTTTTTATATAAGCTAATACCGCGGCTCCGCTCGCAAAGTCGATCGGTCGGGATGTCCAAATATTATGTTTGTTGCTATTTCACGTAAAAACGGCTGAATGGATCTGGCTGAAATTTGGTACCGAGATAGAGTGTAGTGTGAAATAACATATAGGCCAATTTTTATACAAGCTAATACCCGCGGCTTCGCCCATGGAGTTGATCAGTCGGTATATCTGAATGTATGTTTGTTACTCTTTCACGTAAAAACGGCTGAATAGATCGGGTTGAAATTTGGTACAGAGATAGATTATAGTCTGGAGTAATATATAAGCTACTTCTTATACAAGCTAATACCCGCGGCTCTGCCCGTGGGAGTCGATTGGTTGGTAATCGTTTTTTGGTCATATCCCCGGTTCTACTAAACCAAATGCAATCAAACATACGGCAGATTTTATGTAAAACCAAGACCTTTCTAATGAAAGGGCGGCATCAAAATTTGTTGGATCAGTTGGTCAGGATTGCAAAAAAATAGATATTTGCGGTCAACATAACCAAGTCTTTTTTTTCAAATATCGATTATTACAACTAAAAGTACTGTTATAAAGGGATATGATGTCCACACTGTCGCCTTAGGTGAACCCTGTAAAGATGGTGTAAGGTGAAACCAATAAATAAGGAAAAAAAAACTTTTGGTCATTATCTCCAAATTTTAGATCTGATCAAGAAAACCGCACTAAAATCCGTTTAGTACTTTTTATATGAAAGGTTTTGGCTAGACGAGTGGAGACAAGTGGAATGGAGAGTGGAGCGGAGTGGAGAGTGGAGTGGAGTGTGGAGTGAACAGTGGAGTGGAGAGTGGAGTGAACAGCGGAGTGGAAAGTCGAGTGGAGAGTCGTTTCATTCAAATAGAATTAGTGGCAATACCGAATTCCACGCGGGCGAAGCCGCGGGCGGAAGCTAGTATTCAATAAACATAAGTTAGTATTATGGTCGGGTATATATACCATGAGGCGCGGGAACGGGATCAGTGTGTTATGTAATATTTATGTATGTATTGCCGGCAGAGTCACGAGCAATAGCTATATAATACATGTCTTTGTTGTGTTGTTGTGTTCAGATGCACCGAAGCAGTACACAGTGTACCTACACACGTCGCAAACGCGCCTAATAGGTACCACATGCAGTATGGGACAGTCAGATCGATCTACAATATAATTATACATTTTACCATTTGCCGATGTTTTGTTTGTGCGTCAGCTAAAAGTTTTATTAAGAAACAAAGAAGATACGAAAAAGTTGAAAGAAAGTTGAAAAGATGGTGTAAGGTGAAACCAATAAATAAGGAAAAAAAAACTTTTGGTCATTATCTCCAAATTTTAGGTCTGATCAAGAAAACCGCACTAAAATCCGTTTAGTACTTTTATATGAAAGGTTTTGGCTAGACGAGTGGAGACAAGTGGAATGGAGAGTGGAGCGGAGTGGAGAGTGGAGTGGAGTGTGGAGTGAACAGTGGAGTGGAGAGTGGAGTGGAGAGTGGAGTGAACAGCGGAGTGGAAAGTCGAGTGGAGAGTCGTTTCATTCAAATAGGATTAGTGGCAATACCGAATTCCACGCGGGCGAAGCCGCGGGCGGAAGCTAGTATTCAATAAACATAAGTTAGAATTATGGTCGGGTATATATACCATGAGGCGTGGGAACGGGATCAGTGTGTTATGTAATATTTATGTATGTATTGCCGGCAGAGTCACGAGCAATAGCTATATAATACATGTCTTTGTTGTGTTGTTGTGTTCAGATGCACCGAAGCAGTACACAGTGTACCTACACACGTCGCAAACGCGCCTAATAGGTACCACATGCAGTATGGGACAGTCAGATCGATCTACAATATAATTATACATTTTACCATTTGCCGATGTTTTGTTTGTGCGTCAGCTAAAAGTTTTATAAAGAAACAAAGAAGATTCGAAAAAGTTCATACACGATATGAATTCTCGGGAGACGAGACGAAACGTGGGTTGAGAACCGGCGAGAGAATCGCACGCGGAACCGGTATTACAAACGTGCCCGCCTCAAATGTTAACAAGAAATTGTGTATTTCGGAAATAAAGTTTTCAAGAATCTTTCCGCATATAACATTAAGTGTGCGAAGGGCTTTTTGAAATCTGTCCTTATATCCAACAACTACATCAACAGATGACGCATGGACGAAATGGTTGACGCATGTTCCTATATGAATAAGGCTGTTCTTTTTTATATGAGCACTGATCCCATGTCCTTCAAAAAATGTATTCCATCAATACAATACATATACTTCAACAAACGATGCACGATTGTTTCGAAGTGCTTTAATTATTATTGTCTAATTTTCAGTTCTGTGTTATTGTTAAGTCCATGTTCGTATGGGAATCGGGTTTTTCGTTTGTTAGCCCTCAACCACTCCTAAGAGCGAAATATACAACCCGTCTTATTTCATACAATATAAGCGCTTCTAATTTGTACTACAAGGTGTTACTCACGCGTTACCGAACTTCTCCTCTCCATAGAATTCTGGTGGCCTTAAATACCGCTAGGAATATAAATCATTATTGTATACAATTATTAGTATTAATTTATTGTGATGTTTGGTACCGTGGGTGTACTTACCTATTCAGATAGCTTTAATTTTTAATACACAACCTCCTTAAGTGATGTTTTATTTGAATAATTTCCTTATAAAGCTTGGTTATTTGTGGTTTCATAATCTATTATAATAATTTAGCTCAATAATTTGAGTGACTGGTATAATATTTCATTGGTATAAATGGTTAGTAATTGTGGTGAAAATTATAAAATAGAATTATATTTTGCGATCATGTTGCTTTCGGTACCTTTACCTTACCTGTGTAGTTAAAATTTTAGTTTATTATGAAACATGAATTTTAATAGCACATACACCTCTTTTCATGCCGATAAATTATATGCTATCGTAGGTTTTGGAAACGGGATCAGAATGTCATGCACGCGGAGCCGTGAGCAACAGCTAGTATATAAAATAAAAATGTTAAAACTAGAAAGTATGAAAACGTTTACGTAATTTTAACGTACATAATTCGAATAATAAATATATTTATGTTGAGCAGTTTCAATAATACACTCGCTAATTTCACCATGAAATACAAATTTTAACGTAAAATGTAAGATAAAAGTATTATTACACACCCTAATGCTGAAAGCGTTTAATAAATAAATAACTTTACCCAGCATATTTACTCTAATATCGATATAATATTACCTTACAATATTTTCATGTTGTGCTCGACTAGGTTGAAGCAAATAACATGTAAGAGGAAAATGTATCGACGTGTAAATGCTCGCGATAGATTTTTCCGCAGCTGTAACATAAGTGAGGCGGTGAGTAGCTACCTCGTGAGCCAATGTCACCTCCTTGCGATTTCTCAAACGGTAATACCATTTGATGTATCTGCTCGAGGAACTTGATCGAAGATTTATGTATGCCTACATATTTTAGTACAAATATCGTTATAACCATCGAAGGGTAATATGTTGTAGGCCCTAATGGATTTCAATATTAGGTATAATTTTGAATATATATGGTGGCTTTTAACTCTGTATTATGAATAGTTAAGTATAATTATTATTAACAAGTATCATTCTACTACCACTTTCGGAGTTTAAGCCAATCTCACTGCCGCAGCCCTGGTGATGGGTATTCTCCCAGGGTTAGGAGTTTAGATAGCATGCGTTCCCGTTACGGACCCCGAGTTTGGCGGTGTAATTTTCGGAAGTAACTGGTGATGCAAACACAATGGTGGAACACTTGCTGTCAAAACTTTAACCGCGAAATTCGAGTGCCTAAGATATGCTAAGATGATGCTCATGATAATAATCGTATTTATTTATTAGAATAATGCATGGAAAACGGTTATAATTAAGCAGATTTGAAAAAAGAGAGCCAATTAATAGTTGTCGCTTATAAAATTACTTTTTATAAACTTTTTATTTAATGTACTCTGCACTCATAGGCAGTAGCATAATGATTTATAGCTATAATCCTCCTCGATAAATGAAATTATCGGCTACAACACAGAAATAATTTCTTAATTTGAACCAGCAGTTCCTGAGATTAGCGCTTTCAACCAAACAAACAAAAAAACAAAATCTTCAGCTTTATAATATTAGTTTAGATTAGTTAACATAGATACATCTATCTATAGTAATATCACCCATGAAAGCGAATCGCACGGCTGGTTGTGTAATGAAATGACATAAGGGAAATTTTCCACAGTGTGACCTCGTATCCCGTCTTTACCAAATCCCAATTCCGAATTGTATCATATTAGATCTGACAGAAACAACAGTGACGTCATTCGCAGGATATAAACTTATTATAAGGATACTATGTTTATGCTTTGATCATTCGGTGGGTTCGATCATGTAACTGTAAGCTTTTATTGTGCTTTCAGTACACTTAATAATGTAAAAAGTAAGATGTTATCATGATTTGTTCAGCTTTAAAAATGTAACAAAAATTACGCTTGTCTAAATTTAAATTGATTTTAACAAATTCTATTGAAAAGTATTACCACGAGTATTTATTTACATAGTGATGAGCAAATGGTATATCGTTTAAAACATCTATTAATGGGCTAAACGAAACTTTGGGCACCTTTTGTTCTTCCATGTTCCATGCTTTAACTATTATCAAAGAAATATTAAAAAGTAATATCGATGCTTATGAATGCTTGTAGAAAAAAGGTAAGTATCACTCACATGATACCGACTCTCTTACCTACTCCAGGGAGTTTCAATATCATGTGAGTTCCCCACGGAGTTCTCCATCAAAAACAACACTATATTTAACTTCTTTTCTGTACGGCAAAAATACTTCCCCAATCAAGTGTTCCAAATTCAAACAGGAAATCTCATTATCCCCTACTTTCTCTAAAGATATAGTACAATAGATATCACTTTAACCGACAGCCTTTTAATACTCAACAATCAGGCTACTATCCCTTCAAATTTACATAACGACGCAGGCTACAGGTTAATGAGTAATTTAATTTCAATCAAAATAGCTACGTAAGCACAACATTGAACAAAGAGTAATCTATCTTTGCACAATTGTTCGACTAAATCGGCTTTTAAAATAAATCTATTTAAGAAGACTAACGCGGTCATTAGTATAGACAACAATTTAGAGGCGGGTACAGCGGTAGGTACATCATTAAGGTTAAGACTAAATGGGACAGTGTTATAGAAACGGTTGTGCAATCCATCACGGGCAAGCGAGCCCCGACAGACCACTTAGCCACTGTCCGCCACCATCGGACGTAACCCTCTACACAACATCCGCTATACATATTGCGCGGATACCTACGCCTACGGTAGCTACGGGCTACGAGCTACAAATGTAGCGGCTACGAACAAATGGAAATGTTTCAATCTTGTGCGCCTGACAGAAAAACTTTACTTGAGATTCATGGGTACGTCGCTCTGTTCTTTTTGGTAGGAGCTAGAAATTCCCTGTTATGAAATACTTTAAATTTTGTTTCGGTGGATTTCGGCTCAGTGTAAATTTTATTATTTGTAACTTAGACTATTTCCTACAAATTATTATAATTATGAAAGTGATGATTTTTGGATGATTGAATCTGAATAAATTATGATTAAATTTGGTAAGTACAGGGATTACGATTAAATTTGGTATTTTTGTTTAAATATTGGTAGGTAACCAAAATTAAAAATATTCTCCCTAACCCTTCCAGCTAAGCTAAATAATTTGTGTTAGGAGTAGGTTCACGTTGGTTTAATAGCAAAGTAGTACATAGGCCAATTTTTATCCCTGAAGCACCATAGGTTGCAGGAATGGGCACAGAATTCCATGCAGGTGGAAACACGGGTAAAAGCAAGTGAGAGTGGGTAAAAGCAATGAAATACATTGAACAAAACGTGAAAACTTAATTTGACCAAAGATTTGATTAAAGAAATTCCTATTCCTCCTTTTCTTGTGGTTTGGTTTATCTTGGTTTTTACAGGCGCGACTGCTATCCGCACCCGCTAACCCATGAGGAAATTTTAGGAGACGTACCGTCTTACTGATCATATAGGCTTGGACGCTAAAAATCTCGGTGGTGATTAACACATTGGCCTAGTAGATTACTTTATTATAAAATATGAAATTCTTATAAGACCTATAAATGTCTATAATATTACCTATTAAAACCTTGTAAGCCGCACAGAAAAAAAAATCGAATGGCATGAAATATGCTGTATAATGACATGCAAATGAATCTGTTATAATATTAGCATATAACGAGCATGCGTAGCATGTTATAAATAGCAGCTAGGTGTTCAGGTACCTATACCTGATTATATGTTCGTTGTTGGACTATAAAATCACATTTTATAAATTAAAACAAACGAAGCAATTGGATCCGGCGAATTACATACTCAAAGTGATTGACATAATTCAGTTAATAAAAACTTTATAAGTTTTAACTCGCAAAATATTGCGTAATTCTATCCTAATCTGCCTAGCTTATGTCACAAGTACAAAGACAAAATCAATAATATAAAAGTATGGATACCTGTGATATCTAATAGTTACGAACTCATTATTTAGGTACCTACAGCTCATCTGGTGGTAAGGTAAATGGTAGTGATTGGAGAAATCATTTTATCCACGATGTACCTACTTCATATTTAATATTGATAGGATTGATTGATAGGCTGAGAAGCTTGATTATTGATATCTAATTACATAGCGGTACCTAAGTAAAATTGTTATTCACCTAATGTAATGATATATGATTCTTCATATTTAAAGAGATTATAAATGCTTGCAATATAAAAGGTGTCAATACTATTTAATTTTATGTGTCGTTATATGTATGTATTTAATGTGTATTATATAGTAAGTTAAATAAGTAACTATTTTTTTTTTCGCCGCATGAAAACGTATACAACCTTTTACAAGCATTAAAACTACGTAAAAAGTAAAAATAAAATATAAAAGTTGTGGTACGGCAAGCGCCAGTACGGTTATACCAATTATGCAAAATGTTTGTAAAAGGTGTTCACACACGAATTCCATACGAATATTATTTGGCAGGCTCCTGATTATGCCAGAGCTCGTTTGTCGAAGTATTAATAATTCTTTAATCAAGCAATTTACTCGACTGACTTGTAAGTAAATTCAATTGTAAGTTTTAAGCGACAGATTGCGACTGATTAACTTTAGGATCGTATCCGTGCCTTTCGAATCAAATTAAAATAGGTGGTTATTGTTCGGTGATGATATCGTTCCCCTCTTTCACAAATTTTGCAACAAAGGAAAACAAAAGAAAAAAGTTTTAATGGCGATATCCACTTAGCAGTTGATATGTCTTCAAGATCATTACGGAGTAGAGGATAAAAATTAAAAACAGGACCATAGGTAAAATACCAAAGGTAGGACACGATAGTATCTCCCATTTCAATTGAGCAGTCCAACTGGGGTAGTACCTCCGCCCTACAGAAGACCGCGGCTATGATAACCATCATGTTGTGTTCCCAGTGGTAAGTAGTGTAGCCAGAGGTCACTGGACGGATTCTGTGCTGTCAGTGGAGAAACCAATGGCTTAACCCATACTTGTCAGCGATGGTATTATATGTCTTGCTTTGTCTCCTGCGTTGTCAACACAGAAACTCTCTATGCAAATCTTGTCTGGTTGTTCGCGATGGATGCAAAAACTACTAAACGGATTTTGATGCGAGTTTTTCGTTTGAAAGGTTTTAGTCAGACTTAAAATCTTACTCATATTTGACTACAATCGGTTGAGTAGAACCGGCGATATAGAACAAAACGTGAAAACCGAAGTTTTATAATACAATCCCATTCCAACGATTGGTGGATCCAAATAGGCCTAATATATTTTAAATTATTACACGCAAAGTATACACAACAGGCCATTTCGAGAAATAATATTTCAATGAACAAAAAGAGTAATTAATGTCCATTATTATTGCTTGAAGCAATTATTGCAGGCATCGAAGTCTACAATATTATGTTAATTTAATTAGTATGTAATATTACAGTGTGAAGCATTTAGGGTTTCATCATAATCTTCGTGGCCTAAGTTAACTCAATCTGTCTTGGGATCTGGAGTGAAATGACACACGATTATAAAAGTCCTGGTTTCAATGGGCATTCTATCAGGTCCGATGACTTTCGGATTCTCGAAACACCCTCATGACTATATCGCTAAGGTGGCCGTTCTTCCTACTTGTGTAAATCAACTTGTAGGTATTTTTAAAAACATAACCAAACAAGCCCTAGCGGTTTTAGGCCTTAAAGTTATTTACTTAAGGTCTAGAATATAACAAAACCATATAACCGCAGCATATAACAAAAATGAGGAGAGCTGACCCAAAGCAAGCAGTCCAAGCATGAAGAGAAAACCTATCTGTAAACGGGTCTGTGGCAATACTTGTTTACTTGGTTTATCATGGTGATTCACGTGGCCTAAACCGCGTTACGGACCCTAGATCTTAAATACACAATGTATTTCACATATTACCTACGTATAGTTGAGTGGTATTACATTTGATGCTGTCTCACTCTAAGCCAAGGAATGGTTTACTCTTGTGGGTAAAATGTTCAATATTAACAGATTAACTCGGTCGGGGATCCGGCTTCATAAAAATAAATTCCAATATTCCCCTCGTTGCTCTCATAACTCCTAAGAAACGAGTCTCGCTGGAAAGTTTAAGGCGGACGATTGGAGAATAAAAATTGCATTTTTACTATGTTAAATTAAGTTTTTATTGTGAAATTTACTGGGTGTTGTAAAAAGAATGTAACATTTTAGCAATTAGATATTTTTATGCGAATAAATGTTATTGTAAGAAGGTTTATGCGATTTTAATATTCTGTATTAAACGCTCAGGAATAATAAATTTTATGCTTTATGATATTGTGTTTTGTAAATACATACATACGCTCACGCCTTTTTCCCTCCGGGGTAGGGAGAGACAACAGACCGCCATCTGCCTCTGTCCTTACACACTTCACGCGCTTCCTCTACTGTCATTAAGCCTTTCATGCAAGCCCGCCAGTTTTGACCTACCCAGTTGTTGAAAAATCAGCAACTCCCCAATTTGGTCAGTGTATACCGACTCAGTCTGCGAGGTCGACCTCGGTCTGCCTGCCCGCTTACATGTACCTTAAATTTTTTTTTGCGGTTTAGTTTGTGTCTTGTTTTATTTTGTAAGGTGGGTGGTGGTAGTTGTACCTACTACGTAGTTGGACCTGTATGACATGTACCTAGTGACCTACTCATTTTTAGTTTATTTATAATGTTCTCGATTGGTAACGTCGCAATACGTGATCAAAGAATGAGGCGTTGTGTGACCTAGCTAATCACTATCACTTTTATCAGGAGTATCTGCTAAAAGCCGCTATTCTAAAAACATGTTGTAAATTAATATTTACAACAGAAGTATTAATAAATTTAAATTAATATTTAATTCAATAGGATTAACTATTTCCCGTAATGATATAAAATGAATTAACGCCGAGAGTGATTTGAATAATATCTAATTATTATTATTATGCTATGTTCTCATTTCATAACCAATTTTACATTTTTTATTCTAATGAAATGAAAGAACAAATTTAAGATCACTTGAGTGTCACATCGTATGCTATGTACATGCTATGTATAAATCAACTGCTGACTTCTTACTTATTCTAAGAAGTAGGTAGGTATGTAAAGTATCTGCCATAAACTATTTAAAAATCTTATAATATCAGAAGCTATAGCTTTTTAATTTATGTCATAAAGTAATAGGTGGCGGACAAGTGGCAGACTTAGATTTCTCAGCTAAAGCCAGTTCGAAACAAAATAAGAAGTATAATCTCTTAAGCGAATTCTTGTTGAAGAATACTTAGAGTGGAGAGTTTTACTAATCTAACGAACACAGACTACCTACCTAAGGAACTTTACCTCAGTATATTTTTAATAAACGAATGGGTTTTTGTTTTAAAGTTTTGAGAACGGATGCTAGTGAATATCTAAACTTTTTTGATACTGTCTCTACTTTAAATGAATTTAAACGTTAGTAGGTACCTAATGATAATTTTTTTGATAGAATTTAACTCAACAATAAATACAGATTGTCAATAAAAACGTTATAACCTGTGAATGTGGATAAAGACGACAGAATTTCTACAAATTGAAGGCACAGTAACATGAACTTAACGTCCTAGTATCAGAAACTTCAACAGAACTGACAGAACTGGTAGCGTTATACTTGAATATCCGTGTATTTGATTATCTTCCAGACACCATACTAAAAATGAATACAATATTATTAAAACTATTGAGAATTTGTATATTAATATGTAAAATCCAAACTTCTTTTTAGAATATTGCGTGTTCGAATAAGATTTGGCATAGTTAAAGTTTAATATGGAAAAGCTATTCGTGTGTAATGTGTTACAAATACATGCCAGTGAGTCGTGGCCTTAGTTTAAATGTGGAAATGTTGTATTATGTATACCAGCTACTAATCAGAAGTAAGACTGCGCCGTGCAGAATCTGTGAATTCCTTCGGATTTCAGCCCATTTCACTACACACTTTTAACAAAATAAAATATGATGCGTATTGAAAACATCCAATTTTTATGTTCATAATAAGGTCAGTACGGGGAAGTGTGTCATACTTTTTTCAAAGTTTACTTTGAACATAAAAATCACATATTTTTAGGTATAATTTCTAAATCTCGGTGCAAACAAAACATAATATGGTTCATAATTGGCTGAAAACAAAGTGTTTTAGTCAATAATATTCATTAGGAATTAGTTTTTAAGGTCTAATTGTAAATTGCTATGGTAGACACACTTCCCCAACAAAGTGAGGCAAGTGTGACTATGTCTTTCGTGTACAATAGACAGTTATTTTTTATTTAGAAATGCAGTGTTTAAGCTACTCGATCGTGTGAACGAATCAATTGATGTTAATACTACATAATATACTGTGTATGAATCTTTCAAGGGTGTAAAAGTTATGAGGTAAGTGTGTCACATTATGTTGGGCAGGGATAGAAAACATTTTTAGGTAAAAGTCATAGCTGATGGATAATCTTCACTTTTGTTCAGAGTTTAATAAAATAATATCAATAATATTAAAAGGTACTTATTGAAAGGTAAGTTGGTATTCAAATGAAATATAAAGGTAAATTATCTTGTTGCTACGACATTTTTTTTGTTTCTACAAGAAAATTTATTTTTCATCAATAAAATAATTTTTAGTATCTTCCATAAAAAGTAAACAAAGCTAATAAATAACAAAATCATACAGAAAATATCAACATATTTGAAATTTTAAATGGCATTTCGATATATCTACATTGCTTACTGACTAACACTTTTAATGTGTACAGTTACCTACAACCTTCCAGAGATAATTAATCCAATACTACATAAAATTGTTAACAAAATAAATAATTAAGATTACTGTCTATGCAAAATGTTTTTAACCTCTGACTTGGGGCAAGTGTGTCATATAGACACACTTGCCTCATGGAAAGTAGACACACTTTCCCAGTCACTTCATTTAGAGGTTCGATTTTTTTAATGGACGTAATTCTCTCATTTTCAACAATTCCAACAATATTATAGGAGTAATCATAAGTTTAATTAGTATATTAACTACTTATGGGTACAAAATACACTGATTTACACAAAAAACCAAGATTTTTATGGATTCAAATGGGTGATGTGAACTCTAATTCGTCTTACAAAATGTGACATATTTTAAAATGGCGATAACTTCATAAATGCTTGACCAATGCCATCTAATTTTAAATTATGTAACTAGATATTTGTTTCCACACAACAACAGATGGCATTTTCATCAAAAGCTCTAATAGTTTTCGTAATATAAAGGGCAGTTACACTTGCCTCATGGCTACACTTCCCCGCACTGACCTTACTGCAATCTTAAACGTAAAATGACATTAATAAATATTCATAATGTGATACGCTCATTACCAAAGGTATGGAGGTGGAGTTTAACGTGGTGGAGTTGACCACCACGAATCGCTATAATGTTTAATAATCATGTTCAATAGGTAGGTACTAGAGATGTTAAACCACCACAGTCGAAGGGCAGCAAGTTTTTACTCTCAACACGTTACCTCAATTTATATTGTAAATATTACCTCACATAAAGTATTCACTACCTACCCGCACTCTCACCGCTTTTGTTTAGAAAATGAACATTTGAATTGTTATTCTTCAGTCTCAAACAATAACAATTTTGTTTAGCTACCGTTATAAGTAAATATTGTTCAAAATGCCCACACCTGCTTTTGTGTGCCTATAAAATAGGTAAGCTTATAGCTAGGTATATACTCACCTATGTATACCTACATTATTAAAGTGTTTCACAAACGCATGGAGTCTCCAATTCTTACATACATGAGAATTAATTCAGAGGTCGATGTTCTGCTTTATAATAATGCAGATAACCCGCAAAAAATGGGTGGGTCAGAGTGTGGGGTGTCCCCCTTTGCTGTTCAGACCTAATGGCCTTGTCGCAAGTCAACAAGCCGACCGACGTGCTCAGCGTCCCCAATTAATACCTACCACCTACTGGAGAAAATAAACATGACGAACGATTGACTTTTCCATATTCAGTTTTTTGATTTCGTTACACTGATTTTTGGATATTGCTTTGATGTGAGAATACCAAGACTTTTGTGAGAAGCAAACCAACCATTAATATTGAAATATTATGATGTACTTTTGTTTTAGTAACTTAGTAACTATTATATTATTAATTTGTGACTTAAGACAGAACAGCAATAATAAAAACCACGTCCACCACCGTGATAATGTACAGCACGTTAGCAATAAACAGTATTTGTAGGTACAGCGGTTTTCATATAAAAAACCGAAGCTTTTGTGTCCTGAGTACGTGATCTAATTGGCTCTGCCAGGGATTATGCTCCGCAGTAGAGCCACAGTTAATGCACAATGTTTTGTTATCAAGTGTACGTATAACGATAACAGTATTATTAAAACATTATGCACGTTTTATGGACATCATATTAAGATATGATTGATTGATATTTAAATGGTGGCTTTAGGTCTACCCGACGTATTTTTTAGAATAATTTCCAAATGATTTTAAACATGAGACAGAGTTAACAAACCCTGCCCGCCCAGAGTGCAATTTACCTCTATCAGCCTTTGAGCAATTAAGACTGTTTAGGGTGTATTCACAGAACAAAGAAAAATCTGTGGGTGTATTCTTTAAATCAAATTTGTGAGTATTCTTATCCAAGCAACTATAACTTATAAAACTGTAAAAGTAAACCGGTAGGAAAGATTGACACTACTCACGCAAAAGTTTCTTTTTCTACATTGAAAGTAGTTCGAGCATCTCATACTTCTTTGACAGAATTCAATTCTTTGTTTCCTTGGAAAAGATTCCTGGAGACTCATATTGAAGTTTTATAAGCTTTCTTAATTTCTTTTTTTACGATTTTCATGTAGGTACTGTACAATTTTAGTAACATACCTTATTATATGAAAAATAAAAGCCCAATAATAAGCCTCGTAATGCTTACAAAATGTCAATGAATTTTGAACGTAGCAGAAGAGTGTACACTGTCAGTCTTGTTGACAAAGAACTTAGATTTATGGAGTGTCAAGTAAACGATGCCGTAGGTGACATTCTGTTTACCATACGAGGGACGAAGATTATACTTTTTTTTGTTCATGGTACTGCCGTTTTTAGCAATATGGCGTACCGCATGATGGCGTTGTATCTATTCATTCTACTTTTCACTCGTTAAATCGACATACAAATTGGTAATAAATACATACACACATAGTATAATAAAAAAAACATACAAGTACATATTAGGTTATTTCATGCATTTATAGCATTAAATTTATTACCATAAATTTGCCTTATTGCATACAATTATTAAATTTCAATTACGAGTAATGATATTATTTATAATTAATTTAATTATTAACATTTACAGCACCTTTTCTACATCTTTGACTCCACGTTAGGAACTATATATTTATCACAAATCAAATTGCAATTAAAAAGAGCGTAGGTATGTACTGTTTTATAAAACAATTCATCACAATAAATGTTTAGAATAGCACACTACTGATGCTGACAGATTATCTGCAAACTGTAACGTAACAAAACGGCAAAGTGCATTATGCCGATCCATTAAACACTTGGATTTAGTATTCGACGCGTCAATAAAATAGCACTCTCATTGTTTCAACGACACTTTCGCTGTGAGTTATATAGCGAAGCTAAACAAACACATAAATTATTTAACTGCATAGTACTAAAATCTTTAGGCTGCCGAATAAAATTTCGATCATCAATATTTTTATCTTAACTGACCGAATAACATTTTTTGAGATCCACAAACATTAGAAATATTTTATTCATTGTCTGTTAGATACACGCTTAAAGTTACTGTCATCATATAATTATCGAACTCACCCTAATTTGAAAAACTAGGACTTTAAAATAAAATTGTTTTTCTATGAACTGTTTAGAGTAAAGTACTTCATTACTGTTTCTTACTTGACTTTGACTTTGACTTAGATCCCATTCAAGCACTTCAGATTTACGAGATGGTTGTACGGGGAGCTGCACCATTTTGTGGCCACCGTCCCTGATGATGAAAAAATATTTTTGAAATCTGCTTTGTCAAAAAAATATTCTTACAGTAAAATTTTTATTTCACATCCTATCTGCTTCAGTAACTAAAAATATGTGCCACTTTTACTAATAAAACGCGGGTCAAGGGTATGTCGAACATGCATTATTGAAAGGTTCTGCAGCTGTTACAGAAACCTCCTAACAGGAATTCACACAATAAATAGCAAGACTGACTTTTATAAAGGTTTCACTTCTATAGTGTTTCGGAACAAACCTATTGAAATTGAATAAAGCACAAAGTTCCTTGGTAACTCGAAAAACCGATAGCATTTTTTAAATAGGTAAGTACTTATAACACATTTGGACACACCTACGGAAAAAGATTTAGCTTTACTGAATACTACTATCCGTAAAAATTATCCAAATGGCTAATTTTCGTAAACAAATCCAATCTAGTCTAGTTCTTTCAAATATAAAAAAGTATACTTGTAACTCTTAGTTTGACGGCCTCATCAGATGCTTTTTCACGACCCGCTTAAGGGTTCCTATCCTCTATATTGGATTGTTACAATTCAATCTTTGTGGCAAGTGGTCAGGTGAGATTGTGGTCAAACGCGGAACGCGAGTGTAAAAAAGTGTCAGTAATTTGCAAAAATTAAGGTGGCAATAAGTCAACTTTGAATTAGACTATTATACCGTTCAAAAGATTTCTTATATTCAGTACATGGTCCGGTCCATTTTATTTATGAGTTCACCTACAGACGTATGAAATTATTATTTGAGATGATGCTCAGCTATTTTTTCAATATCGCATTGCTGGCTGTAGCTGAGAGTTCACCCCTATACTGTAAAACTAGAACGATCACGTACAACACGTACTCTCAAATTGCGGAATGAGGTCTCTGCTTGGTTTCCCCCAGAGACAGTACAGTACTGTACGGGGTTCTTCAAAAAGCAAGGAAATATTTCATAGTGGTACACCCACTTATAAACTACGTTGATACTTATGCAAGAACGTATCAATAAATGGTATTGAAATCTGTTGTCGTTAAACTTTATGTTTCATCGTATCAGATCATTCATGCTGAGGTTGCTTAACCTATCAGTCACTATTTTCCTTCTGCATCAGATGTGGAAGAGCTACATAACTATACCTCCCTCTTTAAAACTATACTTTTGACCAGTTTTGAGATACATACGAGTACATTTGTATCCGCATATTTTGCAGCATCATGCAGCATCATGCTGCAAAATATGCGGATACAAATGTACTCGTATGTATCTCAAAAGTGCATGAATAAAATATATCGGTACAGATAAACACACGGTGATAGCAAATGAAAATATTGTGTATGAGGGCAAGGTGAGATAAGACGAGACAATAGAAGCCGTTTTGCCGTATTTTTGTAATCTTATAGGTTTGATCTGCCCCCGTAGACAAGTGGCACAGCGTAAATAGCTAAGAAATAGAATAGAATACGTCGACCAATCACACCCAAACTCGTAATCCCGCCGGCGACGAGCCTGGATGTGATTGGTCGACATATTCTATTCTATTCCCTAGCGATTTACACTTGTACCACGTATCTACGGGCCCTAGACAGTACCTACTAAAAGCTCAAAATTCTTAGGTAATTATTAAATATACCAAGTTTCACAAGTCTATAACTGTTATATTCTTACTTTGTAGATTATTTATTAATCTTATCTAAAAAAAATAATCCTGAAAGCTCATCTTTAGCCATTATGGCAAAATTAAAAGAATACATAAATGGTCTTAAAAATGAATACCTACTTTGAGAAATGTTAGCACTAACAGTAGAACAAAATGATAACTATAATAAAATATGTTTTTAGCTACGGGTCATTCCATATTCATCATAAAATCTCATCCCAACATTATATAGGAAAAACAGTAAATACCTAGGACTGGATTCGACTGTACTTCATCTTATTAACAAGATATCAGTGTAAACAATTTCAAAATTCGTGTTGCATTATTAAAAGCTACACCGTGTTGTTATTGTGTGTTTGCTGAACTATTCTTGTTTATCTGATTTAGAATGAAAAGCAAGGAGTTCATAAATTTTAAACTTCTCGAATAATGCTTGAAGCTGTTATTGATTTTTATCGATGGCAAATTATTCAAAAAGAATACATCTATTTCATAGGCAGAATATTTAACTTATGCCCTCGAGTTCTAAAACCGCGTATTAATTGTCGGCTACTACTTTTGGCCCTATGCTCGAAGGACCAAAACGTTGATTAATCAGCCGTAAATAAAAGATGAACTGTAGAATAACTGGTATGTTATCACAAGGTCGAAGAGTTATTTACTCAAACTAATTAGCGACACTTTTAAAGGACTTAAGGCAGATACTCACATACACATTACAAAGTTTTCCATAAGGAAAACCAGACCCAGTGGTTGCTATTATCTTATAATGATAATAAATATAGTAGCACCTTGTCAAAATGATCTCGGTGGGAGTTAGCTACTCATACTGAATGGTGTCACTTTTGATGAATTTGGACATATAGACAAGACACACATTATAGTTTCCTTTCATGAACACTGGAATAATGTGTGATAATATTAAAATCTACATTTTTCCTGCTGCATAAACCTATGGTAATAGAGAATAGTCAAAACGAACATCATTCCTTTCGTATTTATTTTCCAACAGTAGTTTTTGAAGGTGTATGTATTTTAATAAATGCAATACATATTTGACAACGCAATAGTATCACCTAGTTGAACCCTGTACTGGGATCTGGGTAAATCTTTTAGGTTTACGGAGACCCGAGAAAGATGTCGGAGGTAAACCCGAGGGATCTCGGTTTTATGAAAACAAAACTTAATTAAGACTGCTTTTTCATGTAAGAATATACTTACAGTATGGCAATTTATTTTCTTCAGCAATTTTCTAGGCTTTAGAGTTGTTCCATAAAAACAGAATTTATGTAATCGAATTTTAACACAACGTTTTGGATATTTATTTGGACGTCCCTTGTGAAATAAAAGGGTCAAACTATTCAGTGTTAAGTGTTGCTAGTACCATTTCAAATGTGATGATGATTCTCTGAACCTTTTTCCCAACACAGTTGGGGTCGGCTTTCCAGTCTAACTGTGATGCGGCTGAACTTCGATATTTTCCGTGGAGCGACTGCCATCTGACCTCCACAACCAATGGTCATTACGACCAATGGCGATATCGAAGTTCCAAGTTAGACTGGTTGGACTTTTGTGGGCTCCAACTACCCGTAACGACTGCCATAGATGTTTGTATGGCAACTGGGACCGACGGCTTAACGTGCTCTCCGAGGCACTAATAAACCTGCGATAAATACACACATAACTTCGAAAAGCATCGAAAAATCATTGGTGTGTGCCATGGTGAACCTGGGATTGAACCCGAGACCTCACCTCAGCAGTCCATTACCCAGACCACTAGGCTACCGCGGCTGTACTACCATTTCAAATATATCAAATGTAATTTTAAAATCATTTCAATATTAAGTCAAAAATGTTTAAGTAAGTAAGTTTGTGTGCTTATTGGGCTGCCATGTCATAAGTATAAACTCAACACAAGTTCGCAATCTTGGATTAGCTTGTTTCAACAGTGACAGCCGAATAAATAATTGATTGCATGACTAGCCCAGCTCGCCCAGCTAAAAACTGCAAAAGTATCAGCTTTTAGCTTTCAAGAAATCAAACACTGTTGACCCTGTGTAATTAAAGTAAGCTCTTGGTTGAATAAAACCAGAGATACTTAATAGTGATAAAAATTTGTGATAATCGATATTCACGCGGGTGGAGTTACGGGCATTGACTAGTTTATTATATACCTACAGAATGGTAAACGGTTACCCAAACAACAAGTTTTCAGCGAAAATTATTGTTAAGCTACGAGTATGTTACATGTGAATCCAGTTCTCCGTAGGTACTTATGTAGATCTTGTGAAGTGCTTGTAATTAAATTTGCCTCTGACCACTCTAAACATATATTATTATCTCATGAAATCTCGTTATAGCACGTAACGTATCTTAATTATTTAATGATTGAATTACATTGTTTTTGATTTTAGTAATAAAGTTATTAGAAAGCATTCAACTTTGACTAATAAATTTTAAATTCAAATTCATAGATTAAAACTAAAATAAACAGATTTATAAAATATTAAAACTGTATGTTTGAATAAAGATATCCTAATAGTTAATCTGTAGTTGTATTGTATGTTTTGTAAGTGCTTGCATATTGTAACATATTATTGCGTTGCAGTCTAAATAAATCTTTTCTTCCTCTCTAAATAAAAAAAAGAAATTAAGAAATAGAAATATAAACAAAACACGAAACATACAGAGAATAATCGACGCTTCGCGTGGCCACTTTGCTCTGTCTGGTCCCTTTGCCATTGAAGGCAGCCAGTCACTGCGATGTTACTTTAGTAATAGCCTTTTGGATATGGAGAGGAACTCCCAAATGCCAACTTCCTCGACACCGAAATGTTTTAAATTAGTTTGACGTTTAAATTTATACCTACATCTCATTTTTCTGCTATAAGTATATATTTTAGTTTATAACTTACAGTTGAATGGGTAGGTAATAGCTTGAAAATAATAATAGCTAAAATTATTTTTGTAATCATTTATACTTTCTGAATATAGATAACTGATTCTGTAGTGCCGTTTAGGCTGGTTTTATTATATAATTTTTTATATTATTAAGATTTTTAACATCGCATTATTTTTACCAACGAAATAAGAGACAAATAATATGCCAACCATTTTAAATAATACGAACACAAGATACCTTTAATATCCTGGACGGCTTGACCCGACAGACCTTTTGGCCGTGCCCCCGATTAGGTGACACCCGTGGGGTATACCCAAACGTTAAAAAAGAAAATATAGTCTAAGGCCGAATTCTTTACTAGTCTGTCGTACATTCAGCCAATACTAAAACTTGTAAATACATTCCTACTTCGCAAAATTATCTAGGGAAATGTTTAGAGTGTTTATTGTTAAAGACATTTTAGGTAATTAAAAAAATGATTTATTTGTTTTTTTTTTTTTTTTATTGGTAATAGGCACGCGTTTGACCACGATCTCATCTGTTGGCAAATGATGATGTGGTCGACGGTGGAGCACGCTTGCCTAGAAGAAATCTATTCACTCTAGACTTGAAGACACCCAGGTTGTAGCTTTCCGGAATTACAGACTCAGGCAGGGCATTCCACTCTTTAGCAGTACGCACGATGAACGCACTGCCAAAACGTTTTTAGGTAAGTTTATTTTTAATTTTCAATACAACAAAATATCAATACAATTCAAAATCCTAGTTGTAACCTAAGCTTAGACTGTGGAGCCCGAGGTGCGCTGAGAGAGCCAAACCCTTTTTTTCGGGCGGTAATCCCCACGAAAACCATTCCCGTTGGCCATTGTGGTTATGTCTCACTCAGACCGACTAATACCGCGTGCCACCGTCTTGGGTCTTCAGACACCGGGATATAAGGTGACACAAAAGGCGTTTCCCTCGCGGTCCGGCTAACCTAGGGTAATCTCTGGTTTTGAGAACACATCAAAATTCATACATACATAGGTACTCACAATTTTACACGTTACTAATATTAAATAGGACTAGACTGGAACCGGCTATGTGCCTATTTTGAGTCAATTAATTATTCTATGCGACTACAAATTACACTAAACTACTTGAATTTAGTTAGCATCGCACTAAATTAATTACAAGCCATAAATAATTTGAGTCATCTAGTAAGATAACAGTTAGCTCCAGTTTAGTCCTAATATATACTCGTACATTATGTATAAGGTATATAGCCTGTTTTCCGACAGAATGGAGCGACATAATAATATTCACCTCACTCCTCTCTAAACTAGAGGCAAGTGGAGTAACAGGAACATTGCAGTGAGGTTTCTGAGACAATTGGACGTAATCGGAAGGTACCAACTCGCCCATAACAAGCGAGTTCCACGCGCGTCAGTTGATCCGTAGTTTAAGCCTAGCTTTCTAGGTTAAATGTAGATTGGCCCACGTCATGTTTTCCGTAAGGTTAAAGTCGGTTCTATTTCAACTTAACCACTTAACCATTAGGGACTTGTTTCCTTACCTGGATCTAGAAGCAGACCCAAAACAAGATGGACGGGTATAGTGCAGAAAGACATGAAAAAGTGTCAAGTGTCTAAGAAAGATGACAGCGAAGTGAAAGAGAAAAGTGAGGAAGGTTGACTGCATCACCATTGGGATATAAAGTCAAGAAGAGAGAGGAAGTGAAGATGTGCATGATCAAAATGGCACGCAAGTAGCCGTCAAATCTACCAAACTGAAATGGCGAAAAGTTAAACGCGAGTCGTGCGCCGATTGGACACTGTCTATATAAGAGTGCTTCAATCAGAGTTGTCACGATAACGTCCAAGTAACCAAATCTGCTCACTTTGAGTGGGTCAACACAGTTACATTTTAAAGGTCTCTTATTAATTTTACACAAATTATTTTGTTTGTTCTTTTCATATATTATTTTCTCAAAGGTTTACTTCTTTTAGGCTATATTGGCAATTGTGTTTGTTTTATACGTTTCTATTTCAAGCTAATTTTTCACTTTTAACATAATTTTCAATGTAAAGGCATCGCGATTCAGTTTAGTAATCTTAGTAATTATAATAGCTCACGTTCAATTGCAAAAATTTACTTGGCATTGATGTATTACTTATCTATCTCTTAGTAGGTACCTACATTTATTAGAAATACTCTAAATTATTATTGTAAAAATTGTCTTGTAGATATAAAAAAAAACATTAAAGCTTTTTATAATTTACTTATTTTAAGATACATTTGTATAACATAGTGATAAACGATGAAGATCACATTATTATATGAACCATTTTCCTCCACCGTATGTAGGTCATGACCGCAGTGAACTGTCTTTTGGGAGATGTGTAGGAAATACAACGTTTGTGTTGTCGTGAGAGCCACTCTCGACAGTAAAATGGTGTCGATTGGCGATTGTTGACTGATGGCATCTGTACAGAGACAAAATACTGCTTAGAAATTAATAATATTTACTATTTATTACGACTATTTATTTAAAAATACTATAGTTATTATTAAACGAAAATAGTTAACCCTTATAATATTACATTGTTGTCCGTCTGTCTGTCAAGATTTTTTTCTTTAAAACCCATTGAAGTATTCAGTCGAATTTAACAAATTAATCAAATCTTTAACCTCTTCCAGTTATGAAAAATTCAAGCTTCTAAGTTAACAAAAAGTTAACGCAATCGAAAGACACATGTTAATGCAGCCACTTACTATGAAGCAGGCGATTATAAATTAAGTTTTTTTTATCACCATAATCTAACAATCTTTAACTTCTTGGAATTTAGTTTAATAATATTTTAATTATAAAAAGAGAAGTTATTTAGGGGAATAACAGTTAATCTTGTAAAATAAGTCGGGAAATAACCATACCTACGTGCTAGCATTCACAAACAAATTTAGACTTTCTTCTGTTGATAGCTGAATAGTAATGGCCTAATGATGTGCTTGAGCTGAGAGAAGTCTCTTTGTTGAAGTTATCAGTACAATGAAAGACAATTGGTGTAATCACCAAGCGGCCACAGAAATGAAGCGATAGCTGGTTTACTTTCGAGAAATTGTGGGCAAAGCACCTGTGCGCACATTTTCATTGCTACCTACTAAATTGAATCAAAATCTCGGATAGTTTCTAGAGTTCGCTCAATTTTATTAATTCCGATGCAAAACGATGGGTTCTATATATGTATATATATTTGTCCTGTTTATTTGTGTAACTGTGTATTTATCTGTGGCATCATATTTAGCTTAGAACTGATTTCAAAGCAGTTTTTTCATTTTAAAACTAACGTCATTGAGAAGAATATCTGTTATATACCACTTAGGTGACAGAAAAGCACACGTATTCGTAGCCTCTTCAAATGAATCTATTTTACATAAAAATAATCAAATCCGTAGACTATAATAATATAGACAAAATATTTTTTAATGATTACTCAAAAACCGACAAGTTTGAATGAAAAGTTTAATTATGGTGAAGAATTTGTTTAACTCGCGAGGACATAGGTAATTAGTTTCGCAAGCGGAGCGGCTGCATCAGTTAGTACGTAGGCACTCGTATATATTTCGTAATTTCTGAACCGGTAATCGGAGCTACTCTCCGAGACACGAAAACCTTTAATGGACTCTTAGTGTTCCTTAATGACCTTAAGGCTTTTCTTTATTGTGTGGAAACCTCTAGGGATAGCACTTCACTGAGCTACAGACCAAGGGCACGTTGAAGTGGTAAAGTTGGAAAAGAACTAACCATATATTATATGATATGAACGTATAACCGCTGGCCTCTTTAAGGGCTCCTGCGTATTGGTCACATGTCTCCATGTGACCCTATTTAAGGACCGAATACCATTTAGTAATAAAAAGGAGGGTATCGCGACATAGTTCTATTAAAATAAAAAGCATTAGGTATGTAGGTACTCGTACATTTATGTGTTGAGTGTTCGTCAAATTTTTTTAGCTTTATTTTAGCTCAAATACGTACGAAATGTTTTGCTTCTTCACTTTAGTAACGACCTAAGGGGACCTGTTTTCTGGATAAAAAGTAGTCTATGTGTTATTCCAGACTATAATCTATCTCTGTAACAAATTGCAACCAGATCTATTGAGCAGTTTTTACGTGAAAGAGTAACAAACATCTATATAATATTAATACTTTCATAAACGTGAAAGTTTGTAAGAATGTATGTCTCGATGTTTGTTACTCTCACTTCACACACACGTCAAACTTTATAACACCCCGTTCGGGTTTCCGTCGGGGGTTAAAAAAGAGGATTGGAAACGCATGCTTAGTTGTCACAACATAAGATCATAATCTATAGATAGGTAGGTACTAATATTACAAACAAGAAAGTTCGTATGAGTTTGTGGATATAAATGGGTGGATTTTGTTACTCTTTCGCGCAAAACTGGTCGAGTAGTTATGAATTTGAAACAGAGATAGATCGCTCTGGATTAGGATACCTATAAGCTACATTTTATACCGGGATTCCTGTGGGTCACAGACCAGAATTCTTCGCGGGCATAGTCACGGGTAACAGCTAGTAAAGAATATTTTGAGGGTTTCTTTCAAACAAAATTCGTAAAACGTTTAGAATTCTTTGTTTTTTTTTTTTATGTCGGTCACGTCAACATGACTTCACCTCGCCTGATGGTAAGCTGAGGCAAAGTCTCTAGAATGGGAGTCACCATTGCAAACAAATTTGTGAGGGAATATATTTATAATTTCATGTAACTTTGAACATGGGTACAATTTTTTGTAGAAATATGGTGATAAGTGGCAATTAGGAAGAAGCACATCGATCATTTGATAGTACTGTTAGTAACCATTAGCGATACGAATTGAATACTAGTAACCCTGAGTAGGTATATTGTGAGAATCACTCGCAGATCGCGTTTGATGTTCTTGAAATTGTATAACACCTTCAATTAGCCATTTTTTCTAATTTGTCAAGAGATATAGCAACTTACATATTTATTTTATAGTGCTAAGGTATGTTCGATAGTATGAGGTTACCAATGACTTTTGAACGCTTTCTACACTCTGACTTTACCTTTTTAGGGTTCCGTAGCCAAATGGAAAAAACGGAACCCTTATAGATTCGTCATGTCTGTCTGTCTGTCTGTCAAAGTCAAAAGTCAAAGTCAAAAATCATTTATTCTGTATAGACCATTTTAAGCGGCACTTACAAAACGTCAAATTATAAATATTTAAAACTAGAAGTAAATGGACCACCGGTTCGAAACGCGGCCCAGACCTGAGAAGACTCCGGCAAGAAACTCAGCGGGCTGTTTTTTTTTTTTGGTCTATTTACAATTTACTGTCTGTCTGTCTGTCTGTCCATCACAGCCACTTTTCTCCGAAACTATAAGGCCTATGCCGTAGAAACTTGGTAAGTAGATGTATTCTGTGAACCGCATTAAGAATTTCACACAAAAATAGAAAAAAAGCATAATTAATTGACAATATTTTTGGTTTAAATATTTTTGTGAAACTGGTATTACCTATATGTTAGCTTGTTTAGCTATCACAAGCCTATATGGGCTCGTATATAGTTACGTGCTGTTACGGAACCCTTCATGGGCGAGTCCGACTCGCACTTGCTGTGAACCGCATTAAGAATTTCACACAAAAATAGAAAAAAAGCATAATTAATTGACAATATTTTTGGTTTAAATATTTTTGTGAAACTGGTATTACCTATATGTTAGCTTGTTTAGCTATCACAAGCCTATATGGGCTCGTATAGTTACGTGCTGTTACAGAACCCTTCATGGGCGAGTCCGACTCGCACTTGGCCGGTTTTTTTAAGGGTAATAACGACACATTTTTGTTACAAAACAAACGTAAACAAAAATGATCAAATTAATGAAGCAGTTGTGTTACGTAGGTATAATCGCGAAAATAGCCATTTACAGTTAACACTTGTATAAAAACAACGATAACAATATTCAAATAAAGAACTTAATTTACTTTACACGGGTAGCTAGGTCATATTTAAATAACGTGCTATACTGGACTAATTTTAATATTTTATTGAACCCATTACTTAAAACGATAAGGCCAACTAGGATTGTAAAACGTAGTTCAAATAATAGAAGTTATAGTATTTTAATCTGATATTGTTGCTATGTGAACCGAGCCGCAGTTACGAGAGATGAGCAACATATGAAAGGAAAGGCTTCATTATAATCAAGAGGCGGTAAGTATTACTATTTGAGAGGAGCAAGCTAATCACGGCGGCACTAAAAGCCTTTCAACGCTTTAAGTGATGCAAACGAGGAAACTTGGAGTTCGCAAACGGGCTTAGACTTCATCCCATAACTTTGATCGACACTTCAAAGTCACAAGTCAATTTACTGCACTGCGAACGGCAAATGTTTTTCAATAGTGATTTATGTTTTGTTACCGTTTTTCCGCCAGATTTGTTTTCATAGTTCAGTTTCCTTTTGTAAAATTATGTTTAGTGATCATGACTCAGTATTTTAAATGTTTCAATGATTATTGAAGTAGTCCAAAAGGAAGAAAGTGACATGAATTAATTGTATATAATATGAATATGTTGTACGTAGTCACAAAAAAACCATTTATTATCTGTCTAATTTAATAAATGTAGGCTAAAAATAAAAAAATAAGGTAAAAAAAGGTAGTACCTACTTATCCAGTCTTGAGCTGAAATCTAAACCGGTTACTCAAGTATACTCGTATACTCTTAGACCAAAGCGTTCGCTATAAGACGTAAATGAAAATACAAGCCGTTCGTCGTAACCGAGAAGGCAATTATAAATTATACCTAGATTTATGTAAAAATATGCTTTGGTTCATAGTTCAATATTACCTGTGCCATCGATACGAATTACAGGTAGTTTACTTGCTTTTGGCAAATAAAAAATATTTAGTGTATGAAACGTACACGTTTAATATCATTTTTACAATTGACATAATTTTATAATCAACAATAACCAACCACCTGCAATGCTGTATGTTCCATACGTGCCGTATGGCAGCGAAATTAACAAATGTACGAACGAGATATAAAAAATTAACTGTTACACACAAAGTACAAGAAAAGCAATATCAAGATAATATTCATATAATAATAAATCCTTGATAAGAGACTTGGGTCGTGTAATGAAATTCGCGGAAGTCAAGAGCGATTTCAATAGATTAATTTCAGGCTCTAACGGAAATTAAGCTTCCTTAACGAAGCTTATTGCATTTTTTGTTAACCTGTTTCCTAATTAATTAGCAGCAACAAGTGCTCTGTCAATGTTTCAGTAGATTAATCAACACAGAAGTGTTTACGTCCTTAAGCCTACAATATTTTAAAACAAAATGATTTACAAAAATTCATATTATTCATTTTCAAATTTCGAGAACAACGCGTTAATGTTACTTCATTGCTACAGCAAAACTTTTCTAAAGATAAATCGCCTATTGTTACGATTGTGGAACTTTGCAAATCACTCTGTGAGCTTGCTCCAATAGAATAATCGACAAAACTTTTTGTAAATGCTGGCTAACCAATTAGACGAGTTTCTGATGAAAATTGTTACATCGACGAAATGAAAAATATTTTTCTCAGCCTCTCACAAATTTCGATAGGTTTCATTTTACCGTATTCGAAACGTCCACTTACCTATATAATTTTTATATTGGAAACTGAATTTCATTTTTAATCGACTTCAAAAATAAGGCGATTCTCAATTCGACACATACCCTATGTAATTAATTTTATTGGATATGCATTATATTTGATTATATTATAATAATTTAAGGGAACACTTCTAATCAAATAAGTTAATATAAAAACTTGACGCGGAACAAAAATATCGTGCCAAATGTGGGAAAAAGAAATTTCTAATATTAGTAGGAAGTAGTATAGGTACAATGCATAGGTATTAGTAAATATCAATATATTTTTATTTGAATTGATGCTTAGTTATAATATGTGTACGTATTATATAGTAAACTTAGTTACAACGATGCAGATGATAATACATTTCTAGAGTCAATATTACCTAGTAAATAATTAAGATGGACGATTGAAAATCATTATGATAAAACAGTTTTGATAAGTAAAGTGCCTCCCTCGTTACTACACACTGCCTTACTTATCACCTTATCCTTGAAAGTGAGGTAGGCATGACTGGCCAAATTCAAAGGATCGGAGGTAAAATTTAATAACTCTGTGTCATGTTGCTGGCTCTAAGTTTCGTTTCCAAAACTTTTACGAGGTGGTTGTGGGCTGTTTTTATTCCTCCTTTTGATATTATGGGATGTTTGCGGAGGCGAGGGTCGATGGCTTCCATGCCATCATCCGCAAACGAAGTGCATCCCTCTTGCCGTATAGTGCGATAGGTGGGACTGTCCGATGCTAGGTCACTGGGTGCGATTGCATGCAATGTAAACAGTGCCCTAATATTGTGGCGGTCTCAAACTATCATAAATATGTAATACCTACCTATTAATAATATTATATTGTTACTAACACTAGTATTAAGATTATTGTTACTAACACGCTATGGATCCTGATCCGAAATAAATGATTTTATTATTACCTATCAACCTTCATTAGAATTACACACTATCTGCTGATAACTTGCATACTATTTGCTTCAAAATCACAATAACATTACATAAGATTCATTTTTAAATAATAATAATATATACTAATGGAGCAATGTGAGAGAACAGATTGCAGACGACCCATTTTGTAAATAGCTCGCCAGTGCTATGTGGAAGATGACGTAGAAAGTAGGCTGAAAAAATAAATATCATTAATACTAAATCCCTACCATAACCAGCGCCAGTAACTTTTTAATATTTCTTTGTGTTGTGAGTACTAAAACGTGGATAGGAAATGCGTGCCATCAATCTCGACGTTAGGTAGCTGAATGCTTGAGGTAAGTAAGAGATGTGTACAGAAAAATCTCATAAGCATTACTCATAAATCATACGTATATATTGCACAAGGCTTAGCTTATTTTTACCATAAAAGCGACACTTGTTATGTTTACTTTGTATCATAGAACACAATAAAAAACAGAAAATGTGGTAAACTAAAGTGGTAAGTGCCACTCTCATTTTTTTTTTTGTTATTTTTGTCCTAAACCATAATCTGCTTTTCTATTTTTTGTAGGGTGATGTCCAGGAGACAAGAGGTGTAGAAAGATGCTCTTCGTTGATGTCTTAAAGGCAAAGAAGGAATGGGGCTGTTTGATATATAAAGGTATCTGCTTACCCCTTCGGGTATATACAGGCGTCTGTATGCATCATACGTCATCTGCTACTTCGGCGATAGAGGGTTTGATCACTACTCACTACAAATTTAATATTTATATGAATGATTATGTTTATTTACATTACCCTGATTGTCTCTTTGTATAAATATGTGTAATTAATTATGTTTATTTACCTTCTAGAACTCATACGTACTTAGTTTCTACCTTAAATATGAATAGCTCAGCTCAGCATGTTTTCCCTTCCATCCAAAATACCATAAAACTATTTTAATGTAACCTTAAGTATCTTAATATATTGCTATCAATATTATACCTACATGTGAAAGTTTGTAAGAATGGACGGATGTATGGATGTTTGTTACTGTATCATGCTAAAATGGTTGAATGGTTCTGGATGTGGCACAAGTTCGAAGTCAACGTATTCGCAGTTGTAACTCATTTAGCTACTTAGATTTTAAGTGTGTTGACGTGCATAAGGAACTAGCGTGTAAATAAATCACCTTACAGTATAGAGCTAATATGAATACATCGATCGATACCAATGTTTATGCGGCTACAGTTAGCAATAACGAACACGCATGTACTTATACATATTGTACATTTAGAATGAAAAACCCAACTTCCAGGACGAACAATACCCGCAGCAGTCTCTCTCAAGGGAAAATTCTGCTAACTAAGCTACAGCGAGAACCACAGGCGCGTAAATATACCTACGTCTTCCTTTTTTGCCTTTTCCATCAATTTGATTATAAGTACTCCGCCTGGTGGTCACTCCTGCAACTGTAGCGAGTCAAAGACCAATTTTTCCATAGTTGGTGGGGATTTTATATTGTATGTAAAGTGAACCTCGGATTCCAAAATGGAAATTGCGGAGACAGCCAGGAAAGCTATGATGGCGATCTAATTTGTTGCCTGTGAATTAGGTAGTGTGCGTATTTGCCTACGTTATGGGATAGCATCATTCTAATTAGTATATTAACACTATGCGTCTTTACGCATAGTGTCACATAGATGTGGTATTCAAACAACTAACCTCTTTAGGTTAGTTGTTTGAATACCACATCTGCATGTATGATTTGTTTATCCAATTGCCATTCACCGGATGTCAAAACTACCCAGAATTTAACCATTATTGGCGACACTATCGAATAGTGTAATAATACAGTGTGTAATTTTTTTCAAAATCGAAGGCTTCGGCTTGGTACCTACCTATTATGATCAATTTAATCCAATGATGCAATTTCAGTTTTAATCAAAATCTGGTCCGAAATTGATAAATTTAATAAAAGCTCGGTGATATAGCCCCATTACACATGTCTTGTTGCGAAATAATAGCCAACCGCCAATTTCTACTCAAGCATAAATCAGGGTAATGGCTAACGCTTACAGATAGCCTTAATACAATAAATTGTTTTTTCTATTTAGTGTCTATTCAACATTAGTTGTTTATGGCTAAACTATACATAAACAAAGAAACAGTGTTAGTTAATTTATAAATAATAATATTGCAATGACCGCGGTAGCCTAGTGCTTTGGGTAATGGACTGCTGAGACGAGGTCTCGGGTTCGATCCCAGGTTCACCATGGCACACACCAATGACTTTTCGATGCTTTTCGAAGTTATGTGTGTATTAATCGCAGGTTTATTAGTGCCTCGGAGAGCACGTTAAGCCGTCGGTCCCGGTTGCCATACAAACATCTATGGCAGTCGTTACGGGTAGTTGGAGCCACAAGCCACAAAAGTCCAACCAGTCCAACTTGGAACTTCGATATTGCCATTGGTCATAATGACCATTGGTTGTGGAGGTCAGATGGCAGTCACTCCACGGAAAATATCGAAATTCAGCCGCATCACAGTTAGACTGGAAAGCCGACCCCAACTGAGTTGGTAACTAGGTTGAGAATGATGATGATGATGATGAATAATATTGCAATGACATTAACTAACCTAGAGCAGTCGGCTAATTAATGTAGTCATTAAGGTACGTACGTACTTAACCTGTATACCTATACTATAATTTATCCCTTATGTTCCAAAGTAACCACAAATTGGATGAATTGATTTGAATGAATGTTATGTCATTAATTCGTCTTTTTTGTGCGAGATGACTGGCTATTTATTAAACTTAAAAATAACCCTCATTCTTGACTTCACCACAGTCGGGGAAAATGAAAGAGGTATACTTTCAGTGCCAATATAATATTATATTTAACGTTATAACTTATGGAAGTCCCTCATTTTCACTGTAAGAAATACAAGATTTCGTATAACTGGTTCGAAAGCAAATAAAAGCAGAAATAAATTTACACATATTAGTGGTGACTCAGATGTAGAAAATTTAATAAACTCTAAAGGCGAATTCGGGATTAGGCTGCTAGTTATAGCATAGAACTGAAAATAAACTTTCTTGTACTTAAAATTCATTTGATTTTGCTGATCTAATTTCAAAGCTACATTGTGCCTATAAATTATAATTTTAAAAGCACTTTGTTACCAGCCCACTCAAAAAGTTAAACAAATAAACTTTTCCATACACTTTTTGAGAATCTAAGTTCAAGACACAGATTCAGTAAATTTTATTTTCACACAAGTTTGTAGTAAATCTTGTTTCAGTAAATTTACAACTTCATCGAAAAAGTTATGTACTCGTATTTAACTTGTCATTGGCACGCGATATCGGATTATAACAAAAAAGTTTTATTATGTTCGATCATACATTAACATCCTACCGCAATGTAAATTATATAATCACAAAAAATATAGTAAGTATATATTTAGTTCATTAGATTGTATTTAAAAGAACACACTAAAATAATATTCTTGCAGACACGACATTAAAGTTTCAACTCCTAAATATTATTTTATTCTGAATCATTTTCCTAAGCACACTAATGATAATAATCAACAAAGTAACCCTGAAGTAGCCATCTCCTTGTGTCCGGCGCAAATTAACCTACCTATATCATCCTGAATAATTAATGCCCCGCTCGATGAACTAGCGCATTTAGGATAGGACATGATTCTACCGGAACATAATTGAGTTTAATTCCGTTCTTTAAAACCCCTTATAGTTTGATCAACTTATTCATCCTCATAATAATATATTTATCACATTAAATATGTATAACATTACAAATATGGAAATTAAATAAATATTTTGTTTTAGAATTCATCATTAAAATCATGTATTTTCATAACTGCTTTATAACCCTAATTTAATTTTTATGTTGTAACTTGGTTGACCGTAAAACCAATATGACTGAAATGAAAGCAGTAGGTATTCTAGCAAGAATGGACTCACCTAATCACGTAGTGTTCTATACTTTATTTTTATAAAAGCAAAGAGTGATAGTGTACCACAGTCCCACAGCGGTAGCTCGGCAATTCACTTTAAAATATGGCGAGCGATCTCATATCAAAATCTTCAACAAAGTTATCAACTACTATCTTTAACGAGTGATAATGAAGACTATTACGTGTAACATGTATAATAATGAAAGTGAAGTGTAATGAATTAACTTAAAACATATTGTGCAAATAATAAAAAAAACCTTTTAAACCATACCACACCATGTAGGCACACCGGACCGTAGGATTATAGACACAATAAACTAACAAAATCAAAATATTGTAGATTAAATAGAAAAATAAAAAGAATTTATACCATGTAGGTATTACTTATTTATTGCAACCGCAAATTTACTCAGAACACTATTATACTTTACGGTTGAGAAACATTGGAGACCATTAACGCTTCCTCATACATCCCCTTCAAGGTTTTCCTCGTAAGGTTCAAATCACTGTTATAGGTAATATCAAAGGAATGGATTGCGATGTCGGCGCCGGATCAAATATTTGCTGAACAACAAAGAACTTGGTTCGTGTATCGCCTGAGCCATTAATCACCCTATTATTGTAGGCAGTCGCACAAAGCGCAATATTGCCCTTCGGCCGACGTCGCCGCTTTGGCCATAAACACACTGCCGTAATGACCTATTTAAAGAGACTTAAATGAAAATCGATAGCCACAAACTGTATTTAAACAGGGACAAAAGTCAAATACCTACCACGATTAAGCTTTTGACCATCAAAATTATTAATCACGAAAAATGTAAATGCCTTAACAGCGTCCAAATTATATTATTTTAATTTGAATGAAAATTATATCATTCATAATTATATTTTAACCAAACAATTTTATCAGAGTCCATTAACGGTTAGTATACAAGTCTATTCAGCCCCCGTAGACAAGTGTCACAGCGTAAATCACTAAGGAAACGAATAGATTAGGTCGACGAATCACATCCAAGCTCGTCGCCGGCGTACGATGCTCGCGCCTCGGCGGAATTACGAGCTGGAGTGTGATTGGTCGACCTAATCTATTTGTTCCCTTAGTGATTTAGACTTGTGACACTTGTCTACGGGCCCAGAACGGGCACGGTTGCGGTCAATTCGTAGCGTTATGGTCGATCCAGTTTCATTTTATTTTGAGCTGTTAGGGTTTCATTGCAAGGTCCCCTCAGGCTTGCATTGGTTATTCTTTCGGACCAGTATACATTGTATTAACG
The DNA here is from genome assembly GCA_963576445.1 of Lithosia quadra. Taxonomy (NCBI): domain Eukaryota; kingdom Metazoa; phylum Arthropoda; class Insecta; order Lepidoptera; family Erebidae; genus Lithosia; species Lithosia quadra. The sequence continues at coordinate 10,461,504 of OY754880.1, read as the reverse complement.
AAGACATGAATCTGGCGCGGAATGTCTTTTACAACCTTCCACGTCCCACATCGAATTATTTTGAGCTTCACTCTTTTAAGTAACTTTTGCAACTGCCATATGGGACGGAGCTTGCCCTTGCCTTGACGATTCTTGAAGATTATGTTCTTCGATCCCACTAGTCTTCCAATACTACACTCAAGAGGTCCATGAATCTGGAGGCTCGCTCCACATTTTTTGTGTCAATGAGCAACGGCACATTGCCCCGTACCTTATCTCCTGTGTCTCCCGGGTGATTATTTTCAGTCACATCTTCGTAGAGTTTCTCGAGTTTGGTTTGCATATTACCGTTTACTCAGCAGGCATAGGTCATTGGCGTAATCTATTTCCTCCAGGATATATAGAGCCACTGTATACCGCATCTTCAAAGTACTCAAACATAATTATAATTAACATACTAACGTAAGTACCTAAAAGGTAAAAATTAAATATATATTGAACTATTCAGCCATTAACATTAATTTATAAACTCAACTTCAGAATATTCCAAATTATTATAAAAAATATTGAATTCTATATCTATAGAAGTCCATGTTCTTTATATCAACTTCCTACCTTTTATTTACATCTTGACCCATTTTTATATCTACACAATGAAGTTCTTTAGACCGAATCTCTGTTTATTCTGGGAAATACAACGTTTTGCCAATACAAACAAGTGTTTAGTTAAAGGTTGTATAAAATTTAAATAATGTCTTAACAGAAGAAATTGGAAGAGGGGAGATCGAAGATGAGCACATTTGATAGCTTCAGCAACGTATCTATATAAGTAAATATACTTTGTAGTACAGTGGTTTTATTCGTTTTATCGTTTATTTGTCCTCTTTCAGACTTTAGTAATTTCTTTTTACCTGGAGTGCGTGTAATTATAATTTTTTGTATTATTAATTTTTAGTCAGGGTCTAATGTAAAACTACCTACAGATTTGACTAATAAGCTCAATCCAAAACTTAAACTAGGTAAGTTGCTGAATTAGCATTTCACGGAGGCAATGGTGACGACACTGACCTGACTATATTCATCATTCTACCCTATTCTACCGTAACATCAAAAAAAATCAGTGAAACATTGACAAGACAAGACAAACAAGATAACGCCTGTACAAACATAATAGTTACAACAAGATATGCTAAATATAATACATGCTAAAACTTTCCTTCATCTGAGAAAAGAAAATAAAATTACTATCTAGCAAGCTTTGTGATAAAAATCAACATGAATATTCAACATCACTAGCAACAAAAACTCGACACTCCTAAATTTACAGAATACATACATTACAGAATGAATACACAAGATATTACTCGTAGATGAAATTCAAAATAAACCCATTAAATCTTCTAAGTATTTGAACGGTTGCTTATCACTTATACAGGATAAATATATAGTTTTGAAATTATGTACCTAAGTAATAAGGGATATAAATAATAAAATATCTATTTTACTCTAAATTGTAAATAATAGCCAAATTAATGTATCTATATGATAAATTTCCACTTGTCTTCATTCAAATAAATAATGGGAACACAATTTTATGTAACATTCACCCCGGACGAAGCAAGCACTCACAGGACACCTCTGGAATCTAGATAAGGAGAGAAAAAATTGTATTGAAGCTAAGAAATAAAGAGCAAGTAATTTGTCCTTTCTTAATTCGAATAGAATACGAAATAAAATTTAAGTACATAATTGAAATTAAATATGCGTGGGTAAGTATAAGTCTTAAACTTTTGGCTTTCTAGTATACTTATCATTTGTTTACGAGAATTAAACATCATAATAGTGTAGGTAGACATGTAGACAGCTGTGGCCAGGGCCTGTGTTTTTTAGTACCCAGGGTAGGCCAGTACCTACACACAGATCAAAACATCGATGATGTTCAATTCATACTTCAATCAACGCATGGTAAAACACTTATTTACGTACTTACCTATGTCAAACAACTTTCGCAATTTAAAAACATTTAGAAAATTTTGTCTTAAAAAAAAACATCCGATTTACAGCTATAGGCTCGATCCCTGTTATGTGGAACGTGGAAAAATATGCTTAGTTAAATGTGGGTGTTAACAAACCTCTGCTTACCCCTTGAAAGAACGTAAGTATCAACTTAAATAGTTGCGCTGTATAAATCTTCATAATAACTCCACGGTATAAATAAGGTATTAAATAGTGACACGTATTTGAGTATTGACAAGTAACGTTTGAATTTAGGGGTCATTTGCAAAACGTCGCGGCACTAACGTATATGGACACGTTCTCTTTTACCGGAGACCCTTGAAAAGGCCTTTATCGGCCCATAAAACTTCTTTTATGCCACACCAAGTTTCTGTAGCGAACGGTAAGTTGTTTGATGGTCACCCTCGAAAATAATTTTCCAAGCCCTCCTTCAGCTCTGTCGATCGATTCGCAAGTTACTACCGATAAAATAAATTCTGTATAAAATAAATTCTGTTATGATCCCTTTTACTTTTTACTGAAAGCTCTCTAAAGGAGTAATAATGGGATGATCCAAGAATGAATGTTTCCAATAAGTCGTCCTTTTAGAACTAAGTTTAAAAATCTCTCTTGATCATAACGAAAAAGGAAATACTTGAACCTCTGAAACGTTATAACGAGCAGAAATAGATATTACATGTAATATATGAACAATACCGATGTGTAGTTATGATAAAAAATTTGCCTGCGAGCCAGCCCGCGTAATCTGTTTATCCGTTCTAATAGAATTGAGGAACTAAACTCCATTCACTCAAACTGTTGTATTTAGACAGCTAGTAATCTCTATACTCTTAGTAAAAAGAATGATATTTAAAAAAAATAACAGCGTGGTAGCGCACCATATATTATACAAATAAATAAACAAACAATTTCTACACCTAAGTAGAAACAAAAGAAATTAATGACCAATGAAAACAGTACAATGGACAGCTTATGTTAAGTTTTTATTATTGCTATCTCTTACTGACTGGCTACTAGTAAGAGATTTTAAGGCTCTCAGAAGATAAACTCGCTAGGCAATAAACGCCAGTTGGTTAAAGCCACACACTCTGAGGAATCAGGACTGATGTGTCGTCTTTGCGTTGCACATTTAACGTAAGTACTACAAACGCGTACGGTACACTTTCTTCTTCGTCTTCGTCCTAATGTTAATTCCCAGTCACATCCAAAGCTTTCACCTCGGAGTCTGGGGTCCGCTTAACCTGCGGATTTGGCTGGACCTGGGTACACTTTCTATTAACGTTATATTTTGTAGATTTTTCTTTAAAAGTTAATGTACGTATACCCTCAGAGTTTTAATCTCATGAAGAGATAGGTAATAATTATTATGATTAAGTACTGTCGAAATTTGGCTTTGGTAAATTGTTTCTTGCAAATTTTATTAGGTTCTGTGCAACGGTTTTTGTAATAGCTGCTCCAAGTCATGGCGTCATTGTTTACTTGCACGTACCGCCTATTACACGATTCTGCTACGTTGAATTTTATTTGTACCTAATGGATTTTCTATGATGGAATCATTCTTAATTTTAATGAATTCAGAACTGCTCGTCATTAAGTCAGAACTGACAATTAATTACAATTACCTCTGAATAACAAAAAAATCATTGAAATTAATTTGTAATATAAATAATAACAATAAATTCAATGTGAAAGTGCAAGTGACACCTTTGATCCTATAGTAAAATTATACTTGCTTGCCAATTGAGTAATAGATAATATTAAAAAATATACATTTAACTAAATAGGTATGTTCTACTGCTACCAGTAAGAACTTGAGGTTATTTTATATTATGGATCTGTATATTATGAAACTGACAGACCACAAAAACGCACCGTATACCTACTTACATGAGTTTTAAGATGATGTTGTGTGTGATAATATATGTGGTGCTCACGGCACGACCGTCTATTGTATGAAAGTTATTAGGAACTGGTACTTACTACATAATACGTGGCCGACTTTTACCGGGCCGTTGTATATTGGGATATAGGAGGCGCAGTGCGACGCGGCTGAGACCGATTTCGTGGTCCGCTGCTCGCTACACACCGATGACCAGAGACAATGACTGCGGAGCAGTGCCCTCGTCTCGTCGCACCGACACACAAACTTCCCATTGTTTTCGATTAATCACGCAGAACAGTTTCGATGATCCGCCTAGTCAGCAACACCAAATAATTGAGATCCGTTAATTGGAGCGAATATTGATGATAGTATATTGTAGTAATCGTAGTAGCACAGCATAGTAGGTACAGTCAAGCCGATAGGAAAGCGAAATACCTATATAAGTAATGGTAGCCACAAACGTTCTTTGTTGTGAAAGTTTAGACTTACACAAATATACTGGAACACGTATATGGCTACAAAATACAAATTATTCCTTATATTTTGAATAGACTAGCTGTGCCCCGGGGTCATAATTTAAAAAAATCAAATACCTACCGTATTTGATTTTAATTGCGACTGCAAGTACCTATTACGTGCAACTTTCAAAAAATTACCTAAAAATAAAACAACAAGTTAAATAGCCGGTACCCATTTGCAAATCATAAACTGAATGAAAATTAATGGGTTCCCCCTTAGCATTCGGGTTTTTTCTTATTTTTTAAATGTAGAAGTAATGTACCTATTTTAACAAAAATAAATCCATTGTATCGTCTAAAAAGACCTTAAATAAAGCGAATGTTAGTGATAGAACGTTTCATTGGAATAAACAAATAATTGGCTATGTAACAACTGGCTTTACTTGAATAGAGAAACGGAATTGGAGATCTACAGATAAATGAAACCGACACGGCGAGGCGAGGGGCAAACGGCCGTGCCATAACTGCCGGTATAGCTCACTAAAATCTGAATACTTACCTACGTGTTGTGATTTGGTAAAATAGCGAGATTAAGGGTCAGTGCACGTTTCGTTTTGAAGGCTTTACCTTTTTGCCAAAACGTCTCATTTTATTGTGGTTTCTGTTTTGTTGAATACAGACATTTGTCATTTTATTCCTGGTCTTTTTTTAACCAAGGAATAAGGTCAGTACGGGGAAGTGTGTGATACTTTTTTCGAAGTTTACTTTGAACATAAAAATCACATATTTTTAGGTATAATTTCTAAATCTCGGTGCTAACAAAACATGATATGGTTCATAATTGGCTGAAAACAAAGTGTTTTAGTCAATAATATTCATTAGGAATTAGTTTTCAAGGTCTAATTGTAAAGTGCTATGGTAGACACACTTCCCCAACAAAGTGAGGCAAGTGTGACTATGTCTTTCGTGTACAATAGACAGTTATTTTTTATTTAGAAATGCAGTGTTTAAGCTACTCGATCGTGTGAACGAATCAATTGATGTTAATACTACATAATATACTGTGTATGAATCTTTCAAGGGTGTAAAAGTTATGAGGTAAGTGTGTCACATTATGTTGGGCAGGGATAGAAAACATTTTTAGGTAAAAGTCATAGCTGATGGATAATCTTCACTTTTATTTAGAGTTTATTAAAATTAATATCAATAATATTAAGAGGTACTTATTGAAAGGTAAGTTGGTATTCAAATGAAATATAAAGGTAAATTTTCTTGTTCCTACGACATTTTTTTTGTTTCTACAAAAAAAAATATTTTTCATCAATAAAATAAATTTTAGTATCTTCCATAAAAATTAAACAAAGCTAATAAGTAACAAAATCATACAGAAAATATCAACATATTTGAAATTTTAAATGGCATTTCAATATATCTACCTTGCTTACTGACTAACACTTTCAATGTGTACAGTTACCTACAAACTTCCAGAGATAATTAATCCAATACTATATAAAATTGTTAGCGAAATAAATAATTAAGATTACTGTAAGCACAATGTTTTTAACCTCTGACTTGGGGCAAGTGTGTCATATAGACACACTTGCCTCATGGAAAGTAGACACACTTTCCCAGTCACTTGATTTAGAGGTTCGATTTTTTTAATGGACGTAATTCTCTTATTTTCAACAATTCCAACAATATTATAGGAGTAATAATAAGTTTAATTAGTGTATTTACTACTTATGGGTACAAAATACACTGATTTACACAAAAAACCAAGATTTTTATGGATTCAAATGGGTGATGTGAACTCTAATTCGTCTTACAAAATGTGACATATTTTAAAATGGCGATAACTTCATAAATGCTTGACCAATGCCATCTTATTTTAAATTATGTAACTAGATATTTGTTCCCACACAACAACAGATGGCATTTTCATCAAAAGCTCCAATAGTTTTCGTAATATAAAGGGTAGTTACACTTGCCTCATAGCTACACTTCCCCGCACTGACCTTACTCTTATTCGTTGGATCAGTGTAAATAAAATAAGTGATAAGTAACAGCACACTTCGAATTCAAACTAAGCATAACTTGTAATATGGATCGAAAAAGAAAACGAACATAACGCATTCACATTTTTTTTGTAAAAACTTTTTGTCAATGTCAAGGTCATAAACATGGTTAATCAATAAAATAACCTAAAACATTTTAAAATGGCAACGATAAACTGTCTGTAGCTATGAGCTTTTTCAGTTATATCAATAATACGGTTTACTTAAAAGTTAATATTTTGGTGACTCAAAGTTAATATGCGTGGAATTATAATTATAATGTAATCAACCATATATGTACTTACCTTTCAGCTCAACCTTTCAAGTATATACCTATACCATGATCGCGTTAATTCCCGTTTACGTATAATAATCAACCTTTCAAATCTGAAAACACGTTACAGAACTCAACATATTTTAAAAATTACATTTTCGTCTTATGAAAACGTTTTTTTAAATTATTTAAACTGTATTTATTCACCATTAGATCTACAACATGCTTGTTCTTATTATACCTAGTATAATAAGAACAAGCAAACCAAGCAGTAGGTAACAAAATTAGAAACAAAAACTTGCTAATAAAATCTTATTTAGTCTGAAGTTCCTAACGTCTCCATGATGTCATCTTCGACGACGATCTTTAGAATAAGCAGTAAGAGTGCCAGCAATGTTGTCGCCCCTGTTAATGGTAATTGGATTTATTACTTGGACACTGCCGCGTCTACAGTGCGAGACAATTTCATAAACTTTAAAGGAAAGTGATTGCACTATAAATTGATGCTCATCCATCTTCAAAATACTAATTTTTATTGCAGTAAGCATAAATATGTATCTTACATACGGCCTGCCTGATATTGCCTTTGAAAGCAACTGCCTTTTTTGTTAATAGTTTTATTGGTAACTAAATATACCCGTACTTAGGGTGCGTCCGGAGTGCCGAGCGTAAGCGTGACAGCGTAGAGCATTTTTTGATAGTAAAAGGAAAATTTAATCGATATCGCACCCTAAGGGTGCGTCCGGAGTGGCTACGTTTTACGCTGCGTAGAGCGTAGAGCCTAAATTTCGCCGTAAATTCTTTATTCATTCATTCTTCATTATTTCTCAGAATTCGTTACTTACTAGCGGTACTATCGAATGGTGCTATAACACAGGAGTATTTTTTACTAGCCTATGAGTTCGATATATGGTTAGGACCAGTTAGGACCATTGGTTTTTGGGAAATCTAACGACGGAGGTATGTTAATTTTCATCAATATTTGGCTCGAGATTCTTGTGATAATTTTTTTGATATTCTTCATTGTTTAGGATATGGCCATCCACGCCCAGTTTAAACATTCACTCTGTACACAGAAAAAAATAAGTGTTTAATTCGTTAGACTATTTGAGAAATTGTCAATGCTCTGAATTATTTTGCAATATAAATACATTACACCATATCGACTAAATTTTTCCCTTCACTATCAAAAAAACGCTCTACGCTGTACGCTCGGCACTCCGGCCGCACCCTTACTGTACAGTATACACGTTGCGTTTAGTGGTGGCTTCACGTGGTGCCCGGGTGCACCACGTGAATGCGTGGGAAAAGCCTTATGTGCCACCTTACACCTCGGTGCCTGAATACCAGAGAGGCCGCGGCGTGTAGTTTTAGTCGGTTCGAAACTGAGATTACCGCCCTCGCTGGTCGCGGGGGTAGTAGGTATCCATTGGAATTTCCGATAAAAAGGGTCTTTTTGTACTAAAAATTATTAAGATAATATTATAAATTGCCTGGATACACATTAATGGTAATTTCTATGTGGTTTTTAAATTTTTTAGCCATTGAAACCTCAATAACCTCAATAGCAAAAAATATGCATACTCAGTGGCGTAACAATAGGGTGGCAGGGGTGGCAAAATGCCACGGGCCCCCGACCCAAGGGGGCCCCGGCCCAAGAGGCCGCGAGCGCAAAAATATTTTTTAGCATTGTACCTGAGTATTTTATTTTATTTGAAAAGTATATTTTTTATGTCCTGGGCCTAGATTGTGCTAAAGGCAAACCACTGTCATGCCACTGATACTATTTAATTGTAAACTTTACCATTATACAGTTAAAGTCTAAAATCAAATGAAAATTCAGATTCATTAAACTTTTCGATTCGCTCTACAAAATATCAAGTAATTTTAAACTTTAACTTGATAACAATAAAGACCAAAATTAAATGGCATTTTTTGTAGTGTCAGTAGTATGACAGTCTTCTTCTTTGGCCTCGCCTTTTCCCGTTACGCGGGGTCGGCTTTCCTGGTACTGAGGCGCCACTTATTTCGCTGGTATGCGTCGTCATCTGAAAGCCCCAATTGCTTCATGTCCTTGCGGACATTTGTCATCCACGTAGTTCGGGGCCTTCCCCTCCCTCTCTCCTTTGTAGCCATGGAAAGGCACTTCTTCACGACATGGTCGCCTGGTCTTCGCTGTATATGACCGTACCATCTCAGCCTAGACTCTGTTATTTTTTCTGTAATTGGTGCAACTTTAAATGTGCCTCTTATGTGTTCGTTGCGCACCCTGTCCTTAAGTGTAACTCCACCAGCCCAACGCAACATTCGCATCTCGGTCGTGTGTAGCTTTTGTACATGGCTTTTCTTCGCAGCCCATACCTCGCTGCCGTAGAGGAGGGCTGGTCTAACAGCTGTTTTATAGACCTTGCCTTTTGTTCTGATTGGCATTTTGCTATCGCACAGTACTCCTGTAAGAGTGCGCCATTTACTCCACCCACAGGTTGTCCGATGAGCTATATCCGCTTCAATGGATCCATCCGCCGAGATAACAGAACCCAAGTACTTGAAAGTATTTACTCTAGGTAGAGCTATGCCATCCAGCCTGACGTCTGCGTGCGCTGAGCTATCCGGATCGAAGTTAAAGACCATGTATTCTGTCTTAGTTCTACTGATGCGCAACCCATTCGACTCAAGTGCCTCCCTCCATTGCTCTAAATCGTCTTGTACATCTTGAAGATTATTAGATATTAGTGCTACGTCGTCGGCATATAAAAGGTTCCACGGGGTGGGTTTTTGTATTCTAGCGGTAAGAAAATCCATCACGATGTTGAATATCAAGGGACTCATGGCGCTTCCTTGATGAACACCCACCCTAATATCGAAGCTGTCTGATAGCCCAGCTGCACTTCGCACATGTGTCTGGATATCTTTATACATGTCTGCAATTAGTCTTATGTACATTTCTGGTACATTTTTTGCTCTCAGTGCTTGCCATATTATGGACCTTGGTACACGGTCGAAGGCTTTTTCGAGATCGATAAAGACTATCCATATGTTTTGCTTATTAACTTGGGCTTTTTCGATGATAGTACGTACCGCATGGATTGCATCAGCAGTTCCTTTACCAGCCACAAATCCAAACTGATTTTCTGTCAGAGTGATATGCTTTAGAAGACGCTCGCTCAAAACCCTCTCCCATATTTTGAGAGTATGTGAGGTGAGTTTTATACCTCTGAAGTTTCCACATTCACGTACATCTCCTTTGTTTTTGTAAAATGGTACTAGTGTGCTTTTTCGCCAAGAGTCGGGCATAGTTTCGCTTGTAATGATGTTGTTGAACAAACTAGTAAGCCACACTTCACCGTCCTGTTTAAGTAGCTTCCAAAGTTCCACTGGAATGTCGTCTGGTCCGGTAGCTTTGCGGTTCTTCATTTTTGAAATTGCTTTTCTGACTTCTGCTACGGAAACTTCATTCACTGGTCCTTGCGTATTCGGTTGTTCTGATTCTGGTTGGCGTGGAAATTCTTCATTCAGTAGACTGTTGTAGTATTCATACCATCTCTTACATATTTCTTTATCAGTTGTTAACAACGTACCTTCCTTATTCTTTATGTATTTTGTAGCAATGAAATCTTTAGTATTTGTATGTCTTTGCTTTGCTATTTTGAATATTTCATTGTCAGTTGCCTCTTCCAAGCGCTTATATAGATCTTGTACAGCTCTTTCTTTCTCTATTGCGATAATTTTTCTAGAGAATTTTTTAGCCTCTTTGTATTTTTCCTTATCTTCGTCAGACTTAGTTTCTTGCCAGGTCTTAAATAGGCGTTTCTTCTCGTCAACGCTGTTTTTGGTGTGATTGTTCCACCAGCGAGTTTCTTTTAGATTATGAAGGGCTCCTTTGCTGATTCCTAGCACTATCTTGGCTTTTTTAAGACAAAATTCTTCGAAGTTTGACCATACAGTCGAAGGGGTGTCGTATTGAGGTACACTTTTACCGAAATAGTCGGCAATATCATTCCGTAGGTTGCATCCTTTTTGTGAGTGAAGCTCATGCCATTTAATTTTTGCAACTTTAGGTTTCTTAATATTTAAAAATCTACGTAGTTTCAAAGCTGCTAAGAGTAGTCTATGCTGCGACGTTAGAGGTTCGCCAGGGATAACCTTGCAATCTTTAAACTGTCTAAGGTTTCGCTTATCAGCTAGTAGTCTATTTGTGTTTTAGTGTTCCCACTTTTATATGTAATTAAATGTTCATCCTTCTTTTTGAAAAAAGTGTTTACTACTGCCAAGTTATGTGATGTTGCGAATTCTAAAATTGTTTCTCCTTCCCTATTTAATCTTCCGAATCCATAGCCACCATGCTGCTCTTCGAAGCCACCCATGTCTACGCCTACGTGCCCGTTAAGATCCCCACATACAAGTGTGTGTTCAGTTTTGGGTATAGTCATTTGGTGAGCATGAAGGTCTTCCCAGAATTCAAGTTTGTCTGCTTCCGGGCAGTTAACCTGTGGTGCGTAAACTGAAATGATATTAAGACACGGCTGATTTTCTAGGGCAAGTTTAACAGCTATTATTCGATCACTGATCCTATTTATGTCTACTACATTTTGGCTGAGATAGTGGTCTAATATAACTCCTACTCCATTTTTAGTGTTTTCCTCTCCATAATATATGAGTTTATATCCCTTCCCTATTTGCCGTGATTTTGCACCTTTCCATTTTGTTTCCTGAACGCAACAGATATTTATGCGACGTCTTTCAAGAATAGCACTGAGTTCAGCACTGCGTCCTGTCATCGTTCCAATGTTCCAAGTGGCTATACGAACTTCGGACATTGGGACGGTGGCCCGTTGTTTCTTTTCGTCGCTTGGGGGGTACGCCCTAATATCATTCGCAGTTCGATCTTCTCCGTCGCTTGAGGGGGACGCCCTAGCTTTAGTACTTTTCTTGTTTTGCCTCATTCCAGTATATATTAATTGGCTTTTGTTTTACGATCGGTTGCCACCTGACATCAAGGTCGTAGTCTTCCTGGAAGACTCGAGCGCCGCCGTTGACCCATGTAGAGTTCTTCCGCCACCTGCTCTAATGAACCCTCCGACCTGAGAGCCCATCACAGCCGAGGACCTCTGCTCCATGTACGACGAAGGAGCTCCGTGGCTGGGTTTGATAACGGAGTTTTCTCTCCGACCTGTTGGTCCGCGGGAGGTATTTTATTTCCCTCCTACCCTCCTACCGTTTGGTTGGCGAGCATTCCCCTATCCGCCACCTGGGGACGCGCCCTCTAGGGGTCAGGTTCCCCCGAGAGCTATGACAGTAAATAGCACATTTCTATTCATTTTAGAACGCATCCATAGGTTTCTACAAATATTTGTAGCGCAGGGAGCTAGCAAACACTATGTTATGGGAATCCCGGGCATGGAGTGGAAGGACCGACTTGGGCAACCAAGCGCGGGGCACGCCGTGGTAGCGGCGGTAAGACCCGTCATGGAAGACTGGCTGGAGAGGCCTCACGGGGGCCTCTTATACCGGCTGACGCAGGTGATCTCTGGTGAGGGGTGCTTCGGAGATCATTTGTGTCTGATTCGGAAGGAGCCAACGCCCGAGTGCCATCACTGCGATGCGGGCGAGGACTCAGGGCTGCACACGCTGGCCGAGTGTCCGGCGTGGGAGGTGCCGAGACAGGCCCTCCTGGCAGCCCTCGGGGTGGGAGTCCTCACGCTGCCGGTAATGATCGCAGCGATGGTGCCGAGTGCGGACGCGTGGTCGGCCGCCGCCTTCTTCTGCGAGCAAGTGATGCTCGAGGCGAAAAGGTTCGGGAGAGGCTGCACAGAGCTCTCCCGGACGGCGGCGGGCGCGGACGCCGAAGGCGTCGGAGGTCTGGGGGTGATGGGTGGAGCCGCCTGTCACCGTAGCAGAAGCAGGCCGAGGCGGCGGCGGGCGAAAGCGCCCCCCTATTCTCGAGGCTTGACGGGAACCACGTAGTTCCCAAACCCGAGGGGGCCGAATCTCGAATCCGGAGATGGCCCGGGTCAAGCCGGGGTGCGAGGGAAATGCTCTTTGGGCCACCTTACGCCCTGGCGTCAGAAGACCCTAGACTGCGTGCAGTTTTAGTCGGTAAGAGTCCGACATAACCTGCCCCGCTGGCCGCGGGGTGGGTATCCATGAGGATTTCCGCACGGAAAAAAAGGGGAATCCCGGGCATCTGGATTTTATATTTTTTTATGAGGGCACGTGGTGCACCCGGGCAACGTAGGCGAGCAGCGCCTCCCACTCGCCACAGGAGACGTGAAAGGGTCAGCTAGGGTGCAAGGGATATGCCTATTTGGTAACCTTACATCCTGGTAATTCAGATTCAAGACGGCGTTCGATCCCGACATAACCATCTCCGTGGTTCCATTTCCGCACCATAAAAAAAGGGAAAAAACTGAGCGAAGAGTTTCGGCAGGTAATCAAGTGAATGGCGCACTGCGTAATTTTATGAGCAGTCAGAACAGAAAATGTCTAAAGAGGCACGACTTGCTGTACATAGAGGAGTTCTCGTTCCCACATCGATGTATGGGTATGTATGGTAGTGAAAGTTGGGTGTGGCAGAAGAAGCATGAAAGTAGATTGAATGCTGTAGAAATGAGAAGTCTAAGAAGGATAGCTGGAGTAAAGCTGATGGACCGAGTGAGGAACAGTGTGATAAGGGAACGTTGCGGTATAGTTGAAGATGTAGTGACCAAGATAGAGAAAGGGATACTTATATGGTTTGGACATGTAGAGAGGATGGATGAAAGAAGATTGACAAAACAGATACCTATATGAGGTGAGGTTGAATTGGCAACCCGGTAAAGGCCGACCTAGGCGTACATATTTTAATCAGATCCAAGACGTTTTGGAGAAAGGCCTAGGTCAAGAGTAGGTACCCGCAACCGGCGTGCGTGTATGAAAAAAAATATGAAAGTTGAAGAAGCGAAAGGGGTATGCTAAGATCGTAGCAAGTGGAAAGATGTTGTCTCTGCCTACCCCAATGGGAAACAGGCGTGATTTGTATGTATGTATGTATGTATGTATGTAAAAAAGGGCTCTAGGTACTGACTGCGTAGGTATTCTTTGTGTAATTGTTTTGATATTGGTTTTGGTTATATAAATATTAAAATTAAACTGAGTACAACGTGACGATTTTTACTGATAGGGCCCCATCAACAGAATTTGCCACGGGCCCCAGATGGTATAGTTACGCCACTGTGCATACTGAACACTTCCGTTAAGATTCTGTTTAGGAAAATTTAATACAAATAAAGAACACTTTGAACAAGGGCTAAAAGATAAATGTTTTATGGGCTATAATACTTAGTGTAAGATTTCGTACCAATACTATAAACTCAGAAACCGTTTAACCGATTTCGCGACTGTATCCAGTGAAGTGTAAGGCATTTATCACGGAAGGCCGTATATCTTTGCATAAGGATACAAAGGAAAAGCAAATAAAAGCCTTGCAAATAATGTATAAATATTTTTTTCAAGGCTGACATATTTGTCAGACTATAGCTATTACGTAGGTATATAGTTTTAGAACAGAATATAACATTAGCTCTAGAAATTTGCTGAATTAAGCATCGATAAATTAGTATGAAAACATTTCTACTAATAGCATGTAGGTATAAATAACATCAAAGAAATCTACAACAATATCTAATGTGTGCCTTTACCAATTTACTTCGTATGAGGTCACTCTTCAAAGATTTTATGAATACAAAAGTTTAAGAATTTTTTCGCGTGTAAATACCACTTTGTGTGAAGGAGAACTGAATTAAGCACAGTTAATTAAAAAAGGTTCAAGACACAACATTTCCATTTAATATAAGATTAACTTTGCCTATGATGTAGCTTCCAAGTCGTTACTGTTTGATTAGGAGAACCACGCCTCAAAGTTTGTTGATAACAAATGTGTTTAAGTTTCACATAATGCGATCAATATTTTATAAATTATGAGGTAAAACTTCAGTGTATGTTCAAGAAATGAACGTCTACCTACATCAAAAGCCATATTCATAACGGCTTTATAATAAATCACTAAACAACACTCGTTCCCTTAATGTATTCAAATCCACAAAGGTGCTGTCTATTATCCTTAGCTTACCTTTAGAACTACGTTGCTTGAAAGTTTGATTACTTGGCAAAATTAAGCTATGTACGATATTAAATTGTCATTAGAAAAGCATCCACTCCATGAGTCATTAAGTTCGCTTCTAATGAGTGATTTACGCTAACTAGAGTGTGGTATGTCACACTCACTACTCGAGGTGATGTATGCTTGCTACGGTGCGCGATTAATGCCTCGCCTCGCACGGAGCTGAACAACCTGTTATAAGAGAGCTTTCAGCCGTGAAGTTCAGCTACATGTCCCCGTTACCAAAATTGACGCTTTTACTTTACCTGCGTCGTAGTGTTGTAAGTATAAGTAGCATACGCGATTTATTAAAATAAACCCGAGTTGAATTAGGGCGTACACTTAAAAATTGCAAGTCACTGAGTTTCATTTGATAGATGGGTTCCTGTCCAAATGGTAGTCATCGGAAGGTTAAGATACATTAATCATTGTGTAGACGTCATTTTATACGCATTTTACATATAACACGATATCATATCATAAAAGTGAGTATTACCATACTCACAGTGGGCTAGGCCGCGTCTTCTATATTATGACGCTAAATAAATAAACATGTAATGTGTAATTCATATCTTACAAATGTAATTATGCCTATACATAAAAATACGGTAGGTATACTTACTAACGAACGATAACTTAGGAATTACTAGACAGACTACTACAATATACTTAAACATTTCACGATTATAGGTATATGAATTGTATAGAATGAAGTAAGTATGAGCAAAATTATTCCGATTCAGATTAATGATTTAATTGATTGAAATTTCAATGAAAATTATGTTTAACAGAAGCACTAAGCTTCATCTGTTAAACATAATTTGAAAGAAGAAAAAATAAATTTTGCTAACTTCAAATTAGGTTAGGCCATGGGTAAGCATACTTAAAACATTGAAACATGAATCAAGCATTATCGAATAATACAATGTGGGTTCCCGATCGTGAATCACGAATCGTCAAGTAAAATTCGATTATAATAGCGGCATGGATGAACGCACTGCGCGCCTCCTCGCCCGCCGATAATGAACGTCGATACGACAAAATCATACGACAAGCCGCTCTTCTTGACGCTGGAATGATCCACCGCGCACTCGGTAAAAAATATGTGAACAAAATTTGTCTCAGTTACGATAAAATCTGATTTCACGGAAGTTCGTCGCTCTAGCGCGACATGGCGACAGGCAGCGGGCCCTCGTTATTATACTGCACCGACCGCGATCCACCATTGCGTCGCCCGATCTCATAAACAATGTAGAGCGTCGCTGTATAAGCACTGCGGTAATGAGGTTAATTTGATGTTATTTCATTACGGACACCTGTATTTAAGAACATATATTATCATTAACGCGTACCGCTCGAACCATAAATAACCTAACTTGAATAGTATAGTAGTTACTTATGAAAACAGAGTACCTAGTTAATTGTAAACCTGGAATTCTTTACCAGCTCACGTGTTTCCTTCCTCATACAGTCCCGGGTCCTTTAAGCGGGGCGTGAAAAAGCATTTGATGAGGCCGTCAAGCTGAGAGCCACCATTTTGGCACTATCGGTGTTTGCAATGGTGACTCCCATTCCAGAGACTTTGCCTCAGCTTACCATCAGGCGAGGTGAAGTCATGTTGACGTGACCGACATAAAAAAAAAAAAAAAAAAAAAATTGTCAATTGTAATTATATTTATCATCTTACCCAATATGTGGGTGCCTGTGGTCTAGCCAATAACCTATTTTCATGTTTTAATGCATAAATGATACCCCATAACCACGTTAATCAACCTGTGTCGGACTATCTTTTGTCACTGTGTTGTATGATGGTAGAGCGTTGAACTGGTAACATCACGGGTTGCGACTTGCAGTTTGCAGGCCTGATTCCTGCTGAGTTTATAATAATGCAATTTGCATTGGAGTATGATAGTTTGCACAAAAAACGTATACCTAAACGTAAACGTATAACCCATAGTACTTGCAAGCTGCACTCGGTTCAGCGAGACCATAGCCGAACTAAGCATTGCCTATAATATAATGGCATGGTGTAATATGTATATGAATTAGGATTTATTATTACTAAAATTATTCGCTACTGTCAACTGCAATAGAAACGAGTTTGATCACGCATATTCGTTTAGCTCGGTACCTACATTGAAGGTTATTGTGCTAGTTCCCTCTTGTACAACCTATTTACCTAATACAGATAGATCAATACGCGTTACGACTGCGTCTAGATGCCTTTCTTAAGAAAACAGGACATCAAATCTATATACTACTCTATAATCTGTAATACTATAATCGGTTACTAGTTACAAAATAGTAATTACTTAGATAAGACTGTGTTTCACTTTCAATATTTTGAAACATATTTATATACCTGAGCATAGGTATAATTTTGTTATATACTTAGCTTACATTTTACTAACTAATAATTATTATAAACTAGCTGTTGTATTCTGTTCCCGCTACTGTGACCCACGGGAACCTGTTTCCGGGACAAAACACACTATAATCTATCTCTGTACCAAATTTCAACCAGATCCGTTCAGTCGTTTTTGCGTGAAAGAGTAACAAACATACATCCAGACATTCTTACAAACTTTCGCGTTTATAATACCTACCTATTAGTAGGACTCGAAAGTTTACCTCAACTCAATCACGACAGAACGGATCTAGATAATAATTTATTCAGAGACATACGAACATACGAAAGAATACTTTCGAACAGCATATCACGCCACTTTTTATCCCAGCAAAAAGGTTTTGTTGTGTGTTTCAAGAGTGCGGAGCTACGGGCGACATCTAGTTTGAAGATAATTTTCGAAACAAACAAAAAGGCTATGTATATAGGTAATATATATAAACAAATTGAAGCAATTAGTCGATCATGTGTTTGGAAATCTTTTCCATGTGGTACATTTAAAAGGTGTAATTACCTAGTCCGAACATTTAAATAGTTGTTAACGAAACATTACTTGCATTATTATATTACCAACACTTAAGCCTAAAATCTGAGTTAGAATATTAGGTGTTCGTGATTAAAGGCCATCTATAAAACATATCACGCAAAATTTAACCTTCTTCGAATAAATAGACCCCCAGTCTATAAACTAGGTTTCTTTTATATCGATAATGTGACAAATAAGCCCACTGGCTACCTGATGATAAGCGGTCACCGTAACCTGTAGGTAACTAATGATTGAGACCAAAAAGATATATGCTTCCGGATTTAGGATGATTGAGCATGCCAACCGGAACAGATGATGTTGAGATTAAATGTTTCGCAATTTAACGTACTTACCCTAAATTGGCGGCTAGTTGTGAAAGTCATTTCATTTAAATCGAAGTCAGGTTCGAAGCTCCTGAACCTTTGGCTTAACCTATTTCTTCGACGACCTCTCTGGCGTAATGGTACAGCGATCCACTAATAAGCCAGAAGTTGCGGGTTCGATTCCCGTTCAGTTTAAATATACATGAATGTGAATATTTGCATTGTTCTAGATGTTTTATTTAAGTATAACACTTCGTATGTATTGACAAAAAAATTAAGTACGTAGCTATGCTTAGGTACTTTGGGTCTAAATAGCGCTGTGTAGAATATCATAAAATTTCCTAGATATAGGAGCTCCAGATAACTGCATCTAGTTTTACGGCAGACATACGTTAAATTACGAAACGTTATTCTAACGTAACACTTTATGTTTGGTGGTAAGAGTGAGAACTTCTAGAACAATATAATAATATCACGATACGACGAACAATATGGGACAAGTTGTTCCGAAGTAGTTTGACCTGTCTTTGGTAGATGATGCTGAAAATATGCGGTGTGGCCACAACTGTAACGTTAACCGGAACACGTGTGCGTGACATGTTTTCCTATTTGATTAGTTGATTCATTTATGTAGTAGATACGAACTTTCATAGCTATAAATGGATTATAATTAACACGCACTAAACATTAATAGTTAAATCGAATGGATTCTATCCATTAAAGAGCCTATAATTATGAAACACAAAACCAAATCAAACTTGGGGAATTGAAGCAACGCATTTCAATTCCGTAGAGCGAATTACATTCACGGACAAAGTTTCCACTGAATCTGTAGTCAAGGAACAATAGATTGCTTGCAAAAGTTTACTCTATAGAAACATAAAGATTAAGCAGTTGTGTTTGCGTGTGGTGCAACCGTAGATTCGTATTTGTCAATATTATAATTTGTAAGTTTAATCAGTTCCAAGCAATTGTACGTACCTACTAGCTATTACCCGCAGCTTTGCCTGCGTGGAAATCTGTTCCAGTTCCCGCTTCCTATGAAAACCTATTCCTTGGATGAAAAAGGGGATAGTTTGTGAAGATATTTGGGTGTTTGATACTCAATCATACTCTAACAGCTGAACAGATCTGGCTGAAATTTAGTGCAGGGATACCCTATAGTCTGGAATAATACTTCCTTAATTTTTATTCCGAAAATAAGATTCCCATGAGTTGCGGGCACTCGATCAAGAATCACGCGAGCAATAGCTAGTCAACTCCTAAACTCTGATAACAACTATCATTTCTATATTCAAACATTTAACATTGCACCAAACATCAGTTTTGGTCAGTAGCAAGAGGAGTAAGTTCGTGAAGAGATAGTGATTGAATCGTGTCTCACGATAACTGCCGCGTATTTAGTTGAACAATGGTTTAACTAAACACTAACTACCGACATTTCCGGAAGATCTTCATTGGCTTACGAAGGAACCGTGTCGTTATAACGAACCGTAGAAGTTACTATAGAAACTGCAATCCATTATCCATTGAAATACTAAGGTACTAAATGAAGAATATACTTGCCTTACTTTGATCAACCTGATTTAACAACCTCCACTATTCCCACACTATTTCCATATGTTTTAATGGTCTTCGATTCGAGGTAATGCGGTGGAGGAAACCGAGTTGAATGCAGATGCCTGGTGCTCCATTGAAAACTTTAAAAAACAACTGCATTAACTTTTTTAATTAACGAGGTAAGTTTTGCTATGGTACACTCATAAAAACAGTTAGTTTGATTGGCTATGGAAATGCGTTTGATCAAAATGGTTCAATAAACCAGTAATTATGAAGTTGCCAGATGAATTTGCCTAGTACTACAATAAGAACTGTCGGTACAACGGTACAGCGACAAAATCTGCTGAATACTATTAATACAATTTACTAGAAATGGCTCCACCCGTGTGAAATTTTGATACCGTTTCCGCGACCCATGGGAATCTATTCCTAGTATAAAAAGCCTATGTCTTATTAATATTTATTAATATAATTAATTATAACTATTAAATGTATAGTAGAATACCTATATAAAAATTCTAACATCCTTAGGGGAGAAAATAATATTAGGTACCTTTACTGTCTGTTTATTTTTATGTGCATCATTATCTCTGTTTTTATCAGAAAGCTGAAACATGACCACATAGACAAATGACTAGCACCATTTAACCGATTAGGTAGGTACTTCGATAACTATCTGTGTGTGTGTCGTGAGCTAGATTGACTAGAACTAATTTTTCTGAACCTAAAGGTACATAATTATTCTGTGGCACTAATTGTAGATATTATTTGAAAAGTCGTCATCAATAAAGATGATTCATTAGTGCGGGGTTGTCATAAAATATTTATATCTTGCCATACATTTAAAGGTACTCCATTGATTTAGAGGAATTATTACTGAAAGGAAATTACACTGATAAAAAAGGTTTTGAGTATATTGGATTATTACGAATATTTTGTAAACATTATAATGCTAATGTAGTCTCTTAAGAATGTTTTAAATTCGTTTTTATAAAATGTATTAATAAAACATGTTATAAGTCAGCAGTTAATTAGCTTAATTGTCGTAAAATGGAGACGTTTTAATTATGTCTTCAATACTGTTTCAAAGCTCGCATAAAAACATTCACTGGAGGAAGCAACAGCTTTGTAGAAAATTTGAAAAATCTGATTGGAGAGAGCGGAAGCGCCGCGCCGCGGGCGAAAGCTAATCGATAATAAAGTGTTTGCGTCGTGTTGTTCGTATACCTTGAAATGCCTTTACATGAGCTTAACTTATAACGTTATCCCCGCATTCTAAACGTTTTCGTAGGTATCGAACATTAAAGAAAGTACCTAATCACTTCAAGGATTTTGTGTGGAAGGTGGATCTTTTAAGAACAAAAACTAAACGATATTACCTCGGTTAGGAGCTAATAGTTACTTAGTGAACTGGTTAATGATAAGTAATAGAGTTCGCTTTGTTAAATATTGTAATTATTAAGTTCGTCTTTCTTTCTTATTGTTCATCCGACGTGAAGGCCGAGAGCCAAGAGCAGAATTCGAATCGTTACTGAAGATTCATGAACGATTCGAAAGTCATTACCAAAGCATGCATATATGACGTAAATAAATATGAAATAAATACTCTTAAAAAATAACGCAATATAAAATACTAAAGATGAATGAATAAAAAATTGAGGATTTAGTCTGAATCGATCAGAAATCAATCAAAAGGAATTTTCTAAATTTCTTTCTTTTGAATAAAGGTCGTCCCCAGCAAGGTTTCGTCAAATCTCAACAGATTACAGCATATATGGTGAGACGCGAGCTTATGCCGGGGATTAGGTACGAAAGCGAGGGTAACATTCCTCTAATATGTTCTTTAACATTTAATAAAGTGATTTAATATGAATTCTCGTTACAGTATCAGTGCTGCGATATTAATAAGACTATATGGCCCGCGGCACAATAACTCAGAGAATATAATAGATAAGTATATGTATTATCAGTTAATTTTACTAGATATTTAATAAGATGAGCAC
Source organism: Lithosia quadra (assembly GCA_963576445.1). Lineage (NCBI taxonomy): Eukaryota > Metazoa > Arthropoda > Insecta > Lepidoptera > Erebidae > Lithosia > Lithosia quadra. The sequence goes on along the minus strand of OY754880.1, from coordinate 10,439,885 downwards.
AAGATGGGATCGAGGAACTTTGACTAGTATTATCTTCATGAGACTCATGAATAGCTGGCTAGCTATTTATTAAAGGCATTCTAAAACATCATGCCGAAATATAGCTAAAAACATCCTACTTATTTTCATATATGTATTAACATTACACATAATATGATAGAAGGCATACCTGAAAGGTTAAAACGCACCAGTGGAAATTAAGGTAAGTGCCAATAAACGTGTGGAACCTACGGCACGTGCGAATGGTGGCGTTGTTGTCATTTTTTTATTTAGCAACCCGGTCACGGCTAAGACTATAAAAGTAACTGTTGATTTCTGAGAACATCTTTCTCTATTAAAAGGTAGTTTAGACTCGCACGCCCTCCTCGCAACCAGCAATCTATTTATCTAACTACCCTCTTTATGGTTTTCTTCCGCACTGGGTAATATTCGTAGCTGTATTCCCTATATCTTAAAAAGCAGCGTGACGTTAGCGATAAATAATGGGAAGTACTCGCAGTACTCAATATTTCGTAGGAATACTGCTCCTGGAAATCTGTCATCTTATTCTCATCTAATATATCGTCTAAATCGCGCTATACATTTATTCAAGTCAACATACCTTTACACAATTTGTTACAATTGATCCCATATTGAAATAAGATAACATTTTTCTTTGGTATGCTACTTGGTTATCAAAATTTAAGACATCTTAATATTTATTTGATTCTGCACATTTTTTCCTTGATCAAATAAACGACTTCCCACCGGAAATTGAGAATATAAGCTATGACGAGTAAGAATAACGAATTTCATTTTACACAATTCGAACAAAGCTTCATTAGATATCTAAATCTACGTAGATATCTTTATGATGTTCATAGAGTGATCGGCGTGAGAAAAGTGATCGGCTCTCGCAAGGGTATTTCATCTGGTGCACAGGCCATCGATACAGCATTCCTGTAACCCTGTACCCTATTCCTCTTTATCTCCTGTAAATGCGTAGGTCTTGTTATAAAATTCTTTACAAACTTACAAATCATGTATTTATTTAACCAATTTGAACTATTAAACTATCTTAGGTTATTACAAAATAAATTATTTACATTAAGAGGAAAGAGTACTTAACTAGTACAAATAAAAGTTTAGGTGTCGAAAAATTCCTTCCCATCGATGTCAACTGGTAACGTACCCAAAAGACTGGCGGCATTACCACGTTGGATGGCAATGCCGATTCTATGTGCAAAAAAGAAGCCAGCCCATTGGTCACGTGAAGCGTAAACAAACTTACTTTTCAAATTTATAGTAGGTTACTACGAGTATAGTAGACAATTAATGAATTTAAGTTATATTAAGAAGGTTAAACTAAAAATAAATAGGTACATATTGAGAACGCAACTAAAGCATTAATTTTAAAGTACCTCGTCCTGAACAGAATTTTTAAATAACTAACGAAAATCATTTTATTTAAAAATACTGTAATTTGTATATTTATATAAAAGAACTATAAAATCTTTTGAGATCAAATTCATGTTATGAGAATTGAGTAAATGAAATAATGAAGTTCCTTTGAGCTATTGAATTCAATGTAAGAGCAAGCAAGTAGAAAGTTGTTTTACTAAGCCCAATTTACAATTAATAGTAAGAAAATATGAAATAGGTATTTGATTTAGTTTATGGACATCTATTTTCTAAATCTAAACGATGAATGATGAATGATGAATATACGGGCGGACAGCGGATTGTGCATTTAGGTACCTAATTTAGAATCTTACTTGTATACGAGTCGAGTATAAAACAATTTTTTTGCTTGATATATAGCATTGTACAGAAGTAGTAGGTAGTAGTAGTAGTAGTAGTATTGTATTGAAGGCCACTTATTGAAAATGATGGTAAACACAAAGCGATGAGTTTGTTCTGGGTGGGTGCCAGATTGATAAACCAGCGACATTATAGATACCTATGCGTCGTCGCAGGGATGCGGACTGTACAAATGTTGCAAAAAGTGATATAGCAACTAATTTTTTTAACCGAGCTACACATAGGCATAACGAACCTATGTTGATATTCAGGTAGGTATAAATGCTAATTAAGTCAGACTCAAAATGTGCTAGTGCTGTTACTGTACCAAGTACTCGTACCTTTAAGACAATTCAGACGGAGATTAGATAGTAGGTATAAAAAATGTGAATAAGAGTCACAAGATATTCTGAAAGCCAGCACCCTCATAGCACTGTGTGTTGAAGATGAAATTGTGGCCAAAAGCTAATGGAAGTGGTGATATTTTTTCTGATTTTAAACCCGGGATGCCGTCCTAAAAGCTTTCTTCGAAAGTGTAAATCAACGGACAAAAGTCAACCATCACCTGAATTACGAACACAATGTCTCTCAGCACCTATCCCTATTTAATTTTTTACTAACCTCACTAAATAACTGAAATTTTCATCATGATCGCGACACATAATATGAGGTGTCTTCTGAACATAGCCCACTTCCACTGACTTCTCATAACGGGTGATCTTGCAATACCTTCGTCTATCTCACGCTATTTTAGGCAGCTCAATCAGTATACCTACCTAGTAAGCAACAATTGACAAATATACCTCCCAATAAGGCAAGTCAAGTCACAAAACACGACCATACACGATGTTGTAATAATTTGATTTAATAGTGTGTTTCAAATTTATGCCAAAGTATAGGTGTAAAAATGTTATGCATTCCAAGGGGATTATATCTATAATATTAAAAGTGCAATACAGAATGCCAACTAAAATATTATTTACGTGGTACAAATTTTACCGTTACATATTGAATGTTTAGTGTTCAAGACCATCATCAATCATGTGTAGTCAAAAGATACTGAATACAGTGTGATATACCAAATACAGCGTTATATCGAAAAATATCGTACCATTACATCCGTTACAAATGGCGCTGAAAAATATTGAATGATTGTTGCGGATGTTTAGTAGGTATATTGGTATATACATATGTATAGTCATATTTATATGGTGAAAAGCAGCTAAATTGTATTGTAACTTAAAGGCGTTTCTCACCTGCTTTTAACCGACTCTGTTGCTTTTCACTTACATTCGCTACTATAACGTTTATTACGTGCTGATTGGGCCACCTTGGTGGTATGAAAAATTCAGCAACTTGAGTGTCTCCTGTAGTATACCTATAATTATATCACTTTCACCATTACTTTCGTAATTATGATAGAATCACTATAATTTAGCTACAATGTCGTCCATTTCAAATAAATCAATAACTTAAATAAACATTGGTAGGTAATAAGGAACCTTTTCGTGTGTCCTCGTTTCTACATTTATGTATCTTGGCACTTGTTGATTGAATAATGTATAAAATATAGGCTTAACGGTATTTCTTCAATCGAATTTAGAAATGGCCGACTAGGGAAGTATCTACATAAAATTTCGGTTAAGCAGCAACGTCACTGGATCTCGTAATCTCATAAAAGCACTTATGAGAGAGGAATGGAATAGGAAAGCATACCTATAGAACCCTGTTGTGCCTTCAGAAGAGTCAAATGATTTTTCAATAATATATTTTAAAATGATGTTACTAAAGATTAGAAAAATCTCGCTAAATATCCTAGGGGCTTGAAGTCAGAGCTGGTACCCGATTCAGTAATGCCACATTTCAAAATACCTATATTTAAAAAAAAGAATTGCTTTATATATGTTTGTTTTAGACGATAAAACAAGCAACAAATGTTAAGTTGAACTTTAAAAGAGTATATTTAACGGCGAGTTTCGCCTCGTACCACAATTTATTGCCTCACCCAACCGATTCCTGTTTGAACATTCGGTTTTATTTTTAAAAGTGTATTGCTTTACAATTCCTGAATAAAATAGCATAGCGTTGAAAACAGGTTTTTGATTGCTTATTTTTACACGATAAGCAGTTGTTTATTGTTTTTCGTTATTAATTTGTCCTTTGTGTGAGTAAAAATAAATATCTCATTGAATTTAAAAAATTAACCTAGGTATAACTAATCATCATCTTTGCGCTAGTCCCGGTCGCATCTGGGACCTTCACTTCTCCTCATCCCACACAATATCGTCTTGGATATCCATGGTAGTGAGATCATTGGCATGCATGACGCCAAGCCGGCACTTCGTGGTTATACCCCTCCTATCAAGGCCCGGCAAAGCTGACATGGCCCAGACACGTACATCGTCTAACATGGAGGCTGCCGCGAATGTAAGAGTTGAAAAAAAAAATCTATTGCTATTCTATTTCACCGAATCCAAAAAAGCCGTTCCTAGCCCTCCCCCCTTCCCTTCACGGTAGACAGCGCGTGTGTGACACTTTTAATGTTGCATACGTCCATAGGCCACGGTGACCGCTTCCCAACAGGTTGGCCGTGTGCTTGTCTGCCACCTACGTAGTATAAAAATGTGGTTCTATATTCTACCCGAATGTATGTTTATATGTAGAAAGTAAGACTTAGTTAACACAGATATAACTTAGTCAACTAAATCTTAGTTTAAATACGTAAAAAAATCATGTAGATAACCCCCTAACTGGTAGTATGAAGCACACCGAATACTTCGGGGTCTATGCTAACCTCACCTGCAAGCCGGTATGCCTACTAATAATAGAGGAGACATTGGTGCAGGTTTTCCCCTCGAGTATTGAAAGCTCATACGACTATCATGACACATATACCTACTTTTTTATCGTGTTGAAATGGTAAGGCCGATGGCCGTGGGAGACGAATACCACGCCGGTGGCGATACCCTAATACCGTAATAATATTAATAGCATAGACAGATTATTTTGAAGGTCTCAAATCAATAAAGCTGTAATATAAACATTAATGGTGGTTAAATCATTTGATGAACACCGGCGCAACCGCGCTATTCACGCAAGCTTCTAATCACAATTCAGAATCTGCCGACGTCACGCAATTGCTACCTTTTAAGGGCTTGCAGTAAGGAACCACGTTAACTCGAATACAGTCATTACTTGACCCCGTTGAAGGTTTCGTGATCGATAAAAATACTCACCAATTCAATAAAAAGATATAAGTTGCAATGAGTGATTTAGCTCAACTTTCCAGAATCGATGAAGCCTCAATTGGAAATAAATTCCAAGAATCGGAACTATAAAACATTACCGATTACGAGTAAGGTTATAGTATGGTTTTAGATAATATATACTTAGAGTTAGGTGAATCTAGAAGTATTAGGTATAGAATTTTTCTCATGAGGCTTTGATTCATTGTTAAAAAGAATTCGAAAAGTCAGAGATCCAAGGAGAGATTCATTAGCATTTTACGTAATTGGTTAAGTTTTTAATTACATTATCAGACCATAATTGTGAACTTTAAGTATAATGATATGTGGCGACAGTGCGATGTGGCAGAGTCGTAGTTAAAAGGGTTTAGAAACTGTTATAATCTTAGAAGTACATATCGATAAATCATCACAAGCCTTACCTCTCAGAAAACAGCGTCTTCATAATGTAAGTCTTCAACACCGCAATTTTTAAAAATCTAAATTGATAATTATGCTTTTCACTTATATTAACTTTTCACGGTCTCCTAGAAAAAATAATATATTTTTATTCCTAAACTATCTGTTCACTGAAATTTCGAGTATTGCATTCATGATACTATTATTTTATTTATGCTCCTATTTTACGTAAAACACTAAAATGAATTTAAAAATCACTTGAAAGCCGTAAAAGGAAGCTTTATAAACGAACTTAGATCAAATAGCAAGGGACAAATTAAATGTTGACGTGGGTTAAAAGACTGTTCTGCGTTTTATTTTTACGAGCACATCTGCAATGTTTTTACGACGGACTTGATTCCGAATACTCATCATAATATTTTTGTGATTCAATTCTAAAATGATACCTAGTATGCCTTCAGCTTTTATCAATATCGAACAAAGGTCACATCCAATATAATATGCACTTCACAACACCAGCCAAGCGACAGTACTTTCGATCTACTGTCTAATTACAGGATATCCATCGGGCGCAATGCTTTCTCAAGCCTAATTGTCTGTTTCGAACAGTTTCGAACCTGCTATGAGGTTCACATGAACGAGGAGTGACATAGAAGTATCAAATTCAGGTAGTAAAGTTCTAACATTCTGAGACATTGCACTTTTTCTGTAATAAATACTTGTAAGTATATAAATATTATACATACTTGCATACTTAGTAGTTCCGTGAAACACTATGACATAGTGTGCTTTTTAGAGGCTGTTGAGATAGCTAGAATAAACTGTATGTAAAGTAAAAAAATGAACTTCTAATAATAATATTAAGTACTTACTAACAATTCCGATTTTATTGCACATCTAAGTCAACACTGCAACACTCAAAACGATGGTGACGGTGTTCACAGATTGGGTGGTTAGTTGATACGATTTTAATAAAATGTTAAGTTCTAACAATTTAAAAAGTAATCAGTTCAAGCGGGTTAAATTTTGAGCAAGAAAATGTGATACTATTTTGGTGTTATTCTCGATTGCCAGCACATCTAGCTATTCGTATGTATAGAGCTTTACAAAGAGCGAAATGTCGTCGTCGATTTGGTATAAAAGTTGTAAGTATAGGAGTCGTTCGTAGGCTGATATCTGGAGCGTCGGCCCACCACTCTCGAGCAATCTGTTTACGTAACAGCCCCGTTATGTTCGGAGAGGGTTCCCGTAGTAGACGTTAAACATATTGCCTCATAAATCGTGAGAATCCCGGCAAGCGCTGTACACCCGTACCGGTGTCGATTTGACTACGTTTCCTTTACGATTTCACCATATTGAGCGATCGGGCTCAACATTTAAATATCACTACATAAATTTACGCGACACATACCGTTATGCTCTCTCAGCCGTAACAAATATCAAATAGTCAACCCAAATGGTCCTATTTTGATCAATTCTGCAAAAATATTATTTATCGGGCAACTTCAAACACGTTTTTTTTTTCATTTGATGCGGTTAGTCAGTAGGAATTGAAGTATACGCCCGCAAAGCCTGAGTCTAGGGTTGAGACATTTTATTAAAGCACCAAAATTTAAAAGGCTATAAATTAAAACGTGCCTGAATTTGAAAAGTTTTCCCCGTTACTGTTTAAAGTTAAATTTGATGATGACATTTTACGTTAGCTTTGAGATTGAAGTCTTGTAGTTTTGAAAAGGTTGATGATTTGCCTATTGGCTTGAAAGTAAGATACCTTAGGACATTTTTAGTTGGCCCCGTTGGCCATCGTGGATGATTATGTCGGACTCGGACCGCCGCCGTCCGCCCAAAACTGCGCACCGTCTCGGGTCTTCAGACGCCGACGGGTGTAAAGTGAGCCAAAATGCATTTCACTCACACCACGACTCACCCATCTCTGGATTTGAAATAGCCCTCTTGGGCCCCCTGCTAGTCAGAGGGACACGCGGAGAGCCTCCAAGCAGCCCTATACAGGGTCACTCACACTTCGGCCGTTGATAGCCGCAGGCGGCAGTATCTCCTCTACGAGTGGTAGTTGATACCGCCTGCGGTGCCCAGGGCCTCGATTCTGCTAAAGACTGGTTTGACTTTAGCAGAATCGAGGCCCAGGTGCACCGCGTGGAGGTTCCGGCCCACATACCCAGTTACATGGGGCCTCATCAATATCTTTTGGGCCCAAAACCTGCCTCACCTGTGAGCGGGTACCCTTTCGGCCGCCATGGTAACCGAGGTTTGGTAATCAGTTACCTATGAAGAAATTTTGCTCTTTCCTGGTAATCCTGTTACAAACGAAGATTTTAACATAATGAAACCTTTGATAGTGTTAGACGAGGCTCGATCATATTGTAATAGCTCGCATAAAAGATGGACTTCAGGATGAAAGAGCGTAGTGGAGCGGACGCCGAGCTCCAAAGTGTAAGCTGATTATTTCATCATTATCATGATGGCAATAATGATGATCGAGATCGAGGTACAATTAGTACAGAAATTCGAACGATATGTTTCACGCCACTTCTGTTACTGACTGTCCTTCCATTTGCAACATTGGCGTGTGAGTTACCTACATATCTAAGTTTCAAATTTATTTCATTATTGCTTCATTCAATTACAAAACGCTTTAATGTTAAACCTATTTGTGTATTTTTTGTAATATTGAACGACAAAAATAAAGTTTAGTGTAACCTAGCGGTAAAAGTGAAAACTTCCAACTGCGCAGCAGGAAGTTTGTAATTAAAATGTAATTAAGTGTTTTACAAAATATTTTTTATCGGAAATGTGAGAAAGGCCGTTACACCTCGAAGTAGGTTAAACTTAGTTTTGTGGGTAAGTTCCTTCAAGATTAGCCATCTATACGAACACGCAAGCGCCAACATGCTCGCCGTCGTCGTCGCACGTTACAACTGTTGCAAAATTGCTTTTGTTGTTCGATAAATTAGAAATCCTTTCCGCACATTCAGGGTCGTAAAACTTTTCTTTAGAGGGTGAGCGCCATATTTCCTGTTCATCTGCTTGCTATTTTCTTACAAACAAATTATGATATAGCGTAGATATCTTCTTACAGCTTTTATGTTTACATAAATCTGGCATATTGTCACACATGCGGTCCGAAATGCTTGTTTTAAATAGCTCGTTTTTCACATAATTTGTGCAGTTATATTGACATACCTTTTAAAAGAATTTCAGTTGAGGATTGAGGATGATAGATACCTATTACCTACTATACTATAGATAGAGTTAGACAGTGACAAAGAGTGAGACAGGTACATCCTATTAGAATTTTGTATAACTTTCTATGGTACTAACCACAAATGTTTTCCTTTTCTAGCATCAGCTGCATTATAGATAGGTACCACCATTTAGAAAGATTAACAAAAAAACTAACACACCTACTTTTCGTAAATTTTCTTTGATTCTATAAACGTATTATTATTAACCTATCTAGTTATAAATATACACTTACTCGAGATATTTAAAAAAAAGGCTTACATTTATTTTTTATGTACCAATGTTGTAAGTGGCACGCACGATGTAAAGCGAAAACCAATAGTCGATATCGTAAGGAGTAGGTATTAGCACGTAGGTACTATATTTGTCGTGCAGCTAAAGGCGATCACTGGCCATCGAAACTCGAAAGCTCGTGAGTGCAAATCCGGCTTTGTGGAAAACCTACTTCGAACAAAATCGCGTTAAGTTTGCTTAGTACCTACATTGTTCTACTAGAATTCGAAAATATACAAAATAAATACCTACCATAATATATTTTCTACATAAACCCTCGCTAGCAAATACGAGCACAAGAAACGGAGAGCGCAAATAGATAAATTCATAATTTTGCGAGTTGTTTTGGGTGAATTGGACCCGCTAACTATAAATTATACCTACCTTTTTTCTTATTCTTTTTCGAAACAAATTTCATAACTAATAATTTTTACAAAATATATACCTAAGTAAAGTTAGTACAGTCTAGAGCCTCTAAGTACGCCCCATTTCATTATAACTTTAGTCTGCAATAATTTCTGTAAATTATCATGCAGTTTTCGAAAATAAAACCTATCATTTTAATAGTACTTATTGTAAACTAATAAAACCTGACAATAATTAACCAATAAAGTTAAAAAATGAACATGATATAGATGAAGAGCAGCAATATATATTTCCTGCGAATATAAGACATAGGAATGTCTTAGCAATATAAACCTACTTAGCTAAAAAAATATCAAACTACTCAGACCCTCCGTTTAATACATACCATCGGGGCAACCCTTTTCACTTATTTGAGTCTTACAAATCGTGAAGGATTATTTTTTGCTCACCAATCAGTATTGAAACAAATAATCTGTTTCTTGACTCCAGTTATATTAAATTTACTTTATTTCCAAGGCCTAACAATGCATGACCCCAAAACATCAAAATAGGGTAAAACGGTTCCGATGACTGTGCCTTTGGCAGTATTTGTAACATACCTTGCCGACCATCCATAAGAAGTTTTGGTGACCAAGAGTACTCAGTAATAGAAATAGAACACTATTGTTAGTGATTTTTAACTACGGTTTTCTAACAAGCTAACGATGTTTGACACTTTATCTCATTTGAACATTTATGAACGCAAATATTTAACAAAATTCTTTGTTCCCTTAAACATTAAACATTTTCATCGCGTACGCAATTGGGCCGATTCGTTTAACTTAATAAATATTACCAGCCTCTTTCGATACGCACTTGTATTAAACTTTTATATTTATGAGCTCAGTCATTACGTAACTTAGTAACGTCACACTGTTCTTTCCCTGTTGGCTTCTGGGTTCTTACTGCCGTTACATTCAATAATAACGCGCGTCTTTATTTATACTTAAAGTTAGATGAGGTATTAATAATAACAGTTTACAATAAATACGATTAAAGATTTCGTATTTACTTGAAGAGAAATAGGTATTTTATCTGGAATCGGTTCACGCCTAGCTCGTCTAGATGTGAACATTACGAAGGCAATATGTATGTAAAGTCGGTATGTTGCCTCATTGAGATGATTTTCCGGGCCGGGAACATCAATAGAGCGCTTTCGAAGTCGAGTCCTCGTGGCCTAACCTGCGGCGAGATTCCAATCCACTAACATTTTATTTCACTTACCAACTTTCTTGATAGCCAATACCTGCTCGTATGTTACATTTCCTCACAGGTTTTGATCTTAGAGGTTTTATCGTTACCTACTTCAGGCAGGCTTTTGCGTGTATAGAATGAAATCGTAACAAAAAATTGTGAAAATAAATCCCTCTACGTAAATATTTATTTTCGAAACAAAATGCTTCGATATTTTACTTCGCGAATTGTAATTTTAGAGGCTATAAAATTTATCTTTTTAATACTTGTCCTTTAAAAGTTAAGCAATCAGAAAATGGAAGGTGTCTTTCCGAAGCTTTCAATACAAACTGTACAGTACAGTTGGTCTTTTGTGATTACAATTTCTCTGGACTGGCTGACTTTCATTGGCTTACCTGGTGTACCTTTTATTTCGTGCGGAAATTCATTTTTCAAGTTCAAGGTAGATTACAAATAAACTTGGTACGGTATAACGGGGTTAAAGATTCAAATATGTAACTAATTTATAAAATAATAATGAAAAAAAGAACGGACTTACCTCCTTTATTGATTCGTTTGAAATGGACTTCATTTATATAAATCAAAATATTGATAGTATTTACGTACAACAAAATATCTTAATTGTTCATCTATTTTAAAAACATTTTAATAAAAAAAATTAACCGACTAAACTTCCTTTTTATGTTAGGTAAGTACCTATACCTACTAAAACCTTCTCCAGAATGTTAAAAAAATACTATATTTAGAGATAATTTTTTAGAGATAATCGCGGATAAACATTAGATCGCGGATAGAAACTTTTGAATAAATAATATATAGTTGTACAAGCCGCCGTATAAAGAAATAGAAAACTAAATACGCAACACACAAAATATGAATGAAATAATGCACAGCTGACTTCTCGTTCGTAGTTCTCAGGCAAAGGTGAGTAAACTCAGATAAGGGCGGAAGTGAGGCCAACGTTCCCGACGCTCTGATAAAATAACACCTGCCTGTGCTGTTCACTGACATTGCACACATATCTAATGAAGTAAAAAGAATTTCCAATGTGATTTACTAAATTTAAAAGCACTAGGAACTTTTTATGTTTCTCCATTTCTATTACTTATTCGTTGTCAAATTTACAATTTGTCCAAAAAAAATTGCTTTAATACTGTTAGAAGTTAAAACTTAGGTGATAAGTATATACCACTTTAAAAGTTATCGGTGATTGGTAGGTTATGATTTCAGATTTGTTAATTTGACGTGTGAGCGGTGACGTGATGGCAGGTCACCCAGCATATCACGATGTGAATCGGCTATGTTTTGCTTTTTAGCATGAAAGAAAGAGGTACGAATTTACACAGCTATTTGAGGCCACAAAATCTGCTGAGTGTAATGCGCCACACATACTGCCACAAGTCACTTGACTTAGTTTAAGGGATTAACGCATATACCTACTAGTAATGTTGTGTCAACCACGTCACAAGTACTTAAACTAAAAAGTATTAACAGATTGTGGGCTCTAATCCAACTAAAAGCCTCTACTATCGACACGAATACGCACTTTATTGTTTTCTTCTATTATACCTAGTACATAAAATGTACATGTAGGTACGTCATGACTTGTGGAATCCATGCTTTCATCACACTAAAAACTTACCACTACAAAAACTGAACTGTTGGAAATTTGTAGTCGGTAAAGAACGTACCTACTCGTGTATTTCAAGACAGAATATAAATATATATTATAATTTTGCTCTCTGTTACCGCGGCTCCGCCGGATGAAAAAGCCTAAGTCTAGGTCCTAGACGCATTCTACTTGTTTACATGAAAGACCAACAAACAAACTCGCATTTATGGTATCGAAAAGCAGTATTGATATTTAAATCCGCCGCTATATTTCTATTAGATTTGTTCCAGCCTAAGAGAGTAACAAAATAATAATGCAAACACACATTAGAGTGATTAGACTTTCACATTTGTGATACAAATGGAATTACAATATAGAGAATGCTTTTTATTACAAAACTAAATTCGTCTTAGCTAGCGCAACATTTTTACTTTAGCTAGATATAATACGTACAATTTGGTTTCATGAACGATAAATCGTTTGTACGTTGCAGAGAGATTAACGACGAAAATATCACCGAAAAGATACTGAACATTATCAGCAAACTGCAAAGCGATTCAAGGGGTACAAGCGTGATGCCATGTTCGTTAATTGCGTAATGCGCTGGTATACAATATTATATTGAAAAGTCCCGTTCCGTTGTCTATCTCCAATACCTACTTATCATCTGATCTCCACAAAATTAATGTAACACCATTCTGGAATAAACCTCTTTGGAACAAAAAAAAGTTGCCAATCCGTTGAAATGATGAACACGGAGTTATATCCGAACATACCTACATAGGTATATTATAAAGAGTTTGAACCTCCTCGTTTTTTTGAACTCTGAATGTTCTGAAAAAACAAGCGTTTTGAGTATAGCTACGAGTATTGACTTCAACTTATGTACTGACACACAAACCAATTTTTAACTTTTTATTTATTTGAATGACAAATCTGAACAATTTACATACTATGAAACTCCTTAGTGTGGTTGGTCTGATACACATTGTTATTTATTAATCCTAACAGCGAAAGACAGTAGTAAAATATTGATGAATGTAATGAATTAAACTTGATTTACTTCCAAAATATGTAGGTATGTGAATTATATTTTAAATTTTGCTGGTAGCGCATTATTGGAGATAAGCAACATGGCGCCGCGTCGCTGTGCGGATACATACCATTTTAATCTAATCTACTTCCCTGTAGGTATTACAACGTTAATGTAAGAACCATCAGTTACATCCGTCTCACGCTTGGTCCATATTTTTCCTGGAGAGGAAATGGCGCATGGTACATAAAGGCTTTGAAAAGAAGGCTCGACGATTGACTTCGAGGGCTTTCGAAGTGAGCAAGTCGTGTGACTAGATGCTGAACTCGCTAACTTCACCTGCATTGAATGCGTGCATGTACCTACCTACTACTTAGTTCAAGTGAATAAATTATTTTCACTTTTTCTTCCAGTACGATTTAATAATACCTAGGTACTGTTAATTATGCAGCTTGTAACATAATTAAGTAGGTACTTCTAGAGTTATATTACAATACTCACTTCGTTTAAAAGGATTAGAGCCCTAATTCAACGTCCTTAAGAATCATTTGTCAATAAATTATGTCTGACAAAATAAACAAAACTTATTTCAGTTTTGAAATTTTAGCATCAAGAGTTCAATGGCGCAAAACAGTATGAGCACATACGAGTATATTGCAACACATTATATTATTAAAAGAACGATACAAAATTTCACCAAATTTTGAAATGACACACAAAGGCTTGGCTCTTATAAAGACTTGAGACAACTTTGTTGCATGGCACACAATCGCCCATTGTATTCTTCAGATAGAAAAAGTAAATTATACCTACATCCAGATAACAATCGCATATTTATGCTTTAGAAATTATTAGACTATATTTTACAGTATTTCAATACTATGATGTAGGTATTTATCATTATACCTATCATTCCTATGAAGTAAAATAAACTATCAATTGAGTTGAAGTCAGCGTGTAAACTCATACTCGTATGTAAATAGATAACAGAATATTTTGTTGATATCCATTCTCGAGAAAGTCGAATTTAAGCATTCTCTTTAGTGTTTTGTTTTTGCAAAACACTTTGAAAACGGCTATAGTAGCGGCACGATATGATGGCCGTTTTGACACATTACAATAGTGAAGTGAAATGTCAATTTATTCTCGATAAAAATACAATCAACTTTTTATGTTTTTATTCCAAGCAGTAGGTACCTGATTAAAAAAAAAATAAAAAAAATTATAGGTAAATGTTTACTCAATATATTTGAACGAACTAAATATTGGAATGAGAATGAGTATAATATAATATTATTTTATATGCACACAAGAATCAAAATAATACAAAAAGAGACCAAAAAAGGAGCCATAAAAGCCCATATTTAATCAGATTCGTCTATGACCACCGATTACGTATACAAACTATTAGGTAATCGGTGTCCATATTGCTAGTCACTGTCGTCACTGCTATCATCACCTACCTACATTAATTTATAGGTTCATTTTCTAAAATATTATCTATTCTCACCTTTCGAAAAGCAAATACCGAGTTGTGTGGTAAATAAGTACACCAATAATTATAATCTTACTAACTTATGCCTGCGGCTTCGCCCGCGTGGATGTCGGTTATCGCGACCAAACATAGCCTATGTCTCGAGGTCTAATTTAATCTACCCCTGTACCAAATTTCATCAAAATCGGTTCAGCGGTTCAGGCGTGAAAGCGTAACAGACAGACAGACAGAGTTACTTTCGCATTAATAATATTAATTAAATGTTCACGGGACCTTGATATACATAGTTTAGTAATTAATGTAATCACAGAACATTAAAAAACCATAGAAGTAGTAATTAAGTAAAAATACAAAGGAATAGCTGTCGCCAAAAATACACTCACACAGACTTCTAGGACGTCTTATTGGTTGCATACATTTTACCTTAAAATATAAGAAGAGCAGAACTACACACCTTATTTTACTGAAAATGAATTTAAAGTACGTTTTGACAAGGTATATACTTCAATTATGTTTACAGAGTACCATCAAATCTGCCCCCATTTGGACGTAATATACAACAGAATTATGTTTAAGGCACGTTGGAATAGAGCACAAATTTATTTATCACAATAATACCCCATCTAGCGGTCAATAGCAAAATCAATGTACATTATAGTTTTGCTATCCACCAATAGATGTCTAAAATTGTATTGTATTGCAAATCAGTCCTTAAATATAACAATGGTAAGGATGAAATTAACTTAACTCAAAATACGGACAACACTAGAATCGACCCCCATGGTGTCGATTCTGTTGTATATTTTCACAAACTTAACTAAAATGATAGTTTTGACAGCTCTAAGTAGAGTACCCCATATAGTATAATCGAAAATGAATTTAATCGATTTTCGATTATCGTTCCCGTAGAATATGGAATCGATAGATATAAAAACACAAAAGCATTTATTTTTTATTATTTTAGGTAACTTATTTCAGGATGATAAAAGAGAAGTTTTATGGTACAGTAATTATGTCTTGCATTATACTTAGCTATTACTTTTATTATTATACTAGCTGTTGCCCGCGGCTCCGCCCGCGTGTATGTCGAAATCCGTTTCAAAAACTATCCTATCTCTCAAGTTGGATCGAACTGCACATGGTGTGCGAATTTTATTATAATCGGTTAAGTGGTTTAGGAGTCCATTGAGGACAAACATTGTGACACGAGATTTATATATATTAAGATTATATTATTATTAGCTATATTACAAAAAATGTATTAGATAAGTACTTAAAAATTTCAATAAATTAATTTAAATTCGATTCATTCGATTCCTTTGTGTCATAGTCAATTGTGCTGAATTCTTGCAAGACGCTTCACTACGAAAAGTGGGCGGTACTTGTCCATGTGCTACGATAATTTTAGAGGTATTATTTTGTATATAAAAATACGATACTTATAGTTGAGTCAATTTAATAGGCCACATTTGACGTTTGTCAGTTTTATATTCATAATGAGGTGACCTGTTAAAAAAGGTCGATTAAAACGAATGAATCGATACGGACTTGAAAGATAATGTGAATTTTTAAAATCCTCAGGTGAATCCCTGTCTCATTATTATTTTTTCTTTCGTAAATTTAAGGAGCAAAATAAGACAAGTACATGATCTATACTTATAATAAAACTGTAGAGAGGTCAATTCTGTTCATTGAATATATTTACAAAATAACTATTGGGGGATGATTGGTGATCGATACTAATGCAAAAAATGCAATCAGTAATTTTTTTTGTCACAACGTGGTTATTAATTTTATGATGATATTTCTTCACAAGTAATCATTGCATTCGATTCTACTTATCAGCTTTCGATTTTTAGAGTAACATGCCTAATTTTTAAAAAGAAAAAGGATTAACTGACACAATATTGTAATGACAAGGTAATGACGTTCAGTTCTATAAATCAGAAATTGTTTATTATGTTTAGAATGGTTTATTGGTGAAAGCAAAACGTAAAATTACTTGTATCTGTCATTATTACAATAAATATGTAATAGTAATTGAAAAAAGTTAAGCAATTGTGCAGTTCTAACAAAACGAAAAATATATAATTTGATGCCCACCGCGGCGCGTCGCGTAAAAGGTTGCGATGTTGAATTTTGATGAATTGTCAAATGTGGCCTATTAAATTGACTCCACTATAATAGACGTGAACTGTCAACATTATCATTTAGCATCCTGAATTGGACAGAGTATAGAAACTTCTAGAATATTGAAGTAAATATTTCGTGAAAACTTATAGGAAAAGAAACCTTAAAATCAATCGCATAAACTTATTTTTTGATTAGAAGAAAGTATTTCTTTATATTTTAGCCTGCTTCATGCATATACACAAGTGTATATGTGTGAGGTAAATGCAATTACACTTAGGTTTTTGGCGACACAAACACGCCCCCATACGATTTCTAGTCCTAAGGATTTTTCTTTGTTCTGTGAATGTAATAAATAAATGATGTATTCTAAAATTATACATTCGATAAATTTTATGACTAACTTCACGTCACTATTGGCAATGAAAAACAGCAATTTTCTCCTTCAAATGCGTTCATATGTCATAATAATTAATACGAAACTTCATGAGCGGACAAACGTCAAAACGGCCATCATATCGTGCCGCGACTAAGTGCTACATAGATTATATTTACATAGGTCAAATAATTACCAACAGTCAACAAGATTTTCGGGGCCCTAGCCAAATTCACCAACAGGCCAGCACTATTTTATTTATTTACTGATTAGGCTCGTGCATTGGTTTTCCTCTCAAAGTTGCGGCGCAGATAGCAGTCGCTTTATAGAAGTCAACAAAACCAAGAAAGTTGAGTAGGAAAACGGTCCTTAGGCTCTAAACTAAACTAAACTAAACTAAACTACCTATTTATATAAAAATAGGACAAATAATGCTATTCAAGAAGGGTTAGGTAGAAGTTGAAAAACACATACCGTTCCATGTAGGTTTTCTTTCATTTCATTCTGTTGTATCCATTATTTGTAACCTATGTTTTCACAAATAAAGAATTTATTATTATTATATTATATATTAGTATTATTCATCAATATAAGTCTTCGGTCCCACGTAATAGATGAACATGGTGTTTAGGTACCGAGTACTATTCTGAATGCATTTTACCTATACGAATAACAAAATTATTAATTTTTTGTAGGTACCTATGAGTAATGAAAAATATGGGACGTAACTGTAATGATTACACAATCATACGAATCCTGTCATTTGTGGGTTAGGTATATTAATATCTCTGAAAATATGACTCATAATTAAACGTTTTAGAACGATTTTCGTACATGTACGGTGACTAAGGATCATTTTAATCCTATTACTCAATAAAATACCTAATGTGTGACTCAATTCAATTCATCGCACTATCTTTGTATTACGAAATGTAGTCACAAACTCGTATCTCTATTTGTAACTGTTTTAGTAAAACTAGCCTGCTGTGTGTCAAAATCTGCATAAGGCCCGGCATTGGCGGCATTATATCAACAATATGTCTACTTCTGCAGTCTCGATCTCAACATAATTAGGACATTAAGTTTCTCCTATGGTCTAGTCAAGCACTATAAAAGCATTATGATGACTTAAAACCCCTTGTCCAAAATCTAATAAAACATGCGTATCAGCATTTATCCAACATAAATGTAATACAAAGGTTTTATTCAAAATCCCTAACGGACCCTGGACTCCGATGTGAGATCCTCGAATGTGACTGGGACTTACGTTAAGATGATGATGAATCAGAATCTTAAGTGAATATATAGAGCGTGTTTTGACGATACGAGACGAACGGTAATCATAACTAATACACTTATCATTATTCCTATAGCATTTGTAACGTAATTGTGATAAAAAATATATAACTATAAAAGAGATTATGTTGTCTATGTTGCTTTTAATAATAATAATAAAATAACAAAGCTGTGGCAGGAAAACGCCAGGTGAAGTTATTATCTCAGTAACTTGGTTACAACGTCGAGTGCAGACTCAGTGTCAAAGCTATATTTTTAAATGAAAAAGATAAAGAAGGAGGGACGAGAACCCTTTACTTCGCAGTTGACTAGATGCGAATGTGTCGTAAGTAGTTCGTTGGCATATAAAACTGTGTCAAAACTCTCACTCTACTGTTTACTGGAAAATACATATCAGAGACGGGAAGTTTTCGAGTTGAGTCCGATCCACGGCGATAGACGCCGAAAGCCTCCTACAGATTACAGCCATTTACATATGAAACGTTTCACTGAACGCTTGCACTCGACTTGTACTTTTATCCGTATGTACCTACCCATATTCTACTTATTCTGCTAAATTCGTCTTTATGTAAAACGAAAGTGGATACTTAAAAGACCATTCGGAAGATAAGTAGGATCATTTCCTTTACCATTTTTTGCAGTCGAACTCAATTTATGTCGTCGCGTGGGTACGTTTGCGTCTCAAGGTATTTTTGCATTAGGTTCATAGGTGTTCTCGTCTCCTTTAGTTTGATTTTTTTAAGTTTTCTGATGAGGGTAACTGTGTGAAGTTGTAGGAATAGGAAGCTGATCCTGAATTATCTCTTACAACCATTCAAGTTCATAGAAATAATTACTGTTACAATGTGTGGTATGTATTAAGTATATAGCATTAAGAAGAAGCAGTTTGTACCTAGTACATAATGGGTCTGATATGGCGCTCTACCAAAAGCTAGCCAAAGACATCTTTCAATAGATACAGTACCAAATATACCAAGATATACCTAAACTAATCATAAACTAGAACACATATTATAATTTATATAAATGTCGAAAACAAATAATGGCTTCGTCATTCAAATTAAAACATACACATAATATGTATCTAATTAATGATGGCTATAAAATGTTGGCCGCAAACAACTTTTGTATCCTGACCTCCCATTTGAGCATGTAACATGAAAAGTTGGCGCTATATTTGATTTCTACCCTAATAAATAAAGACTCGTTAGTGATTTGTGGTCGGAGGGATTCGAATTTAATCTTAGAATAATTTTCTAAACATAGATCGAGAGTATTGATGGCGACCCTTGTTAACCCTAAACAGGAAAACTAAAATTGAATCGTTTAAATGTTTTATTTTATTGTTTGTTAACATTTTTAGGTTAACATTTTCAGTTAAATTTTAATGTCTGAATATGTTGTAGGTACCTATCACTTACAACATAAAAATAAGTTGATAATCTTCTGACGCATAGTTCTAAAATCACTAAGATTTGTATTGAATTAGTAAAAAAATTACACGCAAATTACTGTTCTAAATTATACTCAAACAAAAGTAAAGTTGCATAACCAATCGGATTATTACCAGAAAAGATGAATCATCAGAATCACCAAACTATAAAAATCTGAAAATCAACAAAATGGTAGGTAGGTACCTATTTATTATGCCTGTATTTTGTAAGTGTATAATTACAGAATATGAACTGACTTCGCGAGCTGCAGTCAATTAACGAACTAAATTGAAAACGAAAGAGTAGGTAAGTAAGCGCTGTTTTCAACTTTCGAAATCAATCAGAAATTTAAAGTGTATAAATTATCTAAAGAACCACCTTGGTTAATCAATTCAGTCTCATAATTTTTATTATTCACTTCTTTTATGTCCAGTAATTCAGTTAGATTGTGCAATGGCAAGATGTTTTGCTGGCTTGGTACTTAATGCCGACAACTTAATAAGTAAGCCATCTTAAGTATTAACCAAGACATTGAACGCACCGGTCATCTGCCAGGTGCGGTAATTATATCTGTTGGATCGCCAAACCGCTCATTGATCTTCATAAGGATATCATATTTAGTGCTTAGTAAGTGTAGGCTTCAGGGATGAAATATAATTGTGCAGTTCGAGTAATAAGTAAAGTTAATTTGCGCTGATAATTATTAGTACTCTGGCTGAGATAACTTAGGATTTTAGTTCACTCCAAATATGAACAAAACTGTCATATCATCTTTGTGTTAGTCCGGTCACATCAGACCTCGTTGTCCGATTTCTTCGCTACTCACGGTCTTGACCATCCTTGGAAGTCATTATCTACTAATTATATCAACATAGATACTATGTAAATAACCAAGACCAGGTAGTCGATTTAATCAAAAACCAATTGGTATAAAAATCGTTATCCTACTTCCTGCTAATAGATATTCCAAAATGAAAGCTTTGATTTGATGTACTTATGTATTTCACGCAAAAAGTTGTAGGTACGATTGTGAATGAAACTTGACACAGACATAGATTATAGTCGGGAATAACACTGGGATAGGCTATTTTTATCCCGGAAATAAGTTCCAAATTAACTTAATGTTGGGCGGGTGGAGCCGTGGCAAAAACTTGTAATTTATAAAATATAAGACAGGTTAAGTTGTAGGTACAGCCCTACATTATTGCATAAGTTGCTAAAAAACTTCAAGAAATGGCTGATTTAAAAAATCTAAACCATATCGGATTCTTTATTTGCAATATTCATGCAATGCTGTATTTAAAATATACAATAATATTAATTTAACATGTGATTCTTAGTTTATGGCATAACATTATAATAACCATATTTATAACAGATGAACTTGAAAAGTTAACAGCATGTATATTTATGATATTTTTCTCAAAAATGATTTATTCATATATTTGGGTTAGTGCTCTTATTTTTACTAGATGACTAGATGAAATTGTAAGTAAGAGCATTGTGGAATCCTGGGAATGGAGGTGCCATCTCCTCTCCTAAGATGAAGCCAGGAATCCTGGAGGAGTGCTTATAATTTTCAAATGTAGGACAAAACTACTAATCCATCGTACCAACTAATTATAAATGCCAAAATTTGAGTGAATAGATGGATGTGTGTTGCTCAGTATCGTCGAAATGACTGAACGGATCTGGACGAAATTTGGCGCAGTGATAATTTTTATAGTTTGATATAGCCCATAAACTAATAGATATATCACATAGGTGGCCGGCGTCAGGCATATAGACCGACCGGTGTACGGTACGGCGCGCCGTACCGTACACCGGTACCGGTACCGGTACGCGGTACAGCGGTAGCGGTCGGTCTGTAGTACACTACATAGGTCGGTTTTTTATTCTGTGGTTAAGTTCCTGTACCTAGGTCATGGGAACGGGATTAATATTCCACACGGGTGAAGCCGCGGCTAGTAATACATAACACTATACATACACTACAGAATAATATCATGTATATTTTCCATTCCCGCTTAATTCAGCTGCCTGTGTTACGCGTATGTAGGATGTCAAACAAATCTTTATTATAAAACAGTTGTGTTGGTCACAATAAAATAACCCACTAATAACTGACTAGGTAAAAGATAAAGGAACACCGTTTATTTAATGTTCTGGAGGTAGTAAACACAATCAGCCGTGTCCAATTCCCAGCCGTCAGCTATCAAAGTTATCGCAGTTGTTGGAACACGAAAAAGTGTGTAACAGTGTCCCACCTTAAAATATTTACCATTATAATTCGGGTACCGTAAGGTCGGGTTACTTTGGCTCTAGAGGGTAACTTTGGCTCAAAATCAGAAAAAGATTAAACTTCCCGCCACTTTGCAACAGTGACAGAAATCGGTTCACTTCAGGCTGGAAATGCTAGATGGCGATACTAGTAAGTAGTTTTAGCCGTTAAACAACCTTTTTTGAAATTCAAAGCTCCCATTTGCATCTCGGACTGCTGTCATGTGAACAAGTGTTTTATTTACGTCTGCAAACTTTCTTGTGTAACGGAGTTATTACGGTGGGTTTTGTTTAATGTTAATATTTGATCGGGTCAGAAATATAATTATGAAATAAAGTAATGATATAGCAATTGCTTTTTCACTAGTTTAAGTTTCTAAATTTTAGATTCCAAGTGTGGGTATACTTTAACTCATAAATTCGGGTAAAATTGGCTCTTGTGCCAAAGTTGATTGATCATTGAAATTTCTGAAGATCAAACAATAGATTGTCTAAAAAGCAACATAGAGGTAGGAGACCATGGTTTGATCATGTGGAACTCAGTGAAATATTCTGGCCAAGTCACTTTCATTGTAAATGAGGAAGGAGTTCTTGTAAGCTGCATTTTTTTTATACTACGTAGGTAGGCAGACAAGCACACGGCCCACCTGATGGGAGGCGACTACCGTGGCCTATGGACGTGCGCAACACTAAGGGTGACACACACACGCTGCCTACCCTGAAGGGAATGGGGAGGGCTAGGAAGAGGTGGGGAGGCTAGGAAGAGGTGGGGAGAGGAGGGATACAGTGAGCTGCATGAAGAGAGGTAAACTTTACCGGCGGTGGCCAGTCTGCAAGGACGAGCAGATTTATAGTTGGCGTCATATTATCCGCAAAAAAGACGTCCCAAAGTTTCAATACTTCAGCGTTTAGTTAAATGCTAGAAAAATTGTTTAGAATTTTATTTTTGTTCAATTTTCATTAAATTTCATAGTAAAAATACTTATTAAAACATTTAATATTATGTAATCATTCATCCTAACGTCTTACTTAGGCTTTTCGCTTGAAAAGTTAAGGATTGTGATCGCAATATTATCTCATACCAAAGTATCCCTCTTCAAATAACAACTTTGGCTCAAAATAAAAAAAAATATATAAAAAGAATCTATTACATTTATAAGTTAAATAAAATATTAATAACTAGCTAATATACTTATTAACGAAATAAAACCATCACGACTCTTGCAAATCAATCAGAGTCTTTACATAAGCAAGATTTCTAAAAATTTACAGAAAAAGTAGCCAAAGTAACCCGACCTTACGGTATTTAAAAATTTATCTTTCGAGTTTTTTGAGAAGTGTTTTTTTATAAATATTTAAACACAAAAATCCCTAAAGAATTTTATCGTGGTTATTCGTTATTTACCGTGAGAAACAACCGAAACGTCGGAATCAGTTTAAATAATAACATAAATTACAACAAAATCCGTTAAAAATAGTTCAAATGTAAGAGGCATGACCTCTTTTTCAAGTTTTAATACTTTCAGGTGTATGAAACCAACATCAAAAGCTTGATACTAATAACCAGTTTCCATCTTTACTATGAAGTCTAGCTGTTACCCGCGGTTTCACACGCGTGGAATTCTATTCCTATACCCGCTTCCCATGGGAATCTATTCCCGGGATGAAAAGCCAATGTGTTATTCCAGACTCTAATCAGTCTCTGTACATCCAGATCCTGATTAAGTTAAAAATAAATGTGCGGGATAGCACGCAGCTTCCCGATACCAATCTATTTACTAAAATAATTAATATTCAGCAATACCTACTGCTTTAGCAATTACAGTTAACCACCTCATATAAATGATAACTGTGTTTGATTTAAATCCTTAATAATCATTTCTCAGTAGGTATTCATAGTTTATTTACAGCCGGACAGAATTCAGAAGAGAGTTTGACTTATTACGACTTCTATGTAGCATTGAAATTCTACACCATTTTTTTGGGGAAAGCTGTAATTTGAAGCGGGCAATATTTGTGTGTAACACCGAGGGGAGTGTTGCTAGGGTGCGAGAAACGTGCGTCGTCGCTACGACTGGCCCTCCCCACCTCACTTTTCCTCGCCCCGCGTACAAATCACGCTGCCTCTATTAACTTTGAGACTTTACCTACATACCTACGTTCCCAATTCTAGTTGTAATACGCATGATCTACACATTATTCTCATACATATTTCTAAAATTTCCGGGCATAACTTTTTCGTATAAAAAGTAAGCGGACCTTGCGTCTGCGTGTAGGTAATAGTACCATATTTAAGGAGCAAGATTTACTGTTATATTGCTACGAGTATAATGTAGAATTTACCTAGGTACCTATATGGAAAATTTCAACTTAATCAAAATGGAAAAATGTTTTTTTTTCACATTTCAATATTAAAACCTTTCTCTTAAGCTTGCAATAGTTGCAATAGACAATGATAATGGTCTAAATTTTTTGCACATTAGCTACATTAAACAATTAAATTATAGTTGTGTACGTGTGTGTGTGTGTGTAGTTTCGAGCTTGACGAGTCTACTAAGTACTGACAATCCAGACTTAATACATCAATGTTCCTAATTTCCTAAATTCCTAATTCATATTATACCTAGATATACCTGCTTCTAAAACCTATAACACTAGACTAAGTAATGCTTGCTTTGAGTCTAATTAGCGCTGTGTAGAATATATTTTTTTTATTTCATTACAATAGGTATCTATGTACTATTTCGGCTGTTATATTTTTACCCCATGTTAGTAGTAAAACAGTAGTAAAATTTAATAACACTTCGGCTGACCAAGCAATCTGAAGTGTAAGGTTTAGTTTAATATAGGCGTAGACATCATAATATTGGTTTCTTATTGCAACGAATCGTCCGCTACTGAGTAATCGTCAAATCAGGTACCTACCTCACCTCAACTTGTCGTAACAAGTCGAGTCTTGTCGTAAGCGGTGACCTAATGCAACACATTATTTGGTTGATAAGTCTTTACATTTACATATATACCTACATTGATGATTAAAGCTGTGGCTAGCGAATAAATATTATGTGTATGTATTCCAATTACATTAGAAGTTGCATTAGCCCTACATTACTCACATCTACGCAGTAGGATAACACACTGCAGACTGTGCTAACCAGTGAAAATATTGTATGTAAACGCTGCTAACGAGTAGGCTTTATCCTCTGACGTATTTGTAAGAGTCAGTAGGTACCTATTTAAAGTACAGTTAATATTACTTACCTATACTTTATTCCATACTATGTATTCTGTAGTTTTACTGGTCACAAGATGGTGAACACCTACGGATTTCTAGAGGTAGGTACCTACTCTGGAAAATAAAATTCACTGTGGATTTCTGTAGACTGCGGGTACCTACTGTACCTGGATAGATAATACCGCGGGGCATACGTGAAATCCGGTCCTGACACCCTTAACCTGTTAACTGAGCTAAAGGTTAACGTTGTTCACGTTATCGGAGTCTTCCAAAGTCCTAACAGCGATACAAACTCTTCACAGATCCCTGGCTCTATTGATACCAGTCTAATTCTTCTAGTCTGAGTACCTACCTAGTGTTAAGTTATCAATACTTGCTTGTTCATTCCCATCATTTGCGATAAGCTTACTCTTTTAGTTTTAGGTTCTTGTGCACTATTATAATATAGGTACATACGTAACACCTATAAATCTACTACGTAGGAATAGTCAGCATCAAAAGTTGATGACCAATTTCAGATTAATTAGGTACCTTGTAATTTATAGATTATAATAAATTATGTTTATTCATTTTCATTCGAATATTTTATTCTGCAGTGCAATCATTTTTCACTAAGTAAAGTGAAGTAAAGTAAAGCAAAAAGAACGGTTTATGGTTTTGAACACATAACAGTCGTTTTTTCCAATCAAGTTGAAACAAAACCAACCTGATACCTACTCGATATACCTACATCGCATAATTATGCCGGTTACCCCAGATATTTTAGAGAAACATTTCCGAAGATCATGAGTAAAAGCAACGTTGACCAGCCTTATAACAATGTTAGGGCAAGCCTCTACTCTGACCTGTTGCGGTGAATTACCTGTGTTAAACACTTGCAATTTGACCTCAGTAAAACTAGAAGGAATACCGGTATATTAAGTAAACTTTGCTCCGCTGCCGTCAGATTTATTACTTACACTAATAAAGGGTGAGTTCAAATACTGTTGAGCTACGACTTTATAAGGTTTCATCACAGATCGATTGGATTTATTATAACCTACTAGGTATATAACCCTATCAGTAGAATCAATATATACCCTTATTGATTCTACCGACGCGAATTATGACAGACTGGCTATGTGCCGCGATTTCTGCTGCCGCGATTTTTGAGTAGTCTTCCCGGTTTTATTGTTCGGTCCTTAAGGGTTGTAGAGTAGATAGCGCGTTCAAGAATCATACTGTTGCCACCTTTTTGCCGGGGCACTTACATCATGATATCAAATTTGCTGCGAATCGTCAACGCATCCATACTTATAAGCAGTGTAGTGTACCTCTCAGCCTTAGAAGAGTTTAGTCGATCTAATTTCGAATCTTATCTACACACACATATCCCTATATTTCAGGTACCTAATCCCGAGTTAAGGACTCTATAGTAAACGGAGCCAGAAAGCGGACCCCAGACTCCGAGGTGAGAGCCATTGATGCAACCGGGACAAAAGTTAAGTTGATAGTGGTGATTTATGGGCAAATTAATTCAAATGTGTTTCTTTGCGTAATGGGGTGATTAAACTGAATAAAAATAGCTTAAAGTATCGTGACCTACCTCTATTAAAATAATATTTAAGAAAAGTTAGATAATCCAAATCCATAATCCAAGTATAATCCCAATCAGTTACCTTCCATAAATTCAGAATAAATATACTTTTAAACAAAATGTTAGTAATAGAAATGAAATAACTGAGAAGAAAGAAATTTGTGTTGAAAAAATGTTTGAAGTTAATTTTCGGACTTAAACACAGCTGAGAACAGTTAGAATCGGAAAAATTAAGAAGTAAATAGCTCTCTGTGAACAAAAATTTTCTTATGAAAACAATTATATGATTTTATGTAATTTTCTTGTTTTTTTCAACAGTTCAATTTCGTGTAAACGACAACATTAGTAATTTTATTCACAAATAAAAAGCAATAGAGTGCGACGAGTTGTAAGTACGAATATACAAATGCCTGAATTAAATTATGTCCTTAGAATTTCAGTAACTGCGAATTGTAATGTTATTGGCCATGTTCTGTGATTCAACCACTTGCCATACAAGTAAGTACCTACGTACAGGTAGTATGGGTAAGCTTTATAGCACACTAATATTTATGAGCGCCCGCCTTGCCATTTCGCTCCATCCGGGCAGAACCTCATTAATCTAGACGTTGACTCATTGCCCCTGATAGCAACTGCACCTAACCCTTCAGATGTTTCCGTTCAAACTTTAGAGACAGTTTTATTACAAAGTAGAAGTGTCTGATTTAGTTTAACTATTCTATTGGAACCTGTCCAACGTACCTATATAAAAATCTATACAAGGAGTATACCTAGTACTTTTCAGCCACTTTTACTTTTTTTATATATATATATCTATCACGTTAATATGACTTCCCCCCGCCTGATGGTAAGCTAAAGGTTAAGTCTCTCATCGCAGCACTGCGTGAAGAGCGTTGCAAATATTGGTTTAAACTACGCCAATAGCCACTGGTCCCACAAGTGCTGCGAGAACCATCACCCCAAGACCCGGCTATGCACCTGCTGAACCCTGAACGCAATCCAACCGAGGTTGGATTAGTACTATGGAGGGTTTTTCGCAAAGTGCACGGCCCAATTTGAGGCAAATCTGTGCCATTAAATTGTACCCACCTAGTAAATGGGTAAGTCTTATGTCTAATGTCCTAATTTCATTTGGCGTTATGCTATTTGTTATAAAAAGAAGATTTCGATCGCACGTACTACAAAAGAAGATGGACAAGAATGAATGTGATAACGACTCCTTTAACGTGGCGCCAAACATCCAACCAGTATGGGACTCGCTTGTGATGTAGGTATAATATATGCCGTCATAACAATTTCTAAACAACAACAAAAAAAAACAATACAATATTAATAATATTTTGATATTGCCGGGCGCCCTGTAACGGCAACTTTTTAATTAACGCTCAATATTAGCTAGAACTTATCATATATGGCTTTTTTTTTCAAGACGATCCGATAAATACCGAATACCGAATAATTAGATTTTTTCAATCGAATTATTTTTATGATATGAAAATTCTTCTGCAAAAGCAATTTATATTAGAGGGAGCTATTTATAATAAGTGAAGGCTGGGCCAAATTCCAATACCTTTGATACATTATAATGTATGATATGATGGGAACAATAACACCCACATTGACTGTGCTGGTATTTATAGGATACTTCCTACGCGTTGTACCTCCAGCCTATGAATACCTAAAAAATATCTTACATCATGTGCGTAACCATGTTTATACGTATTACGAGTATATTTATTTAAAAGATCAGAGTTCCACTACACAGCTATTTAGGAAGCAGTCTTAAACCCATTTATAAAGATGTTCTTCTTCTTCTTCGAGTCAATGGCTATCAGTCCTTCCCTGCAGTTAGATTTTTCCAGCCCAATAATTGGCTACGGCCACAGCGTTGTCCGTTGCTTCACATAAGTCCCCGATAGTGCAGGTGGAAGGGCACAGAGGGCAAGAGAGCAAGTGCGACATGGACTGGCATGGGGCACCGCAGTCGCAGGACACTCGCGACTGGTCAGTGTAGCCCCACTTTGCCATGTTTTCCTTACAGCGGCCAACCTGGGACCGCAGGCGATTCAATGACTTCCAAGTTGGCCACTGGAGGTGGTTAATCACTACGATCACACATGATCAATAAATTATTGGGCAATAACAACATATATTTTATTACTGTATGAAATAACCAGATTACCTACTTCAGCTGCAACCTGATGGCCGTAACGTTTACCCCGTGCTTCCCATTTATTTGCGAGCAGATAATGAATACAGGAGGCTTAAAGGCGTAGATCACTGTGATGCTTAATTTCTTAAATTTAACTAATAAATTGTACCTAGGTACTTATTGAACTTGATCGAGCGGCTATTTTGTCAAAGTACAGTATTCGGTACGAATGCATAGTTACAGCCCAATGAATGCAAAGCTGTGCTTTAAGTTAATAGATGACAATTGGAGTGATAAACTATGCGAATCTCGTGTCAACTATGGTGATTTTTTATGCGTTTAGTCATTTTTATCGTACAAATTTATTGGAATCAAATCTAACTCACGTAATAACGATATAAATAATTGATATAGGTAGTAGCAGATTTTCCAAAATATACCTAATAATACGAACAAGCATTCTAATCTAAAAATATCGTCGTCTATTATATTGTTATGGTGGTCACTTCGTGGGAAACCGTCACTGAACAATATAGCGTCCTCGCTACATACCACTAGGTAATGTGAATAACATTTATTGTTTTTAGTTCAGAGTCTATAGACAGCTTCTAAAACGAGAAAGACCTTTCATAAAATTTATACATACCTACATGGTTCTTTTCAATTACCTAGTATCCACCAACAACCTGTCAAAAAATACCGAAGGTAGGAATTACAAGGTGAGAATTCTATGTAACAAATATTATTATCAAAATCTTTTAGACACATTTCTGTTAAACTGTAGAAGTATTTTGTGACAATTGAAAGTGAACAAGTAGGTAGGTACTTAGTAGCACCGTTTGGCAGCACGTCGTTATTTCTATGAGAAGCACAGTGACAAACGGATTACGAGTAATAAAACATAAAAATCAATAAAAAACTTTTTTATTTATCACGAACCTTGGATTCGTAACATTACAATAAGTCTATTGTGGTATAAAAATATTTTTGAAAATGTTAAGGTATTTAATTTATTTCATACACCATATTGTTACCTACTTGTTTTAATTTCAATATTTGTATGTTTTGGTGGTTTTGCATGGGTTCAATACCTCAAATGGGAAAAAAAGAAAGCTTTATAGAATCACTTGTTGTTCGTCTGTTTATCTGTCTGTCTGCGTGCCTGCAGCAGCTAGAGGTGCTGGTAGTCGTCAAGATTAATAGCTATACCTAAGTATTGCCACATTAATCTATATATTTCTATAAACTTGATGGGTCCCTGACATCATAGCGTTGAAGTAGCAGCAACAAAATATCACTCCGGTGTCAATCCCGGTGTGACCCACAAACTTGTGTTTGAGTTCAAATATAATATATTGGTCATTCAGGCTATCAGTGATAAATAACTAGGTAGGCAGACAACTTTAAGGGGAAGTAGACTGCGTTGATGTTAGTGTGTAGGCCCAAAATGTCGCAAATAATCATTTGAAGTGCGGAAGAAGAGACAGACAATAAAGTAAAACAAGTTCTATCGCTTATTCTTCTCGTACGGTATTCTTTATACTCTTTTAAGTATTTGGCAGTGAGAGGTTTTATGGGTAAAGTTTTGAGCGAACCCATAATACGATGACAAAAACGCTCATAGCAATATTAAACTTAATTCAACAAACGGCTAGTTTCCTTTCCAAAGTACTGTTTTATGTAAATTTTATTTGAATAATTAGATATGAGAATTTCTGGAACCTGAATTAAATAACGAATATTTACGACTTTAGAATATTTTCACCAGCTATATTCACGCTGAAATGGCCATTACAAAATCGGTTGATATTCAAATCAACTTCATGAATTGCAAAGGTCAATTAACCAAGATTCAATTTGAAGTCGAAGTCGACAAATGGAAACGCAATTAATTAAGTAGGGTAGTTTCGCCTGTTTTCGACCGACGCCAGTTCCCGACTTTTTTACCGACCTGTTTGCCTAATCGGCGTAGAACAGCAATACCGATACGATTAGAAGCAAAACAAAAATACTGTGGCAATCTCAAATAGTTCGGTTGTAGACACAAATAGATAAAGTGCATTTGTGCAAACAGAGTAGGGAGTAAAAAAATACTGAAATATGTGGTTCGCTATTACATGACAGAAAGCGTGCTTCACTACGAAAAGAAAAGTGAGGAGGTTCTGCAGTTGACCCTAGATTTTTTAATTGTCGTTTTATGTTTTGGACTTGTTTGTTATTTGTACAGATAGGTAATGAAGTATAGTATCTATTAAATATAGGAGTTATTGTAAATTTATTTGAAAAGTGTGTATAATTGGATGGTCGGTAACTGTTACCTCATTTTTGTAGAATACCTAATTCTCGACCCCCACCGTCGAGAATTGGCGTCACCGAGTCCAAACACTTGCATGTTTTTTTATACATATTGTTAAAGAAATTACTGAACTTAGATTGTGAGTTTGAATCTTATTTACATGAGAATCATGTCAGCCAGTTCGCGACCAGACTTTTTCAAGCACGTTAACAATATCACGTGTTGTAAAACCTTCTAGGTCGA
This sequence comes from Lithosia quadra, assembly GCA_963576445.1. NCBI lineage: Eukaryota > Metazoa > Arthropoda > Insecta > Lepidoptera > Erebidae > Lithosia > Lithosia quadra. Next base: position 10,408,172 of record OY754880.1, on the reverse strand, counting down.
GAACAGGATAGTGCAATTAAATAGGCCTATACCATATTCCGACTACTATTTTCGGTGGGTACATATAGGTATGGACATTAACGGTGAGTACATCTCGCATCATCAGTACGCCGACGACATCATCATAGTTACAGAGTTGCTGGAGCAGCTGAGCAAATTGCTGTACAGCCTAAATGGATCCTCTCGGCGCGTCAGTATTGGTGAATACATACGCCGGAACTGGTTACACCAAGACCAATTGCCATTGAAGGGAGAGTTGTTAAAGAATAATGTCTACCTTGTGCAGGTTATCCAGCTCGGTAGAAACAACTTCGAGTTAAAAGTCACCTTAAGGATTGAATTGGGTAACCTAATTGAATCCTTTTTGTGACTTTTATTTCACAAAGCATTTGGCAAATTACTTCGGCTTACCACATTACCTCTTCAACCAGTGAATTCTATCTGATAAAATATACGGTGCCGAAGCGTGGACAACAGTAAGGTTCGTCCACAACCTAGTCGAGCAGCGGGCTATGGAGCAAGCTATGATCCTTTGAAGGATAATAATCCTGATTCTTCGAAGGATTCGTTATGCCAATGGACTAAAATTGCCTAGATAACTCGCAGAATAAGTAAGCTGAAGTGGCAATGGGCTGGCTACATCTGCTGAAGGACTAATAATGATCGTAGAGCAAACGAGTTCTATAGTGGAGACCGCTGATTGGCAAACGGAAGATGGAACAGTACCTAGGATGGACATAAATGACCTGAAAAAGGTGGCTAGGATATACTGGAGGAAGGTGAAAGATCGAGTGCTATGGCGCACATTGGGAGAGGCCTACTGCCAGCAGTGGACTGCAATAGGCTAATGAGTGCCATTAAGAAATAAACTTTAATTTTAGTTAGTAAAGGTTGATGATAAAGCAGAGGAAGAACACTGATTTGTAAATATTATAGTCGTGTTATCAACTTTATAATGATTATTTAACATCAGTTTATTGTAATAACATAATGTATATTAAATTCTGTCAAAATACGGGTTTCATTAGATTACAAATTAATAAACACTTATGTTTTACTTCACATATTTGCCATCTCACCTAATAGTCGAGAACTGGCGAATATAACGTCGAGAACTGGAAATTTCGGTCGAGAATTGGCGAAATCGGCATTTTTGGGTTTATTATTTTCTGTAAAATTATTGCATGATCTTAATGGAAGATAAAGGATATTAAATGAAAATAGACTATATTTACTATGAATCAAAAATATTCTCTATCAATAATTCATATTAATTCAATTTTATTTTTCGTTCCGAAGTTGACAACTCCACTAAACGGTCGAGAACCGGCGAAATGACCCTATTTCGTTATCAAGACATTTCTAGACAGCATGTATCTTTAACTATAGATTTGTTTCTGCATTTGTTATAAAACGTCATCAGTCTTTAACAACATAATATCCATTAATTTGATTCATAAATAGCCAAATTTTCCCAAAATAAAATTGAAACATTTTTATATACCATCAATAAAATGCTCAGACTGGATTTCAATGCTCAATATGAACGCGTTTAATTTAATTTAAACTACATTAGCAATGCATTATAAAATAATTGAGGGCAATGTGTCCACAATAATTTTAAATGTTGTATAAGTACCTACTTACCTAAAACTCAATCTGGATATTCGCATTTTTCTTTTGGTGATTAAAACTTGAATAACGATTGGTAAGTATTTAGTGAAATAGTCTGCACCACCTCATCCCAATAAGTGAACTAGGATTGACGGTAGTCGAAGAAGTAAGAAATAGCGTGATAAGGGACCGTTTTGGTATACTTAAAATAAAATAGGTATAGGTAAAGATAGAAAAGGGAGGCGTAAATAGTTCAAACATGTGCATAAGTTAGACTAGATTAATACTGTAGGAACCGTTTCTACCGTTACTATGAAACAATGTTCCAAATAGTAAGCTCTGGTTGCGGAGTTTCCATTATACCTACTTTTATGATTCGGTACTTTCAAAATGAAGAAAAGAAACCCTTATGGGATCACTTCACTCTGTTGTGGGCCTCTTCTAATTCGTAGCACACGATCCTCCACCGTTCGCATCCAATCTAGCGCAGCTTTTCAGGTCGTAAATTCAGCTGATTGACCTTCAGTCTAGTTTTGTACGATATTCTCAATGCACGAGTCCGACCGGCAATTTGCCGGTTTTTTCTTTCATCATTCTTGTGAGACCCTAAAATTGTTGTGATAAATCGACTAAAAATGTACCGATGAATTTAATGAAAATGTATCCATACTAATATTATAAATGCGAAAGAAACTCTGTCTGTTTGTCTGTCTCTCTATCTGCCTGTTACGCTTTCACGCCTGAACCGCTGAACCGATTTTGATGAAATTTGGTATAGGAGTAGATTAGACCTCGAGAATGAACATAGGCTATGTTTGGTCGCGATAACCGACATCCACGCAGGCGGAGCTGCGGGCAACAGCTAGTTTGTAATAAAATGCTTACATGAAACACATTGTACCTATCCTCCGCAAAAAGTCTCCACAAAACCAAACCAGTAATCGTCAACTGATGTAAGTTAAAACCTCTCGTTGAATTTTCATTGAATAAAAAAAATAAAATGCTGTGTCAAATGTGCAATGAAATTAATTTCGATACCGATTTATCCGAGTCCGCATGTTTTTAACGTATGGAGTGGCGAACAGGCTCATATTTTAGCAGCCGCTACTCCATTAGTGACGCGGGAACCCCAACCAATATGGCGGGGTGAATCTGCAGTGACAGGGGCATTCACCCCGCGTGCAACCAACCCCTCGTTTTTGTTATAAAATCAATATATTTGGAGCAGGGTTTCCTAGTTGCAACAAGATACCGACATATGTACGGGGTGGCTCTGGCACTAATCCGCGGCCACATCAAGTAGAATTAAGCGCATTTACTTAAACTTTCATGTGAAATAAGATAATTGGGGTATATTTCGAATCCTGGCCATTACATTACCGACGGGAACCAACTCTTAACACAAGTACCTAATTTATCTTAAAAAAATCACGGTCACCCTTTTATAATAAAATTGCCGTTCGCTACAATTAATTTAGTTATCACATTACATAAAATGACCAAAATACTGTAACCAAAACATAATTTCACTCGTGTATTGAGTTATTCAATAATAATGTACGGTGGAGTTTTAGCCTTCACTACGAATGTTAATGGTTTAATATAAAGTGGCAAAGACTGAATGTGACAAATAGTATTAAAAGTCACGACCAAAAATACAAAATAGTACTGACATATTAGGGCCCATTAAAAGGGTGCAACATTGAATAACCAAACGTTCAAACATCTTCACAAACTTTCACATTTATAAAATTGGTAGGATATGAAGTGAGATAATAAGTAAATAGATACCTACTGGAATCAATTCTATAGTTTTTCCTCTTTTCTGTACCACTGAGGTGGCAGACAAGCACATGGCCCACCTGCTGGAAAGCGGTTGATGTGAGTGGCCTATGAACATGTGCAACACCAAGTCGGCAGCACGAGTGTGACGAAAAAGTTGAATGTTTGTTAGTCAATCACGAAATGAGCAGTCCAACTGGGATAGCATCTCCGCCCTACAGAAGGCCGCGGCCATAACCATCGTGTTGTGTTCCTGGTGGTATAATAAAACGCTCTAACGGCTGAACGGATCTGGTTGAAATTGGTTATAGGGATAAATTATAGTCTGGAATAACACACAGGTTAACTCTTTATTTCGGGAATAGGCCTGCTATATTAAGAGGTTTTTACATAGGTACTATTGTCAAAAATAATTCTCTGGACACATAGATTAGGCTAAATAAAAACAAAGGTCATGGATGAATAGTGGCATAAAACCACAGAACAAAGAAAAATCTGTGGATAAAACACATTGACAGGTTCAATGTTATAAGATCACTACATCGTCACTTTTAAATGCTAGGATTTGTCGGACGCAGTTAATAAAAAAGTGCACCGTGTAACTGACTGGTTGCTGTGAAAAAAAAACTTGAAGAAGTTAAACAATTCGCGGTAAAAATAAATAAATGTATTTTATGTGAATATGCTCTTAATTTAATCAGTCTACCTGATCAGAAGCTATGATAACCAAGACAAGCCCCTATGCTGTTATTGTACAAAGATATAAAAGAAAATAGACTATTACGACGTGGGAACATAAACATGAACTTATATAACATCGCAAAATTATGTTTATGCTCAAGTTTCTTGATGCCTACAACACTGAAAGCGCGGTTCAATTAAAATGTAACTTTAGTATATGATATACAAGATAAATTTAGTATAGTAAATGAAGCGAAGCGACGGCTGCCCATTACCAAACAGTATTCAAATGAAGTGGTCACATGGAGTTCGGTCGGTCCGTAATGAAGTCAGTTGGGATCATGTGCGGCCACTTGTCACACAGCGTAATCTTTCACTCCGAGTTCACTTAAGCGCCACCAGAGCGTATCGATATGTTGCCTTTCTCTGTATTGTATCTAATTTCATTTGACTTCATTGTTATAAAAAGAAAATTGTTGCCCTAACTTTCTAAGTTAGAAGAATAATAAATTATTAGAAATGATGTTTTTTAAACCAACGTAGCAATCAAATATAGCTAGCTAGGTATCATTCGGAGTCCATTGGCTGATAGTGACCTTTACCCGTTCTGTTAAGATTTAAACTCGATACATATGAGCAAATTGAATGCTAATAAAATGAAGCAAGTAGCCCAGTTTTTCAGTTTATCGTATCCGGTGCACATGAGCACAGTTTTCTTTTTTAAGGTGCCGTGCCTCAAGCCTCAATAGGTCCACTTCGTTGTTTGCTTATTTGTTTGTTTGTTCTCCTTTGTACAACATGAAATTTGGCAAAAATTAAGATCATAACACAAATAAAGGGAAAAGTCAAAACTATAGGTAAATGAACACCACAAAAAATGCGATTAAAACTTATTTCAATCAATTTATTTTAGCCTTTTGCAATCGGACATAGGCCTGTGCCATTGTATCCATTCCTATGCTTCGTCGTCTAGCATTCCCCTTGTAACTTTTTAGGTCCTTAGTTTATTTGGCCGAGATTATCGCGCTATTCATTTATGAATGCGCGGTTTCCACTCTAGAATTTGTTGCAGCTGTAGGTACTTCGGCAGATGTGACCATATCATTGTTTTTTAGTTTGCTAAATCTGTGAACTATATAGGCATCTTTCAGAATCAATTTTCCAAATATTTAACGTTGTTGGTTAAATCAATATACATTATATAAAACTCAAAGTCCTGACTGACTGATTGACCTAGAGACAACGCACAGCCTAAACCGCTGGTCGTAGAGACTTGAAATTTGATGGGTGTGTTCGTTTTGATGCGTAGAGGTGTACTAAGAAAGGATTTTTTAAAATTCAAACCCTAAAGCCCTAAAAAGGGTCAAAAAAGGTACTTTTGTTAGAACTCAAGAACGGCTGAACGGATTTTCATGATCTATGATTTATTGGATTTGTCTTCGCCGCGAATAGCATAAAAGAAAATTAAAAAGATATGATTAATTCAGGAAATAAAGAAATAATAAGAAAATTCGATGTTCGCAGACGTTTTTATCGCCATCTATAATTGTTGTCATGGCAACAGGAACTAAAAGTGACTCAGTCTAAATTTTAATCCTTTGTTTCTTTTTGCTCAAAGGCAAAGAGGATATATTTATTTTCAGGGTTCTGTGCCTCGATAGGAAAAAACGAAACCCTTATTAGACCTCTTTCTTAGAAAAATGTAGAGGTATCAAGTTGAATTAGCAAAGGAATGTTTCAAAATGATCAATGGCTTGGCATTACACGAAGCATAATATCCAGACTGTGGTCTCACTATCGACTAATAGGTGGCCTGACTTACCATCCCCAGGCCTGCGCTTATAGAGGACGGAGGTAGTTCAGTGACCTTCGGCCACGTGAGTGAGTCACCTGCATTGCATCTTATTTTTCGTGCGGATATCCCCATGGATCTCTCTCCTCACCAGGCCAGTAGGGACGTAATATTGAACTTGACCGACTAAAATCGCACTCCATTTTGGGTCTTCAGGGTTTAAGGTGGCCCATGACCCTGAGCTATCCAAGGCTTACTGATGGGCATGGCTGTTTTGGTGAGTTCCTGCATTGTGTAGACAGGGAGCTGACGCCCGAATGCTACCGTTGCTGGGGCTGCTCCGTAGACACTTCGCCGCCTCACACACTGGCAGAGTGTCCACAGTGGATAGAGTGCCGCCATGTCCTTGAAGCAGACGTTGGTGTGGTAAGCCTCATGCTGCGGGCTTTCCACATACTCTCTATGTAATGCTGACCATAGTCACAATAGAGAGTATGTGGAAAGCCACCGCTTTTTTGCGAGGCAGTAATGCGCGCAGAAATGGTAGTGGAAAAGCAACGGGAGAGATCTACACTCCCCCGTGCCGGTGAAGGCGCACCGAGCGGCGTATTTCGGAGAACCATATCCGTCCTCCATGAGTGCGGGCCTACGGAACGGTCGGGGCTAACCGTCACCCTAGCAGAAGCAGGCCCAGGGTGGCAGGGCGTTATGTTTCCATACGCGCTTTTTTTTAGAGAAACGTCGAGGTCGCCAGTGCTGGCGGCCGGAGCCGGTCGAGGTTTCTGGAATATCCTTTCTAGGACACACCACCAGGATTCTTCGGTCACACAGACCAATGTGACGAAAGACCGTGCGATTTTAGTCAGTAGGAGTCTGATATACCAACCTCTTCGTTGGCTCCGTTGATGCGAAGCCCGACGGGATTTTCGCACGAAAAAATAGAAAAGGTACTTCCCTTTCTGCTAGAATCCAGATATTTTGCAGAAAGTAAAATCTTATAGCATAGTAAAGGTAAAAGTCCGGAAAGCGTAAATAATAACCACATTACCAAAAAAGCCAGTCAGTCAAGACAAGAAGCGCTGCAGCAAAGTTAAGTTCGCCCCTCAACCCCGTGTACCCAGCGAGCACGAGCCAAATTCGCACATGACCGTTGTACACAGTTATAAACTCTTTCTTTAGTTTCATGAACTTTTTGAATGTTAAATCAGGTTGTGAGATGTCAATGTCTGTGGCAAGATTTTAATCCGTTTTTATATAGTAGGTATTCTTTATTCCGTGGTTTTAACGTGTTTTTAATCCTATTAGAATCAGAGTTTTGGAAATAAATAATGTTTAACTAATTTGAAATAGTCTATCGAATGTAAAAGTGCAATGCAATTATGGTGAAAATGTTTATCAAAGGGCCTCTTCTGAGTCACACATACTTTGGCCAGAGCAGCTATCTAATCCCGATAAAATCTAGAAGACAATGAAAAAGGACAGTGATGGTAAATATACTGGCTTTGGCCGTGATACCTACACGGCACTGTACCTTGAAGGGTTTGATAGGATTCGAGATGAAATAAATATGTTTAGCTGCAACCACTGTTTGCCAAGAAATACACATTGAAAGTTAGTACGGACAGTCCCTCAGCTTAAAAAAGACTTGATGGCGATAGCCAACATTCACGCGGGCGGAGCCGCGCGCGGGTAAGCTAGTAATATATGTTCCTCAATAAAGTTTCCTACGGAAACCTCAGTGCGCGAGTCTGACTCGAACTTGACTCTTTATATAATCTAACTAGCGCATACCACACGAACACGAGTTAGAGAAACTACGTTATTAAGTATGTAATACAGTAGTATAATAATAATGTACATAAATTTCTACGCATTTTGCCAGCCATCTCGCCCATTCAAACACTACAAAAATCAGTCAAGTGCGAGATTCACTCACGTACTGAGAATGCCATAAAAAACTGTAGTCTTAATGTTGATATTGAAATACGGAAAGTAAGTAAACTAAAATATAAATGGACTAACCACATCAACTGGAGAATCGAGGGCCGCAAACGAGGTGTGGAGCCGCGAATTTCTAAACGAATGATAGGTCTCTAGCCGGGTGAACTATAAAACTGAAAGGTAGCTGGAGTGGATGCCGAAGGCAGAAGATCGAGTATCATGGCGCAGGTCACGAAACATTATTAAAGGTCGTAATCGTTATTACATAAAAAAAATTCGCATAAAATATAAGCTTGAAAATAAACTTAACTGGCAGTTAGCTCGATAGATAGATAGATATTGCTTGTCTCGATAAGTGCTATAAAATACGACGGACGGTAGGAAATGATCCGTAACAAGACAAAAACTGTAGAAACGTTTTAGAATTTATAAAGGAAGTTCTGGGAGACATTGGTTTTTATAACTAAAGCTCTATAAAAGCGTGACCACTGCGTGACTGAACAGCGAAGCAAAAAGTCGGCATGACAATCGTAGCCCCGTGTTTCAACGTTCCATTAAGGAAGGATTGCTTCTCTTTATCGCTTGCTTTACAGACGTAGAACGTTAATCGCGAACGTTTTATAGGATTCTGTGTCAATAACATGATAATGGTTCCCCTTATGGTTTACTGTACTGCTGTTTTAGAAATCTAGGGCATTATCTTAATCCCAGTTGAAATATAGACTGTCACGCCTGTTTGTATCATCTAATATATATTATTATGAAAAGAAGTTATAACTTATTTGGCCTCAAATAACAAATTATTTTCCTTAAAAACATTTGCAATAATCTGTCTCCTAGAGAACAATCGCCTCTTAACAAATTTGTATTTGTATTATGGCAACACTACCTCGTGAGGTAATAAATCCCTCAAAGGCATTTCGAAAACTTTCATCGTTAATTTATCCCGATCTACGAAACAGATAGTATGCCTCTGCAAACTCCCTCCCCCATGCGTGATGTGAAAAAAACATTCTTTTCAAAGTATATGTACTTGTAGTTTTTACGCTTGGTTTGGTCTCGTTTGGACCAGTTTTGTCCCCTTGGGAGACCTACAATTTTCTAGGTGATGGATAGACTAAGTAACCATGTCAAGCATTGACCATATATCTGATTTTTATGAGAAGTTTAGTTAAAAATTTACAGAATATATATTTTTCTTGACTTGGTTAAATTAAATAAATCAAATCCTTCACACTTAAAAAACCTAAATCTAAATGTGGATAGACTAAGTAACCATGTCAAGCATTGACCATATATCTGATTTTTATGAGAAGTTTAGTTAAAAATTTACAGAATATATATTTTTCTTGACTTGGTTAAATTAAATAAATCAAATCCTTCACACTTAAAAAACCTAAATCTAAATGTTTACAGACACAGCTCATTTATAACTTTATAATAATATTATATAGACAGAAAAGGTCATGTTTGTTATTTAAAATTACTACCTATTTGATTTCATTGTGAAAATAGCTAATCATGATGAAATCGAATATATTTTTAGAACTCATAGAGTAACTTTTCAAATTATTGGCATAAGTGAACTAAAAGTTGGCCTGGGATATGCCTTTGAAGTGCCTTTACAATTATTTTAATTATAATTCTAATAAAGTATCTAGTGTTTAAATTGGTAAGTAAATGTAATAAATAATTTCAATATTTTAATATTGAAAAAGTTTAGGTTTATTACAGAATTCGACCACCTGGTAAAATTACGAATGAAGTGGTGGGTCTACGCTCACTACAATGTTTTAAAAAGGCAAAAAAAGGGTTGTCAAGTAGCAAAAGAACTATAATTATCTAAAAGCTATAAACTTAAGTATTTTATGAATTTAAATTATAGTTGCGGGAATCACCTCAACTATTACAGGTGTACTGTGACCATACCATAATCGAGTTAACAAGAGGGACGCTTTGACAGGCTGGTTGAAAATGCCTGAGGCATAACGTAAAACTTTGCACGCCTCTCCTTTGTGCAAAAGTTTATTGGCTAGTAATAACGAATGAAATGGCATTATAGAGTTATAATAAACGGGAGCAGGTGCAACTTGCGACAACCTATCATTCTACCGCCGGACGTCTCACGCTCCGCTTTCCACAGTTACTCAAACTTTCTTTTTGCAGCGTTTTTTTTTAGCATTGAAATATGCTTGTTCGTTTATCTTAATAGCTGTACGGAAGTATAACCACTTTAGGAGACGGACAATACATCCGCATAAAAGATTAATGTTTCATATATGTAAATATTATCTACACATTACTTGATTGGATCATGAATTTTTTGATGCAAATTAAAGTAGGTGTTGAGGAGCATGATAAATTAGCATTAGCCTAGAAAACAAACTCATTATGACTCAGTAATAACTGTAGATAGAGCTACAGTTTAGATGGTGACTCTGCCAACTACAGTTGTGGGTTCAAATCCTACAGCAGTCAATCCCAAGTAAACCAATAAAAAATCTAACAAGTAATACTTAAAATTAAAAACTTCAAGAACAAATACCAAAAGTCTTTTTAGTTCATAAACAAACCTAGAAATAAAATAAAATTGGGTTAGCACGTTTTAAAATTACATGGCGAATCGGTAAGTAAGTACCTATACGGTTGCTAATAGAAAACATAAAAGTAGGTATATATTGTTCAAGTAACAATAACACAGATCTGTGACTTACAGATTTTCACAAAATGTAATCGAGCCTAAGAAGGGTTTCGGTATATTTTTCCATGAATCCGTACAACTAACTTAAACGTATTTTTCCTAATAGCCTATTACGTCTACACATGTATACGTACCTACTTACTTTTTGTACAACATACGTAAATATGTACAACTTTCATTCATGCTGCGGTTGCGTTTTTCAATTCGTTCTAATTATAAGCTGTAAATATCTCTTTATTGGTTTACTAACCATAGCCCGCGGCTTCGCCCACGTGAATTTCTATGCCCATTACCACCGAGAACCATATTTACCTATTAAATACCTACAATAAAGGTTATTATGTACGCAGGTGAAGTTACAGGGTAAAGCTCGTTATTTCTAAACTCATCAAAACTGATGCTATACTAAACAGTGTTTTGCGCCGCGATAGAGAGAGTGTTGTAAGCAAGATAAACATGGTATGGCTACATTAATAAGCGAAATTCTAGCGATAACACGCATACATTACTTAGGTATATAATAAGCTTCACAGCGATGTGAGAAGATGCAAGAAACGTGATTAAGATGCAATGTACTCAAAGACTCATACAGATTACGACGTAAATTTACTTAAATTTCACTTCAGATTCACTTCAATATTTCTTATAGATTGATAGGTAATCGTCACATTAGTTATATTATCTAGCATTATTCCCGCTGCAAAGAAGAGATCGTTATTAATATTCAATTGATGTGGTTACATACATGGAGGGTGGGTTCCTGTATTAATAATAAATTCAACATAAATCACACAGGGCCATCTATACCCAAACGAGGTAAAACTTGTAACATGACATGTATTCTAGAACACGAATAATTATATCTTAAATACGTTTTTTTTGTAAATACACACAACACATATGGCAACACCCAAATATTTGTATACAAAATATTTGCAATGAGCAGAAATCAAGCATGCGTCCCCTGATGAAGTAGTCGAGCGCTCTACTGGTAGCGCCACGCCATGCCAGGATACGCAAGTCGTCACGTTATCCATAAACGTGAACATTAATCTGTTTTAGTTTAGTTTATTAGTTTAAGTCGCAGTCGTCATTAATGTAGCCTGAGCCTAAGAGCGAGTTAATGTCAGTAGGAGACTGTTTGAAACTAATACACGTGACCATGATAGCAGATTATGTGGTACACGCGAAACCTAACAGACAGCTGATTACACAAAATTGATTAAGTGTGAACATCACGCCGTGTAGATAAACGGACATAGTTAGTAATAATAAACAACCTAAATAATGAGCAACGAGCGAGTATTTAAACCGTACCAGAGCGATTATACATGCTAACGGCCTCCCGCACGCTAACCGAGCAGCTTGAAAAGGTTAAATATTGACTTACTATAGGTACGACTACGACCGTACGTACGACCCTGCTATTTGGGTATCTGCAATCAGCTTTTCTAAACCGCCAATCATCTATTACGAAATTTCTAGGCATTTAAAATTATACAGTGATGTTTATTTTCGTTTTAAATAGACCATTACAGTTATTCTTGTGATTATTCTGTCCATGGTATTTATTACAAGCTGTTATTGCAAAAAAATTGCAATCACTTTATTTTAGTTCGTTTGTGGAGGTCCAAACTTTGAAACACCGGTTTTCCCGATCTCTGGTTCTACTCAAATATGAGTAAGATTTTAAGTCTGACCAAGACCTTTCTAATATATTTTTTTAATTTGCAGATCCACTCATCGCGTGGGAGCATAAATAGTGACTGATCATTCAGCTGAGATTCCGAAGTTCCCAAAAGAAAACTTGACTGCGCCTGTTTGGCAGTACAAATCAGGGCTCGAAAACGTTATTTAAAATAATGGTTTTAATTCGTTCGGAACAGTTCATTGCAAGGACTTTTCTTGGGAACGAAACGAAATGAGAACGTTTTGAAAACCCAAATAAAACGGTTAAATCCACACAGCAGTAGGTACCGCGCGCATGCAGCGAGTCCGCGTCGACATGAATGAACTTATTTTTGTCAAACCGCAGTGCCGCTTGGCTATTTTTGTATAATTTTTGTTCTATCTCAGGAAGGAAAGCGGGTGAACAATAATAGTAGGTAGTACGAACTATTAGGTAATCGGTGGTAATACCTATAGATGTTCTATTTTACGAAGGCGGTTTTGCTTTGGTTGTAGTTAATCGTATATTTACACACTGCTTTCGTGTGCGTAAAGGCTGAAGTGGTCAGTTGGGCCCGTGCCGCAGTCCGGATCACTAGTGTACAATGCATTCGCGCCAAAATCTAAAAAGAACTACCGTCAGCATGGTAAATTCGTTAAGTCGATTTTATGTCTATCGCTCTAGCGACGGACGTAAAAACTACACAACGGATTTTGGTGCGGTTATATAAATTTTTAGTTTTTTACTAATAATTTAATAAATAATTGTTTTGACTTCTGACTGTTGGCTTCACATGCGATACGAAATGTAAATCTAACAAGTATCTAACTTTATTTAGGTAGGAACCTACGATAAGCGACGTTGCCAAATGGGCATTATTTTCATAAAATTTCGAAACATAATAATATAGAAAGAGACAAAATTCGCTTTGATATTGCCGCCTACAGGAATCACCATCATTTTGAGGCGCTGGTCTTTTAAAATAATCGTAATATTTAATTAATTGAAACATCTGATAAAAAGGCCTCCTTGTTTTTACGATTAATTTGTGCCCTCAGACTAGAAGAATAATTCTTCTAGTCTGAGTTTGTGCCGTAAATATTTTTTTATTGTTAACAATGATGAAATCATAACAAAGACATAGGTAAGTACCGTGGTAAGTACTAAGTATTTTTTATTCCAATAAACGTCTGAATAGAGAATTTCATTCTTTTTAAGTTGGTTAAAATCTTCTTGGTTCACCAAAATTCAAAGTTCGCTAGTTAACAAGGTACGTTCTTCAATCTGCCTGCACCAGAGTCTCGTCCCTCATAATCAGTACCGGCTAGCTCAGGTGAGGTTGACTCGAGCCCCGAAAATATTGGAGACACCCAACCTCGTGAATCTTATAATGCGTGTCATGTAATAAGTAGGTACATATTATCACCTCACTTTCATCAGGAGGAGCAGGGGGTTTCGTGGTACCAGAATCTAGACGCGATGACTCCGCAAAAAGAGAGGCAAATAAATTTGCTTTCTCCTCAGCAGAGTGGGCCAGCGACCCGTCAGGTTTCAGCAGTGGAGGTAGTGAGGTACGGCAGAAATTAGTCTCAACCGTCTTGGCCAGGGACCAAAACGCTTTACTGCCCGCTGGGTATGATGCGAGTTTGCTCCCTATTCGGCCAATATGGTCATAACGAGCCTTACGCAGAGTCTTTTTGCAGGCCTTGGCAGCTCTATTGAAGGCCTTCTTCCTCTTGGATACATCCCCAGACTTGCGGTTACGAGCATCGACCCAAGCAAGGTAAGCCGCGTGTTTTTGCGCTTCGGTGCGACCACACTCGGCACCAAACCAAGGCCGCGCTACGCCAGACATTGTGACGTCAGAGAATGGAATGTAATACTCCATTCCCCACCGCACAACATCCGCTACGGCGTCCGCGCAAACAGATGGATCAGCAGAGGAGAAGCAAGTAGGCCGCCAAGGGTAGGATGCGAAGAAGGACCGCATCTCATCCCAATCTGCTAACCTGTACCGCCATATCCTTCGAGAGCCCTTAGGGCTAGCATCGTGTGGGGAGTAGACGGATACAGATTTCACTAGACAGTGGTCGGAACTTCCCAGAGGGGAAGATACCGACACAGAGTATCGGTCTGCATCCGTTGTCAGTAGAAGGTCCAAGCAATTAGCTGTGTGCGTATCAACATCTGGTACCCTCGTTGCCTCCTGATGAATGTGAGGCCCGTATGGTGGATGTTAGCATCCGTCAGAAGGAGGTGCGTAAAGTGCTGAGCGGTCTGGACGTGAATAAGGCCAGTGGGCCCGACGGGATTCCAGCAATAGTGCTGAAAAAATGTGCGCCTGAATTGTCTCCTGTCTTGACACGCCTATTTCGTCTCTCTTATGAGGCCGGTCAAGTGCCGAAGGGTTGGAAGCAGGCAAATGTGCAACCTGTGCCCAAAAAGGGCAGTAGGGCTGACCCTGTCAACTATAGACCCATATCGGTAACGTCCATACTTTGCAAAACTATGGAACGTGTGCTGAACCATAAGCTCCTGGCATACCTGGAAACGAATGAACTCCTCAGTGATCGGCAATATGGGTTCCGCCAGAACCGTTCCACTGGGGATCTTCTTGTGTATGCTACTCACATCTGGAGTGAGGCCATCGAGAAACACGGAGAGGCACTCGCTGTCTCCCTTGACATCTCGAAGGCCTTTGACAGGGTCTGGCACGAAAGCCTAATCAACAAGCTTCCAGCGTACGGCCTGCCTGCTGGCTTGTGTGCCTGGATTACCGACTTCCTGAAAAACCGGTCAATCCGAGTGGTCATTGACGGCTGCTCGTCGGATCAACTGCCAATAAACGCAGGGGTCCCTCAGGGGTCGGTTCTCTCTGCCACACTTTTCCTGCTGCTCTTCGAGAGGCTATGGTTGAGCGTTTGGACTTGTCCTTGAAGGCTGTCTCCGATTGGGGAGACGCTAACTTGGTAAACTTCAACGCGAAAAAGACCCAGGCGTGTCTATTCTCCGCTAAGCGGAGCCAATTCCAGGCAAACCCTACTTTCCGAGGTGTACCAGTGCCGATAACCGACCACCTTGAGCTTCTTGGCGTGACTCTCACTCCTACCCTCAACTTTGGTCCATACATTGAGGCAAAGGCTCAAGTAACTGCCAAAAAGCTGGGTATTATTTCAAAGGTGCGGCAATATTTCACACCGGAACAGCTGCTCAACCTTTACAAAGCGCAAGTTCGATCGTGTATAGAGTATTGCTCGCACCATCAGCTAAATGTGTATGTGTGTGTAGACTCTCATGGTTTGTACAGATGGTTTCATTGTTTAATTTTTTTTTTACATTAATTTTGTTAGAAAATGTAGTTTTTTTCTAATCAAGGAATTTAATTAAATTTTCAATTTAGTTCAACTTCTATGGACTAGGATGCATTGAGGTGTCAGTAATTGCCTATGTCTGAGACCCTTATAACAATTACACCCACACAACTCTCCCTTTAACCTATTCCTTAATAATTTCAAAAAGAGGCCGAACAGACGAGTGCTCAGGTAAAATCCCTCTCCCGTTTGACTACTAGGGCAAGGCGGCCTCAGCAGGCTTTCAACTCTCAAATCTCAACGCCCTCCGCTGTCGATCCATCCATCATCAATAATTCAAACAGTAGTAAAAAATCAAAACATTTAATGTAATAGTTGCTACTCAACTGAAGTTAAATGATCCATGTTTAATAATCCTTTTTCTACTCTCACACATCAAAGCCGCATGGCCGCGATCCCGCGAATGAATGACCGAAGAATAATATTTTTTTGTTCTATACATATAAACTATCGGGGAAATGGGAAAAACCGGTTAAAAACGTTTTAAGGATCAAAAACAAAAAAAAACATAACGCTCTTATAAAACGTATCGCATAGCGTTCCGTTCCGAACGAAACCAAAACATAACGTTCCGTAGGCATTTAAGGCGATAACGTTTCGAAAAATATAACGTTTTTCGAGCCCTGGTACAAATGATAGTTGCCATTAAGTAGGCCATTTGCTGGTCTTCTGTACCGTCAAAGGAAAGTATAACTCTTACTAATCCTTCTGAGAATATAAGCGTAATGTTTCATTGTGAAAACTAAGCAATAAATCTTTAAATGCGTTCTGTGCAGTAGTAAACACGTTCTGAATGGGGTCATTAATCAACATTGTAGACTATGACCACTTCAACTTAATCTACTCAAGCTCTTCAGTAAAGAGCAGACTGCTGTTTGAGAGTCAGTATTATCTTGATAATGTATTTATTAGAGCAAAAAAATTGCCAAGCTGAAATGGCTTTGCGTGGCCCATGACCGTAGAATGCCATCTGAAAAATGGGCTTAATGTATTGCACTCTTAAAGTCATAAGATGGAAGATAAAGAATTGGTCGTATGAACAAACGTTGGCATCGACTCTTTTTGTAGAGATTGGTTGAAAAATCCAAAGGAGAGAAAAAAACTCATTGATTTGGAGGTTCTATTTAAACAAAAGAATGAAGCGTACAAAAAAATGTAGTTACATAATCTCTATTTAAAAATCACCAGCCTAGCTTTTCAACAAGCAGCATGCATACAGGGTACTCGTAACAACCCTCTCATAACTGCTGATGCTGCTATCTCCATAGGCACACGTTTTGTCTCTGCCCTCTATTGTCCATAACGGGTCATAAACTTACTATTATGAGGTCTCTCTACTTAAAGTTGATGTTCCTGCGACACTTTAATAGCGAACATTAAATTAATGCCACAGTTTGATGTACTTGCAATTTATTTAACACTTACGTAGTTCGAGGTGTTATCATTCCTCCACAGGTAGTGTATTAGTTTCAGCATCTCACTTACTGTTTATTTACAAGCAACTAAAACTAAATAGTTTTTACGCCTGAGTCTATTTTAACAGGAACTATCTTTTACCTTAATTTTAAGTATAAAATAAATAACAATAAGTAAAAACCGTATGTAAATATTGAAGTTCATAACTTCAGAATTTGTAGCCTGAATAATTTAAAAATATTAATTTAAATAGCTTGTATAGTCTGATGATAACCTCGTGGCAGATGACGAGAGATGCATCAGACTTCCAAATGAGACGTATTTAGTCCTAACCCTTACCATTAAACTACCGACGATGACCCACTCTTGACACGTGACGTGAGAAGTCAAGTATGTCTATTCATTAATTCGGTTCCTAGTATTCGTTTGAATAAATAAAGAAGCAACAAAAATTCAAACAATTTTACTACCCGTTACTTACTCTCTCGGGGATAACGTAAGCTATACCTATCCAATCTGTTCACGTTTTCTGTCTTTCATAGAGGTATTTAAAATATTCCTAGATTTTTTCTTTAAGTTTTATTATAGCAGGTCAATATAATAAAGTATATTTCCTGTAGTGTTTTATATTTAGACCAAAATCCTTTAAGTCAAAATATCAGCATTACAGAATGTTGACATAATGTACCTACTTCATAGAACAAAAGGATATACCTAACTAGTAAAACGTTTTTATTACATCCTTTCTATACAAACCTTAAAATACAAACAGTATTTTAAGGCTTGTTCAAAATCTCTGAGCACTCCTTAAATGTAAATTGTTACTTACCTTAAAAGAAAATAATCTGGTGATAAATCTGACATCCTATAAGATATGAATACATACACAGATACACTACATATAGGTAATATACTCACGTATTATTCCCTCTGGGGTAGGTAGAAACACCAGAGCTCTACCTCACCCCTTCCTGCCCCCCCCCCCCCCTTCCCTTCAGGGTAGGCAGCGCGTGTGTGACACCTTTGGTGTTGTTCACGTTCATAGGCCACGGTGACCGCTCCCCATCAGGTGGTCCGTGTGCCTATCTGCCACCTTCGTAGTATAAAAAAATAATTCATGAAAACTACCCGTAGTTTGTGCAAAACGGGTGATAAAAATATGTTTGAAAATTTTATTATTGAAAGCTTCATTTAAGTACATAAGTAATATTTTTTATTACTATTATCTTACTAAGTCGCCGAACACTTTTCCAAACCCTCAAACTATTACCTACTCTAAACCGCTTATTATCTAGTTAGTATACATCCATAATATGTCTGTGTATTTAACACAGTTATTTTAATATCCAAATGCACAACTTGTTTAGTTCTCTACGTAGGCGACAACTGTCATGACACAACTAAAAGATAAAGAGATAAAACCTTATTGTCAAAACAAAGGCGGCTCCGTTAAGATAGCTAAGTCCAAGACACGGCGCTAATTGATGTTAAGGCGGTGGCCAAGCTGACCAGGGCCAAACGGGATAAGGAAATCCCGGCATTAGCCTTAAGGTAGCTAAGCTTAGCCCCGGTCTTAGCGGTAAATACAACAAAACCGAAAGGTCGGTCCGATATATGTGTAGTGATTACTTACACTTCGTGAGAGTATCTACTCGTACCTACTTTTTATATTTCTATTTTATTTACGTTGAATGCAGATGACGGAACTAAACGCATACTTTTGTACTTAAGTTGCTATTAATTGATTCTTGTTGCTATTACTTCATGCTAGTTATTTAAAATTAGTTAATTATTCAAATAACTTCTCTTTACCTTAGGGATGATCTTTTCAGGCATGTCCAATATAAAAAAACGAACCACCATCCACAAAATGTATTCGTTTAAAATCGGCTTACAACCAGTGAAGATAAGACGGTTTATCTCGCCGAGATTGAGAATTATAGTAGTACGATATAAAAAAACATAATATATATTTAAAGCTAATAATGTTATAGAAAAATATGATAAGCAAATTTACTTGTGTGAAATAAATAGATTTGATCAAAGAACCCTTGCAAAATTTAATAGAAACTTGTCTTCTTTCTGCTTCGGCTTCACCTGCACGAAATTCTGATCCCTCTCCTGTAATTCATCGGGGACCTATTCTGGGGATGAATACACCTACGTGTATGTGAGCGTGATTAAGAGTAACAAATAAATCAACACAACAAAAAACATCTCCACAAACTATGTTTTAAATAACAACGTTAGTTGAATTGGTAGAATTCAACTAACGTTGTTTGATACAATTTTCAATCAAATCTCAAATCTACGTATCTAGCCATTTTCACGTTATTGAGTAACAAACATACACTACTTTCAAATATTGTATTCATATCTAACCTGAACCATTATTAAGTTTTTTCTAATAAAATTAGTCCATCATTTGATACACCCCGGTAATTGTCAATTGTATGTGAAAATAAATAATAGAGAATAGGACACAGGCTATTTTTCCCGGGAATAGTTTTGTAAGGGCCACGTTAATAAAATTATTGTTTACCTATTCAGTAAACATTATACGTGTAAGAGTTGACCCCACTACTACAATCAGCGTCACCTACGTAAAGATAAATACGAGTAATAATCAGAACTTTGAATTAGACTATAAAACAAATTATTGCAAAGTACTATCTTGTTTAATCAATCAATTTAATCAATATTACCAATATTGTTGTTGTTAGTAGTTGTAAGAGTGCATTGAAGAAACTTTAGTTCATGTTGATTTATTATAGTAGCTAAGGTTGAAGCAACGTAAACTTACACTGTTGGTTTTCTTTCCCTTGATGAGTATTGTTTGTAAGTTGGTTGTACACTATTTTGTTATTTCCAGTGGAGACACCGAATGATAGATCCAGCCACTTTTCATAAGCTTTAATTCTAAGGATTTTTCTTTGTTCTGTGGTTTCACCTGTCCCGTTGTCTGTAATCAAATCTTGCAAACTATTTTTCGACCACTTCTGGCTATCCGATTGAGCTGAAATTTGGCATACTTATGTAAGTCCCATGATAATGCAATATTGTAAATAATAAAAGCTCGTTTTTAAAAAGGATTTTTTAACCGGCAGCTTGGTATAGGTTACCTCATGTATTATTATTATATGATTATTATATCTTCTTGCAATTAATGTCCACATAAAAAATATCGTATAAGTATTATGATTTTCTGATCGGAAAAAATGATCATCCAGGACGGGACTTTTTTCCGATCAGAAAATCATTGGGAATAGTTAGCATGCAATTGCTTACAAATTTCATTCAGTCGTATAATACCCTAAATACACCAAAAAGAATTTTTTCTTGGTATACAACAGTTCTTACTACTATTTATTCTACACCAGGGTAAGGCTTACACAATTATGAACAGGCTTTCTCAAATCGGTAAATAGACGATCAGAAATATTTGTAACAAACCAACTGTACCTGACTTTACCAGCTTTTCTTTTAAAATATTCAGCCTTCGCCATTACTAACACTAAGTTCTAATAAGTCAATAAAAATAGACATTCTTTTGGTCAACTTCCCATTGGACACGTCAACATGTCTTCACCTCGCCTGATGAAAAGCTAGAGGCAAAGTCTCAGGATCGGAGGTCACCACTATTATATACCGAAAGCAAAGTTAAATTCTATTTTTACTGACCTATAAACTTATCAGCCAATTAATAGCGGAAAATGGCATTTGATTTAAGTTTTAATGACGGTCAATGTAATAAAAGTGATTTTAGTCGACCTACCCACTGTGGCTACTTTTACCTACAACTAAGCCAATTATTGTCATAGTACCTAGTTATTAATCGAATTAGTACATAGTATACTTTTATCAACAACCTTCAAGAGTAAGTTGATTGCCAGTTTCAGTAAAAGCTTTAGTTTACGATGAACCTATGATGTTTTTTAAATATATTACTTTCCAAAACAGACTTGAGTAAGTAATTAATATAGAAATAGTTGATTAAGGTTACTTTTTTATTCATTTGTAGAAACTGTAAAGCCCTATACCTATGAACTAAGAGTTCCAAAGTACGCGTAACCTAGATATTTTGACTACGGGTACAGGTTTAGTTAATACGCGTACAAGTGCATACGCTTACAGGGCCTCGATTCCGCTAAAGACAAACCACTGATATTCCACTGACACTCTAAAAATGCCATTTAATTGTAGACTCTATTGCAATCAGTTTAAAGTCTAAAGTCAAATGACATTTTGTAGAACGAATGAAAAAGTTAAATGAATTCTTTTCATTTGATTTTAGACTTTACCTGTATAGCAGTAAAGTCTACAATTAAATAGCATTTTAGAGTGTCAGTGGTATTACAGTGGTTTTCCTTTAGCAGAATCGAGGCCCAGGGCACAATGGATTGCTGGATTACGGACGCATGGCGACAAGTCGAGAGTCGGCCAGCCAGTATCCATGTCTCAAAACATATATGGCTGTCGCGTTCACAACCACTGTCATTCTCATTGTGCAAAACATTATAAATAACAGAAAAAATGGCTTCTGACCCATGGTTACACTGATTGGTTACACTGATGTAACAACGGAGCATACCTATGATCGGTAGTTACACTGATGATCGGTATTTACATTGATGTAACAACGGAGCATACCTATGATCGGTAGTTACACTGATGATCGGTACTTACACTTATTCAACAAATACTTATGATCGGTTACACTAAAACTTATTTATAATACTGGCGGCCTAGATTCTACGATAATTAAATGATCGGGGTGTACTGCCCTCCCAGCCCTCGCCGACTTCGAGCAACTGCTCGGGGAACTCGAGGGTATGGTGGCAGGGGTGCGCCCCGCTCACGCAGTGATCGCCATAGACTTCAACGCACACTCGCGTGGTTGGGGATCAACGGACACCGATGATAGAGGAGAAATGCTGGAAGAGTGGCCGTATCCACTGGAGTGGTGCTCCTCAACAGGGGAACGGAGAATACGTTTCTAAGGCCCCAAGGTGGCACGTCCATTGTAGACCTGTCGTTCGCCAGCCCCACGCTGGTACGCAGGATACGGCCACTCCGTTGTTACATCAGTGTAAATACCGGTCATCAGTGTAACTACCGATCATAGGTATGCTCCGTTGTTACATCAATGTAAATATCGATCATCAGTGTAACTACCGATCATAGGTATGCTCCGTTGTTACATCAGTGTAACCAATCAGTGTAACCATGGGTCAGAAGCCGAAAAAATAAGCCTCGCTAGTCGACACGCGTGCTAAACACGCGTACCTACTAAAATTTTATATGCGTACTATACGATGGAGACTATCATTCCTGGGTAGGTACGCGTAACCGACTAAGCCTATATTGGAACGCATAGTCCGTACAAGGCTTTAGGGTATAGTGGCTTGTTGCCGACATTAATTAAATATTAAACTCGTCCTGCCTCTGAAATAGAATTGGAAGAATTGACAATGGAACTAGCTCAAAGGGTTAGCCAAGGCTCAACCGTGTTTGCACTTCAATTATTTTTGTAGACGGATAGGTAAAGCTTGAATTTAGACCTAAGCTACGTAAATTCGAGTTTCAGGTAGATTCTTGGAAACCGATTTTTTTATAAAGTTTAGGCTTTACTCATCTTAACAAAAATAGTTGCTGATATAAATAAAAATGAAAAATTGATAAAAAACTTTTTGTAATACAGACTAGTTATTTATTCAATACGAGTATGTGCAACATTTTGTAGCCAGCTGTTATAATTATACCAATTTGAACCTATTAATGGTAAATTTTAAGGGACTAAAGCCTAAGACGAGCATAGTTTAAGAATTCTTAAATCATAGAAACAAAGTAGATACTTACAAACTATGCTCAAGTAGGTGCAATTTATCTAATGAGGTCAAGCTAATAATAACACTTCTTTTCTCCCTTATGTAAGGTACCTTAAGTTAAGTAAGTAAGTAGAAAGAATTCAGGAGGTACACGGAAACAGGTATTCCGTGGGCCACTCTAGGCGATCAAGAGATAGGGCTAATTACCTCCCGTATATCTTGGCGATACAATAATGAAATTAAATGAAAAATACTATTACTATTGTATATAAAAGGTAAAGTTAGACTTTACCCATGAAATCGGATCTGACAGCCTCAGTTAGGTAGACACGATCAAGATTGGTTTTTTGAAATGGAAATATGTATATCAATTATGAAACTTCAAAATCATTTACCTCATGACTTTGTTGTTATTAGACCGAATTCTGCAACCCCAGATGGGCTTTACAGAAGCAAGCTCATGAAATATTATCCACTGAAGTGACCACATATCGTTGATTTCAGAGCAAACCAGAAACACATGCCCAACTAATTTATGAGTGTGCAAGAACATTCATTGGTTTGGACCGGTCTGTGGCGCGGCAGCCCGCCGATTTACCAAATTGCTTTGGGAACCGATTGGTACCCGATGAAATTAACCATTAATTCAATTATCAATCACACGCCTAATAACAACACCACGTTTGCATTAATGACATTATCTGGCTAACTCTAATACATCAAGGAGTCAAAGATGTCTTTATAAAACGTATATACTCAATTGGTTGGACTTATGGACTGAACTATCAGGTAATTACTGCTTATGTAGAAGTAGAGAAGAAATTAACAGTTCTGATGCGCATCCGTTCTCACCTCACGTGAAAAGAAGGTCACCAGTTTACAGCGCAGTAAAAAACGAAACCCCCTGATTTATTTACTGCATCATAAACATAAATACGTCAGAACAAGTATCCTTTACGGCTTCAAACCTCATTTACTGAGAAAGCGCAACGTTGGCGTTTCACTAAGACAAAAGTTGTAAACTTCTTTTAGCTTTTTCTGATTAAGTTTGTTGTGGGTTCCGGGCAGTTCCGCACTTTTCCTATATACTTGGTGCGTACATTGCGCGGTAGGTACGTACTCTCGTCTCATTGGTGCCTCTTTATAAAAGAAATAAAAGAAACTTTTCAGGTAATACAGTGAGAGTCCAGAATATAAATATAAATCAAGAATCTATTACACAATCCATTTATAAAAAATGAACCAGCACTTACCGAGTTTTACTATTTTCATTCCTTTTATAGTGATGCTCAAATAAAGTTTAATAACAAATTTAACACAAAAGTACAAGTCTGAAATCAGACACGCCAAATTATACACGTCTCATTAACTGTTATGAATTTACTTCTTTATCCTCGCACTTCGTTCAGCTAGAGTTTATTTAAACGTATCTTGGGAATTGAATCTTGTATCTAATTACTATTTATTTGTGCGATACGAGTATAGCGAAACAAAATATAGTTTTCGGGTTTATTTCTTTGACTTTGGTGCTTCAGTGTACACATAGGTATAAAAGAGAAGCGTAATCGTCATCTTTGAAAAGTGCAAGTTTTAGTTTAGTTGCCGTTCAAGCTGAAGAAACATTTACATTGAAAAGTTGAAATAGCGCTTTAATTAAGCCAGAACTTGCTAGTAACGAAAAAAAATCAATTTATATTGGCAGTCGAAACATCATGCGCCGCGCCGTCTGGTTGTGCTACTGTTGGCAATTTTATTCCAGATACAATGTTGCTTTTTATTTCACTTTACAATGTTCGTTCACGCCAATATTAATCGATCACGATTTTGTAAAAATTTATTGACAGTTATGTAACTATCATAATATTAACAGTCAAGAATGGGTATATTGGGTTTTAGTGCCATTTACTGACTGGTTAACACCCCATTACGTTTTCGTACCGCTAAGGTCAAATATAAGGTTTGCAGTTACCATAACCAAGCAGGCATACTTGTAATACCAGCGACATTACTCACATGTAACGACCTATGTTTAAAAGACTTAAAGAGGAAGTAGAGGCGCCGTAAGTAAGAAACAAATACCTAACATATTTCCATGTGCAGTATCTTCGGATAAATATCGTCACAGAAGTACAAATGAAGGTCATCATGAAAATGCCGCCATACTCTACTCTCTACTTTCTCTCTTGTCTCGTTTTAACTCATACCTAATGGTGGCAGAGTGATATTTTTCCCTGGTTCAATCATTTGCTGGGTAAACAACTGGCTCCAACTAGGAACATAGTACCTTTCAATAGGTACCGAATATTCAATATACAATTTAGTATATCAAAACCTCTAGTTACTCTTCCACGCAACAATGACAGAATGGATAAAATTTGGCACAGAGATAGATTATAGTCTGAAGTAACATATGGGTCACGGGACAATAGATATATACGCTGACGGAGCTGCGGGCAATAGCTTATGAAAAAATAATTCAGATTATAATGAAATAAACTTTTATATAATAGCAACCCATTAATGTCCTACTGCTGGGCACGGGTCTCCTCTCCTCTAACGAGAGAGCTGAGAGGGTTTAGACCTTAATCCACACACGCTGCGCTGGTCCAATGCGGGTTGGTGGATCGGACATGTCGTTAGAATTTCTTCTAGGACATGTGGATTTCCTCACGATGTTTTTCCTTCACCGTCAGTAGATAGTAAATCATGTGATTAGCACATATAAATTCCACTAAATGAAATTTACATTAGTAGGTACTGTCCGGCTGGATTCAAACTCGATACCTCTGAGTAGAGGCCGCGTCCTTATCCATTCATCTAATAAGTACCATCACTTGAATAATGAAACAAATACTAAACGTTAATCCAAACTATAACACTTTTAAATAAGTTCAGCCATTGCAGAAATCCTTGTGCACAAAAACAAACTTAACGATTCAATTATAAGTGTAAATTTCGACTATAAACGTAGTTTAGTTACTTATCCACGTATTGTCTAACGTTTGAAATATTATTAACAGCTTTTGTTCATAAGAACTTTGAAAACTACTGAAATTTCTAAGACTTAGTTTACTTATCGCTCATAATTGTGTTTTATGGATTGAAGTTTTGCTATCTACAAACATAATTATTATGAACTAATGAAAACAATAAAATCTAAGATAAGAAATAGTCCTCAGGAAAGAGACATAAAAGTTACCTCACGGAAGAGTTGCAAAACTCAGGTAGGTACGCAATTTTATTTTTGGATTTCAAGAGGTGGTTAGTGTAAAGTTAAATCCAAGTTTGTGTGGTTCCTTATCCCACGGCTGCCATCTTAGTAGGCTCTTTTATTGTTACAAAATTCATTGTTTCATTACTATGTAGGTACTAATTTAATCTTAAGTAGATTCATTGTCTTGTACTCAAAGATTGTAGTTAATTATTATTAGGTTATAAAGGCTCAACCATATATATGTGAACAGAAAACAAATCAAGTTTTGCATATGAATATACCTTCACGTTCCTTATCATTATACTTCATCGTTAAATAGGTATTTTAGAAACATGAAGAGTGTGCTTGAACATTCTACATTATAATTACCCTGACACGCACATCCTATTAGGGTTCGGTGCTTTGTTAGTAGAAGCCTCTATTACGTTGTCATGTCCACCGATATCGGAGACAAAGTTTTTTTTTAACTTTGTCTTTCTAGGTCACTCTGAAATTCATCATACCTAATCATCTTACTACCGAACCCGGTTTAGTTGCATCCAAGACTTTCACCGGTCGGGGCTTTCTTACTTTTTCTAGTACATTTTAGCCGGTCTTCTGCTAATCTGGTAGTTAGCTGAAAGCCAAACTGGAATATTTTCAACAAGCTGAAAATTACACTCAAATAACAATTTCCAGTTGCAATTCATGGTTTCAATTTTCAGTTACACAACGCTTTGCATTAGCAGAGCGTAACTTTCAAGTAAGTATAGCCTTTTCATGGTGAGTGGTGGTCTGACCTCGGTAAATCAAAAGCTATAACAATGCTCTATGATTAGATTACTTTGTATAAGTAACAGAAGGTTTGACTCCTAAATTGGTTACCTACCCCGAAATTCCAGGCAGCCAGAACGTTTTAGCTGCTCTATGCTAACTGGCATAGTTTATATGTCGATTTTACTTTGTAATTGTGCATTTTAATTATGGAGAAAAGAAATTGCGGATGCGAATGCCGTCCATGAGGTTCCGGGTTCAATGTCCGAGTCGTTCAATGTCTTTTGGTTTAATTTTATAGGCAAATACTCAGCAGCTACACGAACATAAGAAGGATTGACAGAAACAGGCTCGCCCTCTTTTACGTAGAACTAAAATCTAAATACTTACCTACTGCAATCTAATTGTTCATAACACTGCTTATCTCTTTGGGAATAAATATGTGTGAGTAAGTATAAAAAATAAGAAACTCCAAATCTATGGTAGCGAGGTAGCTCTTCTACATGTAAACTAGTTGTGATTTTTTCTTCACTTTACGATGTTGGATATACCTAGTTGAATACGTATTTCCAAATTATGAAGAGTAGGCCGGAATATAGATACCTGTATTTCCTGACAGAGAGCTGTGTATGAAATGTTAAAATATTAAAAGGCTCCATATTCAACATACCCATCTTTTTTGTTTTAGTTATATTTTACGAAATCATAACAATGTCATGTATTATACATGCACATAGAAATACGCAAAAGAAAAGATTTTTGAATCTTGTAGCAATTATAAGAAGCTATAGTAAGCGAGCACCATCGTAAATTTGAAATCAATTTTCTATTTTGACCTAAAATTTTATACATTGAACCGTCCAGTCTAGACCATTGCACATCATTCCTACAGTACCTACTTACTACACTATATTTACGCCTGTATATCAACAATGCTATAAGTAAACATAGGTGTATTGACACTCATGACCTAACTTGGTTAGGTAGTCTAAATTACTCGACTTTTCCTTACCCAGGTTTTTCTCTTTAACCATGTAGACAGAAAATGAAAGCTAAATTTTCAATAACTAAACATTAGGTGTAAGTAGAAAATATTCATCCGAGAAAGTGCAATGATACTTACCTTCAAAAACTCATTGCTGTTCCTATCGACTTACCGGATATCCCTGATCTGCTATAGACAGGTTCAAGGTTTGAGGAATTACCAAATTAAATATTTTATTGCCCTAAATTGTTCCGATTAAAAATCATCTGAAGTTAGATCTTTTTGTATGTGAAATACAAGTTTTAGAGTTATGCAACACTTTCAAATAAAAATAGTCTAAATCGGCAAAGTTGTATTTAAACTCAAACTAGACAACATTCAACCGCTAAGACGAAAGCTAACAAAATGATAAAATAACAAACGTTACGCGGCAAAATATGATAGCAATGAATATACAAAGAACAGGCCTCGAAAGAAGTACACAATTGAAATATTCCGCCGAACAATCAAGATCGCTTCTGCCTGAGTTCCCATTGTTACCAGGACCGAAACATCATTATTGTCAGCGAAAGTCTCCGCTTTTACGAGAAGAAAGCGCAAAGCCATTGATGGTAGGTAAATAAGGTTGCTGTTGTACAAAATTTTGCTTATTTCAATATTATTGTCTTGTTTATCACAGTTTCGGACTCGGTACCGGTCTTATAGTATTTGAAATGTGATGAAAATTTATTATTTCTCGATTTAAGTGATGAATTGTTGAAGATTTGCGGTAAAGTTTTTGTACAAGGTAATGCTTCTATTTCTAAATCAATACAATAGTTAGTTAGTATAAATTGTAGTTAATATATTATGCCACCCGAGGTCTAACATCGAAACAACATTCCTGTACGATCCCTTGTTGGATCCGCCCCTTTTACAACACTTGTGTGTAAATATCCCGCTCCTACTTTCTTATACATGATTATACCTCTTTTCTTCTTCCTGGTGATCTGGAGTGAATTTCTTCGAGAAAGATTATGTATTCTGTGAACACCAGTAGAGTAATGTTCGTCGCGAAGGAGTTCTGGTGACTATACTCACCTATAGAATTACAGTTAATAAGCAACGGGTTGCTTCTCATGCCTACGAAGTATTTCGTATGTGGTGAAGATACCTCCTTCAACAGTACATCTCCAAAACCACTTGGAACCTGCATCTTTTCAAAAAACATTTTTTTTGTCACTATTAATTTAAAATTAAGTCTAGCACAATGGAGCAACGCAGAGATTGCGGCTTTTTACTTGAGATCCGGCTTAGATTCAAATTTAAATAATTATTTGAGAATTAATAATAAATAATTAAAAATAAGCATAGCTTGTATTAATTATAGATTCCAGAGCACGAATCAATATCGATACATTTTTGTTATTACATCAAGACTCATAACCATCCATCAAAATACATGGCTATTTATGCATACAAATATGTGATCTGAGCTAGAATTGAACTATCAACCCACGAAGTCGAACGCTCCACCGTCATGCTGCTCAGAGGTCATCATGATAATTTTATTAAGTAGAGTTGTTAACAACAAAACCTTTTATAAGGTTATGCGCCACAGTTTCATTGTCATAACTTGTGAACAAAACAAATACATAATAGAACATTGTTTTAATATTATCCCAATCAGAGTCAAGTCATTCAGAAGGTTCATGTTATTTCATGTCTGAGTGACGAAATTGGCTACAACAGAATGCAAACTGAACAATGATGCGTTCGCGACACCTCTAAGATCAAATTACGGTACACTCATGATCTCCTTAACAATAGACAATTTCCTCGTCCTCGAGACGACTCCACATACCTATATAATATAACACACTAATCTGATCCTAAATGTCCACCAAACACCAAGTTATTACACTTTTATCCTGTTTTGAAACTGCTGGTGGGTAAAAGCTATAAAACCTACTGAATATTACACAGTAAAATATTATAGCGATTTATATTATTTTTCGTTGGCCTGCAGGCGGAGCTTAGAAGAGTATGACTTTTTAGAATAATACCATTGTACCTACTTTTCCCTTAATACATGAAATAAACTTATTACTGAGCACTATCTAGATCCAAAGTAAGCATTGCTTGACCGGAAGTTACTTAAGTTATAGATAAATTTTGTTTAATACATTTTTCAAACACCCAGACTAATAAAATTCAAATAAAGATAATCAATTATTTGAGTAGGTAGATATTATATGATGCAGGACATTTTGCTTGTTTATGACTTTCAGAAGTTATGAGATGTACGGTACGGGACTTTATGTATTCCATTTTATTATATTTGAATAGAAAAATGTTTAGTCCACTCTCTACAGTCTCTACTATTGATCATGAAAAAATAAGTTAGCCTTATTTAAAGAATGTTTATATTTCTTCGATACCCGGCAATTATGGTGAGATAAACTTGGTGCTTCACGTGGCTACGTTTGTCTGGTCAAAGTTATTCCAATTTGAATAATAAGTATTCAAATTGGAATAAGCTTGACCAGATAAATTTACTTAATTTTATTAACCATAGTACCTATCTACTAATTTCATTTTTACTAATTAGACTTATACCGAGTATCGCACATTAAAAGTGAAAAATCTTTGTATATAAATGCTAATAAAAGAAAGAACATAATTACCTTGTTAATAATGTCCGAAAAAACAGACCATCCTTCAAAATATAAATTTGACAGAAATAATTGAAACGGTTCAAGTTTTAAATCTTTCAAGTTCAACTATGTTATCTAAAAGCATCACCTACTAATAAATCAGGAATGTTAACTGCTTCGGGCTACATAAAAAGGAAGAAAAAATCTATTTAATAGAAAGACTCGCCAGAGGAAGTGACTAAACCCCAGAGCGCCATTCAACCACACCTACGATAAAATCCTACAAAAGGCTCTACGAATAAAATCACCCATCCAAACACAACCCAAAGGTCCAAGAATAAAGCACTATCCTTACTTTACTCTCTCCATTTTGTTAATATTACAAATTACTTACAGTCAAGGATTTCCTCATACCTTGAATATGTACGTATGTGTACTGTATACTGTACCTATATGTTTAGATATATCTATGTTATGCCTATACAATTATAATATGTAATAATGTATGTTGATTGAGTGTCATTTATTTAATCACTCAAGACGTTAAAGCTAACCATAATATCAACCGATTTTATCGCGTTATTCTAATTTCAGTATATCAAATAGAAAATCTTAAAGATTCCAATTAAGAAAAAAGTAATGACTGCACGGGTGGCGCCGTGTATTAAGTTATAGGTACTCGCTGGCTACTACCGACAAGCATTGAGTTTGATTTCAATCCCACTCTCACATGAGATAAATAACTTTACTTATGTACTCATTTTAGACACATTTTGTATTCCATAATTGTGTCTATTTATGAAGTGCTCGCGAAAGAGATAAGATCTTTAGTGCGAGAGGCAATTTTTTAGAAGTTCGACTTACGTCCTTAAATGATTTTTTGTGATTTTTATTATTATGTATTTTTATTGAATGTGTGAATGAATGAATGAAATTTTAAGGTAGTGCCGTAGATATACGACTTACGTCCTTATGTGATTTTTTGTGATTTTTATTTTTATGTATTTTTATTGAATGCCTGAATGAATGAATGAAATTTTAAGGTAATGCCGTAGACATATTTTACAGGTCGGGTTTCTCTTAAAGTTGCACCATCACAACCATACACGGTATACAATATAAGGTACCTACCATAATAATATTCAATTCATGTAATTTTGTATGGTTTCGTGGAACAATACATTACATCGCCTTGAAATCTTATTTCGAAATTCTCACATTCATTGGACCCGTTTAGAGTTTGGTCCTAATAAAAAACTGAATTGAACGGAAATGAAATAACGCTAACCGGTTTTTCTCCGGTGGGCTGAGAGGTAAGCTTCAACCTTTTTACCTTTTTTGTCGCCATGACGCTGACTCTCTATAGTTAATATTTAAAGTCAATTTTATCCTTAAAACTTAGTTTGAAATAGTAGATATTAGAACTAAACAAAATGTATTTAATTCAAACTGAAACTCGTTTCGATCGTATGAATGGGCGAGTTACTTCGGACCGGTTTGTCCGGAAATAATGGCTATAAAATATGTATAACCTTGTCTGCTAAGGAAATAGACATCTGTCTGCTAAGCACAATTAAATTTTAGTAACAACTAGTAACTGCTCGTATCTTCACTTGTCTAACTTAACACTTGTATAAAGACATTTAACATTAGGTAAATAGATAGGTATATCAAGTATCTAGTATCCATATCAGATTCAAACATTAATCATTGTCTAATGTTTATAACTTACCCCGGCGAGAAACGAAGGATGTTCTCATTGTAGTGATCTAAGTTTAACATGTTGAAAACATACCCACATTTGAGCATCCATCGGTCTGAATAACTTATTACTGTATTACTAAGAATGGTCTGCCCACACCATCCTTTATAACATACATTAGGTAGGTATCTGTTTATTCAACCAAGATTATCATCATCAAGATATAACATCCTGTCTTCTATACATTATTATAAAAAGAAACAACTTCGTTCTTCTTAGTGCATGTACCTATGTCTTGGGAGCCCCAGATTCGATTAACCGTTTTCATTTTATTTATAGATATGGTTTCCGGCATACTGTATGATAAATTAATAATATCGATCTTAGCCGCAGGCAAAGGCACGTTGAAACATAAATATTATAAGAATACGAAATCGTGATACTGTACGAAAGAGAGCTCTTCAAAATGTCACTAAATGGAAATTATAATATGTAACGAAACTATAATTATCTGATGACGAACTCTTCGTGATAATTTTTTTTTGTTATATATAGGACACGTCAAAATGACTTCACGTCGCCTGATGGCAAGCTAAAGGTAGTCTCAGGGCCGGAGTCACCACTACATACACCGATAGTGCAACAGTGGCGGCCCTCAGCTTGACGGCCTTATCAAAAAAGCTTTTTCACACCCCGTTTAAAGGTCCCTAATACTACTACTAAGAATACTAATAAACTAATAGCATAACGCCCTCTTATAATATGTACCATCGAAATTAATCAGAAAATCTAAATACAAAATACATGAATATCTGTCGCATTCTCTTATCGTCACAACTCCCAAGGTAGCATGGTGTCCACTTAAAACCCGGGTCATTCGTGTTGTCCACACGTCAAACCAAATCTAATGAATTTTATGCTGAAGTTTAATTTAATTGTCTAATCAGATCGAAAAATTTAGGTTACACCTAAGAGTAGAGTCGCGCTAGAGAGATCAGTGAGCTAAGCCCGATTGTATACACAACACAGCGGTTGTTAATTTTATAAAAAAGAAATTTGGTAATATATTTTTTCGAAAAATATATATGTTTAGATTAAGGCCAATTTTTATTTTTAATATTACAAAATTAAAAATATATTAATAGTAAAATCTGCAATACAAAGTTAGCATTTTAAAATAAAAAAAGAACTGGCTATCTAGGAATATTGAAAATAATATGAAATTTATAGCATTAAATTTATATACTTACCTAGTTCGTATTTTTAATTTAACCCGTCTTTTTATATAACCAGCAACTTTTGTGAACATATTCAAGGCCTTGGATTTTCATATAATTACTAAGTTACCTACCTAACGCCCGTGTTCCTACAGAAAATCGCAAATTAAAAACATTACTAACAGTATAAAACCAATTTTGTGGTCATTTTATTTGCTTTGTGTGTATGTGTTTGTGTGTGTACATACATATACATAATTATATTTATATACATGTTATATTTGCATCATTATGTAATAGATAAATAAATAGATACTAGTCAGGTGAAACGAATTCAAACAAAGAATACATTTTATAATCGCCTGTTTTATTTTTCCCATTTTACTGCTAAAACTCTTATTTCTCTTCAACATAAAATTTACACATTCATTATCGTACATCGATTAACATTCACAGTGATTTACATAATTTGTAATATATTTCAATGATACCTATTACTTTCAGGGGAAAATTCAATATCTTTGGATAGGTCGTGTAACATATTATCTTACACTGTATAAGTTACCTATATGCTTGTAACATCGTATTTGAGTTTCAACAATCGAGATATATTTATATTCAGTATTCAAGTATTTGGCGATCATAGACGACACCATTCCATATCACGTTATAATTTACACTTACATTCTTCAACTAATCAGTCGCGGACCCTTCGCATTCGGATCCATTGTAACTTTCCATTATTTATCTAAATAAATTATATGATACAAAAAATATTACACTAACAACCTGTTTAAGTATAAATTACACATACCTTACGTATAAGATGATATCTAGCTTAGGATACAAATTTACAATTGCCATCTAGGTATGTAAACAACGTTTTCATATCAGATTATACATCAGTGGCACAGCCATCTCGAAAGTTATCATCGGCCGAAGGCCTGGTGATGGTGAGAACTCGCTTTATGGCAGCTACGGGTGGTAGCACTGGGGGCGCGCGCTGCCACACGCGAAGGGTGCGCGCGCCGCCCACGGGCAGTCCATAGTCGGGCGGGTATGGCGCGTCTGCTGATGGCGGACCGGCTGCATTCGTCGAGGCCATCGCGTGTGAACGGGGGAAAGTTCGACTCATATACCCCAGTTCCTCCTGAGATCCATCCACACTAACGTTCTCTATTATGGGCGTTCTGTCATTATAGTACGTAGGAATCGCAGTACTTACAGCCCTAGCCAAATTACTCGCTTGATTCATTCTCATTTGGTCCCAAAGGCCCGATGGATATAATGAATCGGAAGCCTCGCGGGCATATTCTCCACTTCCTGGTCGTATTGCACTGTCCGGCCTGGTATCATTAATTAAGTCCGGATCTATAGTACCCGAAACTGTAGGAGATACAACCACTGGTCCATTAGCGGTTACTACGCTCCCTCTTCCTTCATAATGGTTTGTTGTATAAGGTATGTCGTTAGATCTTGGAGGTTTTGTAACGGGGTTACATTTGGAATCATTATGTGAGTCCTGTCTGTTAGCCAACACGGCAACATGAGGACGATCAGTGGGCGTCGGATGTACTTCATTACCAGATACAACTCTGTCAATTGTATTCGGTGTTTTACTCTCACAAGCCGGTGGCGGACGAAATCGAACAAAGGTAATAAGTAGGGCTAAAGAGATGACAACTATTACTAAGAACAATGCAGCCCCCAGACTTGCTATTTGTGCACTTCCCAAAGATGCCATCCCAACTGGTGGCTGTGTCACATGCACTGTAAAATTAGCCTCAGCATTTCCGCCTTTATTTTCAGCCACGCAATAAAACTCGCTAGAGTCTGATTCCTGCGTATTTGTCAATATCAAAGAAGACTTTTTCTTCGAGTCCCCTTCTTCGAAAATGTAAATTTTCTGATGAGAATTAAAGTGACTTCCATTTTGAAGAAGTCGCCCGTTCCAGTACCAGTTTATTATTGCACTCGGCATAGCTTCGGTTCTGCAGGTAATGGTAGCATTTCCCCCCACCGCCGCTTCAACATGTAGGCTAACGGGAAAAATTTCAGGCTTACACGCAAACTCTTCAATAGGTAAATCTGAAAATGGCCGGTTTGCTAGTCTTGCCGGTGCGTAGCAACTAGGTGTGGAAAGCAGTTTACGCTTGGCTAACCACAGTTTGAGGTCCCGTAGCCGACAATCACATGTCCAAGGATTTTCAGATAGGTCTATTGCTCGTAGCTTTTCTACTCTCTCCAATGAGCTAAGTGGTAATTCACGTAATTTGTTATGATTTAGTTTTAAAGATTCCAGTGAGCGTAAATTCCTAAACGCATCTGCGGCTATATCTCTTATATCGCATTTAGATAGATCCAGTTTGACAACGCTGCCCAGATTGCTCAAAGCGTCAGAATGTACTTTTAAAATTGGGTTTGTAGCCAATGTGAGATCTCTAAGGAAAGGTGCATCCTTGAAGCTGTTTGAAGGTATCTGCGTGAGTAAGTTATGGGAGAGATCTAATTCAACTAAATTCGTTAAGCCTTTAAAAGCTCTATCATGTATTTGGCCAATATTACAATTGCGTAAATAAACCCTTTGTAGATTAACCAGTCCTGTTCTGGCAAACGCTTCCTGCGGGAGTATCTGAAGATTATTTCCGGATAAGTCCAACACTTGCGTAGCGGGATCCACCGGCTCTGGCACTGTGATTAGAGCTCTGTCCATACACTCCACAGTCTGCTTACCCCCTTTCCACTTACAAGCACACACTGCGGGACAAGAGCCGGGGAGCGCGATACCGGCTAATGTTGTTTCCCACACCATCACACTCATTGTCACTATAAACCACCTCATTTTGTTTCCAATCCAATTTATTTTCAGTCACTATGAAACATTTCTTTCACTAAACGTCACACTTAATTATAGTGTCAAAATAAAATATAGTTACTATAGTAAACTTTAATGATTTGTCACATTTATACGTCGGTATCGTATCACATCACTACTCGAGAAAGTTGGCAAGCGGCACATGACGGCGCGGTGTGCACGCGCGACGACTCTACATCAACTGAGAGGGAGGGATCGTCTGGTCGTCTCGGTAAAAGAGCTCGACGCATGCGCTATGACGTGCCCCCTCGCCCCGCTCTGCGGCTCTCCTCGACCACTGAGTTGAGTAGCCCTACTCGAGGCGAACTGTTGAAAGAATTCCAAAAGTGTAATTTTCTACCTGGCTCAGGCTGCGGCCGATCATCCCACTCGCTAGCCCGTCACGTTCATTCATAAATACCTGAGTCACAATCGCGGCGGGCCTTACTTTCAATGCCGGCTGGAGATGCAACTAACAATACTAGCCCGCTCGACTGCGATGCGTATACCGCTCCGATTGTTATACAATAGGTACCTACGCTTCTTTTTGGTAAGACCACGTCGGGCACGGCATCAGGTAGACGACTAATTATAAATAATAGTCCGAAGGGATGGCAGGTTTAGGACAACAATAGCACAGGATGTGTCGTACAATGAACGCGACATATTCATTCATAATTTTGAAGCGACCGATTTTAAGGCGATTTTGGCAATAAATAGGTTTTTGTAAACAAAATATCCGCACGATTATTCCAACTAACAAAGACAGAGAACTTACGTTTACATAAATTAATTACACACATATCCACAAAAAATAATTTGCCAACCTTCAAATATTCCAAACCCAAATTTACAATTTACATTATAAAACATTGCCTTTGCAAAATTGTTCACAAATGAGCGGAAATAAATAAATATGATAAAAGAAATCATTGATAAAATAAGACATCGTTTTGGCATACTATTCGCAGAATCCTCTAAGTGGGTGTAACTGTAAAGCTACATAATTTACAGCTGTTCATATATTTTTCTTCAAGTATAGGATCCTTCACAATAAATTGAAGTTCTATAAGGGTTCAGAGGAAGCTAATAAAATGAAATTAGTGATGAGGGTGGCGCGATATGCGGCACGCGGCTGGCACGCTCCGACATGTGCGCCTGCGCCGTCAGTGATCGTCAGCTGTGCCGACACCTGGTGACGCATACTGTCCATGCCGCACCGAGACGCGTGTGCCACACCACCCCGCACACATGCTTCCTTTGTAAGGTTTCCACTTTGAGCTTTCTAATACAATTAACAGCACCACTTAGTTGCCAATTTAACTATTATATATTTCCTTTATGCGACATTTTAAAGCTTGCTTAAATAATATGCCGAGTACCTACCAACATGATTAATGTTCCATAGATTTATGAATTTGAGATAAGATTCATCAAAATTTCTTATGAAAAATAGAAGCTGTATAGCAATAGCATTGATACAATATTAAACAGATAAGGAAAAATAGGAATACAACTATGGTAGGTACAATGACTGATCCGCGAGAAATCAATCGTGCCCTACCTACCATGGTTACTACTAAGAAAAATATAAAAACAGCTTTAAGAAAAAAAATACTCTTTTTCCACTTTCTACTTATTTAAAAAAAATATGATTGCTCTATGCATCATTAATTTATACATCATTCATCCGATTGCCATGCAACTTTGGTTATTTTAGATCAATAAGAGAAGTCTAATTTAATGCTTCCCGGTCTAATTGGATAATACATATATTATATGCCAGCCCATATAGATTCTTGGTGCCCTAGTCTACCTCTCTAGGCTAAGTCTCTGCTGCAGGCTTTCCTCTAGAAATTATAGCCAATATGAGGCACATGCAGAGGAGAATACATCTGGAGAATGGATTCCTATACCTGAAACCAGCAACCTGGATGCAAACGGAATAGCTGGCACTATGAGAATGAATCAGTTTTATAATATAACATTCACAAAATATCAAATCATGCATGCAAAAAGAATCACAGTCATTATAGCGTAAGCTTACGCACGTATACGTAGGTTTATACACAACTTACAATGCACATGCTCGCATTGATCCGGCGACGGTTTTCTGGAGGGATAAGGTTTTTGCGAGCTCAAGTGTCATTCCGGGAACTGGAAATGGGTTCAATATATGGCGATAAAAGGTATAGGTGGCAACCCTATCAAAATGGGATCCAGTACTGTCAACGACATATTGTAAGCATGTTAGCGCAAGAGGTATACTGCGCCCCACGGGATTCATAGACAAAAAAAATAAACTTAGACTATTCTAAAACACTTTTTAACAAAAAAAATTAATTAAAAATTTTGCTGACAATCACCTTAAATACGAGTATGTAGCGGTAGGGACTATGCCTAATCACATCACCTTTTGAACATATGAAATTTTGTATTTTTTTCTAATAATGTGGATGAGCGGGTCGCAAGCTTGTCTATCTTCTTATTAGTGAAATAAATAATCACGTTTCATAATTGCATTATCAGTTCAGAAAGTTTTTGTACTTATTGTTTGAAAACTATGATGAGATATTTTGTCAACAGATACCTATTACTGTAACTTCACCATTCCTCTTTAATCTTGAGTTACCTTCATGAGTGCTGTCTAGTGCACTTAATCGTACAGGAAATACATCACTCTACCACCTACTATTAAGAAACCATAACTGTTATTATCTACTTACAGATATTTTTTCTATAAATAATCATACGCAGTCTCAAGCAGTATTTGTTTAATGTATAAAAATTAACAATAAGTAAATGGATAACGTATTATTAAAATAAAATTAACTAAAGATCCTAATACTTACCTAAGCATACCGTTCACCCCGTTCTATGTAAGTAGATATAAATATATTGAATGGATATTCAAGATCCATTATTGAATGTATATTTTAAAAGCAATTCTCCTTGTACTGCAGCGGTAACACAAAAACGTTACCATTGAAGAAACAGAACACGTTAAAACAATAATTTCACATTCAACAGTTGGATAATTTCAAAACAGTTTTGAAAGTTATTATGATAACATCTGTATAAAAGCAAAATAAACGGAAGCTGAAGATAATGTAAACGTTAATTTCAGATATTAATCATTCTCATTTTAAAACGAAAACAATTACCAACATATTTGATTACATTCCGACTTCCGGTTTAGAAGTATTATTGAGGATTAAATAATGTAACTTCCAAAATATGATAGACTTGATTATTGAGAGTACAGCATCCAAAATTTGATTTTTTTTATTAGTTATGGAAGTCTCAAGGCTTTTTATTCCATTCATGACGTTTGAGAGATCAAGATGAGATCAGAAATACATTTGGAACATTATTTTATTACGAGAATTGACCCTCTGGTATGATTGAGTAACAAACATCCATCCATCCAAACTTTCGCATTAATAAGTAAATTTTCTTTTTCATCTAACAATAACCATGGACATTTATTTTCATAGATATTCTTATTATGACTTAAGGTCAGTTAAAAAAGTAGAAGATATGGTTCACTGTTTTGCAATACTTTATATTATATAACATTTAATTAAAACGCGGTGACTTGAGAACTAGAGCATTGAAATACAAGCGTTTCAGATGCTTTTACTCTAGTAACTTTTGTATTAGTTATATTCTGTATTGTTTGTTACCTAGAAATGACAGAACGAAACATATTATTTATCGCTTTGGTTATTTTCACACACATTTTTGCTTTGTATATTTATTATATTTTGCATCAAAACTGTCACGTCATGGTCCACATGGTGACCATTTTTAACAATTATATTATATTAGAAATAAAGAAAAGTCAGTTACTTTTCTATATTTCTAATATATTAGGTATTTGTTAGAAATGTTCAAAAGGCCGTTGCACTGGCAATGTGGTTGCCTTCCCAATAATAGACACATTAACCTATAATGTTAGTTCGATTGTCGTACGATACATATAGTTGTGTGATAGATAATAGTCAATTCGATTTTATGGTAACATACTTATGAAATAGGTACCTACATGTTACTTAATTTTTAGAATACCTAAATATCCGTATTACTCGTATAATCCACTCATAGGAAATTTGTTATTACATAGAGTTTGAACCGCATTAACTGCAGAACAGCAAAGGCTGTAGGTAAATAGTGGGGATATTTTGGTATGAAAAAATTAGTTAATAAGATAAGTAAAAAATAGTTATTATTGAAATTGACTGTTCTATCTTAAAATCAATTACCGTTGGTCTAATCACAAACCTAACCACTGTGAGAAACCCGAAAAAAACTAGGACAGGAGACGTCCCTAAATATTAGACACAATATATAGTTATTAGTTATTAGGCGAACCCAAGAAGTTTCAGCAAATCAATCTATAAACAGTAAATTGGGATGTTTATGTTAACGCATGTAACGCCCGAGGTTAATTCTATTATAGTTTGGTTTGATACAACCCCTTTATGTAAATGTTCAACGTCTTTTGAAATAACGCAACCTCAAATATGTAAACCTACACTTTAAACATGTAAAGGCTCCTTATACCAGTAAATTTAAGCTACGAAATAATCTGAAATGATCAAAGCGCCTCTTTGGCAATGCTCCGATTCACTGATCTGCGTCCATGAATGAAATTTTGTGTTCCAGTCCCAGATCAGAGAAAATGTAATAGGCCCGTTGAATTCAAATGCACGTGTACCTATATAAACCGACACTTTGGAGTAGAAATAATAGACCTACATTAGCGCATAAAAGCTGGCTGGGATATCTTTACTTTCCGACATTAATTCGTCGTGTTAGTAGATCGCAGGTGCTCAGAATTGCAGTAGTACTTACGAGTAATTATCTGCGAGTAAGTTAAAATACATACTGCACATGCGGACTCAATTCCGCCTAGTGTCTAAAAACCAACAAGTTTAAGAGCCTGTGATAACCGCTTAAACACAAGACTACATATCGCTTACAACTTAGTGTGGCACAAGTAGTGTCGAACTGAGTTGTAGGCTCCAGAATACAGCTACCATACAATGGCCGATTGGTGGCCATAGACTCGCTTACTGTTAAAGCTCTACCTACCTATTACGATCAGTCACAAAGATGTGAATAGGTACATAAAAATAATTTTCATATCAAAACACATGTTTCGTCCCTTTTTCAACGTTCTATGAACAAGTACCTAAATAAACAATCAGCACGATAAGGTCAGTGCTACCAAACTCGCTAAATAATTCGCTTCCACCGTTCGTCTGCAGCTAGCTGACATCGAACGCTGACAGTTGCCAAAACGCGTTGCTGTATCGATGCAGGTATTTAACACGCAGATATGATGTTGGTACTCGTAGCATTCGTAAATTCACCCGTCTCCAATGCTAATAGTACCTTAGGTGCAGTGACTCTGACGTATCAGATTAAGCATCTTAAGATTGCAGACAGTTTCTCTTAACTATCTATACTTATAATAAATCTGTAGAAGTGAAAATTCTGTACATTGAAAATAAAAAAATAAAAAATAGCAGGGGGTGTTACTAGACTGACACCGAACCCAAATATGTGATTAAAAAATTTTTTGTCTGTCTGTCTGTCTGTCTGTCTGTCTGTTTGTTCAGGCATCACGCAAAAACTACCGTTTCGATTACGATGAAACTTGGTATAATTATTCTTCAATATACTGGGCAGCACACTGGATACTTTTTATCCCGGAAAAGTATATACAATAAAAGACAAATTTAATTTTGCGGTTCAATTCCTAGACCCGATTACTGTACCAACTGCAAATAATAAGTTTGTCGTAGGTTACGTCACCCACAGTTCAAAATTCAAATTTCAAAATTCATTTAAAGGTCACAGGTA
This sequence comes from Lithosia quadra, assembly GCA_963576445.1. Classification (NCBI taxonomy): domain Eukaryota; kingdom Metazoa; phylum Arthropoda; class Insecta; order Lepidoptera; family Erebidae; genus Lithosia; species Lithosia quadra. Next base: position 10,366,145 of record OY754880.1, on the reverse strand, counting down.
GAAAGATGTTGTCAATTACATAGAAGTATAACCGTAGCATGTCTGGTAAGACGTACAATAGTATAATCATAAAATATGAACACATCACACTAGGTAGGTACAAATGAAATTGTGAAATATATAATAATTGTACTATTCTTTCCACCTTCCATTTTCTTTACAAATTGACATTGTGTGTGCATAAATATTAAATAAATAAATAAATAATTTTAAATAATAAGATTAGTGGATAGTGGTGTTATTAGTTTTTAGGGATTTTGATTTGAGTGGGAGTGTGCGTGGGGGCGGAAGTGTGAGTGAGAGTGAGGTGTGGGAGTGTGAGTGGGAGTGAGAGTGGGGGTGGGAGTGTGAGTGGGAGCGGGAGCGGGGATGGGAGTGGGAGTGGGAGTAGGAGTGGGAGTGGGAGTGTGCGTGGGAGTGGTAGTGTGCGTGGGAGTGGAAGTATGCGTGGGATTGGGAGTGGGAGTGTGCGTGGGGGTGGGAGTGTGAGTGGGAGTGGGGGTGGAAGTGTGAGTGGAAGCGAGAGTGGGGGTGGGAGTGGGAGTGTGCGTGGGAGTAGGAGTTTGGGGGTGGGTGTGGGAGTGGGGGTGGGAGTGTGAGTGGGAGTGGGAGCGGGGGTGGGAGTAGGAGTGGAAGAAAGAACTGGAGCAAGAGTGGGAGCAGGAGTGGGAATGGATGCAATAAGCGACTTCCACGCGAGCGGAGCCGCGGGCAACAGCTAGTAGTAAATATAAGTAGTAATTACAACGTATAGAGCTTGGCGCACAGCGCTTTAGAGCTACATCATGGTGAGGCCGGATACTATTAGTCAGGTGTCGGAGCTCAAACCGAGCAAACAGATATTACTAACAAATTTTATACTAGGTCCACGGCTACAGATACCGTATAGAATAACCCTATGGTATCAGCTACATCCATCGTACCGTTTTATCAAGCACCGATAAATGATCATGATATTAAATCAGGAATTTTGACATGAAAAGCTGAGGGCCACCACTGTAGCACTATCGGTGTATATAGTGGTGACCTTGGGTCCTGAGACTTTACCTTTAGCTTACCATCAGGCGAGGTGAAATAATGTTGACGTGTGCAATATTAAAAAAAACTCGATCTACCAAATGACAAAAAAGGTATTCTTTTGGTTGCAAGCATTAGGAATAGGAAATAGGATTATGAAACTAGACTGAGACTGAATTTTGAACATATTTTGTTACGAGAAATGGCCCTCGGGTAACGGAACTAGAACGTAGCTGACTTTAGCCATAAAATAATGTTCATAAAACACTAAACTGCAAATAAATCCACCCAAATATGCTTTAGACGCTTTCTAATTTTTACATTTGTACAGAAATCGGAAATGCTGTCTTTTCCTCCATTCCATAATTTATAAATATTTTTTTAAGAAGCCCGGATATCAGCTGACGATTTAATACCAGTAATAGCAATAGAAAACATTATTTGATATAAACTAGTTTGAATTTCTCTGCTTTTAACCATCCACCTAAATACCTAATTGCATTTAAATGTCGCTCGCATTACGTTTATTTTTACTCAGCCTCCTTAATGGTCACAGCGTCGGCGATAATTAACAGTTAAACGGGCGTCCCAATTTAATGATTATGAGATAGTTCCGGTGGTCAGTGGCCGCAGCCTCACTCCTCGAAAACTACTAACCGACCAGTTTGATAGGTACTCTTGAAGGATAAAATAATTAAACATCTGGGACATTACTCTGTATGACCTCCTATAACGAATGCTTCGTACAGGACTCATCCCACTCTTGATATATCTAGCACATCGAGAAGAATTTCTTTCTTTCATTTCTGTAGAATTGAATGGTATAACTTAACTCAGAGGATGATGATGGTTAATTGGTTACATCCGAGGATTTCACCTCGGAGGGTCAGTCTTAGACATCTTGGATCTAACCCTCTTGCTGCCGTCTGACGGAAGTAGTAAAGTTAGACATCGGTGGTAGCGTAACGTAACGCTTCCTTTTAATTACGTACAAATGCAAATCATAAATTAAATTCATCTAATAGACTAACTGAATATTGCTATTGACTCCTAGAAGGTGAATTAAACTATAGTCATACTGAACCATGCATTAGCTTCAAACGTGTTTAAATGGCAAGTGTCATAGGCGTGCGTGACTCACTTGAAAAGCCCATTAAACAATCTATTGTTTTGTGGCATATGTAGGTCCTGCTACGAATTATAAAGTGACACAACGGTCTCATGATAATAAAAAACATTTCAAATAAGAGTGAGATAAAATATATTTATCTTATGACTTTTAATAGATAAGTAGGTCAGTGTACCTACTTTTAAGTACTAGGTGCCGAGACAGGCTCTTCTGGCAGCCCTCGGGGTGGGAGTTCTCACACTGCCGGTGTTGATCGCAGCAATGGTGCAGAGTGCGGACGTGTAGTCGGCCGACGCCTCCTTCTACAAGTGATTCTCGAGAAGGAGGCGAATGGTTCGGGAGAGGCTGCACATACAACGACCTCCGTCCTCCATGAGCACAGGCCTGGGGGTGACTATTGGAGCCGCCTGTCACCCTAGCGGAAGCAGGCCGAAGCGGCGGTGAGCGAAAGCGTGCCCTCCCCTCTCCCCTATTCCGAATCAAGCCGGGGTGCGAGGGAAATGCTCTATGGACCACCTTACACCCTGGCGTCAGAAGACCCTAGACGGCGTGCGGTTTTAGTCGGTAAGAGTCCGACATATCCTGCCCCGCTGGCCGCGGGGGTGTAGAAGTAATCTATGTATGTAGTACCATGTACCTTCAGAGTGGATGATTTCAGATTTAATTATTGGGTTCATATTCATAAAAAATATAGTTATTTACGATATTTCATTCATACAATGATAGTTGTGCGGCCGCGTAAGTTTTCTACAGATTTATAGAAACTACTTTTATATTAAGTACGAACTAAGTTGATTGCTATATTATTCAACATTATCTTCTATTCTCATATAAATTACACCCTCGCATAGCTTTGTATGCTAGCTATTGACTAGAATTACTAATGCTCCTTAGGAATAGGAGGATAATCGGTAACAAGAGTTTACGGGCACTGATTTATATTGTTTACTATGAAGCCAGCCCTACCAGCAGCAGACCAGCATGTGCTTACTTACCACTATTAATATCTATCACAAGAAATATATTGGATCTGTACAAAAAACTGGTCATTGAGGCTTTCTTACACAACTGGATAGATAGAAAATAGTTGTACAGATTACAATTTTGAGACGATTTGATCCGTCGTCCCATAATGCGCCGTACCCTTAACGAGGGAATTATTTTTAATTTCTGTTTAACAAATAAATATGTAATTCCTTTTACACTTGTTTATTGAATTTATATACCTATTGGCAATGCAGGAGCTATTTTTTTGGTTTTAGAAACGACTACATTAACAAACGAGCAGTGAGCTGGTTTGCAATAAAAAGCAAATGTTACAAGAACATTCACTTTACCAAACTAAATGTTTTGTAAAATGTTGTAAAGCTGCCTGACGTGAATCCAGCATTTTGGCATTTTCAGGCTCACCAAAAGGAGTTAACGAAATCGATTTGAGAGCCACAACGAGTTTTCAATCTTTAAATCTAACATAGAATCTATGTATAAGCACACAAATCGAATTTCGATCGAGTTTATGTATGAGCCAAATCGGCTTAACAGTTTCGAAATGGAGTTGGCTTTAACAGCGCTTACTAAATGTTCACCGGAAATACATATACGATACAATATTACCTAAATACAGTATAGACACATTACGTTGTCGTATGTTATTTTTATGTGAAGTACAGAACGATTGCCTTTCCCACGGCCGATGGCGGCGGCGGCGTGGCGCGGCGTGGCTTCGGAGATTTTGGGTCAGCTAAACAAGTTTCGGTCTTGCCTCGACCTTTTTCAAGGTTCCTTTAATACAATTTTACTAAATAATCTTATTTCATTTTGATAATAACGTAACAAAATTCATTTCATTGTTTTCAATGACACAGACACGAGCAAACATCGGCTGATAGACCATCTCGAGACCATTAAGGCTCAATAACTGCCATTCGACGCACAACGTTCTAAATTTTGAGATTGGCGCATGCTGAGGATAATCTGAATAAGAAGGCCATTTTAACGCACCCTATTTCAGATCTGAGGGTAACTGGCCCGATAACGTCAGTAATAGCGGCACTCGGTAAATTAAAAAGCATGGACTGACTTCAAACTCGTTAGATGAATGGAACCAGATATTCGGATTACAGTAAATTACTTTAAAACTTACTATTGTACCTAGATCAACGGATTGTTAACAATGGTAGTACCTACCGTATCCGTATCTGGGCACAACAAGGTGTTGCTAAAGTATAAGTTATGCTAATGAAATGTATAAATTACTTCAGGCCCTGTTTGTGACGCATACCTAATACTCATATCTACAGTACCGCATAATTACTTATGGCTTGTTTCAAATTGAACGCAATCTGCACCTACAGCACAGAATGACTAATAGTAAGTAGGTACCTACTACCCTTACTACAGTAAAATTGTCAAAGGTTTACAAACAATCATTTTTTTAAATAAGTAGTTACCCCTTCCTTATATTATAGGTATTCTCATTCTTTGAACCGTTTTCCCAACTCAGTTGGGGTCGGCTTTCCAGTCTAACTGTGGTGCGGCTGAACTTCGATATTTTCCGTGGAGCGACTGCCATCTGACCTCCACAACCAATGGTCATTATGACCAATTGCGATAGCGAAGTTCCAAGTTAGACTGATTGGACTTTTGAAGGCTCCAACTACCCGTAACGACTGCCATAGATGTTTGTATGGCAAACGGGACCGACGGCTTAACGTTCTCTCCGAGGCACTAAAACCTGCGATAAATACACAGATAACTTCGAAAAGCATCAAAAAGTCATTGGTGTGTGCCATGGTGAACCTGGGATCGAACCCGAGACCTCGTCTCAGCAGTCCATTACCCAAACCACTACGCTACCGCGGTTCATTCAATCAACATTTACATTTACATTCAATCAACGTTTATTGCAAGTTAGTACACTTTCATACTAGTGTATTTTCGGAGCACGAGGTCCTTCGCACAACGCACATCTAGACTATTCTAGGCAAGACGCACTTATAAACTTCTATATAGGTACACAAACGATGGATCCACTTTGCTAATGATGGAACCACCGGTTTGAGCGAACAAGTCTGGATCAATGCGTGTACGAGCGTCCGACTTATTTCTAAGTCAGGTAGCTAAAATTTCAAGAAGAGTAGTTATTGTATCGCACCTCCTCATTATGTATCATAAAGCCTGATTAAGCCACTCTCTACACCATCTCAGTCGAAAAAGCGGTTTGATGAGTACCAAATTATTAGTTGACCATAGATCAATGTGAATGCCTTGATATTTTTAGGGGTTTAACATCACATAAATTCGTAATCAAGGATTTGAAGAAACAAGTAGAATATAATCAAATATAATTAAATAAATTAAATAAAACTTGAAGAAACATTCAAAAAGTAAAAGCAATATGAATCAATATAATATATCATTTATGTTTAACAGAATCATTAGCTATGTACCCTCAGAACAAAGAAAAATCTTTAGGATGTACCTAATCTCTATCTGCAAATAATGAACGAAAGTTTGTTGACAATTAGGTCACATTTATAAGAGTTAGTTTTGTTGACGTTCACTGTTATGTTATGCCGTTCTAATATAAAAATAAACAGCACAGGGGTCTTCTTACAATTCAAGATTTTTTTTTCATGTGAACAAAAAAAGACCAATCATTTAATTGAAGTATTTAATAGAAGGTGTTAAGTATACATTATTCTTATTATGATAACATATAATAATAACCAATCACGTCCCACAAAAGCGTGGCGTGATTAGTTATAATTCTCAATTGAGAATAAGCCTTAAAAATAAAATGTCAATCTCGTTGCGATTTTTTTATACAACTAATGTGGTAGATAGCGCACGGCCCACCTGATGGGAAGTGGTCACCGAATTATGTTAAACACCTTCACAACATTGTAAGCGATAGCTGTGACCACTTCCTCTTGATTTTATACTGTGTGATTTCGAACAACCACTTCATGGTAGATAGGTAGGTACTGTCTGTGAATATAGTAACCTTCCAGCTTATGAACATCACTTGACGGTACTCAAATCACAGAAGAAAAATACACCCGAAAACAACAGTTTCTAAATAAAATACAGCCCAACATTTTGCTAGTAAGATTGGAACCAACCTTTTTCAGTTAATGTGCGTGTGTAACGCAATCTCTAAGGTATTTTTAATTTGTAACGCCACGTGTGCCCAATGTGTTAGGTATTGTTACTTAATAACATACAACCCACAATAATAATTCTAAATATTTTGTTTATCACTAAAATATATACCGACCTACCTTTAAATTATATGACTTAAAAATCTGGATGTTTTAGGGCTCACCAAGATCTTCGGAGACGAAACCTACTTTATCTATAAGCCTATACACCTGCTGATTGAGAAATAAAGCTCTGGTAGAGATTTTCCTCTGAGAGATGTGAGACTAGGCGGTAGTTACTCTCGGGAGAACAATGTAATTCAAACCAAAAGGAGAAGAAGGAGTAGGCCGTAGAGTAAGCGAACGGCGGGCTCCGAGGTGAAAGCCTCATATTTGTTTTAATGTCGTCCGTTGCTGGTAGTTATGACTTAATTTATATTGTGTAAACGTTTCATTGTATTATAATTAATTATATTATACTCATACAGTAAGCTATAAATAAATAGGTTAAATAAATTGCAATGAAGTTTATCCCCAAATTTTTATAAAAAGCGTACTTCAAAATTAAACCGCTATGGTGCACTGTAATCTGCGTATAAGTTTTTTTACATTGACTTCAACATTTAAAGCCGAAATATAAACTTTTTAAAACTTCCCAATACAGCGATTGTTAAACTCAAGCGACTTCTCAGTAGAAATAAAGGAGATTTCGTTATTTTATGTTATTAAAAGACCTAGATTTTCTGTTTCCTCTTTAATACCCGTACTTCTACAAATATTTTCTCTATTTGCTTTCAACCTTGAGCAAGTGACTACGTAGGGTAAACTGTGTAGTTTGCATCTAAAATCTTTTAAGTAAACACTTTTACAGCTACTGATATAAAATTTTACAAGGTAATATAAAATGTTGGGAAGCATTTTTTTTTTCAATATCTCCTAAAATCGACCAGGGAACTCGGCATGAACATAATTCGGCCATCCGCATCTTATAATTATTCTTTATTACTATTATCAAAAGTTTACGCGAATATAACTCAATGAAATAGTACCTACTCATTTTATCGGATTTAAGTACTTAATCGTAATTTATTTTGTATCATTTTTGTAGTTCAGCTATTCACTCTTTGGAAATAAGTAAATATAACTTGACGTGTCTTGAATAGAATCGAATCTGACGTTAGCTAAACAATGTATGTTAAACAATTCTAGATCACCAAATCAGTCTATTCTATTTGTTATTTGACTAACAAATCATCTAACATATAATATTGTGTAACCTTTAGATTCATTCATTTAAAGTTGTGAGATTTATCGTCTAACAATTGATGTCATTGCAGCCATTGCAGGTTTACTATTCATTTCAATCTACATCTACATACCTCAAACAAAGTTGTTAAAACCCAGTTATCCGTCGAAAGCTTTTAAATTATATGGCCAGATTGAAATGTTGCGAAGCGAAAACAGCAAAAAATAAAAAGCATATTGTTGTTGTTACGATAATTGAATGAGATGCCTGTCTGTGACAGATTTGACAACCGTTTTACGCCTTACTTTTATTTCCCTTTTCCCGTTTTCGATTTCAGTGACGGTTGAAATAACTCTTTGTTTTAATTTCACCAGGACATTCCGCTGTTTACATTTCGTATAAACTTACCAAGTACTTATACAGTTTTATACTGGTTTGTTTCGTGTAACAAACTACACATACATACTACTCACGCCTTTTTCCCATTGGGGCAGGCAGAGACAACATCTTTCCACTTGCTACGATCTTAGCATACTCCTGTCGCTTCTTCAACTTTCATAGCTGTTTTCATACACGCACGCCGGTTGCGATTACTCTTGACCTGAACTTTTTTCCAAAACGTCCTGGATCTGATTAGAGTATGTACGCCTAGGTTGGCCTTTACCGGGTTGCCCATTCGCCCGGGCCTCTTATATCTGTTTCGTCAATCTTCTTCGATCCATCCTCTCTACATGTCCGAACCATCTTAGCATCCCTTTCTCTATCTTAGCCACTATATATGGCTCTATGGATACTACAGAATATTATCACTATAATTCGAGCAACAATACGGTTACATACATTCATAGCTTGGACTGTACACTGTACCCTCTTCTTCGTTCCTGTACTATGACTCCTCAACCCCGAGTAAGACTGCACTAGAGCTCTAGAGCCCTGTCAATTAAATATGGTAGGAAGAAGCCTATTGGATAAGAATTATTGGATAGTTTTGATTCACAATTAAGATAACAGCAAACTTACAGTTCTAAAAAAATTACTTACATTAAGAACTCACTTAAACTTAGTTGGTATAATACGACTTATATTATCAATACGAGTAAAGGTTTTAAAAACACAAAAACTAATATCGCCTTTCAACCTCTTTGCATTGCAATAATATCCATTTTGCTATGACTACACAAATCTAGCCATCTAGCATTTAATAACAGTCATCTTAAATTTCTTTGACCTCATTTACAAAGCAGCACGCTCCAAAATCGAATTCAGTTACCAAATCAAAATGTTCTCTCTATTGAATGTTTTATAGACGTCATGAAGTTTCATTGCGAATGATTTTTCGTCTATTTCATTTTAATAAGTTTATGTAGAATTAAATCTTGTAGCTGATTTTCAAACTTGTTTGCCTAGTAGTAACTCACTAAAAACATTTCACTGAAAATAGCTTTTTGACAAAGACAATAATGATAATCAGATGATATTTCATTTAATCTTTTAAATTATTTTTTTGATTCTTGATACTATTTGCATTTATTCACCTGTTTACGATGAAACACACCTTGTGAGATATAAATATTTACGTAGGTAAGTACTTTGAGTTCACAATGAACAACAAAAAACCCTTTTCAATTCTTAAAACTTTTGTTTAGAAAAGTGCTGCCCACTTAGGGCTGTATCAATGCTTGGTCTCGGCTTGTTGCCGCACGTTTGTAGCAGCTCTTAATTTTGTCCTTCTGTAAAGCAAACTGAAAGCTGTTTATGTTACTTTTTTTACTGTGGCATTCTTGGGGATTTCCGCACGAAAGATAAAAGGACTTAAAGTTTTCTGACCTCATTTACAAAGAACTTCACCGGCTTACTAGTTGGTTGTTTAATTCATCCAGTAAACCATATCAACCATCTCCAAAGCATTAAACTTATTTGAAAACAATAATAACAATATTTCTTTCTTATTCATAACGTGTGTTGTACATTATCTACGTATCTAATAGTACTCGTTACTGGTAGCAAAAACATTAAAAAGATACGCAACAATATGTAAATATCGTAAATGGTTTTGTATAAATTTAGACCCAATGAAGATGTCGGCAAAAGCTGTTTGTATAATTGTATTGTAAGCAGAATTGTTATACAGGTGGAATTTGAATACGTGTAATTCCGTGAAACCTCGTATCTGCCGCTGATATGAAATGTCTATAAATCGATATTTCACTCAGAAATTGTTTTTCAACATTCTAGCTTGCAATAGTATTTATTATGACCGCGTAGCTCAACAGCATCTCTATGTATGTTCCAGTACTTCCTGTCGATGTGTGAGTTGACTAGAATGAAAAGCGTTTCTACATCATTAACAATTTCAAGCAATTAGGTCGGATTACATTTACTCTCAGTCTTCATCTTCATTTGTATTGTATAATACATAATATACTCGTACTTTTATATTTTAACGTTATAGCTAGATAGGCCCTCTGAAGAATAAATTAAATGAATGATTAAAAAAATGAATAAGAAATAAACCGAAATAAAGACAATTCCATTATCAAATTAAACGCACGAAAAAGGCGTACCTAACGATGCCACTTCCACACCACACTAGATTAACGTTAATATAATTTATCATAGCACTAACGTTTGCCTATAATATTCTGCGAATGTAGGTACGTACCTAACTCGACCATCGTTATCGAGTACCCAGTTCCAATCTCTCGCCCCAATTACCAGACTCCTTTCGTACCCAATTCATCCATTCCTATCCCATTAACTTGGGTCACCCACTCACCTTTTTCTATCTGATTATGTTTGAGTATTATGTTCAGTTTATTATCATACAACTACTATACGTCATAAATAGTCAATTCAACTATACCTATATTTGATCCCAATAATTATATAGATATGGAAGTTTGAGAGGATGGATATAATGTTTGATGCTCTTTCGCGGCTAAAAACGGCTAGCTCGAACCTGACTGAAATTTGGTACAGGGATATATTAGTCTGGAATAACACTTACCTAAACTACAGTTATCAAGAGAATAGGTTCCAGTGAGTCGCGGGAACGGGATCAGAATTTTACGCGGACGGAGCTGCAAACAACAGTTAGAAGATTATAATCTGGAATAGTACTCCTGTTTCATCCAATTGCCAATCCCAGTTGCATTAAGAGCTTGCACTTTACTATTTCATTGATTTATTATGGCTTTTGAGGGAGTGACTGTCTGATTAGGGTACCTAAGGCCTAATCAGAGGTTAAAATGGTGGAGGTTAAGGTATGTGAAGTTAATGTTCAATTATATTTAAATAGTTTATCAGGAAATCCATAACACTATTTGAATTTCTGTTAATGTTGCAAGTATCGTGTGGGCTAACAAATTTAGAGTCAAAATTGAAGCGACCTGAACCATACTTGTACCATGTCTTTTTAACAATTATTAACCTAAGAAGCGCAAAAGTGATAGTTCTCCAGAAGTGAAGTGAATGATAGTTAACGGTGTCATTGTTACATTGATAAATCTTAAGTTCAAAAATGTCAATCATTGTGTGAGTGTCAATGATAGGATGGATACCAACTTGAAATTAATAATGCTGAGGTTGAGATGAGATTTAGAGAATTTCAATGATACATTAATTATTAAATTTCATCCAGTATTAGGAATGGAGCCAAAGTAAATACAACTGATATAACCCTCTTTCTGCTAACTCGTTTTTGACAAATATAAACGTAGGTATTTATGAAATCTTAACGTAAAGGTGAGGCCTGATAGCAAAGTATTTCTATGCTTTACCAGTTACCAAATACGTCACGACTGTTTGCCATTCTCATTGTGAACAAAAGCGGCGGCGGCGCACACCCAACCAGGGGGACAAAACCAACATCCTTCACATCACGTCACGTATTTATAATCCCACATTCGCTTCCTGCTTTTTGTACGATGTTATTCTAAAGAACTTAAAATCTGCAAAGGAATCATTTCACACTGGCTGTACATAATTCAAAAGAATTGCCTGCGACGTACGACGTAATTATTTAATTTACAATGTAAACTAGGTGGTATGTTGTTGCTAATTTAGTGTTTACTTTCTGTGAAACTTTGTATGTAGTTAGGTTTACATTAGGTAATCATAATTAGTTGAAGCAGAGTTAAGGTAAATATAAACAACGTACCTACATATACAATCCAATTTTAGGATTGGATTAAAGAAGCGAACGTTCAAATTTAATATTTAATAATATTATTATTTATAAACTTAAGTTAGGTAAATCTTCATGAGATACCTAAGTCTTTTTCAGTATTTTATTTAAACATTCTATTTCAGAAGCAATTGAGACAGATTAAAATAACTGGAAATCTAAATACTAACTGCCACGGACTGGAAAATTACAAAATTACAAAAAAATATTACAAAGCTATCAAATAGAATCCTGGGTTTATTCAATTTGTTATTAATTTTTTTTTACAACTTTACAACAATTTTATACAACTTAGGTGACAGACAAGCACAATGTACAGTTGATAATTTTAGCGAGCAAGTTTATCGTGTGTTTTGCACATTGGTGATTATATTGGATTTCATAGATTTTTCATTTTTCCATTTTCAAAATTCCCCGCAAACTTAACTCTTTATTTAAACACCAAAATTTATCTAATAATTGTAAATTTATCTTTGTTTGTAAGTAAATTGTAATTAACATGACGATTTCATAGGAATACCTTAAATTCTTTCCTTTCTTTGTTTTTGTCAAGATCTTCACAATATTAATAAAAGCAAAGGATGGTATAAACTCCGAAAGGTTCTAAACACAGGTTCTAGAAGGTGATCATACATACAGGATACAGAACTCTGTTTTAAATTTTCTCTGTTTTATTCTTATGCTGCCACGTTTATCGTAATATCAAGTATAGAAAATTGCAGCCTTCAATCAAGAGAATACCTCATTACATCGGAATGGGAACTATGTAGAAAAGCAGGAGTGGGTAGCTCTGCAGTTTTCATAGTAGGTAGAAATCGTGGTATTATTAACACCGAATCTATGTATTAGGTACTGCCCGAGGAAATAAGTACACCTATACCTTCACATATAAAGATGTATTCTTACTTCCTTGACCGTGTGTACATGATTTTGTAAAAGATCTTTTTAATTTAAAGTTTTGTGTAAGCACTAGTTTTTTAAACATATTACATAATAATTCATAATCATGACAGATACCACTAGCAGTTTTAAGTTTTATTTTTACATTACATGGCCCAAGAGAAACGTAATTGTTTGTTTTGCCATCACACGCCCGCAAACACCAGTACACTGTAAACACATATTTGGGAAGACAATGTGCATATTTAACGAATAGTTCACGCGTGGTCAGTGTCGGATAGTTCACAAATTTCACGTAAGTGAACTTCCAGGCGGGCCGCAAGTGTCTCGCTGACAACGCCCGCCCCGCCTGCCGACCTGCCCATGTCCCAGCTCACCGCCAACAAACAATGCACCTCCGGGAAATGTTACACATTCCCACTCTATAATATAATAGGTACCTATTTTATTCAGAGCAATGTAATAAAAAATTTGTATTGCAGTACCTGCCAACGTACATAAATTACCTTAAATTTCTATATAGTTGTTAGGGTACGTTATTTTCAGAAATATTGTTTAGAACAATGAAAGGTACAGAGATCAATTAGTTATGGTTAGTGGACAACCATGCCATACACAACGTCTCGCGTTCATATTTGTTCTTGCAATAAAACAATTGTGTCGATTGTAGATATATGAAAATTGCTGACAGTCGAAATTTGATTCAACTTTGTAGTAAGTACCTACTTTACTAAACCTTTACTAAACCGTAATTAATCAGAGCTTGGATAGTTGTCAGTGCTACTCGTACTGATGAGAAAGAACGACAGGGTTAATTGGGAGGTATGTTTCTAAAAGTTATTCAGACAATCGCTTTGGTATCAATCGGCATCATCAACTTTGGATCGGTACCTTCAACAGAATAGTCGTAAGCGCATTTTTCGTCTTCCAAATTAAGTCGCTAATTGAATTATTTTTCCTTTTTGTGCCTTACGAAGTCGGTTTATTTTTTTTAGCAAAAGTAACTACTTATGTTAAAACAGCTCTTACGACCCTAGCAATAAATTAAAAATGTCCGAAATAGGGGCAATAATAATAATTGTAATTGTTAATAAAATGCAAAGCACTCTAATACAACCTAGGACTTCACTAACCACTAGACATACGATCATAAACTGTATCCTAACGTGGAATTGAAATTCTATCCGTAACATTTGGCACTAAAGTTGCCAGTAGCAGGTGACCACTTTCGGAGCCATAATTTAAAGTTAATGCGTAAACTCCGGAAATTCCTTGTTTCAGCAATGGGTCAATCAAATTAAAGCGTAATTCGTATTCGTTACGAGTCAGCAAGTTTACACGAACGAACGGCTAGTAGCTCTCTCACAAATTGACTTGCGGGCTGTGGCACAAGTTTCAAAGCGTAAACGATACCCAACTGGTTCTACATGACACCACGGGCGTCTCTTGAAATGCCTTGTGAAATATTTCACAAAGCTTGGTCAGTCAAAAATTCCAATTATGAAAATTCGCTAATTGATTTATTAACGTCTTAAAGTTGAACAGTGTTGCCAGTCAATGTAACTTAAACTTTGTTTTGAAATAAAACCACTTTCAACGGATTGAACCTATAGTAATTTATTAGGTGTTGTTTTGTTATGCACCTAGGCACACTATTTCCGACGTTTCGATTATCTTTTCAGTAAATGGCAGAGATCACAGATGACGTTGTACCTCTATTTTTTTAAGTTCTTTAAGATCAAGGTCCACCACCAACTCAACTCCACTTCACACCAATCGTAATCAATACAGGGAAACGATTTTGTTGTATTTTAGAAAAGAATAGTTAGGCATAGAATAGGGCATGTCGATATTATCGTCTGACCATCATCTCTATCATCGACCTAAGCACTCATTGTCATAAAAACTGATGATATTTGCATATCTCAGTTGCATACCTATTTCGTAGTAGATATAGAATAGTGGATACAGAACTGGTATCGCTCAACGTATACAATGCTATCTAAACTAAATAAGAATACTTCCGCTCCATCAGTACTGATGAATGTGAGTTGTTATTCCTTTTTTAACGTATATTTGCATTATACTATGAGTCAGTGGTATCACCACAAAAGCTCATTTACACTGCGATAAACCACAGTGACAAAGGAACAAGGTTGAATCGACAGGTTAATACGTGTCTTGCCTTATGTTGGTGTGGGTTATGTTCCTATATAACATACACAATGTGTTAGTGTGTACACGTTAAGACAGGATGTGTCGCACACAATAAAGGCTCGTGCAGCTCGTTGGTGTCTGATTGTTCACTCATTCGAAAAGTGTAGGAGCTGTACAGCTTTACCGAATGTTATTCGTGCGTTGATATTTGATAAGTTCAAAGGGAAATAACGTTACGATATTCTACCGAATACTAAACTGAATGTACCTACCTATATTCATTAATATTTCACACATGAAGTCGTCTATTGTGGGTACTATTTTACTCAGAAATGAAGTTAACAATTCGACAGCTCTCTTACTCAGTCATATATAGAACCTAATAGGTAAATGCCTTCACTATATTATACTAGCTGTTGCCCGCGGCTCCGTCCGCGTGGATGTCGGTTATCGCGACCAAACATAGCCTATGTTCATTCTCGAGGTCTAATCTACTCCTATACCAAATTTCGTCACAATCGGATAAGCGGTTCAGGCGTGAAAGCGTAACAGACAGACAGACAAACATTGTTACTTTCGCATTTATAATATTAGTATGGATTACCTATCTTTAAGCAATAGTATAGCAGGTAAATATGAAACTGCAACTATTTAGGTAATATCACGACCTATCCGTGACCCAGATATAAGTTATTGAAAAGCTGACCAAAGTATTGATGTTGAAATTGTCGAACAATCAAAATACAAACGTTAAGTACAGGTTCAGTAATTTTTATACGTTGATTTATTTAAAGACGTTTCGAAACTGTTCCTCTATTGCGAATTGCGAGTGAAGAATATCACCATCAAAACGGTGACAGATAAGACTCTAGTAATTTGGTAAGTCTACCTAGGTAGGTATATAAAAATCATATTTATAAGTAGGTAGTAGGTATAGAAAATGAAGCGTGGGTATTTTTTTGTTTGAACTGATCTCCTAGAAAAATTAAAAAAATGAGCGATGGCTCACATGAGAAAAATCCTCAAGCCAGTTATAGGTACCAATTACATAGGTACCTATATAGTTTTGTTATCGGACCTCTCCGCACCTGTGATCGATTCAAATGGGTATCAATACAAAATGATTCTCCCAAGGATCAACTATTGTACAACTATTGTAAAGGTTGGATTATTGTAGGTCACAGCACCAGACCTTCTTCATAGGCATCGTACCTAATTTGGAAAAAAATGGCGTTGTTTCTATTTAAGTAGGCAAAAAAACTACAAGTAGGTATACCTTACCTACTTGTATTTTTTTCGCGTTTTGCATTTCGAACTTATCACTAAAACATGTAAATACCTAAGTAGGTAATAGCTTCTCAATTTTATAAATATTCATATATTACTGTGGTTTACCTTAATATAACTTTTCGATCTTGTAAACGATTGAAAGTATCTAATCCAATAGAATACCTACCTAGGAGTACCTGCCTACTAAACAATTTCGTATAGGAATGCAAAAAATAGTAAGTACATCAGAATGAGATTGTTTTTTCAATACAAACCAAACATTGACATGAATTTATCATTAACAACACCGGATGAAAAACCTAAAACCTGTTATTTATACAAAACAATTGACAAAAAACTGTAAGTAAGCGCCTGACGCCTACCTGCCGAACGAATATGCTAAATAAATAAACTACTTGTGTGAGCCTGGACCGTGAGATCATTCCATTGATAAATACTGGCCGTGCAGTCCGAGTTAAAAGGGAAATGGTGTTGGAATGTCTGTCGCGGTTAGGGTTGCTTAATGCCTGCTCTCTACATCCCAGCCGTCCTTCAATTCTGCCGTATTAACATGTAGGATTGAGGTTTTTAAGATATGTATGTGTAATTGTTTATTTAAATACTAATTAACCGATTTCATTTCCGTTTTCGCGATAAATAAGTCTGAAAATAGATGGTTCTTTTTTGTTATTTTCGCCGGTTCTATGTATAGGTGCTATAGAGTCTAGAAAAGAAATGGAACGTCAAGTATTTAGTAACAGCTAGTAACAGCATATTATATTCCAAGGACTTTACATTTTCAAGACGTATTACATAGAAAAGAGCCTTCGGCATTCTCACTACGCGTCGTACTACTTAACGTGAGGAATACAGAACGTGAGTGAATAAGAGAGTGGCACTTGTAATATTATGTAGATGAGCATACCTTGCCTATTCGTGCTGGCAAAAGCAAGAATTCACCACTGATTATAATTATGAATTAAGTATATTATGATATTATGATGTATTATGATTAGTGTTATTATGATAAGTATTGATACGAGTATCGTAGTAGATCGGTATCTCTTAATGATTCTAGAAGGCGTACCAAATAGATACAAACCTACTTTTATCTGCATGACCTTAACCTCTATCATTCTAAGAGAAGATTCGTATACCAGTAGGACTATAATGGGTCGATGGTGACGTTGTCCCGTACTTTGAATTCAGGCCGCGTGTTAGCATCGCAGCAATGTTCGGCAGTTTGACGGGCAACGTGCCGTGCCGCAGCATAAATGCTCGACATAAACAATGTTACCGGGGTAATGCCACTTGCTTGTGACCCGTACGTAGTTATGTCATGTATTGTGCTCTTAGTTTTTGGACACAAATATACTCTGTGACAAAATGAAGTTGATCGTGTTAAAAGTATAATGTGATTACCAAGAAACTACGTATTTGTAACAAGTTAAAAGTACCTAAAGGTAACTTGTAAATAAATAGGTAATAAGTATAAAAAATTTCATGTTTGTTTGAAACAATATTATTTATTAGTCATACTTATGCACTTAGCCCACACCATAATTATGTATTACACCTATATGGGTCCATTTAT
This sequence comes from Lithosia quadra, assembly GCA_963576445.1. Lineage (NCBI taxonomy): Eukaryota > Metazoa > Arthropoda > Insecta > Lepidoptera > Erebidae > Lithosia > Lithosia quadra. The sequence goes on along the minus strand of OY754880.1, from coordinate 10,348,505 downwards.
TGCCTTCTCACAACTAAACCTCAGAATCGATCGTAAATAAACCTAAAGTATGTTTAATTACATTATAATAGGTCACGGCCTAACAACAGAGGCCAACTATGTTGTTAGGCTGTGACCTACAGAAGTCAAGGTTATTTTTACCCTGAACTGATACCAAAATCAACCCAGGGAAATTATGAGTAAAAACTGAATAAAAATTACGAATTACCGTCTACTAATGTTACAAACCTATATAATTTTATTTATCTTATGTTATTTGTTAATTTTATTTATGTTTTTTAATTTTATTTATGGAAATATATTAAAAATAATTAACTAGTGACAACCCTACATGTTGGTGTTAATGTGAAGTTCCAATCCTGCCTGCGTGTCGTCGGCGCCGGCACAGGCTTTATAATAATGCCAGACTTACCAATAGCCCCAATAGGTGACAATAAAGATTGGAGAACTGTTACTTCGAGTTCGAACTCGTTTCAGTTACATGAACGGAACCGTCTGTGACTTTTTGTGTTGTGTTTGTGTTGTACCTACCTTATTTCTTTGAAATATCCTACTATTGCTGCGTAATTATTCTCCCTTTACCATAATTATTATTGAGTGATTGGAGTACCTTATTTTGTCAGTTGTACTTTATCCTTGATAATTATGTCTTATTGTTTACTAGTTACGATTCAGGTGTAGTATAGATGGACACAAATTGCGCTTAATGCGAAGTTAATATATATGTATACATACTACGTACCCTACGTACCTACCCTTGATTATATAAAATCACAGAACAAAGAAAAATCCTTTATAAAATAATGTCCTACCTAAATATTACTTCATCGTAATGTGTAATTTGTGCAGTTATCGTGAGCATACTCGTATACTTAATTTATACAGGTTAATACTAAAAACATGTCAAAAATGGTATGAAAATATAAAAATAAATTTTAAGTTTTTTTTTACATTTGACTTACGCTACGTAGGGTACAGTTTACCAGCAATGAGGCTTTGGCTCTATTTTATTTCTGGTATTACTACATACTGGCTCAATTTTGCAACTATTGATCCTGAAAATATTTAGCCAATTGATGTCTTATGAAGTTATGTGACATGAGGTCAATTAAAATAAACTGCTCTGCCGCGCTCTGCGCAATGGATTAAATTGATTATAACGTGAGAACCCAGTTTAGTGTTAATATTATAATCTGTTAAAACGGTCTAAGTTAAACACGTATCAAAAAAATATTTTCCATTTCTTTGAACGATCGCATAAGTATAAGTATGATTACTACGTTATTGCATCCGGCATGACTTGTCATCTCAAAGTAACGGAAATAACTTATCAGATACGCCGCCGTGGCTTGCACAGGGACCCGGTCGCTGCATTTAAATTCACCGCTGTGCCTGCAATAAAAAATACTAAGCTACAGCTGACTCAGTCGACCATCCCAAAGACGTTAAACAAGCCATGATGCTTGCTGTCGTCCGTGCAGCATACAATGACGGCCAACCCGGATTATTCTTTATGCTAGGAACAGGTAATATTGATAGTGTTGCGGTGCACCGTTTTTACAAAAGTATCGATGACCCTTGTTGATAAACAGTCTACAGAAATACTAATTTTAAATTTTAATTATGACATAACTTTTAGTAAAAAAAATGTTCAAATTTTTTTTATATACCTAGATTACTCCATTATTTCGTAAAACTACCCCCGTCGGCCATCGGGGGTGGTTATGTCGGGATCGAACCGAATAAAACCTCACGCCGTCTCGGGCCTTAATTACCGGAATGTAAGGTTACCCAATAGGCATATTCCTCGCACCCCAGGACCCTGGGCCATCTACGGTTTTAAGATAGCCCCCTCGACCTCCCGACAGAGGGGGTGGGGCGAGCATCACGCCACTTCGCCGACGGATGGGTGTAGGGTAACAGGCGTAGTATTCCTAACCATTGCTGTGTAAATATATCCTTTTGTTTTTACGGGCATTTTCGCATCACAAAGAATACCACTGAGAGTTCTCCATCTCATCCAGGCCGCCTGTATCCTATGCATGATGTATGAAACTTCTGAAACGATTTTAAATAATCTTGAGCATGATTTACCTGGTAACAAAACTTGGAAAATGCGATTAGATTTAATATTTAATTTTTGGAGCAAATCGCAATTGGGTAATAATGCCACTAACCCTTGGACATAATTATTTATTAGACAATTACGAATATAATAAGTGTAATATCAATCTACGGTTATAACAATTTACGGTTAGATCCTAAAGATAATATATGTTTAATCAATCGCTTTAACTAAAAATTTAACTAATAAAAAAATCCAACATAAATATATTCATTCAGCATAAAATAATTATAACTTGATGTGATTACTTACAGATATCAAAAACCTTAAAGTAACTTAATTGAAACATATGATTTAAACTTAATTTAAAAATTTGTTGTCATATCAAAATTTATGATATGACAACACAATTTTACGACATTATATAAATAAATATCGATAACTCAGAAAAACTTTGGTTTGGTTCAGCACTAGTACTGTTTTATTACAGAGAATGAAACTTACTATGATAACCATTGATGTACCTAAGTTGAACAATAGGTACTTTGACGATAAAACGTGTTCTATTGCTTAAATAACTTTGATTTGACTTAGAAAATATTTCGAATAACACCCTGATAAAAATATTGAAGTTAAAGATACTTCTATCTAGGTTTCATGGAATATTTATGGTACTATTTGTACTATACCTAATACTGCAACTATAGAACCATAGCATTTGAAATATAAAATACATGTGTAAAAGGAGTAAAGAACTAAATTACCTAGCTTCTAAGTAATCGACAAACATCGTGGAAATCCCTAGCGAGCCGGCAATATCGTTGCGATGGTATGTGATTGGCGCGCGGCGTGGGCGGCTGCATAATGAACCGACGGAGCCAGGCAAGTGGGTGGGGCAGGTGGGGCCGGCCCGGGGTGAGGCACCGCGTCTCGTCCCGTTTGACGCTAGATTGGAATCCGCACGAGCCAGCGCCTTCTGCCTTCAAATCCGTCAACAACTATATCCCGAACCTTGATCGTTATGAGAAAATCTTGTTTTGTTAATGGAAGTAGCTTCTTTGCTCAAAATCCAGTTAGCATATTAACGAAAGCAGCTTAGAGTAGCATCGATCTTTCCATTACAGGCTTTTGGTTTAATTCTATATTAGCAAGGAAATTACTTACTCGTATCTCAAGCAAGACTTAGTTAAGTTTATGCAGTTTATGTTTACGGAAGTCTTTACTAGTATCTAAATAATAAGTTGAAGTAATAGAAAGGAATTGTTTGTTTGTTTATTTTTCATTAACAATTTACATTGTATCTGAATGTCATGCGTGGAAATTAAATGTTATGTTATTAAATTGTTATGTTTAGTAGTAAATAAATCACATCAAATCATTTGACAAACCTAAAGATTGAACAAAGAATGACTCGTGTAACTTAAAAAATGATCAAAATGCTGCTTGAACATAAAACAGCACCACGAATGACTGGTCAAAGCGTCCCGGTGCGAGCTACTTTTCCCCTCGATTGCGGCAACCGCTTCCGGTAGCCTTCCGGGTAGGGTTACCATCCGTCCGGATTAATCCGGACATGTCCGGACTTTTAGGCACTTGTCCGGACTTTGTCCGGCTTTTTAATTTGTCCGGACTTTTTAAATTAGGTGGTATATCTTCTTCTAAAACTGTAGAAAGGTCAATTCTGTACATTAAATATGTACAAAATAACTATTGGGGGATGATTGGTGATCGATACTAATGCTAAAAATAAAATCAGTAAATTGTTTGTCTTTCTGTCTGTTTGTATGTGCACGCATGAATTAGAAACTACTGGAATTAACTGGAAGGATTTTGATCAAAGTTAGTACGATTATAGTTTTCACACTTCTGGGCATATACATATGTTGCCCAGAAGTATGACACTAAGTATAACTACTTTTTATACAAACTTATACCCGTGACTTCGGTCGCTTTAGCTTTCAGGTTATTTTTGGCCATATCTCTGATTCTAATTAACCAATTACAACCAAACATACGGTAAATTTTGAGTCCAAGCAAGACCTTTCTAATAAAAAAACTGCATCAAAATCCGTTCGGTTATATGGTTGGTTTTACGTCCATGTTTTTTGTATAAAATTTCCGTTTTGAAGAAAAATTCAAAAACGTCAAGACTTGATGTAAACCCCCGCTCTGTGGGAATTTTTGTTACTTTTATCTATCCAACGGGCGTTTCAAGTCGAACCCGCCTGCAACTCGCATCCTACCCCCCCCCCCCCCCCCCCCCGCCACTTGCAGCGAAGTGTCCGGACTTTTATGCAAATGTCCGGCTTTTTGTCAGGACTTATCAAATTCTTAAATGGTAACCCTACTTCCGGGTAAATTCCACACTCAGTTCGAATTTTCTTCCAACGTACCTACTTCTTTTTTAATTTGCAGACTGAATGGAGGCGGATTATACCTCTAAGGTTTTTATATGCTTAGGTACTACTTGTTTGTACTTTTACATAATTATCAAATATAAGAAGTATTTTAAAATCAAGTTTAGAATTTAAATATGATGATGAGTTTGACTTAAATTTCATTTTAGACTGTGATCTAGAAAAAAAAACATAAATATCTACTTGTTATTTTGGTGATTATGTTCTTGTTGAACTTGAATATTGAGCCATAAAGAGCAAAGGATTTTTAGATTTGACAATTGTTATTAATTAGTACAATTAGTTTTATAGCAAACAACACTTAGTCTATTTCATTTCGTCTAAAGCTAACAACTAGACAATGGTTCACACATAACAGTGTGAACTATCTACGTGTATAAAGAAATTTGTACGTAATACATCTCGTGGTAACCGACACACCTGTGTGTATGTATATATAGCTCTTTTAATTTGGTGGTTGAAAGAGGTTCGCCAACATTGTAGCTTGGGGAATCTACCCTGAACATTAGGTATTCTGTGAATCTACCCACCGAGAGACAGGCGTGAATTTAGTCAACAAACTACACTTGTAGATATTTATGTAGTTAATGCGTTTACAGTTTATACGTGTCCCGGGGGTGCCCCGCCTAAAAAGTGGCAAACTTATTTAAATTTTTATGTAACCGTGCAAACTCTATCACTTACTTCCTAAACGTTCATATAGATGGATGAGTGACTGAGTGAGTTTGTTGCTCTTTGTTTCATAACTTGAATGATGATGATTAGAATCAAATCTAATCATCATCATAATAGATAACATTCTAGACCTCAGACTGAAACGGGAAGCTAGCAAGGTTTGGTTCATAATTGCTTATTTTAAGTAGCTTATTCCAAGTCGACTAGACTTAAGCTGATCCATTAATTCTGTCAACAAATAAAAAAGCTCATAGTGCTATAAAGTTATATCAGCTGCTCTCTAATTCAATGCTAGCCAAAGACACAGCTTGTAAGCTTTAACAAAAAGTTAATATGCAATATTGACACTGTGTAAGGGTGCCGAAGGGAATTGCAATATCACCACTTTGCCTCGCTCGCTCCGACGACAAACAAGCCATGTATTCTGCAAGTTTAATGATTTTTCTCTGCTCACTAAACTTAATAAAATGAGTTTTTCAGCGAGAATGAGGCCGACTAAAACTTTGAGGCAGCGCATTGTCCTAAAATAATAAACATTCTAAGCCTGTGTTCTGACCTCATATCCTTTTAATGAGATTTTTGTTTAAACTACTGATAAACTCAAACTTCATCAATATGTATAGCTTCAGTATGTTAGAACAGAAAACTCATTTTCAATAACACCACCAAGGGCCTCAAAGTATTAATTTGTTTATCTTTCTACTCATTTAACAAAAAGCCATATAAAGTAAAAACAGGGTCTTTTTAAAAGATACAAAGACAAAAAAGTGTGAAGATTGAGCGCGAAAAGCTTTACACAGCAATTAACTTCATTTGGCTAAATGAAAAGGAAAATATTTTTGACGAGTCAACAGAAACGTTACACATTAAATTTAATCGTAAATAATTCATTTAATAGCGGTATTTCATAATTCTACACTCAATCCTGTGGAGACCCACGGAATTGAGCATCAAAGTAAATCTGTATTAAGTCGAAAGAAAAAACAAGATTTACTTTAACATAATTTGACCGGTAAACAAAAGGATCTCAAGAAAAATAAATCTCTCGGTACCCTGTAATTTGGTTGTTATACTGTAACGATTATACAGCCACCAAACTCGTACCTACTTCATAAAAATCACTTAGATGTACACATCACAATACACATCGTCCTATGTTGGCCTCATTTATATTATAATAAAATATAATGGGTTTTGTAATATGGATTTACAAGTGGGGTGCGTATAATGTTCATTATATATTGCCATCATCCAAATAAAGATATATAATTATATGATTGCTGTGGGTGTTATTTCCTCTACCTTCGTATACATATGTGTTAGAACAAATCAATCGTAAACATAAAATATGTAATGCAATCCATACGAAGTTCTCCGTTAAAATATTATTAAGTCTACATTCATACTATGTAAATACTTAATATCGGAAGCTTAAGTGAATATCACACGTTGAAATAAAACTATTAATATTAATATATTCCATCGCGGTTTATTTGAAGTTATTATTATTTACATCGAACCCGACGATTCGGATGCTTTTCAGCAGTCATGGTCACGATCTCCTCGTATAATACTAAAAATACTAAAAACTTATGCATATTATAACAATTAAATCAACTGTTAACTTTGTAAAGTGCACTAACTTACCACTCGGAGAAAAAAAAATTAGATCTAAGTACAACCCTTTAAAGTCACAAAGTCATCTCTGTATAACCTTTAACAATACTAACTCTACAATAATAATTTATTTCCGATACGGCATCGTTCATTATAGGTATATTAAAATAGCTCCATGATTAAAATACACCATGACTACAATACATATTCACAAGCGCAGTACCTACCTAAGTTATTAAGGCATGTGAAATCTTAGTTACAGTCTAGATTACACATATACGTAGTGCAGGCAATATTTTAGGTGGGAACAAAGCCAAAACTGACGACTCTCCACTTCGTAGAATTGTTTGTTTTCGTCTTAGTCAATAAATCCTCAATTTGTATAGCCTTGTTTAGCTGCAGCCTCTGAACTACGTGAGAACTGATTTACTTTCAAAGTGTTTCAAGTCCAAAGTAAGGGTTTCACAGATAGATAATTATTCTGTCGTGATAATCAAGATCGGTGATCGATCTAAATTTCGGTTTCGGAGTTCGATGCAATTTCGGAAAAATACCAATATATTTGTTTGTTTTTTTTTTTCAACATAAAAGCAGTCTCGCAACTTTTTCACAAACAAAATTTTAAGCGCCATTAAGTGGATATATACTTTAGAGAATTCATATATAAAGAAAAAACTCGAATTCAATTCAACTGTATTGAAGTCAAAGTAATACCAGTTTCAGTATAACTATTAAAATATGTTCGTTTCGTAATAATAATATATCAAATTGGTTTCAATCTACTTAGCCTTTTGTAACATAAAAAAGTAGAAGAAAGTGCTGGCATTTTCGTTGACAAAGCCCGGGGTCTTTACCTTAAGCACTAACATAACAATGAGGACGTGCCCTGTTTATAAATAGTCGTAAATTTTATAGACATAATAAATAGGGATGGATAATTCGAAATGGACGACGCAAAATTTTGGTTTATTTGTGAAGCAAATAGAACGTTTGACATGAAAGACAACCTATTTCAAATTGTTCAATGTTGTTAGATACCCGTTAGATATGAATAAACCTACGTTATCGAAACGTACCCGAGTCATCACTCGAGTATATTTAATCACTCAGGATTATATCACTGTCATTTTTTTTTTTATATCATGTTTCGTTGTCTACTTAAACAGAGAAACGTGGGTGAATTCAATTAGAAAATGAAGCCCACTCAGACTACCGGAAGTTTGAAATCTTCTTAACCTTACCAAGCTATATACGATTTCCTCATTACTTTCCTTTTGCTATAAGTACTCCTTTTATCTATCACATTTGGGTTTTAAAAAAATTGGTCCCTGTGAGACCTTTTACTACCGTGTGAACCTATAGTTTAAATCTAAGATATAATTATATTCCTATACAAACAAGCTAAAACTTAAGTAAAAAATGTTTTAAGTTAAACGCTTTTGTGAATATACTCTACTAGTTAAGCTCTTTAATTTAATATCCATATTGCGGTAGTTGTAGAAAAAAAATGTGAGGCACCATTTCGTATCGGCGGCGGCCATTTCGGATTTACAATGATACAGAATAGATTAACTTGTATTGCCTGAACTAAAGATATGTGCCAAATATCAAAACAATCCATCCACAGGAAGGGGGTCTATTTTCAATTATTATATTTGACCCAAACAAACAGGTCAAGTTAAATAAAAGCGTTTAAAAATGTAAGTATGTATCGTTCTGTGTAGTGTAAACAGGCGGAAGAACAAAGTATTTAATCATAACTCCTTAACATTCCAGCAAGCGACTTCGAGTCCCTTCACTTTCCACTTAATAACAATACTATGCTTCTATTCGGTAGGTATATTTACGCGAACAATTTTAATTAGTAAACTTTTGCAGTCAAATTAGGAACGTTCCTATAAAAAAATAGGTCAAAGATATCAACTCTGGGTTGGTAGCTTTTAATCCTTTAAAAACCTCTAGGAACTGTAAGCGTCGGCGTCTCCCGGGTCGTAATAACACTAACTCTTATAAACTAGGATTATACCACTCTCCGTAACACGACTTAAATTCAAATATGCACTTACTTAAAAATGCTGCATATTTTGAGAACATCGCTTGCAGACTCTCATGGTTTTAAAGTATTTATACTCAGAGCTAGGATTTAAGTTAAGTGGAATCTCTAAAGTAGTTGACATGGGTAGGATAATTTTGATATTTTCTGTCATGGCTACACATGGTGGGATTAGCGAGAGTAATAATGAGGGAAATGGGCAGAGACGTATTGTGGCTGCTTTACTCGTCATGCTGCTCGTCCTACCGCTATCAAGATCAATTAATCAATCAATCAATTAGCCTGTCGACGTCCACTGCTGGACATAGGCCTCTCCCAATGTACGCCATACCACCCGATTCTCCGCCTTCCGCATCCAGTCCATCCCAGCTACCTTTTTCATGTCGTTGGTCCATCTGGCTGGGCGTCGCCGTCATCCCACCTTCCGTTTGCCGACTCGTGGTCTCCACGATCGCCCGACGATTAATTTTTTGTCGGTTCATTAGCGTGAACCAAAGAGCGATGCGGTACAACGCGATGAACGTCGAATTAATAGCTATCATAATTACATAATACGCTCTATTCATACTTTGTCCTCCCTTATAAGTGTCAGAACTTTTTCCTACATATTGGATATTGGACACGTCAACATTACTTCACCTCGCCTGATGAAAAGCTAAAGACAAAGTCTCAGGATCGGAGGTCACCACTACTGACCACTACATACACTGATAGTACTACAGTAGTGGCGCTCAACTTAATGGCCTCATCAAATGCTTTTTCACGCCCCACTTAAAGGACCCGTGACTATAGGAGGAAGAAAACATATAAGTATTATGCGCTGGTAAAGAATTCCGAGTCTTTGTCGTGCGGCAAAGAAAAGAGGCACCGAACCGCTTGGTTACTTATTATAGTACCTACCTATAATCAAATTACATAGTTTATGTTAGCTCCGACAACAACTTGCCAAATGTAATTGAAATAACTCTTTACCTTTTTGCTAGTAATTTCCGATATTGTCACTCCATTTGCTCTCTGGCTCTGCAACATGATTGCCTTATATCCACAATAATAGCCAAAAATAGCTGATGCCGTCTTCTTCGCTACGTAGCGCGAAGACTAGTTATCGCTTTTAGGTCATATGTCCAACTCTACAACACCAATTGCATTCAAATATACGACAAAATTTGAACAATACCTTTCTGATAAGAACTGCACTACAAAACTGCATCAAAAATGCCTTTACCGAAAATATATCTGAGTCACCATTTATCATGTTTCATTTCTGCCTGAGGGCACAAATTAAAATATTTCTAACCAATAAAAATCAATCAATCTTTAATAAAATCCAAAAGTATTAATAATGTTGAAGAGACTTATTTTATTTATTGTCGGATTAAGTGTTACCGCATAAATAAAACAATAACGCCGTGTTTCTACGTCGGCAAAAATTCCAGGAATGCAATATTATACAGATAGTAAAGTCAGGGAATCCGATTTGCATAAACATGCAATTAAGCTAGGAAAGGGACGTCCTTGCCTTGATAATATTGAAGAAGAGGCTACGGTCATTCATAATATTAACATAAACATTAGTCATACCTTTACACAGATGTATACGTTTCGAACATTAGAGTTTTTAATCATACCTAACATTATTGTTGCAGACGATATTAAAACTTACGTATACAGATATAAGCACAAAGAAATCACAAGTTTCTACTTCAGTGAATTAAATTCCGAGTACCGTTTCCTTTCTTGAAGTTCAACAACATCTTGTTGTTAAATTTAGTGCTTTTGATAAAGGATACTGAAAAAATCGTTGTAATTTTCTAGAAATTGTTCTAATTTTCGAAGAAAAATTACTTATGTGTGCTATTTTTACGTAAGGAATTTTACAAATTTGCTGACGAAAACAGCCAGTTTTAAATTAGTAGGTGCCTACTTACTACAGAAATATAACTTTTATGTTTGAAATTTTAGTATGATTGGATAATTTCCGCTAGACCGCCAAGTATTCTGTAGGTACCTACATCTCTAAAGTATAATGTTATAAGTAGTCAGTCTCAAAATATTACTTTCATTTTTATTATACTTCAAAAAATTCTGACGAATAGAAATTGATTAAGCCCTGGTACCACCCTGTGCTGGCTATTGACAAACCCGTGCCAAAGTGAGGGTCTCCAAATAAACTAACATGTACAACGTCCTCAGCAAGATTTTCTGAGAAAAAGGAAATTCAAGGGCCCGAAGTACACAAGCTCACTTGATCAAATATTTGAAGTAAATTTCTTAATAATAATAAAATATCCGCAGAAGCAGTCTTTATTATGCATTTTTTGATCTCGTAATGAATAGATACTCTAACATTAAGAATACAAATAGTTTTAGATTAAGTAGTACCTGGGTCGTTAGCTCGAGTTGAGTCCTTAACTAGACTTTCCCATCTGTAAATTTAACTTAAAATGCATCATAAACATCTTGACGTTAGTCCCGGTGTTGGTCGGCGTCTTATTTTTTTTTTTTTTTTTTTATATCTACTACTTAGGTGGCAGACAAGCACACGGCCCACCTGATGGGAAGCGGTCACCGTGGCCTATGGTATTAGGTATTAGGTATTATACCACTTTCCATACTACTATAATGGAATGGCTGGGGTGAAATGTTGAAAAACGCCAATACACGTGTGTATTTGTGTATTATATTCTTTCCTAACAAAATATAATTTCGTGGTTCCTACTTCGAAAATGTCATGATTGGTTTACTACTGTTAGATAAAAAACGTGTGACAAATATTTAATCATTTTAAAAACGTTTGAAAAACTTATCATTTGACAAACTTTCATTTCTAAAACATTATCATTCTCATCATTCTCTGAACCTTTTTCCCAAATCAGTTGAGGTCGGCTTTCCAGTCTAACTGTGATGCGGCTGAACTTCAATATTTCCCGTGGAGCGACTGCCATCTGACCTCCACAACCAATGGTCATTATGACCAATGCCGATATCGAAGTTCCAAGTTAGACTGGTTGAACTTATGTGGGCTCCAACTACCCGTAACGACTGCCATAGATGTTTGTATGGCAACCGGGACCGACGACGGCTTAACGTGCTCTCCGAGGCACTAATAAAACTGCGATAAATACACACATAACTTCGAAAAGCATCGAAATGAAGAAGTTTTGACATAACAAAATTTTGTCTGGTAAATAATTTGTCAAATGAGTAGTTTATTTAACAATAGTTTGTCAAATGATAAATATATCAAGCATAATTTTGTCAAACGTTGTTTAATAAGTGAAAATTTGTCTTTTTTTTGTCAAATGATTGGACAACGTCATGATTAAATGATTACCTTAGGGGTAATATTTATTTTTAAAATAAACTTAAAGCGTAATTTTAAAGGTATATTTTAATTTATCGCCTAAACTTTTTTAAATAGGTACCTACTCACAGATCCCTATATTTATAGTACATCTTTTGTGTGACATAAACTCAAATATAGGTTTGGTAAGAAAGTCAGCCATGCGCACCACGACCTTTCTTATAAGGATAAGAAAGATCGTAAGATAAGATCGTAAGATCGAAAAGACTTCGTTTCCTCAAAACTTTTGTTGTGTTTGGTCAGATGCGCCCCTTTTGCTTATGGTTACAGGATTAATGTCTGTGAATGAGGCTTTGATCGCCTGTGATAATTTGAAGTTAAATTAACTTTTAAACTTTCGCGTTCCATTATTATTATATGTAAACGGGAATTAACGCGATCATGGTATAGGTATATACATACCTTTGGAATGCCTGACGTTTCGACCAGGTTACACCGGCCGTGGTCACAGGCTGACTGTCTCAGCCGCGCACGCCCTCCGTCGTCGAGTCCGTGAGGTAGCCGGTTGTTCATCTACCCACACATATTCGACATTTTTTATATTATTTTTTCTCCAGGTACCGTCACATACCACACTCACAGGGTCCCTATTATCTGAGCAAACGGCTCGGTGTCTATCCGACCGCGCAGAAAAGCGAGTTAAATTGCCGCAATTCAGGCTATATTTGATGTAAGAGTCAGTGCATTCCCTGCTGAAGGAGATCGTTTTGAAACAGTCATGCCAATGGGATGGTGGTGAAATAGCTCTCACTGGACCATTAAAAAAAATTAGGAGAACATAAAATTAGTTGCCATGGGCGAAATCGATCGGAGGATTCTATAAAGCTGAAGAATTAGTTGATTTGTTTGATTAAAGACGCTAATCTCAGGCATTACCAGTTCGAAATTAAAAAATCTTTCTGTTATTCGAGTAAGGTTATAACTATATATCATCACGTAACTATCCAGCTAAGCGGAGAAGTAATGATATTATGTCAAAAAATCAGACAAATTTTCATACATTATTATTAATTACGAGCATACTTATAAATTACGGACATTTGTATGTGTTATAGGTGCCACGAGGACGAAGTATGTAACGGGTGAAGCTGCGGAGGACAGCTAGTTTCTTAATATTTTTAAACCCAAAAAATTATTTAATCAAGAACGACTTCCAAAAAATAATTACTATAAGACTACAGTGCGCTTTCAGAGCGAATCGGTTTTAAATCGGAACAACGTAATATTGAGCGGAACAACAAACAGACCGGCAAACCACCCCGGGGGACTTATTTGCAACAATCTCTGTTCACAAATAATATTACCAGAGCTGTTTCACGTAATATTAACTCTGCTAGATACACTCAGATACATATTATATATTTATCTTATTATCAGTTTACTTGATTTATTAAAGCCAATTTTTTATATAATTAGGTAATTAAACCGCGCGGCTTCGCCCGTAGCATATTCCACCGCCGGCCGTGGCACCCGTTGATTCCATACATGCCAGTAATTTATAACTTTTACAATAATGTATAGAAATTTACCCGATTTGTAAGTAAAGCCGCCTGGTAAGTAGCCTCGATGAATGGGTTATCGAGAAAGACAAATATTCTTTCAATTCGGACCAGTAGGACCTTAGCGCACTCAACCAAACCTACAAGCAAACAAAATTTAAAGCTTTATAATAATAAATATAATGGATATATATTATAGGATTGTGCTGTACCAACCTATAAAAAATCTGTCTGTATGAATTAGGTAATCTCTGGAACCGCTCTAGGCCGATTTTGACGATGGTGGAGCACACTTGTCTAGAAGTAACCTGTTCCCTCTACTTGTAACTTGAACTTGAAATAAAGGGTATAAGTGAAACAAAACCTTTTCTACTATTCTAATCATCATCGTCTTAGCTTTATCCCCAGTTGCATCCAACCCTGGAGTACAAATCGCGTCATTTACTTAGATAATGTTCGTAAAAAAAAAACTACATAGTTTCCGAGAAAATCCTACGAAATCGAATTTCCGCTTGCAGCTTAGATATACCAATAACACCCTTTACGGAATCTTTTTATCGTACCATTTAGGTAATCTTTTTATCATAGGTACAAACGATCTATAAAACTTGAATAATATCCAATCGGCATTTGCTTAGTGCTCAGACTAAAGAATACTGCTTAATGTGCAAATGTATATTGGTGGATATCTAATGAATATCTACGTCCATCATTATTCATGTTCCAAGTATGTACAGATACAGGCTAGTACGGCATAATATCGGATAAACAACACTGAAAACACTCGGCCACTCAACCTGAACGGTTAAAGACGACCTGCTACCACAAAATATACCAATACAGTCCATTTTCGTAATGTAAAGGACCAATGAACGTAACAATATCGTAAAAGTGATGTAGTCAGGTCACAAACGGTGAGGGACACGTGAACGCAAGAATTTCCGTCATAATTCCGAGGAGTTAACGGGCTCTCGGGAATCACTTTCATTTTCACTTAGCGCCACCGACTGCTCCATAACCATTAAATCCTCTTGTTTACTACTTCTTCGTCGGTTCAAAGCCACTGGCCCGCTCCCCACTTATCTAACTTATTCACAGAGTAAACTAAACAGTAAACATAAACGAACCCAGAGTACAGACATCGTCAGATGAGATACAATTTTAAATCGGCGGCGCCTGTACGAATTTTAAGTTCAGTATAAATTAAATATTCAAATTCGTGAAACTCAAATTCCTTTTGTTATCGTTCTTACGTCTGTTTGTTTATATACGGTGTTGAAATGAAAAATATAACTTTTGTCTTATTTAAGCTTCAAATGATGAGACTATGTTTCTCGTATGTTTCAATATTACTTTCGAACATAATATTATTAAAATGTTAATATAACAATGTTTCCTAATTCTTTTTTTCAAACTGTAGGTATTATGTACCTAGAGTTCCCAGTCATAGGAAGGCAGTGATGATTTTTAGAATCTAACTAGAATATTTAATTTTAACTGAGTGTAACGGCTGAACCGACATTGATGAATCATTATGTCTATTAATATTGTTACAGGGTCGAAACGTATGTAGGTATGCGCATAACTACCGAAGGACTAGACTATTTTGCATTTTTTTTGTTCGTTATGGTCGGAAGTCAAAACAATGTTTGTATGAAAGAATTTTTTGGAAATTCCATGGGCAAGGTGCACATTTTAGCACCGACCAGGGCGAAGCCGAAGCAGGGCGAAGTAGTAAATTATACTTATTAATTTTTATTTATTTGGTGTCAGCATGTATATTTTATTAGAAATACATACTTAGGTATAGTTACACATAATATTATATGAATCATGAATGTCTGTCAGGTAGCCAAAAACTACTGCACATTTTGACAGTGTATACGAGTATCCAATCCGAGTCCATGCCTTGCCAAAAAACAGCTCTGTTCTACGCCATAGAGCGTTCGACTGCTACGTCGGAGTTCGATTCCCGCTCAGTGAAAATATGTGTAAGCATGAATCTGTGTATTTTCGTTGATCTGGCTGTTCTCATATTTTACCCTCTAAAGTCTAAAGGGTGAAAGTTTCACAAACCCTTCCTGAAAGAATGCATTCTATACTAATGATATTATATAAGTAAAAAGAGGTTCTATACTCATGAAAGGCATAAGCTATCGAAATTTCAAATTTGTGTCTCTAGCGGCTTAGACTATCTATTGATGAATCAAGGTCAGGACAAGTAATTAAAATACCTTCAATCACAATACAGGGAGCAGCTAAATGGCACATGAAAGGGAAATCTGAAACCTACATTTACATATACAAAGTTCAATTAAAGTAAAAAGGGTTTTGAGTTCTCGGTGGCGGCTAAAGCGCCGTAGGTTAGTTCTTATTCAATTTAATATACATTACAAACCCTTTGAAAGCTATACCTATTCTGAACGACAGTCGAATGGTTCTGAATTGGAATCTACTCTATTAAATCTAAATGATAAAGTATTCAATGCTGAGACTGGTAGAATTAATAAGTTTAGAGAGTGACATATTAACTCTCAGAGAAAATTATCAAACATACTTGGATGAAATTGATGATGTATTGAAAAAAGTTAAGCTTATTTACAATTTTGTAATAGTAGGTAGTGGAATGAATCAGGTAAAATTACTAGCTAACAGTCCTTAAAAATCAAATAGTACATAATAATGTGAACGTTTCCACAATAAACATAGATTGTATACAGTGTTTTCGATATAAGATATCAAAACTTAAGTGGCTTCGAAGGTCCTCTACCCTTCAGTGCGATTATTAATGAATTTACAAAAAACATTGATAAAACCATGAAATAAAACTATGAATCTGCCTGTGGTAGGTACCTACCTACCACAGGTAGATTCATCAAGATGCCGATAAAACATGCAGCTTGATGAACCTACCAACGATTGGACCATCCAACCTCTCAGCATACACCTTCAGGACGCTGTTAGTGCTTCCCCTCACTCTGCGTAATATTGAGGACACCTTCTTACGCATAATTGCGCAGTAGTCATCCGTATGCGCGTCAGCAAACATACCGGATGCACTACAATAACATGGAAGCCTTAACAGCGCCCTGAAAGCTTTATTACACTGGATTCGTAGGGTGTTGTCTGTTTTCGGATATGATTAGCCCAGAGTCCGCTGGTGTAAATGTTTAGCAGTACGCCTTGTATAGTATAATTGCAACTGCAATTGCAACAAAATACCTCGGCTTTAATTCCAGTATTATATTACTTATAATAAAAAGAAACAAACACTGGCTGTCAACAAGGCTGCCACAAGCCACCATAAATATAAACTTTTTAAAAGAGGTTTTTATTTGCTAATTAGCTAACGTGGTAATTCTGTCACGTCAAAAGTGTTGCTATCCTAAAGGGGCGCATAAATAAGTACCTTGTCGACTGGACACTTCCCTTGTGGTTTGAACTTTGAAGGGGTTAAGCTAGTTAACTCATTAAAAACTGGTTAACGATGAGCTTGGGGATGAAAGTGATGTTCTACGATAAACCGTTCCGAGGTACTGGACATAAATATAACTATCTAACTAGATAATGTAGATACCAGTAGGACGCAGCGGCGTTATCATTTTAATTTTTACTACTACTACTAAAGCAGACTCAAAGATTATTACTATTCTAACGAAGACAATCTGAACTACTTCGAAACAATTTATCCTTTATTACGCTATGAAAGTCTCATGTTGATTAAAATGCTAATCCGCTCGAGGCTTCATATAGGTACTTAATATCGTCCCAACATTAGAGCTAGGCAGGTCGCGGCTTGCCGCCCCCCACGGTCGAAGGATCTGGTCGTTATATCGTTTGTAAGACCATCACGCAAGTTTATCTTAATTGTAGGCGCGATTCATAAGGACATATAAAAATCGACAAATAAAAATTATAGTCTCTCGACGAGACAACACAATGACAATCACCTCTTTTACTCTTCGTCATTGAGTTATCTGTAAGATACCAATATCTTAGGTAAAAAACCGGGCCTCTAATAATTTTGCTCATTTTATGATGTAAAATTATATGAATTAACTTATATATATAGAAATAATAAGAAAAAAAAGAAAGAAAGAATAATATATATAGAAAGAAAAAAAGAATATAAGAAATAACGAATACACAATACGCCACATCAAACCAAGGGTCAGTAAGTAGACAGGTATATGACGACCAAATTAGAAATGACCAACATCTAAATATCAGAATAAATAAATTAGCCAGCATTTATTTCTGTCCAGTACCTACATATAAATTAAGAATGAGCATTAATAAATTACTACAGGCTTGAACCAAATTCTGGACTCATATAACTTAATGTATATTATCTCAGTAGATATTAAAACTGTCAGTTTTAAGTTCACTTAGCGAGTAAAATTTAGCTGGCGTGTTCCATATTAGGTTTGGTCTGTGGCAGAAAATGTCTGCTATCTAGAAAATAAGCTAGATTTATATTTTTTTTAAGTTTGTTTTTATATATTAAGTACATTATACTGGGATACTAATGTCAGTGCTATAGTCGCAACATCGAATATCGTTTCTTCGAACCCTTTTCATCGAAATCTCTTTACTGCGAAGGTTTGTTACTGCTATGTTTCGTTTATCGTAAAACTGTTACTTATATTAGTATCCCATAAGGGGATAGTGTAGTACACGGTGCGATACTACTAAAATACAATATAATCAAAACAAAACTCCATAGGGACAAATGATACAAAATTAAAACATAAATTGAATACAACATTAAATTTGTCAAAGCAAGTTTTCGTAATAGTTGACAGTATGAATGCACGTGTTTCTCCAAAGTTGGCAGACGCGGGTAAGTTACTAATAAACTACATTATTCTCTGTAATTCGGTCTACTGTGATACGAATATACATAAAACGGTATTCTTATCTCGTCCGAAATATCGAGCACGTACCAAAGTCATAATTCCCCGATGAAGTACCGCATGGGCAGGGAGCGCGCCCTTTGCAATGGTGAGAGTGGTGATTCACTGTTACGATTACCCGCATATACCGGAAACTCTGGGTCGTTTTTTCTTTAGGAAACAATGTAACAACTCCACCTGAGAACCGAGACGAAAGAAAACAAAAAAAACCATTACGCGAAACATACCTGTAGGTACAAGGATACGACTCCCCTTATGAGGAAAACGTACATTGATATTAAAGAAAATATTTATGTCTGCTTTATATAACATAGTTCTCTCTAAGCAGCTGGCATTATACTGCTATTCCATGTAATAGCAAATCTTATTGTACTCATTTATTTTTTGTATTGTTTTACTGACGTAAGTGAGATTGACTATTTTTCTACTGCTAAGATAGCGAACCAATACGCGACCCATCTTACATCTCATATTATGTTACTATATTGGATTTAATTTTCAATGCACCTAAATCTAATTGATTGTTAGGTTAAATTTATATTAAGTATATTGAGGATCTCTAGGGCGTGTCAATACAGTGTTTGACTACTGCGTCAGAGGTCGCGGGTTCAATTGCCGCTCAGTGCAAATATTTGTACGCATGAATTATATTATATTATCTATTTGTGTTTGTGAAAATGTCTGTAATTACGTAAGAGAATGTATCTACGTATTTTATCCTCATTGTAAACCCTTATCACAAGTTATGCATATTTTTGGGGCTTAATGAAGTGTTCTAATAATGCATAAGGCCGACCGCTGCGTTGAGCGGGCACTGGGCACAGGCACCCGGAGCTTTAGGTGTCCACGTGAAGGACGGCCGCACCGCACCGGATTCCTGCTCAACGCAGCGGACGCCCTAAATGAGTAATCCATCTTTTGAGCTTAAAAAGATCCTGGTGATATTACGTAGCACATAAATTTATAGCTTTGCGAATATAATTTTGTTGTTGTACGTTTTATTTTTTAGAAAAATATTTTAAGTCGGAGGCCATGATTGTACTCTCTCTTCCTGGTCTCGCTGAAATATAACTGCTAAAATCTTATCGACCTTTTATGGTCTGGATACTAATATCAAATATCAAAAAATATTGCACGCGGCTCTGCCCACATGGGATTCTAGTCTCGTTCCCGCCACTCATAGGGACCTATTCCTGGAAACAAAATATTAGGTATTTCAGACTTTAATCTATCCCTGTACCAAATTTTAACTAGATCAGTAGAGCCGTTAGAGCGTTATTGAGTTACGTGCGTGGCTACTTTTTATCATTGGAGTAGGTTCCCATGTATGGTTATCGGGAATAGGACTATAATACCACGCGGGCAGAACTGCGGGCAATAGTCAGTGCTTAATAATATTTTTATCTAAAAGGAAAACCAATCCAACATAGAGAATAAAACAACACCTACCCACATTTAAAATTCTTTTATAAGAAGCACAATATCCGGGACTAAAGTGTCCATAAATTAAAACGTTCGTTCCCTTGAGTCGAGTCTCAGTTTCTTGTCATGACATAAATAATTGGCGCACGATGAAATTTATTACGCGAACAAATTTTGACAAATCTTTTTCGCGGGCCAGTGATTGAGAAAAATCTACAATCAACAGCGCCTTTTTATTACATTTTACACTGAGCGTAAATAATACGAGGTACTCAAGCGATTGTGAATCAATTATTGCTTTTGACTTTGGCTGAAAAAAATGAAACTGAAATCCTATTAAATAGCGACGACTGTCAATTTTCGGAATAGAATATTCTTTATTGTTAGTACTCACCTTACCGCAGCCAAACAATGCTACTTGCACGACGATATCGTGTTCCGGCTACTGATTAGGGTCACCAGATATAGGACCGGCGACGCGTAAGTAATGCCAGGTCTGTTGTTGCAAGTATTTATGGTATCCACGCCGGTAATTGCTTGTTATCAGACAAACTGTATGCCTGTTTGTCACACAAGAGTATTTTGAAAATCCAGGTGTCTTTGTGCGCCCTTGTAAGTTGTCTGTCAAAATTGGCAAACCATTTTGCGCATATTTTGTTAGCATTCGATTGAGCTGAAATTTTACAGTTGGACGGTTTGGATGGCAATTGAATAAAAGCAGTTTTTTTTTAATCTTCTATTAACTTATTTCTACTTACTTGCTACGCTAATATGACGACCTCTGTGGCGTAGCTGTAGAGCTGTCGACTGCTACGACGGAGGTCGCGGTTTAGATGCCCGCCAAATTCACGTTCAGTGCAAATATTTTGTATGCATAAATAAGTCTATTTGCGTTGCATGGTGGTAGGTATTTCAGTGTGTCTGTTAAATACACAGAAAAAGAAAAAAGATAGGTCCCTATCTAAATATGTTTATCCGTAATATAGAACCCAGCAGGGGTTCTAGACTTACAAGTTATTCTTTTAGATTCGGTCTAAGTCACTGTGTATTTTGTTCTATAATATTTATTGATATGAGCGACTAGCTATTTCCAATTTGATAAAGACGAAAAATATCAACATTTAATTACAAATAGGGTGCTATAATATATGACTTATTCGTCAGCTCGCCACTTGAAAAGTCGGCACTCGGTGTCGAGTTGTAAAAAATTAAAAAATCTGAAGTTCAACTTCATCGTAAAGCTTGCTTCGCTTCGTACCTATACAATTGATACGATTCCTAAAATCTCAGGCATATGGTATCAATAATCGTAACTCTAAATATAAAAAATAGAAAGCAATCCATAGTGTAAGTACAAATCTGTAATGGTCAGGACGTCACGATACACAAGTAAAGCGTCTACATTCAAAGACTGATTGCGGTAGTCGAGCCTTTAATGAAAACCGACGCGTATTTTGTTTATTTTGTCATTCTATTAATTAGGAGCCTTGTTTACTGTTTCAATGCGACAAGTCTTAAATAAGCTCCGCACGAATGAACTTTTATCAGTTTAATTTATTTATATCTCCGCGTAGAAAACAAATTGCTTTACCCACAAATTTTCTACCTACATGTTACAAACATTTAATTATCCGGATGTGAATACAAAAATTTAATTACCTATCCAGAACAGAAATTGCGAAGCCAAATTAATTTCTGTTAAATGTTTGATCCGTCGAACATTATTAGGTAAACGGAGGAAAATGATTTCTTTAATATTAGAAATTAATTCAAGTGGTTCGCTTGAGAGGTTCTCAGGTCGTAACTGATGCTCCCAGGTTACCCTTACTTTTACTAATTGTTTACATACAAGCTTAAATCCTTTATTAAATTTACTAAGTAGATCATCGAAATAAGCTTAAGTGCCGAAAGCGTATCGTTTGAATTCACAAGAAAATACTTAGGTAGAAAAATGTGATTCTGCCGTCGATTTATACTTCTTCATAAGCAATTAGTTAAGTACGCAAATTGTAATGAACTACAGTAAACAGTTTGTAATCTACGTACAATGTAGGGTATAAAGCAGATATATTAGCCCTATATTAGCCCCAGTGAAGTAGTATACAAGGCTTATCAACCTCCTATCCGTGAATGTCTTTAATTAACGGCTGTTATTCATTCAACAGTAAACTTAAGTACAGTAAATACAGTCCATGAAAACTGCTCAATCGACTGTCATAATCTCGTACCCAAATAGGTACTTACATGAGAGCGCACTGACATTCCCTTTCGAGGATATACCGACGTATACATGGAGGAGAATATTAGTACCTATATTGAATATGTACATTGAAGAAAGCACTAAGACCACATATGAATAACTAGTAGTCGCTTAATATCGGACTGATAGTTTAAGCGACACAGTACGAGGAGTAAGTATAGGTACTACCAGTAACTTGAACAACAGTTGATAAAAAAATATTTACCAACCATATTATTATTACAAATTTATTATAAATGAAAGCCTTTCGAGAGATTATTTGCTGTTTATCCTGAACACAATTTTCCAGAGTAGGTAGAACTACCCCTATTTCTCGTCACAATAGACAATAGGAAAGGGACCTGTAGATGGGCCGTACCAATGATTGATATTGAGAGGTTCGTTTTATCTCCGCACATATAAATCATTTTAGGCTCAATTAATGTCGCGACAAGCTCTTAGTGAATGTGATAAGCATTTTCCCGTTGATTGATAACATAGCAAAATCATCTAGTTGATATAATTGACGTGAATGTTATATAGAGACAAAAATACGAACTAAGTATATTATAACAGCACTGTTTTTATATCGAACTAGCGGCCCACCCTGGCTTCACGTGGAAAAACTTTGTATTGGGCGTTTTGGGCGTCACACTCACAAACTGCCGACCAACCTAAACAAACAGGTACCGACGGCACTTGTTGGCAATGTATCTCGGAGGTTACCACCTCGCCGTAAGCATGGTGTAGGGGTTACTGGTATGATTATTATACTAAAAGAAATCACACGGGTTCCCACATCAGAACTATTGCCGAGAGAGGCAGTATACTTACGGAAGGTACTGCTCGTTAGTCTTGCCCAGAAAGCCTTATCCCTTCGGAGAAAAGTAAGCTCCCTCTCTTCGTGAGGCGGAAGCATGAGACAATAGATAACAGAGTGTGGGACTGCTCAACCTGCCGAAATCAAGCCATCAACGTAGGCCTTTATGGATGGTTTCGTCGATCGAGGTTGAATTACTCGGGTCAGAATTCTTATTCTAAAAATAAGGATACCACAAAAGTCTTCTTTTAAAACCATTCTCCACAGGTTAAATTTTTCTACACTTCATTCACACGTAACAAGTAATAGAAACTAAATTCTAGGTACCGGAAAACATTGGCAACCACTAGCAGTTAAAATTTCCTTCATTTAGAGATACAAAAAATAGAGAATCCGTCAATTTAGCTTTGTGTCAAAAGAATAACTTCGAAGATATTTTGAACATTTCAACCCTAAAATACGTTAACAATTTTTTAGAATTAATTTTAAAGCTCTCAGGATTATACAATTTTAATGAATCACTCTGTACTCGTATTTATTTTCCTGAAATTATAAATTATTAACACGAAGTGAAATTGCGCCTCCGTGGATATACGTGTAAATCTAAATAAATTTTTGCTAAATGAGATGTGGTGTATTCCATTTGAGGTGAATATTATATTATGTAACTTAATGCGTATTTATATTACAAGAAAATCTAAGGATGGTAAAAATGTATTCAATTATTCGAAAATCCCACATGTTGAATTTGGTTGAAATATGAAGTGATGTATTCAGTTTACTATCTTCTGTTAAGGAAATTGTAAAAATATCTGACCATAGTAACAAGTAGGTTATTAGAAAGTAATGATAAATTCATTAAGAATGGTTTTTACACAAATATCAAGGACTTCACGGATGGCGTTGTTTCAGTGGCTACCTCGCTTACTAGCATCTTGCTAAGTAGGTATTGTGATCTCAATCCCCGTCATTTATGTGAATATGATTAAGTTAGGTGTATTTTGTACCCAGTACCAAATACATGTTGGTAATGTAGCTAAAATTATTATTTTAATTAATAAATATGCAGTGCTCACATTAACCTGCCAAAATCGGATGTGTAGCAAAATTGTGAGGAACCTCCGTTGTCAGATTGATGCATGAGTTACTGTTTTTCTTTGTGCTCTTACCATCAATCTTAAAGATCTATTAACGTCGTCTTTAGCGTTCAGCCTAATTATCTGAGCGAACTCTCTAAAATCCTTGAAGCTTATACGGATACGGATATAAGTATACACAAACTCAAATTGAATTGCCGTCTTTAGTAGATATTTGTATCGTAAATACCTACAGCCACTTTCAATTTGTTGTATGTTGTATAAGATTGGAGTCGATTCCTAAAGAAATGCTATGTAAGCTTTTTTATAAAAATAAATCTCTTTGTCAATTGAGTATTTTGTGTTATTTTCTTTAACTATGATTTTAGCAATCGACACACTTGGAAAATTCACCGGTAGTAGATAGAACTTAAAAATCTGCATAAATCTAGAGTTTAAAACTAAGTATAATTATATTCTATTTTAAGACTCTAAACAGTCCAACGCAGATTCTCCGCGAGGACCGTAAGCGAACAAAATACGCAATACGCAATTGGTGGTACATAAGATCACGGTGTGCAGCGGCGTGCTGGTCCTCAAATTAATATATTATGGTAGTGAAAGTTGGGATGGCAGAAAAATCGTGAAAGTAGAGTCAATACAGTTAAGATCCAGTCATTGCGCAGAGCACACATATGTGGAGTATGTATGGAGTAAGGCTGGCTGACAGAAAAAGGAATAGGTACAGATATACCACAGTAGGTAGTGAACAGTTAATGCTAGTATGTAACAAGTGTCTAAGGCACGCGTCAGTAGGCAGGCAGGCCGAGATTGACCTCACAGAACCTACACCTTGATGATGTATTGAAAAGGGACAGACCAAAAGCACTCGAAACCGACAGGCTATCGCCAAAGGCTTAATGACAATAGAAGAAGCTCGTGAATCGTGAAAAGAAAGAAGCAGATGGCGAGCTGTTGTCTCTATCTTTCACAGAGGTTAGAGGATTAGGGAGCGTAGAAGGATATGTAAAACCACATTGTTATCTGATAAACTTAAAATCAATAACATTAAGGTAAAGCTGGTATACTTATTTTAACCACTGAATAGATAAACTCTTACTTCTTTGATCTATATCTATAAGAAGCCTGAAGTTTTATTACCTACAAACTGTACTATATAGGTATCAAAGCTTTAAAGTTCCTTTGTTTAAAACTAAACTACGACACGTTTGTACGTTAGGGTTGTTATAATAGCTATAAATATCAACGATATCAAAAAAAATCCTGTGTTGCTTTATAAACGTTTTGAGATAAATGTTAAACTTGCGACTTTCAATTCATATATTGCCTACACAGAGCACTCACTGTGTAGATAAAAATATAGCTGAATATACTTTTTCAAATATCAAACGAGTTCTAATAGCGGCTTTTCTGAAGTAATATTGTCTAGAAATAGCGCACATGATTCTCGTAGATGGTATAATTTATCGCGTGCTGCGTGAGTAACGTTCGTCATAACCGTTTTTCTTTCTAGACGCGTTACATTCTGAAAAGATTTATCTACATTTTGTAGCAGTGTTTACATAGTATTATATATTCTGTCTGCTTGTACGAGAGCCGTAACGTTACATTGGTGGGATAAGAAGAATCCATTCTACGAAACCCTAAAATCTTTGGTGCAATTGCGGAGGTTTGTCGCGCAAACAGGCAATAAATGCTGGGAGAATAAGCCAGCGCTGGGATCGTTGCGGTACATTCTGTCGATATTGCTCTGTTAACTCTAAACAATGTATGTATGTGCCTTTTCTTTAAACAAATACAATGTGTCGTATAAATACGAACGTTCTACATACCATTAATGACGTATTGTGACATTAACTGTAACGGTATGATTAAATTGTGAAACAGGTTGAATAGTTTTTAATCGTCTATAAACTACTGTAAACATATTAAGACAGTGGTTTCGTTTATGACTTGTGTATGAAAGTTTTTCCACCTTCCCTATTTATAAATATTTAAAACGCAAGAAAAGTTACTATTAGCCGGAAAGGTATTCGTTTTAGTCCACTAGCCCGCCTGCGCTATACTTATTTAGTGTGTCCCGTGTGGGGTCCTCTCGGGAGGTGACCATTTTCCGGGACGATAAGTGCTGTATTTGTTAATCCCCTACATATGTATATGCAGCCCCTGGTAAGCCCATTCAGGCGTAACGAAAGGGTCAAAATGCGCAGTGCAAAATTTTCTTAGCGAAAATACTCTCAGACATAAAGGTTATCGACGTCGACCGTCGCGCGTCGCACTGAAAAAATATAGCCATCATTAGGATATCTTGATTGATTTCATTTTTATTATTTCTAAATTGACATTGAGGCATAACACTTCAAGACACCATTAAGGACGTTTGTGGTTAGTCGGGCTTACCTACGAATATTATAAAGAGAGGGACCGAATTCTGTTCGTTACTGTATACTCGTATGTTGAGGGTAATCTTCGGAACCTTCTTGCACCGTTTAAAAACCTAGGCTATTACGCCTCTACTGTGATATATTACTGCTATAATCTTTTTGAAATTGACCCGCCGCGATCAACAGTGCTACCATAGTACAATTTTATTACTATGACAGGACAATAGGTACGTGTTAACGATTCCCAAACATACCTCTATAATTCAACTCCTTAAAGTTGCTTATTTGTGTATGTTCTTCATAATTGTTCTGACCTCATTATTGGCACATTAGTACTGAAGTCATTTGTAGTGTACCTACTATTTTAGTTGTAAGTCCTAAATAATTTTTCACAACCAACTGAATGTAGAGTAGGGGGAGTAGGGAGGTACTTACAGTAGAGTTAAACAGTAAATCAAAATTTTAGTGAAAATTGGGAATTTTGCATTCGTCACTCATTTTCATAAACGTAATGACCAAGTTCTTCTTATGCCTAAGCAGTCTATAAATGATTCTGCCAAGTAAAAATCTCTTAGGATAATAATAAATTAAATTAAACAATTCTGTGTCCTTATCTCAGTGAGAAATAATGCCTGTAATATTCTAACTTAATGTCACGCTTAAGATTATATCACAGTTTAAGCGCTTTTGTGCTGGCTACTTCAGCTGCCGCTTCACTTAAATCACGATAATGAGGTTACACAACAAATCGGAGACTGGCTCAAGTAAGTAGAATAAGTTCTAACCGCAGATCTGATGTCCTAGAAATATTCTTTAAATGTGTTGTTTTGTAAGAAGCAAACAATTCTATATATTTTGGTATAGGTAATCAACCGTACTAAGCATGTTGGTTTCTACAAGAAAATGTCTCTGTACGTATCTTACTAAAATTATTTATTTATTTATACTTTGGTCAAATCACAACAAAATACATATATTTCGGATGTCTGAAAACATTGTTTAACCCTTTAACACACACCCTAACTTTTTTAATTTGCGATGTTTTTAAGTATAAATATATATTCCATAGCGGTATTTATAATAACATGTTTGAGCATTTTTTTCAGAAAGTTTGTTTTTTCGGAGAACATTCAAAAAAGCTAGTGGTTAAAACCACAAAAAGGTGCAGGCATAATATATCTTATCTGCAATGGCAAATTATGTTAATGGCACTATAATGAATTATTTAGCTTTTCGGAGACGCAACAATCAACTTTCAATTTTATTTATTTAAAGTATCTTTATTGTAAGAATTCAGTTTAACAGGTAGCCCCTACAAGTCTATGAGAGTAATATTGAACTCCTAGCTCGAATATCATATTGAGAAAGTGTAATAATATCCTATATCCTCCACGCATGCCACGTGCGGGTTGCAGACCTCACTCACTATAAGAATGTAATAATATCTAGTAAGCAGGTTTTCTCAAGAGAGTTTCCTTCACTGCAGAAGCTAGTGACATTCAATTTGCGTGAGTAGGATATGTTGTTACACCATTACGCCACTGTTAAAGCTATTGGGAGTATGATAAAACTACAATTGTATTATGCACAGGAGTTAAAATAATATCTCAGCAAATATAGTATTTTTTAGATTTTTTTTTCTTATAAAAGTACCTAAGTGTATAATTTTTAATGACATAAATATATTAAAAAAAAAGATATAGGTATGCTCGTGTGAAAATTTAAAGCCAATAATTTAATTGAAAAAGTGACATTTTTGACATATTCGCACGTACCTACTCGTATACGTGGGTTTCATGATGTTTTTATAGCTATCTTGTATTTACTGTCCTATTTTATTAGTACATGTGAAAATTTAAATTTGACGACAGAATTTTGTAACATAATAATTATTATAAACAAGGCAAGAAGTATAATAATAAAAGCCGGGCTGCCACTACCATGTAAAATTACTAATTGCCAGGAAAAGACTATTACTGGACCCATTTTCATAAAAGAACAGTATCCTCATTATCTCATAATTTGAATGTTAAAAGAGGTACGCTAACAATCGCGGTCCCTAGATATTAAAATATTAATTGTAGCAGAGTTCAGGCAAGTGACTACATAAAGTACCTACTGGCTGGTTGCCAATGCTTGTAACAAAATTCATTTGTTTTCATCGAATGCGCTCATTGAGCACAAAACACGGTAATTGTAATAGCATTTTCACACAAATTGTGCCAAAGAGTAATTATTGGAGAAATTAGACATAATTAAATATATATTCTGGAGTTTTAGTAACCTACCTGTATATCTTATTGAGCGTAGACCGTAGTAGGGCTCTTTCATTGGCAATATTGTCATGCGTGTTTGCGTCCGCGTGCGGGCCGGGCACGCATGTATCATGCATGTAGGTATGTATCATACATATCATAGCATGCCATACCATAGACAGCCTGGCTCAGACCTCCAACCAGAGCAAACAAAGCTACCGGTCACAGAATATATGTCCAATGTACGGCGGCTCTCGGGTGCTGCAAAATAGTGCCGATGACGTAACTACGAGTATCTGTGTTTGTTAGTAGAGTCATTGCCATCACCACTTTGAAGCTGCCACTTTCAGAAACCCTGGTAGTCTTTGACTATCAGTCACAATGTTTATGAACGCACGTAGAACACATCGTACCACCATCTTGGGCTTGGCCCTACTAGCCCTATCCCTGGCCCTCACGCCTGCGCTCATAGAGGTCAGAGATCGTTCAGCGCTCTCCGACGCCCGGTGCATCCTCTGCAGATGAATGCCTGTTTTTTTTTTCTTCCCTTTCAACCGCCCCTTTTGCATACATCACCTCCTTGCAAAACAAGGCGGTTCTAAGAGAATAAAGATGTCACCGAAACCGCTACTACACATTATACATAACTAGTCGTTTCATCATAATCATCAGTGATCAAACGTACCACTGCTGAGCACATATTATGTCTTGAGGATTTCAACGTAAATAATTTTCCTCGAAGTTGTACTATCCTAAAATTATCTACAAGGATTGTCGTTACTATTATAGTCGCTATATGAGGCATATTGCCTAATATAAACACACCAATAAGAAAGTAGACCGAATTGATTAAGGAAACTATGGCCATAGTGTAGCAAAAAATACATAAAACTGGTAAGTATTTTACAAAATAGCTAAATCTACATAAGACGTTATAATATGAAAGCCGATAGTGTATTTTATAAAGTAACGAAGAATAAGTAGTTCAAAGAAGAGAAAAAGCCGTTGTATATTTCATGCAATCTAGGCGTTCATATTTAAACACAAAATACTAAATCCATTTTCTTGCGACATTACATTCTTGCTTAAGGAAGTAAAAGCTGAGCGAGCTTACTTAAAATAAAAAAAAAATCATTATACTGCTTCTCGCAAAAGTAGGAAAAAAATAAAGGGATTATGAAGAGGCCTTACTAATTATATTGCCTTTGGGGAAAAATTCGTAGCATCTAGTAAAGAAATTTTTCGATTCAGGGTAACTTTGCACTGGCGCAGTCCAACGGCACATAATTCATTCCGCTCAGTGAAATATAATGCGGATGTTCTCATAATGTACGACGCGCAACTTAATCCCGCCGCGACTTTTTCCACCACAGATATTTATACAAATGGCCCGCCGCGCCTAATGATCTCCCTAGAACGGCCGTTGTGGACCATTTTCGCCACTTTACGCTACTTAGTCTCGATGACGGTACTCTTTTTATGTAGCTTTGTGTAAGAAAACTATCCATGCATCACCTATGTCTTATCTTTTTAATAGAATGGGGAAAAACAGTTACCTACTAACATGATATGTCATTATGTGGTATGTATCTAATCTCAAGTAAACAACAATCATATAATGAATCTTGGTAATTGATTAGTATGTTTAACACCCACAATTTATTCCATTTAAATGAATACTTGAGGATTTCATACCTATAACGCAAGTTCGACTTTAATAACTACCTATTGTATGATTTTATGAAGTAGGAGAATTTAGATTAGAGGTTGAATCATACAAAAAATATGAATACTACCTACTGACATTACAATTAACATTATACGTAAACGGGAAAAGTTAATATTACAATTAACATTTGACTATTATATCAATCGGCTAGTTACCATATAATAAATGCCATATTCACACTATAATGTGAATTATATGCATAGAACAAATTAATAAAATAATACAGAGCAGCTAAATGGCCCGGGAGTATAATCATGCGATATCTGGTCAGCCGTGTGGCCGATGTCAAATTGTGCATTAAAACGTAATAACACGACATAATTCATGATTTTCCTAAACAAATATTATGTGATTGTTCAAAATAATTGATGTACTCATCCGGCTACACGCTTCGGGTTTTCCCAGTAGTCTCACCGAGTAATTAGTGTTTATGTTTAATTAACTGCCACCAATACTACTATTGGGATATTTATTTCCCAGTAGGTTTAACAGTAGGTAGGTACAGTACCTGGCTATTTATGTTCCACAAGTAATTCTGTAACGCACAAGACGTAATAACAAGGTATGCTATGTAGATTACAATAGACAATAATATTAACGCAATCATGTTATAGTTATATTAGGTACTAGCTGTTGCCCGCGGCTCCACCCGTTTGGAAGTAAGGTTTTCCTCGCAGCAGTGGGGCTTCGCAGTCATCGTTTCAACCCGGATATGATTTAGCGAATGGAATGTGTCCCAAAGATTCCAGTGACGACCACTAAAACTTGTCCGTGCCCTCGTCCAATCAGATCTTCTACTAATGAAGAAAAATTGAGCAAAACAAACCGGTTTTTCCTACCTTAAGATTCAGGATCCTGAAAGTTAGAATTTTTATAATACCTTTATTGTTGCTTCGTTACTTTCAAAATAGAATACGTCAAGCCTTTTCTACCCGTGGGTGTTATGCCAAAATGATTTAGGAATAGAAGTGAGTTCTGTAACCGACAGTACCTAAACATAAAACCCACAAACTACCCGGTTAACTGTAATTAGCTCACCCCTGAACCCAGAACCCTATCTGCTCAGTGCCTCCTTCAGCTATAGCTTCGTAAAATTAGTTGAATATTTAACATTTCACTTATATTATTACGAGTTAATAATATTGTATACCTAAAAAATAGCAACATATTTAACCGTAGCGCACTCCAACAAATTAGTTTCGTAAGTCGTAATGTTACACGTTATGACTTTTATCTCACAGTACCGTCAAACTTTGTTATTGCACACATTAGGAGCACCATCAGATCTCTGCAACACAGTTGTTACTAGTATAGAACTCGAAATTAGGGAATTGCAATAATGTCTCAATGTATCACACTTTTAACTTCAGTACATTATGGATAAAACAAATTAAATAGGTATATTTATTTAACTTTATTTGATAATTTAAATTAGGCATATGGTGTCATAATATATGGTGGGTGTATGTGGATCTACAGGGATCTCTTCTCCGGGATAAGAGGTCAGACAGCAGTCGCTCTGTAATAGCCAAAATGGGACAGGGGACAAGCATAATATTACAATCGGACCCCGGGGTCTGAGATGAAAACATCAAAAACAACATTAAATAAGTGTGAATAAAGCGCTTTGTTTTCATTTACCAACAAACTCTTCGAAAGCAGATCAATAATAAAACTCGTAAGAAACTGAAATGTTTGACCTATTTTCCTATTGAAACTTTGTCCACCACAAAATACCTTCATGTAAGTTAAATAATAAAAGGCTGGGGCTACCGGATACGACGACCTCGGTAACTCATACACAGTTCCGGCGTAAAAACGACACAGCCGGACAGCGCGGGCGACGATAGCACCGTTATATGTGTGTACGCCGCTTTATTTACTACTAGTCCGTTTCCGAGCTCTCACTCCAAGCAAGCCGGCTTTACCAACTATACGCCATTAGCTATATCTAACACCAAACTATGTACGTAGGAAATATTTGTGTTCTACGCTGCATGAAATTTCATTCTACATTTTACTATCAATTGAAAGTTTTTTTAGTTTTCTATTATTTGGAGCGCAAAATTTTTACTTTTAAACATTCTCGTTCCATGGCATACAGTGATGTTACTATAACCTTTGAATTGGTTGTGCCCACAGCCAGTGTAACGTCAGAAACGTGTTCGAAACGTCAGACAAATCAAAGGTATAACTCATTATATGATTGCGTTAATGTCTGATACCACTATTATAAGTACACTAGCTGACCCGGCAAACGTTGTTTTGCCATAGGTATAAATAATTTTGTCTAAAAAATAAATAAAAAAATTTAGGGGTGGACTACCCCTAACATTTAGGGGGATGAAAAATAGATGTTGGCCGATTCTCATAGATACCGGATAAGCACAAAAAATTTCATCAAAATCGATCAAGCCGTTTCGGAGGAGTATAGCAACGAAAACTGTGACACGAGAATTTGATATATTAGATTAAATTTGTATTCATTCACCGTAAGTAAAAGCTCAGAAGATAACAGTTCCTTGCGAGTTTAGTAACTGATACAAACTGAAACACTACTTCTAATCTTTCATGCGGCATTTTCCCTAATTGGTCTCCTAAAGAAAAAACAACACAACCCTTTCCACAGTTGATACAATCATAAAAACCCTCGCTATGCAACTAATGAGCATTTTTAAAGTCTCTTACAGAATTATTTAATTTTTTTATGAATATTCATGCTAAACTTTTTATGCTCTGTCATGTTTGGTGCTGGGTCAGCAGTACATGTTTAGGTCACATATTATTATGTAGTAAACGCTCCAGCAGCGTCACGTTTCACCACAGCATGCATGACCTCGCATCACCATTTTCTCAAGAGCTGTTGAAAAGCTCCACGACCGTGTGCGTATACCACGACTAGGCAATCACTTACATGGTTATATCACGGGGAGCGTGCCTACAATTCAAACTGCCCGGTCGTCATACGTATATATACTGAATATTATAATACGATTAATAGGTATATTGGTGTCATAAATCGCGGGCCTCTTATCTTTTTTTAAAATAATAGTAGCTTATATCACATATCACATCGTATAATATTAGCTATCTGCCAGTGAAATTTCAATCAAAATCGGTCCGTTCCAGAGATTACCTAACACAAAGACAGACAAAAACTAAAAAAAAGGTTATTTGTTAATCTTATTTTTTTAATGTTACAAACAAACACTTCAATTTTATTCATTTCTCTTATAATAAAATGAAATAGATACATAAAACGCCTGTACTTCACCGAAAACAGTTCTTATAAGATCTTCACCCCATTTACAACACCATTTGTAGTAAGTAAAATTTAAGTACAGTGGGTTCATGGTGGGTACTTATCGTATAGTACGTCATATGTCAAAATACGACGTGAGACGAATTTATTACGTGAATTAAACGGTGAAATTCTCTTCACAGATCCGCTGGAATTTAATGTTTTCAAAGCAACAAGAGCGTACTAACAAGCTGTGGAAGCTGGTAGATTCGCGACGTTTTCAACGAATTATTTTAATTAATTTGAGGCAAGGTGAGGGAGGTTCCACCCGCATGCGACGCCCGCCCTCACTCGCCTCATCTACGTACCAACACCAGCCTCTACAAAAACTAATTCAACTAGCCCTCCATGTGGCCCGCAAGCCTACAACCAACTATTTCATTACAAATAAGCTTATTTAAAACCACGTTCCTAGTTGAAATTTATTTTGTGCACTTCATTTTAAATCTAGTTACATCCAAGGTCCTAAAATAAAAGTCACCTAAATTATCTCTCATTACATGAACTATCTATCAGTGAAAGTTCTGTCAAAATCGGCTTAGCCATTTCAGAGAATAATCAATTAATCGGACAGAAAGTCAGACAGGTAAAAAAATAAAATTTCACTTTTATATAAGGTACTTAAGTGTTACAATTATATATAAATGTATTTATTAAAAAGCGATTATTTAAATAGTATTAAGTATAAGCAGACTCTTGAGAATGAATATAATTAAAGAATCGCATCGCATTTTCATGCTACATCCAAAGCCGCCATTTTACACGACTTCATTAGGTATGACCGGCCGGTATAACATTATGACGTTCAACTACCTACCTATACTAATGTGCCAACTAACTACACTAAATACATGGTAATCTAATTTAAGTGTTTTTTTTTGAAGTCACACACATTCCTTCGAAATTGCTCGACCGACAGATGTTAAGGATTTGTTGTATACGCTCTTACTTTTTACGCGATTCTTAGTATTTTTATGAGAACAACTCAAGCGTCGCATCACTTTGGCATTTCATTCTGTATTTGTATATCTACTAACATTCGATTTCATTAATAAATAACTTACATAAGAGAACACCGTCACGACTTTTGCTGGATCAGCTAGTGCATGCAATATTTAGTTATGCACTGCCGTACCATTCATCCGATGGGATCCACCTATTGTTATTGCTAGCTTTGGCGCAAAGTTTATAGATTAGTGTAATTATTGTACTTAAGGTCCAGTGACGCCTATCATAATGATTATAAGTTTAAGTAGGTATCTGAGGCTGATTTTCACCAAGGAAAATTCTTTCAGCCAAACTAGGTCCCTAAATTTTACTTCGTTAAATTTCTTTAGTAAATGTAGTAAATAGTAAAAATGTGACAAAGTAATTTCAACTGAATTAAAAGCGTGTATATTCATCGGTGAAATTCAGCCTAAGAGATGATTTATAAAAGTAAAAAATATGTTAAAAGCAGTATGTAGAATATTTTTCGCAGTAAAAATCCTAATACATAATTCTTGGTACCCAATGGTAATTTAATAACCTCCGAGGATCCGCAACGAATTGTAGAAGAATAGGTACCTACGGCATAAGTTAATTACACTAATGAACAAGGGAAGGTACGCTCAAAAAATCCACCCCAAGATCACTCCAAAGTCTTTAGTACGATGTTCTTCGCGCGGTTCATTAGCGCCTTGACTTACTGGTGGGTTTACATGCTGCAGACTATTGCAACTTTGACCGAACATTTTTCTGTAAATTACACTATGCCAAGTCCCATAATATTGGCCCTACATTATAAACCTTATAATTTTATAGGCGCGTCGAACAAACATTTAACTTTTTTTAGGGCTTAACAAGTAAATCCTTTCTACTCGTCGTCTACTACAGACATTTTCTTTTCTGTGCTCCTAATATGGTAGAAGGATGATGCTTACTAGTTATATAAAGAAACGATATAAATTCTTTCGTTATTAAGCTATCTGTAATATCTTTTGTGCTCTGGGCAAATACACCCAGTCATTCATTGCCCACTGTACTGTAATATAAATTAAGTATGTCATAAGTACTTTAGTTAGATAATGTAAAGTAAAGTAAATGTGTATCTTTTTCACAGAAGAACGATTTTTCTGCGAGAAAGATGCAAGATATCATGTCATTATGATAAAGGACTAGACATGGTTATACCTGTAATGTAGCAAATTCCTCTTCATTTTAGTTATTTCCTCACACGTCGCCTAAATTTCTCAAGAGTCTCCAATAAGTACCTAAGATTTCACAAGATTGAAATATTTTAATCTTGTTAATAAAATGAACGACGATGCATAGGTAAAAGCAAGGATGACAAAGCTGCAATGGATCTGACAATATAGGCACGAGAAATAGAAGATAAACAAAACTTATTTATTTTATCAAGATCGGCTCCATGTAACTCGAGCCTGGTGAATAGAGTAGCTCCTTCATTAGTAAACCGGTGTGGGCGGCGGGGTCCCAAGTATAGGCCACATTTTTTGTCCTGCTATCAGAGAAATTTCCTTATAAATTATCACCGTGGATACTGTAATTTAGTACAATGCTGAAAAAAGGTTTCGCGGTTCCGAGCAACATCAGTTTATACTCTACCCATCTCACATTAAACTTGTGTAACAAAAACAGCAATTAATTAACATTGTAGGTGCCTACATACTGCCAACATGGCCACTTCCATACTTGGAACAGCAAATGTGTTCTAATGTTAATCAAGGTACCTATTCTATAAATGTGATTTTCGTTTGCATTGAAGTTATAAAGATTCTTATTCGCGCGTTATGTTCAGTCGAATATAATGTACCTTGCACTTTTATTATTTGTATGTACTGTTAGGCATGCTACACAAATTCCTACTATATCTACGAGTAAGTACATCTATATCCCTAATTTAGCCATACATTCTGTTATAGGTGCATATGGATTTATTTCCTCGTCAAGTATTAATCTATTTACCTATATTAATTTCACTAAAATTATAAATAAGTACATGCTTGCACCAGAGATTTCATCACCCAGAGATTTCATCATATTATAAGTAGTATACTATGACAAGTATGAGTATTAAAACTAAGTGAAACAAGAACTTAGAAAATTCAAAACTGTTATAAACGAGCAGTCTATTTCCGGAGCTACTGTCTCAGGAAAAGGGACGAGCTCGTGCATCGTGTAATCCGTCCATCATACCATGCAAATTGAATCACGTCTCTCATCTGCGCACATGAGTGTCTTTCTCTGGAAAAGCGCTGCTTCCCACCGAACATCAAATTATACTTTCACTTATATAAATGGAAACGTAGTCATTTCTACTACAAATAGACCTACATATTTTCATAATTTAGCCATTTACTTTATTTGGAATTTCAAATTGGATTTTAGTAATTAGCCACGTCATGTACCTAGATATTTTAAGTATGAATTATTTCAATTATTGTTTGATTACGGAATTTCTGATTTTTACTACTAGTAATACTGAGTAATACAAACAAGAGATTTCTCTTGTCTGCATTACTAGTAGTAAAAATCCGGCAAATAAGAGGAACATTTACAGTTACGATGCGACAGTAACAGGGACTTGTAGCTTATGTTGGTTTAAGGAGTAGGTGATCCTGCGACAGGCCAGCGTACCATCCACTTTATGTAGTGTTCCCCTCAACCGGAATTTCTAAGAAATGAGGTCCTACCGGTCGGATCTTAACAATTCCTTCTAGTAAAAAATAAAGGCAAACCTGATGTTACACAAATTCACAAATTCGAAATCGAGTCGCACAGACAGAGTTACTTTTGCAAGTAAGATAATTAAACAGTTTAAAGGTATTCATAGTGTGTTGCTATCTACTGATATTTTATGTATTACGAGTATAAAGTACCTACTTATAATAAAAACCAGCAAAAGAGTCGGCTAAATCATTGAAAATAAAAAAATCAATATTATATCTATGATTGAAACGATAAAACAACCCTTCAACTTTGCACCAGCCGGAATAAATGATAGGTAAATCAATTTTAAATGTTGATCTCTTGCACACACGGTGTCAAGGCGAAATCATAACGGCTTACTGCTAAAATGAAACGAGGTGAAGCATAGTATTGTACAAAATTTGTAGCAGAGTCTAATACAAGTTTTACCTGTAAGACGTCGAACGGATGAGTTTCATCAGGCATCAATAGTTGGCGGAACAAAGACGGATAAGTTGAAGCGAATGGAGGACTCGATCCCTTTTAGTATCAGCAATGGAACGAGCTCTCTCTTTGTTCACAAACAATATACAGCGGACAAGGTTCCCATAAAACTTTGAAATTCAAAAATGTACTCCAACAGCTCCACAGAAGAGAACTTTCCAGGAATCTTATTCTGAATTTAATAGTTATGGGTTATTAACTAAAGTTCTGAGTGGATTTTCGCGTTCATAATGTACTGGGGGATCGATAGCTAAAACAATAGACGTGGATGATCAGGGTTATAGGCACATTTATCATAACTGAAAAGTTCTATCCTATCCTACTTCCCACTAATATTATAAATACAATTTTTTGGAAATGTTTTTACGTTGGAATGTCTGTTACTCAATCTCGCTCAACAGTGAAAAGGATATGGCTGAAATTTGGTACAGAAGTAGATAGTTTAGTGGCGGATTTACAAATTTGCCGCCAGTAGGCTACAAGGACACCGCTCTCCACACTCTTGTGACTCCATATGAGTGTGGAGCGCGGTATTCTTGTGACAGCTCCATGATTCTTCCATGTCGCCTTAGTTTTAATATAATTGTAACGTGCTCTTTTTTCCGTGCAGAAATCCTTATGGATACCCAACCCGCGGCTAACGGGGCAGGTTATGTTGGACTTTTACCGACTAAAACCGCACGCCGTCTAGAGTTTTCTGACGCCAAGGTGTGAGGTGGCCCATAGAGCATTTCCCTCGCACCCCAGCTTGACCCGGGCCATTTCCGGATTCGAGATGGCCCCCTCGGGTTTGGGAACCACGGTATTCGCATTCGGGGGGGGGGGGGGGGGGCGTGCTTGTGCTGCCGCCTTGGTCTGCTTCTGCTAGGGTGACAGGCGGCTCCACCCGTCACCCCCAGGCCTGCGTTCATAGAGGACGAAAGTCGTCAGACCTCCGACGCCTGCGGCGTCTGCGCACGTCACCGTCCGGGTGAGCTCTGTGCAGCCTCTCCCGAAACCATTCTCCGCCTCCTTCTCGAGCATCACTTGCTCGCAGAATGAGGCGGCGGCCGACCACGCATCGCAGTAGGAGGCGGCGACTGACCATGCGTAATTGTGACGTGCCCTAGTGAAGAGTATACCTGCTATTGAATAGCTAAAAACAGCGGCGAGTACTAATTAGAAGGTGGATTAAGATATGCCTCTCCAAGAAAACGCTCCCCAAAACTCGTTTGTGTATATAATAAAGTTATTTTTTTTCATTTATGAAAGAAAAAAAAATTGGCTCAAAATTGCCGCCCCCTAAAATCTGCCGCCCTAGGCTCCAGCCTACTCAGCCTACTGGTAAATCCGCCACTGTTTTGCCAGATATATGCCAGTCAGTGCACCTGTTAAACAACGGACGAGGCTTTCCTCTCGGGGTCAGGAGTTCAGAAAACAGTCATTCCCGAAAAAAATGAACAACAACTTCTAAGCAAACGCGATTATCGATATCTAAGCAATCATCGTAGACCACATCGTCACATACCACCAGGTGAGATAGAGGCCAAAATAATTCATGAAAAAAAAAACAATAAGCGAACATTGTGTCCAAATTAACTACACAACAACAACTTTGAATGCAACTAGGAAATTGCTAGAAGAGGATGATGATGGTTATATTTAAAAATAACAACAGTTAAAAAATTAAGATCCTGAAATTAAGGTACGAAAATAAAAGGCCAATCGTCTGATTTCAACAATCGGCAAATCTACACAAGGTAGTAAAGCTCCGAGTCAAATAAAATCAAGAGGCGAGGACAAATGGTCTCGGTTAAGTGAAATTAACTGCGAGAAATCGGCTTAAGAAGCGACAAAGCCATGGCCAGGCCATCAATTTCCCAGCCTCACTAATATTCAATTTCACAGTAGATTCATGTGTTCTACCGCAACTGAACACTAAGAGCGCCGCCTACATACATCAAGCATGTAACTACCTATGTTATTGAAAATATCCAAAGAACTATTTGTCAAGGAAGGTTCTATGACTTGGTAAGTAGGTATACCTTTTTTTGTTGGTACTTTTGTTGATCACGACAGGTATTGATTTATTATGAAGCAAAGGATGATGATGCTAGGCAATAATGATCTGCACAATAAAAGGATATGCATCATATCAAAATATGCTTCCCAAATACCTGTATTCGTACTGTAGGTACCTACACTGCTACAGTCCTAATTTTATCTTCATATTTTAAGGGATAATTATCTTGTAACACCCGGGGCATAGAAAAGGGATACCGAGTTTAATCAGATTAACTATCTATGGGTCATTCAAATAATAATTATGAGGATACGTTTTGGATATGATCTCCACCGTATGGTATAAGTACAAAGAGATTTTATTATCATTATTTCATGTTTTATTTAGCATACAATAATGGTCTCATAATCTATTTATAATAAATCTAAGTATGTATACAAAGCATGTATACATAAAGTCGTAATGTGAGTATTCGATGGATTTCATTTGGTTAACATTCAAAAAAGAACTATCGTATAACTAAACCAACTTAAATGTGCTTACGAACGCGCGTATCATTACGATTGTAACTTGTTATTTAGCTTGTAACTTAGCATTTACTTTTAAGAAAAAGTTAGAATTTCAAGTAGTTCTTCATGTACCTACTTAAAACCAATTTTTTTGGAAATTTTAAGTTAGAAGGATAAAGTAAAAAATATAATGTAATAAGCATATTGGTGACCAAAGGTAGCAGGCAGCATCATCATCATTCATCATCGGCATAACGATTACCCAGTCGCGTCCATAGTTTGATTGGCATGTCGGTTTTACAAGAGAATCAAGAGATTATTTAGTGGGGTAATTCTAAATATATATTCGAACTACTTATTTCTCAAGATATACCTAAGTACTTGTAATTGTATTGCATTTTTTTGTATCTATTAGAATTTTATTATGGTGCTTGACTTGCCTATCTACCTCACAAAGTACTGGGCTAGAAAACCTCATCGTGGTACAGTGATAGCTCCTCTTTCAGGCTCCTCTTCTCTATAAGGTAAACTTTAATGACCGTTCAATAACTGTGATAGAAAACTGGCATACTTAAGGAATCGGATTTTGAAGAATAACATGATTAACGTAACGAAGTAAACCATGAAAATACCGAAATTTCACAATTTGTGCTAACGTAAAGATAAACACGGCCACACTGAATGAAGTACCTAACAATCATTTTTAAACAGAGTTTTTGATTACTCTGTCTTATAAAATGAATACCACTAAACGCTTCAAAACTTCATTCATTTAAACTAACATTATTTATATTTGTAGTGCTGGTTAGAATGACATTAATGTTTTTATAACTACGGACAAAACGTTACCTATGTAGACTACTTTTTATACTTAAATTTATTAAAATACTCTCCTACTAAACACGAATGAGCCAATTCAAATGTGACATTAACCTCAAGCGATGTTAAGCTGTTCGCCCTTCAAAACAGCACGTAGCAGCAGCAGCAGGCATGCGTAGCCTGTAAAAATCTTTGAAGTTTTAATTTAAATGCAATCAATGCGCTCAAAACCATATCTTACACTTATTAATTTATTTATTTTTTCATAAATTTTCTCGATTCTGAAGAACATAGAAAGTCAAATACTTACAAAGAAAAAAGTAAATTAAGCTCATTGAATAAAAACTTGCTGACTTTGTAATCGCAAAGCTTCTTCATTTAATTTAGTTCAGTAACGTCGGTATAAAATCAGTGCGTCTTAGTAGGTACCTCCTCTAACTCTCGATTAAAGCTTTTATCGGAGGACTGATTAAGTGTCGAGACCAGGATGGATTTATTGTAAAAGTTGGCCGTTCGCTGAGGTTAGTGATTCAAGCCCGCACACTTTAGTCGAATAATTGTCTACGTGATCGGAATGGAGGCTTCCTGGCGCCTTTAATAAGATCAGATAAAGAGCTCACGCCGCTGCAGGTGTGTGCGCAGATCTATTCAGTTGTGGCTCAATATCTTTCCCCTGAAACGCGAATTCCTTTTAACTGTATTCCCTATTACAGACAGCGATTACAGACTCTATAAAGACACATTCTGAAAGCAGATTTAGCATAAATAATTTAAAAACTTCCGATGAAAACCAAATGGACAAATATTTATACAGTTCACGCCTCATAATATTCCTCCGCACGCTGTCAACTGATAACGCATACAGATGACTGCCAGAATTTCCACTTTGAATATCAATACTCATTTGTTGTGCCATATGAAACCCAGATTTTTTAACAAATATAGCGTTGATCGAGTATTTTCTAAAATACAAAGTCAGTACTCGTATATAGAACGTCATAATCCTTGGTGGTAGGCAATCAGTTTTTTCCTTGCAACGATTTTACAAAGCAAAAGAAGAACGTAATTGGCCCTAATTTTAAGTCCCTAACTTAATTGTTAAGTTATAGGCTTTTGCTACGACTATACACTCTATAAATTGGTTTCTCTACTACCTTTAAAGCTATTATCGAGAAAGATGATACAATTAATCTATTATTGTGTAGGTGTATATACAAATTTTCGTAATTGCTACTTTTAAAGGTCTTCCACTGCTTCATTAGAGATTCGATTCGATTCTTATATATTAAGAACTTAGAATTATGTTTATCCACATTATTAGTTTGGGTCTATATAGTGTGTGTATATAGTATATACCTATTGTGTGATGACTGTGATGTATTCCAGAGTACCTCCAAGCCCTTTTCATCACCGAACGACCAGACGTAGGTACAGCGATGCGCTATCTTTTATGGTGGACATTCTCACATTCCGCTAATA
Source organism: Lithosia quadra (assembly GCA_963576445.1). NCBI lineage: Eukaryota > Metazoa > Arthropoda > Insecta > Lepidoptera > Erebidae > Lithosia > Lithosia quadra. The sequence goes on along the minus strand of OY754880.1, from coordinate 10,305,649 downwards.
CCTACGCACGAATCGGTTCAACAATACGTTAATTATGCGTACCTACAGCCAAAGAATTTACAGCTAAGGAGTGGAATGCCCTGCCTGAGTCTGTGTATCCGGAAAGCTATAACCTGTGGGTACAGGTTGCTACTAGACAAGCGTGATCCATCGTCGACCACATCGTCACTTACCATCAGGTGAGATAGTGATAACGCGAGCCTATCGACCATAAAAATAAAAAAACCTCATTATTTATTCATTATCATACATTACCGCTTGTATGAACTTGCATCTCAAGCCTGCGTCTTGTAGCCCGGCTCCGTTTTCCTAAATCTCATTTTTTTCGCTCTTCTGCTTCCGTTTCTCAAATCTCTAAACTGTATCAATCAATCAATCAATGAGCCGGTCAATGAATACACCTATGTAATAACGTAGACGAAAGAACAGAAAAAACATATTTTCTAGGTCTGTGATATAGGTAGGTATTCTTTATTCCGTGGATATAGACCAACAATTACTTACTAATCCAATTTGTCAAACATTTATGTACCTACATACACAGATTGTAGAACTTTTAATTCTGAACAGTTCAACTTTACTAAAACAAGCTAATTGAACTATAGTTGAGTCAATTTAATAGGCCACATTTGACGTTTGTCAGTTTTATATTCATAATGAGGTGACCTGTTAAAAAAAGGTCGATTAAAACGAATGAATCGATACGGACTTGAAAGATAACGTGAATTTTTAAAATCCTCAGGTGAATCCCTGTCTCATTATTATTTTTTCTTTCGTAAATTTAAGGAGCAAAATAAGACAAGTAGGTACATGATCTATACTTATAAAAAAACTGTAGAGAGGTCAATTCTGTTCATTGAATATATTTACAAAATAACTATTGGGGGATGATTGGTGATCGATACTAATGCAAAAAATGCAATCAGTAACTTTTTTGTCACAACGTGGTTACTAATTTTATGATGATATTTCTTCACAAGTAATCATTGCATTCGATTCTACTTATCAGCTTTCGATTTTTAGAGTAACATGCCTAATTTTTAAAAAGAAAAAGGATTAACTGACACAATATTGTAATGACAAGGTAATGACGTTCAGTTCTATAAATCAGAAATTGTTTATTATGTTTAGAATGGTTTATTGGTGAAAGCAAAACGTGAAATTACTTGTATCTGTCATTATTAAAATAAATATGTAATAGTAATTGAAAAAAGTTAAGCAATTGTGCAGTTCTAACAAAACGAAAAATATATAATTTGATGCCCACCGCGGCGCGTCGCGTAAAAGGTTGCGATGTTGAATTTTGATGAATTGTCAAATGTGGCCTATTAAATTACTTAGTTCTCTAAAAGTTGACGGACTGAACAAAAAGTTCATTGTATGAAATTACGTCGGAAACTAACCAGTGGGTGTAAATTGTTTTAACTGTCTTCAACTCAACGTCGATAATACCTACTTACCACCAAGGAAATTTACACCCATATTCACAAACAATACTTTGAGGTCTCATAGTCGTAGGTACTCGAGCGCATAGGGCTGGTGAAATCAATTCACAAACAACACTTAAGTGCCAAAGCGCACTGTGCGTTCCCTAAAAAGAACGCACAGCTAAAGTAGCTTCTTAGCTATTTTAACCAACGCATGGCCTTGGTTGGTAAGCTGCCAAAATAGAGAATTTCAATAAAATTTAAGGACTATATACGTAATTGTATCGCTGGTATCGCGGAAAACCACAATCCACCCACTAACTTTTTGTAGCTGTTATACAGATGTCATTACAAAAAGGCCTGCTAACCTTACACAGTTTGTCGAGTATAAAATCAATGTGATCATAAGAAGTCATTTAGTAATTCATATAGGTACCTACTTCCCTACGTGCTTCCCCATAATATAATCGCGTTTAGCGTAATAATTACGTATAATGTCATAATACTTATATGCTTAAGAATATTCTGAGGTCACCACCAAGATCTTCAGGACCCAAGGCTCCTTACCGAAGATAGTAGGTACAGCTCTGGCTTTGCGCTAAATAAACCAAATTATGGAAAAGAGTAGAGATGCGACCAGGATTTGAGCTCAGAAAGGGACGTAAGAATAGTCTGGTCGTTAACAATGAGAAAAATGAAGGGTGCTTAAGAATAATAGCAAACTAACTTAACATTACGTTTATGTAGCAACTAGCAGGCTGACCCGGCAAACTTCGGTCCACCTAGAATCAAATTATGTATGTTGGTTATGGTTACCTTATCAGCTGAATTAGATGGTGACACAGAGGTTAGCACATTTTAAGAATCACGGTACTGTGCTATGTTGTCTACATAAATTTGTGTTTTAGCTCCTGATTGAACCGGAAGCGCCTTACGTGGGGGCCATATTTTCCTTCTTTTCGTAATGAGGCGGACGAATATCTCCTCTCTAACTAGGTGATGTGTAATGTAAATCTATATTTTTTCTTGCAAAGTGGACAGATTTGCCGAATGTTATCTGATTTTATTTTTTATTTACCTTAACCTATAAATGCAACGTTTAGGTAGGTATAATCCATACGGATTATGAATCTCATGTGATGGTAGCTACATTTGGCAAATGAATGGATGCCGCACGTACAGTATGAGAAGAAGAAATAATTGAGCTAAGACTCCTATGCAGTAAAAAACCATTACCTACATATTTTGACATTTGTAACCTAATGAAGGTACCTAATTTGTATTTTATGGAGTTATAAACTTCATATTTATAATCAAATATTGTAGCATTCAATTGAGTTATGCTAAAGATATTAGATCATAAATGTAGGCACATAAAATTTAAAAGAAAATCATAAAATAAAATGACTGGGTATGCCTCCGAGATTCGTAACGCCTACAATAAAATTCTAAACGCAATGAATATTTTCATAAATCGTGACTTACATTACTTACATTTTATGTTACTTAATAAAAATGAAAGTGTAGTAGGTACTCAATTTATTAAGTAACATTTGGAGCATTAGATTGCTGTATATTGTAGTGGATTGACGTGTATAAATCCTTTTTTGTTTTATCTATCAATACAAACAGTGTTAAAAATATAAATATTATAAGTGTCTGATCGAAACCAATACATGACATTATTTTAGATTAGAAGGTCTTAAATATAACTTTATTGGAATAAAGTGTTAAATTGAATTTCGACAATCTCTAGGTAGGTAGGTTCACACCGCAAAAATTAGATTAAAACTGTAACTGTTAAAACTGTTAAAACGATAAAATTTAAACGCAAAATATATCTCATTTTTATTATCGCTTCCAGTAAACGGATGCTGGTGATAGGTACTAAACATATTTATTTTTAAGCATCAGGGCTTAGGTATAATCTATATAAGTACTTATATTATAAAGAGGTAAAGTTTGTGTGTTTGTATATATTTGTTAAATTGTAAAGGGTAATCTCGGGATCTACTGAACCGTTTTTAAAAATTCTTTCACCAATAGAAAGCCACGTCATTCGTGAACTTGAATTTACACCCGGGTGAAGCCGGGTCTCGAGTCGCTAGTATAAAATAAATAAAAAGTAAGTACAAATAAGGCCCGACTCTTTGTATGTTGCCCCATTGCAGTTAACTGGAACTGACTTATTAAAGTCCAGATTCACTTAATTACGAGTATATGGAAAAAGTAAATAGATCATCCCTTATAACAGCACAAATTTAACTAGAATAAATACTTCGGTTAGTATGTAAATTTCTCTAAAAAGTTTACATACACTGTCAAAATCCCACGAATTCTTAAGCATCCTAAATGGATGAGAGCCATTCTTATAAAAGCCAAAAATTTAGGTTCAAGCTAATTTGGTTTCAGGAGAGGTGTATCTATAGAGGATGCAATAAAACAATAGGTAGGTAACTTCCTGGACCTCTCCAAGGCCCTCGGAACTGTTTCTGTACCCAATACTGATTTCGAAACTTGAGGGTACTGGCATATGCGCCACGGATCACGATTTGTTCAGAATTTATCTGACTGATCGTGAGCAGTACCTAAAGTCAATACCTAAATACTTGAGTAGCAAAAGATCTCTTGAATTTGGCGTTCCACAGGGGAACGTTCTAGGGTGCGGAACCTCCACGTGGTGCACCTGGGCAACGGAGGCGAGCAGCGCCTCCCACTCGCCACGGGAGACGCTGCTGCCTGCGGCCAATCCGGCCGGGGTGGGAGTGGCCCTCTAGAGGGCTGCTCCGAGGCTCTCCACGTGTCCCTCTGACTAGCAGATGGCACAGTGGGGAGCGAGCGGGGGGCGAGCTGATTGTCTTGCGGCGTGCGGTTTTAGTCGGTTCGATCCCGACATAACAACCCCCGATGGCCAACGGGGGTGGTATCCATGGGGATTTCCGCACGATAAAAAAAAAAAAGGGGAATGTTCTAAGACCAACCTCTTTCTCCTCAACAAGCTGTGTCAATCAACTCTACCTGGTAGAGTGGATCAAATTGTGTTTATACTCATTTATTAATTATTATTACCTTCTATTCAATCCAGGATAATAATACTTAGATCACAAAACATAGCGTTCTTTTTTTGACAAAATTACAAGACTTAGAACTTGTTATTTAATAGGTAATTAGCTTTCGCTAGTTACCTATAAATATAAAATAAAGGCTTCGCCCGCGTGGAATTCAGTATCGCAAATCGCAACCAATAAAACTACTCTCCACTCTCCACTCCACTCCACTTCCCCAAATCGGTTCAGCCGTTCTTGAATTTTAAATTTTTGAATTTTAAATTAATACCTAGTGACACTAACACGACAACACGGCTTTGTTTTATATTATAATAATACGCGGACAGAGCTAGTTAAACATAAAATTAATATGAGCAGGTAGGTATATTTACCATAGCATAGAATTAATTCAAAAATTGTCAAGGCATGAATGTCGCAAATTTATATGAATTTTTGACCTAAGTACTCGTAGTTTTGCTTTTTGCGTAATGCTTTTTCAATATCAATTACATCATAATGTGTCCTGTCCTGTCTGTGTTAAGTAGGTACTAAATTTGTTAACCTTTGTTTTGAGAAATGAGTATTATTATTATAAACTACTAATCTACAGTGCTTATCTGTAAGTATAATAAATATGTATTAAAAAATACAAAAAGATAAAAATCACAGACGTCTTTATCTTTAGACGGTCAATCACTGAGGACTTATAGCTTGTCTATTTAGTCGTGAAAAGAATGTTTGAGGAACTAACATTAAACATGTGAGTGGCAACACCAAACATAAGTACGTCAGTTGTCAACACTATCGTCGAATATCGTATAGTGGACCAGTTTTCTTCTCGTATTTTTTATTGTTTTCATTAAACTGCAATACATTGAGACCAAACTACGCATGAAAGGTTGAGAAATGAGTAAAGTAAATCAGAGTGGTGCATGGGAAGTGATTTTTAAAGTTTTCCAGCGATGAATCACGGACTACTAAGCTGGACAATTTTATGGGATTTGGAGGACGTTTATGGGCGAACAGCATCTTTGATGGGTATGTAATCGTGTTATTATTTGTTTTGAATGTATCGGAACTTACAAATCTACTGAATTTACGATTTGAAGGCAAAAAACGCATTGTTTACATTCAATATTTTTAGGTTAGAAAAATATTTTATAGTAGGTCATTTTTATAGTACGATCTAAATTTTTGATATTATGATGGTACAAGTCGTTCAATCTGTTATTGTACCAATTTTTTTATTTGAACAATTGCTTCAAGTCAATAACTTGTTGCCATTCAGTAATTAATTTTATTAAATGATTATTTTTACTCTTTACAAGAAAATCAGAGAGTACAGTTGGCGGATAGTTAACGAAGGTTTTAAGAATGATGGAAAGTTTGAAACTCCTGGGAAACATATGAAAGGTCGGCCGAAGAAAGAAATGGATAACTTGAACATTTGTGGTGACAGTGGTGACTGTACTGCTGAAAGTGGCAACGAAAAGCAATTCAATATTTAATATTTGGAATCCGGAGTGATTATTCTTTGTAACTGATTGAATTTAATAAATGATTAAGTTTGAGTTTGAACTAACTTTATTCTGGATCTGGTTCAATAACTTTATTCTAGATCTGGGTCAAAACTTTATACTGCACCGGTTTAATAAATAAAACAGAAACAATATTATGACTGCATAATGTGTTTTATTTTAGTAACTCATTTTACTAGGAACGAACTTCTAGTATCAAGATCATTTTAGTCGCACTATATAGGGTTGCTACATGAAGTTCAGCAGCGCCCTCATTTAATTTCACGACTTTATAGACAAGCTATATGTGAAGCGCCGACTCGAAAATCTTGATTTATTTGTTGGATCGTAAACATATCGTAAATAAACCATTGGCGATTTGGCGATACAGAATTTTTTCACACGAAAGGTTCACGTTCACGATCAATAAACTTCACAATAAATGTACTAAAATGTAGTTTGTTTTGTAGTAGAAGATATCAAACATCAAAATGTAATATTTAGTCTTAGTTCATCATTTATTTGTGGGTATTTCTTTTTAGGTTCTTGTTGAGTACCTACTTTATCATAAATCATAGAGGTAATAATTTCTACATCAGATGGTTAACTTATTTAACAAACCGGGATAAGTTTTTCTATTATGACTAAGTGAAAATGCAGCCAGATTTCAGTATAAAACTAGATAATATTACATTTTTTTTAATTTAACAATTTAACTTTAAACACTGTAGGTACAAGGCTAAAGATTGTATGAGGCTTAACCAAGACCTTCGGAGCCAAACCAACTTCACATGCATGCCGGTACACCTTTTGATTGACAGATGAGGCTCTGGCGTAGGCTGTACTCTAGGACTTGGGGAGATCTGACGGTATAATAGTCATATATTAAGCCAAATCAAAAGGATGAGAAGGAGTAGGTAAGGTTTCAGTATCTTATATACTCTACTACTACTATAAAAACAAAATTGAGTGTTTTTTTTTCAATGTAATTTTTTTTTTTTTTTTTTTTTTTTTTTTTTTTTTTTCAAATTATTTTATTAGCTTCATTTAACTTCTTGAAACACACTGAGCTTACATTCATTGAATTAGTTTCTACTACTAGATACGTGTAAGTGCTAGACTTACACATTCAATTAGATTTATCCAAATTAATTTAGAAACAATTATTTGTCTAACTGATTTGTTGGTATACTTACCCTCTGTTGGGTATAAGTATCAATAGGTCTTAAATAAATAATCAGAAACAAGGGCGGAAGGGCCTAAGCACGGGACATTAACAAGGGTCCAGTCCAATTTTCGTCCTGTCCACGTTGATATATTGAGGGCCGATGTGAAGCCGTTACCCACCGCGCCGACCGACGACACGACTCATTTACTTTTTTTACCAGATGCCGAATAAAATAATTGCATTTCGATAACAAAGTCACACTATTATTATTATATGTAGGTATACAGTTATATAGGTATTCTGTTTCCTTTCACTCTGTTAACATATACTTAATTGAAATACTATAATAGGTAATATTCTACAACTTGCTCAAAACCATTTTAATCATAATAAATCGCGCCAGATTTTCAACAATCTAAATATTTTCAATAGATCCCACTTTTGTAATTGAGAAAGAAATAATAATTCAGTAGGTACTACTGTAGTATTAGTAGTAGGTAGGTAGTATTAATGGTAGTTTAATAAAACAAACGCAAATACAACGCGGCGGCGCGACGCAGTAGCCAGCACCATCTGTTCTTGAGTAGTGAAACTACTGGCCTCAATTAAAAGGAGGTTATCTTGAAACTATACAAGCAGCAATTAGAAGCGATGACGCGTTGTCGCTTCTAATTGCTGCTTGCGAAGTTGCGACGCAACGAATAGATGATTGAGATACCTACGATTAAGTGTAATAATTAAAGTAAAAATTCTCCTATAACCTGAATTATGGCTGAAATTTGGTACATGTATAGATTACCTACCTATAGTTTAGAATAACACATGGGATTTCATCTCTGGAGTAGATTTACATGGGTTGCGGGAACTCTATGAGTCCTCCTCCACTTTATCACTTGTACCTATATAAAATTGTACACAAACAAGGAATTTTTTAGAAACCTACTTATTCTGGAAAAACCTAGACAAGAAAACTTAGCGAACAGTCTATAAAGATAATCACTCTTATCAGAATTAGTATGCGATAGATTTGGCGCAGGGGAGGACTCAGGGCTGCACACGCTGGCCGAGTGCCCGGCGTGGAAGATGCCGAGACAAGCCCTCTTGGCACTCACACTGCCGGTCTTGTCACAGCGATGGTGCAGAGAGCCAGCGCATGGTCGGCCGCCGCGCCGCCGGCTCCTATTGCGAGCAAGTGATGCTCGAGAAGGAGGCGGCGGAAAGGTCTGAGAGAGGCTGCACCCTGCAGGATGTGCACACAGGTACACAGGGACAAAGCTTATCACAAATCAATTAGGTAAGTACTTACCTAATAAAACTTAATTACCAATAGTAGGTACCTACTTAATCCTATTTCATATCCTACTTCCTACTTTATATTATACTTATTGTGAAAGTTTGTAAGTACCTAAAGATGTTTATAATCACGCTCAAAACGGCTAAATAGCATATAATATATGTAATCGGGTTAAGCTTGGGTTTAGCCCGCTGTGAGTAGTATTAGCTAAGTGGACTAAACTGACACTAAAGAAACTTCATCACCCACCGCAACACAAAAAAAACAATATGTGATATATATTAAGAAACACCACAGAATTCAGTCTCTGCAAGCCAACAAGTTACGAACGATGCCGGTGTTTTAAAAATTCAGTGTGTACCCAACCGCTTCGCTTGCATTTTTCGAGAGTACTAAAGTCTGCTTCGTTTATATTAAAGACCTCTATCTATTCGTTTTATCCACCCCGAAATATGCTTTCACTCTCAACGGCTCTTCATCCCGTAAAAGGCGCTTACTTCTAGTTAGGTTAGGTACATTACTTACCCCGTGGGAAGAACTACAACTATGTGGTAACCTACCTACTGAAGCTATTTATTTATTATTATTTATTACTGAAGTATTTTTGAATGTAAAACATGTGTTATTAACATATGCGTAGTTGGGGGGGGGGGGCAGGGTGGGCAGCGGGGCAGGTGGGCAGTGCAAATAGGGTTAGAAGTTTTATCATATTCCAAAAACCGCTACCGACGAAGATTGGTAATGAAAATTTGTCAACTGTGGCGGATCCAAGTGAAAGTACTTCTGCACAACCTAGAGTATCAACAAGCACGTTTCTAGAAAATTTGCAGATCAATAATTTCAAAGATAGAGATATTTCTGAAAATGACTGCCCTATGGCGAAAACGAGACAAACAGTTGATTCAGAACCGGAAGTAGTAATGTGTTCTGAATCTACTAGTTAATGAAAAGCGAATCAACTTTGGCACCCTGCAAACCCGACCATCACAGCCTCACTTAAATTTCCCAAAAAAAAACTTTGGCGCCAGACTTAGATCTTTTTGGTAATTTAAGAGCAGGGTTCTTGTCGGTGAATACCCAGCTATAAAAAAATAAAAAGAGTAGTATAAGGCATCGAATCAAATCCCTAGCTACGCCAATGGTTATTATGTGATTAAAATCAGCTCAATTTTTTTCAATTCTATTCATTTTGTTTAATTAGTACCTACGAGCTACGTAATAATTTACATTCATTGAAACTTACATAGGCAAGACCGAACATAGATGGCCGCCGAGGATACTACCCTTTTTTTTTCCGTGCGGAAATCCTCATGGATACCCACCCTGTCGGCCATCGGGGGAGGTTATTTCGAATTTCAACTGACTAAAACCGCACGCCGTCTCGGGGCTCAATTACCGGGGTTTAAGGTCATCCAATAGGCATATCATATCCCTCGAACCACAGCTAACCCCGGGCCATCTACGGTTTTAAGATGGCCCCTTACCTCCCCGCCGTAGGGTGATAGGCGGCCATCCTGTCACCCCCTTTCAGCACTCGGAAAACCAGCCCGCGCCCCATCTATTCCCCACTATGCCCTCTGCTAGTCAGAGGGACACGTGGAGAGCCTCGGCTGGCAATTGCCGCAGGCTGTGGTGTCTCCCGTGGCGAGTTGGAGGCGCTGTTCGCCTTTGTAGCTTGCATGCACCACGTTAAGGCTCCTGCCCGCACCCAACGGGTTTGATTCCTTGATTATTGTTTTTTTTTTAATAAAAATGCTTTTTTAGTTTTTAAAAAATCGGCACTTAGACCAGTGCCGATAATTTTTGAGACAAAAAAATTATAGTAGGATGAAACCTATTGGAAAGGGACCAGAATATAACAAAAAATAAATTACGGGCGATCTGAGGTCGGGAAGTGGGGAGGGGGGTGAGTTTTAAAGGTAAAAACGGTTCATCTCGATTTCCGGCAAACTACAAGTCCTAAGGAAAAAAGTTAAATGACAAAGTTGTAGGGCTAAGTACAAGGAAATTTCCAATGTTCTTGGTTTTAAGTATTAAAGAGACCTACAACTTTTGTTTTTACACTTTTTTCACAAAACCTCAAAATGTATGAGAAAAATCCAAATAATCAAGTTTTTAGTTTTTTATTTGTATCTTAAGCAAACCAAATTTGTTTTCCACAAAATTTGGTGAAAACTTAGCTTTTTATGTCCCAAAGACACTGTAATTTTTTTGATTTGAAATATTCCTTTTTTCAGCTTATTTTGACTTAATATCGAACAAACACCCTAAATCGAAAATTCTCACGTCAAAATATCAGCTTTTCAAAAAAGTCAAAGAGTTTCTTGTTCGTTGAAATCTCTTCTTTCTGATAATGTAAAAACATAATATACATTGCCATGGTAAATGTTCATAGAAAATGCAAAGAAGAAAAGTTCGAATCCGAAATTAATATTTTTGTATTTAATCAATTCCTCGCTGAGGTGGGATGAAAAGTTACGTGTTGCACTATAGCTTCATGGTTGCACCTGAGTATAAAGATTTTTGATCTTGTGCACTTTGATTCCCTCGCTAAAGCTCAGGGTTCGATTTTGTGATTATTGTATTTAGTCATTTCCTCGCTGAGGTGGGATGAAAAGTTACGTGTTGCACTATAGCTTCATGGTTGCACCCGTGTACAAAGATTTTTGATCTTGTGCACTTTTGGTTCCCTCGCTAAAGATCAGGGTTCAATTTTCAGAACCTTCCGCGTGCTCAGTTTTAATGACCGAGCAAGCGAAGGGTTCTTAATTTGAATCACGAGCGAGCGCAGCGAGCGATTGAGTGAGTGGAATATTTTAAATCTATGGTTGGCAACTCAACCAAGCTGTTTATGGTATGGTTTATGATGTCTTCAATCTTGTTTGTGGAATATTTTGCGTATTAAATATTTGACATTTTTGACACTCTTTGTCTTTGACTTTGAATGACAGGTTTTCGTTTGCCGTTTTTATTGTTTGTTTCATGTTTACGATGATGTAAAATAAGTAATAATTATAAAATGGCCTATAGGTGTATGAATACAAATATATTCTAATTTATTGCAACATATATTTTTATAACAATGGGTGACAGTGAGAGTTACCCAGTATTAATTTCGTGTAAAAAACTAAAGTCTGAATTTAGTCATCTACAAAAAATTCAGATAACCTCTGATACAGTAAGTATACCTAAATTAAGTACATTAAAAGTTTAACTTAATGCCGATGCTTAAAGAACATAAATGCTTACTATGTACTGTACCCTGTACCTTTAAAACTTTTGTAGGTACCATGTTTGTAAGCAAATTTTATTTGATTGTTTAATAGGTAACCAAAGTGGTATGGGCTTTCCTTTCTAGTATTTGCCGTCGATTTAAGGGCTGGGAGTGGGTGGGGTGTGGGAGGGAGAGTGTGTAGACCCCCCCTGTGAAGGAAAAAGCTCGGAAGCCCCCCCCCCTCCATTTTTATTTCACATTCTAACCTAAATTTCGCTTTTGCCTTCATAGGGGGGGTCTACACCCCTCCCCTCCCCCACTCCCAGCTCTTAAATCAACGGCAAATACAGGAAAGGTTAACCGTGGTATGTTTTGTGAACTACAAATCAAAACTGCCAACAAAGTACCGCGGTAGCCTAGTGGTCTGGGTAATGCTGCTGAGACGAGGTCTCGGGTTCGATCCCAGGTTCACTATGCACACACCAATGACTTTTCAATGCTTTTCAAAGTTATGTGTGTATTTATCGCAGGTTTATAAGTGCCCGGTTAATGGCAATCGGTTCGCCACCTATTACATTGGGACCCAAACAAAAACTGGCGAAAAGTGGATGCTAGCACCTCTGCCTACCCCTTCGGGAATATAGGCGTGAATTTATGTATGTTATGTTATGTCAAATAAAAAATCAATATAGGTTTCTGTTTGTTTAGTTTTCAGTGGGTCGTGGGTTGAATAACTCAGTGGTAATACCATTTGTAGCTATATCTAGAAATAGTTGCACATTTAAAAAAACTGCAAATGAGGATTGGATTGTGGAAGACAACAGTAGCTATGGTATTACAATTAATGGTAAACTCTTGGGCAAGGGTCTTACGAACACATTGTCTGATGGAGATAATATAGCTCTGGAACAGAGTGAGGAGTTTTTATATAAGTTTAGGAGTCCAGGGTATGATGTATTTGAAGTACCAAGGAAACGAATGAAAATGGAAGAAGATGGAACAGACTATAACTATATAATAAATGATATGAAAATAAAATTTGAAGCATCACAAACACATGAAAAAGAACATATTGAACAAAAGTTAAAAAATGTTAAACAAATGCAAACAACAACAATGATACTTAAAAAACAGTTGGATACAGAAATGACCAGCAAAATAAGACAACTAGAAAAAGATTTTACATTGCAAATTGAAAATTTGAAAGGAGAAAAGAATGAAATTGAAAGGCAAAAGGCAATACTTCTAGAAGAAAGAGATCTGCAGCTTGCCACTATTAAAAACCAAATGGAGGAGAAAATTGTGGCATTAATGGTGAGTATATTATATACACATGAACACATACATTGTCATTTAATTCTAATGCTTTATGAAATTAATGCAGATATTCTAACACTACTTTTAGGTATCTAACTACAACCCAAAACATAAACACTACCTACATAGTAGGTATCAAATTAGTAGAAGTAATGCAGTTTAGTTTCAATTGGTCTCCGTTCCTAGCATGATTGAAACTATATCAGTGTGTAATAAATAATATTTACCTAAAATTAACACCATCTCATTTGATGATATTTTTGTAATTCCTACGTCTAAAAATTAATTTTTTTTTATTTTGTAGGAGCAAGTACAAAAGCATAATGAAACTGAAACTGAACTTTTAAAGGAAAATAATTCATTAAAAGAGAAACTGGAGAAGGAAAGAAGAGAATTCCTGGCAGAAATCAATCGGGAAAGTTCATCAAAAAAAGATATGTTGGAACAACTAGAGGCCAGAATAAGAGAACAGGAAGAAGTTAGAGCAAAGGAAAGGGAGGCAGCTCTAGAATTACTTCACAGAGAAGTAGAGAAGCTTAATGATGCTAAAGAAAAGGTTTGCATAATATTTAATATGACTCAGTTCTACATTACTTTGTAACATTTTTTTAAAATGTGTATAATTTTAATATCTAAAAATATTAAGTAAAGTTTTACATTTATGTATGGGATTTTTATAATCTTTAGATGGGACACTATGATCTTTAGGCCATATATCTGATTGACGGCCGAAGCTCTAGCGTAAGCTTTGCTCCCGGGTTGAAAGTCAGACCAGGTTACTTTCTGTTTACCTTGCAATACCTCTCTGTTCACCTCACGGTACCTTTCTTTATACGGCCCTAACACCTGATTAAACCTATTTATAAATGATTCACATTACATATGTTTCTAATAGCAAATAAAAGAAATACAAGAGCAAAAGAATCAAAGAGAAATGGAGCTGAAAAAGGAATTAGACGATATAAGAGGTAATCTACAAGAAAAAGTCTTACAAACAGAACAAGAAAAACTAAAAACTGAACAGTTGCTTCATGAACAGTTGGAGCAAATGAAGAAATTGAGTAATGAAGAAAAAAATAGAATAGATGCACTGGTAATATTTATTTCTATAAAATTATTGTAACTGTTTCAACACCTCTAGCAGAGAGCCCTATTACAAAATAATACATAGAAAAAAGATTGTATAGGAACTACTTAAGTTTTAAATTAAAATATGTTACAGGTGAAAGAAAGAGAAGAAATACAAAATAAATTAACAGAAGCACAAACAAACGCAGCAAAATCACTTGAAGAATTAGCGGTAATAAATATGTTTATTAAAAACTATAACTACTATTTTTAAAAGTCTATAGGCACACTTCGATATGTATTGTGTAAAACACTTTTCTCATGTTTTAACTAAACAATGTTTCATAGATGTTAAACTACAAAAAGATTTTGAATAATCACCTATCTGAACCGGGAATCAAACTCACCAAGTGGAAAGACTCCAGTAATTTTACTATACCAAACGAAATGTTTGATCGTGTTCTTTCCTGATAATATAAATTAAATTAAAGGGAGGCTGTGAAATTTTAAATTTATGCCGCTATTCAATAATTTAAAAGATTCAGTGCATTGGATGCGCTCAACATGCCTCCCTAATTTTCTTTTGAGATGTAAAATTTAATAAGTGGGTACTGAAACTTAATTATTACATTTTACGTCTCAAAAAATTAGGGAGTTTTATGAATTCCGCTCTTAAGATATCATAGAAATTAGGAAGTCCCTGCATGTATAACTCTTACTAAAAACGTGGTCCAAACAAGTGTTTTAATATGAAAATTAATATATTTCTTTTAATGTAGACACGAGTAACTGAGAGAGAAACTGAGTTAGCAGCATTAGCAGCCGAACGTATTCAGAAGCAAGCAGATCAGTCAAGTGAAGTAATAAGCACATTACAAGAACAACTAGAGGCAGTGAGTACCTTTATATTAAATTAATATTTTTCTCCAAGGTCAAAAGTAGATCGGTGCTGATAGTCATGATAGTAGTTCCTTTCTTCATATTATATCGTGAAGTGTTACTAATGGTGTCACTGCGCGGGAATAGAAGTCGTGACTTCCGACGTAACAGGCAGCCGCTCTACAGCTATGCCACAGAGTACAATATGTAAATCTTTCAGCATTCAGGTCAAATTTCCACTCGATTTTTTGATTACCGATACGAAATTACACTAGGCACACACTGGGCGACACGCGACAGCGACAGCTCGGCGAATAGACGCGAAGACAAGCTGCGGCCGAGAATTTCATATATTTTGTGCGTGACGACAAGCTAGGACAGTCGCCACGTCTTGTGTCGCTATGAAATTGTTGCGGCCGACAATTTCATAGCGAATTTCATAGCCTGTCGTCGCGAGTAGACGCCGAGCTATCGCTGTCGCCTGTCGCCAAGTGTGCGCCTAGGGTTAATGTTCAAAACTAATGATTTATTGAACATCGAATGATGTATTGAAGAAGTATACCATATAAATTGAAATAGTCAATTTCCAGGGCAAGACATTTACCACTTACTACGACGAGTCCAGATAGACTAGCCTAGGGTTACTTCATCCATTGGGCCTTCTGGACTCTTTGTAGTAAGTGGTAAATGTCTCAAACTAGCAGTTGCCTTTTCCAAATTTATTTGGTGTACTCTTACATGTATGAGGAAATATAACAATGCTTACAGGTTAAAAACAAGCTGCAAATGGTAGAATCCGAAAAAAACACTATTTTAGAAAATATTTGTGATAATAATACTGGTGAGGGCACATCCAAACAAACCGTGTTAACTGAAGTAGGTGAGATCATGGAAAGTGAACTGCAATGCAGTATCTGTGCTGAACTATTTGTTTCTGCAACAACACTGAACTGCTCACATACCTTTTGCAAATATTGTATCACTATGTGGAAAAAGAAGAAAAAAGATTGTCCAATATGCAGGTAAAAAATTCATTATTCCATTTATTGAGACTCACCTTGGGGTCTGTATGACTATTTTGTCTGATTAATTTTATAGTTATAACTAAACATCAGGTTTTTTTTTACTTTTCAGAGCTCCTATAACATCGGAATGTAAAAGTTTAGTACTAGACACATTCATTGAGAAAATGGTACAAAACCTAAATGAAGAAATGAAAGAAAAACGGAAAGATATACTTAAAGGCAGAGAAGGTAGTAATTTCATCACATATTTTATTTATCTTAATTATATCAACAATGCAGCTTCATAATGCAACGGCAGATTTTCTCGCGATTACTTAAAATTTTAATGGTGACTAGTCTTTGAATTGATTGGTAATGAAAGAAAAACAGTAGCTTCATATTAGTTGTGAAACAGCTACTTATGTAACTTCGTGCAAATAACCAATATTAACATTTTTTTTTATGTGTTTATGTGTTTATATGCACCAAGTTCGGGTTAAGTACATTTATAATAATTGTATGTTTTATTAAAATGTCAGCATTACATTATTTTGCTTATTATTTTGTTTAAGTCAATGCTTTCACTTAACCTGAAGCTGCATCAGATAGACACCTATCTGATGCAGCTTCAGGTTTATCACAAGTGTCCCTCTGACTATGCCGCATTGTCGGGGCTTGCCTTTCGGTGAAAGCTGTTATTTACCCAAGTAGAGCAGGGGCGGGCGAGACATTTTGTGCGATGTTCTACAGTGTTTCTGGTTGGGGTTGTTCTTGTGGAACGTTGGTTATGACTGGGTGCTTCATGGCTCTTTTAGAGAGTGTTGCCATTACGCACTACGCTGAGGTACCCTCGAGACAGCGCAAGGCCAGACGCACCGTGAAAACTCGAAGAAACCTCGAGAGAATTAACGCACGAAATAAAATAAAACGGGGGGTGACATAATAGGTATTGCACGCGGGCGGCCTAGAGAGTACGCTTTACAAAACCGATGCAAGCCGATCTTAGCAGAACGTGTCTTTCTTCTTACCGCCGCGTCGCGCGACTTACCAAATCAAATACCGGATACTGTAGTTCTTATTAAATTTAACCAAAATAGACAAGGTATTCCGGAACAATAGCGTGTACCCGGCATAAAATATATTAAACATCTAGCTATCCCCCACGGCTGCGCCCGTGACATATACTCTTCGTCCCTGAGGCACCTATTTAACCCTGTTTTATGTACTACTATAATATAAAAATGAATCGCAAAATGTGTTGGTAAGCGCATAACTCACCAACGGCTCTACCGATTTCACTAATTCTTTTTTTGTTGTGTTTGTTATTATCGGGAGAAGGTTCTTACGAAAAAAATAATAAAACAGTTGTACAGAAAATTTCAGAAAGTAACTTTTCTTTTTCTCATACAAACTTTTTCTATTATGTGAGAGAAGTTTATGTTTACGTTACGGGATTAGTATTTAGTAGTAGTAGGTAGTAGTAGGAATGGGAATGGGAATGAGAATAGGAATGGGAATAGTAATGGGAATGGGAACGGGAACAGGAATGGGAACGGAATTGCACGCGGGTGGAAAATATGGCGGTACGAAGTTCGCCGAGACAGCTAGTTTACTATGAAATTGAACATATCTACTTAATCGACTCGTGTTACAGACGCATTTATGCGTCCAAAAAATTCCTAGCCAAGCCACTTTTTTGTTCTTTGTTAAATACTTAATTATCATATTATGCTATATATTTACCATTATACATTTTTAAATAGGCTTATTTTATTCGTAAATTACACACATTGTGAGGAAGTATCCCCTTATCCACCAATTACATCTAGAACTAGCTTGTAAAACTACAAGGGTTGTAAAAATCTTTACTAATCAAATCAAGACTGGGTCTGTTGTAAATAATATAATCAAAGTCATTCAATTTATTACACACATTGAGAGATTGAATCAAAGGGATTCGTTACTAAGTTTATGAAATAATATTAATAGCTTTATGAAGCTGTGTTGTTTACAGAACTCGAGTCACGGCTGGCCCCGCAGACCAACACACGAACTGGCCGGTATGCTTTCTTACTAAACAAACATTATTATATGTCTATCAAGTTGGAATTAAATTAATTTACATTAAAAAGATAAGTGGCAGCATGCAAAATCAAAGTGGATGCTTCAATTAAATTTTAACACTTATTTCATTGCTAACTTTATTGGAACTGCAGTAGCAAATGCAACGTGAGTTCCCAGATTGAATCCCAGAACAAAAAATGTCTTAAATTTTTCTAATAGGTATTTCTCAGAATAGCCTGGAGGTGCGAGGGAAATGTCTCATATTGGGGCGTGTGGTTTTGATCGACTCGAGTCCGACATAATCACCTTTTTATGCGAGGAATACCCACGGGTCTTTAATCTTTTTTTTACCCAACTGCCTAGAAGGGTTGTTTTTCGCGCGTATCTTGTATGTATGGATGTACTACACGTGCGCTATAAGTTGAGACCTGACCGCTATGACGCGTCATAGCTGTCAGGTCTCAACTTATAGCGCACGTGTAGTATGTATGTATGTTTGTAAGATTATTTATTAGGCACCTCATATCTCTCAAACCACTGGACGGATTTGTATGATTAACATATCGTTAGATTCGTCTCTGTAACCCAAGTGTTCTTAGATAGGTGACGCGAAAAAAAACAACGTGGCCGCTTTAATACGACATTATAGTTAAAGGAGAAAAAAAATAAAAATTAATTGTATACTGCAATATGGGTATCAAATTAAAGGGCTTATCACGAGAATTTCAAAAAGGTTATCATGACCAGATTTGAATTAAAAAATGAACTTTTTATCTATACAAGTTACATGCGGATTGAGGTTTGTGAACTCAGTGATGTACACGAAAACTAAAAAGTATAAAATAAAAAATAATAATTTAAAAATCAAAAACCCGACTGCGTAAAAACTAAAAAGAAAAAAACAAGCACTTAGATATCCTGGTGGTCTAGAAACATAACAACTGAACAGTCGGGATCCATTATTCGATAACCAATCTAATTTTTCAATGGATCAATGACTGTTAAGTAGTTATGTTTCTACACCACTGACAGGACATCTAAGTGCTTGTTTTTTTCTTTTTACGCTGTCGGGTTTTTGATTTTTTTCTAAAGTATTCTACTGTCCAGAACCATCAGACCAAGATTCTTAAAAATCCTATTCTAATCTAAACCTTCTGTCCATATAATCTCGTGTATTACCCATTTACTATTTTTTGCAGTCGAAGAAATAGCTCTTTGGACTCCGAGGACCGTGAGTACTCCTTCGACGAGGAGGAGGGGGAGGAGGAACAGGAATACGAGGACTACGAGTGAGTTACGACCTTACTTAATACTTAGGTACCATCATGGTCTAATAAAACAAGGTCTGGCATTCCGGGAGCGACATATGCTTACGTCTCTACAATTACCACTTTATTGCAACAAATCACGAATCTGGCAACATTTTCAGTCACCGGTCTGCGCGGTCTGTTCAAAAATATATATAAACCATTTAAATTGTCGGAAAGTCCGTGTTCCGGAAAGTCTCTAAAGTAACTAAGTTGATTTTGACGGTATTTTTACTTGTTATAAGGCGTAGCATAGGTTACTTTTATTTTAGATAAAGAATTAGGCTGCCCCGCACAGAAGCCGATATGTACTTAAATACACGTTGTCGCTAAAATCAATATTTATTACAGCAACCTTTACTTTCCAGAGCGATTATTTAAAACGAATTTTAATGGTCGCTGTCTTTTGCGTGATTTCAGTGAATACCCCGGATACTTTCATGGGCACTTTGAATACTCCGATAATTCCTATGGTGGATCTGACGTCGATGACAACTTCGAGTCTGATGGAGCCCCTGAACCTGGCGAGAACAGCAATGCATTCAATACACGTATGGCTTTTAACAATTATATTCATACAGCGTTATCACGTTTTACTCAATGAATTTCATTGCATGACAAAGGAACCCAGTTAACATATACTCACGCCTTTTTCTCTCCGGGGTAGGCAGAGATAACAACAGCCCGCCATCTGCTTCTGTCCTTACATACAGTCAGGGTCAAAACTAAGTACATAGTTAAAGATCATTTTCATTGCAAAATATAAATTAATGTCTCAAAAACTAATTTTTTAAATTTGGAAATGATCATCTACTTGACTTCGCAGGCTTCCTCTACTTGACTTCGCAGGCTTCATCTACCTGCTTTAAACCTTTCATGCAATCCGGCGAGATTGCATGAAAGTTTTAGTTGAATACGTTCTATTCTACTCTATTCATATAAAGCCTAGAAATAACAGAATGAATGTGATAACCTAATATGTTTTTTTAACCTTCAGAACACGGGGCTAGCTCGACACATTCAAGATACGTGGATGGCATACCCGGCGCCTATTATGGTGGATACGGACGATGCTTCACTTGCGGAGCACGCGGGCACTGGGCGCCCGGCTGTCCCCTAAGATAATACATTTCTGCAGTAGCATACCTACGGTACCTAACAGGGATAAACCCTGGAAAGTGAACTAAAGACGCTTACATACTTAGAGGTAT
Organism: Lithosia quadra; assembly: GCA_963576445.1. Taxonomy (NCBI): domain Eukaryota; kingdom Metazoa; phylum Arthropoda; class Insecta; order Lepidoptera; family Erebidae; genus Lithosia; species Lithosia quadra. The sequence continues at coordinate 10,285,132 of OY754880.1, read as the reverse complement.
GATCACGTTTTGAACATTTATCTTTTATTATACACAATAAGCTCGAATGTACAAATCGAAACATAAAAAGTGTTTTTAATTTAAATAGGGGCCGTAATACAACTTCCTAATAGTGCTATATTTTTTTATTTGTATGATTGTTAATAGTTTAACATTTCAGTACTTATGTCATGTTATATAAAAAATGTTATTCATAATTAGATTATAATGTTATTACTTATATTGTCCTCTAAATAATATTTAAATGAAAAGGAAAAAACTAATTTTCCTTATGTAAAAAGTTAAGCTCAGTATTTCTTTGAATAAGTACTCTACGACATTCTATACTTTTTCTTTGAATACCTAGGACTCACTACTACGTATTCAAATAAATACCGAGCTTAACTTTTCATCATACGAACAAACTCATTACGTATCCGTGCCGGCTTCAATAAGACCAATCTTCGCCTGTTATACGCGAAATGCACACATCTTTTGCTGAAGATTCGGCCGCGAAATATTTGGTGCTTCGGCCAAAGTTCGTTTGGCTATCCGTGGCATCTCTAGTGATGATAACATGATGTATATTTTTCTTTCTCCGATTGAAAATTGTACACAGCTATGATTGATATATTTTTAGTTATATCTTTGTATTTTATGATTTTTGTAAAATCGAGAAAATAAATTACTATAACATACAATATTATACATTACTGAAAATAGTTATTTGTGATTCTGAATAGAATAGAGTGATAGAAGTAGTCATGAAGAAGATTTTATTTATGGTACGAGAGACCATGAAGATCAACCTTCACCGATCTGATAACCAGATGAGATGTATTTTTTATCAAATATATTTTATAAACAAACATGCCTATAATAACTTGCCTATTAAAAAGTGCTCATAGCTATTTTTAATTGAATTAATTTTAATAATTTATTTTTAATCATCTTCACTCTTTTGATAACCAAATGAATTTTATCTCAATCGATAGTTTTTAACACACAGAATATGCCTAGGTAGGCTTGCCTACTCATTTTCATGTTTAGCTACGTGGCAAGCAGGTGTGAACAGGTCAATAAATATAGGTTACTAGACCGATCTGCTAACAAATCATAGACTAGAATAATTTTAATCTCGAAACCAATTACATAGGCTTGCCTGCCAATATTAGTGTAATAAAATGTCTTCAATATAGATTTTTTTTTAAATATTTGTTGTTTAAATCTTTTCAAAACGTTAAATCGGATATAGATTTCTTAATAATTTTGTAATTTTATAATTTAGCTTCAAAATAGAAAAAAAATTGTTGAATATTTTTTTTTATTTCATATTACAGTGTGATTTTATAGTCGTTTTGGACCCGAAAGGGGGTTACTCGGAATAATAAATGATACCATTTTGACATGTCCAAACTGCTGTACGAGTTACTTATAATAAAAAAAATAACTTAATCTTTTTCACTCGTTCGAGTAAAAACATTATTAGAGATTCGATAAAAATTCACTGTCAATTTTTAAAAAACGAATGTGCGCTCGCAGGCATATTTCGGAATAATAAATGATACCATTTTGACATGTCCAAACTGCTGTACGAGTTACTTATAATAAAAAAAATAACTTAATCTTTTTCACTCGTTCGAGTAAAAACATTATTAGAGATTCGATAAAAATTCACTGTCAATTTTTAATAAACGAATGTGCGCTCGCAGGCATATTTCAAGTCATGACGTTGTCGGTGCTGGCATTGTTGCGGACGTATCATGTTCGGGATGTTTTGTGATTGGTCAGTGTTCGAAATTCTTACAATTTTTTTTTTTTAAATTGATCATTTGCGGACTTATCATGTTCGGGATGTTTTGTGATTGGTCAGTGTTCGAAATTCTTACAATTTTTTTTTTTTTGAAATCGATCATGTTATCGAAACTGTGTCCAACGTGTATATTAACTTATAATTTTTTAATTTGGAAAGCTCTACGTGCATATTTAGTGTAAAATAATATGAAAAATTTGATCGGCAATACAGTTACAATAAAGTAGAGTCAAAATTACTATCAAGTGTAAATAAAAGCTGTCTCTGTCACTCACATGCACACGAGCATACGACTCGAATACATTGTACGGTCAAGTAGAGTTAAAACTCAAAAACTTTGTAGCTTGGCAAGATTTTTTACAAACGATTTTTTGCAGGCGATGATATTATATAAGTAAAAAGAGGTAGATATGTTATAAGAGCGCGCCTATTGAAGACACGAAAACGTCCCAATTGGGACGTTTTGTGTTTAGTACATGTCTGGCAAACGCCAAGATGACACGCGTGTAATTGTGTAAAGCGCATAATAAAATTGCAACAAAAATGCCATCGTCTGTTTTAAAAACTGTACAAATTACGACACTAATATTAATAAAATACAAGGGATCTCCTATCACATGTAAGTACATACAATATTACCGATTTTTTAGTGTATTTTAATTAAATTAGTTAAATAATATTTTTAAAATAATGGCGGCGGCAAAAAGAGATAAAAACGAGATAGAGATACTTTTTGATGTGACATGACAAAAGCGCAATCATCCGAATTATAGCTATCCTTTTTACTCACGTGCTTATCCCATCTTTCGTACTACTTATCGCTAATTGACAACTATTGTGCACTTTATAGTTATGTCATAGACAGCGGGATCAGATTTGAGGAGTCAGTTACTATGACCATAACATATCTTGTGTATAAAATATCATTGTTTGCAAGCAAACCTATGTAATGTATGGTTTCGAGATTAAAATTCTAGTCTATGATGTCAATTTCAATTGGTTAGCAGATCGGTGTAGTTACCTATTTATTGACCTGTTCACACCTGCTTGCCACGTAGCTAAACATGAAAATGAGTAGGCAAGCCTACCTAGGCATATTCTGTGTGTTAAAAACTATCGATTGAGATAAAATTTATTCGGTTATCAAAAGAGTAAAGGTGCTAAAAAAATTCAATTAAAAATAGCTATGAGCACTTTTTAATAGGGAAGTTAATATAGGCATGTTTGTTTATAAATTATCTATACTTATAATAAAACTGTAGAGAGGTCAATTCTGTACATTGACTATATTTACAAAATAACTATTGGGGGATGATTGGTGATCGATACTAATGCAAAAAATGCAATCAGTAAATTTTTTGTCTTTCTGTCTGTCTGTATGTATGTGCACGCATGGATCAAAAACTACTGGAGGGATTTTGATGAAACTTGGTAGGATTATAGTTCATACTTCTGGGCAACATATAGGCTACTTTTTATACAAGCTGATACCCGCGGCTCCGCCTGCGCGTCGTTTTTAAGGAGGTTATCGTTTTTTGGTCATATCTCCGGTTCTACTCAACCAAATGCAACCAAACATATCTCAAATATTAAGTCTAAGCAAGACCTTTCTAATAAAACAAACCGCATCAAAATCCGTCCAGTACTTTTACGTCCATCGCGATTAGCGATGGACGTAAAAGTACTGGACTGTACTGGACTGGACTGGACTGGACTGGACTGGAAGTACTAAAAGATTTTGATGCGGTTTGTTTTATTAGAAAGGTTTTGGTTAGACGAGTGGAGACCAGTGGAGTGGCGAGTGGAGAGGAAAGTGGTATGGAGTGGAGTGGTAAGTCGAGTGACGAGTCGTTTTATTAAATAGACTTGGTGGCGATACCGATTTCCACGCGGGCGGAGCCGCGGGCGGAAGCTAGTATTTAATAAAAATACGTCTCATCTGGTTATCAGATCGGTGAAAGTCGATCTTCAAGGTCTCTTAAGACTATTAGGATTAGAATAATCTCGTTATTATTTGGTAAAGTAAATTTTGGTCAGTTTTAAAATTAAAAACTACTATTAACTACCCGCATTATCTATTTCTTGCTTCTTAAAGCACTAATCTAATACAAGGCCTCATTTACACATTTACGGAGAAGCAGGACATTGGGTGACGCGCACGCGGCCCTCATTGAAATTGAGTTTCGAGTACTTACGAGAGAGAGAGAGAAAAGCTATTTTACGCGTATTTGCTTCAAATGCAGCGTAACAGCTTTATTGACTGCGGAAACGGCGTGAGTCCTCTTTATAAAACAACGACGAAACTTTTGACATGTTTGTTTCCACGGGCGATAGCAAGGGGGTGTTGTACGCGCCACCGCGTCACCCCCTTGCAAATGCTCCGCCGGACGTATTACCTACGTAAACGAGGCCTTTTATGGAAGAATCTGCGAAACCAGGCTTGGGGCTAAGGGCTTCAGCAAGTTTATATGGCAAGTGCATGATTATTAGCTATCATCATCTCAGCCGAAGGACGTCCACTGCTGGACAAAGGCCTCCCCCAATGATCTCCACGACGACCGGTTCTGCGCTTTTCGCATCCAGCGGTTTCCCGCGACCTTTACCAGGTCGTCGGTCCACCTTGTCGGAGGCCTGCCCACACCACGTCTTCCGGTTCGTGGTCGCCACTCGAGAACCTTTTTGCCCCATCGGCCGTCGGCTCTACGAGCGATGTGCCCCGCCCACTGCCACTTGAGTTTCGCAATTCGGAGAGCTATGTCGGTGACCCTGGTTCTCCTGCGGATCTCATCATTTCTGATTTGATCACGCAGGGAAACTCCGAGCATAGCCCTCTCCATTGCCCTTTGGGTGGCCTTGAGCCTTCTTATAAGGCCCATCGTGAGCGACCACGTCTCAGTTCCATACGTCATCACTGGCAACACACACTGGTCAAAGACTTTCGTCTTGAGACACTGCGGAATTTGGGACGAGAAGATAGCTCGTAGTTTCCCGAACGCTGCCCAACCGAGTTGGATTCGTCGATTGACCTCTTTTTCGAAGTTGGACCTACCTAGCTGGACTGTTTGTCCCAGGTAAACATAGTCGTCTACAACTTCGAGAATAGAGTCTTCAACCTTCAGAGGAGTGGGTACAACACGGATGTTGGCCATAACTTTCGTCTTATCCATGTTCATTTTTAGACCCACTTGTTGAGAGACTCTATTGAGGTCACAGAGCATTGTGCTAAGGTCCTCCAGGGTCTCAGCCATGACTACAATATCGTCAGCAAATCGAAGGTGAGAGATGTACTCGCCGTTGATGTTGATGCCCAGACCCCTCCAGTCCAAAAGCTTGAAGACATCCTCCAGAGCGGCGGAGAACAGTTTCGGAGATATAACGTCTCCCTGTCTCACGCCGCGCTGAAGGCGAATTGGTTTCGAGTTTTGATCCTGGAGACGAACTGACATAGTGGCGTTTTCGTACAAACTCTTCAACACTTCGATATACCGATAGTCAACTTGGCACCGGTGGAGGGACTGTAGCACAGCTCTTATCTCGATCGAATCGAAAGCCTTCTCATAGTCCACGAACGCTAAGCATAGAGGCTGGTTATACTCTTCGGTCTTCTGTATAACCTGCCGCAGCGTGTGAATGTGGTCTATGGTACTAAAGCCTTTTCGGAACCCGGCTTGTTCGGGAGGCTGGAAGTCATCAAGCCTGCGAGCGAGACGGTTCGTAATGACTCTCGAAAACAACTTATAGACATGGCTCAGGAGTGAGATGGGCCTGTAATTCTTCAGCAGGGTCTTATCACCCTTTTTGAAGAACAGTACCACCACACTCCTGTGCCATGCCTGTGGCGTTTGACCCTCGAGGATGACAGAGTTAAACAGCTTCTGAAGGGTTTTCAGCACCGGTTTGCCACCTGCTTTCAGAAGCTCCGCCGTTATTCCGTCATCACCCGGTGCCTTGTTGTTTTTGAGCTGTTTGAGAGCCATACTATTATTAGCTATGAATCTGAATAATTTCGAAAGTTCAAAGAAAGAAGAGGCCGGTAAAATGTAGTGTCCGTTATACTAGCGTACACAAGAGCTATATCGATTTGGTTACTATGCCATTAACCTTTTGACCGCCAGAGACGGGTATAGCCGACAAATGAAAACGTGCCCAACACGCCAACAACGGCTATGCCTATAGCCGACAAGAAAACACTTTTTTCAAGTACAAAATAAATTAACTAAATTAAGTTTTCTGTTTCTTTTTCCTATTACTTAAAACTACATTACATTAATTTAATATTGTAAAAAGACACAAATATTGTTCACTATAGTCATTCCACTCCTTATTTTTGCGTTTGACAGCAGTTTTAGAATGTAACTATTGCGTTAATCGTACAAGTAAACTTGGAAATGCGTGACTAAGAAATTATATAAACTGGCGTATCATATGTATCTACCCTATTTATAACTCATTACCAAAATTAAAATGCTTTATTTGTTTCGGTTGATTTAATTTTTACAATTATTTGCTCACTCAATGAAAACGGCTACACTCTACCATATCTAGTGTTGGGATCGAATGAAATCGCTGCAAATTACGAATCCAAAATAATCGTTCACACTTAGGTAGTTACATTTACGTCAACATAAAAGTTGTTGTAAAAAATAAGCTTATTATATTATGTATTATGGATTCTTGTACGTGTTTTCAATGGCTAATCATCTCATCGAAATATTGAAGTTGTGTTGTGTAGGGATTAAAAGTTTTAATTATATTATAGGTACGTACGAAAAGCACTGAGCCCACTCGTCTTCGACAGCCTTTTGAACGCAGCCACAGCTTCCTCGGCATCCATAAAACGTTTATCTCGGTGTTATCTTTCTTTTTCGGAAATAAATAAAAATCGCAAGGTCAGCCCTGACCTTGCGATTTTTGCGACCTGATACGGCGGGTGACACAGTAGTTTCACATCTGACGTCACCAAATGGTCGATCTTGGCAGTGTGCGAAGATGCGTTGTCGTGGTGAAGGAGGATCCTACTACGAGATTGTCCCGCACAACTGGGGTGGTCCATTTGCTTCTAGTTTTAAATAATTTTGATTTTGACGTTTTGTAAGTGCCGCAAATAATGGTCCATACAGAATATAAATGATTTTTGACTTTGACTTTGACTTTGACTTTGACTTTGACTTTGACATTGTACACGAAAGAATGTTTATTACAAAACATATAATTTTGTAGGAAGATCAAATAATTTTAATATTATCATTATTATAAAAATTTAAATATTTTTACCAGATTTTATTGCGAATTATTTTATTCAATTATACATCTCGCACGCAAAAAAAAGTATATAAAAAAATTTGAATATCGAGCAGAAATAAAATATCGAAGTTTGAAATCGATTGCAACTTCTTCAGAGACTAAGTCGATAATTGTTTGAAATCGGTCAGGTTACGCATTTGGACATAACTATTTGACAGAAAATTGAAACGTCAAACGCAAAGATAAGGAGTGGATTGACTATAGTTACATTTTACTAGACAAAACAAACATCAAAATATGCTAATCGAAATCCAAATAAAGAGGTGCTTCCCCACGCCACAGTCGGCATGAGACGACAGCTAGTGATGGGCAAGTAAGGTAAATTATATTTCAAATATATGAAATTTCGTATGAAAAGTAGCATAAAATGTGCTAATGAAATGAAATAGGGGTTGAAAGTTTATTTGGTAAATTCCCAGTTCCAAGATTGAAGCATAACAATTTATACAGCTGCTTTGGTTAGTAATAGATGTACACGTATATCATGAACGTTTCAAAATTTCACTAAGGGCGTAAAATAGGCGATGTCTGGTTGCATGGAAAGTCCGTTATTTTCATGGTAAGAATCACGAAATTTGATATAGTTAGCTGCTTCTGGTTAAATAAACGTACACTTGAATCGGCTTTTTCAATATTCCACTCCTAAGGGAGCAAATAAGGGTAGAAACGGTTCTATGGAAATCTGTTAATTGGGCAAGCGTTCAAGTTTTGATGTAAGATATTCAATATTTTTTTTTATTTTTATTGACATCCACATACCCGGTAGGTGGCGGTATAATCGGGCTGTAAGTTTTTTGTTTTAATTTATTCCCGAGCGAAGCCGGGTCCCATGCTATTTATGTCTTTAAGCAGAGGAAGTAATTCTCTCAAGTTGCCCTATATTCTATATTTCTTTCTACATGAACTTGAATCTCTTCAGTCTTTATTTTTCGTGCGGCACTCCCCACGGAAACCACCCCTGCGGCCAGCGGGGGCGTTTTATGTCGAAATCGAACTGACTAAATACCCGGTAGGTGGTGGTATAATCGGGCTGTAAGTTTTTGGTTTTAATTTATTCCCGAGCGAAGCTAGGTCCTGTGCTATTTATGTCTTTAAGCAGTGGAAGTAATTCTCTCAAATCGCTTAGTTCCCCTATGTTTCTTGCTACATGAACTTGAATCTCTTCAGTCTTTATTTTTCGTGCGGAACTCCCCACGGAAACCATCCCTGCGGCCAGCGGTGGCGTTTCATGTCGGAATCGTACTGAGTAAAACAGCACGCGGTCTTCTAGCGCCGGGGTATAAGGTGGCACACGGCGGTTGCGGACGCCGAAGGCGTCGGAGGTCAAACGACCTCTGTCCTCCATGAGCGCAAGCCTGGGTGTGACGGGTGGAGCGGTTGCGCCATCCCCCCCTCCCCCCTATTCCGGGGGCATGACAGGAACACCGTGGTTCCCAAACCCGAGGGGGCCATCTCGAACCCGGATATGGCCCGTGTCAAGCCGGGGTGCGAGGGAAATGCTCTTTGGGACACCTTACTTCCTGGCGGCAGAAAACCCTAGACGGTGTGCGGTTTGAGTCAGTAAGAGTCCGACATAACCTGCCCCGCTGGCCGAGGGGTGGGTATACATGAGGATTTCCGCACCGAAAAAAAAGGGTATAAAGTGGCACAAAAGTTATTTCCTTCGCATCCCGGCTGATCCATGTCATCTTTTTTTTGTACTACTTGGTGGCAGACAAGCACACGGCCCACCTGATGGGCTATGGACGTGTGCAACATCAGGGGCGTACAAGGGGCAACACTTGCACCTGGGCAACGGAGGCGAACAGCGCCTCCCACTCGCCACGGGAGACGCTGCTGCCTGCGGCCAATCCGGCCGGGGTGGGAGTGGCCCTCTAGAGGGCTGCTCTGAGGCTCTCCACGTGTCCCTTCTGACTAGCAGAGGGCACAGTGAGGAGCGAGCGGGGGGCGAGTTGATTGTATGCGCGCCGACGCGACGTCACCGTCGTTCACCGTCGGTGAAGTGGCGCGATGCTCGCCCCACCCCCTTTCGGGGAGTCGAGGGGGCCTTAGGGATATCTACCCGAGTTCATAATGTTGTAAATACAATATACTAGTACACATTAACAAATTTATTTAATAAAAATAAAGAAAACCTCAAGTATATGACAATAAAATTGAGAAACAATAAATAAATATGAACGACAATAACACAACCACACATATGTACACAAGAATTAAAATAACAATCTACAATTATTGCTAAAATACATTATGTCTTTTATGTTTTCAAAACAGTTTTTATCTGATCAACATCCAAACACTATCATTTTTGTTTTTGTTCAATGAAACCTAAGTAGGTAATAAAGCCTGGGATACACTAGGGAACATTTTGTCCCGAAACACGACGCGCAACACTCAATTTACGTGACGCTGAAACGTTGCATAGTGTGCCGCAACATGACCCACAACACTGTACGTGACGCGGGGCATGTTGCTTGCTCCCGCCTCGAGAGCGAGCGCACGTGTCCCGCGTCAGTGTTGCGCCATTTGTTACCGAGTGTAGTCGCGTACGCAACGTGCCTTTCCGCATCCAACACCTTCTCTTTCTCTTACGTTTCAACACACTTGATATAATTACTATGTACGCAGCACTAATAGCCACAACCTCCTCGGGCGACATTTCTATAAACACTGAGAAGTGTGGTCGACAAAATGTTCCGCGACATGTATCTCGGCACATTCCACGTAGTTGTTGAGGAACATGTTCCGCAACATGTTGCTCCATTTGTCCCCTAGTGTATCCGTGGCTTAAGTCTAACCTAATTTCAGCAACATCAAGAGTGTCATCAGAACATACAGAGCTGTTCAATATGCCATATGGGTATATCTAAATAGACACAACACTACAACTTGGTTGTTTCAATGTTTTCTTTTGTTTCATGTGACCACTGTTGTATAGTCATCCTGGTTAGACAGAACATACTGCTGCAATATTTTACAAAATATACTCAAAATATGTACTGATAAGTCATGTTTATGGATAAATCGGAATAAGAGAAAATAATGACATGAGTGACGTTAGACTAAGCTTAAATATATTATATATAACATGGTTGAATCAAATAGTAGACAACATAATGTGCATACAAAAATGACTGTAGAACTTTTAGTTAATAATTGTACATTTTTTTATTAGCAATTGTCTTATATTACCTAACATACATAATAATACATAGACATAAAATATTGAAGAGTTATATTATTTATTTGCACAATACTGAAATTTAACAAGTTTTATGTCATCATAATTAAATTAACTACATCTCTCACAAGCATCAAATACCCATAAACTTGATATTTATATTTCTTTCAAATTACATGTGTAGAATAAATACATTGCACTAGAACTTCTGTAATCATTAACCATAAATATCAATTTGCATAACTCTGGTTACACAATACTTATACAGCAATTTACTAATCATGTGATCATCTTGAGGTAGTCTATAACTACAATGTGGTAAGTCCAATCCAATTTAATCATTCTTTTTGTCACTAGTTTCCTCTGTTTCTGTAATTGCTGGCATTCCACTTTTAGCCAACTTTTGTTGCTCTTCCATTTCACCAGAGAATCCAAATTCATTAACACGCTTGTGGTCAACCTTGTAAATCCACCGCTGATATAAGAAGATAAAGAATACAATATCTGAAATAATCAATAACTGCTTAGTAATGTACACGAAAACAAGGTTTTGTCTGAAATGTAATGTAACTCAAACAACCATTATTGTAGTGACGAGAACAAGATTTTGCATCTTTTGTTTCTCATAATAGCCATAAATCGTAAAAACGATTAGTGGCTATTTAATTAACAGTTATTTTTGTCTCTATCAGCTGAAACATAATAATGGGAAATAAGAAGTTTTGTGTTTTAATACTCAGTGATCCTAAACCTTATAGAAAAGATTGGGTTGGTAAAAACATTAAAGGTTTAACAAAAAAAAACTATATTTACTCGTCTCTTAATCAGGTTCCATATTAAGCTTAGATGCATGGAGTGATGGTCTAATTTGGTACATAGACTTGAACTATAGAATTTATTACAGTATAAAATAAACAAGAACTAAAAACCTGATGTCAACTTACCATCTCTGAAGCAACCTAAACGGTACATAGTTGGCATTTTGATGACAAATGCAAAAATATCATCTATGAAAGTGTTGAGGAACTTGTATGTCATCATTCTCCATGGGAGGTGTGCAACAGATTTTAGCTTGTAGTTGATAAACAGCTGGGGCGTCATCATTATGAATCCAAATGTTAATAAATATCCATACATCATGTTCAAGACAAATGAATACCACCCTTTATGCTCTTGGTACAATAATGAATAAACACCATATCCTATGAGAAGAGGGAAGCATCCCCAGCTTAGGTAACGGAAGGCCAGTATATCATACTGTTTGGTACTAGATTCTACATAAGATCCTTTATCAGTAAATGTTAGCTTTGGTATGCCAAATATACGATCTTCTCTATTTATCTTGACATCCATCACTTTATTTATCTTCCATATCTCAATCATTAAACCTATGAAGCACGAAATTCTAACCATCACATTGGTCTCATTGTCTAGAACATACAGTAACACTACAGTGGACTGAAACACATTGAAAAATACTGATCTCACAGAAAGACCTTCAAGTGACTGCCTATTATTCCAAAACTGGATGTCATTCTTGAAAGCAAGCAGTTCAAATATTGAATGTAGAATAGATACAGATATTGTTAGCCCTAATAAATATGGTGAAGTATCTAAAAGTAATTCTTTAACTGTATCTTGCTCTTCATCCTGTTCTTCAGCACCTAAAGCAGAGAACATGCTCAATTTGTCTCTCATAGCTTGTGCTGTATACAATTGCCATTTAAAAAGACTCAGTGGCTGAAATAGCAGGTCCAGCTCAAGAACTTCTACTGTTTTATTTATGGGCACATAATCACGCATCATATTCCAATAATCATTTAAAAAGACTGCTGGCTTATATTGTTTACCATCAGGCAAAAAGTAAATAAATTCATCTAATGGAGGAGGGACACTACCCTGCATCCAATTGGTTTGGTCTGTAACCAAATTAATGGTCAAGTTAGGATGCCAATGTGATACTATTTCCTCTTTTAATGTTTCAGCTTTAATAATTTCTTCTGCAGACTTTTCTGTTTGTCCCGTCAATAAGTTGTGTGTTTTGAGGTAACGTAATTTTTTATATTTGTTCAACATCTTTTTGCCATAAGTAATGTATGGTCCACCATAGTCTTCTTTGTTTTTTGGATTGGGTGATTTACCTGCCTGAACTACATAAATATGAAGGTATATAGATCCATTATTTCTAAGTGCTTCTGAAGGTATTATGGTAGTAGAGTGACTAAATGATCCATCCTGATTGGGTCCACCAAACCAATCACCGTAGATAATGCCAGTATGTTTCCAAATTAAATCAGAATCATCAATATTCCCATAAAACTCTTTCTCTGATATATAGCAATACATATCTAATATTGTACCATTAGCAAACATATTTACAGCAGGTACTCGTGGAGCTCCAGTAGGACTACTTATGTCTGCCTTAGGTGCTGATGACTGGCGGAACATAGATGTTATGAAATAAACAACCAATGCTCGTATAATCAATGACTTAGTGACAGCGAAAAAGGACTCCATTTTAGATGGTTGCATTCTGCGACGTTGTTCGTCAATTTGGGCATTGATCTACAACAAATTAATAACAATTTATATTAAATTAAAATGCAAGTGAATACTCGAGTCAAAAAGGTTAGCTTGTAAAGTAAATATATTGTAACTCGAGAAATTAAACAAGCCAATGTGATAGAATTCCTACCGGTGAATTAATGTATCAAAATGATAATTTAATCAAAATATAAATTAACTTACATCAACTTCTTGAGATGATCCATTTTCAACAACACTATTTTCAGTGGCGACCTCGCCAGCAGGTTTTTCTGATTGACTATTACTGTCTGCCATTTTATATCTCGTAATTATGTTATATTATAATTATTTGCAAGGACAATCCGACATAATACCGCGACACTAAAAATAAATTGTCAAATTGGATGGCTTTTTCACAGGACTTTAGCTGATCTAAATAAGATTCACGATAAAATGGCAAATCACTTCAAATTGCAAATATCAATAGTAAATGCTACTGCTTTTTTAAAATATTAGGATAAGAAAATTTTTAGTCTCTGGCTCCCTTGATCTTTTAAGCCATGAGAATGATTTTATTGTTCTAGCAACCCTGCTTTTTTAAATAATACCTTTTTAATTCAAAATAATGAAAGAATTTTTACAATATATGCAATGCAAAGATATTATATATGTAAAAAGAGGCAGATATGTTATTAGAGCGCGTCTGGTGAAGACGCGAAAAAGGCCCAATTGGGACATTTTGTCTTTAGTACATGTCTTGCAAACGCCAAGTTGACACGCGTGTAATTGTGTAAAGCGCATAATAAAATTGCAAAAAAAAAAGCCATCGTGTGTTTTAAAAACTGTACAAATTACGACACTAATATTAATAAAATACAAGGGATCTCCTATCACATGTAAGTACATACAATATTACCCATTTATTAGTGTATTTTAATTAAATTGGTTAAATAATATTTTTAAAATAATGGCGGCGGCAAAAAGAGATAAAAACGAGATGGAGATACTTTTTGATGTGACATGACCATGAAGCTATAGATAAACATGGAGGCCGCACTTCCAATACCTACTTGATGCTCAGTCTGTATTTACTATCTTGCTCTCTGTGGGCCGACTTCTCTTTCTAAGTATGAGTACTTTCTAAGCAAGAAATCACCATTTAAACAAGTTTAAACACTTACGCGTGGAATTTTATATCACATCCTTGACGCCACGTAATACCGCAACCACGCACTATACAATTTTGCACCATTTTTTGAGTTTAAACTTATAATTAACTTTAAATATGTTAAAAACCAAAACAATAATAAACAACCGCCATATTGTTTATTGATAGTTGACATGTGGTACCAATGTTGCCACATTACGTACTGAATCCATAGACAATGGGAATTTAATTCACTGATTTCCTTATTCAACAACCCAATCATGCATAATAAATGGCATATAATTTTTCAATTTCCACATTAATAATCGTAGTCGAACTATAGAGTTATTTATAAATCATTTTACTTGCATTTTTGGTTAGTATGGTCTATTTCTATAATTTACTAGGAGATACTAATAAGAAGATAGCAACATTGTACAAATACACGAAAGAGAAGTCGGCCCACAGAGAGTGAGATACAGACATGTAGGTATTTGGATCAAGCTGTTCTTCCCGGTTTGGCCTCCATGTTTATCTATAGCTTCATGGACATGACAAAAGCGCAATCATCCGAATTATAGCTATCCTTTTTACTCACGTGCTTATCCCATCTTTCGTACTACTTATCGCTAATTGACAACTATTGTGCACTTTATAGTTATGTCATAGACAGCGGGATCAGATTTGAGGAGTCAGTTACTATGAACATGACATATCTTGTGTATAAAATATCATTGATGCAATGGTGCAGATTACCCTCAATGCCCAAGGCCCTCAACCAGCGATGGTATATTAAATGCAGGGCATAAACTCGTCTATATATGGGTTCATGCCCGGAATTAATTGGGCGGTTTAAATAAATGACCAATTAATGTGCGAACCCATCACTATGTGGCCAGGGCCAGTGACAATAATAAATGCCCGAAGTGTCAGGAGTCAGGAAACTTCGGGCATTTATCATTTATGCCCAAAATCTGACACGCCTGTTTCGTCTCTCATATGAGACTGGATTGGTGCCGGGGGCTTGGAAGCAGGCTAACATGCAACCTGGGCCTAAGAAGGGCTGCCGGGCGGACCCTGCCAATTACAGACCGATTTGTAACTTCCATACTCTGTAAAAGTATGGAACGTATCCTGAACAAAAAGCTCCTGGCATAGCTCGAAGCCAATGACTTCCTCAGTGACCGGCAATATGGCTTCCGTCAGAACCGTTCCACTGGGGATCTTCTTGTGTATGCCACCCACATATGGAGTGAGGCCATCGAGAGACATGGGGAGGCACTTGCCGTCTCTCTCGACATCTCGAAGGCCTTTGACAGGGTCTGGCACGATGGCCTGCTAGGCAAGCTTCCGTCATACGGCTTACCCGCTGGCTTGTGTCTGGACTGCAGACTCCCTGAGGAACCGATCCATTCGTGTAGTTATTGATGGCTGCACATCCGATCAACTAGCGATCAATGCTGGGGTTCCTCAGGGATCGGTACTTTCGGCTACACATTATTGCTGCTGCATAAAACGACCTGCTTAAACCCGGTACTTTTGGGTATGCAGACGACAGCACTGTGGTCAAGAGATATGTGTCCGGTCCCCGAGTTAGTGTGGCGGAGATCCGGTCTCTCCGAGAGGCAATGGTTGGGCGCTTGAACCTGTCCCTGAAGGCTGTTTCCGACTGGGGTGAAGCTAATTTGGTTAGTTTTAATGCTGCTAAGACCCAGGCGTGTCTCTCTGCCAAGCGAAGTCAATTCCAGCCAAATCCCTCTTTCCGAAATGTACCCGACTACCCGTGCCGATAACTGACCGCCTCGAGCTTCTTGGCGTAACTCTCACGTCCACGCTTAACTTCGGGTCATACATAGAAGCTAAAGCTCAGCTGGCCGCAAAGAAGCTGGGATTCCTGTCTAAGGTGCGACAGTACTTCACACCGGAGCAATTGCTTAATTTGTACCAAGCGCAGGTTTGATCCTGTATGGAGTACTGCTCGTATCTGTATGATGGCCCAGCTAACTACCACCTTGACGCGCTGGAGACGATTGAGAGACGAGCCAAGAGGCTCATCAACGACGATGCACTAGTCGAGAAAAGGCTTCAGAGCCTTTTACCCATCGACGCAAAGTTGCTGGTTTATCAGTGTTCTATCGGATACATTCCGGCGAGTGCGCTCTGGAATTGCACAACCTGATACCCCCAAGCCCTTTCCATCAACGAACGACCAGACGAACAGCAACGCGACACCGCTTTATGGTTCGATATTCCACTCATACGCACGAAACGCTTTGCGGATACATTCATCATGCGTACAGCTAAGGAGTCGAATTCCCTGCCCGAGTCTGCGTACCCATTTGTTTAGATGAACCCAATGAACCCGATGAACGCCGAGCATAACCCGGCGTTCATCCGCGTTCAGTCCGCCCGATGAACGGGTTATGCCCGGCGTTCATCGGGCGGATCAATAAATGCCCAAACATTTCCCAAAGTGACAGGGCATATAAATCAAAATTCGACTTCTCGATATTTGTGGTCAATATAACCAAGTCTTTTCAGGGTTCCGTAGCCAAATGGCAAAAAACGGAACCCTTATAGATTCGTCATGTCTTTCTGTCCGTCCGTATGTCATAGCCACTTTTCTCCGAAACTATAAGTCATATGCTGTTGAAACTTGGCAAGTAGATGTATTCTGTGAACCGAATTAAGAATTTCACACAAAAATAGAAAAAAAGCATAAAAGTTTGGGGTCCCCATGACACTTTTTTTATTTTTTCATCAAACCCATAAGTGTGGGGTATCTATAGATAGATCTTCAAAAATGCTATTGAGGTTTCTAACATATTTTTTTTCTAAACCGAACAGTTTGCGCGAGAGAAACTTCCAAAGTGGAAGAATGTGTCTTCCCCCCTCTAACTTCTAAAATAAGGGAATGATAAATCTAAAATATATATATATACTAGCTGTTGCCCGCGGCTCCGCCCGCGTGGATGTCGAAATCCGTTTCAAAAACTATCCTATCTCTCAAGTTGGATCGAACTGCACATGGTGTGCGAATTTTATTATAATCGGTTAAGTGGTTTAGGAGTCCATTGAGGACAAACATTGTGACACGAGATTTATATATATTAAGATATATTATGTACATCGCCATGCAAACTACCACCGAAAATTAGTTTGAACCAGATCCACTAATTAGTTTTTTTTTAGTATGTCATAAACCGTGGAGAGTGGAGCGAAGTGGATTGGAGATTGAAGTGGAGAGTGGAATGTAGAGCGGAGTCGGGAGAGGGGATTGGAGAATAGAGTGGACGTTGGGTGGAGTAGCGTGAACAGTGGCACTCTCCACTGAGAGTGGAGTGCACAGCGGTGCACACTTGGAATTTAGTATATATACAGGGTGAATTTTTCAAAAGGGCTTGGATGGCCAAATCCGAAACTATAAAGAATAGCGAAAAATGCTCAAAGGAGTCACGAGCCCGATTTTGATGAAACTTTAAACCTCATCATTAGATTTTTGAAAAACCAATAATCCTAGCCTAGCTAGGATTATTGGTTTTTCACACTATTTATAACTCAAGAACGGCTGAACCGATTTGGCTGAAAATTTAGCTTAGAACCAGGAGGACATGGGATACATTATATCCTTTATTTTTGGAGTGGAGAGTTGAGTGTAGTGAAGTGGCGAGTGAAGTGTAGAATGGAGTAGAGTGGAGAGTCGAATGGAGAGTCGTTTAATTGGTGGCGATATCGCCTTACATGCGGGCGAAGCCGCGGGCAAAAGCAAGTAATAAATAAACCCTGGGACACCCTACTGTCTTGTCTAGGTCTCACTAATGGTAATCTAACTATAGCTTTTTAAGAATGCAATACATTACAAACACAAAAGAAATTTATAACCAATCTCTACACAGTGGAGCCACGGTCATCAGCTAGTTACAAATATAAATACTATGAATGTATTTAATCTACTCGTTATTACTTGATCCCAGAGTGTTGATTTTGAATCTATAGTATATCAGACTTAATTAAGCAGCATAAATAACAAACAACAACTTAATATTTAATGGTTTATTTGAAACACAAAATTGAAAGACAGACAGTTAATCGGACCCAAAAAGTATTCGGAACCTTATCTTGAATGTTCAGATTCCCAAACCATTAAGAAATTAGTTTCGACAACATTAAACAAAACATAAAAATATTACTAACAGCAAGTCACTTTATAAAGTTCTCCTAGAATCTACTCAGTAATACTCAGATTCTGTAGTGCAGATGCTGAAATTCCGACACTGGTTTTCATCACAGAGATTTCATTACCTACATCTTCAAGATTACTTAAAAACAAAGAAATATCCTACTTCCTTTCTAGCAATGTAAATGGATGCATGATTTCCTGCCTATAATTATAACAGGCCTAAAGCTGCTTGTGCTTGCAAAATTTACCTTCTTTGAAAAGGTATTTCTCCTTTTCACTTGCATACATCATCTCGCATTGTTCCAAGCGGTCCTCTGTACAATCTGTCATAATAAGGTATAATTTTATAGGCACAAGATAGAGACCAGAATAAATGGCAACAGTCCACAAAATATCTTTCTACTTATACATCCTCAATAGCCTACGTGTTAGGATCCAAGTGTACCATGTATTATGAAACCTACAAAACAACTACTTACTTATTAAAAAAATACATATTTTATAAATTAAAATGTTATGCATCACAAAGATTTAGACATAAATGGAAAACTTACATTAAGTACCTATATAATCTACATGTGTTATAATCATGATAAGTATGCTACTTCGCTTCTGTGTTGTCAATTAAATTGATTAGCCTTATTACAATTTCAGTGGAATCTGTACAAGTATGAGAAAGTATATTTAACAAATACACCATGGAATTTCCGTCACATTTTAAACATTTTCTGCCGTAATACATTAGGTAGAATATTATGTCGACCCTCAAACACTCACATACATATTATTTACTTTACTCACAATACATTGTGAACTGCCACCATTTCTTAGTTAGCTACGTTAATCTTGCATTTCTTCTGGCAACTCATGAGGATTAAGGATGCCTGGAACTGACAACTGAACTCTCCGTTTCTCCTCCTGTGCTTGGCGAAGTGCAAACAAACGTTCCTCCAGGTACAAATCACTATCATCCTCACCAGTGTACTCCTGAAATCATTATAATATGTAGGTATTAGTTAAATGCTACTCATAAAAAATGGAAGGAATGACTTGGAGCCAGTGGAGGAATGGGTAGGATGGATGGAGGAGGCGCCATTGTAGTCTTGCCTACTGGCTGATGCAGGTACTCACAGGACATGGCTGGTTTGGCGAGTTCCTGCATCGTTTAGTTCGTTAGCCAACGCCTGAGCGTTACGACTGCCTGGGCGGTCCCGTTAGTTATCTCAGCGAGATTGCAAGACTGGATTACCACCTTGCTTTGAGAGGCGCTGATGCGTAAAAATTCGGGAGAGGTTTAGCACTGTTTCGGACACCCCCTTTTTTATCGTGCGAAAATCCCCACGGATAGCACACCCGTTGGCCATCAGGGGTCGGATTCAAACCAACTAAACGGCCATCTCGGGTCTCAATTATCGGGGGTGTAAAGTCCAATATGCATATCCCTCGCACACCATTTGACTGCGGGCCATCTACGGTTTTAGGAGATTTCTCCATCATAGAATAAGGAACAAGGTTCGATACTCATTTAATCAGTCGAATTTTAGCTACAACGGCTACGACCATTAATATGAAATGGTTCGAATGTGTTATTTTATTTTTTGTCAGCTTCACCCTAGTTGAACTTGTATTTCAAGATTGTGCCTTCTAGATTTATTATTTGCCGTGCCAGTGATAGCTCATATGACTGTCGAGGAGCATGTATGTCTCTCCCTCAGTACTGCTGAATTGAACTTTTTTATTACTATATGTCGTGGTTAGCACCCTGAGTTGGATTGGGCATTGCAGTAGGTTGGACAGTTATTTGGCAGTCCCAGGAATATGTCTGCTTGATGGTAATATGTCCACAACATGAAGCCATTAAACATCCATCTACCTACCTCTTTGGATAAATATATAAAATGGATAAAGGATTGATGGATATACAATCCAAAAAAGAAATATTATTTTGAACATTGACATTTCCATGTCTAGTTATAGATGCTGTCAACAAAAGTTGTACTAACCCTTATTTGAACTAAGAAATCTCTTAGATGATCCTTAAATGCAGGGATATCCTGATTCAAGTTGAATAATCCTTGAACAGTGATTTTGATTTGATTGTCACTTAAATGTGCAAAAGCTCGTTTTAGAAGATTTGCCACATATTCCTGAAACAAATGACACATTGTAGTTAATCCAAGTAAGAATTTATGAAAATTAAAATATCAAATTCATCTGCCCTGAGGTCTACAAATAGTTATACAGGATATTAACACTAATTCTTACCTGAATATATAGGATATTGTCTGGAGTAGGACCAAGTGGTACTGTGACTCTGCCTGCCTCCACCAGGGAAAATATATATGCTAAAATAGTAGCATGCATTGTGAGCCCTGCACCATGGGACGTGTCTGTCACTACACTGAACACATGCTCTAGGATATCACACAGGTATGTCTGGTAAAAGCTCTGTGCTGCCTGTGGGTGTTGCTCAACATTGTGAAGCAATCTGTATAATATTTGCAGACCTGTGTCTGCTACATTTCTCATTGTATGCTTAAATGCCCAAATTATAGAATCCAACACTAATTTGAATTGTGCTGGAGGTATACTTAGGAATGCCTTAAAACAATGTGTGTTAACTGCCTGCAATAACAGGAAGAACTCTGTCCTGTGCTCAGGATATTCTTCAAAGTCTTTGTTAATCATCTCAAGGGTACATTCAAAAACAGCATCAAATATCTTAGGCACCTCAGAAGTAATATGCCCACCCAGCTTGTAAACAATTGCAGCCATGCACGATAACACTTCAGGTTCTCGTGCATCAGGTACTGCTGTTCTTTGGTAATCCAAGAGGACTGCATCTAGAAGCGGAGGAATGAAATTTTCCAAAACCATACTATTGTCTGTGGAGCGTGATACCCAACTCGCAATCAACTTTAGGGTCTCTTTCTTGATTATGCGCATGTTCTTAATAAGTGGCTGCTTTGTCACAACTACCCCATTCAGTGCAATGGCCTGACTTATATTTTCTGACATCACCTTATAGACATTGAGCATGTCTAAATATATTCTTCCCAATTGCACAACATATGGATGTCCTAGGGCACGACAGGCACGTACATTTGTCTTCAGAATACTGACAAGCTGCTTAACAGCTTCCGGGTCCTTGAGAATATCTACATTGTGTGATGCTTGAGATATGATATCATCCCAAACTTGATTAGGCAGCAACATATATTTCTCAATGAGCTGCTCTTGGGCAACTTGATCCACTTGTGCACTGATCATGTATCCTACAGCTTCATAGAATGTGTGGACTTGAAGTGTTTGTAGATCACAGATAATGGAACTGATTGTACTTAATATTTCTTCAATAAATGGACAAGCCTCTCCAACCTGAGTAGTAACAAAGTGTCGACGGCACTTGATTGCAATCTTGATGAAGGTGTCACAAGCCATATCTTGAACACCATCATGAGTTTCATGCATGAATTCGAAAAGTTTATTCACAACAGTTTTTAAAAACTTCCAGTGAGCTCTTAGAAATCTAGGGTACTGTCCCACTACATACATAATGTTACTAGCAATTATAGCCTTATTATCTTTACCTTTCTTCTGCTCGCACAAACCCAAAAGTTCTTTGATGACAACAACAAGGAATCGTTTTTCATCATCTTCATACAGTGCTCCAGAAATTGATCCAATGGCCCAGCACAATGTGTTCAAGTTCTTCCAAGACCACTCAGAACCATTCACTTGGTTTTGTAGCTTTTCTGTCATAATACGTTCTGTATCTTGACAATCCAAATGTGTCAAATAAACTAAAGTTTCTCTCATATTTTTATACAAATTAATTGAATCAGTATCCTTCATGAATTCTCGCACAACTTCACCATTCTCATTTTCAACCACTAATACTTCCTCTGGCTTAGCCATTCTAGAGATCATTATGTATCGAACACTGCTTAGCACATCAACATACAAGGCTTTCCTGCCCACGCGTTTTCCAAGTGCACATACCATGGGGGGCGGTTCCATCTTATATAAATCAGCAGTTATAGAGTTCCAAAACTCCAAACATATCTTAAAGATCTCCACTTCTTCTACTTCAGATATCAACACAAGATATCGAAAAGCTTTTATTAGAACAACTGTAAGCCCTTTCCTTTCAATAAGTTGTCCATGTTCTTTCAAATATGTGCAAAGAAATAAAGCAAGGTTCTGAATAAACACTTGCTCTTGATCTCGACCAGCAGCATATGCTTCACGTATGTTGGTAGTGAGAGGTAACATGGCTTCAAGCTGTTCCATAGTGCCCAATAGCAAAAACACAAAATCATCCTCATAGTTACTAACTGTTACACCTGCAATTTCTGTTAAGCAGCTTAAAGTAATATTACGAAACATGGGGACATTCAGAAACTTACAAATGAGTGTGCTTATTAATTTCATTTCAAAAATGTAACCAAGAGGTATCCAATTTAGAAACCTTAAAAGTGTATGAAGCGTTGCATCAACTAAAGGAGCATTTTGTGAATTTTCAAGCACAAACTGACAAAGTTGGAATATTTGACTGAATTCAGAACACATGGTGTCTTTCAAATGTTTGGCTTTTGTCTGCGTGAGCTGCCCTGTACTGAATACAAACACTTCTTCACTGAGCAATTTTAAAATAACCATGTTGTTTTGACAAAGACTCTCATTTGTCTTGGAAGCACCCACAATGTCACTTATGAAAGTTTCCCAATTATGAGGCCATTCTCTTTTTAACACTTGAATCAAAATCATATTCAGTTTTTTTAAATACACCTTATTGTTGTCCATTACTGTAGGATCTGAAGAATTTTTGATAATAAGACCAACTATGTATTTTTTTATACCTTCGCATTGATTTCTAGGTAATATTTTCCATCGGGTTTGTATTACTTGTTCTAATATTTGTAAGGCATAGTATTTTGTTTCTTGATTTTGTGAATACTCCAATATAGTGTCAACACGAGTCCAAGCATCTGGGTGTTCTTTGAGTGCAGTCAAAATCTCCTGTGCAGTGCGTTGTTGTTCTCCAACAGTTGAATACAAACATCCCACAATATTGTCAAGAAGAGTGATATCAAGTTTTTGGTTAAAATCCAAAAGTTTGGCAGCTTGTTGCTCTAAAGTTGCCATTCTGTTTGTTACAACTTATTTAAATTTGTTCCCCTTAATGAAAATCAAGACTGAGATACTTTTTTCACATTCATTCCTCACCATACGTATCACTGCAAAAAACAATTTTTGTTAGATAGGACTTGTAGACTAGTTATAACCTCTATATGATGCAAAAATATTAAACGAAGTTTATGAGTAATTATTACTATGTACTATGACAATTACCACATGCCCTGTACGTAAAGATTGTGTAGTAAATATAAATAAGATAATTACAACAGCCCTTTCGTTGTACAAGAAAATATAGAGCACACACCCCGCGTAGATACTGGGAATATTGCGAGGAATCATAACATTGTTTATTAAACAAGAAATCACACTGGACATTTTTGCAAGAAAAGCAAGGCAGTCATTTGTTGTAACTAAACTTATTAACAACTTACCCGAGAAAATAATTTGCGGCGCAATCAGTCTAACGCACTACCATACATACTAATCCGTTGTTTTCGTGAAGCTTGAAAAAGCTTACACGCATAGGGTAGTTTCGCCTGTTTTCGACCGACGCCAGTTCCCGACTTTTTTACCGACCTGTTTGCCTAATCGGCGTAGAACAGCAATACCGATACGATTAGAAGCAAAACAAAAATACTGTGGCAATCTCAAATAGTTCGGTTGTAGACACAAATAGATAAAGTGCATATGTGCAAACAGAGTAGGGAGTAAAAAAATACTGAAATATGTGGTTCGCTAAGAACATGACAGAAAGCGTGCTTCACTACGAAAAGAAAAGTGGGGAGGTTCTGCAGTTGACCCTAGATTTTTAAATTGTCGTTTTATGTTTTGGACTTGTTTGTTATTTGTACAGATAGATAATGAAGTATAGTATCTATTAAATATAGGAGTTATTGTAAATTTATTTGAAAAGTGTGTATAATTGGATGGTCGGTAACTGTTACCTCATTTTTGTAGAATACCTAATTCTCGACCCGCACCGTCGAGAATTGGCATCACCGAGTCCAAACACTTGCATGTTTTTATACATATTGTTAAAGAAATTACTGAACTTAGATTTTGAGTTTGAATCTTATTTACATGAGAATCATGTTAGCCAGTTCGCGACCAGACTTTTTCAAGCACGTTAACAATATCACGTGTTATAAAATCTTCTAGGTCGAGAACAGGATAGTGCAATTAAATAGGCCTATACCATATTCCGACTACTATTTTCGGTGGGTACATATAGGTATGGACATTAACGGTGAGTACATCTCGCATCATCAGTACGCCGACGACATCATCATAGTTACAGAGTTGCTGGAGCAGCTGAGCAAATTACTGCACAGCATAAATGGATCCTCTCTGCGCGTCAGTATTGGTATACATACGCCGGAACTGGTTACACAAAGACCAATTGCCATTGAAGGGAGAGTTGTTCAAGAATAATGTCTACCTTGTGCAGGTTATCCAGCTCGGTAGAAACAACTTCGAGTTAAAAGTCACCTTAAGGATTGAATTGGGTAACCTAATTGAATCCTTTTTGTGACTTATATTTCACAAAGCATTTGGCAAATTACTTCGGCTTACCACATGGCCTCTTCAACCAGTGAATTCTATCTGTTAAAATATACGGTGCCGAAGCGTGGACAACAGTAAGGTTCGTCCACAACCTAGTCGTGCAGCGGGCTATGGAGCAAGCTATGATCCTTTGAAGGATAATAATCCTGATTCTTTGAAGGATTCGTTATGGCAATAGACTAAAATTGCCGAAATAACTCGCAGAATAAGTAAGCTGAAGTGGCAATGGGCTGGCTACATCTGCTGAAGGACTAATAATGATCGTAGAGCAAACGAGTTCTATAGTGAAGACCGCTGATTGGCAAACGGAAGATGGAACAGTACCTAGGATGGACATAAAAAATGACCTGAAAAAGGTGGCTAGGATAGACTGGAGGAAGGTGAAAGATCGAGTGCTATGGCGCACATTGGGAGAGGCCTACTGCCAGCAGTGGGCTGCAATAGGCTAATGAGTGCCATTAAGAAATAAACTTTAATTTTAGTTAGTAAAGGTTGATAAAGCAGAGGAAGAACACTGATTTGTAAATATTATAGTCGTGTTATCAACTTTATAATGATTATTTAACATCAGTTTATTGTAATAACATAATGTATATTAAATTCTGTCAAAATACGGGTTTCATTAGATTACAAATTAATAATTACTAATGTTTTACTTCACATATTTGCCATCTCACCTAATAGTCGAGAACTGGCGAATATAACGTCGAGAACTGGAAATTTCGGTCGAGAACTGGCGAAATCGGCATTTTTGGGTTTATTATTTTCTGTAAAATTATTGCATGATCTTAATGGAAGATAAACGATATTAAATGAAAATAGACTATATTTACTATGTATCAAAAATATTCTCTATCAATAATTCATATTAATTCAATTTTATTTTTCGTTCCGAAGTTGACAACTCCACTAAACGGTCGAGAACCGGCGAAATGACCCTATTGTCTATGCTCATTTTTAGTTCGCTCGTATTATTTATTTTTATTATAACTTAGTCACAGAAAACAAAGTATGTAATAAAATTGTATTTATTTTTTATATTTATTTTAATATTAGATTTGGAGCATTATTTATTAATGTTTTTATTTTTAAAATGACCATAAAAGGGTGAATCCGCCGTTTTGATTCTTTCTTATTTATTTTGAACTTTTTTTGAAACTTGTCGGAAATGCGTGTGAAACGCTATAAATTTGAAGGTTTTTTAATAACCTTTACGAAACTATTGGAGGCACTAAAATCCAACAAGAGAATCAGAAGTTATTGATCTTCAAAGTTATTTAATTGAAATGGTAATGACGTCTATAGCATGGTAATGATTTTTCTATAACGGTAATGACGATATGTTAATGGGAATGATGAAAAACTGAATAACACTTGTTTCTCCTTTGTTAAATCACTATAAACATAATAGAATATTGCAAATAAACTTTTTTCTTTTAGTAGAAGTCATATTGACGTAACCAATAGTTACGTCAATATGACTTCACCTCACCTGATGGTAAGCTAAAGGCACAGTCTCAGGAAGGAGGTCCCCATTACATACACCGACAGTGCCATAATGGTGGCCCTCAACTTGACGGCCTTATCAAATGCTTTTTCACGCCCCGCTTAAAGGACCCGGGACTGCAGTAGGAGGAAGGAATCACGTGGGCTGGTAAAGAATTCTAGGTCTTTATTGAGCGGCAAAAAAAGAGGCACCGAATTTCTTAGTTCTTGATTGTTCAGCACGGTATGAGGGTGACATCTCAGCCTTGCACGTATTGTTCTGTATAGGAAAGGAGAGGATGGAACTAGTTGGTGGAGCTCATCAGAACACTCACCATGGTAGAGGTACCGCCTCTACCATGGTGAGTGTTCCGAAAACTGCCAAAGAGGCTATGTCTCGACGTAATTGTAACAGTTCGAGAGCGTTGGTAACTTGAGGAGTCCCAATAATACGGCCTGTACGTCGCGATGAGAACAGTATTCTACGCCGGAACGGATTTGTGTCTTGTATAGAAAATACCGCTGCTCCGGCGTGAAAAACCGCCTCACCTTGGGTCTCCGAGTTTCCGCGAGGCCGTTTTGATGATGCTCTCGATGTAGTTATTATTAGTCAGATTGCAGCGAACCTCCATGCCGAGTATATCTAGGTTATCCTGAAGTGGCAGTGGAGTGTCCCGAAGAGCAGGGAGGGGGAGGAAAGGAGACCTTTGCTGTAAATACACAAGCCTGCGTCTTCTTTGCATCGAACTCGACCAGGTTCTCAGAGCCCCATTGCGAAATGTAATTCAGGACCCGATCAAGCTCAGTGACAAGAAGCTGTCTATTTTCCCCTACGTCAGCCTGCTTGTTCACAGGGTGACCGTGATATCGTCCGTGTAAGGTGCTATCATCTGTATAGCAGTGAATGCTGCCTACTGACAGCATGTCATTGATATGCAGAAGAAACAGAGTAGGCAACAAAACGGACCCCTGCGCCTATCACAGAGCACTCGAATGCGGCGCAGGAAGTTCTCAATCCAGCTGCATAACAGTGGAGATAGACCAAAAGCAGGCAGCTTGGAAATAAGCGACTTTTGCCAGACCCTTTTTTCATCGTGCGGAAATCCCCATGGATACCATCCCCATCGGCCATCGGGGGTCGTTATGTCGGGATCGAACCGACTAAAACCGCACGCCGTCTCGGGCCTTAATTACCGGGGTGTAAGGTTACCCAATGGGCATATCCCTCGTACCCCAGCTGACCCCGGGCCATCTACGGTTTTAAGATGGCCCCTTCGACCCCCCGAAAGGAAGGGTGGGGCAAGCATCGCGGCATATCGCCGATGGTGGGGTGTAGGGTGACAGGCGGCCGTCCTGTAACCTAACCGTCGGCGCGTAGACAATCAGCTCGCCCCCCGCTTGCTCCCCACTGTGCCATCTGCTAGTCAAAGGGACACGTGGAGAGCCTCGGAGCAGCCCTCTAGACGGCCGCTCCCACCCCGGCCGGATTGGTCGCAGGCAGTAGCGTCTCCCGTGGCGAGTGGGAGGCGCTGCTCGCCTCCGTTGCCCAGGTGCACCACGTGGAGGTTCCGGCCCCGCATCCACTTGTGCCAGACCCTATCGAAAGCTTTGGCGATGTCAAGACTGATAGCCAATGACTCACTATACTTGCCCAAAGCCTCACCCCATAGATGGGTGACATATGCTAGAAGATCACCCGTTGACTGTTTCGGCCTGAAGCCATATCGCCGACCATTAATTAGGGAATGATCCTCTAGGTGACGAATGAGCTGTGCGTTAATGATATATGCTCAAAAACCTTGTACAGCACTGAGGTGACGGCTATGGGTCGATAATTGCCCGGGTCTGACCGATCCCCTTCCTTGGGGATCGGCTGCACATTCGCTTCGCTGGCGGTACTGTACCCGAAGTGTTCTTCTTCTTCTATCGTATCGATGGCATTTCTGCTCTCAGATTTTACTTTCCCAGTGTGCTGCTACCTGGATTGCGTCCTCAGAAGCACCCATGAGTTCCTCTGGTGTGCAAGAAGTACATGGGCATGCAGCACACGTTAATAGGTGGGCCATAGTCTGCGGGGAAACTCCACACTCGCACCGCAGGCTTGCACTGCCCGAGAACGCCCATCTTGACCGATTCTCCTTGCTTCGGCTGACCTGTGTCCGAAGTCTATTTAGAGACTTCCACGTGGTCCAGGGAAGGTCGTGTCCAGGTGGGAGGCTTTCCGCCCACGGAACAAAAGGGGTCGGTAACGGACTTTGAGCTCTCCAGCGAGTCACTCTGGCTTTAGAGGGTTCACTGTCAGCGGTAGCGATGCATACCCGAAAGCTCTTTCGGCTTTTCAGCCTTTGTGGAACGTAAGGGTGGCCATGCATGGCGTGTCGGTGGTCCGCTTCCAGTTTGCCCCTCTCCATGGATGATGCCACGTCTCTGCGAACGCCGGGAGGTCCAATGCCAGCCAGTGGGTATAGCAGCCGTACCAGAGTCGGCTTTAGACAGCCAGTTATTATCCGGCAGGCCTCATTTAGTGCTACATCCACTAGCCCAGCGTCACCAGCTGAATAACACAGAACGAGACCCGTTGCCCGCAGCACGTGTAGTGCGGCCCCCCCAGTTTGTACTCGTCAGCCTTTTAAGAAGGTTATTACGAGCGCAGACCTTCTGCTTGAGGTTTTCGCAGTTCTTCCTAAACCTGTGGGACCTGTCCAGAGTAACTGCCAGATATTTGGGGTGCTTGCAGTGGACGATGTTGATACCACGCCACCGAATGTCAAGCTCACGCTGCCCGTTGCTAAGGTGAGGTGTTTGAGGAGTTGGGCTTCAGCGCATAGCTGTCGCAATAGGAGCTCAAGTCCTCGAGTGCGGCATTCAAGTTTGCCTCTACCTCCTCAAAGGAAACCTGTGACGTATGAGCCAGGTCGTCGGCATAGAGAAAGCGTGTCGTGCGCCCGAAGTGTAAGAGATGCAGTACAGACGCGTAAGCATGGAGACAACTCCGCTGCACATTTACGTAGAACCACCGCTGGAATTCCATTGGGACCATTGGCTTGCCGTACATCGAGTGATTGCTGCACTGCACGAATATGGCGTTGCCTGATAAGGATGTGGTTGCACGGCCTTGGCCAGGTGCCAGTAGCCACAACTGCCCGTGGGGTGCGCCACAAGCCTACCCAAGCCGTGCAATGCACTGGGATACGCTCTGATGTAAGCCTTCTTGCAGCATTACTTTGTGGCTTTGATGTACGCTGCTTTAAACCGGCCTACGTTTGGATCACGGTTATCTGCTTCTGGTGAATAGCCTCTGCCCACTCGCGCCCATACCAGGAACGCACCCTGCGGGCGATGCTTGCCCCACCCCCCTTTCCCGGTGGCCTAGGGTCAGTCAATATCACCCAAATCAGAATTTACATGAGATAAACACACAAAACACATAGAGTGTAATCATTACCATTCACATATTATCATTACCATTAACAGAAAACAAATGGTAATGATGATAATGGTAATGACGTTTGATAGCTTATGATTTTTTAAACTATATACCATGCTGCAGAGAGCACAACCAACCATTTTTATGGTATTGTACATAAATTACGGTTAGCGTGGGTATTTTAAAAAGATCTAGTAATTAGTGCTTACCTAAATTTCTCTGATAATGGTGATGATGCAAATACGTGACACACTGCCAGTAAGCAATGTAAGTTGAAAATTTTAAGACTCCTGCGTGGATAAAATTGAAGTGCGCTGCGCTCCGCTTCATTAGAGAGACTGGGAAAGGAGATCTAGGGCGTCTAGATCGGGCTAGGTAGATAGAATTTTCGAGGAATACAACGTTGACGGTGCCGCAACGGTGATGACGAATTTTCGTGACAAAATCTATTTAATTTATTTTTATATGATATTTGATATCAAATCACATCATGGTTCGTTATGTTATTGTAGATAATGTATACTTTCGAAGTATGAAAGAAAAAACGGAAAGTGCTAGTACAATTTTTGGGAAATAATTGTGTAACTTTATTACTCGACTTTTTTTTATAAACGGTGATGACGTTTGGTGCATGTTTATTGAAATAAAAAATTAAATAAAGGATGTGTACTATTTTAAATACCGGCGCCTTACGTGAAAATATGTAGGAAATATCATGCAAAGTAAAAAAAGAAAGCTATTATGATAACTAATTTATTATTAGCATATATTCGCAATTATTGGTTTTCCGCGGATTGACCCAAAAACAGATGACGCAAATTGTAGTTTTTGTTTTAGTTTTGTTTTCTTTTGTTTCTAAAAGCCTAACACCGTGCGACGTATAATACCGTGCCGTGCGACGGTAAATTATAAAAGCGACTAAAGATATATGGCGCCAACGCTGAAAAAGACACATCGCGGCATTGTATCATTTTCTAAAATTAGTTTAAAATGTAGTTATTATGTGTAAAAATAGTGGATTTTTAAACATAACATCTTCGGTAACGTGCATGAGTTCGGGAAAGTGATATATTACCGTGAATTATGTTTTTCAACGTTGATTCCAAAACTCCTTATAAGCCTCTATTAAAGTCTCCACTATTTTACTGGGATAAGGCTATGACTGACTGATTTGACTATTGACTGACCTTGACTATGACTAAATGACGAAAACGCTGCAACTTATTGCATTTGTAATTAATAATTCTAACTTGATTTATCAATTTACTTGACAATGGCATTCATACAATATTTGCCAAAGTAGGAGAAAAAAAATCATAATAATAAAGAAGGATAATTTTATTATGAAAGCTAGGAAATCGATACCGAAGCCAAAAATATACTTTTTAGAATTTTTGTCTGTTTGTCTGTATGTCCGGGATAAACTCAAAGAGTACTTACTGCATGGATTGGCACGAATACTAAGAAGTCGGGTCAACACATAGGCTACATATTATCACGCTATCACCTACGGGGAACGAGCAGTGAACCTTTATGAGGTGAGTCGTGTGCCTGCCTACCGTCTGATGGGTAGTGATCACCGTGGCATATGGACGTGTGCAACACTAAGGGTGTCACACACGCGCAGCACGCGCTACCTACCCTGAAGGGAAGGGGGGGGGGCTAGGAAGGGGTGGGGGAAGGAAGGGTACACTGTATTCACCGGCGAGAACACTACACAATGGTTATTATGGCCGCGGTCTCCTGTAGGGCGGAGGTCTCTGAGGCGGAGGTACTACCCCAGTCGGACTGCTCAGTTCAGACAGGAGATACCATTGTGTCCTACATCCTACTAAACTTCCCTTCCACTCCCACGCAAAATCTTGACGAATTATAAAATACTAGCTTCCGCCCGCGGCTTCGCCCGCGTGGAATTCGGTATCGCCACCAAGTCTATTTTAATGAAACGACTCTTGACTCGACTTTTCACTCCGCTGTTCACTCCACTCTCCACTCCACACTCCACTCCACTGTTCACTCCACTCTCCATTCCACACTCCACTTCACTCTCCACCTCCACTCTACTGTCCAATCCTCTCTTCCGACTCCACCCTACATTCCACTCTCCACTTCAATCTCCAATCCACTCCACTCCACTCCACTTTCCACTCCACTCTCCACACCACTCCCCACTCCACTCTCTACACCACTCCCCACTCCGCTCCACTCCTCTCCACTGGTCTCCACTCGTCTAGCCAAAACCTTTCGGATAAAAAGTACTAAACGGATTTTAGTGCGGTTTTCTTGGTCATACCTATTTGGAGATATGACCAAAAAACGATTACCGACCAATCAACTCCCACGGGCAGAGCCGCGGGTATTAGCTTGTATAAAAAGTAACTATATTACTCCAGACTATAATCTATCTCTGTACCAAATTTCAACCCGATATATTCACCCGTATTTAGGTACGTGAAAGAGTAACAAACATACATCTAGATATCCCAACTGATCGACTCCATGAGCGAAGCCGCGGGTATTAGCTAGTATAAAAAGTAGCCTATGTTATTTCAAACTATAATCTATCTCTGTACCAAATTTCAACCCACATTTATCAGCCGTTTTTGCGTGAAAGAGTAACAAACATACATCCAGACATCCCAACTGATCGACTCCGTGGGTTGACTAATCGACTTCGTGAGCGGAGTCACGGGTATTAGCTTGTATAAAAAGTAGTCTATATGTTATTCCACACTTTAATCTCTCTCGTTACCAAATTTCAGCCAGATCTATTCAGCCATTTTTACGTGAAAGAGTAACAAAGATTTATTCAGAAATCCCGACCGATCGACTTTGCGAGCGGAATCGCGGTATTAGCTTGTATAAAAAGTAGCCTATATGTTATTCCAGACTATAATACTATCTCTGTACCAAATTTTAACCAGATCCATTTTGCCGTTTTTGTGTGGCAGAGTAACAAACATACATCCATACATCCAGACATCCAGACATCCAGACATCCAGACATCCAGACATCCAGACATCCAGACATCCAGACATCCAGACATCCAGACATACATTCTTACAAACTTTCACGTTTATAATATTAGTAGGATAAAATATTAGATGTAAATTCCGTTCCAAATAAAATAAAGCCTGGTCTAATTATAAGAGAAACCCCATGAGCTACACATTTGCTGTCATACAAAAAATTAAGAACAAGAAAAGTGCTTTTCATTTACACATAGCTTGTCGGTGTTGAGTACTGTAGGTAGACCGATTTGCCCATTCTCCTTTAAGTAATTTTATTTTTGAAAAAATGAATTGAATTGAATTTTTAATTGAAATTAAACCTCGTTCGAGACTTGTAAGTCGGTCCACATCTACACTGTAACGAATTGTTAAATGCCATGAACTGTACCTACTAAATTAAATACACTTCCGTTGTAAACTTCCATTGGGGTTCGTAGAAACATTACCTTAGTAGTCACAAAACTAATGAATAGTTAAGAGAAATAGTGGTTTAACAATATCTTGTAATATTCAATCAAGAAATATGTATTTGCGATGTACCTACCTACCTACCTAGTTTGCGAAATTCTACCTTTTTTACCTACATGTAAATTTCAATAGATACCAACGGAACGGCCTGTCGCCTTTTCTATTAATATTCACATTATTTATCACATCTAAATCTCGCTATTAGCAACATAACAAATATCTTAACTTTATATAAAATAAATAGTGTCGATTGTGACTTCTTAACACACTTTTATGGAATTAAACGGTATATTACGGATATTTTAAACAGAAACCAAGTATGTCAAATATGTGAGACTTAAATTGAGGATGTTAGTAGGTGATTAAGTCTTGGCTTGACTTCACACTTACTGATAATTATTATCGTGAATTTTTATGGACCAGTTTACACTTTTCGATCGGAATATGTAGTATTTTATTGTATATATCTTTATGTCTTACTAACGTTTATATAGTTCGTTTACAAAGGCACACAGAAATGTGTTGAAGTTGAAATGTTGTTTCTGAAATAAATTACTCCAAGGAAAAAAATGTTTTTAAATAATATTCCAGTGTTTTGGTGGATTATAGGATTACTGGATTTTAGTTACAGTAAGTTTTTTTATCGTTAGAATAATTATAAAAACCTTTTCCACTTAGTTCAGATCAATAATTACCTGTGTACCCTCATGTACCCAAGTAGGTCCAGAATAAGTTTCTACGTTATTGAAAAATTTCGTGTCCACAAGCTTTTATTGTCGTTTTCTTCATGCTACCTGTTTTCAGAAGGTAGATAGGTACTTAGGTACTCAGGGTGCTGAGTTAGAAAACCTGGTAGTTTCGTAGCACCCTGTTGCACTCTCGGGTGCTAGGTAGGCACTCTAGGCAAGTGAAGCGGTTACACTTCTCAACTTTCCAAGCTGCTTCCAGTTAAAGTTCTGCCGGGACGGTTACGTAGATACGGTTGCCTATTTGACCGTAGGTATTTTCTTTCTTGCACTTTAAGATTTGAAAATCCTCACCGACATACCTACATTATTTGTGTCTTTCTATAATCACGTGCTTTAATAAAGGTTTCAAAAAGTATCTATTGAAGCCGTCAAACTGAAAACCACTATTTGCATTGATCAATCTTGGCATCTACGTATAGTAGGTACCTACTTACCCCTAAGGTTTAAGTAAAAATGCTAAGTAGTGAAAATCGTATTGTGTCAGTTAATTAACTACAAAATGAACTCGCATTCATTAACGATCTAGTTTCAATATAAGTACGAATCGCGTTTACACATTAATAGTAGGTACTTACCTGCCTATGTAAGTAATAGGTACACTAAACCTATTAGTTAATTTCATTCATATAAATAATTAATTGAAATTCTGATATGGGACTGGTACGAAAATTTATGTTCAACCTTATGTCTAAGATTACAGAGTTCACAGTTGAGCGAACGCATAGGTATCATACGGGTAAGTACAGTTAGAAGCAAAAACAAATAGGTATCCAAAAATGTCATAATCTGTTTTCATAGGTAACCTGTCCATAAACTAAAAGTTAGTAATCCATACTTATTACAAATGCGAAAGTAACTCTGTCTGTCTGTCTGTCTGTTACGCTTTCACGACTGAACCGCTGAACCGATTTTGATGAAATTTGGTATAGGGGTAGATTAGATTAGACCTCGAGATATAGGCTATGTTTGGTCGCGATAACCGACATCCACGTGTGTGAAGCCGCGAGCAAAAGCAAGTATTATTATATTACGACAAGGAAAAAGTTTACCTACATAAACCGATTCTAAGTAGGTACTTTACATTTTTGCTAGCTACCTTTGCTTTGAACCGCGGCCGCGGTAGCCTTAGTGGTCTGGGTAATGGACTGCTGAGACGAGGTCTCGGGTTCGATCCCAGGTTCACCATGGCACACACCAATGACTTTTCGATGCTTTTCGAAATTTTAAATTTAAAAATTTAAAAATGTTGTTCGAAGAAAACTCTCCCAAAAAGCTTATTATAAAATTCAAGATTTTTTAGATGATAAAGAAGCTTGGAAATGAACTGTTCACTCAACTATGTTACTCGAAATAACATTGTATCTAGACTAAGGCAATTGTTGTAAATAGACCAAATAATTTAGAAATTAAAAAACCCGACTGCATAAAAAACTAAAAAGAAAAAAAACAAGCACTCAGATGTCCGGTGGTCTAGAAACATAACAACTTAACAGTCGGGATCCACTATTCAACAGCCAATCTTATTTTTTAATGGATCCCGACTGTTAAGTTGTTATGTTTCTAGACCACCGGACATCTGAGTGCTTGTTTTTTTTCTTTTTAGTTTTTTACGCAGTCGGGTTTTTTAATTTCTAAATTATATTTTTTTATTTTATACTTTTTAGTTATAAGTGTCCTAGCCAGCTATTTACCCGATTGGACTTTCTACTGTCTAATAAAAACCTATGAATTGTTGTTACGCAACTTTAAATCGCTATAGATCCTAAATGGTCAATGGAATCGAAAAATGTTGAAAGGAAACTAAAAATGATTTTTAAATACCTATTCAACGATACCCCACTTGACATAGTTTGCTGACTTTCATTTTTTTAATTTTCACAATATGGCGGCCAGTAGTCGCCATATTGAATTTTCACTGACGTCATGTCTTTAGTGACACTCGCCGGACTAAGAGGAATCGATTGACGTGTGAATCATAAAAATCGGCCCAGGCGTTTGGTCTGTATAGTGCTTCAAATTAACATACAAACATACATACATACATACATACATACATACATACATAGGCTGTTAAACACATTACCACTCCTTTGCGTTGCGCAGTCGGGTAAAAAAAAAGCCCGCTGAGTTTCTTGCCGGAGTCTTCTCAGGTCTGGGCCGCGTTTCGAACCGGTGGTTCATTTGCTTCTAGTTTTAAATATTTATAATTTGACGTTTTGTAAGTGCCGCTTAAAATGGTCTATACAGAATAAATGATTTTTGACTTTGACTTTGACTTTGACTATGTGTGTATTTATCGCAGGTTTATAAATGCCCGGTTAATGGCAATAAGCTCGCCACCTATTACATTCGGACCTAAACATAAACTGGCGAAATGTGGGTGCTAGCACCTCTGCCTACCCTTTCGGGGATATAGGCGTGAGTTTATGTTATGTTACATTATTGCCGTTATTTTAGTAGGTACTATCAAAGACGATAATATATGATAACTATCATATCGTCTTTGGTACTATTAAATCAGTTTAAAATCAATTTTCTAGTCAAAATTATAATAAGTACTTACATCTATACTTTTTAAAATTACGAATTCAATATGTTGCAGCGTTTTCGTTATTTAGTCATAGTCAAGGTCAGTCAATACATAGTCAAATGAGTCATAGTCTTACCTCAGTAAAATAGTGGAGACTTTACTAAAGGCTTCTATGGAGTTTTGGAATCAATGTTGAAAAGCATAATATACCACTTTCCCAACTCGTGCACGTTGCCGAAGATGTTATGTTTAAAAATCCACCATTTTTACACATAATAACTAATATTTTACACTAATTTTAGATAATGATACAATATGTGTCTTTTTAGCGTTGACGCCAAAACTCCTGCTTTGAGCTTTTACCGAGCCAATTGTTCAAGTTTGACGAATTCATCTATTTTATTCTATTTTTTCTATAATAAATCTGTAACTTTATATGAGAAAAAAAAATATTAGGGGACTTAATGAATGTACTAGATGCTAAAACAATGATTTTTAGAATTTTTGTCTGTTTGTCTGTATCTCTGTTTGTCCGCACCAAATTTTTGTTCACGCTGGGATCAAAAACTACTAAAGGGATTTTGATCAAACTTGGTATGATTATAGTTAATAGTTCTGGGCAACATATACTTAGGCTACTTTTTATACAAACTGATACCCGTGGCTTCGCCCGCGCTTCGTTTTTAGTTCGTTTTTGTTCATATCTCCAGTTCTTTTAACCAATTACAACCGGTACGGTAAATTTTTATTCTAAGCAAGACCGTTCTAATGTAAAACCGGATCAAAATCCGTTCGGTATTTTTTACGTCCATCGCGACAGCGATGAGCGACGAAAAATGGGTTTTGATGCGGTTTTTTTATTAGAAAGGTCTTGGTTAGATTCAAAATTTTACGCATATTTGATCACAATGGATTGGTTAGAACCGGCGATATGGTAAAAAAACGCGAAAATCGACGTCCACGCGGGCGGAGCCGCGGGCAACAGCTAGTGAAGTATATTTTTTGACGAGCTAGTCGATTACGTTACGTACCTATCCGTAAGAATGATCGTGAAATTTTGTTAGTGGTGATGCTCTTGGCTCTATGCCGGGTTCTAAAACAAGTACCTAAATGATCAAGTCTTTCAGCTCCATTATATATTTTCTAGCTCTACCTGATATGTTAAACTACACGAATATATATGGCATTGATTATGGCCTGAAATGGATATATTTTCCGGACGGCGATGAAATACCACATTATGTTAATTTAAGAAAATATAATAACAATACTGATATTCGTGGATCTCCAGGTGTTGGTATCGAATTCAGATTATATATCGGGTAAGAAAGATATTTTATTAGTTGTCAATTGCCGGGGCTCAGAAGGAGGAGGAAGATTAGGAACTCTCCCTTTTTGATTTGGCTAATTCTGCTTCTGCCACTCGTAGGTACGCGTATGAACGTGCTTCTGGTAGTAATGTACCTGCGAATTCACCCCATATCTTGCGTTAATTATAATAAGCTACAACTTTATTATATTTCAACAAACATGGTACAACCACATGGTACAACAAAATCCCTAAAAGTTATGCACCGTCCTATAGTTTTTTGTAATAGGTACGATAGATAGGTACTAAACGCCCACAGGTAGGTATGTATGAGCCCAATGTACGAAGGGTGACCCGTTTCTAGTACCTTATTCCTTATAGTTTCGGATTTGGCCATCCAATCCCTTTTGAAAAGTTCACTCTGTAATACAGTAGCTACAGAGTGACTGAATTCCTATAGGTAATTAATTTTCTTAAATCTACAAGATACCATTGATATATCTATGTTAATTTCATTTCGTTAAAAAATAGTATTAGATGATGATTTCGTTGAGAGATAACTAACTTTTCAGACTCAAGATACAACATCGGTCAGGGTCATTTTGAAACCGTAGATGGTTTGGGGCCCCTGGGGTCAGCTAGGGCCGACGGGGTGGTATCTATGGGGATTTCCGCACAATAAAAAAAGGGTCTAATGACCAGCAGACCACATCTCTAAATTATAAATACATAGGTAGGAATCAAACACGAATTCAAAGTCACTCTGTAAATATTTAAGCGCACCCGCGGGCGGCCGTGCGCAGGACAAGAATCTGCTAACCGAACACTTTTGATTATAAAGTACCTAAGGAGGTGCTAACAAATAAATAAAATTGAAGTGTTTGTTTGTGGTATTAAAATAACCTCTTTTTAATATTTGGATGTAGGTATACATGGTATATATATATTATATACCTACCTATATCAAAATAACAGTTTTTACAATTTTTGTATGTCTGTTTGTACCGGATAATCTCTGAAATGGCTGGACCGGTTTTGACGGGACTTCCCCTGGCAGATAGCTGATGTAACAAGGAGTAAATTAGGCTACTTTCATTTTGAAGAAAAGAATGAGAGTTCCGACTAAAAGCTTAAAATCTTAAAAATGTACAACCACGCGGACACAATGGCAAGGTGGTATGAGACGACGGTTTCTCCCGTCTGAAATGAGCTGTCCGACTGGGATAGTACCTCCACCCTACAGATCACCGCGGCCATAATAACCATCGTGTTGTGTTCCCACCAGTAAGTAGGGAAGTCAGAACTAATTCAACTGTACCCCTCCTCCCCCCACCCCTTCCTAGCCTCCCCGCCCCTTCCCAGCCCTCCCCCCTTTCCTTCAGAGTAGGCAGCGCGTGTGTGACACCCTTAGTGTTGCTCACGTTCATAGGCCACGGTGACCGCTTCCCATCTGGTGGGCCGTGTGCTTGTCTGCCACCTACGTAGTACAAAGAAAAACAAAAACACAGCTAGTTTTTAATAAATATATATTTACCTTCTGCATTTAGGAACGATACAAATAGTTATATTGAGTTGAATGAAAGTGGGCAACCTATCAAAGGGGTGGATCAAGATGCAACGTTCAGTATACTGTCAACCGACACACCAATCAAAATTATCACTCATGGCTGGAAGTCATCAGCAGATAAAGATGGAGTCACCGATATAAAAAATGCTTACTTGGAATCCAAAAAGGTTCAAGTTATAACCATCGATTGGAGCGAAATAGCTGATTCAATATTCTACCCATTGGTAGCAAATGAAGCAAAGATTGTAGGTGTAAGAGTCGGCACATTTATTAACGCTCTGCACAACAGGTATAATATAACTGGTAAACAGTTCCATCTCATTGGCCATAGCCTCGGAGCTCATATTATGGGAATTGCAGCAGCAAGATCTAATTTTACGGTAGATAGAATCACAGGTGAGTACGTTCCTTAGAATACCTACACTTTCTTCCACATCCTTGCGTCAATCTCGGTTGCATTACATCCAATGCTTGCACAGGTGGCAAGGTCCGCAATCCTACCCCTCCTTTCGATTTGATTTATTTTAACTTGTATGGAAGCTGAAACCGTTCTGAATACCCACATCCACACAGTGCCCTTTGCTCATCAAAGGCACCGACCGACGTGCTACCGACCATGGAGGGTGGGTTGGGGGCATTTGTGGGGGGGGGGAAGGTGGGGTGTTGGGGGGTTGAGAGAGTTTCTGTGCTGACAAGACAACGCAGGTCTCCCCGCTAACAGCACAGAATCTCTCCAGTGAGATTTGCGATGGTCATCCTACTTAGGTACCGCCAGAATTACAACACGATGGTTGTTATGGCCACGGTCTTATGTACCACCGCAATCGGACTGCTCAATTTAAAGAGACGACTCTTATCGAGTATCTACTAACTCATTTAGTATAGGTATCTCACTATCAGTGTAAAATTATTTTGATCTTGTTTATCCACTATAGCATACTGCTTTTGTTACAGGTCTTGATCCAGCTAGACCTTTATTTGAATACCCAGAACTTGCAGAACTCTCGGAAAGACTAGATCTATCAGATGCCAACTTCGTCGACATTATTCACACTTGTAGTGGTATTTTGGGTTATGAAGCTGCCGCTGGAACAGTTGATTTTTATCCTAATAGTGGTTTTCCACCGCAGCCAGGTTGTGGAAGTATACAGAAGGCCTTTGGTTAGTACCTATTTCTTATTAAATAACATTTAGGACACGACGGTATCTCCCGTCCGAAATGAGCTTCCCGACTGGGGTAGTACCTCCGCCCTACAGAACACCGCGGCCATAATAACCATCATGTTGTGTTCCCGCCGGTAAGTAGGGTAGCCAGAGCTCACTGTACCCCTCCTCCCCCCACACCTTCCTAGCCTTCCCACCCCTTCCCCTTTCCTTTCCGATAGGCAGCGCGTGTGTGACACTCTTAGTGTTCATAGCCCACGGTGACCGCTTCCCATAAGATGGGCCGTGTGCTTGTCTGCCACCTACGTAATATAAAAAAAAAAAAATTGTAATAGTCTTAATATTATCTATATGTACTTACTCTATACTTTTATACCTAAATAAAAATTATTGCAATTCTGTTAGTCCGCTAAAACTCGAGAACGGCTGAACCGATTTGGCTAATTTCAGTCTTGAAATATTCGTGGAAGTCTAGGGACTCCAGGGAAGATTTTATACGTGGATAAAATATGGAAAAATTGCTGACTGTACATCTGTACCTCTAGGTATATATACCAAAATATTTTTTTTACAATTTTTGGCTGTCTTTCTGTTTGTCTGTCGGTCTGTTTGTTCCTGCTAATCTTTGGAACGCCTTTATCTACTTTAATTTTAGAAAAAGAATTAGGGTGCCGCAAAAAATACCCTGACATCTAAATCCACAGGAGTGAAGCCGCGGGCAACAGCTAGTACGTAATAAATGTTATAATATTCGTTATATTTTTATATTCGTAAATTTTATTGTTCTGAACTTGTCTGAACTTATTATATTTACAGAAGCATGCAGTCACGGACGATCTTCCGCGTATTTTAGCGAATCAATCAGATACCCGACAGCATTTTCATCTTTTCAGTGTCAAAGTTGGTTTGATTATGTAACAAATAGTTGTAATCACAATGCATACATGGGAGAAAGTGTGGCGAGGAACTTGAAAGGCGTTTATTATTTGAGAACAAACTCGTATCGACCATATGGTGTTCATCCATAATACGATTACCTATTATTAGTCAAACAATTAACAGGTTTTAAAGTATTATATTTTATAGGGTAATTTTAATTGTGTATGGTGTTTAAACTTGAAGTGGCTCATTATTTCTAGTAAGTCATATCGTACCTATACCTTTTTATTAGTAC
The DNA here is from genome assembly GCA_963576445.1 of Lithosia quadra. Classification (NCBI taxonomy): domain Eukaryota; kingdom Metazoa; phylum Arthropoda; class Insecta; order Lepidoptera; family Erebidae; genus Lithosia; species Lithosia quadra. Next base: position 10,243,409 of record OY754880.1, on the reverse strand, counting down.
CTACCTTTCTACATGTTAGCACATTAACACTGTCTGTAATGAGGACGATGTACCCTATGCCTACCTACTCAAATAAAGGTTATTTCGGTTTTATGGCTATTGTAATTACTTATCAATCTTCATTTAATGTAAGATATCTACCTATTTGGTACGCTGCTCCAAAATAAATTAATGTCTCGGTGAGGAACTCCTGTTCCTCCACCTAGTTGGAAATTGCTTAAATATAATACTATCATTGACCCGAACTTATCTTTTATAATGTCTGTGATCTAACCACTAGTGCCATAGTATTCTGTAGGCGTCATACCTATCTGCCAAGTTATTTTATGCAAGTTTCCATACAACTTATCGTTTCGCTGTTCAATGTAAAGAAATATTTGGCATTAACCTACGCCCGCGGCTCGGTCTACGTGGTTGTGGGTTTGCGCATTTTTTGACAATATGAATATAAACAGCTCTATTCAACCGATTGTACTTAATCATGACTTATAATAATCTATTCAGACATGCGTAAGATTTTAAGTCTGACCTTTCAAATACAAATCACCGCATCAATCAAAACCGCATCAAAATCTGTTCTTTACACACCTAGTTTTTGTGTCCATCGCGAACAAACAGAGAAACAGACAAGAATTCCAAAAAAAAAACTTGTTTTTAGAATCGTTCATATACCGTAACCCAAGTATTTTTTTAAGCATCTCTAAAGTGCCCAGAGTGAAAGCAGATATTGCTAGGTAGGTACCTTACAATTTTATAATAGTAGGTACTTAATAACTTTTCATCCGCAGCTTCGCCCGCGTGCACGTGTATGTCGGTTATCGCTTATCGGCACTAAGTCTTTAAGGTTTCGTACCCGAAGGGTAAAAATAGTAAATGGATGAGTCAACTGGGTGAATCCGCCGTTTTGATTCTTTCTTATTTATTTTGAACTTTTTTTGAAACTTGTCGGAAATGCGTGTGAAACGCTATAAATTTGAAGGTTTTTTAATAACCTTTACGAAACTATTGGAGGCACTAAAATCCAACAAGAGAATCAGAAGTTATTGATCTTCAAAGTTATTTAATTGAAATGGTAATGACGTCTATAGCATGGTAATGATTTTTCTATAACGGTAATGACGATATGTTAATGGGAATGATGAAAAACTGAATAACACTTGTTTCTCCTTTGTTAAATCACTATAAACATAATAGAATATTGCAAATAAACTTTTTTCTTTTAGTAGAAGTCATATTGACGTAACCAATAGTTACGTCAATATGACTTCACCTCACCTGATGGTAAGCTAAAGGCACAGTCTCAGGAAGGAGGTCCCCATTACATACACCGACAGTGCCATAATGGTGGCCCTCAACTTGACGGCCTTATCAAATGCTTTTTCACGCCCCGCTTAAAGGACCCGGGACTGCAGTAGGAGGAAGGAATCACGTGGGCTGGTAAAGAATTCTAGGTCTTTATTGAGCGGCAAAAAAAGAGGCACCGAATTTCTTAGTTCTTGATTGTTCAGCACGGTATGAGGGTGACATCTCAGCCTTGCACGTATTGTTCTGTATAGGAAAGGAGAGGATGGAACTAGTTGGTGGAGCTCATCAGAACACTCACCATGGTAGAGGTACCGCCTCTACCATGGTGAGTGTTCCGAAAACTGCCAAAGAGGCTATGTCTCGACGTAATTGTAACAGTTCGAGAGCGTTGGTAACTTGAGGAGTCCCAATAATACGGCCTGTACGTCGCGATGAGAACAGTATTCTACGCCGGAACGGATTTGTGTCTTGTATAGAAAATACCGCTGCTCCGGCGTGAAAAACCGCCTCACCTTGGGTCTCCGAGTTTCCGCGAGGCCGTTTTGATGATGCTCTCGATGTAGTTATTATTAGTCAGATTGCAGCGAACCTCCATGCCGAGTATATCTAGGTTATCCTGAAGTGGCAGTGGAGTGTCCCGAAGAGCAGGGAGGGGGAGGAAAGGAGACCTTTGCTGTAAATACACAAGCCTGCGTCTTCTTTGCATCGAACTCGACCAGGTTCTCAGAGCCCCATTGCGAAATGTAATTCAGGACCCGATCAAGCTCAGTGACAAGAAGCTGTCTATTTTCCCCTACGTCAGCCTGCTTGTTCACAGGGTGACCGTGATATCGTCCGTGTAAGGTGCTATCATCTGTATAGCAGTGAATGCTGCCTACTGACAGCATGTCATTGATATGCAGAAGAAACAGAGTAGGCAACAAAACGGACCCCTGCGCCTATCACAGAGCACTCGAATGCGGCGCAGGAAGTTCTCAATCCAGCTGCATAACAGTGGAGATAGACCAAAAGCAGGCAGCTTGGAAATAAGCGACTTTTGCCAGACCCTTTTTTCATCGTGCGGAAATCCCCATGGATACCATCCCCATCGGCCATCGGGGGTCGTTATGTCGGGATCGAACCGACTAAAACCGCACGCCGTCTCGGGCCTTAATTACCGGGGTGTAAGGTTACCCAATGGGCATATCCCTCGTACCCCAGCTGACCCCGGGCCATCTACGGTTTTAAGATGGCCCCTTCGACCCCCCGAAAGGAAGGGTGGGGCAAGCATCGCGGCATATCGCCGATGGTGGGGTGTAGGGTGACAGGCGGCCGTCCTGTAACCTAACCGTCGGCGCGTAGACAATCAGCTCGCCCCCCGCTTGCTCCCCACTGTGCCATCTGCTAGTCAGAGGGACACGTGGAGAGCCTCGGAGCAGCCCTCTAGACGGCCGCTCCCACCCCGGCCGGATTGGTCGCAGGCAGTAGCGTCTCCCGTGGCGAGTGGGAGGCGCTGCTCGCCTCCGTTGCCCAGGTGCACCACGTGGAGGTTCCGGCCCCGCATCCACTTGTGCCAGACCCTATCGAAAGCTTTGGCGATGTCAAGACTGATAGCCAATGACTCACTATACTTGCCCAAAGCCTCACCCCATAGATGGGTGACATATGCTAGAAGATCACCCGTTGACTGTTTCGGCCTGAAGCCATATCGCCGACCATTAATTAGGGAATGATCCTCTAGGTGACGAATGAGCTGTGCGTTAATGATATATGCTCAAAAACCTTGTACAGCACTGAGGTGACGGCTATGGGTCGATAATTGCCCGGGTCTGACCGATCCCCTTCCTTGGGGATCGGCTGCACATTCGCTTCGCTGGCGGTACTGTACCCGAAGTGTTCTTCTTCTTCTATCGTATCGATGGCATTTCTGCTCTCAGATTTTACTTTCCCAGTGTGCTGCTACCTGGATTGCGTCCTCAGAAGCACCCATGAGTTCCTCTGGTGTGCAAGAAGTACATGGGCATGCAGCACACGTTAATAGGTGGGCCATAGTCTGCGGGGAAACTCCACACTCGCACCGCAGGCTTGCACTGCCCGAGAACGCCCATCTTGACCGATTCTCCTTGCTTCGGCTGACCTGTGTCCGAAGTCTATTTAGAGACTTCCACGTGGTCCAGGGAAGGTCGTGTCCAGGTGGGAGGCTTTCCGCCCACGGAACAAAAGGGGTCGGTAACGGACTTTGAGCTCTCCAGCGAGTCACTCTGGCTTTAGAGGGTTCACTGTCAGCGGTAGCGATGCATACCCGAAAGCTCTTTCGGCTTTTCAGCCTTTGTGGAACGTAAGGGTGGCCATGCATGGCGTGTCGGTGGTCCGCTTCCAGTTTGCCCCTCTCCATGGATGATGCCACGTCTCTGCGAACGCCGGGAGGTCCAATGCCAGCCAGTGGGTATAGCAGCCGTACCAGAGTCGGCTTTAGACAGCCAGTTATTATCCGGCAGGCCTCATTTAGTGCTACATCCACTAGCCCAGCGTCACCAGCTGAATAACACAGAACGAGACCCGTTGCCCGCAGCACGTGTAGTGCGGCCCCCCCAGTTTGTACTCGTCAGCCTTTTAAGAAGGTTATTACGAGCGCAGACCTTCTGCTTGAGGTTTTCGCAGTTCTTCCTAAACCTGTGGGACCTGTCCAGAGTAACTGCCAGATATTTGGGGTGCTTGCAGTGGACGATGTTGATACCACGCCACCGAATGTCAAGCTCACGCTGCCCGTTGCTAAGGTGAGGTGTTTGAGGAGTTGGGCTTCAGCGCATAGCTGTCGCAATAGGAGCTCAAGTCCTCGAGTGCGGCATTCAAGTTTGCCTCTACCTCCTCAAAGGAAACCTGTGACGTATGAGCCAGGTCGTCGGCATAGAGAAAGCGTGTCGTGCGCCCGAAGTGTAAGAGATGCAGTACAGACGCGTAAGCATGGAGACAACTCCGCTGCACATTTACGTAGAACCACCGCTGGAATTCCATTGGGACCATTGGCTTGCCGTACATCGAGTGATTGCTGCACTGCACGAATATGGCGTTGCCTGATAAGGATGTGGTTGCACGGCCTTGGCCAGGTGCCAGTAGCCACAACTGCCCGTGGGGTGCGCCACAAGCCTACCCAAGCCGTGCAATGCACTGGGATACGCTCTGATGTAAGCCTTCTTGCAGCATTACTTTGTGGCTTTGATGTACGCTGCTTTAAACCGGCCTACGTTTGGATCACGGTTATCTGCTTCTGGTGAATAGCCTCTGCCCACTCGCGCCCATACCAGGAACGCACCCTGCGGGCGATGCTTGCCCCACCCCCCTTTCCCGGTGGCCTAGGGTCAGTCAATATCACCCAAATCAGAATTTACATGAGATAAACACACAAAACACATAGAGTGTAATCATTACCATTCACATATTATCATTACCATTAACAGAAAACAAATGGTAATGATGATAATGGTAATGACGTTTGATAGCTTATGATTTTTTAAACTATATACCATGCTGCAGAGAGCACAACCAACCATTTTTATGGTATTGTACATAAATTACGGTTAGCGTGGGTATTTTAAAAAGATCTAGTAATTAGTGCTTACCTAAATTTCTCTGATAATGGTGATGATGCAAATACGTGACACACTGCCAGTAAGCAATGTAAGTTGAAAATTTTAAGACTCCTGCGTGGATAAAATTGAAGTGCGCTGCGCTCCGCTTCATTAGAGAGACTGGGAAAGGAGATCTAGGGCGTCTAGATCGGGCTAGGTAGATAGAATTTTCGAGGAATACAACGTTGACGGTGCCGCAACGGTGATGACGAATTTTCGTGACAAAATCTATTTAATTTATTTTTATATGATATTTGATATCAAATCACATCATGGTTCGTTATGTTATTGTAGATAATGTATACTTTCGAAGTATGAAAGAAAAAACGGAAAGTGCTAGTACAATTTTTGGGAAATAATTGTGTAACTTTATTACTCGACTTTTTTTTATAAACGGTGATGACGTTTGGTGCATGTTTATTGAAATAAAAAATTAAATAAAGGATGTGTACTATTTTAAATACCGGCGCCTTACGTGAAAATATGTAGGAAATATCATGCAAAGTAAAAAAAGAAAGCTATTATGATAACTAATTTATTATTAGCATATATTCGCAATTATTGGTTTTCCGCGGATTGACCCAACTACTCGTACCATTTATTGTGGATTGACGGGTCAAAGGTCGCAGGTTCGATTCCCACTCAGTGCAAATATAATATGCAAATATTATGTCAATTTGATCTAGGAATCAAGAATATTAAAACCAATGGATACTGCAAGGACATACATTGCAGTGTCTCCATCTAGTTGGTTGGGTTGTGTACCTTTCTTTGCGGTGACCATGTTTAATTGCAAGGTTGGGATATATGAGTTTACGTCTATGCTCATAAAAATAAATGGTATTATAAAGAGAGGCCAAATTCATTGAAAAGGTTATTTTACTATAATATATTTAAAAGGTATTAAAGATGAAAACAGTAATTTTGTAACTTATTTATTTATTAATTGAGACTTACTTATGTAAGCATGTAATAACAAAATAAATTATTGACATTAAATGAAGGATTATGTATTTATTTATTTTATACATACGGTGTCATTACAGGCAAACCCAATGCGACAGAGTAGCAACAAAAGGGTGTTTCCTATAGTAGCGTCACATTAATAGGTAACATTTGACGTTTGTCAGTTTTATATTCATAATGAGGTGACCTGTTAAAAAAAGGTCGATTAAAACGAATGAATCGATACGGACTTGAAAGATAATGTGAATTTTAAAAATCGTCAGGGGAATCCCTGTCCCATTATCATAGTTTCTTTCGTAAATTTAAGGAACAAAATAAGACAAATACATGATCTATACTTATAATAAAACTGTAGAGAGGTCAATTCTGTTCATTGCATATATTTACAAAATAACTATAAATTGGGGGATGATTGGTGATCGATACTAATGCAAAAAATGCAAGCAGTTAATTTTTTGTCTTTTTATCTGTCTGTATGTGCACGAATGGATTAAAAGAATAATAAATATAATTATGTTTTATTACAATCACAATGTGGTTATTAATTTTATGGTGATATTTCTTCACAAGTAATCATTGCATTCGATTATTCTACTTATCAGCTTTCAATTTTTAGAGTAGGTAACATCCCTAATGTTTAAAAAGAAAAAGGGTTAACTGACACAACATTGTAATGAGGTTCAGTTCTTTAGATTAGATATTGTTTATTATGTTTAGAATGGTTTATTAGTGAAAGCAAAACATATATTTACTCGCATCTATCATTATTACAATAAATATGTAATCGTAATTGAAAAAAGTTAAGCAATTGTGCAGTTATAACAAAACGAAAAATATATTATTTGATGCCCACCGCGGCGCGCTGTTACAAGGTTGCGTTGTTGAATTTTGATGAATTGTCAAATGTGACCTATTAAATTGACTCCACTGTTAGTAGTGGCCAAACTAGATTTCCAAACTGATTTGGACACGAGGAATGATTATATCCTTGTAGCCAAACTACTTGTCATTAAACTTTTGAGTCAACCTGTATACAGTAAGTTTATACTACCGTGGTCTAAGTATGTACAGTCGTGAACAAATGAAAGAGTGTAGTAGTTTTTAGAAACGATAACTTAATACTCACTTGAGTAGGTATAGGTTATGTCTAGAAAGCAATAAACAATAAGCGTCAAAGTTGAAATTATATACTTATTATGATTAGCTTCCTAGCAATGGACGTAAAAAGTACCTACTGAACGAATTTTGATGCGGCTTTTTTATTAGAAAGGTCTTACTTAGACTCAAAATTTACCGTATTTTTGCTTGTAATTGGTTAAGTACAACCGGAGATATGACCAAAAACGACCTAAAAACGAAGCGCGGGTGAAGCCATGGGTATCAGCTTGTATAAAAAGTAGCCTATATGTTGCCCAGAAGTATGAACTATAATTGTATCAAGTTTGATCGAAATCCATCCAGTAGTTTTTGATCCATGCGTGCACATACAGACAGACAGACAGAAAAACAAAAAATTACTGATTTTTTGCATTAGTATCGATCACTAATTATTTCCCAATATGTAGTTATTTTTTAAATATATTCAACTAGCTGTTACCTGTGGCTCCGCCCACGTGTATGTCGGTTATCGCGACCAAACATAGCCTATGTTCATTCTCGAGGTCTAATCTACTTCTATACCAAGTTTCATCAAAATCGGTTCAGCGGTTCAGGCTTCAAAGCGTAACAGACAGACAGAGAGTTACTTTCGCATTTATAATAATTTAGTATTGATGTATAGAATTTACCTCTCTACAGTTAATATTAATATATTGTGATGGATATTGCAAACGTGCGGCAAGCATTTGACGTTTTGTGGGACTATGCTATGTATTTATTGCAATGCAGGAGCTTCTAGTAGGAGACTATCCCGCAAAATACGGATGGTTGGTCACCTTACGAATTTTTGGTAAACAGTGTTGCTTCTTTATTAAAATGGCTGTCACCCACAATCTAAGAAGCGAATATGTGTCAATTTTTTTATTAATTTCTATAAATATTACTAAATTAATAATAATTGATATGTACGGTGTTCTGTGAATTTTCATAAAGCTCAACTAGAATCAAAATGAAGCTCCGAAGAACTCAGCCTTTGCGTAAATTTGACTTTGACAGGTTTGGATTGGGAAATTTTAACGTATCCTGGCAATTTTAGGCAGTGTGCGAGAGAGATGACCTCATGGCCGAGATTCAAAAATCCTGGAGACAACCGCTGAAGGCCAATGAATCGTCCAGCTAAGTACAAGGAAATTTCTAATGTTCTTGCTCGGAATCCACAACGTTTGTCAACGTCATTCTGTCAGAATCGTTGTCAGATTGATTTACAAAATTAAAAACCTACCTATTTAAAAATTAAAAATTATTCAGAATGTGTTAGGTACCTATTTATGGAATTCTGTTAATAATATGAATTCAGAGCATTCTGGATGTGTGAGTCCAGCCGTCTAGCCTAATTATACCAGCAATCCGCCAGATAAAAACGATATTATAGCATAGTTATGAGGACACGGCACCGCTGCTTTCACTCTGGGCACTCTGCCAATGTCTGAAATACAATGCAGGAAATTACCCCTTTTAAGAGAGGCTACAGCGGAGCCACTCCAGCCATTCGACATTCCTCTATTTATCTTCTATCGATCGCGGTGTGCCCAAGAATGGAAATTTCTAATGTTCTTGGGTGTGCCATACAATGTAATCAATGAAATGCATTAATTTTATTTTTCCAAAATGACTATATTTAACAAGCCACAAAAAAATTAAGCATGCCAGTTCTTTTCACAAAAAAATTGTAGTTTCGGGTTTAGGTACACATACTGTCCCAGTGAACAAAGACATCGTATTGTGAACTTTCCCCTCTCCATTTTTTGGGGCTAAGAATTTCTATTATGATAACTATTTTAATTTATTAATAGCATATTTCGCCATTATTGGATTTCCGCAGATTGACCCTTATAATATACGAGGAAAAGCCAGAAACGCTATCGTACCCTGAATACTCGTCAGAATTATCAGGCTTAAAATACTTGTAGCCAGTACCCACAATTTACCATTCAAATAAGTGGACGTCAAGACGTCAAGAAAAGAACTTCAGGGATTCAGGGCAAGCAAGAACATTAGAAATCACTAATCAGGGTTGCGAGTTTTGGCGCCAACGCTGAAAAAGACCCATCGGGGCATTATATCATTTTCTAAAATTAGTGTAAAATGTAGGTACAACGGTGGATTTTTAAACATAACATCTTCAGCAACGTGCATGAGTTCGGGAAAGTGGTATATTAACCGTGAATTATTATGCTTTTCAACGTTGATTCCAATACTCCATAGAAGCCTCTAGTAGTCTCCACTATTTTACTGGGGTACAAGACTATGACATGACTGACTGATTTGACTATTGACTGACCTTGACTAGAGTTTGACTAATGAAAGCTGGACCAACAAAACCGCGGCAAATTTAAAAAAATTAGGGCAGGTATCACCCGTTATAGTTGGATAAAAACATTTTGATCGTGAAATAAAAGTATGTATAGTTTGTCTAATGAAAGCTGGACCAACAAAACCGCGGCAAATTTAAAAAAATTAGGGCAGGTATCACCAGTTATAGTTGGATAAAAACATTTTGATCGTGAAAGAAAAGTATGTACCTATTATAGTTTAACTGATATTTTTAAAGAATTTTATTGCACTTTATTTGGTGTTATTCTTATTTATATTTTGATTTATTTATTAAATACTATCCTTTGCCCACGACTTCGCCTGCGTGGGAGTTTGGTACTGTGGGAATATCGGGGGAAAAGGTAGCAGGCTTATTCATGTTGAAATCCCCACGAATACCACCCCCGTTAGCCATCGGGGATGGTTATTTCGGAATCGAACCGACTAAAACCGCAGATGTAGTGGAGATATAGACTAAGACTAGCTGTTGTCTGCGTGAAATTATGATCCCATTCCCGCTACTCTCGGGTATATATTTCAGGGACAAAATGTGGCCTATGAACGTGTGCAAGACATTTTTTATTCCAGACTAAAAACTATCTTCAAGCGGGTTTATAGGAATCAGACGAAATTCATTTATTAGAAAAAAATATTATTAATAATAATCAAAATTAGATTCCATATATTCTTCACCATCATCCGAGCTGCTTGATCCATCATCAGTCACACTTATAATTAATTACATTAATTAAATAAATATTTTCGAAAAGTAGGTACATAAATATCTAATAAAAAAGCGAATATTTTTGGATATCGCATCTGATCTGAATCTCGTTAATATTTTGATGTGAATGTAATGATTTTGATACTTTGTATGTAACAAAGTATCAAAATCATTATGTAAACGCGCAATCACAGAGAAATGACAGGAGGTGACATTTATAGTCTACTGGTGTTGCAAATCAATAAATGTCGTGGTTTAGCTTTCATTAGACAAACTCTACCTTTAATAGGTAGTTTTACTGGTATTTTCAAAGAATTTCATCGCGCTTTATTCGGTGTCATTATTATTTACATGTTGATTTCTTTATTAAATACTATCTATTGCCCACGACTTCGCCTCGGGAAGAGAGAGAAAAGGTAGCAGGTTTATTCGTGTAAAAATCCCCAACGAATACCCGTTGGCCATCGGGGGTGGTTATATCGGAATCGAACCGAGTAAAACCGCTGATGTAGTGGAGATATAGACTAGCTGTTGCCCACGTGAAATTCTGATCCCGTTCCCGCTATTTCTATTTTCAATTTTCAATTCCAATTTCTTTATTTTTCAAAATAGTGCAACGTAATTACATCTTTTTGACGTCAAAATTACTTAATACTAAGTTCACCAACGCTTCCTAGGCGCTAGTGGAGAAGAAACGGCGCAACAAACTCCACTGCTGCATTTTCAGACGTCCGGTTATACATAGATATCTTAAGACTAAATATGGACGAATGTACATTTTTGTCTCGTGTCAATATAAAGGTATATAAAAAAGATATAATAAATTTTAACCCAAGTTTAACAATAAAATAATTGAAAATGTCAAAATATAGTAATGTCAAAATATAGTAAAAAAAGAGGTCGCGTGCGTACCACAATATCATTATATTGTAGTAGGCAAATGTCACAACTACAGCATTCTGTAGTTGTAGCACTTTAGCAATCTAGCTACCCTTGGGTATATATTTTAGGGACAAAATGTGGCCTATGAACGTGTGCAAGACATTTTGCCTGTGTTATTCCAGACTAAAAACTATCTTCAAGCAGGCTTATAGGAATCAGACGAAATTCATTCATTAGAAAAAAATATTATTAATTATAATCAAAATTAGATTCCAAATATTCTTCACCATCATCTGAGCTGCGTGATCCATCATCAGTCAAACTTATAAATTAATTACATTATTTTAATAAATATTGTCGAAAGTACAAATATCTAATACAAAAGCGAATATTTTTGGATATCGCATCTGAATCTCGTTAATATTTTGACGTTAATACAACAAAGTATCAAAATCATAATGTAAACGCGCAATCACAGAGAAATGACAGAAGGTGACATTTATAGTCTACTGGTGTTGCAAATCAATAAATGTAGTGGTTCAGCTTTCATTAGACAAACTCTATGACTAAATGACGAAGAAGCTGCAACTTCAAATTATAATACTTGTTTGTGGCAAATTGCTAAGCAAAGAAGCCATTTAAAAAAGAAAAAAGAATCAGGGTTGTCTTTGGTTGTCAATCTCTCTTATCTGTGCTCATAGTTGTCAAATCAAGAAAAATTGTTATTATTTGCTATTAATAATTGTTATTGTTTTGTAGATGTAGATCGTCATCGCTAATAGCACAGATTAATAGGCTAATAGCGTTGATCGCTCTGTAATACTTTAATCTTAGATTATTAATGTCACTTTAATTAAATAAGACATACTATCGACATCAATATGAACCGAAAAAGGAATGTAAACTACATCAAACCAGAAGATCCAGAGTTTTTGAAGGTTCTTAAAAGGCAAGCGGGTTATGATGATAAAAACCATAAGTTTGATAAACTTATGAATGCTGAAGAAGACTTCGTTGATGATGGTGACAGCGAACAGCCACAAGTGGTAGTTCTAAAGGACGGAGATTTAACGGCAGAGCAAGCGGAGATTGAGAAAAAAAGATTGGAGAAAGAGGAAGCAGAAACAAAAGCAGATTTAAGTAAACGAGTCATATTTAAGCCTAAAGAAGCACCATTAACAGAGCCAGCAAGTAAAAAAAAGCGTGATACCATGTCTATTAGAAAAGAATGTAATAAAAAGCACCACCACCAGTTATTATCATTTGGAGATGATGATTGTGATGATGATGATAGCAATGAAACATAGTTCATTATAATTCTATAAGCAAAATATATTGTTAAACCATTGTTAAACATAATGTTTGTTTTTTTTTCCATTGATAATTTTGTCCATAAAAAAACAGTAAGTTATCAATAGTGGTACAGTAAGGGCCAAAAATCGCGACAAAAAGGTTGCACACATGAGTACTAACTGGTCAATAAAAGCACTGATCAACTAACAACATGCTCATTTGAGCCCTAGTTATATTAGGTATATTCCATAATTGGTCAATTGTGCAATAGTGAATTGTCAAGTATGTACAGTACATACATAATCACACTGAGATGCTACATGTATACCTCAAAATAAAATTATTATCTATTTATTTTTATTTATTTATTTTCTCTCTACATAATATGTACATAATATTCAACCATCAAAAAAAGTATCAAGTACATGTATGGAGACAGTGGTTCCAAAACCTGGTGAAGATGGTGCAGGTCAGCTCCCCAGGGTGTGAGGGAAATGCCTTTTAGGCCACCTTCCACCCCAGCACTAGAAGATCAAAGACGGTGTGCGGTTGTAGTTGGTTCAAGTTCAGCATAAACGCCTCTATTAGTATCCATAGGGTTTCATTTGATGTAAGTAAAAATAAGATCTACCAAGGTCCATGGGTTAATTTATGTTTACCATATTTTAGGATGAAGCAAGTAGTCATGAACTCTTAGGTATGATAAAATAATAAAATGAATCACTGCTTTTTGTAGTAAGTGAACACTCAGGGTTGAACTTGACAGAACTTGAACCTGTAGTATAATAAATACCATTGAACTGGACTCTCTGAGATCAGATTCTGGTTAGTAGATTTCTTTTGTGTTTCAAGGTGACATACACGCAAGAGCTAAGTTTAAACCACAATAAAGTAACTAACTCACTTTAATGATGTACCAATGAGAATTAGTAGATAGATAAAGCTAATAAGTAGGTAAACATGTAATTATGTTATGTAATAAAAGTCTTATTATCTAGTATCATCACAACTTTGTCGTTTCTTTATTTTGGTTCTAGAACCGTTGGATGTAATCACAGGCTCATTTCTATAGTAGAAATGTTCAGAGTCATTCTCATATTCCATAAGTTTATGAAGCAAAAACCGTCTTTCATCTTTAACTATCAAAATACTTTCTTGAACTCTGGCTACTTCATCACATAATGCAGCATTTTCCTGTAATACAAAAGAAGAACACTCAGAGCAACTAATACCTATCAAAATCTATAGAGCTCAAAGTATGAGTGTACATCTAAGTCACTCAATAAACTGCTGAACATGGGTCACCTTTACTGAATTAGGTATATGACCAGTAAACAATGAGCAAAAATTGAACAATAATCTACTACAGCTCTATGATATTAACACTTTATTGTTAATTTGATGTGACAGCATAACAATAAACATGCAGTTTCTATTGAAACCATTAATAACAAATACTTCCAATGTTATTGTTATTACCTATTAATGGTTTCCATGGAAACTACATGTTTCCGCTGTTAAGATGTCGATGATGTCTACACTCTAAAAGGTACATGGTCATAATGGTGCTTTTCTACCGTTGATGTGCTATGCTGCGATGATGTGAAATCTACGTTACAAAAATATGGTGACCATTTCCACCAATACTACGCTAAGTAGCTGGGCAAGAAAGCATGTCTACTTTCAGCGAAAAACGCGAGCATACTGTAGGTATTCTGCTCTGCACGACTGCACATAGCTACACCATTTGCGATGGCCCTTAGCACTAGCAGGCATCCATATAAAAAACCACATCTTATTATAGTTAAAAACGTTTCCATCAGTGCTAAGCTATGTGCACATCTCTGGTTAAAAACACCCTAATGGCATTATATTAAGTCTTCTTGTATAATATGGGAGTTGAGAATGTTAATTATTGCCAAGCCCTAATATTAACAAAAAATTAAGCTTTGCTTTCTTATACCGGCCGTCGATTTAAGGGCTGGGAGTTGGGAAAAAGCGAGGAAGCCTTCACAGGTGGAGGTCTACATCCCTCCCCCTCCCCCACTCCCAGCCCTTAAATCGACGGCCGGTATAGGGAAGAATAACCAAGAATTTATGTAAGAGCAAAGAATTTTAGAGATACTTAACAAAAATGTACTCACCAAAATTAAACTTTTGATTCGCATTTTGATAAATTTATATTTCTTACGGTAACGTTTTATTTGTTTATCATTATGAATAGCATTCATTTTTAATTATATCTTTAGTAATTAATGGAAATGGAAACAAAAACAATACAATAGCAGCTGAGTTGAGTGCTGTGCTGTGTGATGACATTGACAAACAAAGATTATGTTGACAAATGACAAATTGAAGTTGCCTTGCTTGCCACTTGCCACAGACTACATAATATAGATTAGGGCTAGGGCATAGCTTAGAGTAATAATATATTAATATAATATTATAATATGTAATATACTACGGAAATAAGTGTTGCGTTCATCGCTGTCGCAGCGACTACGCAAGACTGTGTGCTCTCAGCTAAATACATAGGTACCACTTTGATGCGCTAGAGATTATTGAGAGACAGGCCTAGAGGCTGATCAACGACGATGCACTTGTCGAGAAAAGAGCCTTGTCTATCGACGCAAAGTTACAAAGCAAAGGTCTATCGGTGTTTAATCGGATGCATTTCAGAGAGTGCGCTCTGGAATTGCACAACCTGATACCTCCAACTCCTTTCAACAGCGACGCGCCACCGCCACCGCCCACCGCTATATTAGTCGATATTCCACTCTTACTTACGTACGAAACCCTTCAACGCTTGCCATGCGTAGGTACCGCTCCGCTGCTAAGGAGTGGATTTTTTAAGATGGGCTTACTATTACTCTTTTTAGTATAAAATGAAACGATTTTACAACTGGCGTCAAAATTCAAAACATAGCAAGTTGATATATCAAATTAATACCTAACAGTTAATAACTTAATATAGTGCACGGCATCTAACTTGGCAAGATTTTGGAGTTTTGTGGGCCCCACTGCTTCGAAACCTTGCCAAGTTAGAGGCCGTGCACTATAAATAAATAATGTCGCTTGAACTGTTAGGGTTATAATGTATTCAGACATACAAGTAAGTATAGTAAGTTGTTCTATCTCAGAAAGGCGGGTGAACAAATAGCAGTATGAGCACATGAATAGCTATGGTACTGTTGTACAGAAGGAAATCTCCTTAGGAAAGCTTGAAATTCAAATTCACTTTCATAGGGCTGCCAATATTTTCATTAAATACAAACCAGACAGAAGCGAGTTTTGAAATTTCAGATGGAATAAATAACTAAAAATATCAACAATAATTTTATCATTTAATGAATTATTTATTTTTTGCGAATATAGGTACAGAGTAATGATGTTAAAACATTATTTTATATGGGGTTGCCTTTTCTTTTCGATCGGCAATCCCCACGGATGCCCCTCCACTGGTTAGCATGGGTGGTTATGTTGTACTTGGACCGACTAATACCGCACGCCGCGCCGTCTTGGGTCTACAGACGCTGGGAATAAGGTAGTCAATAAGGCGTTTCCCTTGCACCCCTGCTGCCCGTGAGCCATCTACAGTTTTTAGATGGCCCCATACTCTACATTATAATGGTGCTAAGAAATCTGTTTATATAACAGTTTACACCCCGGTAATTGAGACCCGAGATGGCATGCGGTTTTAGTCGATTTGATTCCGACATAACCACCCCCGATGGCCAACGAGATTGATATCCGTGGGGATTGCCGCATGATAAAAAAGGTATTATCGGATTTTTAAATAATAAAATAATAAAAATTTGCCTCCATCAAGGGTCTAAGTGAAGAGTGTACTTGCTGTAAGCCAATATTAAATCAGTTTCTAATAAATGGAGTTTATAAGAAGACCTAGACAAATTTGAGAAATAGAAATGAAACAATTCTTGTTAATTCTGTATTGTAAGTAAACATTAAAAAAGATAAATGTATAGGTATAGGTACGAGACACGGGAAATAAAATAATATATGCACAAAAACGAGCATAACTATATAAGAGTACCTATATAATTTTTAATCGACTTCCAAAAAGGAGGTTCTCAATTCGATCGCTATGTTTTTTTTAGTATAATAATATGTAGGTATCTATAAGAAATCTCTACCAGCAAACCTTTGAGCATAGAGTTAGAAAAGTTAGAGAGTTAAGCAAAGTGGACCTACATACAAAGTTGTAAATAAAAGTATAATTGAAACGATGCAATCAACCCTGTTATGTAAAATACTTTTTGAACAATTTTATTTATTTGTTGAATTTTATAATACGAAATGCATGTTTTATTTATTTTACTTTCTTGTGTTCCATTCTTGATGAGACGCTTGTAAAGTTTGCAACGCTTAGGAAAATATTAGAAATTTTTATGATAAAAATTGCACGTTATTCATATAGCATGTCACGACAACCCTTCATTCGCAACCGAGCGTAACCAGTTAAATCTGGTTCGCCCCCGAGCCAAACTGCTTTTACCCCGAAACGTCTTCGGTCCTGCCCCCCGCGCCTTGTCAGTGACACGTCACGCACACATGTCTGTGCGCTAGTAGTACACCCGCGCAATGAGCTATAGTTGAGTCAATTTAATAGGCCACATTTGACAATTCATCAAAATTCAACATCGCAACCTTTTACGCGACGCGCCGCGGTGGGCATCAAATTATATATTTTTCGTTTTGTTAGAACTGCACAATTGCTTAACTTTTTTCAATTACTATTACATATTTATTGTAATAATGACAGATACAAGTAATTTTACGTTTTGCTTTCACCAATAAACCATTCTAAACATAATAAACAATTTCTGGTTTATAGAACTGAACGTCATTACCTTGTCATTACAATATTGTGTCAGTTAATCCTTTTTCTTTTTAAAAATTAGGCATGTTACTCTAAAAATCGAAAGCTGATAAGTAGAATCGAATGCAATGATTACTTGTGAAGAAATATCATCATAAAATTAGTAACCACGTTGTGACAAAAAAAGTTACTGATTGCATTTTTTGCATTAGTATCGATCACCAATCATCCCCCAATAGTTATTTTGTAAATATATTCAATGAACAGAATTGACCTCTCTACAGTTTTATTATAAGTATAGATCATGTACTTGTCTTATTTTGCTCCTTAAATTTACGAAAGAAAAAATAATAATGAGACAGGGATTCACCTGAGGATTTTAAAAATTCACATTATCTTTCAAGTCCGTATCGATTCATTCGTTTTAATCGACCTTTTTTTAACAGGTCACCTCATTATGAATATAAAACTGAAAAACGTCAAATGTGGCCTATTAAATTGACTCAACTATAGTTCTATTATATTAGAGAAGATTTCACTCTGTACTTATCTTTACTCATGTGGTATGAGTGTCTTGTTAATACGCGTGCATTTGTGTGCGAAAGTTCATGTCACGCAATGTCACGTCAAAAGAAGTTCACGTAGCGGTAGTGGTAGTAGAACAATAGGTAAGGTAATTATTTTTTTAAATAAGTATATTGATCGTAAGTAATTTTATAGATTTTGTTACCCAACAACAAAGACCATGATAACTTATTATGGTCTTTGCCAACAATTATTAATAAACTAATAATTTATTAGTCCAATGCGATTTTTTTTGGAATACCTAACATGATATGGGATTAGGTAGATAGGGAGGAAGGTAAAGACCAATTTAAATAATTCTTACAAAAAAAACCGACTTCAACTGCATTAAATTGAAATGGAACAACACGGGAAGCGCCAGCTATCAAATTAAAAAAGAATCATCAAAATCGGTTCACCCAGTCGAAAGTTTTGAGTTTTGAGGTAACAAACATAAAAAAAATACAGTCGAATTGAGAACCTCCTCCTTTTTTGAAGCCGGGCAAAAATCCGTAAATTAATTATATGAATATATTTTTATGTTTTTGCAATTATTAGGAATCTGACGAATCTGTGTCGCTATCGTCATCACTATCATCTTATAAAATTTATGATGAAACCGCACCAAAATTCGTTCTGTAGTTTTTACGTCCGTCGCTAGAGCGATAGACGTAAAATCGACATAGTGAATTTTCTAAACAAATTTAATATAACTAGCTTTCGCCCGCGTGGAAGTCGGTATCGCCACCAATAAAACGACTCTCCACTCCACTTCACTTCACTCTCTACTAAAAAAGGATAGAAGTATCCTATGCTATGTCCGTTTCCTGGTTCTAAGCTACCTCCATACCAATTTTCAGCCAAATCGGTTCAGCCGTTAATAGTGTAACAAACACGACTTTCTTTTATATATATTTAGTTAGACATATTAAAAATATAGAAACACCCAGACCTGCACTAAGCGGGAATCGAACCCATGACCTCCGGCTTGGCAGTCAAAAGTCCTACCGTTACGCCACAGAGGTCATCAAAACAAACGGCGCGATATAATTTTTTAAAATTCTCTGCATACTATTGTTATTTTCGTTTCAGTTATATTTGGTTATATATTAGAATAAAATCGTGTTAAAGTTTTTTTTGTTTTTTGGTTTCTCCAAGTACCATGAATGAATGATTTAACAGTACCTATGGACCTTTATCTTTCGTGCGGATATCCCCGCGGATACCAGGCGGGGACGGTTATATTGGACTTGGACCAACTAAAACCACACGTCGTGTTGGATCTACTGACGCCGGGTGTAAGGCGGTCCATAAGGCATTTCCCTCGCACCCTGACTGACCTTGGGCCATCTACGGCTTCCTGATCAATCCTTGGATGTGAGAGCGACAGTGTACCCAACTTGCTCCGAAAAGGGTAGGAGAGAGGCGTCCTAGCCTGCTTCTGCTCACCTGTCACCCCCAGTTCATAGAGGACAGAGGTTGTTGGCCGCCCTTCTGCGTATGAGTTGCTAGCACCGTGTAGCGAGCATGTTGCGAGCTCGGCGAGCCGGGCGAGTTCTAGCCTAGGTACCTATGGCTTGTTTTATGTATACGATATAAGTACCTAATATATTTTAGCAGGTACTTTAACCCGCTATAGGCTACCGAATCTCGGGTCTATCTATGTTATTTCAGTTCTCAAACTCTTAGAAAAGTATTTAAAACTAAAATAATTTTTACACAATTTTAAAGAACTTAGGCATACATTTGTTTAACTGTTTTTATTTCATCATTACAAATTGAAACATGGAAACTGCACTATTACAATCGATTGTATCGATTTTTAGATATTTATTTAATAGTAGCCTACCTACTATTACTGATACTGAATAAATACGAAGTAGGTACTAAGTTTTACAGAATGCCAAAGTATTTGAAGGACACGTATGTTAACTCTTTAAATTAGCAAACAATCTTATAAAGTGGTATACAAATGTTCAGCATATTAAAAATAAAAATTAACTGCTTGATCACGGACTTGAGCGGTTTGCGTGGGATAATAGCGAACTGCGAATGGCGCCAAGCACAGAACAAATAAAACATCTACAAGTAGAAGGAAGTAGCATGGTATAAATTAACCCCTTCAGCCAAGTATGTGAGTGCAGTTAAGTGTAGAAACACTTAACTGAAACACACAATTGAAGGGATTAATATATTATATACATAAATTGATACGGATAATTTTATTTCAGTAAAATAAGGTGTGTAATCAATGAATTATACTTTTCCTTATTTTAAGGTAAAAAATATACGCTTCAAATGAAAAGTACCAGAAGTCTGTTCTTTGGCGACAACAATTTCTTTGTATTTTTATCTAGATACTAGATAGTTCTACTGTCTTGTAATGTTCTTGACGCCAAGAGTCGGCAAGAACAAATAATTATATAGAAACATGTGCCAGTCTACTCAGTTATTCAAACAGCGCTGCCGCTGAATACATCGCCAGACGCTGTAGTCCGTGGCTATACTGGCCGTGCGTGTATTATTCATTATTTGTAACCGAAATGTTTATATTGTAGGTACCTCCGAAAATTATTTTTTCAGTTATTATGCTACATATAGCTATGATTTGATCAGGGTCATATTATTATATCAAAAAATATAAAGGTCAGTTCAGCATGGTAGCCCCTCGTAGTACGGAACTGTAGAATCGTCTCCCTCGAGTCCTCCTGATCAATGAAATGATTTGTTAGGTCACGTTACTTTTTCTATTATTTCATTGCTCAAAGGGACTGGGATTGGAAAGTATCCAAGTAGCCGACAAATTTACATTAAAGAAAATATAGGGCTAATGAAGGCACTCGGTCCTAATCCCCAACGGAAGATACCATAGAGATAGACCAATCATTCTATATTAACATAGATAACATAATAAATACCACAACAATAATGATAATTCGAAACAAAATGTTTGTTTATTCTCACTAGACTTCTAATTATTTAATTTACTGACTTCGTATAAAAGATGTATGTGATCACCTCTCATGATAAAATGTTCTTGAAAATCTTTCCGATTAGGCCAAATTAACCCTAAAGAAGTTTGGAAACATTCACGGGAAACATTCGAGGAATGTTTTAAAATAAAAAAAGGCACAAAGATAACGAATGTTTTACATTCAATCCATATCACTAAATAAATGCAAGCTTGTAGGTGGTTTCAATAAAGTCTGTTAGCAACATAACACAGACTAGATAGAGAGGTATATTTCAAAAGTAGAATATAATAAACTAGTAATACAGTTAGTTACTGTCTCACAAAATTATCACCGAAGTAGGTAGGTACAGGAAACGAATTTATCGACGACAATGCACCTACGTTACTACTTATTCCAAATCATGCTTCCACATTTTACTGATAATTACGTCAGTATGACTATATCTAGACTCTACAATTTTGCAGTGATGTAAATGACAGCACATCTATCACACGAAACATCACATATAATATACCTAATTATATAATAGGTATGTATAGGTAAAACCATTTACGTGACTTAATAATTTACCAGTCACCAACGCAATCAAAAAATATAATATACTTAACATAAAAACTACGAGTTCTATTTATATAATGTAGACATGATTTAAATACGACGTTATTACGGAATATTATGCTTTCAAGGTAAGTAACACCTTTATCGACGAGTGTCGTATTAAAATACTACTTAAGAAAAATTATGTAAGTACATACCTACCTACCAAATAAAAAGGAGTGTTATTCCTGGATATTTACATCAGAATTAACAATTATATTTCATAGCATCATAATCATGGCATAATTATTACAACACATAATCATTAAAAATACTTTACAATCAATATTCCTTTGTACCACAATCAAGTTTATAAACATAATGATAAATCTCTCTACAACAAATTTAATCTAAATGTGATCAACGATAAACTAAACGTCAATTTTATTGTAAACGAGTATTGTCTTGATTATATTTGTTGTGAAGAGATCACGAGTATAATGTAAATATTCATCTTAAATATGGTCACTTAGTGACGATCGTAACAATTTTAAATATCAGATATATTATATCCCATAATAGTTTACATGACGAATATTAATTTATCAATTAAAAATGGGAAAGATGTAGTTCATAAAAATATATTTGTCATGAAGAGTTTCAATATGGTGATAATATCTTAGTCATCACATTTAAAGCAAGTATTTTTTATTGTATAAGTAGGTATTCAATCACGTATTTATTCAGGGATTTGTAAGTGGTGTAACCAGTGATGGGTTTATGCCCTGACTTTGGACATTAATCGGGCATTTATTCAATCCGCCTGAATAATGCCGGGCATAAACCCACTTATATAGATGGGCTGGGGTAGCAGAAATACCTAAATCAGATCATCATTCCATGGTACATTTATAAAACTAGTAGTAGCAGCAAATCTTTAGTGTTTACTTTTAAAAAGTAAGTGGGATATTATTATTTAGGTTCTTTTTATGAAGTATTAAATAAATATCATTGAGATAATAATACACTTATTTTTAAAACTTATTATAACTGAAATGCCAGGGCATAAACCCATCACTGATTATAACATAACATATACATACAATTTTGAAATGAATATTTGGACTGGCTCTAGTTCAACATTAATGTTTTATGTTGAACTAGAGCCAGCCAATTAAGTGAATTAATTGTAATGTATTTGATGACGTTCTCAATTTTTACACATTTGTTCTGAATTACAATCACCTTCAAGTCTCATGACTACCATATACAAATTAAAAATGTTACAACACACAGTTAAATGGTTTATGCCGTTTATGGAATAAACTTTACATTGGAATTAATTAACATAATTAAACTATCGGTACTTCAATTTGTACATTTAGGTCAGACATAAAAATACAGTGTGTCCCACGGGCGATGCCACATGGAGGGCAATATCTTAAATAATGTAAATTGACAATTTTACTGAAAGAAGACTGTTCTGATTTTAAAAATAATTTACACTGCATTCATAGATTTTCGAAAAATTGCTTCCAACACTTGGTAATTGAACCGGCTAAAATGCAAAAATAACACCTCTATTTTATGCAGTCAAACGATAATCCTAAAGATCAAATCTGTCTAAAAAACCTAGAATGCACTTCAAATTGTTTTGAAAATCAAAATGAAGTCTTTTAGAAAAACATTATTTAAGATTATCTCAAGAAGAGACCTGAGCCTTGAGACTTGCCTCCATGTGGCATCGCCGTGGGACACCAATATATAGATATACATTAAACCATATTAACGTGACTGCGTGACGGTGACAACTAACATAACAAAAAACAGAATGCTATCTTATTATTCAAATATTGTTTTCTTTTTTGCATGCTTTGAAGAAAGGGATAGAAACAACATTGCAAAGATAAGAGGGTCTAGTATAATACTGTTTGTTCGTGAATAGATTTTTTGGTTTAACTTCAAAAGTATACTTTTTTATAAATTTTATTTATAGAGAAGTAATTTAGTATTTAAAGAAATAAGTTATTTATAATATCATGTAGAATTGCATCTAATCAGAGGCTAGTGTCTACACTTTTGCCAACAAATCTATTTAGGTGGATAATTAAATTTAGTGTACATCACTTTCATTTTGCAGATTTTCAGTATATTTAGTTAGAACACTGCATACTTTTTTAGAATACCTTTTACAAAATAGAGGGGGTCTTATATGGAAGTCAATGGATATTATATTAATAACTAGCCCGTGACCCGGCTTCGGTCGGGCATAAATTCTTAAAAAATTCTATAACCCAATTGCACCAACACCCACCGGGCCTTTATTATTGAATTTGATGCTTTTTACTTCAAAACTAAGCACTTTCCATATAACGGACTTCCATAAAATCGCTTTACCCTTATTTGCCCCTTAGGAGTGAAATTATGAAAACCCACGATTCACGTGTACGTTTATTATTTACCAGAAGCAACTAAGTATATGAACTTTCATACTTCTATCTTGAAAACGGACGAACTTTCCTATAAACGTTCAACTCCTATTCCACCCTCTGGGAGGTGAAATTTTGAAAAACGCTGATATCTACACGGTTCATTTATTTCTAACCAGAACTGGGAAAATAATGGTCTCAACATAAATGGCGAAGTCTTACGCATCTTCGGTTTGCGGATGACCTTTTCATCTTTTCCAACACCAGAGAGGAATTGCAAGGCATGCTTACAGATTTAGACACCCGAGTCAAAAGGTGGGCCTAACCATGAACTCCATGAACTCCCAAAAAACAAAAGCCATGACTAACAGCATAAAAGAACCAATAAAAATAAATAAATCAACAGATATTGTATGTGGAAGAATAGAGTGGTCAACGCATGGAATAGGCTACCTGAAAATATTGTGACAGCAGAAAATATCAATCAATTCAAAAATAATAATAATAATAAGAGTACCAGCCTGCGTACTGCCCATACTTATGGCTGCCAAACCTGGACCACCACAAAAGCGCAATGCAGAAAGCTGGAAACTTGAGAGAAGGCAATGGAGAGAAGCATGCTGAGCCTGTAGTTAGCGGACAGAGAAAGCAAAAACCAAACTGGAATGTGTAACATTTAAAATTAAAAAACTGAAGTGGAAATGGACGGGCCACACAATTCAGGGCAAAGACAAATGGAGCAAGGATATTATGCACTGGTACCCAAGGGGTAAGAAAAGAAAAAGGGTCGCCAGTTCAAGAGATGGGAAGACGAATTAAAAGCCGCAGTAGGCCACACTTGGTCGAGACTGGCCAAAGACAGAGGGGGGTGGAGGGGGTTGGAGGAGGCCTTTGCCAAAAAGCAAACAGATGTTGTCAGATTGTTGAAATATCAAGTTACGAAATTACGAACAATGTCTGAAATAAAGGCTATTATTGAATTATACTTTGAAAATGACGGACTTTCATACAAATGTTCATCGCATATTTTTACACCTTGGAAGTGGAATTTCTAAAAATCCTTTTTTAGTGGATGCCAACAACATAAAAAGCATCTACTACTAAGTTTGTAGGTTCAGCGGTTTAGGCTCTGCGTTGATGATTCAGTCAGTCAGTCATTGGGCCAAGCAATTATATTTACAAGGTGAATTTTTCAAACGGGATTGGATGGCCAAATTCGAGACTATAAGGAATAACGAAAAATGGTCAAAGGAGTCACGAGCCCGATTATGATGAAACTTAAAACCTCATCATTAGATTTTTGAAAAACCAATAAACCTAGCTGAGAATCGAACCCGTTGATTTTGAAAAAAAAAAACAGCCTTTATTATTACACCATACGATAATGTCGCTGTTAAGGCACAAATTCTGCGAAGTAATGATATACGGCAAATTAAAGGAAAATTTGGAATTTAATTAAATTCATGTTTTATGTACCTATTTGTTGCGTTCGAAATTCCAGAAAAGATTGTTACTATTCCGTGTGTTAAATTATACTCTACATGATTATATAGACCAGTGCCGATAGCTATGAAAATGGTAAAAAGTAAAAGAAATTTATAGTAGGATGAAACCTGTTGTAAAAGGAAGAGAATATAATAAAAATGATAGGAAAAATAAATTACGGGCGATCTGAGGTCGGGAAGGGGGGAGGGGGGTGAGTTTTAAGGGTAAAAACGGTTTATCTCGATTTCCGGCAAAACTACAAGTCCTATGGAAAAAAGTTAAATGACAAAGTTGTAGGTAATAAAGAGACCTACAACTTTTGTATTTACACTTTTTTCACATAATCTCAAAAAGTATGTGAAAAATTCAAATAATCAAGTTTTTGGTTTTTTATTTTTATCTTAAGCAAAACAAATTTGTTTTCCACGAAATTTGGTGAAAACTTAGCTTTTTATGTCCCAAAGACACTGTAATTTTTTTGATTTGAAATACTCTTTTTTTTCAGCTTATTTTGACTAAATATCGAAAAACCACCCCAATTTTCAATCGAAAAATCTCACGTCAAAATATCAGCTTTTTAAAAAAAGTCAAAGAGTTTTATGTTCTTTGAAATCTCTTCTTTCTGATAATGTAAAAATATATATACATTGCTATGGTAAATGTTCTCAGAAAATGCAAAGAAGAAAAACTCGAATTCGAAATTAACATTTTTGTATTTAGTCATTTCCTCGCTGAGGTGGGATGAAAAGTTATATGTTGCACTATAACTTCATGGTTGCACTCGAGTGCAAATATTTTTCACCTTGTGCTCTTTTGATTCCCTCACTAAAGCTCAGGGTTCTATTTTTACATCATCAGAAAGAAGAGATTTCAAAGAACAAAAAACTCTTTGACTTTTTTTAAAAAGCTGATATTTTGACGTGAGATTTTTCGATTGAAAATTGGGGTGGTTTTTCGATATTTAGTCAAAATAAGCTGAAAAAAAGAGTATTTCAAATCAAAAAAATTACAGTGTCTTTGGGATATAAAAAGCTAAGTTTTCACCAAATTTCGTGGAAAACAAATTTGTTTTGCTTAAGATAAAAATAAAAAACCAAAAACTTGATTATTTGAATTTTTCACATACTTTTTGAGGTTATGTGAAAAAAGTGTAAATACAAAAGTTGTAGGTCTCTTTATTACCTACAACTTTGTCATTTAACTTTTTTCCATAGGACTTGTAGTTTTGCCGGAAATCGAGATAAACCGTTTTTACCCTTAAAACTCATCCCCCTCCCCCCTTCCCGACCTCAGATCGCCCGTAATTTATTTTTCCTTTAATTTTTGTTACATTCTGATCCTTTTCCAACAGGTTTCATCCTACTATAAATTTATTTTGTCTCAAAGTCTATCGGCACTGGTCTAATAATGATTGATGTTTTTTTTTAAACAAGATGGAGCTCCAGCCCATAATAGCCGTAAAAGAGATTTTGATTCAGCAGTTGATGACTTAACACTTTCCTATGAGAATATTTTAAACGGAATCAATAACTTCTAATATTGAATGTAGTACGATCCTTGAGGTCTCAAATCCAGTTATGTATTGAAAACAATGGTCTACATTTTGAACAATTAATCAGTTAATGTAAGAAAAATAAAATGTATTTTGTTAAAGATTAGCTCTTTCCTTTAGTTTGCGGCACCTATGCCATTACTTCCCAGAATAAGATCCTTAATAGCAACACTATCTTATGGTGTAATAATACAGGGTGTGTTTTTTTTCAAAATCAACAGGTTCGATTCCTAGCTAGGATTATTGATTTTTCAAAAATCTAATAATGTGGTTTTAAGTTTCATCAAAGTCGGGCTCGTGACTCCTTTGAGCATTTTTCGCTATTCGTTATAGTTTCGGTTTTGGCTATTTCCAATATTTCATATTATACCAATAACTAGCTTTTGCCCGCGGCTTCGCCCGCGTGGATGTCGTTTATCGCGACCAAACATAGCCTATGTCTCGAGGTCTAATCTAATCTACCCTTATACCAAATTTCATCAAAATCGGTTCAGCGGTTCAAACGTGAAAGCGTAACAGACAGACAGTTACTTTCGCATTTATAATATTAGTATGGATGGTGTATTAGTGGTTGGTTGGATTTTCTGTTCTGCACAGTAGAAGTTAGAACAATATATCCAGTTGATGGAAATGTGGGAATTAAAGATAAGTATATGCCCTGTCGCTTTGAGCATTAATCGAGCATTTATCGTATCCGCTCGATTTACGCCGGGCGTAAACCCATTTATATAGATGGGTTTATACCCTGGCATTTAAGTATAAATAATAAACACCCGATAAATGCCCAATGTGATAGGGCATAAACCGATCTATAGTGACGGCACGACATTTAATAAACCTCTGACTATAATTTACAATAGTCAATATTTATCGTGTTTTATTCAATAATGGTTTTCTCTTCTCGTTTATTAAATTGGGTTTAGATAGTATGTATTGTTAGATTTCTATGTAGTCCCAAGAAATTTTTGAAGCCCTTAGTTATTTCGCAACAGCCTTCAGGGGTTTTAATATTGGTTATATCCACACCCTTACAACTTCACACAGTGGGGCCACTATGACTAATATGACTATAATATAACACACCAAAACAGCCAGTCTGGGTTTGTAATTTGATATGCTCCATATTTTATAAGGAGTAAGTTATTGCAGTTTTATTTTTGGAATATGTATAACATTTTTTATTTGTCATCTGGCTTGCTCAGAGTACCCAATGGGGGTCTGTTCTGTTCATGACATGTCCATGCAAGCAAGTCTCATTAAGTAGTAATTCAGATACTGATAACACAAGGAATACAGAGGTAAAACTACAATTTTCTTACATTACTGACTAAATGATAATATTCTTGACAACAATATTAGGTACTATAATAGTGTAACAATGAAATAATCAAAAATGTCAAGCTCTAAAAATACATTACTTATCTTACACGGAAAATACGTGGATGTACGAATATTAACAATCTAATAGAAACACATAATATAACTACTTTAAATATTTTGTATACATCACCCATTTAGGTACAACGGTAGGTACCAGTCTGACAGAAGCGTATTCGGTTTTCAAATAATAAAATTATTTTCAGCGTTCTCGACGTGCCCGTTTGGCGCGTGCTGTCGGCATAGAATGGTTTGAATCATCGTCGTCTCGTTTCTTTGCCGGCGCCTGCGGTCGTTGTAATTGACTCTGTGCAGTCAACTGTAACTGCAGTGCATGGGTGTTCAACCTTTCAGCCAGTAGTAAAGGTTTCAGTGCTGCCATTTTATGACTGTACAGCGTGACTCGTGGCCGACTGTTCACTGCAGCTGTCAGTTGTTCACGCACAGACATCTCTATATTATCTGAGTTATTATTCCATTTGTCATTGTCACCTTCTTTGTCTGTTTTGTCTGTACTTTCAGCTTTGTTTTCTTCAGTGTGGCCATCTGTGTCTGGTTTACATATTATGTGCACTTGTGCCCTTACTTCTGCATCAAATTTAGAGATAGTACTTACAAGAGGTTTGGCCCAACCTATATGAAGTATAGGAGTCTGACTACCTTCTTCCCACTTGCAAATGCCATCATAAAATCTGAAATTTAGGTATAAAAGGTATTACAAGAAATGAACAATTTTATGTTGGAGAGCAGGATAGTAGTTACACACAAAACATACCTAAGAAGAGAAGCAAAGCACTCAGGATCTTTCAGAATGGATCTTGCAGAATGACCAGAGCTTTCAGCCTTCATCAGTTGTGGAATTAACTCATTTGCTATTTCAGAGAACTCCTTGTAAATCTCTTCGTCATCTCGAGAGTAATTGTAGCTAAAAAATTATATAACGGGAAAATTATTCAACTGGGTGTTGATGGGCAAATCTGCAACTATGAGGAATAGCGAAAAATGGTCAAATTAGTTTCAGGGCTGATTTTGATATTAACTAAAACTGCATCATTGAATTTAAAAAAATTCAATACACCTAACCAGGAAACTTATTGTAGGTGATTTGAAATTGAGGTATTTACTCATTATCTTAATATATATAAATCTCGTGTCACAATGTTTGTCCTCAATGGACTCCTAAACCACTTAACCGATTATAATAAAATTCGCACACCATGTGCAGTTCGATCCAACTTGAGAGATAGGATAGTTTTTGAAACGGATTTCGACATCCACGCGGGCGGAGCCGCGGGCAACAGCTAGTTTACTTATATAATATCATTGCTCATTATATTCATTCAATAAATAGACTTCAAAGTTAAATGAAATAAATGTGATTCTTACAGGTTTCATACAAACATTTTTGTGAGAAATATATTTCATTATATCATATCATTTATTTATTCGCTACTAAGTGAACCAAGTTGTTTTTACATTTAATTGCTGCATATATCGCTAGTGTATTGGAGTTTGGATGATAGCCACTTCATGGAATATTTATAGTTTGGTCAGTTGCAGTTCATAGCTAGTCTGACGGTCAACCTCAACTGACTTGGGAAAAGACTCAGAGGGTCATGAATGGCTGTAAACTATAAATAGAAATACATTTCAAATAATTTGATAGTAACTTCTTCTTGCTACTTATAGTAGCAATAAATAATATCATTGTTATTTACATTCAGTACAGCTATAACACTGAATTTTGTCATTATTCAAAGTTTAATGAATTATAGAATATTTTCATACTTTCAATCCCGTACTCTTTCTTGAGTGACAGCTTCCTAAGCTGTAATCAATATATTATTAATGAATACAGCAAAATATGTTAAAAAAAATACCAACTGTCGAATAACATCTCCAGCACAGGCCCATGCATGAAACGCTTCTTTATACATCTTGTGACGATGATAGTATCCTCCTTGAAATGTGTAGGGATACACATGTCGGTCCTCATAGTTTGTTCTTGAGGATCGAATAGCCTGGGTGTACAAGGTAGCAGCATCGGGTCTAGGCAAACCATCAGGCCGAGTGCTAGTAACATCACTAGGAATAGGCAAAATTCCCTCATTATCTGAACAATCAGATATCCTCATGTACTCATCCAGATCACCTAGATTTCCTAATGCCATTGGATAGGCATCTAAATGACCTGAAAAACATTATTATCATGAATTGAAATGCATTATTTATCAATTAATTATACATGATTAAGGACAATGACGAGCAATGTAACCACATAAATAATCTATTTATATAGTGAACATCAATATTTATGAAAGTGATAATTTAAGGCAGTCATATCTTTTTTTTATAAACATGTCTATAGACACATTGATGTTTAAATACTTATTTAAAAAATACATAGGTAATAGGTAAGAAGCACTTGTGACCAGTAAGCCTGCATAAAAGGTAGGGGAAGCTTGTGAGGTGCATAGAATAAGTAATAGTATTTCATACAAAAGAATCTTTCACGCAAAATTTGATTCATGGTGAGTTTCAACTTTCTCCTATTGATAAGAAATGATGAACTAAAATGGAAAGTATAAGAAATAACTATTTAACTACTAGTTAGATAAGTAGTTAGACTAGTCTGCACTGCAATAATGAAAAGTAGCTTTTCATTATTGTTTAAGTAAGAGAATGCAATTTGATGTCATATTTTTTGTTTACTTTGTTCACCTTAACCCTAGGTGCATACAGGGCGACAGGTGACAGCGACAGCTCGGCGTCTAGACGTGACGACAGGCTGCGGCCGAAAGCTTAGAACAGAATATATTTAATTCTCGGCCGCAGCATGTCGTCGCCCAGTGTGCGCCTAGTGTTAAAGTAATAATATAGTAAATAGTCATAGAAATGAAAATACAAATAAATGTGACAGTGTACTATGGTGATTGACCCATTCTCTAATTACCAAGCATATGGATAATTATCATATCTCAAGCATAAAGAGTGACCCTGCTAGTAAAAGGTGTGTGAATAAAAAAAAACATATATTATTTACCCATATCATACAATAACCATAGGAGTCTGTACTGCATTTGTGCTAACTCATGAACATCAACAGTAGCTGTTAAAGTTGGGTTTATTGATGATACGAGAGCAGCTAGCTCCATAACTCTGCTACAAATTACTGGTTTACCAGCTACATACAGCCACGATCTAGCAGATACACCATCACCAACTGATCTACCTCTCTTATCTTCATTTCCTTTGCCATGCCAAGTTACCTAAAAAGTGAATGTAATATGGATTACATCAGTCAAAGATAGTTTTGAATAGGATAATGATATTAAAATACACACCTCAGCAGTTTCAGTACCATCTTTGCCAAATACAACCCAAGCGTGGTCTTCTGATAGGGCAAGATGTACATCCTGCTTACCAAGAACCTGACAACCAGCAGTTACTGCGAAAGCTACACCGAAACAATCAAGCTTGTTTCCTGTAAGAAAACTATAAATAGACTGCAAATGTGCCCTATCTTTGTAGTAGCTTCGAGTCAGTGAGTTCCAGACTACATCTGCGACTCTTTTCACTAAATCGCGAGATGCATATGTGCCACTCAAAAGTTTTGCATCAACGCCTCCCCGCATCAAAGAGATAAATCGTTCGTGCAGTGAACGTACTTCCTCCCATTCAACAGATGGAAATTTCATTTTAGAAAACTTATTTGTCAGGTTTACATCCTTATCGGAATTTTTGATATTTGTTAGATTATTTTCAACTGCTCCAACGATGATCGAAAATAAAGCCAAATCGGCTTCTCTCTCACTGCGTAGTTGCTCCTCAAAGAGATCACATACTTTTTGTATGCTATCTATAGGGAAGTAGCGTTTGTATTCCATCAATGCCATGCTTACAAACTCAAGATTTTACATTATTTAAAACAAAGAAGATTTATTGTTATTCAAACGAATGATTAGATAAACTTCGCCTTTGCGTTTTGCCGGCTTGTAATTATTTTGATGTTGGTTGTAGTAGTTGTCTATGATTTATTTTCTTAATCGCTGTTTGAATACTAGGTCATCCATCCCCTCACTCAATTATTTATCAGACTGAACGGCCAAGCAAGCTAATTAATATGACTATACTAATTTTTTTTTATTTATTAAGTATGATAAAAATACAATGAAAATTAAATAACATTTACATTAAAATAAAATAAAAACTAAACAAAATAATATGACTTGATTTGACTCACTTGTTTCAGTTCTTGCTTGAGGAAGAGGAAAAGTTTACCATAATAGGTGCTTTTTCTGTAAAACGCCGCGGTACCGTCCGATGAATACTTGTAAAAGCGCCCAATCACCATGTACACTATAATTAATATTAGAGCAAGAGCCCATGAACGCCAGACCTTCGTTATTTTATAAAAGCTGAAAGTTTGTCAGCGCATGCTCCCAACACAGATAAGAACGATGGCCCATTATGAAGTTTGGGTCATGGTGGCTTTGGCAGATACACGGTATTAAAGGGTAGCTGTAGGAGCGAGCGCAGGGCAGTGGGTGTGAGTGACATGGCGAATCAGGTCTATTGCGATCCTTCACAGCCCATGTATTGGAATTACACAATTGGAATTATAATTCCATTTATATAATGCCAATACATGCGCAGTGAGGGATCGTAATAAACCTAAAATTGGAATTAGAATTCCAATTTTATAATTCCATAATATGCGCAGTAAGGGGTCGCAACAGACCTGACTTGCCGTCTCACTCGCACCCACTGCCTTGCGCTTGCTACACTTTAGTACCGTTTATCTGCCAAAGCCACTATGACCCGAACTTCATAATGGGCCATCGTTCTTACCTGTATTGGCAGCATGGGCTGACAAACTTTCAGCTTTTATAAAATAACGAAAGTCTGGGGTTCACGGGCTCTTAGTCCATATATATTGAAGAGGAGACATATAATATATAGCTTGTCTATAAAGTCGTGAAATTAAATGAGGGCGCTACTGAACTTCATGTAGCAACCCTATATAGTGCGACTAAAATGATCTTGATACTAGAAGTTCGTTCCTATAAAAATAAAACACATTATGCAGTCATAATATTGTTTCTGTTTTATTTATTAAACCAGGTGCAGTATAAAGTTTTGAACCAGATCTAGAATAAAGTTATTGAACCAGATCCAGAATAAAGTTAGTTGAAACTCAAACTTAATCATTTAATAAATTCAATCAGTTACAAAGAATTCACTCCGGATTTTAAATATTAAATATTGAAATGCGTTTCATCGCCACTTTCAGCAGTACAGTCACCACTGTCACCACAAATATTAAAGTTATCCATTTCTTTCTTCGGCCGACCTTTCATGTGTTTTCCAGGAGTTTCAAACTTTCCATCATTCTTAAAACCTTCGTTAACTATCCGCCAACTATACTCTGATTTTCCTGTAAAGAGTAAAAATAATAATTTAATAATTAATTACTGCATGGCAACAAGTTATTGACTTGAAGCAGTTAATTCAAATAAAAAATTGGTACAGATTGAACGAGTTGTACCATCATATCAAAAATTTTGATCGCACTATAAAAATGACCTACTGACAGTTTTTAATTTAACCTAAAATTTGCAATGTAAACAATCCCTTTTTTGCCTTCAAATCGTAAATTCAGTAAATTTGTAAGTTCAGACAGATTCATAACAAATAATAACATGATTACATACCCATCAAAGATGCTGTTCGCTCATTAACGTCCTCCAAATCCCATAAAATTGTCCAGCTTAGTTGTCCGTGATTCATTGCTGGAAAACTTTGAAAATCACTTCCCACGCACCACTCTGATTTCCTTTACTCATTTCTCAACCTTTTATGCGTAGTTTGGTCTTAGAGTTTGACTAATGAAAGCTGGACCAACAAAACCGCGGCAAATTTAAAAAAATTAGGGCAGGTATCACCAGTTATAGTTGGATAAAAACATTTTGATCGTGAAATAAAAGTATGTACCTATTATAGTTTAACTGATATTTTTAAAGAATTTTATTGCGCTTTATTTGGTGTTATTCTTATTTTTATTGATTTCTTTATTAAATACTATCCTTTGCCCACGACTTCGCCTGCGTGGGAGTTTGGTACTGTGGGAATATCGGGGGAATAGGTAGCAGGTTTATTCATGTTGAAATCCCCACGAATACCACCCTCGTTGGCCATTGGGGATGGTTATGTCACAATCGAACCGACTAAAACCGCAGATGTAGTGAAGATATAGACTAAGACTAGCTGTTGCCTATGTGAAATTATGTTGCCGTTCCCGCTACCCTTGGGAATATATTTCACGGACAAAATGTGGCCTATGAACGTGTGCAAGATATATTGCCTGTGTTATTCCAGACTAAAAACTATCTTCAAGCGGGCTTATAGGAATCAGACGGAATTCATTTATTAGAAAAAAATATTATTAATTATAATCAAAATTAGATTCCAAATATTCTTCACCATCATCCGAGCTGCTTGATCCATCATCAGTCACACTTATAATTAATTATAATAATTAAATAAAATTGTCGAAAACTACAAATATCTAATACAAAAGCGAATATTTTTGGATATCGCATCTGATCTGAATCTCGTTAATATTTGATGTGAATACATACCTACCTATAAAGTATCAAAATCATAATGTAAACGCACAATCACAGAGAAATGACAGGAGGTGACATTTCTAGTCTACTGGTGTTGCAAATCAATAAATGTCGTGGTTCAGCTTTCATTAGACAAACTCTAATGTATTGCAGTTTAATGAAAACAATTAAAAATAAGAGAAGAAAACTATAATTTTGACGATAGTATTGACAACTGACGTACTTATGTTTGGTGTTGCCACTCACATGTTTAATGTTAGTTCCTCAAACATTCTTTTCACGACTAAATAGACAAGCTATACTTTACTCTTTGATTATTATATAATAATGGCAGCCAGTGGCCAGGCCGTAGACAGAGAATAGCCAGCCAGGCCAACATGTCAACATGTGTCAACGTCACCTTGACGTCAGCTAGCAATTTTTTTTGACCATACACCTTTTTGTTTTCCAATTTCTAAACATATTTGACTAGTTTACGAATGATTTAATCCATTAATCGACTGTTGTTGTAGAAATATTCATATATTATATTATATTAAAACTATATACTACTGTGAAATCATCCGACATGAATCATTTACATGCTGATGAGGCTATTGGTATTGTGAACAAACTAATTGACAATGTTCGATGTTCTACATGGTTAGTTGAGGACTGGTGAAACATTTATTAGCGTAACTGTACACTCATACTACTCCTTAGCGTTAATTGCTAATATTATCAACACATTAACTTTGTGTATGTTCCCATTATTGCCATGTACTAGAGGAGCACTTTTATGGTTAAGTTTAAATGATCATGTCTTACCTACAGTTGCATTCGTTTGTAATCATTATATTTGAATGATAATTTAGTTTTATTGTTTTTATGTTTATCCTCAGTAATAAGTTAGAAGGAACCCGTGTGAGATATCAATGTGGGCATACTGCATGTGATGATTGTGTTATCTATGCTCAAGACTGTCAAACTTGTACATCTCCATCACAAAGTTCTGAACCAAAGTATGATAAACCATTAACTCAAACAGTGAAAAGTGCAGTAGACCTTTTAAAAGCATGCCATAATTTGTTTGATGCCAATGGTATATATTACGTTTATATTAAGTTTAACCATTGCTTCAACTTATTATTAAACTGAAGTAAGTGTATTTTTTTTCTTCAGCATTTCAGCGTAAAAGAGTATCAGAACAGCTCCGAATTGAAAAGGAGCTATTTCCGAAATGTATACAAGCCCCTGTGAAGTATGAAAATAAAAGAAAAAGTTCCCTGAAAACAAAAGAGAACAGATATTCAACATTTTTTCCTGGTGAAGAAGTATCAACTTTCAAAAATATGGATAATACATCAAATTATGTACAGCAATGGTTGAATAAAAATGATACAAATATTGCTAGAAAACCATTTTCAGACTTAAATGTTAACACTCCATGGACAAACAGCCCTAAAAGTAAAGGATCAAAACAAAATGTAGATGGCAATATTTCCTTGGTTACCAATAGAAAAAGGACTCATTTCAAATCAACAGACAAAAGAAAAGATAGAACAAAAAAATATGGTAACAGAAAATCAGTTTATGAATGTAATGATAGTCCCAAAAAAGCTAAAAAGCAATCTACATCTTTCATTGGCAACATAAACAGCAGTAACAAATGTGACAATGATGAAAGTGGTATTTTTATGGATAATGAACCAATTGTAATTTATGATTCTCAAGAAACAATTATTGATAAGGATAAAAATGCATGGCTTGCTGTGCTTGAAGCTGATCAGAATGAAACTGCTACCTCTTTAGTTAACCTAAGCCAAGATGACTGTACCAATGATAGTAATAAACAGTTGATAAATTCAATTACAATAGCAGATAAGCAAGTTAGTGCCACAAAGGTACCATTCTTCAAAAGAAGTGCCATATTAGAAACCTGTAACTATTGTAAGACTGAAGTCAGTGCAAAAAATCCAGTGCCAGTAAAAACCCAATTAAACCCTGTAAAAATCACTATTGATGGAGACAGCTTTTTCACTACCATTACTGTTTTTAAAAACGTAAAACGTAATTTAGTCATGAATGCAAAGAACACAGTTTCAGTACAAACAAATACATGTGAAGAGGCTTCAATAAGTATTGATAATGCAAAACTAATCAATAGATGTATTGCTACAGATTTAGCATTAGACTCACCGGTAAATACTTGTGGTGATAGTGAAGATATATTTGGAGATGACAAAAAAATATGTGGAGTTAATGATCATAGCCAAGAAGTTAATAAATGTGTAGTCATTCAGGAATCTGACAGTGATACAGATGTTGAATTTAGTGGGCCAATATCTGTGACCGTTGATTGCCATAGATCATGCACAGAGTCGTGAGTAATAATTATACTATAACATACTATTTCATATGCTAAAATTAAATGACCTGATTGGTTTTTATATTATCTTATTAGCAGAGTTCATGGGCTTCTAAAAGATATCCTGAAACTATATCCTTATTTCTGCCTTATGTATTGTGTTCTTCATAGTGAGGTGGCCAAGTTTAATTAGCAAAAAGTTCTTTGCATGTTATCAAATGTATTAGTATTTTTAATAAGAACTGTTTAAACTTAGTACTGCTCATTATTTGCATGATCCAGTCATTCCCCGCTGCTGCTGTCCCCATTGGATAAATTAATAACAAAAATTGTTGCATGAAATGAAGAAAGTAAATAATTTGTAATGTATGCAATTATCTATTTTGGATGGAATTTATATTATGATTATGTAAATTCCAGAGAATATGGGATTCTTAGTGAAGTTCTAAATGTGAAGAACCATGACTCCAAACCACACCATAGACCACGAGGGCCTTCACCAACTAGTACTAACTCATCAGAAAAAGAAAACTATAACCCAAATAGAATGAAAAGGTTGATTACTGGGAAGAAAAAGTATACAAAAAAGTGATAGAAATTGTGGCTATAATGACAAATTTATGTTTACCACTCATTAACTGTTTATGGACTATAAGGAGTTGATTACAAGTACAAAATGTGTAAATGTGTTACTGACTCTATGTGACTCAGCTGTAGCATGGGTCCTGAAGTCTAGAACTATGCTACAGCTGGATCATTTATATATTTTTATGGCATTTATATACCTACATAATATAATTACTGTAGGCTGTATAACACTTTGCAGTCTGTTGTTTTTGAGTTGGTTATGAAAATGTATTTTATAAAATGTTGTAATTATATGGACATAATTTTTTTTATTAGGCTAAGTATTAATCTAACAGTGATTTCGTGAGTGACTGGTCACAACAAATTTGTTCACTGAGGTGCTCTCTACACATAGCATCCACAAGAGATGTTGTGTTAGGATTCTCTATAGGTAGATAGGTATATCCGATCGCGATCGTCTGAAAATACAGTGTGGAATTTTTAGACATTACATAGAGGGGAAGTACCTACTCAAAATACTGGAGCTGGAGAATTCTGGAGATAGCAAACACTCAAAGAAAAAAAAATTGTTAAGAAAGAAATTGCATTTAGATTTTTTTAAAATTAGTTGTTATATTGCTAAAATCAGACAAAATGATGTGCTGTACTTTTGTTGCACCAATTTATATGGTTAATCATAAGGATTAAATCTCTCTAACATGACAGAGTAGATAAATTAAATAAAAGGACATCCATGTCCATGTTTGCAAAAGGTAATCTCTGGAACGGCTGGGCCTATGTGGACGGGACTTTCGCTGGCAGATGGTTAATTTTATGATAATTTTGAAAAAAGAATTAGGATTCCGCGTGATAGAAAACAATCAAAATCCACGCGAGTGAAGTTGCGGGCACAGCTAGCTAAAATATAATTATCTATGTACTCAAAATACTTATTAGAATCCACATTCGGTTTTTATTTTAACTCAGGGCTTTTAACCAATTTAATTTGCAAATTCTTTTTTTTTATTATTACTACCATCTCTTATGGTGATGTAGTAGTAGTCAGGTAGTTAGGTCTCATTACACTACGTGATCCATGCCCTCTATAAATAAGTGAGATTAGATCAGTGTCATTTTATAATAAGAGCACAAGCAGCATTATTAGAGATAGTTTTTGTTTAAGTTACTCATAAGAATTCCATTTTGTCTATTCATCTTATGTAAGTACCTAATAAATTATATTTTTCTATTCAGATTTTTCTGTTTATGGATACACACTTTTTATACTTATGACTCAAGGCTGAAAGCCGAAGGGTAGACTGAACTGCTTCGAAGGTCTGCTAGAGTGTTGAAGGTCAGATTATTATCATTCAGTCACCTAGCGAACGGAGTGGCAATATAACTAGAATACCTACGAGTACCTACTTACATAATGTTAGTACTCGTACAAACAACAAATGGATACGTCAGTTACTACTCAGTTACTAGTCAACTACCTATTATACGTACATCCTACTAATATTATGAACACGAAAGTTCATAAGAATGTGTGTCTCGATCTAGTTTGTTGCCTATTCACCCAGAAACTGCCGATTGGATCTGGCTGAAATTTGGTACCTACCTACAAAGATAGATTATAATTTGGAATAACATAGGCTATTTATCCTGGGAACAGGATCCTGTGGCTCATTGTGGCGGGAACAGAATTTTACGCGAGCGAGCGGAGTGTGGTCAGCAGCTAGTGGATAATAAATGTACCTACCTACCTAAATAAGAAACCGTTAGCTAAGGTACATAAATGCGTGTGTGGTGTTTCACGTAGGACCTATATCCTAATTGTATGAAAACTAGTAGGTAGCTAGTAGCATATTACGTTTTGTAATTTTGTAGGTAGGTATCCATACTAATATTATAAATGCGGAAGTAACTTTGTCTGTCTGTCTGTTACGCTCTCACGCCTGAACCGCTGAACCGATTTTGATGAAATTTGGTATAGGAGTAGATTAGACCTCGAGAATGAACATAGGCTATGTTTGGTCGCGATAACCGACATCCATGCGGGCGGAGCCGCGGGCAACAACTAGGGTAATTTATACTTTCCTAAGTATTTCATAAGTATTACCTATTACCAACTTTATTATATAGCTATGCCAGAGTTCACACCAAGTTGATATATGTCGCGATAGGCAATTCATGTATCAGATAGAACATTGAGGAAATTCTTTAGGTAGGTCAACCATTTGGTTGGATTTCACCAATGAATTCAGAGTTCTATGGGCTCTAAAAACGCCTTCGGGGTCCTATATAGTCAACCTTACCAGCTACTCAGTGCTCCAGTCAAAGAATGGACGAGGCTCTGTCGAAGGCTTGGGTTGTGAGGTCAGGTGGCAGTCGCTCTCATAAAAGTCAGCAAGACTTCAAAAGCCCGTGGCATTGGCATTGGTTCCTATATATTTACACAAATGCACCATAAGGCATGCA
This sequence comes from Lithosia quadra, assembly GCA_963576445.1. NCBI lineage: Eukaryota > Metazoa > Arthropoda > Insecta > Lepidoptera > Erebidae > Lithosia > Lithosia quadra. The sequence continues at coordinate 10,203,377 of OY754880.1, read as the reverse complement.
TATGGCTGACAGACATACTGGCTAGGCGGATGGAAAACGTCAATACGGCGGCTTGGCTAATTGGCCTAATGGCAGGGAGCGGGCTGGTGCGTAGGCTGACATCACGGCCGTTATCCAACTAATCTTTGGACGCAACGCGTAGATGTTGATGATGAATAGAGTTTAATTGAATTTTAACTGCTGCGTAACTATTGCTCATTGAGTCATCCTTTCCTTATCCGAACGCCAATCTTGATTGCAATCAATATTTGCTCTTTACAACTCGAGTTCCGTACTCCTTCTAATTAATGGATAAGGGTATAGATAGGTATACGAGGAGGCTGTATAACATCAAGCTACGATCCGCAGGTTAGGAGTAAAAACCTAGGGCGTGGTACGCTATGCGGTGGAGTAGAGTCGAGTAGGTACCTACCTGCTGTACCTAGGTGTGTAGAGATAACCGTGCTCGTGTAGGTACTCGGTGTACCAAAGAAAGAACGGACGAGACTCTGTCGAAGGCTTGCTTGGCCTTGGTTTGTGAAGTCCGGACGCAACTGTATAGAGATTAATTGAATTTAACTGCTGCGTTACTCCATTTTTCATTCCGGTTTCATTCAATGTTTGCACTTTACCTAAGCGTGATGTTACACAGCGTACTTGTATAGAACCGAGTACCTAAGTACTGTTGGAGAGAAATAGTAGGACACAGCTAGAGTTCAAAAATATGTCCTGAATCACAAATCATTCAAGGTAGGTATGTTCAAGCAAAGGACAGTAACATTTATAAGGGTAGTTTTAGTTTTACACATGGTCTACATCTAAACAACCAACCATAATAGGTAAGTATGAGCCATATCGGATTTAGAGGAATATTGCTAGATTGAAAAATTTTCAATACCTACCTGACTAAGATAATCTTATAGGTAATGAATCTGTAAGATCGGTGTCTGTACATGGAAGATATATGAGAAAAAAAAATATTAGGGGACTTTATGAATGTAATAGATGCCAAATCAATGATTTTTAGAATTTTTGTCTGTTTGTCTGTGTCTCTGTGTCTCTGTTTGTCCGCACCAATTTGTTCGCGCTAAAATCAAAAACTACTGGAGGGATTTTGATCAAACTTGGTACGATTATAGTTCAAAGTTCTGGGCAACATATAGGCTACTTTTTATACAAGCTGATACCCGTGGCTTCCCCCGCGTTTTGTTTTTAGGTCGTTTTTGGTCATATTTCCAGTTCTGCTAAACCAATTACAACCAAACATACGGTAAATTTTTAGTCTAAGCAAGACCTTTCTAATAAAAAAACCGCATCAAAATCTGTTCGATTTTATACGACCATCGCGATAGCGATGGACGTAAAAAGTACTGAATTTTAAGGTGTGAATACGAGTATATTACCTAGCTAAGTTCTTATTTCGGGTAAGTAGGTAGGTATATAGGGTAATTGCAAAGTAGTAGTACCTAATCACTATTCTGGATTGGCAATTAGTTACGACATTATGTTCATGTGGTTGACTACAACGACTTCTAAGTACCTACTAGGTAAAGAGGTAGGTATAAATCTTTGCTTTCATCATATTATCTTATCTACATTACATAATAATCTACCTTAGACATATACCTACATAATAGTAGTAAGTACCTAGGTACCTACATAATACGTAGATACCTATTTACTTAGGTTGTAATCAGCCGTAATAAGGCAAGGTCGAGTAAAACAAATGTAGGTATTGGAGGTATCACTGTATTGTCATAATTTGTACTATATTCTCAGGTCAATTTGGCAATCACCACCAGCCGCCACCGCCGCCGCCACCGCCGCTAGACCAACCGCTGCTCCCGCCGCCTGATTTCCATCCACCGCCACCGCCACCGCCGGACCAGCCACCACTGCTACCGCCAAGCTTCCATCCGCCGCCGCTGCCACCGCTGGACCAGCCGCTGCTACCGCCGCCGCCGCCGAGCTTCCAGCCGCCACCACTGCCGCCGCTAGACCAACCACTGCTTCCACCTCCTAAGTTCCAGCCGCCTCCGCTGCCTCCGCCATATCCGCCGCCGTAACCACCACCTGCGAAGTAATGCATATTTAGAGCAATCTGTGTACAATTAATAATGCTTCGCAACAGAGTCACACGGTTATTGTTCGAAGTACCGTTAGTTTCGTATTTAGTCCATTTGGTAGGTATCTATGTTGTCACACTTGTCACGCAAATCTCTTTCACGTCACGTAAGCAAGGTAGGTAAGTACTTAACTAGATTAGTAGGTACTTTGTAGAACAATATCTATCTACTGGATACCGAATAATAAATTCAGGACATTTACCCTAAGCACTATACGAGTATAATTAGTTACTCCTTAGTATCTAAGTAATGAGATACCTACCTATGGAATAAAACAAATATTTTGACATGCAAATAATCGGTGGATCTTACATTGATGTTACCAAAGACTACGCTGTTAGGTACATTAAAATAATTCTGAGATTGCGTAAAGTAGTTGTGTTCTAACTATTCAAGATTTTATCACGAACAACGAAGCCACTAATGTCCAGGTTAAAGACAATGTTGCGAAATTTGTAACGTTACTGACTTGCGGAGCGAATGGATGACCCTAACTATAGACGATCTTTCGACCTCCAAGTGAGACAGTACGGTATAAGATATATTCGTACCAACTGCATTTTTTTAGATTGCATAATTAACTGGATATTGTTTGTCTGCTTACCATGACCGCCGCCGCCTCCGCCGGTGGTTATAATCTTGATGATTTTCACTTCTGTTGAAGAAAAAAGTAGGTAGGTATCACTAACGGACTTCAGACTGCACAATTTATAATTTGGTAAACAAATGGAATGACTTACGTCCACCGCCGCCGCTGGGCCAACCGCCACCACCGCCGCCGCTTGACCAACCGCCACCACCGCCGCCGCTGGACCATCCACCGCCGCCTCCGCCTAGCTTCCAGCCGCCACCGCCACCGCTGCCGTAGCCGCCGCCACCACCGCCAGACCAGCCGCCACTTCCGCCGCTGGACCAGCCACCACTTCCACCACCGCCACCGCCAGACCAACCGCCGCTACTGATGTAGCCGGCTCTGGCAACAACTGCGAGGGCTAACAGACACACGAACACCTGAAATTTGATTAGACACATTTAAATATGAAAAATCCATAATCGTAAAATATGTAGGTAGATAGCAGAGTTATTAATACGATGATGTAATGTAACTCAAATCGACACGAATTCGTAATCGTTACATCTTTAATCTTTCTTCAGTTATCTAAGACACGTTAACGTTCTCAAAATGAAGTCGGTTACTGTTATTATGTAGGATGAGAAATCAAAATAGTTTTTTGCTTGCAATTGCATAAAAGGAGCAAAGAATGTAATAATAGTGTAATAAATAATAATAACCCATTTGAGCAATTCCTTTTTTTGTGATTTGAAGGCTCATTATGACATTCAGTCAGAAAATAAATAAAATGTTAATACCTTATGGGATTGGGTCACGTTTCAAATATTTAATCAACTCGAGATTTGACGCAGAGGTCAGTGACGATAAAAATTGCTCAATTATTTTTTGAGGCGAGACCATTAATTTTATTATCCTTAATTATTTTATGGGCTTAGGGCAAATATCCCGAACTTGACTAAAAATGAAATAAAAATAATTTTTTATTCGTCACATTTTTTTAACCAGATGCAAATGATTTAATCTGATTTCGTGGTTTACTGTACAAAATATTGATTACCTTCATCGTGAAGCTGTGCTCTAACTGCATGCTGAGGGATTGTTGGTATCGCATTATATATGTGATAGAGCATCTCCCACTCGTGGGTACTCCGCTCGCGGTCGTCGAGAGCCGTGAAGAGGCGAGCGGAAGCTGTTCGACACCGACAATGACGCAACCCTTTGTCCCTGCGACGTCGTGTCGGACATACCATTAAAACATCAATAGCTCCAGAATCGAAAGATCTTGATGCAATTAGCGATTTAATGTCGCAAATAAGTACCTACCTACCTAATATTTAGGATTTTTCAGAAGAAACTTTAAATGTTTTGTGACATTTTGCTTCATCAATAGCATAATATAAGTGAATGTTATTTTTGTGATTAAAATATAGATAGTTAATAGGTATATAGACCAGTGCCGATAGCTATGAAAATGGTAAAAAGTAAAAGAAATTTATAGTAGGATGAAACCTGTTGTAAAAGGAAGAGAATATAATAAAAATGATAGGAAAAATAAATTACGGGCGATCTGAGCTCGGGAGGGGGGAGGGGGGTGAGTTTTAAGGGTAAAAACGTTTTATCTCGATTTCCGGCAAAACTACAAGTCCTATGGAAAAAAGTTAAATGACAAAGTTGTAGGTAATAAAGAGACCTTTTGCCGGAAATCGAGATAAACCGTTTTTACCCTTAAAACTCACCCCCCTCCCCCCTTCCCGACCTCAGATCGCCCGTAATTTATTTTTCCTTTAATTTTTGTTACATTCTGATCCTTTTCCAACAGGTTTCATCCTACTATAAATTTATTTTGTCTCAAAGTCTATCGGCACTGGTCTAATAAGTAACATAGGTTTCAAGATTAAAAATATAGTTGTCAATTTTTCTAGCAACCCGCCGATTCTTTAGTAAACTTGGGTACCTACTTAACTAAGTACCTACACCCTTGGAAAATTTGCTATCTTTGAAAGGAAGGATTCGAATATTATTTGCTTAGAAAAAATATTCACTGAGTAAACCTGTAAACATAGAACATCAAAAGCCAACCTTGACTTTTTTGCGATTACGTCATTGTTAAATGTTTTGAAGTCAGGCTAATTTGCACGTCTAGATAGGTCAGAGCTTTCAAAAAGTGAAACCAAATTTAACTCAGGTACATATACTATACCTACTGGGTGCGGACCGGAACCTCCACGTGGTGCACCTGGGCAACGGAGGCGAGCAGCGCCTCTCACTCGCCACGGGAGACGCTGCTGCCTGCAGCCAACCCGGCCGGGGTGGGAGTGGCCCTCTAGAGGGCTGCTCCGAGGCTCTCCACGTGTCCCACTGACTAGCAGAGGACACAGTGGGGAGCGAGCGGGGGGCGAGCTGATTGTCTGCGCGCCGACGCGACGGTTGGGTTACACCCCACCGTCGGTGAAGTGGTGCGATGCTCGCCCACCCCCCCCTTTAGGGGGATCGAGGGGGCCATCTTAAAACCGTAGATGGCCCAGGGTCAGCTGAGGTGCGAGGGATATGCCTATTGGGTAACCTTACACCCCGGTAATTAAGACCCGTGACGGCGTGCGGTTTTAGTCGGTTCGATCCCGACATATCCACCCCCGATGTCCGACGGGACGGGAAAGAGTGAACAAAAATTTGGTGCGAACAAACAGAGACACAAAGACAGAGATAAAGACAAAAATTCTAATTCTAAAAATCATTGTTTTAGCATCTATTACATTCATAAAGTCCCCTAATATATTTTTTTCTCATTGTAACTGATCGGTGTCTGTACATGGATGTACAGACACCGATCAGTTACAGATTTATTATAAATTTATGGATTTTATTTCAAGGATGGCAGACCGGTAGAGCCCTACCTTTCCAATTATCTATTAACAGCCCAGTGCGGCAGGGGAAATCTGTAGCAATTTAGCTGTTTGGAAGCCCCCCTTGGGTTTGAGACCCCGACTGGCCTTGGCTGCCTCTGCCTTGTGACTCTGGCGGAATCAAATTCCCCTCCCCCATAGAGAGGCGCGTGTGGGAAGACCTGCCCCTCTACGGTTGCAACGCTTTATCTGCAGTTTATGTGAGGCCTTAATATATCCACCTCTGTTTTCTCTATAGCCTTCCCCCTTCCTCGTCTTCAGGGTGGTTATAACGCGTGACAAGTGTCATTTCCGATGTTGCAAGCGTAAACGTGCTTAGGCCACGGTAATCGCTTGCTTGCAATTAGGTCAGCCATATTATGTTTCTTTGGTACCTTAGAATAATATAAAAAAATACGCGAAAGAGGACATGGCAAGGAAAGAAGTGAGAGATGACATCAAATAACGACGAAAGGCAAGTACTTACCTACCTAGTCAATAATTGGGACAAGGCCAGGTAGATGATTGTGATGATGATGAGTAACTATTGTAAAAAAAATGTTCGGTAGGTAACCAAAATAACACGTCTCGAGTGTCTCGATAATTACTAAGACAAGTAATGCGAACGTACCTACACTATCTAAATAAATAAGGATTTTTATCTCAGTTGTAAGTATACCTTTTTTTTTTTATCGTGCGGAAATCCCCATGGATACCACCCCCGTCGGCCATCGGCGGTGGTTATGTCGGGATCGAACCGACTAAAACCGCACGCCGTCTCGGGCCTTAGTAACCGGGGTGAAAGGTTACCCAATGGGCATATCCCTCGCACCCCAGCTGACTCCGGGCCATCTACGGTTTTAAGATGGCCCCCTCGACCCCCCGAAAGGGGGGGTGGGGCGAGCATCGCGCCACTTCGCTGACGGTGGGGTGTAGGGTGACAGGAGGCTGTCCTGTCACCCAACCGTCGGCGCGCAGACAATCAGCTCGCCCCCCGCTCGCTCCCCACTGTGCCATCTGCTAGTCAGAGGGACACGTGGAGAGCCTCGGAGCAGCCCTCTAGAGGGCCACTCCCACCCCGGCCGGATTGGCCGCAGGCAGCAGCGTCTCCCGTGGCGAGTGGGAGGCGCTGCTCGCCTCCGTTGCCCAAGTGCAGTTGTAAGTATACCTACGAAACATTTCTCGCATTAGGTCGAGGTAACAATAGCCTCCGAACTCCGAAGAATGAGATGAGGCAATTAATTATTATTTAGTGTAGGTACAATAAAATAAACATCCTTGGTATGAAACATATTAAGTACTTAATACAAAAATAATCTATCCGTTCACGTTCACGTTTTAATTTCTCGCCTACTAACTACAAAAGCTGACTATTAACCAGTTTCAATCTGGGAATTATACCTACATAGGTACCCTAGTAGGTATATTTATGTCGACTTATTTATTAAGGCTGCACGCACTACACCAAATGCCTTAAACACAACATTTACATTTTGTTCTATGATATGATTCCAATAGATAGTGGCCAGTCATAGGTCATGCTCTGCAATGCGCAATTGTAGGCCATCATCACGTAGGTGTTCACGCAATGGTGCATAGCTCATTGCTGCCTGGCGAAACATTTGGATTGATGTGGATGTAATAACAACTATTTATTTTTATAATGTACAATTACTGTATAAGTAGGTACCTACACAAAAAAAGTCATTAAAAAATAGCGCAAAAGACGATGGTGGGCGCTGACAATCAACCAAGATAAGGTTCGGTACGGTGACTAGAGGAAAAAACCGGAAAAGTGTGAGTCGGACTCGCCCATGAAGGGCTCCGTAGCAGCAAGTAACATCAGCAACTAATTATATACGAGCCCATATTATATGCTTGTGATAGCTAAACAAGCTAATATACGAGTATATATGCCAGTTTCACAAGAAATATTTAAACCAAAAGATTGTCAAGTAATTGTGGTTTATGACGTATTAAAAAAAACTACCTACTTAGTAAATCTCGTTCAAACCAATTTTCATGGAAGTTTGCATGGCAATGTACTATAGGTACTTATATTTTATTCTCTTATTTTAGAAGTTAGAGGGGTGGGGGGGGCACATTTTTCCACTTTTCAAGTGTCTCTCGCGCAAGCTATTTTGTGAAAAAAATGATGTTAGAAACTTCAATAGCATTTCGAAGATCTATCTAGGTATAGATACCCCACACGTATCTATGGGTTTGATGAAAAAAGAAAAAAAAAGTTTCAGTTCTAAGTATGGGGACCCCCAAAATTTATTGCTGTTTATCTATTTTTGTGCGAAATTCTTATTAAGGCAGTTCACAGAATACGTCTACCTACCAAGTTTCAACAGCATACCTAGCCCTTATAGTTTCGGAAAAAAGTGGCTGTGACAGACGGACGGACAGGCGGACGGACGGACGGACAGACAGACAGACAGACATGATGAATCTATAAGGGTTTCGTTTTTTGCCATTTGGCTACGGATCCCTAAAAATGGGCGATTGTACCTATAGTACTTACAGACCGTCGCGTAGCCACAAGCGAATGCATTCCCTTCTTTGCCACGAGGTGCGTATATTGTACCTACAGTCTCAGACTAGTCTGAGTGTACAGTATAGATATACTTATACATAGGCAGAGTATGAGAGATTTGGCGATTTCCATGGATTCCTCTGGCGCCTACTACTTTGGAGATTTTTAACAAATAAGAATAATGTGTTTAATTTTTTGTTTATGTCAACTGAATAGGTAGGTAGGTTAAAATTCAAGATTCTCCCATAAAGTGTTGACACGCATTTATAAGTAATCTATGAAAATAAATAATAATGACTTTATGGAGCAAAACCTTACAGTCTGGTACATAATAATTAAGTTTGAAATGAATAAAATAGGTATGCCGGAAAAATTAAGAGTGCATAGCTAGAAAGAAACATTTTTAGATACCTACATTTTAACACCTAGACCAATACAAATATCCTGTGGGAATGAAATCAGTGACTTCTGACAGTTCCGACGTAATAGTCGAACCCTGTATAAGTGACTCTACCAACCAGTAGCTCTAAAGGTCGCTGGGAGTATCGAGAATTCGAGACACCTCCATTCGTCACTTTGAATTTATACCTACCTATTTGTCGAAATGTGGGTATGGTATCTCTGCCTGTGGTGAGAATAAAAAATAATGAATCGATGAATCTATGTAATAATTTTTCTCTATGCATTTTTAAGGAAAATGCATTGGAACTAATTGACTTCACCAAGACTTCACCCTTTTCTCGCCCGATTCAGGATTTTGTGGTAGTAAAATGTTATTGTTCTTAGGGCTCCGTAGGTACCTACTACAAAGGAAAAAGAGGAATCATTATAGGTTCACTTCGTCCGACTCTACATTTCCTGCATGATTTAAAATCGATCGAAGACGCCCACTTTCATGATTTAGTCTATAATGATTTTCTGATCGGAAAAAATTATCATCCAGGACGGGGACTTTTTCTCTCAGGGACATTTTTTTGTAACTTTTACACTAAATTGATAACATTTAAACTATTTACAACTATAATTTTACTTAAATTACCTATTCGTACGTCTAGTATGAAAATTAAAAGTATAGAATTTGAAAGCTAGTAAGTGGGTAGAATACAAAATAATCTCACCGGTCTGCATTATCTTTCATAAATTAATATTATAAATGCGAATATTTGTAAGGATGGATATTGGTATAATTTTCATACTAGATGTACGAATAGGTAATTTAAGTAAAATTATAGTCGTAAATAGTTTAAATGTTATCAATTTAGTGTAAAAGTTACAAAAAAATGTCCCTGAGAGAAAAAGTCCGCTGACTGGAGGTTTCATTTCAGCTTGATTGTGGCTGAAGTAAGGACGCTAGAAGTATGTTTTTTGTTTTGTTAAACAGAACAAAGACAGAACTAAAAGGTAATACCAATTTATAGTTCCCCAGACTTAATTTTGGTAAATATCCCGCTGGCTGGAGGTCGGTTAGAAAAGTTTATATTTCCGTTTATTATACGGAACAAATTCTGTTTCCAGCATAATTCAGTAGAGAAAGTGTTTAGGTATTTAGTTAAATTTCGCCCATAATACGAGGCAATATTATAAGAATTGAATACTGAAAAATGAAAACTACATTGCTTAGCTGGTTTTCTATACAATTTATCGGGCCCAAGGTCCATACATTCGTAAAACATCTCCTTTATAAATACATTACTAGCTTCCGCCCGCGGCTTCGCCCGCGTGGAATTGGGTATCGCCACCAAGTCTATTTTAATGACGACTCTCCACTCGACTTTCCACTCCGTTCTTCACTCCACTCTCCACTCCGCTCTCCACCTCCACTCTACATTCCACTCTACACTTCAATCTCCAATTCACTCCACTCCACTTTCCACTCCACTCTCCACACCACTCCCTACTGCACTCTCCACACCACTCCCCACTCCGCTCCACTCTCCACTCCACCAGTCTCCACTCGTCTAGCCAAAACCTTTCGGATAAAAAGTACTTACTAAACGGATTTTAGTGCGGTTTTCTTGGTCAGACTTAAAATTTTGAGACAATAAGTATATGACCAAAAGTTTTTTTTAAAATTTTTTTATTGGTTTCACCTTACACCACCTTTACAGGGTTCACCTAAGGCGACAGTGTGGACATCATATCCCTTTATAACTTACAGTACTTTTAGTTGTAATAATCGATATTCACGCGGGCGGCGCTGCGGGCGTCAGCTAGCAACTAAGTACTATTATATAATTTTTAAATTACTAGGCCAGACACAACCACACATCATTATCGTTGCAGATATTTTGAAAAAAAAAATGATTTGGTTATGTTGACCACAAAAATATCTATTTTTGGAATCCTTGTCTGTTTTTTCGTGATGGACGCAAAAACTGCTGAACAAATTTTGATACCGTCTTTTCATTAGAAAGGTCTTGGTTTTACATAAAATCTGCCGTAGGTATGTTTGATTGCATTTGGATAAGTAGAACTGGGGATATGACCAAAAAACGATTACCAACCAATCGACTCCCACGCAGTGGCGGATTTACAAATTTGCCGCCAGTAGGTTAAACAATTTTCCCCATGACTACCCCCCCCCCCCCCCCGTCAGCCATCAGGGGTGGATATATCACTATTACAAGGACACCGCTCTCCACACTCTTGTGACTCCATATGAGTGTGGAGCGCGGTATTCTTGTGACAGCTCCATGATTCTTCCATGACGGGTCTTGCCGCCTTAGTTTTAATAGGTATAATTGTAACGTGCTCTTTTTTCCGTGCAGAAATCCTTATGGATACCCAACCCGCGGCTAACGGGGCCGGTTATGTTGGACTTTTACCGACTAAAACGCACGCCGCCGTCTAGAGTCTTCTGACGCCAAGGTGTGAGGTGGCCCATAGAGCATTTCCCTCGCACCCCAGCTTGACCCGGGCCATTTCCGGATTCGAGATGGCCCCCTCGGGTTTTGGAACCACGGTATTCGCATTCGGGGGGGGGGGGGGGGGGGCGTGCTTGTGTACGCTGCCGCCTTGGTCTGCTTCTGCTAAGGTGACAGACGGCTCCACCCGTCACCCCCAGGCCTGCGTTCATAGAGGACGAAAGTCGTCAGACCTCTGACGCCTGCGGCGTCTGCGCACGTCACCGTCCGGGTGAGCTCTGTGCAGCCTCTCCCGAAACCATTCCGCCGCCTCCTTCTCGAGCATCACTTGCTCGCAGAATGAGGCGGCGGCCGACCACGCATCGCAGTAGGAGGCGGCGACTGACCACGCGTAATTGTGACGTGCCCTAGTGAAGAGTATACCTGCTATTGAAGAGCTAAAAACAGCGGCGAGCACTAATTAGAAGGTGGATTAAGATATGCCTCTTCAAGAAAACGCTCCCCAAAACTCGTTTGTGTATATAATAAAGTTATTTTTTTTTATTTATGAAAGAAAAAAAAATTGGCTCAAAATTGCCGCCCCCTAAAATCTGCCGCCCTTAGGCTCCAGCCTACTCAGCCTACTGGTAAATCCGCCACTGCTCCCACGGGCAGAGCCGCGGGTATTAGCTTGTTTAAAAAGTAGCCTATAAATTACTCTAGACTATAATCTATCTCTGTACCAAACAGCCATATCCATTCAGCCGTTTTTACGTGAAAGAGTAAAAAAAATACATCCAGATATCCCGACTGATCGAATCCGTGGGCGAAGCCGCGGGTATTAGCTTGTATAAAAAGTAGCCTATTAATATTTCAGACTATAATCTATCTTTGTACCAAATTTCAACCCGATCTATTCAGCCGTTTTTGCGTGAAAGAGTAACAAACATACATCCAGACATCCCGACAGATCGACTCCGTGGGTCGACTGATCGACTCCGTGAGCGGAGTCGCGGGTATTAGCTTGTATAAAAAGTAGCCTATATGTTATTTCACACTTTAATCTATCTCGTTACTAAATTTCAGCCAGATCTATTCAGCTGTTTTTACGTGAAAGAGCAACAAACATATATCTAGAAATCCCGACCGATCAACTTCGCGAATAAAAAGTAGCCTATATGTTATTCCAGACTATAATCTATCTCTGTACCAAATCTCTGGACCTTGAACATTATTCAGTACGGGTACTACTCGTAATGGCATAATCTAGAATTAGATATAGATCTATGGGTATTTATTTGTTTATACCTCGGTACCTACTCAAAGTAAACGGTCGCGTTCGGATATAGGAGGAGATAAATAAGATTATTATGGTGAGAAGGCCGTCGTCTAGCAAACATTAATTTTATTATGCAGGTACACACAGGTTCTCAACAATGTGTGGCAATGTGAACGTGCCTTCTAGGATGATTTCGCAAGATATGTCTTTACAGAATTTGTTCAATTTACATTATTTCGATGCCAATCTGAATTAAAATTAGACATTGCTGAGAAGATGAGCGTATATGAATAATTAAACACAATTATGTTCTTTAGCTGTATTATTTTTATTATTACCTACTGTTAGTTTCTGCATCTGGGTCGGAATAACGGGGCTAAGCAAATTCGGCAAGGTAAAACTAATTGATGGATGACCATTGCTCAACCGGTTTCTTTCAATCTTACTTTACAATCCAGTGGTTCTATAGTGATAGAAAATGGGGAGGTTTGGGACTAAGTGGGAACCGAACATATTTATGTATTTAATTTAACACATTGCAAAGTTAGACAAAACTAGCCAACTCAGCCCAAGGATGGGTGACCATTTTTAGGATTCCATAGGCAAATGGCAAAAAACGGAACCAATATAGTTTCATCTGTCACTTTTTTCCGAAACTATAAAAGAAGTAAGTATATACTTAGGTACCTACTGTTGGAAACGTGGTAAGTAGATGTACCTCTATTCTGTGAACCGCTTAAGATTTTTAAACAGGAATAGAAAAAAAAACAATAAATTTTGGGGGTTGCCCATACAGAACTGAAACAGATTTTTTTTTTCATCAAACCCATACGTGTGGGGTATGGATAGGTCTTCAAAAATTATATTGTGGTTTCTAATAATATAATTTTGAAGACCTATTTTTTTTTCTAAAGTAAAAGTAAAGAGAAACTTCGAAAGTAGTAAAATGTGTCCTCTCCACCCCTGTAACTTATAAAATAAGACTGATAAAACTAAAAAAAATATGATGTACATTACCATACAAACTTCCACCGGAAATTGGTTTGAACGAGTACTAGTAAGTAGTTAACTGGTTTTTTTTAATACGTCATAAGTCGTAAACCAAAATTTACTTTTCATTCAATCGACTCAAACTTTTATTAAAACATCGATCAAAGTTACAACGAACTACAAGAACTTGTGTTACTTGCTGCTACGGAACCCTTCATGGGCGAGCCTGACTCGCACTTGACCGCTTTTGATACGTTATGACCTCTCTGTGCCTCGTAGAGCACGTTAAGCCGTCGCGTCGCCGTCGTTTCCCATATATTCGGGATGGATACGTTCATATAATTATGACCTATGTACAAATATCACGCAATATGGAGAAATCTGTATTAATTGTTAAAAATACCTTTATTTTTTTTTTTAATATTATAAAAAAAATTAATACTTATTCAATACTGATTGAAGGTAGGTGGAGATAGGACACGACGGTATCTCCCATCCGAAATGAGCTGTCCGACTGGGGAAGTAGGTACCTCCGCCGTACAGAAGACCGCGGCCATAAAAACCATCGTTTTGTGTTCCCGGCCGGCGCGGGCGGCGGGTGAGTAGGGTAGCCAGAGCTAACTGTACCCCTCCTTCTCCTGGGTCCATATTGGTTCATCTAAAGTTCTTTACACGAAATTGTTCTTCCTAACGATTTCTAATCCAAATGATCACTCGTCCTAAACTTTTTCATCCTAAAGTTTTCATTCATACTTACCGACGATGTTCATAACACTAATGTTTCCGAAAATTGTAATTATATTTGTATTGTAATTATTATTTATACTATACACTATATACCTACATTATAAATGCAAATATATTGAACTCATACTGTTTTTTATCATAACGCTTTTATCCCTAACATATTTTTTTTTCGGATTTTTGTATGTGTTTTTTGTATGGAATTTGGATGTGGCGTTGTTGTAGTCACAGTTCTAACCAAACCTAACCTAACCTACCAAAGTTCCTTCTGTTCCTGGTGTTTTTTTAACCTTCGACCAAAAATAATAGCATCGGGTAACTTCTATGAAATGAATATGATTATATTTTACCCGACTGCCAAAAAGGGTTATGTTTTTCGCGCGTATCTTGTATGTATATATGTAAGTTTAGTATGTTTGTAAGATTCTTTATTACCTCATATCTCTCAAACCACTGGACGGATTTCTTTAATTAACATATCGTTAGATTCGTCTGGTAACCCAAGTGTTCTTAGATAGGTGACGCGAAAAAAAAAACCAACATGGCCGCTGTAATTCGATTTAATAAAGCTTGAAGGGAAAAAAATAAAAATGAATTGTATACGGCCATATGGGTATCAAATTAAAGGGCTTATCACGAGGATTTCAAAACGGTAAATCATGACCAGATTTTAATGTAGGTAAACAAATGAAATTTTCATCTATAGATACAAGTTACACGCGAATTGAGGTTTGTGAACTTGTGATTTGTACGACGAAAACTAAAAAGTAAGTAGGGATAAAATTAAAAATATAAGTAGGTACCTAATTTAAAAAATAAAAAAACCCGACTGCGTAAAAAAACTTAAAAGAAAATAAAAAGCACTTAGATGTCCTGTGATCTAGAAACATACAACAACAACACCAGAAATTTTTTAAGCACAGAATATCAGTAGGCGCCTACCTACTATGCGATTCACGTAAGTTGATAACTGTCATAATGACATTTTGATTCCCGTTGCTTACTTCATTGCATAAAGTAAGGTCAGCAAATACATTTTTTTACATCACTATTCCATCTTAGATAAGTACATACAATGATAATTACGAAATAAACTATCGGTTCTTTTTTATATTTATTTATTTTTAATCGGGCGGTAACACTTCGATGCCGCTTATTTTATCGTTTGCACTGTTATCGGAGCCGCACGAACAATTTCACGTGCTCGTGAATGTACCACTGTGCCTTCCCTACTCATTTTATGCAAATTTAACTGTATCTAACAAAATAAACTTATCAAAACAATAACAAAAGTCGAAGTATAACAAACACAATGTAACAACAAAAGTCAACAAGGACGCAACCAAATGGAGAAAAATCGGAAATATATATCAATGGCTTTGGAAGCGTAGCTAGCGGCACACTATGACACCAATCAATTATAAACTATTATTATAAACTATTACTAAGAAAATGTGTTATGTATTTAAGAAAAGAAAATAAAAATTAAGTCGTTGTTACCATTACAGGTATGAATCTATCCGACGCGCCGTGAAAGTTTTGTTGCTAGCTGTACAATTTTGATGAGTACGGAATGAAGTTGCCGCAAACGCGATTATCTTCTTACTTGAATCGCATAGTACTGAGTGATTTGAAACTTATCGGCTAAACGATCAACACGTAAATCCAGCGTCAATGACCTCAATGGTGACCTTGATAGATCAGCTGTAGAACACCTATATAGCTTTGGGTGATTACCTATGTATAGACGAGAGGAAGTATAAATAATTATTTGGCTATAATTACCGATATGTACCTACTAGCTTACCCACGCGCGGCTCCGCCCGCGTGAACATTGGCTATCGCCATCAAGTCTTTTTTAAGCTGAGGGGCTGTCCGTACTAACTTTCAATGTGTATTTCTTGGCAAACAGTGGTTGCAGCTAAACGTATTTATTTCATCTCGAATCCTATCAAACCCTTCAAGGTACAGTGCCGTGTAGGTATCACGGCCAAAGCCAGTATATTTACCATCACTGTCCTTTTTCATTGTCTTCTAGATTTTATCGGGATTAGATAGCTGCTCTTGCCAAAGTATGTGTGACTCAGAAGAGGCCTTTTGATAAACCTTTCACCATAGTTGCATTGCACTTTTACATTCGATAGACTATTTCAAATTAGTTAAACATTATTTATTTCCAAAACTCTGATTCTATTAGGATTAAAAACGGATTAAAATCTTGCCACAGACATTGACATCTGACAACCTGATTTAACATTCAAAAAGTTCATGAAACTAAAGAAAGAGTTTATAACTGTGTACAACGGTCATGTGCGAATTTGGCTCGTGCTCGCTGGGTACACGGGGTTGAGGGGCGAACTTAACTTTGCTGCAGCGCTTCTTGTCTTGACTGACAGACATACAGATTTTTTTTGGTAATGTGGTTATTATTTACGCTTTCCGGACTTTTACCTTTACTATGCTATAAGATTTTACTTTCTGCAAAAAACGAAGCAGAAAGGGAAGTACCTTTTCTTTTTTTTCGTGCGAAAATCCCGTTGGGCTTCACATCAACGGAGCCAACGAAGAGGTTGGTATATCAGACTCCTACTGACTAAAATCGCACAGTCTTTCGTCACATCGGTCTGTGTGACCGAAGAATCCTGGTGGTGTGTCCTAGAAAGGATATTCCAGAAACCTCGACCGGCTCCCACCGCCAGCACTGGCGACCTCAACGTTTCTCTAAAAAAAAGCGAGTATGGAAACATAACGCCCTGCCACCCTGGGCCTGCTTCTGCTAGGGTGACGGTTAGCCCCGACCGTTCCGTAGGCCCGCACTCATAGAGGACGGATATGGTTCTCCGAAATACGCCACTCGGTGCGCCTTCACCGGCACGGGGGAGTGTAGATCTCGGAAGGCGGAGGGCCACCGCCACCCGCAAAGAATTGTCGTCCAAGAGGTAAATTACTAATCTATTATATGAAAATGAATCCCTATTTCCCTTGGTCACGGCATCACACGTGAACGGCTCGACCGATTTGGCTGAAAATTTATGGGGAGGTAGCTTAGAACTAGGAGACGGACATAGGATAGGTACTTTTGATACTGCCACGCGGATGAAGTATACCACGGGCGAAGCCGCAAGGCACAGCTAGTTGTAAATAAATCTGGGTTAAGTATATTTTTGTTGTGATTTGTAAAATACCTAATAGGTATGTGAGTCTATGAAAAGGTCAACGTGATTCACTCGTCATTACCTACATAACATATTGGTACAAATGAAAAGTTGACCAGTAACACTTCAATCCATATAATACTCGTATTATAACTTAGCGCTACATCCGAGTAAAAGGCTATTACGCAAGTTCGCCAATTCGGACGAAGATTCTCATTGTGATCCATGATTTAGAATTACATTTATGTAATACACGTTTGTTATAATTTTCTCAATTAAATCTATTTGTATTATTGTGCTATTATTGTAACTTTGTTAAGGTCTGATTTTGTGCATAATATAAGCACCTTATTTCGCATAAAAAACAAGCTTATATGAAAAAAAAAACTGTGTTTGACTACTGTTAAACTTTTATTAAGTAAAAAATAAGTAGCCCTATGTAGGTAGTAGATTTAGTAGTACCTACATAGGTAGGTAAGTGTGCAAAATACCTATCATCTTATTCTGAAATCGGACAACGGACACAAAGCTTCTAATAATAAAATTCATCGTTTGATCCTATCATAGTTAGTAAGTATATCATAAAATGTGTCACTTTTGCCTGGCCCCATTAGGAGGAGCCCAAGAAGTTCTGATTTTGACGTCGTACTTTAGGGATGACATCCTTGCCAGGATATTCAATATCGTGCCAAGTGCAAGGCAAAGCATGAAACCAGAACTCGGACTCCGAGGTGAAGGTCTCGGATCTATTTGGGACACTCGGGACACAACGCTACGACGCTCGACCCCTTTGGAGGGCAGAGGTAATTAAGCGACCTCCTGCGGCTCGTAATTTCTGGTAATTTAATAGAACAAAAGTCATAAAACTAATGTTAACAATAATTATGTAGGTAATACTAAGTAGTTGTTAACATTTTATTCTGTGCTTTCATTTTCTTATACTTACTTAGTCCCTAAATAATAGGCAAGGTGCTTTGCATAGTTTTTCGAAACACTGAATTATAATTATTATAACTGAGCGCCAATGAATAAGTAGGTATTTAAGGCATGAAAATTACACCAACAAAAACAGACTCAAATAAACATGCGCTTGTACTGTACATTGCCACTATACTTACACTTTTTTTATTGACTATGTCAAAACAAAGCCCTTTTTTATACCACTTAGGTGTCAGACAAGCTCACACACGGCTCACACTGGACGTGTGCAACACCAGGGGTGTTACCCACGCGCTGTCGACCCTGAAGGGAAAGGGACCCTTCACGGTAACGAGCGCAACATCGTCGCACGAAAGTTTTAATATTCCGTAGACGTTATTGCAATTCGTAGACGTAATCTCATTATATCTATTAGATAATATTATAAAATCTCTGGATACAAGTCGCTCAAGATAGGGAAAAGTGGAACTCTTTGGAGGAGGCCTTCACCCGAGAAGGGGTTCTTGCAGAACAAACAGTTGTAAACATTAAAACTAGGAACTACCTTTTTTTTACTCTTTAATTAATATTTTATAAATAATACAACTTAGATTTATATATCTACCTAATTAAGTTTACATAGGACTTAGGTACTAAAGTACTAAATGACTGTAACTAACTACTTGCAGGAAATATAAGGCTTTTTTATTTTATTTTATTTATTTTATTTTATATTATAAAATTATAAAGTAGCTGTATCGGTACATTGCAGATATATAAAGAAAACTTAGGTTATTTATGGTAGGTATATGAACGATATTGAACACAAATAGAATTCTTGTCTGTTGGTCTGATTGTTCGTGACAGTTCGCGATATGGACAGGACGCAAGAACTATGTTTGATTGTTCAGTTCAGTAGATTCGGCGATATGAAAAACCGGCCAACTGCGAGTCGGACTCGCCCATGAAGGGTTCCGTAGCAGCACGTAACTATATACGAGCCCATATAGGCTTGTGATAGCTAAACAAGCTAATATTAATTCCAGTTTCACAAGAAATATTTACACCAAAAATATTGTCAATTAATTGCGGTTTATGATGTACTAGCTTCCGCCCGCGGCTTCGCCTGCGTGGAATTCGGTATCACCACCAAGTCTATTTTCATGAAACGATTCTCCACTCCGCTGTTCACTCCACTCTTCACTCCACTCCACACTCCATTCCACTCTCCACCCCCACTTCTCCAATCCTCTCGCCCGATTCCACTCTACATTCCACTCTACACTTCAATCTCCAATCCACTCCACTCCACTCTCCACTCCGCTTTCGACTCCGCTTTCCACTCCACTCTCCACACCTCTCCCCACTCCGCTTTCCACTCCACTCTCCACACCTCTCCCCACTCCGCTCCATTCTCTACTCCACTGGTCTCCACTCGTCTAGCCAAAACCTTTCGGATAAAAAGTACTTTTTCCATTATTCGACAGTCAATCTAATTTCAATGGATCCCTACTGTTCAGTTGTTATGTTTCTAGACCACAGGACATCTAAGTGCTTGTTTTTTTTTCTTTTTAGTTTTTTTTACGTACTCGGGTTTTTATCCCGAAAAAGTATATAGAATAAAAAAACTTAATTTTGCGGTTCAATCCCTAGACCCGAGTACTGTACCAAATACTGTACCAAAATACTGCATATAATAAATTTGTCGTACTTAGGTTACTAGTGGAGATTTTTTTTCAAGATGTGCTCTGTACACACAGTGCAGGTTAATTGGGTGTCTTTTGAGGATAGTAAGGGGTTCTACGGCGCTGGACGAACCAAACATTCACCAATCATTGCAAAACAATGCGCTCGCGCCAGGAGTCCTGGCCCAGGACGTCGTTAATCTCGCGAAAAGATCGACGGTCCCTACGAATAATACCATATCTACAAAACACAAATTTTACAGGAGAGCGCTTCAAAGTTTCAAAGACTTTTAGGTATATTGTCTTCTACTTACTTGATGTAACTTACTTACCTATAACCATGAAATTTGGTAGAGATGTTCAAAAAATTTTATATTTTATGAATCATTACAACATTGTACAAAAAAGTAATTTTTAATATGTTATTTGCCACTTACTTAATTATACGATGGAACCAACTTTATAACCAGTAACTTAGGTGGCACTTACAATCTCAGAACAATTTTTCAGGAGTAAAATTTCGTAAGTGGTAATCAATACATTATATAAAACTCAAAGTCCTGACTGACTGATTGACCTAGAGACAACGCACAGCCTAAACCGCTGGTCGTAGAGACTTGAAATTTGATGGGTGTGTTCGTTTTGATGCGTAGAGGTGTACTAAGAAACGATTTTTAAAAATTCAAACCCTAAAGCCCTAAAAAGGGTCCAAAAAGGTACTTTTGTTAGAACTCAAGAACGGCTGAACGGATTTTCATGATCTATGATTTATTGGATTTGTCTTCGCCGCGAATAGCATAAAAGAAAATTAAAAAGATATAATTAATTCAGGAAATAAAGAAATAATAAGAGAATTGATGTTCGCAGACGTTTTTATCGCCATCTATAATTGTTGTCATGGCAACAGGAACTAAAAGTGACTCAGTCTAAATTTTAATCCTTTGTTTCTTTTTGCTCAAAGGCAAAGAGGATATATTTATTTTCAGGGTTCTGTGCCTTTTTTTTTTTCGTACGGAAATCCTAATGGATACCCACCCCGCGGCCACCGGGGCAGGTTATGTCGGACTCTTACCGACTAAAACCGCACGCCATCTAGGGTCTTCTGACGCCAGGGTGTAAGGTGGCCCGAAGAGCATTTCCTCGCACCCCGGCTTGACCCGGGCCATCTCCGGATTCGAGATGCCCCCCTCGGGTTTGGGAGCCGCGTGGTTCCCGTCATACCCCCGGAATAGGAATAGAAAAGGCAAAGAGGATATATTTATTTTCAGGGTTCTGTGCCTCGATAGGAAAAAACGAAACCCTTATTAGACCTCTTTCTTAGAAAAATGTAGAGGTATCAAGTTGAATTAGATCAAAGGAATGTTTCAAAATGATCAATGGCTTGGCATTACACGAAGCATAATATCCAGACTGTGGTCTCACTATCGACTAATAGGTGGCCTGACTTACTATCCCCAGGCCTGCGCTTATAGAGGACGGAGGTAGTTGAGTGACCTTCGGCCACGTGAGTGAGTCACCTGCATTGCATCTTATTTTTCGTGCGGATATCCCCATGGATCTCTCTCCAAAATCGCACTCCATTTTGGGTCTTCAGGGTTTAATGTGGCCCATGACCCTGAGCTGTCCAAGGCTTACTGATGGGCATGGCTGTTTTGGTGAGTTCCTGCATTGTGTAGACAGGGAGCTGACGCCCGAATGCTACCGTTGCTGGGGCTGCTCCGTAGACACTTCGCCGCTTCACACACTGGCAGTGTCCACAGTGGATAGAGTGCCGCCATGTCCTTGAAGCAGACGTTGGTGTGGAAAGCCTCATGCTGCGGGCTTTCCACATACTCTCTATGTAATGCTGACCATAGTCACCATAGATAGTATGTGGAAAGCCACCGCTTTTTAGCGAGGCAGTAATGCGCGCAGAAATGGTGGTGGAAAAGCAACGGGAGAGATCTACACTCCCCCTTGCCGGTGAAGGCGCACCGAGCGGCGTATTTCGGAGAACCATATCCGTCCTCCATGAGTGCGGGCCTAGGGAACGGTCGGGGCTAACCGTCACCCTAGCAGAAGCAGGCCCAGGGTGGCAGGGCGTTATGTTTCCATACGCGCTTTTTTTTAGAGTAACGTCGAGGTCGCCAGTGGTGGCGGCCGGAGCCGGTCGAGGTTTCTAGAATATCCTTTCTAGGACACACCACCAGGATTCTTCGGTCACACAGACCGATGTGACGAAAGACCGTGCGATTTTAGTCAGTAGGAGTCTGATATACCAACCTCTTCGTTGGCTCCGTTGAAGTGAAGCCCGACGGGATTTTCGCACGAAAAAAAAGAAAAGGTACTTCCCTTTCTGCTAGAATCCAGATATTTTGCAGAAAGTAAAATCTTATAGCATAGTAAAGGTAAAAGTCCGGAAAGCGTAAATAATAACCACATAACCAAAAAAAATCTGTATGTCTGTCAGTCAAGACAAGAAAGCGCTGCAGCAAAGTTAAGTTCGCCCCTCAACCCCGTGTACCCAGCGAGCACGAGCCAAATTCGCACATGACCGTTGTACACAGTTATAAACTCTTTCTTTAGTTTCATGAACTTTTTGAATGTTAAATCAGGTTGTCAGATGTCAATGTCTGTGGCAAGATTTTAATCCGTTTTTAATCCTAATAGAATCAGAGTTTTGGAAATAAATAATGTTTAACTAACTTGAAATAGTCTATCGAATGTGAAAGTACAATGCAACTATGGTGAAAAGGTTTATCAAAGGGCCTCTTCTGAGTCACACATACTTTGGCTAGAGCAGCTATCTAATCCCGATAAAATCTAGAAGACAATGAAAAAGGACAGTGATGGTAAATATACTGGCTTTGGCCGTGATACCTACACGGCACTGTACCTTGAAGGGTTTGATAGGATTCGAGATGAAATAAATACGTTTAGCTACAACCACTGTTTGCCAAGGAATACAC
This sequence comes from Lithosia quadra, assembly GCA_963576445.1. Classification (NCBI taxonomy): domain Eukaryota; kingdom Metazoa; phylum Arthropoda; class Insecta; order Lepidoptera; family Erebidae; genus Lithosia; species Lithosia quadra. Next base: position 10,180,715 of record OY754880.1, on the reverse strand, counting down.
ATTGAAAGTTAGTACGGACAGTCCCTCAGCTTAAAAAAGACTTAATGGCGATAGCCAACATTCACGCGAGCGGAGCCGCGCGCGGGTAAGCTAGTCTAATATAAAAATGAATCCCTATTTCCCTTGGTCACGGCATCACGCGTGAACGGCTGGACCGATTTTACTAATTCTTTTTTTATTGTGTTTGTTATTGTCAGGAGAAGGTTCTTATGAAAGAAAAGTTAAGAAAGTTGCGCGGAACATTAGAAAATTTAAGAAAACTTATGAGACGGACATAGGATACTTTTTATCCTGCCACGGGGACGACGTATGCCACGGGCGAAGCCGCGGGGAACAGCTAGTTACGAATAAAATTTGATTTATTTAACTAAATTTACTTTGACGCTGTACCATTACGTAACTGCCAAATAATGAAAAATACGTCGGAGTAATGTGTATAGGTTTAGTGTTTTTTATTACTCAATTACCACTAGGTACTGTTGCTCTACGTTGGAACTTGGAGTCCATTTTGTACAAGTTATGGGAAATGTCGTGTATCGATTTAAAGTTCAATTTTTCAATTTAGATTTATTTTGAATAAACTAATCGATAGTTTAGGGTGTTCTAATGGTCATGAAAACAAAACATGCAAATCACTTATCTACCACTTACGTAGGGACCGTCGAGATGTTATCTGCCTACTTACCTTTTAACTTCCTAAAATATACCTAACGCACAATTATTACAATAATCTGAGATCATGTAAGTACCTACCTCTACGTGTGATGGAACTGATGGAAGGTTGAATTTAATAGATAAATCGTTCAATGGACATCACGTTTTGTATTACTTATATATTCTATAAATAAAGTGAAGAAATCTCACGTAGGACAAGGTCAAAGTGCAAATTTGATTGGGCCTTCTGCATCTAAGTTGCGGGCGGTTGCCGTGTGATAAGTACGACTGTTTGTTATAGGTAGGTACGTACGCGTCCTGAATATTTACTTGCGATGCAATTGGGTGACTAATTGTTTAGGTGCTTACCTACAGCACAAACACGGGTCATGGACTCATGGATAAGTTTAATGCCAAGCAACCAAGCAATGTATCCCTAATGACTAGACTAACCGTAACGGCGTAAATGTAACGTATACCGGTCTAGCTAATTGTGCATTGTACATTAAATTTGTAGTACAATACAGTCGCCGATTAGACTAGGTAGGTACAAATTTGAAACATTTAACGCCCAGTGTCTCGTGAATAATTAATTGCCGTAACTGTTCTACTGTATCAAATGATTTAATTCTAGTCGTCTTGTTTAGTTTTATTGAAACACGTATGCATGTTAGACAAAAGTTTTAATTAATAATTAGTAGTTACCTAAGTCTTTCGCCTTTGTTCAATTCAGCAATGACATTGTTTCTACATACCTACCTAGCATGGTGGACGTTACCAAAGGATAGGAAGTACTGTACCTACCTACCTACCTGGTTTAGCTTGCTTTCAAATATTATTATAGCTTAGATTTTATTTGATAGAAACTGATTATTTAAATAGTAGGTATTTATAAATAAGTAGATAGGTACCTACCTAAAAGTATTTAGGCTTCAAACTACTGCGAAACCATTGAAATAAATATAAGGTTAGTGCGTATTTAAAGTTTTTCAACTGTATGTACCTACCAACTTACTTAGTTACAAAGTAATCTTTATCTAAGCGCACGGCCGTGCGCAGGACAAGTTCCAGTAACAGGCCGTACACTATTTACACGAACCGTTTCGACCCACTTTTGACCCCCCCGTAGCTCAGTGCCTATTGCAAGTACAGATATAAAATTGTAGTTACGTAATCATGTACTAGTACTAAAGCAGTATGCCAAATTTCATAAATATAGCTTCAGTAGAAGATCCTGAAAATATGACCCTGTGAATATAGCTAATTTTGGCACTGACTGACTGATCGGTAATCAAAACCTCTAGGCCATTTCCAATTTGTCCCAGGCGTTATGAAATTTGGCAAACGTCGGGTGTTATATGAAGATTAACAAAAAATTAAGAAATTTAAGAAATCGGTCAAGCGTGAGTTTGCTCATCAATCTAATATCGAATTTGTAATGAAAATATTTTTTGGACCAGTGATACAATGAAAATATGAAGAGGAGGGGGGAGGGAGAGGGGGAGGGCGTATAAAATATATCATAATAAGCAATTTAATTAATCGGTCAAGCGTGAGTTGGCTTAATCGAGTCCTTGAAATTTTCGAAAAGAAGTATTGAAATCCCACCAAAAACATACCTGTTAAAAAGGGGGCCAAGTTCCTATCGGCTATTAGTTCCCCTTAAAAAGGGTTGAAATCCAATCCAATGCCAAGTTTAGATCCATTTTAAATCGATCATAATCATGTAATTTTCTTCTAAAAATCAAACTATCCTATGTACCTATGTAAGATAGAGGGAACGCTTTAAAAACCGTAGCCGTAGTAAGCCGATCATTGCCAGATGCTCAATTTATTCTTCTGACTCGCGACCGGTGTAGCTAGTCAAATAGAAAAGGGTTACCCGTGTTGGTAGGTACAGTCGCCCTCAGAATTAGTTGAACACTGACAAATTTACAAATAAATCAATGAAGAAAGATTATTAGGTAGGTATTATTGTCGTCTTCGAGCAGAAATATTTAGTTTTTTAAATTTATTTTTACTATTCTATGTTCTGTTTTAGAGCTAATAACTAGGGTCGGTGCCTTGGAATGTGTTAAGCTAATACCTACCTACTACCGTACCTATGTACCTATTAAATTAGTAACATGCTTCTCTGAGATGGGCAGTAAGTTCCTGAAACTTTACCTTTAGCTTACCATCAGGCGAGGTGAAGTCATATTGACGTGACCGATATACAGGGTGAATTTTTCAAAAGGGCTTGGATGGCCAAATCCGAAACTATAAGGAATAGCGAAAAATGCTCAAAGGAGTTACGAGCCCGATTTTGATGAAACTTAAAACCTCATTATTAGATTTTTGAAAAACCAATTATCCTAGCTAGGAATCGAACCTGTTGATTTTGAAAAAAAAACACACCCTATATTATTACACCATACGATAGTGTTGCTATTAAGGATCTTTTTCTGGGAAGTAATGACATACCGCAAACTAAAGAAAAGAGCTCATCTTTAACAAAATACATTTTATTTTTCTTACATTAACTGATTATTTGTTCAAAATGTAGACCATTGTTTTCAATACATAGCTGGATTTGAAACCTCAAGGATCGTACTGCATTTAATATTAGAATGTTATTGATTCCGTTTAGAATATTCTCCAAAGAACGTTTCAAGTCATCAGTACCTACTGTATCTCTGTATCATAAATATGGGTCTTGGTAAATTTCGTTTTTGACATACCCCCAGAGAAAGTAATCTAAGGGAGTAAAATCCAGGGATCTCGTTGGCCACGGCACAGGACCATGCCTTGCAATAAAATTGTCGTCAAACTGCTGAATCAAAATCTGTTTTACGGCTATTATGGGCTGGAGCTCCATCTTGTTTAAAATAAAACATCAATCATTATAATCATTCTGAGTATAATTTAAAACACGGAATAGTTACGATCTTTTCTGGGATTTTGAACGAAACAAATTGGTGCATGAAACATGAATTTTATTAAATTCTAAATTTTCCTTAAATTTGCCGTATATCATTACTTCGCAGAATTTGTTCCTTAACAGCGACACTATCGTATGGTGTAATAATAAAGGGTGTGTTTTTTTTTTCAAAATCAACGGGTTCGATTCTCAGCTAGGTTTATTGGTTTTTCAAAAATCTAATGATGAGGTTTTAAGTTTCAACAAAATCGGGCTCGTGACTCCTTTGACCATTTTTCGCTATTCCTTATAGTTTCGGATTTGCCCATCCAATCCCTTTTGAAAAATTCACCCTGTATAAAAAAGTACCTAACTAGGTAAGTATCATTTACCCTAAAATACTCAGTGTCAAATTTGAGATAAATCGCGAATTGGAAGCATGTTAGCTTCCTAGTTCATTCAGTTGTCGCCTTTCTCTATGTACTTAATGTCTTCCTTCCGCCATAGAAATGACAGTAGGTATTTGCGTGATTTAAGTAGGTACACAAAATAAAATGACGCAATGCTCTTTCAATGATACTCAGTTATGCATGTAAAATGTTTCATCATTTTGTAATAATGTATAATGAGTTGATTTTAGATAACATCATTTTATAACACATTACCAATATTCGCGTCGATAGCTATGGAGAATGGAACTAATGCAAATGCCTGACTAACCATTAACGTCGTCAAGATCTCGAGACGAAACGACTTAAGCTATAACTGAAATCTTTTTACAACGACGGTATTATTAGGTAACAACAATTTATAATGTAATAAAATCCAATTCCTAAAAGTTGGACTATACGTCGAGAAATTGTGGTTGGTGACCTGCTTTTTGGCCAATCTTGGCGGACGCACTAGGTATTGTGTTCACAGATTTTATACCGTGGTCACAGTACCTATGTATATACCAACCTATAGCTTGACTTTATGTCGTGAAATTAAATGAGGGCGCTGCTGAACTTCATGTAGCAACCCTATATAGTGCGACTAAAATGATCTTGATACTAGAGGTTCGTTCCTAGTAAAATGAGTTAATAAAAAAAACACATTATGAAGTCATAATATTGTTTCTGTTTTATTTATTAAACCAGGTGCAGTATAAAGTTTTGAACCAGATCTAGAATAAAGTTATTGAACCAGATCCAGAATAAAGTTAGTTGAAACTCAAACTTAATCATTTAATAAATTCGATTAGTTACAAAGAATAATCACTCCGGATTTTAAATATTAAATATTGAAATACGTTTCATCGCCACTTTCAGCAGTACAGTCACCACTGTCACCACAAATATTAAAGTTATCCATTTCTTCCTTCAGCCGACCTTTCATGTGTTTCCCAGGAGTTTCAAACTTTCCATCATTTTTAAAACCTTTGTTAACTATCCGCCAACTATACTCTGATTTTCCTGTAAAGAGTAAAAATAATAATTTAATAATTAATTACTGAATGGCAACAAGTTATTGACTTGAAGCAATTAATTCAAATAAAAAATTGGTACAGATTGAACGAGTTGTACCATCATATCAAAAATTTTGATCGCACTATAAAAATAACCTACAGTTTGCTACAGTTGACAGTTTTAAATCTAAACTAAAAATTTGCAATGTAAACAATGCCTTTTTTGCCTTCAAATCGTAAATTCAGTAAATTTGTAAGTTCAGACAGATTCAAAACAAATAATAACATGATTACATACCCATCAAAGATGCTGTTCGCTCATTAACGTCCTCCAAATCCCATAAAATTGTCCAGCTTAGTAATCCGTGATTCATTGCTGGAAAACTTTGAAAATCACTTCCCACGCACCACTCTGATTTCCTTTACTCATTTCTCAACCTTTTATGCGTAGTTTGGTCTCAATGAATTGCAGTTTAATGAAAACAATTAAAAATAAGAGAAGAAAACTATAGTTCGACGATAGTATTGACAACTGACGTACTTATGTTTGGTGTTGCCACTCACATGTTTAATGTTAGTTCCTCAAACATTCTTTTCACGACTAAATAGACAAGCTATACCTATGTATTTTTTATTATACTGTACTGTGCCGTACTCGTTCGTTATGTGTATGGTAGGTACCTAAGTGCAAAACCTATTTAAGTAAGTAGGTAGGTAATTCTGATTTTCTCACGTTTTTTTTTCTTGACATTTTCTCATAAATATCTTCGGTTTTATTCAATCAATTGCAATCAAACATCGCAGATTTTAAGTAGGTATGAACATGACCTTTCTAATAAAAAACCGCATCAAAATCAGTTCAGTTGTTTTGGCGTAGGTAGGTATATCGCGACAAACAGACAAACCGCCAAATCGACAAGAGATCCAAAAAAATGTTTTTGTGCTCAGAATCTTCATAATTATAACGTACCTAGCTACCCATGGACCTAGGAATAACTATGGACGGAGCCATGGGAACAAAAAAGTGACGCTGCATAGTCAGCCAACTTTCGTATACGTATACAGTCGCCACGCACACTCTCACATCATAGTCAGCCACTTCGCGGCAAACGTCGGCCGAATCGGTCGATCTGTCAGTTTAAGCGGGAAGAAAAAAAAAAAAATATAACATGTCTTGTGCAGTGAAATGGTGTAAAAACCGTAGTGACAGGAAGAAAATAAATCCAGGGATCACATTTCACAGGTTAATCAATATTTCAATCACTTAATGTTTATCTAATAATTATACATAAATGTTCATTCAATATGTCAAAACAAAATTCAATTGTTCGGTGCAAAACCAGTGATCCCAACATAAAAGTGTGCAAATTTCCCCATATTTTGGGGAAATCTGTAAATAGTGTGGCTTTATGATGAAATAGCATAAACTATTTATTAGTAGTGATAACCGTAGTGATTTAACTTCTTTTTATAAAATACATGGGATTAGGAATCGCAAAAATACAAATTGTGATTAATATGATTTATTTAACTTTTTTTGTTAATTAGGTGCCTAGTTTAATCGTGTGAATATTCCCCACGGTTACCATCCATGTAAGTTTTTTTTATACAGGTATAATGAAAAAAATAATGTTAAAAATAACTAAAATATTATTTTCATTAATTTATGATGAAAATAATATTTTTAATAATAATGCACGAATCACCCTTAATGATTGTTCATTTATATATTTTAAAATTTACCAAATAATTCTCCCTATTCCTCAACTAAAATAATAAAAATTGGGGAAATTTAGGTAAAACCTCGCATCCCTACAATTCACTCACACAATGATTGATGCCCGCCATTTTGTGACACAGACTAGTTACTCTAGGCACTCCGTCCATACTTTTCCTAAGTCTATGTAGCTACCTATCTAACCCCAAGTTCTTTTTTTTAATATCTTCAATGTTTACAGACACAGCTATTTTACAATTTCATAATAGTACCTATAGATATAAGTAAGTATAGATTAGTATTATTTTACTTAGTACTAACTTAACTACCTACCTAATGCTCTGTTTGATTTTAGATTGATGAATATTTATCTCCTCTCGTATTATTGATTATGAAATCTGTGGCACGCCCAGTGTTGCAAACCTTTACAGAGGGAAAGGATAAACTACTAACCGAGAGTGATTACCGAGTAATCTACCTTACAACGATATTTTACTACATATTGCACAAATTTATGAAGTTTTCTCGTAGGTATTAAGAGAGGTTGAGCAAACCCATTAAAGGAATTGTGAATAACTACAACATATAATTTACGCACTACTTAAAAATACTTATCAGATGTGGCCCATGTGGGGAAACGTAAACGTACAGTCAATGTTAAATTGTTCAATATTATTGAATCGCACAGTGCGTATTCTGAAGTAAATTCTGTAACTCGTAGGTACCTACTGAGAGCAAAATATCTCTTTCGAAATCAAAACCATAAACTTTTTTTTTAAATCAAAACCACATTGAACTTGTGGCCACGGCTTCCTCGAAACTCTGCAAACAGAGACTACCCTGATGATGATTAGCCACTTAAACTATTGCGCTAGTCTAGTCTTTTTTATTTTGTTGTTTAGCGTTGCACAATGATGTTATAGGTGCCTACTAATACTAAAGCTGAAGCGTTTGTTTGTTTGAAAAAGCTAATCTCTGTAACTACATTTTTTGCTCTTCATACCTACTCTTTATACTCTAGTTCTTGGGGAAGGTCTATTATTAACACGGATAACACCACGCTATTGACCTTTAGAACAATAAGAAATAAATAACTTTCATACAAAAATAGAACCTTTACCAACTTCCATTTTTAAGTCGGTTAAGTATAAGTAGATACTGAAACCTCCGAAATGTAAAAAAATACTGTTCTGAAAACTGCATCAAAATCGGTCCAACCTTGCACGATAAACTTCATCGTGGACAACAAAGACTGAACCTCCTTTTTACCCGACTGCGCAACGCAAAGGAGTGGTAATGTGTTTAACAGCCTATGTATGTATGTATGTATGTATGTTTGTATGTTCCTTTGAAGCACTATACAGACTAAACGCCTGGACCGATTTTCATGATTCACACGTCAATCGATTCCTCTTAGTCCGGCGAGTGTCACTAAAGACATGACGTCAGTGAAAATTCAATATGGCGACCATTGGCCGCCATATTGTGAAAATTAAAAAAATGAAAGTCAGCAAACTATGTCAAGTGGGGTATCGTTGAATAGGTATTTAAAAATTATTTTTAGTTTTCTTTCAACATTTTTCGATTCCATTGACCATTTAGGATCTATAGCGATTTAAAGTTGCGTAACAACAATTCATAGGTTTTTATTAGACAGTAGAAAGTCCAATTGGGTAAATAGCTGGCTAGGATACTTAAGTATAACTAAAAAGTACAAAATAAAAAAATAAAATTTAGAAATTAAAAAACCCGACTGCGTAAAAAACTAAAAAGAAAAAAAACAAGCACTCAGATGTCCGGTGGTCTAGAACCAACTTAACAGTCGGGATCCATTGAAAAATAAGATTGGCTGTTGAATAGTGGATCCCGACTGTTAAGTTGGTTCTAGACCACCGGACATCTGAGTGCTTGTTTTTTTTTCTTTTTAGTTTTTTACGCAGTCGGGTTTTTTAATTTCTAAATTATATTTTTTTTTAGCAGGAGCGATGCGAGTGCGACACGGTATAATGGACGAGTACATATCTTCTTAACTGTGAATGGACGAGTGAGGCATAGCTAGTAATAAATAGTAATAATAACTAGAAACCTTCTAAATTTGAAAGTAGCTCCTCAATATTTTTGACAATTCATTGCTAACATTTGCCATTGAGACGGTTCAAAACTTATAATTAAGTGGATATAGTCATAGCTGGGCATTAACTCGTTAATCCGTTAATCGTTAATTAACGAAGTTAACATTTTGAGTAACGGATTAACTTTTAAGTTAACTTGAAAATATGTTAACGGACTCGTTAACTTCCGTTAAATTTCCCTAAGTCCGTTAATCGTTAATCCAACATGTTCTAACACGTACGTTCGACAACTGCTGCAACTGCTGCAACGCTACCGAAGTGTCAGTACACAAGGAGTTGTTCAAATATTCGCGTGTAAATCCCGAGACTATAATATGAGTACCTATAAACCGCGAAAGCCTAAGAATAACATCTCAAAATTAGTTCGTTTGATTAGTGTTTCGTCTAAAGCGCAACTAGTCAATCATCCAGTTGAATGAAAAATTTAATAATTGTTTGTCAACATGCCTACCCGTCTCTTTTTGTTTCTAACTTGTTAACTTCCAGAACCAACAGTTTTTATAAGGAGACTAGCTTTCCGCCCGCGGCTGCGACCGCATGGATGTCGATTATCGCCACAAAGTTTTTTTAAGTGACGGAGTTTACTTCACTCTCCACTCCACTCTCTACTCTACACTCCACAGTCTACCCAACTCCACACTACTGACCACTCCTCTCTCCTCCCCTCCCCTCCGCTCTATTCTCCCCCCCTTCACTGATGTACCTATCTAATGTTCGAATCTGTAACATTACAGGCGAATGCTCGCGATTAGGGAGCACTTTCGAACAAATCTTTGATTTACCAAATTATACTCCCAAAATAGCGTTAATTCTGTTGCTCATCTCACTAAACTAAACTAATCTATCTTTAAAACTATTTTTTTTGAATTTCGAAATTTAATTAGTTCTATGTGCCGTCGGATAAACTTTATTAAAAACTAGCTGTTGCCCGCGGTTCCGCTCGCGTGGAAGTCGCTTATTGCGTCCACTCCCACTCCTGCTGCTCCCATTCTCACTCCAGTTCCCACTCCTACTCCCACTCCCACCCCCGCTCCCGCTCCCACTCCCACGCACACTCCCACTCCCACACACAGTCCCATTCCCATAAACCTATTTCTGATGATAACTAATCTAAACTCAAAATGTAATACTTTTGATAAAAGTACAAAAAAAAACTCAAAATCCCTAAAAACTAATAACACCACTATCCACTTAATTAATTACTTGAACACCACTGCGGGTGACGTAACCTAAGACAAACTTATTATTTGCGGTTGGTACAGTAATCGGATCTAGGAATTGAACCGCAAAATTAAATTTGTCTTTTATTGTATGTACTTTTCCGGAATAAAAAGTATCCAGTGTGCTGCCCAGGATATGGAAGAATAATTATACCAAGTTTCATCGTAATCGAACCGGTAGTTTTTGCGTGAAGCCTGAACAAACGCACAGATAGACAGACAGACAAACATTTTTTTAATCACATATTTGGGTTCGGTGTCGGTCTAGTAGCACCACTTGCTATCTATTTTTTTGATATTTTCAATGTACAAAATTTTCACTTCTACAGATTTATTTTTAAAATAGAAAGCGCAAAATAACTTCCTACCTCTTTTTGACTCCGTTAGGGAGTTTTTTTTATAAAATTCTATACACGTGTCCCAACAATTTTGTTAAAACAAGGATTTGCGTTGTCCTTTAGGGAAATAATTTCGAAAAATCCTGTCTTATCGGATGCCTATGTAACACGAAGAACACCCTCTATTTCAGGTTTCTACGATCAGCAGCAGTTTAGGCTGTGCGATGATCCGTCATTCAGTCCGATTTACGATGTATAGGTAGATGCCTTCCGTGCACTTTCATAACTAAGTTTTGTTAACTGGTTAAGTTTTATCACGTGTTAACGGATTAACGATTAACGTTAACTTGCGTTAAATTTTCTGAAAAGAAACGCTTTAACTGTTAACGAAGTTAACTTCTTCAGTAACGGATTAGCGGTTAACGAAGTTAACCATTTGATTAACGGTGCCCAGCTATGGATATAGTCAATACATAGTGCATGTTAATTAATATATAAAAAAAATATAAAATAAAAAAATTATAACAAATATAGTTAGGTAGGTAGGTACCTACCTATCTGCATTCTTTAGAACCCATAATATTACACCAACTATTATAACTTTGCTTACCTTAGTTAAAGCTTGCATCAGGTACATTGGGTAGGTACGTACCTACATTGATTTTTTTAAAGAAATTTGCACAAAGATTGTCTCATTGTGATGCAAAGATTGCCAAGAATAATAAATCTGTAACTGATCGGTGTCTTACATGTAAGATATATGGGAAAAAATTATTTGGGGACTTTATGAATGTAAAAGATGCCAAAACAATGATTTTTAGAATTTTTGTCTGTTTGTCTGTGTCTCTGTTTGTCCGCACCAAATTTTTGTTCACGCTATAATCAAAAACTACTGAAGGGATTTTGATCAAACTTGGTACGATTATAGTTCATGGTTCTAGGCAACATATAGGCTACTTTTTATGCAAGCTGATACACGTGGCTTCGCCCGCACTTCGTTTTTAGGTCGTTTTTGGTCATATCTCCGGTTCTACTTAACCAATTACAACCAAACATACGGTTTTTAGTCTAAGCAAGACCTTTCTAATAAAAAAAACTGCATCAAAATCCGTTCGGTATTTTATGGACGTAAAAAGTACGGGTTTTGTTGCGGGTTTTTTTATTAGAAAGGTCTTGGTAAGACTCAAAATCTTACGCATATTTGATCATAATCGGCTGATTAGAACCGGCGCTATAGTAAAAAAACGCGGACGTCGACGTCCACGCGGGCGGAGCCGCGGGCAACAGCTAGTACCTAATAAATAATTGCATTCTTAGGACATTTCGCATGTACAACAGAATGTCTCACGCTTTTCATTCTTACTCGTAGGTAGTATGAATAGGTAGGTAGGTACCTACATCTTAATTATAACTGTACCATATAGGTCGGGTGCACCGTGCACCATTGCACACCGACTTTGGTCATATTTCATAAGTCGGACTCGAACCGACTAAAACCGCATGCCATCCTGGGTCTTCAGACGCTGGCTGTGTGGGGTGATCCAAGAGGCATTTTCCTGGCACCCTGGCTGACCCAGGGACAGACTGGCTACGAGATGGCTCCCTCGGGTTAGAAGAGGGCCGAGCATGTCTCCTGTCAAGTTACGGCCCACTCTCGCATCAAACATAACCCTTCCTATAGACAGTCAAGTAGGTTACAAGATAATACGGTAGTTGTGGTTTTGCAAAAAATCCCATGTTTATTTAGGGAACTCCCTTATTTGTGGTTTCTTTTCTTAGTTCTTTGTAATTTCATAGTTTGACCTACCTCAGTAGTTAGTAGTACCTATAGGTAGTTATATTTACATATCATATAGGTACCTAATATTTATATGCTTTGGAAACTTAATTCATACGACGGTAATTACAGAGTTGAAGGTATTTTATGATGTGAGCGCTGAGAGCGAAGGTCAAAAACACAAAAAGGTATGCCCAGTCGTTTTATAACTAAACAAACTTATGCAATAAACCCTGACCATGTACATTGTTAAATTATTTATTCATAAAAAAATAAGATGTTTAAAAAATGCTTGGAGGTAGGTGTAGGATACGAGACACGACGGCGGCGAAGTACCTACCTCCGCCCTACAAAAGACCGGGGCCATAATAACCATCGTGTTATGTTCCCGGCGGCGGCGGTAAGTAGGGTAGCCAAAGCTCACTGTACGCCTCCTCTCCCCCGCCCCTTCCAAGCCCTCCCCACCCTTTCCTAGCCCCGTCCTTTCCCTTCAGGGTCGGCAGCGCGTGGGTGACACCCTTGGTGTTGCGTCACGTCCATAGGCCACGGTGACCGCTTCCCATCAGGTGAGCCGTGTGCTTGTCTGCCACCTACGTGGTATAAAAAAACTGTAGACGTAAATTCGATGAACTTCTTTAAGGCTCATAGCGCACTTGCGGCCACGGCCACGCACCGCACTGTATGCGTTTAGCCGCAAGTGCGTTGTAGGCCTTATGCCAGTCGGCCACAATGGCCATAGTGCGGCGGGCATTTCAGTAAACTAAAGAGAAAATTCAGAACAAATAAGAATTTTTCATTTATTTATTAAAATTAGGCCCCAGGATAACGGGTGGAGCTGCCTGTAACTCTATCAGAAGCAGGCTGAGGCGGCGACGCACAATAAGCGCACCCCCTCCTGACCTGGGCCGTCTTTTTTTTTACCCGACTGCCAAGAAGGGTTATGTTTTTCGACCGTATCTTGTATGTATGTATGTTTGTAAGATTCTTTATTATCTCATATCTTCCAAACCAAACCACTGAACGGATTTCTTCAATTAACATAATCATTAGGTTCGTAACCCAAGCGTTACAAAATTTCAAAATCGTACCTCAAGAAATAACAGTTTTATGCAGTGTTTTATCAAAATAGCCCTATATTATTCTCCATAGCGAGCGGCAGCGGTGACATTGTGACTTACGATTACGACGTTACAGGGTATTTCGGCGCGGTGGAGTTTTTGAGATTACCGCACTAAAATGGCTAAATCTTCGTCATTTTTGATCCGATTGTAATAATTTTTATACAGTACCTATTTTTTTTTTTTTTAATGTCTATAAATCTGCATACTCACCTAAAAAAGTGACTGATCCTCATTACGCCTGCATGCAATGCTATTTGAATTAGGTACTGAAGACACACTGCCGAAATTACGTCGCGTCATAGCGTACAGCATAACTTTGGTCGGGCGTAACTTATTCTATGAGCACACATTATACGCGACCGAATTTCGGTTCGATTGCCGCCGCGCAACTCAACCGAATATCTGCTGCGTAAGTACGGTACATATATATAAGGTATGTCATCAGTCGAATACGTCGGAATCAAGTCGGAATGTAAAATCAGCCGCGGAATTTAGGTCGGGTATTTAGTTAAGACGGATGTTTAGATGGATAAGTGAAACGAACATACCTAAATAACAAATAATTTATTATTACAGCTAGGTATTCAGAACAAAACTACAGAACTTGTCAGATATCCTATCGACGGGTTTTTTTCTTCTCAACACGACTACCGCCCATGTCTTGTAATTGCTGTTTTAGTTCGAGGAGTTGATTGTCGGGTACGTAACGTATTTCTTCGTGTTCAATGCCGTGCTCGTGTACGCGTAAAGTACAGCCTTCAGGCAGGACGGCGCGTGCAACTCGTAGGAGGGTGCCTAATGCCCAAGCTGGTACATCGTTTACCTGTTGAAAAGTCAACCTATATTTCAACTCACATGGATCTCCATTCCTTGTACAAACCCTGTGACGTCACATCCTTTGAAAAAATATCAGGGCCTTACCATGAGCTAATAATAGCAATTCAACACAAGGAGAGATATGGAGCTATGCACCGTGTATAGCGCCATCTCTCTCCCTGCGTTGAACTGCGTCGCATTTGAATTGTCTCATGGTAAGGCTAATTATTTTACTCAAACTCATTTAGTATATTCAACTCGCTCCAAAAAATGAGCCCCTTGTGTGACCAATGCCTATCTATATATCTTCCTTTTTCCCCCCAGGACAAATGTATTTTGATATATTATTATTGTTATAATAAGCAGAAAATGTGCATAATTACCTGCACATTGCGCTCATAAACTTTCAGTTGATATTCTGATTCCACTGCAGTCCCACCAGGTTTAAAGCGCTGAATTTTCAGATGTTGTGCAGGAGTTGCCCAACTGAGACACAAAAAATATTAAAATTATAGTTTATACAAACATATAATATATATATAGTATATTATGATATATGGGCATATATTATAGGATATAAACAAAACCTTGGATGGAGAATTGTGTGCCAACTAGATTGCACTAGGTATAGGAATATTGTTTTGTCGTGAACATTTTTTATATTATTATTAATATTTTGCGTTAAAAGGGACTGACAGCAATGAGTTACCTACGATTTTCTTGAAGCCAACGGACTATAGTCATGTCATTACTATTAAGCCATAAGTGTGTTACACATACCATTCATCCACTTGTATTCCCATAACTTCCGCATATCTGTGTATTTGGCTTTGGCAGGCCTCCAGGAGGGTGTAGTCATACCCTTTCAACTGCAAATTAAGGCAATCATAGACAGGTTCATCTGGCTCCATACTCTGAAATTTTCAATTTACCTCAATTGATATTTTTGTATTGAATACAATTTTTACAAAAAAAGATATTTGTATAATATCACCTACTAGCTGTATGCTCATATACAAAATTATATTGCTTACAATTAATTTAAATAGTATGGTGTTCGACATATAGGTCCTGTTAACTAAAATTCAAATCATTTTGGTCAAAATAATCAATGTATAATTTGTAACAGTAACATTATGATCCATTAAATAACATATTAGACAAGTTAAACAGTAGGTACATCATAATAAAATTATGTGCACTGGACAAAATATATGTATAAACTCATAAACACATTCAAATTACTAGATGAAAGTAATGATGTTGCATTCATGTGTTGTTGGCAGTGAATGCATTAAATAATAAGCCATGTCCAGTGCCTCTCCTCATAATTTAGACCTACTCTACATTTCAGACTTCTTTGATATCATTATTAACCTTTACTTATATTCTGTTTTAGGGTCTTAAGCCTCTTGCCTCAGATTTCATATTGAAGTCAAGCTATTTATTTAATTATTAAATGAGTAAAACATTTTGTGTGTTAACCTTGTGTAAAACAGTACGTTTAAAGCATTAAGAATTGATTAAGAATGTATGTGTTCTGTTGTCAAAAGTGTCAAAATAGTCAAAATATTGATAAATTTCTATGATTTTGAAAAAAAAATTCTCGCTAACCATTGATCTTCTAGACCTAAAACTTTACGTGGAGACTTCTAATAATATTAGTGTTGTGTAAAAAAAATATGGACTCCAAACTCGTGTGGGGATAATCTAAAGTTAAGCCCTAACAACTTTGGCCAACTTTGCCCTTGGCGGACAACTTTGCTCGAGTATAAAAAATAACTTAACCTTTCGATTCCAATTCTCCCTAAAGAAATAGCTTTTCTTTATCTATTTATGGGTAAACATGAATATACATCTGATAACATTATCTGAATGATATGGCGCTACGTTCACTCAGTTGCTCGTAACGCGTGCTCAAAGTCGAGTGTGTAAAAGTGGTGCCAAAATCTGTGATTACTTTTTTACTTACTGTGCCCGGAATACTTCACGTAGGTAAGTGATATTGAAATGGTATTGTAACAGATTATTATACGCTTATGATTCTTTTTTGTTTTATAACTTCAGTGGCTATTTTCTTTGAGATAATGCAGTGGGCAATGTTTGCCGAACTTGCGTGGACATAGAGGTGGCAACATTGCTCACTGCAAAAACTGTGATAGGGTTGTCAATTTGGCACCTATTTTATGGAAGTACCTACTTAGTTACAGAATCTAAATTTGTTCATTGCAGGATGCGGAAAACCAAAGTCCAAAAAAGAAGAGATCGAAGAGTCATCAGAAGAAGACAGAAGAGAAGACTGATTAACTTATTTTGTAGAGACTTATGGCTTTGTTGAAAGTATTTTTGTTGTATTTTGTTTTGTTAATATTACCACTACGAATATTATAGTAGTAGGTAGATTAGATGGGTTTTTGTCCGTGGTACGGTTAGGTTGTCCGGCAAACCGGACCATGGGGAATTCTATTTTTCCATGGTACGGTGACGCTACTTATTGACTGATTGTACATTTGGAAACCTGTACGTTGGTCCGGTTATTAAATTGCGCTTAAAGCTAACGTGATAAACCGTACCACGGACAAAGATCGATTGTCCGTGGTACGGTTAGGAACGCGGGCTGCACAGTACTGTTATCTCAGAACAGTGATGAGTAGTCCACTGTTTAACGGCGTATCTATCTATTTATATAATATGAAAAGAAAGTGGAGAAACAAGTTATAATTTTAAAAAAATGAGAGGATTTGTTTGTTTTAATACATCATCGTTTAGTCCACTTTACAAAACTCAAACAAAAGCCCTTTGTCCGCTAAAATCACGGAGCACATAACCAGTGGAGAGAGTATGGGCATGTTTTTGTTCTAAATCAAAGTCACCAATTTGCGGCGGGGAGAGAATGCGTTTCGCCCTCTGTGATTGGGTGACGAATTGTCAAAAAAATGACAACTCAATAGCTAGGGATTCCAAACAAGTAATTAAAAAAGTATCGATATCGATAAAATTGTTGACTCATTCGTAATCTATAATATTATTTATAAGGATTTGTTTGCGATACAGAATTGTTTAAAACAGGAGAAAAAGCGGCAGCTTAGTGGTTAAGAAGTCCGCCTTACGATCGAGAGGCCCTGGGTTCGAATCCAGGTCATTACACTACCGACGTGAACCCACTCCTAACACAAGCCCTTGAGCTTAGCTGGAGGGTTTAATATTAGTAATAATTTCAGTTGCTAATATTCTTTATAAAATAAAAGAAAAGGTTATTAAATTAGGAAGACTTTATTTACAAAATAATTTTTTCTGGTACTTTTACGTGAAATGGCTCAACATACGACACTGCACTTTGTTGGTAAAAAATTGTCTCTATGTGTAGCTTTAATCCAAATTTCTTTCTTCTCGATGTCATCATTAGGAAATCTGCAAAATTTAATACAAAATACAGGTTTTTTTATCGTGCGGAAATCCCCATGGATACCACCCCCTTCGGCCATCGGGGGTGGTTATGTCGGGATCGAACAGACTAAAACCGCACGCCGTCTCGGGCCTTAGTTACCGGGGTGTAAGGTTACCCAATGGGCATATCCCTCGCACCCAGCTGACCCCGGGGCCATCTACGGTTTTAAGACCCCCCGACGAAGGTGGGGTGTAGGGTGACAGGCGGCCGTCCTGTCACCCAACCGTCGGCGCGCAGACAATCAGCTCACCTCTTGCTCGCTCCCCACTGTGCCATCTGCTAGTCAGAGGGACACGTGGAGAGCCTCGGAGCAGCCCTCTAGAGGGCCACTCCCACCCCGGCCGGATTGGCCGCAGGCAGTAGCGTCTCCTGTGGCGAGTGGGAGGCACTGCTCGCCTCCGTTTCCCAGGTGCAACACGTGGAGGTTCCGGCCCGCACCCAATATAATGAAACCCTAACCTTTAAACTGTCGCGTTCCATGAAATTCAATAGGTAATGATAACGGGAAAGATTAGAATTGCTTCGTCATTTAGTGGCAGGACGTCGCCTGGAGGGTGCGGGCCGGACCCTCCACGTGGTGCACCCGGGCAACGGAGGCGAGCAAATCTATTTTTTTTTAAGTCAGGTAGAGATTTCATTTATTTTGCCACGCATTTTGCCACAAACAAGTATAGTGTACAGCATCTAACTTGGCACGGTTTTGTAGTAGTGGGGCCCACACTACTCCAAAATCAGGCCACGTTAGATGCCGCGCACTATACATTTTTACTGTTATGTACAAGTTTTTTACCAGTATTCCTACACTTTTGCGAGGAAGACCTGCATAAGTAAGTCTTAAAATAAAGCAATAATGATACAAAAAAAAAAAATAAGGAAACTATAGGAAGAACATTGAATAAATAAACCTATTTTAAATTCTATCGATATAAAATGTCGCGATGCTGCGAACAGAACTATCGAGAAAAAAAGGGACAACTGCTATATGCAATTCAATGTGCTAGAAAGAGAGCAAATATTTGATTTTATTTTTCGTTGTTGAAATTGTTGTTTTATTAAATGGAGTAAAAAACACTTACCTGTGAAATGTTATCCCATCTTTCATGTAACTTGACGTTGTAGTAAACTTTCCACACCATTTAATTACACAACTAGGCATTGCTTTTATTTTTATTTCCTTTTAAAACGGGAGCGCGTGACGTTCGTACGTCAACCTACAATTTCTGCGACTGATCAAAATTTCGCAGCATACGCTTCATTTAGCGTATGTTTAGCGACTGCGGCAGCCCCGCACGCTCTCTCCACTGGTTATGTGCTCCGTGGCTAAAATCCATTAAAATTAACAAATTAAAATTTACAATTAAGATTCTTAAAACACCTAGTCAGCCCTAAAGTTAAAATGAAATGTCGAGATGACTATAACAAATTATTTCCTATTACGAAAATACTTCCAGTTAAAGCAAAGACCGAATACTTAATTATAATAGAAAATTATTACAATAATATAATAATAATAAATATTCTCAGACATTTTTATTTTACACAGCGCCATCTAGCCCAAAGTAAGCTCACTAAGGCTTGTGTTGTGGGATCTAGACAACGGATAAACATACTTATATACTTTTTTTTTGTAAATATATACATAACTAGCTTCCGCCCGCGGCTTCGCCCGCGTTTAATTCGGTATTGCCACCAAGTCTATTTGAATGAAACGACTCTCCACTCTACTTTCCACTCCACTCTCCACTCCACACTCCACTCCACTGTTCACTCCACTCTCCACTCCACACTCCACTCCACTCTCCACCTACACTCTACTGTCCAATCCCCTCTCCCGACTCCACCCTACATTCCAGTCTCCACTTCAATCTCCACTCCACTCCACTCTCCACTCCACTTTCCACTCCACTCTCCAAACCACTCCCCACTCCGCTCCACTCTCTACTCCACTGGTCTCCACTCGTCTAGCCAAAACCTTTCGGATAAAAAGTACTAAACGGATTTTAGTGCGGTTTTCTTGGTCAGACCTAAAATTTGGAGATATGACCAAAAATTTTTTTTCCTTATTTATTGGTTTCACCTTACACCATCTTTACAGGGTTCACCTAAGGCGACAGTGTGGACATTGGACATCATAAGTATCCCTTTATAACAGTACTTTTAGTTGTAATAATCGATATTTGAAAAAAAAGACTTGGTTATGTTGACCACAAATATCTATTTTTTTGCAATCCTTGTCTGTTTGTTCGTGATGGACGCAAAAACTGCTGAACAAATGATGCCGCCTTTTCATTAGAAAGGTCTTGGTTTTACATAAAATCTGCCGTATGTTTGATTGCATTTGGTTAAGTAGAACCGGGAATAGGGTCATTTCGCCTGTTCGCGTCCACTTAGCGCAGTTGGCAAGTTTGACGGAGAAAATAAAAATGTACCAGTACTAATTTCAATTAAAAGTTTATTTAATCTGTTCATAATATTAGTCTAGTTTAAGGTAACCTTTAGTTTTATTCGAAATATCTTGTAGTTTTTTTTCTAAAAATACAAACTTCAGAAATAGGCGATTTACCCAGTTCGCGTCCATAAAATCCAATTTGCGTCCACCTGCTGGACCAGTTTGCGTCCACTGGAAATTTGAATTTTTCACAGGAAATTTGAATTTTTCACTGGAAATTCACATTTGAAAATGTTAAGAAGCCATTTAACAACCTTGTTTTTTACCATCTACTCCTATTTTTCACGCGGAAATCTCTACGGTTACCACCCACCAGTGGGGGCGTTATGTTGGAATCGAACTGATTAAAACCGTACGCCATCTCTGGTTTTCTAACGCCAGGGTGTCGCCACCGCCACCTCAGCCTGCTTCTGCTAGGTTGACAGGTGGCTCCACGCGTCATCCCCAACCCTGCACTCATGGAGAACAAAGTTCGTTGAGAGACCTCTGACGCCTGAGTCGCCTGCGCCTGTTGTGGTCGCCTCTCCCAGACCTTTTCCGTCGCCTCCTTCTCGAGCATGACTTACTCGCAAAGTGAGGCAGCGGCATCGCCCGCCCGCTCTGCAGCATCGCTGTGAGTCAGACTCTCAGTGAGAGGACTTCCACTTCGAGGGCCACCACGAGGGCTCGCCTCGACACCTCCTACGCCCTGCATTCTGCCAGTGTGTGCATCCCTAAGTTCTAACTTGCATCACAGTGATGACATTCAGCCGTTGGCAGGAGCCAACGGCTTCCTGATCAGACAAGTGATCCCCGAAGTATGTGTTCATGGAGATCACCTGCGTCAGGTGTAACGAGAGGCTCCCGTATGGGCTCTCTAGCCAGTCCTTATGATGGTCACCTACTAAACCTAGCGCAGGTTCTGTGCCCGGTTTCTTTACTCCATCTGGTCTGCGCCCACTGATTTTGTCTTGTCCATATTGTCGTTTTGGGAATAGCATATTTGTCTTACCGATTTCTGCTTCTCTCGAATTTCACTCAATGCTTTCCTTAAATCGTCTTCTGTGTATGTTCTTTATCCTTCTTTCTTATATTAGCAGTAGGAAATTAATTTTAATAATGGACGCGATTTGTTCTTGTCATTATTCCCTGCAGGTATAGTTTGCGTCCATTGCGGACGCAATCTGGAAGTTCTATAAATTCAGTGTAGTAATTCGCGTCCACCTTATTTTAATTGGTAATTATAAAAAAAAATTGCAAATTCATAATGAATATAATTCCTTTTATCATTATCGACGTCTAGAAACAGCTATGTATTCAAAATACACATAAAACAATAAAAGACTTGCCTTCAAACGCAACGCTGTCCACTACCTTTTTTCTTAAAATTTCGCGGATTCGCGCTCTCTCGTTGAACAGCCGTCACTAACTATTTTTTTACACAGGATTGGTTGGGCGCACAGAACTTTTACCTATGCGTACGTGGCTCTTATACAATGAGGTATTGGTGGTAAAAACTTTTCGACTAATTGATGTGTTAGTATACTTAATTTCGAGAGTTTTCAAAGAGAGGTCCGTAAAATGGACGCGAATAGGGCGATGGACGCGAACAGGCGAACTTACCCTATGACCAAAAAACGATTACTTACCAACCAATCGACTCCCACGGGCAGGGCCGCGGGTATTAGCTTGTATAAAAAGTAGCCTATATATTTACTCCAGACTATAATCTATCTCTGTACCAAATTTCAACCTGATCTATTCAGCCGTTTTTACGTGAAAGAGTAACAAACATACATCCAGATATCCCGACTGATCAACTCCATGGTCGAAGCCGCGGGTATTAGCTTGTATACAAATTAGCCTATATGTTATTTCACACTACACTCTATCTCGGTACCAAATTTCAGCCAGATCCATTCAGCCGCTTTTACGTGAAACTGCAACAAACATAATATTTGGACATCCCGACCGATCGACTTTGCGAGCGGAGCCGCGGTATTAGCTTGTATAAAAAGTAGCCTATATGTTATTCCAGACTATAATCTATCTCTGTACCAAATTTCAACCTGATCTATTCAGTCGTTTTTACGTGAAAGAGTAACAAACATACATCCAGACATCCCGACTGATCTACTCCGTGGGTCGACTGATAAACTCCGTGAGCGGAGTCGCGGGTATTAGCTTGTATAAAAAGTAGCCTATATGTTATTCCACACTTTAATCTATCTCGTTACCAAATTTCAGTCAGATCTATTCAGCCGTTTTTACGTGAAAGAGTAACAAAGATATATCTAGAAATCCCGACCGATCGACTTTGCGAGCGGAGCCGCGGTATTAGCTTGTATAAAAAGTAGCCTATATGTTATTCCAGACTATAATCTATCTCTGTACCAAATTTTAGCCAGATCCATTAAGCCGTTTTTGTGTGGCAGAGTAACAAACATACATCCAGACATCCAGACATCCAGACATCCAGACATCCAGACATACATTCTTACAAACTTTCGCGTTTATATTATTAGTAGGATATAGATAACTAACACCCAGACACAGAATAAACATTTGTGCTCATCAAACAAAGTATATCCCGGGTGGGGATCGAACCCACGACCTCGTGCGCAGCAGTCGTGTGCACTACCACTGCGCCACAGAGGCTGTCAACAATATGTAATAACAATACAATAATGCACATAAGGAAATTGTATCGAATAGGTATAAAATAGGCACTTAAAAAGATTATAGCGTCGTCGACATAAAACCTATTTTCCGTAGTCCGGTGAACCGGACCACGGAAAATTAAATTTTCTCCATGGTCCGGCCAACCGTACCATGGAAAAAAAGAGCTTTCCGTGGTCCGGTTCACCGGACAAACAAACCGTACCACGGGCAAAAAGGGGATTTTGCCACTGCTTATTGGATTAGCTATAATTGATACTAAACCACTGCATTCACTGACCAAAGATACTACAGTTTCATAGATTACCTATCTAATTTTAATTTCTTCATAGGTTCCTTTGATAAGATAAATGATAAGTACAAAAGTTATCTGTGTAAGCTATTTTTTTGATACCTACCTCTATGTGTTTAATACCATTTTTTAATAAAAAAAGCTTTCAAGACTATTATTACCTAGTATTTATTTATTTTGGTAGCAAGAAGGTAATTGACAACCCTAACACATTGATTCCGCTTGTATGAAAATGGGATTGGTATGGAGTAAAACATTGCCCACCTCCAAATTTAATAAAATATGAATGATTTGACCGTTATTTCAATATGAATGGCAACTTTAGATCTTCCTTTAACATGGTTCTTATTATTAAAGCCTCAAGGCTGATAGTCTCAGAGATATCAAAGCTGAGCAATGTTGGACACTTTGGCAGGTAATTAGGCCCACTTCTTTAACAGCAATTTTTCGGCATGCCATGGGGTGTAGAAGATAGACATATAGATAGATAGACTCTATTGATAATAAATGTAATGGTCATATTATTTCCTACACGTCCCAACATATAGTTTTCCAAATATCTTAAAATATCGCAAAAATGTGGGCAAAGTTGGCCGGTTTCACGGTACCTACATTACCTACTAAACTGAACATTGACGTAAAAATATGTTAATCAATGATATTAAACATGTAAAAAGAGGCAGATATGTTACTAGAGCGCGCCAGATGAAGACTCGAAAACGTCCCAATTGGGACGTTTTTTGACGGATAATGTTTATAGCTGTCTTTTTTACTCACGTGCTTATCCCATCTTTCATACCACTTTAACGCTAATTGTCAACAATTTGTCAATGTGGATTGTGGATCAGATTTGAGGTGTCAGTTACTATGAACGTAACATATCTTGTGTATAAAATCATTGATGTTAATCAAATTGCTATATTCTTACAATTAAATAATCAGGCTCATATAAATCATGTTTCAATCTCTTCTGTGGAAGTTGCGCTGCAGCCCATTGAGATTTAATTAGGATGTGAGGCTTCCAAAGTCGACTTACTTTACCCTAAAAAAGAACAACATTATGTTATCAATGAACTTATACGTACCTACCTAAGTACACAGCTATTAAAAAACCATAATAATGGTATACGAACGACACTCACAATACTTGATATTTTGGAAGCAAACATTTTTATTTGTAGCGGTTAATTTTATTATAAACAAAGTTATAGTAGGCGTCAAAGTCAGTCAAAGAGGTTAAGTTGATTTTAGACTTGTGAACGCCATGGAACGCCGATGGTTGTGACAGTTGTGGCAGTACTGACTTGACTGGACTGACTGACAGTAGTGATTGATAGTGACCAAGAACATTAGAAATTTCCTTGTACTTAGCTGGACGATTCATTGGCCTTCAGCGGTTGTCTCCAGGATTTTTGAATCTCGGCCGGAGGTCATCTCTCTCGCACACTGCCTAAAATTGCCATGATACGTTAAAATTTCCCAATCCAAACCTGTCAAAGTCAAATTTACGCAAAGGCTGAGTTCTTCGGAGCTTCATTTTGATTCTAGTTGAGCTTTATGAAAATTCACAGAACACCGTACATCATATCAATTATTATTAATTGAGTAATATTTATAGAAATTAATAAAAAAATTGACACATATTCGCTTCTTAGATTGTGGGTGACAGCCATTTTAATAAAGAAGCAACACTGTTTACCAAAAATTCGTAAGGTGACCAACCATCCGTATTTTGCGGGATAGTCTCCTACTAGAAGCTCTTGCATTGCAATAAATACATAGCATAGTCCCACAAAACGTCAAATGCTTTCCGCACGTTTACAATATCCATCATAATATATTACAATATTAACTGTAGAGAGGTCAATTCTATACATCCATGCTAAATTATTATAAATGCGAAAGTAACTCTGTCTGTCTGTCTGTTACGCTTTCACGCCTGAACCGCTAAACTGATTTTGATGAAACTTAGATTAGACCTCGATAATGAACATAGGCTATGTTTGGTCGCGATAACCGACATCCACGTGGGCGGAGCCACGGGCAACAGCTAGTTGAATATATTTAAAAAATAACTACATATTGGGAAATAATTAGTGATCGATACTTATGCAAAAAATGCAATCAGTATTTTTTGCATTAGTATCGATCTGATATAGCCATGGCTTCACCCGCGCTTCGTTTTTAGGTCGTTTTTGGTCATATCTCCGGTTGTACTTAACCAATTGCAAGCAAACATACGATAAATTTTGAGTCTAAGTAAGACCTTTCTAATAAAAAAGCCGCATCAAAATTCGTTCAGTACTTTTTACGTCCATTGCTAGGAAGCTGGTCATAATAAGTATATAATTTCAACTTTGACGCTTATTATTTACTGCTTTCTAGACATAACCTATACCTACTCAAGTAGGTATTAAGTTATCTTTTCTAAAAACCACTACACTTTTTTATTTGTTCACGACTGTACATACTTAGACCACGGTAGTATAAACTTACTGTATACAGGTTGACTCAAAATATTATTATATATTTATTATTCTTCACATACAGACAGATAGAAAGACAAAAAAATTACTGTTTGCATTTTTTGCATTAGTATCGATCACCAATCATCCCCCAATAGTTATTTTGTAAACATGAAGCTATAGATAAACATGGAGGCCAAACCGGGAAGAACAGCTTGATCCAAATACCTACATGTCTGTATCTCACTCTCTGTGGGCCGACTTCTCTTTCGTGTATTTGTACAATGTTGCTATCTTCTTATTAGTATCTCCTAGCAAATTATAGAAATAGACCATACTAACCAAAAATGCAAGTAAAATGATTTATAAATAACTCTATAGTTCGACTACGATTATTAATGTGGAAATTGAAAAATTATATGCCATTTATTATGCATGATTGGGTTGTTGAATCAGGAAATGGCTTCACCCGCGCTTCGTTTTTAGGTCGTTTTTGGTCATATCTCCGGTTGTACTTAACCAATTGCAAGCAAACATACGATAAATTTTGAGTCTAAGTAAGACCTTTCTAATAAAAAAGCCGCATCAAAATTCGTTCAGTACTTTTTACGTCCATTGCTAGGAAGCTGGTCATAATAAGTACATAATTTCAACTTTGACGCTTATTATTTACTGCTTTCTAGACACAACCTATACCTACTCAAGTAGGTATTAAGTTATCTTTTCTAAAAACCACTACACTTTTTTATTTGTTCACGACTGTACATACTTAGACCACGGTAGTATAAACTTACTGTATACAGGTTGACTCAAAATATTATTATATATTTATTATTCTTCACATACAGACAGATAGAAAGACACAAAAATTACTGTTTGCATTTTTTGCATTAGTATCGATCACCAATCATCCCCCAATAGTTATTTTGTAAACATGAAGCTATAGATAAACATGGAGGCCAAACCGGGAAGAGCAGCTTGATCCAAATACCTACATGTCTCTATCTCACTCTCTGTGGGCCGACTTCTCTTTCGTGTATTTGTACAATGTTGCTATCTTCTTATTAGTATCTCCTAGTAAATTATAGAAATAGACCATACTAATCAAAAATGCAAGTAAAATGATTTATAAATAACTCTATAGTTCGACTACGATTATTAATATGGAAATTGAAAAATTATATGCTATTTATTATGCATGATTGGGTTGTTGAATCAGGAAATCAGTGAATTAAATTCCCATTGTCTATGGATTCAGTACGTAATGTGGCAACATTAGTACTACATGTCAACTATCAATAAACAATATGGCGGTTGTTTATTATTGTTTTGGTTTTTAACATATTTAAAGTTAATTATAAGTATAAACTCAAAAAATGGTGCAAAATTGTATAGTGCGTGGTTGCGGTAGTACGTGGCGTCAAGGATGTGATATAAAATTCCACGCGTAAGTGTTTAAACTTGTTTAAATGATGATTTCTTGCTTAGAAGGTTATCATACTTAGAAAGAGAAGTCGGCCCACAGAGAGCAAGATAGTAAATACAGACTGAGCATCAAGGAGGTATTGGAAGTGAGGCCTCCATGTTTATCTATAGCTTCATGGGCATAGCCAGTCTAGCGATTTATTATTTCAGGTCAGTGATTGAATTCATGATTATTTGCAAGGAATGGCAGAAGGAAAAAGGGAATGACAGTGTTAAAGAAGAAAAAAAAACCCCGACTCACAAAAAAAGCACAATAAAAAAACCTTTAAAAAGTAAAAAATAACTATTATATTATGAGCTATCTACCCTAAGTATTGAACCTTTATTAACTAACAGTTTGTCTCGTCGGGGGGACCGCTCTAGATCTTGCGAGACAAACGATTAGGTTATGATTAGGTGAGCGGTCCCCGACGAGACAAACTGTTAGTTAATAAAGGTTCAATACTTAGGGTAGATAGCTCATAATATAATAGTTATTTTTTACTTTTTAAAGGTTTTTTTATTGTGCTTTTTTTGTGAGTCGGGGGTTTTTTAAATTTTTAATTTAATTTTTATTTCATGCTTTTTATAGGGGTAACTTAAGTATAATAGCTAATTCATTATTTAATTTCAACATACGTATTAGTCTATCAACAATTATTCAGAGCTAATGCGAATTGCGCGGAGTGTGTTTACAGAACTAAAATACATTCCACTCCTCATATCTTTCGAATGGCTCAACCGATTTTCATAAAACTTGCGGTATCGTAATGTGTAAGTTATGCCCTTTCATTTGATACCCAACACGGATATATTTGAACACATTCAATTTTTCATCACCCTTTCACCCCTTATATCTTTCAAACTCAAACTCAAACTCAAACTCATTTATTGCGAAAATGGGTAATTTATAGGTACCTAACATTCAGTAAATAAAGTGGTCCCTCCATAATCCACCCTGAAGGCATGCAATTTTACAGGTATTTCTAAATGAATATTGATTATGCACTAGTAATGATTATATAAAATTAGGTAATAAATTAAATACAATAATTTAGTCCATCAAAGAGAATATGTCAGAATTTTTCCTTTCCTTGGTACAAGTCAATAATGTATACATGTCAAATAAAATTAAAAATTAAAATATGTCAATAAATAAAGCAACACAATATTATGTTATTTCTGGTTATTTTGCATGTCATTTATAAATTCGGTTACACTGTAATAGGCTTTTTCCACGAGAAATTGTCTTACTTTTCGTTTAAATACATTGATGTTTATGCCTTCTAATAATTCCTTTGGTAAGTGATTATAAACCCTTGGCGCCATACAGAGTACACTATTTGTCATCAATGCACTTTTGTGCTGGGGACAGCTAACTTTTAAACAGTGGCGCTTGCTTTTATAATGTTCGTACATCGTTAAGTTAGACCTGACAAATAACACCAACTCATACATGTATAGACACGGTACTGTCAATATTTTTAGCTTTCTGAAGCATGGTCTACAGCTGTCTGTTTGGTTGACCTTACAAATTGCCCTTATGCACTTTTTTTGTGCTAGAGTTTGTCTAATGAAAGCTGAACCACGACATTTATTGATTTGCAACACCAGTAGACTAGAAATGTCACCTCCTGTCATTTCTCTGTGATTGTGCGTTTACATTATGATTTTGATACTTTGTAGTATGTATGTATTCACATCAAATATTAACGAGATTCAGATCAGATGCGATATCCAAAAATATTCGCTTTTGTATTAGATATTTGTAGTTTTCGACAATTTTATTTAATTATTATAATTAATTATAAGTGTGACTGATGATGGATCAAGCAGCTCGGATGATGGTGAAGAATATTTGGAATCTAATTTTGATTATAATTAATAATATTTTTTTCTAATAAATGAATTCCGTCTGATTCCTATAAGCCCGCTTGAAGATAGTTTTTAGTCTGGAATAACACAGGCAATATATCTTGCACACGTTCATAGGCCACATTTTGTCCGTGAAATATATTCCCAAGGGTAGCGGGAACGGGAACATAATTTCACGCAGGCAACAGCTAGTCTTAGTCTATATCTTCACTACATCTGCGGTTTTAGTCGGTTCGATTCCGACATAACCATCCCCAATGGCCAACGAGGGTGGTATTCGTGGGGATTTCAACATGAATAAACCTGCTACCTTTTCCCCCGATATTCCCACAGTACCAAACTCCCACGCAGGCGAAGTCGTAGGCAAAGGATAGTATTTAATAAAGAAATCAATATAAATAAGAATAACACCAAATAAAGCGCAATAAAATTCTTTAAAAATATCAGTTAAACTATAATAGGTACATACTTTTATTTCACGATCAAAATGTTTTTATCCAACTATAACTGGTGATACCTGCCCTAAATTTTTTAAATTTGCCGCGGTTTTGTTGGTCCAGCTTTCATTAGTCAAACTCTATAAATATTTGTTCTTTTTCTGTACAGTTTCCCCAAAATATGATCCCGTATCTTAGCATACTTTCAACGTTACCATAATATGCTGTCAGTACTGCGGTCTGATTAAGTTTTTTTGTGAGCATATACAATGCATATAACTGAGTACTCAGTTTTGAGCAAAGGATTTCTGCATGTGTTTTCCAATTCAGGTTGCTATCTATGTTAAGTCCCAAAAACTTTGTTGTGTCTACCTCATTAATGGTTTCGTCATTATATTTAATATTAGTGAGTGTCATAAGTGGAATTCTATTTTTAAATGTCATTAAATGTGTTTTGGTTAAATTAATATTCAAGTTATTTAATTTCAGCCATTGTATTACAATATTAAGAGTTTCTGAAATCTCAGATTCAAGTGAATTATTCTTGCCTGTAAATACAATTGTGCTATCATCAGCGAACAAAATTGTCGGGTGGTTTGTTATTTTAGGTAGTTCGTTAATATAAATATTAAACAAAAGTGGTCCTAATACACTACCCTGCGGAATACCAAGGTTAGTCTCTCTATATTCCGATATGAAGTGTGTTTCTGTTCTGTATTTGGGACATAAGCGTGTTATTTGAGTACATTGTTTTCTCCTAGTAAGATAAGATGCAATAAGATCTAGAGCCTTACCCCTTATTCCGTAAGCATTTAATTTTTTTAACAGTAGCTCATGATCTACACAGTCAAACGCTTTTGTGAGATCCATGTAAAGTGCACAGACTGGAACCCCTTTATCTACACTATCTATGACCACGTTTAAAAAGTTATAGATGGCCATATCTATACTTTTGCCTTGCCTAAAACCGACTTGTTCTTCTGCAAAAAGATTGTGGTTTTCTAAAAATTGGTATATTCTGCTGTATATGACCTTTTCAAAGATTTTCGATATCGTAGGTATTAAGGTATTAATTGGTCGATAACAGGCCATGGAACATGGATCACCTTTTTTAAATAATGGTTTGATTACTGTCAGTTTCAAATTGTCTGGATATATGCCACAGCAAATACATAAGTTAAAAACGTGACTTAAAACGTTACATATTTTTGTCGAGACTCGTTTCAGAATTTGTGTACATATTTCATCATATCCAGTACTCTTGGTATTTTTCAAATTCATAGTAATAGAATGTATTTCTTTTGGTGAAGTAGGATTTATAAATATCGAGTTGGAAATATGCACTGGCACGGCTATGTTGTTCACTTGATCACTCTTTTGAACCTGGTCAATAAAATAATTATTAAATGATTTGGCTATCACTAATGGGTCCTCAATAATTTCTTTATCATTTATTTTAATGCTATGTATTTCCGTCTTTGGAACAGCATCTTTTGCATTATTAATGAGTGTCCATGTAGCTTTACATGTATTACTAGCTGTTTGTATATAATGGTTATTTTGGGCCTTTTTTGTAAGCCTAATAATACGTTTAAGTCTCGAAGATAATGTATTAAAGTTATCACTATTTTCTCTAGTACGATTCCTCCGACACTGCCACAAAAGACGTGTCTTGCGTCGGCAGCATAACCTAATACCATTTGAGATCCATTTTTGACGTTTCTGTACACTTATTCTGAGTTTAACTATAGGAAAACATAAACGATAGAACAAAAGAAATGTGTCGTAAAAGGCATTAAATGATTCAACAGGATCTTCATTATTAAAGCATTCTGAAAAACTAAGCGAGTTTATACAGTCTTCAAACCTTCTAATGTTACTTTCTCGTAGATCTCGTTTTTTAATAAACCAATACTTGTAAGCAACGCTAGCCTTAACTGGGCATGTTAGTAGTTGTGCCGTATGATCAGACAGAGCTAATTCAAGTATGGTAGATTTGCATTTTGAAAAATTGTATAAAAAGTTGTCAAGGCATGTACCGCTAATTTTACGTGTGGGTTCCATGAATGCGTGCTTCAAATTATGGCCAGACAGTATATTCAAAAAGTCCGTTGACTGTTTAGTTTTCTTTAAAATATCTATATTAAAGTCACCACACAGTACCACCTTATGATTACTAAGACAATACTTAGCAAGCAAAGATATCAATTTCTCAAAAAATGTGTTAAAATATTCCTGTATTATTTTAGGTGGTCTGTATATACAAAACACAAACATTTTATGATCTACAAGTTCTATTACAGACACTTCAATTATGCCCTCCACACAGAAGTTACGCAATCCGGCCACTTGTTTATAATTATGAGTATTACGGATAAGAATACATGCACCGCCATGGCGGCTTTTACGAGAAAAACATGATCCTATTGTAAAATTGGGAATATAAATAAATTGGGTATCTGATCGTATCATATTATGCTCCGTCACACAGAGAATATCCACTGATTTTCTTTCCCTTTCTAGTCGGTCTAATGATAATAAAAGCAAGTCGGATTTATTATTAAGGCCATTTATATTTTGGTGTAATATGTTTATTTCCTTAAACACGAAAAAAGTCATTAGATTTATTTGGGGGGCTTAATTCTAATACGGTCCCACTATTACACTGTGCATCTGTTTGAGTGTACTTATCGTAATACAGTGGAGTATTGAACGCTTTTTTCCTATTGATGTATGTGTCATAATTTGTTTTATAAGCGATACGAAGTATCTCCCTCAGTATAAGTTGTGACATATGTAACGGACGTAAATCATATCTGGGCAAGTGGACAGAATAATTCATATTAAGATATGTAGTGTGTCTATACTGCAAACAATTGCGGTCTTATTACAAAACACGGACTAAAGTCAGGTTTAAACCCAGACTATGAAGTCCAGGCTTAATTTTAAGACCAAGGTTTAAACTTCTTCTTATTACAAAAACAGAATAATCCGTGGACTACTTAGGCCATGGTTTAAATCTTGGCCTAATAACAACCACAGATTACTCTAAACTTTTGTTCGTTCATTGTGATATCATTCGGTCGCAACGTTCCGTTTTCTCAGAAAGCAAAAATTTTCTGAAATCGTTAATAAATATTATTTACTAAAAAATGGTGAAAAAAATATTTACAACATTATAATTATTAAATTTAAAGTCATGAACGATAGTTGGACTTTATTTTATAGTAAAATATCATTATCATGCCTTTATTTAGCAATCATTGTTATAATATTGGACGATCTATGATGAACGTTAAATGAAGCGTAGTTTTTCGGAGCCCGCGCGTTGTTCATTTTTTTTTTTAAATTTTTATACCCACTTTTGAATCATTTCAATACCTTTTTACGTTTCCAGTGGTTTAAACTTTTAAATTTGAATTAAATAGGTAATGGAAGGAGAAAAGAAAAAGAGGGGCGAAAATTGGACTGCCGAGGAAAAAGTAAGCCAAAATATGATGTATTTTGGTATTTTCCACAAATCAAATCAAAATGACAAGTTTGACGTTTTATTTTCGTGGTTTAGATACTTAGACCAACGTTAAACTAGGTGTCACGCAGGTTTATCTTTAGACCAGAGATAGTCCCAGGTTTAGTACTAAAACGCGTTTTGTAATAACATTTTCGTTAAACCATGGTCTAAAGACGTTTTAAACCTGGGTTTAAAGTTAGTCCGTGTTTTGTAATAAGACCGTTGAAGTTCAACTCATAATTTAACTTTTTTTCATTAAGTTGTCGGTTGTAGGGGACTTCGCAAACAATTACATTGGTATTTTTTGTGCTATTCAAAAATGTTTTTATAGAGAATTGAACGTCATTTGGGTTAGCGTCATTGGTACCACCTAGTATAATTACAAAGTCATCTTTGCATAAATTACATATGTTTCTTCTTTCTGTGTGTAAAACTTCACTTAGTTCAGCGCCGGCTTTCCAGAAGCAGTAGACTTTATACTCATCACCAACCAGTTTCTGCAAGTTTTGGCGAAGGTTATATCCTTGTTGGTCCGCTATAATCACGATTTTCTTCTTTTTAGTTAGACTTATGTTGTCATGTGCTAGTGGGGTTAACTTTACCAAGCAATGGTCTGGAGAAGAGATAGTGTTTTTGTGTTTAATTAAGTTGTGTGTACTGTCTACCATTGTCGCCATATCCACTGAATAACCTTTCTTAGGACTGTTTACGTAAAATGTGGGATAATTATTTGATTGTGTTTTTGAAATGGCTAAACCGATTTTCATAAAATATAGCTAAGAACACTCTCCCCCAACCCATCTTTCAAACAAAAGAAACAAAATCAAAATCGGTTCATCCGTTTGGGAGCTACGATGCCACAGACAGACTTACAAACACACACACACACACATACACACACACACGTCAAACTTATAACACCCCGTTCGGGTTTCCGTCGGGGGTTAAAAAAAAAGAGAAAGTAATGATGAATGATGAAAGCCAAAAAAGCGGTAGCTATAGCTAGATCTCAGGCCCAAGAACAAATATATAATCAATCAATGATATTATACATGTAAAAATCATTGTAATCAATGATATTATATAAGTAAAAAGAGGCAGATATGTTATAAGAGCGCGCCTAGTGAAGACACGAAAACGTCCCAATTGGGACGTTTTGTGTTTAGTACATGTCTGGCAAACGCCAAGATGACACGCGTGTAAAGCGCATAATAAAATTGCAACAAAAATGCCATCGTGTGTTTTAAAAACTGTACAAATTACGACACTAATATTAATAAAATACAAGGGATCTCCTATCACATGTAAGTACATACAATATTACCGATTTATTAGTGTATTTTAATTAATTAGTTAAATAATATTTTTAAAATAATGGCGGCGGCAAAAAGAGATAAAAACGAGACAGAGATACTTTTTGATGAGACATGACAAAAGCGCAATCATCCGAATTATAGCTATCCTTTTTACTCACGTGCTTATCCCATCTTTCGTACTACTTATCGCTAATTGACAACTATTGTGCACTTTATAGTTATGTCATAGACAGCGGGATCAGATTTGAGGAGTCAGTTACTATGAACATAACATATATCTTGTGTATAAAATATCATTGTATATAATGCTCTTGATGGACCTAAACCTAAATCTACCGCTTGGCAAAAGCTAGAGGAGAAAGAACGAAAGATTAAGGGTATATTCCCCTTAAGCTTAAGGGGAAAATTTATAAAACCATGATAAGACCTGCCGTCTTGCATGGATCGTCATGTCTGGCCTTGAAAGCGACGGATGAAAAACAAGGAAAAACAAATGCAATGTAGCGGAGATGCGAATGTTAAGATGGATGTGTGGTGTGTGGTGTGACAAGAATGGACAGAATAAGGAATGAGTATAAGGCAGTTTGAAAGTTGCACCAGTAAACATGGACCTAGGAATAACTATGGACGGAGCCATGGGAACAAAAAAGTGACGCTGCATAGTCAGCCAACTTTCGTATACGTATACAGTCGCCACGCACACTCTCACATCATAGTCAGCCACTTTGCGGCAAACGTCGGCCGAATCGGTCGATCTGTCAGTTTAAGCGGGAAGAAAAAAAAATCAAATACAACATGTCTTGTGCAGTGAAATGGTGTAAAAACCGTAGTGACAGGAAGAAAATAAATCCAGGGATCACATTTCACAGGTTAATCAATATTTCAATCACTTAATGTTTATCTAATAATTATACATAAATGTTCATTCAATATGTCAAAACAAAATTCAATTGTTCGGTACAAAACCAGTGATCCCAACATAAAAGTGTGCAAATTTCCCCATATTTTGGGGAAATCTGTAAATTGTGTGGCTTTATGATGAAATAGCATAAACTATTTATTAGTAGTGATAACCGTAGTGATTTAACTTCTTTTTAATAAATACGTGGGATTAGGAATCGCAAAAATACAAATTGTGACTAATATGATTTATTTAACTTTTTTTGTTAATTAGGTGCCTAGTTTAATCGTGTGAATATTCCCCACGGTTACCATCCATGTAAGTTTTTTTTATACAGGTATAATGAAAAAAATAATGTTAAAAATAACTAAAATATTACTTTCATTAATTTATGATGAAAATAATATATTTTTAATAATAATGCACGAATCACCCTTAATGATTGTTCATTTATATATTTTAAAATTTACCAAATAATTCTCCCTATTCCTCAACTAAAATAATAAAAAATGGGGAAATTTAGGTAAAACCTCGCATCCCTACAATTCACTCACACAATGATTGATGCCCGCCATTTTGTGACACAGACTAGTTACTCTAGGCACTCCGTCCATACTTTTCCTAAGTCTATGCCAGTAAATGAAAAATTGAGAAGCGAGCGACTGTCGTGGTATGGACATGTTATGAGAAGAGATGAAAGTAATGTTGTTAAAAAGGTTCAAAGTATGAATGTGGAGGGCTTCAGGGGCAGAGGTAGGCCTAAGAAAAGATGGATGGAATGCGTGAAAGACGATATGGAAAGGAAGGGAGTGACTGAGGAGATGACATCGGACAGGAATGTATGGCGGAGAATGACATGTTGCGCCGACCCCAAATAATTGGGACAAGAGCAGGAAGATGATGATGATTATTTGCAAAAACAAATGATGAAAATACTTTATAACGCTACATTTACAGACTTTAAAGTATAATTTTATAATAGATACTACTATTATTATACACACATATAAGTAAGTACCTAAAATACTACTATTTTATTTAATATTCGATTGTATTATACCATGATGCAATTCAAACTAGAAAGGAGAAGAAATCGCGTTGGCGGGCGGCAACTTCATTCCGTCCGTACCACAGAACATTAAAAAACCATAGAAGTAGTAATTAAGTAAAAATACAAAGGAATACATGGACCTAGGAATAACTATGGACGGAGCCATGGGAACAAAAAAGTGACGCTGCATTGTCAGCCAACTTTCGTATACGTATACAGTCGCCACGCACACTCTCACATCATAGTCAGCCACTTCGCGGCAAACATCGGCCGATTCGGTCGATCTGTCAGTTTAAGCGGGAAGAAAAAAAAATAAAAAACAACATGTCTGGTGCAGTCAAATGGTGTAAAAACCGTAGTGATAGGAAGAAAAGAAATCCAGGGATCACATTTCACAGGTTAATCAATAGGTATTTCAATCAATTATTATTTAATTAATAATATACATAAATCTTTGTTCAATATTTTGAAACAAAATTAAAAAGTTCGGTACAAAACCAGTGTTCCCAACACAAAAGTCTGCAAATTTCCCCATATTTTGGGGAAATCTGTAAATTGTGTGACTTTATGATGAAATAGCATAAACTATTTATTAGTAGTGATAACCGTAGTGATTTAACTTCTTTTTAATAAATACATGGGATTAGGAATCGCAAAAATACAAATTGTGACTATGATTTTTTTAACTTTTTTTGTTAATTAGGAAGGTACCTAGTTTAATCGTGTGAATATTCCCCACGGTTACCATCCATGTAAGTTTTTTTTATATAGGTATAATGAAAAAAATAATGTAAAAAGTAACTAAAATATTATTTTCATTAATTTATAATGAAAATAATATTTTTAAAAATAATGCGCGAATCACCCTTAATGGTTGTTTATTTATATATTTTAAAATTTACCAAATAATTCTCCCTATTCCTCAACTAAAATAATAAAAAATGGGGAAATTTAGGTAAAACCTCGCATCCCTACAATTCACTCACACAATGATTGATGCCCGCCATTTTGTGACACAGACTAGTTACTCTAGGCACTCCGTCCATACTTTTCCTAAGTCTATGAAGGAATAGCTGTCGCCAAAAAATACACTCACACAGACTTATAGGACGTCTTATTGGTTGCATACATTTGACCTTAAAATATAAGAAGAGCAGAACTACACACCTTATTTTACTGAAAATGAATTTAAAGTACGTTTTGACAAGGTATAAACTTCAATGATGCTTACAGAGTACCATCAAATCTGCCCCCATTTTAAAGTAATATACAACAAAATTATGTTTAAGCCACGTTGGAATAGAGCACACATTTATTTATCCCAATAATACCCCATCTAGCGGTCAATAGCAAAATCAATGTACATTATAGTTTTGCTTTTCACCAATAGATGTCTAAAATTGTATTGTATTGCAAATCAGTCCTTAAATATAACAATGGTAAGGATGAAATTAACTTAACTCAAAATACGGACACCACATTCTGTCGTACATTTTTCACAAACTTACCTAAAATGATAATTTTGACAGCTCTAAGTAGTGTACCCCATATAGTATAATCGAAAATGAATCTAATCGATTTTCGATTATCGTTCCCGTAGAATATGGAATCGATAGTTATAAAAACACAAAAGCATTTATTTTTTTATTATTTTAGGTAACTTATTTCAGAATGATAAAAGAGAAGTTTTATGGTACCTACCGTAATTATGTCTTGCATTATACTTAGCCACTTTTATTATTATATTATATTATTATTAGCTATATTACAAAAAATTGTAGTAGATAAGTACTTAAAAATTTCAATAAATTAATTTAAGTTCGATTCATTCGATTCCTGTGTGTCATAGTCAATTGTGCTGAATTCTTGCAAGACGCTTCACTATGAAAAGTGGGCGGTACTTGTCAATGTGCTACGATAATTTTAGAGGTATTATTTTGTATATAAAAATACGATACTTCATAGACGTGAACTGTCAAAATTATCATTTAGCATCCTGAATTGGACAGGTATAGAAACTTCTAGAATATTGAAGTAAATATTTCGTGAAAACTTATAGGAAAATAAACCTTAAAATCAAGCGCATAAACTTGTTTTTTGATTATTTTAGCCTGCGTTGTGCACATACACAAGTGTATATGTGTGAGGTAAATGCAATTACACTTAGGTTTTTGGCGACACAAACACGCCCCCATACGATTTCTAGTCCTAAGGATTTTTCTTTGTTCTGTGGTCCGTACAATCTGTGTACTGCTGTATAGTATATTAAGTACTACGATACGATTTTTAATTCTAGGCAAGAAAATGACAAGTGCAACCAGTGTTGCCAACTGCACCGTAATTACGGTAAAAACACCGTAATTAGCAAGGATCTACCTCCTACGGTAGGATTATAATTACGGTAGCAAAATACACCGTAATTCCCAATGAAAATTGTGTTATATTAAATCTTTTCTATGTATTATGATTAGGTATCTAGTTCTACTGACGTCATTAAATTTAGCAAGTTTGAATATTTATTTTCATCACGTAAAGGGTATTTTCGTTTTATGCATTGAGAAATCCCCGAAAAGCGCGGTACGAACTTGACGTTATTATCCGAACGAATTCGATGGATCTTTTGGATTTCAATGAATAGGGTACTGGCACCAGTAGTCAGCCTTTTAGTGGAAAGTCTGACTTCAAACTCGTATAAAAAAATATTAGAAAGATTAAATTGAAAATCTTTTAGGTATATAAATTGCGTTACACATTTATTAAACTTTGTTATAAAATTAACAAAAATTACAAAATTATCCTTTAATAATATGAAAAATACGTTTTAACAAAATAAGACAATTTTCACCAGTGCTCAGCCGCCAAAATCCAGTAATCAGCCATACTGCCACCAGTGGTCAGCCTCTCTTGAAATCAATCAAATATATAACTTATACCTACTTAAATCAATCTGAAAATTCTTCAGTAATTAAAAAGTTTCAGTATTTAAATAGTTTTCAAGTTTTTTTTTTTCACTTCTAAAAGTTTTCGGCGATTAACAATTTTTTGCAGAAGCTTGAGTATGTATGTATGCAGGAGCTCCTGAAACAGACACCTGTAAGGAAAATAATTCTTTACAGGTTTCTGCTTCAGGAGATTCAGATGATTAAGTATGTTACTGAGAATTTTAATTTTATTTTATTATATTTCCACAAAATCACGGCCAGTTCTATCTGCTTCTTCAGTTATGTCATTTAAATCTTCCAATTTCCTTTTCCTTGTACATTTTACTCTCAATTTCTGATTAGAATCATCAATTTCCTTCTGTGTAGTCTCCTTCACTTTACTAGTTTAGAATTTAGAGCTGTTTTATTTTCTTTTTTATTTATCTTCTTTAATTTTTGCCTCTGTAACTTTCTTTCCTGAATAGCAGTTAATCAAGTGAATGGGGCGCTGCATAAATTTATGAGCAGTGAGATCGTGTCTAAAAAGGCACGTCTCACTGTACAAGAGTTCTCGTTCCCACACTTAGGTATATAAGGTAGGTAGTGAATGTTTGGTGTGGCAGAAGAAGCATGAAAGTAGATTAAATGCTGTGGAAATAAGAAGTCTAAGAAGCATAGTTGGAGTAAAGTTGATGGACCGAATGTGTAACAGTGTGATAAGGGAACGCTGCGATGTGGTTCAAGATGTCACTACATCCCATGCTTTGAGTTCCCATGAACCACATCGCAGCGTTCCCTAGATAGAGAAAGGAAGGATTGAAAGAAGATTGACGATACAGATATATGAGGCGAGGGTGAATGGGCAACCAGGTAAAGGCCGACCTAGGCGTACATATTCTAATCAGATCTAGGACGTTTTGGAAAAAGATCAGGTCAAGAGTACCAGCAACCGGCGTGCGTGTATGAAAACAATTATGAAAGTTGAAGAAGCGAAAGGAGTATGCCAAGATCGTAGCAAGTGGACAGATTTTGTCTGGTCCAATGGTTTCCCAGACCAGATTATCCACTGGGAAAAAGGCGTGATTTGTATGTATGTATGTATGTATGTTTAAAATAGCCTAAAAGAAAGAAACTGTATAAAGAAACAATTTAAATATAGACGACTGAGCACTGGGTATACTTTCTCCAGTACTCAGCCATGCAACCAACTTCAACTGTTTAAGTGGCCGACTATTGGGTTTTTGACAAAACCGTATATGGTATGGGTATACCAGATTGAAGGATGGACTCTGAACTTTAAAATGATACTAATATAACTGTAAATAAAAAAACAGCGTTAAAACCAGTACTCAGCCAGGGGTGGCTGGGTACTAGATAATGCATATACAAATGGTACCCAGTATTCGGCCGCCTCATTATTACTAATTCTTAAGAAGAACACGATACTTTTTCATTGATTATGATGCCAAAACTTTTAATTAATGGGAATGTTAATACAAAGTGACTTAAAACTGACAAAAAAATGAGAAATAATAACTTCTTTGTGAACGCTTCCACTAACAAAAAAATGGCGCGCGCGCCGCGTATCGCCTCGTCAGCAGACGACGTCGAAATAGACTAATATTTAAAATACTTCGCAGCCACTTAGCTAATAATTTTGGAATTGAATCGACTAATGAAGAGTCACAGAACCAATTTAAAGTAATTCTATAGGTTAGTTTCTATTAGAATGCTATTTCTATTGGTTTTGAACCAAAAAAGGCTGAGTACTGGTGCGGGGCTGACTACTAGTGTCGGTACCCTACTTAGATCTTTTTAATGAACCTAGTTTATTTGTCCCTAAGTCGTAATCGAATAACATTTCATTCCTGTATATTATGCATAATTGCATAATCACGACGTTAGAGTTCATTTGTGTTGTGTTGACTTTGAAATTAGTGATAGGTAGGTACAGATACA
Source organism: Lithosia quadra (assembly GCA_963576445.1). Taxonomy (NCBI): domain Eukaryota; kingdom Metazoa; phylum Arthropoda; class Insecta; order Lepidoptera; family Erebidae; genus Lithosia; species Lithosia quadra. The sequence continues at coordinate 10,139,847 of OY754880.1, read as the reverse complement.
GGCACGTAACTTGGCCGGGTTTAGGGTAAGTTCGCGCATCGTGCACTTTGAGCCAATCAAAATGATTCAAAGTACGAACGAACGGAACGTTGATTCGCTACAAGACGTCTCTCGGAGACATCTGATTGGTCCGTCAAGTGACGGCCCAATCATATGTACGCGACGGCGCAACCGCGTCTACCTTAAAGGGGACCTAAAAATCGACCTTTGCGCATAAGACGCGTCTGGCCAGTTTACGTGCCGGTATCTGTATAATATAGTGAGGGAGAGTACCTAATAGCGACAGCGACACTGATCGAAAAAATAGCTTAGCACAAGTACCAGCCATGAAGCGTTTATCTATAGCTTCATGGTAACGTGAAAAGTGACTATTCCTTAATAAGTACGATGTTTTGTTTTCCTTTCATATTGTTTTATTCAAAAGTTACGTGACTTCAAATGTAAAATGGTATCCCTTAGTACACAGTGAACCAAGAACATACGATACAGGATGAACCATTGGTTCATTGTGTCCCAATATATTTTAATACTGTGTAAATAAAACAAAATAGTATTGTAATACACTAAAAATAAAATTACCTACATGTTCTAATTTATTGATTTTACTATTTTAGAATGGGTCGAACTAAACGAGAAACTAGAAAAAAAGGCGATCATGATGAAAGATAATATATGATGAAGGAAGATCTAGTATTGCTGTTAAATGCAAATAATTGAAAAATAATTTTATTTGAATTTTATTGGGTATACCTAAGTGATTAAAATGTTAAGAGTTAAATGAGCCACCAAGCTTTATTACTAAGTACCTATAGTCACAGTTCCTTTTTATAGCCCTAAGGAGTATTTTTTGTACTGATATAATTATTATTAATATTGCTGTTAAATGCAAATAAATAAACGACGTTTAAAACTGATTAGGTATATATTTTTTTCTTCATGGAATATAGAAATATTTTTAGCAATGGTTCACTGTGTACATAGTGGCTCATTGTCGACTACCCACCCAGTTCACTGTGTACCCACGCTTGTACACAATGAACCAATCGCCGTTTTTTAGAAAAATGGTAATAACTCTTATTTTGATACAGGTATAGTCGAATTTTGTACAGTCATTTTGGGTAACTTTGAACATTTTTAACGGATTATTAATGTATACTCTCTGATTATATTTATTACATCTTTATTTTATAGAATAAATAGTGTTCTTTTGAGTTGGTTTATGTTTCTAAACCCACAAATTTATGGAAAAAACACAAAGACTGCCTAAAATTTGCCCCAAAACACACATTCAAAGTTAGCACGAGTTTTGGGTAACTTTGAATATATATTTTTTTGGATTTTAAAACCTTTATTATCCAAAAATTTTAAGATTTGGATAAAATTGAATGATGTATTCTTGTAAAAAAAAGTCCAATCTATGAAAATCATGACTAACTTGACGTAACTACCTGTGAAAAATAGCGAGGTCTTGCCATATGAAACAAGGCAGACCAATTTGGTGGAAAAAAAAACATTGTTATTTTTATATTTTCTAATAAAGTAAGATAAGTAGGAACGTAGTGCACAACATAATAAATTATATGTTTATTTGTTTATCAGATGAGATCAAAATCGTAATGACTGCTAATAATTTTTCTGGACATTTTATTTTTTAAAGAAAACTAATCACCCCTTTCCATGAACAAAATGTCATCGTAAATACGAATTTTTCCACCTTTTTAGGGCCAAATGGCAAAAAACAGAACCCTTATAGATTCGTCATGTCTGTCTGTCTGTCTGTCCGTCCGTCCGTCCATCCGTCCGTCCGTCTGTCCATCCGTATGTTACACACCCACTATTAGGAACTATAAGGCCTATGCTGTTGAAACTTGGTAAGTAGACGTATTCTGTGAACCACATTAAGAATTTCACACAAAAATAGAAAAAAGCAATCAATTTTAGGGGTCCTCATACTTGGAATTGAAACTTTTTATAAGACACGAATAACTTTGAACCATTCAATGTTACCCAAATCACTTCGATTTTGATCGTCGTTACAACTTTATCAGTTTTAGACAATTTATGTAACACCATGTACGGACAGCGATTTAAAAATAATAAGTTTTTTAGTAGATTTTAAAGATAAACACCGAACATACCTGTTTACAGCAAGTTTTGTACAAATAATTCCGATATTAAATTCTACTAACAAACACTGCTAAAAACTTCACTCGAAAAAGGCGGTTAAAAAAAAATAAATTAAAAATTCAAAAACCCGACTGCCTAAAAACTGAAAAGAAAAAAACAAGCACTTGATTGATGTCCGGTGGTCTAGAAACAACAAATGAACAGTCGGGATCCATTATTCGACAGCCAATTTAATTTTTCAATGGATCCCGACTGTTCAGTTGTTATGTTTCTAGACCACCGGACATCAATCAAGTGCTTGTTTTTTTCTTTTCAGTTTTTAGGCAGTCGGGTTTTTGAATTTTTAATTTATTTTTTTTATTTTATAATTTTTAGTTATTTACATAGCTGCCCGGATAATAATGCAGTACAAAATCTATCTTTTATGGAGTTAATAATTTTCTTGTAGTGAAGGGACACCGAAATTCAACCTTAATTATTATATTTTTGCTCATATCTCCGGTTCTACTAAACCGATTATAATCAAACAAACGTGAGATTTTAAGTCTGACCAAGACCTTTAAAAAAAATAAAACCACATCGAAATTCATTCAGCAGTTTTTGCGTCCATCGTAGTCAAATCTTTGTGGCGCCAAAAAGCCGCCATTTTGATTTTCTATAAATTTTAATATACCTGGTGTCATTCACACAATCATAACGAATCAAACAACACCTTGTTTGTCAAAATCCGTCTAGCAGTTCAGGCTGTAGAGCGTGAAAGACAAATTTTCAAGATTTTCATTTTGCCGCCAAAAATCCGCCATTTTGATTTTCTAGACATTTTAATATACCCAGTGTCACTCACACAATCATGACGAATCGAATGATACCTCGCACGTCAAAATCCGTCAAGCCGTTTAGGCTGTAGGCCGTGACAAAGAAATGGACATACATACATACATACATACATACATACATACATACATACATACATAGTCTCGAAAAACATTACCCTCCTTTCTTCGGCAGTCGGGTAATTACAAAATTCTGACTTTGAAAGCTTAATGTTTTACGTTACGTTTGTTAAAAAACATTATGGCGATCCGTTTAGGCAGTTATAATATTGAAACAATAAAACATTTGCATCAAAGAAATTTTTAAATCTTTTTCACAACTTTATTCAAAGTTACACTGCGATTCAATGTTACCCAAAATGACCGTATACAAAACAAATATTTAATATATTTCGTGTCGTCTAATAAAAATAGTTCTTTAATAATGTTAGATAGGGTGGATTTTTGAAGGTTCATACTTTTTCTGGTTCATTGTTAACCATGTCCCTATATTATATTATGTTTATTATGTATTGTATATAATATTGTATATTATGTATTATTATGCTAATTTATTTTATAATGTAATGTAATGATACATTTTATAACGTTTTATTTATAATCTGTTGTCGAACCTCGCCTTTACATCAAGAACAGCAACAGCTTTATTTTATGACTGGGCCATCTACAGTTTTAAGCTGTGGTTTTAAGATAGCCCCCTTGACTCCCGAAAGTAGGGTGAGGCAGCACCGCGCCGAACAGCGCCGAAGCTATTTATTTTTATGAAATAAATAACTTAACAATGTACATGGTCAGGGTTTATTGCATTTTCTTTAGTTATAAAACGACTGGGCATACCTTTTTAATTACTGTAGTCAAATATGCTTGAAACCACTTCAAACAAATCCTGTCAAATGTACTTAGATTATCATTCATCATCATTTCAGCCGAAAGACTTTCACTGCTGGGCAAAGGCCTCCTCCAATGATCTCCACGACGACCGGTTCTGCGCTTTTCGCATCCAGCGGTTTCCCGCGACCTTTACCAGCGGCGGTCCACCTTGTCGGAGGCTTGCCCACACCACGTCTTCCGGTTCGTGGTCGCCACTCGAGAACCTTTTTGCACCATCGGCTGTCGGCTCTTCGAGCGATGTGCCCCGCCCACTGCCACTTAAGTTTCGCAATTCGGAGAGCTATGTCGGTGACCTTGGTTCTCCTGCGGATCTCATCATTTCTGATTCGATCACGCAGGGAAACTCCGAGCATAGCCCTCTCCATTGCCCTTTGGGTGGCCTTGAGCCTTCTTATGAGGCCCATCGTGAGCGTGAGTGTACTTAGGTAGGTACTTATTACCTATAGACCTATCTGCGCGACCTACGACAATATTGGGTTATTATACTTAAATTCACCATATTCGTCTCTTCTCTAGGCAATGTTCGACTAAGGCAAAGAGTCGGTAGGTACAGTGTAGCATTTAATCATAAGCACATATAAGCATTACAAGCGATTCTGGACAAAAATTAAAATGAAAATAGCCGCTCATTCGGATTCCGCGGCGCGGAGCGTTCTACTCCTTGACTTCCTTGACCTTCTTTAGATTATTGTCAGGGCGTTTGTTCTTAAAAAACGTCCGGTTTTTCATTTTGAAATCTTTTTTGATCTGCGCCAACGACACCAAGCCGCGTCGTGCGCCGCCGCCGCCTTTCGCCAGTGCCTCGAAGCGCCGTCCCACCTCGCGCGCCTACGCACAATGTTGTATTTTAGTACGTAGTCTACACTAATATTATAAAGAGGAAAGATTTGTTTGTTTGTTTGTAACGAATAGGCTCCGAAACTACTGGACCGATTTCAATAATTCTTTCACCTGTAGAAAGCTACAATATCTGGGAATAACATAGGCTATAATTAGTTTTCAAAAAATTAAAGAATTCGAAGTCCACGCGGGCGGAGCCGCGGGCAACAGCTAGTCATGTATAAAGGCGTAGGTATAGATAGGTGCTACAGGGTATTACCTACGTGCTGCTTTGAGCTGACACAGAAGTCACAGAACCCTAAAAAGAAGACATTTACCCGTCAGACTGCTGGTGATAGCTGGAGATAGGTATAGTTCGTAGCCATATGTTGTGCGGTGTTCAGCTGTTTTGGTTAAGCACAAACATAACTGCACAGTTAAGTTAGCCAACTGGCTAAAATTAAAAACATTAAACGCCCGCCACTGACTTTAATATTAAGTCTAATAGTGAATTCTTTATTGCACATTCATTGACATTACAACTATGGCCCTGCCCTGACTCCTGAGCTAGGTATAAATTACCTGTTCAGGAGTCAGTGTCTATTTCACCATCTACTTATATGACAATTTAAATTGAAGTATCAGAGTCATAGTTTTAACTTTACATACGGGATGCGTGCCTAGTGCGTGCGTCTTCGACCTCTCAGGGATCTCGAAACGATGACATTTAGAGAGCTTCGAAATAAAAAGCCTCGAGTCGGTCATCAGTGAGCTATGCTATGATCAATGTCGGTGAGTCACGCTAAGTTGGAAGGAGGAAGTTCAAGGGACTCACGTCGAGTGCATCGCTGTCCACGCTGCCGTCGCTCAAGAAGCTGTAGAGCAGGTCGTCGTCACGCTCGGCGGGCGGCGGCGGCGCCGGCGCGGGGCCCGTCAGCTCCTTGCGCACGTTGTCAATGGTGGCCTGCATGCCGCTGATCTTGTCCTGCAGCCGCTCCTGCACACACAAGAGGCTGAGCACGTGGCGCGGGCCGCCGCGCAGCGGGAGGGAGGGGGCGCGGGCTCACCTTCTCGCCGCGGATGTCGAGGATGATAGCCATCTGCGCAGCCAGCTCGTCGTCCTTGGCGCGCACCATGGCATCACTGGCGCGACGCGCTGCTTCGAGCGCGGTCTCGCTAGCGCGGCGTGCGGCTTCCAGCGCGGCGTCGGCTCGGTAGCGCGCTTGCGCCTCGCCCTTGAGGTCAGCCATGAGGCGCGCCACGGTCCCACTCTTCACGTCGAGCTCACGCTCGCGCTCCGCCGCCACCGAACCGAGCTCCTCGATCTTCTTCGCGTCTGCCGCTCTGTTGTCCAAATAGCGCAATTAGCGATTTTTTCTTCTTTCTATCTTCCTAGCGACGGTCGAGTTGTACTAACAAGGGAGCAATAGTAAATTTACACCTCTATAACTCGAAGATTTCTTACATGAGCAATTTTTTGTCTTTTTTTAAATATGCCGTAATTCCATGAGTTGTTAACACCTCGCTGGACGCTAAAAAACTGGAGTGAAGTCCGGAACCGCAGATAATCCGAGACGAAAATGAATGTGTGCATAATGCCTACCGCTGCGCCTCGTGAGTGGCGCGCTCCTCGGCTAGCAGCGCGTCCTGCGCCTGCGCGCGCTGTGCCGCCTGCTCCAAGTGCGCCGCCTGCGCCGCCCCGCGCTGCTCCGCGTCACCCAGCTGCGCGCCCAGTTGGCACACCTGCGCCTCCAGAGTCGCCAGTCGCTCCTTTGCACTATCTATCTCGTTCTCGAGTGTTGCAACGCGCTGCGATAGACAGGCCGATATATTTCTTTTGCACCAGAAAGATAAGATGAGACGTAGGCACTAAGTGATTCTATTTGCTCTGTCGCACCTGATTTCGTTCTTTTATGACTTTTTCCATCTCTGTTTTATGTTTTCCGAGCGACGTTAATGCCGTTTCCATGCGCTCGACAGTGGCGACGGCCTCCTGAAACAGTCTCGAATTGAAGACGAGAAAAAAAGAAGAGTGGAATAGGTATAGGTAGTAGGTAAGTACTTACCTAAAGTTTAGCTATCCTCAGGACACGTATGCTAGTTCTCAATATAGGTACACAACCGCAGCTCGTGTTGCATTATTGCATCTTGACATTCATGATAGCACTTGAAAAAATACAGTCATGCCGTGTCGCTACAGTGTCGAGTAGGTACTTACCTACCGTTTCGATTTCGACTCAGCAACTCCACGTAGAGAGACGTAACGTGATGAACGCAGTATCGATGCATGTCGGTCGCCGATGCCACAAAAGTAGCATTACAGATTACCTAATAGTTGGTAGCATGCATGCCCAGGCCCGTATCCAGTAGACGCAGGCTAAGTATGCAGGTTACTTAGAGAGACAGAGATGTTTGCAAGGTACCGCTCGCTCGGTAGACAGCACGAGGGTGCGCTCGCGCTCTGCGGCGAGCTGGCGCTCCAGTTCTGTCGCGCGCGCTTCACCTGTGCCTCGCGCCGCACGCTCTGTCTCGCAACGCTCACGAGCGGTTTCTATCCTAGAAGCATAGCGAACACTTTAACCCCGGGCTAAATTTGAACTTGGCAGGTTAATTTAATTATACAATTAATCAAGTGTACAGTACAGCACGAAAACCAGCCACGTTCAAATTTGGAAGAAATTTAGATGATTATGATCGATTTTAAAGTGGATCTAAACTTGAGATTGGATTGAATTTCAACCCTTTGTTAGGCGAACTAATAGCCGATAGGAACTTGGCCCCCTTTTTATTTAACAGGTATGTTTTTGGTGGGATACGTGTATTGTATACATCGAGTGTAGGTATGCATAATGTACCTGCTAACTTGTCCCAACGGCCAGTCAGCACCCTAGGTGCTAAAGATAAGTTAGGTTAGGTGCTAAAGGTAGACTAGGTTTAAGCTGTGGTTTAAGTATCTACTTACTTTAAGTTTGCCGTACGTTATTATTTCCCAGAATTCGTTCTGTAATCATACTAATCATACTGCATACTGATAAGTTAGGTATATTGTCGCTCTTGTAAGTCTTGTATGGAAATGAATGAAATATCTGTTATAAAGTAACTATATTACCTAATCGGTGGTACTGGTTGGAGTCATCTCTGTGAGCGGTGAGTAGGAAGGGACCCGCACTAGTTGACATTGCTGCTAGCTACTTACTCGAGGCGGTGCGCGGCGACGGCGCGTAGCAGCTCCTGTGTGCGCGCGTCCCGCTCGCTCGTCAGGCGCGCCACCTCCACTCGCAGTGCCGCCTCCGTCTCCTCGTGCTGCGTACCATTATCTATCTACTATTTTCTATTTATAGACGGCTCGGTGGACATTTCAACGAAGTAGTTATGGAGGGCTACGATCGAAGGACTCGAGGAGGATCCCGGCCATTACAATATCAGTACAGGTGGGCGGTGAGTCGACCCACTCCTAACCTAACAGGCAATATATTATCTACCCCAGGGATCATCGCTCCAGAAGTGACTCACTTGTCGCAAGTCAGTGCCACAGCGCTGTAGACGCTCGGCGACGTCCCGGCGCTGCGCCTCTAGCTGCGCTAAGAGGCGCGCGTCAGCTGCGTGGCGATGCGCGGCATGACGAGCGGCGGCGCGGGCGCTGCCCACGTCGGCGGCAAGGCGGCGCACCCGCGCGCCGGCCGCGCCGTACGCGAGCCCGAGCGCCTGCTGGTCGGCGCGGCAGCGCGCCACACTGCGCCGCAGCCTCTCGCCGTATTCCTCCAGCACGTCGCAGATGTCGCGCGTGCCGCTTAACCTGTCGCGTAGTGACCGTGACGTGACGTTAACTACCTTGCTATTCAGGTGGTGGCACCTTGAATGGGGTTTGGACCTGTCACCGCTGGTTGTTTTTGTATTGCGCAGTCTAATACTCCCAGCGTGCAGCGCGGCGGTGCCGCGGTGCAATGGCTTTTAAAACTAGATTCGACAGATTTAGTTTTAGACAATTTCGCCATTAGTGTAGCGAATTTGGAGACTTAAGGCTGTTTGTTAACTTATTTCATGAAAGCCGAGCGTTTGCCTCAAAGAGTCGGTGGGTATAAACGCGTGTGCCGCACGTTGACTGAGAATAAAGCTAAATCCGGTATACGCTGATTTAGCTTTATTCTTAAGTCCCAAGTTTTATAAGGGCGAATGATAGATGATTAACTTGTTAAGTGTGTCTGGCCGCAGGCGTAGTTCCTCCTGGTACTGTCCAGATACAGCCTCATGCTGCATCTGCACTTCTACCATGTTCTGCTGCAGACGTTCATGGTTAGTCTCAAGCTGGTGCAGCTTCTCCTTCAAATCCCAGTAAGCCGTATCTTGTGCTACCTGTACATAGGCATACATCGTTATACCTACCTTCTGTCCAACGCAAGAACACTGACTTTTATCTGAAATATACATTCGGCAACTGCAGGAAATTCAGGAAAATCAAACTATTTTGGTCATACGTTCATTGGTCATACCTACATTACATTCGATAAATGTTTTTTTTTTAAATATGAAGGTGAAAAATATTAATTGGTACCTAGAATGGATGTCGTCAAAACATAGATAGGTACGGAAGTCAATTTTTGTAGGCTCTTCATTTTAAATTATCATTATCATTATTTTGTAGGAGGTAGGACACGACGGTATCTCCCGTCCGAAGCCGAAGCCAGAGCTCACGGTACCCCTTCTCTTCCCATCCCTTCCTAGCCTCCCCGCCCCTTCCCACCCCTCCCCACTTCCCTTCAGGGTAGGCAGCGCGTGTGTGACACCCTTAGTATTGCACACGTTCATAGGCCACTGTGACCGCTTCCCATCAGGTGGGCTGTGTGCTTGTCTGCCACCTAAGTAGTATAAAAAAAATTAAAACCTTATAGATATCCATTTTGTGTACTCAAATAATAAATCTTCACTCATCGGACACCATCTACTGCTGTTAAATATTATAGGGAGATACAACGTATTATATATTCTATAGGTGGATACAGTCAACAACAAAAGGTGGTTACCAATTTCTATTTATTGATCACCTTAGCTCTATCAACACTCGTTTCAGCAATAAATGGAGAGTGGCCCTGGGCTCAGGGATCTGAACACTCATATTATCTATCTATAGGTACTTATATAAGCAACCTATTAAAAATAATCTGGATATTGTTAGGTATATATTATATAAATATTATGTACCTACCTATATACTATTTGTTAATTTATAATAATATAATAATATATTTTTTTTTTATTTCATTAATTAAAAAGTGTTGTATAAAACCTCTCCGCATAGAACTTAATATTATAATTTTTTTCCATAACCGTACCTTTAGTTATTATGCTTCCACTGTAATTCGTTTAGTGAATAAGACCACCAATTAATAATAGTTATAAAAAAATAGTAAGACAGATACCTAGATATTGTTTGTAACCATAGTCATAAAATGCGAAAACTAGTAAATGGTTTACAGATATATTTACTGTATAGGGCAGGGTAGGCGAACCAATGGCACGCGTGCCATTAGTGGCACGCGGCACAATATTATGGGCACGTCACCGATCATAAAACTTGTGTAAAAAATGTGTTTAAGTATTTTATGACAATCTAACGAGAATGATCCTATGCTATACGGAGTGTTCAAACAATGTTATAAAACGTCGTATGACACTCGTGAGGTATGAAAATTACTTATCCTCGGCTTCTTATATCCCTCGCCTGCGGCTCGGGCTAGCAATATCGCCTCTGCCCTTGTATCATAATGTACTATTATGCGTGTAATAAAAACATTTCAAAAATATACCTACCTCTTTTGTTTACATTATTTCATTTAAGAGTTTTGATGGCACGCCAGTGACCATAAAACATGTTTTAGAAAAAAATGGCACTTTGATGCATAAAGGTTCGCCTACCCTGGATAGCGTAAATGAGATTTAAAAAAAACTGTACCTACCTATGTTTTCCTCATCATATAAAGAACCTATTAAATTAAAGAAAATAAAATTAATTAATTAATAAACAAAATAAGTATAAAATGTTGCTCTGAATAATGCAAAGCCTAATGATTTTTTCTCTGCACCACCTTGGGTGGACTCGTAGAGAATGCCTGTGGCATAAAAGTCAGCCTATGTACTTATACCTAAAGTTCAATAAATGAATAAAATAAACATGGTTACGAAGATAAGTTCAAAGTTCTTAACCGCTAAGTACCTACTTACCTATCCATACCTACCTTTAATTTAATTATCTTAGCAGTTTCTCGTGAAACTTTTTCCCTGAGCTTCTCTGCATCAGTGTTCATTCTTTTTCTATTGGCCACTTTACTAATATCAGATATATCCATTTTAATCAGTAATTGAATTTCAATTGAGAAATAGCAAGCTGTGAAAATTAATCGCAGCTATTTCGTTTCATCCCGCCAATTTTATTTAATACAGATGCTAAAAAAAAAATGTAGGAAGTTATGGTATGGAGGAGGAGACCTAATTATACCTATAGTGAAGTGAAATGGAATACTACCTATCCGTTTTTTGTGTCGACATGATCAACAGACTCGACGTCCAGTGTCGACACGATGGGCGCTTTTATATTATGCTCGACCAGGGTTTATGCCCTGCCACTTTTAATCGGGCATTTATTCAATCAGCCTGATTAATAAAACCCATGTGTATATAGTATGCATCTTTGCCCGGGCATAAATGATCAATGCACGGGCATAAATGATTAATGCCCAATAAAAGCCCAAAGTATTAGGGGCCCAGGAACAGTACAGGGGGTACAGTGAGTACCACATGTGGTACTCACTGTGTCGTTCGTGCCGTGTACGGATCCGTCGGCTCCGTGCGTTCGGGTTGTATAAATTGTCTGTGGCTAGAATTTTATTGTCCACCGAATGAGGAGAGGAACTGCTTTTTTATCCCACCAGATGTCGCAAAGTCGACTGTGACTTGTCAAATGTCAAAACGCTTACAAATTTGCAATTTCGATGTAAACAAACAATTATAATTACTTCTAATAATGCAATATGCCGCTGTGTTGTGCTCCAGACTGTAAAAATCAAGGAAGGCATATATTTCCAAAGGACCCCAAACGCCAGCAGTCCTGGGAACAAGCGTTGAGAATCAAAAATTTTAAGGCAACCAATTACTCTGTATTGTGCTACGCGCATTTTAAAGCAGATGATTATTATGATCAAAGCAGATATACTCGTAAGTGTATGACTTCATTATAACTTCATGCATCCAGTGAATAGGTACCTATTTACCCATTGTACCTAAAACGATTTCTAACTCCATGTTAATTTTTTCAGAATAACACTTTAAAGGTACTTGTGGGTGCCACTCCTGGAGGCCTGTTGTCCTATTGTTCACCTGCATATGCAGGATCTGTTAGTGATAGGCAAACAGAAGAACGAAGTGACTTAATTCAGAAGTGTGAAAGTGGTGATGTTATTCTGGTTGATTGTGGCTTAAATATTCAAGATATACTTACTAAAAGTAATGTAGCTGTCCATACTCCAACATTTTTAAAAGGCCAGACTCAACTGCCTGGGTTAACAGTATTAAAGGATTGAGCTTTAGCCAGTAAATGAGTACATATTGAAAGGTTGTTTGGTCTTACTAAAACTTATAATATACTCAAAAGTGAATTAGATCACAATTATGTAGGTACCTATAGCTAGTAAAATATTTGTATAAATAAATATTGTAATTTCAGACAAAGTATAATTAAAAATGGTAAATACAAGCAAAATATATTTCAATTTGGTTTTATTATAAATTCATATTATAAACAAATTTGTCAATGATTCCTTGTTTTAAAGCGTTGTGATAAAAATCAGTCATTCCTTTTACCATTGCCTCTATATACACATCATCTACCAATGAATAAAATGTTTTAAATGTTATCAAAGTCTGAGTACACGCCTGATGCAGAATGATGGACTTCGTGCGTACTATGTCTTCTACAGCACAAAGTAGTACCGACACATGTTTGCAGTGTGCTTCTACACCGCTGCCTGCTGCACATTCTCAGTGGCATTGTTTTATGTTGCCTTCATTGCTCAATAAGATGTTTACAATGTAAACAATCTTTTTCATTTGAGCCTTGCATTGGTCCTGTTAAGTCCTGTATATAAGTGTTGAAACCTTCAACACTATATCATGCAGTTACCAAATATCTGGCTTCATATATATCCTGTCCTTTAAGACGAGTATTGAATCTAAAACAAAAAAATTAAAGCATTTCAGATACTTACTAATGGTATAATACTGTTTTAGTCTTAAGGTTAACATACAAAGGTATACGTAAAGACTTGCAAAGGATTTTATAAAAGTATTCACCTTTCGAAGTAGGCCTGTATTTCATGCTTATTTAGCGAAGGAATCTTTGAATCAGCTTTTATATCTCTATAAGACGCAGCTGGCGGGCACCGAAATTGTGGGTCACAGAGTGAAGTGCTAGGCCCAGGGTTGGCATTAAAGTTGAAATTTCGATCGTATGCTTCTAATCTGAAAGTGGAAAATTAAGATCTTATTAGATTTGTACACAAAAAGCGATTATTTATCAACATAACCTCAAAATAATTTAATGCGTACCTCTCAATCAAAACAGCTTTTTTTCCAGCTGTGGATGCAGTTCTCTTACGTAACTCTGCTTTGAGTTGTAAGACAGTCCAAAAAGAATACATCGCGAGTGTCTAATCACAAGAAAACAGTAATAACAAAAAACTTGGTAACGTCAAAACAAATCCTCCCAGCAGACTCGATGCTAGCGACACCTACGACGACCTTTGAGTTTTTCTCCTCATTAAAAAAATGTGTGATGTACACAATTTAATGTTTTCTTTTCGAGCACCAACAGTAAGAGTGCAACCGCAATTAATTCGTCGTTGTCGTCCCTTACGTGCTTTACTATGTACGTACCAGGGATGTTGCGAACATTCGCATCCGCATATGCGGAACTGCCGCATAGAATTGGACATCCGCATCGGCATTAATCAAAATGCGGATTTTCATGCGGATGCGGATATCATGTAAGTAGCGACAAGAAAGAAATTGGGGGGGGGGGGGGGGCCGGCAACTGGCGCGTGCCGGTCGCATGTGACAACGACCAATAGGAGCGGAGAAATTAGTGAGAAGATTCGACATGTTTGCTGTGGTGCATCATTTGTTTCTTGTGAATAAATAATTACGTGTTTGTTTGCGCTGTGGACTACTTAACTTATAGTATAAATATGTTTGTGATACAGTGATCATTGTGTGTTACACTGTGTACGGTCGAAGACAATACTCCTTTATCACCTTAAGGTCGAAAATCCCGTGACAAGCGCCGCTGCGCGCGCGCGGCCCCGCCAGGCCAGTGTATGTGTGTGTGTGTGTAATGTTTCAATGCAACAAGACACCACGCGTCTAGCTAGACTAGAACAACAAAATATGAGTAGTTCGTGTTAGACAAAGATAACGATATAATAATTATGTTCGTTTTCAAAACTGTATTATTCTTTACAACTGCTATGATTTTATTTCAAATCTACCTTCATACTTTTTACATTTTATGTTGATCTTGGCTAAAGTTTAACAAATAATAAATTCTACCTAAGAAACATATTTTATTCATCAACCTGATATTAATTTATAAATGAAACACAAAAAGTGTTATTGCAATATTGTAGGGTTCGAACCATCAGCATTTGCATTTTCATAAACCTATAATTCTACCTAAGAAACATTATTTTATTTATCAACCTGATACCTATTAATCATCACTATCACTATCACTACATAGTATAAAACAAAGTCGCCTTTTCTGTCCCTATATCCCTATGTGCGCTTAAATCTTTAAAACTACGCAACGGATTTTGATGCGGTTTTTTCCAATAGATAGAGTGATTCAAGAGGAAGGTTTATATGTATAATACATGCATACTAAGGCTAATTTAGTATCAGCATTGCACCCGTGCGAAGCCGGGGCGGGTCGCTAGTTAATTTATAAATGAAACACAAAAAGTGTAATTGCAATATCATAGGATTCGAACTATCAACATTTGCATGTTCATAAACCTCATGCTAAAACCACTCGGCCACGGGTTGCTTGAGTAGTATCTACGAAATTATCAATCATATTCCTACGGAAGAACAATTTATGTATGTGTGTATATTATCTTAAAAGAAAAAGGTCATAAGTAGTACTAGAATGTTGACGCCAAAGTTATGTAGGATTGACACTGCACTTTTGTTCCCTATAGTACCTAAATAAAGAGTTTACAAAATAAGTATTTATGGGTGAACTTTAAATTATTTAAACTAGTATAAGATCGCAAGGTAAATTCTATTACGTTATACCGGTAATACGTTTTATTGTAAGTAAAAAATATCGTTTTATGACCAAAATTATTTATTTTTCCAGTGTGGTTCCCATTATTGAATTATATATGTACAGCTTGTCTATTTAGTCGTGAAAAGAATGTTTGAGGAACTAACATTAAACATGTGAGTGGCAACACCAAACATAAGTACGTCAGTTGTCAATGTTATCGTTGAATATCGTATAGTGGACCAGTTTTCATCTCGTATTTTTTATTGTTTTCATTAAACTGCAATACATTGATACCAAACTACGCATGAAAGGTTGAGAAATGAGTAAAGTAAATCAGAGTGGTGCATGGGAAGTGATTTTGAAAGTTTTCCAGCGATGAATCACGGACTACTAAGCTGGACAATTTTATGGGATTTGGAGGACGTTTATGGGCGAACAGCATCTTTGATGGGTATGTAATCATGTTATTATTTGTTTTGAATCTATCGGAACTTACAAATCTACTGAATCTACGATTTGAAGGCAAAAGAGGCATTGTTTACATTCAATATTTTTAGGTTAGAAAAATATTTTATAGTAGGTCATTTTTATAGTACGATCTAAATTTTTGATATTATGATGGTACAAGTCGTTCAATCTGTTATTGTACCAATTTTTTTATTTGAACAATTGCTTCAAGTCAATAACTTGTTGCCATTCAGTAATTAATTTTATTAAATGATTATTTTTACTCTTTACAGTGTTAACGAAGGTTTTAAGAATGATGGAAAGTTTGAAACTCCTGGGAAACACATGAAAGGTCGGCCGAAGAAAGAAATGGATAACTTTAACATTTGTGGTGACAGTGGTGACTGTACTGCTGAAAGTGGCGACGAAACGCATTTCAATATTTAATATTTGGAATCCGGAGTGATTATTCTTTGTAACTGATTGAATTTAATAAATGATTAAGTTTGAGTTTGAACTAACTTTATTCTGGATCTGGTTCAATAACTTTATTCTAGATCTGGGTCAAAACTTTATACTGCACCTGGTTTAATAAATAAAACAGAAACAATATTATGACTGCATAATGTGTTTTATTTTAGTAACTCATTTTACTAGGAACGAACTTCTAGTATCAAGATCATTTTAGTCGCACTATATAGGGTTGCTACATGAAGTTCAGCAGCGCCCTCATTTAATTTCACGACTTTATAGACAAGCTATATTATCAAACTAGTTTCTTAACAATGTCACCACCGACTCAAAGTAATATATTAAATTATTTTGAACCAAATAAAGAGGACCAGGATAAAGCTAAAAATGTTAATAATTAAGTTATCATTATTTCAATTATTCATTAATAGACTTTTTTACATAATATCTTAAACATCCGCATCCGCATCCCCGGATGTGAGCTTTCAAAAATCCACATTCGCATCCACGGATGTGAAAAAAGCAGTATCCGCAACATCCCTGGTACGTACGTCCTTAATTCGAACTGACCCAGTATAATATTTATTTTGAACTTATACAGTTCAGTGAACTTACCTTGTAAAGAGTATCATACCGTTTCCGAATCCCGACTAGGAAACCGAATCAGGAAACTGAGCGTGTACGGCCGATAATATGAAACTCTATTAGAATTTTCCCCTAAGGGCACTGAACCTACCTAGATAGTGCTTTGATAGTATTGTGATAGTAGGTCTGCTTACTTTTTATTTTTTTAAATTTTGCAAAAAAGCTGGCAGCTATTAGATATCCGCATGACATGATTCATTTCTAAAACATTAAATGTCAAAAAATTGTCTATGTTTTGCTTTACCTTCGTGCGTGAGGACATCAATGAAATGGGAAGAACGGTAAAGAAAACTGGAAATTAGGTGTTATATTCCGTTAATACAGTAGTGATCAACTTGATGGTGTATCGTTTATGGTTTTGTATCACTTGAAGCAATTTTGGAGCAGAAATGGCGTCAACAGGCAGTACACCCTTTCCTAAATGGCAACTGGCGATTCTCCTAGGCGCACCTCTCGCCATCGGTTTAGGTTACCTTTATCTGAGAAACAGATTAGAAGATCCAGAGAAGAAAAAAGTGTCTGAACTGAAAGCTAAAACTACGATTTCATTAGACAATGAAGAAAATAATGCAAAGGTTACTGAAAGTGCTATCGACCGCGCTATGAAATTAAAAGGTGCCGGGAACCGGGCTTTTCATGCAGGAGAATATGACAAAGCTATTTCTTTATACAACGAAGCGATCGAAGCTTGCCCTCCAGATCGTCCGGTGGATCTTGCCACTTTCTATCAAAATCGCTCTGCTTGTTACGAAAAGCGTGAAATGTGGGAACAAGTCAAAGAAGATTGTACATTTGCTCTAAAATTAAACGAAAAATATGTGAAAGCATTTTTAAGGCGCTCACGAGCAGCGGAAAAGAGTGGAGATCTTGTCTTGGCTCTAGAGGATGTTACATCTGCTTGTATCCTTGAGCGATTCCAGGTGCAGAGTTCTTTGGTTAATGCAGATAGAATTTTGAAAGCACTTGGCAGGCAGCACGCACGAGAGGCTTTGGCTAAACGTAGCCCTGTTATGCCGTCTAAACATTTTATTAAAACTTACTTTTCAGCATTTTCAGAAGATCCTATTTCTAAACTTCAGCTTGATGATAAAATTAGTGGCTTCGCAAAAGCTAGGCAAGCCCTTGATGCTCAAGATTATGAGTCCATTGTAGAAGCTTGCTCTGAAGAACTAAACGACAATGATGGACAGTACAAAAATGAAGCACTTTTGCTGCGTGCAACTTTTTATTTGTTGCTAGGAAGGCATGATGAAGCTCAGGCAGATCTTGCTAAGGTCATTGATAGTGATACATCTACTAAAGTTAAAGTAAATGCATTAATCAAGCGTGCCTCTTTGTTTACACAACTGGAAAACACCGAGCGCTGCTTAGAGGATTTTGCACGGGCTGCTCAGTTGGACCCTAACAACTCAGATATATATCATCATCGTGGACAGGTATACTTGTTGTTGGAACGTATGGATGAAGCAACATCAGAATTTGCTAAGGCTGTGGAATTGAATCCTGACTTTTCAATTGCATACATTCAAAAGTGTTATGCTGACTATAGGCATGCACAGATTAATAAGAATGTAGGAGCACTGACACAGGTGCGTGCCGATTTTGAGCGAGCTTTGGAGCGGTTTCCTAGATGTGCTGAAGCTTACATATTGTTTGCTCAAGTTTTATCTGACCAGCAAGAGTGGGGTCGAGCTGAGGCACTGTTTGATTCTGCACTTACAGTCGATCCCAACAATGCTACTCTGTATGTTCATAAAGGTTTGGTTCAACTGCAGAAGAGCACAGATTTTGATAAAGCGGTTAAATTGATTAATAAAGCCATTGAAATGGATGATAAATGTGATTTTGCGTATGAGACATTGGGTACTATTGAAGTTCAGAGGTGAGTCTAAATTACATATTTTTTCTTCTAAAAAATACATAAGTTCTTGACAAGTCTGTGATGTTTAGTGATTCATCTCATGCTGGGCAATCAGCTGTTATCTCAAATCATTCAATAAAATGCCTTATACACAATGTTTGTAAGAAGTTGCCTACTATCCATTACTATCTCTAAAGTATTATCTGCCTTTCTGATAGATTATGTGATAAGGAGCATTATCTTATGTAATTGACTAAGGTATATGAAAGGTAGAGTTATAAAATAAAAGTATTTGATGTAGTTGACCATGATACATTCATGAAAATCAGTACTGTATTATGTTAGGCTACTTTATTAACATAACATATAACATAACATAAACTCACGCCTATATCCTCGAAGGGGTAGGCAGAGGTGCTAGCACCCACATTTCGCCAGTTTATGTTTAGGTCCCAATATAATAGCTGGCGAGCATATTGCCATTAACCGTTATAAACCTGCGATAAATACACACATAACTTCGAAAAGCATCAAAAAGTCATTGGTGTGTGCCATGGTGAACTCGGGATCGAACCTGAGACCTCGGCTCAGCAGTCCATTACCCAGACCACTAGCCTACTGCGGTTTTTCTTTTTTAAATGGCACTTAATTTTCATAAATTACACTATCATAATGTGTAACCCTGGCAAAGCAAGTCACAAATTGTAACTTATGCAGTTTATAGTTAATAATTTAATTCATAATATAACAATAAGATGTCGATCTTAATTGAAGTCTGTAATCAAACCATGTAAAAACACAAATACATAGGTCATCTAACGCCATTGGCTTCAAAGGGTTCATAAGCTGCTATTATAAATAGAGACATACCGGAAATAAATAATTATCAATCATAATTGTTATTTTCAGAGGCCACTTGAGAAGATCATTAGAATTATTTGAGAAAGCCATTTCACTAGCCAAGACAGAACTAGAGATGACACACTTGTTCTCTCTGAAGGATGCAGCAGCAGCACAACTGAAAGTATCAGAGCGCTGGGGATTGGATTGGACTGTGAGCTAGGCTTTTGCCTTGTAGCTTGTCACATACTCAACGAGAATAAAACCTGGTCATCCAAGTTAGCCAGAGAGCTGTGTCATTTGCAAATTATTATTATTATTACTCTTCACTACAAAATTTTGTTAATAATTGGAGTTGTAAGACTGCTTGGAAACTGTTAATACAATGTGTCATATCATTTTACTGATAAATTTGTAAGATATTTATCAAACATTATACCTACCAGATGGTATTCTCGTTGTGGACTACTGGTACCTAACCACCGCTGACTCTTCACATTGTTAAATGAATTTTATGGTGTTAAAAGTTCTCAAAGCAGCTTTTTCTGGCTTTATAATTTCAAATAGGTGGTGTATTTTGTCCAGGTGCACTGTCTACAGTAATAATGTTAATTTCATTAAATACTGTTCAAACAATAGATAAGACACAAATTTCTGTTAACATTTGGTATCAAAAATGTTATAAATGTTTTAGAGACCATTTAACAGTATTTTTCCATTTTGATTCATTGGCAAATATCTAATATTTGGTTGATGTTAACATAATATAAATAATTATGTTATTCACATACCTGCTTCACATTGAAGTGGATATAATGTAATTGAAAATTCTCTTTTAGTTTAGCTTAAAATGTATATTTTTGCATTTAAAATGAACAAAAGTGTACCTAAGAAAATTGTTATGTAACCTAGTTGTTGAATTATAATGCTATAGAAACATGTAGGTCAAACAATCTTTCCTTGATATACTTGCCATTATTAATTGTCTCACAACTCAGATTGAATACCTAAAGCATAAGGTGATCTGGGGAAATGGTTGCATTAATAATTCTGTTTTCCATTAGTGTCACTTATCGATTTTACATTGTGATATACATATTATTTTTTAATTTGCCAATATTTTTTTTGCATTTATAGCCTCTTAGTTGTTTGGATTATATATTGAATTTTAAATTTGTATCATATAATGTTTTTTAAAACGTATTTAAACGGAATACCCCTTAGTCGCCACTCTAAAGTGGGTAATGAAGATATATATAAATATATTTGCACTGTGCATCAAAATAACCAATGAATGGTATAAGCATTTGTTGTGTGAATAGCACACAGAGAAATGAAGGTCAACTGATTACTTCTAATGAGAAGTATTTTTTGTCTAAATTAAAGCCTCTAGCTTGCAATTTTAAAATGTGGTATTTTGTTTTTGGGTCCAAAAGATGAGTGAATGAGATCAGTAGTGCTGCAAAACATAAAATTGTTGTTACATAAAAAGCACTGGCGATATAATTATTTGTGGTTACGGGGTTGCTCTTGAGTATGTGCGGCGGTCAATGCGTGCGTGCTGGGTGCGTTCAATACATTTATGGGCAAATACAGATTAATACAAATTGTATGTATGAATGTCATTCAATTTTAACTTCTTAGCTAATTGCAACGTGTATGTCCGTCCTCAATTTTATTACTCTTACTCCAAAGTGACTTGATAAATAAATATAACTGTTTGTCAAAGTTAATTTTAGAACACAATTGGAAATGAACATGTTTTGGATGCACCCTTAAATTATCAGTTAGATTGTGAATTTAGTATTGTAGCTCGCTGAGATGGTTCTACAAGAGTTGTTACCTCACCGATAGTGGATAGTTATCAATTTATGAAAACTACGAAATACATTATTGAAAATAAACAGATTTTATTTATATGCAGTACGAATACCGCCGTTATGATGCCCACGCAATAAACCACAATATGGACTGGATATACAAAGATTAAATCGCAAACCTAAACACTAAGTCGCCTCATAAAAATATGAGGCGACTACCGAGCCCTTTTCTCCAACTCAGTTGGAGTCAACAATAGGTGATAGGAACTTCTCTACCGTAAAGCGTCACACGCTTCACGAAAAACATCGAAGATCGGAAGTGATCTCAGTGTCAATTCTCGTGATATCAATAGGTACAAATAAATGCAGTTAGATGTATACACAGTACATAATGAAATTTTTTACAATTTTTGTCTGTCTGTCTGTTTGTTCCGGCTAATCCCTGAAACGGCTGGATCGATTTTGACGGAACTTTCACTGGCAGATAGCTGATGTCACAAGGTGTAACTTAGGCTACATTAATTTTGAAAAAAAAATATTAAGGTCCCACGTAAAAATATGAAGACCTCAAAATAAAGCCACGCGTTTAAAGTCAAAAAAGGTGTTTGATATCGATTTGAGATCGCGACTAGACTGATACTGAATTTTGAACATAATAATATTATTTTATGAGTACCTACGTAACGAATGACATGTAATCACTGACCTGAAATAATAAATCTTCAGGTCAGTGCATGTAATGGAATGCTACCTACCTATATATCTATGGTAAGTTTATATTTTTAGAATTCCACTTTTCTCTCCTAGCCAGGTCGGATACTAAGGTGAAAAAGGAGGCGTAATTTATTTTATATGTAGGTATAACAGACTGCTGTGCTCTTAAATCAAGCTAGTCAAAAACAAAACCCGAAGAAAGAAGATAGCACAACCGAATAAGGAACCTCCCCGTTTTTTGAACTCCGTAAAGTATTAAATTCGGCCTGTTTGTTTATAGGTACCTACCAAGTTTATACTAAAACTAGCTGTTGCCCGCGGCTCCGCCCGCGTGGATTTCAAACTCCGTTTCAAATTCCTTTTTTCGTGCGGAAGTTCTTACACATACCACCCAAGTCAGCCAGCAGAAGTGGTTAAGTCACACAATTCGCGAGACAAACGACGACGTTCTGGCGCGAGCGGATTGTTTTGCAATAATCTATGCTTGGTGAATTTGAGCTCGTCCAGTGCTGTCGCACCCCGTGATATCCTCAAAAGACACCCAAAAAACCTGCACTGCGTGTATAGAGCATAATTATTATTATGAGCACATTTTTGATACCTACGTATATGCCCCGAAAAATATTGGTCTGATTTGAGTCCGCATTTCAACTTGCATTTATTTCGCCGCGCATTGTTTTTTCATCGATAGCTCTTAAACTATTTATTGTAATTATATTACAGTGTGAATGGCAATTTAGATCTACATTAAAATTTGCAACGTATCTAACGTATTTAATTGGATAAGAAATAATACTGTATTGTTAAAAATAGCTTCGAAAATGACACATTTTTTTTTGTAATTTGTAAAGATAAAAATGGTTATTGTGGGCTACCCTTATTAGATAGACATAATGCTATCGCGGACTTTTATATAGACCTTATTAAGTCATACATTTCCACAATACAATATTTTGTTCTATCGTCAATAGTTTTCGCCACAGAAGACTAGGTACCTCCTTTAAGTTCTGTGGTTTTCGCAGCAATTTTTTTACACCATGGGTTGCATTATTGAAGTTTTAGTAAGGATCCCTAATTATTTTGAAAATAAATTATAGCTTATGTTACTCACAGATAGTGTAGCTTTCTATAGGTGAAAGAATTTTTGAAATCGGTCCAGTAGTTTTTGAGTTACAAAATACAAAAATACAAATCATTCCTCTTTATAATATTAAGTATTAGAAGTATAGATATAGATTATCTTTTTCTTTGGAATACCAAAAACAAAGATAATAATTTTATTACCTAGATCCTAGTAGATACCTACTTATTTAGTAGATAAGGAAGTACCTACCTACCTATTACACGTAATTGACTTTCCTGGTATCTAGTTGGCTATACACATACCTACAGATTCTTTATAGTAATAATGTGTAAGAAATAATATCTGCGAATGAGATGCTTTTATCAATTATTTTATATTTTGTTAATTTCATTCACAATACTAACCCGTTGTTGTGCTACAATGGTACATTCACCCACTGGCATTACGGAGAAGATCCCCTGCTCGTCAGAGGATTTTTTGGCCCTAGTCACACAGCTGTCGCAAGAACTCGGTGTTCATTGACAGTATCATGTGCTCGCAGAGGTTAGCCATAATTTGGTACATACTTTATTATTGGATTTTTAGGTGATAGGTATGTTATTATATACGTAGGTACAGTCAAAGGCAAAAATATGTATACACTCCACTACCTCATAAAATGTCACCCTCAATAAGATTATTAAAATGGATTCATCTAAGAGTTCATAAATATGAAGGTACACAATGTTTGGTAGTAATTTAAGTATGTATACAATAGTAAACAATAATAATATGTAGGTATCCAACAATCAAAACATAAATTTAGGAACATCCTAATGTTAATATTTATGTATCCATAGTTATAATCAATAATATGTAAACACTTGACAAATCAGATTTTAGAGAGCATGTATGGTTCCGCCACTCAATACTAAAGAGTACTTACGTATGAAAAATCCATTGTAATATTTCTAGTTAAAGTATATTTTTGAGTAAAACTATTTTTGTAAGAAATTATAATGTCAGATCATTTTGTCTCCATTTTTCTTGAGTGTCTATCTCTTTCATTTTTTGCGTGACGTCATTGACTGCTCTTTTGTTTCCGAATCAGGCATAATTATGAGAAAAATGGATCTCAGTACGTTCTCAGTTATATCCAACAAACTAAGGCTGGTTACACACAAATGTTGGTTTGTGTCTTAGAGTATTTTTTTAATCATGATGGGCTCACGTTTGTCCTCTATCTTACCTTCAAATGCACTATGAGCTAACTTGTTTTCTTCAGATGCATAACATGTTTATGTACCAGAAGCGATTAACGCCGAATTTTCTGTTCAATTGCTCGTTCTGTTCGCTTAAATTCAATTCGAATCGCATGCATTGAACCTGTAGTCCCTTCGTTAACTGTAATCTTCTTGACTACCTATCGCATTGCGTCAAGTCGTCATCTTTTGCTTTTGCTTTTGTTTTTACCTAAGAAAATTACTTCGTACTTAAAGTATAAGTACGTTTTGAAGCCATTTATTTAATTTCGTGAATGAAACAATAATGTAATAGGTATACCTACCTATTACCTAGGTACCCTACCTTGAATGACTATTCAAAACGGAAAAATGTCAATAAACTATCATTTCGTAGTTTTAATCTTTGTACTTATATACAAACGGTAGGTACCTATGTCTATTCTTGTATACATATTTATGTGTTCAGTAATGTGTATTATAGTTTAAAGCGTTATGGCGTGTACAAGTCAGTGATGCTTTTGAAGGATATATAATTATTTTTATTAGTATTACATGTACATATACATGTTTTTGCCCATGACAAAGTAGACATAATGTTTGGATGTATACAATTTATTGTCTGTGTAGATGAATACCAAATTTTGTAAACTGTACCTACGTGTATACCTACATGTTTTTGCCCTTGACTGTACCAAAGCAGATTTGAAACTACTGGATTATTTATTTGGGCTACTGGTTCTGATTAAATCACTTTTATTATTGATTTAATAAAGCCGTTGGGAACAACACGGCTTCGCCCGCCTGTGATCCACTTCGTGCTCTCGTGGCATCCATTGGGTCTAGTTCTTAATATCGACAGTCACTACATCGATGATCGCTGTATCGAAAACGTTCCATCGATGGTACGCTACATCGACAGTACACCAAATCGAAAGTACGTTACATCGATAGAACACCAAATCGATGGTACGCTGCATCGACAGTACACCAAATCGATGGTACGCTACATCGACAGTACACTAAAACGACGGTATGCTACATCGACAGTAAACCAAATCGTTAGTACGCTGTAGAAGACATGAGAAGGCACATATTACACTTTTGTTATTTTCACATTATTCTTTTTATAAAGCCATATACTTTTCTTACTTTCTAACTGGCCAACTACATAAAATACATATATTATATTGAACTTTTCCAACAACTACAATGACTAAATCTCTGTATGAACTACCTACTCTAAAAGATACATAATTTTTTATTTAAATATGGCTCGGGTCGGGTAGTCGATGCAGCGTAGGTACTATCGATTTTGTTTACTGTCGATGTAGCATACCGTCGTTTTAGTGTACTGTCGATGTAGACTACCATCGATTTGGGGCACTGTCGATGTGGCGTACCTTCGATTTGGGGTACTGTCGATGTAGCGTACCATCGATGGAACGTTTTCGATACAGCGACCATAGATGTAGTGACTATCGATATTATGAACTAGACCCGCATCCATTTAACCAAACATACCTAGGTACCTATCCGTAATTTATTTGGAGGGGCAGCAAGGACAAGTATCTTACACGTTGTAGTTACTGCAAAACGTTTTAGGACATTCGCTAACTTGTTGAGATATTTTGAACTGTATTAACATTGTTTTGCAATAATCTTACAGTTAGCAAAACAAATGCGTCCAAATTTTTTTATATATGGGACCAATGATATTATATACTAAGTGTAAAATATCATTGTATGGGACCATTTTAGCTTCGAGTAAGTAGTTACCTATTAGGAAAGACAGAAATCACCAAAAATTTGAAAGATAGGTAAGTACCTACCTACTCTTGAATCGTAATCATCGCATATCGATGCACGACGATACTCATAGCATAGGTAATTTCTATGAAATGCTTATATTTTCAATTTGCTTTTAGTACCTAGCAAAGACGATATGATAAATAGTTATCATCGTCTTTGGTACCTAGGTACCTACCTATTGTTAAAGTAGGTATGTGCAAATCCACCAGAATCAACTGTACGAGTAGGTAGGTACTTATAAAGCTTTGCTAATATAAGTGCATATGCATAACTAATTGGATTATGTTTTGATATAACTATTATGGACATATTAATAATCTAAGCTATTATGATCTCATTTATTGCGATAAAATTGATTTAATAGATGTCTCTTTGGTTGTCTGTCAGTACTTTCATGTCATCGGGTAATAACATCATGATTTACATTCTCAGTCAATGTGATTTATATACCTATTTGCAAAATATTTGAAACGCTTATCGCACTGATATGAGACAATAATTACTAGTTTGTTGACTAGATCTAACCACTACTAACTCCTTAAGGAAATCAAATTTACCTACACACTTCTCATGCTGTGGAATCAGTGGTGGCTTGGACTTGTGCTATTCTTCTTTGAAGCAAATGCGGCACTACAGTGTTACAACTGTTCATCGACTCATCGAGATTGGAATCAATGTGGAGGAGATTTTGCACCCATTACACTATCTTTCAATACCACACGATCGAATCTCATTAACTGTACAGGAGGTGTCTATGTTCAATCTTCTGAAATTAATTTCTTAAATGTTTTGATTTAGTGTAAAATGGTTTATTTTACTGCAGAGAATGCGATGTGTTTCGTGAGGTCGTGGGCGGCGCGCTCACGTCATGCATGGATCGTACAGAGAGGATGTTATCAGACGACTGCAGAGGACATGTTGCCTCAGTCTATGAATACGCCAACAAGGGCTATGACTTGTAAACTAGAAAGGTACCTTCCCTACTTAAGTGCCTACTTTTGAACATAAAGTTTAGCACTAGGTATGTGTTTTAAGTACCTACCTATACTATCTTTATGCACTGCTTTTCAAGTTGTAAAGTAGGTACCTAGGTATATAGTTCCATCCAGTTAAGTAGATAGGCTTATTCTTTTTTTAAAGGATAGGTAGGTACTTAATCGAAATTATGTACCTACTACGAGTTTTGTTAACCCCTCCTGATAAGCTAAATTGAAATGAAATTCTTTCAGAAAGATTTTATGGAATAGGTCACCAATCCTCAATTTGCTTAGTTTTGTTTTGAGGGGCTTACCGCCAGAAGAAAAAAGAATCCCGATTTTTGCGCCAAGGCCAGAGCCTCGTCCGATAATAAGCTATCAATTACCTGGCAGATTGCTAATAGGTATTCTGAGGCGTATCTCTTCTTCAACCTAACGTTCATCCCAGTCGTATCCAAAGCTTTCACTTCGGAGTCTGGGGTCCTCTTACTTACCAGTCTTAACTGCGGATTTGGCGGGACCTCGACATTTTCCGTGAAGCGACTGTCATCTGATCTTCACAACCCAATGGTGACATTAGGCGATATCGAAGCATTGCAGCTAGATCGTTGTTGTTGGACTTTTTGGCCTCCAACTACACGTAACGACTGCCATAGATGTTTGTATGGCAACCGGGACCGACGGCTTAACGTGCTCTCAGAGGCACGACCAGACCAATGCAAATACCCATTCATGCATACAAATATTTGCACTGAGCGGGGATCGAACCCGCACCTACTGCGCATCGGCCGCGTTCACTACCGCTACGCCACAGAGGCTGTCGAGATTCTGAGGCGTATCTAATTTATTTAATTTACCATACTTTTATTTTACGACAAGCATTATTTTATAGTTTCTCGTAAACATGATTAAACCCAGATAGAAGTGCACGTGGAAGAAGTCGCGGATACCTACAGCTTGAATTGAAATATAAAAATTCCGTCATATTTAATTTGTTACTTATAATTAGGTAGGTAGGTACTTACTTTTAAAAATGAAATTTAATTATTACATTAATGACAAGTAAAATAATTAAACTCTCGGTTGTGTTAATAAACTGTTAAATTAAAAATGTACCAACGGCAATCTTTGTTACGGTGAGTACCTCTAGGTACCTAGTTACATTAGGCCTTCTATTCGATACCTATACTTATAGTATGTATTATAAATTTAAGCTTTATCACAATACAGTTGGACTCGCCGCCGTCGTTAGATTGACTAACTACTAAAACTACAAAGCGGCCGTACCTACTTCATCATCAATACTTATAAAACCTTTAGGGGCCATTTTCTCAATCTTCTTATTATAAGTACTATATAAAATGCTTTGTCCTGAATTACTGAGGGATCAACGACAGTCTAAACCGCGAGTAGATATAGAGACCTGCTTGGAGGCTTGTGGTGTTCACGGTTCTCACTAGGTACTCTATAAAGTTATCAATCGAACTATCAGTCCGATATGTGATAGAAAAAATAATCTAAAAACCGAAAAAAGCTGGTCTTACCCGAACTTCTACTTTTCTTCTCGACGTGTCATCTCAAGAAATACCTAAATGTATTGCATTTTAATTTCAGACATCCTGATGCCGAATATAAAGTGTGCCTCTGTCAAGCAGACTGGTGCAATTCTGCGTCTGCTGTTCTTCCAACTATGATCCAATACCTCGTCCTAGTAAAGCTGGCAAGATACTTAATCGAGATTATTGCTTTATAAGTACTAATACAATGTTGCTCAACGCATCGCATCGCATCTATTGATCAGTTGTTATACTACCTACCTACTTATACTTATCTATACCATTGACCTTCCATCATAGAAGACTCCTTATAGGTTACACTGGATAGCAATAAATGTGACTTTATGGGTTTATAAGCAGCTTTCACTTTATCTAAGGTATCTGTCTATTTCTACGAAAAGGATGGTAAGAAATGTGTGTGTTAGTGGGCCGCGTCCGCTGGTTAGACGTGGTTTTTGTAGACGTGCATCTAAACCCATATAATTAGAAAAACGGAATTAATGTCCAAAGTGCAATTGATACATTGCGTTGTTTTTGTTTTAGTTACTTTCATGTCAGTTAGTTCATGTAATTTTTTGATTTCCTTTTCGGGAGAAATTGAAGGTAGTTGCAACATTAATTACCTATCCCCCTTATACACCTGTAGACCTGGTCAGGCTGGTCCTATACCATGAACTCTACTCGTAGCAATTCAAATGCGATGCAGCTTAACTCCGGAAGAGAGATGAAGCTATGTGCCGTGTATGGCGCCATCTCTCTCCCTGAGTTGAACTGCATCGCATTTGAATTGCTATAAGAGCTCATGGTAAAGCCCCTGTACCTATGTCGCAAACGGGATCAGTCGACACGTAATTATGTTTCCAGCAAAAAAGCACAGAACTCTACATTTATTTTGATACTAGCTGTTGCCCGCGGCTCCGCCCGCGTGGATTTCGAATTCCGTTTCAAATTCCTTTTTTCGTGCAGAAGTTCCTTCGGATACCACCCCCGTCCGCCATCAGGAGTAGTTAAGTACAGACTTAACTACTCCTGATGGCTGACAGCGTGCGTGAGACTTGAGACGGCGGCGGCGTGCGGTTTTTATTTACCTCATAATTGCTTAGAACACATCCCGCGCTCCCCAGTTGACTCTGGGCCATCTACTGTTTTAAGATGGCCCCCTTGACCCCCCGAGCATCGCACCACTTCACCGACGACGCGACGGTTGGGTGACAGGACGGCCGCCTGTCACCCAACCATCGGTGCGTGGACAATCAGCTTGCCCCTGCTTGCTCCCCACTGTACCCTCTGCTAGCAGGCAGCAGCGTCTAGTGAACTCCACTGCGGCGGGTGACGTAACCTACGACAAACTTATTATTTGCGGTTGGTACATTAATCGGGTCTAGGAATCGAACCGCAAAATTAAGTTTGTTTTTTATTGTGTGTATTTTTTCGGGATAAAAAGTATCCAGTGCCCAGGATATTGAAGAATAATTATACCAAGTTTCATCGTAATCGAACCGGTAGTTTTTGCGTGATGCCTGAACAAACAGATAGACAGACAGACAAATTTTTTTTTAATCACATACCTATTTGGGATCGGTGTCGGTCTAGTAACACCCCCTGCTACGAGAGAATTTTCACTTCTAAAGATTTATTATAAGTAGGTAAGTATAGATATCGGTACCTACCTACCTGCCTTAGAGTGTACCTACATGTAATAGGTACCTATAACGCAACTCTTATTTCCTTTCGATTCGTATTGAGAATTACCTAAGGCTATCCTCAAATCTGGATTCTTGAATTCAACCATATTGTTAGGTAGGTACGAATGACGCGACGACGACGTCCCTATATTTTTTGATAGGTACAATATTGTTCTGAGTGCAAATATAGCACGTAGGATCTTTGTATTCGAAGTTACATTAGTAATGCCGTGTGTGTGCATAACAATTTTTAGAAGTCATTGCTACATATCCTCCTGTATTGATAATTAAGCTGAATTATAAATATAGAATGTAGACAGCTGCTGTGGGTAAAGAAAATAAAAATCTTTATTCATATAAATTTGTAATATTTTCGTAATAAGTAACACTTAAAACTAAAATAAATAAGATCACTAAATAGGTACAAAATAGTCTCATTAAATATTGAATTCCATCTACTACTTCGTCACATGTTCACACAAGACAAAAACAACAAATAGGTAGGTACGTGGGAATACCTAGTATATTATGTAAATATGGGTCTGGTAGATACATTTTAAATCTTTGTCTACCGCTAACTATACGTACGATATTATATACCTATCTAATATAATATCTTTTAGTAACTGACCACTGAGCACTTTGTAGGAATTTATGATAAAACTAGCTGTTGCCCGCGGCTCCGCCCGCGTGGACGTCGATTTTCGCGTATTTTTACTAGGTATATCGCCGATTCTAATCAGCCCATTGTGATCAAATATGCGTAAGATTTTGAGTCTAACCAAGACCTTTCTAATAAAAAAAACCGCATCAAAACCCGTTCAGTACCTACTTTTACGTCTATCGCTATCGCGATGATATCAACGAGATCGCGAAATTAAAAATTTACCGTATGTTTGGCTGTAATTGGTTAAGTAGAACCGGAGATATGACCAAAAACGACCTAAAAATGAAGCGCGGGCGAAGCCACGGGTATCAGCTAGTATAAAAAGTAGCCTATATGTTGCCCAGAACTATGAACTATAATCGTACCAATTTTGATCAAAATCCCTCCAGTAGTAGTTTGATCCATGCGTGCACATACAGACAGACAGACAGACAGACAGACAGACAGAAAGACAAAAAATTTACTGATTGCATTTTTTGCAATCTCAAATTAGTATCGATCACCAATCATCCCCCAATAGTTATTTTGTAAATATATTCAATGTACAGAATTGACCTCTCTACAGTTTTATTATAAGTAATAAGATAATAGATAGATAAGATGTTGTCTATCACATTTAACTTCCTCTAGATTTTCAATTCAATTTACATTCATAGGAATTTATAATTATTAGATACGATTTCTAAGATGGATTGAGGATCGAAATGCAAATAGCAAAAAAATGTACCTAAGTAGGTACATTTATTACCTAATTAATAACTTTGGCAAAATGATCGTCACTGGTAGGTATATTGCAATTGAGTAGGTACTTGGCTATTGTTTAAATAAATGCTTTAATGAGCTAAGTAATTAAAAGATATATATAATAATATATATAAGATATAGAATATTCAAAAAGCGGTCAAAATATAATCCATTATTATTTTATCGTTTTAATTCATTTTGAAGTAATTGTCCACCCACCGATGTTGACGATAATGAACTGTGGCGTCATACTTCTTCATTTTAATGCAAGTTTAGTTAGGTACTTTGGCTAGAAATTACCGTTTTGATATTTAATAACAGGCAGTATCCAATTACAAAGTGTGTATGAAAGGTAGGTAGGTATATCCAATTTAGTCAAATGATATGAGACTCACCTCTGTCCTTAAATATTATGGACCTAAGTATAATTTTAATATATCAAGCATTAGGTACTTATAATATGAAAATGCAGGTGGGTTTAATTTTCGTACTTTTAAAAGTTACATTTAAATCTAAAATATGTTATAAGGTGCGAAATAAACATATTTCGATTGAGTTGATCCACCGCACCGGTGATCTTTTAGTCCAATATGTTCCGATAAAATTTGCACCTAACTCATTTTAGTTTTTTGGTATTGTGCTATGTAAATTTATCCTATTGGGTCTCTGTAATTCACTTCGAGTTATTTCATCTCTCTTCATCTAATATATCGTCTTCGTTCTCTATTTCATCCACAGCCGATGCTGCGTCGCTAGTTACTGCTTGTGCAATCAATCCAGTTATACTTGTCTCATTTTTTTTACCTTCTAAAAAATTATAAACATACTCTTCTATGTCATCTTCATCGAAGGGGAATAAATCTTCAAGGTCTATTTGACGCTTTGTTCGTATTCCACCAGTCTGTTTTTTAAATATGGGATAGCCATTATCTTCATTGTCTACAATTCCCTTACGGTATATTTCTACTGGGACATAGCTACCATCACTAACATCATATTTGATTCCAAGATTGGTTTCTTGTAATTCTATTGATCCACGACCTGAGTCGATTAATGTCTTAAGATTTTTAGCTTTACCTTTACGGTTAATATCACGTGTATCAAGATTTTTAGCTGACTTTTTTGTAATAGGATGAAGATGTTTGACTTCATTTGATATCATAGGTTTAGGAATTTCATTACTGATTGTATCTTTATGTTCAGGGACTTTTGGTTTAGAACCATAAGTTTTAACTTTTGAGTGTCCTTGTATTATTAAGTACATAGGCACAACAGGCATTTCTGTTGTAGGTTTAATGTTTTCCTCAATTTCATCTATAGTTGTGGCTATTGGTGTTGTAAAATGTCCATGCAAGTATAGTCCATGGGTATACAGCGCGGGATTGCTCTTTGACGTTTGTGAATTTACATGAAATTGTTGTATATTTATGGTACTTGAACTTTCTAAGGGTTTCGTTTGTGGAGGTGGTTGCATCGTTTGCATTGTTTCCATTTGAATGTCCTCAATATTATGTTTATTAAATACTTGGATATTTTCTGATGCATGTGCGTAAAGACTATCTTCAGGTCTTTCTGGACCATTTACCATTGGCATAGACATCATTGGTTTAAGCATATCCAGCATACTTGTCTGAGATTTAGTAACAGTAGTAGGAATTTGAGTTTGTTGGAATGATATTATGTTACTTCTTTCAGTAGTTTCTTCTAGTGGAGTCTCCATAGGAAGGTCTTGTACTTCAGTTGTATGTTCTGTTGGCCAAGTCACTTGAGCAGAGGATGTGGATGTATCTAACACTGTAGTGGGTGGTAAAACAGTGGGTAGGAAAGTAGATAGCATTAAGGAGCTAGATATTTTCTTTGGTGGTGGTGGTGGCGGTGGGGCTTCAGATAATATTGGCTTGTAAAACGAATAAGGATGACTTGAAAATTCTATGTGATCATTAGAAATAAAATTATGAGTCTCATTAGCGGAATCGCTATCGTCTACGGGTGTTGTCGGCCCCCAACCTGCGTAGTCACTACTTACGGCATTATTAGCTACAGGTTTTGTTACATTTGTGTTAATCCAATTATGAGTTGTTGAAGACTGATAAATCAAGTTAGATTCTTGTAAAGCATAGAACGAAGATAAATGTTCTGGAGTAGTTGTTGAATCTGTAATTGCTACTTTTGATGGATTACTTGGAGAAGATGCTATTTGCGAATGTATTTGATTAGTAATAGGTGGTTTATCATCGGAGAGCACGAATAATGCTGGTTGGTGGCCTGGAGGTGGAGGTGGGGGAGGTACCAGTATGGTCATCGGATAGTGATCGCTAAGTTTATACGTAAAATCTTCGTACTTATTCGACAGTGGGCGATTCATATGACGTCTCGGTGGCAAAGGAGGTAATGGTGGTTGACGAGAAGTAACGCTTGGTTTTCGGGAAGAAACGCCAAGCATTAATACCTCTGACTTTCTTTCCGGGAAGCGCTCTCTTTCAAGTCGAGTATCATCAGCCCAGTAGTGTACTCGGTCGAGAACTGGTGGTTCGTAATCATAAGTTGGATCATTGCGAAGAGGATCACCTCTGCCAGTTAGGGGTTTCCATTGTTCGAAGTCCATTCGGGGAGAAAATATAGATGTGAGGCTGCCTTGATTTGTATTTTCTACTCCGTCTGTAATTAAAAATACATATATTAGGTACATGGTAAGTGTAGGTAGGTGTTGTAGGAAACACATTGCAAAGTTAAACAAGGTAACATTGAGACCACTCCGTGCCCCGGAAAACACGTTCGCTCGTTCGGTCTGCTCGGTTGCCATACAATATTTGCATCCAGAAAAAACTAAAAAAAGATAAAATAAACACTTAGTTCTCTAGAAACATAACAAGTCAACACATCAGTCGAGATCCATTGAAAAATGAGCTTGGCTGTCGAATAATGGATCCCGACTGTTAAGTTGTTATATTTCTAGACCACAGGACATCTAAGTGCTTGTTTTTTTTTTTTTAGTTTTTTGTGCAGTCGGATTTTTTGGCTTTTAAACTATTATTTTTTATTTTATACTTTTTAGTTTTCGGGTAGGTACATTCATCACTTTAAGTTCACAAACCTCAATCCGGTATAACTTTTACCTATAGCTAAAAATTATTTATTTTTTCAATTAAAATTTGGTCACGTCATGTTATACCTTTTTGAAATCCTCGTGATAAGCCCTTTAATTAGATATCCATGTTGCAGTAGGTATATAATTTATTTTTATTTTTTCCCCTTTAAACTATTATGCGATTCAAAGTTGATAACTGTCATAATGACATTTCGATTCCCGTTGCTTACTTCTATAATGAAGTAAGCAACGGGAATTCATAATTGATAAAGTGTTTTTTTTTTCAAAATCAACAGGTTCGATTCCTAGCTAGGATTATTGGTTTTTCTCCTCTCTTTGCATCTTCTCCTTTGGGGTAATTCCGCAGACTTAAACACGATCTTTGTTTTGCAAAAGCGGGCTGTGCGTGCTATTTATAACTTGGGCCCAAGAGTCTCCCTCCGAGAAAAATTCAAAGAAATAGACATTCTTACTGTAGTCTCACAATATGTATTTGAAAATCTCATGTATGTGCGGAAAAATATTTCACAATTTCCAAGACTTTGTGATAGGCACAATATAAATACCAGGCACAAAAACAATCTTGTAGCCTGTGATAGTAGGCTCCAAAAAATCAGTAATTCTTTTCGGGGTAACTGTATACGCTTTTTCAACAAACTCCCAAGCGAAATTAGAGATTTACATGTAAGTAAATTTAAAAATGTTGTTAAAAGAAAACTCTACCAAAAAGCTTATTATAAAATTCAAGATTATTTAGATGATAAAGAAGCTTGGAAATGAACTGTTCACTCAACTATGTTATACTCGAAATAACATTGCATCTAGACTAAGGCAATTGTTGTAAATAGACCAAAAAAAAACAGCCCGCTGAGTTTCTTGCCGGAGTCTTCTCAGGTCTGGGCCGCGTTTCGAACCGGTGGTCCATTTGCTTCTAGTTTTAAATATTTATAATTTGACGGTTTGTAAGTGCCGCTTAAAATGGTCTATTCACTACATAGTATAAAACAAAGTCGCCTTTTCTGTCCCTATATCCCTATGTGCGCTTAAATCTTTAAAACTACGCAACGGATTTTGATGCGGTTTTTCCCAATAGATAGAGTGATTCAAGAGGAAGGTTTATATGTATAATACATGCATCATATACTAAGGCTAATTTAGTATCAGCATTGCACCCGTGCGAAGCCGGGGCGGGTCGCTAGTACAGAATAAATGATTTTTGACTTTGACTTTGACTTTGACTCAAAAATCGAATGATGAGGTTTTAAGTTTCATCAAAATCGGGCTCGTGCGTGACTCCATTGAGCATTTTTCGCTATTCCTTATAGTTTCGGATTTGGCCATCCAAGCCCTTTTGAAAAATTCACCCTGTATATACCTATATACAAGATACGCGCGAAA
This sequence comes from Lithosia quadra, assembly GCA_963576445.1. Lineage (NCBI taxonomy): Eukaryota > Metazoa > Arthropoda > Insecta > Lepidoptera > Erebidae > Lithosia > Lithosia quadra. Next base: position 10,103,830 of record OY754880.1, on the reverse strand, counting down.
AATATAACCCTTCTTGAGTCGGGTAAGAAAGGAAACAAGGAAAACAGAAAGGCGTTCTATCTAACAATAATCTGGTGGTGGGAAGCGGTCACCGTGGCCTATGGACGTCTGCAACACTAAGGGCAATTTGCTAATGAAAACTTCCCTAGGAAGTAATTTAATCAGCATTTTGTTAATAGATATGTTTAAAGGGCATAAAGTTAAAAGTGTTATTTACCTAATGCAAAATTAATTAATCTTCCGAGCGCCAATCACACTTTGGAACCCGGAGTTCGTGCCTCTGCTCCTTTATTTCATTTGTTTTTATGACCACCGTCTGATCTCTTAACGCCAGAAAAAAATCACCAGAGTGATGATGAGTAAACTTGATGGTTGACGTTAACCATCAAGTGTACCGATTTGCAGGTGAAATTGGATTGCGCTCCAAAGACATTGGTGGGGCCCCACATAAGGTACCCACAGGGTAGGTAGGTACATACATCCAAAATTAGGTTCTAGTAAATAATTACTTACAAGTTGCATTAGCGATGCGGTTAACGAGCGCGGAGTCCACCGAAAGAAAATCTGGAGTGAAGGAACGGGTAGTAGCTGCTTTTACGAGTATTATCAGCATAAATGCGCTAAACTGTACCTGCAATAAATGAAATATAATTAAAACAATTGCTTAGTGAATGCGTAGTTAGTTAATGATTAAAAGTAGGTACTACCTACGGGCCTGGTGCAGGCCAATGGTGCATACGGTAAAACGGGACCTAGCCTACGCGTAGGTATTATTGTTCATTCAGATCCATTCAGTGGTCTTTGGGTAAAAGTAACAAACATCCTAAAATCCTAATCCATCCTTATAAACTTTCACATCTTATCTATACATACAATATATTTTATATCTATACAAATAAATAAAATTGGAGTGTTCGTTTGTAATATTAAAATAAGTAACTGCTTTTTTCTAAGTGCATTAAATTTGGATGTAACCTGAAATAATACATAGGTAAATTACCTACACACTACACGATACCTACTTATACCAAAACAATTTTTTTTCAATTTTTGTCTGTCTGTCTGTTTATTCAGTTATGTCTGGAATGGCTGGGCTGATTTTGACGGAACTTTTACTGGCAAATAGCTGATGTAACAAGGAGTAATTTAAGCAACTCTAAGTCCGCGCGGGCGATAGCTAGTAATAATTAAAATTGAATAAAATAATAAAATTTAAGAAGCATTATATACCTACCTACTAACGTGCATAGACGAAAACAACCTAGTTTATAGAGACGGGCAAGTAACTGAATGTAAGTAGGTACCTAGGTACTTATATGACGCCCTAAAAATTGTTGATGATGTTATTTTTCTTATCGAATTTTGATCTACATACTATAGGTATTATGAAATAGGTGTGATCACCCTCTGAAATTACTGAATACAAAAAGATACACAAACAATAAAGGTCAAATCCATCAATAAATAAATTGATCATCTACTGCCCGTGGTACGGTTAGGTTGTCCGATCAACCGCACTATGGAGAATATGAATTTTCCGTAGTTATACGATTAAAAAATATAACGTTCTTGTGAACACTGAAAAAACTAGTGGTCTGGTTGCCTTGTCTGGAAAAGGTGGCTGGGAGAGACTGGATGCGGAAAGCGGAGGATCAGTAGAAATGGCGCACATTGGGAGAGACCTATGTCCAGCAGTGGACTGCGGTAGGCCATTATTGTATCAATACTATACCACCTTTTTTCCGGGACGATGTTTAAAGGTTGACACAGTACTTAACACAGTTTAGACGTACTTAACTAGCTGTTGCCCGCGGCTTCACCCGCGTGGATTTCGAATTCCGTTTAAAATTTCTTTTTTCGTGCGGATACCATCTCCGTCAGCCATCAGGAGTGGTTAAGTCTGGCTCGGACCTGATAAGAACGTACGCCGCGCGCCGTCTCAAGTCTTCAATTGCCGGGGTTTAAGATTGTTTAGAGCAAATCCCACGCTCCCCAGCTGACCTTGGACCATTTACGGTTTTAAGATGGCCCCCTCAAGAGTTGTAAGCATGATGTCCCTACCGAACCAGGGAAAGGACGGGATGGGGTGACGGGATAATAGGCGGACGCACCTGTAATCCCTACGCCTGCGCTCGGCAACCAGCCCGCCCCTTGCTTGCCTTCGAGCAGCCCTCTACAGAGCCGCTCCCATTGCGGCCGGTATTTACCGTGGACAGCAGTGTCTCTCCCGGGAGAGAGGCGCTGCCGCCTCGAATTTAGGTGGGCACGCTAGGCGTGTTCACTGGCACTGTTTAAAGGTAAAGTCCTAAAAAGCTATATTTCGGCTTCAACCGTGCTTTATTGATTAGTCTTTCGTGCATTAGGTACTGTAAATATGTATGTACATTGTGATTTTTCGTAGTTGTGTTTTTAAAAGCAGTACCTATTATGGCAAAAAAAGATTTTACGGTAGGTACCTAAGTGATTATCGTAATTTGTTTAGTGATTGTAAACATTTTGTTATTATTGGTTTCTGATTTTTTTATCTAAAATAATATTTTACATCATAAAACACGCGCAGAAAGTCAGTGAAAGGAAGCTTTTAAATAGAACAAATTAGCAACATAAGTACCTCACACATTTGCTATTTTTAACCCCCGACGGAAACCCGAACGGGGTGTTATAAGTTTGACGTGTGTGTGTGTGTGTGTGTGTGTGTGTGTGTGTGTGTGTGTGTGTGTGTGTGTGTGTGTGTTTTTGTAAGTCTGTCTGTGGCATCGTAGCTCCCAAACGGATGAACCGATTTTGATTCTGTTTCTTTTGTTTGAAAGATGGGTTGGGGGAGAGTGTTCTTAGCTATGTTTTATAAAAATCGGTTAAGCCATTTCAAAGATATGGGGGGTGGAAGTGGTGATGAAAAATTTAATGTGTTCAAATATACTCGTGTTGGGTATCAAATGAAAGGTCATAACTTATACATTACGATACCTAGGATCTTGCGAGACAGACTTACGATTAGGTTATGATTAGGTGAGCGGTCCCCGACGAGACAAACTGTTAGTCAAAAATATGAATACTGTGCCCGATGATGGCCCATCTCCTTTTAAAGCCCACTTTAAAAAAATAGAAGTTCCAATTGCCAGAACATTTTTAAATTTCGCTGGAATCTTGTGAATGCGTTTTTAAACGAAAGGCAAAAGTCATCACATGTATAGTATGCGCCAATTTTAAACACAGCTGTCAGTTGTCAGTATGGCTTGAAGCAGTGCACGTGTTTTAATCTCAATCACCTAACTATTTTTATTTTTTTGCAACAAAATACAATAATATCTCAATTTGCCTTATTAAATCTTATTATTAATAATATTGACATCTAATTCAAGCTTAGTTATAATGTCTACCGGTCTCATTACATTTTTAATTATAGTTTTAATGTCGTATGAGAAAGTTCCATAAGATGGTCCACGGCATGCCTACCAAACAAGGCCCCTTTCTTCAGACTATTGAATATAGTATTTGATATGTAATTAATTACAATTAAAAGAAATTTAAAGTTTTCCACTTTTCTATTCCTAACTGTCTTCATTAAAATAATAAGAAATTAAAAAAAACTTAAACTTTGCGTTAAAATTACGGTTACAGTAATTACACCGATTGATACGCATAATATGGCCCAAATTTGAAAATTTATAACCTATTAGAAGATATTGCTGGTATTATATTGTTACAAACAAATGACACAGATTTTCAAAATATTATGTCACTATAAATTTTAGTGTTGATTTTTTGTTTTAGAGCCATTTTAAGTTTCTATGGACATAAGAAGGCCCGGGGTCAGCTTTTGACTGATTAATTCAGACTAAGGACTCAATTTTAGTTATAACTGCATACTAAGTATATTTTGATAAAATAAGTATTTCGCTTATCGTGATATTACACAGATATTCATTAATTCATAACGGGCTTTCTTAAGCTACTAAGGTCCTAAGACGGCCCATTGCCTATGTTTTACAAATCAGACATTTTCTCAAAATTGCAATCACATTAAAAATAATGTTTTTATTGAAAATGTTTCATAAATAGACCCTTTCTTATATTGCAACTAGTTTTTTGGTTTAACTCCTTTGTTTATTTAATTAATAATGGTTAAAAATTAAGTGGGCCTTATTCGGCGTCTGTACCTTACGTAAATAATATAGCTACCTATAATAATAATAAAGGTTCAATACTTAGGGTAGATAGCTCATAATATAATAGTTATTTTTTACTTTTTACAGGTTTTTTACTGTTCTTTTTTGTGAGTCGGGGGTTTTTTATAGTACAATAATAATACCTACCTATTTATCTGAGCGGCTCCTCTTTGATGCCAACTTGCGCCACAATACCTAGATGCATTGATTTATGACTCAGTTCAGTTTGCACAATTGTTTTGTGATATACCCATTTATTGTTTAGTATTCTAACGAAATAGTGCTCTGTCAAGGCCATATTGGTGCCATTATACTGACCTGCCCTGGACCACAAATAGCGTAAAGGACTATCCATACACATCAGGGCCGTGGCCGGGGTATGACCGGCCTTGGCCGTGGTTAGGCAAGGCATGGGTGCTCCGTCAGACGTCCGTTACTCGCCTATTACCCACAGAGATAATCACCTACACCGCGCGGCAAGTCAACGTTTTCTAGATAGTCGGGGTTGACGCGCTCCTGCAGACGACCGTTTTCAATATTTTTTTTGGATAAGTAGCTATTTCGATCTTTCTATTTTATTTTACTATTTCCATTTTTTACTATTTTTATACACGGTTTGTATCTAGATTAATTAGTTAAAAAGTCAATAGGTACTAGTAACCACTCAATATCTTCGTATTATAATATAATCTGAAGATATTAAAATAAACCGTGACGTAAGGTCCTACTTACCCACATAGGTATGATATAAAGAGTTTTTGTGACTATCTAGTTTAGGTAGGTATATAAATTAATGTGTATTAAAATGTGTTTTGTATTTGGTTGAAGTACCTTATTAATAAGACAAGTATAAATTCAATTAGGTACTTATTGTGTTCAGTTTACTAAATGCCTAGTACTAGTACTAGTACCTCCGCCCTACAGAAGACCGCGGCCATAATAACCATCGTGTTGTGTTCCCGCCGCGCCGGTAAGTAGGGTAGCCAGAGCTCACTGTACCCCTCCTCCCACTTCCCTTCCTAGCCTCCCCACCCCTTCCCAGCTCTGTATTCTCCGCTCCCAGAATGTATACTGGGATCAAAAGGCGATACCTACTTAATTTGTAGGTTATTATAATGGCGGCGGCATTCTTCAAGATCATAGCAGTGCAACTTCTGTACGTAGTACTATTAGGTATTCTGTGTCTGCGTCGCCGGTCCGGACACACGTGTGTGAACGGGTTCATATAAAATGTATACACCAATATTTTCTTAAGCCCCTGAAGGGGAACGGTCCGTCCATGTACCGGGCACGGCCCTGATGTGTGTAGATAAACCTTTAAGCCGGCCCTAGTCCTTCCATCCTATTTACTTTTCCGTATCTCGTCGTATCCCACATATCCCAAATTAAATACGATGTAAGACAAGAAAATAATCGGTTGTGTGTCAGATTTATTCCATGTTCTTATTAAGTACTTACAGACTATTGAAAACATGATTTTTAACCAATTAGAGCGGCAGCAGTGAGTCTTTTTTTTTTGAGAATTTTGGACACGACAGTACCTCGTTAAAATGCCGACTGTTTCGGCGGGAAGACAGACGAGCTAATTTAATATTTAACCATCCTCTTTATTTATGTATACGAAATACTTGACCCCAATGACTTTTTATGGAAAAACTGGGTAAGATCAAGTCTTTATTCATATACGTTGCGTTCCAAACTTACTTTTCGAATAAAATCACAACTCGAACTATGTAGACATTTCGTTAAATTAAAAAATGTGCCTCTTGGAACGTCTCTTGTTAAACAAGGTTACTACTTATAATATAACTAGCTGTTGCCCGCGGCTCCGCCCGCGTGGATGTCGAAATCCGTTTCAAAAACTATCCTATCTCTCAAGTTGGATCGAACTGCACATTGGTGTGCGAATTTTATTATAATCGGTTAAGTGGTTTAGGAGTCCATTGAGGACAAACATTGTGACACGAGATTTATATATATTAAGATTATACATATACTTATCTAAATTTATGCAGACCCAGCATGCCCCACATGCGAGACCCAGGCTCAATTGCATGTGACTGTGGAGTCTCCGTGCAGACCTTGTTGCACCTGATTTCGTGCCCTTTGTGCCCCATCTCTTGTTAAACTAAAGAAGACCTAAATAAGGACAATGATAGTGCGGTTGCGATGGCTGAATTTTACGCCGGAACTATTTAACTTGAAGTAAAACACTGACACGAAAGAAAGAAGACTAATCTAGGTACATAGACCTAGATATACTAACTTTAGTTTGTGGCTCCGCCCGTGTGAATACCTGACCAAGACCTACGGGTACCTAATTCCAAGATGAAAAGTAACCTGTGCAGTATTAATTCTAGTATATAATCTATCTCTGTGCCAAACGTCCATCAATTCCATCTATCCAATATAGGTATTTGCGTGTACATGATGATGGGCTCCAGTTACGCCTTGCAGAGAATGGCCCATTACTGGCTTGCACTTGTAGATATACTGAGGACACAAGATATTTTTACATACCTAATACTAGCTGATTTCTCCTTTGTTTTCTTCCCGGGTTTGAGTAAGACAGCAGTTGCTCCAGTGAAAGCTTAACGGAGAGCTTAACCTTAACCAAAAATGAAAGAGTGGAAGTTGGTGCTTGTTGTCGGTCAAAAAGACCTGGTGTTACAGGTAGATAGAAGTACGCTAAGTAAGTTTGAAATTACATCTTTAGGTAATATTTTTATCAGAGCTCCCATTTCGCTTGTTATGCTAAGTTTGCACTTTGAAGCCCGGGGTTTAATTATGTTATTGACATTTATTTGCGAATACCTCCATTTTTTTAGATTCTAGCCAGGCTATAATTAATATACCTACTATATACCTACCTACTTACCTATCTCAAAAATCATTTTTGACAAGATTAGTCGATGTAAGAAAAATAGAGGCTGCAGTAAGCGCTGGCTATAGAAAGTAGATACATATACAATACCTAACTACTCAGCTTTCAAGGTGCTATGTAGTGAAATACTGTTATTTAGTATTGATTTCATGTGCCTCGCCAAGCAAATGAAAAAGTAGGTACTACATGCATTTATTGGAAAATCAGTGGGTTGTGAGGCCTACTGATAATGTTTAGTACCCGAGGTACCAGGATACAATGGACAGCAGTTGTAGTGAAAGCGGCGCGTGCGCCGAATCGCTGACGCGCTGTACACTTGACAGGAATCATTATTAAGGTGTTTTGAATTTAATTTCGTCCATTTTGATACACCCTTTCACTCTTCTTTACATTCCATAGATCTACGACATTTAGGTACCTACTTTGCTGTTAGAACTTTAAATTGTCTTACCACCTATTAATATTTTTTAGTTTTTAATAACGTTTTACTCATATTAAGTAAAATATGATAGGTACTGAACACAATTTAGTTTTAATTTATCTCAGCTAATATCGTGAGCGGGGCGCCATCAAACCATAAGGATCAAGCTGGATCAAGCTTTATTCAGGACAGGGAGGTCAGACGACGGCGGTTGAGATCGGAACCAATAATAAGAAAAATATTTATATATTTTTCAATAATCACTCGCAATACATGAAAAATTATAAAAAGATTTGGTATCTATCTATCTATCTATCTATCTATATAATATATAATTGACTGACTGATTCATAAATGCGGAGCCTAAACCGCTGGACCTACAAACTTGAAATTTTGGCAGTAGATGGTTTTTATATTGTAGGCATCCACTAAGAAAGGATTTTTAAAAATTCCACTTCTAAGGTGGCAAAGTATGCAATAAACGTTTGTATTCAATGAAAGTCCGTCATTTCCAAAGTTAGACGCATGAAATTTTATACCTTTTTATGCACCTACTTCTGGTTAGAAATAAATGAACATGAGTATCAGCGTTTTTCAAAATTTCATCCCCCAGGGGGTGAAATAGGGGTTGAAAGTTTATATGGGAAGTTTTTCAGTTTTTGAGCTAGAAGCGTAAAAGTTCATATAGTTGCTTCTGGTTAATTAATAAACGTACACGGGAATCACGGGTTTTCATAATTTCTCTCCGAAGGGGGCAAGTAAGGGTAGAGCGATTTTATGGCAGTCCGTTATAATTATGGAAAGTGCTCAATTCAATGTTAAAGGCCCGGTGGGTGTTGGTACAATTGGGTTATAGAATTTTTTAAGAATTTATACCCGGGCGAAGCCGGGTCACGGGCCGCTAGCGCTAGTAATATTATATACTTAGCTTCAGTACCTAAGTATTACGAGTATCAAAAAAAAAATCTTACTTCCGGACCTTTTTTATTTTTTAATCTAGAAGTCCCATCGATGCGGGAGCTTAACTTCGATGTTTCTTTTTTTGAATCATAGTGGAGCGATCCCCACGTTCAAGTACGAGCTTTGGACGCAATCGAGAAGTGAGAACGCTCAGATGATGAAAGAACGAGTAACTGAAAATTGGTGTAATTCACCATAGCTTCAGGTCTAAGACAAAAATCAAAAGATGATATTCTTTAAATACTCTTTAAATTCAAGAACAAGAGTGTAACATGAAAACAATCTTAATAGCCAAGTGCGCCATGTTAATTTATCGTCGCGTCCAATCGGCACGTTCAGTAAACATTTGTTCGAAGCCCAAACGTGGCACAACTTTCCTTTTCTAGTTTTATAAGCATTGTGGACTGTGGTTAACCGAGTCCTCTAGTTTTACTAACTGAATGAAATTATATACACACCACCGAGACGTGCTCAAGTTAGCTGGTGAAAACCTCACTATGTGAGCTTCACATTTCAATACACTCTCGGTAATTTTCAACTCCTAAAGTATTGTACGGCTTCAAATGTGAAGACTGCATGTTTGAGAATGTAGGCAGACAGCACATTTTATGTGGGCTCAGGTTTCATATCTTCCTCACTATCATCAAGTGTACCTGTAGATTAGAGATAGAAATCTCGAAATCAATTTTATTAATAAAGATAAACAGTAGGTACTACTACTTACCTACCTTTTTTTAATGTAATGAGATGAGTATAAACATCTTTTTATTATTGACTAGCTGTTGCCCGCGGCTCCGCCCGCGTGGACGTCGATTTTCGCGTTTTTTTTACTATATCGCCGGTTCTAATAGCCGCTTGCGATCAAATATGCATAGGATTTTGAGTCTAACCAAGACCTTTCTAATAAAAAAAACCGCATCAAAACCCGTTCAGTACGTTTTTTACTATATCGCCGGTTCTAACAGCCGCTTGCGATCAAATTATTAGGATTTTGAGTCTAACTAAGACCTTTCTAATAAAAAAAACCGCATTAAAACCCGTTCAGTACTTACCATACCAAATTTTGATGCGGTTTTTTTTATTAGAAAGGTCTTGCTTAGACTAAAAATTTACCGTATGTTTGGTTGTAATTGGTTAAGTAGAACCGGAGATATGACAAACGACCTAAAAACGAAGCGCGGGCGAAGCCACGGGTATCAGCTTGTATAAAAAGTAGCCTATATGTTGCCCAGAACTGTGAACCATAATCGTACCAAGTTTGATCAAAATCCCTCCAGTAGTTTTTGATTTTAGCGTGAACAAAAATTTGGTGCGGACAAACAGAGGCACAGAGACACAGACAAACAGACAAACAGAGAAACAGACAAACAGACAAAAATTCTAAAAATCATTGTTTTGGCATCTATTACATTTATAAAGTCCCCTAATATTTTTTTTCTCATATATCTTCCATGTACAGACACCGATCAGTTACAGATTTATTATATGTATAAATTTATTTATTTATTTATTATTTATGCACACACAATGTTAATTAGTAAAGAAAATGGAAGGTGGAAAGAATAGTACAATTATTATATATTTCACAATTTAATTTGTACCCAGTGTGATGTGGTTCATAATAATAATGATTATACTATTGTACGTCTTATGACATGATAAGTAATTGACAACATCTTCTATCTACCTGTGACCTTTAAATGAATTTTGAATTTTGAATTTTGAACTGGGTGACGTAACCTACGACAAACTTATTATTTGCGGTTGGTACAGTAATCGGGTCTAGGAATTGAACCCCAAAATTAAATTTGTCCTTTATTGTATGTACTTTTCCGGGATAAAAAGTATACAGTGTGCTGCCCAGGATATTGAAGTATAACTATATCAAGTTTCATCGTAATCGAACCGGTAGTTTCTGCGTGATGCCTGAACAAACAGACAGACAGACAGACAGACAGACAGACAGACAGACAAAATTTTTTTTAATCACATATTTGGGTTCGGTGTCAGTCTGGTAACACCCCCTGCTATTTTTTATTTTTTTATTTTCAATGTACAGAATTTTCACTTGTACAGATTTATTATAAGTATAGATATAGATATAGATGTACCTACTCACGAAGATCACTTGCGGATGCAAATGACATTGACGAGACGCAGCGCAGTAATTTTTATGAAGTATAATGCATCTCATATTATCCATCATTACTTTTTACTTGCGTTACCTATTTGTGTGCATTTTTTTTATGAAATTGGTATATATTCTTGAGGTGAAGTAAATTTTAACCTCGCCTCCTTAATATACCTACCTACCTAGGCGCGTTTAAAATTATGAAGTTGATAACGAATGTAGCTTCTTGAAAGTGAAGTAGCTCTCCTAAAAAATCAATATCGGAATCCAATTAGTTTTAATGAGTTCTTCTACAACCTGAACTTTTGGCCATACCTACCTATATAATATATGAGTGGGCTAAGGAACATATATATACCTAGGTTTTGTATATTTTTTATTCTTGATATCTAATTTTATTGACAACTAGTTCGTGCCTTTTTTTTATCATGCGGAAATCCCCATGGATACCACCCCCGTCGGACATCGGGGGTGGTTATGTCGGGATCGAACCGACTAAAACCGCACGCCGTCTCGGGCCTTAGTAACCGGGGTGTAAGGTTACCCAATGGGCATATCCCTCGCACCCCAGCTGACCCCGGGCCATCTACGGTTTTAAGATGGCCCCCTCGACCCCCCGGGGGGTGGGGCAAGCATCGCGCCACTTCGCTGACGGTGGGGTGTAGGGTGACAGGAGGCCGTCCTGTCACCCAACCGTCGGCGCGCAGACAATCAGCTCGTCCCCCCCTCGCTCCCCACTGTGTCATCTGCTAGTCAGAGGAACACGTGGAGAGCCTCGGAGCAGCCCTCGTAGAGGGCCACTCCCACCCCAGCCGGATTGGCCGCAGGCAGCAGCGTCTCCCGTGGCGAGTGAGAGGCGTTGCTCGCCTCCGTTGCCCAGGTGCACCACATGGAGGTTTCGGCCCGCACCCAACTAGTTCGTGCCTGGCGTCACCCGTGTTGCTTTTCCTATGGGTTTTCCAAAGATTTCTTACATATAGGTATCTACAACTTATTCTGACAATTCAAACACAATAAAAAAATGTAACCGAATCGGTGGTGTCGTTTTTAAATTTAGAGTTGAACACTTGAGTACCTATATCAATCAATTAATATTGGTTCACTATTGTTTATTTAAGTATAAATGTATGACAAAAAATGATTATTTTAAAAACAAAGTTTGAAAAACTTATTATTTGACAAACTCTTATTTCTAAAAGTAACTGTAAAAAGTAAAGTAAAGTAAATTTGAATATAGAACATCTTGTTGTGCTCAAGTAGCATCAAATATACCTACGCGACGGGATTTTACAGAAAGTAGGTACTTTAGTTTATTATGTAAGTTATACAAGAGTGCTAAGTTGCTTTTTAACCGCGTGCTCAGTTTTGATGACCGAGCAAGCGAAGGGTTCTAAATTTGAATCACGAGCGCAGCGAGTGATACACAAAATAGAACCCTGAGCGTCAGCGAGAGAATCAAAAGAACACAAGGTGAAAAATCTTTGCACTCGAGTGCAACAGGTAACTTTTCATCCCACCTCACCGAGGAAATCACTAAATGCAAAAAAATAAATTTCTTGTCACTCGAATTTTCAGTTTCGAATTTTAGGTTTCTCACTTGTTTTCAAGTTTATTGTTTAGTGACCTAAGGTTTTAACGGGAGCCCCTTGTTTCGCAGAACGAAATTTCATAGAATTTTGTACCATTCGTCCCAAAACGGCGGTCCCTACCTTGACGGCCTAGACAGATGCCTTTTCACGACGTGTCTACACCTAGCGGGATCCCCTGACTGGGAGACTTATGAATGATGCAGAGAATTAGTTCTGGATTTGTTCTACTGAATTATCAGTGGCGTAACAATAGGGTGGCAGGGGTGGCAAAATGCCACGGGCCCCCGACCCAAGGGGGCCCCGGCCCAAGAGGCCGCGAGCGCAAAAATATTTTTTAGCATTGTACCTGAGTATTTTATTTTATTCGAAAAGTATATTTTTATAAGTTCTGGGCCTAGATTGTGCTAAAGGCAAACCACTGTCATGCCACTGATACTATTCAATTGTAGACTTTACCTTTATACAGTTAAAGTTTAAAATCAAATGAAAAGAGTTCATTAAACTTTTCGATTCGCTCTACAAAATATCATTTAAGTAAGTTTAAACTTTAACCTGATAACAATAAAGACCAAAATCAAATGGCATTTTTTGTAGTGTCAGTAGAAGACACCCAACTAACAATTTAGCGATAAAATAAGGTCTATAACAGCCGGTTATTTGTTCAATTTAACACCAATAACGATAGCGCGGCCTAAAAATTAGCGATAGAGCGCGCTATAACTCTCTTATAGTCCGAATTGGGCAACGATGTTAGCACTTGTAAGTTCTACAGCAGCTCGTATTAACTGCAACAGTGATAAATAAGTGGCATAACAATGCTACTATATGGTATTTTCTTACCAATGGGGATAGTAAAGAGTAAAATAGTCGTATTTATTACCCAAGATTCTAATAAAGTTATAAGATGTTATTTTATATCACTTAATGTGTTGCAAATGCTGTGTTTATTACCAAAAGATCTATAAAAGTTATAAGATGCAGTCTTATATCACTTATAGTGTGAAAAAACTTTATTTATAGAAAAAGGTTCTATTAAAGTTATAATATGCTATTTTATATCACTTGAAGTGTTGCAAAACCTATATTAATCGCCTGAGGTTCTATTTTAGTTATAAGATGTTATTTTTAATATCGCTTAAGTTCTGTTAAAGATGTAAGATGGTATCATATATCACTTAAAGTGATGCAAAAACGCTAGAATAGTGTAAATAAAATCTTTGCGTTTTGTAATATTTTATATGTACCTAATTCCTTCTGTGCAAGTTCTTGTTTTTTATATCTAGCATGTGTGATGTGTACGTAATGGCGTTGATTAACAAAAAGCGGTAAGTCCTACAATATATATACCTTAAGTGAATATTTAAGTGAAATACTATTGCGGTTGTATTTTTTCTGTTATTATGTATACTATTTTTAATCTCAATTTTCAAGCGCCTTTGAAATAAGGCGTTTTAAGAAATCTTTAAACCAAAATATAGCGGTAATATTAGTATTTTTTTGTAATTTTGCTAATTGTACTAATCCCTTCCAAATGGTTAATCAAAAATTGTTAGATCTTTAATTGTGAGAAAACAACAATGATTTAAGTAAACTTTATTAATAGATATATCAAGATTTTTAGGTTATATTTGTAAACAATAATGGAGTTTTAAATTTAAATGCTAGGCTAACGGCAATCGTGATAATTATCTCTTTTTTAGAACTCATGAGTTTATAACGGTGCTATAAAATTATTTATTAGCACTTTTGTTTGTACAACTACGGCGATTAGAGCCTTAATTCATATCGTTGAAAGGATTTTTTATCATAAGTATTTGGGTGGGACATTTGGGTTCCTTGGTAAGATACGTAAACCATTAATATAAAAGATTTTAATCAAGTTTATTGTATCTTTGCAAATAGGTATATAATGTGAATGTCATACGATAAATCTAAATAGGCACTTTTCAATTAACAAAGTAGTAGTTACAATACTTGTTTTATTACATACCTAACTATTATAAGTAGGTACTTACTTATTCAACTAATAAATTGTGATCGAAAATTATAAATATTATAACGCGCTTAATTTCGTAATAGTGTTAAAGTTTGTACTTTGTTCGGGATAAATTAAATACTGCAACCTCTGTGTTTAATTGTTATATCTAATATAATATATTTTTAACTTGCTTTTAGCGATAAAATACATTGAGCACAACGCGAGGACGGCAACGGCAACAACAAAGCGACGTGTTGGACGACTGCGAGTGCCGTACAGTATATACCTACAATCCTACATCTCTAAAACGTGAGTATTCTACTAGTTTACATATAAACCCCCCTTAGTAATTTTTGAGCATGGACTCCCTTCGTGTCTGAGAAAAAATCCATGGTCATAGGTACCCATGACCATGGATTTTTTCTTCTTGCCCCAGTAAAATAGTGGAGACTTTACTAGAGGCTTCTATGGAGTTTTGGAATCAACGTTGAAAAGCACAATTCACGGTAATATGCCACTTTTCCAAACTTGTGCACTGTTATGTTTAAAAATCCACCGTTTTTACACATTTTACACTAATTTTAGAAAATGATACAATACCCCGATCTTTCATTATAATAATCAAAGGCCCCGATGTGACGTTTTCCGCGTTGGTGCCAAATGGTGCGAATGCATAGTCAAGTCACACAAGTTCTTTTTACAACAGTTACTTTTTATATTTCAGTATGCCGTTTAAAATAATTCAGACCAAAGAGCGAAATAAAGTAAAACTAATTGCAGTACCGTCTACATGGGAGCACAATAGCGTTCTAAGGTGGCCTAAACAGCCACAAAAAATTATAAACGACGATACATCTTTACCGCAAGCGCATTGGTGTTCCATACCGTGCAGTGTTATAAGAAACAACATTAATACTTACGAGGCTGCAGTAAAAGAAATAAATATGATGCTCACACAACGTGATACTGAAGAGGAAACCAGCGTTACACATGCAAGCGCGTGCTTCTTCTAGTTCGTAAAACGCGCGTTTGAAAGCGCCTAATGTGTACCCGCTCTTATTGTCGCAACTTAGATCATATCTTATAGGTATAAATAAATACAACGTGTTGATTTAAACTGTATTTTATTTATCTTCATATCTTATGTATCAGGGGTATAAAATATGAAATATCTTGGTAGCTAATACAAAATATCTGTGGGAATCAGTGCCACCTGTTCAAAATAGTCTGTCTGTTACGCTTTCACGCCTGAACCGCTGAACCGATTTTGATGAAATTTGGTGTAGGGGTAGATTAGATTAGACCTCGAGATATAAGGCTATGTTTGGACGCGATAAACGACATCCATGCGGGCGAAGCCGCGGGCAAAAGCTAGTAAGATTATAATTATTGGTGTACTTATTTACCACACAATTTGTTTTTCGAAATATGAAAATAGATAATATTTTAGAAAAAGAACCTATAAATTAATGTAGGTGATGATAGCAGTGACGACAGTGACTATAGCAATATGGACATCGATTATGTACCTAATAGTTCGTATAGGTAATCGGTGGTCATAGACGAATCTGATTAAATATGGGCTTTCATGGCTCCTTTTTGGTCTCTTTTTGTATTATTTTGAGTCTTGTGTGCTTATAAAGTAATATACATATTATACTCATTTTCATTCCAATATTCAGTTCGTTCAAATATATTGAGTAAACATTTATATATATTTTTTTTTTAATCAGGTACTGCTTGGAATAAAAACATAAAGAGTTAAAATATTTTTATCGAGAATAAATTGACATTTCACATCAGTTCATCAGCCAAACTGCAGTTCTGTTCACTTGACGTGTTAATGTTCATTTGTTCCACTTTACTAGTCTGTCGAAACTTTTTAATTTGTTTATTTTCAATATTTTGATGGACGGAACCCTCTTCATTATTACGCGAATTATTAGAATGTAAAGCATTGTAGTCTATACTAGAGTTAGTTGTTGAGTTTTTTATGTTGTCATATACCATCTGGATTTTCATTCACACTCCATGATTTAATTTCCCTTTGCATTGTTTAAATACGAAAAGGCACGCTTGTATTTACTTAGTGTGTTCAGTAAAATAAAAGATGGACGTTAATATTTACCACATAGGCGATATAACGGAATTTTTTAACATTCAAAGTGATTATTAACACTAATGTAGAGTATTTTAAAGCTTTTTAATATAAATAACCTCGTTAACCAGCTTAAGGTGATAGAGAAGGGTTTCATATTTAAAACAAAAATCATATCGCTATAAGACTTAATAATGTCCACACTAGCACTCTTATAGGGCTATAAAGCTTCAAGCTTCTCTAGCACCTCAAGCGCTAAAACACCTATATAGTGTTTGAACAGGGTACCTTAACTCTATTGTATCACTGCACTATTAAGAGTTATAAGATTGATTATTATAACCCTTAAACGGCTTGAAGGTTTTCTTATAACCACTTAAACATCAAAAGTAATATTTAGCACTTAAAGGTATACATAGCACTTAAATAGAGCATTTACATCAGCAAGTGATATTAGCCACTCCAAAAGAGCTTTTAATGTTAAAATTCACTTAAAGCTGCAATAACGACTGTAAGGTTGTAGCTTATAGCACCTTTATACAACTTTAAGCTGCAGCGTATTTTTTCTATATCTTTTATATCACCTTACTATCGCTGGTGCTTTAGCAAACTCTCTTATATCCGTACTATCACCTAAAAGTATTATTTTAGATCTTATATAGCTACTATATAACTTTAAGCTTTAAATTTAGATCCTGTTATCGCTACTTTGCTTGTTGGGCAGTAGCTTGTTTTAACAGAATCGAGGCCCTGTTTAAATCAAAAGTGAGGCAACTAAAGACCATACAATTTCAAGTTAATGGTTAGGACCGACTTGGGCAACCAAGCGCGGGGCACGCCGTTGTAGCGGCGGTAAGACCCGTCATGGAGGACTGGCTGGAGAGACCTCACGGGGGCCTCTCGTACCGGCTGACGCAGGTGATCTCTGGTATGGGGTGCTTCGGGGATCACTTGTGTCTGATTCGGAAGGAGCCAACGCCCGAGTGCCATCACTGCGATGCGGGCGAAGACTCAGGGCTGCACACCCTGGCCGAGTGTCCGGCGTGGGAGGTGCCGAGACAGGCCCTCCTGGCAGCCCTTCGGGGTGGGAGTCCTCACACTGCCGGTGCTGATCGCAGCGATGGTGCCGAGTGCGGACGTGTGGTCGGCCACCGCCTCCTTCTGCGAGCAAGTGATGCTCGAGGCGGCGGAAAAGGTTCGGGAGAGGTTGCACAGAGCTCTCCCGGATGGCGGCCGGCGCGGTCCTCCATGAGCGCTGGCCTAGCTATGGGTGGAGCCGCCTGTCACCCTAGCAGAAGCAGGCCGAGGCGGCGGCGCGGTAAAGCGCGCCCCTCCCCTATTCCGGGGGCTTGACGGGAACCGCGTAGTTCCCAAACCCGAGGGGGCCTTCTCGAATCCGGAGATGGCCCGGGTCAAGCCGGGGTGCGAGGGAAATGCTCTTTGGGCCACCTTACACCCTGGCGTCAGAAGACCCTAGACGGCGTGCAGTTTTAGTCGGTAAGAGTCCGACATAACCTGCCCCGCTGGCCGCGGGGTGGGTATCCATGAGGATTTTCCATAGGAGACGAGAAAGGGTCAGCTAGGGTGCGAGGGATTTGCCTATAAGGTAACCTTACATCCTGGTAATTAAGACTCGAGACGGCGTTCCATTTCCGCACCATAAAAAAGGGAAAAAACTGAGCGAAGAGTTTTGGCAGGTAATCAAGTGAATGGCGCACTGCATAATTTATGAGAAGTCAGAACAGAAAATGTCTAAAGAGGCACGACTTGCTGTACATAGAGGAGTTCTCGTTCCCACATTGATGTATGGGTATGTATGGTAGTGAATGTTGGGTGTGGCAGAAGAAGCATGAAAGTAGATTGAATGCTGTAGAAATGAGAAGTCTAAGAAGGATAGCTGGAGTAAAGCTGATGGACCGAGTGAGGAACAGTGTTATAAGGGAACGTTGCGGTATAGTTGAAGATGTAGTGACCAAGATAGAGAAAGGGATAGGTACTTAGATGGTTTGGACATGTAGAGAGGATGGATGAAAGAAGACTGACAAAACAGATACCTATGTGAGGTGAGGGTGAATTGGCAACCCGGTAAAGGCCGACCTAGGCGTACATATTTTAACCAGATCCAAGACGTTTTGGAGAAAGGCCTAGGTCAAGAGTAGGTACCTACCCGCAACCGGCGTGCGTGTATAAAAAAATATGAAAGTTGAAGAAGCGAAAGGGGTATGCTAAGATCGTAGCAAGTGGAAAGATGTTGTCTCTGCCTACCCCAATGGGAAACAGGCGTGATTTGTATGTATGTATGTATGTATGTATGTATGTATGTATGTATGTAAAAAAGGGCTCTAGGTACTGACTGCGTATTCTTTGTGTAATTATTTTGACATTGGTTTTGGTTACGCTGAAAATCACAAAGTTTATTAAAATTAAACTGAGTACAACGTGACGATTTTTACTGATAGGGCCCCATCAACAGAATTTGCCACGGGCCCCAGATGGTATAGTTACGCCACTGTGAATTATGCTGGAAACAGAATTTGTTCCGTATAATAAACGGAAATATAAACTTTTCTAACCGACCTCCAGCCAGCGGGATATTTACCAAAATTAAGTCTGGGGAACTATAAATTGGTATTACCCGCTTAAAGAACCCGCGATTGTAGGAAGAAGGAACCACGTGTGCAGGAAGTGCTTCCAGTTTTTAATTGTGCGACACAGAAAGGAGAATTTTTGTTTAATAATATAAAAAATATCGTTACAGTTAACACGGTTACCGTCACACAGTTTTTTTAAAACAACCCAGAAATAGGATCCATTAAAATTACGTGCGTGCACCCAATTTTACACTAAGGTACACCAAGGAGGCTCCGCGCCTGAGTTGTTTATATTTATATAAAAAAAGTTGTTTATAAATTTGTCGCCATAGAGGTAGAAGTTTAATAATATTTTACTTAGCGCACATGATGTTCTATATTCAAATTTACTTTACTCACAATAAAAACGACTTTTGCACACAGAAATCGAACAGCAAAATTATTCTTTCCGAGGTGGTGGGATGAAAAATTATTGATTAGGTACCTACTTATAAGATTTGATGAATTTGTATACTAGGTAGGTAGGTACTAAGTATACAAATACATTAAATCCCACAGTTGCAATGTCACACATTTACCACGAACCCTCATAGGTACGTAGAGACTAGAGACGAGAATGCACAGATACCCAGTTAATTTTAATAGGTATGTAGGCACCGAGAATCACCTACCTATACCTCTACAATGGACATGACATAAAACTACCTTCGAACCTGTCTCCAACACAGATTCCGTTAGGCTTCGGTGCCAGTCGAGCTGCATATATACCAACATAAGCACATACCTACATCATTTAAAACGTCTACCTACCTATATGATGAATAATTTTTGTATTTATTAAGTTTATGCCTAAGTACATTAGGCATAGTACATTTATGTACCTATGTGTAATGACCTATCTATATAGGTGCAATGTGTTGATTTGCATTTGCGCATCGTTCACAGTAGGGATTGTATTTTTTTATTATTTTTATTTATTTATTTTATTTATTCATTCAGAAACAAACGGTCATACAAATGAGTATTAAGTATTAAAGTTAACCTTAAACTATAGACCTACAGTTTCCTTAATTTACATATAAGACTATACTTTTTTCTACATTAATACAACAAATTTTTATATAATCAAAAGTACGACCATACGACTATACCTGCTCTGCGAGTCCCCCGGGCACCCCAAGAGCCCAGCTCCGGACTGACTACTACAGCTCCGGATTGTGCTACTTATAGTCGTCAAAAATTATGTTAGGTGCACTTTTCCATTGGACTGTGTGGGGTTGACTTTATTGCTATTGCGATGTAAGAACCGTTGAAGAAGAAAGTAATGTTGTTTAAAAGGTTAAAAGTATGAATGTGGAGGGCTTCAGGGGCAGAGGTAGGCATAAGAAAAGATGGATGGAATGCGTGACAGATGATATGGAATGGAAGGGAGTGACTGAGGAGATGACATCTGACAGGAATGTATGGAGGAGAATGACATGTTGCGCCGACCCCAAATAATTGGGTCAAGGGCAGGTGGATGATGCGATGTAAGAAAGTTAAAATGTTGATATTAATGTTGATGAAAAATAGGGTCATATCTATGAATAACTAACTGTCCTCCGACTTTGAAAGCGTGGATTTAGATTTCTAAAGATTTTTTTTGTCGCGAGACCCTTACCTATTCGTTTTCTAACCTTAAAGCTGCCTATGTTACGACCTATAATATCAGCTAACTGGTAGCGAAAGTTCCATCAGAATCGGCCCCGCCGTTCCAAATATTACCGATTAGATGTCATTGATGACATGACACAGAACCAGATAAAACAGCTTCTTTGTTATATGTATATCGTACCATATACAATTATAATTTCATTAAAACTGTTATTTTAATATTACAAATAGGAACTTTAATTTAGTTTATTTGTATAGATTCACAATTCAGGAAGTGCACCTTATTTTATTAGATACGATACGAGCATAGCAGTCTGAAGTAGTGATGGGTTTATGCCATGGCATTTTGGGCCATCAATTATTTATGTAATTTAATATTTCACCAATCTTATCTAACTACCTATCAGAGTTGGTTATAACATCCAATACTACGCGATTTTATTCAAATACGAGTATGTAGCTAAATAACTATAGTTGTATGATGCCGCGCAAAAAAAATGCAGCCGCAGACTATTACCTACATTACGCGTAACACAGTCAAAAAAAGAGGTGATAGGTAAAATATTGAGTTAATAGCGACAATCGCGTGGCCGAGCTGCTCTGCTTCGTCTGACTGATCAGGGCCCGTAGACAAGTGGCACAAGTCTAAATCGCTAAGGAATAGAATAGATTAGGTCGTCCAATCACACTCGCGCTCGTGATGTTGATGCGACTGATCTGACGATGCGAAGTTTTTTTGCCTGGTGGACCGACTGATAGGGGTGCCTGGTATGTTTTTACTGTTGTTCGGAGGACGCATAAATAGCGCTGCATGACGATAAATATTTTTTTTGTACAACATTACACAATTTTATGTCTTTCCTGTTGATCGGAGGACGCATTAATAGTTCTGCATGACGATAAATATTTTTTTTGTACACCATTACACAACTTCACGAGGGGCAACACTGATCAAATTATCTCTTGGTATTTTTTACGGCATCTCTTTTAAATAAAAGCGTTGTTAATTGACGTTACCGTAACAATCATAATGAAGGCGTATCCGTGAAATCAATCTTCTTGTGACCAATGATGGGTAGATCTCATATATTGTATTGAGCGTGAACAGATGCAGGTACCTATTCCCTGGTGAAGGTGAATCGCGTGCTATGTGTGAATTGTGATCAGATCAGTAATTGCATCTGCTCTCAGTCATTGCTATTCGGCACGCGCACGAAATTTCTTATCTAATATTAGGTAGGTACATTACAAACTTCTTTGTACTATAACGTTACTTTAATGTACTTAATCAGAATTCAGTCTGTACAACAACAACAACCTTTTTTTTTTCTAATTATTGCCCATTTTTTACCTACTTTACTTAGGTGAACTAAATGCAACTAGGTGAAATAAAGTATTTTGAGCGTTTTTCATTTTCTGAATAATTTTGATACCTAATTTATAACTAGCATATTTTCTTTATATATGTGCTAATCACATGATTTACCATCTGCTGACGGTAAAGGAAAAACGTCGTGAGGAAACCCACATTTTTCTAGAAGAAATTCTAAGGTGCGATCCACCAAGCGGTATTACGCTAGCGTGTGTGGATTAAGGTCTAAACACTCTCTGCTCTCTCTTTAGAGGATAGGAGACCCGTGCCCACCGTCAGTGGCGTAACTATACCATCTGGGGCCCGTGGCAAATTCTGTTGATGGGGCCCTATCAGTAAAAATCGTCACGTTGTACTCAGTTTAATTTTAATAAACTTTGTGATTTTCAGCGTAACCAAAACCAATGTCAAAATAATTACACAAAGAATACGCAGTCAGTACCTAGAGCCCTTTTTTACATACATACATACATACATACATACATACATACATACATACAAATCACGCCTGTTTCCCATTGGGGTAGGCAGAGACAACATCTTTCCACTTGCTACGATCTTAGCATACCCCTTTCGCTTCTTCAACTTTCATATTTTTTTATACACGCACGCCGGTTGCGGGTAGGTACCTACTCTTGACCTAGGCCTTTCTCCAAAACGTCTTGGATCTGGTTAAAATATGTACGCCTAGGTCGGCCTTTACCGGGTTGCCAATTCACCCTCACCTCACATAGGTATCTGTTTTGTCAGTCTTCTTTCATCCATCCTCTCTACATGTCCAAACCATCTAAGTACCTATCCCTTTCTCTATCTTGGTCACTACATCTTCAACTATACCGCAACGTTCCCTTATAACACTGTTCCTCACTCGGTCCATCAGCTTTACTCCAGCTATCCTTCTTAGACTTCTCATTTCTACAGCATTCAATCTACTTTCATGCTTCTTCTGCCACACCCAACATTCACTACCATACATACCCATACATCAATGTGGGAACGAGAACTCCTCTATGTACAGCAAGTCGTGCCTCTTTAGACATTTTCTGTTCTGACTTCTCATAAATTATGCAGTGCGCCATTCACTTGATTACCTGCCAAAACTCTTCGCTCAGTTTTTTCCCTTTTTTATGGTGCGGAAATGGAACGCCGTCTCGAGTCTTAATTACCAGGATGTAAGGTTACCTTATAGGCAAATCCCTCGCACCCTAGCTGACCCTTTCTCGTCTCCTATGGAAAATCCTCATGGATACCCACCCCGCGGCCAGCGGGGCAGGTTATGTCGGACTCTTACCGACTAAAACTGCACGCCGTCTAGGGTCTTCTGACGCCAGGGTGTAAGGTGGCCCAAAGAGCATTTCCCTCGCACCCCGGCTTGACCCGGGCCATCTCCGGATTCGAGAAGGCCCCCTCGGGTTTGGGAACTACGCGGTTCCCGTCAAGCCCCCGGAATAGGGGAGGGGCGCGCTTTACCGCGCCGCCGCCTCGGCCTGCTTCTGCTAGGGTGACAGGCGGCTCCACCCATAGCTAGGCCAGCGCTCATGGAGGACCGCGCCGGCCGCCATCCGGGAGAGCTCTGTGCAACCTCTCCCGAACCTTTTCCGCCGCCTCGAGCATCACTTGCTCGCAGAAGGAGGCGGTGGCCGACCACACGTCCGCACTCGGCACCATCGCTGCGATCAGCACCGGCAGTGTGAGGACTCCCACCCCGAAGGGCTGCCAGGAGGGCCTGTCTCGGCACCTCCCACGCCGGACACTCGGCCAGGGTGTGCAGCCCTGAGTCTTCGCCCGCATCGCAGTGATGGCACTCGGGCGTTGGCTCCTTCCGAATCAGACACAAGTGATCCCCGAAGCACCCCATACCAGAGATCACCTGCGTCAGCCGGTACGAGAGGCCCCCGTGAGGTCTCTCCAGCCAGTCCTCCATGACGGGTCTTACCGCCGCTACAACGGCGTGCCCCGCGCTTGGTTGCCCAAGTCGGTCCTAACCATTAACTTGAAATTGTATGGTCTTTAGTTGCCTCACTTTTGATTTAAACAGGGCCTCGATTCTGTTAAAACAAGCTACTGTCTTCTACTGACACTACAAAAAATGCCATTTGATTTTGGTCTTTATTGTTATCAGGTTAAAGTTTAAACTTACTTAAATGATATTTTGTAGAGCGAATCGAAAAGTTTAATGAACTCTTTTCATTTGATTTTAAACTTTAACTGTATAAAGGTAAAGTCTACAATTGAATAGTATCAGTGGCATGACAGTGGTTTGCCTTTAGCACAATCTAGGCCCAGAACTTATAAAAATATACTTTTCGAATAAAATAAAATACTCAGGTACAATGCTAAAAAATATTTTTGCGCTCGCGGCCTCTTGGGCCGGGGCCCCCTTGGGTCGGGGGCCCGTGGCATTTTGCCACCCCTGCCACCCTATTGTTACGCCACTGCCCACCGTTTCACTGCTGAGTGGGACATAAATAGGTTGCTGTTATATTATCTCTTAATTTTGAAGGGTACCTACCTCTAGGGAAGGGCTCATCTGCAAGCCAATGATTGACGGACGAGGCTATGGCACAGGCTTATTTTCGGGGTTGAAAGGTCATTACGGCAGTCACTACGATATAAGTTAAAAAAAAAAACAATAGGAGGAAAAGGAGTAAGCTGACCCCTGGCTCCGGATTAAAACGTTTGAACGCAACCGCAAACGCAACGTTTCTTTTGATTTCAAGTCTATCGTTGTTCGTGTTACGTGTTCTATTAAGTACAATGAATAAAGACTGAATTTTACAATAGATATGATCAATTGTTGGGGACCACCTGTGTCAGAATACAGAATAGAAAAGGCAATGTCCAAGTATCATCATGTAATGCACGTGAGAACACTCAGAGCTGCACTTGCTGGTGGATAGTGTGTGAATGAGTCCGATATAACCGTCCCCACGGACCGCAGGGCTGGTATCCGTGGGGATTTCCACATAATAAAAAAGGAATGATGGATTGTAAAAACGACGTTTATTACGTCAGTCAGTCTCAGGTATCTCCTATAATAATCTATTCTATGCGCTTATAAAGATAACTTTTGCACTAGGAAATTGTCTATATTTGTGTCAGACTGTAGCATGCGGACTTCTCAAAATGTAGGTACTCCTGAATTAGCGAAAATAGTGTGAGTAGATATATATACTTAGACTATAAGTACAAATTAATTCTCTACACTCACACGCATTGGCCGTTGCCGTTGTGAACTGAACTTTGTGCAGACCTTCACGTCAAGTATCGCATCATTATCTAATAATACAGGCCTGTTGGGGTTAAATAATTATTCATGTTCTTCCAAAAACTCGTATATATTTGTAAGTGAAAGTTTTTAAAACATTTATATAATATATAAAACTTGACGTTGTTGATGATACACGAGAGTGTGCTGGCGGAGGGTTGCGGGACGGAGGCGTGGGAACGGCGCGCTCAGACCGAGTGGCGCCACGGGCGGTTTGACGCCCACGCCGAGCCGCGCTGCTCCGCCATCGCAGGGCATCATCATGCCCGCCCGCCACTGCGCCAGCCTCAACCGAATTTCATTATAGCGCTTTATGTCTTTTGTGATACTATCTTCAGACTATAAAATTGATTATCGTGTTTAAATATTTCGCAAAATCATGATAACTGAGTTTACCCGAGGCCACGGTTACCACTTCGCATCAGGTGGGCCGTGTGCTTGTCTGCCACCACATAGTATAAAAAAGTGCCTTCGGACACTATCCCCGTCAGCCATCAGGAGTGGTTAAGTCTGTCTCAAGTCTTCAGTTGTAAGATTGCTTAGAGCATATACCCCCCTGTCCCCAGTTCACCTTGGACCATCTACGGTTTTAAGATGGCCCCCTCGACCCCCGAAAAAGGGTGGGACGAGCATCGCGCCACTTCACACCTGTAAAGGGTGACAAGCGCCCGTCCTGTGTCACCCCAACCATCGGCGGCGCGTGGACAATCAGCTCGCCTCCCGCTCGCTCCCCACTGTGCCCTCTGCTAGTTAGAGGGACACGTGGGGAGCCTCGGAGCAGCCCTCTAGAGGGCCACTCCCACTCCGGCAGGATTATCCGCAGGCAGCAGCGTCTAGTGAATTCCACTGCCGCGGGTGACGTAACCTACGACAAACTTATTATTTACGGTTGGTAACAGTAATCGGGTCTAGGGATCGAACCTAAACTAAGCAAAACTAAGTTTGTTTTTTATTGTATGTACTTTTCCGGGATAAAAAGTACCCCGTGTGTTGCCCAGGATATTAAGTAATATTTATGCTAAGTTTCATCGTAATCGAACTGGTAGTTTTTGCGTGATGCCTGAACAAACAGACAGACAGACAGACAATTTTTTTTTATCACATATTTGGGTTCCGTGTCGGTCTAGTAACAATCCCTGCTATTTATTTTTTTGATATTTTCAATGTACAGAATTTTCACTTCTACAGATTTATTATAAGTATAGTAATCGTAACAGTGGTGACGATTTTAACTCAATTCCTGCTAGCTCCCCTTTTCAAATCACCGTCATTAGTAGTCAGGTGATAAGATTTGTCAGAGTAGATGAAGATCTGAATCTGATCTATCAGACAAATCTGTTCTTCTAAAAATACGTAGTCACAACTAACAATGTTGCCTCTCAGTCTACGAGAGGCTACCTATATGTCAATAAGCTCTTCTCCATCCCCGCTTTAATCCTGTTTGCATCCAAATTTAGGATTTTGGAGCCTGAGATTCTGATTCGTACTCTTTGTCTGACCAACTTCGAAAGAAAAGCCTCAGTTGACTGCCAGGGACCCAAAGGACTTGGCCCATGCGAATAAGCTGAAGGTACGTGTCTAAATTAATTAGCTTCCCTTTTAAAGTAGCCACTTTCGCTACTACGTAATTAATTATACCGTTTCGTTGCATAACGAGTGTTACGTTTTTGACTTAGTCATAAATTAACTAGAACTTTGTACGATAGATGGAATTGTTTGTTAATAAACGCCGACCTACATAATTATCTAATAAAATGTATCATATTTTATATTATAAACAAACAATTATATATCAATTCGTTTTCTGATGAGAAGACTGTTGTTTCTGAAAGATGACTTCTTATCAATTGGCGTGACGAGTGCCTGGGGAGTTCCTTCATAAGTTAACCCAGTTTCCCTGGTGAAAGACTCACGTGGACGGACACCGTGTGATTTTAGTCAGTTCAAATCCGTTGCAAAGGTTTAGGCTCAGAAAGCCTGATTCTCAAGATGGCAAAAGAGTCGCTAAAGGACTAAGCAATTATCAAAATGAACAATTCTCTAAAAGCCTAATTTTCTAAATGGCTAATTATTAGGATTGCATACTGTCTGTAATTGAGAGGATTTTTTAAAATTAGGAGATTGGTGTATGCATACTACTAGCGGCCCGGGACCCGGCTTCGCCCGGGCATAAATTCTTTAAAAAAATTCTATAACCCGATTGCACAAACACACATGCTTCATACTTCAATGCACGACTCCATACAATAGACTTCTCGTCTCTACCCTTATTTGCTCCCTTAGGGGTGTAATTTTGAAAATCATTGATACCCGTGTTCATTTATTTCTAATCAGAAGTAGGTGTATGAAATTTCATGCGTCTAACTTTGAAAATGATGGACTTTCATTAGAAATGGAATTTCTAAAAATCCTTTCTTAGTATTCCTACAATAGGCCTACAATATAAAAAGCATTTACTGCCAAAATTTCAAGTTCGTAGGTCCAGCGGTTTAGGTTCTGCGTTAATGAATCAGTCAGTCAGTCAGTCAGTCAGCCAGTCAGTCAGTCATCGGGCCAAGCAATTATAATATATAATTACATATATAATAGATTGTGACACTATATTGTGACATATCTATACATATAATAAATCTGTAACTGATCGGCGTATGTACATGGAAGATATATGAGAAAAAAAATATTAGGGGACTTTATGAATGTCAAAACAATGATTTTTAGAATGTTTGTCTGTTTCTCTGTTAAACATACGGTAAATCTTTAGTCTAAGTAAGACCCAAAATCTTACGCATATTTGATCACAATCGGCTGATTAGAACCGGCGATAAAGTAAAAAAACGCGAAAATCGACGTCCACGCTGGCGGAGCCGCGGGCAACAGCATATTATGAATTTTTAGAAGATCTAAGCGTCCATATAGCTGGAAGCGACTTTGTTTTGTATTATGTATAGTCCAGGCATATTAGAAATCCTAATCCGAATTGAATCCTTTACTACATTAAATTTATGAAAAATATAAATTATAACATAAAACCTGAAACGAGATATTTTGCAATAAATGTGTAAATTCTGAGATTCTTGCCTTTATTTGACTTATGTGTCTGGATTACTAAAGAACTCATATGCATAAAACGTTTTAGCAATACGTTCATCGTGCGTATACATCGATTCATATAAGAAGTGAAATGCCCTGTCTATGTCGGTTTCCGGAAAGCTATAACCTGGGATTCTTTCTAAGCAATCGTGCTCCGTTGTCAACCACATCATCGCTTACGTATTAGCTGGTGAGATAGAACTTGGGCTTATTGATAATAATGAAAAAAAAACGTGTTAGACTTAAATATTTTAGAATTTTAGAGCATTCTTCTACACAGTGTTATCTAGACTAAACCAAGCATAGCTTAATTAGCTTTTGTTATGGGTTCTATAAGGCGAATAAACATACATAGGTACGGTCTTTTTAGTATACATTTTATATAATACAGAAAAAGCCAGACCAATGCAATTATTTGCGCTGAGTGGGACTTGAACTCACGACTTCTGACTAGCAGTCCAACGTTCTACCGCTTCGCCATAGAGGTCGCAATGTGCTGACATAGAATATAAAACGAGGTAATCCTTAAATTGGCCGCTGTTAATAGATCAGCGTGGCTACGACACTACGCCGGCCGCCAGCGTGTGGGTGCAGAAGGAAAGATAACACTTTCACACGCTTTATGTGTCGATGACCCGGCGGCGCGCGGCGGCGGCACTTGGGAGCAGAAGACATGCCCACGCGACCGCCCGCCCGCGGCTGCCCGCTACCGACGACGCGGACCGCGCTGCCGCCACCATAGACACAGCTACAGCCGCCATCGGTATTAACTGAACACATTCATAGTTACCAGATCCCTTCGGTCTAACACTTTACATAAACAAAAATGTAAAAACGTGTATAGTCCGCAACTTCTGAAGGCGATTGTACGATTATAAGAATCACAAGATTTACTTGATTACAAGATTTCTCTGGACTGTAATGGATAATGGACATGGACCTTTAAACTGAACTTTACTTTGTTTATAAAAACTCTTTGCGAAGTTGTACCTTAAACATATAAATGTGAAAGTTGTTGTCCAGACGACTAGACGAATTTAAAGAATATAAAGAATTTTGTATTCCGGGATTAGGTGCATATGAGAAAATTATCAGATTTTCGACGAAGCGATGTCACAGGTTTCTGTTAATACAACTTTTGAATCACTTCACCGTTTGGAGGTAAATTGTCACCTTAATATTGACATCATCAATACAATAGCCTACTTCTATAACATCGATACTAGGTAGGTACAACAGAAATTAAGTTACCTTAACCAAGCTTTGGTATTAATGTATAATATCAATTATCTGTGCTGTATACCAGTGTACCTGTCATAGGTGTAAATTTAAAGAATTCTTACATAATACAAAACATTTCATTGTAAACAAAAAACGCCAGCTAATTAATATGGTAACAAAACTGTGTTGCAAAATTAATGTCATGCGTCACATTAAAATTCACTAAACCAGTTTCTTATTATTTAGTGCAACACTTTACTTATAGATATCGTATACATTTAATGATTGGCCTATTTTCTCAATTGCACGTGTGTCTAGATGACACATGTAACATGTGTCATCACTACTCCTAAACTCCTAACATGTGACATGTTAGGAGTTTTAGTAGCAAGCAGAACTTTATGAAAACATGGACCTTAGCGCGTTTATGTCTTTTGTATGACAAAAAGGTGTACACTGTCTGCACTGTTTTTAAAACACTCATAGTGAATGAATAAGCTAAATTATACTATATAGCTCCTAAAATACATAATTTTACTGTTATAAAGCATTTCTTTAACTTCGTTGGTTTTTATTTACGAAAGTTTAACTTTACTGGCGGAGTTTCTAACATATTAACTTTTCGTTTTTTTTTTCACAAATTTATATTTAATCAAATACAGTTTACTAGTAAATTCCAGTGTGATAATACTCAGTTTTCATTCATTTCACTTTAAGATAATAAAGTTAAGAAATTAAACCCAGACCAATACAAATAGACATATTCATACATACAAATATTAGCACTGAGCGGGAATAAAACCCGCGCCCCTTTCTTAGCAGTCGAATGCTACGCTACAAAGCCTGTCAAGTAATTGTAAAAAATATTGTAAATTATTTTCACGGCTTTTATAAAATTCTTTTATAAAATCACCGAAAATAAATTAAACACTTCTAAAATGAAAAAAAAAAACTTTAATAAAACATTGCTCACCCAAATCATTTTGCTCGTGATGTTTGATAAAGGCATATCAAGAGGAGCACTACACGATATTGTCACAGGGGCCGTGTGGAGGCTGTCTACACGCGCTCCGCGGTCAAGCGCGTTTCCCGCACGACGTCTGCGCCGCGTCTGCTCGGCCCATTCATAGCGCACGCACGGCTGCTGACCGGACCGGCTACTTTGACCACACACTGTGTGAGAAAATCTTTTGAACCTCTTTATTTCTTATCCAATAGTCAACAGTCAAGACGGTGATTACACCCCTTAACTTTTTTATGTACCTAATAAACTAACCATACAATATTTTATAAATTCTTTAAAGTTAACAAGGTTGAAATGTGAGTTCTGGGTTGCAAAATATCCTATTCTATTAAAATATTGCTTCTATTAGTATTAAAGGAATTGTGTTTTAGAGTTAAGTTAGATGTAAGCTGTCTTTGTCCATCGGATAAATTGTTTTCTTTCTTTCTTACATAATTTTTCTTTTCATATCTCTTACTTATTTATACAAATACAAAAGTTGGGATAGATGAATGGATGTGTTCTAGAATGCATACAGAAAGGCATTGTTTGTGAATAAATACCAATTTGATTCGATCACAGTGAGCTCTAATAATGCATAATGAAGGTACATACTACATACATACATACATACATCATACACGATAACCCAGATGGTGGTAAATGATGACTGTAAGACCTTTTCATCTATATAATAAATTATTAGCTCTAAGCGAGCATATAACCCGCGACTTTAAACGAAGCAATCGACCACTGCCGCCACGGCACACAGTAAAGTGTGTAAGTGTTAATTTTAATTACTTGTATTACTTGACTTTTTCTTCTGGTTTCGTAAGTGATAGATATGATGAGATATATTCCGAGAGAAAAGGATTAAAATAACGACAATAAAAAGTCATTTTAATATATCAAAGACATTCTTAAATATTACGAGGTAAATGGATATATTGTACATGTACATACTTTATTTATGTATGAAGCAATGTTATATTTTAGTCCCATCTTGCCGTGCTGACTGACTTTAATATAAAATGTTGTTCGCGGTTTCTATATTTGAACGCATTCAAATATACATAATTACTTGCTGTTGCCCGCGGCTCCGCCCGCGTGGATGTCGAAATCCATTTCAAAAACTATCCTATCTCTCAAGTTGGATCGAACTGCACATGGTGTGCGAATTTTATTATAATCGGTTAAGTGGTTTAGGAGTCCATTGAGGACAAACATTGTGACACGAGATTTATATATATTAAGATGTATGTATTTATACTACATCCATAATCAAATATCAATACGGAAATAAATTTGAGTTCGAGCGTCTCTATTCTCACACTAACTTCTCTTGCTTGTAAGTAAGTGCACTTGCAATAAGTACCACAAAAGTTTAAGTTCGCCAAACTGCATTGGAGACATCCATAGGCCACGGTAGCCACTTCCCATTAAGTGGGTATGCTTGTCTATCACTAGCTTTATAGCATGGTTTTTTAACATAATAACAACATTCAAATATGCGTCGTTAGATTACACGTTGTTACACAATGCGTTGAAGAAATAAAGGTTCATTGCTCGTTCCCCGTAGGTGATAGCGTGATAATATAGTAGCCTATGTATTGACCCGACTTCTTAATAATATTCGTGCCAAATTTGAAGCAAATCCATGCAGTACTTTTATCCCGGACATACCTACATACAGACAAATAGACAAACAGACAACAATTGTAAAAACTGTATTTTTGGCTTCGGTATCGATTGTAGATGACACCTCAAGTATTCTTTAAAAAAAATATTCAGTGCTCAGTTTTGACATTCCCACTATTTTATTATACGAGTATGTATAGATTAGCCCCTAAAACTGTTAGTATGCTTACACATCAGTAATTTTGCGAAGCCGTAGGCCGCACTAAACGAGGTAGGTAGTATTTGCTTGAAGCTACACTCGGTCAATTAGATTCACGTTTAGCATTTTGCATAAAGCATTTTATATAATTATGTTATGTTAATTTAATTCATTTCACTGATTATCGACACTTCTAGTAGACCGACACCGCCACCGTTTTTAAGATAGACACACGGCAGATTGTTTATACCAGAAGTAATTTAATCTGAGAACTTATATGGTGTATTCCTACCTATGTCATCTACATTTACCTGCCCTTGTCCCATATGTATGAAATGAAAGTTAAACAATGACATAATGAATAGAATAAAGTTCTTTCAAATTATTGATATTTTTTTTGTACTGAACTAAAAACTTCTGTGAAATGTACCTCCAGGGTCGGCAGCGCGAGTGTGACGCCCATGGCGTTGCACACTATAGGCCACGGGGACCACTCCCCATCAGGGTGGGTCGTGTGCTTGTCTACCATACTATAGACATAATGAACTTATCAATTATTCATTGGCAAGTCGTAGTAGATTCACCGGTCCAGATACTGAAGAGCCTATATGGGATTATAAAGTTAGACTATCGATTGATATCGCTACATTCTACGAAAGTCACGTTTTAGGAGGCCAAAAATATACTACCTACATTGTTCTCACGGTTAAAAAGAAAGCTCTCTAATCCTATCTATGGAAACTTGAAACTGGCGCAAGTTGAGCTATCTCTATCTCAGAAAGCAAGGACATTTATAGAAGGATTCACAGAAGGTTGCTGAAGATTGCATTGAAAGCTTTATTGAAGCTGAAAGAGTAGGTACCTACGCCTTCAGCCTCAAAAGTTTACATGGTTAGGTACATAAAATAAATCAACAAAATAATAGGTATACTTACCTAAGTATATTTGTAATCTATACAGGATAAGTTTACTTAATACGATTCCTGTTTTGTTTATTATTTAACACTATCTGTTGCCCGCGGCTCCGCCCGCGTGGATGTCGAATTTCGCGTGTTTTTACTATATCGCCAGTTCTAATCAGTCGATTGTGATCAAATATGCGAAAGATTTTTAGTCTAACCAAGACCTTTCTATAAAAAAACCGCATCAAAATCCGTTTGGTATTTTTTTTATGCATATTTTTATGCATAAAAATACCAAACGGATTTTGATGCGGTTTTTTTATTAGAAAGGTCTTGCTTAGACTAAAAATTTACCGTATATTTGGTTGTAATTGGTTAAGTAGAATCGGAGATATGACTAAAAACGACCTAAAAACGAAGCGCGGGTGAAGCCACGGGTATCAGCTTATATAAAAAGTAGCCTATATGTTGCCCAGAACTATGAACTATAATCGTACCAAGTTTGATCAAAATCCCTTCAGTAGTTTTTGAGTTCTGCGCACACAAAAATTTGCAAAAAGACAAAAATTCTAAAAATCATTGTTTAGGCATCTATTATCTATTACATTCATAAAGTCCCCTAATAATTTTTTTCTCATAATAATATCTTCCATGTACAGAAACCGATAACAAAAGATAAAAAAATGCCTCTAAACTAAATTGTATTCACCATAGCTTAAAAATAAATCAATAAGTTGGAAAGTAGGTAGGTAACTTAACATAGATTGTTAACATAAATTAAAATCCAGTTGACGTTCAACTTGTTGATTAGTGAGACTACGTTTGGCTTAATTTGTACATTAGGCAGCGGTGATGTGATTGATTAATGACGAATTCGCTATGAGTAGGTAATGGGTGAATCTTGAAATTATACCCAGCTATTTCATTATTATTTATGACCTAGGTAATTACGTTGATTCCCTTTTACTCTAATAAATTTCTTGCAAACAATAGTGAAACATGAATTTTATCTATGAGTAGTAGTATATTAATAAAACATTTATTGAATCAATATATCAATAATATTCATATTATTGCTTGAAACTTATGTTGGTAACATAAATCGTACTTGCTTAAATTGTTTGTTAAATTTATTATACTTAATCTGAATCATGTTCATAAGATTTCCCTTCACTCATGATTAACTTATAGCGCACGTGTAGTAGCTATTTGTAGATACTTTAATAAAATTGTGAAATGAAATAATCAATAAGTATTCTAGAACCGATAACACAGGCTAGTTAAACTCTGCTAACCTACCTACATTGGTCCTAGAGAGCGCTGTGCACGATTATTATATTACGTGTTACCTAGACCTAGATGTATAAGGTGGACAGTAAGCACGCAGTAGGTATTAGGTATTCACCCGAATACGAGAACTTTGAATAAATAATCATAGGCAGTGGCGGATTTAGAAATTTGCCGCTAGTAGGCTATACAATTTTTGCCGCCCCAGCTGACCCACGGGTACCTACCCCTTATTTTTTTTGAAGTGCGGAAATCCCCCCTCCCCCGTCGGCCATCGGGGGTGGTTATGTTGGGATCGAACCGACTAAAACCGCACACTATCTCGGGTCTTAATTACCGGGGGGTAAGGTTACCTAATAGGCATATCCCTCGCACCCCAGCTGACCCTGAGCCATACGGTTTTAAGATGACCCACTCGACCCCCCGAAGGGCGGTGGGGCAAACATCGCACCACTTCACCGACGGTAGGGTGTAGGGTGCCAGGCGGCCGTCCTGTCAACCAACCGTCGGCTCGTGGACAATCAGCTCGCCCCCCGCTGTGCCCTCTGCTAGTCAGAGGGTCACGTGGAGAGCCTCGGAGCTGCCTTCTAGAGGGCCACTCCTACCCCGGCCGGATTGGTCACAGGCAGCAGCGTCTCCCGTGGCGAGTGGGAGGCGCTGCTCACCTCCGTTGCCCGGGTGCATCGCGTGGAGGTTCCAGCTTGCACCCACACACGGTTATCCCTCATCGAGACTAAACGGTGAGGTGGTTATGTCGGAATCAAACCGACTTAAACCACACGGTGTTCCGCCTAGGGTACAAAGAAAGGGAAGGAAATTGCCCAGAAACCCCACCAGGCATAGACCATTATCGTGCAACAGGTGGCCTCGCCGTAAATGCAGGGAGCCTAGCCCCCCGTTCTTTGAATAAGGCACGCGTGCAACACATCGCGCCACCGTCTAGGGCCTGCTTCTGCTAGGGCTAAGGTTAGCCCCTCCCTTTGGCCCCCAGACCCGCGCTCATGGAGGACGGAGGTCATTCAACGCTCTCCGACGCCCGGTACGCCCTCTGCGATAAGAGACTGCTAGTTCTCTTCTGTACCATTTATGCCGCCTCTTTTGCGTTCATCGCCTCCTCACAAAACGAAGCGCTGGAATCCTATGCACTCTCACTTTGTACCATAGACAGAACCATGGTTTCAAGCGAGAGGCTTCCCACACCAATGGCTGTCACGAGGTCATAGCGTTGCCGAGCCCAGGCGGGCCAATGCCCAGCTCAATAGTAGGTATACTCTTCACTAAGGCACGTCACAATTGAAGCGGTAAGATCGGTCATGGAGGACTAGCTGGAGAGGCGACATGGCAGCCTCTCCTACCGGCTGACGCAGATACTCACGGGCACGACTGCTTCGGGAACTACCGTGGCCAGGGGGGCAGGTTATGTCGGACTCATACCTACTTAAACCACACGCTGTCTAGGGTCTTCTGACGCCAGGGTGTAAAGTGGCCCAAAGAGCAATTCCCTCGCACCCCGGCTTGACCCGGGCCATCTCCGGATTCGAGATGGCCCCCTCGGGTTTGGGAACCACGTGGTTCCCGTCATGCCCCCGGAATAGGGGGGGGGGGGGCGCTATCGCGCGCCGCCGCCTCGGCCTGTTTCTGCTAGGGTGAAAGGCGGCTCCACCCGTCACCCCCAGGCCAGCGCTCATGGAGGACGGAGGTCGATAGACCTTCGAAGCCTTCGGCGTCCGCGCCCGCCGCCGTCCGGGAGAGCTCTGTTCAGCCTCTCTCGATCCTTTTCCGCCGCCTCCTTCTCGAGCATCACTTGCTCACAGAAGGAGGCGGCGGCCGACCACACGTCCGCACTCTGCACTGCACCATCGCTGCGATCAGCACCGGTGGATACCCACCCCGCGGTCAGCGGGGCAGGTTATGTCGGACTCTTACCGACTAAAACAGTACGCCGTCTAGGGTCTTCTGACGCCGCCAAAGTGTAAGGTGGCCCATAGAGCTTTTCTCTTGCACCCCGGCTTGACCCGGGCCATCTCCGGATTCAAGATGGCCCCCTCGGGTTTAGGAACCACGGTGTTCCCGTCATGCCCCCGGAATAGGGAGGGGGAGGGGGCGCTTTCACGCGCCGCCTCGGTCTGCTTCTGCCAGTGTGACAGGCGGCTCCACTTGTCACCCCCAGGCCTGCGCTCATAGAGGACGGAGGTCGTCAGGCCTCCGACGCCTGCGGCGTTTGCGCCCGCCACCGCACGCCGTCCGGGAGAGCCCTGTATAGCCTCTCCCGGACCCTTTCCGCCGCCTCCTTTTCGAGCATCACTTGCTCGCAGAAGCAGGCGGCGCGACCGACCACGCGTTGCAGAAGGTGGCGGCGGCCGACCACGCGTAATTGTGACATGCCCTAGTGAAGAGTATACCTACTATTAAGCTAAAAACAGCAGCGCGTACTAATTAGTGGGTTAAGATATATTATGCCTCTCCAAAGAACACTCCCCATACTCATTTGTGTATGAAAGGAGACTTATTTATGTAAAAAAAAAAAAAACAAATTGGGTCAAAATTGCCGCCCCCTAAAATCTGCCGCCCTAGGCTCCAGCCTACTCAGCCTACTGGTAAATCCGCCACTGATCATAGGAGTGGAACGTCAACTTAAAAATTATTGGATTGTAATTGATGTTTACATAGAAAGCGGTTAATTACCAGAATATGATAGAGGCGTTGTTAATTTAATTTACATAGCCGACTCAATTTTGCGATTAATCCATCGCTTTGATTTTCTTTTGTAATTTTGGCGACCGCTTCCTAACCTAAGTACCTACCATTGTAATTGTATGCAAATGTAAAAGAATGGGGTGACATGAAAACAACACCTTAACCATTATGTTGTGGCCGTGTTGTGGCAATAGGTAGGTAGGTACAATACCTAAGTATAGGTGCTGCACAAGATATAATTATACCTACCTACCTATGTATTATGCATGTAAAGGATTTAAATATAGATAGTAAAATCATTCTTTATGAAATAGTTAACCCTAATGTTGTAGGTACCTACCTAAAATCAAGATAAATATCTACTTGCTCGTAAATGCACAGAATAAAATATGGTACCTTGTACCATTGTACCTTCATAGGAATCATTGTTTGTGTGGAACTTTCTGCCTACTTAAAGTACCTAGATAAAGGCCTTTGGGCATACCTAGGTACTCTTTGCTTTGGGCTGTAGGTACCTAATAGGTACATAACATTAGTTTCATAGGTAATCTCTTATTTAAGAGACATTGGGAAGGAAATCACTTCAAGAAAATCAATCAAAATGTAGATATACCTATCTAAGCAATCGTATCTCTACTTATATCGTTTTGAGACTCAGCCAAGATTAGGTCCACGCCATGGTTCTTTAAGTCAACGATATTAACTTAAAATATAATGCTAATAGAAAAACTTGATACCTCGGTAGGTACA
Source organism: Lithosia quadra (assembly GCA_963576445.1). NCBI lineage: Eukaryota > Metazoa > Arthropoda > Insecta > Lepidoptera > Erebidae > Lithosia > Lithosia quadra. The sequence continues at coordinate 10,065,929 of OY754880.1, read as the reverse complement.
ATATAGCCCAACTAACAATTTAGCGATAAAGTAAGGTCTATAACAGCCGGTTATTTGTTCAATTTAACACCAATAACGATAGCGCGGCCTAAAAATTAGCGATGGAGCGCGCTATAACTCTCTTATAGTCCGAATTGGGCAACGGTGTTAGCACTTGTAAGTTCTACAGCAGCTCGTATTAACTGCAATAGTGATAAATAAGTGGCATAACAATGCTACTATATGGTATTTTCTTACCAATGGCGATAGTAAAGAGTAAAATAGCCGTATTTATTACCCAAGATTCTAATAAAGTTATAAGATGTTATTTTCTATCACTTAATGTGTTGCAAATGCTGTGTTTATTACCAAAAGATCTAGAAAAGTTATAAGATGCAGTCTTATATCACTTATAGTATGAAAAAACTTTATTTATAGAAAAAGGTTCTATTAAAGTTATAATATGCTATTTTATATCACTTGAAGTGTTGCAAAACCTATATTAATCGCCTGAGGTTCTATTTTAGTTATAAGATGTTATTTTTTAAATCGCTTAAGTTCTGTTAAAGATGTAAGATGGTATCATATATCACTTAAAGTGATGCAAAAACGCTAGAATAGTGTAAATAAAATCTTTGCGTTTTGTAATATTTTATATGTACCTAATTCCTTCTGTGCAAGTTCTTGTTTTTTATATCTAGCATGTGTGATGTGTACGTAATGGCGTTGATTAACAAAAAGCGGTAAGTCCTACAATATATATACCTTAAGTGAATATTTAAGTGAAATACTATTGCGGTTGTATTTTTTCTGTTATTATGTATACTATTTTTAATCTCAATTTTCAAGCGCCTTTGAAATAAGGCGTTTTAAGAAATCTTTAAACCAAAAATATAGCGGTAATATTAGTATTTTTTTGTAATTTTGCTAATTGTACTAATCCCATCCAAATGGTTAATCAAAAATTGTTAGATCTTTAATTGTGAGAAAACAACAATGATTTAAGTAAACTTTATTAATAGATATATCAAGATTTTTAGGTTATATTTGTAAACAATAATGGAGTTTTAAATTTAAATGCTAGGCTAACGGCAATAGTGATAATTATCTCTTTTTTAGAACTCATGAGTTTATAACGGTGCTATAAAATGATTTATTATCACTTTTGTTTGTACAACTACGTCGATTAGAGCCGTAATTCATATCGTTGAAAGGATTTTTTATCATAAGTATTTGGGTGGGACATTTGGGTTCCTTGGTAACGTAAACCATTAATATAAAAGATTATAACGCGCTTAATTTCGTAATAGTGTTAAAGTTTGTACTTTGTTCGGGATCTTTTACAACAGTTATTTTTTATATTTCAGTATGCCGTTTAAAATAATTCAGACCAAAGAGCGAAATAAAGTAAAACTAATTGCAGTACCGTCTTCATGGGAGCACAATAGCGTTCTAAGGTGGTTTAGCCACAAAAAAATATAAACGACGATACATCTTTACCGCAAGCGCATTGGTGTTCCACACTGTGCAGTGTTATAAGAAACAACATTTATACTTACGAGGCTGCAGTAAAAGAAATAAATATTATGCTCACACAAAGTGATACTGAAGAGGAAACCAGCGTCCCTCCAAAAAAAATTCACTAAACGTTAAATGATATTGACACAATAGATGGTCCTAAAGGGGATGAAACTGTAAATCAGGTCGCAGAAATTCCTAGCGGTGATGAAACAAATATTTCAGTTGACAATGAAGAATCCCTTTGTTAATATTTGTAATTATTTTATATTATCATTCAACTGTTATTATGAGAAAGTCAAAGGTCTGCTTACGAGTATATCTCTGTCAAAATGAGGTATTTTTTTTGTAATGTTTTTGTTTGTACTAGATTTAATTTTAGAGCAAGTCCCCGTGAACCCCAGACCTTCGTTATTTTATAAAAGCTGAAAGTTTGTCACCGCATGCTCCCAACACAGGTAAGTAAGATGGCCCATTATGAATTTTGGGTCCCCGTGGCTTTGGCAGATATACGGTACTAAAGGGTAGCTGTAGAAGCGCGCGCAAGGCAGTGGGTGCGAATAAGACGGCGAGTCAGGTGTATTGCGATCCTTCACTGCCCGTGTATTGGAATTATAAAATTGGAATTATAATTCCAATTATATAATGGCCAATACGTGCGCAGTGAGGGATCGCAATAGACGTAAAATTGGAAATAGAATTCCAATTTTATAATTCCAAAATATGTGCAGTGAAGGATCGCAATAGACCTGACTCGCCGTCTCACTCGCACGACGAACTGTCTTGTGCTCGCTACCCTCTAGTACCGTTTATCTGCCAAAGCCACGATGACCCGAACTTCATAATGGGCCATCGTTCTTACCTGTATTGGGAGCATGCGCTGACAAAATTTCAGCTTTTATAAAATAACGAAGGTCTGGGGTTTACGAGCTCTTAGTCCATTTTGTAATAATCTTGGTTTTACTCCTCTGCCTAATAAGAGCGATCTCATATTATTTTCGATTTGTATTATATTTATGTGCAATTTTTAGTAATGTAGACGAAGTTCATATGCTCCCAATTCTGTTGTTACCTCTCTAAACTTAAATTCTCTAAAAAAATCTATGCATCTCTTTCTTTCATGACCAGATAAAAAAGGACAGACAATTTCATTTAAGTTAAGACCTGTCAAATTAAGACACCGCCTTGTTGGTGCGTAGTAAGTTAAGTCGCATGTTCGTAGATGTCGACTAAAATTGAATTAATTTGACAGGTGTTCACTAAAATAAATCATCTGTCGTTTTCTATCTGATAATGAAAGAAACAGATGCAATTAGAAAATTTTAGAGAATTTTAAGTTTAGAGATGTAACAACAGAATTAGCAGCATTGACTGATTTATTTTCTGTTAGTACATTGTTAATTATTATTATGTCACAGTAGTTTTTTATTGTATAGGATTATGTTGGAGTACAAAAATCTTTGTATTTAACCTTTGCCAAATAGGAGCAATCTCTATTATTTCAGATTTATGTTGTATTTCGTATGTGCAATTTGTTAAGTAATGTTGATGAGGTTTATATTGATTGATTTATATATTTTCTGTTAGTACCTACATTGTTCATTATTATTGTCACCGTGGTTTTTGAGAGCGGGTACACATTAGGCGCTATCAAACGCGCGCTTTGCTAACGCGCGTTTTAAGAACTAAGAGTTTCAATTGATGTGTAGCTACACATGCAAGCGCGTGCTTCTTCTAGTTTGAAAGCGCCTAATGTGTACCCGCTCTTATTGTCGCAACTTAGATCATATCTAATAGGTATAAATAAATACAACGTGTTGATTTAAACTGCATTTTATTTATCTTCATATCGTATGTATCAGGGGTACAAAATATGAAATATCTTGGTAGCTAATACAAAATATCTGTGGGAATCAGTGCCACCTGTTCAGAATAGTCTGTCTGTTACGCTTTCACGCCTAAACCACTGAACTGATTTTGATGAAATTTGGTGTAGGGGTAGATTAGATTAGACCTCGAGATATAAGGCTATGTTTGGATGCGATAAACGACATCCATGCGGGAGAAGCCGCGGGCAAAAGCTAGTAAGATTATAATTATTGGTGTACTTATTTACCACACAACTCGGTATTTGTTTTACGAAATGTGAAAATAGATAATATTTCAGAAAAAGAACCTATAAATTAATGTAGGTGATGATAGCAGTGACGACAGTGACTATAGCAATATGGACATCGATTACCTAATAGTTCGTAAGTATACGTAATCGGTGGTCATCGAATCTGATTAAATATGGGCTTTCATGGCTCCTTTTTGGTCTCTTTTTGTATTATTTTGAGTCTTGTGTGCTTATAAAGTAATATACATATTATACCTACTCATTTTCATTCCAATATTCAGTTCGTTCAAATATATTGAGTAAACATTAATATTTTTTTTATTAATTTTTTTTAATCAGGTACTGCTTGGAATAAAAACATAAAGAGTTAAAATATTTTTATCGAGAATAAATTGACATTTCACATCACTATTGCAATGTGTCAAAACGGCCATCATATCGTGCCGCTACTATAGTAGCAAAGAATAATTGTAGTACTCTATAGCATCTGTTCCCATATCTTGTTCCAAGACATCTACTTGAAGTTCATCAGCCAAATTGCAGTTCTGTTCACTTGACGTGTTAATGTTCATTTGTTCCACTTTACTAGTCTGTCGAAACTTTTTAATTTGTTTATTTTCAATATTTTGATGGACGGAACCCTCTTCATTATTACGCGAATTATTAGAATGTAAAGCATTGTACAGTAGTCTATACTAGAGTTAGTTGTTGAGTTTTTTATGTTGTCATATACCTACCATCTGGATTTTCATTCACACTCCATGATTTAATTTCGCTTTGCATTGTTTAAATACGAAAAGGCACGCTTGCATTTACTTAGTGTGTTCAGTAAAATAAAAGATGGACGTTAATATTTACCACATAGGCGATATAACGGAATTTTTTAACATTCAAAGTGATTATTAACACTAATGTAGAGTAATTTAAAGCTTTTTAATATAAATAACCTCGTTAACCAGCTTAAGGTGATAGAGAAGGGTTTCATATTTAAAACAAAAATCATGTCGCTTTAAGACTTAATAATGTCCACACTAGCAATCTTATAGGGCTATAAAGCTTCAAGCTTCTCTAGCACCTCAAGCGCTAAAACACCTATATAGTGTTTGAACAGGGTACCTTAACTCTATTGTATCACTGCACTATTTAGAGTTATAAGATTGATTATTATAACCCTTAAACGGCATGAAGGTTTTCTTATAACCACTTTAACATCAAAAGTGATGTTTAGCACTTAAAGGTATACATAGCACTTAAATAGAGCATTTACATCAGCAAGTGATATTAGCCACTCCAAAAGAGCTTTTAATGTTAAAATCCACTTAAAGCTGCAATAACGACTGTAAGGTTGTAGCTTATAGCACCTTTATACAACTTTAAGCTGCAGCGTATTTTTTCTATATCTTTAATATCACCTTACTATCGCTGGTGCTTTAGCAAACTCTCTTATATCCGTACTATCACCTAAAAGTATTATTTTAGATCTTATATAGCTACTATATAACTTTAAGCTTTAAATTTAGATCCTGTTATCGCTACTTTGCTTGTTGGGAGGTACCTACATAACGCAGTCAGTGTGCTTGTGAAATTTGCAGCCTACTTCTCAGTATGCATACCACGCGATAGCCACCTTAAAGAGTCCACAACAACAAATGCGTTGGGCATCTGCGACAGTGAAACGCTAGCTGTATTCCAAACGATCGATTAGCTACTTCTATAAAAGAAATGTTAGGTACTCTATGAGAAGCCGCCGTGCACCGAGTTGTGCAACATTTCCTTGTATATTTATATTATGTTTAATGAATATTACAATATGTTACGTATATCTAGTGCTGTAACTCTACGTCAATGTAGGTGCAGCCATCCTCGGGTGCACTAGTTTCGTGGATTTTTTCGTATTATAACTCAAAAGTATAATACCTTTATAATACCTACCTACCTAACCTACCTATATGTAATGTCTACTAGATTAAAAAGAAATTATTTTATTACAACTAATTAGATAGTTATATACCTACAAGTTCACTAGTCTAAGTATGAAATACATTACGTTCAGAGTTTTTGTTAAACGCTTTTATTTAACTTGACCTGTTTGTTTGGGTCAAATCTACTTAGTAATCGAAAATTGACCCCTTCCTGTGGATATATTGTTCTAATGTTTGGCACATATCTTCAGTTCTGGTGACAATACAAGTCAATCTATTCTGTATCATTGTAAATCCAAGCTGGCCGCGGCGCTACAAAATGACGGCTTAAATTTTTCCACAACTACTGCAACATGGATATCAAATGAAAGGGCTTGACTAGTAGAATGTAGTTCACTATGAAAAAAAAAGAAAAATAAAAGCGTGTAAGTAAAAACAATTTTTAACTTAATTTATTTCTTAACCAACATCAAAAACTAGGTTCTGTAACTGTACCTGTTTTTTTTATGTATGTCTAGTAGTCAGTAGAGGCGCGGGAGCTTACGGTGGAATCCGGAGCCTCGACGAATCGAGGTCCAGACATCCCAGCTCCACCAGGAACCTGATGGAGCTGGGAAGGAACAACTTGGGCAACCAAGCGCCAGGTTTAGGAACAGATCGAATAGACGTGCAAGAATTAATGCACGAATTTTTCTATCGGTTTTTCGATCCGTTAACCTTCCTTCCAACCTCCTAATGTCTTTAATAATTTTTAGTCCATAAATAAGCTGTATTTGCATTTGATTCTTTTTCTCCAAGGAAACAATGTTTTTCTGTCACAAGAATATTTATTAATAACTAGCATCCGCCCGCGGCTTCGCCCGCGTGGAAGTCGGTATCGCCATCAAATCTATTTAACAAACCGCATCAAAATCCGTCCATCGCGATAAAAAAAAAATCTTGCTTAGACTTAAATTTTTTGATGTATTTATGTTTGATTGTATTTGGTTGAGTAAAACCGGAGATATGACCAAAAAACGATAACCTACCTAAAAACGACGCGCAGGCGGAGCCGCGGGTATCAGCTTGTATAAAAAGTAGCCTATATGTTCCCCAGATATGAACTATAATCATACCAAGTTTGATTAAAATCCCTCTAGTAGTTTTTGATCCATGTGTGCACAGACAGACAGAAAGACATAAATTTTACTGATTGCATTTTTTGCATTAGTTATTAATAACTATTAATAACTATTGGGGAATGATTGGTGATAGATTCACTAATCATTCCCCAATAGTTATTTTGTAAATATATTTGATGTACAGAATTGACAGTTTTCTTATGAGTATAGATTGTAACTATTACATGCTCTCTCCCTCTCCTTTCCTATAAAGAACAACACATGCCAGGTTGAGGTATCACCCTCACACAGTGCAATTAATTTCACCAAGAACCAAGCGGTTTGGTGCCACTTTTATTTACCGCACCTCGAGACTTGGAATTCTTCACCAGCGCATGTGTTTCCTTCCTCTTATAGTCCCAGGGCATTTAAGTGGGGCATGAAAAAGCATTTGATGAGTCCGTAAAGCTGAGGACCGCCACTGTAGTACTACCGGTGTATGTAGTGGTGACCCCAGTCCTGAGACTACCTTTAGCTTACCATTAGGCGAGGTGAAGTCATTTTGACGTGTCCTATAAAAAAAATGCTGCTTGCTTCCTCCATTACCAGTCTAAAGATTAATTTTTTAAATTTTTACTCTGTATTATCCTACCTACAATGAAACATTATGACAAATTAAGGATTAAACATTATTAAATACTAGCTGTTGCCCGCGGCTCCGCCCGCGTGGATGTCGAAATCCGTTTCAAAAACTATCCTATCTCTCAAGCTGGACCGAACTGCACATGGTGTGTGAATTTTATTATAATCGGTTAAGTGGTTTAGGAGTTCATTGAGGACAAACATTGTGACACGAGATTTATATATATTAAGAAACCAATTACATTTATGTTGTGTCGCTATTGCTGAAATAAGCAACATGTAGCTTTTATACTTGTTTATTTGAAATAATATGTTTCATAAATACATCTAAAGGATCATCACTGCTGGTGTTGTCATCAGGCTGTTTTCTTGCATACTCTTGAACAAGTTTCATATGCTCTTCCAGATTCTCAGTTTCATTGGTTTCCGAATCAAAATATTTGTCTTCTGCATCTTGTGACACCTGATGGAGGTCATCATATTGCTCATCATTATCTACATTGTTATAGTCAAAATCCTCATCTCTGCCTTCTATAAAACTACTATACATCTCTTGTAAAAACTCTTCTCGGAGTAAGTTCCTCTCTGGAGCTGTAATCATACACTGTTTTCTTTTTTCCGGCATGTAGTTTGGTCTTGTATCAGGAGTATCAAACTCACCCCACTGTTTCTTCACACTATGAACGCTACTATCACCACTGTCACAATTATCATCTTCGCTTATTTTCAGTGTTTCAATGTCCTCTTCTAACTTCTGCTCATTTCTCATTTCTCTCATTTCATTTCTATCAACTGTATCCAAAATCATACTTAAAAATGTCAGGTTTTCATGATCAACATTATCTCTATCCTTAATTTCTTCATCAGTTAAATATTGACCTACCAACTGCTCATATAGTAAAGGATTTCTATACATCATTTGTTTTTCACTGAAGTAGTCTGTCTCGGTTTTTAGCTTTTGTAATGCTTTATATCGCCTATTCCTTACTCTTTTGTGTCTACTCTTATCAGAATGGTACATTTTTAACTGCTTTATACACTCTCGTAATCTTTCATCTACTATTGGCTTCGTCGCCAAATTTTCGAAGTAACCCATATGGTAAGGAGTTAGGTATTTGCCAAATTGTAGTAAAAACTCTGTAGGCGAGCGCCTGTAAAGATCACAAGCCATCTGTATCTTCTCACTAGTCCGTACCTCAGATTTGTCTACATGAGCATTTTTAAAAGAAATTTTAGCACTTCGTACCAAATAATCAATTATATCATCAATTGGATCAATGTACACTTCATCCTCGTTAACCAATGTGTTTTCTAACTCATTTGTTTTATCCATTTACGATTTTTCAACAATTTTGTGAGATAGACTTGCTGATGTACTGTTTTATGTCTCTCTGGTCTGCACTTAGAATAGAAAGCCTAACTTTTGCGTACAAATTTAATGCTATGATACATTGGTATAAGAATTGAAGAACAGGAAAAACAGGAAAATTGAATATTATGGAATTTTTGGTTATTTTAGAGTCTTTCTTTTGATTTTTTTATCAATAACTCAATACGACTACGAAATTAGAAATGACAAATGACATTAATCTGTGAATGACATAAATGACATACGACTCAATAAAAAAAATGATGAAAAAAATATCAGTTTGTGAAGTTAGACACGCTTATAGCGCGAGTGCAATGCAGGTAAAAGCCTACCTTGCGAACATGCGGTGTGGTGGATCAAGGTGGATCTGTCGGAATATAAAAGCATCTAAAACGCGTCTCTAAAGAAAGGTACCTACAGCTTGTCTATTTAGTCGTGAAAAGAATGTTTGAGGAACTAACATTAAACATGTGAGTGGCAACACCAAACATAAGTACGTCAGTTGTCAATGTTATCGTTGAATATCGTATAGTGGACCAGTTTTCTTCTCATATTTTTTATTGTTTTCAATAAACTGCAATACATTGATACCAAACTATGCATGAAAGGTTGAGAAATGAGTAAAGTAAATCAGAGTGGTGCATGGGAAGTGATTTTTAAAGTTTTCCAGCGATGAATCACGGACTACTAAGCTGGACAATTTTATGGGATTTGGAGGACGTTTATGGGCGAACAGCATCTTTGATGGGTATGTAATCATGTTATTATGTGTTTTGAATCTATCGGAACTTACAAATCTACTGAATTTACGATTTGAAGGCAAAAGAGGCATTGTTTACATTCAATATTTTTAGGTTAGAAAAATATTTTATAGTAGGTCATTTTTATAGTACGATCTAAATTTTTGATATTATGATGGTACAAGTCGTTCAATCTGTTATTGTACCAATTTTTTTATTTGAACAATTGCTTCAAGTCAATAACTTGTTGCCATTCAGTAATTAATTTTATTAAATGATTATTTTTACTCTTTACAGGAAAATCAGAGAGTACAGTTGGCGGATAGTTAACGAAGGTTTTAAGAATGATGGAAAGTTTGAAACTCCTGGGAAACACATGAAAGGTCGGCCGAAGAAAGAAATGGATAACTTTAACATTTGTGGTGACAGTGGTGACTATACTGCTGAAAGTGGCGACGAAACGCATTTCAATATTTAATATTTGGAATCCGGAGTGATTATTCTTTGTAACTGATTGAATTTAATAAATGATTAAGTTTGAGTTTGAACTAACTTTATTCTGGATCTGGTTCAATAACTTTATTCTAGATCTGGGTCAAAACTTTATACTGCACCTGGTTTAATAAATAAAACAGAAACAATATTATGACTGCATAATGTGTTTTATTTTAGTAACTCATTTTACTAGGAACGAACTTCTAGTATCAAGATCATTTTAGTCGCACTATATAGGGTTGCTACATGAAGTTCATCAGCGCCCTCATTTAATTTCACGACTTTATAGACAAGCCATAAGGTCGTAAGGTATAGAACTTAGAAGAAATTTGTCTATGGTTTAATGTTTACGTTTTTCTTCCGCTTCTTTGTTGTGGTGTCAAACTGTCAAACTATGTCAAACAAAGACTGTCAAAAACTGTTTCATTTCAGTCATCGGTGTTGTGTGTGTTGTCTTCTTTCTTAGAAATTCCATTGTCGGTGTCCGGCCGGGTAAATATTTTCAAAAAAAAGTCCCTATTGTGTCTTGTGTCTACAGTTGCAGTAGTTGTAGAAAAAAATTATTTAGTTACCTACTGGTTATGATTTACAATACAATAGTGTCTAGTGCTTGATTTTACACAACAGTGAAGATTATAGTGTGCAAAATGATTACAAAAATATTATTTTATAAGAAGTAATTGATAAGGAAAAGGAAAATGCAGTGGCAATGGGAATACATGTGCGGGCCTCATGGCCTACAACCATGGGACGACAGATCAAAAGATTTTGGACAATGTTTTCAAGAATTATTTTTACAAATACCTCTATATTTCATGATTGCTATTATATCAGGCTATTATGTTGGATACAGAAAAGACTGGGTAATTCGTGAGAAGACACAGGAACAAACAATAATTCTTCGTAGTTTCACAGTTTTAGCTCTAGTACTCATTCCAATCATAGAGATTTATATTTATGTAACAAAGGCTGATTATGTTTTGTATCCTATTGATTACTTTACCGCCGGTTCATCATGTTTGGCATGGTTAGTTCATTTCGGTTATGTCTTGGCACTGAAACATCGACTAGGCCATAGTTCCAGGGGGCCATCATCACAGATAGTAATGTGGAGTCTTGCTGTCATCCTAAATTTGATTGCATTGCGGAGTAATATAATGGCTGGTAATGTCATTGCATTTGATATTGCCATATTGTGCTGCCATTTGCTGTACTTTCTGACACTCATTCCATCAAGTGACTCAAGACCTACATTTTACTCACCGTGCCTTGTTGGTTCTCAACATTCACATGTAAGTAGGAAAATCAATTTTATAGAAATTTTAGTATAGCAAGATGTTTTTTGAATATACCTAACATAAATAAATATTCTTGTCAACAGAATGAATACACACCATTACTACCACATCTAGATGAAGGAATATTGGGAACTGCTATGCAAGGGGCAGGTTGCCTGTCAAAATTACTTTTTTCATGGGTGAACCCTCTGCTTCAGAAAGGTTACTTAGTATAAACTATTACAGTACTATACTTCAAGCTTTAGCTTCAGCTTAGCTTAAAAATGCAATGCATATAGTGTATGTAGATAATATGTGTTTGTATGAAATTTGGTTTGCTTTAAAGTTTAAAATATATAGTATTTTAAACTTTAAAGCAAACCAAATTAACATTTTACAATTTACCAGTACAGCCTAGTTGTACAATCGCAGTTGTACAACTAAGCTGACCGCTTACTATGACCATTTGCATACAGAATTCAGCACTATGTAAAGCCAAAACATTTGATAAAGCTTTCACATATTTTAGGTATGGACAATAAGCTGATTGACTCAGAAGAACTTTTTGACTTACCAGCAAGATATAGCTGTTCGTATGTAGGAGCTAGAATGGACAGGGCGCTCATTGGAAATGTAGATAATTATCAGCAGTATCAAGAAGTACCTCATGAACCATTCCTTGGATCAGGTAAATACATGTTTCATTAATTAATAGTTGTAAGTGAGTCCATATTGATGATGATTGCTGGATGAAGTTCTGGTGAAGCCTTGCCTCTTGGGGTTTTAAAGTGGCAGTGGCTCCAATGAAAGCAAAAATAAATCAATAAAATGAGGCTCCAAATTGCAAACTAAGAATGCAGCTGGGATTGGCATTCATGTGAAGAACTTGTAAGGTATCATCACAATGATAAAAAGGTCACTAGCACACAGAGTGGTTAAGTAGTAAGTCATTCAATAATAGTCAGTCAGCAATCTATAAGCAGCGGTAACTGCTTTCATATGTGTCCTATAAATAATGATTCTTTACATTTCTATTTTTGTAAATTACCTGTAGGATAAAAATTATCTAGTACATTGTGCATGCACTATTTAATCCCGAACTAGATTACAGGGGTAATACCTGTTAGATAAATAACTGGAGGAAGGAAGTTAAACATATTTGGTTTTTCCATTTGTTAAGTGAGTACTTGTAGATGGATAGTTGTAATGTTTTGTACTTTTTACCAGGTTATGGAGCAACAGGAGAAACAGCAACACAAGCCACTACTCCGGTGACACCGACCCTACGAGTATTAGTCCGATCACCTCGTAGACAAAATGTTACTTTACTGAGAGCTTTGCACAGCTGTTTTGCTCTTCAATTCTATAGTATTGGCATACTTAAGCTCATTTCGGACATGGCGGGATTTGCTGGCCCCATATTGCTCAATGGTCTTATTAAATTTGTTGATGATGAGAGCATTGATCAACATTTCGGGTAAGTGCTATAACAAATAAGATTGTTTGTGTCTTGAAAAAATCCTCTGCTGAATTTGGGTCCTAGAACTTTGGCAATGCGTTTATGTACCTCCATCCAAATCCACTTACCATCTATGGGGGCAGCTGCAAACGATTAGATTAGTAGAAGTAACAGCAGGGTACTTGTTCTAATCTTGAACAACATAATATGCATATCAGAATAAATTATCTACAATAACTAATTTATTCTGATCCCGTACCCGCGACGCAGAGAATATAATATTTTAGCAGGTTAAGGTTCCAATGACAATATGGTAAATGGCAATGAAGACTATGAGCCTGAGCCACGTTTAAGTGTATACGCTCAGTTATAGCATATATATTATACAGTATGTTTATTACTACGACACAATAACTTTATTACTTATCCTTTTTTTAATCAAATTCGAAAAGCTAAAGGTTCTATGTTCATGTGTTTTTTTGCAGTTACATGTATGCGGGAGGTTTACTGGCAGCAACTTTAATATCCACGTTTTTTAATGTTCATTTTAACTGGTTGATGTCGATTATCGGTCTCAAAATGCGTGGTGCAATAGTCGCTACGATACTAAGAAAAACGCTCAGTGTCACTTCAACAGAACTGAATAAGTTTTTCTCGATTGGAGAAATAACTAACTTCATGTCTACTGACACAGATAGGATCGTCAATTCTTGTCCAAGTTTCCATGCATTATGGAGTATACCCTTACAGGTATGAAATTGATTGTTTTTTAAGAAAGTTATTAATGTTATTATAATTATTAAATGGTGTTCTAAAGAAATGTGTTCTATTTTCAGCTATTTATCACACTGTTCTTGCTATATCAGCAAGTAGGAATATCTTTCCTTGCCGGTGTAGCGTTTTCAGTACTCCTAATCCCAATAAACAAAGTCATAGCTAATAAAATTGGTCAACTTAGCACTGAGATGATGAAGTACAAAGATTCTCGTGTCAGTTTGTTAACGGATATGCTTAAAGGCATAAGGACAGTCAAGGTTCATGTTTGGGAAGACTATTTCATTAATCGCGTCACAGGTATGTTCAATTCTATGCAAATATATATAATATAAATATATTCTGGCGCACATAAAATGTGTACTTAGTGAGTACGAACAAGCTAGCACATGCCGCTATACTCCGAGGGGGCCCGGCGAAACGGCGTACCTACGGTTTTAATCGGTTCAGGTCCAGGAGGTGGTAAGCTGTTTTTTTGTATTATCGCAAATTCAACGTCAAACCTGGCGGTATCCAAAGTTTACACTTTGGAATCATTTTTCTACTGATTTTCCTCCTTTTCATAACTTGGCTTATCTAGTTTTTGACGAGAGCGGCTATCGTCTGACCCCTCCCCCCCCCCTTCAACATCAAGGAGATAGCCTGCACCAGAACATTTTCCGTTAATCAACAAAATCGCTAACAAGCAGATGTGGTTGACTGCGCGTAAATATTGGTGGGTTGGATTATACACCTCCTTTTGTTGCATTGTATTTATACTATAAATGTCTGTCTGTTACTTAGCTATCTACAGAATATTGTAAAAAGGAATTTATTTTTAGAGGAACGAGGTAAAGAGCTTCGTTACCTTCGTGGCCGCAAGTATCTGGACGCTATCTGCGTAGTGCTGTGGGCAACTACACCAGTACTGGTCGCCGCGTTCACTCTAGGCACCCATGCGCTACGTGGGTTACAATTAGATGCTGCTACTGTAAGATTATATTCATTCTTCGTCAAGCTATCTATTTACTACTGACTAGTAATAATGCTGATTGATTTTGTTTGTTTGAACATGCTAATCTCTAGAGCTAAATGTGCTATTTGTAAAGACATTTTTGGATAATATTTCTTAGAGCTGAACCATTCTGCAGTGTCGATGAAGACCTCAATAATTTTAAATGGCAATGGCAGGCATTTAGTACTGAGTAGTACACAAGCAGACTAATGCAATGATTTTGATGTTTTATTGCAGGTTTTCACTACAGTTGCACTCATCAATATGTTAATAGCTCCTTTAAATGCCTTCCCTTGGGTGCTAAATGGATTAACAGAAGCTTGGGTATCAATAAAACGTATTCAAAAGCTATTAGATGTAAGTCATCGTACATTTACTTACGTTTTTACTTTGTTTTTAACGTTTTTAAAATCTAAGAAATTAGCTTCCAGATATGGACTCGGAATTTTACTACGATCGTGTCAATAAAAACCATGACGAAGACAAAATAATAATATTTAAGAATGCAACATTTACCTGGACACAACCGTCAAAGAGAAGAAAACCCCCAAGGAAATCTAAAAAGAATAAAGGCAAATCCAAGAAAAACTTATCCAGGGCGCATATACAAAGACGAGATTCAACGTCATCTTCTGAGACACAACTAACTCAAGTGGCGCCTTTCGCATTAAAAGATATTTCTCTAGCAATGGGCAGAGAAGAATTAATTGGGGTGACTGGTGAAATTGCCAGCGGGAAATCGTCTCTCTTGCATGCTATCATTGGAGATATGGAAAAGAAAAATGGAGACTTGCAAATACCTGAAAATATTGACAGTGAGTTTCACATATTTACTCTGAAGACTCGGAGGATTTAGCAGATAATTTGTAATGCAATCTTATCTGATTATTTTATAGGTTTTGGATATGTGGCACAAAAACCGTGGCTAATCAGAGGTACGATTCGTGACAATATATTGTTTGGGAAACCCTATGAAGAAGCCAAATTCCGAAGTGTTGTCGACGCCTGTGCACTCACTGGCAAGTGTTGTTGTTATTGTTACGTGATTGTCGTACTTGCCAAAACAAAAAATGAATACTTATTTTTTTGTTGTTGTTTTTATTGTAGAGGATTTGAATGTTCTTGGTTGGAACGCATATGTTGGTGAAGGAGGCTGCACTCTCAGTGGTGGTCAACGTGCTCGTATCGCTCTCGCACGCGCGGTCTATCAAGACAAACAAGGTACTTACAATACTATTCTTAAAAAGGATTTATGTTTGTTTGTAATACATGCATTTATCTTACTCTTACTCGTACATGCCTATTTCATTAACATAAGCTTACATTTTTATTAAAAAGTATAATAATTACAAGGATTAGTATCTTTGGTAGTGCAGCGGTGATTAGTAGAACTAATACGTGATTAGTAGACTATCTGTGCCTGGGACCTAAATTCGATTCTTGGGTCAGATAAAATGACAAAATTTCGTTAAATTTTCTGTTACAAAATTCTCAGTGGTAATAGGCTCACCTATAGCGTGGGACTAAATACATTTAGTGTAATGTTAATACACCTCTACTTCACCTATGTTCATACAAAGGCGTGAGTATAAAAAAATAAAATACTAAACGCTAAATAACTGCATTCTAAAACAACTTTAAATGAAACTTTTTAACCTTCAATAACGTATCAGGTGATGTCTTTAGGTAAAGAATGTTGAATTAACAAATATGTAACGAAAACCATTTTGATTGGCTTTTAATTTACATTTTACTTGATAATTTATTTATAGTTTTATTTAAGATCAATGTAATAATGTAACTAGTTTCTCGAGTGATAAAGTATATGTCTAAATTGAATAGGTACCTGCAGAGAAATCTGCCAAACATGTTGCACTTTAATCCATTCAATTGACACCATTGTAACTTACCGTGTTTCGAGCAATTAATGATTTTTATTATAATTACCATTATCTTTGGAATTTAATTTATTCGTATGTTGTATATGATTAGTATATCTCCTGGACGACGTACTCTCGGGCGTGGACACGACAGTGGCGCAACACATAATGTCGCGCTGCATCCTCGGCCTGTTGAAACACACGACGCGCGTGCTCGTGTCGCACTCGCCGCGACACCTCGCACGCACTGCGTACACTGTGGTCATGCGCAATGGAAGGATTGTTAGGCAAGGTAAACTTCTTTCTTTCCAACATTAATTTTGTTCGGGCCATACTAAACCGTACTAAATTGTTCAGGCATAAAATTCCGCCATCTCGACCACATTATCATTGACTTTGTTATGGTCGTCTTGACGGCAAGAGGTAGAGCATGAAAGGCAGAAAAGCAAGAAGTGTGACATGGACTGCATAAGTGCTCCGCAATCACAAGCGGTTAAACCCGGATCTCGCATTCGCCACCTACATAGGTTTTGTCTCGACCGGCCGACCAGAGTGCGTAGGCGATTAACTGGCCACTGGAGGTCCAACCTCACGGTCAGGTAACCTGACCGTGAGGTAGCCGCCTGAAGGTGTACGAAGCCCAAAGGTGGTGGAAAACTCTCCTTCTATAAAAACTTACTTAACCACACAAATAAAAACTATACAAATTATATATACATATATTATAGATACCAATCTTACTTTTTGGGCTAGGGTTATACGGGCTCGGACGGCAGTCGCTCCCGTAAAAGTCAATATAAACAAAATAATGGAGTAGTAGTAATAGAGCGTACTTCGGGCTTCAAAGTCCTAGCTTTGAATGCAGGCATTATAAATCAATTACGTGAGTAATTACGAGTTTGGAGTACGGAAGATAGCCGTACGTTATTTACTAGAAACAACTGCCCTGTCTTTAATACATCAATACAATCTAGCAACTATTGTAAACATGTCATACATGATTACATCAAAAAACTGTTTACAGGGCCACCAGAATCAGTACTGAACGACATTGATGAGTTCATGCCGAGTGAACCAGAATCGTTGGGTGAAGAACCGCCGCGACCGCAAAAACCTCAAACGGATGATAAGGATAACGTTAGTCATAATAGTTTAGACGATGAAGTAAGTTATGTCGTTATTACATTTCTTATTTGATTGATACGTTAACCTTCTTCCGCTATGAATGGGTACGGTGTCAAGGGTGAACCTTGGTGCGCAACCCTGGGCTGGTCTCCCTCCGCAGGTGAACTCCACCCTCGTGAATGTCGGTTATCGTGACTTAGTCATATCGCCGGTTCTACACAACTATTTGCAATCAAACATAATATATGACAGATTTTAAATCTGACCAAGACCTTTCTAATATAAACCCGTGTAGAAATCCTGTTCAGAATAATTCATTGAACATAAACCAAGTATTTTTTTTAAATAGCTGCAATGTGCAGAAACAGCTAATTTACAATTTTATAGTAGTATAGATGATGTAATTCAACCTTAGTAATAAATTAAAGACCAATTTAATGATGACAGAACAGTGGTTCTAAATGCTATTGTGCGACCTTTACTATGACTATTGTATGAATATTTATAGAAAAGGTGATTTCAAGATAACATCAGATAACCAAAACAAGTTCTCTTTCTAATTATCTACAAGGTGGTATATCTAATCAGTTGTTTATCAATGAACACATAAGTATATTATATTATTATAAACAAAAAGGTTACATATCCAATTATTATCAAATTATCATCGTCATTCATTTGTTTTCATCGGGTCATTGTCCACTAGACAGACAATGATTCATTTATTTGACAAAAGCAATTTAATTACAGATCGTGATTGAAGTTGTTTATCTATAATTTAAATGTTTAGAAAATTGTAAAGTAGCTGTGTCTGTACCCATGCAGATATTTAAAAAAAGGCTAATTTTTAGCCCGATGTTCCCACGGAATCAGGACCTAGCGGATGAAACCGCGTGACCCGTATCGTAAAGTCTACTTTACCACTAAGCTACATTTCATAAACATTTTTCTGATTACAGGAAGCAATGTCTGAAGGAACAGTTGGCTGGTGGGTCCTCGGTCTATATCTACGATCAGTTGGAGTTTTCCTCACCACAACTATTATATTATCATTAATCTTAATGCAACTTTCACAAAACTTTACGTTCCTCTGGCTCACATATTGGGTTAAAAATAAAATGAAAAATTCTACAACAACAGATATAAGATTGGAGGAACACGTTACAGATACATCCAACTTAATAGATCACGGAATAAACTTTGTAGAAAATCTGATACATTCTATAGTTAATAGTACAATGTCGCTCATCGATGGGAAAAACAGAGAAACTCAAATTAGTTTTCCTAGTATAAAGAATCAAAAATATACCGTTGGTCCGTTGATGTCAAATAATACGCCGGCGTACACTGACAATTTTTATTTAGAGGTTTATTTTGGACTGGCCGGACTTAATCTGGTATTCACTATAATGCGAGCATTCTTGTTTGCTTATGGAGGCGTAAAAGCAGCACACAGAATACATAGGACTGTACTTAAAGTTATCGTAAAGGTAATTATATTTCTGCCCCCGTAGACAAGTGTCACAGTATAAATAAATCGCTAGGGTAACGAATAGATTAGGTCGACCAATCACATCCAAGCTCGTCCCCGGCGTACGATGCGCGCGCCGCGCCGGAATCACGAGCTGGAGTGTGATTGGTCGACCTAATCTATTATATTCCTTAGCGATTTAGACTTTTGACACTTGTCTACGGGCCCTGGTGAGAATAGAATTTAGAAAGGACTGTGAACTGAACCCACTAACTAAATATTTTTTTAGGCAAAAGTGAAATTCTTTGACATGACCCCATTGGGGAGAATCGTGAACAGATTTTCATCAGACACCTACACAGTGGACGATTCGTTACCATTTATTCTAAACATTTTGCTTGCCCAGTTCTTCTCATTGGTCGGTAAGTATCTCTGCAGTACCTACCTTGGTTTTGATTTGGCACGTTTGGTTTGGTTGGAAGCCGGCTAAAATCACCTTGTTCGGTTTTATGGAGCATTACAGCGTACGTCTACAGCGTGATATATTAGAGTAGTTAAAGGCTATAATTTTAATCTATATTGACATTTTAAAGAGAAGGCCAGAATTATGTAATTTTTTTTATATGTTTGGAGTATTTTTTGGCACTGCAGTTATTATGCCGGCAGTGAGTTGCTAGTATATTATAAATACAAATAGTTTTATGTACTCTATGAAGCTAACAAAGTGTAGTACTGAAAGAACACTACAAAAAGAACTTAACCGTGGTTCCACTTTCTACCCGACGAGCCATATCAAAATCCTTGTGTCAGGTGCTTTAGTTTAGACATTGATATTTTTTTTACAACATGATCTTTGTTTACAGGTGCAGTTGCCGTAACAGTGTATGGATTGCCCTGGTTATTGGTAGGAGTGGGCCCACTCATTTTTATTTACTACAGACTTCAGAGGACATATCGCATTACATCACGACAACTTAAAAGGCTGCAAAGCGTCACGCTGTCGCCCGTCTACACACATTTCAATGATACTCTGGACGGTACTAAAATTTATCTTTTAATGTCGTCAAGTCAAAGTCAAAGTTGCGTATGTGACACACTACAGTGTTTGATGGTCCTGAAATACCCATATAGCAGAGCAGAGGAACCGGTGATGACCGACCTTCGCCTATCTGACAACCAGACGAGATAAAATTTTCATCAAATATTAATCATCTATTGACATGCTTATAACTAGTCTAACAAAAAGTGTTCATGGGTATTTTTAATCAATACACTTCTATCTATACCTGGGATTTACTGGCATATATTAAAAAATATCGTTGTTCCCAGGATTAGACACCGTCCGTGCTCTTGGCGCGTGCGGGGCGTGGTCGAGCCGAGGCGCCGAGCTGATGGAGGCGTGGCAACGCGCCGCGCTCGGCTCCGCGGCCGCGGCGCAATGGTTGGCGCTCCGCCTGCAGATCACGGCCGCCGCGGTCGTCGCCGCTTCAGCGATGCTTGCCGTACTCCAGCGATCATTACACACTTCTGACTCTGGTATGTTCTCATATAGTTTACTAATTATTTATTGCCCGAGGCTTCACCCGCGTGAAATACTGATCTCGTTCTCGCAACCCACAGAAACCTATTTACGGAATGATAAGTATCTTCCAGACCATAATATTTGTCCCCATCCATGTTAGTTCCGTTCAGCCATTTTTGCGTGCAACAGTAACAAACATCCATATTATATATACAAATATAGCTATAAACTGGTAGCGCTATATTTAAGCGGAACTATAAATAAAAACATGCAGCTCGGAAAATATGAATATAATAATGACAGAACTATAAACAGCAAAAACAGTAGAAAATAATAACCATGGCAACCGCCACACAACCCCCCCCTTGAGACCGTCTCTACGGGCGATAATAGTCGGGGAACCGTACTCTACGGCCCGACCGTGTCGTCCTGATGCTACCTCCTACGGCATCAGGTGACTTGGTGGTGGGTGAAATTGGGTGTGACGGATATGTGCAGAGCTGATTTTGAATATGTGGTGATGAGTGAGTGAGTGTGTTGTCTGAATTGCTGAGTGTATAGGCTGGCTTCAAGCGGTTTATCGAAACAGAAACAATTTTACCCTTAACCATCACGTGGAAAAATTTATCTCCGCGTTGCGTGACTTCATATGGCCCAGTGTAGGCAGGTTTCATCGATCTCGAGGTCTCATCCCTAATGAATACCCGGCTGGATGATAGGAGATCTTTATGAATAAAAGTAGTCCTACTACCGTGCCTGGCTGTGGAAGATGGTTGTAAGCGTTTGGCGAACATTCTCAAACGTGCGACATAATCGGTCAAGTCGACCGTATCGTCCACTGTAGGCTGAAATAACTCGCCTGGCAGACGGAGTGTTTCACCGTACAATAACTCAGCTGGCGTTGCTCCCAAGTCCTCCTTGTAAGCATTCCTGATGCCTAGAAGTACCAAGGGTAGTGATTCAACCCAGTTGACTGTGGCGTGGCATGTTATCGAGGCTTTAACTTGCCGATGTAGGCGCTCTATTAAGCCATTCGATTGCGGATGGTAAGCCGTTGTGCGCCTGTGCCTAAAGCCTATTACCTCGGAAAGGTTTTTGAACAGCGCCGATTCAAATTGACGACCACGATCGGTCACGATGTCCGTGGGACAGCCGAACCTGGCTATCCAACCGGTCACCAAAGCTTGGGCCACTGTGTCGGCAGTGATGTCTTTCAAAGGGATTACCTCAGGCCAACGCGAGAATCGGTCATTGGCTGTGAGGCAATATCGGAATCCTTGACAGAGTGGCAAAGGTCCAATAAGGTCTAATTGTGGATGAATGTAAACCTTGCCTTAGGAAGTTTAAAGGTTCCTAGTGGTGCAAAAACGTGACGAGTAACCTTGCACCACTGACACGCAATGCAAGAGCGACTCCATTCTCTGCAGTCTTTTTTGATACCCGGCCAAACGTATCTCTCGGTAACCAATCTAATCGACGCATTGGCGCCCGGGTGACTAAGTGAGTGTAAACTCTGGAAGACCTGGAAACGTAACTCCTTCGGGACATATGGTCGGGGATTCTTGCTACTCTCTATTCGAGAAGAATGCCAGTGGCTGCCACATTTTATTACCATCCTTACGTTGCTGCAAGACGGCACCTAGCGCTGTGTCTGAGGCATCAGTCACTAGAACGAGCTTAGCATCGCAGTCTGGGTGAGCAAGCAATGCGGCTTAAGACAAACCCATCTTGCAACGGTTGAAGGCTTCCTTTTCTGTGTCAGTAAAATGCACTGGGTGTGAGCCTTTTACGGAACCAGTAAGCAAAGCGTTTAGTGGAGCTTGATGTTGAGCTGCCTTGGGCATGAAACGACGGTAAAAATTAATCATACCCAGAAATCTGCGAAGCTCCCGCACGGTCTTGGGAACTGGGTACTCCGCGATAGCCTTTACCTTATCAGGCAGTGGCTTAGTGCCCTCGGCCGAGATACGGTAACCAAGGAACGTTACCTCACTGGCGCCGAAGATGCACTTACCAGTGTTGATGACCAGCCCATATTCCAGAAGCCTGGCGAAGAGCTGGCGTAGGTGATGAGCGTGTTGGATGGGATTTTGAGAGAATACTAAAAAATCGTCCAAATACGCGTAGCAAAAATCCAACCCACGTGTCACCTCATCAACAAACCTCTGGAAGGTCTGGCCAGCATTTCGGAGCCCAAATCCCATAAAAGGAAATTCGAAGAGCCCGAATGGAGTGGTTATAACAGTCTTCGGAATATCCTCAGAGCTAACAGGAATCTGATTGTATGCTTTAACTAAATCTATTGTTGAAAATATAGTACAACCGGCAAGACTATGTGAAAAGTCGTGGATGTGCCGAATTGGATATTTATCCGGGACTGTTCTGGCATTTAACATGCGGTAGTCACCACAGGGTCGCCACCCATTCTTTTTTGGAGCCAGATGCAGCGGTGATGCCCACGGTGAGTTAGATGGCCTAGCTATGCCATCCCTCAGCATTGCTTCAAACTCTTCCTTCGCAATCTTAAGCTTGTCAGGGGCCAGACGACGCGGTGTGCAAGAAACCGGTTGGCCAGGTATAGTGTGAATATGATGGACTGTATTGTGTGTAGGTGTGCGGTGTATGCCATGAGGGCGAGTGATGTTAGGATAGTCTTTTAATATGTCATGAAATGTAGACTCACCAGTAATCACCTTTACCGAGGATATAACATCGGACAACTGCGCAGGCAAAGCAGGGGCTGCAAGCATAGTATTACTATCTACTAGCCGCTTATGCCTGCAATCGACAATCAGGTTAAAAAAACTTAAAAAATCAACGCCTATTATTGCCCGCGAGACGTCTGCAACGATAAATCGCCAGGCGAAATCGCGGCGCAAACCTAAGTTTAAATTTAAATGAATATATCCATAAGTATTAATTGTCGTTCCGTTAGCCGCGCACAACACATAGTCCGTCTTCAAACGTCGTGGTCCTGGTGTAGCCGACCGTGGGAAAACACAGAGGTCGCTGCCGGTGTCGACCAGAAACTGAGTCTTCGACTTAAGATCGGTTACAAATAAGCGACCAGCACTTTGACAATCGTCTGTCGCCATTAACGACTGCCTCTTGCATTTTCCGCCGGAAAATCGCAGGGTTTTGTACACTTCGTTGCTCGATCGCCGAATCGCCGGTGATACCAGCAGTGAGAGTACTGCTGGCAACGTGGCGATCGGGAGTTAGAACGATGCCCGGTCCGAGAGTTGGATCGTTGACGCCCCCGACGGCCCGAACGCGACATGTGGTCCAATCTGCTCGCTAGAATCGCCACCTGCTTGGTCAGCGCCGCCACTTCAGAGCAGTCGGAGCGTGAAGAGTGCCCGGGTACAGCTGGCGGTGCGATAGGGGTAATAGCGGCGGTAGCCGCAACTTGAGAACCAACCACATCATGAACACGATCCGCCAGTTCTACTAACTCGTCCAAGTCAGCCTTTGTTTGCGAGGCTATGATGGCTTGCGTACTGGTAGGCAGGCGGCTTGCCCATAATGTCCGCAAGAAATCGTCGGGTACTCCGGGTCCCGCCAGATTTGACAAGTGACGGTAAAACTGTGAAGGTTTCCGATCGCCTAGCTCCTCGTGTACCAAAAGTTGCTTCACTTTTTTTTCTCGTGACGCTGATAAACGCTTGATAAGCTCAGCTTTCAGTTTATTGTACTTACCGGAGGCGGGTGGCGACGTGATGACATCTTCGACTTCGGCGGCGTACTGTGGTTCAAGTTGGGCGATAGTGTAGTAAAACTTTGTGGAGTCGCCTGTGATTGCGGCCAATATAAATTGACCCTCCAGTTGCGCGAACCACAATGCCGGCTTCTCGGCATAAAAGGGAGGCACCCGCACTCCTACACGGCATGTCTCACCAAAAGATTTAGCACATGACCACTGCTCTTCTTCGGTCATCCCGTCGCCGTCGGTTATAGTTCCAATAAAATTTTGATCGAGTCAGAATTCTAATGCAGCGACGCTTCCTGAGGCTGCTATTAGTACTAAGACAAAGTCGGGGTCACCAAAAATATAGCTATAAACTGGTAGCGCTATATTTAAGCGGAACTATAAATAAAAACATGCAGCTCGGAAAATATGAATATAATAATGACAGAACTATAAACAGCAAAAACAGTAGAAAATAATAACCATGGCAACCGCCACACAGACTTTCGCATTTATGACATTAGTAGGATTGTTCCAGCTCTTATCTCGATCACGATATAAAACTAATAATTTAAAAAAATATTCTTCAATTTGGTATACAGGTCTCATAGGACTCGCCATATCGTACGCGTTATCCATGACGTCAATGTTGAGCAACGTACTGAACGCCTTCACGGAGACGGAGCGAGAGATGATTGCCGTTGAACGTGTCGGGGAATACATCCATCAAGTACGTGTTTTGAGAGCATTTATGTCAAAATTATCTACTTGCTTGAGACTAGCTTGTTTCATTTTGAGATGTTCTACTAGCTTGAGAATAGCTGTTTGTTTTTTAGAATGATAGATATTATTATCAGCAGTCTAATGCCTTTTGCCCCCATATTTATTGCTCTTTGTCCATTCAAATCCAGACTATTATGGCATAAATATCATATGGCGTCTATTAGCTGCAATCAGTGTTAAAATATGATGAATTAAATAAATTATTATTTAGCCATTATTTAACTAGTTTCCAATTGGTTTTTAAAGGTAGAATGCGAAGAAGTGGACGGTGACGCGCCCCCATACGGCTGGCCGTCTCAGGGCGTTATAGAGTTCGACAATGTTTTCCTGAAGTACAGGTGCTATAATTTTGAATGTATTTTTATCTTTATGTATATCATTGCTATTTCGGATGTTCGTGATCACTTTCTATAAACAACTCTCTGAAGTTCTGTAGTTATTAACATATTTATATTTATCCTTTATTTGCAGTAATAATGTAGTGCCCTTATTAGTTTCCTACTTGGGTTCATCCAATATTTCTGAGTAAGTTTAACGAGGAATAATAATGATTTTGAATTGAACTGAAATATGTTGACAGCGGACGTGAAAATGCCCCAATGGCTCTAAACGGCTTGACGTTTTCGACGCACCCTGGCGAGAAACTGGGCGTGGTGGGGCGCACCGGCGCAGGAAAGAGTTCGCTGTTACATGCCTTACTGAGGCTCGTGCCGTTGCACCACGGCACGTTGCGGGTCGACGGCGTTGATATATCTAAAATGCATTTACATGCGCTCAGGTAATACATAGCCTCATAAACTACTAAAATAAAATGCATACATAGGGCCGCTGCCAATTTCATTCATACTGTTTAAGACACCAAGTTGTGATTGTATTTTCTGTCGTGTTATTGTAGGTCTCGGATCGGCGTGATACCGCAAGAGCCGTTCATATTCTCGGGCAGTATCCGTGAGAACATAGACCCGCTGCGGCAGTACCTGGACGCGGAGGTGTGGCGCGCGCTGGAGGCGTGCGGAGCGCGCGACCTCGTGGCCGACCGCGGCGGCCTGCACGCGCCCGCTGACGTCACGCAGCTGGCCCGCGGACACGCGCAGCTCTTGTGCGTAGTACGAGCGCTACTGCATCGACCAAAGGTATTGCTTTAAACGACTTCTATACTATTATAAAATTGTAAAGTAGATGTGTCTGTACATGGTGATATTTAAACAATTATACTTGGGTAAAACATATTTTGCCTGTTTGTTCGCGATAGACGCCAAAGTGTTTCGTTTGAAAGGTTTTGGTCAGATCTAAACTAATAATAAGCCAGTATTGTACTATAACTACAAGAGTGCAAATTTCAAATGCTAGATCTTACTGGTGGACGAAGCGACCGCCAATCTGGACAACGAAGCAGAGAGGTTAATACTTGAAGCCATCCGCTGTTCGTTCGGCGGCGCCACCGTGGTGTTCGTGGCGCACCGCCTGGCGGGCGTGCTGGAGAGCGCGCGCGTGCTGGTGCTGGGCGGCGGCGCGCTGCTGGAGCTGCGCGCGCCCGACGACGCGCTGCTCGACCACTCGTCGCACCTCTACAACTTGGTGTTCGCCGCCTGACGCGCCGGTAACCCCGCTGCCATACGAGTCTATACGTGCATATTTTATTTATAATTTTATTCTTAAATTCATTTTCTTATATATCCTACGATTAGATTTGTCAAGGTTTGCAATCGACCTGTTAACCGACTCTCTAGTTTTAAGTTAATATTATTATTTTCTACTTAGTGTACAGGCAAGGCAACTTCACTGAGTGCATTCAAATTGACAAAAACGGACTGAACGAAATGTTTTCGAAACCGTCAAAAAAAGATTGTAACTCGATTTTTCGATTGACATTTGGTTGTCAATTATTTTTTGTTTTAATTAGAACTGCTAGTTGCAATCGATAAAAACTGAGGCACAATATTTTTCTATGCAGTTGAGGATTATCACTTACCTATCCTACTCTACCTACCTTACAATATAGTGGTCATTACTGTCGTAGATTAAGTAGGTTCAAAAGTATGAATGCCACATGCATTTTTCTGTACAAAGAAATTTAGGAAGGCACACTAACTTACAAGAATGTGTAATGCAGGCTAGTCTTAAACTTTGCCTTAACGTGTATGGTCTATTACTTTTTTCTACATTAGCTCATCATGCTGCTCCGTTTAAAACAATTCTAAAGTGAAGCAAATTTTAAAAGTTTTTCAACAAGGTGGTGTGAGTGTATGTAATTCTTTAGGAATAATAAACAATCATGAAAGCAAGTGTAAAAACCAGGCTATTATTAAACTCACAATTCAACATAACCCAAAATTAAACTAGTGCACGATCAGTAAAGGTGTATATCATTTTCCCAAATTCATAGATTGGGGCAATTGTGGGCAGTTATGATACTAGAAAATTGCATTTTGAATTGGAATAACATTTTTTGTTATGTTTACGTAATGGTATAAAGCAAATGAGCAAATGTAAATTGAGTTTTAACAAAAGATTCACGAAATCATCAAAGTATTAAGTATGTTATGTTCGTGGAAGTATTATTTCATAGCCACACTGCACATAAATTAGGTGAACCCTGCTACCATGATTAATTTTAAGTGTATTTTGAATAAATTAGTTTTTTTGTGGCTATGGCTGTGCAGTAGTCTAGTCGCTATGTAGGTATATCAATTGAACTGCTATGGATTGAGGCGGGTATTTAGAGACATAATCTTCATAAGAACGTCAGGCAAACACTAGATATTCAGGACGCCTACACAGGCCATTGCCCTGCTCTCTTTTATATCGCACCTCAATTTATTTAAACGCTTGTATCACGTGGCATAAATTCATACATACAGCTTGGACAAGACATGAAATGTTTCTGCACTAGTTTATTTAAATTTAGGCATTTGATAAAAAGCTCCAGCGACTGATAGGACGACAAATTACCAAACGTAATGTCTAAACTCTTACCAACGAATGATTTTGTCTTTCGAACGTAGGCATGTAGACTAGAATTTCAAGTAAATAGACAAAGTATTCCTTTAGAAGAGATGGCCGCAGATCCAAGTACTGAAGTGAATGTACTTTTGACAATAAAAAAATTACAAGAAAAAGTTAGCACAGTAAATGCTTCACATATTAATTACATTCTTAAAAAAATAATATATTGTACTATTATTTCAAATTAAAATTTCTAATAGTTCCGTAATCTATTCTAGATTACGGAACTATTAGAAAATTTCTCGAAATATGTTTTATTAATTTTTTTTAGAACTGTTCCATGCTAGATGCTTCTGAGTTATTCACGCCAGTAGACCAGTTAATGCATGCCTAGCGAACTACAAATGTGATAATCAGCCTTTCAAAAGAACAGTACCCGGCTTTCGCTAAAATCGGCTTGCTTCTGTTTAATAAATCGCTCTTTATCGCACAGTGCCCGTCTTCTTAGAATAGTTAAATCCGTACTTATAGTTTTAAAAACGATAGCAACTGTTTTAACATAAAGAACGCTGTACAAAACCGAAGCAAAACTATTATTAGTCGAGCTCATACATCTTCGAGCACCTGGTGTGGATGATTCAGTGCATCTATCCTAGAGCAGTTCTAACATTTATTGTTAAAGCCTGTCTTGTCGTTTGTTGTGATATAGTTAATATGTTATGTGATAAGTTAGTGACAATTTTTTACAATAAATAAAATATTCTTATAATAATGAAATTCTTTTATTTGGATAATATTTGTCATCACCGACCTTCGAAGGGACATGAGATTCTATAGATAACACGAAGAGACTTCTTTAAGATCGTTGTGGAATCCCTAGACGGGCGTAGATGCGGCGTCGGAGGTCTAACGACCTCCGTCCTCCACGAGCGCAGGCCTGGGGGTGACGGGTGGAGCCACCTGTCACCCTAGCAG
The DNA here is from genome assembly GCA_963576445.1 of Lithosia quadra. Taxonomy (NCBI): domain Eukaryota; kingdom Metazoa; phylum Arthropoda; class Insecta; order Lepidoptera; family Erebidae; genus Lithosia; species Lithosia quadra. The sequence goes on along the minus strand of OY754880.1, from coordinate 10,037,151 downwards.
AAGCAGGCCGAGGCGAAAGCGTGCAAAAACTAGTAAAAATAGGTCCTTAAAAATTGAAAATATGTATAACCAAAGACGATAGATAACTAACTAAGTATTTTTTATACCACTTAGGTGGCAGACAATTCTTCAATAATTGCGTTCATTCGGATTCTTGTATGGATAATCAATATATGTAAAAATGTCTTCTTCGCTGGAAAGTGGCACAGGTTCTCCAGGAACCCCTGAAAAATGAAACACCAAATATTCATTCAAACTGGACAAGCCACATTGGGCAATTACCTACCTACCTACCAATATCTGCGCTTTGTCACGCAGTGCTGCGACGACAATCACCTCTTTTTCATGAGGCCGTCAAGTTGAGGGCCACTGTTATGTCACTGTCGGTGTATGTAATGGGTACCCCCTTCCTGAGACTTTACCGTTAGCTTACCATCAAGCGAGGTGAAGTCATATGGACGTGACCGATATATAAAAAACTCTTTTTTCTTATCGTGCGAAATCCCCATGGATACCATCCAGGCCATCGGGGGTAGTTATGTCGATATCGAACCGACTAAAACCGCAGGCCGTCCCGGGTCTAAATTGCCGAGATGTAAGGTTACCCAAGAGACATATCCCTCGCAACCCAGCTAACCCCGGGCTATCTACGGTTTTAAGATAGCCCCTTCGACCCCCAAAAGGCTAACGGGGGAGGGCGACCATCGTGCCGACGCGACGCGACGGTGGGATGTGGGGTGACAGTCGTTCGTCCTGTCAACCCCCGTCTGCGCTCGGAGAGTCATCCTGCCCCCGCCTGCTGCCAACTGTGCCCTCTGTTAGTCAGAGGGACACGTGGAGAGCATCGGAGCAGTCCCCTAAATGGCCGCTCCTGCCCCGACCGGCGATTGCCGCAGGTAGCAGCGTCTCCCGTGGCGACTGTGGCGAGTAGGAGCCGCAACTTTGCCCGGGTGCACCGCGTGGAGGTTCCGGCTCGCACCCAATTACCTGCACCCCATCGAAACTCGTAAACTATAGAACAAATAGAAGGTTGCAAACAAAACGCTCGAATTTTGAAAACAACCAGAATTTCAGAACGAGTCTCGAATCTACAAATATTGGTAATACCTAACATAAGACCATTAAACATACAACTTATTCATAAATTATGTGAGTTTGTACTCAATGCCCCACACCACGCCCCACACACTCTTCGTATAAACATGTAGAAAAAGTCCTATCATAAATAATCATAATATTAAGTAGGTACTATCATTTAATTTATTGTACTTTATTACTACCTACTTACTGAAATCAATAAAATAAATAGATACAGATGAGCATAGAAGTTCCTCCTTTTTGAAGTCGGTTAAAAATACGTAACAAAACAATTACATGGAAAAATGTTGCTAGAAGTGAGGTAATAATTACCCACACATCTAGTCATATTACGCTATGCGCGCGGCTCCGCCCGCGCGGATGCCGGTTTTCACATGTTATGACTTTATCTAAAGTTCTACTCAACCGATTGTGATCAAACATGCCTAAAATTCTAAGTGTGATCAAGACCTTTCAAATAGGTAAAACAAAACCACACCAAAATTCGTTCAGTAGTTTTTCATCCATCGCGCACAACAGACGAGAATTTTATTGCAAAAAATATTTTTATATTCAGAATCGTTCATACGAGTACCTATATTATAACATAGTATTTTTTGTGTAATGTACAGATACAGCTACTTTACAATTTTATCTTAATATATATAAATCTCGTGTCACAATGTTTGTCCTCAATGGACTCCTAAACCACTTAACCGATTATAATAAAATTCGCACACCATGTGCAGTTCGATCCAACTTGAGAGATAGGATAGTTTTTGAAATAATATTATAAATGCGAAAGTAACTCTGTCTGTCTGTCTGTTACGCTTTCACGCCTGAACCAAAATCGGTTCATTTTGATTAAATTTGGTATAGGGGTAGATTAGATTAGACCTCGAGACATATGCTATGTTTGGTTGCGATAACCGAGATCCACGCGGGTGAAGCCGCGGGCAAAAGCTAGTAATAGTATAGATTTGTTTGACTTTGAATCGTTCCGTTATTTTTATTTATTTATTATGCATCTAAAGACTTGACTCGAAAAAGGAAGCCCTAAAGCACTCGCTCGGTAATTTCAAGGCTTGTAGAGGCTCCCAATGGTAGCGACCACGCACCAGGGTGCGGGCCGGAACCTCCACGTGGTGCACCTGGGCAACGGAGACTCCCACTCGCCACGGGAGACGCTGCTGACTGCGGCCAATCCAGCCGGGGTGGGAGTGGCCCTCTAGAGGGCTGCTCCGAGGCTCTCCACGTGTCCCTCTGACTAGCAAATGGCACAGTGGGGAGCGAGCGGGGGGCGAGCTGATTGTCTGCGCGCCGACGCGGCGACGGTTGGGTGACAGGACGGCGGCCTGTCACCTTACACCCCACCGTCGGCGAAGTGGCGCGATGCTCGCCCCACCCCTCTCTCGAGGGGTCGAGGGGGCCATCTTAAAACCGTAGATGGCCCGAGCTGGGGTGCGATGGATATTCCCAGTGGGTAACCTTACACCCCGGTAATTAAGGCCCGAGACGGCGTGCGGTTTTAGTCGGTTCGATCCCGATATAACACCACCCCCGATGGCTGACGGGGGTGGTATCCATGGGGATAAAAAAAGGACTACGCACCACGCGACTTATCTTATTTAGGCCTTCCCATGATACTTTCCATTTACTTTTTATTGATCATTTGGCAGGTGGAGGTCAGTAGTGCTTAGCACCGCTCAATAAATATTTTTAGGCGTGAAAATGTACATTTGCATTAATCTGAGGTATGGTGTCTCTATGGGGTTTTTACATGCACATATTCACAAAATCAATATTCTAGAAACCATAGTGTAAACTAGTTAAGCTATGCTTGTGTAGCAGATACAAAACCTCTAGAACTTAATAAGTAAGAAAGTATATAGGTACCAGTGACACCAACGTGTCGCAGTGAATATTCATTTAGCATAAATCCTTTTTCTAAAGCATGTGCCCTCATCTGTTTGTTGAATACATCACTCCCAGTAAAATATAAAACAGCACAGTAGAACTGTTCGACAGGTATCAGTCTAATATCAAGCCTTCGAGCTGGCAGGTCTTTTTTTAGTAGACATACACCCTGTAGAAAGAAATATGTTTAATGGACAGTAAAAGCATTCATACCTCAAAAGAATAAATAAATAATAAATATGAACACTCTACGACATTCTACACAGCGCACCCTAGACCCAAAGTAAGCTTAATTTTTTTTTGTAAATACATGGGTACTTATTATACATAGAAACACCCAGACCAATGCAAATAGACATATTCATGCGTACAAATATTTGCACTGAGCGGGAATCGAACCCATATATTTAATACACAGCAGAAAGTGTAAAGCCGTAAAAGATTTATACTACGCGGATGCCAGTCCAAAAATTTTACTGTAGCCACTAGCCATACTTACCATAAATTTAGTTTCACCAACTGAAATGGTGTCAGTGACGAGACCATCCAATTTTTCAACAATACTTTCCAAAGCATATTTTTCGTGTTTATTTTTTTTCTGTTTTAGTGTTATTTCAGGATGTGTTAATAAAGCGTCTATATCACCAGAGTCGTTGTTGCCACGTCTGAAATTTCCAGGGTGAATAGTTATCTCACTGCCAGTTTCTCCTCACCGGTACCGTTAGCTCTAAGTTTATTAGAATTTAAAATATTATACAGTTAACCACTGCATTTGTTGGATCTCGAAAGGTGCATTATTCGCGATGAACATGGGCTATGCATTATGATAATATGTCCAATAAACAAATTGCTAGTTCGTGATATTCCTCATCATAAATACGTGATCGTCATGATCTTCTAAATATCTTAATTGCAAGTTGTTATCAAAAACTATCTAGGTACCTGTCTAATCTACCTACCTGTAACTGCCACAAATCGTAAGAGAAAATTTTGTACTGATGTCATTCACTAACGTTCTCAATTTTACTTCAATTTTTTCTATTTCGGCTCTAGGAATTCTCTTTTCAAAATCTTCAAAATATCTGTAACATAATTGTGAATTCATATTATAAAGAGTGGCCTTTTGAGATGGGACAGTAGAGGCAGGTACATTAACCGTTACAGTTGGGTACAGGAAAACGTTCCCAGGTGACTAGCGACCAAGCAAAAATAATTTCATAAAAGACTCATGCATACCCTGCTTCTTGTAGCGCTGCTAACGAAATTTTATGGAGTTTATTGTTGTAGTTATTAGGATGAAGATTGTGAAGTATATTAGGGCATTTTCACAAAAAATTGTACCCTTAGAAATTGCCTTGTCCCGGACTTTAACAATTTTTTGTCAATAAGAACGAATATTATTGATGTAATGTTTTTATACCACATTAAATTCACACTATCTTATTTTCTATTTTTACTGTTATCAGGTACTTGAGGATAATCTGAAATCAATTTTTACCAAAAATTAGTCTTCAAGATAGTTGATTTTGCCCTGTCCCCACCCGTTCTTGCATGATTGGATCATGAATATTTTTGTTTTTTTCCTTAGACCGTTGTATACAATGTATGTTTTTTACGTTAATTACATATTGTTTGTCATGATAAAATATATTACACTCTTAAATTAATGCGAAATAGTACTTAAATTACAAACCAAAGTTTGTCCCTCAGTTTTGCATTTCCCTGACATGTAAGTTTTGTTACCGCTTTTTCGTTGAAAATATATTACCATTTAGTCTTGATATTTAGAAATTTGCAACACTGCCGGTTACTTCTACTGTCAAACATTAAAATATTTCAATGAAATGACATCTTAGCTTGTGTAAAGTAGTGTCGTAAATTCGGAACAGTAGTGGTTAAAATTTTTCGTCAGGGTAAGTTACCAAGTTTTTACTTTTTTGATTGTATCTTGTTTGTTGGTGAATTTGTAGAAATAAGGCCCAATTTATCACGAAATTTTCATAGTGAAAGTTGTTACCATTGTACAATTATACTATTTTTTAAAAATTTTTGAATTCGTTGCGAGAACCCAACGTTACCTCAGTTTTGTTACTATTACGATAGTAACATATATTCTGACCCGAAAAGTAACAAAACTGACACCATAAAGCTGGGTTTACAGTGTGTAGAAAAAATATGTAACAGCTGATTAATCGGATCGTGGTTCGAAGCCTGTCTTCAAGATTGCTGGTGTATGGTATTTTTAACTGACTTTCAAAAAGGAGGAGGTTATATATTTCACTGTAATAATAGAAAGGAGAAATAAATAAATTAATAAATAAATAAATAAATAAATAGGTAAATAAATAAATAAATAAATAAATAAATCCCTACTAATATTATAAATGTGAAAGTAACTCTGTCTGTCTGTCTGTCTGTCTGTAGGTTATAACTTAAATTATTATTTATTTTAAGAAAATTTAAAACTTTTATTTATTATATAATTACAATTGATTACCTGTTTGGTTTTCAGACTGAAAAAATTAACATTGCTCCTGGCAATTGAGAAGACGTGTCCTATTTAAGTGAAAATGGTGATAATTATAGATATAGATAAAATACTAACGAAGACTGATTTATTAGAGTATGTTTATTACTCACTGAAATGGCCATGGGAAAAGACTCACTTTGTATTTACGCCATGGTGTTAAAAAGCTAAAGATAGGTTTTGTGCCATCATTATGTTTCTGAAACATTGTTCTACTAATAAATGATTATTAATATAATGATTTTTTTCTTATAGCACACATTTCAGTTTTAATATTGAGTTTTCAAGAGTCACAAGCACAGCAACATGTGAACTCAACCTTACAATTTTGTTACCATCAGTTTTGTTACTGTCCCTTAAAATTTAGCGTGTTTTAAGTTATTTTTAACTGTATTTTTTAAATAATTTAAATCAATGAAGCGTGTTCTTGGTGCTATAATATAATCTTCATTAATTACGACTCTGAAATAACTATAATACATTGAATTACAATAGAGAAACAGAAAAATGTAGTTCATTTAGGGACAATGGTAACAAAATGTATATAAAAATAGATGTAAATAAAAAAATACATAAGATTTCTCTTTTCATGACTGCGTATGATATAAATCTGGTTAATTTCTGTCGGAATTTGAAGACCATTTTGTCCTATCATTCATCAATAATTTTTTATTACATTTGAAAAACAGTAACAAAACTGACAAAGCATAATGTCCTGTTCTAACATTTTCTTGAATTTCTTTAAATACTGTTTAAATTTTCAATAAATTTACTTATTTTATAATAATAGAATAAATATTACCCATATTTTACTTAAAAAATACGCGAAAACTCAATATCAAAAATAATCCTTACATTTCTAATAGGGTACAAGTTTTTGTGAAAATGCCCTAGGGCATTTTCACAAAAAATTGTACCCTTAGAAATTGCCTTGTCCCGGACTTTAACAATTTTTTGTCAATAAGAACGAATATTATTGATGTAATGTTTTTATACCACATTAAATTCACACTATCTTATTTTCTATTTTTACTGTTATCAGGTACTTGAGGATAATCTGAAATCAATTTTTACCAAAAATTAGTCTTCAAGATAGTTGATTTTGCCCTGTCCCCACCCGTTCTTGCATGATTGGATCATGAATATTTTTGTTTTTTTCCTTAGACCGTTGTATACAATGTATGTTTTTTACGTTAATTACATATTGTTTGTCATGATAAAATATATTACACTCTTAAATTAATGCGAAATAGTACTTAAATTACAAACCAAAGTTTGTCCCTCAGTTTTGCATTTCCCTGACATGTAAGTTTTGTTACCGCTTTTTCGTTGAAAATATATTACCATTTAGTCTTGATATTTAGAAATTTGCAACACTGCCGGTTACTTCTACTGTCAAACATTAAAATATTTCAATGAAATGACATCTTAGCTTGTGTAAAGTAGTGTCGTAAATTCGGAACAGTAGTGGTTAAAATTTTTCGTCAGGGTAAGTTACCAAGTTTTTACTTTTTTGATTGTATCTTGTTTGTTGGTGAATTTGTAGAAATAAGGCCCAATTTATCACGAAATTTTCATAGTGAAAGTTGTTACCATTGTACAATTATACTATTTTTTAAAAATTTTTGAATTCGTTGCGAGAACCCAACGTTACCTCAGTTTTGTTACTATTACGATAGTAACATATATTCTGACCCGAAAAGTAACAAAACTGACACCATAAAGCTGGGTTTACAGTGTGTAGAAAAAATATGTAACAGCTGATTAATCGGATCGTGGTTCGAAGCCTGTCTTCAAGATTGCTGGTGTATGGTATTTTTAACTGACTTTCAAAAAGGAGGAGGTTATATATTTCACTGTAATAATAGAAAGGAGAAATAAATAAATTAATAAATAAATAAATAAATAAATAGGTAAATAAATAAATAAATAAATAAATAAATCCCTACTAATATTATAAATGTGAAAGTAACTCTGTCTGTCTGTCTGTCTGTCTGTAGGTTATAACTTAAATTATTATTTATTTTAAGAAAATTTAAAACTTTTATTTATTATATAATTACAATTGATTACCTGTTTGGTTTTCAGACTGAAAAAATTAACATTGCTCCTGGCAATTGAGAAGACGTGTCCTATTTAAGTGAAAATGGTGATAATTATAGATATAGATAAAATACTAACGAAGACTGATTTATTAGAGTATGTTTATTACTCACTGAAATGGCCATGGGAAAAGACTCACTTTGTATTTACGCCATGGTGTTAAAAAGCTAAAGATAGGTTTTGTGCCATCATTATGTTTCTGAAACATTGTTCTACTAATAAATGATTATTAATATAATGATTTTTTTCTTATAGCACACATTTCAGTTTTAATATTGAGTTTTCAAGAGTCACAAGCACAGCAACATGTGAACTCAACCTTACAATTTTGTTACCATCAGTTTTGTTACTGTCCCTTAAAATTTAGCGTGTTTTAAGTTATTTTTAACTGTATTTTTTAAATAATTTAAATCAATGAAGCGTGTTCTTGGTGCTATAATATAATCTTCATTAATTACGACTCTGAAATAACTATAATACATTGAATTACAATAGAGAAACAGAAAAATGTAGTTCATTTAGGGACAATGGTAACAAAATGTATATAAAAATAGATGTAAATAAAAAAATACATAAGATTTCTCTTTTCATGACTGCGTATGATATAAATCTGGTTAATTTCTGTCGGAATTTGAAGACCATTTTGTCCTATCATTCATCAATAATTTTTTATTACATTTGAAAAACAGTAACAAAACTGACAAAGCATAATGTCCTGTTCTAACATTTTCTTGAATTTCTTTAAATACTGTTTAAATTTTCAATAAATTTACTTATTTTATAATAATAGAATAAATATTACCCATATTTTACTTAAAAAATACGCGAAAACTCAATATCAAAAATAATCCTTACATTTCTAATAGGGTACAAGTTTTTGTGAAAATGCCCATTAACCGGAAGGAAATGAATTAACTGTAGGTACAGATTCACTGTTCACACCCAAGATAAACCTATACGGGTTTTATTGGTGTATTATGTACTATTTACATATACAGAATTTACAATGAAAAAAATATCTTTAATTTAACGATTCTGAATAGGTACAAAGATTTTTTTCTAAATTCTTGTCTGTTCGCGATGGATGCAAAAACTACGAAACGGATTTCGATACATTTTCTTTGTTTGGAAGGTTTTGGGCTAAACTTAAGTCTTCCGCATTCTTGATAACAATCGGTTGACAAAAGCCGAAGATACCTATCGTCAACAAACGCTAAAACCGACGTCCACGGACGGAGCCACGGGCATATAATAATAAATATCCTACTAATATTATAAACGCGAAAGTTTGTACTACACGTGCGCTATTAAGTTGAGACCTGACCGCTTCATGTCACCGGCTCGTGTTTGTACAGCGCTCAAAAAAATATCGTAAACAAGCTTCCGCCCGAGACGTTACCTACCTGTCTACCTATTTTATTGCGAACAGTACGTCACGGGCACTGAGGGGCAGTGCAGGGGGAGATGGGCGGAGAGCCCAAGTCTCAACTTATAGCGCACGTGTTATAAGAATGTATGTCTGGATGTCTGGATGTATGTTTGTTACTCTGCCACACAAAAACGGCTTGATGGATCTAGCTAAAATTTGGTACAGAGATAGATTATAGTCTGGAATAACATATAGGCTACTTTTTATACAAGCTAATACCGCGGCTCCGCTCGCAAAGTCGATCGGTCGGGATTTCTAGATATATCTTTGTTACTCTTTCACGTAAAAACGGCTGAATAGATCCGACTGAAATTTCGTAACGAGATAGATTAAAGTGTGGAATAACATATATAGGCTACTTTTTATACAAGCTAATACCCGCGACTCCGCTCACGGAGTCGATCAGTCGACCCATGGAGTAGATCAGTCGGGCTGTCTGGATGTATGTTTGTTACTCTTTCACGCGAAAACGGCTGAATAGATCGGGTTGAAATTTGGTACAGAGATAGATTATAGTCTGGAATAACATATAGGCTATTTTTTATACAAGCTAATACCGCGGCTCCGCTCGCTAAGTCGATCGGTCGGGATGTCCAAA